>CM053161.1:79617121-82589527 GCA_028571685.1 Heterohyrax brucei | reverse complement strand
AACCCTAAACCCCTGAACCTAACCCTACCTAACCCTAAACCACTACCCTAACCTCTAACCCTAACCCTAACCACTAACCCTAACCCTAACCCCTAACCCTAACCCTAACCCTAAACCCTAACCCTAACCCTAACCCTAACCCTAACCTAACCCTAACCCTACCCTAACCCTAACCCTAACCCTCTAACCCTAACCCTAACCCTAACCTAACCCTAACCCTACAACCCTAACCCTAACCCTCTAACCCTAACCCTAACCCTAACCCTAACCCTAACCCTAACCCTAACCCTAACCTAACACCTAACCTAACCCTAACCCCTAACCCTAACCCTAACCCTAACCCTAACCCTAACCCTAACCCTAACCTAACCCTAACCCTAACCCTAACCCTAACCCTAACCCTAACCCTAACCCTAACCCTAACCCTAACCCTAACCCTAACCCTAACCCTAACCCTAACCAACCCTAACCCTAACCCTAACCCTAACCCTAACCCTAACCCTAACCCTAACCCTAACCCTAACCCTAACCCTAACCCTAACCTAACCCTAACCCTAACCCTAACCCTAACCCTAACCCTAACCCTAACCCTAACCCTAACCCTAACCCAACCCTAACCCTAACCCTAACCCTAACCCTAACCCTAACCCTAACCCTAACCCTAACCCTAACCCTAACCCTAACCCTAACCTAACCCAAACCACCCAACCCTAACCCACCCTAACCCTACCCTAACCCTAACCCTAACCCTAACCCTAACCCTAACCCTAACCCTAACCCTAACCCTAACCCTAACCCTAACCCTAACCCTAACCCTAACCCTAACCCTAACCCTAACCCTAACCCTAACCCTAACCCTAACCCTAACCCTAACCCTAACCCTAACCCTAACCCTAACCCTAACCCTAACCCTAACCCTAACCCTAACCCTAACCCTAACCCTAACCCTAACCCTAACCCTAACCCTAACCCTAACCCTAACCCTAACCCTAACCCTAACCCTAACCCTAACCCTAACCCTAACCCTAACCCTAACCCTAACCCTAACCCTAACCCTAACCCTAACCCTAACCCTAACCCTAACCCTAACCCTAACCCTAACCCTAACCCTAACCCTAACCCTAACCCTAACCCTAACCCTAACCCTAACCCTAACCCTAACCCTAACCCTAACCCTAACCCTAACCCTAACCCTAACCCTAACCCTAACCCTAACCCTAACCCTAACCCTAACCCTAACCCTAACCCTAACCCTAACCCTAACCCTAACCCTAACCCTAACCCTAACCCTAACCCTAACCCTAACCCTAACCCTAACCCTAACCCTAACCCTAACCCTAACCCTAACCCTAACCCTAACCCTAACCCTAACCCTAACCCTAACCCTAACCCTAACCCTAACCCTAACCCTAACCCTAACCCTAACCCTAACCCTAACCCTAACCCTAACCCTAACCCTAACCCTAACCCTAACCCTAACCCTAACCCTAACCCTAACCCTAACCCTAACCCTAACCCTAACCCTAACCCTAACCCTAACCCTAACCCTAACCCTAACCCTAACCCTAACCCTAACCCTAACCCTAACCCTAACCCTAACCCTAACCCTAACCCTAACCCTAACCCTAACCCTAACCCTAACCCTAACCCTAACCCTAACCCTAACCCTAACCCTAACCCTAACCCTAACCCTAACCCTAACCCTAACCCTAACCCTAACCCTAACCCTAACCCTAACCCTAACCCTAACCCTAACCCTAACCCTAACCCTAACCCTAACCCGACGCCCTAACCCTAACCCTAACCCTAACCCTAACCCTAACCCTAACCCGACGCCCTAACCCGACGCCCTAACCCTAACCCGACGCCCTAACCCTAACCCTAACCCTAACCCGACGCCCTAACCCGACGCCCTAACCCTAACCCGACGCCCTAACCCGACGCCCTAACCCGACGCCCTAACCCGACGCCCTAACCCTAACCCTAACCCGACGCCCTAACCCGACGCCCTAACCCGACGCCCTAACCCTAACCCTAACCCTAACCCGACGCCCTAACCCTAACCCGACGCCCTAACCCTAACCCTAACCCTAACCCTAACCCTAACCCGACGCCCTAACCCGACGCCCTAACCCTAACCCTAACCCTAACCCTAACCCGACGCCCTAACCCGACGCCCTAACCCTAACCCTAACCCTAACCCGACGCCCTAACCCGACGCCCTAACCCGACGCCCTAACCCTAACCCTAACCCTAACCCTAACCCGACGCCCTAACCCGACGCCCTAACCCTAACCCTAACCCTAACCCGACGCCCTAACCCGACGCCCTAACCCTAACCCTAACCCTAACCCTAACCCTAACCCTAACCCTAACCCTAACCCTAACCCTAACCCTAACCCTAACCCTAACCCGACGCCCTAACCCGACGCCCTAACCCTAACCCTAACCCTAACCCTAACCCGACGCCCTAACCCGACGCCCTAACCCTAACCCTAACCCGACGCCCTAACCCGACGCCCTAACCCGACGCCCTAACCCTAACCCTAACCCTAACCCTAACCCGACGCCCTAACCCGACGCCCTAACCCTAACCCGACGCCCTAACCCGACGCCCTAACCCTAACCCTAACCCTAACCCTAACCCTAACCCTAACCCTAACCCTAACCCTAACCCTAACCCGACGCCCTAACCCGACGCCCTAACCCGACGCCCTAACCCTAACCCTAACCCTAACCCTAACCCGACGCCCTAACCCGACGCCCTAACCCTAACCCTAACCCTAACCCTAACCCTAACCCGACGCCCTAACCCTAACCCTAACCCTAACCCTAACCCGACGCCCTAACCCGACGCCCTAACCCTAACCCTAACCCTAACCCTAACCCTAACCCTAACCCGACGCCCTAACCCTAACCCTAACCCTAACCCGACGCCCTAACCCTAACCCGACGCCCTAACCCTAACCCTAACCCTAACCCTAACCCTAACCCGACGCCCTAACCCTAACCCTAACCCTAACCCTAACCCGACGCCCTAACCCTAACCCTAACCCTAACCCTAACCCGACGCCCTAACCCTAACCCTAACCCGACGCCCTAACCCTAACCCTAACCCTAACCCGACGCCCTAACCCTAACCCTAACCCTAACCCTAACCCTAACCCTAACCCGACGCCCTAACCCTAACCCTAACCCTAACCCTAACCCTAACCCGACGCCCTAACCCGACGCCCTAACCCTAACCCTAACCCTAACCCTAACCCTAACCCTAACCCGACGCCCTAACCCTAACCCGACGCCCTAACCCTAACCCTAACCCTAACCCTAACCCTAACCCGACGCCCTAACCCTAACCCGACGCCCTAACCCTAACCCGACGCCCTAACCCTAACCCTAACCCTAACCCGACGCCCTAACCCTAACCCGACGCCCTAACCCTAACCCGACGCCCTAACCCTAACCCTAACCCTAACCCTAACCCTAACCCGACGCCCTAACCCTAACCCGACGCCCTAACCCTAACCCGACGCCCTAACCCTAACCCTAACCCTAACCCTAACCCTAACCCGACGCCCTAACCCTAACCCGACGCCCTAACCCTAACCCGACGCCCTAACCCTAACCCTAACCCGACGCCCTAACCCTAACCCGACGCCCTAACCCTAACCCTAACCCTAACCCTAACCCTAACCCTAACCCGACGCCCTAACCCTAACCCGACGCCCTAACCCTAACCCTAACCCTAACCCTAACCCTAACCCTAACCCTAACCCTAACCCTAACCCGACGCCCTAACCCGACGCCCTAACCCTAACCCTAACCCGACGCCCTAACCCTAACCCTAACCCTAACCCTAACCCGACGCCCTAACCCTAACCCTAACCCGACGCCCTAACCCTAACCCTAACCCTAACCCTAACCCTAACCCTAACCCTAACCCGACGCCCTAACCCTAACCCTAACCCTAACCCTAACCCTAACCCTAACCCTAACCCTAACCCTAACCCGACGCCCTAACCCTAACCCTAACCCTAACCCTAACCCTAACCCTAACCCGACGCCCTAACCCTAACCCTAACCCTAACCCTAACCCTAACCCCTAACCCTAACCCGACGCCCTAACCCTAACCCTAACCCTAACCCTAACCCTAACCCTAACCCGACGCCCTAACCCTAACCCTAACCCTAACCCGACGCCCTAACCCGACGCCCTAACCCTAACCCTAACCCTAACCCTAACCCTAACCCTAACCCGACGCCCTAACCCTAACCCTAACCCTAACCCTAACCCGACGCCCTAACCCTAACCCTAACCCTAACCCTAACCCTAACCCTAACCCGACGCCCTAACCCTAACCCGACGCCCTAACCCTAACCCTAACCCTAACCCTAACCCTAACCCTAACCCTAACCCTAACCCTAACCCGACGCCCTAACCCTAACCCTAACCCTAACCCTAACCCTAACCCTAACCCTAACCCTAACCCTAACCCTAACCCTAACCCTAACCCTAACCCTAACCCTAACCCTAACCCTAACCCTAACCCTAACCCTAACCCTAACCCGACGCCCTAACCCTAACCCGACGCCCTAACCCTAACCCTAACCCTAACCCTAACCCTAACCCTAACCCTAACCCTAACCCTAACCCTAACCCTAACCCTAACCCTAACCCTAACCCTAACCCTAACCCTAACCCGACGCCCTAACCCTAACCCTAACCCTAACCCTAACCCTAACCCTAACCCTAACCCGACGCCCTAACCCTAACCCTAACCCTAACCCTAACCCTAACCCTAACCCTAACCCTAACCCTAACCCGACGCCCTAACCCTAACCCTAACCCTAACCCTAACCCTAACCCTAACCCTAACCCTAACCCTAACCCGACGCCCTAACCCTAACCCTAACCCCTAACCCCTAACCCCTAACCCTAACCCCTAACCCTAACCCTAACCCTAACCCGACGCCCTAACCCTAACCCTAACCCTAACCCGACGCCCTAACCCTAACCCTAACCCTAACCCTAACCCTAACCCTAACCCTAACCCTAACCCTAACCCTAACCCTAACCCTAACCCTAACCCTAACCCTAACCCTAACCCTAACCCTAACCCTAACCCTAACCCTAACCCCTAACCCCTAACCCTAACCCCTAACCCCTAACCCTAACCCTAACCCTAACCCGACGCCCTAACCCTAACCCTAACCCTAACCCGACGCCCTAACCCTAACCCTAACCCTAACCCTAACCCTAACCCGACGCCCTAACCCGACGCCCTAACCCTAACCCTAACCCTAACCCGACGCCCTAACCCTAACCCTAACCCTAACCCTAACCCTAACCCTAACCCTAACCCTAACCCGACGCCCTAACCCTAACCCTAACCCTAACCCTAACCCTAACCCTAACCCTAACCCGACGCCCTAACCCTAACCCTAACCCTAACCCGACGCCCTAACCCTAACCCGACGCCCTAACCCTAACCCTAACCCTAACCCTAACCCGACGCCCTAACCCGACGCCCTAACCCGACGCCCTAACCCTAACCCGACGCCCTAACCCTAACCCTAACCCTAACCCTAACCCTAACCCTAACCCGACGCCCTAACCCGACGCCCTAACCCTAACCCTAACCCTAACCCTAACCCTAACCCTAACCCTAACCCTAACCCTAACCCGACGCCCTAACCCTAACCCTAACCCTAACCCTAACCCTAACCCTAACCCTAACCCTAACCCTAACCCTAACCCGACGCCCTAACCCTAACCCTAACCCGACGCCCTAACCCTAACCCGACGCCCTAACCCTAACCCTAACCCGACGCCCTAACCCTAACCCGACGCCCTAACCCTAACCCGACGCCCTAACCCTAACCCTAACCCTAACCCTAACCCTAACCCTAACCCTAACCCTAACCCTAACCCGACGCCCTAACCCGACGCCCTAACCCGACGCCCTAACCCGACGCCCTAACCCGACGCCCTAACCCTAACCCTAACCCTAACCCTAACCCGACGCCCTAACCCTAACCCTAACCCTAACCCTAACCCTAACCCTAACCCTAACCCTAACCCTAACCCTAACCCTAACCCTAACCCTAACCCTAACCCTAACCCTAACCCTAACCCTAACCCTAACCCGACGCCCTAACCCGACGCCCTAACCCGACGCCCTAACCCGACGCCCTAACCCTAACCCTAACCCTAACCCTAACCCGACGCCCTAACCCTAACCCTAACCCGACGCCCTAACCCGACGCCCTAACCCGACGCCCTAACCCGACGCCCTAACCCGACGCCCTAACCCGACGCCCTAACCCGACGCCCTAACCCTAACCCTAACCCTAACCCTAACCCTAACCCTAACCCTAACCCTAACCCTAACCCTAACCCTAACCCTAACCCTAACCCTAACCCTAACCCGACGCCCTAACCCTAACCCTAACCCTAACCCGACGCCCTAACCCTAACCCTAACCCGACGCCCTAACCCTAACCCTAACCCGACGCCCTAACCCGACGCCCTAACCCGACGCCCTAACCCTAACCCTAACCCGACGCCCTAACCCTAACCCGACGCCCTAACCCGACGCCCTAACCCGACGCCCTAACCCGACGCCCTAACCCTAACCCTAACCCTAACCCGACGCCCTAACCCTAACCCTAACCCTAACCCGACGCCCTAACCCTAACCCTAACCCGACGCCCTAACCCTAACCCTAACCCTAACCCTAACCCTAACCCGACGCCCTAACCCTAACCCTAACCCGACGCGCTAACCCTAACCCTAACCCTAACCCTAACCCGACGCCCTAACCCTAACCCTAACCCTAACCCGACGCCCTAACCCGACGCCCTAACCCTAACCCTAACCCGACGCCCTAACCCTAACCCTAACCCGACGCCCTAACCCTAACCCTAACCCTAACCCGACGCCCTAACCCTAACCCTAACCCTAACCCTAACCCTAACCCTAACCCTAACCCTAACCCTAACCCGACGCCCTAACCCTAACCCTAACCCTAACCCGACGCCCTAACCCGACGCCCTAACCCTAACCCTAACCCTAACCCGACGCCCTAACCCTAACCCTAACCCTAACCCGACGCCCTAACCCGACGCCCTAACCCTAACCCGACGCCCTAACCCTAACCCTAACCCTAACCCGACGCCCTAACCCTAACCCTAACCCTAACCCGACGCCCTAACCCGACGCCCTAACCCTAACCCTAACCCTAACCCGACGCCCTAACCCTAACCCTAACCCTAACCCGACGCCCTAACCCTAACCCTAACCCTAACCCGACGCCCTAACCCTAACCCGACGCCCTAACCCTAACCCTAACCCGACGCCCTAACCCTAACCCTAACCCTAACCCGACGCCCTAACCCTAACCCTAACCCTAACCCTAACCCTAACCCTAACCCGACGCCCTAACCCTAACCCTAACCCTAACCCGACGCCCTAACCCTAACCCTAACCCTAACCCGACGCCCTAACCCTAACCCTAACCCTAACCCTAACCCTAACCCTAACCCGACGCCCTAACCCTAACCCTAACCCTAACCCGACGCCCTAACCCGACGCCCTAACCCTAACCCTAACCCGACGCCCTAACCCTAACCCTAACCCTAACCCGACGCCCTAACCCTAACCCTAACCCTAACCCTAACCCTAACCCTAACCCGACGCCCTAACCCTAACCCTAACCCTAACCCGACGCCCTAACCCTAACCCTAACCCTAACCCTAACCCTAACCCTAACCCTAACCCTAACCCTAACCCGACGCCCTAACCCTAACCCTAACCCTAACCCTAACCCTAACCCTAACCCGACGCCCTAACCCTAACCCTAACCCTAACCCGACGCCCTAACCCTAACCCTAACCCTAACCCTAACCCTAACCCTAACCCTAACCCTAACCCTAACCCTAACCCTAACCCTAACCCTAACCCTAACCCTAACCCTAACCCCAACCCTAACCCGACGCCCTAACCCTAACCCTAACCCTAACCCTAACCCTAACCCGACGCCCTAACCCTAACCCTAACCCTAACCCTAACCCGACGCCCTAACCCGACGCCCTAACCCTAACCCTAACCCTAACCCTAACCCTAACCCTAACCCTAACCCTAACCCTAACCCGACGCCCTAACCCGACGCCCTAACCCGACGCCCTAACCCGACGCCCTAACCCTAACCCTAACCCCTAACCCTAACCCTAACCCTAACCCTAACCCGACGCCCTAACCCTAACCCTAACCCTAACCCTAACCCTAACCCGACGCCCTAACCCGACGCCCTAACCCGACGCCTTAACCCGACGCCCTAACCCGACGCCCTAACCCGACGCCCTAACCCGACGCCCTAACCCTAACCCTAACCCTAACCCGACGCCCTAACCCTAACCCGACGCCCTAACCCTAACCCTAACCCGACGCCCTAACCCGACGCCCTAACCCGACGCCCTAACCCTAATCCGACGCCCTAACCCGACGCCCTAACCCGACGCCCTAACCCTAACCCGACGCCCTAACCCGACGCCCTAACCCTAACCCTAACCCGACGCCCTAACCCTAACCCGACGCCCTAACCCTAACCCTAACCCGACGCCCTAACCCTAACCCTAACCCGACGCCCTAACCCTAACCCTAACCCGACGCCCTAACCCGACGCCCTAACCCTAACCCTAACCCGACGCCCTAACCCTAACCCTAACGCGACGCTCTAACCCGACGCCCTAACCCTAACCCTAACCCGACGCCCTAACCCTAACCCTAACCCGACGCCCTAACCCGACGCCCTAACCCGACGCCCTAACCCTAACCCGACGCCGTAACCCTAACCCTAACCCGACGCCCTAACCCGACGCCCTAACCCGACGCCCTAACCCTAACCCGACGCCCTAACCCTAACCCGACGCCCTAACCCGACGCCCTAACCCTAACCCGACGCCCTAACCCGACGCCCTAACCCCAACCCTAACCCTAACCTTCACCCTAACCCTGACCCAACCGCGTAACCCTAACCCCAACCCGACGCCCTAACCTGACACCCTAACCCTAACCAAAGGCCTTAACCCCTAACCTGACGCCTTAACCCCTAAACCCTACACCCTAACCCTAACCCCAACCCCAACCCCAGTACCCCATAACCCCTGGACCCCAAAACCCCTGGACCCCAACACCCCTTAACCGACTTCGAACCCTAAAACCCGAATCCAAACCCCAAGCACCAACCCCCCTCACCCTGGCCTTTAAACTCCTAAACCCCCACGCTCCCAGAACTTACCTTCTGGATGCAGGCCAGGTTCACAGTGCAGAAGACAACTCACACACACCAGTTTTCAATCAACTTTTAATGATTTACAAGTTCCATGCTGCCCGGCGCACTCAATTCAAAACGAAGCTCCCCCAGAATAAAGCACTCTCCTCTCTTCTTAACCATGACTCACAGCAAACCCACAGAACAGATTCCAATTGTCCCATAAGGTCTTGAAAAGGTGACTCTATGGAAGGGACTGCCACACGTTTCTCCCACAGAGTGCCTGCTTTGTTAGCAGGACAGTGGGTCCCAACATGGGCTCCCCGAGCTCGCAGCCCTCTATGGGGTCCTTCCCATCTTCCACCCAGTCCGCCTCACTCGGGGTCTCCTGCACCATTCAAAGGGCTGGACCTTCAGGTGCTCCTCAGGGGACAGGCAGCAAACTAGGGGAGGGTGCTCCTCCCCAGGGCTTCCAGGGAAGCCACCGTCTGCACGCCCCCGGCCCGGGCTCCAAACCCTAGCAGATGGACCCCGAGGGGCCTCAGGCCACCCCTCCCCCAGCCCGGCCCACAAACCTGCGGGACAGGTTGAAGGCCTTGGCCCCCCACAAGCTCTGCAGCCCTTCAAACTCCCAGATGTAGGGAAACCCGTGGCTGCGTCTTCCCCCACAGGTCGGAGGGTAAATTCCCACCAAGTCACTGGGTAAACAGGGACTCCCTCTTGGAGCTAACCAAGTATGCTATTTCCTGGGGGAGCACGGTCTTTGGGTCAGGTCCCCCATGGGCTCCAGACCGTGGCTCTCTGCCCTCGGGAATCTCTGCAGCCAAAAGTGGGGTGTTACTGCTTCCTTGGCTCACGGAGGGGGACCCGGCAGCCCAGGTCCTTTACAGCCTGGTCAGGTACCTGGAACACACTGAGGCCCGGGGGGCACCATCGGGGACCCGGAGGCCAGCAGGTGGGGTTACAGCAACGGACAGCGGAAGCGTCCCTCCAGGGCTCCCACCTCCCGAGCTCACAGGAGCGGGAGCCGCGCATCTCCCTCCGACGGCCCAACAACTTGACAGTGCCCTCGCGTCCCACCGGGAAGCGGGTCCCCCACTGGGGTCCCGTGTCTCCTACCTTTCAGGAAGCACAGCACGTACAATGGCAAGAAACCCCAACTCAGCTCCACACTCGGACCTTCATGGCCTCCGGAGGCATCAGGGCCCTGAGCTGGGTCACCTGGTTGCTGCTCCGCCCACTGACACAGGTGAGGGGGCCAACGACGGAGCAGGAAGGGAGGAGACGGGGGGGGAGGAGCGAGGAGAAAGCTCAGATGTGGGAAGTCAGATGAGGAGGGGTGGGGTCAGCATCAGGGCCCCGGGCACGGCTGGCCCGGGGGTGAGTGGGCTAATGAGGGAATATAAATGGAGGAGGAGGGGTGAGGTCAGCATCAGGGTCCTGGACAGGGTCACCCGTACAGTGCCCCACCCACTGGCCCAGGTGAGGGGGCTAAAGGGGAAGTCTAAATGGAGGAGGAGGGGTGGAGGAGCCAGGAGAAGGTCACTATGGGAAGGGAGGTGAGGAGGCCCAGGTGGGGAGAGGGAGGTGGGGGAGAGGAGGGGGCCTTCTGTGGGCAGTGAGGACGTGGGAGGGGTCAGGAGAAGGCCCAAGGGTGAGCAGTTAAGGACCAGACTGCTCAGGTCTTCAAGGTAACTAACAGGAATCACAATACGATGAAGTGTCCTACAGTGCTGCGTTAACAAACAATGCAAAAATAAACACACTGACTTCATGGTGTTTGCAGTGAATCTCACCAGCACACTACGGAGGGAACAAAAACTCAGCCAAAGCAAAGGAAAATACAAAACCTGGAACAGACAATTTTCAAGCTACAGATGAAAACAGCCACATGGAATTTTTAACCGCACATAGTTAGGGGTGTAGCAATTCTGGAATTCTCTTTCTGCGTGTTAGGTAGCAGAAGAGACCTAGTAGGGCAGTGGTTAAGGGCTTAGCTACTGACAGAAACGTCCCTGAGTCGAATGCACTGTCCATGGTACAAAGATGTGGGCACTGGCTTCTCTAAAGATGACAGCCTTGGAAACCCTGTGGGGTGGCCCTGCTGTGTCCCATAGTTGCAACCAACTCAGTGCAACAGGTTCGGCTTTTTGGGTTTCGACTATTACAATTAGACAAATGATTAAAGCGACTTCTGGGTCGCGTGACCACAGCTAGGACTGTGGGCAACTCGGACACGGTTAGGGCAAATGTTAGGGCAACTATTGCGGCCTCATGGTGACCCTAGAGGCCAGGGTAGACCTGACCCCCGAAGTATTCAAGGAGAGCCTCGTGGCATTGCGGCCTGGGTGCGGGGCTTGCGAGCCTGGAATGAATGAATGAAGAACAGCCGCAAAAGGCTGCCGTGTATGACATCAGACCCTCCCAAAGGATGGGTCTGGCCGGTTGAATGGGACCTCGGTACAGGTTCCCATGCCTAAGTGCTTTACCTCCTGGAGAGGTTAATTCACCTGAGAAAGGGGCCTTTCTTATGTTAGTTAGACAGGAAGACACCCGTTTACTTTGGGAGGCACGGCCCACAGCCTAGTCCAATGCCTGCTTCACTGCACGTACACCTGTTTTGTTCACTACATAAAAGGGAGCTGCCTGACGCCTAAGAGGGGTTGCTGGGGCGTCAGAGATACCCGCTCCCCCCCTCACCACCAGGGTTTCTTGTGTGGTACTCTTCATCGGCACCGATCAGCCATGGGCAACACAGACCCGTGGAAGTCAACACTGCTGATACAGCTGAGACCTCGGGTTTCCTTCCCTGGACAAAGGAGCTACAGACACTGCAGGAGGGAGGAGAGGAGATTCCTAGGTTGTTCGATTACACTTGAAATCATGAGCATCGGTTCCTAATGGGCACATACGTGTTGGAGGAAAACAAAACTCTCACGACCGGGCCCATAAACAACATCATGACAAAGGGTGAAAAAATAGAAGTTGTCATACTACCATAGTAGTGAACTTTTCAGGATACATTTAAAAAATAATTCTTTCAAAGAAAGTATTTACTACAGCAGGTGTGGTGAATTCAATGGCGAGTCACCAAATGACTGGGTAGCATCATGCAAATAACGTGCTGCTGGCCCACTGAGGAGACTGTACAGCCTCTGAGAATTCCAGTGAGGTATACAGAACCCTTGGGGGGGGGGGAACACACACCTCATGAGAGGAATAGTGAGTTCTGCCATCCCACTGGCTTCAAGGGAGGCAATCCCAGAGGGGAAAGGGAGACCTCACTACCATCAACAACACCCCAGAATGGAGTATGTCCTTGGGACCCAACATCCCTGAGCTGAGAAGTTCCAAAGTCCCGAAGACAGAGAAAGAGGTAACTTCTGAGACGGCATAACATGACAAGAAGTGTAGCTCAGACACGGTAGCAGAACCAGAAGACTGCACGACCCCGGCCCTACAACCATGACCGTGATCCTAAAAACCTAACCCTGGCCCTGACCCGCACCCTGACATGACCTGACCGCACCACGAACTCTAGTCCTAACAGGAACCCTCTGGGCATCCTCCACCCTCCCGCTCTCAGAGGGTCCGGGCTGTGTCCAGCTTCAGACACGGTACCTCCCCTTTCTGGACCCTGCCTCGTGGCTGGCTTCTCTCAGTGGAAGCTGAGTGTGAAATCACTTCCAGCCCCGACCCCCTTGCTAGGTACACAGCGGACAGCACATCCCCACTGAGGGGCTCCACGGAGATGCTCTGCTCTGAATCCACTAGGCACTTCCTTCCTGGCCGACCACCTTCCCACACAAGTACAGGGACTGCCGGTCTGAGGGCAGATGTTCCCTCCCTTGCTAATCCAGTGGCCGTGGAGTCTGCTCCATCTCACGGGGACACCACAGATGTCAGAGCAGGACTGTGCTCCCCAGCGTTTTCAGGGAGTGACTTCTCAGAAGCAGATCACCACGTCTTTCTTCCAAGGCACCTCTGGGTGGATGCGGACCACCCACCTTCTGGTTGGCCACTGAGAACTCCACCCTTTGCACCACCCAGGGACTCCCCCCTTCCCCCTGGGGTCCACACAAAGCTCTGCCAGACCGTGCCTGTTTCTGTCTCTCCTCTTGAAATGGAACGTGTCAGTCTTCCCTGACAGTGTTATTGATCGAGGCCCAAATCGCAAGAACCAAGGAGTGCAGTCGTAGACGCGACACTGTCCAAAGGGGCAGGAAGGGACATGTTAAGACCAATATCCATGCCTTACGTGGTATAGTGTCACCCTTCCCATTCCTGCCGTCCTCCTCTGTCCAAGTCCACGCCTCTGGCACGGGGACTAAGGTTCCACACTGAAATTGGACACAGGAAGAGAAGCAAAATATAAGCCTGAGTGGTCTCCCTGCTCGTCAGTGCCAAGATACCAAAAGGCTCTTTAGCACCCCCGTTTCCTCCCTCCAGAGGGTTCTAACCCTCAGAGGACTGCTGGAGATTCAGCTGGGGCCTCCCTTCCTGTCTCCACAGTTCCCAACCGGGCACGAAGGGCTCGCGCCACTTCTGTTGCCAAATGCAGGGCGGACCATCCCGACCCTGAACGTCAGCGATTCCGCAGCCGGCCACGACAGGGCGTGCAACCACCCGTTCTGCCCACCCGGCCCTGAGTGTGGGAAATCCGTGGCTCACAAAACCCTGACACTGAATGTCAGCGATTGGGCTGAAGGCCACAAGAGGGCGTGAGAACAGCCGGTTCTGCCCTCCTGCTCCCCGACGGGCCTGGGGGAACCTGGGTTGAAATCACTGTATGCTGTAGTATTCATTATGGATTCACTACTGTTAACTGCAGAGAATCTCCGTGGATTCAGAGAGGGTAAAAGCATAGACCATCACGAAATGAGTGTATGAGATATGGCCACCTTCTAGTCGAATCAGCTGGGCACATGCCCGGTACCAGGGTGAGCCCTAGCCAGAAAGCCAAGGAGAAACTAAACATGAGTGTCCTCCCACACAGGTTTTCATTACAGTTTATAACAATATTAGTTGAACAAAAGTTGATTTTCATTTTTATTTTTACTTTTTTATTTTTCTGTTTATTGTGATTGAGTGAAAACATACAATCCGGTTTAAATTCGCATGCCCGCCTATGTGCAGCTCCCACTGCTCTCCTTGCCAGGTAACAGCACACTCCTCCTTTCTGTTCTATACAAGTCATATCCTCTGAACAAACCTCTGTCCCCTCTTCTCCACCCTCTCCAATCCTCTCTAAGAGGTCAGTTGGGTGACAACCTATAGACACATAGAATCATAAAGTGCACACACGATAGGGTCACTCTGTGTCACCGAGTCCAAACTGTTCCTGTCCGAGGAGTTGACCTCAGTAATGATTTATGAATACGGGCAGCTTCAGGACTAGGAGCCATCCTCCCAGGGAAACCCCTAGGCTTTCGGACCATCAGTGGTGGTCTTTTAGTGGAGTGCTCAGGGTGCACCCCTTCTCATTCTCGTGTTGCCACTGAGACTCAACTTTGTGAGCCCCATCATGGCTGTCACGGAAGGTGGCCGGGCACCATCTGGTTCTTCTGCTCACGTGTTGATGTAGTCACCCATTCACATGGGTCTGTCTTGTGGGGTCTCTTTCTCCCATGTCGTTTTTGTCCTTGGTGATCATCTATTCCAGATGAGTTAGGACCACTTGGTGTACCTCAGAGGACAGCTTCCTAGCTTTTAAGACCCCAGATGCCACCCACTAATATGGGGTGGAGAGGACTCTCTTAGCAATAGGCTAGTTATGCCAATTGGCCTGGATGTCCTCTGAGAGCATGGTCCCTGGACTGCCACCGCTGGTGCTCGGTCCTTCCCTATTCGGTTAACATTGGAAGAGTTTTCAGGTTAGGTTGAAGTCCAGTCAAATGGATCTTCTTTCTAATTGTGCTGTCACTGATCTCACCCAACCAAATTTCTATCAACTATCTAGTCTATAACCAACCCTCTCTCTCCCTCCCTCCCCTGCATCCGTCAAAGAGTCTTTTCTTCAGTCCATGAGTCAGTTTTCAAGTCCTCCAAGAAGGGATCTCATACCATATCTGTCCTTGTGCCACTGATTAATTTCACTCAACATGATGGGTAGAAAGTTCTGTATAGGTCGATGAGGTCCAGTTGGTTAATTGTCGCAATGATGTCTTCTGTATCTTGAAGCTTTTTTTTTTTTTACAGTATATTTTATCTGAGATTAGTATTGCCACACCTGCTCTTCTTCGTATATTGTTAGCTTGGTATGTATTCTTCCGTCTTTTAATTTTCAGTTCATTCATGTCTTTAAGCCTAAGGTGAGTTTCTTGTAAGCAGCATATAGATGGGTCATGTCTTTTCATCCAAGATGTCACGTGTTGTCTCTTTACTGGAGTGATCGGTCCATTTACCTTCAATGTGCTGTCATTTTGCTCTACTTATTTTTGGGTTGATGTTTTCCCTGTTGCTCTCACTATTCTGTTCTGGGACATTCTTCTTCATGGGTTGATTTTCACCCTTTTCAGTGTTGGTTTTGTGTTTGTTGAGAGTCCTGTATTGCGTTTCTTGTTTTGATATGTCACTTCTTTGTTGTGCTTTGCGGCTACCCCTAGGGTCCCCCTTAATAATGTATGTTTAAACCCGATGTGAACTTCTAAACATCTTACTAACTTCCACTCCATATGGACGGACTAGAACTACAGTAATAGCTCCCTCTTTTTAATGTGATGGTATCGTGATTTTCATGATGGGATCACTGGATCACTTCTTTCAGCATTATAGCTTTGGTTGGGATTTTTGTGCCTTCCCTAATAGAGTAGGTTTCTGGATGACGTGTCCTATATTGTCTCCTAAAACATAGAGTTAATGGTTTTGTTCTTCTAAGCCAACAGCTTCTTTCACTATTTCTGACAGCTTTTTTTTTTTTTTTGGTTTTGTTTTGTTTTTTAACAAGTCTCTGAGTTTCTGTTCATCTGCAAAGGTTTTAAATTCACTTTCATATTTGAAACACAGTTTTGCAGTATATGGAATTCTTGGTTGGAAGTTTTTCTCCCTCAAGACTATGAAGGTGCCACCCCACTGTCTCCGTCCCGACGTGGCTTCTGCTGAGAAGCCAGACGAAAGCCTGCAGGACTTCTCTGAATGTTAGCTTTGCTTTCAGTCTCACTGTCTTTAAGAGTTTACGCTTATGTTTCATTGTGTTAAGCTTGATTATAATATGTCTTGAAGTCTTTCTTTTGGGGTCTATATTGTATGGCAATGGGTACGCATCTTGGATATCTATGTTCTTTTCTTTCACAATTTCAGGGAAGTTTTCTGTCAGCAAGTCAACGACAATCCTCTCTGTGTTTTCAGGTGTCCCTTCCTCTTCAGGAACTCCAATTAATCGTAGATGGTTCCTATGATAGAGTCCCACATGTTTCTTAATGCCTCTTCATTTTTCTGGAGTCTTTTCTCTGATTTCTCCTGAAAAATGCTGGCATCAGTAGTTCTGTTCCATTCTGTTCTCTTTACTTTGAATAGAGTTTTCTGGTTCTTTAATTTGCTTATTGATCTGTTGGATTTCAGAACGCTGGAGTTCTATCAGTTTGAACAGCTTGCTTAATTTTTCATTTTGGTCTGCTAAATTTGGTATACTGTCTAGAAGGGATCTGTCATGGTTGGAATTGTGTCCCCCCAAAAATGTGTGCAGCCACGTCGCTGGGATATGGTTCCCAGTATCTTGGGACTGTCCTCCATTGTGTGGTTTTGCTAACCTGTATGTTAAAAGATTAGGGTGGGGCTGTGAATTCCTGCTGTGGGGGGAGTTTCCCTGGAGTATGGCTTGCCCCACCCTTAATGCTTTTAGCTTGCAAAGAATAAAAGGAAAAAAGAAACAAAGGACAATTTGAGAACCTCGCTACCATCAAGCAAGCAGCACCGGGAGCAGAGCGCGTCGTTCAGACCAGAGGTTCTTGCGTGAGGACACTCCCTGGACAAAGACTGATGCAATACCGGACTTTCCTCCAGAGCCCACAAGGGGAAAATCTTTCCCTGGAGCGGACACCCTGAATATGGACTTGCAACCTACCGGACTGTGTAAGAATAAATCTTTCTTTGTTAAAGCCATCCGCTCTGTGGTATTTCTGTTAGAGCAGCCTAGCTGACTAAAACAGGATCTATGTATAATTCTTTTGCACTTCACCTCCAAAAGTTTAAGAAAGGCTTCTTCATCCAGGAAGCTCTTTAGTTCTTTTGGGAGCTTTCTGGAGCCATGGTTGGATTTTTCCTTAAGAGTCGGGCCAAGGTCTGTTGCTTTTTGGGCATCTAGAGGTTGTTTAGCTTCTCTGGTATTGCCTTAATAGGAGCTGAAGTAGAAATTGATCACCAGTGACCTCTATGAACTCCAGTGACTTGGCCCAGTAGAATCTCTGTGAGAGCAAGCTCCACCTCCTGGCTGGCAAAGACATGGTCCCACTTATGGAGTCACTGGGAGGCCATCAACTGACCCTATTTGTGGGTCAGTCAAGATTAGAAGAGATGCAGTTCAGGCTGCACCAGTTATTTCTCTGGGTAATCTTATTTTGAAAGGTAAGAGCTGTCTCACAGCTTCCAAAAACAGTCAGGCTGTCAGGTGTGCAAGCCTCTCTTTCCAGCTGGCAAGGGAGGCACCTCTATATCCATCCCTAGATGCTGTGATCTAGGTCTAAGTATGGACAGGCTACTGCCCTGCTGTCATCAGGTGCCGGGCCCTACCTGAAGGGTAAGCTGTGCTAAATGTAGTTTTTCTTCTGGGGAAGCGCTCCCCAGGTTGGCAATGCCTGCTAGCCTGGAAAATAGCCCCTGCTGAGGCCTCCGTTTTGGTAAATCCACCTCCCAGTCAGACAAGTTGGAGTCCCACAGAGGCTCTCTTGCTCACTGGGAAATAGCCAAATCAATGGTGAAGGTTCAGAAAATGGGGTGGAGGGTCCGTGGTGCTCAGAGTCCAGAGCCAGGCTCTCAAAGTGTGTCTATTCCACCTGCTGGTCATGTCGGCAGTGTGGCACAACTTTGCTGCCGGTTAAGGCCAATCACTGCCACAGGCTAACAAAAAGGAAAAAAGTTAAAGCGGGTAGTTACCTTCAGACAGCGAGAGCTGGCCATTCAACAAGGGCAGGGGTCAGCAAAAGAGTAGAAGTTTCCCGTTCAGTGGCATGTTGTCCAAAATGACAGCCCTATGCCATGTCTTAGCACTCACTGGGTGTCCAGAAGGCTCCATTTAATTCTCAATCCCAGCCTTAGTTTTCAGAGTTAAGGAGACGGGTGTCTAGTCCTCCATCTTGACTCTGCCCCCCCAGTTGAAAACTTTGTAAGTAGATGTATTGAAAGAAACATTAAATTTATTAATTAAAATAATAAAGATTGTATAAAAATAATTCTTGTTTTGTTCCAAGTCAATACTCCAAACTCACTGCTATCAAGTCAATTCCAACTCATAGCGACCCTGCAGGACAGAGTAGAACTGCCTGACAGAGTTTCCAAGGAGCATCTGGCAGATGGGAATGGCTGAATTTTTGGTGAGCAGACATAGAACACTTAATCACTATGCCACCAAGGGTTTTCATTTTGTTGTAAAGCCATCATTGATCATAATGGCATTTCCCTGGCTTTGCTGTCATGAGTGGCTTTTAAGTACATTTCTAGGCACATTGTCAGGTGCCATCGAGTCAGTTCTGACTCATGGTGACCCTGTGTGAAACAGAGCAAAGCACGGCCCAGTTCTGCACCATCTTCACAGTCGTTAAGCAGAACTCGTGGTTGCAACCACTATGCCAATCCGTCTCATGGAGGGTCGTCCTCTGTTTCATGGACTATCAAGCATGATGTCCTTGTCCAAGGATGCGGCCCTTCTGACGACACGTCCAAAGTATATGAGACACAGTCTTGCCATCTTTACTTCCAAGGAGCACTCTGCTCACATTTCTTCAAAGACAGATTTATTCATTCTTTTCACAGTTCATGTATGGTATTCAAAGTTCTCCAAGACCACACTTCAAAGGTGTCCATTCTCCTCTGGTCTTCCTTATTCCTCATCCAGCTTTCACATGAATAGGAGGTGACTGAAGACACCATGACTTAGGTCTGCCACCTTAGCCTTCAAGGAGACAGCTATTCTTTTCAACACTTTGGGCAGCTGACTGGCCTGATGCTGTGCCATTTCGATTTTTCAACTGCTGCTTCCATGGGCATCGATGGTGGATCCAAGTAAAATAAATTCCTTGACAACTTCACCGTTTCTCTGTTGATCAGGATGCTGTTTACAGGTCCAGTTGTGAGGATTTGGGTTTTCTGGATGTGGAGGTGTAATCCATACTGAAGCCTGTAGCCTCTGATGTTCATCACTATGTCTTTTAAGTCCTCTTCACTTTCAGCAAGCAAAGTTGAGTCACCTGCGTCATACAGGTTGTTAAGGACTCCTCCTTTGGTCCTGATGTCCTGTTCTTCTTCTTTAGAGTCCAGCTTCTTGGATCATTTGCTCAGCCTACAGATTGAACAGGTATGGTGAAAGGATACACTCCTGGCTCACAACTTTCTTGACTTTCAACTACTCGGTATCCCCTTGTTTTAGTCAAATAACTGCCTCCTGAACTCTGTGCAGGTTCCTCATAAGCACAACTAAGTGTTATCCATCATTTTTACAATCTACACAGTCAGATGCCTCAGCCATAATATCCCTGGTTCCACATCCTCTTTGGAATCTGGCTTGAATTTATGGCAGTTCCCTGTCTATAGACTACTGCAGCTGCTTTGGAATGATCGTCAGCACAATTGGGCTTCTGTGTGATGTGGATGATATTTGTAGATGAGTTTCACATTGGGTGAAATATTCTTTCTTGGAACTATACAGAACTAGGGATCCCTTCCATTTGGTTGGCAAGGTAGCTGTCTTCCACATTTCTGGGCACAAACGAGTGAGCACTTTCATCCCTGCATCCATTTGTTGGAAGATCTCAGTGGGTAGTTTGTGAGCTCCTGGAGTCTTGCTTTGGGCCACTGCCTTCCGTGCAGCTTGGACTTCTCCTTTCAGTGCCATTGGTTCCTGCTCAGATGGTACCTCTGGAAACAGTTCAATGTCTACCAATTTCTTTCTGATGCGATGACTTGCTTCTGCTCCTGGGAGCTCCACAGAGGCAGAGCAAAGCTGCTCCATAGTGTTTTCAAGGCTGTGACCTCCCAGAAGCAGATCTCCAAGCCTGTCTTTAGAGGAACCTGTGGGTGGGTTTGAACCACCAACCCCTCAGCTTGCGGTCAAGGTCTCAGCCATCGGCACTACCCAGGGTCTCCTAGGAAGCTGACTCATCAATAATATTTTATAAAAATGCCTTTAAAATGGTGACTGAAACTCTAAACTTTCAGGTCTCTTCCTGTGTGGCTCCTCAGTCATGATGGAACCAGGACGAACCAGCTGGAAGCCCCGTCTATAAACAGACTTCTTAGCTTATCTCGTTTTCAGATGACAGCATTGTCATACTTGGACATTTTCTCATGATGCAGTAATGATGTAGCACAATTTTTAAATAACTTCTGATGGCTGAAATGTCTTACACAGGACCCCACTGTGACTGGTACTGTCAAATAAGTAATAAACAATAAAGACTACTTCCAAACTTTTTAACTGTACTGAAAATTTCTAAGTCAGGATGACAGTGATTTTTTAATACTACCTATTAAATACTCAGCTTAGGAGTTTGAATGGACTCAACAGCAAAGTATTTTTGTTTGTTTTTGTGGCCCACTTGCTATAGAATGAAATGTGTAATGTGGCCCTTTGCAGCCAAAGCCTTTGCGAGTCACAAACACGATGACTGAGGGAGACTCTGCAAACAAGGTGTGTGGGGTTCTGTGTCAGCTCTGCTAGGCCATGGTTCCCACTATAGCATGGTCTGTAACGAAGTGGAAATGCTTTCTACAATAACATGGGGAAATGCAGGGAAGCACCCCCCACATTCGTGAGCAGGTGGCCTCTTTTCCCACAGATGCAATCCTGGAACCACCTGAAAAGTAGCTGGAGCTCACAGCTGCATGGATGGTTCCCTCTGAACACCTCTGTGGACCCCCAGAAGGTTGCTTGGTTCATGGATGGTACTTCCAGGGGACATGGACAACAGATGACTTGGAAAGCTGTTGCAGACAGAATCTGATGGAACGAGGTAAGTAGGGGTCACCTCAGCAGGCTGAGTGACACACCATTTTCATGCTGTGAAAGAAATGTGCAATGGTGAGAGTCCGTAAGTTTGGATTTTTAAGGATCCGCGGACAGTGGCCAACAGCCCAGCTAGATGGTCAGGCAAATGGGCGGTGGAAAGCTGGACGATGAAAGTGATACCTGTGTGGAGCACAGACCTGAGGAAAGCACTCTAGGAATTTAGAAGAAGCATTAGAATACGACATGTAGGTGACCAGCAGAAGAACTCCCTTCCTGGATCAGAAGGGGGCTGTAATCAGCAAGTGCATCTGTTGGTCTGCTCACGTAAAGTAGCCAGTAGTGTCCATGCACTGAGCAGACACAGGGTGCTTCAGCAACGCAGAGACGGCCTGAAGCGAGACGCATCCCTCTTGCATCCCCTGGCACAAAATACCAATAAGGACTGCCCTGTCTGCCAACAGAGGTTGCAGATGGCAAAAGATGGGACAGCTTCTCTGCAGAGAAGGCTCTACACACAGCTGGCAAGTTCATGATACCGTACCACTGATGCAGGTGGCACTAGATGGCTACAGATGGGTCCCAACTGGAAGACATACTTACTCTAGACTTGGCTTTCATATCCCGTTACAGAGGCACATGTCAGAAACAGCACTAACTGATCCGAACAAAGATACTGTACCTATTGGGTCCACTGAATTGTAGTTCATCAAACCGAGGAACTCACTTTACAGCCCAAAGGGTGCAGCAACGGGGCAAGAAACACCTATTAAAAGGCCATACCACACTGCATACTACCTTCAGAGGAATGCTTTCATAGAGACCTGGAATGGGCAGTTTGAACATTCTTTATGGGGGGGAGATAAAGGGCTGCCTCACCAATCTTCATGAGGGTGCTCTCACTCAACATGAGGGGGACAAAGGGAAGATCACCAGAACAGATTCCTACACTTCTCTGGGGGATAGGAGGGGGCTGGGGAGGACACTGGTACTGCTGCACGGTTCTCCCTCCCATCACCAACAATTGCTGTTTTCCTGCTGGGTGGTGCAGTGTCAGGACCAGGGCTGCAGCTGTGGACAAAGGAAACAGGGGTGGTGACCGAACAGGAGGCTGTAACTAAAGGTGTACAACAGCAGTGATCACCAAACAAGAGACCATAACTAAACATGCACACCAGGGGTGATCACTCAACAAAAGGCTTATAAACCAGTATACTAGGGGTGACCTCTAGACAAGAAACCGTAATTAACATGCACACCAGATGTGATCATTCAACAAGAGACTGTAACTGAACATGGACACCAGAGGTGTACACTTGTGATCATTCAACAAGAGACTGTAAACCTGTACACCGGGGGTGATCACTCAATAAGACACTGTCGCTAAACATGTACACCAGAATTCCCAAGGGCCTGATGGGGTGGACTGTATCTTACCACCCATGGCAGAGTGGACATGGACAATGAATACTGCCCCATTACCTACAGGCTGAGATACGGTTGTACCTATGTAACCCTCCACATGAATGGCAGTGGACTGAGGATAAAGCACTGGCTAGATGGGTCCTGCTACCAGCCATCTGGACCACCACAGCAGCAGAACCTGATGTCCCTTCCCACAGGGGAAAAGTGGGAGTCCACGACAGCTGGAAGGAAGGAAAAACAGCTGAAGATAAAGAAATGAATACATGGAAATCAAACAATAGGCTGCTACCTTGAAAAAGACTCAGTGCAAGGGAAGAATCTCTCAGCTACAGTCTACCCGAGGCCAGGAAGGGTGCAGACCAGACAAGCGGCTGGAGAACCTGACCACATCAAATGGGCACCTGAGGCAGACCTGAAGGGCTGGTACCCGAGTGAGCCTACCCTTAGGACTCTGTGGCTCTACTGAAGGACTCATTGTGGATGACTGTGTGGGGCCTAGTAAAGGGGTCAGGAGGGGAAGTTAATCCTTCAGGTAGGAAAAGGTCAATGCCTACAAGAGCCAGGAGGTGGCCTGGGGTACAAGGACTCAGTTCAGAGGCCCTTTCTAACCAGGGTCTCTGTGACTCACACACAGTGACTGAGAGGGACCATGCAAACAAGGTTGACAGAACTTGTGACAGATACATCAACTTGGCTAGTCCACAACTCCTCAGAGTGTAGGGTTGTCCTCCACTTTGTAACTTGTTGTAACTAGCTTCATCAGCCTCCAGTGTATGTGTTGTAAACCCTAACCCTGGTAGCTTAATGGGAAACCCAGGTGGCTGAGTGGTGAAGTGCTACGGCTGCTGACCTAGAGGTCCGCAGTTCAAATCCACCAGGCACTCCTTGAAAACTCTATGGGGCATTTCTCTTCCGACCTCTAGGGTCCCTATGCATCAGAATAGACTTGAATGCACCTAACAACAAATGTAGAGGAGACGGGATGAGCATGGAGCCTCTCCTGAGTCACAGCCCTGCAGGCGGGCTGACTCCGGTCCCACCCTGACTCCTGCTGCACACCACCTGGGTTGTGGGGTGCATGGAGTGCACACAGGTAGGTGATCTGGAGGGGATCTCCCTCTCACTTTATATCTCACATCTGGTTCAAGATCATTGGCCCTCCACCTCGTAGAACTTGAGCCAGCGGCCTACCACCTGACCTGCTGATTCTGGGTTTTCTGGCTTCCACAGCCCCGTGAGCCAGCAGCCTATCATCTGACTTGCTGGTTTTGTTTTGAGACTGGGGACATCTTTGACCTCCGCCTCACGGGAACCAGCTCTGTGTGGATCCTCTACGCCATGAACAACACGATAGATGGTTAAAGAAAATATTATCACTGATGTTCTGTTCCTGAAGCAACAATCAACAAACACGGGAACAGCAGTCGAGACACCCAACGACATCCTGCACGGAGGCAAATCTGCTGCACAAGACCTCTTCAGAACCTTTAAAAAGCCAGGAGGTCACTTTAATGACCATGGGCACCTGAAGCAAACCACAGTATTCTTAACTACCTAGGCAGGCAAAACCTGGACACGGATACAGGGAAGACAGAAGAAGACTTCACACATTCAAATGGTTGTGTTGGTGAAGAAAAATGAAGACACTGTGGACTGTCAAAAGAATCAAACTGTCAGTCTGGGTGAAGTGCAGCCTGAGCGTCTTACAGAAGTGAGGATGGAGGGAATTCATGGGGCTTCCTTTGGGTGCTTCACCGGGAGAGATCCGTCACTGCGGAAGGACTTTATGCTTGGTAAAGAAAGGGCTCCACGAAGAAAAGGGAGACACCTGATGAGATGAATGGACAACGAGAAGGCAAAGTCAATCCTGACTCACAGACTCACAGCAACCCTGTGCCCAACACAAGGAATCGCTGCCCAGTCCTGCGCCAGGACTGCCATCACTGGTAGGCACGAGCCCACTGTGACATCCACTTGTCAATCCGTCTTGTTCAGGGTCTTTTTCTTTTTCTCAGATCCTCTGCTTTACCAAGCAGGATGTCCTTCAGGGACAGATCCTTCCTGACAGCATGTCCAAAGCATGTAAACCATAGTCTCACCATCCTTGCTTCTAAGGAGCACTCTGGCTATGCCTCTTCTAAGTCATGCACACACCTTAGTTTTCAAGGTGATGTCTCTGCTTTTCTACCCTTTAAAAATGTCTTTTGCACAGATTTGCCCAAAGCAGTGAGTCTTCTGATTTCTTGACGGCAGGTTCCACGGATGTTGATGGTAGATCCAAGTACAATGAAACCCTTGAAAACCTCAGTCTTGTCCCTGTTTATCATGAGGCAGCTTATGGATCCAGGCGTGAGGATTTTTGTTTTCTTCCTGTTGAGGTGTAACCCACACTGAAGGCTGGGGTCTTTGAGTTTCATCACGAAGTGTTTCAGGTCATCTTAACTTTGAGCAAGGAAAGCTTGGTCGTCTGCATAAGGCAGATCGTGACTGAGTCTTCTTCCGATCCTGATTCCCCGTTCTTCCTCATACACTCCAGCTTCTTGGATTCTATAGTCAGCATACAGGCTGAATAGGTAGGGTGCAAAGATACAACCTCGACACATACCTCTCCTGACTTTAAAACACGCAATGTCCACTTGTTCTGTCTGAACAAATGCCTCTTGATCCATGGACACACTCCTCATGAGTGCAGTGAAGTGTTCTGGAATTCCCATTCCCCACAATGTAATCCATAATTGGTTAGGATTCACACAGTCCAATGCCTTTGCATAGTCAAGGCAACACAAGGAAACATCTTTCTGCTATTCTCCACTTTCCACTAGGATCCATCTGACATCAGCAGGGATAACCCTGGTTCTATGTCCTCTTCTGAATCCAACCTGAACTTCTGGAGGTTTTTGGTCAATATACGGATGCAGCCACTTTGGAAGGATCTTCACCAAAATTTAACTTTTACGAGATATGAATGATACAGTTAGACAATTTCTAAATTAGGTTAGATCACTTTTGTCATAGATTGAAGTAGGTCTCCCCCAAAATGGGTGTTGCCGTTTCTCTGGACCGTGATTCCCAACAGTTTAGGATGGCCCTCCATTTTGTGATTTTCCTATGCTGTGTGTTAAAGAGGATTAGGGTGGGACTGTAAATCCCTTCCTAAGGTCCCCTTCCTGCTCTATTATAAATCGAGTTTCTCTGAGCCAGGGAAAGACCCAACAAAGAAGGAGAACTACAGACCGATATCACTCATGAATCTAGATGCAACAATCTTCAACGAAATTCTTGCCAATGGAATACAACAACATATCAAGAACATAATCCATCATGACCAAGTGGGATTTACACCAGGGATGCAAGGCTGGTTCAACATCAGAAAAACAATTACTGTGATTAACCACATAAATAACACAAAAGACAAGAATCACCTGATTTTGTCCATTGATGCAAAAAAGGCATTTGATAAAGTCCAACACCCATTCATGCTAAAAGCTCTTAGCAAAACAGGCATAGACAGCAAATTCCTCAACACAATAAGGGCCATTTATACAAAGCCAGTTGCCCACGTCATCCTGAATGGAGAGAGACTGAAAGACTTTCCCTTGACAACAGGACCTAGACAAGGATGTCCACTCTCACCTATCCTATTCAACATTGTACTAGAAGTTCTAGCCAGAGCAATTAGACAAGACCAGGAAATAAAAGGCATCTGCATCGGCAAAGAAGTTAAAATCTCCCTGTTTGCAGATGATATAATTGTATATGCAGAGAATCCCAAGGAATCCATAAGTAAACTACTCAAACTGATAGAAGACTTCAGCAAAGTCTCAGGATACAAGATAAACATAAGTAAATCAGTAGGATTCCTTTATACCAACAACGAGACTGTTAAGGAAGAAATTATCAAATCAATACCATTTACAATAGCCCCTAAGAAGATAAAGTACCTAGGAATTAATCTAACCAGAGAAATAACAGACCTTTACAAAGAGAACTACAAGCCCTTACTACAGGAAACTAAGAGAGACTTAGAGAAATGGAAAAACCTACCCTGCTCATGGATAGGAAGACTTAACATTGTGAAAATGTCTATTTTACCCAAAGCGATCTGCTTATATAACGCAATCCCAATACAAGTTCCAGCATCATTTTTTCATGAGATGTAGAAACAAATCACCAATTTTGTTTGGAAAGGGAAGAAGCCCCAGATAAATACGGTCCTACTACAGAAGAACACTCTGGGAGGCCTCTCATTACCCGACCTTAGAACATACTACACTGCCACAGTGGTCAAAACAGCCTGGTACTGGTACAAGAACAGACAGATAGATCAATGGAACAGAATTGAGATCCCCAAGATGACACCATCTGCCTAGGAACAGCAGATATTCAACAAAGGCCCTAAGACATTAAACTGGGGTAAAACAGTCTCTTCAACAAATGGTGCTGGCAAAATTGGATATCCATCTGCAATAAACTGAATCAACATCTGTATCTTACACCTTATACCAAAACCAACTCTGACTGGATAGAAGACCTAAATATCAAACCTAAAACGATAAAGCTCATCCAAGAAAAGGTAGGAACAACAATGGAAGTTTTAATACACAATGTGGACAGACTCCAAAATCTGTCAAACAAACCACAATCAAAAGAAGACAAAAATAGATAAATGGGAACTATTAAGAATCAAACACTTTTGCTCATCCAGAGACTTTATTAATAGAATTAGAAGAACACCTACAGAATGGGAAAAAATATTTGGCAACTCTATGTCAGACCGACACCTGATCTCCATAATCTATAAGATACTACAAAATATCAATAAGAAGAAGATAAATCATCTAATTAAGCGATGGGCAAAGGAGATAGACAGACATTTCACTAAAGACGAGATCCAGGCAGCCAAAAAACACAATGAGGACATGTTCACGATCTTTAATTATTAAAGAAATTCAAATCAAGATGACAATGAGATACCATCTCACCCCAACAAGATTCGCCATGATCTAAAAAACACAAAACAACAAATGCTGGAGAGGCTGTGGAGAACGTGGAACCCTCCTACACTGTTGGTGGGGTTGCAGAATGGTCCAGCCTCTTTGGAAAGCAGTCTGGCGCTTCCTTAAAAAAATGGATATTGATATACCATTTGACCCAGTAATTCCACTACTTGGAATATATCCTACAGAATCAAGGCCTTTGACACCAATGGACACATGCACGAGAATGTTTTTCGCAGCACAGTCCATGATAGCCAAAAGATGGAATCAACCCAGATGCCCAACAACAGAAGAATGGATAGGTAAACTATGGTACATATACTCAATGGAGCACTATGCAATGATGAAGAATAACGATGATTCCAGGAAACACCTCATAACCTGGTTTCAACTGGAAGACATTATGTTGAGTGAAAGTAGTCAGCGACAAAAGGACAAATACTGTATGAGACCTCTATGATAAGATCTCAAAAACAGACTTGTGTATAGAAGAAAAGATTCTTTGGCAGCTGCAAGGGAGGGGAGGGAGGGAGAGCAAGTGTGGAGGGTTTAGATTAGATAGTTGCTAGAAATCTGGTTGGGAGAAAGCGGTGCTAGCACACATTAGAAACAAGAACAACATTAAGTGGACTTTAGCATAACTTGAGTACTCCTTCCATCTCAACTCGATATTGCAAGGATAGAGCAGTTGGGGCAGGGGGCAGGGGACCATGCTCTTAGGCGAAATCAAGGCCAATTGGCACAACTAGTGTTTTGCTAAGAGAGCTCTCTGCACCCTACATTGGTGAGTGGCATCTGGGGTCTTAAAAGCTGCCAAGCTGCCCTCCGAGGGCACAGCAGATGGTCCCAACTCAGCAGGAACGGATGCTCACCGAGGACCAAAATGACATGGGGTAAAGACAACCCAGAAGACAGAGAGACCCACATGAGTGGATGCCTACATCGACTTGGGACCGGAAGAACCGGATGGTGCCCGGCCACCACCAGGGATAGCCGCGATGGAGCTCACTAAGCTGAGTCTCACTGGCAACACAAGAGTAAAAAGAGGTGCATCCTGAGATCTCCACTAAAAGACCTCAACGGATGGTCCAGTGGTTTCGGGGTTCCCCTGGGAGCATGACCCCTGGCCCTGATGCTGCCCTTGCCCATAAATCATAACGAAGATCCACTCTTTGGACATGAATGGATTGGACTTGGCGATGCAGAGTGTCCATATATTGTATGCACTTTATGGTTCTGTACCTCTATAGGATATCAGCCTGCTGACCTCTGGCTGGAGGAAGGAGAGTGGTTGGAGAGGAGGTGAAAGGAGACTGTTGGGAGGATGAGACATGTATGAAGCAGAGAGGAATAGTGTGCTGTCACCGGACAGGGAGAGCAGTGGAAGCTGCATATAGGTGGGCATGTAAATTTATACGGGAATGTACATTTTCACTCAGTCATATCAAATAAAAAAATTTAAAAAATTTTTAAAAAATCGAGTTTCTTTGGAGTGTGGCTTGCACCACCTTTCACACTTTTATCCTACAACAGATAGAAGGAAAGGGAAGTAAGCAAAGAGCTGGAGAACTCACACCATCAAGAAAGCAAAACCAAGAGTAGAGAGTGTCCTTCAGACCCGAGGTTCCTGCGCCAAGATTCTCCTCGACCAAAGACTGATGCAAGCAAGGGCTTTCCTCCAGAGCTGACAAGAGGAAAAGCTTTCCCCTGGAGTGGACATCCTGAATTGGGATGGTAACCTACTGGACTGTGTAAGAATAACCTTTCCTTTGTGAAAGCCATCCACTTTGTAGTATTTCTAGTGCTGCTCTAACACCAACATTGGAAACAGCATATGCAAAGCTTGTATAAAGTCTGAAGTTTTGCCTTTATGGATGAGAACACCCTGTGTGAGCCCCCAAAATACAAAAGGCCACCATGAAGAGTCTGCTGAGCCCCTAAAGCCTGTTGAAGGAAACACCCACCACGATTTTGGCCGGAACAACCTGTCTTCATGAAACAAACAACTCAAACCAAGTATCAAAGCTGCTGAAGAAATTCTAGCTGTTGGGAGCATCAGGAGTCATACGGCAACTTCTACAGGTCATACCCTAAACTCTGAGATCATCGGCAGAAGAGATGAACACTTGGTAAGGAAGAGGACAGAATACTTACTCTCAATGAGACACTGTGTCACTAAAGAAAATAACTTGGACAAGAAGACCTCTGTCATAACCCCAGCAAACATACTTCTTGGCACCATGGGGATCTTCAAAACACAAGATACTGGAACAGCAGCATGGGGACCGTCATGAACACAGAGCCGTGCCTATCCCAACACCAGAGTACCCGGTAACTCACCCAAATGAACCTGCTGCCACTAGGGCCACCTCGTGTCTGACAAGCCCTGACCAAGTGTCTCGTAGGAGCTGGCAGAAAGCAGAAATAGTGCAGCCCTAGAAGGCAAAAATAGTGTGGCTTGGCAGGAAATCCTCTGGGTAATCCTGAAGTCCCAAACTCTAATTTGAAATCATATTATGCCACAGGAAAACAGGGCAGCAGGGTCTCCCCGCCACAGTTCTGGCAAACAGCAAAGATCTTACTCGAACAGCAGGTAAAGGATAAAATAAACGTGATTTCAGAAAAACAGCCTTTTTTGGCACCAAGAGCTTCCCTCAGTTTCCCACGATGCCATCACCGGAAGTGGAAGCGTGTGGATGAAGCATCCCCAAAACAGAAGTGTCCCCATCTTCAGACACACCTGTCGCCTTTAACGAGCGCAGCGCAAAGCACAAGGCTGACGTCCCAGAGGAGAACTGGGGAGATCAAACGGAGGACAGCCAGGGACAGTGATGACACCCTGAACCAGAGAAAAACACCTCGTGTAATGTGCACTGACCCTCCACTCAACAGCCAGGGGATTCTGGCAACCAGAAAATCCTACTGGGAGGTCAGGAGGCTTGCCGTATACTGCTAAAGGCTTGATACGTAGTCATCCAGTGATTTGGCAGAAAAGGAAGGATGGCTCCTGGAGGAAGAAATTCCAGCCAGCACACTGTCACCAGCACCCATTCTTGTAGTTCTCACAACAAGAACTCTCACTCTCCAGACCAGCTCCTGGGACAGAGGTCCTTTGAGGCCACCCCCACCTCCGGAAACGGGGCACTAGTAAACAGCCATTTCTAGTGAGACACTACCGCAGAATCTTCCCCCGTTGAAGTTCACAGCTACCTTCTGAAGGACACTGCCGTCCTCCTCCACACCCACCTCAGGAGACCCAAGAAAAACTCAGGAAATCCATGGCCCAGGTGTGAAGACACAACCTATCAGAAGCAGAGAGCATCAAGGAAAGGCTTCTTGAGCATCCGCCTCCCCGCGTCTGTGCTGCCAGTCACTTTAGACTTATCCGCAGTCAATCGTTGCTCACGTAAATGTTTTCTTAGCATTGTCTGAGGCAGCAGTACACCCAGGAAGTCACAGTTTCAATGTCCTTTTTTACAGATTTGTATTCTCTGTTAGGTGCCTTCCAGCTGTTTCCGATTCACAAGGACCTCTGACAGAGCAAACGATGCCCAGTCTGGGGCTGTCCTCCCAGTCACTACTGTTCCTGAGCCCACTGTCAGCAGCCACTGAGTCAGTCCATCTCATCATCGAGGGCCTTCCTCTTTTTCCCTGACCCTCTACCCCTCAAGAGGGACTGGTCCCTCTTATAAGGTGTCCAAAGTATGTGGGACAAAGCCTTATCACCCGGGCTTATAAGGAACATTCTGCCTGTACTTCCTCTGAAACAGATTTATTCACCTTTCTGGCAGTTCATGATATATTCCATATTCTTCATCAACACCACAATTCTAAGGCGTCAGTTCTACTTTAGTCTTCCTTATTTGTTATTTAGATTTTGCATGCATATGAGGCAACTGAAGACACCATGGCTTGAGTCGGGCACTGTCATGGATTCAGTCATGTCCCCCAGGAATACGTGTCTACTTGTTTAGGCCATGATCCCCAGTATTGTATGGTTGTCCTCCACGGGGTGGAACATGGCGCCCTTTCAGACGTCATATCCTTGATTCACTGTAAAGGGAGTCTCCCCAGAGCTGTGCCTGAATCACCTTTTATCTTATAAGAGACAAAAGGAAACGACAGTGGGCAGAGAGTTGGGAATCTCGTAACACCAAGAAAGCAGCACCAAGAGCAGAGGATCTCCGCTAGGCCCAGGGCCCTGAGCCCAAGAAGCTCCTCAACCAGAAAAAGCTTGATGACAGGACCTTCCTCCTGCGCCACCAGAGAGGAAGACTTGCCCTGGAGCTGAAAGACTTAGAGCCTATCAGACTGTTGAGGAATAAAGTTCTTTGTCAAGACCATTCACATGGGATATTTCTGTTATAGTGGCACTAGATGGCTAAGACACACACCTTAGTCCTTAAAGTGACATCTTTACTTTTTAACACTTCAGGGAGGTCTTTGGCAAAAGATTTACCCAAAGCATCATTTGGTTTCTTCACTCCTGCTTCCACGGATGTTGATTGTGGCTTCAAGTTAAATGAAACCCTTGGCATTTCAATCTTCTATCCATTTATCATGCAGCTGCTTATGGGTCCAGTTGTGAGGATTTTTATTTTATTTACATTTAGGTGTAATGCACACTAAAGGCTGTGGTCTTTGATCTTGTCAAGTGTTTTCTCTAAAACACATTTAAAAACAAATGCAGCAAAAATTGCAAAAGCCAGAATCTGCATGAGGTGAAAACATATTAAAAAAGGAAAACTCAGATATTTTCCGCTAATAGAGAACAATAAAATAGTGCTAAGATTGGACCTTGTCATGGGGTGGAAAACTTGCGAGACCCAGAAAACAAGGTAGTTCTGTCAAGTTCCAGCTCCGACTGTCCTTTAAATGTCAAACATATTCATCCACGCACAGGCTAAAACCACCTAAGGTCCCTAGGCTACACTTCCGGAAACTCTGAGTCCAACCCAGCTCTGCCCAGGGTTCACAGTGACAGGAGAACAGTTACCAGCCCATGGTCACATGGCCACTTGATATGGAACCAGCCCCAAATCAACCTCCTGTCCAGTACCTGGGGTCAGGTGATCCCTTGATGTAAGGCCCAGCCCAGCCCCACATTCAGGCCCTCTGTTTCTGTCCCCCTTCCCTCACCTCCTGCCCAGGGCTAGCCAGGAAGGGAGCCACTGCTCCCAGCTACTCTTGCCCCTTAACCCCACATTGATGACACAGAGGAGAGGCACTGGCTTTGCCCTGACGTCTGACTCTCAGCAGACACGTACGTTGCAGAGCAGAACTCTCCCCTAGGACTTTCTTGGTTGTCATGTCTATGAAAGCAAATTGCCAGGCCTTTCTTCCTTGGCACACTGGGCAGCTATGAACCTTTAGATTTGTAGGGAAGCAAAAACTGTTTGCGCTGCCCAAGGACCTTCACAACAGCAAAGACTCACTGACTTCAGCATACCCTGCCCTTCTCTTCCCTAATGCTGCAGCTGCGCAGTGCACCATGCAAGTAGCTCAAGCTTGGTGCTTGTATAAGTCCTGTGACAACGTCTTCACTCATCACTCCATGGGGCGGTGTTGCTCCAACTAGATGGTCATTGTCATCCCCCTCCCCCCAGGAATTTACTCCTTTGCCTCACTTCTTCCCGTAGCACCTAGCACATGACAGTTGTCCAGTACCATCACAGGTGGGCAATATAGCCCATGATTTCTAGTTAGAGAGGGATATATACTCTCAGATATACCAGCAAAGGATGTATAACTGGAGAAAATTAGAACAAGGCCATGATAGCCAAAATATGACCAAATATGACCATGAAAATTTCTCTCCTGAGTTTAGAGACCATCTCAAGAACAGATTTTGTGTGCTGATCGCTAATGACTGAGGACTAGATGAATTGTGGAATGACTTCAAAGACACCATCCATGAAGAGAACAAGAGGTAAAAGAAAGAAAAGACCACACTGGATGTCAAAAGAGACTCTGAAACTTGCTCTTGAACATCAAGCAGCTAAAGCTAAAAGGAAAGAATGGAGAAGTAACAGATCTAAACAGAAGATTTCAAAGGGCAGTTCAAGAACACAAAACAAAGTATTAGAACGACATGTGAAAAGAGTTGGAAAAGTAAAACCAGCAAGTAAGAACACATTCTACATTTTTCAAGCTGGAAGAACTGAAGAAGAAATTCAAGCCTCGAGTCGCAATAGTGAAGGGTTCTACAGGGAAAATATGAAACGACTCAGGGAGCATCAAAAGAAGATGGAAGGGATATGCAGACCAGAAAGAACCGGTCCACGTCCAGCCCCTTGAACAGGTAGCATATGATCTGGAACCGATGGCACTGAAGAAAGAAGTTGAAGCTGCACTGAAGGAATTGGCCAAAACAAGGCTCTGAGAACTGATGGAATACCAACTGAGATATTTCAACAAACAGATGCAGCACTGGAAGTGCTCACCCATCTGTGCCAAGAAATTTGGAGGACAGCTACCTGGCCAACTGACTGGAAGACATCCATGTGTATGCCCACTCCAAAGACAGGTGATCCAATCAAATGCAGAAATTACTGAACAATATCGTTAATATCACACACAAGTAAAATTTTGTTGAAGATCATTCAAAATTGACTGCAGCAGTATCAAGCTGGATTCTGAAGAGGACGTGGAAACAGGGATGTCATTGCTGATGTCAGATGGATCTTGGCTGAAAGCAGAGAATACCAGAAAAGTGTTTACCTGTGTTTCATTGACTATGCAAAAACATTTGACTGTGTGGATCACAGTAAGTTATGGGTAACATTGCAGGGAACAGGAATTCCAGAACACTTAATTGTGCTCTTCAGGAATCTGTTGGTAGATCAAGAGGCAGTCATGTGAACAGAACAAGGGGGCACTGCACAGTTTACAGTCGGGAAAGACGTGCGTCAGGGTGGTACCATTTCACCGCATCTCTTCAATCAATACGCCGAGCAAATAATCCAAGAAGCTGGATTACACAAAGAAGATCAAGGTGTCAAGATTGGAAGACAACTCATTAACAACCTGCATTACACAGACAATACTACTCATTTTAGTCAGCTAGTACTGCTCTAACAGAAATACCAAGAGTGGATGGCTTTAACAAAGGACAGTTTATCCTTACATAGTCCGGTAGGCTACAGTCCAAATTCAGGATATCTGCTCTGGGGGAAGGCTTTCCCCCCGTCAGCTCTGGAGGAAAGTCTGGTATTGCGTCAGTCCTTGTCCAGGGAGCACCTTGGCGCAGGAGCCTCGGGTCTGAAGGATGCACTCTTCTCCTGGTGCTGCTTTCTTGACGGTGTGAGGTTCCCAATTCTCTGCTTGCTTCTCTTTCCTATTAAGGGTGGTACAAGCCATACTCCAGGGAAACTCTCTTGACAGTGGAGCAGGGAAGTGATCTTCTAAAGGGATTTTACAGTCCCACCCTGATCCCTTAACACACAGCATAGCAAAACCACAAAATGGAGGACAATCATAGAATACAGGGAATCATGGCCCAGCCACATGGCTACACCTGTTTTGGGGGGTACACGATTCAATCCATGACACCACCTTACTTGCTGAAAGTGAAGAAGATTTGAAACACTTACTGATGAAGATCAAGGACCACTGCCTTCAGCATGGATTGCACCTCAACATTAACAAAACAAAAACCCTCACAACTTGACCAGTAAGTAGCATCATCCTAAATGGAGAAAGGACGGAGGTTGTCAAGAATTTCACTTTACCTGCGCACACAATCAACACCCACGGAAGCACCAGAAAAAAAGTCAAAAGACACCTTGTGATGGGAAATCTGCTCCAAAGGACCTCTTTCCAGTATTGAAAAGCAAAGGTATGACCCTGAAGACTAAGGTGCACCTGACACAAGTTGTGGTATTTTCAATGGCATCATGTGTACGTGAAAGCTGGATAATGAACAAAGAAGATGAAAGGAGAACTGACACCTTTGAATTGTGATGTCAGAGAAGAATGTACCATAGACGACCATAAGAACCAACAGATCTGTTCTGGAAGAAGTACAGCCAGAATGCTCCTTGAAAGCAAGGACGACAAGACTGTGTCTTGACTGTTGTCAAGAAGGATCAGTCCCTAAAGAAGGACATCGTGCTTGGTAGAATAGGGGGGTCAGAAAAACAAGGAAGACCCTCGATGAGACAGACTGACATGGTACCTGCAACCACAGGCTTCAGCACAGTAACGATTGTGGACAGGGTGCAAAGTCATGCAGCGTTCCGTTCTGTTGTTCACAGGGTCATTATGAGTTCGTACCAACTCAGCAGCACCTAACAACAACAACCACATGCACTCTCGGTAGAGAAGGAAACAATCTGAGGGTAAGAAGAATTACAACTGTCTCCCTACCTTCTCCTTCATGCCCGTCTCTGAAGTGACCGATTTTGAAGTCTTAGGGTGTATTCTCCCTAAACTTCTCCTCTGGCAATCTGATTTTACAGTAGAAAGCTGTCCAGAAAAGATGGCAGGTCAAACTCGTGATCTACTAAGGCAGCAGTGACAGAACTGAAGGCCCCTAGGACTGAGAAAATGAGAGAAGAGTAGCACAAGGTGGCAAGGGGGAACAGCAGACATGAGAGAGAAAACCCTCCATCACAAGTTGTGGAAAGTAGACTCAATGCCTTGGAGAGTGGGTGAGCTCCAGAAACAAGACGCTGTAAGAGCAGGCACCTCAAGAAGTGGGGGAGACGGCGCCACAATACAGAAGGCAGGCTGGGCGTTAAGAAACAGTTACGAACAACAGCCTCGCCTGTCCAATCACCACCACACAGCCGAGTACCCTTCCCCAGACCCGCAGAATCCTGAAGCTTTTTTCTCTGAAAAAAGTAACAACAGTGTCCAGATACAGGAACACAAAACTCAGATGAGGGCAGGGCTACCTAAACGGAAACTGAAGATTTTACAGGCACACTTACACTGAGAGTTCACACACATGCAGCGTCCTGCCAGTCTTCTGTCCTGCGGTGCTGCCAGAATAAATGAAACTGGACCGTTATCCGAGGGCTAGAGAAGGAGCAGTTTTCCAGTATCTCGACAGGGAACCACCAGAAACTCCAGCTTCTTTCGGAAGTGGATGTGGAACCAGGGACATCAATGCTGATGTCAAATGGATCTTGGCTGAAAGCAGAAAATACCAGAAAGATGTTGTCACGGCTTCAACTGTGTCCCCCCTCAAAACGTGTGGGGTAATTTGGCTGGGCTGGTGATTCCCAGTCTTGTGTAATTGCCCTCCATTTTGTGATTTTCCTGTGCCGAAAATCCTAATCTCTGCCTGTGGGCAACAGGCAGGATTCTGTTAAAAGACGATTAGGGTGGGGTTGCAACACCCTTCCTAAGGGAGTTTCCCTGGAGTGTGGCTTGCACCACCTTTTATCCTTTTATCCTGCAAGAGACAAAAGGAAAGGGAAGCCAGCAGAGAGCTGGGAACCCCGCAGTTTCAAGAGAACAGAACCGATGACAGAGAGCGTCCTTCAGACCCGAGGTTTCTGAACCAAGATGCTCCTGACCAAAGACTGATGCCACGCAAGGACCTTCCTCCAGAGCCAACAGACAGGGAAGGCCTTTCCCTGGAGAGAACACCCTGAATTTGGATTTGTAGCCTACTGGACTGTGTAAGAGCAAACTTTTCTTTCCTAACCCCATCTGCTCATGGTATTTCTGTTAGAGCAGTACCAGATGACTAAAATAGACCTTTACTTGTGTTTTATTGACAATGCAAAGGCATTCAACTGTATGCATCATAACAAATTATGGATAATTTGTGGAGACTGGGAATTCCAGAACATTTAATTGTGTTCATGAGGAATCAGGATATGGATCAAGAGGCAGTCATGTGAACAGAACAAGGGGACACTGCATGGTTTTAATCTAGGGACGGTGTGCATCAGGATTGTATCCTTTCACCATACATTTTCAATCAGTATGCTGAACAAATAATCTAAGAAACTAGACTACATGAAGAAGAAAGAAGCATCAGGATTGAAGAAAGACTCATTAACAACCGATGTTATACAGATGACACAATTTTGCTTGTTGAAAGTGATGAGGATTTGAAATATCAAAGATCACAGCCTTCAGTAGGGATTGCACGTCAGCATCAAGAAAACAAAAATCCTCACAACTGGACCAGTAAGCAACATTGTCATAAACGGAAAAAGGATTGAGGTTGTCAAGGGTTTCCTTTTACTTGGGTCCACAATCAATACCCATGCCAGCACCAGTTAAAAAACGAAGACACGTAGCATTAGGAAAATCTGCTGCAAAGGACCTCTTTCAAGTGTTGAAAAGTAAGGCTGTCACCTTGTAGACTAAAGTGTGCCTGACCCGAGCCATGGTATTTTCATTAGCATCATACGCATGTGAAAGCTGGACAATGAATAAAGAAGACAGAAGAAGAATTGACGCCTTTGAATTCTGGTGCCGGAGAATATTAAATGTACTGTGGAACGCCAAAAGAATAAACAGATATGTCCTGGAAGAACTACAACCAGAGTGCTCCTTGGAGGCAAAGAAGGTGTATTACATACTTGGGACCTCTTGTTGGGAGGGATCAATCTCTGGAGAAGGACGTCATGTGTGGTAAAGTAGACGGTCAGTGAAAAAGAGGAAGACCTTCGACATTGTGGATTGACACAGCTGCTGTAACAACAGTCTTAAGCGTAACAGCGATTGTGGGCATGGTGCAGAACTGGGCAGCATTTCACTCTGTTGTACAGGGGCTCTCTATAAGCTGGAACTCAATGGTACCTGACAACAACAAAGACAGTAGTTCTTATTAGCCTGAACTCATCCAGTTCCTGACATTGCCTTCAACCCAAAGAAGCCAACTGTTCATTCCAATGTACAATGAACAAATTCTCTGGGGGACAGAACCTCATCCTTGAGGTTAGAGCCAATCTCACAACCTCGGCAATGCTCACTGTGAAGAAACACAGACAGTCACACTGCCCTGGAAAGAGGGATAAGATTCCCTAGGTGAGTAAGAGACAAATCCAGTCACAACGGAGACGGGGTGTAGACCATGCAATGCATGGCCCGCGAAACGCATCCTGTGGCTCACTGCAGTGCTCTGACTGTGACCAAGCGAGCAGTCAACCAAGTATTACAGAATGTAGCCCTCCGGGCGGTGTACTTTTAAAAAATGGCCTTCATTTGGGAGTGATCACAGGAAAAAGGGCAGAAAACAGTTCCTATGTAATACCTCCTGGCCACAGTACAGACTGGGAGATGGAGAAATTTGGCTTGAAAATGGATCCTTAAATTTTAACACTGCATTGCAGTTAGACTTACTTCGCACTAGAGGGGAGATGGGAAGCTTTTAGGACGTTGTGGCAGAACAATAATTACAGACACAGTATAAAGTTCAGGTGGAAAAAAAGAAATCAAACCCCAAATTTTAGATCTCACCACTGAGGAGGAACCAACTTTTGTCCCTGGACTTCTGAGGCTGCCACCTCACATCCAACCTGGAAAGTGTCAGCTCCAGGAGCAGGCTTAGATACAGAGGTTATGTCCCTGCCACACACCAGGAGCAATAGTCCCTTTGGCCCAGGGATTGCAGGGATTGCCAACAGGACACTTCCCTTTGAGACAAATTCCCCTGCTGCAGTAGGGGGAGAAACTCTGACAGAGTGGATTCACAGCCCTTTTGTTGTCTCAAGCCTGTGTCCACCTTGTGCCTCTTTCCCGTCGTACTTTGGAAGCAGGTAACTTGTACTCTCCACTAACTTTTGGATTTTGGATTTGGAGCAGATTTAGGAGTTTTGGTATGATAGGATAGGGTGAATGTGCTTTACACGTGGCAAGAACGTGAATTTGGGGAGGTCAAAGGGTAAAATGTCACGGATTGAACTGTGTCCCCCCAAAATATGTGTCACCCTGGCTAGGCCTTGAGTCTCAGTATTGTGTGATTGTCTACCACCTGGTCAACTGAAGCGACTGTGCTGTGCTGTCAGGGCCACCTCTAAGATGTGAATGAGGCGGGATCTGCAGCCGTTACGTCACTGAGGCAGGACTCTACAAATTTCAGGTGTGTAGTAAGTCAAGCTGTTTTGAGATATGAAAGAGAGAAACAGGCAGAGACAGAGGGAGCTCATACCACCAAGAAACAAGAACCACGAGAGTTGCAGGGCCTTTGGACGTAGGATCCTCGTGCTGAGACGCTCATGGACCGGCAACGAGGACCTCCCAGAGCCCGCAGAGAGGGAAGCCTTCCCTGGAGGGCTGGAGCTGGCAGCCTGAATTCAGACTTCCAGCCTCCTAGATTGTGAGAGGACAGTTTTTGCTTTGTTAACACCATTTGCCGGTGGCATCTCTGTGATAGCAGCACTAGATGCGTAAAACACTGCTTAGAGGGAAACTACCGAGAGAATGCACGATCCGACTCGTTGATCCACGTGGCCAGAGTGCCAGGCTTTGTGTGGTATCTTCTGGAGCCCAGAGGAAAGGTGCGTGGTCTTAGACAAAGCTGAGGAAGAAGCCGACAGACTCTACCAGCAACTTGTAAACAACCACTGTCCCCTCAGACCAGCAGTGCCCTCTGAAGAGCCTGCTTGGAATCCAAACACTGCAGAAGGGTGGGCATGCCTATCACATTGCAGAGTTGTTGCCTTGCAGTGTTCCAGAAAGGGATCCCAAAACAGAAAATTTCAAGCAGTCTGTGAAAAAAGAAATTGGAGGAAAACCCCTCCTTTTTAATTGGCTCAACTTCTGCTGTGTTTAAGAAGTTTATCAACTTCAATCCCAAGAATGCACATACAGTTAATATGAGTATGTGTGGTTTATATGAGCACATATGGTTAACATGAAGGAGCCGGACATCAGAAGGAATCTTCAGAAATCTGAACAACATGGAATCTCACGGCTGGTAGAAAGAGCTTTCACAGTGTACTCAAACCTAGAACAGGCGCAAGAAAAGAAAGCTGAAAGGTGAAAACCCAGGCTTCTGTGGCAAGCTACTGCCCTCAGAGAAGACAGAGACAGACACACATATGGCCTCAAGGAGGTGAAAACCTAGGAGGGAGGCCACAGTTAGGAAAGAATCGGTGAGCCTTGTGCAATCAGGAGAAACGCTGGGAAAAAATGTCTCCACAGAAAAGTGAGAGCTCAGGTCCAATCAGACCCAAGAGACGAGAAGCTGAGAGTCTTCCTGGAAACCCAGGTTGCCCCGAAGATTCAGACTGAAGGGGTTGCGAGCAGCTGAACCACCAGTTCAGGTCTCTCCTGGAGAGCTCCTGGTCGCAGCATATTTAGAGGGAGAGATGACAGGACTTCTGAGTACTGGTGCGATCCATTCTGTTTCAAACAACTTAAAACGCCGTCTTCCAGAAAAAGGGTTCCATTGTTGGGATAATGAGGAAAAAGCAACTGGGAAGTTTGTCCAACCTGACTGCTCACTAGGAGAGACACATTCGAAGCACAGTTGTCTCTCCCTGCCCCAATGCCCTGTCTCTCTGTTAGAAAGCGCCTTGCTTGCCAAAAATACGAGCTCAGATTCATTTTGACCTAGGAGACCTGATGCTGGTTAGGCCTCCAGACCGGGGCCGGAGGCTGCGAGCCTCACTGCTGGCACTTGAAGTTGCAGCAACACCAACCCCTGAGGCACCGAGTCCACCACGGTCCTGTGGGTGCGGGCCAGAGTGGGACCCAGCTGGACATAGGCTGTAATGCCAGTCTGTAGCTTTTCTGGCAGGAGTCAGACCTCCAAACATAAAACACTGTTTCAACTAGAAGCAAGAAAGTCTCTACCCTTTGATTTTCTGATTCTTGTGCTATGGACTGATCAGAATACGTCACTCTGCCCTTAATACCTTCATCCTGCTGGTACCAAAACCAAAGACAAAAGAATATCGATTTGTGTGGGACTTGAGAGCCATCAATCAAATACTGATGGTGCACCCGACACACCTTGTGGTACCCGACACACCTTGTTGGTCCCACTGCCAGGTAAATATTCGTAGTTCATTAACTTAGATTCAAAACATCCCTTTTTCTGCAACATACTGGACAGGGGGGTCAGGAGTCGTCTGTGAGTGGGAAGACCCCAAAAGTGGACCAGGGAACAGTTATGCTGCATGGCAGTGCACTGTCTCGAGGTTTCAAAAGTATCTCAAAGCAGCAACAGAATGCGGATTCACTAACAGATGAGGTCAATGATAGTGCAAGAAACAAGGATAACTTCTAGTTCCTAATCAAAAGCTGCATTAAGTCCTTAAAAGAGGTCATGAATCTTCCCACTATGGATATGAGGCTAGGAATGACTGGATGATCAAACACATCCTAGCAACCGAACAAAGTGCCGCGATACTACAGGCCATCTAAGGATGTCTGAATTGTCCTAAAAATAACCATAAAATCCGATGGCCTGCTTTGCCAGGAGTGCACGAAAGGAGCCAGGTCCCCAGTGAGTTTTGGGAAGTGGACTTTGCTGAGATGCCTCACACCTTTGGAGGATACAAATACTTCCTGGTGTTCATTGGCAATCTTTCAGGATGGCCAGCAGCTTTTCCTTGTTGCACCAGTAAAGCCAATAAGGACTCATTCTGCACATCTTCTCTTGGTTTGGACTACTTTTATGACACAGAGTGATGATAGTCCTCATTATATTGCAGAAGTTACTCAATAGACAGCCAAAGACTTGAGTGGAAGCTTCATTCAGTTTGGCCACCACAATCCAGTAGAAAAATTGAGAGAATGAATCAAACATTAAAAAGATAATTAACAAAACTCTGTGGGGACCCTGGTGGCACAGGGGTTAAGAGCGACATCTGCTGACCAAAAGGGGTCTGTTGTTTGAGTCCATCAGCAACTCCTTGGAAACCCTTTGGGACAGTTCTACTCTGTCCTATAGGGTCACTATGAGTCAGAATTGATAGCAACAGGATTGTGTCAAGAAGTAAATGTGACTTGGAATAGAGTCTTGCCAACGGCCCTCCTGAGGGTGAGAGTAGCACTTAGAGGTAAGATCCAGCTAAATGCCTTCGAAACGTTATGTTCAAACTAACTCTGGGCATGGAGATCCTGTCGTTGCTGTGGGTGACAAGAATGTGCAGGACCACAGTGTCCTCGTCCCTGTCCTCTTCTCTGTTCCTAGGTAGGCTTGCTTTCTGGCAAATGATCCATCAGATCAGACTCATCTGTTTCCACCCAGTGACTCAATGCTCCGCACGCCTGGCAGGATTAGCCTCTTCAGAGGCTCACAGGCAGAAGGGACCCTGTCAGGTGCGGCTGACCACCCAAACTGCAGCCAGACTCAAAGCAGGGAAACCCTGAATTCACCACACACGGATTACCAGAGGCGGACACCAGTAGGTGGACAAGAAAACTCACGCAGGACTTAGCAGTGCCACTGCTGAACAGTCAGTGATGCCCTGGGGTCCTGGTTCTAGCTGGTTGGCCCCATGGTTACCCAGTCTAGGATGGTTAAAATCCTCATCTTAACAATTTTAATAATGCTAATAGGCTTTTGCTTCTGCTGTGGCATGCAGTGCACCCCGCCTGTATGTCCTGATAGTGTTTCAAGCCAAAGTCCAATATTTGCCTTCTCCCCAAGAATATTCCAAACAGCTCCAAACCAAAGCCAGGGAACGGTGAAGCGTAAAGGTGACCCAGACTCAGGTCCCATAAGCTTCAAAAGGAACAGAGGCTGCTAAGAACAAAACGGCAACCCCCTGTTACGCTTCCAGAATAACCACATGAGGCAAACTGTGGAATTTTAACGCTTGCAGCAGAACCTTGAACCCAGAGATCGGAGACAGACTCACTGATGGAGTGAAAACTTGCTCTCCTAGGCAGAGGCCTAGCAGGACAACAAGGCAAGCTGACATTTAAGGAGATTAGGGATATACTGCACTTGCCCAGTACGTTTGAAAATGTAGAAAACCTACAGTTGTAAGATTTGTTAAGAATCTCCTCCTTCCTCAGAGCACGGAAGATCTAATCTGTGAAACCCAATATAGGCAGAAGCTGAGGACTGCATTCCCCTCTGCTTTGGCTCAGACACAAGCTGGGAAAAAAACCTTCTTGTTCCTCACCCTGTATTTACTGGTAAAAGTCTCACTGGCCCAGAACCCAGACAGTAAGTTGAGTGACAACCCTAAAATGATAGAAGACCATGGAAGAAAATAGCGGGACAATGTTTCACGGTAGCTATCAGTAAGTTGATCCTAACTCATAACCACCTTGCATACATTGGAACAAAACTCAGCTCGGTGCTGTGTCATCTACACAACTGCTGTTAGGCTTGAGGCTATTGTTGCAGCCACTGTGTCAGTCCATCTCGCTGAGGGTCGTCTTCTTTTGCACCAACCATCTAATTTACCAAACATGCTGTCTTTCTCAAAGGACTGGTCTCTCCTAATAACACGTCCAAAGTCTATGAGATGAAGTGTCCCCATTCTGGATCACAAAGAATCCTGGCTGTACTTCTTCCAAGACAGGTTTATCCATTCCTCTGGTAGTCCATGGTATATATTCAATATTCTTCACCAGCATCATAAACTAAAGGTGTCAGTTCTTCTTGAGTGTTCCTTATTCACTGTTCAGCTTTTGTACATATATGAAGCGATAGAAAATACCGTGGTTTGGGTCAAGTGCACCGTAGTCCTCAAAGTGACATCTTTGCTTTTTAACACTTTAGAGAGATCTTTTGCAGCACATTTGCCCACTGCAATGTGTCCTTTGATTTCCTGACTGCTAAAATGAAATCACCGACAACTTCAAACTTTTCTTCACTTATCCTGATGTTGGTTATTGGTCCAGTTGTGAGGATTTTGGTTCTCTTTATGTTGCAATGTAACCCATATTACAGGGTACAGTCTTTGATCTTCATCAGTAAGTGCTTCGAGTACTCTTCATTTTCACCAAGCAAGGTTGTGTCATCTATGTTTCACAGGTTGTTTATGAGTCTTCCTCCAATCCTGATGCCCCGTTCTTTGTCATATAGTCCAGCTTCTTGGAGTATTTGACTCAGCATGCAGACTGAATAGGTATGGTGAAAGGATACATGCCTGACATACACCTTTCCTGACTTGGAACCACACAGCATGCCCTTGTTCTTCTCCAGTGGCTGCCTCTTGATTCATGTACAGGTTCCTCACGAGCACAGTTAAGTGTTCTGGCGTTTCTGTCCTTCACAATATTATCCGTAATTTGTTACGATTCACACAGTCAAATGCCTTTGCCTAGTGAATAAAACACAGGTAAACATCTTTCTGTATTCTCTGCTTTCAGCCAAGATCCAGCTGACATCCACGATGATATTCCTGGTTCCACGTGCTCTTCTGAGTCTGGCTTGAATTTCTGGCTGTTTCCCGTCAATGTACTTGCAGCCGCTTTTGAATGATCATCAGCAAGGTTTTACTCATGTGTGATATTAGTGACGCTGTTCAGTAAGGCCCACCCTTGGCTGGATCCTCTGTCTCGGGACTAGGCATAAGTGTGGACCCCTTCCAGCAGGCTGGCCAGGTAGCTGTCTGCCGAGTCTCCTGGCACGGGTGACTGAGCACTTCCAGCACTGCATCTGTTTGTTGGAACATCTCAGGTGGCACGCCATCACTTTCTAGAGCCTTAGTTTTGGCCAGTGCCTTCTGTGCAGCTGGAGCTGCTTCTTTCAGCACCATTCCTTCCTGAATAGACGTCACCTCCTGAAACGGCTTTGGTATAGTCACTCTGTGTATTCTGTCTATCGTCCTCTGGATGCTTTGTGTGGGGTTCTTCAATACTGCAGTGTGAGGCTGGAATTTCTTCTTCAGTCCAGGTTGAGAAATGCCGACTGTGTTCTTCTCTTCGGGTGCTCTGACTCCAGGTCTTTGCACATGTCGTTACAACACTCGGTCTTTTCAAACTGTCCTTTGGAATGTTCTGATCAGTTCTTTGATTTCATCCTTTCTTCTTTTGCTTTAGCTACTCCACCCTCAAGAACAAGTTTCAGACTCTCTTCTGACATCCATTTTGTTTTTCTTCTTCTTTCCTTTTTAACGATCTTCTCCTTTCTTCATGTATGATGCCCCTAATATCATTCCACAACTGATCTATCTCCCCCAAAACAGTGAAATCTCAAAACACTGGGAACAACAGTTTTAAGTTTCACAAGCAAAATCAAGTCACACTGACATCACACTTTCGTCCTCACTGTGATAAAGCAAGGTTTTCTGTGTCAAATTTTATGTCCAGCCCAGCTACCAATTGAGTATCAATAACGAACACAGGTATTTTCAGACATTTTCTGTGTGTGCACTTTCTTTGAGGAGGGGCAAGGACAAACCCCAGAATACTAATAGTGTTTATTTCTGGATGGTGGAATTTCCTTTTCTTTCCCAGTTTTCCACATCTACCTTTTTTTTAAACATGTAAAAGTTTACAGAGCAAATTACAGATTTGGGGTAGCATTGTTTGCAGTTCCCTCAATGAGTCCGCACTGTCCCTACCTCCACTCGGTCTTCACTGTTTCCATTCGCCCACTTTCTCTAGCCCCTTCCTGTCTTCTGAACTTTGCCTTTGAGCATATACTACCCTTCCAGTCGCACGTAGTTTACTGTCTTGTGCAACACACTTCTTCACTGCTCACAGGACTGTCTGTTACTTGACTGTACCATCGTCATTTCCAGAAACGGGCTCAGTTCCTGGTCTGCAGTGTCCAAGGTCCACAGCCTCGGGTGATGTGCGCTCTTTTTCAGGAAGATACTGGGAGCTGCGCAACTGTGAGAGGAAGCGTTTATCGAGAAAGGAGGAGGAGGGGCTACAGAGGAGGAGGAGGGGCTGCAGAGGAGGAGGAGGGGCTACAGAGGAGGAGGAGGGGCTGCAGAGGAGGAGGAGGGGCTACAGAGAAGGAGGCGTGGCTACAGAGGAGGAGGAGGGGCTGCAGAGGAGGAGGAGGGGCTGCAGAGGAGGAGGAGGGGCTGCAGAGGAGGAGGGGCTGCAGAGGAGGAGGAGGGGCTACAGAGGAGGAGGAGGGGCTGCAGAGGAGGAGGAGGGGCTGCAACAGCAGAGGGTGGAAAAGAAGGCAGAGACCGCGAGGAGGTCCCCGCACCAGACTCGGCTGGTCCGAAACCCTAGAGATGCTGCTGAGAAGGTATCTGAGGCACCCGAGCAGTAGTGGAGGCTTAGAAAACCGGCAGCTAAGTGTATTGCTGGGAGAAGTACGTGGACAATTCAAAAAAATAGAGAAAAAAAAAATCTATAAAAAGGAAAACACCACAAAAACATGCAGAAAAAGAACCATTTTGTTACACAGCTCCACAGGCGGCACACACTGATGACACTCAGCCTAAATTCTGAGTCGGAGTTCAACAAAATCCAGCGTACCTCTCTCTGGAGGCTGGGGAATCCAGGGTTGGGGGAAGACAGCAAGTCAGTTAAAGAACTAAAAATCAGGAAGTGGCAACAGAAGCACATGATTACAAGGCACTGAAGTGACCACTCCCCACAACAGCGGGAAGTGGTGGCCCGAGGAGAGGGGGATGTGGAGGGGGACGGGGGCGGGGGGGCAAGTCTCACAACTCTCTGACTTTCAAACTCTGACCGAACGGACGCCCCGCCCCGGTCCACCTGAAGGGACAGCCCGGCCCCCAACCCTCCGCACGCTCTCCGTGTCCAGCACAGCTCCACCTGGGTCCAGGCATTTCCTGTGCTGTTCTGAGTCCTTACCGTGCTTGATAAGCGAAACCCGTGACTGGATTTTAAAAAGCAAAGATGCACGGTGTAATCTACCCTGCAACATCAAGGATTGCTCGTGCAAATCCACATTCCTGAAGAAATAGAGGTGGTCTGCAAACTTAATCAGGAACTGACCACACCATCTAAACAGGTCTTCTTATACTTTTCAGAACCCTCTCCCTGTCTATCCCTTTAATGCTGGTTTTGTGTCTATTCTCATGTTCTTTAGATAAGCCCCTCTTCAACAAAAACAATTCTAATCCCGTTTCCAAAGGATTTAGTCACTTGCTTACAACACCCCCCCCCAGATTACTCCGTTCCCCCACCCCGCCCAAACACAAAACCTGCTGCATGGAGTCGATTCTGATTCACTGTCACCCCATAGTGCCGAGAACTGCCCCCCTGTTGCCTAGGAGCGCCTGGTGGATTTGAACTGCCGACCTTCTGGTGAGCACCCATAGCTCTTCTCCCACTGTGCCACAAAGGCTTCCAACACTCTTACGCTATCTCCCAAAGTGATTATTTCATAAATCGTTAGTTTATTTGGATCAGCTAGTAGCTTTTTTTTAGTCATGCAAGACGACAAAGCATTTTGATTAGAAAAACACTCCCAATCCAAAAACGAACGCTGCACTGCTGAGCTCAACTTGCAAATACAGAACCTCTGCCGGAAGGCTGTCAAAAATCACTCCAGTGAGTAGAAATCACCGCAGAGACTCAACCGCAGCGCAACGAAAGCCCAGGATACGTTAACGAGAGCATCATCAACAAAACAAACAAAACACCGCTGTTGCTGTATGCCGCTGGCATTTCAAAAATTCTGGCAGGGCCATCTGCGGAGGACAGTCTTCAGCAGAGGCGCCAGACTCCGAGTGGGAAGGACAGCCTCGAGGTCTACTCCAGCGAAAACCAGCCAGTGCAATCAGCCTCTGGCGACTCGCCAAAAGGTCGGCAATTCAGGTTCACCAGCCACCTCTTGGAGGCCTTATGGGCACTTCTGCTCTGTCCTGCAAGGTTGTTATGAATCAGAATTGAAATGACGGTAACAGAATTGGCTTTTTGCTTCTTTTCAACAGCACCTAACAACAACAGTGCTAGTGGGCTAAGAGGCGTCGCCAGCTGGACGCTCCCATAACTGCCTTTCATCCTCTGTCCCCCCATAACTGGTTTTCTCGCTTGAGCAACCTCCCTTTGCCCATGTATGAATTCTTAGAGGAGGTTTCAGTTCCTGATCCTGCACTTACTGAAGGGTTTTTAGAAGGCTGAATTTTGAGGGAAAGGTGATGAATGACCCACGTAACTTCTTCCTTTTTCACCAGTTTTGCTATGGTAAAAAAAAAAAAAAAAAAATTAAGTAGCAATACAGGAAATATAGTAGGGCATTAAATTTTAGAGGACTGTGTTGTTAAATGCAACATTTAAATTAAGCTAAAGAAAATCCTAAAAGATGAAGCTTTTTATCAGAGCAACTCATGGAACTTCACCCAAAACAATACAAAACTGGGGAAAACTTTCCCAAGAAACTCAAAGTGCCATCCAATAAAAATAATTTATTTACTCCCTATTCCAATCAACTGAAAAATACTCCGATTTCATGAGTCTGTTTATACTGGACCTGGGGTATCCGACATGTTAATTTACCACGGCAATTTGCCAGCAAAACTCAGTATAATAAAAAGGAATGATGCAGATCTGGGTAATAATATGGAAAGATCTCTGAGTTGGAAAGCTGCAGACCCCTACAGTAGGATCTCACTTACGTTAAAAGGGAGAAGATTCCTGAATCCCTGTGTGAGTGTATACTTACATTTAAGTATGTAAATGCATAGAATGAAACCTAGGATAAATTCTACAAGTAACTGGTTAGCTCCAGGGAGCTGAGATTAGGCATGAAAAGGAACTCTTTTATTTACTTAACAATAGATGTGTTGGTATGTTACTTGTGAATTCACCCTCTAGGTAGGTGGGCAAAATTGTCCTGTCTAATCAGCTGATTCTCTACCATTTGAGAACTTCAGGCATGCTATTTAAAAGGACTTTTTTTTTTTTTAAAAGAGAACTTCCAATGTATGTTTCAGAAGTGAACAAAAGAAACCAGGATGGAGCGGGCAGTCTGTTCTTGCCCGTCAGTTGTCTATATGCTGTTGCTCAACAACTGTCTTCACTCTAAACCCAGTCATCATTGTCAGGTGCTGCTGAGTTGGTTCTGACTCACAGCAACCCTGTGCATGACAGAACAAGACACGGCTTGTCCCGCACCATCCTCAGCATCACTGCTGTGTTTGAGCCCATCGTTGCAACCATTGGGTCAACCTTTCTCTTTTTCATGGACCTTCTGCTTTACCAGCATGGTGTCCTTCCTCAGGGACTGGTCCCTCCTGACATGTCCAAAGGAGGGACAATGAAACCTCACTATCTTTGCTTGCAAGGGGCACTCTGGCTGTACTTTCTCCAGCATAGGTCTGTTCCTGCATCTGGCAGTCTGTAGCATATTCAATATTCTTTGCCAGCACCACAGTTCAAAGGCATTGCTGCTTCTGTAGTCCTTCTATCCATTGTCGGGCTTTTGCATGCATGGTTTGGGTCAGGTGCACCTTGGTCCTCAAGGTCACATCTTTCCTTTTTAACACTTTAGAGAGGTCTCTTGCAGATTTGCCCACTGTTTGACTTCATGACTGCTGCCTCCATGAGCGCTGACTATGAATCCAACTACAATGAAATCTTAACAACACTGGTCTCTTCTCTACCATGATGTTGCTTACTGGTCCACTTGGGAGGATTCTGGTTTTATGTTAAGATGCAATCCATGCTGAAAGCTGTGCTGTAATCTTCATCAGTTAAGTGTTTCAAGTCTTCTTCACTCCAGCGAAGGTCGTAGTGTTTACATAGAACAGCGTGTTAATCCAGTAATTATCTGGATGCATGTTACACAACATTTTCTTCACCACCATTGAGACAGCTCCCAGGCGGGCACCACCAATGTGAGCTGGGGGGGGGGGGGCACAGAATTCTGCAGATAGCCGTGCTTGTCTCTCTTTGTTAAAGCAGCCTTTCTATCCCTCTCTTCTAAGAGTCTGTGAAGCCTGCTGCCCCACCTCACCTGTGGTCACATACTTCAACTTCTTCACATTAAAGCAAAGGATACAACTGGGGAGGTATCTGCAGATAACCAAATTCCAGGGAGTCAGTTTCCGTAAGTCTTGGAATGGGTGTGGGGAGGTAAACTAGTATTTCTATCTGGGACCATCATGGGAGAAAAACAGTACCCAAAGCATCTCCCACTTTGCTGCTGGCATGAAAAAGGGTGAAACCCCAGTTTTCAGAATTGCTGCTTATGCCAAAGAAACAGCCCTATACATCGACCTAGAGCTGTCTTGAGAATTTGAGGATAAGTTTAAAAAACAAAAAAGAACCAGCCATTCCAACTTTATCTGAAAACTCACACCAGTATTTCCAAGATCAGTGAAATCACAAGTGTTTGCTACACTGCAGGTCATGAACGACAAACCAAACGGTAAGCGCTGGGGCAGATGGACATGAAAACACAATTTATAACATTTTCAAAGCAAATGATAGACATCTTTGAAGAAATTGTGAGCTTTATAAAGCTTCTAGGTGTGCAGTTCATTCCTAATACCCGTAACTGGTACTCAGTTCCAGGAGCTCAGGAACTGCTGACACCTCACAAGAGGTTTGTGTCACGACTCTTTCTGGCACATTCCCTCGTGCCTCTACGTCAGTAACTGGACACGACTGCAAAGCTTTCAGGACCCTCTGAACCTCCAACACCTCACAGGATCCTGCATTTCTGAACACAGAAGGCAATGCTGATCAGCAGGAAACAAGAAGTTTATTAAAAACAAACATGGGTTTTATTACACATCAGTACGTGTGTCTGTAGTGTATGCCATTAAAACTTGCAATGTCGAGTCCTTCAGATTTGAGACCCAGTAAGAAGCACAACTGGCTGCGATCTGACTTTTCACCTTGGACGCTGGGCATCATGGCAGTGCTTTTTACTGGTCAGAGAGGTGTGGACACGGATACTTGTAACAAATCTGTGGTTTACAGTGCATTTACAGGACTTTCACATGACTTTAAAAAACTGTGACTCATGCAGACTAAGCTGTGTCTTCAGTGGAGACCCTTCCTGTCATCAGACCACGTGGCAGCTCATACAACCAAGTCCCGGCCACAGGAACCTGTGACCTCAGTGAGAATCAGACAACGGAGACACTAATTGGGAAGCAACCGATTCCCTTTGAACACTGCTAGTCAGTGACCGAAGTATCATAAAACAAAGCAGCAGCAAGTTATAATCGAAGGAACTGATAGATTCAAATCGTAGATCAAGATCAAAATAACAGTGGGATGTATTCATAAACAACGAAGGCATCAGCAAAACATTAATAACACCTGATATGAATGATTTCTACAGGGCAACCCCAACACCTACATCCTAGTTCCTGGGGAGGTCTTTGCAGTCAGCACATGTCACAGCAACAGAGGCCTGCCATCCACAGCAGCCCAGCTCTCTTCTGACCCTCCTGCATTTCTAGACACCCCCCAACACAACTCACACTTACCATGACATGGGGGAGGGAATAAAAGGAAAACACATGGAGATACAAGACTGCACTGGGAAAAGACGAGTCATCTTCTCCCCAGGTCCCCTGGTTTACCTGGGAAAAAATTCTTCAGTACCACCTAGAGCGAAAACAAGAGTCAATGAGAAGCTCAACAAGCAAGCAAAGTTCAACACACTCAAAACAGGACCCAGAATCTACATACGTAACGGAATCAAGTGCTGAACTGGTGGGAAGGCAACTACACAGGTCCCATACATACATCAGGGCTGGGTGTGAAAACCAAACACAGGATCTCCAGACAAAACACGGATGCTCAAAAAAAGCCACCTTCATCAATGTCTTACAACTAGAGGGGAAAAATGCATTTATTTCTCTCATCAAACATAACCATTCATGTTGTGTGCTGACACCTCTTGGATTCATCAGCAACCCTAAATGCCCAACATTTTTTCAGAATTAAAGTGCCTTGGCACTGACGAGTTACATGCATGACCGCCAAAGAAATGCCACCAACACTGTTAGGCAGAGTTTGTGAAATCCTGTTCTGTGAGGACTGGCAAAGCAAGGTTATGATTCACGGGTGCTGATGGGCTGCGACAGGTAAATGACATATTTCTGATAGTCACAAAAGCTTTACAGAAAGTACTGAAACTCAAAAAAGAAGACAGGAGTCAAATACAGAGATGAAATGTCCAAAACAAATGAGCAGGCAAACAAAAAAGTTCTTGAAAGTCTTTTACTTCAGATTGACAAGTGAACAGCTTCCATACTGTTCACTGCAAGATACACAGTATTCACGAATACAACGCTGGTCATTTGAGGAAATGTACACACCTCAATTTTTCCTTCATGCTTTTTCTTTTAGAAAGATACTGTTTACCAAAAAGAAACTTCAGCAGTACAGGAAAAACTATTTTCCCAATAAATGTACGAAAACCTAAGATTCCTAATGGAATCAAGATTATCTTCCCGCTACCACCACCTTGATATAATCACATGCTGATTGGAACGCTACTATCTGCCCCCTAAGAGGACACTGACTTCCCACAATGAGGGTGATTCTAAAAAAAAAAACAAAAAACAAAAAACTTCCGTGTGGTCAATGTCACATGGATCTCGGCAAGTATTAAGTGTCTGAAATAGGCAGCTAATACTGGATCTCATATTATTTTATAAATAATTGTTCCCTTAGCAGTAAACATAAGTCTACACATTCATCACAACTGTCCTAGAAATAAACACTGTGATTATGCACAATATGTTATGACAAACTAGTTACGAAAAACAAAAGCTCGACATCTTGATAAAAATTCTGATCAGAATAAAAGGTGACTCTAAAATTTAAAACATTGTCAAAATAACATCACATTTAAAGTTTTCCACAGGTTACACAACAATCATGAGTTTCCAGTTCTGGAACACATTTTTCATGAATTAAAATACGAACATAGTGAAAATGTTAATTTCAGTGATGACATCAGTTTTGGTCTTACTTTAGCATTATTTTCTTTATAAAAAGTTGCACTAAGTGTCCATTCATGGTCTGATTGGTCTTATCATTTCATAAATGTATATAAAAGAAATTTCTAAAAGCCAATAGTAAAATAAATATGTGTGTATATTTATATATATATATTAATTTCATCTCAGAAATGGCTGCATTTAACAGAACCACACACGCTTATGCAAAACATAAGAGCTCGCACCTTGAAAAGAATCTTCAGAAATGTCACTTACATTCCATTATACTAAACATCCCCAACTGATTTTTAAACTTCACATGTGATGAAGAACAGAATTATACACCTCATTTGCACTCAAAGCTGGCCATGACCAAAATTTACAGTATGATTGAAACAAGCCAACGTTTAAAAAAGTTTTAATTCAAGGTAACGATTCCGTAGAAGGAGAGGATCAGGAACGGGATAACGAGAGCTATCTGGTCTTAATAAGGCAATACAAAATAGACCCATTATCAAAGACCATTTAATTTTTAAAATAAACAATACCCAAAACATAAAGTGGAGTATAAGAAAATAGTTTTTGTTAAGTATGATTTAATTAAAGCTGTTGACAGTTACTCTCTCCCACAGTAGTTCAGCGTGAATTTAAAAAGACTGAGAGATGAGGCCAGCTGGCATGGGCAGCGCCAGGACCAGCAGAGCTGGCATGCACACGTCGGGGCTGAGGGCTGCCTGCAGCGGGAAGGGGCCAGGTGTGGAGGGGTGGGGTGGGGGGTGCGTTTTCCTATTAGGAGGGAAAAAAAATAGACTGCAAAGGAAACCAATACAAAGTCATGTGACTGCCCACTGCCCAAGACGACAGCACTGGAGAAAACAGCTGCGAGTTAATTCTGGAGACGACAGAGGTTTCTCAGTGTCCGCACAAAGTACATAGGGCTTTTTTTTTTCCTTTCTTTTTTTTTTACAAAATAAAAGAAAGCCATTTGCCACCATAAACCTTTTCTTTAGAGAGGAAAAACTTCTGCAGCAGGTCACAATGGTTTTCTGTGGAGTCATTCCAACGCTGAAAACAGTCACAGAACTAATCATTTCCTTATATATGGATGTTAAGATGACAATTCAGATTATTTTTCAAACTAATCCTGAGAAAAATCTGTTTACCATTTAAACAGTAATGTTATGTAAAAAGTATTAACAAATCCACTATTACAAATATCAATTTCCTATATGGTCTTCTATATATACACACAATAAAATGGTAAATATATGCAAAAATATTTAAAAAACAAAACAAAAACGAAAACATGCACAGATCACGTCCCCTTTGGACTCTGGACTTCCCGTAAGATACCTCTGCTTTCCTTCCCACCCCATCCTCGGAAACTGGTCTGTTTCCGGCACCCACCCACACTGACTACTACTCCCTATAACTCTGCATAAAGCCAATGAGAAACATATTTATTTTACATTCAAGCTTTAAATCTTAAAATGACCCTGTTGTGGCATATGACTTATCAAGTGAGCAGCCTTTTTCCCCGTTTTTGCTTCTTGCTTTTGCAGCTGTCAGTCTTCATGATCACTCCGTGGCGAGCTGGGAAACCGCACTTGCTGCACCAACATCTGAACAGTGCAAGGCTCCCGAATGTCCCCCAGGAGTCCCCATCCACCTGTCCTGAGCACGAGATCATTGCACACAGAAGAGTCCACCGCTCAGCGCCGACTATCTACAGAGGTCGGACAGGGGGGCCTCCCGTTTGTGTCTCCGCTTTTTGCCGTGGTAATACTGGTTACTGGATTTGCCCGGATGCTGTTTGCTGGTCACCAAGGAACCATGGCTTGTTGGAGCTGCACCTTGGAACCCTTTGCTGGAAGAGCGAAAGAGCCTTGCTGACCCGTGCTGCAGAAAAGGGAACAGAAAGGTATCAGTGTGGCAGTCGCAGTACAGGGCCCCAGCAGGACCTGAACCCGGGTCCCGCGTTCAGAACCAGGGATGCGCTGCCCTGCCGGTTGCCCGTGCTGACCACTGACCTGTCAGCAGGCAGGAGAAGATGCTATTCATAAACACAACTCCCGGGGAAAAGAGGCTTACCCTCCTAAGCTCTAACATTTCTACGGCACATTTTTCATGAAAACCTCAAAAAACACAGGTCGCTACCTCACTTTCTTAACAGAGTAGACGGTATGTGAACCTCTTCTCAAAGGACCTACTGGCCTGTACGCCACACAAGGCACGGCCTTTCTGAAGGCACTGCCAGGGCGGGCAGGTGTGGCATCAGAGTTCAGTCATCACAGCTCCCGGTCCCAGTCTCCTGAAGGCCCTGTCACCGTTAACTGCTATTTCTAAATGAGTCTGGGCTTGGTGTACACGACTCAGACTGTACATGTAACGTGGACTCCACAAGTCAAGTCAGACACGGGGTGATTGACTGACGTCACTGCGAGAAAGAGGCCTCTGCCCAGGGTCCCTGCTGTGCTCAGAGAGGAGAGGGGGCCACTGGCAGAGGCCTGCGTCAGACAGCTTCCTCCTCTCATCCTCGTTCATCACTCCCGGTCACAGGGTGAACCGGCCAGGTCAAACACTGAACACACAATCTCCACTGTCAGCAGACATCAAGGACTCGTGCCTGACAAGACGCCTAACGACGTCAACACAGACCGCCAGGTGCTGAATGTGAAAACCAAAAACGGACACGCCACCACCAGAGACGGCACGAAGTCTTCCGAGAGCTTGACAGGTTCTGGGTGCTGGACTGGTAACGGGGGGGCCGGCTGGGACACGGCCAGGGACCGGCCTCTCGTCCCAGACAGAGCCTCAGAACGCCCTCTCCCGGGAAGCCCTGCTGTGCTCAGGAAGCCCTCGGAGCGAAGCAGGCTCGCTCCTCACCCAGAGTCTTCTTGACACTCATCATCATGCAACTCACATAGCAGCAATTCTACATGGTTTCTACTGAGTGAGCACACACCTGAGATTTGTTGGTGCTGCTGGAGGGGTTGGTGGGCTGCGTGCTCTGCATTTTCCCGACTGCCTGAGAGGACTCCAGGGCCACATCCTGTGACCCCACTCGGCTCCCTGTGGATGGACGGCAGAGCAGCTGTTTCGGGGTTTTGCATGGCGTCGCATCAGAGTCCTAACACAAGTGACATGAGTTAGAAAGTGGCACAGGAATACACTAGATACTCACCAAAGAAAGGAAAACAACGTCAGCTAAGTGTCCTCAGCACTAAAGGTAAACATCTGGAAGTCAGAGGACATACAGTGAGACATCCACAAAATTAGCTGGAAACCCTGGTGGCTCAGTGGTTAAGTGCTACAGCTGCTCACCAAAAAGTCGGCTGATCAAATCTACCAGGTGCCCCTTGGAAACTCTACGGGCCAGTTCTAGTTGGTCCTACAGGGTTGCTATGAGTTGGAATCAACTTGACAGCAGTGGGTTTAACTGCTCAAGACAAAGTTTCCTCCAGACATTAAAAGCAGCTCATTTGTTCAGAGAGTGTGTTTTCATCATGAAGTCCACCACCCATGCCTGAACCTGTCAACCAATCTTGGAGGAGCGTGCAGAGGTCCAAGTTTATTTGCATTTCTGGTCCCAGAAAACAAACCTTGGCACCCCTAAAGGAGCATGGCAACGGGGGGCACTCTGAGTCCTGGTCCTCAGCTCAAGATCTTCAGACGAGCACAAAACAACTGGTTTAAGAGGCTCAGCCTCTCCAAGTCTGGGCTTACAAATCAACGTTCCCTCCAACTAAACACGTGCAGACACAGGTGCGCCAGAGACAACAGGGGAGGTGCACCAGCTCTGAGCTGGCCCAGGTCAGGACTGTGCTACTCCTCAGGCCCCCAACCTCCCTGTACCCTAGAACTGCACTGGCACCTGAGTCACACTCAGTCCCTAAACTCCTCTCCCAGCTCTGCTCCTGCCCCCTCTGCCTGTGACATCAAGCTCAAGATTCTGTCTTCTACACCACCACTCCGGGAACCACAGTGGCACCCACGGAGACCCTACATCTGCAGATTTATCACTCTGTAGTGACAGGCTTCATCACGAACAAGATCATGTCCCTTACTGAAGTCAAAACTGAAATAACAAGTCAGTCCACTTTACATTCCAGTTACGTCAGCACACAGCCGTCACAGAGTACCTGTAGATGTGACCAACACTTCCGTGAGGAGACAAAGCAGATTAGTGGGGACTAGGAGATACAGGGGTGGTGAGCTGAGAGAGACTGTGAACTGCTACGGGGTTTTCGGAGAGGCAGGGGTGAAAATGATCCGAAATTCACCAGTGTGGTGGTGGGGCAGCACTGGGAGCACACTGGAGACCACTGCATCATATACTTTAAAACGCTGAGCTTTGTATTACACCAACTGTGTCTTAATTTTAAAATTTAATCAGGAAGCTCATTATTCTGAGTGTAACCAGTCATCCACCCAAGGATGCACATGATGTGTGATTCTGTGCAGATGACATTCTGGTCACGTGCAGCACTGGACAACAGTAGCAGTGGCTGTTCCCACGGGTGGGACTGGGGCTTGACGAGGAAGGGTCACGAGGGACTTTGCCCCAGTGACACTAACGTTCTATGTCTTGTTAGGGCTTTAGACTACACATGTATATGTTTCTGATTAAGTTCTGTAAATGTCAAGGTTTGTCCATTTTCTTACACGTCGATTTTATATCAGAGGAAAAGAAAACTACAGTGACGGAGCTTTGGCTGACAACACGAGAGCCGCAGAGTGATGGACGGTGTGCACTGACGGGCTCACACTCTAAAATACATCCAAGAGCAAAATGAATTCACGGATAAGAAGATGGACAGACAGGTAAGTGAAACATCAGGGGTGGATACCTGGATGCTCACTGACGTTCTTTCGTATTTGCTGTAGGTTTGAAAATTTTCATAACACAGTACTGGGAAAAAGTACAAACATGAATGGTATTAAAACTGCCCAGTAACAACCAAAAAATGAGTCAGCTTTACACCTTTAGGCAGAGTTAACCCAGCCACAGAGTCCTGAACTCGCAGGCTTAGCAAAGCTGTGTTTGAACACTTACCACATCACTAGAGCTGGACTGCGTGGCAGAAGAGGAAGACACTGGACCTGATGAAGAGTTTGAAGAGTGTTTACTAAGAGATTCCGAAGTTTTACTTCTACATTTTCCAAGGGCTTCATTTTCTTCAGATAGATTATTATTACATTTATCTAACTGCTGAGTATCTACTATCAAGGTAACACCATTTCCTGAAAAAGTGGCAAAAGATTGGAAAACGTTTCTTCCCATTAAACACACATAACACAGAAAGGCTCTAATACTCGGTCAATTAATGAATTCAAGACACCTCACCATTGCACGAAGGCTCGGGCCTATTCTGCAAGCCCCACTGCTTGGATATCCAGTCTCTGTACGTGGCAACCTCGTCCGTGACTCTGATGATCCTGCCTAATATGCTGTGTGTTGGGGAAACAAGAGGGAGGGCGTTACATTCACTGGAGATCAGAGCCCACAACCAACCCTGACCCCAGGGGCTGGTTCCATTAGGTCTTTACCTCTCCGTCTCGTTGTTGGGATAGTACTTGGCTATTGGGGACACAGCATGGCTCAGGACGACGTAGGCATAGTCGAAGGCCTGCTTCACCTGCATGGCCCCATACGAGCTCCTTCCAACATCATTACCTTAAACGAGATGGGCACCTACAATATTTAGCCTTCTAAAAAAGAAGAGCTATTAATGAAAATAAAGAAATAAAACAAAGTATCCTTGATCAATGCTTAATTTGAGCTGTGTGTGAACCCTCTTCAGCAATAAGATCAAACTGCAGCCTTCAGCAGGGATGGGGAGCTGCGGTCCCTGAGAACTGTATCCCAAAGCTGGGCTGTCAGCTGCCCCAAGGATTCCTGGTCTCCCAACACGTCTAGTATGCAGTCAGTATTTTAGGCTGGCAGGTATATTGCCTACAGTGCATTCTGGCCTGACACAGACTAGTGTCCACATATAAGCAATCATACAAACAAAAAAGCACAGCTGCCTGTTCTCTCCTGGGAGTGAAACCACTCTAAATTAGAAACACCTGCTTTCTGTGTTTCCATTACCTATGTAGCTCTTTCCACCACTAAAGTATGAGTGCCCAAATAAACAGCACGGTTTGCACCATCTGAAAAGTCAGAGCATCCTTTGCTCCACGCCTCTGTACAGAGTCGCCTCCCAGTTACCACATCCTGAGGGAACAGGCACAAGGAGCTGGTCCTGTGCTCAGATGGCCCAGGAAGCCAGAACAGCACCCCCAGGCAGCTTGAACCCTTCCTCACGCACTGTCAGAGCTCACACATTCCAGGAAACGACTAAAAGCGCTTCCACTGAAGTCTGATCACGCAGAGTCCAAGTATCTTAAAATATCAGAATAAAAAAGTCCAGAAAAACTAAGATACAAGCAAGCAAACACAGCTTCATGAAAAGGCAGAAGGAATTTTCCTTTTCTTTTTACTCTTAACGCAACATTAAACTTGGAAAAGGGCAGCAAGACGATGTAAAAATAAAAGAGCAAACGGGTGGTTCATTCCAAAGAAAAGCCATCTCCTCGAACTGTTTTGCTCACAAACCAGAATTATGTCACTGCACTGACTGCATCTGTGGACCTCGGATTCATCCCTCTAAAGCCCTCGCTGATAACCGCTGGGAATCACGGGCAACAAGGACACACAAGGAAGAACCCACGTCATGACAAACCCACCCAGCCTCCCTTGCTTTGGAGAGTCCAGTGGATTCTGCTCCCACTGAGAAATGTATGGCGTTTTTCTGCTACACAATCTGCAGTTACTCCTTCATCACCCATCGAGAGAGACTTCAAAGGACACAGAGGTGACTGAAAGGCCCTCTCTCTGCATGCCCACCAATTCATCTAATTTGAATACCTGGTTGTAAAGGGTCTTCGATATAAAGCATGGATGGCCTATAGCCATCGAGCATATTTTTCTGCACTTCATCTTTGGCCACGTATGAACCACCATCCTTTATCCGGATGCCAGTCTTTAAATAATTGAAGTGTCGTCCATACAATTCAAAAAATTCTATTAAGAGAACACCATAGTTTGTGTTGGGGATGCAAGCATCTTCCCTGGGATGTAACTACAAACAGAAAAAGGAAAGAAATCATATTGATTTTCTCTAAATTACCAAAGTAGCATGGATATAAACGACATCCTAACTCATGTAAGTAGTATTATCATCACTTTAGCTTAGCTTAGCACAACACAGCAGCGAAAGGTGATGGGGTAACAGCTTGTTTCTAAACAGACACCAGGCAACAGGGTACCAGTGGGCTGTGCTGCTGCTGAGCAGACAATGGAGCCCTGTACGTGTGAGGCTGCTGGGGACAGTTTCTGAGGGCAGATATCACAGCTGCCCCAGGATGTTGATGTGGCTCTTGACCCAACACATCAGGCAAGTCACATCATGGAAGTGCCACACAAATACATTCACTCACCACACCAAGACTTCCAGCTCAGACATCAAGTCTCAATTCCAGCTGAACTTACAAGGTTAGTTGCTTAGGAGACATGCTTCTTTTGTGACATTTACACACCATTTACAGTTATGGGAAGCAAGTCACACCTTTGCATGTTAAAATTTGCAGTGAAAAGTCTCAAAAGTATCAGAACATAGAAGATTAGAAACAGAAACATTTTTTCTAAAGAATTTTATAGTACTCTGTTACGAGTCTTTTCGAGTCTTTTCGTCTCACTTGAGTCTGCTGTGATATCACCCATCTCAGGTCTTACTCAGGCTATTTGCTTCCTCTCCTGTTTTTTCCTGAGAACTTTAAAACACTTATTTCCTAAATTACTTTTTTACAGTTACTTAGTAACTTTTTAAAAAAGGTAAAGCCATAAGCAATCAAGAAAAGCATTCCAATTAGAGCTTGATTTAAACTTTCCCCAAAATGTTTTCTAATTTTTTTTTCTAGTGTACCTAGTGCAGTCTACTAATACAACTTACCTGAAGGAAACTGACTGCCATTAAAAAGAGACTATAGGAACCAATTCCACCTGTAAAGACTTCATTGAGGTCCCTCTGTAATAAGAATTGTTTCAATACTAAAACCAAATACGGTAATACAGGATATTTCTGCAAAAGAAATAAAATTGTATTTTGATGAATTCCCATTTTAGTAACAGCTCTGGGCATTCAGAGGAGCACAGACTGGTCCTCGCCTTATCAAACACATTTGGCAGAGATACACAGCAAACCTAATTTTCTACCTTAAGAGCAAAACTATAAAAACACAAGCTCTGGGCACCTGAGGGTTTTCTCTCTCCCATCTGAAATCTAGAATACAGGTACCCAAGAAAAAACACCCACACGATCACTGGGGGATGGAAACACGAGGTAGGGTGACACTCACTGATGAACATAGACACGTGACACTGGTCAACAGGCAGCAGAGACCATGCCATGACAAAGGCTCCCAACACCGTAAACCACTGCAACAGGGGGATTTTGAAACATCACTTTTTTCTAGGTAGCACAGACCAGAGTCTTCTCTTCTCCTTTGCCCCAGCCCAGGAGCAGTTCTGCCTGCTGTCCTCCACGTGGGCAGAGGACCACCTACAGACCAACCTTCTGTGGCTGACCGAGTGTAACAGGGAAGTGATATTCACGGGCATGGTGGCACTGCCAAGGGCAAGTCGGTCTTGTGCTTGTCACGTGTTCTTTAAGCTCTCACTGCATGCTGGGCCTCAGGCTGGAACACCGAGCAAAACACAGCAGCTGCAAATCTCCAGAAAGAGATCTGACCGGCCACCACCCAGGTGAGGGAATTACTAGGGATTTCTGTCTTCTTTTTGACACTTACTGTGTGTCCACCTCTCCCACACCTACTGTGTGCCCACCTCTCCCACACCTACTGTGTGGCCACCTCTCCCACACCTACTATGTGTCCACCTCTCCCACACCTACTGTGTGTCCACCTCTCCCACACCTACTGTGTGTCCACCTCTCCCACACTGCTTCCGTGGGAAAGAAAAAGCTTCTATTTTTGCAAGTTGTGTCAAAGTAAGCAAGCATGGCAAAGAAGAGCAAAGTATGGACAAATAAACTTGACTGAAGTGGGGATAGAAAAAGCCTCTTTAAAGGACAATTAGGCAAATGCCCAACAGAATTTTATCTGCATATACCTTTTAATCTAGAAATTCCACTCTCAGGAATCTTCCTACATTTTGGCAAGTATAAAGAAAAATGCAGGTATGGAAAGATGTTCCCCAAAACAGCTATCTGTAACAGCAAAAACACGGGAAACAGCCTAAGTGTCTATTGATGGGGAACTGCTACATAAATACGACACCTCCTTAGAAAAGACTACCGTGCGGCCAATAAAAGGAATGAAGTCACTCTGTGCGTGCTGACATGAAACAGCCTCCAAAATATGACACTAAAGAAAGAAGGCACAAGGCAGTGTGCTGGGGCCCCTGGTGGCGCCAACAGTAAGGGCTCGGTCACAGCCGAGGGGCACCTCAGGAGACAAGCCTGCTGATCTGCTTCTGAGAGGTCACAGCTGACAAACGCTGGCAAGCACAGTCCCACTCTGTGCACACGGGGTCACAGTGGGTTGGAACGAACAAGACGACATGTATATAACATGTTATTCTTCTCGTGTTTAAAATTTCAACACTAGGATGAATGGCACAAAATTAAAAAAAAAAAATAAATGTTGACGGTAATATATCCTAGAAAGGTAACCTAAGCACCTAAGATGCGAGGGTGAGTGGTTTTTCTAAATCACTTGATCTTGTTAAATTTTTATCAAGCATATTATTTTAAATAAAAAATGTTTCTCTTCTGGGAAAACAAAAATTTACACACACACATACTACCACCAAGAGTGGGGTTATGGACAATATTTCTTCTCCTGTTTATCTGTACTCCGCACATTTACAGTGCCTGCATGATAAAGTAGTTAAAATTTTTTATCCAAAAAAAAAAAAAGACAGAGAGAGAAAAACTAAAGCACTGCTAAAGAAAAAAGACTGTGAAGGGGCAGAAAAGATATTCTACGTAAGCCAGACCAGTTAACAGTTTTAATTTGAGGGGAAAAGGCTAATAACCATCGTTAAGTATGAGAAACATTCTGAAGATGATATAGGTAAGTTCTTCCCTCTTTCGGAAAAAAACAAAGTAAGCAGAAGTAGACTTAAGTGTCATCAAGACAAAAGGAAACTTGCAGGAACCACCCTGCAAGAAGGTGATTTAGCAACTAAAATCTAGAGAAGGCTCCTGAGAGAGGTGCTTAAGCCTGAATTCTCAGGGATTAAAAAAACAAGAACCAACCATGCAGAACTGCAGGCCTCATCTTCCTGAGAGGAAGGATTTAGAGCAGAAGACTTCTGAAAAAGCTCTCTTAACTCTTAATTCTCACTCAAGATCATATTATAAATTAATTACTGGTTACTGCAAGGAGGGAAACCTGGTAGCACAGCGGGTTAAGTGCTAAGTCTGCGAACCCAAGGGTCAGCAAGTGCTCCTCGGAAACACTATGGGGCAGTTCTACCCTGACCTCGGGTCACTGTGAGTCGGAACCACCTCGATAGCAGTGGGTTTGGTCTGTTGCAAGCAGATACCAGTAAACTATTGCATGGAAAAGGAAGACACATTTGTCAGCAATATGTGGGGGGAAAAAGTCATCTAGCAAACCACAGCAGAACAGCATCAGAAAAGAATCTCAACGCAGACTGATTTCTCTGACCTTGGTGAAGTCTTTGATGAGGTCAGCGGCTCGCACACCATTCTGCACATTAAAGCTGATATCAACTTTTACTTCCGTGAAAGAATCTGTTAATTTAATAATAGGAACCTAGAAAGAGAATGGTAAAATTTAAACACTTTAAGTAAATGACAAAACAGGGATCAAGTTACTAGACTTGAGGCTGAGACCGCATCATGAGGGCTGAGAAACATCATGCCCTCTGAATGCCACCCACTCGTTCATCTGCTCTTCTACAGATACTTTCTACTACATCAGCATTCAACCTCAGAAATCATAGAATTTTTATTAATTGAAGACTGTGAAGCTAGGAAACCAAAATCTGTCTTAACATTACATACCTTGGAAAACACCATTTCCAGTTCAGTCTAAGATCAAGAATTGTGAACACCAAACACTGAATGTTCACATCACCAAACCACCTGAATCTAAGCAATACTTCATAACTCATCTGATTACTGGTCAGTCCTTGCAAACAGCACAAAATGCAATCTAGCAAGAGAAGATAATATCCAAGAATCACTTCAACTAAAAAAATGACAGGATAATATGAAGAATTCTTTTTTAGAAAAAGGCCTTATTTTCAACAGCATTAGAAAACGTCAGCCTGCGATGTCTGCACTGTGGATGGGGTGTCCAAATTCACACATTTTTTTTAAGGAAAAATAACACTGGTGTGTTGCACAAGAAAATCCTATCTACAAAGTGAGCAGAAATAAACTCTATCTACAAAGTAAGCACAAATAAAACAGATACATTTCTTTCTACAATGTGTTTCCATAAAGTTCCTTTAATGGTCATTCCAAATATGGTTGAAATCTGGCTTTATTTTCAAAATCTCATTTACACACTGTTTTTCCCAAACAAAAAATAAAACAGAAGAACACCTGTGTCACTAAAAACTATTCAGTGAAAATACATCCTGTTTATTTATACTACTTTCTATTTTTAAAAACCTCCGCCACGAGCATCATGTATAATCAAACCCCGCATGGCATCTTAAAGAAAGGTCACAGCAGAATGAGTCAGTTTGTTTCAGAAACAAACTGTGTGTGTGCAGGCACTGCCACTTCCACAGAAAAAGAATCGGTCCTTTGAAATCTGTGCTCACAAAATCAAACTTCACTTTTGTTGGTTTCATGGGTCAATAACCAGCGATTTTCAGAGGAAACACTGCAGAACTTACAGTCGCTTTGTCTAGAACTTTCACGGAGTCCTCATCTGCAACCTTGTGTTTGCGAAGCGCTTCCTCCAAGGTCCAGAGGGGCAGGTTCTCCCACTTCCCGAAGACCACAAGGTCTATGTCACTGGAGACAGAAGACACAACAGTTGTTTGAAGAAGACAGAAAGTGTGCCTGTTTTAGCTTACACTCAAGCTAAGCGGAATGACAACCCACAGCCCACCCTGCCCGACGAGGACCCTGGCATCAGGGTAAATGCCCACTCCAGGGGTAGCGGGAAGTGCTGATTCTGCCCCCTCCTCCCAGTCGCTTCCCAGTGCTTGGGTATCAGAACACCAGTGGGGGATTCTGAAGGAAAGAAACCCTCAGAATGCACCAGTCCATGTTTCCTTTACACGGCCACTTCTGATACTGAATTAAGATCTTCCTATCTGAGACTGCTGACAGTGGGTTTGGTTGAGTTTATCTGAGACTGTGGCTTAAAATACTGCTAAGTCTGAAAAGCAAGATGCCAAGCTTCCTGGCCATTTGTGGAAAAAGGAAGAAACACAGACACACTTGCTTTTGCATACATAGAATCTCATCTCTCTGGCAAGATATCTGAACTGGTAACAGAGGCTCCCTCTAAACCAGTAGGGGCAGACTTGGGATTGAGACTTTTCATTACAACGATTTTTATGATTTTTCAAATCTGAACTATTTGATTTTTTAGCAAGAGCTACTCTCAGGTTTTTGCTGAAGCTCAGAACCAACACAAAAATATTAATGGAGTCTACACTGAGCATCTGATGGCTCTAGGGCCAAGGACAGCAGCTGGAAGAACGGGAACTGCCAACTCACTGAGGTCGGCTCATTGAAAAACAAAAACAGCTAGAGTGAAGGCAGGCAAACCAAGTCACATCATGAACTGTGAAGACCACGTACACACCTCTTGAGGAAACCTTACTGTTCCTTCCAGCATGGGTCAGGATAGCCCTCATTTGAGAAGACTCAAAATACCAATAAAACCACTGCCTCAAGTTCATTCCAACTCTTAGTGACCCTACAGGACAGCACAGAACTGCCCCTTCAGGTTTTCAAGCTGTAAATCTCTTATGGAAACAAACGGCCACATCTTTCTCCCACTGAGGAGGGGGTGGACTCAACCAGCAACCGTTCTGCTAGCAGGTGAGTGCTTCACAGCTGCACCACCAGGGCTCCCATCCTTAAAAGACCAAGATCACCCTAGAAGAGAGCTCTGTATCCTGAATTTCTGGGTTGGGATGAAAGAACAGTACCCAGCAGCACGTGCTCCCATTCCAGAGTACACTCAGCTCTATGGCAGACACAGGTCTCCTTCCAGGGTACTAGGCCAACATCTGTGCTACTGGGGGTCAGGGGGTCAGGGAGTAGAACAGGTCTCTGCAAGGTTGTCAGCTGCTAAAATTCGTGGCTGGCAGGTTCCACGGCCACAGACTACTGCTGAAGCCCTGCCGCACCATACATGTCCTGGCAGGACGACCTGAAGCTACAGTCTGGCTCCAAGTAACCCAAATAAAATACAGGCAAACGAATTTCTGTTTCAGGACTTCTACTTTCACACATTCAACAATCCAAATGAATACACTCTAGAACGATGTACAAATTCCTGGAAAGCATCGCACATGTACAAACCTAGTAGGCAAATACAGGCCAGTTTTGAAACTTCCAAATATCTGGACCTGAAAAAGAAGAAGAACATACTATGAAGTATCAGATACAAGCCACCAAACGGGGAGAAATACAGCGTCTTGCTACCCTCCTGTGGCAGTAACATTCAGCACGACAAAAGCATCTTTCATGACCATGCTTTCAGGGAGGGACTCCGTGTCTCACAGGTGAACATTCAGAACACAGCTGAAACTGTCAGGTCCAAGTCTGAACCCTACGGTCTGATAAAGGAAGACTTCAAAGTGATGTCCGACCCGCCATGTCCTCCCTTATAATCCAGACATTCCTCTAGAGCTGATGTTATCGTACCCCTGTCCCCTAAACCCTCCTTCACAACATACAATCTAACTGTGATCTTGCCACCTCACAATCACAAACCCTTTCTCTCTGTTCTCCAAGCAGAAGCGTTCTCACAGACTACTGCAGAAAGGACAGCTGAGCCCACCGATGGGACACGTGGGCCTGCAGGCTGGGTCTGTCACTCTACTGCTGTACATGGTGTACAACCTGGTGACCCTTTCTCACCCAGCGAGGACAGAAGGCTGCGGCCCACAGGTGAGTGGATGAGCACACAGACTGGGCTGGGAACGGTGCATCTGGATGAGCAATGGAAAAACTCAGCCTCTGAGCTGAGGTGGACCTGGGACGCATCACAGCCTCTTGGTCCTGTAAGACCGTCCAGACAGAATGCTCCACAGCAGAAAGATGCAGATTATTTGGATCCAGGCTTCTCAACATCACCACTACTGACACTGGGGACAGATACTTCTTTGTTATACAGGCTGCCCTGTGCACATTCAGCAGGGTCCTGGGCCTCTATCCAAAAAACCGAAAACCCAAGGTGGCTTCTGTCAAGCTGATTCTGACCCATGGCAACCACACGTGACCCAGCAGAACCACCCCGCAGGACCTCCGTCATCTTTACAAAGGCAGATCAATGGGTCTTTTCTGCCCCAGAACAGCTGGTGAGTTCAAAACACTGACCTTAAAGATAGTGGCCAAGGGCTGCTAACTGTTCTCAGGGGGCAAAATTACTACTGGTTGAGAACCACTGATTTAGATCAGACAGGAAAAGGTGACTGCAGCAGCTGCCCAATAAAACACTAGTCCCCTCTGTCGGCTCCTCTACTTATAGGGTGTCTTACTGGAAACTTCCTTGCTTGACCAACGGGACAAAAACACTTCCTGGCTTTCCCTTCCCACTCCTGACAGTCTAAAGAAACCCTACACAACAGAAAGCTCTGGATCCCAGCAAGTACGAGTTCTGTACAACCCTTCTTACTACCAATAAAAAAGACTGCAAACAAAAGCTGTTCATCTTGAGCAAACTTTTAAAAACTTTTCCAGATGAAGGGTTACACAACAAACTGGCTTCTCTTTACTAAACAGCGCTCGGAGTGTTCTGCGACAGGCCAACACTCTTCTCCAACTCAGCTTGTGTACCACCAGCCTTCCTGTCCTCGCCCCCGAGCTGCTGTGTCTTGGGCAAACGTTTTGTCCACCGGGTGGGAGCTACAGCGGGAGGAAAGAGATGGTCCGCAAGAAAAAGAGCATTTCACGACAGGGGTGGACAGACGCAGGCCTGCTTTCTCCTGCTTTTGCCTAGAAAATGAGCGCCACGCGATGAAGTCCCCACTGACATTGTCATGCAGCTGTGAGCAGTTAATACTGGTTCAGACTGACAGCTTGGAATAAAACGGTGATGAGGTTTTGATATATCACATCCCCCAACAGACTGCTACATGAGGTCTGATTTGCCTTTCTTCTCAAATGATTCCTTAAGAATGGTTCCTTTTAATAGTTGCTATTTAGACTACAAAAAAGTGTGTTCATAATTTGGCCAAGGCAAACATACACAAGCTTCCTAGACACACCCAAACACCTCAGGCCCAGGACCATCGAGGACCTCCACAGGGGACATCTGGGTCAATGAACACAATGCAGTTCATCGAGAAAAGTGTTGTACGTCCCACTTTGGGAAGCAGTGCTGGGCTCTCGGAGCAGCTACTGAGCAGCTGCCTAACTTCTCTTGGTCAATCACGTCACAGCCAAGGAGAACGAAGAAAACCAACAACATGAGGAAGACAGGCCTGAAAGGCCACAGGAACCACCGCCCCCACCAGCCAAGAGCCCAGAAGAACTAAACGGTCTTTCAACAAGGGTGTTCTGCCTTTGAACTTGAACTTGAACAAGCTGTGTGAATGACACAGTTCTAACTGTTTTCTTACTCTGAAGTACACCTGACGGCATTAGGTGTGGAAAAGAGTCTCGAGTGCACGGCTGCCACAGCCCCTTTCAGAGGGGGCCCAAGATAACCAGTTACCACAGCCTGAGATCTCCCCCAATAACAGTCACAGCCTCTCCTTGCTCATCTTGGAAAAAACAAGGGCCACTGATTCCGCTGGACCAAAATCCACACCAAACGGCAAATTTGGGGGTACGAAATGGATGTTCTTGAAGGTCCACTGGATTCTCATCACTCCAAATATGACAGTTTTGTTAACAAAGCCATTCATCCAAAAATGGCCTCGTGGCTGAAGACGCTTTCTTTTGGCCAAAGGCGCAGTTGACTTCCAGTTGCTCCAGAGCCCCGTTAGCAAACGTACAGTGCAATATAGGGTCGTTGGGCTTCAGTTCTGGAGTGGAAACAATTTTGTAGGGGTAAAGCTTCAAGTGCAGATGCAAAATCCACCCAACAGTGGTTGAGGAAAGCTCCCGTTCTTGCACTCGGCTTGACTGGGTTGGATTCTCGCGTCCATTCTGACAAGCCATGGTGCCGTTCTCATTGGGACGTGCAGCTCGTTGGCACACCGGCCTTGTCTGGTGAGCGACAGACCTGGCTGTCACAAATTTTTGGATTAAATGTTGAACTGCTCTCTCAGTGGGACAATTACGTGCATCACAAATTTCACAGAACGCATGGAATGCCTGGCAAGTGGAACACCCATTTTTATAACAAACTTTAGTAATTTCTACGCACTGTAGAACTATGAAACTTTTCATGGCTATTTGTCAAGACTAATAAAAACAAAAACATGATAAATATGGCTGCCACAGCTTCAAAAATATGGCCACCATGAGCTGTCAAAAATAAAACCCACTTATTCGAAGATCCTTTAGATAGCACCCAGCTAACATCACCAAGTACTCAGACAGGGAACACAATACAGGGTCCCAGAGAGAGCAGGAGAAAATGTGGAAAAAAAATTCAAATTAACAAAAAATAGACCAGACCAGTGGTCTGACAGAGACTAGAGGAATCCCTGGGACGATGATCCCAGACACCCTGTATAATTCAGAACAGAAGCCACTGCCAAAGATTAGAAACACCTATAAAACCACCAACAAATCAGGAACATGCTTCCTAGTTCACCCAAATTCACAACACCAAATGTGCAATACCTGCCCAAAAGCAAAGCCAGAAGGCAGGAAGGGACAGGCAACCTGGTCCACCAGACACAGGGAATCAGGAGTGGAGAGAGAAAGAAGGTGAGTGCTGACACTTTGCAGGGATTGGCAACAAAGCCATAAAACATCTGTGTATACATCTCTGAATGAGAAACTCACTTGGGCGATAAACTTTCACCTAAAACACAATTGAAAAAAAAAAAAAGGCCAGCAGTCCAAGTGCTGAAGGGACTTCTCCAGGGCCACAGTTCTAGGGCAAAGCAGCTAGGCACGTCTTACCAGCATAGCTCACCTGGAACTACATCCAGTGGTGGCCCCCCCACAGGAAGATCTCAGGTAACATTACTGCTTTTGAAAAACAGAAACTCTACTGGTCGCATCACACGCCGCATCCCCAGCACGTGAGCACTCTGACCAGGACGCCAGCATGCCGCTCCCACCCCCCGGACAGAGGTGTGACTGAGCACCCCGCTCCCAGGCAGGTACTCACGTCAGCACTGGGCCAGAGCTCCTTGATCACACTCTCGATCCTGTTTACCACTTCCATCCGCATCTTCTCCTCCTCTGGTCTCGGAGACATGTACTCGTAAAAATCACTAATTTCTTCATGCAGGCTGAAGGAAAAGTAATTCAAAAAGGAAGGACCAGTGTAATGAGAAATCATGCTCTTAGACAACCTCATCTGACTGAGTGTTACAATTCAGCTGGTGACTTTAGATCCATGGACTGCTACCCTAGTTTTAAGGTCACAATTCATACTACACTAAAATGGGGATGCTCGGAACTGAATCAAAAAAAGCCAAAACAATGAAGAGATTCCACAAAGTCCGGCTCCGCCAAGCGCTGTCGAGTCGGATCCAACTGGGAGTGTGTTAAGAGCCTTGGCACTGTTTATCCATCTGCCCATGCAGAACACCTGCTGGATGCTGGTGGTTAAGAAACACAAACACACGAGACCTGGCCCTGCCTCCACGTATCATCCAGTGGACACAAACTCAGGCCAGACACGCAGTCTGGAGAGGACCTGCCTCCACCCCTGTATCTCACGGTGAGCAACACAGGGAGTCTTTCACAGCGTCTGTCCTGTCAGTGAAGCACTGAGTGAACACGTCAGCCAGGAAACACCAGCACAGTCTCGACAAGACGGTCCGGCACACAGACACTCCCCGAGGGAGCTGGGGCCCCCCAAGACACTGGGGGCACCAGGCACATGGGAAGCTGCCAGAGGCCGGCAGGCCTACAGCGGGGACAGAGGGGACAGGTATGTAAGAGGAAGGTAAGTAAGTACAAGGTGACCAGGCTTGACCTTGTGGCAACAGGGAACGACTTCTTGTTTCTGAGAGGACGACGGAGAGAGTAACTTAAAACAGGCAGCATTTTAAGATTCAGCTGGCAACTATGCCAGCAAGAGACTGGCAAAGAGACAGCACTGGAAGCAAAGAGAACACTCACACTCACTGCCACCGCAGAGGGGACCTCTGCAGGCCTGGACACGGGCGGTGCGGGAGGCCCCGCTCCAGACGCAGCGCGCTTACAGGTGCGTGCGCACCCACGCGCACGGCAGGCCGCAGAGCCTGACAAGCTACAGGAGAGACAGAACGCGTGAGGAGACGTCCAGGGGCTGAAAGCCTGAGAGGCTGGGGGAAGCACCGAACAGGATGCAGACACAGACGGACAAGGCTGGTGAACGAGTTGGGTCCAGTCTGTCCTAGCACTCCTTCTGAAGTCGGGGAAACTGTCAAGAGTCATCTTGGGGGGGGGCAAGTGCCTGTGAAGGAGCACAAAGACACAGTGTTTGCTTGTTCCCTTGAATGCTTACACTGTGTGATCTGACAGTATGGCACAGCTCCTCACAGCTGTGACAGACCAGGAGACAGGTGGGAAGAGAATAGGTGCCAAGCTTCTGGGCTCAGCTTGGGGAAGAGTGTACCATGGCCCATTCAGGGAACACAGAAGGTACAAGGAAGTCACAAGAAGCTGGAGAGTGGAAGACAAGACACAGTTTTGAAGGGGAGTTATACCCCACTGGGTCTAACTTCCACTACGAAGAACTTTAAAGTGTGACTAATTGAAGACAATAAACAATTTCTGTCCCGTCTGAGGTTCTCCTCTCAGCTCCAGGCTCTGCCAGTGACTGCAAGGCCTTTATAGCCTCCACATCTCAGGGGCAGTCCAGAGTGGCGACCAGGAGCCTCCTCAGCAGCTGGGCTTCAAAACCCAGGCCATTTAGCGGAGACCGACTTCTAACACCACTCTACATATTTCACATGCAATGGCTGCAGAAAAACTGGATTTCAAAATTCCAGAAAGTTCTACAGGCCCATCCAGAAAACGTCCCACGGGGTCAAGTACTCCGGCTGATGCTTCTGAATACCTTTGGTTCTTCTGCTTTGTTTGTTTTTAACTTCCTCAGGTTTTAACCTATTCCCTGAGGTCATTCCCTTCTGCTGCTTAAAGACAAGAGCTGACAGAGCCCACCTGTGAGGAAGCTCACACCTCAGACCACTTCTGCACCAGGGTGAGGGCCGTGCACAACAGAAGCAGGTGTACCTCTCCTCTAACTGGGCCGCCTGCTGGGAGCTTTCAGGGTCCACTTGTAGTTCTGCACACTGCAGAGCAGTTCCACTCTAACCAGCAAAAAGCTTTCCAATCTGGCTATTGTCTATGGTTAAAAGACCCACTGTCACATTTTCTATTTCAAATACATGCAAAATATATTTAGCTCAACTTCCAGTTAATCTTTAAATGGTAAGAAATTGTTACTGAATAAGACAAAGAATGAATTTCCTAAACTCAATACCCAGGTTCGAGGAGCTGGAGGGAAACTCCCTGCCGGGCCCCCATGGCAGACAAGATGCCACGCGGTTTAAAATCAGGGAAGGTGTGTGCCTGGGCTGTACCCTCCCACCATGCTCGGTCTGTGTGTGGATCAAGTAATTCAAGAAACTGGGCTCTAAGAGGAAGAATGTGGCATGACGACGGGAAGAAGACTCACAAACAACCCGAGACCTGCAGGTGACTCCGCCTTGCTGTCTGAAAGCCAAGACTTGAGGCACTCACTGACGGAGGTCAAAGACCACAGCCTTCAGTACCCACTGCACCTCCACACGAAGAAAACAAAAGTCCTCACAACTAGACCAGGAAGCAACATCTTGATACATGGAAAAATACTGAAGTTGCCAGTGATTTCATTTTACTTGGCTCCACAATCAACACCTAGGGAAGCTGAAGTCAAGAAATTAACCAATGTACTGCACTGGACAAAACTGTTGCAAAAGACCTTGTTAAACTGTTGACAAGCAAAGATGTCACTTTGAAGACTAAGAGGCACCTGACCCAAGCCATGATATTTTCAATAGCCTCATATGCATGCAAAAGCTACACGATGAATAAGGAAGACCCCAAAATTGACGCCTTTGAATTATGGTTTGGGCTGAGAATAATGACTATGCCACAGACTGCCAGGAGAATGAACATATTTGTTTTGGAAGAAGTACAGCCAGGGTGCTCCCGGAAAGCAAGGACAGTGACATTTCTTCTCACATACTGTGGACATGTTATCAGAAGGGATTAGTCCTTCAAGAAGGACATCACGCTTGGTGAAGTGGAGAGTCAGCGGGAGACTCTCGGTGAGACGGACTAACGCAGTGACTGCAACAACAGACACAAACAGCGACAAGTGTGAGGCTGGCAGGGGGTGGGGCCGTGCTTCGTCCCCCTGGACACAGGTGCTCTCGGGTGGAACAGACGCCACAGCACCTAGTCACAACTGAAGCACATCAATCACCTGAGCCCCGGAGAGCCCAGCTCAGGTCCACGGGTCACTCTCTCACAACAGATGCTGACATTACACTATCTCGCTGGCCTTTATGTCACTAGGCATATGCAAAATGACTGCAGAACAGCTAAGTAAAGCAATCTTGAGATGTTCAGAAAGCAAATTTGCAGTACAGATTTTTACATACTTTGGAGAGTTCTATCCCTGTGGACTGCAAAACCTTAATGGCACCAAACCAAAGCAGACATGTTGCCATGTGTTGGTTCCAACACACAGAACCCTACAGGACACGGCAGAAGGGCCCCCGGTAGACCCCACTCGTTGTTCTCCTGGTCAGCGGCCGAGCTGCCACACACGGTGCCACCATGCACCGCTTTCTGGCACGGTGCTATGCGTACCGGGGTACTCAAAACTGTTACCAGAATTTAATTTCTGGCATTATGAATGACATCCAAAAACAAACAGGAAATCCCTTGATGTCAAGTCAGTGTTGCCTCACAGTGACCCTACAGGAAAGGGCAAACCTGTCCTACGGGGGTTCCAAAGCTGTAACCTTCACAGAGCAGGCTGCCACAACTTTCTCCATGGAGCTGCTGATGGGTTCAAGCTAGCAAACTTTTGGTTAGCAGCTGAGCAAATGATTGACCACTGTGCTCCTTGTGAGTCGCATAATAACCTAATGGTCGCCTTGTGAGTTACATAATAAGCCAACATTCTCCTTGTAAGTTACATAATAACCCAACGTCCTCCTTGTGAGTTACGTAATAACCTACGTGCTCCTAGTGAGTCACATAGTAACCTAATGTGTTCCTTGTGAGTGACATAATAACCCAACGTACTCCTTGTGGGTTATGTAATAACCTAACATCCTCCTTGTGAATTACATAATAACCTAACATGTTCCTTGTGAGTGACATAATAACCTAACATGTTCCTTGTGAGTTACATAATAACCTGACATGCTTCTTGTGAGTTACATAATACCCTAATGAGCTCCTTGTGAGTTTCATAATAACTTAATGTGCTCCTTGTGAGTCACATAATAACCTAATGTGCTCCTTGTAAGTTACATAAGAACCCAATAAAGGATGGAAACTAGAAAAATCGTGTAAGGTCCCCTTCATATTCACGTAACTTTACACATCTGAAACCATCCAAGTACCCAGAGAAAATGGAGGTCTGGATCTCAACTAAATACAATTCATTAACAAGTATTGCTGAAGGGTGACAATGAATGGAATGCCATTGCTCTTCTGTCTGTCACTGCTGGCACAGTAGACCGTACGACTGTTCTGTTCAGAATGGCCAATACCAGTCCCTTTCAGCTCGCTAACGCCTACGATGTGGATTTTTATGAGTTCCATTTCATTTCTGATGATTTTCAGTTTTCCTACATTTTCATACCTCGCACATTCCACATTCTGCTTATTAATGGACACTTGCAGATCTTTCTTCTCATTTTAAATCACGCCACATCAGCCAATGAAGGTTTCAAAAGCTGTACGCCATCTGTGTCTTTAAACTCCACTCCACTCTGAGGAGGGAGCTCTCCCTAAATGTACTCTGAGTGCCTTCTAATGGAAGAGCTCGTCCCCCAGCATTGTATCAGACACTGCTCTGCTGCTGCTCCCACGGTTCTCACTCGCCACTTTTTCCAGAAGCAGTGTCTGGGTCACCTAGTGCTGCTACGATAGAAATACCACAAGTGAGGGCTTCAACAAACAGAAGCTTAATCTCACATGGTCCCGGAGGCTAGAAGTCCAAATTCACAGCACTGGCTCCAGGGGAAGGCTGTCTCTGTCTGTCAGCTCTGGTGGCAGGTCTCTGTGAAGCATCCATCTTCCCTAGGTCTGGGAGCATCTGGGAGCACAGAAGCCTCAGGTCCACAGGCTGCACTCTGCTCCCAGCCCTGCTTTCCCAGGGCTGTGAGGTCCCTACATTTCTCTGCTCACTTCTTTCTTTTATATTTCAAGATAAAGGTGGGCAAATGGGCCCTAAGACTGTGGGCTGGAGACACCCTGTGGCCAGGCCCATGGGCCCAAGGACCGTGGGCTGGAGACACCCTGTGGCCAGGCAAGCCCAGCTCTCAGGAAGCAGCCCAAGCAATACATCAGCCTGAGCATAAAAGATGGGGCTATAAAGAAAAGATCTGTGACAAACACGAAACTTCTTTAAAAGCCAAAGTTTGTAAGTATTTCAAGAAGCAAATACCCAATCAGCATCTGTCCATTTCAATTCTGCATAAAGTACCTAACTTCCTACTGTCTTGATAAGGACTCAGTGAGGTCATCTGAAGATCACCAGCACCAAAGCTGAAAAGAAAAACCCTCTCCTACCTCTGTCTGATAGTATTACAGGGAAACTCAGTCATACCTGAAATAATAGTAACTCTCACTAGAGCTGAAGATTTACCAAAAAAAAAACAAGAGCAAGAGAAAATACAGATGAAGACGCCCACACATCTTCCTTCTGCGTCCTTGCAGCAGGGAGCACCCTACTCGCTGTGCGGCCTCCACGGCCGAGCCGCCGACCGCCAAGACGCAGGAGATGTGACTTGCACGTCCTGGATTACAACAGCTTTGTTTTCTTCTTTTAACAGGCACTCAAACCTGCTTTCCTGGAAATTACAGCATCCCTTTAGATACCACAGCTTGCTGCTCCTCCATCTCTGGCCTGTAGCTGCAGGAGGCTGGAACCCCGGGGGGCACAGCAGTTCAACGCTGCGTCTGCTAACCAAGAGACCAGCAGTTCAGATCTGCTAGGTGCTCCCTGGAACCTCTATGGGGCAGCGCTATCCTGTCCTGTAGGGTCACTGTGAGTCCGCATCGACTCAAGAGCACTAGGTTGGGTTGTTTTTCTAGCTTTATTATGCTAGTGTTCCCAAAGTGCACTTCTAATCTGATTCCCTCACTGTCCCTTCCCCTTCTACTGATGGGCAAGAGGGGTCATGAAAACCGTATGACTTCCTCCCTGAAGGCTCTAACTATTGCCACCCAACCCTGCCACTATTTTCAATCAATTATAAGGTAAGGGAAATAAGAGGAAAAAATGAGTACAGAAGTGTTGCTTTATCTAGCTGTAATCACTAATTGTTAAAAATTCTCTGCCTCAACATTCAGTAGATCTATGCCAACCTGGGCAAAGCTGGGACGCCTTAAGAGGAATGGTTGCTAGGGTTCCCCAACTAGGGTCAAATATCCTAAACCAGAAGCTTAGCTTCATTAATAAATATATTTCCCCAATATTTCACTCAAATATTTGCTAAGTGACAAAAAAAAAAAAAAAACACAAAGGTTGCCTCTCTCCTTACCTGCTCTTGTCAAGCTGCTGCAGAGTCGATTCTGACTGATACAACCCCGTGTACAGGGCAGCACTGCTCCACAGGGCTGTCAAGGCCACGGCCTTTCAGAAGCAGGTGGCCAGGCCTGTCTTCCAAGGCGCCTCCGTGTGGACCAACTGCTAAACTTTGGGTTAACAGTCAAGTGTTTAACCTGCAACTCTCTTTCTTTATCTACCAGGTCCAAACGCTGATAATTCCATTCTACAGAAATCTGTTACAGTCTTAAACAGAATGCTGATATACAGAGGTGTTTTAACTCACACGAGCCTAAAGACAAAACAGTTACCAGTTTCGGTGGAGGGGCTGACACTTACGAGCAAACAAGCACCCTGCTCCTGTGTTTGAACGCTGTTAGAAGCAGCACTGAATCCACCAAGGGTGCCTCACTTTCAAGGTCACCTACCTAAGAAAATCTAGATATCCAAAATACACTGGGGGTGATTATTTGCTGAATAACTTATGTTAAATAGGACAAGCTTCCAATGCATATTTTCAAGACTGTAACTATTAAGATTACCTTGGCTAATGGAACTGAGCATCAGGAAAGGCAGAGAACTGCATCAGGGAAGGGGGGTAACAGCGTCAAGAAAGGGGGATTACGGCTTCAGGTAAGGAGTGTACAGACAGAGGGATCAGCCCCCACTTGTCTGTCACCATGGGCTGGCTTGTGGCTGTGATACTAGAAGCTACGCCACTGGTATTTACGTACCAGCAGGGTGACCCATGGTAGCCGGGTTTCCGCTGACCTCCCAGACTAAAACAGACCAGGAAGGAGCCTGCAGTCTACATCTGAAAAGAATTAGCCTGGAAAAACTACATGAACGGCACCAGAACATTGTCAGACACAGTGCCAGAAAATGAGCCCTCAGGGCAGAAGGCGCTCGGAATTCTGACAACTGCGGAAGAGCTGCCTTCTCAACGTAGAGTCGACCTCAATGACATGGTGGAGTAAAGCCTTTGGGATCTCTGTCCGCTGATGTGGCATGACTCAGAATGAGAAGAAACTGCTGCAAACATCCATTAATAACTGAAACATGAAATGTACGAAGTATGGATCTAGGAAAACTGGAAGTCGTCAAAAATGACACGGAACGCACCAACACAGACCTCCTAGGCATCAGTGAGCTGACATGGACCAGTTTGGGCCATTTTTAATCCGACAATCATATAGCCTACCATGCCGGGCACGAAAACTTGAAGAGGAACACTGTTCCGTTCATCATCAAAAAGAATATCTCAAGATGTGTCCTGAAGTACAGTGCTGTCGGTGATAGGATAATATCCACGTGCCTACAATGAAGGCCAGCTAATACGACTATCACTCAAATTTAAGCACCAACCACTAAGTCAAAATTAAAGAGGTTGAAGATTTTTTCCAGCTTCTCCAGCCTGAAATTGATCAAACATGCAGTCAGGATGCATTGATAATTACTGGTGACTGGAATGCAAAAGTTGGAAACAAAGACAGATCAGTAGTTGGAAAATACGGCCTTGGTGATACAAACAATGCCGGAGATCACATGATAGAACTGTGAAAGACTAACAAATTTTTCATTGCAAATACCTTTTTTTTTAACCAACACAAATGGTGACTGTACACATGGACCTCACTAGATGGAACACACAGGAACAAAACTGACTACCTCTTTGGAAAAAGATGATGGAAAAACTCCCTATCAGCAGTCAGAACAAGACCAGGTGCTGACTGTGGCACAGATCATCAACTGCTCATAAGCAAATTCAAACTGAAACTGAAGAACAAGTCCACAAGAGCCAAAGTATGACCTTGAGTGTATCCCTCCTGAGTGTAAAGACCATCTCAAGAGCAGCTTTGATGTTTACCACTAACGACTAAGCACCAGACAAACTATGGGATGACATCAAGGACATCGTCTACATGGAGAGCAAGAAGTCATTAAAAAGACAAAGAAAAGACCAAACTGGATGTCAGAAGAGACTCTGAAACTTGCTCTCGAACGTCAAGCAGCTGAGGCTAAAAGGAAGGAATGGCAAAGTAGAAGACCGAAGAAGAATACTGAATGTACTGTGGACCACCAAAAGAACCAACAGGTCTGTTCTGGAAGAAGTCCAACCAGAGTGCATCTTGGAAGCCAAGACGGCAAGACTGCATCTTACGTACTTTGGACACACTGTCAGGAAGGATCAGTCCCTGGAGAAGGTCATCGTGCTTGGCAGAGTGGAGGGTCAGTGAAAAAGAGGAAGACCCTCAAGGAGATGGACTGACACAGGGGCCACCACAGTGGGCTCAAGCATAAACACGACTGCGGACACGGCGCAAGCCTGGGCAGTGTTTTTTGTTCTATTGTACCCGAGGTCACTACGGGTCGGAACCAACTCAACAGCACCAAACAACAACAATGGAACTGAAGACAAGGTTAACATGAAAAAGGCTTTCACGAGTTACTTTGGTTTTCTTCTGTGCTAACAAGATTTTTGGGTGTTAGTATTATCTATATACTTTTGAAAAGCTTAAGCAAAAACAAAAACCTGACTCTGAAAGATTCACTTTACCTATTACAACAAAAGCATAGTAGGTCTGGAAGACTTGTACAAAGGATGGCAAGGCTTCCTCCCACATATCTGTGGACATGTACCAGGTGAAACCAGTCCCTGGAGAGGGGCGTCATCTTCGGTAAAGCAGAGGGTCAGGGAAAAAGAGGAAGACCCCCAACAAGGCAGACCGCCACAGTGGCCGCAACAACAGGCTCACGCATCCCAACTGTGAGGTGACGCAGCGCCATGCTGTGTTGTGCACAGCTGACAGTGACAGGGCAGGCTTACTTCACAAGGCTGAGGTCTTCCAGTTTTTCACAATTAACATGCAGTAAAACTCTGGAGGAAAAGTAACAGTTTCACAGCTGTTTAGAAAAGTACACAGAAAAAAAACCCAGAAAAACCTGTATCTGCACTCTTTGTAACTGGGGCTGACAAGGTGCCAGACACACACACTCACTAAACACTAATATGACACACTTCACACAGACACCGCTGCAGAGCCAGAGGGAACACGGGAGCCATGTCTTGGTCATTCTGCATACCCCTGCCAGTACAGAATGAACTTTTTAATGTTATTATACACGAAACAGTACTGTATGTTGTACCAGCACACGAACACACCCAAAGCTGTCCCACCAATCCCTTACTGTTGGGCATTTAGGCTGCTTCCAAGTTCCCACCCCCAGAGGTAACGTCACAATGTGCACTGCACAGACAAGTCCGTGATCAGCTCTAATTTTTCTTAGAATACATTCTGGGATGTGAAATCCCTGGGTGAAAGGGTACAAACATTCAAAACTTCTGAGACTCACTCCCAAAACGACCTCCAGCCAAATGGGCACTGGTGTACATTCTCCCACAAAAAAAGCATGACGCTCCTTCCACAACCTCTGAACCACTAGAACGCTTTGTTCTCACTCTCTGATTCCTGGAAAAGTTGCAAGTTTCTTCCCTGCTTCCTGGACATTATATCCCTTCCCTTCCCCTTCATTTTGATGACAGCAGCTCAAAGAACATGAGCTGGAATCCAACCTCCAACTTCTGGGTCACCACCTACTGGCTCTGGTGCTTCACCACCCCAACCTGCTTCACCACCTGCAAGAGGAGGGTAACAGTGCAACCTATCTTGAAGAATTTCTGCAGATTAAGGGCTTACCATGGGGCACACTGCTGACCCAGCACACAGAAAACCCTAGACACCAGTGATCACGAATTATCAATAACACACACTCACTGAATGCCTACAAAGTACGAGGCGCTGTTCCCAACACTGAGATGCCACGGTGGACAAGACAGACACGTCAGGAAGCTCACAGCCTATTGAGAATGGACTTTTCATCTTTTAATTCATATTTTTTGTGTTGGAGTAGTCTTTATTAAAAACAATATTTTAACTGAAAACATCTATTCTGCCTAAAGCGATCTACATACACAATGCAATCCCAACACAGATTCCAATGTCATTTTTTAACGAGGTGGAGAAACAAATCACCACCTCTGTCTGGAAAGTGAAGAAACCCTGGAAAAGTAAGACACTACCAAGGAAGACGAATGCAGTGGGAAGCCTCACATGGCCCAAAATGAGAACTTACGACACTGCCACAGCACTGAAAACAGCCTGGTACTGGCACAAAAACAGACACACAGACAAATGGAACAAAACTGGAAATCCAGAAATATCACCTCCACCTATAAACAGCTGATATTTGACAAAGCCCCAAAGGTCGTAAACTGGGTGAAAAAGCGGTCTCTGTAACAAACGGTATTGGCAAAATTGAATATTCATCTGTAAAAACTAAAACAAGACCCATATTTCACACCTTACACTAAAAATAACTCAAAATGGATCAGAAACCTACATAGCAAATCTAAAATGATAAGTATTATGAAAGAAAAAATAGGAACACAGGAAGTTCTAATACACGGCTCAAACAGACTATGAAAGCTTACTAATAACGCACAAACAGCAGAAGAGAAAATAAACTACTACAAATTAAACATTTATACTCATCCAAAGACTTTATAAAGAGAGTAAAAAAACTACCTACAAAATGTGACAACAGTATTTGGCAACTACATGTTGGACTGATGTCTAATTTTCATAATCTAAAAGGTACTGCAAAATACCAACAACAAAAAAGACAAATAACCCAATCAAACAATGGACAAAGGATATAAACAGATATTTCACCAAAGAGAATATCCAGGCAGCCAAAAGGCACATGAGAAGATGCTTGCAATCATCAGCCATTAGAGAAATCCAAATCAAAACTACAATGAAATACTATCCCACCCCAACAAGGTTGGCCATGATGTAAAAAACACAAAACAACAAATGTTGGAGAGGCTATGGAGAGACAGGAACTCTCCTACACTGCTGGTGAGAATGTAAAAGGATATAACCTTTTTGGTAAGCAATTTGGCACTTTCTTAAAAACCTAGAAACAGAAATACCATATGAGCCAGCAATCCCACTACTCTGGAACATATCCTAGAGAAATAAGGGCTGTCACACAAACAGATACATGCACATGAGTGTTTATTTCAACAGTGCCCACAATAGCAAAAACATGAAATCAACTTAGGTGCCCATCAACAGATGAATGGATACACAAACTATGGTATACTATGTAAAGATAAAGAACAATGATGATTTTAGGAAACATCTCATGATCTGGAATCAACTGGAAGACATTATGCTCAGTGAAATTAGTCAGCTGCACCAAGCATTGTATGAGACCACTATTATAAGGACTTAAGAAAGGACCACTATTATAAGTCCTTATGCATAGAAGAAAATACTCTTTGATGGTTATAAGGGTGGGGAGGGAGACAGACGGATGTTCCTAGATTATATAGTTGATCAGAATTCACTTAGGTGAAGGGATTGACAGCACACAGCTTACACCATAACCTAGAAGGTTTTCTAAACTCAACACTTCAAAGGATAGAGTAACAGGGACAGGGGTCTGGGGTCCATGTTTTCAGGGGACATCCAAGGTCAACTGGCATAACTAGTTTTTTTCTAAGAGAATCTTCTGCACCCCACATTGGTGAGTGGCATCTGGGGTCTTAACAGCCAGCAAGCTGCCATCTGAGAAACATCAATTGGTCCCAACCCACCCGGAACAGATGACATCCAAGAACATCAAAGACACAAGGAAAAATGAGCCCAGAATACAGAAGGACTCATATGACTGGGAGACTACATTAGCATGACCTAAAGAACTAGATGGTGCCTGACCACCACCACCAACAGCCCTGACAGGGAACATGACGTAGAGTCCTTGACACAACACAAGAAAAAGGGACATGCAGATCAAGAACTCTACTGAAAGATGAGACTTGATGGTCTGACAATCTGAAGGGTCCCCAGAGAACATGGCCCATGAGCAGATACAGTTACAGAGAGGTGGGTACTCAAGATCTTATATGAAAAACTGACCTGGATTGTAAACTTTCACTTAATCACAATTAAAAAAAAAAATGTTTTTCAATGTTTTATTGTGTTTTCAGTGAAGGCTTACAATGCAGGTGCCCCTTCCACAATTCCTACACCAACTGTTCAGTGACACATTGGTTACCGGCTGCACCATGCATGAATATTCTCATTACTTCCATTCTGAGAACTCCGTTCCTATTCACCTAGATTCCCTGCCCCTAATATTTTCATCATTGTTCTAAAGTTGCTGTTGACCATGAGGTCTCATATAGGCATTTTTTTACAGGGGCGACGCCTGAGTACTGTCACACTGGTTCATCAGCATCCTTTACCTGCTGCGAGGACTGACCTTCTGCCTTGGCAGTGCAATGGTTAAGTGACTGGCTGCCACTCTGAGGCAGGCAGCCAGAACCCACCAGTTGTTCCTGGCGAGGAAGGCATGGCAGTGTGCTTCTATACCAATCTACAGCCTTGGAGGCCCTACAAGGCAGTTCCACTGTGACCCACAGAGTCGCTACGAGTCGGAATTAACTCAACAGCAGTGGGTCTACGCAGTAAACACTCTTCCCCCACTTAGTCTTTTCAACGTGCTTAAGTTGTTTTTCAAAATGTTGACGGTGCTACAACTGTGAACACACAGCTAATTGTGGCCCCCAAGATGTAGGGCCCGTTCAACGCTGGGTCACTGGATAGTGGTAGAGAAGGGGACAGAAAGATCTGCGGATGGGCTTGCCTTTAGTGGCAGCCAACTGTTGTCACAGTGGGAGGCAGCCTTGCATTGCCAGTGCCTCTCACCCGTCCAAAGGAGCCAGATGTCTAGACCTGTACGTAAACCCATGATCTGAAAATTCTAACTCCATTTCTAAATGATAAAGAAGACAAAACATCATGTGTTTGCAGGTCTGATCCAGCCACGGGCTGTCAGTCTGCCATCTCTGCTTTAAGTCACTCTCTGCTATTATGTTTGAAGAGATGTTTTTACCTTGAGATGACGAAAATATCTGGCTATATTCTCTTTTTCCCTTCTTCCAACTTAACTCTCACTTATTCATCTGCAATTTAGCGACTCTGGTGGAAAGTTGGGATCTTTTTTTTCCCTTCTCTATCTGTAGATAGATAGATCAAGTGTCCAGCATCCTTTCCTCAATGACTGAGTATACACTTGCTGTTCCAGTCTACCCCACTCTCCCTGTAATTCCACCACACCATCCCCTTTCCTTGGGGCATGGTCCCTGCTCCCACTGTTCCATGTGATTCTGTGTGGCTGCACAGCAGAGACAGCTGGAGATAGAGGGAGGCAAGTGTGGGTGGACCGCCCCCCCCCACTCAGTACAGTGCCCCATGGTCATGGCCTACACAATGTCTTTCCCTAGGGCTTTACATGCTGACACTAAGAAAGGTCATTTTATTCCTGGACCTCGTACTGTAAAAATAGAAGGTTGGAGCTATCTGCAACTACACAAAGGAGAGAACGGAGCCACACCCCAGAAAGGATCAAGTCAGGGAGAGATGCAGCATCTGAGCGCCCTATGGCATCAACGAAGCAAGCATCACCCGCTGGGCATCCCAGATACATGGGGGGTAAAATAACTTCTTCTGCTCTTTGCTTAAGTCAATATGATTTTCTTGCTCTTCCTCGTGAAAGAATCCTGGTACACACAGAGTCTTTACATGTGGTTGGACCAGGTCTTTGACTTTCTTTTCACATCTTCTACTTATGTCTATTTTTGGACTCGAGTTACCCTTTCAAATTCTTTCATAAAGTTCTAAGCAGTTGGTAGTACAAACCAATTCTCCCCCAAACGCTTCTTTGATTTTCAAAATGCTCTCAGCTATTCTTGCCTATTGGTTCTCCAGATGCTCTTTAGAGTCATTTCAGTAAGTAACTCTCCTCACGTCCCACCCCCTCGAAAATAAATGAGTAAACTCAGTGGGATTCTCATTTTTATTACCTTAATTAATAAACAGCTGAATTGACATGTTCAAGTCTTTCATACCACATTTTTTATTTTCTTTACATTTCTGGTTTTGTTTGCAAATTATCTGAGAGAGTTGCTCTAGTGTGTGAAATTTTGTTTTGTTTTTAATTACATTTTCTGACTTATGGAAAAACTAGACTTTTGTATGTTTATTTTACACAATCAGCCAGACAATTTTCTTGCCATATTGCATTGTCTAGCATTACTAACAGAAGGTCAAACAGTATTTGGGAAGGCAGGCATCCTTTTCTTGTTTTTGATTTAGTGGAACTGTCTCCAGTGTTTCACATGATACTGTTTACTGGTTTTAAAGTTTCACTCATTATCATGTTAAGATATCTCTATAACATTTCCAGCTTACTAAAGTTGCACTCTCCTTTTAAACAGAAGTTTCATTGAGGGCTTAGTTCAATGAAGTCATTTTCAACTAGCATTTGTTACACTTTTTGCCAGAGTAAAGCAAAACAGTAACTTCTTACTGTCATGACGAAACAATGATTACTAATATCCTATTCTAAGTATGTGGCTTCCTCTAAACACATACTCCTAAGCATGTAGTTTCCTTCACAAACAAGCCAGTAATATTGCAGCAACAATAAAGTTATAGTTAAAGTCAGGCAGAAACCTACTACCCTAAACAACTTTTTAAAAAATATTTTTGATTACGTAACTTTCTTAACACAGTAAAAAGCAAACAAAGAAAACCAGAAACATTATGATACATATGACACTTTCAATGAGCAGCAGATCACAGAGAAAAATCCTCCAAGTTTTAAAGGATTGCCAATGTTCTGTGACTGTAAAAACTCTCTGGGACCTGTGCTGGTGTTTCATTTTGTCAATGAATCCATTCTAAATATGTATGTCTCATTTACCACCTCACCTCTCAAACTTTCTCTCTACAGAAGTTATTAGCAGGTACATCTATATATAATGTACTATGAAGTTCTTCACTATCTCTTCCACTCTGGAGTAAAAACAAACAAAAAAACCAAACCCAGTGCCATCAAGTTGACTCTGATAATTACTTTTTAAATGGTATTTCTACAATAACCCCCCCAAAAAGGACAAATAATCCAATTAAAAAATAGGCAAAGGATATGAACACGTACTTCACCAAAAAGGCAGCCAGGCAGCTAACATACATGAAGAACTGCTCACAATCATTAGCCACTAGAGAAATCCACATTAAAACTACAATGAGATGCTGCCTCAGTCCAAGAAGACTGCATTAATCCAAAAAATACAAAGTAATAAATGCTGGAGAAGTTGTGGAGATACTGGAACACTTCTACAGTCCTAGAGGGGATATAAAATGGCACGACCACTTTGGAAATCAATTTAGCACTTCCTTAAAAAGCTAGAAATAGAAATACTACATGATCCAATAATCTTACTTCTTGGATCATATCCTAGAGAAATAAGGGCTGTCACACACATACATGCACACAAATGCTTTACTATAACACTGTCCATGGCATCCAACAGATGGAACCAACCCAGATGCCCACCAACAGATGAAGGGATAAACTCAACGGGTACATTCACACAGTGAACCCTACTCCAGGATGAAGAACAACAAGGATCTTGGGGAGCATCTTGTAACACGGAGTCATCTAGAAGACACCATGCCAAGTGAAATCAGCCAGCTGCAAAAGGTCAGATATTGCTTAAGAGACCACTATTTTAAGGACTCAAGAAAAGCTTTAAGCACAGAAGAAAATAGTCTTCGATGGCTACAAGGGTGAGGAAGGAGGGAGAAGAGTATTCATTGATTAGATAGTCGACAGGAACTGGATGACGTGAAAGGAGTGGAAAGTAGAAGGGAGCTCAGCATAACTGGACTAAACCAAAAGTTACGAGGTTTCCCACATACAACCGAACATTTTGAAGGTCACAGTAGCAAGGACAGGGGTCTAGGGACTACGGTTTCAGGAAACATCAAAGCTAACTGGCATAACTTTTTTTTTTTTAAAGAAAACGCTTTACATCTCACTTTGGTAAGTGGCATCTCGGGTCTTAAAAGCAAGCAAGCAGCCATCCAAGTAGCATCAATTGGTCCTAATCCATCTGGAACAGAGGAGAATGAAGGGCATCAAAGACATGAGGAAAATAAGAGCCCAGAAGACACAAGGTGCCCTGTCATCCAGAGACTATATCAGCATGACACCAGAAGAACGAGATGGTGCCTGGCCATTCCCAACGACTGTCTCGACAGGGAACACAACGTGAAGTCCCTGATGCAGCAGGAGAAAAATGGGTGAGCACAGAACTACAACACTAGTAAAAGACCTGACTTGATGGTCCAACAGACTAGACAGTCCTCTGAGGACACGGTCCCTGGCCTCTCTGTTATCCCAGAGCTGAAACCAGTCCAGAAGCCTACTACTCATCAGATAAAGACTGGACCAGACTATATGTCACAGAGTGATGCTGGCAAAGAGTGTGCTTCTTTGTCTAAGCACCCACGTGAGGCTAACTGGGCAGCTCCTGTCCAGAGGTGAGATGAGAGGGTAGAGGGGGACAGGAGCTGGCTGAATGGACACAGGAAGTACAGGGTGGAAAGGAAGACAGCACTGTCACAATGTAGGGAGAGCAGTTGGGGTTGCATAGCAATATGTGTGTGGGGTTTTGTATGGCAAATCGACTTGGATTGTAAACTTTCACTTAAAACACAAGAAAAAAATTTTTTTAGTTTATTTTTTGAGATTGAGTGAAAATGTACAATCCGGTTTAAATTCTCGTGTCCACCTGTGTGCAGCTCCAGTTGTTCTCCTTCCCTGGTGACAGCATACTCCCCCTTTCTGTTCCATACAAGTCATATCCTCGTCACAACCTCCTGTTCCCTCTTCTCCACCTTCTCCATTCCCCTCCAGGAAGAGTCCAGTAGGATGACATCCTACAGATGTACAGAACCATAAAGGGCAGGCACAATACGGTCGCTCCGTGTCACTGAGTCCAATCCATTCCTGTCTGAGGAACTGACCTCAGTAATGACTTATAACCAGGGGCAGCACGCTCCCAGGGGAACCCCCAGGCCTTTGGCCCATCCACTGCAGTCTTTCAGTGGAGTTCTCAGTGTGCACCCCTTCTTCTTCTCGTATTGCCTCTGGGACTCAACTTTGTGAGCCCCATCACGGCTGTCACTGGAGGTGGCCGGGCACCATGGGGTTCTTCTGGTCGCATGTTGATGTAGTCACTCGTTCACGTGGGTCTTTCAGTCTTCTGGGGTCTCTTTCTTCCGTGTCATTTTTGTCCTTGATGATCACCTGTTCCTGCTGAGTTGCGACCGTTTGGTGTACCTCTGATGGCAGCTTAGCACGATAACGTGTTTTAAAAGATAAAAACAAATGTATTTCTAATGTCTATATTGGCCAAAGCAGTACTTTTTCAAAACAATGCTTACTCAGCAACCTTGCAAAGACTCTAAATTTATCCTTATCCCTGAAAAGAACATAAGGCCCTGAAGACGGACTAAATAAAACATCTGTGAAATAATCAATAAAAACAAACACTGTGAACAATAACAAGTTTACAGACGGTCTCATCATGATAATAAAACAAGGACTCATTTAGCCTTTACTAATACAACATAAGGAAACCCTGGTGGAGGAGTGGTAAAGAGTTATTGCTACTAACCAAAAGGTTAGTAGTTCATATCTACCAGGTGCTTCTTGGAAACCCTATGGGGAAGTTCTACTCTGTCCTGTGTGGTCTCTCTCAGTTGGAATTGACTTGACGGCTTGGTTTGGGTTTTAAAGGAAAATGAAATACGTAAGTACTACAAAGCTTCCTCTCTGTACACTAAAACTTTACCAATGATAAAAGTACGCCACGGTGCCAGGCCAGACATAACTCATCCCTTTTGTTGTTACAGCCGAGGGCCATCACCACACACCGCCACGACCGCCCAGTGCCGCTCAGAGCAGCCGGCAGTGTGAAGCGGGGCTCCAGGTTTCTGCCAACAGCTCCTTCCTACACATCATCTGACTTCATTCCCCTTCTCTCTCAGTTTCCATTCAGCTAAACAGAACTACTGAAGGAACATAAATTCACCAACAGCCTAAGGGTCCCTCCAAAAGAATCAAGGTGAGGGTTTGGGTATCGGGCCTCAAGAATTAAATGACACAGTTCAGGGTCCCCTATGCCTGCTTAGCTGAGCTTCAGAGAGACACCGCTTTCTGACTCAAGACCTTTCCGCTTGCCTCACCCTGACAATGCATTTGGGCCTCCTATTTCTCAAAGTGCTCTTGCTTAATCTCTAATCCAGACAACCACAACAATTCTGCGAGGAGGTTGTTTTCTAATTGAAATAAGCTTTTAAATGGATAGTTGATTTCCCTGAGACCACACAGAACATCAACTGTAACCAAATCTGAGAAGCACATCTCCTCACCTGAAAAGTGTCAACCAGTACGTCCAGAGAAGTCAAATTACCTGGAAATGAGCAACACAGTGGTCGCCAGCCGATCGTGGGTATAATTAATGTCGGTGAACTAACTGTACACTTACAGACGGTTAAGCTGGCAACAGTCTTGTTAAATTAAACTCCCTATGGGAAAATACATACGACCAAAAATAGCAACCGTTCAACGAGGCATCATGCAGCTCAACAGCACAGACACATTACTAAATAACTAGGTTCCATCCTACTTTCAGTCACGGCAACATGTTATTCCACTTAAATGCTATTAGTCTGTTGAAAAGAAATACCAGACACATCATTTTCCTCAAAAATACGATTCCTTAGTTATTTCTTGATATAAACTCAGAAAACTATTATATTTTTTAAATACTGCTGGAATTCAACTAGGGCATGATTTCATGTCATGCACAGGAGAGGAAAAAACTGATTTTAGGCATCAGATGCGGAAGTTCACACAAAGAAGCAATGTATCCCACAGTGGAACAAAAGACAGAGGGACTTCCTGCCAGGAGACAGACAAGAGCCTCAGTCCACTGACCCCAGACCTCTCTGAAGAACTGAAAGGTTCTCACCTCAAGAACGAATCTGGAGAAAGTTACCTTCAGATAGAAACAAATGCCAAAACGCATTTAAAATCAAAGGAACATGCAGGTTCCCTTCCTGCCTTTATCTCACCATAATTCGCTTGCAATATTTTAAAATCGAATTAGCACAGTATGACAATTTAAACAGGGACAATACAGCTGAGAATCCAACAAGGAGAGGACAAGGTCCTCCTGGGTCGTGTGAACCATGCAAAATGAAATCAGCGCAGTAAGAGCCAACTCGGCTGACTTCTGGCACTAAGATTAGTTTCGACCACTAAACCATGATAATTCACAGCCAGGATTACCTATGGGACTGCAGACTTTTGTGGTGTAAGTGGCTAAGCACAAACTACTAGCTGAAAGGTTTGTGGTCTGAACTGCACCCAGAGGCATCTGGGAAGACAGGCCTGGTGATGGGCTTCCAGACGGGCACAGCCCTGAGAACCCCACAGAGCACGCTCCTGCTCTGAACACAGGGGTTCACCAGAAGCCAGAATTCACTCAGTAGCAACAACCTACCCCAAGAGTAAGAACACTCCTTTTATTGTGGCTGAATTCAATGGACAAAGCAGTGAGGGTACTAGCATTAAAAATGGGCAATAAGAAAACATGAAATCACAACGCAGCTAAGACAAAGATGACACACAACTCAGGGACGCTGGCTAACGTCAAGGGCAGAGGCAAGAGCAGAGGTGACCTAGAGGCCAGGCAACAGTGAGGTGCCTTCTAGGTGCTCACTGTTAGCAAAAACGAATAAAACCAAACAAATCCAACTGTTGCCATCAAGTCGGACCCCCAGCGACCCTACAGGACAGAGCAGAACTGTCCCTCAGGCTTCTGAGGAGCAGCTCATAGACCTGCAGTGCTGACCTTCTGGGCTCTCCCCAACTGGGCCACCAGGGCCTCTACTCTAGAAAAACTCTCAAGTGGGGTCTGGAAGCACATCTCCAGGCTGACACACTGTGATAATTTTTAAATTGTGTGTTTTCATTTCAAAACTTCACCTAAAACCATCAGCATCAGCCTATTCTGGATCATCGAAGTGCTTCCCTGGAAATAGGCCTGCCTGGGGTTTCCTGGCCCGCCCGTGCCGCCGCCTGTGCGTCAGACTGCGGCCTGGAGACTGCACCTAGCGGGCCCGAGCCGAGGGTCGAGAACAGTCAGATCTGACACGTGCAGGACATGCGTCCACCACATGAAGGCCTGTTTTCAGAACAGAGGCAAGTGGCGAGAGAGCTGCATCCTCACGCGGTGGGATAACCAAGGCATCCCCGAAGCCCCCCCAGGCAGCCATTGCTGGCAAGCCCCCCTACGGTGGAGCAGCAAGCTGAACAAAACACATGTTACATAAAATGAACTTCAACCGTGCTGGCTTTGTCGTCTCATTGGTATGTAATTTACATGTTTTGATTTTAGAATATTTAAGTATAAGAAACCTATACTTATGTGCCTTCTTAAGTAACATAATAAAAACAACTTCACACTATGTATCTGCAAAAAAATGTTCTGCATAGAACTCAATTTGAGAAGCATTTAAACTATGGAGAGGCGCAAAAACAGGGAAGGAAGGACCCACATGTGCTTCTCGAGAGGCAGACCGGGTGTCTTCCGGGATGCCTCTAGGGGGCTTCTGACCACCAACCTTCTGGTTAGCAGTCACACCCACTCATCTGGGTCACAGTGGAACCCAGGAGTGGCTCTGCTCGGCACACACGGGGTCGCCCTGAGTCAGAAATGGCTTGATGGGAACGAACAAGCGAAGAGTGCGCCAAAGGGCCTTGAAGTGTATCTGAAAAGCTGTATTCCTTAAATAAGAAAGGAAGGACAAGAGAAAGAAGGACAGGAAAAAGAAACACAAATCTGTTAAACCACGTAACAGATACTCAGGGGTCCAATATGCTATTCTGCGTCCTTTCTACATGTCTGAGATAGTTAACAACAAAAGTAAAATTTGAAATGACTCACAATCAAAACTTGACATAATGAGAAATCGAAACTTGCCTGAGTCATTTCACAGAGAATAGACAGCCCACTGACAGGACAGTGGTCCCATCAGGGGCACGTTCTTCCCTCCTCTCAATCCCCTCCCCTCAAGACGGCATCAGCAGAATTATCAAATTAAGTTTTTCCTTGACATTTCCTGTTTTGATACAATTATTATCATTTACCTTCTTCACACATCATTAACCTAATTCAGCATTTTTCAAAAATCATTTCCAGGTCAGCACCCAGCACACTGACACTGGGGGTGGTGTCTACATGGCCCACCCAAGATCCTTCTCATACGTCTGACAATCAAAAAGAAAAAAACTAACATGTGCTATGCAACTCTGTGCCCTCACTCAAGTGTTTATGAGTTCAATGAAGTTCAGCATATTCTTTTGACTCTCCTCCTCCCATCGCTTTAGAAACACAGGCTGGCTAAAGGACACATGGGTAGAATCTGTCAAGCAGAAATATACACACACACCTGCCCCAGCAATCACACCACGTGTGCACAAGAAGCCACGCACAGACATTCCCTGCAGCACTACACAGAAAAAACTGGAAGCCAGCTTTGTGCCTATCACATGGAGATGGCTTCAAAAAATCGGGACAGAGCCCTACAATGGAGCTGTGCACAGCACTTCAGCTGATGTAAATCTAACAGGCATTATGCAAAAACCTAAGTTGCAGAACAAAGTGTCAGCCATGTTACCATTTACTGAAAACACTTACAAAATAATGCATTTTCTGTGGTCCTTCTACTGGAAGGTCTGGAAGGATCCACAAGACAATGGAATGATCACTATTTCTGGAGAAGCTGAGACTAAGAATGGTGGTTATACAAGACACCTGCCTTTCTATAACACTGCAAGTTCTTACAAGGAGAATATATGCATGTCTTTTTTATATAATTAAAATTTAACTATGAAAAATCTCTGGATCCTTAATTTAGCATCTACAAACAAATTACTTACCATTTATTTGATATTCCATTACCAGAATTCAAACCCATAACCATGCAGGTGGTTGAACCCACCTGACGAACTGCATTTGAGGCACATTGCCTTCACACTCAAACACACACACACATGCCCTTCTGTGCCTCTCCAACAATATAAATCTCCCAGCTTCAAAGAAACCCAGCACTTCAGTTCAAGACCTAATTGATCTAATGGAACTTTACATGTAATTCCCAAGCCCCTGAAGAGCATTTTTATTTTTAATCCCCAAAACCACAGAGTTACAAGGCCGGAGTCAAACAAACTCCACTTCTCAGAACAGCACCTGTGGCCCCACAGAGCTCACTGAGCTGCTCGGCACACTAGGTCTGGCTTTCATCAACATTGATGAGCTGGGCGGAGCAAAGCCACCACAGCTGCCTTCAGCATCACCACGTGGAGGTCCCCACAGCGGTACGGGCGGGGGGGGGGGGTCTGGCCTCTGCGCGGACTTAGAGGCTCAGCCGGTGTCAGGAAGCCCGCTCTGGAGGGCTCTGGAGCAGGGTGCTCAGTGTGGCCACGGTCCTCTGAATGTGACACGAGCACTGCCACCTCCCACAGACCTCTGCGGCTGGAATCTCTCGAGTCTCAGTTGTCAGATTTCAGTCCCCAGATAGCCTAGTGGAGAACCTGAACTTAAACGTCTGGTATCTTCTCCAAGTATCTGACTTACCATATACACAGTTTGATGCTGATTTACATAACAATCCTACCCCTTTACACAACAAAAATAAATTATTAAAAAAGAAACAACCCCACCCCTAGCAATACCAGTGGGAATTCCAACTGAACATAGTTATATTCCACCAGGTGAATCATAAATGAAAATGAAACTGGTCACATACGTCCCAAAATAAAAACAAACATCTGGAATCAAAGCAAGTATAAAAAGAACCCCCTAACCTTTTCCCTGCCAACATCATTTTTGCTGCTGCAGCTGTGAGATGCTATCACATCAATTCCAACCCACAAGAACCCAAAGTGACAGAACAGAACTGTCCCCTGCGTCCTTCTAGGCTCTCATCTTTATGGGAAGAGGCCCAAGGAGTGCAGTGGTTCGAATCCCCCACCTACTCCAGTCTGTGTCCCCAGCCGGAACCCCACAGCCTAGGAGTTGTTCTCGCTGTCCTCCCGGGTCGCTGTGGGCCAGAACCAACAAGACGGCCACAGCAGCCAAGCCCCAGGTCTCTTCTCCCACAGAGACCCTGGGTGGGTTCAGGCCACTGACCGAGCACCACACCGCTGCGCCACCCAGGCGCCTCCTTGTTTTAGCCTTAGGTTATCTCGGAGCCCTCAACATCAGGAAAACCCAAGTCCTCACAACTGGACCACTCAGCAACATTGTCACAAATGGAGAAAGGAGAGAGGTTGTCAAGGATTTTACTTTATTTGGCTCCACAGTCAACGCCCATGGAAGCAGCCGTCAAGAAATCCAAAGATGCACTGTACCGGGGACATCTGCTGCCAAGGGCCTCTGCAGAGTATTGACAAGTAAGGACGTCACCTTGAAGACTAAAACGCGCCTGACCCAAGCTGTGGTATTTTCAGTTGCATTGTATGCACGTGAAAGCTGGACGAAGAAGACAGAGGAAGAACTGATGCCTTGGAATTGTGGTGTTGGAGAAGAATGCTGAACGCCCCATGGACCGCCAAGAGAACCAACAGATCTGCTCTGGAGGAAGTTCAACCAGAGTGCTTCTTGGAAGCCAAGATGGCAAGACTGCGTCTCACGTACTTTGGACACGTTGTCAGGAAAGATCAGTCCCTGGAGAAGGAGACCATGCTTGGTAGCGTGGAGGGTCAGTGAAAAAGAGGAAGACCCTCATCGACAGACAGGGGCCGCAACAAGGGACTTAAGCATAAAAACAATTGTGGACATGGCACAAGACTGGGCAGTGTTTTGTTCTGTTGTTAGGGCTGCTGTGAGTCGGAGCCGACTTGATGGCACCTAACAACCACAGTCTTGGAGTCACATACAACAGAAACGAGGGCGACTTATCATCATCAGTCCTCCCTGAAACAAACAGCAACCACAAGCCATGGGGAGGGAAGACGGAGGGACAGCGACCTCGGGAAAGAAAACTCCGTGACCATCCTGTCTGTTAAGTCTCAAGAAGAGCTTTGCCCACTGACTGCCACGGAAATGGACCCTACAAATGCTCCAGGAAGCTGAAGCCAACCTACAGCCTCAAGACAGCTCAGCTTCACAGAGGCCACAAGAGCTCTGCTTTGCACAACTGCCACTATGCTGGCAACACACGTTTTACATGTCAGTAGTGGCTTTTTAACATAACTGTTTCCTTATCGGCATTACCACTTGGCAGGTCTACTTTCAGAATTCTTCCCATCAGGCCATACAGGTGCCATCAGAATGCAGACAGGAAGCACTGACACCGACGTTGCAGGGTGCTAGCTCAACAGGAAGATGTGCCACCCATGTTTCATTTCAAGGGGACACAGGCATGCTATTCTGGATTGCTGAAGCTGCGAGGCTTGGCCTCCTACGCAGAAGCTCACAGTCACTAAGTCCACTGTGGTCTTCTCTTTAGCAACTGCAAACTGTGAGCAAAGGCCAGGTATGCTACCCGGGACAGACTCCTTGCCACCGAGCCACCAATCAAGGGCCAAGCTTCCTAAGGCACAGCACTGGTCATCCCAAAACCCATGGGAGTTTCCTGCAGGTCATCTTGTTTCACTTTCTTAGGGACAGCTGCTTGTTCACAGAGCCTGTTAGAAGTTATACCCCCTTCCTCACTCAAAGGCCCTGCTTCCCATGATCATGACGATACTAAAAAGGAAATCCCTCACTGCTTACCCTTAGGAAATGCTCATCAAGCCTTTATTTCATTTCCCTGTAAGAACTGTACATGCAATGAGCAAAGACCTGAGGGAGAAAGTGTTCCAGGATCAAGACAGTGACGGTATCACAAGCTTACAACCCTAACAGCAAATCAGCAAATACAAGCAGCAGTCATTAATAGCTACTAATTTCACAAAACACACAGACATCATGTCTTCTCATAAAAATACCTATCACCACCTGTAAGTATTCTCTTTCCTCCCCACAAAAAAGAGAAAAAAATCTAAATAAGCCTACAGATCTAATTACAAATTTACAGAAAATACAAGGAACCAAAGGACTATATTAGACTGATACCACAGGGATTTTTCCATCCGCAGAATCCACACATAGGAAAGTCTAGAGGAATAAACAGTCTGGTTTCTCAAGCAAATAAAAACTGGCTGCCATCAAGTCAACTCCAACTCCGAGTGACCCTACAGGGCAGAGAACTGCCCCACAGGGTGTCCAAGGCTGTGATGTTTCCAACACACACTGCAGCTTCCTTCCTCCATGGAGTGGCCGTAGGTTTCACGCCAGCAACCTTTTCAATTAGCAACCAAACCCTTGACCACGGCCACACAAGGCCCCTTCAAAAACGAACAGGAGGGGAGAAAAGACAGCAGGGAACCTGGCTGGTTGTTGCTCTGGGTGCCATCGGTCAGTTCCCAGTGCACAAGAGAACAAAACACAGCCACAGTTGTTTTTACGCTTGAGCCCACTACTGAAGCCACCATCTGTCAGTCCATCTGGTTGAGGACCTTCCTGTTTTTCACTGACCCTCTACTTTACCAAACATGATGTCCTACTCCAGGGACTGATCCCTCCTGACAACATGTCTCAGGTATGTACGACACAGCCTCACCATCTTTGCTTCCAAGGAGCACTCGGGTTATACTTCTTCCAGAGTGGATCTGTGTGTTCCGTCCACGGGACATCCAGCATTCTTCTCCAGCACCACGACTCAAGGCATCACGTCTGCCGTCCTTGTTCCTCACTGTCCAGCTTACACATTTATAATTGAGTTAAAAGGTATTCCAAATAACAGCAACATAAGAGCCTCACGGACTCTGATTTCAACACACTGCTAAACAAAAATAATAATAATTATAGGACAACCGAAGAAAAATAACGCTCTTAGGGTATTATTGGTAACACAAGGGAAATGATAATATTACGATTACAGTGTGTTTTGAAAACCACTCTTAGCTAGAGACAGAATCTTCATAGCTGAACTGATGTGACTAGCCATGGGGCAGGAGTACAGTGTCCAGGACTGAAGTCAGTCTGGCCATGAGCTGGTACCTGGTGACGCTGTGCTGACAAGTCCATGGAGATACACTATTCTAGTCTCTCTAATTCCATATGATATTTGTAACTTTCCAGAATAAAAAAAGGTTTTGAAAACTGAATTACTTTCAGATCTCAAAATTCCTCTGAGAGCTCAACCATCCTAACAGTTATCACGTTTTGTTTACTATCTCAGTTATGCTAAAACCAAACCAAAGCCATTACAGTCATGTCACTGTCAACTCACAGCAATCCTATAGATTAAAACTATCCCAGAGGGTTCCAGGGGCCCTGGTGGTGCAATGAGTAAGCATTTGGCTGCTAACTAAAATGTCAGCAGTTGAAATCCACCAGCTGCTCCTTGGAAACCCTATGGGGGCAGCTCTACAGTGTTCTATATTGTTACTACCAGTCATATTGGATTCAACAGCCAGGGGTCAATGGGTTATAGGGTTTCTCAGCAGCAAATGGTGGATCTGAACTGCCAACCTCTTTATTAGCAGCTATCTTAAGTCACCGAGTGCTATCACAACAGAAACACCATGAGTGGGTAGTCCCAACTAACAAGTCTACTCTTACATGCTACAAGGCCAGAAGTCCAAATGCAAGCCATCAGCTCCAGGGACATGCTTTCTCTGTCTGCTCTGGAGGAAAGTCCTTGTCATCAACCTTCCCCTGGTCTGGGAGCTTCTGCACACAGGAACCACAGGCCCACAAGATGCACTCTGCTCCCAGAACTGCTTCCCTGTCTCTCTGCACACGTATCTCTTTTAAAACTCAGAAGAGATTGGCTTGAGTAGATTCCAACAGTGTAACTGCCAACATTTTATCTCATTACATTGTGGTCTTACGATTTACAACACACAGGAAAATCACATCAGATGACACAGTGGTAGACAGTCACACAGTCAATACGAGGAATCCTGGCCCAGCCTGGTTGACAGAGATTTCCAAGGAATGTGATTCAACTGATGACAGCAGCGGAGCTCTTGACCATCATGCTACCACGGATCCTTAATTATGATAAATATTATATATTTAATCTGTGTCTTTAGAGCCTATAATTTTAAAGCAATACAATCGGCTCTGCCTCTCTAACCTTCCAAAACTGAATGTTTTAAAACCTAGCAGAAATATCTACCCTTTGAAAAGTCTGTCCTGTCCACCTTGTGCATTCTACCCAACCGGATCACTGTTTTCTACAAGGCCAGGAATATGTTCTACTGTTTCTCTGTTCACACAAAGCTAAGCACAGAGCCTGCCCACAGCAGCTGGTTATCCAGTCCACAAATGTGTGATGAGTGTCTTCCGTTCAGGGGCTCGATATTAACACAAGTGATGCCATGCCAAAAGCAGAAAAACATGTTATAGTTAAAATCCTATAGGTCCTGCTGGCTGCCCTCCAGCGGACGCATCAACTCCGTGGGACACAGTCGAAAACACCCCAGAGTGTTTTCTAGGCTGTAATCATTTCAGACACATCACCAGGTCTTTCTCCCAGAGCTGCTGAGTTGGACCCACTCACCAAACCGTTCAGTCAGCTGTGCCGCCACAGCTCTTCTAAGGACAGACAAATGGATTAACAAGCAGTGGTAGGTCCATACAATGGAATCCCACTCGGCATTGCAACAAAGGACAGACGCGTACGGCAAACTGAGCGAATCGATCTGTGAACCATCCTACTAAAAGACCTCGGACATAAACACTACGTATCACATACAATTCCCTTTACATGAGATCCTAGAAAAAGTCAAAATAGTTACTGAAGCCAGGGATGAAGAGGGCTAACTGTAATGGGGACACAATTTGGGGGGTGACATAAGTGTTCCACATCACCCTCCTGTCTCTTGAGCACTGCTGGAATTATGCAGGTCTGACACTGAAAGTCATCAACTGTACAATTAAAATGAGTCTTACTATATCTAAAATATAATCTAATAAGACACTTAACAATCATCAACAGTCAATAAGATTTACACACACACACAACACATAGAAACTCTGGTAGTACAGTAGTTAGGAGCTACAGCTGCTAACCAAAAGGTTAGCAGTTCAAATCTACTAGGCAACCCCTGGAAGCTCTATAAGGCAGTTTCACTCTGTCCTACAGCAGCACGATGACTCAAACTGGACTCAAGTGCGGAAGGTTTGGTTTGGGGGTTGGTAGGCGGTTGTTGTTGTTGTTAGGTGTCATTCAGTTGGTTCCAACTCATAGCGACCCTGTATACAACACAAGGAAACACTGCCAGGTCCTGTGCCATGCCAACAATCATTTATTAATTCTTAAGCCCATTGTTGCAGCCACTGTGTCAACTCATCTTGCTGAGGGTCTTCCTCTTTTTCACTGACCCTTTACCGAGCATGCTATCCTTCTCCTGGGACTGAAACATGTCCAAAGTATGTTAGATGCAATCTTACCACGGTTGCTTGCAAGGAGCAGTCTGGTTGTACTTCTTCAGGGACAGGTGGGTTTGTTCTTTCGATAGTCCATGATACACATTCGACATTCTTCTCTAACACCACAGTTCAAAGGCATCAATTCTTCTGTCTTCTTTATTCATTGTCCAGCTTTTGCATGCATATTATGCAACTGAAAATAACATGGCTTGGACCAGGTGAACCTTAGTCTTCAAGGTGACATCTTTACTTTTCAACTCTTTAAAGAGGTCCTTTGCAAGAGATTTTCCCAACGCAATGCACCTTTTGACTTCCTGACCGCTCCTTCTATCAGCATTGACTCTGGGACCAAGTGAAATGAAATCCTTGACAATCTCAATCCTCTCATTTTATCGTGATGTTGCTGACTGGTCCACTTGTGAGGATTCTTGTTTTCTTGATGTTGGGGTGCAATCCACACTGAAAGTTGTGGGCTTTGCTCTTCACCAGTAAGTGTTTCAAGTCTTCTTTATTTTCAGCAAGCAAAGCTGTGTTATTTCCATAATGCAGATCGTTAACAAGTTTTCCTCTAATCCTGATCCCTCATTCTTCTGCTTATGATCCAGATTCCCAGATCATCTGTGGTGAAAGGGTACAACCTTGACACACCCCTTTCCTTGACTTTAAACCATGCGGTATCCCCTTGTGCTGTCTGAAGGACTGCCTCATGATCCATATACAGATTCCTCATGAGCACAATTAGGTGTTCTGGAATTCCCATTCTCTACAATGTTATCAATAATTTGTTATGATCCACACAGTCTAATGCCTTTGTACAGTCAATAAGCACAGGTAAACATCTTTCTGGTATTCTCTGCTTTCAGACAAGATCCATCTGACATCAGCAATGAGATCCCTTATTCCACGTCCTCTTCTGAACCCAACTTGAATTTCTGGCAGTTCCTTGTCAATATACTATCGCAGTCGCTTTTGAATGATCTTGAACAAAATTTTACTTCCATGTGATGTTCGGTAATTTCCACATTCAGTTGGATCACCTTTCTTGGAAACAGGCATAAATATGGATCTCTTCCAGTTAGTTGGCCAGGTAGCTGTCTTCCACATTTCTTGGCATAGACGAGTGAGCACTCCTGGCACTGCATCCATCTGATGAAACATCTCAACTGATATTCCATCAATTCCTGATACACCCATGTATGTACACACACACATGCACACACGTACACACACACCAAAACAGACTTTGTATAGAGTTCTGATGAATCAGTAAGAAAAAGACTAACATCTCCTAAAGAAAAATGGGCAACAAAAATAAGCAATTGAAAAGAAAGTTAGCCAATGATCGTGACACTACATGTAAAATCATCCGTAAAATACTGTTTTTGACTTAGACAACTGACAAAAATGTTTTGCTTTGTATTAGTTTTTGTTTCTAACTATAGTATTTAGCACTGGTGAAGATTTAGGGAAAACCGGGACTCTCAATGACTCCTGATTGTAAAGGTGAACTAGCCCAATCACTCTACAGGATTTGGCAAAAGCCTTAAAATACATAAAAATTTTCCATGTTAAAACTTTATTCTCCAGAAATAATCACATGCCCAGATCATGTAATGGGTCAAGAACAGTTTTCTCCACAAATGATGCTGAGACAACCGGGTACCCACATGCAGAAAATAAAGCTGCACCCCCTGCCCTACCACGCCCCGCACAAAAAATTGAACTCAAACTGGATCAAAGACCTACCTGCAAGAGTTTAAAATACAAAACTTTTAAAAGATGAGTGCAAATTTTCATGATCTCAGGCCAGGCAACAAAAGGGGAAGAAAAACAAAAAATAAAACACAGACAAACCAGACTTCAAAAAAACAAAAACCTTTCCTGCTTCAAAGGACATTATCAAGGAAGTTAAAGATCCTGAGATCCACCCTTCAGCCAAAAACTGGGCAGGCCCATAAAACAAAGTGAGAACGAGGGGCATGCTAGCCCAGTGACAAGGATAAGAAGGCTGGAGGGGACAGGAAGGCTGGTGACGGAAGTCAGGAGGTTAGCATGTTGCAAGGCTGTTAACCAATGTCCTAAGACCAGATGTGTATTAACTGTTTAATGAGAACCTAGTTTGTTCTGTAAACCTTCCTTTAAAGTACAGTTAAAAACGACAGTGAAAGATAACCTAAAGAATGTGGTAAGTGTAGGTATTCAGAATAAAGAACTCTTATAACCTAGCAGTAAAAAGATAAACATATAAATCAGATTTTAAAGTCAAAAGCTCCGAACAAATTTGTCCAAAGAAGATGTACAAATGGCCACGTGACAATGCACAGATGCTCAATGTTGTCATCAAGTTGGCCCCAATCACGTCAACTCCATGTGTCTGAGTAGAACTGTGCTCTATGGAACTTCTGATGGCTGATTTTTCAGAAGCAGACCACTGGGTCTGTCTTTTGGGCTGCGTCTGGTAGATTCAAACCTCCTACTGTTAGACGAGCCCCCAGCACACTAACCATTTGTACCAACCAGGGGGTCCTTATTAGTCAACAGGAAAATGCTAACCAAAACCACAGTTAGGTACTACTTAATGCCCACTACCTAGGATGGCCAAAATAAAAAAGAGACAATAACAAATGTAGGCAAGGATTGTGGAGAAACCGCAACCCTCAGGCACTGCTGGTGGGACAGTAAGCCAATTCAGCCACTATGAAAACAGTCTGGCCATTCCTCAAACGCTTGTAACCAGGTAATACAGTAATTCTACTCCTAGGTATATACCCACAAGAACTTAAAACAGATGTTCAAATGAAAACTTGTATGTGATGTCCATAATAGTTAAAAAGTGAAAACAACCCAAATATTCACTAACGGATGTATGGATCAACAAAATGTGCCACCACCCATACAATGGATTATACAGTCACAAAAGGAAATGAAGTACTGATACATGCTATGACATATATAAACTCAGAAAACATGATGCTAAGTGAAATAAGTCAGACACAAAGGACATAAACTGAGTGATTCCATTTGTGTGAAACATCCACAACAGGCAAACAGAGTCAGAATGTAGATCAGTCATCGCCAGGGACCGAGGGGGAGTAGTGGGACGTGACTGCTAAGGGGTGCAGGGTTGCTTTTGGGGGTGATGAAAATATCCAGAATGAGATGGGTGTGATGGCTGCACAACCTGTGAATATAGGACAACCACTGACAACGGCACTTGGCTTGGCTGGAACTGCACATTTTTAAAGTCTGAATTCTTTTGGTATATGAATTATATCTCAACAAAAATAATTAGGAAAAGTAAAACAATCTTGGCTGAAGCAAAGGCTATGCTAAAAGCAAATCTTTCATATAAAAACAAAAGACGAAGAATGGCCAAGAACAGAGAATTGCTGAGATACATTAAGACACATTCACACAATCAACAAAATACTATGCACACACATAAGTAATGGCTGTAGAAATTTATTTGACATGAAAACACATTTTTGTAATATTAATTGATTTCTTTAAAAATGACTCAAAAAACCTCTTACTGGAGGAAGAGGAGTGGGTGGAGAGGAGGGGATAGGAGACTGTTGGGAGGATAGGACATATATGGAGCAGAGAGGAAGGGTGTACTGTCACTGGGCAGGGAAAGCAGTGGGAGTTGCAGATAGGTGGGCATGAGAATTTATATGGGAATGTACATTTTCATTCAATCATAATTTAAAAAAAATGAGTCAAAAAAGTATATCCACAATATTCTGATATACCTCTCCCAAAGAAGAAAGAAATAATCTTAGGATAAAAAGTTGTTTAATTGGAAAATAAAAGTATACTCCTAGCAGGAGCCCATACTGATAAAAGAAAGTATGCATAATGCTAAAAATATTTACACAAACATTAAGAGCAGTTATAGCTTGGTATTGCACATTTTTGTTTTTCTTCCTTTGGTTTACCTATATTTTCTGGTTTTTTTTTTACAATCAGCATTTATTGGTGACACTGTAAAACTTACGCAGATTTTTTTAAACTAACAAGTATTCAGAAGAAACGATGGCATCAGCACCACATCACAAACAAGAAAATCAAAGATGAATAACCAAGCTCAAGGGATAAAGATCCCAGATTTTCAAACCTCATCACAGACCTAACACTTTCTCAAATTCAGGTTACTAGAAATCAACCTTAAAAACTCTACATCTGTAATCCTAATAGATTCTTACTCTTACTTGGGCAGAACTTTACAATACTCAATGGTGTTAAGAATTATGAGGAGTCAGCAAGGGAAAAATGAGAAAGCAGCTTCCAATTCTTGATCCAGAAACATAGTTTATTCTAAGGCAGATGCAAAGATAAAACATTTATTCTACACAACATGAAGGCATCATTCAGACACACAAAAAACTTTACCACTGCCACCAAAGAAACCAACAGGACTGTCTTCCCAAAACACAGTGCAGCTAACAGAAAAGAAAGCGTATTCATAACATACAGAAGGACAAAACTCTCCATTTTAAAATCAACTCAGTAGTATAATTTTCCATGCTTTCAGCAAATGAAATTAAAGCTCTACTTTATGTTAATAACTAGTTTCTAAGAAAAAGCAACATGTAAGGGGAACACAACCAAGTTCTTAAAAAAAAAAACACAGAGTTCAAATGATACCTCTAAGTTAAAATCAAAGTAAAAATTGAAAGTGTACAACCCTTTTAAGTCACAACTTTATCAAGAGTTTTCAATTTAAAACATTTTCAATACTACCAGTAACTTTTAAAATAAAAATTTATGGCCACCTACAAGATGGAAAAAAAATATTTGGCAACTATACATCAGACCGACGCCTGATCTTCATAATCTATAAGTTACTACAAAATTTCAACAAGAAAAACATAAATCAACCAATTAAGCGATGGGCAAAGGAGATGGACAGACACTTCACTAAAGAGGAGATCCAGGCAGCCAAAAAATACACATGGACAGGCTCACGATCATTAGCTATTAAAGAAATTCAAATCAAAACTACAACAAGATACCATCTCACCCCAACAAGGTTGGCCATGATCCAAAAAATGCAAAACAACAAATGTTGGAGAGGATGTGGAGAAATCAGAACTCTCCTATACTATTGGTAGGATTACAAAATGGTGCAATCTCTTTGGAAAGCAATCTGGCACTTCCTTAAAAAGCTGGATCTAGATATACCATTTGACATGGTAATTCCACTGTTTGGAATATATCCTACAGAATCAAGGCCAGTCGCACCAACTGATACATGCACACGAATGTTTGTTGCCGCACAGTCCACAACAGCAAAAAGATGGAATCCACCCAGATGCCCAACAACAGAGGAATGGACAGGTAAACTGTGATATATATATATTCAACAGAACACTATGCAATGATAAAGAACAACGATGATTGTGGGAAATTTCTCATAACCTGGTTTCAATTAGAGGACATTATGGTGAGTGAAAGTAGTCATCTACAAAAGGACAAATATTGTATGAGACCTCTACGATGAGGACTTAAAAATAGACTCATGCATAGAAGAAAAGACTCTTTGAAGGCTGCAAGGGTGGGGAGAGAGGAAGGGTGGGGGGGTTTAGATAGTTGATAGAAACTTGGTTGGGTGAAATATGGGACAGTATGCATTAGAAAGAAGATCAATATTAACTGGACTTCAACGTAACATGATTACTCCTCCCATCTTAACCCAATAATACAGGGACAGAGTAGCTGGGGCGGGCATTCAGGGGCTATGCTCTCAGGGGAAACCGAGGCTAACTGGCACAGCTAGTGTTTTGCTAAGAGAGCCCTCTGCACCCCACACTGGTAAGTGGCATCTGGGGTCTTAAAAGCTGCCAAGCTGCCATCTGAGGGTACAGCAAATGCTCTCAACTTAGCACGAATGGATGATCACTAAGGACCAAAATGACACTGGGGAAAGAGAACCCAGAAGATAGAGTCACGTGGGTGACTACATCAATTTGGGACCTGAAGAACTGGTGTCTGGCCACCCCCAGTGATAGCCGTGATGGAGCTCACACTGTTGAGTCTCACTGGCAACACAAGATTAAAAAGGGGTGCACCCTGAGAGCTGCATTAAAAGACCGTAATTGATGGTCCACGGGCCTCAGAGTTCCCCTGGGCACATGGCCCCTGGCCCTGATGCTGCCCCTGTCCATATACCATAACGGAGGTCAACTCTCTGACAGGAATGGATTGGACTTGGTGACACAGGGTGACCATATCGTGTGTGCACTTTATGGTTTTATGTATCTACAGGAAGTCATCCTGCTGACCTCTTACGGGGGTCTGGGGGGACAGGAGATTGTTGGGAGGGTGGGACATGTGTGGAGTAGGGAGGAGAAGTGTGCTGTCGCTGGGCGGGGAGAGCAGTGGGAGCTGCACATAGGTGGGCATGCACATTTATATGCGAATGTACATTTTCATTCAGTCATAATCAAAACAAAACAAAAAATTTATGTAAAAATTAGGTCACGTTATCTCTGAGAAGATTGGCATAATAACCTAGATCAGTGTGAGCTGTAACTACACAGGTTAGGATGTGTGAAACAACAGGGATACCTGCACATGCTCCAGGGATGCTGAGAAACTGACCTCTCAAGCATTGCTGGGGGATCTAACATGGCGCAGCTGCCGGGGAGAGCAGGTAAGCAGTTTCTTTCAAAACTAAACGTAAGGAAGCACTTGATTGCAGCTTCCTGGGAATTTATCTCAGAAAACTTAGGTTCACGTAAAAACGTGTACATCAGCCTTCACAGCAGCTTGGTTTTCTGATAGCCCAAAAGTGAAAACACCCCCATGTCTTTCAAGGGGTGGGTGGCTACACGGCACATCCCCACCATGGGACACGACTCAGTGGCAAAAACAACACACCACTGACATGTGTAACAACGTGGATGAACCTCGAAGGAATTAAGAGGGAAACAACAACTCGAAGTTGCACACCACATGATTCTCCTTATACAGCATTCGTCACATGACAAAATTACAGAGATGGAGACAGATTAGTGGTTGTTCAGGGTCAGGGACAAGGGTACGTGTGCAAGAGACGTGTAGTGCAGGCAGAGCAACGAAGGGTCTTTAGGGTGACAGACGCTCTGAACCCTGACTGCGGTGATGCTTAGCTACACGAATTTACACGTGATACAATTACAACTACGCAAACACACACACAGGAGCACAGGTGACACTGGTGAATCTGACCAAGGCCACAGAATGTCACCACATCCACTCATGGTTCTCATACTGAACTACAGCTGTGTAGGAGTCACCATTCGGTACAACCAGGTGAAGGGTGCACGAGACCTCTCTCTGCCACTGCTGGAGACTTCCTGTGATTCTGTAATTACTTCCAAATAAAAAGTTCAGACAAACGAAATGAGGCCACGAGACAAGGCTGATAGGACAGCAGATGCCTCAGGGTTTTGCACAACACTTGCAACACAGTAACGAAGGCCACCAGCTTAAGGAGCACTTTTACTGAGTCAACTAATTTGAAAACACAAGTTTCAGCACAAAACATTGACAAGTATTTCAGCAAAAACGGGACCTGAGCTACAATTCCTGGATTTCATTACCAGATTATCTCATGTCTCTTGTGCCCATGGCAAGATTTTTTTCAGAATTAAAGTTGTTCAAATGAATAAGGAGCCAGAGCACAACAGGAACGGTGCTGAATTCAATTTTTTCCAAATTTCTAAAAGCCCAAATCACATGGAAATACACAACAGTCTATTACCTGATTAAGTAACTTAATCAAATGGAAATACAGTCATGTGCCACTCAACACCCGTTTAAATTCGGCGAGACAAAACCTTATGGGATTCAGATGTGGTGCAAATACGAGACCGGATGCTGCTGTCTAGGTGAAGCACACGCTGTTCTACAGTGCGCTTTTTATTCGTAAGAAGGGAAAGTTCGCACCAAAGTAACAATAGAAAGGACACCACACAGAGAAGCCAGTAACACAGGCACTTACGGTGACTCTCAAGATACCTGTATTATACATGGTTATACATGCACTGTACCGTTTCAGGCCAGGCACTTCAACCGCTTTGTAGACAAGACACACTACAAACACGTTACCTGCGGGAAGTTGCTGTGTTTGCTCTGTCCAGACCACAGACACGGGTAGTTGGACCTGGCCCAACATGTGTCAGGTACTGCATGGATGTAAATGTATCCCAGACTGTTCCAAATTAGTGAAACTTTGAGCTCAAGACCATCCTCAACTTCAGCAGAAACTCTCTTACAAAAAAATAATTCTATGTAATCATAAAAATAAACATGAAGCCTTTATGGTGGCCTGCAGCAGCTGCATCCCCAGAAAGCATTCTGCGGGGTAGACAGAGCACTCTGCTTGCCGTCCTCTGAACGCCTCACGCAGACTCTGGGCTGTCCCACCAGCTCTGCAGGGGACAGCAGTGCCAAGTCCCAGACCAGCTGCTGCAAACTGGCCACTGATACTTCAAAAGTGTCCTCTTAGGTCTCTAGCCCTTCAAGATTACTCTACATTGACAGCTGTCAGAAAATGATACAGTTCTCTAGTGTTGCAGGTGTGATCCTGAAATAGTTTCCTCCACTGAAGGCTACTCAATATGATCCAAATCAACCAAAAAGATACAACAAACCAAACTTATTGCTGTGGGGTCCGTTCTGACTCACAGCAACCCTCCAGGACAGAGAAGAACCGCCATATAGGGTTTCCAAGGAGCAGCTGGTGGATTCCAGCTACTGACCTTCTGGTTAGCAACCGAGCTCTGAAACCACTGCACCACCAGGGCTCCAATTCAACTGAAGAGAGAAAGAAAGCCTGTGTGAAAGCAATCACAAGAGCTTACTCTTCAACTTTTCCACAAAAACTCCAATCTCTGTCCACTTCACAGGTTATAAAAGTATCTAGCCATTGTCATCTCATCTACACGACTTCCATGAAAGACAGGTTGCCTGTGAGCCAACCCATGAGACAGCCAACTGACCAGGTCCCCTGCCAGTAATGGGGCACTTGAGTCGTCTCTTCCAGTTTCTGACACTAAGATTTCTGGGAGCGGTGTCGGGGAAGAGCGGAAGACGTTAGGGCATCTGACATGATAAGACTGGGACTTCTTCAATCACCGGCCTCTCTTCCTGCTTAGGCTTGTCCAGTGCCCCGTTCCCATCCCTCCTCCCCTGCTAACCCTTCCCTGTGAGCACAGAGCAAACCCCAAAAGGCTCCTGGTTTCCTATAGCTAACAATGTAAGGGAGACGGAAGCAGATTCCACACACTGAAATACCAAGGATTCCAACAGTGACAACACTCACCAGACACAGACTGTGCAGAAAGGCAGCCGTCTCCCGAGCCTTTATTCTCAACACCAACATCGCCTTCTCTCCAGCCACTCACACGCAAGGCCGTAACAGGATCATGAAACCCACAATGGAAGTCCTTGCCTTGAAATACTTCTCATATCCACTCTTCCTTCTCATCTCCATTCCTACATCCTCATTCAAGAAACACCTCCTTAAACCCAAGTTTCTCAGTGAGTTTCTCTTGCCATCTCACAGCGAAACTCACAGTACAAAACATTGTTTTGGACAAGTCACTCCAAGTCTTGAAAGAATATCTATAGTCCCAGCCACAGGGCTCACACCAACTGACCCTCGGCGTTACAGACAAGCATCTGGACACCAGGGCTCAGGACCAAGGGTACCTGTGTTTGCTACTTCCTGTCAGACTTTCCTTCTCCATGGTGATCACCAAATCTTTGAAAAGAAAATGATGTTGGGCTTGTCTTAACAGACAGCCAGGAGCTGGTCTCGCTGAAATTCACCATAGTCAGCCATGGAGAAAAATGAATCCCAAAAAACAGATGAAGTGGAAGCAGAAGAAAAAAGAATTAACCAACTCCCTGGCCTACGGATACATGAGGAAAAAGGCTGAGATACTGTGCCCCCAACCAAAAAAAACCTCAAACCTCTTACCACAGAGTCAACTGCAACGTGGAGCACCCTGAAAGGACAGAGACCTGCCCCAATCGTTTCCAAGAAGCACCTGGTGGATTCAAACTGCTGACATCCGGTTAGCAGCCGTAGGACTTACCTGTGGGGAGTTTAATTTCCAAACAGGACTGTGAAGACCTCTGGGTGAAGTCCAAAGGTCTCATACCACTTTAAAGAAAACTCCACCTAGTGAGTACGAGGGGCACACACAGCAAAGAAAATCACGCAGAAGCTCGCTCTACCAAGCACATAAACCCAAGTGCCTCAGGAGTTCGGAGAAGAACCAAAAATTAAGAACTCAGGCAGCAGAAGTCAGGATTTCTAACCTACTCTTGAATGAATATTCAGGGAATAACCTGATGGCCCATTTGGCCAGGCAATAACAGAGACGTGAGAAAGTGTGCGCATACTGTTGTTTTTGGTTCTCATCCACTGTTCACAGGCTTTGGCCGTATCTCTCTGCCCAGACTGTCAGTTCAGAGGCAAGGGACTAGAATAATTTGCGAACCTATTAGTTAAGCATCGGCCACATCCTAAGAGCTCAGAAAAGGCTGATAACAATTTTTCTATATTTAATCTCAGGACAGCATTAGCACTGATGCATTCCAAATTTGGATTTGTTTAGTATCAGTATTAAAAATGGGATGACTTCCTAGAACGTCCAGAAATTAGGATCCATAAATCAACAGATGAATTTTTAAGCACTCACACACACTTACAAAAAACACTCTAAAAATTTAATGTATATTTCAAAACCAGAAGGGCCTCAGAACTTTTTTTTTTCTTTTTTAATTTGGAACTGCTGCGATCACCCTAAAAGAGGAAGCAAAAAAAGGGAAAGTCAGGAGGAGTGATAAATAGGTTTATATTCAGTTTTTAAACAGCAATCCCTCTGACAAATGAGAATTCCTCCCTTAAATTCCGTTGAGTGCAATACAGTCTCTAAATCAAAAACAAGCACATTTTGCTTCTACATGGATTCAAATGGGAAGCCTCTGCTCTGACAGCACCTTCTCTATTAAACTGCAAGCAGCACAGGGCTGTTTCTGTCCTATTCAAACAAGAGGAGGAAGCATCTGGATGTCTTTTCTAGACACACAAGCAAAGACACTTCAGTGAAACACAGTCAGGAAACATCACGGCTTTAGTTGATGAAGTTTACTTAACTGGAACTTGTTTCTATGAAACAGAACTACCAAAACCCCTCAATATCAATTTGCCAGCCACTAAACATGACTTGGAGATGCCGACAGGATGGAACCATAAACCTTCCATTAAACTGATGAGAACACGGCGAGCTCCCTCCCAGTTCAGAGGATCCAACCCCAGGGCAGGTCTGACAGGAGCTCCAGCGTGAGTCCTAAAACGCTCCACTGCATTTTCCATAAAAGGTGCGAGGTGTATCAGTAGCCTACTGCAGACACCAGGCCACTAGAAGCAGATGGAACCCTCAACCCATTTTACCCAGACCTTCAAGGAGGTCCACACAACTGTCTCCTTGCCAAAGAAAGGCAGAGCTGAACAGGTGACTGCAGACAAGGCTTCAAACGGGATTATTAACAGGGCTTTCCTTTGCTACTACCCTGCCCATGCACAACAGGATCTGAAACAATGAACGGCAATTTGAAAGTCCCATTCTTTGTACCCAAGCTAAACACACACTACAAAAAAAAAAAAAAAAAAGGTAAGCCATGATCCAAAAGCTTTATTGGACAAAAGAAAGACTCAGAGCAGAGATGCTTCCAGAAGGCGAATCTAGCGGGAGACATTCCCTGCCTATGCACGTAATTCACTGGCGGTCAAGGAAGATTCCATCTGGTAAGAGCTGAACTTTAAACAGAAAGTCACCAGTGGTGCAACAGTCACGGATTAGCACAAAGCTATCCCCTAGGACGAAAAGCTATGGCTGTCCCTGACAAGACGACAACTCTACAGTGAGAAGCTCAGCCGTGGACCATGGACTTCTGGAAAGTTCTGCCAGGGCCTCAGAAGCCTGAGCTCACCACCTCCACCAGCCTGAGCTCAGCGGTCGTTCCATCCTTCCCTCCCTACAGACAGGGCATCTGTAATACTGACCATCGTTTTAAAAAGATGGGCCAGAGGCTCAACAGCGAACAGTGCCCTTCGGGGCTGACAGGGTTCCAGTCTGGGGTTGGGGGAAGAGGAGGAACATTCTGGTCGTTTCTATTCTTGGCAAGAAAAGCACCTCCAGGTCCCCAGCACGACAGACACTAAAGCGCACTGGCTCTCCAGGGATGAAGGGATGCGCCTGTTAAGCCATCATCTCGGGTGTGATGATGGGGAGGCTGGACTGCCGGAGGGGAGCCGGGCCAGGGCCGGTGCAGATGACTAAGGGGGTGGCGCGGCATGGATGTTGACTCCGGGGAAGGGGAGAGACGGGGCGCAGCGGCAGGGGCGGCAGGCCCCAGGGAGCGCCCTCCCCCGTCCCCAAACCCCATCCGTGGGCGTGCGCTGGCGCGCGCAAGGCCCAGCCCAGCTACCTCTCACCCTGCGACTCACCCCAGGACTCACCCCACGACTCCCTGGTTGTAATTCCTCCGCTTCCACGGGGTCCCGCTGTACACGCCCCCGCCGCCGTCCGCCCGGCCGCCCCCCGAGGGCCGCGCGCCGCCGGGCTGTAGCAGGCTGTAGTTGAGTCCGTAGGTGCTGGCCTTGTTGTCGCGCTTCCTCTTGTTGCTGCTGCCCGAGGCCGGGTCAGCGGGCTCTGCGCTCGGGGCGGCAGCCGGCGGGCGGGCAGCCGCGGGTGTGGACGGAGACGGGGACGCCGCGGGGCCCGCGGCCGCCCGACGCGCCCAGGCCGCCGGCTGGTGGTGGTTGTTGTTATTGTTGGTCGTCTCCAGGGGCAGGAAGTCCCGCTGCTCGGCCGGCAGCCCGTGGCCGCCCAGCAGGCGCTCCCCGGAACGGTACATGCCGGCCGGAGCCGGGGCTGCGCCGCCGCTCGAGCTGCCGGAGCCGCTGCCGCTCCCGCTGGTGGCCGAGCCGCCGCCGCCGCCGCCGCCGCCGCCGCTGGCGCCGCCGCTGCTGTGACAGTGGTGGTTAAAGTAGAGGTTCCGCAGCCCCTGGGTCGTCTCCCAGATCTGCATCCACAGACTGTTGGACGGTCCGAGCTGCTCTGGCTGGAACCAGGCGATCCTCGGATCCATCAAACGGCGGCGGCCACTGCCTCCGCCCCGCCGGCCGCCCGCCCGTCCGCCCGCAGGGCCGCGGCCGCCGCCTCAGGCGCACGCCGGGCCTCGGCGGCCGCTGCCGCTGCTGCTGCCGCTGCTGCTGCTGCTCGGAGCCGCCGCCGACGGCGCGGTGGCGCAAGGAGCCCGGCCGGCGGCGTCCTCCCGCCTCGGGGGCTCCGCGGGCCCTCCCCCTCCCTCGGCCCTTCGGCCCCTCGGCCCCTCTGCCGAGCCCCTGTCACCGGGGTCCCCGTGCAAATGGCGGCGGCTCGGCGGCTCCGGAGAAGGCTAGCGGCAGCAGCGGCGGCTGTATCAGAGGCGGCGGCAGCGGAGAGACGCGCCTGCTCCGTAGCGTCCGCGGCGCTCGGGCCGGGGGCGGGGCCTTGACCGGCTCCGCCCCGCCCGCCCCGCCCCGCCCCTTCCCCGCCCCCGCCCCACACTTGCCGCACTCGTCGCGTTCGCCCCGCCCCCCGCCCCGCCGCGCCCCCCGCGCGCGCCCCGCCCCGCCCCGCCCTCCGTAGGGAGGCCGCGTTGTGCGTCACTCGGTCCGTGGTGCGGCAGCGAGAGGGTGTAACCGCTGGGTCCAACCGTCCCCGCGCCGGCTTGAGAGGGTGCGCGCACGCCTGGGCTACCGGCCCTGGTGGGTGATGCCATGCGGAGTCGCAGCCAGCGCCGCAGGGATTAGACCGTAGGAGGCACCGCCTAGCCCCTTTCCCCTCCCCCACCCTGCGTCCTCGGGGGACCTTCCCGGCTCTCCCGACCCCTCCCGATATCTCGGCTCCAGCCTCGTTTCTAAAACCTTTTTCTGCAGAGGTCGGGCCTTTATTGGGATAGATAGGGCACGCCCACAGAGGGGAGAAAATGTTCCCCCCCTCCGGGACATGTGCCCTAGAACTCGGCCTGAGCGCAGGGCTGCGCAGGTCCCACCGCGGCTGGGTCCCCCCCAGTCTGGGCGTTCCCCTGGCTTTTACGGGTATCTGCGGCGCCCAGGCCACGGCCAGCGCCGCAGGGCCTCGCAGTGGATCGTCGTTTGCCCCAAGACGTCAGAAACCGGCACCCCCCTGTTCAGGTAGACGCGCACCTTGGTTCCAGTTGAGTCAGGTACCCCTGAGTGTGTAAGGCACACACTCAAAACCTGCTTCACACTGACACACGCAAATGCACAGGTGTAGGCACTGCTCAGTGTATAAGGTTCGCTTGCCTTAAGGTGCACGTGGAACCTGTGAAAGCCCTTCTTAGTTGAGACTTGAAATAAAGCCGAAACCACCTACGACTAAGAGGAGGATCCTGCTGGTGGCCTCAGTAGAGGTTTTCCCCAAGGTACTTACTGGCATATCCTTCCAATCCCTGTGGGAAAAGACTGAGGGAAAGGGAATTCTAAGGGGGGAAAAAACCAGCAGCTTCATATGTTTACTTTATGGTTGGTCCAAAATCCAGAACAAGTTCCTGAAGCCCGATCTTGGCCTTCTGTTCAGGAGCTGGATGTCTTAGAAAGTGTTTTTGGCAAATGATGAGAAACTGTTTAATCAAAGAGGGACTCATTGCTCTACATTTTTTCTATTCTTTTTCCTTGCCTTTTTCTTGCTGAGAGAACAACATACAAAATATAAAATACATACAAATATAAAAAACAACTGAAAACCTTCAGAATTTTGGTTCATTCCCTTGTTGCTTTACCGCAGATCAGTGTCAACGTTTTCTGCCACTGAGATTTGCTATGCGCTAGGAATTACCTAGCCGGGACAATGAGTAGAGGTGGTTTTTATACTGTTTACACTGACAGAAGTTTCTAAAATAAATTTTTTTGTATAGACATAGCTTTCTTTTGATGACCATTTTTTTATTCAAATCACAAAAGTAGAAAGCCCCTAAAAAGAGAAATTATCAAGACCTCACCATCCAGAAATAGCCACTGTAAAGACTTTGTTAAACACTTTTCCAGGAATCTCTGTATGCTCATGTACATGTTAGTCATACAGGCACATATTCAGTCTTTTAAAATCTGTCTTCACATGTTCAAGAACAAATTAAATACCACAGATACTTCAGATAAAAAGTATTCACAATTAGTAATAGTATACTTCAGAAATTAACATTTAGTATTACTCCTTCCATCTTGACCCAGTATTGCAAGGACAGAGTAGCTGGGGCGGGGGGCTGGGGACCATGCTCTCAGGGGACACTGGGCCAATTGGCACAACTAGTATTTTGCTAAGAGAGCCTTCTGCACCCCACACTGGTAGGTGGTGTCTGGAGTCTTAAAAGCTGCCAAGCTGCCATCCAAGGGTACGGCAAATGGCCCCAATTCAGCAGGAATGGATGATCACCAAGGACCAAAACAACATGGGGGAAAGAGAACCCAGAAGACAGAGACACCCACTTGAGTAGGTGACTACATCAACTTGGGAACGGAAGTACCGGATGGTGCCCAGCCTCGACGAGTGATAGCCATGATGGAGCTCACAAAGTAGAGTCTCACTGGCAACACAAGAATAAAATGGGGTGCACCCTGAGATCGCCACTGAAAGACTACAATGGATGGTCCGGGGGCTTCAGCGTTCCCCTGGGAGCATGGCCCCTGGCCCTGATGCTGCCCCTGTCCATAAATCATAATGGAAGCCAACTCTTCAGACAGGAATGGATTGGACTTGGCAACCCAGAGTAACCATATCATGTGTGCACTTTATGGTTGTATGCGTCTAGAGGATGTCGTCCTGCTGACCTCTTACTGGAGGCGGGGGGGTGGGTGGAGAGGAGGGGGATAGGAGATTGTTGGGAGGATAAGACATGGATGTAGCGGAGAGGAAGAGTGTGCTGTCACCAGGCAGGGAGAGCAGTGGGAGCTGCATATAGGTGGGCATGCAAATTTATATGGGAACGCACACTTTCATTCAATCATAATAAAAAAATTAACATTTCTTGTATTTGTCATTTCTGCAGCTAAACTACATGAATTACTAAAGTATTAGCAAAATGTTCAAATTCGTTAACATACATGAGAACACTTTGTAAACTGTAAAATGTGGCTAAAAGGCCAGGCATGACTGCTCATGTCCACAGCAGGGGATGATGGGAAGGCTGGGAAAGCCAGGCATTGCTGCTCATGTCCACAGCCACGGATGCTATCTGATTTTCCCTGTAACATACCCATGTTTTAAGGCATTTGTTCAGTTGACTGTGGTTGAGTGTCTAGCATCCATGCAGAGCTGAGCTAGTTGCTACAGAGAAGATGAACAAGTAACCAGAACTTCTGGATGCTTTCAGTGAATTTCCTCTCTAGTTGTTGTTAGGTGCCAGTGAGTCGGTTCTGACTCACAGCAACCCTGTGAACAACAGAACAAGACACTGCCCAGTATTGTGCCATGTCCACATTTGTTTTTATGCTTAAGCCCCTTGTTGCAGCCACTGTGTCAATCCATCTGATCAAGGGTCTTCCTCTTTTTCAGTGACCCACCACTCTACCAAGCATGCTCTCCTTCTCCAGGGACTGATCTTTCCTGACAACATGTCCGAAGTACCTAAGATGCAGTCTTGCCATCTTGGCTTCCAAGAAGCACTCTGGTTGTACTTCTTCCAGAACAGATCTGTTGGTTCTTTTGGCGGTCCATGGGACATTCGACATTCTTCTCCAACACCACAATTCAAAGGCATCAATTCTTCTTCTGTCTTCTTTGTTCACAGTCCAGCTCTGGCATGCATATGATACGACTGAAAATACCATGGCTTGGGTCAGGCGCGTTTTAGTCTTCAAGGTGGCATCCCTCCTTTGGAATACTTTGAAGTGGTCCTTTGCAAGCAGATTTTCCCAGTGCAATGCATCTTTTGTCTAGTTAGGGCAGCAAAAAGAGGCAGGTGTCTAAAGTCAATTGCAGTTTATTCCGATAATGAAACAAATACATCTAGAGCATTTACTGTGGGCCGGACGCTCATGGTACAATGTTGATGAAGCCCTGTTGTCATGGACTTACATTCCAGTGAGCAAAGCAAACCTGAAGTCAGACAACACCAGGTGCTGAGGAGAAAGAGAAAGTAGGCTACAGCAGTAGTGACAGCATGCTATTTTTAAACCAACTAATCAGGGAAGGCTGCTCTGAGGAAGTAACATTTGAGCAGGGACCTAAATTCAGTGCGAGAGTGGGCCGTTACCGCCGAGGGAAAGATCTGGCATGCAGAGAGGCAGGAGGTGCACAGGCACTGAAGCAGGCACACACTGTGTGCACAAGACAAGGCAATGTGAGCGTGAGTGTGTGCCAGGGTGCGGAAGCATCAAGGCGGGGTCTCCTCCAGAAGGCTCCTGAGAAATCATTCAGTCCAAAGCAGAGCACTTGGGAACTTCACGCGCACAGTAACGGATTCACCTTCTCTAACAAAACGCAGTGTTTGGCCTCAAACTAATCTTACTACTGCATCCGAAGGGACACCATACATACCCACTGCCCTCGGGTCTCTTGTGACTCCTAGTGACCCTACAGGACACAGCAGAACTGCCCCGCAGGGTTTCAACTACCCGGTGGGCTCACACTGCCAGCCTTTTGGTCAGCAGCTGAAGCACTCAACCACTGACTGTGCCCTCTGGGTGTCCCACAGGGGGCACCAGCGGATTTCACCTGCTGACCTTTTGGTTAGTAGATGAAGCAATGAACCACTGCACCACCAGGGCTTCCATTTCCAAAGGGAAAACTCAGTAATTTCAGTGATGACTTTCAGAAGTTAGTCAACATTTTCATTTTGCTATTGGAAGAAAAAGAGCAGACATCATAGTCTTCAAAACCATCTGCCTTGACTGCCACAAACCCAGCTATTTCCCTCCAGAATCTAGTGTCCTGTTCAGTCTCCATATTCTTGATGTCAGAGGAAGAAAGTCTTCAGTTGATGGTTTCAATTTGCAAGATTTACTGAAGCACCAAGATCCTGCAGAGAAAAACTGAATAGAAAAATGACAAGCAAGTTAGTGAAGAATCAGGCAACTTTAAAGGTTATGATGGATTATCTTGAAAAAGACACAGAGGCATTGTACACACAAACTGCTTCATTGTTTTATTAACAACTGTCATAATTAAACCTTAGAGACTGTAATTGAATTACTCCACCCTAGAGTTAACAAGAACCATAGATAAAAGTCATAAAGTTTCCAGTATTTTCAGTGTTTATGAAGCACTTACTGCAAATATTAATAACCTTGGACGTAGGCCTCATTCATAAATTCTCCCCTTATTAACATGAGATACACATCAATGTACTATACGGTTTTTCTCCTCTAAGAATACACCTTGAGTGACAGTGTTACCAAGGACTTCCAGAAGAACAGAGGAATTTTTCTTGGAAGAGCTTCAGCCAGAATGCTCTTCAAAAGCAATGATGGCAAGACTCGCTTTGTTTGCTTTGGACATGTTATCAGAAGGACTAGTGCCTGAAGAAGGAGGTCAAACTTGACCAAGTAGAGGGTCAGCAAGATAGAGGAAGTCTCTCAACGAGATGGATTGACGCCGTGCTACACATGGCTCAAACATACAGACTACCGTGAGGGCAACACAAAGCCCAGCACCATTCCGTCCTGCTGTACACAGGGTGACTGTATGATGGAAGCGGTATCACGTAACAGCCTAACAGCAACAGTGTGACTGCGAAGTGGATTCAATGCAGTGGAATATTTTTATTTTTTAAAACAGTACACATACTGTTTTATGATAGTAGTTAACAGTCCCACAACATATCAATACTCCCTTCTCAACCTTGTGTTCCCTATGATCAGCTTTCCTGTCCCCTCTTGTATACAGAATTCCCAAGAGGCAGGTCTAGTCTGTCCTATAGGGTTGCTATAAGTTGAAATCTACTCATTGGCAATGGGTTAGGCTTTTGGGTTCCTGCCTTCTAGTCCTTGCCCCTGGGCTGATGTGTTCCTTGAGTCTCTATGGGCCAAATCTTTGACTGAAGAGGGAATCTTGGGGGTGACTATTACACAGCTAAAACGGTGTCTGGGGCCCATACTCTAGGGGTTTCTCCAGTCTCTGCCACACCAGTAAGTCTGGTCTTTCTTTGCAAATTAGAATTTTGTTCTACCTTTTTCTCCAGAACCCTCTAAAGTGACTGCACTGAGAGCAGTCAGTGATGGTACGTGGGCACCGTCTGGTTGTGCTGGACTCAGTCTGGTGGAGGCCATGGTGGCTGTGATCTGTGAAATCTTTTGGACTAATCTTTCACTGTGTCTTTAGCTTTCCTCATTCTCCCTTACTCCCAAATGGGTGAGAACAGTGGAGTATCTTATGAGGTCTGGCAATGAAGTTAGGGAACTTGCTACATTCCTCATTGCTAAATATCACTATAGTCACCTTCAAAGTACTCCCCTTCAGAGGCTATGCACTGATGTCAGTGCCTAGTCCACCCTTCAAAGCAATTTTGGAACTCTCTTTCTGGAATGACCATCAGAGCTGTCATCATATTATCCTTGATGTCCTGAATGCCATCAAAATGTCTCCCTTTCAATATTTCCTTTATCTTTGGGCAAAGGAAAAAGTCCTTGGGTCCTGATCAGTTAACTAGGGAGGGGGTTCCAATACGGTTATTCATTTACGGGCTAAAAACTCTCTCACAGACAGCTATATAGTTAAGTTCGTAAACTTGCCACCATGCACAATGGCTGTTCCAGAAAGAGTTCCAAAATTGTGTTGAAGGGTGGACTAGATGCTAGCATGGGTGTCTAGCTTCCCAAGGGGAGTACTTCAGAAGTGACCGTAGCGATATTCAGCAATGAGGTATGTAACACTTAGGACAATTAAGTTTGCAGACTTAATTGTTGGACTTTGTAGATGGCTGTTCACAGGCTTCTAAAACCCCACTCACTACTTATCAAATAGAGTGTAGAACGTTTTCTTTATAAACTATGTTATGCGAGCTAGATGTTACCTGAAAGCACAGTTCCCATAGCCCTCAGGCTAACAGTTGGTCCCTAAGGGAGTTTGGATATGAGTCATAGTCATCCAGTGCTGTCATACAGAAATACCATGAGTGAATTGCTTTAAAAAGAGAAAGTTTATTCTGTCACAGTCCAGTAGGCTACAAGTCCAAATTCAGGGTGTCAGCTCCAGGAGAAGGCTTTCTCTGTTGACTTTTGAAGGAGGTCTTTGTTGTCAATCTTTGCCTGGAGTGGGAGCTTCTGAGGCACAGGGACCCTGGGTCCTTTCCAAAAGATATGCTCTGCTCCCAGCACTGCTTCCTTCCTGATAATTTTAGATCCCCAAGTCTCTGCGTGCTTCCCTGTCCTTTATATCCCAAGAGACTACCACAAGGCGCAATACTATCTTACCCAATGACACCTGCCCCACTAACCCAACTGCTACCCCTGACTTCTGAACAAACCATCAGCTGCTCATGTACAAGTTGAAGCTGAAGAACATTAGAGAGAGCCAAATTAGAGCACAATCCAAAACACAACCTTGAGTATATCCCACCTGAATTTACAGCCATCTCAAGAATAGATTTGATGCATTGCATACTAATGATTGAAGACCAGACATAGTTGTGGAATGACATCCAGGACATCACACATGAACATAGCAAGAGATCATTTTCTTAGTCATCTAGTGCTGCTATACAACAGAAATACTGCAAGTGGATGGCTTCAACAAAGAGTTTATTCTCTCACAATCTAGTAGGCTAGAAGTCCATATTCGGTGTGTCAGCTCTACAGGAAGGCTTTTCCTGGATCAAGGTCCTTGCTATCAATCTTCCCCTGGAGCAGGAGCTTCTGAGCACAAGGACCCTACATCCTAAGGATACATTGTTCTTCTGGCTCTCGTTTCTTGGTGGTATGAGGTCCCCATGTCTCTCTGCTCACATTCCTCTTTTATGTCCCAGAAGAGACTGGCTTAAAAATCAATCTAATCTTGGAGATCTCTTCAATATTACTGGTGCTAATCCATCTCTTTAACATCATACTGATAGGATTTACAACACATAGTAAAATCATACCAGATGGCAAAATGGTGGACAATCACACAAGGCTGGGAATCACAGCACAGCTGAATTAATACACATATTTTTGGGGGACACAGCTCAATATATGACAGTCATTAAAAAGACAGAAAGCTCAAGAGACAGAAGGACCCATATGATTGGGAGACTACATGAGCATGAGACCAGAACAGCTAGATGGTGCCTGGCCACCACCAAAGACAGCCCTGATAGGGGATACAATTAGCATGAGAAAAAGGAGTGCACAGATCAAGAACTCTATAAAAAGATCAGACTTGATGGTCTGACAACCTGTAGGGTCCCCTGAGAACATGGCCCCTAGACTTGCTGCTAGCCCAGAACTGAAATAAATACTGAAGCCAACACTTCAAAGAATGAACTGGACTTGAGGACAAACCATGATACATGTGGTGTCTGTATTTCCTGGTTTAATATATATATGAGGCTGTCCTAGCGGTTTCTTTTTACATGGGGCAGGAGAGCATGGAGAGGAGGGGACAAGTGTTGGTTGAGTGGATATTGGAAGTAAAGAGTAAAAAAGAAGAGTGTGCTGTTACAGGGTGAGGAGAGCATACAGAGTAGCAGAGAGGTGGGTACTACAGGTTTTATATGGAAAACTGAATTGTAAACTTTCACTTAATCACAATTTTTAAAAAAATTTAAAGACAAGAAAGAAAGAAAAGAGATGTCAGAAGAGACTGTGAGGGGGCAGGGCCAAGATGGTGGACTAGACACACGTCTCCTCAATTCCCACTGAGAACGAGAGCCTACAAAAATAATTGAATGGAGCAGTGTGGACATTCTGGGAGACCCAAGATCTGCTGTAGACTTGTGACATTGAACTAGGTGACAGGAAGTGGAAACCACCTCTGTCAGAAGCGAGGCAGAGGCACACTGAGTCCTGCTTTGCTGGCACATTGTTTGAGAGGATTATAGGTACAGATGCCGTCCTTGTAAATGAGGGAGGCTGGGACTGGGACTGCTGAGCCTGTCAGCCTGGCACAAGCGAACTGCTATGCTGAACTGCAGTGCTTAATAGCACATTCCTCAGCAAAGAGACTGTGCTTGGGACAGCTGTATCTAGAGAACCTAGCTGCAGCTGCTGACTGAGGGTGTCAGTGACCCTCATGTCCTCTTCTCTGAGCTGTCTCATAGATACTGTTGAGTCACTTCAGGAAAGGCAGCTGAGGCAGGATGCCATCTTGGGCAGCTGAGTGATGGAATTAGCCATAACCGAGGTCTCGCCTGGAGCTAATTCCCACGCTGAGCAACAGTGCCTGTCTGGATAGTTCTTCTCCCAGCACAAAAGCTGTTTTTGAGATTATCATACCTAGAAAACGTGGTGGGGGTTGGTAGCCAAATGCAGCAGTGCCATAACTCTTCTCTTCCTTGAGCTACTTCATACCATCAGGGGGTGGCCTATGAGGCACCATCTTTCTCAGCCAGGAGGAGGGGACTACCACCCTGAGGGTTCAGCTAGGGACAGCCACTAAGCCAAGCAGCACTGCAGGACTTGACAAGAATCTGTATTTCCAGAGAAATTATACATAATTCAACTGGACCTAGACAACATGGCAGCAGCTGGTGACCAAATCAAGCACTCCCTTCATAGAACTATGCCACAGCTCCTGTTGGTGTAACACTGGAGAAACTGAACAGCTTCTTGATGGTGTGAAGACAACAATCAATACCTAACCATCTAAAAGAGCAGAACACTGTGGCTCTGGAAAAATCCCAAAATAAAGAATAAAAAAGCTTTACAGTGAAGAAGCCTTTCTGAAATTATCAGAGTAGAATACAAAAGAACTATGTATAGAGCTCTTCTAGCGATTAAACCAAATACAGCAGAAAAAAATGAAAAATTCAGTAAGCCATATGAACTGCTAGAATATCAATGATCTGAAATCCAGCAGATCAGTAATAAAATTACAGAACTAGACAATTCAGTGCAAAGCCAAAAGATCAGGATTGAGGAAATGCAATGCAGAATTAGTGAGCTTGAAGATAAAGCTACCAACACAAGCTTGTATGAGGAGAAATCAGAAAAAAAAAAGAAGAAGAAGAAGCATGTGGGACTCTATCAAGAGGAATAATCTGCAAATGACTGGAGTTGTTGAACAGGGAGGGATAGCAGAAAATACAGAGAGAATTGTTGAAGAGTCGCTGACAGAAAACTTCACTGAAATCATGAAAGAAGAGAACATAGATATTCAAGATGCTTATCAAACACCACAAAAATCTGACCCCAAAAGAAAAACACCAAGACATACTATAATCAGGCTTAATAAAATTAAACATAAAGAGAGGCTCTTAAAGGCCAGCCAAGCCAGCCAAGTGCCATGGAGTAGCTTAAAGGCAGAGAGGCTTAAAAAGCAAAACTGACGTACAAAGGGAAGCCCTGTAAGCTTTCATCTGACTTCTTGGCAGAAATGACGCTGGCAAGAAGACAGTGGGATGACACATACAAAACCTTGAAGGAGAAAAACTTCCAACCAAGAATTATATGCCCTGCAAAACTATTTCTCAAATATGTTGGTGAAATTAAGACATTCACAGATAAACAGAAGCTTAGAGACTTTCTAAAATCCACAACAAAACTACAAGAAACACTAAAAGCAACTCTTTCTTTAGAAAAAAAATAACATAAGATGTATACTTAAGGATGCAATGCAGGACACAGCATCCAGAGTTCTACCCAGTTAGGTAAGTCACTAAGCTTCATCAAAGCTAAAATGTTAAAAAGTAGAGAACCAGTGAATTTAACACAAAAACTATGATGTCATCACACTATTAAGAGGGATATATTTCTGTAAATATAACCCTTTCAGATGGAGAGGAAATTACAAAGATATACAGAAGTTAAAGATTGGTTTAAACTTACAACATTAAGGGGGGTTAATGGAGTAGCCACAAAGGCAACTAACAATGTGACATATCAAAATGAGAAACATAGGGGGGCTGGGCCAAGACAGCAGCCAAGATACACATCTCCTCGATTCCCTCTAAGAACTAAGGCCTGGAATGATATTTCAACAAAGCAGGATGCACAGCATGGGAGCCCTGGGATTTGGTGTAGGACTGTCAGATTGGACTAGGTACTACTACGGGGGAAACCAACTCTCTCAAAGATGAGGCAGTGGCATGCTGAGTCCTGCTTCTGCTAATACATTGTGAGGACTGCAGGTACTGACACCTTCTTTGTTATCTGGGAGGTGAGGAGTGGGCGTGAGCTGGCTATTATGCTGAACTGCAGTACTCCAGTAAACAGCATATAGTGCAGCAGAGAGACTCTGCTTGGGATAGCCACATCTTGAGAGACCAGCTGCTGACTGAGGGTACCATTGCCCCTCTATGCTCTTTTCCAAGGTGCACCACAGATTCTGCTGCCTCACAGCAAGAAGGGCAGCTCAGGCGGGATGCTATCTTGGTCAGTTGGGAGGCAGAATCATCCATACTGGAGGTCTCAGCTGGGGCTAATTCTCACGCTGAGCAGCGCAGTTCCTCTCTGGATAGTGCTTCTCCAGCACAAAAACTGTGTTTAAGAGGATTGTAGCTAAAGGTATGGGTGAGGCCTGGCAGATGAAGGCAGCAAGGCCCTAACCCCTCCTTTCTTTGAACTATGTCACAGCATCTGCAGATGTCCCAGGAGGTGCCTTTGTTGTCAGCTGGAAGGCAGGGCCTGCCACACCTGAGGGCCTGACAGGTTTCAGCAGCTGATGGACAGTTCCTCACTCAGCAGTAAAGCACCTTTTCAAAATAAGAACACTTGCAGAACTGGCAGCATCTGCACTGCCCTTTACTGATTCACATTGTAGCATCGGCTGACAGCCCCTCCAGTGACTCCACAAGTAGGGCACCATCTTTGCCAGTCAGAAGGCAGAGCCTGCCATCTCTGAGGGCTGCTTTCGGTGGATGCTGCATGGTGCACCTCTCAGCAAGTAAGCAGTTACGCTAAACACATCTACACAGTGCAGAAGTCTCAGGCAGCCAAGTGGGTGGCATCCTTGTCTCCCCCCTTCCCTGAGCTATACCATAGGCTAGACTGGCATAATGATGGGGAGTTGCCACAGGTAATTCCCACCTTTAGCAGACAGGTGATGGGGCCTCCCACCCCAGAGAGTCCATTTGGGGCCAGTCACTAGAGAACACAGAGGTAGCTGGTGACTGAATCTAGTAGTGTCCTTACTCCCCTTTTAAAACTATGCCTTAGCTCCTGTTGGGGTAACACCAGATAAACTGAACAGCTTCTTGATGGTGCAAAGACAATAATCAATATCTAAGCCACTTAAAGAAGCAGTCCACCAGGGCTCCAGAAAACTCCCGAAATAAAGAATCAAAAAAACTTCCTGATGAAGAAGCCTTTCTGAAATTATTAGAGGTCAAATACAAAAGTGTTATATATAGAGACCTCCTAGAGATTAAACAAAATGCAGCAGAACAAACTGAAAAATCAAGTCAGCTACTTGAACTGATGGAACATCAATGATCTGAAAGCCAGCAGGTCAATAATAAAACCACACAATTAGACAATTTGATCCAAAGTCAAAAGAGCAGGAATGCGAGGATGGAAGCCATAGTTAGTGTGCTTGAAGACAGAGCAATTGATACCAGCATTTATGAGGAGAAATCAGGAAAAAAAGGAAAACGAAGAAGCATTAAGGAACATGTGGAACTCTACTAAGAGGAATAATCTATGAATAATTGAAGTTCCTGGGATAGCAGAAAATACAGAGTATTGTTGTCAAGTTGTGGACAGAAAACTTCACTGAAATCATGAAATAAGAGAATATAGATATCCAAGATGCTTACCTGACACCATAAAAACTAGACTCCGAAAGAAAGACACTAAGACATAACCAAGCTTAATAAAATGAACCATAAAGAGAGGCTTTTAAAGGCAGCGAGGCTTAAAGCAAAACTAAATACAAAGGGAAGCCTTGTAGGCTTTTGTCTGCCTTCTTGGCAGAAACCATGTTGGCAAGAAGGCAGTGGGATGACACATTCAAAGACTTGAAGGAAAAAAACTTCCAACCAAGAATTACATATCCTGCAAAACTGTCTCTCACATATGAAGGTGAAATTAAGACATTCTCAGATAAACAGCTTAGAGACTTTGTAAAAGCCAAACCAAAACTACAAGAACTACTGAAAGACGTTCTTTGTTTAGAAAAACAAAAACATCAAGTGTATACTCAAGGAGGCAATGCAGGACACAGCATCCAGAATCCTATTCCGTTAGGGAAGTCACAAAGCTCAATCAAAGATAAAATATTAAAAGAAGGGAAACAGTGATCTTAACCAGAAAACTATGACATCATCACACTAAAAGGAGGGATATATTATACTAGGTACAACTCTTTCTGATGGAGAGAAAATTAAAAGGTATGCAGAAGTTAAAATCTGGTTCAATCTTAGAATATTAAGGGGTATCATGGAGTAGCAAAGCAGGATAACAATGTGACATAGCAAAACACGAAACATATTACAGGAGTCTCAACAAACACAAAACCAATACTGAAAAAGATGAAAAGTCAACCCCTAAAGAAGAATGACCCAAAGCAGAATATTACGAAGAACACAGAAAACATCGACGACACAAAGTAAAGGCATCAAAATGATAGCACTGAACAAAAAAACCTATCAATAATTACACCAAATGTAAACGGACTGAACACTCTAATAAAGAGACAGAGTGACAGCCTGGATCCAAAGATATAATCCATCTATATGTTGCTTACAAGAAAGAAACTGCAGATAATGGACACAACTAAAATGAAATCTTTGACAACCTCAGTCCTTTCCTCATTTATGAGGATGTTGCTTACTGGTCCAGTTGAGGATTTTTGTTTTCCTGATGTTGAGGTGCAATCTATACTGAAGGCTGTAACCCTTGATCGTCTTAAGTAAATGCCTCAAATCTCCTTCATTTCCAGCAAGGTGGTGTTGTTTGCATAACACAGGTTGTTAATGAGTCGTCCTCCAATCCTGATGCTTTGTTCTTCTTTGTAGAATCCAGCTTCTCACATTATTTGTTTGGCATACAGATTAAAAAGGTATGGTGAAAGTATACACGCCTGATGCACTCCTTTCCTGACTTTAAACTATGCATTGTCCCCTTTTCTGTTCACACAACTGCCTCCTGATCCACACACAGATTCCTTAAGAGCACAATTAGGTGTTCTGGAATTCCCATTCTCTTCAACATTAGCCATAGTTTAGCATGATACACATAGCTGAATGCTTTTGCATAGTTGATGAAACACAATAAAACATCTTGTTGGTATTCCTTTGCTCTCAGCCAAGATCCATCTGACATCAGCAACGATATCCCTGGTTCCACGTCTTCTGAACCCAGCTAGAATTTCCGGCAGTTCCATCTTGATATATTGTAGTCACTTTCAAATGATCTTGAGCAGGATTTTACTTGTGTATGATATCATATTGTTTGGTAATTTCTGCATTCAGTTGGATCACCTTTCTTTGGAATGGGCATAAATATGGATCTCTTCCAGTCAGTTGGCCAGGTAGCTGTCCTCCAAATTTCTTGGCACAGACAAGGATGCACTTCCAGCACTGCATCTGTTTGTTGAAATATCTCAATTAATATTCATCAATTCCTAGAGCCCTGCTTTTTGTCAATGATTTAAATGCAGCTTCAACTTCTTCCTTCAGTACCATTGGTTCCTGATCACATGCTACCTCTTCAAAGGACTGAACATCAACTAGTTCTTCTTGGTATAATGACTCTGTGTATTCCTTCCATCTTCTTTGGATGCTCCCTGAGTCATTTAATAGTTTCCCTGTAGAATCCTTCACTATTGCAACTCAAGGCTTGAATTTTTTCTTCAGGTCTTTCAGCTTGAGAAATGCAGAATGGGAAAAACAACATGTTCTTCCCTTCTGGTTTTCCATTTCCAGCTCTTTGCACATGTCATAATACTTTTCTTTTGTCTTTTCCAGCTGCTCTTTGAAGTCGTCTTTAGCTGCTCGACATTCAAGAGCAAGTTTCAGAGTCTCTTCTGACATCCAGTTTAGTCTTTTCTTTCCTTCCTGTGTTTTTAATGACTGCTTACTTTCTTCACAGATGATGTCTTTGATGTCATTCCACAATTTGGTCATTAGTGAATGACACATCAAATCTGTTCTTGAGATGGTCTTTAAACTCAGGAGGCATATACTCAAGGTCATACTTTGACTCTCGTGGATTTGTTCTAATTTTCTTCAGTTTCAATTTGAATTTTCTTATGAGCAATTAATGATCTGTGCCCAGTTAGCACCTGGTCTTGTTCTGACTGCTGATATGGAGCTTTCCATCATCTTTTTTCAAAGATGTAGTCAATTTGGTTCCTGTGTACGCCATCTGGTGAGGTACATGTGTAGTCATCATCTGTGTTGGCTAAAAAATGTATTTTCAATGAAAACATAGTCTTGCAAAATTCAACCATGTGATGTCCAGCATTATTTCTATCACCAAGGCTGTATTTTCCAACTACCAAACCTTCTTCTTGCATGTTTGATCAATTTCAGGCTGCAGAAACTGTTAAAAATGTTCAACCTCTTCATCTTTGGCCTTCGTGGTCGGTACATAAATTTGTATAATAGTTGTATTAACTGGCTGTCCTCGTAGGCGTATGGATATTATCCTATCACTGACAGCACTGTACTTTAGGACAGATCTTGAAATATTCTTTTTGACGATGAATGTAACATCATTCCTCTTCAAGTTTTCGTTCCTAGCATAGTAGGCTATATGACTGTCAGATTCCAAATGGCCTAAACCAGTCCACTTCAGCTCACTATTGCCTAGGATGTCAGTGTTTATGTTTCATTTCATTTTTGACAATTTCCAGTTTTATGAGATTCATACTTCATACATTCCATGTTCCTATTATTAGTGGCTGCTTGCGGCTGTTTCTTCTCATTTTGAGTCATGGCACATCAGCAAATTAAGATCCTGGAGGCCTTACTCCATCCATGTCATTAAGATTGACTCTACTTTGAGGAGGCAGCTCTTCTCCAGTCTTCTTCCAAGTGCCTTCCAACCTGGGGGCTCACTTTCCAGCACTACATCTGGCAGTGTTCGGCTGCTCTTCATAAGGTTTCCCCTGGCTAATTCCTTTCAAAAGTAGACTGCCTGGTCCTTCTTCCTAGTATGTCTTAGTCTCGAAGCTCAGCTAAAACTTATTTACCATAGTTAATCCTGCTGGTACCTAAATACCAGTGGCACTGCTTCCTGCATCACAGCAACAAGCAAGCCTCCACTGACAGACAAGTGGGGGCTGCTCACTCCCCACTTACCTGATGGTATTACCCCTCCTTACCTAATACTGTTACCCTCTTTACCTGATGCTGTTACCTTCCTTACCTGACGCTGTTATCTGCCTTATACTTCTATAGAGTATCAGTGAACAATTTGAAAAAGAAATTAAGAAAACAACTCCACTTACAAGAGCATCAGAAAGGCTAAAATACTAAATTCAGTTGAGGAGGTGCAAGAATTAGAAACTAAAAACCACAAAACTGCTGAAAGAAATTAAAGAAGAATTAAATAAATGAAAAGACATCCTGTGATCACGCACTGGAAGACTTCATATTGGTAAGACGCCAACATCACCCAAAGCAATCTAAAGGCCCAATGCAACCCCCATCAAAATCCCAGTTACCTTTTATTCAGAAATGGAAGTCAATCGTGATTGATGGGGAATTGCAAGTTGCAAACTCTTCACAAAAAACAAAGTAGGAGCATTTCACGTGACTTCAAAACATACTATTAGAGCTACAGTGATCAAAACAATGTGGCACACACCACAGAGCCTTATGGGCCTCTCATTCTCAGTAGCAACCATGCAAACCCCTGGAAGGCAAGAAGAAACAGAGCCTTCCTCGCCTCCCAGTACAGCAGGGAAGCACATGGTTAGTACCACGTGATGTGCGGCTGCCAGCTTCCCCTTGTCTCTAACTGGTTGCCGCTCAGTTGATTCTGACTCATGGTGATCCATGTGTGTCAGAACAGAACTGAGCTCCGTAGAATTTTCAGTGGCTGATTTTTGGAAGCAGGTTGCCAGGGCTTTCCTGCAAGGTACTTCTGAGTGGACTTGAACTGCAAAGGTTTTGGTCAGTAGCCAAGATAACTGTTTGTACCACTGAAGGACTCTGTTTCTCTCTAAAGTAAAAAGAAAACTGGGGACACAAAGGTTTGCCCCTCTGAGGTTTCTGGTTATTTTTCTTCCCAAATGTAAAGAGAAGATATCTGAGCCAATTCAATTAAAAATATAGGTTTTAAGTAAATGTGTATGCCAAGTGCTGACAGTACTAAAAAACAATAGCAAAGGGTGTGGGGGGGTGCGCTAATTTTAGATGAGGGTGCCCTGGTGCAGGCACTTACAGGTCCCCTAGGACTCAGGTGACACAGCAGCACAAAGCGACAGACAGCCTTTAAACAACAGAAACTGGTCGCCCCACAGTTGTGGAGGCCGGCAGTCTGCTTTCCGGGGTTTCCACAGGCTCTAGGGGAAGAATCTTCGTTGACTTACTCAGCTTCTGGTAGCCAGTGAAGGAATCTCCACTGGACTGTACTTCCTCTGTCTCTGTGTCTCTCCTCCTCTTTCCTAAGAGAGACCCCACTCAGATGAGTTAGGACCCACCCTTCTCTGGGGTGACCTCGTGCTGACTGCCAACATCTTCAGAGACCATTATTTCCAAACAGGGTCTTGGTGAAGAACCCAATATATCTGTTTGGGGGGGACACACGTCAATCCACAAAGGTGTGTTGTTTACAGATACACACATCCATATACACACACATACCTACATACACCCAAAAGCCAAACCCACTGTCATTGAGTCGATTCTATCTCATACTGACTCCTTCCCCTAAACAAACAAACCCAAGTCATTGCCTTTCAGTTGACGGACTCACTGTGCCCCTATAGGACAGAGTGGAATCATCTCACAGGGTCTCCAAGGCATTAAATCTTTATGGAAGTGTGACAGTATGACGTCTCTGTCCCACGGAGCATCTGGTGGCTTCACAGTGCTGACTTCCTCGTTAGTAGCCACGCACTGTCTCCACTCTGTCCCCAGGGCTCCTCATACATACATCTCTGTTCAGACACAGTGTTTCTTACCCTTCAGCAATTCAAGTTTCAGGGTCTCACTGTGGCATTGTTCATGATAGCAAAAATCAAGCCATTCACTTATGAAGATTTATATGGCATTTAGTATGTTTCAGACACGGTCCTAAGTGCTTTACGAAGATTAACTCACTTAGCCCTCAATATCAGACCTATGGAATAACTACTATCATCTCCTTTTCCACAGGAAAACTGAAGCCCAGAAGTTAAATCATTTTTCCAGGTTAAACTTCCATTCTTCCTCCCTAGTCAGTGCTTTATGCATTTCATCTTCCCACTGCTCTTACGATAAAGGCGTAACATCTTACAAAGTCTTGGTCGTCTGAAGCCTGCGTGCCTCCCTGGTCACACCACTACTCTGGAGCTTCTTTGGGTCCTCTTTGCCTCGCTCCCTCTGGCCCCGGGGTCTTTGCAGATAGTCTTCTCTCTTCCTGAAACGATTCTGCTCCTCCACTAGTTTCCTGCTGCTGTCACTACTCCATGGAAGCCTCTGTGACCTCTGTGACTAGGTCAAGTCTCTCTTGTAGAGCAGCATGCCCCCTCCTGGTAGCACTTCTGGCTTTTGTAATTCCACAATGATTCTGTCTCCTCTCCTCCTAGCCTGTAAGCTCTATGATGCCAAGAACCACGTCTGTTTTGCTCACTCTGGCATCCTCCCTTTCTTTCTGAGTGCCTGGCACAAAATCACAAGCCGCAGCGAATCTGGTCAAGAACGAGTGCTGCGCATCTCTAAAGGTTAGACAGAAGCTTAGGCGGCAGTGAGATCATGTTCATGAAAGAGGGACAATCCAAAAAAGGAGGCTGCACACCTAGAAGAATGAGATACATGTTGCTGAACTGTACATGTACAGACTGTTCAGTGGGTACATATTCTATGTATATTTTCAGCAACAGCTTTTTAAAGTTTTAAAGAATGAAGTACTGTGAAGGAAGAGCTGAGTGTCTAGAACACTGGTCTCTGCTCCTGTCAGGGGCTATAGACAGCTTTCCTGTGGGGCTGCCATTGGAGCTGACCTTTGAAGGCTGACCAGGAATTAACTAGGCTACGTGGGAGAAGAAATCAGGCAGTGGGTTGGCACATGCACGTGAAAGGAGCACAGTGCACCAAATTAAAGGATGGGATGACTGGAGTTCAGACAGGAAAGCAGAACAGAAGAAGCCAGAGGGCTAAGACGAGCCAGACGACCCAATGCTTTATGGGGAGGACATCCATAGCACGAATGTTCAAACCAGGGCACTTGAGTTCACTCACTGTTCACATGTCACTGCATTTACTCGTTATTCTGTTCATTCACAGAATGTCACTCTTGTTGTTGTTAGATGCCACTGAGTCAGTTCCAACTCATAGCGACCCACGCACAACAGAATGAAATGCTGCCTGGTCTTCCACCATGTCCACAACTGTTTTTATGCTTAAGCCCACTGTCGTGGCCACTGTGTCACTGCATCTCATTGAGGGTCTTCCTGTATTTTGCTGACCCTCTCCTCTACCAAGCACAATGTCTTTCTCCAGGGACTGATCCCTCCCGACAACACGTCCAAAGTATGTAAGACACAGTCTTGCCATCTTTGCTTCCAAAAAACACTCTGGTTGTACTTCTTCCAAAACAGATCTGTTAGTTCTTTTGGAGGTCCATGGTACATTCAACACTCTTCTCCAACACCACAATTCAATGGCATTACTTCTCCTGTCCTCTTTGCTCACTATCCAGCTTTTGCATGCATATGATGTGACTGAAAACACCATGGATTGGGTCAAGTGCACCTTAGTCCTCAAGACAACATCTTTACTTTTCAGTATTTGGAAGAGGTCTGTTTTAGTCAGCTAGTGCTGCTGTAACAGAAAGACCAGAGAGTGGATGGCTTTAACAAAGGAAAGTTTATTCTTACGCAGTCTGGTAGACTACAAGTTTCCCCCTTGTCGGCTCTACAGGAAAATCCGGTATTGCATCAGTCTTTGTCTAGGGAGCGTCTTGGGGCAGGAACTGGTGATGCTTTCTTGATGGTGTGTGGTTCCCAATTCTCTGCCTGCTTCCCTTTTATCTCCTGCAGAATGAAAGGATTAAGGGTGGTACAAGCCATACTCCAGGGAAACTTCCTTTACAGTGGAGCAGGGAGGTGATCTTCAGAAGGGATTTACAGTCCCACCCTAATCTTTAACATACAGAACAGCAAAATGACAAAATGGAGGACAATCATAGAATACAGGGAATCATAGCTCAGCCACAGGGCTACATCTATGTTCAGGGGGACACAATTCGATCCATGACAAGGTCCTTGGCAGCAGATTTTCCCAATGCAACATATCTTTTGATTTCTTGACTGCTGCTTCCATGGGCGTGGACTGTGGAACTAAGTAAATGAAACCCTTGACAACATCACTCCTTGGTTCATTTATGACAATGTTGCTGACTGGTCCAGTTGTGAGGCTTTTTGTTTTCTTGATGTTGAGGTGCAACCCGTACTGAAGGCTGTGGTCCTTAATCTTCATCAGTGTTTCAAATCTTCTTCACTTCCAGCAAGTAAGGTGGTGTCACCTGTTGTAATGAGTCATCCTCCAATCCTGATGCCTTGTTCTTCTCCATAGAATCCAGCTTCTCAGATTATCTGCGTGGCATACCCAGACTGAAAAGGTTATGTTGAATGGATACAATCCTGACACACATCTTTCCTGCCTTTAAACTATGCAGTGTCCCCTTGTGCTGTCTGCACAACTGCTTCTTGATCCATACACAGATGCCTTAAGAGCACAATTAAGTGCTCTGGAATTCCATATTATAGTCACTTTCAAATGATCTTGAGCAGGATTTTACTTGTGTATGATATCATATTGTTTGGTAATTTCTGCATTCAGTTGGATCACCTTTCTTTGGAATGGGCATAAATATGGATCTCTTCCACTCAGTTGACCAGGTAGCTGTCCTCCAAATTTCTTGGCACAGATGAGTGAGCACTTCCAGCGCTGCATCTGTTTGTTGAAATATCCCAATTGATACTGCATCAATTCCTGGAGCCTTGTTTTTTGCCAATGCCTTCAATGTAGCTTTGACTTCTTCTTTCAGTACCATCGGTTCCTGATCATATGCTACCTCTTCAAATGACTGAATATCGACCAGTTCTTTTTAGTATAATGACTGAGTATCCCTTGCATCTTCTTTTGATGCTCCCTGAGTCATTTATAAGTTTCCCTGTAGAATCCTTCACTATTGCAACTCAAGGCTTGAATTTTTTCTTCAGTTCTTTCAGCTTGAGAAATGCAGAACTTGTTCTTCCCTTCTGGTTTTCCATGTTTAGCTCTTCACTCTTATCATTGTAATACTATGTCTTCTCAAGCTGCGCTTTGAAATCTTCTATTTAGGTCTTTTATTTCAGCATTCCCTCCTTTTGCTTTAGCTGCTTGATGTTCGAGAGCAAGTTTCAGAGTCTGACACTCGAATTGGTCTTTTCTTTCTTTCCTGTCTTTTTAATGACCTCTTTCTCTCTTCAAGGATGATGTCTTTGATGTCATTCCACAAACTGGTCTTCGGTCACTAGTGATCAACACATCAAATCTGTTCGAGAGAGGTAGTCTTTAAAACTCAGGAGGGACATATTAAAGGTCATATTTTGGCTCTTGTGGAATTCTTCTAATTTTCTTTAATTTCAATTAGAATCTGCATATGAGCAATTGATCATCTGTGCCATAGTCAGCACCTGGTCTTGTTCTGACTGCTGGTACGGAGTTTTTCCATCATCTTTTTCCACAGATATAAGTCAGTTCAGTTCCTGTGTGTTCCATCCAGTGAGGTCCATGTGTACAGTCACCTCTTGCGTTGGTTAAAAAAGGTATTTGCAATGAAGAAGTTGTTAGTCTTGCAAAATTCTATCATGTGATCTCCAGCATTATTTCTATCACCAAGGCCGTATTTTCCAACTACCGATCTTTTTTCTTTGTTTCTAAGCTTTGCATTCCAGTCACCTGTAATTATCAATGCATCCTGACTGCATGTTTGATCAATTTCAGGCTGCAGAAGCTGGTAAAAATCTTCAATCTCTTGATCTTTGGCCTCAGTGGTTGGTGTGTGAGTTTGAATAATAGTTGTATTAACTAGCCTTCCTTGTAGGCATATGGATATTATTCTATCACTGACAGCACTGTACTTCAGGACAGATCTTGAATTGTTCTTTCTGATAACGAACACAATACCGTTCAAGTTTTCATTCCCAGCACAGTAGACCATGCGACTGTTGGATTCAAAATGGCCAAAACCAGCCCATCTTGGTTCCCTAATGCCTGGGATATCAACGTTTAGGTGTTCCATTTCATTTTTGATGATTTCCAAGTCTCCTAGGTTCATACTTTGTAAATTGCACATCCTGATAATTAATGGATGTTTGCAACTGTTTCTTCTCCTTCTGAGTCGTGCCACATCAGTGAACGCAGATCCTGAAGGCCTTATTCACCCATGTCATTAAGGTGAGCTCTGCTCTGAGGAGGCAGCTCTTCCCCAGTCATCTTCCAAGTGCCTTCCAACCTGGGGGGCTCATCTTCTGGCACTATATCTGACAATGTTCCACTGCTATTTGTAAGGTTTTCCTAGGCTAATTCTTTCCAGAAGTAGACTGCTGAGTCCTTCTTCCTAGTCTGTCTTAGTCTGAAAGCTCAGCTGAAACGTGTCTACCATGGGTGACCCTGCTGGTACCTAAATATGGGGCACAGATTCCAGTATCACAGCAACAAGCAAACCTCATTGACAGACATAAGATAAACATAAATAACTCAGTAGGACTCCTTTACACCACTGAAGGGACCATCAAAGGGGAAATCACCAAATCAATACTGTTTTCATTATCTAATGCTGCTTTAACAGAGTTACCACAAATGGAAATTTTATTTGTCACAATCCAGTAAGCTACAAATCCAAATTCAGGGTGTTAGCTCCAAGGGAAGGCTTTCTCTGTCGGCACTGGAAGAAGGTCCTTTTTGTCAACCTTTCCCTGGAGTGGAAGCCACTGAGCTGCAGGGACTCCGGTCCTTTCCAAAGGATGCACTCAGCTCCCAGCACTGCTTTCTTTCTTGGTGGTGTGAGGTTCCCCCAATCTCAGTTTGTCTCCCTTTCCTTTACATACCAAGAGACTGAAAAAAGGCACAAAACAATCCCACACATTAAATCCTGCCCCACAAACACAGCAGCACTCATTTACCCTCATCATTAACATCATAGAGGCAGGAATTCCAACATGCAGAAAAATCACACAGTATCAGAAACTACAGCGTAGCCAAATTGTTACAGATCTGGGGGGAAATAGAATTCAATCCATGACATCTCACCCTTTGTTCTCTAAAACTACCACATCTTTGCAACACGTAGAACATACTCACCCCCTCATACAGAAAATCTTAAAGGCCAAGTCCAAAATTCAGAGATTCCTCTTCTGCTGTAAAATCTAGAATACAAGCTACCTACTTCTAAAATACAATGGCAGAACAGGCAGGCACAGGTCAGGCATTTTCATTACAAATGGGAGAAAGGCAAAACAGGGAACAAGTAAGTCAGCAAAACACACTGCAGTAGCCTTCAAAGCTTGGAAAATAATCTTCTGTTCTCTGAGACTTTTTTTTTAAATTGTGGTTAAGAGCAAGTATACAATCCAAATAAATTTTGCATGCCTGCCTATCTGCCTGTCTGATCTCCCCCTTGGACCTGTACTACAGCTCTGTCTTCCATGTCCACTGGGACAGCAACTCTTGCTTTCTTGGCTTCAGGCACAGAACTTTTTATGTCCACAATTAGAAACATCATGGGCCATAACTCCACCCTTTCATATCCTGGAAGTCATGGCCATATCTTTGAGACTGAGACAGCTCAGCTTCCCACACTCTCCGTCTCTTCAGCTCCTGCTCCCCACAGCCTAATGCTTCAGGCTCACGCCCGTATCTTTCCTGCTGGGGCAAGTGTTCCAAATTTCTGTAGCTCCATGATTCAAGTGCCTGGAGGCACCCCATTAAGTAGCCTCCTGTACACAGACACTCAGCTCTCTCGCTCCGTAGGTCGGCTCCAGTGCTGTCCCATGGTGGTCCGGTTCTGCCGCTATTGTTTCTCACAATCTGTGCCTTCTTCGGTGTTAACAGTTCTCCTAAGTTCCTTCTGAGTCTTCTGTCCATTCACAATTTCAAAACCGCTTCCATGCTTTAGCTGTTTGTTAGAACAGCACCCCACTGTCAGTATCAAATTCTGTTTTAGTTATCTGGTGCTGCTTTAACAGAATTACCAGAAGTAAATGCCTTTAAAAAGAGAAATTCTGTCACAATGCAGAAAGCTAAAAGTCCACACTCAGGATGTCTGCTCCAATGGAAGGCTTTCTCTGCTGGCAATGGAGGAAGGTCCTTGTCATCAATTTTTCCCTGGACTGGAACCTTCTGAGGCACAGGGACCCCGGTCCTTTCCAAAGGATGCACTCAGCTCCTGGCACTGCTTTCTTTCTCGATGGTGTGAGGTCCCCTATTCTCATCTTGCCTCCCTTTTGTTTATACTCCAAGAGATTGGCTCAAGGCACTAAACAATCCCACGCATTAAATCCTGCCCCATGAACACAACAGCACTCGTCCGCTCTCATTGACATCATCGAGGCAGGAATTCCAACATGGAAGAACATCACGCAATACTAGGTATTATGGCCTAGCCAAAGTCCTACAGATTTTGGGGGAGCACAATTCAATCCATGACAAATACCATTTACAATAACTCCCAAGAAGATAAAATACCTAGGAATAAATCTAACCAGATATGTAAGAGACCTACACAAAGAAAATTATAAGACCCTACTGCAAGAAACCAAAAGAGACTTACAAAGTGGAAAAACCTACCTTGGTCATGGATAGGAAGACTTTAACGTTCTGAAAATGTCTACGCTACCCAATGTGATCTACATATACAAAGCAATCCCAATCCCAATTCCAGTGTTATTTTTTAATGAGGTGGAGAGACAAATCACCAACTTCATTTGGAAAGGGAAGAAACTCTGGATAAGTAAAGCACTACTGAAGAAGAGCATGACAAGAGGCCTCAGACTACCTGACCTTAGAACCTATTACACTGCCACGGTAGTCAAAACAGCCTGGTACTGCAATAGAAACAGCTATACAGACCAACAGAATAGAACAGAGAATCCAGAAACAGCACCAGCCAACTATGAACAGCTGATATTTGACAAAGGCCCAAAGGCTGCAAATGGGGAAAAAACAGTCTCTTGAATAAATGGTGTTGGCAAAACTGGATATCCACTGAAAAGAGACCCATATCTCACACCTTACACAAAGACTTAACTCAGAATGGATCAAAGACCTAAATATCAAGTTTAAAACAATAAAGATTATGGAAGAAAAAAATATGGACAACACTGGAAGCTCTAACACATGGCTTAAATGGACTACAAAATATTTACTAACAATACACAAACAGCCAAAAAACAGATCAATGGGAACTACTAAAAACTAAACACACTCATCCAAATACTTTATCGTAAATGTAAAAAGACCACCTACAGACTGGGAAAAAAGTATCTGGCAGCCATGTGTCTGATCAATATCTAATTTCCATCATCTACAAGACACTGCAAAATATCAACAAGGAAAAGACAAATAACTCAATTAAACCGTGAGCAAAGGATATGGACAGGCACTTCTCCAAAGATGACACCCAGACAGCCGAAAGACACATGAGGAAATGCTCACAGTCATTAGCCATTAGAGAATTCTAAAACAAAGCTACAATGAAATACTGTAAGGCTGGCACTAACCCCCAAAAACAAATGTTAGGCTGTGGAGAGACTGGAACTCTTCTACACTGCTGGTGAGAATGCAAAATGGTACAACTTTTTTAGAAAGCAATTTGGCTCTTCCTTGAAGAGCTAGAAATGGAAATACCACATGATCTAGCAATCCCACTGGCTGGAATATATTCTAGAGAAATAAGGGCTATCTCACAGATACATGCACATGAATGTTTATTGTGACACTGCCCACACAGCTAAAAGGTGGAATCAACCTGGGTGCCCATCATGAGATGAATAAACAAACAAACCATGGTATACATTCACAAGGGAACACTGTGCAAGTACAAAAAATGATTTTAGTAAACATAACCTGGAATTAACTGGAAGACATTATGCTGAGTGAAATCAGTCAGTTGCAAAGGGCAAATACTGTATGAGACCACTATCTATAAGGACTTATGAAAAAGATTATGCACAGAAGAAAACAATCTTTGGCAGGTACAAAGGTAAGGAGGGAGAGAGTTATTCACAGATTAGATGGTTGACATGAATTCGGTTAGGTGAAGGGAGTGACAGCACACAGCAGAAAGCAGGTGAGCACAACTGGACTACACCATAGGCTAAACAGTTTTCTAAATACAACCCAACACTATAAAGGACAGAGTAGCAGGGAAAGTGGGCTGGGGACCATGGTTTCAGGGGATGCAGAGGTCAACTGGTGTAACTAGTCTTTTTCTAAGAGATTGTTATGCATCCCATATTGGTGAGTGGTGCCCAGAGTCTTAAAAGCCAGCAAGCTGCCATCCAGAGGAACAGCAATGGGTCCCAAACCACCTGGAGCAGATGAAAAGCAAGAACATCAAGGACATGAGAAAAATGAGCCCAGGAGACAGAAGGGTCCACATGATTCGGAGATTACATTAGCATAAGACCTGAAGAACTAGATGGTGCCCGGCCACCACCAAAGACTGCCCTGACAGGAGACACAATGCAGAGTCCCTGATGTGGCAAAAGAGGAAAAGGGGTGTGCGGATCTCGTATTGTATTACAGTAACGAGCAGACCTGATGGTCTGACAACCTGGAGGGTCCCCTGAGAACGTGGCTCCTGAACTTGCTGCTAGCCCTGAGCTAAAACCAGTACTGAAGCCAACATTTCAGACAAAGACTGGACTGGACTCAGGGATACAGAGTGACACAGGTGGTACATGTACTATGGCTGAATATACACATGAGGCTGCTCGACCCATTTTTTTAGAGGGAAGAGGAGAGGGTAGAGAGGAGGGAACAAGTGTTGGTTGAGTGGATACTGGAGCAAAGGGTGGACGAGTGTGCTGTCACAGGGCTGGGAAAGCAGAGTTGCAGGGAGGCGGGTGCTTGTGGTTTTTATATGGAAAATTGACTTGGATTTTAAATTTTCACTTAAGCACAATACAAAATTCTTAAAAAAAAATCTAATGCAAAGAATATCACATTAGTCCATACTCCAAGTTACAAGTCTATTTTAAGGGGCCATGCTGAATGATTTACAAACAAATGCATTTTAAAGCAGGCAAATTTTTCCCAAGTCATGTCTTCTCCTGTATACTCAGCCATAAATAATAGACTCTCATGTTCTGTTGAGGTATTACATAAACACAGTGATAAAGTGTATTTAATCTTCATTTCCCTTTTGCTAAATAACAAAATTAAATGGCAGCAACACAGAACAAACTACCTACGCCTGGGCCTACAACCTTTAAGGACGGCACGCTTTCAGCACAGTGACTGACCCACTGTTTTGTGCAGTGACTCGACATCCACCAACCACCTTAGAGCTTGCTTGATAAAATACCATCCACAATTATTCATTCAACAAGTATCTACCAAAAGCGTACTATTACAGTAGAAAAGCCTGCTACCCAGCAGAATGAGAACCCAGGACACTTCCTTGTGCTCATGAAGAACCTGCGCACAGACCAAGAGGGCACATGACGGCTTAGTCAGCAAGGGCACGCAGCAGGGCTGCATCTTCACAGTGTTCCTATTCAATCTGCATGCCGAGCAAACACACCGAGAAGCCAGACTACATGAAGAACGTGGCACCAGGACTGGAGGAAGAGGCATTAACAGCTCGGGTGCGCCAGTGACACGACCCTACTTGCCACTGACGAACAGGACTCGAAGCAGTTCGATGGAGATCAAAGACCACAGCCTTCAGTGTGGAATGCACCTCAACAAAAACAAAAATCTCACAACTGGATGAGTCACCAAGATCATGGTGAATGAAGCAGAGACTGAAGTTGTCACGGATTTCAGTTTACTTGGATCTCCAATCAACACCCAATCAAGACACCAGGCAACACATTACACTGGGAAAACATGCTGCAAAAGAACTCCTCTGAGTACTGAAAAGCAAAGACACCGCTTCAGGACAACAGTGCACCTGTCCCCAGCTGTGGCATTTTCAGTTCCCCCATAGGCATGTGAAAGCTGAATAAGGAAGACAGAAGAAGACCTGATGCATGTGAATTACAGTGCTGGTGAAGAATACCGAATACACCATGAACTGCCAGAAGAATGAACATACTGGTCTTGGAAGAAGTACAATCAGAATGCTACTGAGAAGCAAAGAGGGCAATAATTTATCTCACGTACTCTGGACATGCTATCTGGAGGGACCAGTCCCTGGAGAAGGACATCTTGCTCGGTAGGGGTCAGGACAGATAGAAAGACCCTCAAAAACATGGCCTGACACAGTGACTGCACCAAAGGGCTCCAGCGTAACGACCGACGGTGCGGGACTGGGTGGTGTTTCCTTCGCTGTAGGTGGGATCCCTTTGAGCTGAGGCGGGACAGCTCCTAACACCAACTGTGTACTAGGCCCTGTGCTAAAAATCCTACACAACAGATGCTGGAAAGCACAGAAACAAAAGAGTTGGACTTTGTCCTCCTTGAAAATAATTATATTCTATAAACATATATTTGGGCAGCTCTGAAATATTTCTCCACTGGGAAACTTATTCTCAAAGGATTGATACTATAAAAGTTTGATGATCACTAAACAGTTCCCTCCCCCTCCAAATTCACCATCAAGGAGCTCAATAAACAGAAATTTTAGTGCCATATGTCACTTTTCATGTGACATAAGGTGAAATGTTGGACTACTAGCCAAAAGACTAGTGACTCTCAACCGCACAAAGGTGCGTAAGATAGGCCTGGTGATCCGCTTTCAGAAGCTCACGGCTTCAGAACCCTATGGAGCAGTTCTATCCCGCAGAGGTCGTTTCGCCATTGGTCAGAATCGACTCAGTGGCAAGTAACAACGTATCACTTTTTATTGGGAATCTGAGGATACACCACATGAAATGTCAGTGTTTTTAAGGAAAAGTACGATTATTGAGATGAAACAAATTTAATCAAAATACGTTCCATTACACTCGGTTATCTCATGCCAGTGTGATGCTATACATTCCTTTTAAAGAATGCTCCACTGAAACCAGTCCAGAAGCCATCTCTTCACACAAAGACTGGACCAGACTGTAAGAGACAGACGCGTGTGCTTCCTGGCTTCAATACCCATGGGAGTCTGTCGCAGCAGCTCCTCTCTTGGGGTGATGATGGCGCAGGAGGACAGGAGTCGGACGGACGGATATGGTACACACAGTGTGCAGGAGCGTGCTGCCACGGGGTGGTGACAGAAGTGACAGTGGCGCTGTGGTGTGCGTGCCGGGTTTTCTGTGGCCAACTGGATTCTCAGCTTTTACTTAAAGACTATAAACTGCTCAAATACTTCAACTGCAGCTTATGTGTGAATCTTTATTGCACGGGAAGCATGCCAGGTGCCTGAAGGGGTGGCTATCCACTGACAAGATCTCAAGGGGTCAAATGGGTACAACAGAATCCCGCTACCTGGCTCCTTTGGTTTTCAGGGAGCAGTCTGATGAGTGTGGCTGTGCGCTGTGCTGAGGCAGAATTGGCCCCTCCCTGTGGCCCAGTCTTGGCTGTTTTCGTCTGTTTCTGACACCTGTGATCGCTCTCCTGACTGTATGAGTCTGCACTGTTTGACTGCCCTTGCTGCAGAAACCACCACCTGTCACCATAACCTTTACAGGGTACAGTGGTGGTTCTGGGTAACATCGTGGAGACCGCTCTGCATCCAACCATCGCACAGATAACTTACTGCCAAACGGTACCCACTTCTCACCACAAGTTAACGATGCACTGACCAAAAGGCTCCTTTTTGTTGCAGGTCAGCAGTGCTGACCACACCTTTGAATGTCAGCATTTATTTTCAGTCAATTTATGTGGAACTCATCTGTCCAACTTTCTGCCTTTTCAGAGGGCACTTAAATGGCAGGAAACAGATACAGAGGATACTCCCACATCAGCTGCAGATTCCACAGTAATATTCTGGGGCTTGTGTTCCACATTCTTTCCACTGGTCTTCATCCAGGACAGACTCTAGCTTTCCTGGAGGGTCACGGAAGGCTCATCTCCAGAGGGAAGTTTCTGAGACCACCGCTGTGCTGCTCACCAACGAGTGAAAGCCTCCAGACACCACCTGATGGCCTCCCTGGCCTCAGTCAGGTGACGTCTAAATCTGAATGTTTGTGTAAAAGTTGTCGTGATTGTTCAACAGTCAGCATATTACTGAGGGACCAAAGGAAAAGCAAAAACATCAGTGCTTGTACGGCTCACCCAGGAAAAGCAGTCTAGTGACTACGAAAACCCTGCCCTACGAAATGCTGTAACCTAATGGCCACATATGTAACATGTCTCATCAGGATGCAGAAACAACTCCTCTTCAGTCTGACGTTTCATGTGGCACCCCCAACACCTAGTCTTGACAGTGACTATCACAACAAGGAAGAAACTTTGGGTCCCCCACAATGTATGTCACACAGTTTTTTAAAAATGGCCATGTGCGTTACAGCACACATGATGTGTGGCACTCTAGCTCATTCTATGCAGCTACAAAAGCAGTAAATGAAAGAGAAGTCTCACACTGGGCATTGGCAGAGAAACTGAGATAACCACGGGGAAATGCCCCAACCTGAATCCACCACCCTCCTGTTTAGACAGACAGGTACCTCTGAGACAAGGACACGCACCGAAAGCCCCCCTGCTCCAGCTGTCACCTCAGCCCTGCTCCTCCCAGCTGGAAGCCCCGGCTGCTGCAACCCTGAGGCCCCACACGTGTTCTGGGCTTATCCACGGGGAAGCAAACACCCAGGAACAGGAATGTCTAGGATTTCAAAGAACATTTTATAAGGCATGGTTTGAATTAAAAAGTCATTTATTCAAAAATATTATCTCTCAATTCTTATTCCATATTAAATCAAATCAAGGAGTGATACTACAAAGCAACAGTTGATCAGTTCACTTTGTATAAAAAAACAAAATCAAAACCCCTGCCATCAAGTTAATGCCAACCCACTGCGGCCCAATGGGACTGAGCCCAGAACTGCCCCATAGGATCCCCAAGGCCGTAAGTCTTCACAGAGGCAGCTGGTGGGTTCCAAACTGGATCTTGTGACCAGCAGCCAAGAACGTTCGCCACTGCCCTGTCAACCTGTTGACATCAAGTGAATTCAGACTTCTAGTGATCCTACAGCACGAAGCAGAACTGCCCTTTAGAGTTTCCAAGGAGCAGCTGGTGGATCTGAACTGTCGACCTCTCGACCGGCAGCCGAGCTCTGTAACCACTGTACTGCCAGGCTCCTCCTTCTGTCCAGGAGGCAGCTCACTACAACACAAGTTCCACTCACTCACTTCTTCACCGAAGGGAAACGTGGTCGGTCAACTCCACACCCAGAGACTGTTTTACAGTTAGCCTTCATCTGTTGGTGTGCAGTTCAGCTGATACAAAATGATACTGACTTAAAAGAGCATCCAATCAGTACTCTGGCTTTTTTTTTTGGAAAATTCAAGGAAAACTTGATTGTTTGGAAGAGTCTTCACTTTCAGCGCTCAGGGATGAGCTAGGGACTCCACGAGCCTGCCCTGTGCTTCCTTACTCGCACTCTCTGTACTCCAGCGATTCCAATTCTGGAACATACCTGCTCAGAGAGGGCTGCAAACACCACACAGACCCCCAAATTTCACAGATAAAGGTCTTACAGAGGGTGTCCACTTTTGATCACCTTTACGTTAATGCAGAGGACATCAGGACTCTAAAACACACACAGTTCAGTGGAGACCCTTGAGGACTCTTCGCGTTGGACCCTGAAGGGCAAACACCGGTGTCAGCTCTGATGGTTCACAAAGTCAGTCTTTTCTCCACGGTTTCCTGGTAAGCAATGAACCTTCTCAAATTCACTTTCACATTGTTGAGAACACACAGCTGCTCCTGACTGCAGCTACTTCTCCCTTCTTTTCGCATCTGCCAGAAAAGCAAGACATGTGACTTGGAACATAATATTCAATAGTTTAAATAAAGGAAACATTTAATTTAGGGTGTACTTAACCATCTCCTGAGCTGCCAGAATTGGGTAAAACATTTTCACTTCTAAGGTAAATGGAACAAGGTATATATGCCACAAAGGTAAATTAAAGTAAGTGCCTTGAAAATAACACCGACCAAAATGACTGAAATGTATACTTTAAAAAGGCAAATTTTATCGTATGTTGATTACATCTTAGAAAAGAAAGACCAGGCAAGGAGAGCAGTGGGAGCTGCACATTGGCGGGCATGCAGATTTAAACCCAACTGTACACTTTCACTCCATCACAATAAACAAATAAATGAAATGATTCCTTCAAATTAACACTGTCACCAGCAAACAGACTACCACACAAGGTCTGACAACTAAGTCTGCGAACGTCATTTCTAAGTGCTACATACCTTGCTGAGTATCACTAGGGTCACCTTTGCAGAATTTCCCTTGGGAAGCTATGCACCAAGGCCAGTGCCTAGTCCACCCTTCAGAGCAATGTCAAAACTCTGCAATGGCCCTTGCACATGGTGGCATGGTGGCAAGTTCATGCACTTAGCTGTCTAGTTGTCTGTGAGGGAGTTTTTAGCAAGTAAACAAGTAATTATTGGAACACCCTCCCTACTCACCTAATCTGGCCCCCAGTGACTTTTTTCTTTACCTGAAAATAAAGGAAATATTGGAAGGAAGGCATTTTGACGGCATTCAGGACGTCAAGGATAGTATAACAACAACTCTGATGGCCATTTCAGAGAAAGAGTTCCAAAATTGCTTAGAAGGGTGGGCTAGGCACAGGCGTCGGTGCATAGCTTCCCAAGGGGAGCGCTTCAAAGGTGCGTTGTGACATCCAGCAGTGGGGTATGCAGCACTTCTTCTAGGACCAGTCACGAACTTAACTGTCAGTCCTCGTATTACTTTAACTCATTCTCAATGCTACAGAACCCTAAGAGTTGTATCTGAGCAGCTGTACCAACAGTGATCAGTTTCAGGACATACCATCCTCTAGTACAGAGCAGTGGTTTCACAGCTTCAGCATCTGGAAGGCTGTCACAAACTGGTGGGTTGCTGAGGTCTGTGGTGGGCCTGAGAATCAGCATTTCTAAGGGACCAGGTGACGTTGATGCTGCGGATCGGGTTCCACTGGAGAACCGCTGAGCCACAGAAGCGTCTTTGTTAAATGTCATCTGGCCTACAACACAGTGAACAAGAGCTTCTCCAAGTCAGTACAGCACATCAGCTGTGAACATTGTGCTTTTTTAAGACTAATCTGTATGAAATCAAACCGACAACAGTAACTTGAAATGTTGGATGAACAGTTTGGGGATAGTGAGTTTACACTAACAGTGGTGGAATAATTTGGAAAAGGACAGAAAGATGGAAACACAAGTTGAAAAATGTCACCAATATCACTGAACTACACACTAACAAAGTGCTGAAATTGTGTCTTTGGCTGGGTATACTTTCATCAAAAAAAAAAAAAAAAAAAAAGAATACTGCACAGCCTGTAATGCAACTATCTGTACTTTCATTTTATACAAATGCATTTTATATATATAAAATTTTAGCCGCTGTATACATACTGTGTATTTATTAAAAACTACAAGCTTGACAATTAGACAAGACCAAGAAATAAAGGGCACCTGCATCGGCAAAGAGGAAGTTAAAATCTCCCTGTTTGCAGATGACATGATTGTATATGCAGAGAATCCCAAGGAATTTATAAGTAAGCTACTCAAACTGATAGAAGAGTTCAGCAAAGTCTCAGGATACCAAGATAAGCATAAGTAAATCAGTAGGATTCCTTTATACCAACGAGACTGTTAACAAAGAAATCATCAAATCAACACCACTTACTATATAGACCCTAAGAAGATAAAGTACCTATGAATTAATCTAACCAGAGAAATAACAGACCTTTACAAAGAAAACTATAAGCCCTTACTACAAGAAACTAAGACAGACTTAGATAAATGGAAAAACCTACCCTGCTTACGGACAGGAAGACTTAACACTGAAAATGTCTATTTTACCCAAAGCAATCTACTTATATAATGCAATCCCAATATAAGTTCCAGCATCATTTTTTAATGAGATGGAGAAACAAACCACCAATTTTGTCTGGAAAGGGAAAAAGCCCCGGATAAGTAAGGTACTACTAAAGAACACTCTGGGAGGCCTCTCATTACCGACCTTAGAACATACTACACTGCCACAGTGGTGGAAACAGCCTGGTACTGGTACAAGAACAGACAGATCGATCAATGGAACAGAACTGAGATCCCAGAGATGACACCATCAGCCTATGAACAGTTGATATTTGACAAAGGCCCTAAGACATTAAACTGTGGTAAAAACCTTATCTTCAACAAATGGTGCTGGCAAAATTGGAGATCCATCTACAATAAACTGAAACAAGATTCATATCTTACACCTTATACAAAAACTAACTCCAACTAGATAAAAGACCTAAATACCAAATCTAAAACGATAAAGCTCATCCAAGAAAAGATAGGAACAACAATGGAAGTTTTAATACGCAACGCAGACAGACTTCAAAATCTGTCAAACAAACCACAATCAACAGAAGACAAAATAGATAAACAAGAACTATTAAGAATCAAACACTTTTGCTCATCCAAAGACTTTATCACAAAAGTTAAAAGACCACCTACAGAATGGGAAAAAATATTTGGCAACTCTATGTCAGACCGACGCCTGATCTCCATAATCTATAAGATACTACAAAATATCAGTAAGATGATAAATCATCCAATTAAGTGATGGGCAAAGGAGAAGGACAGACATTTCTCTAAAGAGGAGATCCAGGCAGCCAAAAAATACAAGCAGACATGTTCACAATCTTCAGTTATTAAAGAAATTCAAATCAAAACTACAATGAGATACCATCTCACCCCAACAAGGTTGGCCATGATCCAAAAAACACAAAACAACGAATGCTGGAGAGGCTGTGGAGAAAGTGGAACTCTCCTACACAGTTGGTGCAGTTGCCAAATGGGCCAGCCTCTTTGGAAAACAATCTGGCGCTTCCTTAAAAAAAGTGGATACAGATATACCATTTAACCCAGTAATTCCACTACATGGAATACATACTACAGAATCAATGCCATTCACACCAACGGACACATGCACAAGAATGTTTATCGCAGCACAGCCCACAACAGCAAAAAGATGAAATCAACCCAGATGCCCAACAACAAGGGAATGGATAGGTAAATTACGGCATACATACTCAATGCAGCACTACGCAATGATAAAGAATAACGATGATTCCAGGCAACACCTCATAACCTGGTTTCAACTGCAAGACGTTATGCTGAGTGAAAGGAGTCAGCGACAAAAGGACAAATATTGTATGAGACTGCTACAATAAGATCTCAAAAACAGACTAAGGTATGGAAGAAGACTCTGACGGCTGCAAGGGAAGGGACAGAGGGAAGGCAAGGAGGGAAGGGTTTAGATTAGATAGTTGGTAAAAACTTGGTTGGGTGAAATCAGTGATAGCACACATGAGAAACAAGAACAATATTAAGCAGACTTCAACATAATTTGAATACTCCTTCCATCTTAACCCAATACTGCAAGGACAGAGTAGCTGGGACAGGGAGCAGGGGACCATGCTCTTAGGTGAAATGGAGGCCAGCTGGCACAACTAGCATTTTGCTAAGAGGGCTCTCTGCAGCCTACATTGGTGAGCGGCATCTGGGGTCTTAAAAGCTGCCAAGCTGCCCTCCAAGGGCACAGCAAATGGTCCCAACTCAGCAGGAATGGATGCTCACTGAGGATCAAAATGACACGGGGTAAAGACAACCCAGAAGATAGAGAGACCCACGTGAGTGGGTGCCTACACAGACTCGAGACTGGAAGAACCAGATGGTACCCGGCCACCACCAGTGATAGCCGCAATGGAGCTCACTAAGCTGAGTCTCACTAGTAATACAAGAATAAAAAGGGGTGCACCCTAAGATCTCCACTAAAAGACCGTAATTTATGGTCCAGCAGCTTCGGGGTTCCCCTGGGAGCATCGTCCCTGGCCCTGATGCTGCCCTTGCCCATAAATCACAGTGAAGGTCCACTCTTTGGACACGAATGGATTGGACTTGGCAATGCACAGTGACCATATACTGGAAGCACTTTATGGTTCTATGCATCTATAGGATATCATCCTGCTGATCTCTGGCTGGAGTGAGGGGAGTGGGTGGAGAGGAGGGGAAAGGAGACTGCTGGGAGGATGAGACATGTATGGAGCAGAGAGGAATAGTGTGCTGTCACGGGGCAGGGAGAGCAGTGGAAGCTGCATATAAGTGGGCATGTAAATTTATATGGGAATGTACATTTTCACTCAGTCATAATAAAAATAAAATAAAATAAAAATAAAAACTACAAGCTTGAACAAAGCAGATTAATACTAAACTATCTTTTTTTGAGAACTAAGTCATCACTGGTGAAACCTAGCTCAACAGATAGCAGCCACCACTACTACCATTTTAAACACTAAATTAGGAAAACATGAGAAACAAATCAATAAAAATGCTCTTAAGCCTATACTGACTTTAGACGCAATAGTAACACAGAATATGCACTTCGATATGTTGCTAATTTTCTTCTGAAATAGCTGGTCTTAAAAAACTACCTTAAATTTTTTTCAGAAAACTCAAATTTCTAGGAATATAATCATCTTCACCTAAAAACTCATTATAGATTTTTAAAACAAATAACTAATATTTTTATTTTTGAAAACTACAGAATTTTAAAATTGAGATTTGGGCAACACGAAGAGAATGGAAATTTAAACTTGCAAAGAGCTGTACCATTCAAATAGCCACGTGATCCAAGTTTGTTTTGAAGTTCCTGGTCACTCTTCACTCTGACACCAAAACGCCAAGCCAGCCAACTGCCGTCGAGTTGGATCCAACTCATGACACTAAAACAGTCTGTTATATTTTTACTCCAATTTCTTAATGTTTCTGGTGACACAATCCATCCATCAACATGACTAATGAGGGATGCTGCATTCTCTGATTCAGAGAACTCTGGAGCTGTCTTGTTTTCAGGGCAACAAAGGAATTACCCACAGTAATGAAACTGCATGATATTACATGATACAGAATAAATTTTATTCTATGCATGGTGAAAGAAGTTCTTTCTTGTGGCCTTCTGCCTTTGTCCTTCAGGGAAAAAACAGTTCTCTTGAGATGTTTGCCCCCTAAGCCTGAGGAGGTACCTTTGCCTTAGTTTCCTACTTGAAAGGGTCCATGACGTCCGCCAGGTGGACTGACATTTCCCGGGTAAGCTATCAACAACTTGGTTTGGATGCTTTTGGTGTGCTCTTGGGCTGTCATCTGCCTTGGGATTAGGATGTACCTTTCAGGGACCAATCAACAGACTTGGAACAAAGTATATACAGCCTAGCAAGAGGGGATTGGTCCGTGCACTCTGTGGTCCTGGTGGGAATGCCATGCCATGAGAGTAACAAGGTGTACATGTATGTAAGCTGCAATCCCACACACGTTTTTCAGACAGAAAGCAGCAGGAAGCAGAGAGGTGGCAAGGAAACAGCTGTAACACGAGGGGTGGCAACACAGCCGGAAAGGGCCATCAGCAGTAAGTGGACAGATAGCCGGGCCAAGAAGAGCCTGTCCTCAGGGGGCCCCCACGAGGAGACAAGTCCCTAGGGCTTGACTGGAGCTGAGAAAGCTGCCCAGCACTGAAAAGGGAAATCTGGCCCACGTTTCTTCATCCTGATCTCAAGTTGCACTATGTTCCTTAACAAACCACCCAACTGTAACTGTGGTCCCTGAGTTCCACGTGACCACATAACTGTATAGGTGTTGTCCCTGAGATCCACATAACCATGTAACTCTAAGTGTGGTCCCTGAGTTCCACATGACTGCTGCAATGGATTGCAGAACACAGAAGTAGTATATGCCATAGAGGGACAACTGACATCACGCCTGATTAGTCTGGAGAATGCAAGTATCTCTGACCTCCACCTCAGAGGGATCAGCCTTGGGCTGCCCTCCCTAAAGTCAGATGGGTTCTGATGCCACTGCTGATACCAGCCCCCCTTTACAGAGTGTGACCGCACTTCGTGAGCTATAAACGTAGTCCTGACACACGCCAAGTGCTGCTAACATCACTGAACTGCAAAGAAAAGTGGAATGTGTCAGATACTGTTCTGGCCTTAAGTTACAGTGATTCCACAGGACTGAGCTATGGCTCAGCCCACCAGAATTTTACACAGCACGAAGGACGGGGTGCTACGCTCATCACCGAGACCCACCTGCACAAGCCCCACTGTGCACACTGTCACCCCGGCGGAATGCTGGCGCTCAGATAAGACGGCAACATACCTTCATTTTGAAGACAGGTTGAAATTCTTTCAGAACAGAGAGCAATTTAATTTGAACAGAAGCTTTTTCGGCTTCTTGACCATCTGCAAAGACGTCAAAAAGAGCATCCAGAGCCTCTGCTGATACGACCAGGGAGGGATCTTTGGTGGCGACCTCCAGCAGGAAGCACCCGACGGTCTGGGGACAACGACACACGTTAGTACAGGCCGGTACTCAAAGCGAATCTTCCCAGTAAGGACTTTACAGGACGTGTGAAAGACAGTTTTGTAAACCATTAACTTCTCCCCGTGTCTCCCTCAGACAGCCTTCCTTGTGGTGTCAAAATGTAAAGAAGTCTGTCTATAACAACAGTAAATAAGGATAAAGAAAACCTCCACTTTCAAAATCACATGTAGAACACTCTAACAAAAATAAATCACACAGCACACTCTCATTTTGCTTGGAAAAATCTGAACACGGACTGGATATTATGAAATTACTGTTACATAAGGCCAAGGTGTGGTAAATGTCAAAAACACTGTTCAGCTTGAGATACATACTGAAGGGATGGGGCAAAATGCCTGACCTCATTAATGACCTTTCATGTGCTCAACAAAGGAATCCACACAAAACATACACAGCAGAACACTAACGACAGTTAAATCTACCTGAACAGTACACACAACACACTGCATTTTCTGTCTCCATGTTTGGAAAAGCGAACGCTTTACCATGCAAACACTGTGACACCCTTACACCACGCCCGAGGTTTACTGGCTCTTCCCCTAAGGCGGACCTTGGACATTAGTCTCGATGAGTCGAGAGGGACCCTACAGAGACAGGGACAGACGCAGGCACGTTCACACTCACAGAGCCGGATGCTCTCACTCACTTGTATCTAATTTATCATATCATATTGCATACATATTTCTGTGTGTATATACGCATGCATGTCTGTCTGTCTGTCTCCTACCCTTAGAATGACACAGATGAAGGTGGTCACAGTGGCTGCCTCTCCTCAGTGAAGCGGGGGGACTGGGAATTGAAAGTCCACGAGTCTGCACTTACCCTTTTGCACTTTTCTAAATGTTCTGCTATACGCGTGAATTATGAACAACCACCACAAAAGCTCTTCCGTTTGGTCACCTCCACCAACAGATAAAATCTGGCATGTGCACACAGTGACACTACGCAGCTGCAGGAAGAAATCCCCAACATGGGTACACGCTGGGTAGAGCAGCTACAGGAGGACAAGTGATCCCACCGATACGAAACAGGCAGACACAGAGCGGTGAAGCTTACGAGTGGTTCCCGGGGAAGGAAGTGAGGGCGTGAGGTAGAACAGCTGCTCAGGGGCCACCAGCTCCTGCCAACAGCAGCGCAAACCGCAGCAAGGCACGGCCACAACAGTTGTACAGCAGGAAGGGCGTGACGAATGCTGTGACGTACACACGTCAAGACCGCCAGACTGGCAGGTGCCTTCTCATACACATTTTTACCACAGTAGAAGGCAACATAAACAACTCAGTCACCACTACCTAGCTCTTCCCAGGCTGAGGACCCTACCAGGTCAGCTCCTCCCCATTGGTAACCTGCCCACTAACTCCCGTCGGCCCACCGGAGGGTGACTTCACTCTTTGTAGTGAAGAGTGCTGCGCCCAGGCCCCCACGCCAAGAGCAGATGTGCACACTGAGGGCTTCAGGGGCACCCCTAGAGGTGCTGCTTACATCTCCTAAGTGACCCTGGAGTAGCTGTGAGGTGCTGTTCACAAGCACTGGGTCCCAAGGCACAGAGACCTGGAGACCCAACCCTTCATCAGCAGGAAAACACAACACGCACACATTCGAACAAGAGCAAAGGAAAAAGACTTATCCAGACAGCCTGAATTTGGCCTTTCACTGATGGCGAATTTACTTTTCAAAAAGCATCTTGGGAGTAAAATTAAATGGCAAAGTATGACTCCACTTTTCTAATACATGTTATTAGATCAAGCAGAGGGGTATATTCTAATAGTAATAAACCTTCATAAGCAACTTCTGGATGTCTTCCCACAAGGTCACCAGCTTTTATAAAACCCTACACCAAGACTTACTCTTACCCCATTTCTAATTATTTCACATTTTGTGGTTGGAAGCTAAATGTTTACCTTCAGGGTTTCAAGAGTGCCGTCTTCCTTGGCTAGGACGCTGCCGGTGAGCCCTAAGATGCTAACAGCGTTCACTCTAGCCCCGGGATTACTACTACCGACGCCGGCTCGGCACAATGTCATCAGCTGGTCGGGAGTCAGGCACTAGTGAGAGAAGAGAAAGCACTTAATCAGTGTGGAACTCAGCCACTTCCCACAGCATGTGAGAACAGGACAGACCACGACTTCATCCACAGGCTGCTAGCTTCTCAAAGCGACATAAACTCCTAGCAAAGGAGACACTACCTTTTCTCACCACTCCTCAGTACAGTTCCAGTTGGGTTTTCCAAACTGAACTCAGGCCTGATCAGGTCACTGCACTCTCTGCTATCCCAAAGCTGCAAGCCTACAAAGGAACTCCCGGTGCTACTGCATCTGAAGACGCGCTTTCATTCCAGAGGTAGGTAAGACACTCCGATTTCTTGCTTTAATACTAATCATAAAAACAAGTCTGGAGGAAGAATGTCAGTGGTCTTGTGTCAGCTAATTTAATAAATTTCATAAACCTTTATTAAATCAGCTGACACCGTACACAGTAAGGAAACCCTGTCAGCAGTTTGAACCTGCCAGGCACTCCCTGGAAACTCTATGGAGCAGTTCTACTCAGTCTTGTAGGGTCCCTGTGAGTTGGAATCAACTCGAGGGCTGTGGGTTAATACACAGTAAGGGAGCCTTTGTGGTGAGACAGTTAAGCATTCCATCGTCAAGCAGACAGTCAGCAGCTGGAATCCATCAGACACTTCTCGGAAACTGTACAAGACAGTCCTCTGTTCTGTTACAGGGCTGCTGGGGGTTGGAACTGCCTCAACGGCATAGGGTTTACAGGCTGGGCAGCCCAAGCCATGTGCTATCGACTGCCAACCAAGAGGGTGCCAGTGGGAACCCACCTAGTGGTGCTGCAGCAGAAAGATCAGGCCATCTGCTCGGTGACAAGTGTAGCTGAGAAAACACCACGGAGCAGCTTTGCTCTGTAAAGCACAGGCTCGCCATGGGTCAGAAATGACCGGATGGCAGCAGACTTGGTCTTATTTCTCATTTTTATATAAGGTAAGAACTTCTGGAATGTATGTGTTACCACAAAATATTAAAGACAGCAAAAGTCATAGAGTAATACAGTGCTCCATCACGTACTGATAATTCTCATTTTAAGTTAACTTGGACACGTGTTTGGCAGCAGGTATCATGAGAGAACCAGCACAGATGTCCCCTTATCTCCGTAAGAGATAACACAAAGTGGTGGTTAAGGGGCTGAGATGCAGAGTCAGACTGCCTGGGTTCACAGCCCAGCTCCACATTCGACTCCTTGGCAATCAGCACAAGCACGCACTGACAAAGGTTGAAGACCACAGCCTCAGTATGGATCACACCACAACATCAAGAAAACAAAAATCCTCACAACTGGACCAGTATACAACATCGTGACAAATGGAGAAGAAACTATGGTTGTCCAGAATTTCATTTTACTGGGATCCACAGTCGACTCCCAAAGAAGGAGCACTCAAGAAATCAAAGGATACATTGCACTAGGAAAATCTGCTGCAAAAGACCTCTTTCAAAACTGCTGAGAAGCAAAGATGTCACCTTGAGGAGCAAAGTTCACCTGACTCAAGCCATGGTATTCTCAGTTGCGTCATGTGCATGTGAAAGTTGGACAGTGAACAAGAAAGAAAGAAGAAGAACTGACGCCTTTGAACTGCGGTGCTGGTGAAGAATGCTGAGTGTCCAACGGACCGCCAAGAGAACCAACCGATTGGTTCTGGAAGAAGTCCAACCAGAGAGCTCCTTGGAAGCAAAGATGGTGAGTCTGCGTCTTACGTGCTTTGGACACATTGTCAGCAGGGATCGGTCCCTGGAGAAGGACATCACGCCTGGTAAAGTACAGGGTCAGTGGAAAAGAGAAGGCCCCTCGATGTGACGGGCTGACACAGTGGCTGCAACGACAGAGTCAGGCATGACGACGACCGCGAGCCCAGAGCGGGAGCTGGTGGTGTTCTGTGGGACGTCAAGGGGCGTCCCAGAATCGATCTGACGGCACCCACCAACAACAAGTCAGTCATCAAATTAATGAGCACCCAGAGTTGGTACAGGGATTAAATGAGAAAATGGAAGTACTCACTCAGTGTTAGCTATTACTATGTATGACATACTTAACAATTCTAAATCATCCAACTCACTTATGTATCATCGCATTAGTTCTGACAAATCCAGTGTGCCAGCCTTCTCAGAAAATATCCAAATGACAAAACTTCTGCCAACAACTAGACTTTCCACAGCCAACACAAGCTGTTGTGAATAATGAGTGTGATGCGTTATCCCCTCACAAACACAAGCTGCCTGAAGTGCAGCAGGCAGGGTAGAGACTGCACAGCGAGGGTTTCCTTCCCTTGTCCAGCATTAGAACAAGGAGACCTTCCTAACCCTAAAATTCTATGCTCACACCCAATGCACAGCCAACCTGTGAAATTACCTTCATCCATGACTTCCCATGAAACAAGAACAGGTCACCTCTGTAAGTCCAGAGTGACCACGTCAGTCACGGCCTGCACACTATGGAAAACCATTGAGTTAAAAATAACTTACAAAGTAGAGAAAATACCCTCCCAGGTCCCACAATGCAGAGCTCTCTGATCCTCTCACCAGCTACCTGGCAGGTCAGGCACTGTCAGTACTCCCGCTTGATAGACACAGTGTCAGAATTTGTCCTTGAAACATTCTCAAGTACAGGAAGAAACTGTCTTTTTCAATAAAGCCTGTCTATTAGCCCTTGCGGTACAGTGGTTAAGCTCTCACCTACCAAGCTAAAGGTCAGCAGTTCAACCCACCAGCTGTCCTGTGGAAGACAAACGTGGCCACCTACTGCTGTCAAGATTTACAGCCTCAGAAAGCTTATGGGCAGCTCTGCTCTGTCCTACGGGGCCACTAGGTTTCCCAATCGACAGGAGCGGGTACAGGTATCAGGAGCCAACAGCACACACTTTACTGAACAGTAAAATGCCAGAGACATTCCTGTTAAACACTGGGAACAAGAAACAGCTGGGGACAGGGCAACCACAGAATGCATGGCTAAGGAGGGCATAAGACCAGAGGCCCTGGAAATGCAAAGCCAGGTTATTGGAACAATCAGCTGTGTGGTTGCTGAAGCCCCCCAAATCACAATTACAGACTGTGAGGAGTGACAGCGAACTGTAAGCAGGAATCCTGAAGGGAAGAGGACTGTCCCTAGGGACAGCCTATGACAACCAGGATGACAGGCAGGTGGTACGGTCTAGTGACATTCAAACCAAATAGGAGGACCGTGGAAAGCAAGGAAGGGAATGGCTCAGAAAGTGGTTCTTACACTTCAGCGGACATCAGAGCCACCTACAGAGTTCACTAAAACCCAGACTGGTTTTTCACAGAAGTTTCTGCTTCGGTAGATTTAGGGTAAGGTCCTAGAACTGGCCCTCATATACAAAGAATAAAAAGACCACCAATCCCACCGAAAAATGGTCAGGTAACATGGTCACAAACACAGAAATGAAAAGGCCCTTAAAATACACGAACAACTGTTCAACCTCATCCTAAAAGAAATACAAATTAAAATTGGGACCGACTTTCTCACCTGTCAAACTGACAGAAACCTGACAGTCTGGCAGCAGATGGGTAAGGCTACAACAGTGCAGGCCCTCCTGGACGCCGGCGCGGGGACACGGGTGCCGACACCCTACGGGGTGACACGGCAACACTCAGTGCCTGACGCCAGCGCTGGGACGCGGGCGCCAACACCCTACGGGGCAAGCCACCAACACCCAGCACCCGACGCCAGTGCGGGGTCGCAGGCGCCGACACCCTACGGGGCAAGCCACCAACACCCAGCGCCCGACGCCAGTGCGGGGTCGCAGGCGCCGACACCCTACGGGGCGAGCCACCAACACCCAGCAGACTACAGATGCGTGTTCTGACACACCCAGCTCACACCTAGGGATATATCCCAAACACCAGCGGCAAAAATACAGAGTAAGACGTACAAAAAAGTTCTGTTTGTCGTACCGAAAGACTAGGGACAACTCAAATGTTCACCAGTCTCACGCAGACAGGTGCACTGACAATGCAACGGCTACACAACGGGGTGCTAGGATACAAGACAAGAAATGAAAAAGTCCCCACACCCCCTCATGACGCAGTCCCTCAGGAAGGAAGAGCAACGTGCAGAAACACTGCTTCTGTGAACAGGGACAAAAAGGAAACATTCACATGTTTGCTTATAGATTCAAAAAAAGAACAGTGAATAGAAGATGACCACGACTGATTAATAGCACTGGAGGCCGAGACCAAGGGCCAAGGGGCAGAAGCCATTCTCTGCCTTTTGATGCACAGCTTTAACTCTGCAGTGTGTATTTTATAAAACTAGACAACAGCAGTTAGAGCATGCCACAGAGTAACTCCTGAAAACAGAGGACGCGAACAAAGTGAACCTGGCAGCAAACTCAACAAGAGAAGAATTTTCTTTTAAAGCAATTTGAAAACATGGCCCTCTGAGCACACAGCCCAACAGGCTTACCTCCTAAAGGCCAAAACAGTCCCACGGAAATCCAAAATGGGGTTCAGTCGTGTTGCTGTTAGTTGAGACAGTGGCACCGAAGGCCAAGGTACCAGGCCATGGTGGCTGAGGTCAGGTGTCCACTTGGCCGGGCCACGATTGCCAGTGGTTTTATATTACATAATGCTGTAGTCATCCTCCATTGTGTGATCTTATTCATTCTGGATCCTCCCTTGCACACAGAGTACGACAGGCCAGAGTCAACTCTCAAACACAGTCTTGGCTGAGGCCTGGGCTACCATGACTTTCATGTGATACCTGGTCTACAGGACCTAACCGTGTTGACAAGTGACAGGTCAAGCACATCTTGTGCCTGGAAGCAAAAGAAGCTATCAAAATGCTTGGATTCGCATCAAAGAGACACAGGAGGCGACTGGCAGGGGCCCCTCCCGTCTGAAGATGGGACAATCTTGATGTGAAGAACAACTTTAATAGAATGAGATACAAATACGCAAAAATCCGTGAGTTCACAAAGACACTAAGGAAACTTCACTGACACTTTCACAGGTTAAACAGGGCATCAGCTCATTATTCTGCAGTCAAAAAAGGAGGCAGGAGACTGCTAATAGACTGATCCCACCCTTGTTTGGTACACTGCTTTACACAGACTGCACAATTCATGAGAAAATCTTTACAGAAGAATTACAGAAAGCCAATGGGAGACAAACAACAAAATTAAAGTGTCTTCATTTTGTAACCCTAATGAAAATACCAGACAACTGGCTGCTAGAACCATCAGGTGAGCTCCAGGAGGGATCGTCACAGTACTATTTACAGACATTACATGACTGTGACATAAAACCAGGAAACGCACAGCACACACTATGATTGACTCCCACCACACAATCTGAACCTGACTTACACCTTCAGAAATGCCTCTCCACTGAGGGGAAATGCAGGGGACAGAGGGACATGTCCATCCCGACTGTCATCACTGTAACTCAGCCAAAACAGAAAGGGCATAAATACTGCAAGACGAAGGGAGTTTCTTCAACAGATAAAACGATCTGAGGAACGAACACGAAGGGGAAATGTCACCAATTTAAGAGATTAAGAGACCAGAACACCAGACAGAGGCACTGCGGGGGCCTCGCTCAGATCCCGATTTGTACAAAGCAAGTGTAAAATGATCTTTTTCAGACAATCAGGGAAAACTGACCTCGATGCCGTATCAGACAACAGCAAAAAGACCATTAGCGGTGCTGTGGTCCTGCTGCTTCTGCTCTGTCCTCCGGGTGCTCCCTCTCAGACCCAGACGGAAGCACCCGACAAGGTGCTGCTTGGGGGAGATGCTCGGGGCGCAGGGTCTGCAGGGAGACCATCCAGCTAACAAAGCCGGGCTGCGAAAGAACCAGGACACGCCTGCGGATTCACTGCGCCGTCATCTCTGCTCTCAGCCACGGCTAAAAATCGCTTTAACAAAACTTTAAAAAAAAGGGGTACGGTGCCTATCACAGAGGTACAGATGAACAGGTGTAGAGTGAGTGAGTGTTTGAAAATTTCTGTAATGAAATGTTTAAAAGACAAAAAACCACCCAAGAATATATTCATAACCTGTATCAAACAAAAAGTTACATAAATAGAGGTCCTACCATCAACAAAAAATCACCTGTGTGTGTGTGTGTTGAGGAGGGAAGCGTTTCCTTTTTCACTTTCTGTACTCAAATTCTTTCCATAAGGATGATGTGTTATTCTTGTAATCAAAATAAATATTTACAGCTCTTACCTGAGGGATGTTCCTGGAGGCCATTGTTTGCAACAGGGCCCTCAAGGCACCACTGATGGCTTCTAGAAAGTCAGCACAGTTAGCAAAACCTGAAACACAAAATTTGTCTTGGTTACTTTGTAGAAAAACCAAAGCAAAACAGACAGAAATGTTAACACGCCATTAGAACAAAGACATTTTTATGTTTAAGCCAAAACTTCTGGCTGCAGCCTCCAGTAAGTAAGACACACGTGTGTGCATTCCCACGCCAGGACCCCACTGCGCTCCTCTGTTAGAGGTTACCACTTCTGTCCTTTCTTAGGGTGTAGAAACCAGAAACCAGAAACACCCGCCGGCTCACAGCTCGCTTCCAGGGCCAAGCAGAACCGCCCCACAGGGCTCCCCAGTCGGAAGCTGCACAGAGGCAGACCGCCCCATCATTCTCCCACAGAGGGGCTGGTGGTGTCACACCACACTGCCACCAGGGCTCCTCGGGGGATGTCTACGCAACAGAAAAATGACCACCACTTCGATAATTAAAACACAGGCGTGTTCTACAGCTGACGTGGGACTTCGCGATGTTTGACTTTCGTTAGAGTCCAACTTTAGGGCATGAGAAACCTGAACTAGCTTTTGGGAAGACTGACGTTGGCCTTCCACAGACCACCACCCTGGTGCTACAGACCTAGGGTAGGGTCATCTTACCAGGGCACTTGCTGTTAACCCCAAGCCACTGCCCAAACATGACCTTTGTGGCTCACGTAGGGTCAGGCCACTAGGCCTCTATGGTTTTCACTGACCCAGCTTCTCCTTCCCACTCAGGCTGCTCGGCACACCTCCCTTATTGTCTCTTCTTTCCACAGAAACACAGCAATCAATAATCGAGTTCACACAGTTACACAGGAAGGTAAGGCCATCTAGGAGGGTCAGCTCCCTAACCCTTCTGGTTGGAAGGGAAGTGACTGACTTTGTGGGGCAGACTGTGTTTTCTGAAAATGGTCACAGCAGCGTCTGCACTCCACCACGACCTTCTAGGACCTTGCCACCTCCCACGAAGATGGAGCCTCTCTTCCCTCCCTGTGACGGAGGGTAGGATCTGTGATTTCTGCAAAGAGAAGACCAGGGACATGACAGGGCTAGCCCTTAAAAGGCAGCACGACTTCCCTCGGACCCGTGGCTGTGTGTTCTCTCTCTCCTGCTCTGGAACACAGCCACACCAGGAGGAAGCCCAGGTCACATGAACAGGCCGCCTGCGGTGCTCTGGCTGCTGTTCCGACAAGCACCGGGCAAAAAAGTGAACCCCATTTCCGATGAGACGACCAGCAGCACCCTCGGCCTGCACCCTTCACAGGCCAGTTAGCAATACCCAGTCACAATCACCAAAGATCTGCAGACATTGCCAAGTGCTCCTCTGGGGGTAGAGCTGTCTCCAGGTGAGAACCACTGCCCTAGACTCGGTGGGAGAGACGAGTGGCCCTACTGTGTCTTGCCTAAGCCTCTAACCTACAGAAACAGTAAGAAATAATACTATTGATCTGTGTTTTACCCCCCAAAGCTTGGAGTCATCTGTGACCCAGCGCTACCCTGACTTCCTACCCTGGGGAGTGTGGGACCCTACAGAAGTTCTGCCCCCTTTCTAGGCTGCCTGGGCCATCTGTGTAGACAGTGCGAAAGCAGAGGGCTTCCTGGGAGCGTCAGGGAGCAGAAAAAAACAGCACAGTTTCAGAACCAGAGAGTTGGGGTTGGAACCCTTCCTCTGTGCAACCTCACTCACCTCATTGGGCCTCTGCTTGTCACAGACTAAACCGTGCCCCGCCCCATGTGGGTAGCAATTTGACAAGGCCATGATTCCTGATACTGTAAGATGACCCTATATGCTGTAGACCCAGCTTCTACAATGTTAACGGGTGACAACGGGTGGCAGCTGTGCTGGCAGGGCAGGACTTGGTGTGTAAGAATGCGCTATGCCTTACAACTATCTCTTGAGATACACAGAAAGAAGCTGGAATAAACATTTGGGGACCTCATACCACCAATAAGCAGTACTGGGAGCAGAGCACATCCTTTAGAAAGGACCTGGGGTCCCTGTGTCTCGGAAGCTCCCAATCCAGAGGAAGATGAGGAAGGACCTTCCTCCGGAGCCAACAGAGACTCTTCTCCTGAAGCTTGTCTTGCCCTGAATTTGTCTTGCCTGCTTTACTGTGAGGAAATAAATTTCTCATTGGCAAATCCAGTCGCTTGCGGTACTTCTGTTACAGCTGTCACGGCCGTCCTGGAAATTCATGAGCCCCTGAAACAAGCTGCAGCCTGAAGCACTAACTCAAAACAAACCACAAGACACTGCAAAATCCTTTTTTTTAAAAAAAACCTTGTGTTCTTTGGAAAAAAGTCCATTATCTTATACTCAAAACCCTAACTTAAACTAAACTACTTTTTTTATATTATGTTTAATTCATACTTTCCCTAAATTAATCATTCCAGTGATTTTACTAATTCATACTTCTGGTCACTTATCCAAATTTGGGAAAGTAACTTCAAACCACAATGCTTTTCTAAAAAATCTTCTGTACAAGGTCAGTAAATGTGGAATTGTCAAATCCACTGAGTGACAAGAGGTGACCTGAAATGTCTTCTCCTCAAACAGGAGTCGGTCAGAGGGACACAGGACGTGCAGGTTGGGCAGGGAGAGGGCGCTGTCACGGGGCTGGTATAGTTGTGCTGAGGGCTGACAGCAGGATTTCAGAGGGCAGATTGACTTGCACTGTAAACTTCTACTTCAATTGTAGTAAACCGTTTTTTAAAAACAAAGTGTCTTCCGTCTCAACAGCTTTACATAGCATGTAAGAGCCTGGATAGGCAGAAATGTGGTAAAGTAACTCACAAGTAATCAAACAGCCAATTATATTTAAATGTATTTTCTCAAAATTGACCTCCCACATTCTAATTTGAATGGAAAAAAGAGGTTTCTAAACAGCTTCCCAACATCTGGGAAAACAAGGGGTCCTGAAAGACTGTGGAACCCCTGGGATGAAGCACAGTGACAGGCTGACCCAACATCAAAATGCAATATTGGAAAAAATAGAAACCCTGCCTTGCAGTGGTTCAGCACTGCAGCTGTGAGCCAAAAGGCCAGGCCCTCCTTGGAAACCACACGGGGCACTGCTACTCTGTCTTATGGGGTCACTCAGGAGTCGGAGTTGATGGCAGTGGTTTGTTTCTTTTTAATTGCTAAGAACTGCCAAGTATCTTGAAGATCAATTTATTTCGTTTTCTTCAGTGCAGATACACACAGCAAACACATACATCAATTCCACAGTTTGTACACATACAACGGACTCAAGCCGTGCCGTTTTTCTCACCTCCCTGTTTGGAACTGTTTCACTACGGACACAAACTCACCGTCCCGTTTGTCATCTAGCCTTTCAAGTTGCTGTTTTCAGCCTGAGTATCAGTGGTTTCTAACGAGATAGAATCAGTGTTTTGAATGCACAACATTATTTCCTACTGAAAAAAACGCTCCTTTTACCCAATATCTGTTGTAAACGCACTCGTTATAAATTTCCGAACTACTCAGAACTGATTTTTTGCATTAAAACTCAAACAAGTTAGAAAGACTGATACAATTTAACATTCATTTAACAGCCACGGTAAACACGGTACAATCAAAGTGCTGAGACCTTCAGTTCTGTCCTTCCCAGAGAGCTCCCCAGTCACTGTTTACATTCCCACCATGGGGTCCACAGGACATGACTTGAAAAGCTGCAAACCTTTTGAGCCCAGAGCCTTCGTAATGGCCCTCTCCTCACCACCTCAGCTTTTCTTCTCTGGTTTAGGATTCTAATCCATCACAGGAAAGGGCCAACTGACATTACAAATCTCTAAAAATATCACGAGTCCACATCGTTACATGAATGAAAACCAAAAAGCCAAACTTGTTGCCTCCAGTCAACTCCAACTCAGAGTGACCCACGGACACAGCAGAACAATCCAGGAGGGCTACCAAGGAGCACCTGGTGGGTTCAAGCTGCCAGCCTTTTGGTTAGCAGCCATGGAACTTCACACCACGATTTTCAAAGTACTGGAGTGACAGTGGCCCGTAGCAGGTGCTCTGTCACACCAGCATGACCTCCAGGACACCTCAGAGCGTGTGTCCCCTAGCAGCGCATCCCGCTTCTGTAGCTTAACAACCCAAAGTCCTCCCCCAGCAACCCCACAATGGAGAACTCAACCAAGAGTTCCTGATGAAGCAGGAGAGACGGGGTTATGCGGAACTCAAACTCCAGTGAAAAGACCAGACTTGATGGTCCACCAGACTGGAAAGTCACCAAAAGACGTGGCCCCAGACTCACTGCTGGCTCCAAGCTGAAATCATCTCCAAAGCCAATGCCTCAAAGATTACACTGGTAGGTAAGACATAAAGCCATACTGGTGGAGAGAGGGCTTCACGGCTTACACAGACCCAGGAGACTAACTGGGCAGCTCCCACCTGGAGGCGAGACGACAAGTGGCCAGGCAACGGGACACGGGAGACTCAGGCTGGGAAGCACGTGCTATCACAAGGTGGGGAGGGCACCCAGGGCCACGTAAAGGGTCTTCAAAGTTTCCGTCTAAGAAAATCACTCAGACTGCAAACTCTGACATTAACACACAATAAAAACAAAGGCACAGATTCACCTAGCTAAATTTTCTAAAATATCAAAAAAACAAAACAAAAAGATTCTGTCAACGAACAGCTATGAAATGAAAATTTACTCAAAATCAAAGTGCTTAGTTAAATCTTCCCACAATTCAGAAACTTTCTGTGACTTCTCTAGGACTCAGCTTGGTACAACTCTCCAATAACCTTTCTAGATAACGAATGTGCAAGCATCAGAGGTCACTGTCAGCCAGTGGAGTCGAGAGAAACACACCCAAGCGTTTTCAGCAGAGCAGAGGCACAGGGAGCAGGTGTCTATTTCAAGAGGAACACGCTCTTCATATTAGTTGGACAGCTTGTTTAATTTCTCCTTTTGTTCTGTATAAGGTCTAGAAGAGCTCTGTATATAATTATTTTGTATTCACTTTCTGATGCTTTCAGAAAAGTTTCTTCATCTGGAAAACTCCTTGGTTGCTTTGTTTGGAAGCCTTCTGAAGCCATGGGTGATTTCTTGTATGCCACAAGTGTCTGTTGCTTTTTGGGTCCCATGTGAGTAAGTAGAGGCTGGAAGAGATACTGTGAGGATGGACTGTAGATGTTTCTCTAGGCTGTCTTAAAATGTAAAGCAAAAGCTATCTGACCCCTTCCCAAGTCAGTCAGGTTTTCGGGTGTAGAGGTCCCTCTTCCCAACTGGCAGAGTAAGCACCTCTATATCAAACCCCAGGTGGTACAAACTAGTTCAAAATACAGCAATGCCACTACCCTGTTGGCTTCTGTTGACAGGGCCCAGCCTTAGGTGACACTGTGTAGAGTACTGCTTTTCTGGTAGAAAAGTGCTCTCCTGTGGGCAGGCTCTGGTTCCCAAGCTAAGAATTAGGTCCAGCTGCAGCCACCGTATCCAAGAAGGCACCCTCCACAGAGGCAGCAGATAGAGGGGCTAATGGTGCAGAGACATAGTGATTCCTCTGCTTCTGTTGCAGGGCCCCCAAAGTAGGTGGCACTGTGTAAATTACTGTTTTTCTGTCAGAGAAGCGCTGTCCTGTTTGCAGGCACTGGCTCCCAGGCTAAGACTTAGGTCCTGCTAAAATCTCCGTACCAACATGGCGTCCTGCACACTGACAATGCAATTCCACACAAACCCGGCTGTGGCACGGATAAAAAGACAGGCCCGAAGTGGCTAGATGAACCTAAGCCTGGCTCTCAAAATATGGAAATTTTGCCTGCCTATCGCCCCAGCAGCGCATCTGAGTCTATCCACTAGGCAAGACCCAGCTCCGCCCGCCGGCCAAGACAGCAAGAAAAAAAGTCAAAATGGTGCGTTTACCTTCAGTCTGTGAGAGCCAGGGCTAGCCAGGCGCGGGAGTCAGCGACAGAGAGGAGGTTTTTCGCTCAGTGGTATGAAGTCCAAATTAACAGCCCTGTGCTGTGTCCTGGGGCTGATGAGGTGATCAGAAGGCTCCATTTGATTATCAGTTCAGGTTTTGGTTTCCAGAGGGATATAGGGAGACGTGTGCTTAGTCCGCCCTCTTGACTCCCTCATATTGGTTGGAAATGGAGCTGGTGGCATCTCACTTAGAGATGGCCCAGAGGTCAGGGACAGCTATTTGTAGGACTAGGGCAGGCAAGGTTACCTCTTGACATCAGACAACGGCCTCAGGCAGGACTTGCAATTTCAATCACCTGGATCTTGTCTGTAGCCTCCCTCATTCCGTCCTGTTCCTTGTCCCAATCCACGGTAAAAGACAAATGGCAATGGGCAGGAGCAAAATCATCCCTTCGCCTCTCCACCCCATGGACATTCTGCTGGCTGGGGGGAAGCCAGAATGCTAGCAGAAGCCAGGGACAGCTGTCCCCACTCCCCAGTCCTACCCAGATCTTGCCCAGGTTTATAAGGCTGAAAGAAATACAAAGCTACAGAGTTCTCCTGGCTTCTCCCACTGACAAGCCATCTCTGCACTCCACCACCTGCCTCATGCTGGCTGAGGGTGACAGTGGAGGCCAGCATGTCCCCAGTCTACCTACACACAAGCTGTGGGCACGGCTGGGCACGGCTGCCCGGTGAGGACAGCAAACGAGGGCACCAGCTGCACCCGGTAAGGGATGAGCACAAAAGGCTGCTACCGACAGGTTAACAGCTGGCTTTTGAGTCATACAGAAGACAGCATCTACTGAATTTTTAAAAATGAACCTACAATTTCTAAAACACATGTCATTCAACAGAGTACCTCCTATGAACTTCACCGAATGCAAAAAAGTGATGCTTAAAAAACTGAAGGCCAGCTTCTGCATGTTTACAGAAACTTGTATTTAGTCAAAAGCAACCCTATGTTTATCACCTAAGAGTTCAACTCAGACTTAAGGCTCTGAGAGGTGCCAAGCAGTTTACAATGAAAGACACGAACATGACACTCAATTTCACAAGTAGAGTAAAATCTTACTGGCAGTTAGACTCTAAAATCAGTGCAGAAGCAAGAATTATGTACCTTCAAGTTTGCACTCAGAAACCCAGAAAACCAAAAACCAAACCTGCTGCCATCAAGTCAAATCCAACTTCTGGAGACATTACAGGACAGAGCAGAACTGCCCCACAGGGCTACCACAGAGCAGCTGGCGGATCTGAACTGCCAACCCTTTCAGTGAGCGGCCAGGCTCTTAACCACCGCGCCACCAAAAAACCCCACAAAGGTGGGCAGTACAATGGCGAAGAACTCAGCTGCTCACGAAAAGGTTGGCAGTTTAAATCCAACAGCTGCTCTGTGGAAACTCTACTCTGTCCTATAGGGTCACTATGAATCAGATGATAAAACCCCAAAGATACTCCAGAACCGGAAGGAGCTGGGAGCAGCAAATTCACCCGTCCTCTCTGACCCTTACTCCAGATGCACGCTAGGTGACGAAGGTGGAAGGGCCCCACTCCGGACTGCCTCCTCCTGTCCCTCTGCGCTCGGTTTGAGCTCCCACCGCTTCAAGTGCCAAATCACATGAGATTCTGTGACAGTGAGCCACGAAAATCTACCAAAAGAACACGCATTAAACCACAAAAGATCACAAGAAGAGTTAACTGCGGTACCTCTCCAGGTTTTTGTGCAAGATCAAATCAGTGCACATCAGAGACTTGTAACTTAGAGACTCAGCTCTGACCAGGCAGAGCGATTTGAAGAAAGATTCACGTTAGACGAAAACAGCTAGGTGTGAAACTACGTGCCGTGTGCCACTGCCCCTTAACAACACACAGGCACACTTCGGTGGCCCCTGGATCTCTCGGGAATACACAAGAAACTGGTTTAACACTGCCTGACTTTGGGAAAGGAACTGGGTAGCGATGGGATAAAGGAGGAAGGTTTTCTACATCCTCTAGTAACTCTGGAGTTCTGTACTACACAAGGGCCTGACCCCATCAGGTACAAATCAAGTGGTGGAAAAGTCTGAGAACAGAGAAGGGCGACAAAAAACAGCATGAAGAACCTAAGCTCAGGTCACTGACTGTCCACCGGCACAACTGCTCAGGAGGCAAACGTGTCCCATGTACATCTACATATATGTACATGCATAAATGGCATTATAGTTAAAAAAAATGAGGTGACCCCAATAGTTTAGGCAGGCCTAATATTTAAGCTATTTGTGATTCAGCCTTAAATTGCCCAGCACAAGTAGATGCAAACAAGTCTCACAAAAGAGAAATGATCCACCTCTGCACCTTGTTCCAGCTACGCTGAGGGCAATGACAGAGCCGGGACAGCTGGTGACGGAAGCTCCCATGCGGGCTGGGCAGCACACAGCGTGTAGTTGCCACCACCCCAGCTGCTCATCCATGTGGCCTCTCCCAGCACAGCCTGAGCACTCACCTGGCTGAGAGAAAGCCAGCTGGGACAGGTGCTGGGCAAGGGTCTGAAGGGCTGCGGCCCCTCCCAGGTAGTCCACATCCAGGAGGGACAGGAGACTCTGTAGACACACGAGGGCTCTGCACTGTATCAAGTTCATTCTGGAAAGGAAGGGAGATCGTGCCATCAGTTCCTCTCAGCAACTAAGAGAAGTGCAAAGAAATCCAGTATTAACTTTTCACCTGAGCTTCAGGTTCCGACTGGCAATACCCATAAACAGGAGGAGGACTGTGGCAGCTAGCTGGGAATCTTGTGGTGAACTGTTAACCAGCCGAACCAAACAACTGAGTCATTCACCAGGCATAAAGAATCTGCTTACAAAAATTATTATGAAAGGCAGCATGTTTAAAAATTCTTTAAAAGTGAAAATATGAGGTAAATACAGTAAAATGCCTAAAACATACACGGAATTTAACAAGCAGTTTCATCAATTCATCCTTGAAGCTATCAACTAGGCAAGACACGCTGCTTCAGCTGCAGCAAAGGGAGCACAACACAGGACACAAGCAAAGTCGGCAACCCTGCACCAGCGCGGAAGCACAGCACTTTCCTAGACACATCTGAACACTCTGAAGGGCTGGACCTGGGGACCACTGTCTCAGGACATCTAGGTCAATTACCACAACCTAGTTTACAAGGACAGTGTTCTGCATCCTTGTCAGGTAAGTCAAGTCTGGGGTCTTAAAGGCTTATAAGTAGCCTTTTGAGCTACATATACTGTCCCCATCCCACACGGAGCACAGGAGAATGAAGAAAACCAAAGATCCAAATAGTAGCCCCAAGAACACAAGACCCACCCCCAGTCTAGGAGCAGAACTAGACGGCGGCGATGGCTGCTGTTGCCAGGCGCCACTGAGTCAGTTCTGACTCACAGCAACCTCCTGACGTACCACAGAACGACACACTGCAGTCCTCAGCCACGCTCACAACCCTGATGCTTGAGCCCCTGCTGCCGTCACTGTGTCACTCTCCTTCAAGGTCTTCCTCTTTTCCACTGCCACTGCGCTTTACACCAAGCAGCATGTCCTTCTCCAGGGACTGTCACCCCCTAACAAGTCCACAGTGTGTAAAACGTCGTCTCGCCATCCTTGCTGCTGAGCAGCACTCTGGCTGTACTAGACAGATCTGCTCGTTTCTGTCGGTCCATGCTGGTCCTCTCACTATCAGTTCCGGTGGTCCCTCCACTGTTGGTTCTGCTGGTCCCGCCACTATTCTGCTGGTCCACGCTGTATTCACTGTTCTCCAGCACCACAGCTCTAAGGCCTCCATCCTTCTGTTTTCCTTATTCACTGTTCAGCTTTCACATGTGTATGAGGCAACTGAAAACACCATGGCTCGGCTCAGGGCACCTTGGTCTTCAAAGTGGCACCTCTGCTTTCCAAAACTTTAAAGAGGTCTTTTGCAGCAGATTTGCCCAGTGCAATGAGTTTTTTGATCCCCTGATGGCTGTTTCCATGGGTGTTGACTACGGATCCAGGTAAAATGAAATCCTTGACAACCTCAATCTTTTCTCCATGTATCACGATGTTGCTTATGGTCCAGTTGTGGGGATCTCTGTTTCCTTGATATTGAGGTGCAATCCATACTGAAGGCTGTGGTCTCTGATCTTCCTCAGTAAGTGCTTTCAATCCTCTACACTCTCAGCAAGAAAGGTTCTTTCATCTGCATAACACAACTTGCTAATAAGCCCTCCTCCCACCCTGATCTCCTGTTCTTCACATAGTTCCGCTTCTCAGATTATCTGCACAGCACAGACTGGAGCAGCGGAAGTGTACAACCCTGATGCACACCTTTCCTGGCTTTAAACCACGCACTGCCCCCTTGTTCTGTCAGAACAACTGCCTTCTGATCTACGAACAGGTTCCTCATGAGCACAGTAAGTGTCCTGAATTCCCACCCTAGACTGTGGCTGGTACCGCCAACAGCCACCCTGAAAGGGAACAAAACACAGACTCCTGGACAGACCAAGAGAAAAATGTAAAACAGAATTCCCACTCATAAAAAATGAGCCTTCAGAGTCTGACAGAGGATGCGGAAGTCCCCAAAACTATGACCCTGGACACTCTACTATCCCAGAACTGAAACCACTCCTCAAGCCTACTTGTCATGGATTAAACTGTGTCCCCCAAAAAATGTGTACAGCCATTTGGCCGGGCCACAGTGCCTGGCATTGCGTGATGCTCCTCCACGCTGCCAGCCTTGCCGCTACGACGCCCGTGACGGAGGATGGGCAGCAGTGTGCTGGTGGAGCAGGACTCGGCACGTAAGACCGCGTGGTGCCTGGAGGAAACCTTCCGAGATACGAAAGCAAGAAGCTGGCAAAGACAACTGGGGACCTCACACTACCAAGAAAGAAGGTGCCAGGAGCACAGCGCGTCCTTTGGACCCGAAGTCCCTGTGCCTCCGAAGCTCCCAGTCCAGGAAAGACTGACAACAAAGACCTTCCTCCAGAGCCAACAGAGAAAGCCTTCCCCTGGAGCGGATGCCCTGAATTTGAATTTTACCCTGCGTTTCTGTGAGAAAACAAATTCTTTTTTAAAGTCATCCATTTGGGCCATTTCTGTTACACCAGCACTAAATGACTAAGACACAGCTTTTCAGATAAAGGTTAGATAAGTCTACAAAAAAGAAACTAACACAAGTGAGGAGCGTCCTTCTTCGTTCAGTAAACATAGGGGACCAAATGGGCATCTCCTGTGCAAAGGCAGTACAGGAGGGCAGGAAACGACAGGCACTGGATGAATGGACACCGGAACCCACAGTAGAAATGGGGACTGTGCTGTCCTACAGTGGAGATTGCCACCAACATCACAACTCGATGTGTGGATAAACTTTTGAACAAGACATTAACTTGAACTGGAAACTTCCGCCTGAAGCATGACGAAAACCGACGGTAGCCCCTATCAGCTGACCTCCCTCCTTCCAACGACAGCCCAGCTCACTGACCCACAGAGGCGTCACTGTCCAGACCTCTACAGTAAACATCCCCGGCTCATCTCCGTACAGTCACCACCTATGTATGCGTTCTTAGAAAATGACTTCAGTTTTGCCTATTTCTGAACTTCGTATGATGGGACCATATTGTGTACATTCAGTGTTTTTCCTCTTTTTGGTCAGCACCGTAAGGTTTCATCCACATGGTGAGCAGTTTAGCTCAGACCCTCCTCATTGCTGTATGCATTCTATTATTTAATTATGGCAAGTGTGCCCACTCTACCACTGATGGACACTGGGGTTCCCATATGCACAGCCTTGCACAGATGTGCACACATTTCCCTGGGGGACTGATCCAGGGATGAACTGGATTTTTAATTGTCTGTGATTTCACACAGTAAGACAGTGACAAACGTTTTGAAACAGAAAATTTCTTACTTTCTAATCAAAGGTTTCCAAGTGGAGTTCTTAGAACATACATCAACTGCAGCGCTGTTTGGAAAGGCAGTTTTCTCAACAATCTACACATTTGGAAGAGAGGCAGGAAAGCAGGTTATACAAGTAGTATCATTGCACAAATCATCCTTTTATAGATATTCCAACATATCACTTCTAAGCAGAACGGTTAGGCTTGAAAAGGACCTAATGACCTTCTGGGCTACTTCTGGTACTGTTAACTGATTTCTTTCCCAGATCGTACCAACTACCTACAATCCTGAAGAAAGAGCTAACTCCTTCCTCTCTGTACAGAAAGAACAGCTCCTGTCAGCCTTTCCCATGTTCTGTACCAACCCAAGAATGGATCACCTTCTTTGGGATGAGGTGGTTGGTGAGCGCGGTGTGAACCTCGTGGGACAGGCACAGTGGAGACAGTAGCGGCCCACCACACTCGCTGAAGGTTGTCTCCATAAACAGATCACTCTCATCACTGCTCGAAAGCTCTTCCCACTCATCGTCAGAAGGATCTGGAAAAGGGCAAAGCACATGGGATTGGTGACGTGCAGGAAAAGCCTCAGGACAGCTGCCCTCTCACCCCCCGGAGAAACGTCTCAAGGCAACCCTGGAACTCACCTTCACTGCAGCACATGTTAACAATAACCTCCAGAGCCGTCTGCTGAGCGGACAGCAGGGCTGCGGTCTGTCGCAGTTCCTTGTCGGTGGGCTGAAAAACCAAACCACCAACTTTAAGTGTCTGAGTGAGTTTCCTTAGCCAAAGTCTCCAAGAGGATTTCCGCATGCGGACGTGGGAGTTGGGGCAGGTGGGGGAGGTCACAGAGTGCCAGGGTCATGACCAGGTTTCTCAACTCCTCCTGGCCCCAGACAGCAGGCCACCCTGAGCTGGGTTTCCACCTATCAGCAAGTTCTAACCCTGCTGTGGAGCCAGCTGAAGAGAGCAGATGCATGTTCAGGAATTCTGAACTGACACTCGGGTTACAGTCAAGATTCATTTTAGACACCAAGCACTGACATCCAACGAATCTGCTGCTACACACGAGGCCACCACCTTGGAAAGGGGCGCACTGACAGGTACTCACAACCAACCATCACACGACCAAAGAGCGTGGCAGGGAGGAGAGGGCCTTCCGGCTTTCTGTGAGAACCATCAAGCATTTCAAGACCGAAAACGATACGCACTTTTGCTCTGAAATTTTTTAACATGACCTTCACTTTATCAATTAACATTTCCAAAACCAGTACAGATTTGCATGGTTTTTGAATCGCCTATGAAGACAGCTAAAAATAATCAGTTTTCTCATGTATCTGTCTGAATGCTTCCAAATTTCAATACTTTTCTAATTGTGTTCTTAAGGCTGCCTAGTATTCTATTACATGGATGTACTGTAATTGACTAGTATGCAACATTCTAGATTATTTGAGTATCGTATTTCCTTAAATTTACAGAGGTTAGAAACACATCTACAAACCCTGTGACGGTCCCCTTGTCCTCTCAAGAATCTTTATATTCACTTACAACCCCACCAGGAACGTTCTGTTCAAAAATATACCTGCAACTTTGAACTGTTATTAAAAAAATAACCAATGTACTAGCTGTGGCTTAGGAACCCCAAGATCTGCAGTCCTTTTATTACCAGCAAGAATGTCTATAAGCTCGATTAGTAAGGAAGTTCGCCCTGAGAGGAACCCTTGGAACTACGGCCCGCGGAAGGTCTGCTGCCCAGAACCGAAACCATGGGCTAGGCTCCTACCCGCAGACATCATTCCTGAAGTCTGTTTTCCCAGGACCAAGCAGGCCTGCCAAACAAAACCTGACACATGTGAGGAATGTGTTTCTTAGTTTGATCAAATACACAAGACCCAAGTAGGCAGCTCTTGTCCAAGAGCAGGACGAGAAGGCAGGAAGGGCCAGGAACTGGACAAGGGGACAGACAGAAGCCCAGGTAGAAAGGGGGAACTTGCTGCCACATTGTGGGGATTGCAACCCATGTCACAAAACAGTGTGTGCCTACACTTCTGAATGAGAAACTAACTGGAGTGGTAAACTTGCACCCAAAGGACAACTGCAAAAAGAAGTCTGCCTTGAACCCTGCGTTCTTTTACAGACTTAGCTGCATGAGGTCAATGGGGCGTCAGTGACTCTGAAGCACAGGGAAGACGCTGAGGAGCAGTGAAGTCACACTAACAGCGAGTGAACAGACAGTGAGAATGGGGGCACCATGTGACCACGGTCACCAGTCACTGGAGCGCACACACTGTGTATATTGTCACCCCAAAGAAAAAGAAACAGGAATGTATGTACAACTTACTGCTATCTGCTTTGTATGTGTTATTCAACTAAACAAACATTTATCAGAGACTCAAAGCTTCATAAGACACGCTGTTGCTGAGTTCTCATCCAGTGTATTAAGATCTGGCCTAGAAGGAACTATGAAATCAAGTTTCTTCACCTAACTCTCCTGCTAGGAACATCTCCCTGCTTACCGTTATTGAACTAACGTTTAAAAAACATCAAGATGAAATGTTACAACACCTGAGATTTACTATAAAATACTTGAGGAAGAGAAGAGTGAGTCAAGGTACCAAAAGACACAGCGAATAAGGCCAACCATGAATTGATAACACAGTAATTACTGAAACCGGGCAGGCAAACACTACTTTCACATGTTAAAAAAGTAAAACCAAAGAAACCTTGGGTTGAATTCTTCTTTCTTATATATTTATGGCTATACTTCTCAAGTTAAATAATGCAACAAGCAGTTTTGATTCTAAAGGCCTCCTGCAGAAGCCACTGGGCTGAGAGAGTGACAGGCCCCAGCGGACGACAACCTGGCATTTCAGGCGCACATCACACAGAGCTCAGCACCGTACCAGCACTCACAACGCTGGGTGACGCACTAACCTGTCAGTCATCTGGTCTCCTCAGTTATGTGGACACGACTTCAGAATGCATGTTTTTGCCATGAGAAAATGTTTCCTTTTAAAAGCACCAAATTCTACTTCTACCTAATACTTTTAGGCAAGTAAATCTCTAACAGTCAAAAACCAAGGTTTTCAAAGGAGCAATTCCTGCTGCACACACCAGACTGGAAAGCAGGAGGGAAGGGGAAAACTGAAGACAGACACGGAGAACCGGGGTGAAGAGCATGTCGTCACGCTCCGGGGTTACAACTGGGGTCACCGAACGTCATGTGTGTAAATTTGGGAATGAGAGATTAACTGGAGCCGTTCAATCTCACCTAAAGCACACACACAGAAAAACAATTAAGAAAAAAATAAATAAACAGTTTTTAAGCAGCAGCAAATTCTGTCTTCAGCTTCGTAGACAGGGGTCTTGGCTCCTCAACACTCCCTGCAGGAACCCCCTGGGGAGCAAGGCTGGGGACGGGGACATGACCAGAAATGCCCTCTTCCTTTTCCCAGTATGGGTTTCAGTACCGCAGGTGTCCCTGCCAGCAGAACTGTCACTCCATTCCTGCTCTGATGGGAATGCACAGCAGTGACCCGGGTCGCACCTGCCTCTGGCGGGAGGAACTGGACTTGATCAGCGCGACACAGAAGGCGAAGTGAGCCAGAGAACAGTGGTATGTCACAGCCTGGCCCTCCACAGAGGACAGGAAACCAAGCCAATCCCAACCCTACAACTAGCGCTCCTGCGATCACTGCAGAGGTAACACTGCTACGGGTCTTCGTGAAGGTCCCCTCTGGACTGCAAGGAGCACAGCTGTGCCTGGGTCTACCCAGCTCCACTGGTTTCCAGCTCTGCCAAGACGCTCAGGCAGTCAGATGCCACCAGTCGGCTTCAAGAACCTGCCCCTGCACCAAAGAGGGGGCTGCCATTTCCCAGCCACCTGATGATCCGTGGAGACGCGCCAGCAGGGTGGCCTTCTCACCGCGGCCTCTTCCCCAACAATTAACACAACGCTCTGGACCTGATAGCTATCTGTGGGAAGAATATTCTGATTTCTTTAAAATACCACCCATTTATATCTCTCAACACTTCACGAACACAAAGCAACTTCCTGTTTCGTTTATTTTTCAGTCTATTCCACTCAGCAAAAATTCTTACTGGGTAAAAATGTATCAGAATTCTAAGATGCCGACTTAAGATAACCCTAAGTTCTTTTTGTATGAATCAGCACAGGCCACCTTTGAAACTCAGAACCAGTGACAGACAGTTACGACCATTCTCTGTAAGTTGCAGCCTCATCATCGTTCTCCAAAACAACCTCGGTAGCCTCTTCACAGGTCTCCTAACTCACATCTGGGCTACACAGGTCCACTCTGCAGAAAAACCCTGAGAAACTGGTACACAGCTCTGTAACTATCCACAGCAAAGGCATGTCAATTATGGGTTTACCTGTCCGTCTTCCCCAGATCGGGGTTCATGAGGACAGGAAGCACATCCTGACTAGCTCAGGAGCTGCACAGCGCCCAGCAAACCAGAAGAGAGCAGTAAAGGTGCATCCGAGTGGGGAACACCCAGGTCACTGTCCCCTTCACTTTCTGCCCCTCAAAGAAGCCTCTGTCTGAGGTTTAGCTTCTGTTCTGCTGACTGGCTGAAGTAATTCCTGAGTCCAAGAGAGCTCAGCCTCACCCCCCACATAACCACTAATACAAACATGCTACAATCACCCAGTCTGCAGAAACTACAAACCGTGTCTAACTCCCCAATCACCCAACCTTCTGTGCTTAGCCATAGTAGATAAACGAAGGTTTGGGTTACCACTTTGGTTAAGACTAAACACTAAAATAAAACACACAAGAGTAAAAAGATCAAGGTAAGAAGACACACACTTTCTAATCTCAAAACACACTATAAAGCTACGTTAATCGAAACAGTCTGGTATTGGCATAATGACATACAGAGCAAAGAAAGAGAAGTGCGAGTCTAGAAACAAACCCGTGCATGTACGGTCAAGTGACTTTCAACAAGGGTACCAACAGCACTCAGTGGGGAAAGAACAGTGTCTTTAATAAGTGGCAGTGGGACAACTGTATTTCCACATACAAAAGGACAAAGATGTAAATGACATACAGAATGGACTACAAGAGACATTTAAAAAGAGAACAAAGACGCACTCACATGTCACATCTTACAGTACAATTAACTCAAAGTGGTTCAAGGACCCCAGTGTGAAAATTAGAACTCCTGGAAGAAAACAAAGGGCTAATGCTTTGGAACTCAGTGTTTAACACAAGCTACTTCAATATTACACCAAACTACAAGAAACCAAAGATTACATCATTAAGTTCAACGTCACAAAACTAAAACTTCTATTTATCAAAGGGCTTTTATCAATACAGTGAAGAAACAACCTTCATATCTGGGAGAAAACCCTAGGGAACCAAGTACCTGAAAATAATTTAATATTTAGAATACAAGGTCTGTCAGTTAAGTTCATGAACTCATCCTAGAAAAAGTGCTACATAGCTCACTGCTGCGGGTCACTACAGTCACCTTGGAAGGCTGTTTTAGAGCTCCTTTCCTAGAATGGCCGTGAGAGCTGTTGCCGTCTCACCCATGATGTCCTAAGTGTCACCACAGCGTCTTCCTTTCAATGTCTCCTTTATCTTTAGGGAAAGAAAAAAGTCACTGGGGGCCAGATCAGTGAGTAGGGAGGTTTTCCAATACAGTTATTTGTTTACTGGCTAAAAATTCCCTCATGGACAACAAGACAATGAAGTTCACACACTTGGCCCGGTGCCACAGTGCACAATGGCCAATCCAGAAGGAGTTCCAAAGTGGCCCTGAAGGGTGGACTAGGCGCTGGCATCGATGCACAGCTTCCCAAGGGAAGTACTTCACAGATGACCACACTGATACCCATCAAAGAAGTGTGTGGCACTTAGAACAATTGAGTCTGCAGACTTTATAATAGTCAGAGCTCACATTCAGAACTCCTACAATTGAACAGATACAAATGAACCAAGCAAACAGTGGGCAAAGGACTTAATCAATGGACCAATGAAATGTGCTACATAAACCCAATGGACAGTTACACACATCCATGAAAAGAACTGATGTCCCGGCACACGCTACATGGATGAACCCTGACGACATTACGAAGTAAACTAAGTCACAAAAGAACAAACATTTTATGATCCCACTTACATGGAATATCTACAATTGGAAAAATCAGAGATCAAAGTTTCCTGGTGATTACCCGGGACAGGCAGAAAGAGAAAGGAGCTGTCACTGCTTAGTGGGCAAAGTCTCTGTCAAGCATGATGGAAGAACTAGGAAACACACAGTGGCAATGGCCCAACAGCACAATAGATGTCATTAACACCAATGAATTCAACAAGTGAAAAACAAACAGCCAAGACTTTGTTGTATGTACTTTTACTAAAATAAAGAGACAAGGACGCATGGGACAATCGAGCAAACCAGGAGGCGGGGACAAGACGGCAGACAGGCAGATGCTTCCTGTCACGTCTCCTACAACAAGGACTTGAAAGAACAAGTGTATTGATTGTATGTGACGATCCAGGAGCTCTGATGATTTAGGACAAAGCTGAAGAGTCAGACTGAGCAGCAGAGGGAAGGAGAGACCACTTACAAGCGGCCAGGAAGTGCCAGTCACAAGGATGCCAGCACCATGCTGGCTTACTCTGCCCGCACAGGTGAGCAGCAGTGTCCAGGACATGGCTCACCATGTCAGGAGGCCTGGTGGCACTGGGTTGGCACCAGCCTCTGGAGCCAGGAGTCAGCAGCGCTGGACCCTGCAAGAGTTTGGTGCAAGCCTCCAACCTGACACTGGGAGCAGAATAAACCGCTCCGCCTCCAGGAGTCCCACAGCGGACCCCTCACCTATGCCCCACCCACTTCCCTTCTCACATCAGACGTAAGTGATATTCAGCAACTGCCACACCCCCAAGCCAGGAACTCAGCCATGCCGTCCAGCAGCAGGAACCAGGGTTCCACAGACTTGCAGCACCCTTCATCTCCACCTAGACCTCTGCAGACAGATCCAACACCAATACCACCCTCACTGGCATGAAACAATAGGACATGCATGTGAAGCCCATTTTCAACCACAGCAGCCCAGGGGGAGCTGGCAGATTCCTAGCCTTTGAACCTGCCTTTCCCATTAAGGAGGGACCGTACCTACCCAGGTCAAGAACCTGAGGACTGGCTGGCACCACCCATTTCATCTAGCCACCCAAGATAAAGATCTGAGAATAAGCGGTACCTCCCAGACCCTCGAGCCAACAGCACTGCCTGCTGCCACACCCCACCCACTACAGAGCCTACGGGGCAGGGGCACATCCTCTATTGCAGGGCACCCATCAGCTCCTCCCTGACTCCACACACAGCCCCCTGCCTGGGCCTGCTCCAGACACCCTCACGTGGCCCTGCTCGTCTAGGGCTATAGGTGAGTCTGTACCACACACCTGGTGACAGGCAACCCACCTGCCTGTCCCGCATCCACAAAAGGAAAGCAAACAGACTCCTGGACTCACACACCTAGTAGCTGCTCTAAACACCTGGAGACAGGACACAAGTGCTTCAAAGATGCCAATAACCAAAAGCAGCTCACATACCCTGCCTACGAGCAATATAAAACAAAACAAAGAGCTAAGACACAGTAAACAAACATAAAACAAATAAATATAATAACTTACTGATGGCTCACAGACGACTGTCAATATCAAGTCACATAAAGAAGTAGGTCAAGACGGCTCTAGCAAGTGATCCAAGTAAAGACACCTTCCAGAAGAAGACAGAATCATGGAACCACCTGAGTCAGAATTCAAAAGACTAACATGGAGAGCTCCCCAATAGATCAGGAAGGGAATCAGGTCAAACTCAGGCCAAGGCCACGAACACAGAGACAAAGCAATAAAAAAACTCAGGAAAACACTACAAGAACAAAACAACCACTCCGACAGGCTGCTAGAAACCAGAAAGAGACAGCAACGAGAAATCTGAAATACTGACGACACAATTTCAGAATCAAACAATTCAACAGAAGGTCACGAGAGCAGAATTGAGGGCAATGGAAGTCAGAATCAGTGAGACTGAATACAAACTCCCTGAAACCAACTTATTTGAGGAAAAATCATGGAAAGAAGAAAAATAATGCAGAAAACTTAAGAACTACGTGGGACACTACCAAGAGGAAAAACGCACAAGTGGTTCGTGCACTGCACCAGGGGAGTGGGAGATAACTGGACACACAGAGAGGACAGCTGAAGATTTGCTGGCCGAAAACTTGCCCAACATCATGTAAGATGAGAAGATTATCTACCCTAGAAGCTCAACGAACCCCACACACGGTAGATTCCAAAAGAAAACAATTAGGAGTATCATACTTAAACCAGTTAAACGCAGAAACCCTGGTAGAGTAGCAGTTAAGCGCTACATCTGCCAACCACAAATTCAGCAGTTTGAATCTGCCAGGTGCTCCTTGGAAACTCTGTGGAGCAGTTCTACTCTGCTCTATGGGGTCGCTATGAGTTGGAATTGACAGCAGTTTTGCTTTTTTTTTAAATCCACAGACAACAACAGCAACCTTGAGAGCAACTAGGGATAAACAGAAAACCACCCACAAAGGAGAACCAGCAAGAGTAAGCTCTGACTTCTCAGCAGAAACTGTGTAGGCAAGAGGGCAATGAGATGACATCCATACAAAGCTTCGAAAAAAACAAAAGGCCAGACAAGAATTTATATCCAGAAAAACTGTCTCTCACATACAATGGTGACTTCATGTCATTTTCAGATACACAGAAGTTAAGCAAATTTGTAAAAACCGAACCAAAATTCCAAGAAATACTAAAAGGAGTATTAGAGAATGAACAGTATCAGGAAGCAACCAAACAGGACAGACCAACCAGTTACCTCAACAGACCGAGAATTCAAAAACACAAAAACTCAAGGGAAAAGACTGAAAACAGTGAACCAGAGATACCAACAAATGACAATGCCAATCAATGATGATGTCAAAACAAAAAAAGGGCCAATAAACAGGGTATTCACAGAATTTCCACACGGAGAAGTTAAGGTGATGTCAAGAGATAAAAGATTGATTTACACTTGGAAAAATAAAGCTGAATTTTAAAGTAACCACAAAGGACACTAACAAATCCACCCATGAAATAAAAAAAGGAAAACAAGATGCTGAAAACATAAAATCAACAATAATCAAAAAGAAGAAAATACACATGGAAAAATGAACAAACTGTCAACAACACACAGAAAAAGAAATCAAAGTAACAGCTGTACATTCATACCCATCAATAATTACAGTGAATATAAACAGACTAAGTAAACCAATAAAGTTGCACAATAGATTAGAAGACAGGATCCATCTGTATGCTGCCTCCAAGAGACAGAAGGTAGACTCAAAAGACACAAACTAAGACACAAAAGATGGAAAAACAATGCATCAAGCTAACAACCACCAAAAAAGAGCAGGAGCAGCAATACTCATCTCCGGCAAAACAGACTTTACAGCAAAATCCACCACAAGAGGGTACGGAAGGGCACTGCATGATGACTCAAGGACCCACACACCAGGACATAACCACAGTCAACACACTTGCACCCACGCACACCAAAAATTCCTTGAGCTTAGAGACAGTCTGGGACAGAGTGCACGCGAAGGAGGCGACACAGAAGACGGGAAAATAAACACTTGTTTCTAGGTTACTGCAGAAGTACCGGTCTCTTCCAGTTTTTAAATCTCCTGTATAGAAATTTCATTTTGGACAAATCATCCCCCCCACCCCTTTGGGAGTAGATTTCTAATGCTTTAATGAAAGCTGACTGGAAAACATCACTGATTTTTGATGATTCATTTAATAGTTAATTTTGCTGTAAATTTCTTCTATGAAGCTAAGGACGAAGTCAGAGATAGAAAACAGTGACACAGATCCCCATTTGGGAGCACCAGCTTGACTTACCGGGAGTACATCTGAAAGAAATGTCTTCCTTCTTGCTTTTTTTTTCTGAGAAACTTCTTCCATCTCATCGTCTTCAATCAAAACATCACCAACAGCATTCTCTGGTATTTCCTCAGTCTCTGCAGCCGTCAGCAACCTCTGCGTTTCAGCCACCTTCATCTGAATAATCGTTTCACCAGCATCCATTTCCAAAACTTCTGACAGGATCTTTAGTACGGCATTTATGGTTTCTGCTTGACTCTTGGCAGGAATAAGATCCTTCAGATTCCACACCGCACCTGGAAAGAAAAAAGGATCCCGTGTGACACCTTTTAGTAAGTGCCGCTTCCACGAGAGGGTTCTTTAGACTCAGCTGTAATTCAGAAATCTCAGCCTCCTGCCTTTGTTGACAGTTTTTATCAAACGACAAAACCCGTGAAGGGACAGCCCCCTTGATGACAGCCCTTCAGGATGACCCAGCCTCTGGGACACACGGCAGTTTCTCTGATACACTATTATCAGCAGGCTGAGAGAACACACACCAGGCTTCTTTAACCCTACCATTTGGGTTGCCTCGTTTTCTTTCATTTTGACCTGAGCTGTTCTGTTTCTCCTTCAGTTTCTTAATATTCCAAGAAAGGAATGCAACGGAATGCACTAAAATTCCAAAGTCTCACATACAAACCAGACTGTACTTTCCTATCTCTCTCTCAACAAAACCGAACAGTAGCTATCATTAAGTCATTATACTAACTTAAAAGATATCTCTCAAACGTTACCTCCATCAGGCCGAGGAGCAAGAGGAAAATATACGCAGAAATCATGTGAAACACATGCTACTCAACAGACCATCAGGTTATTCCTCATTTCTGTATTCAGAAATTCTGGGGAGAAAAGGGTTGGGAAGAAAGAACTTACAGAAAAGTAAGCAACCTTGGATTCCCAGAGTCAATTTCTAAACTCACTGGTCCATAAAGAGGAGAGGACCCTGACACTAGCATCTCTTCGTCCCATGACAATAGCTTGTTACACAGAAAACAAGTCCAGTCTAGAGGACTTCACAAACACAAACTGCCTAAAGTCATCAGAAGAGGCACATACGCACAGAACAGGCTTCTAGAAAGGCCTGGTATGATGAAAGGGAGAAACGACTGCAACATCAGTCCCCACTGCCACATGTCACAAGTTACTAAAAAGGTACATCACAACTAGGGCTCAATTTTACCTGACACTAGTGTCTTCAACAGAACACACTCCATGGAAGTGACAGGTGACAGCATTGCTGATTCCAGGACGTGCAGCCCGGCAGCACTGAAGGACTGCAGTAGGTCAGGGTTGTCTTCAGTCACCGTCAGCAAACAATACGCTGCAAGAAATCAATAAATGAACACTTAGAAACAGACGACCTGTGCCGGGACAACCGGCAATAACAGAACCCACCAACACGCATCTGCATCTTTCCCACTGCTTTAGACACACGTGCATGTATTTTACTTCAAGGGTGGTCCATGCAAATGAGCTTTTTTAAACCAGCAAGGTTGTAAAAGCCTTTTCTTCAGTTTCTAACTCCCTACAGCACACCATTTTGTAACAGGCAACTGAAAATCTCTTCAAAGTCATGACACTGTCAAATTACAGTCAGCATCTCCCAAGGCCCGTCCTCAGTACCCTGCATTTGGAGGCAGCAGCGGCCGACAGACTGGGAGACACCGTTGGCCCGCGGACCACAGTCTGAGGGGCTCTGCTGTAGTAAGAAGCCCGAGGTTCTGAGACAGTCTGGCTTCCCTTACATTCGTCATGACCTTAAAAGTTAGGGTTACTTCTAGTGAAGCAACAGTTCTTAAAGGAAGAAAAAAAAAGGACCATTTACAGAATAAGATAAGCAAGTTAAGAAATGGGTAAAATACTGACAGTAACATGATCCATTTGGTACCTTCCTCCCTCAAAACAGGACAAGGAATTACAAGCTGCATATTAGGAATACTTCACTGAAAGTACAAAAACCCTCTGAGGCCACCAATTACTGGGCTGAGGACTGTGGGGACCACGATCTAAGGGACTATCCAGCTCAACCAGCACAACGCAGTTTACAAAGACAATGTTCTACACAGTGTGTACTGAGCAGTGTCTGGGGTCTTAGAAGCTGGAGAGCAGCCAGCTAAGATCCTCTGCTGGTCTCACTCCACCTGGAGCAAAGCAGAATGAAGGACACCAGACATAAAAGGGAAAACAAATCCAAGGACTAACGGACCACAGCCTCCGCCAGACTGAGGTCAGCACAGCTAGATGGTGACCGGCCAGCACCACAGGCCGCTCGGACAGCAAGCACAACAGAGGGTCCCAGACAGAGCTGCAGAAGAAGGCAGAAGAAAAGTCTCACTCACCAGACAACAAGAAAACGGACTTACTAGTCTGACAGAGACAGCAGAAACCCCAAGAGCATGGCCCCTGGACACCTTCTTAGCTCTATAATGAAGCCATTTCTGAGGGTCACCCTTCAACCACAGATCGGACAGGCCCATAAGACAAAGTGAGACTATAAGGGCATGCCAACCCCAGGACAAGGAAGGGACAGGAGAGGTGGCAACACAGAACCCAAGGTCGAGAAGTGGAGAGTGCTGACAACCAGCGTCAAGGGGTTGACAACCAATGTCAGGAAACAAGACGTATTTAAAGGGGCTTAATGAGAAACTGGCCTGCTCTAGACAAACCTGCACCTAAAAGTACAACTCAAAACAAAGAAACCAAAGTATGCAAATGACTGAGTCTCTATCAAAAGGCTTGAGAAGGAGCCTTTGAAACACAAAAGAACTGTGTCCAGGTTTGTTTGCTATGACATTTCATTCACATTCATTTCTGTCCAAGTCTAAAAATTCCAAATAGATCACACCTACCCCCATGAGTCAAAATACATGCTACTGCTGCATCTAGCTAGGTTCCTAAAATACCCTGCATATATGTGAACGTAACAGTTTTTCATTGACAGCCTAATGAAATTCACTTTGGTAAAAACTCAACTTAAGTTGTGACTACCATCATAAAAAGACATTAATGGTGGTAGCTGAACAACATGAACATAATTAATGTTACTGAACTGTACATCAGAAGATGACTGAAACGGCAAATGTTTGTCACTTACATATTTACCACAATAAAAATAATTTAAAAAAAAAGTTCAAAGAAAACTGTATTAAAACACAGGATGGAATCCTCTATGTTCGTTCACTTGACTATATTTAAGCCTTGCTTGACTTTCAAAACAAAACTAACTTAGCACTGGTTAAATAAATCATGAGCCTGGGTAACCAGGGAAGGAAAACAATATCACCCAATGCAAAACGGCCATAATCCACTTCCCAAAAATTCACTAGGAGAAAAAAATGACTAAAGCCAAAAGAAAGCTCATAGAAAAAGGACTGGTTTGTACTTTCAAAAGTTAAACCTTCCTGAAATTCTCTTACTGTAAAAAAAACTGTCCTCTAAGATTAAATGTCCCCTACCAACTGCCTAGTTCAACTGCTTTTAAAATCCACATTTACTCTGCAAAGATTCCACTAGAAAAATTGATTTTTAAGTTTTTTCAAGTTGCATCTAATCCCCTCCCCTTTTTATTTCCTGTTCTGTTAGAAGCACCCACGAGAGCTAAAAAGAACGTCAGGGAGGGGAACGTGCTTTGCCCCTGCCAGCGGGGTGCAGAGCCGAGGCACAACTGGGTGCCTGCCACCACGATGCACAGGAGAGGCACCGCGCCCCAGTCCCCTCCACTGTCACTCTCCAGTTTGTCCTCTCCCCCTGCTGAGCTAAGGGCCCGGACAGCTCTCTAGGCCAACCCAGGGAAGGGTGGGGGCCTCGGCAGCTCAAGTCACCGCACTCGACTCTTGGCCCATGGAGTGAAAGCAGACCCAAAAGACAACTCAGCAACTTATTCTCCTTGCTCAAAAAAAACCCACACAGGTTACCAGCTTTCTGCCAGTAATGCAGTGGAACAGGACATCTCAGAAAGTCTACATGACTTCAACTAACCTCGGCTCAAAGGCTTGGCAGCTGCAGGGTGACTGTTTCAGGGTGAAGGGAGATGAAAACATCAAGAATTAGAAGAAGGAAGCGTCTAAGAACGGTAGCAGACCAGAAACCCCATGTATCCACTGACACTCCCTTCAGCCCTGTCATGGATCGAACTGTGTCCCCCCAAAAACATGTGTTGCCGTATGGCTAGGCCATGATTCCCAGTATCTTGTGACTGTTCTCCATTTTGTGGTTTTCCTGTGCTGTTATGTGAAAGGATTAGGGTGGGACTGCAAATCCCTTTAGAAGATCACCTCCCTGCTCCACTGTAAAGGGAGTTTCCCTGGAGTGTGGCATGCCCCACCCTTAATCCTTTTAGCCTGCAAGAGATAAAGGGAAAGAGAAGCCAGCAGAGAATTGGGAACCTCACACCATCAATAAAGCAGCACCGGGAGAAGAGCGTGTCCTTCAGACCTGAGGTTCCTGCACCACGCCGCTCCCTGGACAGAGGCTGATGCAATACCAGACTTTCCTCCGGAGCCGAGAAGGGGGAAAGCCTTCCCGTGGAGTGGACCCCCTGAATGCGGACTTGCAGCCTACCAGACTATGTAACAATAAACCTTCCTTTGTTAAAGCCGTCCACTCTGTGGTGTTTCTGTCAGAGCAGCCCTCGCTGACTAGAACAGTCCCTTTCAGAGTGAAAGGCAAGAAAACTCCATGTAATCATAGCACCGATCCGATTTTGAAAGGCAGAAGAGACAGAACTCTCAGCTACACACCCACATACACGACAAAAGCTGCTCCTGTAGAATAAACAGACTGTATCTGAATAACACAACATCTGAGGCTGCACGTGTGTGATAAATCGCCACTTCTCTTCACTTACCTGCGGAAACAGCCAGGCCAACACTGGTTGGAAACCTACGTAGATACTTCAGTACGGTCTCCAAACAGCCTTCTTTGTTGAATATGGACACTGCTCTGCTGCTGCACTCACTAAATTGAACAGAAAGAGTTTTACTGTTCGCATTTCTAACATGAAGAAATCAACCACGGAAACCCATGAAGAAAAAGAGACTTTGCAGAATCGAAGAACTGCAAACACCCACCACTCCACAGAAACCAACATCACTCACGGTCACGGACATTTTAAGCAAGCCAACGCCTGGACCCTATGGCACCTGTTTTCTCAGAGAGGGTTAGAGCTGGAAGAGACCTCATAAATCGTTTCACTGAACTTCCCATTTTACAGATGAAAAAGCCGAGGCCCTAAAAGGTACAGGGACCTGTCCAAAGATGACATGTTTTGTCAGTGGTACAGCTGGGTACCTTATGAGCCCACCTAATCTCTCCACTGCAGTGAGTCAGAGAACAAAAGGGTCCTGTATGCGTCCCACACAAAGAGGAATAAATTTAAGACAGCAAAATTAGGGTCTCTCCATTCCTTCTAGGCCAGTCCTGCAATTTTACCAAGCAGAACTTCTAGTCTACAACACAGGAACTGCTGTAGTAACTTGTAACATAAGTTAGCCAACACCAAAGCCAAGTCGTAAGTTACCTTTTTTTAAGTATCAGCAAACTTATTAATAAGCACACACGCTAAACTGAGAGTCAACACAACTAATTATAATACTTACACTTCCAGAGAAGGGTATGTTCTACGTACGCCACATGTAAACACAACAGGACTGACTAAATCCAGCCGACCTAAGTGTCAGCTCTCCTACCTACCTATTGCTCAGACACTGCGGTACACCTGCTCTTGAAAAGCCCGCAGCTTGGTCTGGAGGATAAATCACTTGCGAAGGTGACTCACAATCTATGAACTAAAAACGTCAGGAGCTAGGACAACTGTAATTGATACAAGTGGCGCTCACAGGCATATGAGAAATCACTGTGGAGTACCTTCAGGCTCTTTGCAGGATTAAAAGAATTTCCTTTCAAGTTCACATGTATACCAGTTACACGGTACAAGAGAAAGGCAGTATCCACCAGTCTGCTCAGATGCCACTTTCTCAGACCTGATCTCTGATTTCCTAGTGGAAGGCATCTGCAAGTCGAAACAGAGACTGCAGGCCAGCTCAGACTGCGATGGAGGCCGCTCTTCAGGACCCTGCTCAGCCCTGCGTTCTGAGACCTGAGCTCTGAGGTCAGAAGTTACAACCACCGCTGACTGAAAACAAGGGACTGTGCGCGGGCCCTGTCAGAAATGTGGGACGTGAAACACAACACACGACAGGGGAGAAAAGCCAGCTGTGTCCCCAGCCATCTCCACTCCTAGCAGAAGTCCCCCAGCCCATCACTGCCATGAACAGCAGATGCTGGTCTGAGAGAGGCCCTGCCTCACACTGGGCCAAGGACACTCTTTTGTGCTCCATGTTCCCTGTTGGTGGCAGTCCCTCAGCAGAGGAGTGAAGCACCAGCCACGGCTTGGGGGTCCCCATTTCCTCAGAAACCACAGCAGCTGCTGCACTGGGACCGGACCAGCTTCAGTACAGCTGCTGCTCAGGGTATGTGGGGCTGGAGGAAAAAGGGAGCACAGCTCGCAGTCCTGACTCACTGCGCTCTGTCAGAAGCAGTGGCCCCAGTGGTGTCCGATGCACCCAGAGACAATGCTGCGATGCTGTCAGGAAGAGGACTCGGCAAAAGCGGCCAGTCCTGGGTCACCAGGTACCACCTTCTACCAAATGCCAGTATCACTATTCCCAGGCCAACCAGGGGACAGCGTCCCGGGCGACTTAACGGAAAGAGCAGCCACGTGGCAGCCAGCTGTGCGGAAGGCACCTTACCACAGACTCCACAGCACATTCACGGCCTCGTTGGCTATGCTCTCCATACAGCTTCGGGTTGCATCCTTTTCTTCCCGAGGAGACAGCCCATCTGAATCCAGTCCAGCACTACACTGAAACCAGGTATTACGGTTAGCACCTTGGTTCAAAAGAATTAAGCACTCCAGTTACAAGAGCCCTGCTCCTCCCCTGGCCAAAGCTACATCCAAGAAAGGTTCCCCAGCAGTTGTGCAAACTGAATATAGGGTACTTCATGTTTTTATCTGAGGTATTTTATCTAATGTGATAAAGGATGGGGAAAAAAACAACACATAATGGGAGCTAATACTGGTAGGAGGAACCCTGGTGGTTCACTGGTTAAGGCACTCGACTGCCAACTGAAAGGTCAGGGATGGGAAGCCACCAGCCATGCTGCAGGAGAGAAGACCTGGTAACCTGCTCCCACAGATTACAGCCCAGAGTGCTGCGGGGCAGGTCCCCTGTCCCAGAGGGCCGCTGAGTCTGAACCAGGTCAACGTACATTAACAGCATCTACGCAGTGCCTTCAACGTACAAGGCTGTACCCTAAGCACCCTGTGTATGTTAACTCACTGAACCCTCACTACAAACCTATAAGGCAGAAGAACGGTCTCCCATCACAAACAGGAAACTGCAGTACAGGAAGGCTTTTGAAGGTACAGCTCAGTGGACAGTGAAGCCAAGATGTAGACCCAAGCGTCCTGGCCCCAAAATGAGTGCTCCCCAGCACCTGTCCCTAGAATACAGCCTGCGGTGCCCTCTAAAGCAGGGTTTCCCGATATTGGCACTAGTGACATCTCAAACAGAATAATCCTAAATTGTAGGCAGCTGTCCTCAGTGGTATAGTGTGTTTAGCAGCATCCCTGACCTCCACCTCCCAGGTGCCAGCAGAAACCTCCCAGCCTCAGTTATGACCAAATGTCATAACGTCAAAATGTCACTGGCAAGGCTCAGTCGCCCAGTGGAGAACCACTGCTCTAAAGGACCCACGAAAGATGCCTGCCATCAAAACTGGGTATCCCTTACACAGCTCTAAGCCACAATTACCACCAAAACACAAGAGTAAGTCAGAGGCATGCCAGAAAACAAGCTCTGTGACTCCTGAATACAGCACACAATGAGACCAGTGTGATATTAATTACGAGAACTTAACATAATCTTCATGGCTAGTTCCTCAACCTCCTGATATATAAAATGGGAATGATAATATTGTATGGATTAAATACGACACAAAACACCAAACAGTGCCTGCTGCCTAAGTAAACAATCAATCTTACTGATTTTTACTGTCATGAAGTTTAAAGTCTGCAGAATTCAGTTATAAGAGGGTCTTTTTCAATACAGGGAATGGGGACAAAGGAACAGAGCAGCATAAAAATGAAGGCACATCAGTATTCCCAGGAAAAGACGGAGCAGCTAACACCAAATTACTAAAATAAAAAAGCAGCTAAGTTTGTATATGAAGAATTACATGAAAAAAAAAAGGAAGAAAAAGAAGCTGCATTCAGAAACCACCATCTGGAGGCTTTCAGGACTGCGTACCTCTTTCAGTAAGGCGACCAGAGGCGTCATGACATCCTTCGTCACCATGTCATCGCAGACCTCAAAGCCGCCACAAGCACTGAGATTTCTACAAAAGAAGTAAAAACACGTTTCCCACTCAGATCACACCCCCCAAAACACTGTCAAACTCTCAAACCAAATGTACTCTGACTTTTAGCCATACTGCAGCTTTCGCGGAGAAAATTTGCATATTATCCCTGAAAAGTGCTTCGGGGCCAGCGTGCTCTGAACCTTGTTCTAGACGATGTGCACAAGTTTGTCACGTGAACACCTGGTCTCTACAGCACAAGGCTGTGTGACCACAGGAGACGGAGACAGAAGAAAACTTTTCCTACTCAGGGTGAATGAATCACAGCTGGATCGTCCATGAAGGGACCTTTTCTTGGAATTAAAGGTAGTAAAAAAAGCTACTGAGAATGACACCTCCTTACACCCAAACCAAACCTACTGCTGTTGAGTCATTTCAGACTCAGAGTGACCCTACAGGTCAGAGCAAAACTGGCCCCTAGAGCTCAGCACTCAGCCGCCACGCCACCAGGATTTCCTCCCCTGAAACAGCCCTGGCTGAATTCAGTCTCACAGGAAAGATGCCACTTGCCTTCTCAGTGCGCAGCACCATGCAAGGCACTGCAGAGACAAAGCTAAATCAGAAGACAGACGCCCTACCGTCTTCCAGAAGCCCCCAGTGTGCCTGCATCTGGTGGGGGGCTCTCACCTCAAACATCACACCCTTAGGGTCTTCTCCCCAGAACGGGCACTCTTACAGCTCCCTTGTAATTATCACTAGCTGTAATTACACACTCATTAAGTCTGTCTTGCTCACTATCCCAGGGCCCCTACACAGGAGGCATGTGACATGCATTTGCTACACCACTCAAGAAAACATAAACAGCAAATACAGGATATGATAGAAAAAATTAAACCAAACCAAAAACAAACCCCCTGCTGTGGAGACTCTACCCCAACTCAGCGACCCTGGAGGACAGAGCAGAACGGCCCTGCAGGATTTCCAAGGAGCAACTGGTCAATTAGAACCGACGACCTTTCCGTTAGCAGCCCAGCTCTTAACGGCTACACCCCACTATGAACCTGAACTTCTCCTCCCCCTCTGCCGTCCATTCTTGCAGAGCCACTAGAGTGACCTTTTTCAAAAAGTACGTTAGGTCACGTCACTCCTTGTTTAGAATAAGGTCCTGGTACCTAACCTCTTCTGTTCTTTGACCACGCCAAGCCCTCACTGTTCCCTAAGTCAGGAGTGCTTCGCCCCACGTTTCCAGGCTGACTCTTTTATTCTTCAGGTCTCAGTTCAAACGCCACCTACAGAGAAGCCAACTTAAGGCATGCCCCCCACCCACTTACCCCTCTGCTATTCCCCTGCACTTGTCACTGTCTAATGCCCTCCACGCACCCGCTGACTAGCTTCCTGTCGTCTCCCCAACACGGGTTCTATGAAAGCAGGGATCCTGTCTGTCCCGCTCAGTGTCCTACCTGCTCACCATCTCCTGCACCTAAGGAAGGCTCCCAGCCCAAACGCTGGCCTACGCACCTGGGGACGCGGAAGTGCATGCGGCGTTCAGTCCACCGCAGAGCTCCACGGAGGCTCTTCCAGGGGAAGTAAGAGCACGAAGCGCTCAGACGTCCCAGGGTGCTGTCGCACGGCAAGCAGCAGGCTGGCCGATGGCACGGGCAGTCCGGGGGTCAGGAGACCCTCCGTACAAACGCGAGGCCCCGAGCAGGTTACTCGCCTGGCTCCCACCCTGCAGCGATGAGCCCCGACTCACCTGAGCGCGCCGGCCGCCGTCTCCCTCACCGCCAAGCTGGGGTCCAGCAGCAGCGGCCCGAGCCTGCGGACGGCGTCTCCACGCGCCAGCGCCGGGCACAGAGGCTGCTGCTGCACCAGCCGCGCCAGTCCCGCGCAGGCGCACTCGCGGACCTCGGCGCTGGGGTGCAGGAGCTGCGGGGCGAAAGGCAGACGTCAGGGCGTCGGCGCGCCCGCGCGGGGTCAGAGCGTGGGCGTGAGCGCGCCCCTGCCCCCACTCCCCGGCGGGCCGGCCGAGCCCCCCTCTCCACCTTCTCCAGCAGCTCCGCCGCCGGTCCGTCATCGTCCTCTCCCTCAGTGCCGTCCGCTGCCGCCGCCTGAGCCTGACAGTCGCCTGTGGGGGAGAACTGAGGTCTCCTAAAGCGCTTCGTCCGGCTCTTGCCCATGGCGTGTGCGCTGCGGAGGCAGACGGAGAAAGGAGGGCAGCAGCAGGCAGGGGAGGGTGCCAAGACAGCCGCGAGGAGTGGTCCCAAAAGGGACTTTGTACTTAGGGTCAGCTAAGCCCGGCACACATGGGCAAGCAGTGCGCAGGCGCATGGCGCGTCGCCGGTGGGGGAGGCGGTGCTGGTGTAGACAGCGCGCAGGCGCAAAAGTGGGGTGGGCGGAGCCAGCCCCGGTGGCGGGGTGGAGTCCGGTGGTTTTCCGCGGAAGTGGGAAGCTCCGCCTCTTTCCAGCCTTGTGGGTTAGTCGAGTTACTGAACGTCGTCAAACCTGTTATTTCCTTAATGATAAATACAATTACGTGAAGTGCTTAACATCGAACTGGATATATAATTTCAAAACATGTTATCCATGATGTTATTTTGTGTCCACTAGCACAGATGCTGTCACAGACCCAGTTACGTTGTAGAATGCAGGCACATCCGTATTTGAAGAGACGGACTGTCTTAAGCAGTTAACCTTGACTCGCTGCCGCAGTTTCCTCATCAATGAAATGGGAATAGAGCTGTCATAAGGCTTAAATATATGATTAAGGTGCTAAGAACAGAGACAGGCACAAATAAGTACTATGTAAATGTTTGGTTGAAACTTGGAACATCGTTAGAATTGTTTCACTAATTTTTACTGGACACTAGGTTGAGTTCTGGGCCTTGGGATAAAACAGTGACCAAGACAGATGTGTCCCCTGTTTTTCTGGACTTCATGCCCTGGTGAGATGTGTGTTAAATAGATGGGCATACGAGCAGTTAAACTTGTTACCATCAAGTAGATTCTGACTTCTGGCAGTCCTTGTGTCAGAGCAGAGCTGCAAAGGGTCTGTCACCACTGACTTCTCAGATGTGGGCTGCCAGGTCTTTCCCCCAAGGCACCTCCCACACTGCAGCTAACAGCCAAGTGAATGAACACTCTGCACCACCCAGAAACTGATTATTTGAGTAACTAGTTAGTTCCACTTGTGGTAAATGTAAGAACTTAAGGAGGGAAAAGCACAGCAGACCTTCGGTCTTTATAATTTAACAGGTGCCCATCGAGTGCCCAGTAAGCACCGGACTTTCAGCTCATCATTGTACGGAAGAAATGTTCCACCTTGTGGCATTGCTTCCCTCAAGGAGTTGAGAAGAGTAATAGAAAGACCATTAATTACTATATACCATGTTTTAGAAAGTTATCACAAAGTTTCAGCCAAAGTTTTACAAAAGCTTGGGCCTATCAAAACCAACTTCTGGGACAAGAAAACATTGGCAGAAGATACACCGTTTGACATATATACTGCTATAGAAACAGTAGGTTAGCTTAACTAGTGAAGAACGTCCCCCTTCAGCATTGTGCTGTTCTAATAACTATATAACTATAGGCAGTGAAATAGACAATAGCAACTTGAACTATAAAGTAGGGAACTTAGGGAGCAGTCAGTTTACTGGTGCTGGAAGCTATGCCACCAGTATTCAGACACCAGCAGGGTCACTCATGGCAGACGGGGGTCAGCTGGGCTTCCAGACTCAGACAGACTTGGAAGAAGGACCCAGCGGTCTGCTTCTGAAGAGAATTAGCCAGTGAAAACCTCACAAGTAGCAGTGGGACATTGTCTGATACAGTACTGGTAGATGAGCACCCCCAAGTTGGAATGTACTCAAGAAACAGCTGGGGAAGAACCGTCTTCTCAAAGGAGAGTTGACCTTAATGACATGGATTCTTTCAGGACCTTAATTGGCTGATGTGGCACAACTCAAAATGAGAAGACACAGCTACAGACATCCATTAATAGTTAGAACATGGGATGTACAAAGTATGAATCGAGGAAAATTGGTAATTGTCCAAAATAAAATGGAACACATAAACATCAATACCCTAGACATTAGTGAGCTGAAATGGACTGGTGTTGGCCATTTTGAATCAGTTATATGGTCTTCTGTGCTGGGAATGACAACTTGAAGAAGACTGGCTTTGCATTCATGGTCAAAAAAGAACATTTCAAGATCTGTCCTATAGTACGGTGTTTTCAGTGATAGGATAATACCCATACACCTACAAGGAAGGCCAACTAATACGACTGTTGTTCAAATTTATGCACTAACCACTAAGGCCAAAAATGTAGAAATCTTCAAATAAAGAAAAAAGTCACTGGGGGCCAGACCAGGTGAGTAGGGGCCAGATCAGTTATTCAATGACTGGCTAAAAACTCCCTGACAGACAACTATACAATTAAGTTTGTGAACTGACCACTGTGCACAATGGCCATCCCAGAAAGAGTTCCAAAATTGCTTTGAAAGGTAGACTGGGCGCTGGTGTGGATACATAGCTTCCCAAAGGAAGTACTTAGAAGGTGACCATGGCGATATTCGGCGATGAGAGGTGTAGAACAATTAAGTTTGTGGACTTAATTGTCAGAACTGTATGACCTTAAATATATCCCACCTGAGTTTAGAAACCATCTCAAGAATGGATTTGATGTGTTGAAAATGATGACCAAAGACCAGATGAGTTGTGGAAAGACATCAAGGATGTCATACATGAGGAAGGCAGAAGGTCATTAAGAGGACATGAAAGCAAGAAAAGACCACAATGGATGTCAGAAAAGACTCTGAAACGTGTTCTTGAAAGTCGAGTGGCTAAAGCAAAAGGAAGAAATGATGAAGGTAAATAGCTGAATAGAAGATTTCAAAGGGCAGCTTGAGAAGACAAAATGTTAGCAATGACATGTGCAAAGAACTGAGACAGAAAGTCAAAAGAGAAGGATTTGCTTGGAATTTCTCAAGCTGAATAAAACTGAAGAAAAAATTGAAACTTCAGTTTGCATTAGTGAAGGATTCTACAGGGAAAATATTAAACGATGCAGGAAGCAACCAAAAAAAGATGGAAAGAATCGGTCAACAGTCAACCATTTCCAGATGTAGCATGTGACCAGAAAGCGACGGTAATGAAGGAAGAAGTCAAAGCTACACTGAAGTCATCAGTGAAAGCAAGGCTCATGGAATTGAGGTTTTTCAACAAACATGCAGAGCTGGAAGTGCTCACTTGTCTATGCCAAGAAGTTTAGAAGACTGCTACCTGGCCAACTGACTGGAAGAGATCCATATTTATGCCCATTCCAAAGAAAGGTGATCCAGCTGAATGCGGAAATTATCAAACAGTATTGTTTGTATTACACACAAGAAAAATTTTGCTCAAGATCATTCAAAAGTGTCTGCCACAGTATATTGACAGGGAACTGCCAGAAATTCAAGCTGAATTCAGAAGAGGATGTAGAACCGGGGATATCATTGTTAATTTCAAATGGATCTTAGCTAAAAGCAGAGAATATCGAAAAGATGTTTACCTGTGTTTTATTCAGAACGCTGAGGCATTCAACTGTGTGGATCATAAGAAATTATGGATAACATTTCAGAGAATGGGAATTCTAGACACACGTAACTGTGCTCAGGAGGAATCTGTACCTAGTTCAAGAGATAGTCATTCAAACAGAACAAGGGGACACTGAATGGTTTAAAGTCAGTAACAGTGTGTGTCAGGGCTGTATCCTCTCACCATACCTATTTAATCTGTGTGCTGAACAAATTATCTGAGAAGCTGGACCATAAGAAGGAGAAGAAGGTCTCAAGATTGGAGGAAGACTCATTAACAACTTGTGTCATGCAGATGACATAGCCTTGCTTGCTGAAAAGTGAAGAGGACTTGAAATACATTGATGAAACTCAAAGAGCACAGCTTTTTGTATCGATTACACCTTAACATAAATAAAACCCTCACAACCAGACCAGTAAGCAACATCACGATACATGGAGAAAGGATTGAAGTTGTCATGGATTTTGTTTTACTTGGTTTCACAGTCAACGTCCATGGAAGCGGTAGTCTAGAAATCACACTGCGTTGGGCAAATCTGTTGCCCAAATCTGTTACCACCTTAAACTGTTAAAAAGCAAAGATGTCACCTTGAAGACTGAGGTGCACCTGACTCAAGCCTCAGTACTTTCAGTCACATTGTATGCATGGGAAAGGTGAATGATGGATAAGAAGATCAAGTATTGACACCTTTGAATGGAGATCTTGGAGAAGATTACAGAATATACCATGGGCTGCCAAAAGGATGAACATATCTTTCTTAGAAGAAGTACAACCAGACTGCTCCCTGGAAGCAACGATGGTGAGACTACATCTTACATACTGTGGACGTGTTGTCAGGAGGGATCAATCCCTGGAGAAGGACATCATGCTTGGTAGAGTGGAGGGTCAGTGAGAGAGAGAAAGACTCTCATGAGATGGATGGACACAGTGCCTGCAGCGGTGGGCTGAAGCCTGGAAACAGCAGTAGGCACGGCGTGAGGTCGGGCAGGGCTTTGTTCTGTCATGCAGAGGGTTGCTGAGTCAAAACTGACTCCGTGGTACCTAACAACAACATATATTTACACATCTCTCTCACTCTGCTGCTGTCTTCTTTTGACCATACGGCTTCTGTGTCTCCGTTTCCACCCTGCCACCCTGCTCCATCCCTCATCCCTACAGTAGCCAAAATGATTATTTCAAAATAAATATCCTGCCATGTATCTCTATATTACTCTCTTGCCTGAAATGTTTCAGTGGCTTCCTTTTCTCCTAGGACAAAGATGAATATTTTAGCCTGGCTGTAGGGTCTCACGTGGTCATCTTCCCTTTAGCAGCACCTGCCTTCGGAAGCACCCAGGGAACAACCTTTCTTCAGCCTCAGGGCTTTGTTTTTCTTTAAATATATTATTGTGTTTTGGGTGAAAGTTTGCACAGCAAACTTAACGATTTCTGTGTCTGTTTTTCAGTGACGTTGGTTACACTTTTTTATGTCATGTCAGCATTGTCATTTCTGTTCTAGTTGTTCAGTTTCCTTCAGTTTAGCTTCCCGCACCCCCTCCCTCATCTTTGCTTTAGGGTAAACGTGGACCATTTGGGCTCATATAGATGATTCTTTTTTTCTTTTTTTAACCTCAGGGCTTTACATAAACCCCAGTCCCACCCCACGTCCTGGTTAACACAACTGGAAATTCTTGGTATGTGACTTCGGACAGCACTTAGCTTATACCTTTGCTTCAAAGCACACCTCAAGGTTGTAGTTATAATTTTAAACGTATTTCTGTACTTACACAATTGCCTATATCCCAAGTAGATACTAACCCCCTTGAGGACAAGACAGTGTTTGTTTTCACTTAAAATTCTGTCCCCAGTACTAGCCCAGGGCCAAGGACATAATAAAGCCAAAAGAAACCCAAACCGACTGCCGTTAAGTTGGGTCTAATTCCTAGCAACCTTAGAGGTCAGGGTAGAACTGCTCCATAGAGTTTCCAAGGAGCACCTGGCAGATGTGAACTGTTGACCTTTTGGTTGGCAGCTGGAGCACTTAACCCACTACACCGTAATTTTATTTTTAATTTATTTATTGTGATTAAGTGAAGGTGTACAATCCAGTTTAAATTTGCATGCCCACCTATGTGCATCTCCTACCGCTCTCCTTGCCCCGTGACAGCACACTCCTCCTTTCTGTTCCATACATGTCATATCCTCTTAACAATCTCCTATCCCCTCTTCTCCACCCTCTCCACTCCCCTCTAGTAAAAGGCCAGTAGGACAATATGCTATAGATGCATAGAACCATAAAGTGCATACACTATATGGTCACTCTGTGTCACTGAGTCCAATCCATTCCTGTGCGAGGAGGTGACCTCAGTAATGATTTATGGCCAGGGGCAGCATCAGGTCTAGGGGTCATGCTCCCAGGGGAACCCCCAGGCCTTCAGACCATCAATTGTGGTCTTTCAGTGGAGTTCTCAGGGTGCACCCCTTTTTAATCTCAGGTTGCCACTGGAACTCAACTTCATGAGCCCCATCACGGCTGTCACTGGTGGTGGCCAGGCACCATCTGGTTCTTCTGGTCATATGTTGATGCAGTCACCCATTCATGTGGGTCTTTCTGTCTTGTGGGTTCTCTTTCCCCCATGTTGTTTTTGTCCTTGATGATCATCTGTTCCTGCTGAGTTGGGACGATTTGTTGTATCTCAGATGACAGCTTGCTAGCTTTTAAGACCCCAGATGCCACTCATCAATACAGGGTGGGGAAGACTCTATTAGCAATGGGCTAGTTATGTCAGTTGGCCTCGATGTCCCCCGAGAGCATGGTCCCCAGACTCCCTCACCCAGTACTCTGTCCTTGCACTATTGGGTTAAGATTGGAAGAGTTTTCAGGTTGTGTTCAAGTCCAGTTAAATTGATCTTCTTTCTAAAGTGTGCTGTCCCTGATTTCACCCAAAAAATTTCTATCAACTATCTAACCTATAACCAGCCTCCTCCCTCCCTCCCTTCCTCCCCTCTCTTGCAGCTGTCAAAGAGTCTTCTGTACTTGAGTATGCTTTTAAGTCCTTCTCATAGGAGTCTCACAGAGTATTTGTCCTTGTGCAAAGTAATGTCTTCCAGTTGAAACCAGGTTATGAGATGCTTCCTGAAATCATCATTGTTCTTTATCTACACCATATTTCTTGAATGAATGAAACCCAAACCAAACCCACTGCCATCAAGTCGATTCTGACTCATAGTCACCCGTAGGACTGAGTGGAACTGCCCCACAGAATTCCTAAGGAGCGCTCATTTGAATGAATGGAGACCACTGAATCATGAAAGGGTAGAATGCAATCTCAACAGAAACGGACGAGATAAGAACAAGAGATTCCCACTGTTCCTCTTGCTTTCTTATATGACACTGGGGATGAACAAAAAAATAGTTCCAAATCTTGTTGTTAGGAGTTCAAGTTGATTCTGACTCAGCAACCCTGTGCACAGCAAGTGACACTGCCACGTCCCGCGCCCCCCTGTGCACAGCCATTGCTACGCTCGAGCCCATGGTTACAGTGTCTGTGTCAATTCATTTTTTGAGGGTCTCCCTCTTTTTCACTGACCCTCTACCAAGCAAGATGTCCTTTTCCAGGGACTGATCACTCCTGATGACACATCCAAAGTATGTGAGACATATGTAGTCTTGCCATCCTGGCATCTCAGCATTCTGGTTGTATATCTTAGAGCAAATCTTTGTAGCCCATTGTCAGTATTTATTCTTTGGGGGACAAACTAGCACCTCTGCCAAGATGAGGGATAAGGTATAAAGAGCTTATGAGTCCTTCTGGGACTCCCTCCAGCTTATTGTTGGGGGGAGCCCAGTGATGCCGGAAGGCTCATCATTTCCAATCAGTCACTGTAAAAAGTACAAAAGACGACCGTTCTTGTTAGTAGTTGTCCTTCACTTCTGGGGACATCTGGTACAACAGAAGCAGCCCTTGTCCAATCCTGCATGTCCTGGCGTGGTTGGTGGTCCACAGTTGTGGCCACTGTACTTTGAGTGGATCCCAGCACCGTGCTGAGCGATGTCCTGCTGTGATCCCGAGGGCTTTCGCTGGCTACTTTTCGGAAGTCAATCTTCAGGCCCTTTTTCCCAGTCTGTTTTCGTCTAGAAGCCCTGCTAGAACCTGCCCGCTGTGGCGATCCAGCTGGAATGTGAAACACTGGTGGTGTAGCTCTTAGCATCACGGCAACAGGCAGGCTACTACAGCACGACAGACTCACAAGTGGGTGGCGGGCCTCGCGCAAGGCTGGATGAAAGCCCGTGGGATGCACACCCCCTTGGCCTGTTACTGCCCATCTTTAGCTGGCCCTGTGTAAAGTCACCCTCAATAAGGAGTGTCACTGTGGGTAACATCATCTGTAGATAGGCTCTGGGCCTCTAGTTCCACTTCTGCCTCCAGTGGTCAAGGGAGGTCAAATCCCTTTTCTAGACCTCAGTTTCTCCATTTACCATGGTTCTTGAAGGATCTTTGGAGCATCAGAGAGCAGCGAGCCATTTTGATTCTTTCTGTCCCAGGCCCTGACACCTCTGGCCCAGGTGGGACAGGCTCTTGAGTCCGATCCTGGTTTGGTCAGAGCTTGCCGAGGTCGGTGTTATGATGGTGCAATTGCTGCCAATGGGCCTGATGGAGCCACTGCAGGGTCTGCTGCCTTTAGGGACCCCGCACCGTTCAGTCACTTAGCAGGCATGTACAGGGTGCTGCTGTGGACTGAATTGTGTTCCCCCAAATACATGCTGGAATCCCAACCCCTATTCCTGTGGACGTAATCCCATTTGGGAATAGGGCTTTCTTTGCTATTTTAATAGGACTGTATCAGTGGACCCGGCCAAGCTTTGTCACGTTGTGTACAGGTAGCCATGATAGCAGGTGACTGGGTGATGCAGTGGTAATGTGCAGTTTGAATCTGCCAGGTGGTCCTTGGAAACTGTATGGGGCAGTTCTGCTCTGTCCTATAGGATCACTATGAGTTGGAATCAACTTGATGGTGGTGGGTTCCAGAAAGAGTTCCAAATGTGCTTTGAAGGGTGGGCTAGGCACTGGCATCAATGCATAGCTTCCCAAGGGGAGGACTTCATAGGTGACCACAGCCATATTCAGCAACGAGGTATGTGGCACCCTTTTAGGATGAATTCATGAGCTTAATTGGCAGTCTTTGTACTCCTACCATCTTCTTTTGATGCTTCTTGCTTTGTTCAATACTTTCCCCATAGAATTCTTCGAAACTGAAACTTGAGTTTCTTCAGTTATGTCAAGCTTGAGAAATGCTGAGTGTCTTCTTTCCTTTTGGCTTTCTAACTTCAAGTCTTCACACCTGTTGTTATAATACTTTGTCTTCTCAAGCTGCTCTTGGAGATACTTCAGCTTTTTCATGGTTTCTTCCATTTGCTTTGGCTATTTTATGTTCAGAGCGAGTTTCGGAATTCCTTCTGACACCCACTTTGTTTTTTTCTTTCTTTCCTGTCTTTCTCATGGTCGCTTTCTTCTTGTGTGATGTCAGTCCACATCTCATCGGTCATCGCTCGTTGGTCATTAAATGTTTAATGAGTCAAATCTGTTTCTGAGACAATCTCTGAACACAGGCGACATACACTCAAGGTGTGCTTTGGCTCTTGGGGACTTTTTTAATTTTCTTCAGCTTCAAGCTGAACTTGCACGTGTGCATCTGACGGGCTGTTCCCCAGGCGCCACCTGGCCTTTTCTGACTGATGACACTGAGCTTTTCCACCCTCTCCTTCCACAGAGGCAATCGATTTGGTTCCTGTGTATTCCATCCGATGAGGTCCACGTGTGTAATTACCAATCTTGCTGGAGAAAAGAGGTATCGGAAATGAAGACGTCACTAGTCTTGCAAAATTCTGCCGTGCTTTTTCCAGCACTGTCACCTAAAGCTGTGGTTTCCAACTCGTGTTCCTTCTTTGTTTCCAACTTTTGCATTCCAATCACTAGCATATTTAATCAATGTCAGAGTAAAGAAGTTGGTAAAAATCTTCAGTTTCCTAATTTTGGGCATTAGTGGTTAGTGCATAAATTTGAAAAAGAGTTTATTAACTCACCTTCCTTGTAGGTATGTGGATATTTTTCTATCACTGGCAGCCTTATCCTTCAAGATAGTTCTTTAAATGTTCTTTCTGATGATGAATGCAACTCCATTCCCCTTTGCATTGTGATTCCAGGATGACGGGCTATATGACTGACTGCCTGATTCAGAATGGCCACTCCCCGTCCGTTTCAGCTCACTAATGCCTGGGACATTGATGGTTATATGTTCTATTTCACTTTTTAACAACTTCCAGTGTTCCCAGGGTCATCCTCTGCACAGTCCACCTTGTCCTTATTAATGGTTCTTTGCAGTCTTTCTTCTCATTTTGAGCCACGCGCATTAGCAAGTGCAGGTCTCAGAAGCGGCACTCCGCCCTCATCACCGAGGTCCGTGCTGCTTCGATGGGCAGCTCTTCCCCGGTCTCTGCGTGCCTTCCAACCTAAGGGCTCATCCCCTGGGACTGTGTCCGACCGTGTTCTTCCGCTGCTGTTCACAAGGTGGTCGCTGGCTGACCTTTCAGAAGGGGACTGCCAAGGGGTTCCTCCTGGTCTCGTCTGGTCCCGGAAGCCCAGCTGAAACCTGCCGGCACTTGAAATACCAGGGGCATCGCTTCCAGCTTGGCAGCAATGAACAAGCCACCACCGTGTGACGCAGTGATGTGGGGTTTCAGACTGTGCTGGCATTGCAAGAGGGTCTCTGAGCTGTGTGGTCATTGCCACCCAGAGCGATGGCCATGGTAGTGTCAGCAGTGGTACTTACCGTGACAGTGCTGCTGCTGACGGTGGAGACTTCTGACAGAAGGCACTCAACGTTATCTATCGGCAAGGTACCGCGTATGCCTAAGCTAAACGAGCAAGTTCGGTCAGGTGTGCCGCTAGGTGCCAGGATGGCGTTGTTTCTGACCCAGTGAACCGTGGGACAGACCCCGGTAGAGTGTTCCGGGCTACGACCTGCACCCAGAGCCCTGGTGGTGAAGAGGTTAAGAGCTCACGGCTAGAATCCACCGGCCACTCCTCAGAAACCCTCTGTGGCAGTTCAGCTCTGTCCGGTAATGCTGCTATCAGTCACATCCACCCTGTGGCAGTAGGTTTTGGGGTTTAGTTGTCACCGAAGCTGATTTCCAAGTCTTTCTCCAGAGGAGCCCCTAGATGGGCCTGAGCAGACAACCTTGGCATTATTGACTGAGCGCTAGGTGCCTGTGTCTGCCATCATGGCTCCTTCCAGAACGGTGCCGTGAGACCCCTCAAGCCTGGTGGTACAGTGGTTAAGTGCTATGTCTGTTGACCTTTTGCTCCACATCTGCCAGGAGCTCCATGGAGACGCTATGGGGTGCTCTGTCCCATGGGGTTGCTATGAGATGGGAGGGACTTGACAGAAGTGGGTTTGGCTTTTTTGGTAAGAGACTGACAACTTATTGAGACTGCCTTGTTTGTCAAGGTCTTGCAAGCTTTCCACCTTTGAAAGGATGCATACCACTTATCAACTGTTCTGTGTTCAAAATCTTACCTCTAAACACCCAGTGAGTTTTCCTTCTCTGACAGGTTTCCACCTTACACAGGTTCTGGCTTTCACAGGTATAATTCCTGTTAAAATTTTCCTTCACTTGTCTTTCCCAAACTGCTGCTATTCAAGTTTGCCTTACCCAGATCCTGAATTCAAACAACCCTCTGCCCCAAATTTACAAGACATTTGGGTAGTTTATGGTACGTCATTAATGTTGGTTGTTTTGGTTGTGATAGGGTATCATGGTTACGTTATGATACTTACTGAAGATATTTACTGAGATATTTACAGGTGAGTAATATCCAGAAGTTACTTTAAAATAACCCTTTGTAGTGATTTAGAAAATGGTATTGGAATCAGTATTCCCTGTTCTGGAGCCTAGAGAATGGGACTCAGCTGCAGCTGAACTCAGAAGTAGTCATAGAGACACATCAACTGGGCCCTGAGATACAAAGACAGTAGCTAGGATGACCTCAGACAATGTCTTTAGGGATGCTGCCACAGAAGCCATTCAACCAGAACTCTCCTCTTTTTCTGTCAGTGAATAAAAACTTTGCTGTGCCAATGAAGACTCTCCTGACTGTCAGACTGAGCCTGTACCAGTGATTGTTACGAAAAACAATGCAAAACATAGGGTCACAGTTTCTAGCTAACCTGTGAAAAAGTGAAGCTTTCAGGAGTTTTGCGCATTTGTGATGTTACTGTGTGCCGATAATTTCATCCCATCCCTTGGACTGGCAGCATGCTTGTCCATTTCCTGTTCCTGCCTGTTCTGTAGTATTTCCTGGGGTTTGGGCGGATATTAGCTCTGGCCGCGTGCTTGTCTGCTTCCCACTTTTGAATATATGCTGAATTCAGCTTTATTTTTGCTTTACTGAACTTTATTTTTTTTACTGTAAGTGGTAGGGGTGGGGAGGACGTAGAAATGAGGATATACAAGAAACCAAGGAGCCCTGGTCACACAGTGGTTAGTGCTTTGCCCCAAGGGGAAGGCCGTGTTTGGAACCCATGCAGCAGCAGCAGCCGGGGAGAAGAGCCCCAGCCGTTGGCTGTGTGCTTCCTAAATCTGAATCTCAAGATATGTGGTTCTGTGGAGGGGCACAGACCACCTTGTCACTTGACATTCTTTGATCTTGAAATTGGACCGATAGGTCTGTGCCCAGGAGGCAAGAAGCCAAATTCTCAGACGGTGTTTTTGAGGGGAAGAAACTTTATTTTGCAGTCTAGCAAGTAGGAACTCAGAGGTGTTGACCTCAGATTGAGTTCCCCCATCTATCTGAGCAATTACAGTCTTATACTTACACATATTCATTTAGGAATGGAGGAAGGTGGTGGGCAGGATCAAAAAGTCTTAACTATTCATGGTTTTTACTGATTATTTATTACGCAGTGAGGCTAAGACTTGGCTGAAGAGTTCATCGGACACCTGCTTCCGAAATGGGTGGATGTGGCTGCAGCTGATGGCTCACATCCTGATTTTTGGTGCCTTGGCATAGATCTTTCGGCTCCTGAACAGGGACTCTCTTGCGTTAGCAGCAGGCACAGCGGCCCAGGGTCATGGGCTGATCATCTGTCTGTCCTGCACCTGACGACTCTGAGCCTGTTAGATTGGAATTCATCTGGGGTCTTTAGAGAGTCTGCCCAACAACCCAGAGGAAGTGAGTGATGTGGGGGAGGTGACTAGAAGTGGCCTGCCAGCTGGTGGATAGTTAGGTGTCCTGATCTCCCAAACTCCCTAACATCTCAGTGAAAATGAGAGAGTGACTCAGTCACATTAAAGATCAGCCAGTGGTTGACCTTGTAGGTTTCTTCCCCGACTTCTCTTTAGAGACCTCCTATACCTAAATCAAAAAACCCAAACCAGTTGCTATCAAGTTGTTAGTCATATTCTTTTCCTGGAAAAAAAAATTCCCTATTTGTATGTAGACTAACTGCTTAGAATAAACTTTATGTCCAAATTTCTGTGACTTTTTATTACTTTTAACAACTAAGTTTGATAACATTGCTAGACACACAATTTGTGGCTGTGGAATTGGTTCTGACTTAATAGCAACTCTGTAGGACAGAGTAGAAATGCTGCATAGCATGTCCAAGGAGTGCCTGGTGGATCTGAACTGCTGACCTTTGGGTTACTACCACAGAGGCATTCATAGATAGTTGTAGGAAATTTGAAATTTAAAAAGCAACTTCTACACATCAGCCCAGGGTCAAGGATGAGAAGGCAGGAGGGAACAGGGAGGCTGAACAAATGGAAACAAGAAACCCAAGGTTAAGAAGTTCTCACCTACCAGCCACTCCTTGGGAACCCTGTAGGGTAGTTCTACTTTGTCCTGTATGGTCACTATGAGTCAGGATTGACTCAAGTGGGTCTTTTTTTTTTAATGGGTATTCCATGATAAAGTAAACATGATGTACTTTCTATTTTTAGACAAAAAATAGGGGAAACAAGATAGAAGTTGTATTTACTCTATGCAAAGACATACACAGGTAGTCTGATTTACCATGGGATTCCATTCCAACGACTGCTCCATCACCAGTTGGTTCTGATGTAAGAGAAATGGCTCATTGTTCTTTGTTATCACATTTTCTTATCAATATCTTCATAAATCTGATCTTTATTGATCGCTGGGAGCTAATAACATGATGTGTACACGTGGAAACATCAGCAAATTACATGCTGCAACGTTGTACCAGGTCTGATGATTAGGTTCATGAACTTCATTGTTTTCAGCGCTACATACCTACTGTGGAATATCACTACAGTCACCTTCAAAACATTCCCCTTGGGAAGCTATGCACTGATGCCAGTGCCTAGTCACCCTACAAAGCAATTTTGGAACTCTTTCTGGAATAGCTACTAAATACAGTGACAAGCTGGCAAGTCTGCAAACTTAATTGTGTAGTGGTTTGTGAGGGAGTTTTTAGCAAGTAAACAAATAACTGTATTGGAACACCCTACCTACTCATCTGATCTGGCCCCCAGTGACTATTTTCTTTACCTGAAGGTAAGGAAAATATTGAAGACATTTTGATGACATCCAGGACATCACAGGTAACATGATGGCAGCTCTGATGGCCATTCCAGAAAAAGAGTTCCAACCTTACTTTGAAAGGTGGACGAAGCACTGATGTTGGCACATAGCTTACCAAAGGGGGTACTTCAAAGGTGATCGTAGAGCTATTCAGCAATGAGATGTGTAGCACTTTTTCTAGAATGAGTTTGTGAACTTAGTTAGCAGTCTTCGTGCATATTACTAACAATAAAATGTACAAGGGAAATAATGAAGACAGTTGTAAGGGTGGTTTGTCATAACTGAATACATCATAAGTTGGGGACTACCTGTAGACAGTGTAGAGTCTGAAGAAAGAATGAGATTCAGCTTTCCAGAGCTTCAAGAGAAAAGGAAAGAATAGAACCAGAAACAGAAAGAAAAGCATCTGTCAGCGCAAATGATTTTTCTTGGGACATGGGCCAGTGGCTTGCTGTATTGCCTGCTGATCTAGGATTTGTCAGCCTCTGCAGCCATTGAGCCAGCAGCCTGTAGATCTGGGTTCATCAGCCCCTGCAGCTGTGTTAGTCAGGAGAAGGTTCCAGATGGACCCACAGGCTCTACAGCCTCATGAGACATTTCCTGGAGACCACTCTCTTTTGCCATGGTCCACTGGTTTTGCTCCCCTAGAAGCCAGCCTAAGACATTTGCTACTGAGGATGGTTCTAAAGAAACAAAATTGAAATCAATTTTCTACATCAATTTCTAAGTTGATATAAGGGAGCTGGTAGATTGATCCTACCTTCTTTAGACAAAGTGGTGAAAGAACTGAGCTCAGAGCTTCAGAATAACAGTTCAAGCACCACATAAAAGGCCTCGAAGTTGCCAATCACACCTTGAAAGAAAGACTTACTTCCTGTAGTAACAGCTGATACTGCTGTGAACCAAACCCTGAATCTTACTGGAGTCTTATTGGAAGAGTGACTGAATTACAATGTCAAGTGAATTGCCAGCCTCAAATGGTGTATGAAGTTAAAGTGAGGGCATTGATTGGGAAGAGATTGGATCCAGAAACTTGGGATGGGATATAGGAGTACATAATCAGGAAGCTGTGGGCAATGAGCCCTAAATTCCATTGACTCACTACAACTAACAGAACCAGTCATCTTTTTCCCATCTAAATATACTACTTCATCTTGGTCTAGTAAGCCATGTTCCCCACTCAAACCACTAGCTCTTTCATCCCCATCTGATGAGATTACTTGAGCTGTATCTGAAGACAGCCTTTATCTGGGATAGCCCCTGCAGTAGCATCTGAGTTATAACCTGGGGTGGAGTCTGAGTCATTTTCTGGGGCATTAACTGGGGTAGGTCCCTCATAAGACATTGGCGAATGTTCCCACTGCCCACTCCCACTACTCATTTTTTTCCTAGACCTACAACTAGACATACGTCCCAGAAAGCACCAAAAGGTACAGTACAATGTGTGACCCAAGAGAAGGCTACACTCCTGAAGAACTGCTTGACTTTTCTAACATGTGGAAACAGAAACCCGGCGAATATGTGTGGTAATGGCTATTACGGGTATTGGATAATGGTACAAGGAACATGAAGATGGTTCAGTCTGAATTTATTGATATGGACCCACTAAGCACAGACTCTTCATTCAGTATTTCTGCTTAAGAGGTTAGCAAAGAATCTAATAGTTTGTCTGGTTGGTTCACTGAAGCAAGTGTTACATGATAGACTACACTAAATCAAGTTGAAGTAACAGGCTGCCTTGCTATACTGTAAAAGAAGGTATCCTGGGGCTTAGAGAAATGGGGATGCTGGGTGGATTCATCAGGTTAGACCCAGAGACCTACACACGAGTGCCCAGAGGACACACATTGTACCACAACTGTGAGGAACACATTTATGAGGGATGCCCCAGCGTCCAGAAGAATGCTGATTGCTAGTTTATGTAAGTCAGATTTGATGCTGGGAACTGCCCTAACTGAATTGAGACACCTAGCTACAAGGGGGCTGATCGGACCCCCAAGGTGGCCAAGTGGTGGCACTGAGTTAACAAAGATAAGGTGGGCACGGTTACCATAATAAACAGCAGAGTCAAAGAAGTAATCAGAGTAGCCTCACTCCTATGAGCCTCAGACATTCACTAGGGTTAGTACCCCTAGGAGTGAGACAGACAGGAAATCCAACCATTTCCCCATACGCCCCCACTCCAAGTTTCTGAATCCCATCTCTTTCCAATCAATGCCCTCACTTTAATGTCATAAACCATTTGAGGTTGGTAATTCAGTTGATGTTGGAATTCAGCCACTGTAACAGAAATACCACGAGTGGAAAGCTTTAACAAAGTGAAGTTTATTCTCTCCCAGTCCAGTAGGCTGGAAGTCCAAATTCAGGGTGCCAGCTCCAGGGGAAGACTTTCTCAGCTGGTGAGAGAAGAGAAAACTGAAGCATCAGGTCCTGGGGATACATCAGTCTTCCTTCGATCCGCAAGCATCTCAGGGTAGGAACGTCAGGCCTGTTGTAGTTATTAAGTGCTGCTCTAACAGAAATACCACAAGAGGAGAAATTCTATTTGTCACTGTCCAGTAGGCTAAAAGTCCAAATTCAGCACGTCAGCTCCAGGGGAATGCTTTCTTTGCCAGCTCTGGAGGAAGGGTCTTGCCATCAACCTTCCCCTGGACTGGAAGCTTCTGAGGTGTGGCAGCCCTGGTCCTTTCCAAAGATGCACTCAGCTCCTGGTACTGCTTTCTTTTTTGATGGTATGAGATCCCCAAATGTCTCTGCTAGCTTCTCTCCATTATATCCAAGAGGCTGTCTCAAGGTACAAAACAATCTTACACATTGAGTCCTGCCCCACCAACACAACTGCCGCCCATCCACCCTCCCTAACATCAGAGGCAGGGTTTACAGCATGTGGGAACATCACACTATACCAGGAATCACAGCCTTAGCCAAATAGCTACACATTTTGGTGGGGGGTGGGGGGAGGGACACAATTCAATCACCACATATGGATAGCTTTAACAGAAAAATTATTCTCTCACAATCTAGGAGGCTAGAAGTCCATATTCAGGGTGCCAGCTCCAGGAGAAGGCTTTCTTTTCTCCTTCTCTGTCAACTCTGGGGGAAGGTCCTTGTCATCAGTCTTCCTCTGGTCTAGCAGGAATCCTGGGTCCACAGGATACACTGTGTTCCTGTGTCCTTGGTAGTTTCAGTCCCCATGTCTCCCTGCCCACTTCTCTCTCCTGTCTCAAAAGAGATTGGCTTAAAACCTAAACTTGTGGATCCAGTCCTGCCTCCCTAACCGCCCCTGATCCTGCTCCTGCCTCATTAACATCACAGAGGCAGGATTTACAGCACAGGAAAACCATATCAGGTGATAAAATGGTGGACAGTCACACAATACTGGGGATCATGGGCTACCCTAGTTGACACAAACTTTTAGGGGATACTATTCAATCCGTAACAAAGCCCTTCAATCAAACCCCAGATATGAATGTTCAACCACGGGCACCGAGTCACCATGTAGCCTGAGCTGCCCATCGAGAACTGGGTGTTGTCTGACCCCCAGCACCACCAAGTCAAATGTGCACAGCAGCGCTCCATCACTAAGGGAGAATGGTTTACACGAGATCAGACCCAAGTGGGGCTGAAGACACAGGTCAGTCCCAGGAGGGAGCTCCCTTCGTATTACTTTCCCTCACCCATCTGCACCCATGGCCTCGTGGGGAGTTCCTTGTTATCAGCCAACTGAGGAAGAGAAAACTTGTTCCTGCTTTACAGATGGTTCTGCAAAACAGACGGGCACCACAGAGGTGGACGGTGTCAGCGCTATGGGCTCTTGCTGGGTCCTCCCCGAGGGACAACAGTGCAACCAGATCCTCCCAATGGGCAGAACCGTGAGCAGTGCACTTGTTCACTTTGTGTGGAAGGAGAAATGGCCAGATGTGCAGCTGCACACTGATCCATGACTGTGACCAATGGTTTGGCTGGGTGGTGAGGGGCTTGGAAGGAACACGATTGGAAAATTGGTGACAAGGAGGTACAGGGAAGAGGTATGCAGCCAGACCTCTCTGAATGGGTCAAGGAAGTGAAGATGTTTATGTTTCACGTGAATGCTCACCAAAGGGCGACCTCAGCAGAGGAGGATTTTATCAAGCGGACAGGATATTGTGTTGTGTGGGAACCAGTCACCCTCTTTCCCCAGCTACGCCTGTCATTGCTCAATGGGCTCATGAACCAAGTGACCACTGGGGCAGGCATGGAGGTTAGACATGGGCTCAGCCACAGGAACTCACAAAGGCTAGTGCTTAATCTACTAGCAGCAGAGACCGACATGGAGGCTCCACTGTGGAACCATTTCTCCAGGTGATCAGCCAGCAACCCTGTGGCAGGTTGATTACATTGGACTGCTTCCATTGTGGAAAGGGCAGTGTGGTGGTCAGGATTATGTCAACTTGTCTACTACATACTTGGCTGCTGTATTAAGTGGCAGGGCGGGGTTGTGGTGGCTCCCTGCCCCTCGGCTCTCATCTTGCAACCTTTTACTACGGCTGCTGGTCGCTCACGTGGCCAGGAGCTCCTGCTCTCTGGTTCCAGTGTCTGGTTCCAGGACTTTACTAGCAGCTGTTGGACTCATCAGTCCTTACAGTCGGCACTTGAGAGTCCTGCTCCCTGATCTGCTGATCCTGGGTTCGCCAGCCTTTGCCCGCTCCTGCTCCCTGACCTGCCGATCCTGGGTTCGCCAGTCTCTGCCTGCTCCTGCTGCCTAACCTACTGATCCTGGTTTCGCCAGCCTCTGTCGCTTTGTCTCGCCACCAGCTTGGGATCCACTGACCTACGCAACCGGTGATCTAGAACTCTGGTCTCTGACTTGCTGACTTTGGTTCCTCAGCTTCCGTGGCCACGTGAGGCTTGTGCCAGAGCTTGGGACATTCAGCTTCTGTGATTATGCAAGCTGTTTCCTATATTTGTATCTATCTATCTATCTATTACAAATCTTTCCTTGTACCTACACGTGTTACTGGTTTTGCTTCCCTAGAAAACCCAGCCTAAGACAGGCAGTGACCTGCTCTTACTGGGTTAGACACTATGGATATGGATTTGCCTTCCCTACCTGCAACACTTCTGCCAAAACAACCATCTGTAGGCTCGCAGAATGACTTATCCACTGTCAGGGGTCCCATACAGCATCAAGGGGCTCACTTCACATTAAATTTAGTGCAACAGTGGGCCTGTGCCCCTGAAATTCACTGGTCTCACCATATTCCCCATCTTCCTGAAGGACCTGGCTTCTTAGAATGATGGAATGGCCCCTCTAAAGGCACACTTTAGTGCCAGCTAGGTAGCAGTACCTAACAGGGTTGGGTACATTATCCAGGAAGCTATATATGCTCTAAACCAGTGTCCAATATATAGTGTTGATTGGCACTTGGCTTGGCTTGGCTCTCCCATAGCCAGGATACATGGCTCCAAGAATCAAGGTGTGGGTGGGCAAATTGGTCCTAGTAAGCCACTCACAGAATTTTTGCTTCCTGGCCCTATGACCCTATGTTCTGCAGATCTAGAGGTTTTACTTCCAAAGGGAGAAATGCTTCTACCTGGAGACACATTACTGATTCTATTGAACTGGAAGTTAAGAATGCCACCTGGCCACGCTGGGCTTCCCATGCCTCTGGACCAACAGGCAAAGAAGGGAGGTACTGCACTGGCTAGTGCGATTGATCCTGCTTACCAACTGGAATTTTGTTTGATATTACATAATGGAGGTGAAGAAGAGCATACCTGGAATACAAGACAACCCTCAGGGCATCTCTTAGGACTTCCATGCCCTGTGACTCAAGCCAATGGAAAACTCCAGCAAACCAGTTCCGGCATGATGACTAGTGGCCCAGACCCCTCATGAATAAAGGTTTAGGTCAATCCACCAGGCAAAGAACTACAACCAGCTGTACTGCCTGCTGAGGGTAAGGGGAATGTGGAATGGACAATGGAAAGTGAAATTTTAAGTATCAAGTGTAACCACGGAATCTGCTGCAATAACAAGCATTGTAGTTGTCATGAGTATTTCTGTGCATGAGCATCTGACGAGGCGAGTGTTTTCAGTTGTGCACATTAGTTGTTATCACATTAGGCTCAAGAATCATGTTGTGTTTTTGTTTATTGTGTGTGGTAGAAGATGTGCACAGGTGCAAACTTGGCCAGGCCATGATTCTCAAAACTAACCCAAACCCACTGCCATCAAGTCAATTCCAACTCAGAGATCCCATAGGACAGACAACTGCTTCCACAGGGTTTCCAGGAGCACCTGGTGGATCTGAACTGCCTACCTCTTGGTTAGCAGCCATAGCACTCAACCACTATGCTCCCAGGGCTTCCATGAGTCTCAGGGGTTTGATGGGTACCTAATGATGCAGTTCAGCAACTGTGTAATAATGTAGTCACGCTCATGATGTGAGGTGATTAGCCAATCAGTGTAAGGGGAGTTTCCCAGGGACTGTGGCTTGCATCTAATAAACACACAGATGTTTTGGCAAAGCTCATGTGCTTGCTCTGTACCCTGCACCTCACTCATCATCTTACCTCTGGTTCTTGGGACTTGAGCTAGTGGCCTGTCATACTGGCTTGCTGATCGCAGGATTTGTTGGCCTCCACAGCCTAGGATCCAGTTGTCTGCCAACTGACCTGCTGACCTTGGATTCCTCAGCCTCTAAAGCCTTTGAGTCAGAAGCCTGGTATTTGACCTGCCAATCTGGGTTCATCAGCCCCCTACAGCTACATGAGTCAGGAGATGCCTGCAGCCTGAGACCTTTCCCACTGACTTGTGACAGGCCAGCCTCTATACCTTGAGACAGGTGTCTCTGTAGATATAAACATACACGCTTCGCTAGTTTTTCTTCTCTACAGAACCAGGCCTAAGACACTGAGTCACAACAAAATACAAATCAAGAAGTCGTAAACGAGCCCCTTGAAAAGTAGCAAAAACTATCCGCTTTAAGTTTTTCACACAAGTAGGAGGAAAACACCTACAAGGAACTTAGGTCTCTTAATTAGGAGAAGCAAAATACCCTTCTCAGGGCTTTTAAACCCTATACAGGAGTTTGCTTGGTTCAAAAGATAAGCAGATTTTCCTCCTGTTACCTTGACTTTGGGTTAAGTTGTAACAATCCAAACTTCTAATTGTTACTTTCCTTTGTGACTCAGCTTAACAACTGAACTTACCTAGCATTGACTATGTGAGCAGGCACTGTTCCAGTGCTTCACATGAATTAACACTTAATCTTTGCTATGTCTGTAAGCTCAGCTGAAACCTGTCTGCCATGGGGGCCTCTGCTGGTACCTGCAGACCAACGGTATAGCATCTAGCGTCAGGACCACACACAAGCCCCCACGGCAGGACAAACTGACAAACAAGCCCATTTTTTTCACTGCAAATACCTTTCTTACCAACATAAACGACAACTGTACATGTGGACTCACCAAATAGAATAGACAGGAATCAAATCAACATCTCTGGAAAGATGATGGAAAAGCTCAGCATCATCAATTAGAACAAAATCAGGGCTGACTGTGGCACAGGCCGTCGACTGTTCACATGCAAGTGTGAAGTGAAACTGAAGAAAACTGGAACAGGTCCCCGAGAGCCGAAGCCCTACTGCGAGCACTTCCGATACATCCCACCTGAGTGTGCAGACCCTCTCAAGAACAGGCTTGGGGTGTCGAACACAGATGCCTGAAGACCAGATGAACTGGGGAATGACACTGAAGGCATCCATGAAGAAGGAGGTCGTTTAAAAGAGGAAAAAAAAGTCCAAAGGAGATGTCAGAAGAGATCAGACTTGCTCTGTGAATGTCAAGTAGCTGAAGCAAAAGGAGGGACTGATGAAGCCAAAGAACTGAAGATTTCAAAGGGCGTCTCAAGAAGACAAACTACTGTGATGGCACGTGCAGAGCCAGAGACAGAAAACCAAAAGGGAAGAACACTCTCTGCATTTCTCTGGAGGGAAAACCCAAGCCTTGATTTGCAATAGTGAAGGAAAATATTACACAACTAGGGAAACATCAAAAAATGGAAGGAATACAGCCATTATATCAGGAAGAACTGGTTGACATTAAGCCATTTCAAGAGGGAGCGTGCGCTCAGGAAGTGATGGCACCGAAGGAAGAAATCAAAGCTACACTGAAGGCACTGGCGAAAAAACAGGCTCCGGAATTGATGGAACACCACTTGACATGTTTCAACAAACGGATGCAGCACTGGAATTGCTCACTCGTCTATGCCAAGGACTTTGGAAGACAGCTACCTGGCCAACTGACAGGAAGAGATCCGCATTTACGACTATTCCCAAGAACAGTGACCCAGTGGAATGCAGAAATTATCAAACAGCATCATTGATACGACATGCAATTAAAACTTTGCTAGTGGCTGGCTAGAGATGATTCCAAAGCAAGTGCATCAGTATTTTGATGGTACTGCCAGAAATTCAAGCTGGATTCAGAAGACGTGGAACCCGAGATACCATTGCTGATGTCACACAGCTGACGTCAGACAGACCTTGGCTGAAAGCTTAGAGTATTAGAAAGATGTTTCTGTTTCATTGACTACGTAAGGGCATTCAACTGTGTGGATTACAACAAATTATGGTTAATACAGCAGAGACTGGGAATTCCAGAACACTTAATTGTGTTCATACGGAATAAGGGGACACTGTATGGTTTAAAGTCAGGAAAGGTGTGTGTCAGGGTTGTATCCTCTCACCACACCTTTTCAATCTCTACATGGAGCAAATAGATTGAAGCTGGATTATGTGAAGGAGGAGGTATCAGAACTGCAGACTCATTAACATGCATTATGTAGATGACACAACCTTGCTTGCTCAAAGTGGGTATGAAACACCTCACTGATGAAGATCAAAGACCACAGCCTTCAGTATAGGTTGTGCCTCAGCATGAAGAAAACAAAAATCCTCACAACTGGACCAGTAAGCAACATCATAAGTGAGGAAAGGATTGAAGTTGTCAAGGATTTCATTTTATTTGGCTCCACAATCAATGCCCACGGAAGCAGCAGTTAAGAAATCAAAAAATACATTGCACTGGGAAAATCTGCCACAAGAGACCTCTTTAAAGTACTGAAAAGTAAAGATCTCACCTTGGGTCAAGATGCACTTGTCGCAAGCCATGGTATTTTCAATCGCATCCTATGCATGTGAAAGCTGGCCAATGAATAAGGAAGACAGAAGTGATGCCTCTGAACTGTGGTGCTGGAGAAGAATAGTGACTGTAGCACGGATCGCCTAAAGAACAAACAGATCTGTCCCGAAAGAAGTACAACCAGACTGCTCCCTGGAAGCAACGATGGTGAGACTGCATCTCACATACTTTGGACATGTTGTCGGGAGGGATCAGTCCCTGGAGAAGGACATCATGCTTGGCAGAGGGCCAGAGAAAAACCTTCAAGGAGATGGACTGACACAGTGGCTGCAACAGTGGTTGAAGCATAAAAGTGACCGTGAGCACGAAGCAGGACCAGGCAGTGTTTCGTTCTGTCATTCACAGGGTCACCATGAGTCGGAGCTGACTTGATGGAACCGAACAACAATCTTTGTTATAAAACTACAGGGCTGGCATTTTACTCACTCTGTAAAGGAGGAAACTAATTTTACATGTTGTCTAAAGTTACAAAACAAGTAATCTGAGATTCAAACTCAAGACAGTCTCATGCAAGAGTCGACATTTTGAACCATGCGTCAAAATGATTCTTCAAGTCAATACACACACCACTCTCCTTACAGTGCTGGTTGCTGGTGGAGCTCTGTGTCCAACAAGCTGTGTGGCCCAGGAATAAAACCAGTCAGTCACTTCCTCCCGGTGCTGGGGGTGGTCAAGAGGCTAACCTGGAAATAGTCGTTCTGCTACAGGTCCAGGTATGAGAAACCTCTAACCCTATGCTGGAGGATTCTTTTGTGGAGCCAATGGTCCGGGTATCTGGCCTTTGGAGATCCTGGAAATCATCTCAAAGTCCATACAAAGTGTATGTAGGTACAGAGGTACCTTTTTCTAGGGGAGACGATCCAAGGTTTTCATCCAACACTTGAAGCAATTCATAGCCCTGAAAAGGATTAAGGAATACCGACCCACAAAATCCCTCTTCACCTTGGTACATGTGCTTGGCAGAAACTGGAAACCAAGGGAAAGGGCTCAAGTCTTTCAGTAAGAGAAACAAACCCTGTCATTTCCTGGTTAAGAACCAAATGTTATTAGACAATGACGAATAAGAAACCATAAAAATAATCACAATCTAATAAACTGGGTACTTAAAATTGCTATTTAAAATAGGCTCTACTTGACAGAGGTCAGGTAAAATGCCTCACCTAGAACTAGCCTATTATCTGGCACACAGCCTGTATCTCACACACATCCGACACACAGCCTATATGTGACACACAGCCTATATCTGATACACAGCCTATATGTGACACACAGCCTATATGTGACACACATCTGACAGTTACAGAACTACGATAAAAAAGTCCCATCACAGATTATACATAAAGTATTTACTTTTATGCACATATTTACTTACAAAATTTACAGGAAATAAAACAATGCTGAATATATATAATCCCCTCTTAAGACTTCTTATGAGCCAAGGGTTTTATTGCTGCACTTAAAAAAAAGAATAAAATATTACACACGTGAAAGCTAAGATGGACACATTTTAAGTTAGATGGCAGTCTTGTTTAAAAATTTTTGTCCTGTTATTGAATTTTCACCTTCATGTTACATGAAAATTTAAAAGATTGCTCATGAAATAATTTAAACTTCCCCAAATCTTCTCCTAAACAAGTAAAAAGGCACCTCCAGTACTTTAAAATATTTACAGCAATCCCGACAGTTTGATTTTGAGGGCTATGACAGTGCATGTGGCCATTCTGCACACAGTGTCATTAACACTCTGAACAGTGAGCACTGTCGACTCGAGGTTGTGGCCCTGCCCTATGCCGTCCCTGTGACGGAGAAGGATGCTCAGTGACACGCGAGCAATACGAGCACGCCTACCACGGCGCACAATCCAGTCATCTGTAACAGCACAACCATCAACTTCCCGGACAATACATAATTGATAACTTAATCTGCATACTCAGACGCTCTGGAGCATTCCTAAAATTATTTTAAAAACGTAAAGTATATTTACCACTAACTGAAAACAATGAACAATATAACCACAATAGTGGCTGGAATTCAGTATATGGTCTAACAAAAACTGGTTCTGAAAACATCTCTAATTTCTTATAACACAATGGAATTTTCCTCAGTCTAGTCTGACTGGAGAGGAGCACACAGAGGAGAGGCACGGCCTCCCACAGAAGCTGCTCCTCGAGAGCTGTGGGGCAACACTCCCGAAACACTGCTGCAGGAGAGCAAGGTCCACACCTTTCCCTCTTTGTTTAAAACGGGCATTGATTCGCTATTTACAGTAGTTTGCAAAAATACATTCTAAACACTAAACTGTTTCTAAGTTTAACTTAGTAATACACAGACACTTCCTCCACAGGAGTCTCTGCGGAACGTGAAGCGCTAAAGTGACACCGACACTGAGACACAGGTCACCCGAGGGACCCAGAGCCACGGCAACGGGGAGTCGCAGTCATCGAGACCGTCCGGGGAACTACTGCACACTTCTTGCCACGTGCTGATCTCCACGCACCCAGCTCTAAGGCGATCCTGCTGCGGCACTTTGCTGTCTTTGAAGCAGGGCTGTTTCAAGTCCCACAGCAAGGAATGCAGACTGTCACTGGACATGAGGCCTGGGCTTCAAAATCAGTTTCCCTGTCTGCAAAAACAAAAAACACACACATAATTCTATTAAAAACACCATCACTTACCTGCACAACTTACAGGACATCTGCAGAGCAGTAGGAACACTGACATTCAGTCAGACCAAGCAATTCAGAGTTCTCTTTTTTGTGGTGCTTCTTTTGAGACTTGTCATCACTTTAAAACACCTGTCTTTATCTGATGACTTCCTTGACTATTAGTTACCTAAAATGCCAATCTGTATTAATTCACGTTCCTTACCAAAGAAAGTTTACAAAACACAATGACAACTACATACTTTAGCAAAATACTCATCCTTTCTAATAAAAGGTTTTTTTAATGCAGTAAGTGCAAGTATACAATCCAAATCAATTTTGCATGCCTGCCTCCCTGCAAATCCATCTGGTCTCCCCACCCTGTGACAGCACACTCCTCTCTTCACTCCATACTTCTAGTATCCTCTTAACGAACACCTGTCCCCTCCTCTCTACTCTCCCTTCTCCCCTGTGGAAAGAAACCAGGACAGCCTCCTGTAAGTGTATAAAACCATAAAAACACACACCACATGCTCACTTGGTGTCTCCAAGTCCACTCCATTCTTAGTCTGAAGTGTTGACCTCAGTACTGGTTTCAGGTCTAGGGCAGCAGCAGGTCTAAGGCCCACATTCCCAGGGGACCTCCAGATTGTTGGACCATCAATTCTGGTCTTTTAGTTGACTTCTTGATCTGCACCCCTCTTTTTCTCACATCTGGGTACATCTGGGACTCTACATTGTGTCCCCTATCAAGGCTGTCTTTGGTGATGGCCAGGCACCATCTGATTCTTCTGGTCTCATGCTAACGCAGTCTCCCATTCATATAGGTCCTTCTGTCACCTGGGCTTATTTGTCCTTGTGTCTTTGATGTTCTTGGTCATCATCTGTTCCAGATGGGTTGGTCCCAACTGGCGTTCCTGAGATGGCAGCTGCTGGCTTTTGAGACCCAAGACGCCACTCACCAATATGGGGTGGAGAAGACTGACTTACTTAAAGACTAACTATACCAACTGACTTTGACGTCACCTGAAAACATAGTCCCCAGACCCCTGTCCCGCTACTCTGCCCTTGGAAACATTGGGTTTAGAAAACCTTTCAGTCTACGGTGTAGTCCAGTTATGCGGATCTGCCCTCTACTGTGTGCTGTCCTTCCCTTCACCTGACCGAATTCCTATTGGCCTTCTAACATGAAAATTTAATTTCCTTACATTAAGAAGTGAACTAAGAGTTGGTGTGATGGATATCTGTACATTGCTGGCGTTCAGTTTAAGTTGGTGTAATTCTTCTATAGGGCCAACTGAGCTGTCTTTACATTAAAAATGTGTGTGATCCTACATAATGCAACAATTTCATTCCTACGAATCCATCTGAAGGAAACCAGATCAAAGAGTAAAGATGTACACACATGTTTTTAGCTCCCTCAGTCAACATTTACTGAGTGACTGCAATGTGTCAGGCCCTGTGCTAAGTGCTAGAGATTGAATGATAAGACACAGTCCCTGCCCTCAGGGAGCTTAAGTTCTAGTGAAAAAGCCAGACCATAAATGTGCAAGATGGAGAATGTGGAAACAGTATGTCCAATAAAGGATGAAATTGTGGCACATCCATCAAATGAGATGATAGGCAATGAAATAAAATAGAAGACCTTAACTGAGTCAATGCAGGCAAAGAGTCAGCTCAGGGACTGTCACATGCTTCTTTTTAAAAATGTTTTATTGCACCTCAGGTGAGTTTACAACTTGTACTGGTCATACAAAAACTTACATGTGCTGCTACAGAACTCGAGCTGCTCCCTCCACAATGACGGCACTCTCCTCCTCTCCACCCCGTATTTCCCATGTTCGTTCAACCAGCCTGTCTCCCCCAACCCTCTCATACTGCCTCTGGACAGGAGCTGCCCAGTTAGTCTTTTATCTACTTAAGCCAGTATTGTTTTACATCTTACAGTCCAATCTTTGTCTGAAAAGTTGGCTTCAGAAATGGTTTCCGCTCTGGCCTAACAAAATCCAGGGGCCATGTCTTCCGGGGACCCTTTAATCCGGTCTTTCTAACAGTGTTCAAGTTCTGCATGCCCATTTTTCTCCTATGTTAGAGACTCTGCTGTGTTCACTGTCAGGACAGTCACCACCTTTCTCCGGGTCTCATGCTGACAGTCTCTGAGTCCCACAGCCCTTTCTGTTCCTGGGCCTTTATCTCCCTTGTCTTTGCTGTCCTCCTCTCCTCTGCTCCAGGTGGGCTGGGACCAACTGATGCTTCTCAGATGGTTGGTCACAAGCTTTTATGAACCCCAGATTCCACTCACCATAGTGGGATGTAGAACACTTTGTTAATACACTTTTTCATACCAATTGGCCTAGATGTCCCCTGAAACCATGGTCCCCAGACTCCTGCCCCTGCTACTCTGTTCTTCAAAGTGTTTGGTTATATTTAGCAAGTTTCTTGGCTCTTGTTTAGTCCAGTTGTGCTGACTTCTACTGTATGCTGTCCTCCCTTCATCTAATTCTCACCTGCTATCTAATTAATGAATATCCTCCCCACAATGCTTATAACCATCAAAGACTGTTTTCCTCTGGGTTTAAGCCATTTCTTGAGTCCTTAAAATAGTGGTGTCATACACTATTTACCCTGTTGCAACTAATCTCACTCAGCCCAACGCCTTCCAGCTTCCATCATGTCACACTTTCCAAATTCATCACGTTCTTCACCATCGTGCAGCAGTTCCCGGGGAGATTACACCACAGTCCATCCATTCACCCACAGACAGGCATCTAGGCCGCCTCTACCTGTCTGCTCCTGTGGACAGTGCTGCAGTGAGCACTGGTGTCCATGTATCTATTCAGGTGGCAGCTCTTATACCTCTACGACATATTCCAAGAAGTGAGATTTATCGACGGTACAGTGTTTCTATGTCTTTTTAAGAAAGCACCAAATTGATTTCCAAAGTGGTTGTACCATTTTAAATTCCCACCAGCAATTTATGAGCATTCCGGTCTCTTCACAGCCTCCCCAAGACTGACTATTTTGTGGTTTTTGGATTAATGCCAGCCTTGTTGGGATGAGACACATACTTCTTTCTGCGGGGTGCCCTCAAGCAGATTTCGACTGACGGTGATGCCACATGACAGAGCAGAGCTGCCCCATGGGGATTTTTGGCTACAATCTTCACAAGTCTCTCTTCTGTGGAGCCATCAGGCCGACTCCCACCACTAAGCTCCTGGTTAGCAGCTGAGCACTTCACCATCTGCACTAAGCGAGCTCCTCGGAACACCTTTAATGCTCAAGAAATGCTGACCATCAAGTTCTATCACTGAGTAAAGGACACAGGTTTCAAAAACCCACAGCATCCTGCTTCTACAAAATGTCAGTGGCAATTTACAACAAAACACAAAATACAGTGATTTGCTTGGTGAGTTTTTAGGTGGTCTTCATTATTTTAATCCCCAGAAGTGTCTTCAGTAATCTGATTACCTCTCTTGATTCTCACTTTTACTTAAATTTTGATTTTTTTTTAGTCACTCAGTATTTATTGGCTGAATGAATCAAGGTGCACTGAACCATTATTTTTTTCCTTGACAGATCTTTGATACTGATTTCTCTACTGTGTTACTGAGGTATAACTTACACAGTGAAGTGCTCAAACCTTAGTTTAGAGTTGTGGCAAATGCACACACCCGCATCAAACGCCGGGACATCTCCACCATTTACAACCCCACATGCTTCCCTCCACTGCGTTTCTTCCCTCTCTTACTACAGATGAATTCTCCTTGTTTTGATTTTTACAGAAGTGGAACATACACTGTGTTTTCCTGTAACTGGCTTCCTTCACTCAGTGTTTCTCAGCATCATCCATGTCAGTATGTGTTGCAGCAGCTTGTACCTTTCTAAACTGCTGAATAGTATTCCACTGTATGAATATACTGTTATCTATTTAGTTTTAACCTATTTTAAGTGTACTTTTTATTACATGAATAAGACATTATGAAACTTCATTATAAAAGTTCAAACAACTCAGAGAAAGTGAAGTGCTTTCCATCAAATCCTAGTCTCCTCTCCAGAAACCAGCTATAGTATAAGTTCTTCCATACCATTTTCTGTGGATTTATACTTGCAAATAGAAATAAAAATTTAGTGTCTGACACGCTGAAATATTCACAGGTGAAATGTGTCACCTGGGATTTGCCTGAAAATATTCCAGTGGAAGGGGAAGGTAGACAAGGGTGCAGATGAAACTAGACATGAGTTGATTACTGTTGACACACTGACCAGTGTGTACCCCGGAGTCCATTATACTCTATTCGAAAATTTTCATAATTACAGTGTCTTAGAAAAGTGTGCCTGCTGCCCTTTCCCATAAATTATAACAAAGGTCCACTCTTTGGACATGAATGGATTGGACTTGGCAATGCAGAGTGACCATATATTGGAAGCACTTTGTGGTTCTATACATCTACAGGATATTATCTTGCTGACCTCTGGCTGGGGAGTGGACGGAGAGGAGGGGAAAGGAGGTTGTAGGGAGGATGAGACATGTATGGAGCAGAGAGGAATAGTGTGCAGTCACTGGACAGGGAGAGCAGTGGAAGCTGCATATAGGTGGGCATGTAAATTTATACATGAATGTACATTTTCACTCAGTTATGTTAAATAAAAAAAAAAGAAAAGTGTGCCAAACTGAGCACACTATTTGGTAACTTGCTTTCGGGTCCCTAACATGATACCACGGAGCTCTTCCCACATCTGCATTTGCAGGTCTTCTGGTTTCCCAGGACCCCTGTGCAGCCTGTCTGACCACTCCCCTACTTGAGAAACAGAACGACTGCTTCCACTTCCTCATCACTGCGCACGATGTTGCGATGACCTGCCCTGCACTCGTCTCCGGGTGACAGGACAGTGACTCCTCTAAGCTGGAGAAGAGGAAAGTGGCTGTGTCACATACAGTTGTGTCACAGACAGTTGTGTCACAGACAGTTGTGTCACAGACAGAATGATGATCAACCGCCCTTGAAAACGGTCTATCAATTTACATTCCCAACAACCAGTATATGATTATACCCACTTCACAATACTGAAGTTATTAAATATTCTATTTTTGCCAAACAGCTATTGAAAGAAAAGGAAACTCACAGTGTCCAAGTCTTCACATACGTTTATTGGCCTGGTATGTATTTGCTCTTCCATGACCTGATGGCATCCTTTTCCCAGTTTTTAATGTACTGTTTCAAGTTTTATTGGGATATAATTCACTTAACACACAATTCACTTATTTAAAGTATACAATTCAATGATGTTCACGATATTCATTGCTTTTGATGGCTGGGTAATATTCTGAATAGGCCACGGTGGGTCTATTGACTCATCCAGCTGATTGACTTTTGGGGTGCTACACCTTGTGGCTGTTAGAAGAAATGCTGTCATAAATATTCACAAGCCAGTTTTTATACAGACGTTATGTTTTCATTTCTCTTCAGTACATATACACCCAGGACTGGAATTACTGGGTCATATAACCACACATTTAATAATCTGAGGAATGCCGCCCTGCCTTTCAAAGCAGCTGTACCATTCTACGTCCCAGTGTGCAATGGAGGCGAGTTCTGATTTCTCCACCTTCCTAACGGCACCCAGCACTGCCGGGCCTGCTGCTTCTCATAGTCCTTACATGCGGGAAGTGGCATCTCACTGTGTTAGGAATTTCATCTCCCCAATGACTAAAGCACTAATTCTTTTGGATGATAGTATCCTCTAAAATACATACCTTGCGGACACTTTCTTCTAATTATTGCCTAGTATTTTGCCTTTGGCTGTACACAAGTTTTAAACTTTGGTCCAATAAAAACGGACCCTTCTTACTGGGTGTCCTGAGCTGTCATGAGTCCCCCCACCCCATCTCAGGTTTACAGTCCTCTGTTTTTCCTTCTGATAGTTTCATAAAGGGATGTATACTGTTAAGCACATCTAATTAGGTGGAATTTAGTTTTTTTACTGCTTCTACAAATTTAAAAACACTCTGTGTTCACTCTCTACCATCCTGTGATGATTCAGTTGCCTTCCAGCCTTTGTCTGTCTCTTTCTGCTGCTCACTCTAGTTTTTATAATGAATCAGGTATTCCTTGTTTAACTGTTTTTTAATTTATAACACTATTATAAATAAGAAAATCTTTCAAAAGAGAAGCTATCAACCACAACTGTGAGCCACGACATGCATGTAACGCACTTTTTAACACACAGATATCCCACGTGTATCGCTAGTCCCTAAATTAGTCGAGAGCCCTGTTTCCAGGTCTCACACACAGAACACTGTTAGACAAGTAACAGTAGTGTGCAGAGCCAACATCCACAGCATCATTTTTGGCCAACAATAACCACTGCATTCCACTGAAGCTAAGATAGTTTCAATTATAAGATGCATAATTATTTTATAAATCGTTAAAGGAAATTAAAACTGCCAACTCCACTTATTTGTAAGTAGAGTTGCACCACTGATGACTGGGTGCATTTCAGTCTCAGAGATGTTAAAATGTGAAAAAAAAAGAAAAAAGAAGGAATGTCTTAAAATCAGTGACGTAGGTGTACCCCCCCTGCTCACTCCAGAGACCACGGATTTCTAGAGCAGAGCATTTCAGTCCTTTCATAGATAAATCTTCCCACACAGAAGAGTACTTACATCATCACAAGACATATTATACTCTGCCAGGACAGTGCGACAGCGAGCGGCTATACTGAGCAGCACAGTCAAAGGAAAATGGACTGATTCAAGACAAAGTTCCAACAATCACCCGTGTTCTCTAGAAGGTGCTTTCACTGGACTCAGAGAATGAAACTCAATCAGTGTAAAGGATACATGGAGGGTGCAACCACTCTCTTGTGGATTCCAGCAAAGAACAAGCCTATGAGGGTGACACAGCTAATGGTGAAGAACGGGTGATTCCACAGGGACGTGAAGAAAGACACCTGCAAGAGTTGAGAACACCAGTTACAATTTCACAAGCCACTGACCCCTGGCTCCCCACTGCGTACACACACACATATCTCTGTCACCTAAACTAGGAGGATTTGAAGACTTCTAGTGCTCTGTATTACCATGCTTAAAAATAAACAATGTATGTTTTCTACATACCAACGTGACACTGTCCTCCACTTACTGCAAATACTCGAACTGTTAAAAATCCATTCCTATGTTTAAAAAACAACCCTACCAAAGCCATGTTGAGTTCAGTGCATGCACTTGATTAGATGGGAACCAAGAGCAGAAGCACAAGATTACGTGGGCTCCACAAGGCAAGGACACTGTCCTGTCCACTGCCGCGGTCCCACCACTTGAGCGAGCACTTGGCAACTATAACAGTGCTGGATGAACGGAGAGGAGGCCTCTGATCTCAAGGAAAACGCCAGTTAAATGTACCACAGTTAAAATGTAACACTGTTATGTTACTTCTCTGTTAAAAAGCTACGTCAAGGGAATTGGGCAAACTCTGGCATCACGATCTGGTCCAATCTAATCACTTCCTGCTGCATTTCCACACGTATGCTACCATCTAGCCAACTCCAAATACCTTTGAGACTTGGTCCCAGCATCACCTTTTCTCTTTGCAGAAGCAAAAACGTATGTTTGATTTTGAAGCTAGCGAGCTTTCCATGGTCACAGGAGCAGGGCACCCAAGCAGTAAAACACTTAGTATCTCTCATAAGAAATTAAGGGTTCAAGAGAAAGAAAGGGCTGATTTTAGATTAGGGTATGATCAAACAATAGGAGGAAACATGGGAATACATGATTCAAAGAACTGGCTGAGACAACCCGTATTAGCACAGGAGGGAGCACCAGAGCCAGGCCAGGGCGGGGAACAACGGAGCTCGCTGCAGCGGCAAGGGGGGACGCCTTCAGTCTGAAAACACAAATCAGTGGCCTGGGAACTGTGAAGGGAGTAAGAGAACCAACCTAAATGCACCCTACCCCACAATGAAAGATGGGTATGCATTTCAAGACCAAGAATTAAACCTATGAAAGGCACCAAGACTATGGCCTGGCATGGCACTGTTTAAACAAATCTGTCAAATGAGGAAATAAGAGGCTGAAAACATCAGGAGAGACATCCCCAGGATGAGTTCCAGAATACCCTAATACTCCAGAGGAAATACCTTAAGACCTGGGGACAGCTGAACTGCCACTAGCCAGTTACGTCTGTGTAGCCAGCACAATGCGAACAGACAGTGTCTTGACTGTTTTAACCTTAATTATTAATTAGACCATTGTCCTCCAGGTTAACAGGTAACCACAGCCACGCAACAGTCGTTCCGGGAGCTCAGGCGCCCATGTACTTTCCAGTGTGCCATGTCCCTTCTGTTCCCCCTCAGTCCAGCCGGCCCCAGCTTTTCAGCTTGCAACTCCTGTACAGACACAGCTGGTGGTTAAAACTGTCAGGGCTGGGCTTATTAAACGACTGAGGTATAGAGTCAACCCTCAGGCTAACAGCTTTATTCTCAACTAATTTAGAAAATTCTATTAACTATAGAATTTGGGGCCAATTTCAAATCACATTTAATTCTATGCTTTATTAAGATCTCAACTTGGTTGAAATCAGCTTCTATTTCTCCCAATTAGAAGTGAGGCTCATCTCCCAAGACAGATTTCTCAATCTTCTCGCCAGCCTTCCACTTCTCCCCTAAAATGAGGACCAGGCACAGCCTCGGGATCAGATCTGTACAGATGAATACACAGGAGAGCCTCCTATCAGCCAGGAAAACCCCCGTTAGCATCCAGCCCCACTGCCCCCCTCTCTTGCCTTGTCTTGTCTCCGCCTCCGAGGATCCAGCTGGGAGATGCTCTCTGAAACGAACCCAGGGCCACATGAATTGTCACTGAGGCTAGCAACAAAAGCCTCGCTATGTGGTTTTTCCTCTGTATAACTTAAAGGGCTACAAATAAAGTTACTGGAAGTAGACTACCTAAATACAGCAAAAAGCCAAAACAAACAAACAAACAAACAGGGAGGAGGCCTTTTAAGGAGGACCTCACCAAAAAACGAGAGACAGTTCTCTGACAAGAAAAGCTCACATCTGAAACTAAAGCACAACTTAGCAGAAAGGAGAGAAATATGTTAGAAGAGCTCAGCTTTCATTCACAGAGGCCTCAAGCAATAACCTTATGTCACCAACCACGTGAATCACAGCCTCCACCAGCTTGCCCTGTGTAGGATGAGACGGTGTGCAGGTGCTACTACCAACCACTCTGACAGGGACTGTGACAGAAGGCCCTGGGCACAGCCAGAGAAACGCAGAACGGAAGTCAAATCCACAGAAGAGACGTACTGGTCTGACGGAGACAGAGGGAGCACCCTGGACTACGCCTGTCAGACTCCCCACTAACTCAGAACTGAAACCACTCCCAGAGCCTGCTTCTCAGCCAAGGGTCAGAGGATGGCACAGGACCGGGCAGTGCTGCCTTCTGTCCTACACAGGTCGTGGTGGGTGGGGACAGACTCGACAGCCCCTAACGACAACACAGAACAAACACCAACACACATGAGAAAGGTGTTTCCTAGTCCAGTAAGTGGGCAACGGCCACCCAAAGCAAAGGCAAAGCGGCAGGAAGGACAGGGAGACAGGATGAGCAGACACAGGGAGCCCAGGCGTGAAGAGAGGCGGCGCTGACCCACCACGGGGGTGCAATCAACGTCACAAAACAACTCAGGTATAAAGCTCTGAAGCAGAAACTCGTTGTTCACCTAAAATTTTTTTTTTGAACAGGTGTGAGGAAAGTCCTTCTACTAAAGAATACAAAATATCCTTCTAAAATCTGTTACTGAATTTGGTACAGGCATATTCTTGGACAGAGTCAACTAGGAGACCTCTCAGCATCTCTTATACTAAATTTCAGTCAATAGATCTTTCTTAAAAGATAAAAGCTAGTAAACAAAAGCTTTGCTTTACCACAAAACCCCTGGTGGTCCAGTGGTTAAGTGCTACGCCTGCTAAACAAGAGACTGGCAGTTTGAATCCACCAGGCGCTACTTGGAAACTGTGGAGCTGTTCTACACCGTCCTATAGGGCCACTAGGACTCACTGTGACTCGAAGGCAGTGGGTTTTGGTTTTGCTTTACCAGAGAGCTGACTCTGACTTTACCGATCAAGTAACCCAGGGAGTGATCTACACCTCAGTTCTGGGATCTCTGCAGGACCACACGGCCTACAGATCAGCGACCTGGTTTCCCCCGAACTGTGAGTTTCTAGTCCAGTTTGACTTCTATCGAGTCCTGACTTCTTGTATTTCCATTTTGCTATTTTATTAGGTATGTTTTCTATAAAACTGTCTCTAGCACTTTACGGAATGAAGACACTAAGCGAGACGACTCACATTGATAAATGTTCCTTGGTAATTTTTAAAAGCTGTTACCAACAACACTAAATGAACCAAGCAGAAAAAAAAAAGAAAAACGAAAAGTTCACAGTGAAATATTTAAAAATGCACAGGAATTCAGAAATTAAAGGTAATGTACATGACACACTATTTTTTTTGGCCTTTTCCCACTGCTGTCAGCCATCGTTCAGCTGATTCTCACATACAGTGATCCTGGCAGACAGCAGGACGCCTCCCGGGGCTCTCAGGCCACTGCCGCTGTGGGGGCAGGTCCCCAGGTCTCTGCTCCTGCTGAGCAGCAGTCAGGTTTGAACTGCTGACCTCTCGCCTAGCAGCTGAGCCCTCGGCCACTGCGCCACCAGGGCTCCTTCGAGAGACACTTTATTCACGAGAGCTAACAAACGTCTTCTTGAAGCAAATCAACGTGACATGTTTTTAATATAATTCATATTACTATTAGCAGTAGCGACAAACATTTTAATAGTCCTTTTACAATAAATAAAACATTCTGGAATCTATTATCTCATTTACTCTATGAAAAATTTACAAAAAAAAAAGGCTACCTTTTGTGTCTCAGGGTCTATTAGCCAGTTCCAGGCACCAGTGGCTGTACAGACAGACACCACTATAAGAAGCACTGATGAAAGATAAACAGGAAGTTAGTAAGGAAGACACTCTCCAACGCTGGACACTATCGCACCAGTCTCTGTCAGGTGACAACCAGGGATGCAGCACTGTATTAACAGAAAGGCACTGAGCTCCAGAGCTGGACCCAACATCTGATCTTGAGGGACGGCTTACACATTCTGGAGCTCAGCAATTAAGTGAAGACGACAGCGTCGCCTTTATTTCTTGTTCGGAATTCACAAGGATTGATGACATGGAGAGCGACAAGCACGGAGAAAACCTCAATCGAAGGCTCCACGTCACGCAACCTGCAATTGGCTTTGTGTTGATTCTGCAGATCTTAAAAATCCAAATGAAAAAACCCACCAAAACAAAAACAAAAACAAAAAACCCTTCATTTTCTAGTATAAATAAATCAAACAGAACCTCCTTTCTGAATACACTGAGTCAGCCCAAAGCACCTGACCACTACTGAATTACACACAGGTCATGTCAGGAGTGTGGAGCAGGGAGGGGCACAGCAATTAGCACCGAATTTTCTTTAAGGTGCTCACAGGAAGTGCAGAGCATAAATGACTAGGAGCAGATTTGACACGTTTCCTTCTCCCCAGGAAGGTGAAATTGTTCTAGAAATTCTAACACAGGTCTTAAGAAAAACTTAAGAATATGTCGCATTACTGAAAAATAATACAGGGACATTAAAAGTAATACTAATAATAAAGTGACATTACAACAGCAAATCTTCTAGGGATTGAGATAGTTACTTGTCTTTCAGCTGAGATGCATACATCTTACAAATGTAGAAATCAAGCTTCAAAGAAAAACAGAAATACGGTAGAACCTCAATTGTTCCTAGTGCTGTCCTTTTGGAAACATGAATTGCAGAAAAACAATCTCCTTTTAGGTATTTGATAACAGAGCCAAACTTTCAAAGTAACGTCCTAACCTGGGAACAAATTAAACTCCATTTCTTGTAATTCTGTATAACCAGCAAGAAATACACTCTTACATGGTAACTGAGGCACAAAAAAAAAAAGCTGACACAAAGCAAAAATTAGGACCTACTTAGAAGGGCTTTCTTACAAATGCCTTCCTTTATTAAACTGGTACATTATCCCAGCTGGTATCATTCACATGTAAGCACTGAAACCACGGCTCAGAGACAAAGTACATTCATTATATTTTGTAAGATAGAGCATTACACACATTTGAAAACATTCTCAAACAATGGTGAAGCCAAGGTCCTGGGGGAGGCCCCTACTAAACCACAGAACAGGAGAAAACCACTCCTTGTCAGTTCCAAGCAGCCATAATTTGCAGAGTATATAACTGAAACTTTACAAATAGAATAAAAATTACATTAAACATTTGACACAAGAAAATATCCCTAACTTCAAAAGTGCTCATATGATCCCACAAAGTGAACTATACTTCACAATAAGACTTCAATGTCTTCACAGCTGTATTTCCTTTTAGGGTTAAATTTCAGTCAGGAACATCTAAGAAATTATGAGTGGTCCCAAAACAAGCTAGCAGGATTCTGTTTGCTGACATCATCACTCGTGTGTCTGTCCATACTTCTTACATATTATCACGAGGCATTAATTCTTCCACATCACAGTTTACAGCACACCTTCCATACAGAGTTATCATGACATTGATGAATAAACAGTAATAATGTGAATTTCTTCCTGGTCAGCCTCCAAAGCAGCACAATTACACTCTGTTAAAAACCAACTGAGGATAACTGTTTCCTATTCAGTTCGGTCTTCACAAGTACACATCTAATTTAAAAACATTGTTTTTCTTAAAACTTCATTTTTATAGCATGTAAGTAAACTGCAAAATTGCTAAACAGGTGTAGCACAGTGAATTACTTAATGCCAAAGCCAAGTGCCGATAGGTTCTTTGTAACTCCCACCAAAGGATGGGTGCGGCTATGCAAATGAGGTACAAGCATACAAATCAGGTGTATGGGATCCCAATGAGGGGACTGCTCAGTTCTGTCATCTCAACAGGCTTAAAGGAGTCGTGGAGGGAGAAGGCAGAGCTGCACCAGCAGAGGAGAGACTGGGCACACAGCACAGCAGGAAATGGCAGAAATAGGGGACACGTGATGCTGCCCTGGGGCTCATATTGCTAAGAGCTTCACCACCTGTCCAAGAAAGCCCCAAGCAAGGCCCACGTGCAGATGGCAAGAAGCTGTCCTGATGGACAAAGTATGTTCTTCTGATCCTGAGTGCACCCTGTCCTCCCCCTAGTAGACCACCGAGCTCTGAGTGAGGTGTGTTTCTTTTACTGAGCTAGTTACTGAACCCAAAGACAGGAGGCAGAGTACTGGAGGGAAGGGTAGCTGATGTCAGAAATGAGCAGTGCTACAGCGGTCTGGAAAAGTCAGACAGACATCTAGAACATCGCTAACCTCGTCTTACTTGAGCCAACTTTGTGCCGATCGTTAGGGGTTAGTCACTTAGCAGCCTCCTAAAATTTTTGTTACATCTCTTCTCAAAGCTGTGACATTCACTTAAAAAAAAAAAAAGCGCACTGCTTCCGAGTCAGGTCCAACTCATTGTGACCCTACAGGCCAGAGCAGAACTGCCCCACAGTTTCCAAGGAGGGCCTGGCGGATTTGAACTGCCAATCCTCTGATTAGCAGATGTAGCACTTAACCCACTATGTCACCAAGGTTTCCTCATTTAATAAAAGTATCATGTGTTTCCGTGAGAAAAAACTTGACTACACAAAACAGATCACTCCTTCAGGATAACTAGTCATGAATTTTTAGTTTCCTTCTAATGCACAGTGTAGAGTGCTAAAGTTAAAAACAAAAATATCATCAAAAGGAAACCTGATGGTTTAGTGGACTATTAAATATAAGGATCTGTTAGTCAAGTTTTACATAAAGCAAATCATTCCCAAGCAGATACAAAGGGATCAGCTGTCAATTTCTTTTGTTAGAAAACACTCAGGGAACTTACTTCTCCAACGTCCCGTGGCAGGCTGCAAACAGTGGATGTATTCAGTAAGTCTTCTCTCAAAAGCCTTGAGATCTAGGCAAAAGGAGTTCAGTTGCCTAATTAGCCACTCGCACTCCCGTCTGCGACGAGGAAGGTGCATTTCTGGTCCTCCCAGGCCAACCCCGGGCCCCTGCAAAGCAGACTACGCTCCCCGCACGGCGCTGGGCAGAAACACCGCGCTTCTCCAGAGTTAATTACACACAAAAGAAGCGGCTGGTTCACTTTTAGAACATTCTTAAAATTAAGTGGGAAGTCGGCGCTAGAAGCTCGATTTGGGGTGCAGAAACACAAGGACCCAGCTCAGGCTGCGCTCTGTTCGCAGGAAGGACTTGCTATCAGACGGAACGTGTTCACTAACACCACGGTCCTACAGGCTTATCTGGCTGCAATTTATTTCTAACTCCTAAATGTAGTTAATGGTCCGCTTGCGCTCTGGAAGCACTGGACTCGGTGACGCTGCTAACGTCGCCTTAGAAGGACCGCGGCAAGGCACTTCCTTCGCCTCCCAGTGTGTCACAGGGGACATCCGAGCGCCGACGCCGTGCGATGCGTCCTCGGAAGGCGGGCATCATTCCCAAAGACCCATTCTCACTCTTGGGGAGGAGACCCAGGAGCCCGCCTCAGCCCGACAGGACCCCAAAACCACCTCAGGAACTGGGAATCAACCCGCAGGGCCACCGGGGCGAGACAGACACTCGCCCCCCGCAAAGCGTACGAGTGTCCCGAGTAAATGGAAACAGCCCGAGCGGAGCTGCACGGCCTTAGCCGGGTGAGAGCAAAAGGCGCACGCGCCGCCCCGCGGCCGCCGAGGCCCCACGCTCCGGAACCAGTCGGCCCGGGTCGCGCCATCCCCGGCCCCGCAGGACGCCCCGACGCCTGGGGCTCGGTCGGTCCACCGTCGGCGCTCTCCTCTCGCCGGGTGGGATCCACACGGCTCCGGCCACCTCGTGCCCCGCCGCCTTCCACAAGGAAACTCGCGGCGGCCCGGGCGGCCCGCCCTACCTTCCGCCTGCTCCAGCGAGTTCATCTCGGGTGGCAGCTCGGGTCACAGTTTCGACCCCGTCCGCATCGCAGCTCCACCGCCCCCGCCCGGCCCACAGCGCCAACTCCCACCCCCAACTGCTCCCCTCTATCCCCCCTCGGCGCACCGCCCCTTGGCTAGACCAGTTAATCTCATTGGACACTCCAGCCCAGCCCACCAACTAAAACAGTTTTCTATTGGCTAACTTCGGCTCTTGCCTCGGGTCCCAGGGTCTGACTGTCAGCCAGAGGGACCTAGGATGCCTGCGGCCAGGCTCGAGTGACGCTAGCGCCCTCTCCTGTCCTGGGGAAGAACTGCAGCCTGTCTGAGCCCAGTTCTTACTCTTTAAAGTATTTAGTGACACCCCGTTCTCCTCAGGATCCCGATAGATGGTCCCGCTCTCAAACAATCTATCTCGAACGGGGCAAATGAGATGTGGATGTGTGCCAGCTATGTGCAAACTAGAACTCAAAGTAATGAGTTTCCTTGCTTATGGTCATCTTTTTCATAGTTACCGAATCCATTAAATATTCCTAATTCTCCCATTTCTCACTTTGGCTACTTTTTCTGACATAACTCAACTTTTGCATACTGTAAAGGAGGTAAACTTGAACAAATACTACTTAAAAAAAACAGTGTAAGTTCTTTAACAGAGAATTATCAGCAATTCAACTCCTAAATATCTACCCCAAAGTACTGAAAGCAGGGGCTCAGATACTTGCATGTTTCTTGCAGCATTATTCCTAATAGCCAAAAAGTCAAAACAACCTATGTGTCCATCAACTGATGAATGGATAAACACAATGTGGTGTGTAAATAAGTTGGAATATTATTCAGCCATAAAGAGAAAGGTAAAACACAATCATTGAAAACTTCAGTTTTTTCTCCATTTATCATGATGTTGCTTATGGTACAGTTATGAGGATTTTTGCTCTTATGATATCGAAGTGTAATCCATACAGAAGACTGTGGTCTTTGATCTTCATCAGTAAGTGTTTCAAGTCTTCTTTACTTTTAGCAAGCGTGGTTGTGTCACCTGCATACCAGGTTGTTAAGGCATCTTTCGCCAATCCTGATGCACCAGCTGATAGGATTATTTGTTCAGCATACAGACTGAACAGGTATGGTGAAAGGATATAACTCTGACACACACCTTTCCTCACTTTAAAACACCTAGGATCCCCTGCTGTGTTTGAACAACGGCTCCTTGAACTATACGTAAGTTCTGCATGAGCACAACTAAGTGTTCACATTCTCCACAATGTTATCCACAATTTGTTATGATCCACATGGTCATAGTGCGTAGTCTATGAAACACAATTAAACATCTTTCTGGTGTTTGATAATTTCCACACTCTGTTGGATCACCTTTCTTTGGAATAGGCACAAATATGGATTTCCTGCAATAGACTGGCCAAGAAACGATCTTTCAAATTTCTTGGCATAGATGAGCAAGCACTTCCAGCACTGCATCCATTTGCTGAAACATCTCAGTTGGTATTCTGTCAGTTCCTACAGTCTTATTTTTCTCTAGTGCCTTCAGCTTGGATCCTCTCCTTTAGTGTCATCCATCAGACTTGATCCTATGCTACCTCCTAAAGTGGTGGAATGTCAACCTATTATTTTGGCATAGTGACTCTGTGTATTCATTCCATTTTCTTTTTCCTTTAAAATTATAATTAAGTGAAAGCATATAATTCAAATCAATTTTGCATGCCCACCTGTCTGCAGCTCCATTGGCTCTCCCCACCCTGTGACAGCACACTCCTCCTTTTCACTCTTTGCTTCTGGTATCCTCTTAACAAGCACCTGTCCCCTCCTCTCCATCCTCTCCTCTCCCCTCTAGAAAGAAACCACTAGGACAGCCTCCTATTGATGTATGAAACCATAAAGTACACACACCACATGCTCACAGTGTCCCAGAGTCCAGCCCATTCTTGTTTGAAGAGTTGACCTCAGTACTGGATTCAGGTCTGGGGGAGCAGCAAGTCTAGGGGCCACATTCCCATGTCCCCACTTTCTTTTGCTGCTTCCTGTGTCTTTTAATATTTTTCCCGAAGAAACCTTCAGTATTGCTACTTGAGGCTTGAATTTTTTTCTTCAGCTCTTCAAGTGTGAGAAATGCCAAGCATATAATTTGCTGTTGGTTTTCTATCTGCTGGCCTTTCCACATTGTCTTAGCCATCTAGTGCTGCCCTAACAGAGACACCACTGTGGGGGGCGTCTCAGCCGCCTTGTGCTGCTGTAACAGAGGTACCACAGTGGATGGTGTCTGATTCACCTAGTGCTGCTGTAACAGAGGTACCACAGTGGATGGCTTTAAAAAGGGAAATTTTATTTTGTCACAAAAGCCCAAATTCAGAGCATCAGCTCCAGGGCAAGGCTTTCTCTGCTGGAGGAAGGTCCTCATCATCAATTTCCTCATGGACTGAAAGCTTCTGAGGTTCAGGGACCCTGGTCTTTTCCCAAGGACATGCTCAGCTTCCAGCACAGCTTCTTGGTGGTATGAAGTCCCCAAATCTCTCTGTAGCTAGCTACTCTTTCCTTTATATCTCAAGAGATTGCCTCAAGACACAAAACAGTTCTACCTACTGAGTCCTGCTCCATCTACACAACAGTGCCCATCCACCCTCATTAACATCATAGAGGCAGGATTTACAACATGGAGCAACATCACACAATATAAGGAATCTTGGTCTTGTCAAATTTCCACATGTGTTTTTTGGGGGAACACAAATCAATCCATGACACACATGTCAGTATCATACTTTACTTACTTTTGAGTTGCCATTTGAAATCTTCTGTTCAGCTCTTTTAATTCATCATTGGCCATCAGAGAAATGCAGATAACAACTACAGTGAGATGCCATATCACCCCACATTATTGCCACAGGGGGGAAAAAAAGCAGAAAATAACGAATGTTGGAGAAATTGCAGGAAGATTGGTACTGTTACGTATTGCTGAAGAAAACGTAATCTAGTATAGCTACTATGGAAAATGGAATACTGCCTCCTAAAAAAGCTAGAAACAGATACACCATATGATCCCCAACCAGTCTCACTCTTAGGAATGTATGCTAGGGAAATACGAGCTGCCACAGGATAGACATGTGTACACCCCCAGGGGACTCTGTCCCTGAAATTCAGGGAGGTTGTCTTATCTAAAGATCAGACCTCACCATTACTGAAAACAGCCTAGTATGCCCCGCCTGGTATAACCATAAAACCATGGAGAACTTTATGCCTGCCACCCTCACCCTCCTAATCAAAGCCTTCCCTAATTAAATTCTTGACCATAAACAAAGCTTACCCCTCCCCTTCCTAATCAACACTTCTTTCTTATCAGACCACAAAACCCCTAACCAGAATTTTCTGCTACCCCTTTTCTCTTTCTGGCTTTCTTTACGAAACCATCACCTTCTTTACCCCACGTTACCTCACTGGAACTTTAAAGCTATAACAATGTGCCCTACTGGGGAGACGTGGATTGAGCCATCCTCAGCTCAGACCCTATTCTCTTCCTCGTGAAATAAACGTCACCGGATCCTTGCACTGCTGTGTCTCTGCCTCTGTTTTGGGTCTCTCTCTCCCCAACACTCCTGCGTTCACTGCAGCATTGTTCACAATACAAAAGATGTAAACAACCTGGGCACTCATCAGCAGGTCAGTAGATGAGCAAATTATAGCACAGACACACAGCAGACTACTGCGAGAAGATAAAGAACGATGAAAAATCCACTTAGCATTTGACAGCTTTACTACCTGGGTAAATCTAGAGGGCATTATGCTGAACGAAATAAATCAATCGTGGAAGGACAGATATTGCATGAGACACTATTATAAAAACTCAAGAAAAATTTTAACCAACAAACTTATTGCCACTGAGTCAATTCTGACCCTCAGCGACCCTGTCCCTCACGCACCTGTCAGTTGGTGGTTCTGCCGGGCCTTGCACGTTGCTGTGATACTGGAAGCTAGGCCACTGGTTTTTAGCAGGGTTACTCATGACAGACAAACTTCAGCTGAGCTTCCGGACCAAGACATACCAAGAAGGAGAACCCAGTAATCTGCTTCAGAAAAGAATTGGCCAGGAAAAACCTCATGATGAGCAGTGGAACATTGTTACACTGTCAGAGGATGTGTCCCAAGTTGGAAGTCACTCAAAAGAGTACAGGTGAAGAGTGGCCTCCTCAAAATGGAGTTCGCCTTAACGATATGGATGGAATCAAGCCTCTTGGAAGTTCATTTGCTGATGTGTTATAACTACAAAGCAGAACAAACAGCTGCAAACATCCATTAACAACTGGTACATGAAGTGTATGAAGTACGAGTCTAGGAAAATTGGGAATCATCAAAAATAAAATGCAACACATAAACATCAATATCATAGGCACTGGTGAGCAGGAATGGACTGATATCAGGCATTTTCAATCAGACAATCACACTGTCTGATCTGCCAGAAATGACAACTTGAAGAGGAATGGCATTGCACTCATCATGAAAAAGAACGTTTAAAGATCTATTCTGAAGTGCAATGCTGTCAGTAATAGGATAATATCCATATGGTTATAAGGAAGATCAGTTAATATGACTATTATTCAAATTTATGTACCAACCACTAAGGCCAAAGATGAAGAAATTGAAATTTTTTACCACTTTCTGCAGTGTGAAATTGATCAAACATTCAATCAACTGATAATTCAACCAGTTGATAATTACTGGTGACTGGAATGCAAAAGTCAGAAGTGAAGGATTGGTAGTTGGAAAATATGGTCTTGGTGGCAGAAACAATGCCAGAGATCACACGAAAGAATTCTGCAAGATCGATAACTTCCTCATTGCATGGACCTTTTTTTCACCAACATAAATGACGACCACATACACGGACCACACCAGGCAGAACACACGGGAATTAAACCGACTAGGTCTACAGAAAGGGATGACGGAAAAGCTCGATTTCATCCGTCAGAACAAGGCCAGGGGCCAACCGTGGATCAAACCATCCATTGCTCATATTCAAGTTCAAATTGAAACTGAATAAAATTGGAACAAGTCCACGAGAGCCAAAGTATGACTTTGACTATATCCCACCTGAGTTTACAGATCATCTCAAGAATGGACTTGATGTGTTGAATACTAGTAACCAAAGACTGGACGAGTTCTGGAATGACATTAAGGACATCACACACGAAGAAAGCAAGAGATCACTGAACAGACAGGAAGTGGAGAAAAAAATAAATTGAATGTCAGAAGAGACTCTGAAACTTACTGTTGAGGGTCAAGTAGCTAAAGCAAAAGTAAGAAATGATGACGTAAAAGAGCTCAACACAAGATGTCAAAGGGCAGTTTGAGAAGACGAAGCATTGTGACGACACACACAAAGGGCTGGAGATAGAAAACCAAAAGGGAAGAACATATCTGCCATTTCTCAGGCAGAAAGAACTGAAGAGAAAAATTCCAGTCTGGAGTTGCAATAATGAAGAATTCTACAGAGAAAATATAAAAGGACGCAGAAGCCTCAAAAGAAGAGGGGAGGAATACACAGAGTTTTTATACCAAAAAGAATTGGTTGATGTTCATCTATTTCAAGAGATAACATATAATCAGGAACTGATTGTACAGAAAAAATTAAAGTTACATTGAAGGCACTGGCAAAAAACAAGGGTCCAGGAATTGAAATACCGATGAAGATCAAAGACCACAGCCTTCAGTATGGATTACACCTTAACAACAAAAAACAAAAATCCTCCCCAATGCAGTCAGCAACCTTATGACAAATGGAGCAAAGATTGAAGCTGTCAAGGATTTCATTTTACTTCTATCTATAAACAGTGTCCACGGAAATCACAGTTTACAAGTCAAATGACATACCACGTTGGCCAGATGTGCTGCAAAAGACCTCTTTACGGTGTTAAAAAGCAAAGACGTCACTTTGAAGACTGAGGGGAGCCTGACCCAAGCCAGGGTATTTTCAGTCACCGCATATGCATGTGAAAGCTGGAGAGCGAAGAAGAAAGACAGGGGAGCTGACAAGACTGTTGAGCACATCATGGAGCTGGAAGAAGGAAGAAGTCCAGCCAGAAGGGCAGATCTCACGTTCTTTGGACGTGTTATAAGGAGGGATCAGTCCTTGGAGAAGGACATCATGCGTGGTAAAGCAGAGGGTCAGTGACCAAGAGGGAGACCATCAACGAGACGGACGGACGGTCAGTGTGGCGCAGGACTGGGCACTGTTTACTTCCTGTTGTTCATAAAAGGTGGCTGTAACACAGAACTGACCTGGCGGCATCAGCAGCACCAGGTCCCGGAGGCAGCAGCTTAGATTTCTATGCTTTTTAAAGCATAAAGAAAGAATTTGCAGTGACAAGTTATCGTAATGAATTCGGAATTAATGAAGAAAGAAGGGGTTCCCTTCCATTATTCTCACCTGGGGAATTTAAACAGTTTTTAAAAAAAAATTAAATTTGTCCTTGCAAAGGCAAAAATTCTCCCATTGAACCACCATTTCTGTTTTCTTCCTGGCACCTGGCAACATCTGACCAGATGATGTAGATTTCTTTGTTTCCGTGTGTATTTTCTGCCCCCTTACCCCGGCAGAGTCTGCTTTAGTCCTGGACTCAAAGCCTAGACAGGGCCTGGCACTTACCAAAAGCTAGGACTGTGTGCAGAGGGAATGTAGCTGAGTCTGGGCACTCCTGGGGAGCAGGCAGCTGGGGGGTGGCCGCTCTCGGGACTTTTTTACATAACATTCCTCCTTTGCATTACTTCTCATTGGCATGCACACCCTCCTGGGGTTGTGAGCGGAAGTGGGGACAGGAAACGCTGGGAGATCCTACAAAGCGGGAGGGCTCCGGGAAGAACCCTGTCCCAGTCGAGGCACTTGAGCCGCATCCTCGGCAGGCTGAACCCAGACATCAGGTTCTGTCACGTCTCCCCAGAGTCTCCGCGGTTGATCTGTACTGTGATACCTACAAGCCAGTGGCCTCAGGTGAGTCACTTGATATCCCTGTGTTTCACTTCAGGTCTTCAGTTATGAAAGGGCAGACTAAGAGAAGCTGTCTCTTGACATTCGTGTGAGGACTGAGTGGAAACTGCCTTGAGAAGGGCCCATCCCAAGCACAGTTAAGAGCTTTATAAACACTGTGGTTGTTAAGCATATCTGACTCCCAGTGACTCCACGTGACTGGGGACAACCTCCACAGAGAGTTTTCCAGGCTGGAAACTTCACATGTGCAGACTGCTGGGTCTTTGTGCCACGGAGCGGTTGGGTTGGTTTGGGGTTGGGTGGGTTTGAAGCGGCACCCCTTCAGTTAGCAGCTGAGCGCATAACCGTCGAGCCAGGACTCCGATTATTAGTATCAGTTACTGTTATTAATGGGAGCAGTGGGGGTTCAGACCGTTTACTCGCATCAGTTATTGTTACTAACGAGGGCAGTGGGGGTTCAGAGTTAGAATTTGCATGTCCCCAGCAGCCGACTGAGGCTGCGTTCCAGCGCGTTCCAGCCCTGTGTCCGTCCGTCCTGGACAGTTGCCACCACTGGAGGCCCACGTGTTGCTCTGGTGCTGGCCATTGGGCACTGGATGATCAGTGGTTGGTGGCACAGCCCGGGCGGCACTGCTTCGCCCTGTGGGGGGGGTCAGAGTGGTTTAAACCCACAGCAGATATCAATACTATTGTTTGTTAATTATTGACAGTTTTATTCCAGCTGCCCGGTTCAGATAAAAAAAAATCTAGGAGTTATTCACATCCTGTCCCCCCATCAATCTCAGCAAACTCATTCTTCAAAATGTGTCTTCACTATGTGCACTTTTTCTATTAAACCATCTTCAGCGTTTGCCTTTTGTGCCCAAGTCCTCAGTCCAGCCGGCAGCATGTACGGCCAGTTACTTCGCCTTTTCACGAGCGTTGCCGGTTTTTGCACCGTTTACTGACTAACTCAGTGTTCGCTGGGCCAGTGCCGTCACGTTTAGTGTCCACACTGGGCGGGGGGCGTGTTGGGGCTCGGCTGCTGGCTTCATGGTTACTAGTTGAAACCCACCCAGGGGATCTGAGGGAGAAAATCCCTTCGAGATTACAGCTGTCATGTAGGAAAATTAGTAACACACAACTTTGATTTTGAGGGTTTTCTTATCGAAGAAACAAAATAAAGAAACAAAAAACCAACTTAACACCACGGAGTTGGTTCCATTCACAGAAACCCTGAAACAGCAGAAAGCCTGACTCCGACTGCCCCGGGCGCCAGAAGTGCTCTACAGCCATGCAGATTTCTCCTGTCCGGCTGGGGGAGGGCACTTGTCAAGCCATTACCTCCTCATTTGCATGTCTAAGTCTCTTCACTGCGGGAGGGTTACAAAACCCACACTTGTTGTCCAGGGATTTATTCTGCCTCAGAGATTTACAGAACAGTAGAATGGCCCCATAGGGGTTTGTGCGAGGGGCTGGCAGATTTAAACTGCCCATCTTTGGTCAGCTGTGGTGGTAGCCACTGCCCACATGGATGGAGGGTCCAATTAGCAGCCAGGCCAGGAACAGGCTGATACTAGTTTATTTCTGGGAAGGAGGAAAGCAGGGTTTCATCAAACAGGTATGATCAGTCCATGGTTGATCTACTTCTTCGTCTTTCCTTAATAAACTTCCTCGAACCTGGCTTCCTGGGAGTCACTCGCTGTTTCCAAAATCAAAATGTTCTCCCCACATGTACATAGAATAATTGCTCAGAATAAACCTTATGTTCAAATTCTTGGTAAGTTTTGATGACTTCTTTTTTCCCTTTATTTTTATTATGACTGAGTGAAAATGTACATTCCTGTATAAATTTACATGCCCACCTATGTGCAACTTCCACTGCTCTCCCTGTCCGATGAAAGCACACTATTCCTCTCTGCTCCATACATGTCTCATCCTCCCAACAGTCTACTTTCCCCTCTTCTCCACCCACTCTCCTTCCTCCAGCCAGAGGTCAGCAGGATGATATCCTATAGATGTACAGAACTATGAAGTGTATCCAATATATGGTCACCCTGGCAGGCTTTTAGTGGAGATCTCAGGGTACACCCCTTTTTATTCTTGTGTTGCCAGTGAACTCAACTTAGTGAGCTCCATCATGGCTATCACTGGTGTTGGCCGGGCACCATCCGGTTCTTCTGGTCCCAAATCAATGTAGGCACCTGCTCACGCGAGTCTATCTTCCGGGTTGTCTTTACTCCATGTCATTTTGGCCCTCAGTGAGCATCCGTTCCTGCTGAGTTGGGCCCATTTGCTGTGCCCTCGGAGGGCAGCTTGGCAGCTTTTAACACCCCAGACACCACTCACCAACGTGGGGTGCAGAGAGCCGTCTTAGCAAAACGCTAGTTGTGCCAATTAGCCTTGATTTCATCTAAGAGCATGGTCCCCTGCCCCCTGCCCCAGCTAGTCTATCCTTGCAATATTGGGTTAAGATGGAAGGAGTATTTATGTTGAAGTCCACTTACTATTGTTCTTGTTTCTAATGTGTGCCATCACTGATTTCACTCAACTAGATTTCTAGCAACTATCTAATCTAAACCCTTCCCCCCTCACCCTCCCTCTTTCCCCTCCCTTGCAGCTGTCAAAGAGTCTTTTCTTCTATACATCAGTCTGTTTTTGAGATCTTATCGTGGGGTCTCATACAATATTTCCTTTTGTTGCTGACATTACTTTCACTCAGCATAATATCTTCCAGTTGAAACCAGGTTATGAGATGTCTCCTGGAATCATCATTACTCTTTATCATTGCGTAGTGCTCCAGGGAGTATATGTACCATAGTTTACCTATCCATTCCTCTGTTGCTCGTCATCTGAGTTGATTCCATCTTTTGGCTATCGTGGACTGTGCCGCGATAAACATTCTTGTGCATGTGTCCGTTGATGTGAAAGGCCTTGATTCTGTAGGATATATTCCAAGTAGTGGAATTACTGGGTCAAATGGTATATCAATATCCATTTTTTTAAGGAAGCACCAGATTGCTTTCCAAAGAAGCTGGACCATTTGGCAACCCCACCAACAGTCTAGAAGAGTTCCACTTTCTCCACAGCCTCTCCAAGCATTTGTTGTTTTGTGTTTTCTGGATCATGGCCAACCTTGTTGGGGTGAGATGGTATCTCATTGTAGTCTTGATTTGAATTTCTTTAATAACTAAAGATCATGAACATGACCGCATATGTTTTTTGGCTGCCTGGATCTCCTCTTTAGAGAAATGTCTGTCCATCTCCTTTGCCCATTGCTTAATTGGACAATTTATCTTCTTCTTATTGATATTTTGTAGTATCTTATAGATTATGGAGATCAGGTGTCGGTCTGACACAGAGTTGCCAAATATTTTTTCCCATTCTGTAGGTAGCCTTCTAATTCTATTAATAAAGTCTTTGGATGAGCAAAAGTGTTTGATTCTTAATAGTTCCCATTTATCTATTTTTTCTTCTGTTGACTGTGGTTTCTTTGACATATTTTGTAGTCTGTCTACACTGTGCATTAAAACTTCCATTGTTGTTCTTACCTTTACTTGGACGAGCTTTATCGTTTTAGGTTTGATATTTAGATCTTTTATCCAGTTGGAGTTGGTTTTTGTATAAGGTGTAAGATATGGATCGTTTCAATTTATTGCAGATGGATATCCAATTTTGCCAGCACCATTTGTTGAAGATACTGTTTTTATCCCAGTTTAATGTCTTAGGGCCTTTGTCGAATATCAACTGTGCACAGGCAGGTGGTGTCATCTCTGGGGTCTCAATTCTGTTCCATTGATCGATCTGTCTGTTCTTGTACCAGTACCAGGCTGTTTTGACCACTGTGGCAGTGTAGTATGTTCTAAGGTTGGGTAATGAGAGGCCTCCCAGAGTGTTCTTCTTCTTTAGTAGGACCTTACTTATCTGGGGTTTCTTCCCTTTCCAAACAAATTTTGTGACTTCTTTCTCTATCTCATTAAAAAATGATGCTGGAACTTGTATTGGGATTGCAGTCTTTGATGACTTCTAACACAACCAAGACAACCCTGTGGTACAGTAGCTACTCTGTCACATGGGGTCAATCTGAGCTGGAATCAACTCTGCAGTGCCACAGCCACAAGGGTTCATTTCCAGGCTCTCCCCTTCTGATGGTCCCTGATTCTTGGCCCTCCTTCCTCCTTGCTCACCTGCAGTCCATCTGCAGGGCCGTCTCACCCCTAAAAGAGCTGCAGGACTGTCTACTTACTCTTTTCAGTGCCACTACCACTGTCCCTAGGATGTGACTCGACGGCACTTGGCTTTTTACCACTGTCCCTCCCTGACGAACAGCCTCCTACCGACACTCCCCGCTTCCTCTCCGATGGCACCCTACTCCAGGCTGTTCTCCAGCTTGAGAGAGCATTTGCTCTACTTAAAGTGACAAAAATCCAGCACGTACAAATGTATGTAAGTGCCACTGTGGAGGTCATAAAGCATGACTATAAAACAGCCTCCGGGAACCTATATCCTGAGCTAGGAAGTGGAACACTGGCAAATCCTTCCATGTTCTGAGTGCCCTCTCCAATGTCACTTTGGCTATCAGAGAGGCAAACACTACTGAGAATTCATTCTTTTTAACATTTCCTTGCCATCCTTTACAATTTTATGACATGTATGTTTTCCTAAGCAATAATTATTTGGTTTTGCTTGTTTGTAAATTTTATAAAGTAGATTCATATTGTGGATATTCCTTTGCAACGGTTTTTAAAATTCACCATTACTAATTTGGGAAGCCCTGGTGGCATACATAGTGGTTAAGAGCTATGGCTGCTAACCAGAAAGTCAGTAGTTATGATCCTCCAGGCACTCCTTGGAAATGGTGTTGGGCAGTTCTTCTCTGTTCTGTGGGGTCACTATGATTTGGAAGCAGCTCAAAGACAGTGAGTTTGGTTTATCACTAGTTCTAAGATTCATCTGTGGGTGGCAATGTGTGTCAGCACTGACCAGTCATTTCACTGCTATATAGTAATCTGTTTTGTAACATTTTATTTATTCCATTGTGTAATTCACTATATAACATTCCATTATTATTTATACATTCTATCCAGAGGATAAGGGGCCCTGGTGGCATAGTGCTTAAGAGCTACTGTGACTGCTGACCAAAAGGCTGGCAGTCCAACCCACCAGGCGCCCCTCGTAAACTACGGGGCAGTTCTTCTCTGTCCTATAGGGTCGCTACGAGTTGGAACTGACACAACAGCAACAGCAGTTCGGGTGGTACAGTGGTTAAGAGCTTGGCTGCTAATCCAGCTTGGCTGTGCACACCCATCAGGCTTTCCATGGCAGAAGCTGTGGCAGTGTGCTCCTCTAAAAAGTTACAGCCTGGAAACCCTGTGGGACAGTTCTACTCCATCCTTTAGGTTCTCTTTTAGTTGAAATCATTTCAAAGGCAATGGATTTGGTTTTCTTTTTTAATACATAGATTGCTGATAGGCATTTGAATTGCCTTTTCTATTTTTCTCATTTCTATCATGAACAATGCTTGTTCATGCTCCTAGTATGCTTGTATGGAGGTTTCTTCTGGGCAATGATTTTCAAACTTTTTTTGTGATTTACATCGTGACCAAGGCCACAAAGACATACGATTATCCTGCGTATCAAGGAATTACCAATAATTACCTTGATATCGAACACCAACCTTGTTGGTGTTACGTCACTTCATCCCACAGCGCCCCTGGGGGCCAGAGTAGTCCCTGACGGTTGGGACGGCACCCTGGCCTCTTCTAGTCTGCTCTACTTGAGTTTTAAAAAAGATGTTGATTCAGATCCACAAAATAATTTCCTTTAATTTCATTCCAATTAGTCACGCGACAAATCTAGTCCTCTAGTTTGGCTGTGTCCGGAGGAGTAGGGTTGTGGGAGGAGCCTTGGGACAGCAAAGGATGAAAGCCTGGCCACTAACTGAGAACCCACCACCCGCTCCGGGAAAGACTTCAGTGGGCAGTGCTGCTATGCCCTGTAGGGTCACTATCAGGTAGAACACTGACAGCACAACAACCACAATGATGAGGGTTACTGGAGAAACCCTGGTGGCACAAATGGTCAAACGTTCGGCAGCTAACTTCGAGGTTGGTGGCTCGAACCCGCACAGCAAGTCCTTGACAGAATAACCTGACAGTCTATGAAGACTGCATCTAAGAAACCTCAGAGCAGGTCTGCTACGTCACACAGGGTCACTGTGAGTTGAAAATGACTCAGTGATGCTTGACAACAACAGGATTATTGGGTTCCAAGGACCAACGTCCTCAGCTTCGTCAGACAGGCCAGGTGGCTCTCCAGAGTCCTCACAGTAACTTCCTCTTCACCGGCCCAGGGCAAAACGGACAAAGCTGCAGCTCTCACTTGGCGATGTTAGAGTTCTTCCGTTTTCAACAGTCTAGTGAGTGTAAAAGGTTATCTCTGACAGCACAGTTCAAAGGCATCAATTCTTCTGTCTATTTTTGTCTAGCTTTCAAACCTACTGTGTGATTGAAAGTACCATGGTTTGGGTCAGGTGCATCTTCATCTTCAGGGCAAGTCTTCTCCCTCGCTAACATTCCAAGGAGGTCCTTGGCAGCAGATTTACCCAGTGCAATGTGTCTTTTTATTTCTTGACTGCCGCTGCCACGGGCGTTGATTGTGGAACCAAGTAAAATGAAACCCTTAACAACCTCGACCTTTTCTCCCTCACTTAATGGTCTAGTTGTGAGGATTTTTGTTTTCTTGGTGTTGAGGTGTAATCCATACCGAAGGCTGTGATCTTTGACTTCCTCAGTAAGTATTTCAAGTTCTCTTCAGCTTTCAGCAAGCAGGGTTGTGAAGTTTGTATAATGCAGGTTGTTAATGAGTCTTCCTCCAATCCTGTGGCCCAATATTTCTTCATATAGTCCAGCTTTAAGGATTGTTTATTCAGCATACAGATTGAACAGGTGTGGTGAACAGACATTACCCTGATGGGTAATATCTTTTCCTGACTTTAAACCATGCAGTGTCCCCTTGTTCTGTTCACACAGCTGCCTCTTGATCCATGTACTGATTCCTCATGAGCACAATGAAATGTTGTGGAATTCTCATCATCTGCAAACTTATCCATATCTTATTATGATCTATATCGTCAAATGCCTTTGCATAGCCAATAAAACACAGGTAAACTTCTTTCTGATACTCTCTACTTTCAGCCAAAATTCATCTGACATCAGCAATGATTCCCTGGTTCCCCAGCCTCTTCTGAATCTGGCATGAATTTCTGGCAGCTCCATGTCAATGCCCTGCTGCAGATGCTTTTGAACAATCTTCAGCAAAATTTTACTTGTGTGTGATGTCAGTGATACCATTCAATAATTTCCACATTCATTTAGATCACCTTTCTTGGGAATGGGTATAAATATGGATCTCTTCCAGCTGGTTGCCCAGGAAGCTGTCCTCCAAATTTCTTGACGTAGACAAACGAGCACTTCGATGCTGCATCAGTTTGTTCAAACGTCTCAGTTGATATTCCAACAATCCCTGGAGCCTGTTTTTTGCCAATGCCTTCAGTGCAGCTTCACCTTTTCCCTTCAGTACCATCAGTTTCTGATTATAAGAGGACTTCCAGTTAAGCTTGCAAACCCATCCTAGAAAAAGTGGGATGTCCCTCATTGCTGAATATTGCTATGGTCACCTTCGAAGTACTTCCCTTGAGAAACTATGTGACATCAGGGCTGTCATCGTATTCCCCTTGATGTCTTGAATGTCATCAAAATGCCTTCCTTTCAGTATTTCCTTTATCTTTGGGTAAAGAAAGAAGTCACTAGGGGCCAAACTAGGTGAGTAGGGAGGGTGTTCCACTACAGTTGTTTACTGGCTGAAACCTCCCTTACAGATAGCTATATAACTTTGTTCGTGAACTTGCCATCCTGCTACCATGTGAATGGCCATTCCAGAAAGAGTTTCAAAATTGCTTTGTAAAGTGGACTAGGTGCTGGCATTGGTGCATAGCTTCCCAAAGGGGGTACTTCGACTGTGCTAGTAGTGATACTCAGCAATGGAAATGTAGCACTTAGTACACTTAAGTTCACAGATGTAATTTTCAGATCTTGTCCGTATGGTACCTCTTAAAAGTGTTGAACATGAACCATTTCCTTTTGGTATAATGACTGTGTACATGTTCCTTCCATCTTTTGATGCTTCCTGTGTTGTTTATATTTTCCTTGTAGAATCCTTCACTATTGCAACTAGAGGCTTGAACTTTTCCTTCAGTTCTTTCAGCTGGAGAAATGCCAAGCATTTTCTTCCCCTTCTCTATTTCCAGCTGTTTACTTTGTCTTCTCAAGCTGCCTTTTGAAATCTCTAGTTCAGTTATTTTACTACATCACCTCTCCCTTTTGTTTTGGCTACTGGACATTCAAAAGTAAGTTTCAGAGTCTCTTCTGAGATCCATTTTGGTCTTTTATTTCTTTCCTGTCTTTTTAATGACCTTTTTTGCTTTCTTCATATACGACATCTTGATACCATTCTACAACTAGTCTAGTCTTCAGTCATTTGCGTTCAACACATCAAATTTATTCTTGAGATGGTCTATAAACTCAGGTGGGATATACTCAAGATAATCTTTTGGTTTTCATAGACTTGCTCTAATTGCCCACAGTTTCACCTTGAGCTTGCGTATGAGCAACTGATGTGCTATCAGCCACTGGCCCTGTTCTGGTCGATGATATTGAGGTTTTCCATCATCTCGTTCCACCAATGTAGTTGATTTGATTTCTGTGTATTTCCAATTATTCCATCTGTTGAGGTCCAGGTATATAGTTACCATTGATGTTGTTGAAAAAAAGGTATTCACAATGAAGAAGTCATTGGTCTTGGAAAACTCTATCATGTGATCTCTGGCATTGTGTTATCACCAAGGCCATGTTTTCCAACTACTGATCCTTCTTCGTTTCCAACTTTTGCATTCCAATCACCAGTAATGATCAGTGCATCCTGATTGCATGTTTGATCAATTTTAGACTGCAGAAGCTGGTGAAAATCTTCCATTTCTTCATCTTTGACCTTAGTGATTGGTGTGTAAATTTAGCTAATGGTTGTATTAACTGATTTCCCTTGTGAGCTGTCTTAGTCATCTAGTGCAGCTATAATAGAAACACCCCAAATGGATGGCTTCAACAAAGATAAATTTTATTCTGTCACATATTCACGGCATCACCTCCAGGGTAAAGATTCTTCTGTTGACTCCCGAGGAAGGTCCTGTTGTCAATCTTCCTCTGTACTGGGGGCTTCTGAGGCAAAGGGGACCTAGGTCCTGTCCCTGTCCCCCTGCTCCCAGCGCTGTAACTTTCCTAAGGGTTTAAAGTCTTCAAATCTCTCTGCTGCCTTCCCTTTCCTTTATATCTTAAGAGATTGCCTCAAGGCACAATGCAATCTTGTACTTGGAGTCCTGCTGTACCAACGCAACTGCTACCCATCCTCTCCTCCCTCATTTAACATAGAAGCAGGGTTTACAGCATAGAGGAATGTCATATAACACCAGGAATCATGGCCTAGCCAAATTGCTACACATACTTTTAGGGGACACAATTCAAACTTTAAAACAGGTGAATGGATATCATCCTATCGCTGACAGTCTTGTGCTTCAGGATAGATCTTGAAATGTTCTTTTTGATAATGAATGATGAATGCAACACCATTCCTCTTCAAGATGTTATTCTTGGCATATTAAACCATGTGATTGTCCAATTCAAAACAGTTAATACCAGTCTACTTCAGTTCAGCACATTGACGTTTATGCATTCCATTTCATTCTTGATGATTTCCAATTTTCCTAGATTTATACTTCGTACATTCTGTATTTCCATTATTAATGGATGTTTGTAGCTGTTTCTTTTCGAGTCATACCACACAAGCAAATGAGGGTTCTGAAAGTCTGATTACATTCACTTCAAAGTATAGGTCCACTGTACTTTGAGCAGGGGGCTGTTCTCCAGTGTCTTCTGAGTGCCTTCCAACCAGGGGGACTCATTTTCTGGCACTATATTAGAAAAGAAACCCTGGTGGCGTAGTGGTTAAGTGCTAAGTTTCCGAACCAAAAGGTTGGCAGTTAGAATCTACCAGCTGGTCCTTCGAAATTGTGAGGCAGTCCTCTTCTGCCTTATAGGGTTGCTATGAGTCAGAATCCACTTCGCTGCAGTGGGTTTGGTTTTTTTTTTTAAATTTATTTTTATTTTTATTTTTTTATTTAACATGACCGAGTGAAAATGTAGATTCCCGTATAAATTTACATGCCCACCTATATGCAGCTTCCTCTGCTCTCCCTGTCTGGTGACAGCACACTATTCCTCTCTGCTCCACACGTCTCATCCTCCCAACAGTCTCCTTTCCCCTCCTCTCCAACCACTCTCCTTCCTCCAGCCAGAGGTCAGCAGGATGATATCCTATAGATGTATAGAACCATAAAGGGCGTCCAATATATGGTCACTCTGCATTGCCAAGTCCAATCCATTCGTGTCCAAAGAGTGGACCTTCGTTATAATTTATGGGAATGGGCAGCATCAGGGCCAGGGGCCGTGCTCTCAGGGGAACCCCGAAACTGCTGGACCATCAATTGAGGTCTTTTAGTGGAGATCTCAGGATGCTTTTTATTCTTGTGTTGCCAGTGAGACTCCTCTCTGTGAGCTCCATCGTGGCTATCACTGGTGGTGGCCGGGCACCATCCGGTTCTTGCGGTCCTAAGTCGATGTAGGCACCCACTCTTGTGGGTCTCTCTGTCTTCTTGGTTGTCTTTACCGCATGTCATTTTGGTCCTCAGTGAGCATCCGTTCCTGCTGAGTTGGGATCATTTGCTGTGTCCTCGGATGGCAGCTTGGCAGCTTTTAGGACCCCAGACGCCACTCACCAACGTAGGGTGCAGAGAGCTCTCTTAGCAAAACGCTAGTTCTGCCAATTGGCCTCGATTTCACCTAAGAGCAGTGTTGCTGTGATGCTGGAAGCTATGGCACCAGTATGCTGACACAAGCAGGGCCACCGATAGGGAACAGGTTTCCACTGAGAAGTTCCAGACTGAGGAGCCTGTCTAGTTTTGTATACTTTTATGTGGGTCTGAAAGGCTTGAAACTTGTTCTTTCAGAGAACTATAGAAAGTTAATAAACATGTCCTGTTTCCAACACTCTTGAGACCTTGTGCACAGCTCACTGTCATGGATTTAGTTGTGTCCTCCCAAAAATACATGTAGGCCTCTGGCTGGGCCATGATTCCCAATATTTTGTGATTGTCTTCCATTTTGTGATTTTCCTGTGCTGTATGTTAGAGGATTAGGGTGGGACTGTAAATTCCTTCATGGGATTACCTCCCTTCTCCACTGTAAAGGGAGTTTCCCTGGAGTATGGCTGGCCCTGCTCTTAATCCTTTTGTCCTTCAAGGGATAAAAGGAAAAACAAGCAACCGGAGAATTGGGAATCTCACACCATCAAACACGCAGTACTAGGAGAAAAGCGTATCCTTCAGACCTGAGGTTCCTGTGCCAAGATGCTCCCTGGACAAAGACTGATGCAATACCATACTTTCCTCCAGAGCCGACAAGGGGGAAAACCTTCCCATGGAGCTGACATCTTGAATTTGGGCTTGTAGCCTACCGGACTGTGTAAGAATAAACCTTCCTTTGTTAAAGCCATCCACTCTGTGGTATTTCTGCTAGAGCAGTCCTAGCTGACTAAAACACTCACTGAACCTGTAGTTGTCTCATCAAGATTGCTATTTCTCTGTTTGTACAATGTTTGTGCATATATTGGCATCCTATGTCTGTGTTCTGATGTAATCATCAACCCATCAAAATTTTTTTTTGTTTAAATTTCCTAGTGAAATTATGTTCAAGTCACTCAGAAATCTGAATGAATCAGAGCCATGATTTACTTATAATGATGTACTACCCAGCTTTAAAGATGTCTCTCAAATCTGCATCAACAAAAAACCTGTTGCTAGCCTGGTACTGGTACAAAAAGAGACATACACACCAATGGAACAGAATAGAGAGCCCAGAAATATCATTATTCTCTTATGAACAGTTGATACTAGACAAAGGCCCAAAGGTTGTAAATTGGGCTAAAAACAGCCTCTTTAATAAATGGTGTTAGCAATATTGGATACTCATCTGCAAAGACTGAAACAAGACCCATATCTCACACTTACACAAAAGCTAACTCAAAATGGATCAAAGACCTAAATACCAAACCTAAAATGATAAAGACCATGCCAGAAAAAAATACAGTCAACAATGAAAGTTCTAATGCACGGCTTAGACAACTACAAAGTCTGACCAACAATGCACAAACAACAGAGGATAAAAATAGAAGAATGGGAACTAAGAATTAAGCACTTATGCTCATCCAAAGACTTTATCAAGAGATTTAAGACTACTTACAGAATGAAAAAAAAAAAGAAATTTAGCAACTACTTGTTGAACTGATGTCTGAAATCCATAATCTACAAGGCACTGCAGAATGTCAAAAAGAAAAAGGTAAATAATCCAATTAAGTAATGGGCAAAGGAGACGGAAAACAAAAAGAAGACATCCAGGCAGCCAAAAGATACATGAGGAAATGCTCACAATCACTAGCTATTACAGAAATCCAAATGAAAGCTACAATGAGATACCATCTCACCCCAACAAGGTTGGGAATAATCCAAAAAATACAAAAGAACAAATGCAGGACAGCCTGTGGAGAGATTGGAATTCTGCTACACTGCTGGTGGGAGTACAAAATGGTACGATTTCTTTGCAAAGCAATTTGGCACTTCCTTAAAAAGCTAGAACTAGAAACACCAAATGATTCAGCAATCCAACTGCTCAGAATATATTCTACAAAAATAAAGACAGTCACACAAACAAGATACATGCACACAAATATTTATTGCAGCACTGTTCACAGTAGCAAGATGATGGAATCAACCCAGGTGCCCATCAACAGATGAATAAATAAACCAACTATGGTACATATACACAATGGAACACTACACAATGATAAAGAACAAGATTATTTTAGGAAGTATCTCATAACTTGGTTTCAATTAGAAGACATGCTGAATGAAATCAGTCAGCTGCAAAAGGACACATATTGTATGAGATCTTTGCTGCCAGGATTTATAAATGGTCTTACATATAGAAAAAAAGACTCTTTGGTGGCTACAAGGGTGAGGGAAAGGATGTTATAGATTAGTGTGCCGATAGGAATCTGGTTAGGTGAAGGGAGTGACAGCACACAGTCAAGAGCAGACCAGCATAACTGGACTACACCATAAACTGAAAGTCTTCCTAAACTCAACCCAGTATTTCAAAGGATAGAGTAGCAGGGACAGGGTCCGGGGGGCACATTTTCAGGGGATGCTGAGGTCAACTAGCATAGCTCATCTTCAGCTAAGAGTCTTCTGCACCCCATATTGGTGAGTGGTGTCTGAGGTCTTAAAAGCTAGCAAGCTGCCATTGGAGGTATACCAAATGCTCACAACCCATCTGAAATAGACGAAGACCAAGAATATCAAAGACACAAGGAGAAATGAGCCCAGGAGGCAGAAGGACCCATAAGAATAGGAGACTGCATCAGCATGAAATCAGAAGAACCAGATGGTGCCTGGCCACCAACAAAGACAGCTGTGATGGGGACACGACGTAAAGTCCCTGAAGCAACATAAGAAAAAGAGGTATGCAGTTCAGGAACTCTTCTAAAAGAACAGAATTGGTGGTCCAACAGCCTAGAGAGTCCCTTGGGAACATGGCCTCTAGACCTGCTCCTGGCCCTACACTTAAAACCTGTACTTAGGTCGGCTCTTCAGACAAGAATGGACTGGACTCGGGGACACAGTGTGAGCATAGGCATGTGTACTTTATGGTTTTGTACATTCCTAGGAGGCTGTCCTACCGGTTTCTTTCTAGAAGGGAGGGAACAGGGTGGAGAGAATGGGACAGGTGTTCATTAAGCGGATATTAGAATCACAGAGTTAAAAGGAAGAGTGTGATGTCATAGGGAGAAAAGAGGGTGGCGAAGAGGGGACAGGTGTTCGTTAAGTGGATGTTAGAAATAGAGAATGAAAAGTAGGAGCGTGCTGTCACAGGGTGACGAGAGCAGATGGAGCTGCAGATAGACGGGCATGTGGAATTGATTGAGATTGCGTACTTTGCCTTAATTATTAAAAAACAAAACAGGAACTCATAGTGAGCCGATTTGTTTATTTTGGGCAATTATATGGCCTGAAGTATCAGTTTATGTTCTGCCTTTTCACTTGCTATATGAAAACTTACCAATAATCTCCCATATACTTTATACTTTTTAGATATTGTTCAAAAAAATTCTTCCTTGTTCTGGTCATAAAAATGATCTACAAAAATTTGTTCTCCAGTTTAGCCTCTCAGATATAAATCTTTGGTTACAAGAAATTTATTTAATTTCCCTTCATTTTTGCAAGGATTACTAGTTGTCCCAGCCTCTTTACTAAATAGCTCATTCTTCCCCCACTGATCTGTTTAGCCTGGCCTGTCACACATCACGCTTCTCTAAGACCATGGGTCCCTTGATCAATGTGTCAGTCTCTGTCCAGTACCAAACCTGTTGCTGTCCAGATGAGTCTGACTCACAGTGACCTTTCACGAACACCACATGGTTGTAACTAAGGAGTGTCTTGAGTGTTCTTGGCCCTTTGCTCTTCCATACTGACTTTACTCAGCTGGACAAGTTTTATTAAAAATCTTGTTGACATTTTGATTAGAATTGCGTAAACTCTAGAAATCATTTTGGATAGAGTTGACAGCTTTATGATATTGACTATCCCATTAGTAACACCATTTAGTTCTACTCTTATCTATATCTTTTAAAATGTCTATCAATAATGATTTGCAATTTCCTCTACACTGTAGATTTAAGACGGGGCATTGAAAATATGAATTAGACCTTTTTTCCTCATTATAACTTGATAATGGCTTTCCATTGTCCTTAAAGCTTTATCTATGCTGGTGGAAACGTAAAATGGTGGAGCTGCGGTAGCAAGCTGTTTGGAGGTTCCCCCAAAATTTACACAAAAGAAGTGAAAGCAGACAGTCAGACACTTGTACACCCAAGTTTACTGCAGCACTATCCAGAAAAGTCAGAAGATGGAAACACCCAAAGGTTCAGCAACAGATGGACGAATGAACAAAGCGGCACAAAGACAGGTACAGGGGAATATCACTCAACCGTGAAGAGGATGAGCTGCTGATGTGCACCATCATACAGATGAACTTTGAAAACATGATACTGATTGGAATAAGTCAGTCACAAACAGATACCTTACGATCTCTCTTATATCCAGAATAGGCAAGTGTATAGAGATCAAAGTTTATTAGTGGTTGCTGGGGTGGCCCAAAGGGACGCAGAAAGGAAGACACAACACTTAGAGGACAGCGAGTTTCTCTTAAGGATGATGGAAAAAACTCAGGAAGAGTTAACGTTAACAGTCGAACAACATGATGAACATTTAATGTCACTGGATCGTACCTGTAAAGACTGGTGAAACAGCAAATGTTATGTCATCTGTAGATTTACCACGAAACCAAAAACCCGGTCCCATTGGAGAGACTTAGGACTCAGCGACCCTACAGGACAAAGTTTCTCAGAACTGCCCCGTAGCGTTTCTGAGGCTGTAATCTTCACGTCAGGAAGCTGATGGCCACATCTTTCTCCCACCGAACGCTGGTGAGGTCCAGCGGCCGACCGCTTGGTCAGCAGACACGCACTTCCACAGGCTTCCGTTTGATCCACCACACACAAAAAAGGATTTCAAAAACGGGAAACGGAAGCCTGGTGAGCAAGCGCGGTGCGCGGGCCCCCACCTCCACGCCGCCAGGGAGCGCTGTGGTCACCCGTGGCCCGCCAGCGCGGTGGGCGGGGCTTCGAGTGGCGCCGTGAGTGGGGAGCGGAGGGTGCTGGGCCTGAGTGGGAGCGCGCCTCCCAGAGGTGGTTGTACCCCGTCAGGGCAGGCGGGACGCCGTGGGAGAGGGGTGAAGGGGAGGAGAATTCACAGTGGGGAAGACGGGGTGGAATGGGGGGGCTAGGGCTAGTAGGGAGGCCGGCGGTTGGGGTGAGCAGATCTCGGCGGTGGGCGGTGCCGGCGTGGTGGGCGGTGCCGGCGTGGTGGGCGGTGCCGGCGCGGTGGGCGGTGCCGGCGCGGTGGGCGGTGCCGGCGCGGTGCGCGTGCCCGAGCCGCAGTTTCCCGCCTCCTTGGAGGCCTCGGTTGTTGCGCTTGGTGCGGAGGCGAGGGACCGGAGCCCTCGGTTTTGCTCGCTGTTGTTTGTTTTCCGTGTTGGTTTGTCCCAAGTCACTGTTTTGCGTGTGGTGACCCCGCTCGCGACCCAACACTGGCGGTGTCAGAGCTGGCGTATCTCATGGGCTCGGAGAGCCGGGCAGGATGTGTCGGCCGGACTCCGCGCGGGGCGGAGGCCTCCCCCTCCGGCCTGGGCCGCTGGGCGCCCCGCTCGGCTTCGGCCTGGGCCGCCTGCTTCCTCAAGTCCTTCGCGGGCCTGGAAGAACCCCGCTGGCTGACGGGCTGCGGTTCCTCCCTTCCCGCCTCCTTTCTGAGGGGGCCAATGGGAGGGTCCCCCCAGGCTCCGGAGTCCAACCGAGGTGAGAACCGGCGCGCCATCGAGGAGTTGCGTGAGGCTGGGCGAGGCCCCCGGAGGCGGGTGGTGACAGAACTCATTTTGCGGGTCTTGGAACGGTTAAACGCGACGGTGTGGCGGAAGGGCCGAGAGCTGTTCCGCGAACCTCGGTGGCCGCCATCGTGACTGGACTGCAGACTCGGGTGCTCTTCCGACTGGTTAGTGCCGGGTGGTGGATTTCCCAGGAAGCGGGGGCCGTGCCGTTGCCCTTGCGCTCCCACACCCCAGCACCTGGGGCGGCCCCTGAGTGGACTGTGGGGCCCCCTGGGGTCGGTCGGGGGTCCCGTGGTGAGTGAGGTGGCCTGCCCTGAGGTGCGGCGGATTCGCCTGTCGTTTGGGGACCGTGAGCTGCGGTCTTGCGCCGGAAGTCTAAGACGGACGGGCTGTGTTTTCTCTCTGAATTCCAGCTTTGTCCCAGTGACCGGGGCGGTGGCGGCCAAGGGCCTCTCTCCAGGTCAGTGCCTGCTGCGGCTGTCTGTGGTAAGGGAGGGCTGGGGGGCCGGCTCTGTGACGCATCCTCGGTGTTGGCAGCGCTCTGGAACCCTGAGCCCTTGCATTGGAGTTGGGGTCTCTTACAATGTAGACACAGGACTTACAAGTATTTTCTTTTTCTTTTCAAAAATTGTACTTTAGTTGAAGGTTTACGTAGCACATTAACTTGATGTTAAACGATTAGTTAAAAAACACAACCAAACAAAACGCATTGCCGTGAATCCGGCCCAACGCACAGCGACCCTCCCGGACAGAGAGCTGCCCCACGGGCTCTCTCGGGCACGCCTGGTGGATTCGAGCTGCCAGCCTTTGGGTTGGTACGTGTTGCTCTCAACCACCGCGCCACTAGGCTTTCCACCCAGTTAGGGTATATGTTGTCTTAGGACGTTCGTCCCGAACCTGTAACGTGTCAGCAGTGCAGTTCTCCACCTGGGTTTCCCCGTCCCCAGCTTTCCTGTCCACTCCTACCTTCTCTTTGTCCTTGGACTTCTGTGCCCACTTGGTCTTGTTTGGTTTTATGGACTTGTCTGACGGAAGAACCTCAGGAGTGACTTCAGTCCTGAGTTAGGAGTGTCTGGGACAAATATTTTCTTTTTAGAATCACTTAAATATTTATTGCGTAATCTGAAGGAATAAACCTCAGATTGGTAATTGTGGTTGTGGCTGTGGCTGAGAGCGGGAGTGGTGGGCACTGTGAGGTCATGATGCGATTTCACTTTCTAAATTAAATTTCTCTGACAAGTTTCTCCGTTTTTGGCAATGAATGTGTATATTACTTTTCAAGGAAAAAGGTAAGAATTATTTTTAAAGAACATACATAATTTTGAAATTTAAAACTATCTGTATAGAAGCATGATACACATATAAAAATGAACCTTCTTTAAGTGTACAGCAGGGAGAATCTTCACAAACATATGCACATATAAGTGCCACCCCAACCGTGATATAGAACATTCATATCACCCCAAGATTTGTCTCTTTGTGCTTGTTATAATTTTTTAACTGTGCTTTAAGTCAGAGGGTACACTTTAATTTCTTTTTTTTAAAATTTTTTTATTTATTGTGATTGAGTCAAGGTGCCCAATCCAGTTTAAATTCGCCTGCCCTCCTATGTGCAGCTCCTACTGCTCTCCTTGGGTGGTAACAGCACACTGCTTTCAGTTCTATACAAGTCATAGCCTCTTAACAATCCCCTGTTCCCTCTTCTCCACCCTCTCCACTGCCCTCTAGTAAGAGGCCAGTTGGGTGACATCCTGTAGATACATAGAACCATAAAGTGCACACACAATACGGTCACTCTGTGTCACCAAGTCCAAACCATTCCTGTACGAGGAGTTGACCTCAGTAATGTTTTGTGATTAGGGGCAGCTTCAGGTCTAGGGGCCATGCTCCCAGGAGAACCCCTAGGCCTTCGGACCATCAATTGCAGTCTTTTAATGGAGTTCTCAGGATGCACCCCTTCTTATTCTCGTATTGCCACTAGGCCTCAACTTTGTGAGCCCCATCACAGCTGTCACTGGAGGTGGCCGGGCACCATCTGGTTCTTCTGGTCGCATTTTGGTGTAGTCATCCACCCACATGGGTCTTTCTGTCTTCTGGGTTCTCTTTCCCCTGTGTCATTTTTGTCCTTGGTCATCTGTTCCAGATGAGTTGGGACCCGTTGGTGTACCTCAGATGGCAGCTTGCTAGCTTTTAAGACCCCAGATGCCACTCACCAATATGGGGTGGAAAGGACTCTCCTAGCAATATGCTGGTTATACCAGTTGGCCTGGATGTCCTCTGAGAGCATGGTCCCTGGACCCCCACCCCTGCTACTCTGTCCTTATCTATTGGGTTAAGATTGGAAGAGTTTTCAGGTTATGTTGAGGTCCAGTGAAATTGATCTTCTTTCTAGTGTGTGCTGTCACTGATTTTACCCAACCAGATTTCTATCAATTACCTAATCTATAACCAGCCCTCTCCCTTCCTCCCTCCCTTCTCCGGCAGCCATCAAAGAGTGTTTTCTTGTGTACATGAGTCAGTTTTCAAGTCCTTATAGTAGAAGTCTCATACCATATTTGTCCTTGTGCCTCTGCCTAATTTCACTCATAATGACGGATAGAAAGTTCTGTGTATGTTAATGAGGTGTAATTGTCACAATAAGGTCTTCTATGTCTTTATTGAACTTTTTTTTTACTGTATAATCTATTTTGTCTGGGATTAGTGTTTCCATACCTGCTCTTCTTTGTGTATTGTTAGCTTGGTATATATTATTCCATCTTTTAATTTTCAGTATGTTCATATCTTTAAGGTGAGTTTCTTGTAAGCAGCATATAGATGGGTTGTGTCTTTTGATCCAACATGTCACTAGTTGTCTCTTTACTGGAGCGTTCAGTCTGTTTACCTTCAATGTAATTATTGATAGGTGTTTAATGCTGTCATTTTGCTGTATTTATTTTTATGTTGCTGTTTTCTCTGTTCTCTTACTATTCTGTTCTGGGACATTCTTCTTTATGGGTTGATTTTTCACCTTTTTCGGTGTTGGTTTTGTGTGTGTTGAGACTCCTGTATTGTGTTTCTTGTTTTGATATGTTGCTTCTGTGTTGTGCTTTGCTGCTACCCCAATGATCCTCCTTAATAATGTGTGTTTAAACCTGATTTTAACTTCTGAATATCTTATTAACTTCCTCTTTATCTGGACAGACTATAACTACTGTAATATATATCTCTTTTTAATGTGATGGTATCGTAGTTTTCGTGATACGATCACTGAATCACTTCTTTTAGTATTATAGCTTTGGTTGTGATTTTGTGCCTTCCCTAACTGAGTAGGTTTCTGGATGATGTGTCCTGTATTGTCTCGTAAAATACAGAGTTAATGGTTTTGTTCTAAGCCAAGAGCTTCTTTCAGTATTTCTTGTAGCTTTGGTTTGGTTTTTACAAAGTCTTTGAGTTTCTGTTTATTTCATTTTTGTATTTGAAAGACAGTTTTGCAGGATATATAATTCTTGGTTGGAAGTTTTTCTCCTTCAAGGCTTTGAATGTGCCATCCTACTTCCTCCCTGCCAACATGGTTTCTGCTGAAAAGTCAGACAGAAGCCTACAGGGCTTCTCTCTGAATGTTAGCTTTGCTTTGAGTCTCATTGCCTTTAAGAGTCTCTGCTTATGTTTCATTTTGTTAGCTTGATTATGTCTTGGAGTCTTTCTTTTTGGGTCTATATTGTATGGTAATAGATATGCATCTTAGGTATCTATGTTCTCTTCTTTGATAATTTCTGGGAAGTTTTCTGTTAGCAAGTCAAAAACAATCCTCTCTGTGTTGTCAGGTGTCCCTTCCTGTTCAGGAACTCCAGTTAATCATAGATTGTTCCTCTTGATACAGTCCCACGTGTTTCTGAATGCTTCTTCATTCTTCTTTTGTCTTTTCTCTGATTTCTCCTCAAAAATGCTGGTGTCAGTAGTTCTGTCTCCCAAATCAGAAAGTCTGTTTTCCATTTGTTCAATTCTGTTCTCATGGCTTTGAGTGGAGTTTTCTGATTCTTTAATTTAGTTATTGATCTGTTGGATTTCAGAATGCTGGAATTCCATCAGTTCGAACAGCTTCCTTGGTTTTTCATTTTGGTCTGCTAAATTTTGTATAATGTCTAGGAGGGCTGTATATATAATACTCTAGTACTTGGCTCCAAAAGTGTCAGAAAGGCTCCTTCATCTAGGAAGTTCTTTGATTCTTTCTTTTTTAGGCTTTCTGGAGCCATGGTTGGATTTTTCCTTAAGTGTCGGGCCATCGTCTATTGCCTTTTGGGCATCTAGAGGTTGTTCAGTTTCTCTGGTGTTGACTTAGTAGGAGCTGAAGTAGAAGTTGATCACCAGTTACCGCTATGTAATCCAGCGACTGGGCCCAGTGGAAGCTCTGTGATAGCAGGCTTCACCTACTGGCTGGCAAAGCCATGGCCCTACTTAGGGAGTCACTGGGATGCCATCAACTGACCCTATGTTGTGGGTCGGTCAAGATTGGAAGAGATGCCATCAGGCTGCACCACAGTTATTTCTCTAGATAGTCTTATTTTGAAAGGTAAAAGCTATCTGACAGCTTCCATAAACAGTCAGGCTGTCAGGTGTGCAAGCCTGTCTTTCCAACTGGCAGGACACACCTCTATATCCGTCCCTAGATGCTGTGATCTAGTTCAAAGTATGGACAGGCTACTGTCCCGCTATTGTCAGATACTGGGCACTACCCAAAGAGTAAGCTGCTAAACACAGCTTTTCTTCTGGGGAAGCACTCTCCAGGCTGGCACTGCCTCCTAGCCTGGGAGTTGGCCCCTGCTGAGGCCTCCGTTTGGGTAGATCCACCTCCCAGACAGGATGGCATCCCATAGAGCCTCTCCTGTCCACTGGGAAACAGCAAAATCAATGGCAGAGTTTTGGAAAAAGGGATGGAGGAGCCATGGTCCTCAGAGTCCAGAGCCAGGCTTTCAAAAGTGTGGCTATTCCACCCACTGGTCATGTCAGAAGTGTGGCAGAACTTTGCTGCCAGTTAAGCCCAATTGCTTCCACAGGCTAACAAAAAGGAAAAAAGTTAAAGCTGGTAGTTACTTTCAGTCCGCGAGAGCCGGCCATCCAACAAGGGCAGGGATCAGCAAAAGACAATAAGTTTCCCGTTCAGTGGTATGTAGTCCACAGTGACAGCCCTATGCCATGTTGTAGGTCTCAGTTGGTGTCCAAAAAGCTCCATTTAATTATTAATCCTGGCCTTAATTTTTGGAGTGAGTTAAGGATACGTATGTCTAGTCCCAAGTTGATTACTGATAAAAAGACATAGACACATCTTGTTATGTGACACTCAATACAGTCTGTGCAATGTGATAGCATACTCCCCTTTCCACAACGGGTGTCCAGTGTCCTTCCAACCGGGTTGTAGCCTTTCTGCTTTATCCTGCCTATTAACAGGAGCAGCCCATTTGATCTTGTAAGTAACATGTGGGTGGATCATGTCTTTCAATCCAGGCTGTCATTGTCTGCCTCTCTGTTGGAGCATTCAGTCTGTTTGCATTCAGTATAATTATAGATAGATAAGTGTTCACTGCTACCATTTTGATGCCTTTATTTTTGTGTTGGTGATGTTTTCTTTGTTTCTGTTAATATTCTGGGTCTTTTTTCTTTATGGGTTTACTTTTCATCTTTTTCAGTATTGGGTTTGTGTTTGTTGAGACTCCTGTATTATGTTTCTTGTTTTGATACATCGCATTGCTAGTTTGCTTTTCAGCTACCCCAGTAATCCCCCTTAATGTTCTAAGTTTAAACCAATCTTTTAACTTGTGTGTATCTTCCTAATTGCTTCTCCATCTGAAAGGGTTGTAACTACTGTAATGTATCCCTCTTTGTAGTGTGACAGTGTGATAGTTTTCATGTTGAGATCTCTGGTTCCCTACTTCTAATATTTTAGCTTTGAATGAGTTTTGTGACTTCCCCAGCTGAATAGGATTCTGGATACTGTGACCTGCATTGCATCCTTGAGGATACACTTGTTGTTTTTATTTTTCTAGACAAAGAGCTTCTTTCAGAATTTCTTGTAGTTTTGGCTTGGTTTGTACAAAGTCTTTAAGCTTCTGTTTATCTGCGAATGTCTTAATTTCACCATCAAATTTGAAAGACACTTTTGCAGGATATATAATTCTTGGTTGGGAGTTTTTCTCCTTCAAAACTTTGAAGACATCATCCCACTGCCTTCCTGACAGCACGGTTTCTGCCAAGTCGTCAGATGAAAGCCTACAGAGCTTCCCTTTTTAGTTAATTTTGTTTTAAGTCTTGTTGCCATTAAGAGCCTCTCTTTATGTTTCATTTTATTAAGCTTTATTGTAGTATGTCTTGGTGTCTTTTGGGGTCTAATTTTGGTGGCATTCAGTAAGCATCCCGGATATCTATGTTCTCTCATAATTTCAGGGATGTTGTCTGTCAGCAACTCTTTAACAGTTCTCTCTGTAGTTTATGCTATCTTTCCCTGTTTATGAACTCTAACTATTCATAGATTATTCATCTTGATAGAGTCCCATATGTTTCTTAATGCTTCTTCATTTTTCTTATTTTCTCTGTATTCTCCTAATAAATGCTGGTGTCAGTTGCTTTATCTTAAGGCTCACTAACTCTGCCTTCTAACTCCTCAGTCCTGCTCTTTGGGTTTGCATTGAATTGTCTAATTATGTAGGTTTATTATTGATTTCAGATGGATTGATTTCATCCATTGATTTCAATGGATTTCAGATCATTGATTTCTAACAGTTCATATAACTTACTTAATTTTTCATTTTGTTCTGTGTTGCATTTTGTGTAATCTCTAGGAGAGCTCTATACATAAGTCTTTTGTTTTCTACATCTGATAGTTTCAGAAAGACTTCGTCATCTAGGAAGTTTTTTGATTCTTTATTTTAGAGGTTTTTCCAGAGCCATAGTGGTCTGCTTCTTTAAGTGGCTAGACGTTGATTGTTGTTCTTGTGCCATCATGACGCTGTTCAGTTTCTCTGGTGTTACACCAACAGAAGCTGTGGCATAGTTCTAAGAGGGGAATAAAGACACTGCTAGATTTGGTCACCAGCTGCCTCTGTGTTCTCTAGTAACTGACTTCAACAGGCCCCACCTGTTGGCTGCTAAAGGTGGGGAGTTACTTGTGGCAACTCTCTGTCGTTATGTCATTCGAGCCTGTGGTGCAGCTTGGGGAGGGGAGAGAAGGATGCTGCTGCACTCAGCTACCCAGGGCTGTTGTGCTCTCCAGATGCATTTAAGTTCTGAAAAGTAATTCTGAGAAGCGCCTCATCTCCAACAGAGGTAGTTTCCCCCTTCCTGTAGCCCAGTCCATTCTCACAGTGCTATGCCAGATCCTGGGGCTCCCAAAATGTCCACTGTGTTCCATTCACTTGTTAGTCTAGGGTTAATTCTCAGAGGGAATTGGGGTTGACCTATGTCTAGTCTGTCATCTTGGCTCTGCGTGGGAGAAATGTATTAATAGTGTCTTTTGAAGTACTGTTTTCTTGTTTTAATGTTGAGGAGTCGATCTTGCCCATTTTTAAAATGCTTACACTTTAAGTTCCATGTCTATGAAATCTTTGCTTACATTCCTGTACTGTCTTCTAAGATTTTTATAATTTTTGCTTTTTCATGCTTTTCACATATGATGTATTTTGAATGCATGCTTGTGCATAGTGTGATGGTCTTATTTTTAATTCAGACAAACTTGTTATTGTGTCTTCTACTCCTTTCTTCTAAGATGGCTAGAGCTGGGCCAGGAATTGAGTGAAATGAGGCCCTGCATCCTTCAGCATTTCTTCCTGAAACTCTGCCCCACCTTCTGTATCATTTTAAATTTTACTTTGAAGTTTTTACACTTCAGATAGTGCATTAGAGTGCAGTTCTGGGCAATGAAAGATGGGCTTTTCTTTACAGTGGCCTACAGCAGTTATGCAGATGGGTAGGATAAAGGAATTACAAGCCTGTCCTCAGATTGTTAGAGCAGATCGGTTTGGGAAAGAGTACTTAGGGAATTGGAAGTTCTGGCAGTTACCTTCCAAGTTTCCTTACTCATGAGCTCCACAGAAAGCTTTCCTATCCTGAGGTTTGTGTACTTAGATTTGAAGGTGGATACGTAAGTTTCAATTGAGGTGTCACCTTTCTCAGAACGCCTTCCCTGGTTTCCCATACTCACCTTTGTGTCCCTTTTCTCATTCTTTGCACATACCCCTTTTTTCACTCTGTAATGCTCGAAGCTGTATGTTGGTAGTGAAAATACCAGCAGGACCACCATGGTGGACAGGTTTCAGCAGAGTTTCCAGACTAAGGCAGCTAAGAAGAAAGGCCTGGTGATCTACTTGTGAAAAATAGCCCAGAAAAACCCTGCAGATCACAGAGCATATTGTTTGGTATAGTGCTGGAAGATGAGTACTTATCTGGAAGCAGGGCTTCAAGCTTGTTCAGTTGTGGCCAGAAATTTTTAAAATTTTGGTGAGCCAGAATGATGATCAGAATAGGAAAATTTATGAATTTGAGCCATGGAATGGGAGACCTGGAAGAGGTGTCGTGCAGTCCCTTTGGAACCTGATGCACAGATTGTATACCTGGTACATTGAAAGCAGGGTGATGGCTGACAGCTTTGAGTGGGACACCACTGCCTCCTTTGGGCAAGATATATGGTTGCTATGTAACACATGCTGCCCTTGTTTTCTAACAGGGAAGTTAAGTTTCTGGTAGGGCCTTGGTCCAAGTTTTCCCCATTCTGGCTATTGTGTGGTTCACTAAAGCTTAAAAAATTCAGTCTGTTCTGATTTTGCTTCCTTGGCTGTGGCTGAACTGGGAAGACCGGTTTGAAGCCTAGATGGGAAGGCACTCAGAATGCATAGTGGCCTCAGCAGTGGACCTGAGCATAGTGACAGTTGTCAAGATGATGTACAAGGGGGCAGTGTTTTGTTCTTGTGAAGAGGGTCACTGTGAGTCACAGCCGACTTCATGGAAACAAATGTGCCAGGTGCTGTGTTTGTTGCTGAAATAGCCATGTCCCTTGCTTCATGGAGTTCTTGGTCCAGGAGAAGATGACATTAATTATTCACACAAAGAAATGTAAAATTGCAAGTGTGGTGTGTGGGAGAGAGGTACATGGAACTTGGTATATTGTGAATTTCCAGAGAAGGAATATTTTTTGCCTGGAAGACTGAGAAAATGAGATTTAGTAGAAGGTTGAGGAGGTGTGAATGAAGGGTAGTGTTGATAGGTAAGCATTTCCAGTTTACAGCACGTTCAAAGGCCCTGGGCTGGCTTTAAAGTTCCCAGGAACTGCCAGGTCAAGGGGGTGAGCAGGTAACAAAGAAGATGGCACTGTGCTCGAGTAACAGGACCTTAAAAAGATTTTTCCTTTTGTATGGCATTGTAGCTGTTGGTGTCTAAAGGCAAAATTAAAGCTAAGAAGCATAGATGTAGATCTTCTGGATCCTGGATTAGGCAGTGGTGTCTTGGATGTGATATCTAAAAGGTAAGTCCTAGTGCTGTTCTAACGGAGATACCACAAGTGGGTGCTTCAAAAGGAGACATTGTATTTCGTCACAGTCCAGGAGGCTAAAAGTCCAAATTTAGGGTGTCAGTTCTAGGGGAAGGCTTTCTCTGATGGCTCTGGAGGAAGGTCCTTGTGGGAGCTTCTGAGGCACAAGGATCCAGGTCCTTTCCAAAGGATGTGTCTATTCCCAGCACCACTTTCTTGGTGATATGAGGTCTCCGTATCTCTCCGCTAGCTTCTTTTCTTTATCTCTCAAGAGACAGGTTCAAGGCACAGTACAGTCTTACACTTTGCATCCTGTCTAAACAACACAACTGTCACCCGTCTTCTTCCATCATTAACATTGTAGAGGCTGGGTTTACAACATAAAGGAACATCGCATAATACTAGGGATCAAAGTAAGTACGCAGTTTTGCAGGGGACACTATTCAGTCCATCACAGTAAACAACCAAAGGAAAAGCAAGTGACCTGTATTTGATCAAAGTAAAAAAACTTTTGTGGTTCAAGGGACACTGTCAAGATAGAAAGTTAAAAAGACAATGCACGGAATGGGAGAAAATATTTGCAAATCATGTATCTGCAGGGAACTTCTGGGGCCCTGATGGTATGGTGGTTAAGCATTTGGCTGCTAACTGGATTAGGAGTTGCAATCAACCAGCCACTCCTTAGAAGCCCTGTGGGGCGGTTCTCCTCTGCCCTGTTGCGGTTATTTGAAGTCAGCTTGAGGGCAACAGGTTTGGTTTTTTAAGGGACCTGTGTCCAGAACATATAAGGAATTCTTATAAATCCACAACTAAAAGATGAATAGCCCAGATAAAAAAAAAAATGGGCAAAGAAAGAAAATAGACATTTTCTGAAGAAGGTGTATAATGGCCAATAAGCACATGAAAAGATGCATAGCATCATTAATTGTTAGGGAAATGGAAATTAAAACTACAGTGAGATACCATTTCATACCCCAAAGGATGGCAGTAATAATAAAATCAGATAGTAACACATGTTGGCAAGGAAGTAGAGAGATATCTCTACATTGGTGGTGGAAATGTCAAGTGACAGTGGTGGTGGATAAGAGGGAGACAGCGTGACTGTGTCACCCAGCAGCCCCACCCGTTGTTGTATAGCCAAGTGATTACACAGCAGTCAGTATCCAGGTGTTCATAACAACATTATTCGTAATAGCCAAGAGGTGGAAATAACCCAGTGTCCATCAACAGATGAATGGATAAATGCAGTAAATCTGTACAAAGGAATATTCTGTCGTGAAAAGGGGTAAAATTTCAATACATTCTACTGCTTGGGTGAATCTTGAAAACTTTATACTGAGTGAAACAAGTCAGACACATAAGGGCACATATTGTATGATCTTGTTTATGTGAAATGTTCAGAATGGATCAAGCCATAGGGATAAAGCAGAGGAATGATTGCCAGAGGCTGGGGGAAGGGATGATAGAGAGTGACTGCTGGTAAGTTTCTTTTGAGGGTGAGGAAAATGTCCTGGAATTAGTGGTGATGGTTATACAACCTGTGAATGTACTAAAAACCACTGGATTGTTTATTTTAAATGGCAAATTTTATGGTATATGCATTCTATCTAAAAAAAAAAGTTTCCTAGACTTGGTGTTTATTTTTTCTCCTTACTTGAATGCTGAGCTTTGTTGTTTCTGCCTTTTAGTCTTAGATATTTCACCACCATGTAAGAGAAAAGCGATGGGTAGATATATTTATTTTAAGAAGTCCCTCTCTGCTATGAAAAGCTATACTCCAACAAATTCAGAAACCTAAAGGAAGTGAACAAATTTCCAGAAATACACTACATACCTACATAACTATCACAAGCTATAGACTATCACAAAATGAGGTTGGAGATCTGAACAGATACGTAACAAGAAGAGACTGAAAAGGTGATTAAAAATTCCTAGCAAGAAGAAAGCCCTGTCCCAAGTGGTTTTATTTGAGAATTCTACAAAACATTCAAGGAAGAGCTTGCACCAGCACTCCTTAAAGTATTTTGGAACACAGAAAAGGAATGGATACTTCTGAATTCATTCCATGAGGCCAGCACAACACTGATACCAAAACCAGATGGAGACATCACAAGAAAAAATTACAGACCACTATCCCTCATGTGTATAGATGGACAAATTCTCAACAAATTCTAGCCAGTAGAATTCTGCATAATGTGTGTCTGTGTGTATAGATATAGATACACCACAACCAAGTGGGATTCTTACTGGGAAGGCAAGAATAGTTCAACATTAGAAAATCAGTCAATGTAACCCATCACATAAATAAAAGGATTACATGATCATTTCAGTAGACACAGAAAAGGCATCTGATAAACACCCATTCCTGATAAATAGGTATAGAAGGGAAATTCCTCAATATAGTAAATGGCATCTATACAAAACCAATAGCTAACATCATTGCTAACAGAGGATGAAAAATTCCACCTGAGAACAGCAACAAGACAATGATGCTGTTTATCAGTACTGCTATTTCACATTGTAGTGGAAATCCTAGACAGAGCAATAAGGCAAGAAAAAGAAAAAGCATCTGAATTAGGAAGTAGTAAAATGATCCCTATTTGGGGATGATATGATACTATGGGAAACCCTGGTGGTGTAGTGGTTAAGTGCTAGGGCTGCTAACTAGAAAGTTGGCAGTTCAAATCTGCCAGGTGCTTCTTGAAAACTCTGTGGGGGCAATTCTCTGTCTATAGCATTGCTGTGAGTTGGAATTGACTTGATAGCAGTGGGTTTTTCTGTAAATGATACTATGGGCAAATCTGCTGCAGAAGACCTCTCTAAAATGTTGAAAAAGCAAAGATGTCTGTCACCTTGAGACTAAGGTGTGTCTGACCCAATCCATGATGTTTTCAGTTGCCTCATGCATCTGAAAGCTGGAGAATGAATAAAGAAGAATTGATACCTTTGAATTACAATATTGACCAATAATATTGAATATACACCATAGACTACCAAAAGAATGAACAAATTTGTCTTGGAAAAATACAGCCAGAATACTTGCTAGACGCAAGGATGGTGAGATTATGTCTCAAATACTTTGGACGTGTCATTGGGAGGGATTAGTCCATGGAGAAGGACATCACACTTGGCAGAGGGTCAGAGGAAAAGAAGGCAACCCTCAGTGAGGTGGACTGACATCTGACACAGTGGCTTCAACAGTGGGTTCAACTATGGTGATGACTGTGAGGATGGCATGGAAAGAGGGCAGTGTTTTGTTGTATTGTACGTAGGGTCACTGTGAGTCAGAAACAACGTGACAGCACCTAGAAGCATGAGACTGCTCACAGAGAGCCCAGAGGACTCCACAGGGAAACTAGTGGGACCAACAGAAAGATACAAGATAAACACTGAAGAAGTAAGTTGCATTCCTATGTACCTGTAAATAACTATGGAAAAGAATTTAGGAAAGCAGTGCTATTTGTGATAGTCCTGAAAAAAGACTTCTTGGGAATAATCTAACCTAGGTATGGTGAAAGACCTGTGCAAAGAAAGCTACAAAACACTACTGCAAGACAATAAAGAAAGCTCCATTAAACGGGAAAATGTACACACTTCTTGGATAGGTAGACTCCACATTGTGAAAATGTCAGTTCTGCCCAAAGTAACCTCCAGATACAATGCAATCCCAATCCACTAAGGACAGAAAAGCGAATCATTAACTTCACACAGATAACTATAGCATTATTGAAGAAAAAAATAAAGGAGGAGCACTTGGACTGCCTATCTCAGAACTTTACAGTTGTGGTAGCCAGAATGGCCTGTGCTGATAAGACAGCAGATACAGTGACCACTGGAACAGAACTGAGAACCCAGATAAAAATCCATTCACCTGCAGGCACCTGATCTTCAACAAATGCCCAAGTTTATTAAATAGGGGAAAGCACAGTGTCAGTGAATTGTACGTGTAGAAACTGTTAAATGGGTATGAATTCTGCTGTCTGTATTCCTAAGAACAGCAACAACAACAACACAACAAAGCAAATCCTTCCTGGCATCGAATCTGGCCTCGGACAATGTGTTTTTGCATAGTTTGGTCTGTCTGTCTGACTGTCATTGGCCGGGGATGGAGTCACTTATGCTGAACTCCATATTAGCAAATGGGAAACCTAACTAGTTCCTGTTTCCTGTAGATGCCTGACCTTCCTGGGAGCTGAATCCTACTCAACGAGTTGACTCTTCTAGAGAGAGACACCTATGGTAACCAGTTAGGACATGCTTCTCAGTTTAACATAGTTTGCATTTCTCCTTAGTCCCAAATAAGGAGATGGAATGCCTACCCGTTAGATAGAATTTGCCCAGTATGCAAAAAAAAAAAAAAACAAAAAAAAACCCAACAAACCAAAACAAGCCCAGTGCTGTCGAGTTCACTCTGACTCATAGCTATCCTATGGGGCCAAGTGAAACTGCTCCACAGAGTTTCCAAGGAGTGCTTGGCAGATCTGAACTGCCAGCCTTTTGGTTAGCAGATGTAGCACTTAACCACTATGCTATCTTTTTTCCTGTGTCTTTGTCCATAAAAACATTTCCTCTGTGTCCAGCTGTTCTGAGTTCTTGTCTGACATCCAGACCAAAAGTTCCGATTCATGAATTGCAAATGAAACTTAAGTTGGTACACATTATATTTTGTGAAAAATCTTATTTTTCACAGGCTCTGCCTTATCTTCTTTGTCTAGCAGCATATGATTCTGATGTAAATAAGAAGAGGAATAAGAGAGGGCGCCAAAGTGGAACTGAAATCCGTGAAATAAAATTCATTTTTTGTGTTTTTTTAAGTTGTGAAAATATATGCAACAAACACACCAATTCAGCAATTTCTGCGTGTGTCATTCAGTGACAATGAGTACATTCTTCTACATGTATCATGTGGTGACACTGTGTATGTCATTCAGTGACACTGGTTGCATTCTAATACATGTATTGTTCAGTACACTAAGTACATTCTGCATGTATCACTCAGTGACACTGAGTACATTCTTACACATTTATGATTCAATGACGCTGAGTACATGTATCATACGGTGATATACTGAGTGCTGAATACAGTTCTTGTATCATTCCTCCTTCCCTCTCACCACTGGAAACAACTAATAAATTTTGGCTTTTATGTATTTGCTTATGTCATATGGAAACCCTGGTGGTGTAGTGGTTAAGTGCCAAAGCTGCTAATCAAAACATCCACAGTTTGAATCCATCAGGCACTCCTTGGAAGCTATGGGGTAGTTCTACTTAGACCTGTAGGGTCACTGAGTCAGAATTGACTTGACAGCAGTGAGTGGTTTGGGGTTTTTTTAGATGAAAATTTACATCATGAATTAATTTCTCATTCAAATATTTATTCACAAATTGTAACGCTGGGGGTTTGTAATCCCTGCTGTGTCAGCACTTGCCCTGTTTCATCCGTTGGGCCAGCTTTCCTGTCCCTTCCTTCTTTCCTTTGCTTTTGGGCAGATGTGCGTTGGTGTTGTGTACTTGATTGAACTAAGGAACACGTTCCTCATCTGTGTTACTGTTTGTTTTATAGGTCTATCTAATTTTGGGCCAAAAGGTGAAGTGTTGTTTGTCCTTTTTCCAGCTAATTTTGCGCATCATGTTCTAAAGGTTCATCCATGTTGCGGCGTGTATCAGAACTTGATTTCTCTTTATGGCTGAGTAATGTTCCACTGTATGTGTGTTCCGTGTTTTGTGTATCCATTCACCTGGTGATGGGCATTTTGGTGGTTTCTACTTTTTGGCTTTTGTGTCAACACTGGTGTACATGTGTCTGTTGTGTTGCTGCCTTCACGTCTCCTGGGGGTATTCCTCCATGTGGAGCAGCTGGGTCAGGTGGTGACTCCGTGTTCAGCATTCTGAGGGACCGCTGAATGCTTTAGTAGTGGTACCGTTTGCGCTCCTGTCTGCAATGGTGAAGAGTCTCTGTTTCTTTCGTTTTTCGTTTTTTTTTTAAATTACACATTTGCACAATGTCTTTTAGATTCTGTTTGCCTGTTTTCCCCTCTCCACTCTATGAGATGTTCTGCTGGGGCTCCCTTAAGCTGCTTTAGATGGTTTTATTGACTAAACTTTTTCCTTAGCATAGAAAGATTTGGGAGGATATCTCTGGGTTGTAGTTAACTGGTCTTCATTCTTATGTTGGCTTGAAAATTGGCTATAAGAGGGTGGGTGGGTGGGTGGAAGTAAGCTTGGCCACTTATAAAATTTCCACTATGCTGTTGATACTGGGAAAATAATTTTCTCATTTGGTCCTTATAAAAGAAAAAACATCCAACCATTTATTTTTCTAGGACGTAAGATGTCTTCATCGGTCAGGCTTTGTGGAGGACAACACGGAAGACCTTCGTTAGTTGAAAGGTAAAGTGAAATATACATTAAAGATGCATCTGGTGATTAGATTTTTCGTAGGGGTAGAATACCTAGATTAGAGAAGACATAAATGCATATACATCGAGATTTAATGTTGGCATTTGCTGTTGACTTCAATTTTAGTTTATGTAATTAAAAAAAATCCTTTTTTCTAAACAATTCTTTTTTCTTTTGTATTGTACTTTAGATGAAGGTTTGTAGAACAAGCTAGTTTCTCATTAAACAGTTAGTATGCACATTATTTTCTTGATACTGATTAACAACCAAGATGAAACTGTAAATAATGTTTTTTCCTGACCTTGAGTTCCCTGTCACCAGCTTTCGTCTCCCCTCCTGCCTTCTTGTCCTTGCTGCTTAGCTGGTATGTTCCTTAGTTTTGAAAGACACATCCTTTTAAATTTTCCTGATTATAAAACTAACATGTATTTGTTATTTTAGCTTTTTATTTGAAACAGTTATAAATTCACAGGATGCTGCAGTGCATGTGTTTTTACCCAAACACAAGACACAGCAGAAGCAGCACAGATGGTCCCCCATCGCCCCGTGTGTGCTGACAGGTCGATTTGTGCCCTATAGGGTTTTGGTTGTGCTGCTTAAGAGAGGTGTAAGCAAAGTCTGCTGCAGTTGTGCGTGCTTGAAGCTGGTCTTGGACCTTAGTTGGTTGTCTTTCCTCCTTAGTGTTTCACCTCTGCAGACAGCAAAATGTGCCCTTGAGTCTGTTCTGACTCAGGGCAGCCCTGAGTGACAGACAGAACTGCCCCACAGGGTTTTCTTGGCTGTCACCTTTCAGGAAAACTGTCGCCAGGTCTTTCTCCCGCGGAGCCACATGGGGGGCTTCCTGTCACCTTTCAGGAAGATTCACCACGTCTTGCTCCTGCAGAGCCACTGGGGGGTTCGAGCCGCCAGCCTTCAGTTAGCGGTCCAGTGCTTGACTGTTACCCCACCTGGGTCAGTAAAAGACCAAAATAAATACCAGCAAATCTTTTTCTTTTTTAATTTTTTAAATGTTGTTGTTGTTAAGAGGTATACATAGCAAAACACACCCCAGCCCAGCGGTTTGTACAGGTACTGTTCTGTGACATCAGTGTGTTCTGCAGTTGTCCGTCCGTCCTCACCCTCCGTGTTGTAGCTGCTCTTCCCCCGTTGATTTAAACTGACTGTCTTCTAAGCTTCCCGTCTAACCGGTGAGTTGTTCTTGTCAATATGGTTCCAGACAGACAGATCTTCAAAGAGCATCATGCTCAAGACAGACCTTTTTTTACCAGTTAAGTCAAACTATTATTTGGTTTTAAGATGATTTCAGGGGATATTTTAAGGTTTAAGAAACTATCTCAGGCAAATAGTTTCAGACGTTCCTCCATCCTCCATAGCTCCAGAAAGTCTAGAGTCCTTGAGAATTTGAAATTCTGTTCCACAGTGTTCCTCTTTTGATGAAGAGTCTTCTATGGAATCTTTCCTTAAAATGCTCAGTAATGGTAGCTGGAGACCATCCGTTTCTTCCAGTCTCATGGGAAGGGAGACAGTTGTTCATAGAGACCATTAGTCACACATTGTGAATCCTTTGGTTTTGGTGTTTGCAGAGACATTGATAAACTCTACATATTAAACATCTGGTTAATGTCTCGTATGGCTTCTTAAATCTGTAAGTTTCCTCATTTTTAAAAAAATACTTTGTTGTTGCAGAAGCAGATCCTTTGTCTTCCAGAGTTCTCCACAGTCTGGATTGTGATGTTGTGTCCTGTGGTGTCATTTCCTTGTCTCTCTGTCCCCTGTTTCCTTGGCTGCTAACCAGATGGTCAGTAGTTGGAGTCCATCAGCTGCCCCTTGGAGACAGGACAGTTCTCCTCTGTCCTGGAGGGTCACTGTGAGTCAGAGGTGACTCAGTGGCCGCAGGTTTCACAGGTGGTCAGATCTGGACATGTCACATGACTCAGGTTATTTTTTCTGAAAAGGTGGTTTCATAGACAGTGTGCCCTTCCATTGGGAAGTACCTAATGTGTGGTTGGCTCTCTTTGATTACAACTATTAATATTTTTCTAGATCCATTAGTTTATTAGGAATTGTATTAATAATGTATCATGTTCTCATCATTTATTAGCTAGACTACTTCCGTAATATCTCTGTTTAGTTATCTTGAGATAGAATTCCAAATGGAAAGTGAACCCTTTCTTTTTAATAGTAGTTTTCAAGAGGAAACTCATGGTGTTAAATGCACGCTTTAGTTGTTTGAAAGATCCCTCATTTCAGATTAAAAGACAAAATGCTAATCCGATACTTGAGGATGATTACTGGTCATAGCCAACCAAGAAGCAGGTACATGGTGACAGACTGTTCCAGCTTGTAAAACAGGATGGGGTGAGTCTGACATGTCATAGAAAGGCTCACTGAAAAGAGATTAAAATGTTGTGAAGTCAGAAGGCAGAAGGGGATAGGAACTGGTGGCGTGGACACAGAAAATGCAGGGTGGCAAGGAGGAGTGAGCTGTCACAGGGCGGGGACAGCAGCCAGAGTCACACAACAGTGTGTAAGCTTTTGTGGGAGAAACTGACTTAAATTGTGACCTTCCGCTTAAAGCACAATTTGAAAAAGCTTAAAATGCTTTGACATTCTGTGGGGTGTGTCTGTGTGTATGTCTGTGTCTGTGTGTGTCTGTGTCCATCCATATGTACACTGATGTTCTTGTACCACACTTAGGCTGGAAACTGAGTTATTACCTTGCTTGAATCAGCTGTCTCAGATAGAGCCCTTGAGCTCTTTGGAACAAGATAAGATAAAACCACAAATAAAAAACTTCCTAAGAGCCCTGGTGGCACAGTAGACTGCTGACTAAAAGGTCAGCAGTTTGAATCCATCAACTGCCCCTTGGAAGCCCCGTGGGGGAGCTCTTCTTCGTCCTGTAGGGTGGCTGTGAATCAGAACCAACTTGATGGCACGTGACAACAACAGCGTGTAGTGGACATGCTTGAAACCTGTCAATTATCCTAGAAGATAGATTTCACAAGGAACACTTCCAGTATCACAGGAATATTTACTAATACCTGGCTTGTTAATTATGTCAGTTCCTTCCTTTTTCTTTAGCTGTTCCTAACACTTGGTTGGGTTATAGGCATAAATTGTTTCTAGGTATCTGACTGATTGGTGGCTGTTAAGCCCTAGTGTCTCTAGAGCCGCGGTTGATACCACTCGTTGTGCTTGTGATGGTCTTGTTAGACTCCCCAGTGGACCTGTGCTATGCCCAGGCAGCAGATGAGGGCATAGGCCGTGTGGTGGTTTTTATGTACCTTAGGACGCCTGTCAACTTGCAAGACCCAGTGAGGGTTTTATTATTGGTGTGTTGGCCAGCATGAGAGCCCCAGTGGCAGAGTGGTTAAGAGCTCAGCTGATCTGAAAAAGTTAGCAGTTCAAATCTACGAGCTGCTCCTTGGAAGCCCTGAAGGACAGTCCTGCTCTGTCTTGAAGGTTTACTATGAGTTGGAATTGACTCAGTGGCAATGAGTATGATTTTTGGGTTTTTTTTTTTTTTGGCCAGAATGATGCCACATATGAGAAATGGCAGGAAAGCCAGCCATTTAGTACAGATTATCTTATTAGGTTGTTGTTGTGGATTGAATTGTGTCCTATACCTGTGATTGGGACCTTGTTAAGGGAAATATTGTTTTTCTTGTGTTACCAGTTGAGTCAAACAAGATCCACCTGAGTAGGGTGGATCCCAGCCCTAATCTCGTTTGAACTGGGTCACAGAGAAAAAAGCATACATGGGGAGACCCACAGAAGCAGACATCCCATGACGGTGGGGCAGCAGAGGGACACCAAGGTTGTTGGCAGCCACAGGGGAATAGGAGAGAAATTCCTAGAAGGACTTGCTGGGGCTGAGACCCAAAGTGGACCTCTAGCCTTTGGAACTCTGAGAATGTAAGTCTATGTTCTTTAAAGCACCCACATTGTGGCATTTTGTTGGGGTAGCCTGAGGAAACCCAGCTGGTTGTATTGCCAGAATTTGGGGAGATCCAAAATCGAATTAGTGCAGCCAACAGGGCTGCTTCAGAGTGGGTGTGCAAAGCTCGTAAACGTGCTGCTGATGAAACGAGAGAGTGTTTCCTTTTGTCCAAAGAGAGCAGAGCGCCTCCTGGTCTCTCCAAGGAGACCGAGATGCAGCCACCCTAGCACAGGCATGTTAGTATGTGTTGATCACTGGTAATACCTCAGTATCTCGGGGTCTGCATGGGGTGTACAGAAAACTGGGCACCCTATTTTGCTTATAGCATTTTCTTAGGAAGAGAGACTTGGGATCTGGAGACCTGCTGTTTGTAGATCTTGGGAAGCCACATTCCTAAGTGGCTCGAGTTAGGTGTTACCTCCTGCTTACCTCGTGACCTTGGGCTTCCCTAGCACGTGTTGAAGTAACGGATGACCCGTCTCCTCTTCCTTCCCATCGTGTTGCTCAGCTGTCCAAGACGAATTGCAGTGTGAACTTGATAGGGTGACAGTGAGGACAGATGAAGTAGTGGGTGTGAATGGGTGCAAAACTCCTGTGACATGCTATTTAGGTATTGTGTTGGCTGAGAGGGAGCATGGCCCGGGTTCTAACTGGAACTGTGTCGCTCTTGGTTTCATGTTCGCCAAGCAGTCTCCTGGTTCCCATTTCTGTTTTGTCAGTTGCCTGTTACCAGGAGTTGGGGACTTCAGGTAGCAGATGGGGGGTTTATGATTCCTGAAGCACATGTTGAAAGGTATGTTGGAAGAAGGTTGATCCTTTGTTTTAGAATCAGGCGCTGTGGGTTGGATCGATATGAGTTGGTTTCTTGGATGTGCATAGGACCCCTGCCTGTTCAGGGGAAGTTCTGGGTGTTTGGATTTACAAATCTGAGGACTTGTGGAGACCGTCAGCAACCTCCAGATGTGGCCTGCCCAGCTAGCCAGCTGTTCACTAACCCTAGTCATCATACAAGATGACAGTGATGAGAGCTGTCATGGGGAATCTTTGGACATCAGAAGTTGCAGAGGCCAGAAATTAGGCTCCAGCGCCAGTTCTCTGTTGTGTGTTCCTCAAAGGTGGTTCGGTTTCTGGAGTGAGCTGTTCTCCCTGAGTAGACTCTGATGGTGGTAGGTGACGTGCACCTGTGCCCATGCCTGTGTGTGTGCCGTGGTCTGTTGGGTTGGTTGACATAAGTAGATTCCACAAACGAAGCATGGTCAGGCAACTGTGAAGTCATTGCTGTCTGTGGGAAGAGTAGCTAGTGCTCAGACCGGAGACTTCTTGTAGTCTGATCTTAGTGTATTTTTGCAAATGGCCTCAGGACTCTGAAGGAGATAGGGCACACTAAAGGTTGGAAAGTGACCCTGGGAATTGTGTTGCCTTGTGGTCTACTTCCCATAAAGGCAGCCCTGTTTGCCAGCTGGAGCATGGCCACAGGGATCGAGGCTCGGACTCCAGTGTGCTTCATGCCACCCTGGCTGGGCTCTGTGATTCCTAAAGGGCTGTTCAGTCTTAAAGTTAAAAAAGTCATTCCCTCAGCTAATTCATTCATTTAGTAGTTTTTCACAATGTGTTAAATGTTCCCGTTTCTGGGGAAACAGGAGTGACCAGACGACAGAAGTCCCGTCTTCTGGGAGCTCATCTTCCTGCTAGAGATGAGACGATACACGGTAAATGAAAACATGGGGCAGTTCTGTGTCCTGTAGGGTTGCTGTGAGTTGGTGTCAGTATGTGACATGGAGTGGCATGTGACCCGTCCTTTTCAAAGCTGTCAGGGTCATCAGAAAACAAAGGCTGAGAAACTGCCACAGCTAAGAGGAACCTGAGGAGATCAGACCACTAAGTGTGATGTGGCGTCCTGGGTGAGATCCTGGAAGAGAGAGAAGACACTAGGCAAAAACCAAGGAACCCAGAGTGGACTTCAGTTAACAATAATATGTCAGTATTGGAAATACGCACACCAATACAAGATGTCAGTGATAAGGACACTGGATGTGGGGTGTATGGGAACTGTCTTGAACAAGCACTGCCTTCATGACTTTTCTGTACAAAGCTAAAATAAAGCTATTCTAAAAAATAAAATTGATTTTAAAAAGACACACATATGGTAAGTCTGATATTGGCAAGTGCCGTGCAGAAGCAGGAACACTGACTCAGAGGGATGGGGCACAGGACCTGGGGAAGGTGGGAGGGCCTCACTGAGATGACGACATTGGGGTGGAAACCCAGTTGGAAGTGAGGAAGCACAAGGTGTAGGTGTCTGGGGGAGGCGTGTCCCAGACACGGGGAATAGCGAGGAGGAGGTCCCATGGGAGAGACCAAATGGAGACAGGCTGGTTGCTGAGGGGCAGAACAGGACAGGGCATCCAAGTCGGTAAGGTGGTGGAGAGTGTGCCTGACCTCCACCTGTCACCTCTGGGCTGCGGGTGCTCTCCTTGTGTGCTGGGGAGTGAGAGCTGCTCCCGCTGCTGCTGCTCCCGTGCGTGCTGGCGAGAGGTTGACTTGTACGTTTGTGTGGGCCTGGTTCATAAAAGCTGTTTGGTAAAGGCCTAAGAAAGTAATTGCTAAGACTATGCTTAGCTTTGTGTCAACTCTTGCTTTTAGTGTTTCATAGAAGGAACTTCTGACATTTTTTCCCTGGTGACATGTACGCTCTTTTTCTATTTCTGGAGCCGTGATTGAAATTTCTCCAGAGGAGTGTTAAAAATCAAATTGTTTTCAGTGAAATTTGAAATTGGGATGAAACTTCTAAGAGCAGATTCTTAAAATTCTTTTTAATTTTAAAATTTATCCCTAGTGGTTTCTCTGCTGAGAACTTAATAGAGTGAGTGTGTGATAAATTGAGGTAATTGAGATGCGTGGTAAAAAGGTGAACATAATTGTCCGAGCATTCCTGGAGGCTTTGGGGTGACTAGAGCCAAAATCTCTAAATTTGAAATTAGGAGGAAAGTATTTGGGGGGACTTCCGTCATTAGATACTTAAGTTGTATGGGGCTACCTCAGAAACTTCAAACACATTTGACACCTATTGATATTAAAGAAAAACAATTAAAAAAAAGCAGAAGAGAGACTTGGCTTTTTTCAGGTTGTGGTTGTCATTGTTAGCTGCAGTCTAATGGGTTCCAACCTGCAGTGACTGTGTACAACAGAACGAAACCCAGCTGAGGCTGCTGCCGTGCCCACGGTCCCTGCTGTGCTTGGGTCCATTGTTGAGCCACTGTGTCGCTTCATCTCACCGGTGGTCGTCTTGTTGTTGGCTGACCCTGTGCCTTACCAAGCGTGATGTCCTTCTCCAGGGACTGATCCCTCCTAACAACATGTCCAAAGTACATAAGACACAGTCTCACCATCCTTGCTTCCAAGGAGCAGTCTGGTTGTACTTCTTTCAGGACAGATCTGTTTGTTCTTTTGGCAGTCCATAGTACGTTCAGTATTCTTCTCAAACACCACAGTTCAGAGACATCCCTTCTTCTTCTGTGTTCCTTAGTCAGTGTCCAGCTTTCACATGCGTATGATGCAGTAGAAAATACCACATTCCACGTTCTGATTATGAGTGGATGTTTGCGGCTCTTCTCATTTTTAACTGTGCCATGTCAGCAAATGAAGATCCCCAAAGCAGAACTCCCTGCACGTCATGAAGGTTGACTCTGCTTTGAGGAGGCAGCTCTTCCTCAGTTGTCTCGAGTGCCTTCCAGCCTGGGACGGGGGCTCATCTTTCAGCACTACATCAGACAGTATTCTGCTCCTCATAAGGTTTTCACCAAACAATTCTTTTTAGAAAGAGATTGCCCAGTCCTTCCTGCTCTGCCTGTAGCTGAAGCTCAGCCGAAAGCCGTCCTTGTCACTTTCAGCAGGCAAGGTGGGTCGTCTGCGTAGAGCAGGTTGCTAGTGAGTCTTCCTCTACCCCCGATGCCTCGTTTCTCCATGTAGCCCAGCTTCGTGGACCATTTGCCTGGCATGCCATGCACCTGAACACTGGTGGCACAGCCTCCAGCGTCTCAGCCCCACACAAGCCCCCGAGTGTGACAGACTGACAGACGCATGAGGGTTTTTAGCTTTATTGATGCAGAACTATTGGCCTGTACTAATAGACTGCGTGTGTTTGATCTGCACAGTTTGGATTTGGTGTGCGGCTGTCCGACTGTCACCACAGCCAAGTGAACAGGTCTGTGGGCGGCACAGTCTGCACGTTGTTGGTAACAGGAAGGTGGCAGCTTAGTCCACTTGGTGGTGCTGTGTGATAGCGGCCTGGCTGTCGGCTTCTGTGAGATCACAGCTGTGGCGAACCCTGTGGAGTCGTGTGACTTCATTGGTAGGTAAGTTTGTGTATTTATATGTTCCGGAAGGTACGTGTGCACATACAGGTACATTTGTAGGTACAGCTGCGTACACATTTGTGCTGCATATTTATATGTAGAATAAAGCACATAGGGGACACAGGTACTGGTATTTCCTAGACCTAACCAGACACCTCATGGGATTGGTTTATGGCGTTCGAAGGCTTAGGACCATAGTCTTGTGGGACAGCTTAGTCAGTTGGCATCATATAGTTCAGAAAGTTCATGTTCTACATCCTGGTCTGATGAGTGGCATCAGGAGTCTTAAAAGCTGCCGATCATCCATCTGAGGTAGAGCTGTAGGCATACTCTGTTTGTTTGACACTTTGCTGTATCAGCAAGTGCTGATGTAGAAGCTGCAGCCAGTTATCCAGAAGACCTAGTTCAGACACTTGATGAAGGCTAGTACACTACACAGCAGATTGTCAGTGCAGACATAGCGACCTGATTTTGGAAAAAGATGCCGTCTAGGACTTGCACAGCTAGAAGTCATGTGCTTTGTGGGTGCTGTGTTGTGTACAGAGTTACGGTTTGTGGTGACCCTGTGCTGGGGAAGTCTGTTGGTGCTGCTTTTCCAAGAGCATGTGCTTACTTTGTGTCTCTCTGTTGCATTTTGGTAATTCTTGCAGTATCTCAGACTTCTTCGTTATTTTTATATCTGCTACGGTGACGTGGGATCAGCAGTCTTTGACGTTGCCTTTGTAATTGTTCTGGGGTACCGCAGACCACTCCTGTGTCAGACAGCGAACTTGACTGAGAAATGCTGTGTGTGTCTCAGCTGCTGTGTCCGCCAGCCTCCCTGTCTGTCTCCCTGCCCTCAGACCTCCCCACTCCCTGAGCAGCGTTGAACTTAGTTCAGGTGAGAACACTAAAACGGCTGCCAAGTGTTCAGGTGAAAGAAGAGTCACACAGTCACTTGAAATAGAAAGCTAGAGATGATTACGCTTAGTGAGGAAGGCAGGGGGAGAAGGTCAAGACAGGTTGAAAGCTGAATCTCTTGTACCTAACAGCCAAGTGCAACCTTGCAGGAAATTAGAAGTGCTACTGCAGTGGGCACGTGAGTGATAGGGAGGCGGAATGGCCTTACTGCTGGTGTGGGAAGAGTTGTGGTGGCCTGCGTAGATGATCAAACCAGCCACAGCATTCTCTGAAGCCAAAGCATCATCCAGAGCAAGGCTGTGATTCTCTAAAGGCTGAGAGAGAGGTGGGGGAAGCTGCAAAAGAAACATTTGAAGCCAGCAGAGGTGGGTTCATGAGGATTAAGGAAACATACTGTCTCCATAACAAAAAAGTGCAAGGTGAAGGAGCAAGGGCCAATACCGAAGCTGCAGCAAGTTATCCTGAAAATGTTGTTCAGACAGTTGATGAAGGTGAGTACACCAAACAGCAGATTGTCAGCGCAGACATAGTGACCTCACTTTGGAAGAAGATGCCGTCCAGGACTTTGATAGCTATAAGTCAACGCCTGCTTCAGAATTTCAAACGACAGGCTGATTGTCTATTAGAGACTAATACAGCAGGTGACTTTCAGTTAAAGCCAGTGCTCTTTTACCATTCCGGAAATGGTAAGGCCCTTAAGAATTCTGGTGACTCTGCTGTGCTCTGTAAATGGGACAACAGAGCCTGAATAATAGTGCATCTGTTCACAGCGTGGTTTACTGGATGTCTTAAGCCCTGTATTTGTTTTGTTTATTGAGACCCACTGCTCAGAAACAAAGATTTCTTTCAAAATAGGAGTGCTCACTGACAAGGCCCCTGGTCACCCAGATCTCTGATGAAGATGCACAAGGAGGTGAGTGTTGTTTTCCTGCTGCTGACACCGCATCCGTTCAGCAAATTGGGGAATGCTTTCGACTTTCAAATCTTACTATTTAAGAAGCACATTCTGTAAGGCAGTGGCTGCTGTAGCTAGTGACTCCGCTGATGAATCCGGGCACAGTAAATTCAAAACCTCCTGGAAAGGGTTCACCATTGTAGATGCCATTAAGAACATTCCTGATTTGCCGGAGGAGGAGGTCAAAATGTCAGCGTTAACAGGAGTACGGGAGAAGTTGATTCCAACCCTCAGAGGTGACCTTGAGGGGTTCCAGACTTCAGTAGAGGAAGTAAGTGCAGACAGGGAGAAAAGAGCGAGAGAGCTAGAAGTGAGGGCTGAAGGCGTGACTGATTGCTGTGATCTCATGATAAAACTTTAACAGATGAGTAGTTGCTTTTATGGATGAGTAAAGAAAGAGGTTTCTTGAGATGGAATCTACTTCTGATGAAGATGCTGTGAGCGTTGTTGGAAATAACAACAAAGGATTTCGAATATCAGACAACATTAATAGATAAAGCACTGGTAAGGTCTGAGCCTTGAGTTGCAACATTGAAAGGCTTGATGGGAAAATACTAAACAATGCCAGCCAAAGCCAAGTGCCGTCGATCAAAAGAAGGGGAAAAAAATACACAGGGTCGCTGTACCAAAAAAGAGTCGGCTAGAACCCAGCCCTTTCAGGAGGTAGTAAAATGACTGAGGACCCGCGTACTGAAGGGAGACAGTGAGGTGGCACGGAGGGCATTGACCGAATACCAGCTGAGACGTTTCCACAAAAGGGTGCAGCAGTGGAGGTGCCCACTTCTCTGTGCCAGGAAATTTGAGGGACAGCTATCTGGGCAACTGACAGGAAGAGATCCATATCTGTGCCCATTTCAAAGACAGGTGATCCAACTGAATGTTGAAGTGATCGACCATTATCATTAATAACATATGCAAATAAAATTTTGCTGAAGATCGTTTGGATGTGGTTGCAGCAGCATGTCCACAGGGAACTGCTAGAAATTCAAGCTGGATTCAGAAGAGGATGTGGGACCAGGGATATTATTGCTGATGTCAGATGGGTCTTGGGCGAGAGCAGAGAATACTAGAAAGATGTTTACCTGTGTTTCATTGACTATGCAGAGGCATTAGACTGTGTGGATCATAACAAATTACGGATAACATTGCTGAGAATAGGAATTCTGAAACCCTTAATTGTGCTCATGAGGAATATGTACATAGAACAAGAGGCAGTTGTGGGAATAGAACAAGGGGACCCTGCATGGTTTTAAGGCAGGAAAGGTAGGCCTCAGGGTTGTACCCTTTCAGCACACATTTTTAATCTGTATGCAAAGCAAAGAATCCAATAGCCTGGACTGTGTGAAGAAGAACGAGACGTCAGCATCAGAGGGAGACTCACGGACAACCTGTGTTATACAGGTGACACAGCCTTGCTTGCTGACAGTGAAGAGGATTTGAAACACTTACTGGTGGAGATCAAAGACCACAGCCTTCAGTATGGATTCTACTTCAAAATCAAGAAAATGAAAATCCTTACAACTGGACCAGTAAGCAGCATTATGATAAATAAAGGATTGAGGTTGTCAATAATTTCATGCTACTTGGCTCCACAATCATCTCCCATGGAAGCAGCAGTCAAGAGATGAAAAGACACATTGCTTTGGGAAAATCTGCTGCAAAGGATCGCTTTAAAGTGTTGAAAAGTAAAGATGTCACCTTGAAGACTAAGGCGTGCCTGACCCAAGCCATGGCATTTTTAATCACGACATATGCACGCGAAAGTTAGACAATAAGGAAGACAGAAGAAGAATTGATGCCTTTGAATCATGGTGCTGGAGAAGAATATTGAATGTATCATGGACTGCCAAAAAACCCCAGATCTGTTCTTGAAGAAGTACAACCAGAGTGTTCCTTAGAAGCAAAGATGGCGAGACTGTGTCTTACATACTTTGGATGTGTGTTCGGGAAGGATCAGTCCCTGGAGAAGCACATCATGGTTGGTAAAGTAGAGGGTCAGCAAAAAGGAGGAAGACCATCAGGGAGATGGACTGACACAGTGGTTCCAACAATGGGCTGGAGCATAAAAAGGACTGTGGGCGTGGTGCAGGACTGGGCAGGGTTTCCTCCTGTTGTTTGTAGGGTTGCTGTGAATGGGAACCAACTCTACAAACCCTAACACCACCACCACCACCAGTTGCAGGGCAGCCACAAAGAATATGGCAAAATGTAGTAACATTATCAGGCTCAGAGTTTCCTTGCAGTGTTTCATAAAGTCCACATCTTGGTTTGGCCATTTGCACTGTGTTGTTGTTTCTTACTGTTGAATTTGGCATGGCCCCCTGTGTACAACAGGAGGAAGTGTGTGTTGTCCTGTGCCATCTCCATGATTACTGGTAGACTTGAGTCCTTTGTTGGTGACTGTTGTGTTGGTCCTTCTCATTTTTGGGGTCCCACTTTGACACTGACCCTCTGTTCTATGAACCGTAATATCCTTTTCTAGTGATTATCCTTTCTTGATGACCTGTGTAAAAGTAAGAGTGGAGAACTCTACCGAACTTTCAGAGAAGAGTTCACACCACTATTACTAAGAGTATTTCAGAGCATAGGAGAAAGGATGGAATACCCCCAAACTCGTCCTATGAAGCCAGCATAACCCTAGTACCAACACCAGCTAAAGACATGACATACAGTGGAAAATTACAGACCAGTATCTCTCATGAACTTAGATGCAGAACTTTTCAACAAAATTCCAGCTAATAGAGTTGAGGAACGTATCAGCAGTGAGAGAGCCGAAGTTGCCCTGTCTTTGCTTTGGAGAAGCGTTCTGGTTGTATTTCCGTTGTATTTCTGTCAAGACTGACTGATTCATTCTGTTGGGAGTCTGTGCTGGAAAGATATTTCAGGTGCATAGTTGTGTACTTCTGCAAAGGTAATTCCTCTGTGCACCCTGGTCAGGAATTCTCAGTCTACAGGTTGCTATAACCCAAGTGCTGTGATGGTAAGAAGCTTGGCTGCCAGCCAGAAAGTTGACCATTCCAGTCCACCAGGCACTCCTTGGAAGCCCTGTGAGGTAGTTCTCCTCTGTCCTGTAGGGTCCTTATGAGTTGAAATCCACCCATTGGCAGTGGGTTTTCTTTTGTTCTTGTAGGGTACTGAAGGGCTGTCTGCTTTTAAGAACAGTAGTGCACCAAGGCTTTTGAGAGGGGTATTTCTCTGGCTTCTGGGATCCGAGCCAGCAGGTGCTGTCTGCCTTTTTCAGTGCTTGGGCTGTAGTGCATGAGCAAGGGTAGCCTGCAGAATCACTTGTCCCTCTGGCCAAGGTTCAGTAAGAGTACATGGGGCCTTCCCTCCCACGGAGAAGTGGCCAACCTGCTCGTCTGATGTCACGAGTTTGAACAGTTGTCTTTCAGTGAGAGTCTTAGAAGTCGGGTGATAAGACATTAGTGTGGCCAGGTTGACGGGAATTGGAACTTTCAGAGAAATGGGTGCTCTCAGAGGCCATGTGTCAGTGTCGGTGAGCATGGGCTCACTCCTGTTCGTCGGGAGTGTCCTGAGGCCTTCTCTCCACTGCCTGGCCACTGGGTTCCAGGTATCCTGCAGAGCTTTTCCGTAGGGCCGGCTGGCTTTCTTGGCATCCTTTGGTTCAGTTGCTAGGAAGCCGAGGAAGGCACAGCAGCTTCCTCTTACTTACACTGGACCATCTGCTGCCTCTTTCTGTGACTGCCTCACTCTGGGCCAGGTTCATCCAGAAGAGGATCGAGCAGAGCATCTGTGCTGCTCGTCCTTGGTGGAGATGGAATGCTTTCTAGGAACTCTTTAACCCTCTCAGTCCAAATTCATAAAATTCATCTTGCTTAGTCTTTTGTTTCTGCTAATAATTTTCTCCATAGATGTTTTAGGTTTTGCCTTATTTTTTTGGTCTTACTTTTAGACTTGCTTTAACCACATAATTCTTACTTGAGGAGGACAGTCTCTGTGTATCAGGATAGATTTGGCACATGGATGTTTACACCAGTGACATTATTTGAGAATGTGTAGTGTTTGGAGTTGATGCACATGAATCGTGTGGGAGTAGCCTTTCGTAAACTCCCCGTGGGGTCAGTGTCAGGTGCGTGCTGCTGTTGGTAGGTGCGATGAAGTTGACTCTGACTCATCACAACCCTGTGTGACAGAACAGAGCTGCCCCCGGGATTCTCTTGGCTGTAATCATTACCTGAGCAGATCGCCAGGTCCTTCTCCCACAGAGCAGCTGGGTGAGTGCAAACTGCCAACATTTTCAGTTACTAGTTGAGCATCTAACCACTTGCACCACCAGGATTCCTGTCAGATACCTGCCCATTGTTAAGTCAATTCTGACTCCTAGTGACCCTACAGATTTTCCAAAGAGCACCTGGTGGGTTCAAACTGTCAGCCTTTTAGTTAGCAGCTGTAGCACTTACCCCCTATACCCCCACGGTTTCTGTCAGATACATATAAAACCACCAAACCCACTGCTGCTGGGTTGACGGTGACTCATAGTGACCTTGTAAGACAGAGTAGGACAGCTCCATGGAGTCTCTAAGGAGCGCCTGGTAGATTTGGACACATGACTTTTTGGTTAGCAGCTATAGCGCTTAACCAGGTGGCAGATAATCCACCGAGATTTGTGGTGACGTTGGCAGAACCTCTAGGAAGGAGAAGCTGTAAGAACATCTAATGGCCTTCACTGCCACGCCTGCATCATGTGCTTACTGTGGGGTTCAGTCAGCATGGCTGGGCAAATCTGATTCTTTAGGTTCAAGTTCTCTTGGACTGGCGAGTTGATAATGTTTTGTTCCTGTGACAGCAGTGCCTTCAGTGCTCAGCTCTGCGGATGCGCTCCAACAAACTAGACAAAAATCGAAACAGCTGTTCTAAAATATTGTAGAGCTTCTTAAAAAAAAAAACCTCAGAAAAGCCATTGTTGGAGTTTTTAAAACTGAGTTTAACTGGAGATTCAGTCACCTTTGAGTGTGTCAGAACAGCAGAAACTAGCATGTGGACTTGGGGAAATAATTTCTTCTTAAATGTAATTGTGTCTTTGTTGGTTTTTTAGTGGTAAAAGCCATGTGAACTTTTTCGGCCAACTTCTTATTTTCCCCAAGAGGGCTACTTAAGGAGGGGTGTACACATCCGGAGGGACAATTTTATTGTTGTGGCTGAATTTGCTAAAAGCTTTAGTAGTTATTCAGATGTGTCTGTACTGCTCAGACTTATGTGTTTGTTAAAATTGATGTTATTACTGTTTGCTTTTTGGGAAGCCCCTCAGGTCAGCTTACTCCTATGAGGCTGATCTGCTCTAGCTGCACCTTTCTGTAGTTAGCTGGGCTGTCGCACCTGAAGCACACCTGTGGGCTGAAGGGACGGGGCCCCCGGGCCTTTCTCTGCAGTTTTCCATCAGCTCTGAGTGGGCTGCTGCCTTTGTGGGTTAGCTGCACCCAACCCTAGACTCTCTTCTTCCACATCCCTACACCCCCCTTTTTTTTTACAGTAAAATACGTGAAACAAAAGTTTGTCGTTTTAAGTATTTTATTTCTGGTGAACATGTACACAGCCAAACCTGCTGCCGTCCAGCTGCGTGTAGACAGCCATTGGTGTCACGGGTACGTTCTTCACACTGTGCTGGCACTCACTTGATTTCTGTCGTGTTGTCTGATGGTTTCATGCTCATCGATGTAAGTTCCCTCCCCAGCCCTCTCATGTGTGCTGTACGTTTCAGCCATTTTTAGGGCCACCATCAGGGACGTGCCTTACGTTTACTGCGTGTGTAACTGTCTCTGCTCTCCTTCTCCGGATCTTCCCCACACCTTTTACGTGCTGTCCTCTATCGAGGGCTGTAGGCTCAAGACTAGAAATTTCTTTTATCAGGAGATGGATCAGTCCTCTAAAGCCAAACATGAATGAAGTCAAACCGTTGCTGTGAAGTGAGTTCTGACTCCTCCCAACCCCGTAGGACACAGCAGAGCTGCCCTCCAGGGCTTCCCGGGGGCACCTGGTGGGTTCCAACTGCTGACTTGGTGGTGAACAGCCTAGCACTTAACCACTCCAGCAGCAGAGTTTAAAGCCCTGTATAAATGTGTATCACTTTGTCGTTTTCACCCACGTAATACACAGGTAGATGTAGAAGTCTGGGATGGTAAAAGGTGAAAATCCCCTTTTACACCTGTCTTCATTTTTCCCCATTGTCTTTAATTTAAAGGGCTGACACTAGGCATGTTGTCCTGGAACCTGCTTCTCCACGCAGCAGTGTGTCCTGGAAGATGGCTTCTCCCGCTTCTTTAGTGCTGTGTTTATTTAGTCCACAGTATGTCAGTCATGTTGGAGGTGACTTTATTTGGTTTGCTCTGTTATATTCAGCAGTGGAGTTCTTCTGAGGGGCAAAATGCGTAAATAAACCTGGCAGTTGAAGACTCGTGCCTTGGCTGTGTCTCTGGTTCTGGTCAAAGCTGCTGTCCTTGAACTATGTTTGAGTCAGTTGTTATTCTAAGTGTGAATCTCGACAGGACTGCTCTCTTCCCTGCTTTAAAGATGACATTTGTGTCAGGTTAGGTTAGTAATTCAAAACTGAAAAACACTGTCCGCAGCTGCAGAAGTCATGAAGTGTAGACTTCAGGAGTGACTGTTGGTGGCCATGGGTTTGTCTGGGTAAGTGAGGCCGTCAGGCTGTGAGGCTGTCTCCCGCCGGAGAGATTTCCTCATTCCTGGCCTGAGAGAAGCCTGAGGGCAAGGTCGTTCAGCGTCGCTGGTACAGGACGTGTCAGCCTGGAACCCTGAGCCGTGTTAGGGTCTGTCTGTGGAAGGCCAAGTTGACAGCAGGTGTGACAGCCGCCTTGGGGCAGTGAGTTCATGTCCCTGGGGGAGAACAGCGTGGCGAAGCAGGGGGAGATGGCGGCACAACTCTGAGGGTGTAGTCTGTGTCATCGAGTTATGCCTGTGCACACTGTTGGATTGGTGTGCTTATTCTCGAACAACAACAGTAAGATAGTTGAACAGCTGCAAGCAGCCAACATTGCTTGAACCCTGCGCAGTACCGTACAGTGTTCCAGGGACTGTGCCTGCCGTGACACATTTAACCCTTGGAACAATCCTGAGAAGCAGATTCTACGTCCAAAACCCTGTTGCCATCGAGTCATTTGTGACTCACAGTGACGGAGCAGAACAGAATATAGGACAGACAGGACTGCCCAGTAGAGTTTCCAAGGAGCAGTAGATTCAAACTGCAGACCTTGTGGTTAGCAGCTGAGCTCTTAACTCCCAGATTCTACTAGGATCCCCGGTTTATAGGTGAGGAAACCGAGGCGTAGAGAGGCTAATGAACTCATTTACGGAAAGCTAGTGAGGGTGCTGGGATTCAAAGCTGTGCGTTTGCAGCTTTGTCGTTGTGCTGCCTTTCCAGGATGGCCTGGTACCAGCTTCTTGGACACTCCACAGTTTGTTCTCACTGGTGGAGGTGTTGGCTGTGACCCATGGCCACTTTCCATGTAATAGGACGAGACATGGCCTAGGCCCACACATCTGTAATCTGAAAGGTTTGAGCCCATAATGGGACTGTTGGGTGCATCCATCTCATTGAGGGTATTTCTTCCTTTAGCTGACCCTCGCTTTGTCTGTGGGTGGTGGTAGTGGAGTTTGTATACCACTAGGAAACCCTGGTGGCCTAGTACTGGAGTTCTGTGTCTGTTAACAAAAAGGCTGGCGGTTTGAATCCTCCAGGCGCTCCTTGGAAACTTGTATGGCGCAGTTCTGCTGTGTCCTGCAGGGTTGCTATGAGTTGGAATTGACTTGACGGTAGTGGGTTGGTTTGTTTTTTTTGTTGTTGTTTGTTTTGTTGGAAAATAAAATGTATAAAGTTTGAGGGAAAACCTAGAGGACCGAGATGTTAGAGAAAGCAGGCTATTTAAAGAATGGCCTGCAGAATCAATGGCCAGTGTTTGTCAAAGACAGTCCCCAAACAACCCACTGCCGTCAAGTCAGTTCTGACTTGCAGGGACTCTGGATGCTGGGAGGAACTTCCCCCTGGGCTTTCTGAGGTGTGCCTGGAGAATTCAAAGTGCTGACCTTTTGGTTGGCAGCTGTAGTTCTTAACCACTGTGCAACCAGTGCTTGAACAAGACGACAACTAAAGGTACTGTCCGCTTGGAAGAGGGAGGCGGTCTTGGGCAGCACAGGGGGGTCTGGGCTGAGGCTGTGAGTAGATATGCCTAGAGCAACAGCTGTGCTTCGTCAGGAGGCTGAGGGTGGACGGGCATCTGAAGGCCCGCCGCACAGGCTTGGGCAGGGTGGCAGCTTGCTGAGTGGCAGTGCTGTGACTGAGCCTGCCTCGTGGCTCCCTGGCCGCACAGCATGGGGCCTCCCCTGAGAAGACAGCTGACTGCTGCAGGCTGAGGAGGTTCCCACCCTGGCAGGACGCTTGTTGTGGGTGTCCGGATGCTGGGGAGCCACCATAAAATGCCTGATCTAGGGGACATAGTACCTCAGATTCCCCCTTTTTTCTGTTGAATCACAGCAAAGGGGACAACTCTAGCTAGCTGATAGATCACCCAGCATTTGCACTCTTCTGTGCACCTTAGAAAGGGAGACTGGCTTGCGCACAGGAGCTTTGGCTTGCTTAGGGGTAAGGTAAGCAGATCTCGTTAATGAAGTGTTTACCCATTTTCAACAAAGCCCTTCAGAGACAATGCACCCCTTTAGAAAATGAACACTTCTAGTAAAATTGTCTTGTACCCGTTAGGATAAACACCTGAGAGCATGGATGCGTATTTACATACCTTAGTTTTACTCGACAAAGATGGGTGAGCCCGTGTGGCCGTTTTCAACGTTAATAAGCGAGAGGAAGTGAGTGGAGACGGGCAGAAACTCCCAGAAACCGATCGTAGACTGAGAACAGAGAACTGAAGCGCACTTAGCCTGTAGGTAGACACAGGCGTTGTTTAGTTGTCTGCCAGGTGTGCTGCAGGGGTGTTGGCTTTTTGGCTTTGTGGGCACATTTAGAGGAAAATGTTTTTCACAAACCATTATATTTTCATGCATCCAACAGTGCTAAATTATGGCAAAATGTAGCAGATTACTCAAAAGGCAATGAAGATAGCCGTGACCGATACCAGTATTCTCTGTCAGGTAAGATTTTTGTCAAGATTCTGCTTAGATTTCTTTTGTCTGGTCCTTGTAGTGGTGTTGCCTTTTATTAACATTTTTGTAAGAAACCCTGAAAACTTCAGTGATTACTCTTGGCCTTGCAAAAGCACGAATGAATAGATATTTTTCAGATGATGCCAGCAGCAGGGAAGTTCGGGAAAAGGAGCTTTACCAGCAGTTTTATCAAGTGATTCAGAAAGAGCGTTACCTTGAGAGGCCAGCAGATTGCATCGTTGTTTCTGTTGGCAAAGAACAGAGGTAAGTTTATGTCTTTTCAGCATGTCGAATGAGATTGTGTGCAAATCAGATGATAGTCAGCATTCAGGACAGAAATCACTGACAGTGCTCCTTTAGAGTTACAGAAATCACACCTCTGAGCTAGCTGACCCTCTGGTAGGGTTGACTTGAGTGGGGAGATTCTGAGGACTGCTGTCTGAAATTCAGCTCTCATTAAATGCTTGAGTTTTCTGCATTAGCCATCTTTCAACTTTTTGATGAGAAAAGCAAAGCCCTTTTCTGAGGCTATGGAAGGTGCCAGGCACTGTTCTAAGCTCTGGGGTACATCAGTGAGCAGACCAGACAGAAGCCCTGCCTTGTGGGGTTGGCGCTGCAGCGTCGCATGCCAGCGAGAATCGCTCTGCTCACGTCTTAGCTAGTTGTGGAGTTCCTGGTGGCCTTCTCTGGGTACGCCTGTCCCTCCCTCTCCACCTGCTGGACGTGCTCAGCACTGAGGCCCAGTTGCGGCCGCAGCCCTCCGGGAGGCCTTGGTCACTGCTCCTATCCTCTCAGCTGTGTCTGACGTGTCTTCCAGTCTCCTGTGCTGTCTGATCTCTGTGCACTGCGTTCCCAGTGTACTCCTCTCCCCTCTCCTGTGTGGACAGCCGTGTCTCTGGTCATCTGTCAGGTTCCTAGTGCTGGGCCGAGCACTTGGTGTGGAGACCGATGGTGGCTCGAGGTGATGTGCTTGCGCATCAGGCGAGGTGCTTGGTTGAGCCGTGCTGCGGACCTGGCTGTCACTGAGTATATTCCAGCACAGGGGACAAGGCCTGTGTCAGTCACCTCTCAGCATTAAGACAGCATTGGTTTCTCCTGTTTTTGTCACATGAAAATTTGTGGTCTTAAGACGACTCTGAGTTTTTATTCTGTGATAGCCTCTGTATAGATCTCTATTTTCAGGTAGCATCTTTTCTTTAAGAGTTTCTGAAAGCAGAATTATAGCTCCATCTCATCTTGGGGGTGTTTGGGTTAAACCTTGGGAGACTGCATCCCAGAAGAAATGAGGCCAGTCATGGCTTGGGAGGGGGAGAGGCTCATGCCTTTTTTATTAAAAAAGACGGTCAATTATGCCCCGGATTAACTTGATCGTGTAGTAATTTAAACAGATTTTGAGCCCAGAGTCAGTGAAGACTCTTGAGCATCAGGACCAGTCAGCCTTTGAGTGGATGAGCTGTCTTAAAACTTGCAAGTTGTAGCATCTTGTGCTGTTTTTTTTAGGACTGGGACCAACTGTAATTGCCAAGTGACTTAAAAAAACAAATCCAAACCTATTGCTGTTGAGTTGGTTCTGACTCTGGGCGGCCCTGTGTGTGTGTGTGAGGACTGTGCTCCACTGGGTTTTCAGCAGCAACTTTGTTAGAAGCAGATGACTCAGGCCTTTCCTCGCAGGTGCCTTTGGGTGGACTTGGGCTACCAGCCTTTCAGATAGCAGCTGAGTGTTTAACCATGTGCCCCCAGCCAGGGACCCCATTCGCTTAACACTGTTGATAATCCTGTCACCTTCCCGTCCGCATAGCCAGGCAGTGTTTTGGGGTGGAGGGCTGCTGGGGTTGCTTGTCTCGACCCCGTCCATTGGGAATGGTGTTAGGAGCGAGTCCCCAGTCTTTTCCTGGTGCGGTGAGCCCTGGTGAGCCCTGGTTAGCTGTGGATCAGGGTGCTGGGTGGATGATCCCTTGCCATGCAGCCAGGGATTCCTCTGCCATTGCATCAGCTGTGGGACGTGCTGCTTGTTCAGTGTCACAAAGGGTCATGGTGATACATGATGTCAACTGATTTGTTCCTTTATTGTCCAAAGTAGTAATGAATTTTCAAATTGTGTCATCCAGTGTGAATTATTTTTATGATAATTGTCACTCCGTAAATACAAACCATATCCTCTTGTCTTCCCCTTAGATTTATTTTCTGAAATCAACCATGGTCTCCCAAATTGTCAAAAAAGCATGTTTTCTGTCTTGTTACTAATTTTTAATTCACAGAACATTGTTTTATGTATACTTGTTGTGTAAAGCTCTGGGCTGAGCTCAGTGAGGGACGTATAGATAATTAAGTGACAATTCCTGTTTGTGAGACATGTACCTAGTAAGGTAGGACATTTACAGAAAGTCGGCAGCAGAACATGGGAAAAGCTGTACCTTTCTGAGCCAGGTGTATGTAGAATGAAGAGAGGGTGGCCATTGTTTGAGGTCCATGGTTTCTAAGAATAATGCTGTTGGACCTGCGCCTTGGAGCTGAAGGCTGGTAAGAGTCTATCAGGTAGACTATGTCAGGGAAGGCACAGCTGTAGGAAAACATGGCAGCGCCACGGAGACTGATTGTCCAGGGATCACCAAAATTAAATGGGCTAAAGAACAGAAAATTTGAAGATCAGTAGCTTACAAAGAGGAACCCAAATAGTTAAGGGCACAGCTGCTAATTGAAAGGTCAGTGGTTCATAGCCACCAGCTACCGTACAGAACAACGGACCTGGTGATATGCTCTTGTCAGGATTTGGCTCAGAAACTCTGTTGGTCCCTATGGGGCAAGTTCTGCTCTGTCTATAGGGCTGCTGTGAGTCAGAGCTGACTTGATGACACACAGTGAAAACAGCTTACAAGGCAGTTAAGGTAGGTGGGAGCTGTGTCTTAGCCAAGCCAGCCAAGTGCCGTGTCTTAGGAGAACTTTAAATACTGGGGTAGTTTTGCTGAGCAGTTACTGCGACACTTTTGAAAAAAGGACAAGATTCCTCAGACTCAAGTGTAGGATAGAGTGGAGTGGGCAAAGAAGGCAGGTTGCTGCACAGAAATGGATGTATTATCTCAGAGGAGAGTCTGGGCTTGGGACTTAGGGACTGACGCTGAGGGAGTCAGGGAGGAGGGGACTCTGAGTTTGTGATACAGGGGTATTCTAGGATGGTTGGCATCAGCTGAGATGGCTAATTGTAGAGTCTGGCTCCATCCTCTCTCTCCTGAGGGAGGCTCTGAGTCTGGGAACGACCACAGCGAACGTGGCCTGTTCCAGGAGCTAACTGTGGATGAGCACTCTCTCATTTTCCTGGACATACAACACTCTCATCGCTTCAGCTGTGAAAGAACTTGGAGTTCTTTCTCATATTCTTTCAATTTAAAGGATTTCCTCAAATAAGATTTGAATTTTTCCGTTTTTAAAAATTTTTTTATTTAATATGACTGAATGAAAATGTATATTCCCGTAAAAATTTACTCCACTGCTCTCCCTGTCCGGTGACAGCACACTATTCCTCTCTACTCCATACTTGTCTCATCCTCCCAACAGTCTCCTTTCCCTTCCTCTCCACCCACTCTCCTTCCTCCAGCCAGAGGTCAGCAGGATGATATCCTATAGATGCATAGAACCATAAAGTGCATCCAATATATGGTCCCTCTGCATCACCAAGTCCAATCCATTCGTGTCCAAAGAGTGGACCTTCATTATGATTTATGGGCAAGGGCAGCATCATGGCCAGGGGCCATGCTCCCAGAGGAACACCGAAACTGCTGGACCATCAATTGAGGTCTTGCCGGGGGCCAGCCTCAACAGGGTCTGGGATCACGAAGGGGTGGGTGACGTCGACGAAGGAAAGACTCAGACAACCAGGAATCTGGAGGTCAGTAGCCCGTTAAGGCCTGTCTTTCTTTTTTATACAGTCAGTGAGGTGATGTGATTTCATCCTGCTCTTTGACCACATAAGCTGTTGGCTAGTAAGGAACTGATACCTTGTGGTCTCTTTTCATGTTAATCATTAGGGCCTTCTAGGTAATGGCCCGAGACAAGTATATTGTGGTTATAATCAACAGTGAAAACAAAGCTATGCCTTCAGCTCAATCAGGTCCATCTATGCCTCAAGGTTAAAGGTGCAGGAAGAGGGGTAGACTCATCTAAAGGTTATTATTTGGCTGCCTCTGTTTGTTCCTTCTTTGTTCTTATTTTATCTCTTCCTGTGGGGACAGTAAGCACCTACTGTCCCCTACCCTATGCCTCTCTTAAGCTGTTCTAAGAAGGGTATTTCTTTAGTTTTGCCCATTTGCCATACCAATTATAATAAACTTGGGAGCCTATCCATCTTCCTGATGCAGGGAGTGGGATGTCTGTATCTAAGGTCTGTGTGGGGGGTCGTCCCTGGGGAGCTTCCCAGGGCCTTCCTGCAATCTTGTATTTCACATGTGGAGGGGGATGTGTGGTTGGGGGAAGCCAGTGGGGCCGGGCCGGCCTCAGCGTTCCCGGGCTGGGTATGCTGTGTCGGGATTCATTCCTCCGAGCTCTTTTCTCTAGGAACTCCCGTTCAGGTTTCCTCAGTGTTATTTCATAAGCCGAGAGGGTTGTAAAGCCCGCCCTTAGAAGGCATCTTCCTTAATCCTAGTGCTGGGAGATGAGAGGGTACTTTTGAGGAAGGTTTAATTAGCATGCAAAATATTATCAGGGAGAATACAGCCAAAAATATGCCAAGGGTGAGATGCCTCTGCTTGCCATCACATAGGTGTGTAGTTTTGCTACAGGGGCTTCTGTGGGTGACGGGCCTCGGCAAGGTCTTTTAGTGGAGATCTCAGGGTGCACTCCTTTTTATTCTTGTGTTGCTAGTGAGACTCAACTTAGTGAGCTCCATCGCAGCTATCACTGGTGGTGGCCGAGCACCATCTAGTTCTTTCGGTCCCAAGTTGATGTAGGCACCCACTCACGTGGATCTCTCTATCTTCTGGGTTGTCTCCACCCCACGTCATTTTGGTCCTTGGTGAGCATCCATTCCTGCTGAGTTGGGACCGTTTGCTGTGCCCTCAGAGGGCAGCTTGGCAGCTTGGCAGCTTTTAAGACCCCAGACGCCACTCACCAATGTGGGGTGCAGAGAGCCCTCTTTAAGAAAACGATAGTTGTGCCAATTGGCCTCGATTTTGACTAAGAGCATGGTCCCCTGCCCCCAGCCCAAGCTACTCTATCCTTGCAAAATTGGGTTTAATGGAAGGAGTACTCAAGTTATGCTGAAGTCCATTTAATGTTGTTCTTGTTTCTAATGTGTGCTATCACCGATTTCATGCAGCCAGGTTTCTAGCAACTATCTAATCTAAACCCTCCTCCCCTTGCCCTCCCTCCCTCCCCTCACTTGCAGCTGTCAAAGAGTCTTCTATACATAAGTCTGTTTTTAAGATGTTATTATAGAGGTCTCATACAATATTTGTCCTTTTGTCGCTGACTACTTTCACTCAACATAATGTCTTCCAGTTGGAACCAGGTTAGGAGATGTTTCCTGGAATCATCGTTATTCTTTATCATTGTGTAGTGCTCCATTGAGTATGTATACCATAGTTTACCTATCCATTCTTCTGTTGTTGGGCATCTAGGTTGATTCCACCTTTGGCTATCATGGACTGTGCTGCGATAAACATTCTTGTGCATGTGTCTGTTGGTGTGAAAGGCCTTGATTCTGTAGGATATATTCCAGGTAGTGGAATTACTGGGTCAAATGGTATATCTATTCATCTTTTTAAGGAAGCGCCAGATTGCTTTCCAAAGAGGCTGGACCATTTGGCAACCCCACCAACAGTGCAGGAGAGTTCCACTTTCTCCACAGCCTCTCCAGCATTTGTTGTTTTGTGTTTTTTGGATCATGGCCAACCTTGTTGGGGTGAGATGGTATCTCATTGTAGTTTAGATTTGAATTTCTTTAATAACTGAAGATCGTGAGCATGTCCTCATGTGTTTTTTTGGCGCCTGGATCTCATCTTTAGTGAAATGTCTGCCCATCTCCTTTGCCCATCACTTAATTGGATGATTTATCTTCTTATTGATATTTTGTAGTATCTTAATAGATTATGGAGATCAGGTGTCGGTCTGACACAGAGTTGCCAAATATTTTTTCCCATTCTGTAGGTGTTCTTTTAATTCTATTAATGAAGTCTTTCGATGAGCAAAAGTGTTTGATTCTTAATAGTTCCCATTTATCTATTTTCTATTCTGTTGATCGTGCTTTGTTTGTCAGAGTTTGAAGGCTGTCCACATTGTGTATTAAAACTTCCATTGTTGTTCCTACCTTTTCTTGGATGAGCTTTATCATTTTAGGTTTGATATTTAGGTCTTTTATCCAGTTGGAGTTGGTTTCTGTTGAATTTTTCCATTTTGAAGTGGTGCTTACACAGTCAGTCACCTCAAAGAAAAATAAGGACTTTAACGTCTTCATCTTTCTTTTAAAATTTACTTACCTTGTCTAATGTATGAGGATGTTACATTTTCAAAAAACCAAGAGGTTTCTCAGGACCTTGTCTTCAGTTCTCTGGAGTGCCTGATTCTATTAGGTACATAGCATACCACTGAATGTTTTCATTGTGTCTGTGAAAAGCGTTGGAGCAGTCATGATTTTTGAAAGAAAAATAAAAATGCGATATTCTTGGAATGAGCTTCAACTGTTGTACTACAGTAAAAATGCAGTGTCTTACACCTCACTTCAGAGCCCTTGGTGGTGCAGTGGGTAAGAGCATGGCTGCTAACCCAAAGGTTGGCAGTTGGAATATACCAGGCATATACCTTAGATACCCTGTGGGACAGTTCTGTTCTATCTTACAGTGACATTATGAGTCATTGACAGTTGCTGGTAATACCTTACTTCAGTTTGTGGTATAGCAAAATACCTACTGCAGGCTGCATGGTGACAGTGTTTTTTTCCGTTTTTTTCTTGGGAAGTCACCTACCTTTCTCTTGTGTGTGTTTTGTTTTTGAGGGACTACGCAACAGCCATCGGCCAGCGCTTGCAGAATCATGGCCTCGTGGTGGAAATGATTCACCTCGTTTCTGAGTCAGCCCTCCCTCGTGCGCTCCAGGAGGTCAAACATGACAGCTCCCCATTCTGCATTCTTGTGGAACAGTCGAATGTGGCGCTTTCCACCTGCACTGTGATTCTGCTTCATGAGTCTGTCAAAAGTACGTTCGGGTTGGTCTAGTAACTGTCACTGAAAAAATTAGGTCCCTCTTTTAAAAATGTAACAGTAGCTGTCTTTGTACTGTGGTGCCCTTGGAAGGCCTGTTTGTCGCTGACATCACTGGACCTGCAGGGAGCCCCAGTGGGGCAGTGGTTCAGCGCTTGGCCGCTATCAGAACGGCTGAGCATTTGAGCTCACCCAGTCCCCCATAAAGACCTCGGCCAAGAAGACTCCGTGGGTGGTTTTGCTCTGTCACGTTAGCTGTTGGAAGTCTAAAACCGACGTCATGGCACTCAGGAACAGCAGCGCTGTGGTTGGGCAGAGATGACTAGGTGCCCTAGTCACTCTTGTGTGGATTACAGACAACTAAAACTTAATTCATCTTTCTTTTGTATTAAGAATCCAAAATGTCTCATCCAAGATATTATGTGACTGATTCCAGTTCTTTTTTTTCCCTAACTTCATTTTGTTCTTGTTGAGAACATACACAGCAAGACATCCGCTGACCCAGCAGTCCCTGCGTGCACCGTGCAGTGACTCTGATGGTGTGCTCCCAGGGGGGCAGCCGTTGTCACCCTCAGCTTCTGACTTGTTCCTCTCGTTAATGTGAACTCGCTGCCCCAAGGTGACTGTCTGATCTTTGGGATCTCTGCTGTCCGTCTGATCCCACGGAACTCAACCCACTGCCGTCAAGTGGATCAGGACTCATGGCGACCCTATTGGTCAGAGTGGAACTGTGCTATCATTTCCAAGGAGCACCTGGCAGATTTGAACTGTGACCTTTTTGGTTAGCAGATGTGCACTGAACTTCTACACCACCACGGTTTCCTGCCCACATATAGTTCTTAAAAGAGTGTGGTGCCCGAGGCAGACTGCCTCAGTTCTCTGTGTGGACCCCCTTGGACTGGATCTCCCCAGCCTCCCCTTCCCTGCAAAGCCCGAAGGACCCCACATCTGTCATTTCCTGTGCTCTCTCAGATGCCTTTCTTTCCAGCCTTGCTCTTTTGAAGAGGTCTCATCCATTTCACTATCCTCAGCCTTGGGAATTCACACAGGAGCAAGCTCGCTTTTCTTCCGTGGAGTGTGCAGGCCTGGGAAGACACACCCATCACAGACCACCCTTCAGCTCCTCCCCGTGGGGCAGAGCCGCTGCTTCTGTTTTCTCTTGGCCCCACCCCTGACTAGACATAGGTGGAGAGTGGTGTTCTTCTCTGCTCTAGAACTCGAACTTGTGTCCACCACCCTTGAAGAGGGAGAGGTCTGCCCCGCGGAGAGCCTCCTTTCCGGCTCACCTGCAGTCGTACCCACAGGAACATGGGCTTTCTAGTGCTTTCCTCTTTGTGGAAGCTCTTGGTACCTTTCCACTTAGCCAGACATGTTGAGTGTCCACTGTGTGCCAGGCGCTGTACAAGGTGTCAGGTCAAGACAGCTTCTTTTCTCTGCCCAGGGGAGCAGCAGCCACGCAGGTTTCCACAGCAGGCCCTGGGGTGTCTGTGCCAGCTCGTGTCTCCTTAGCAGTGTGGGATTTCCTTTACTGAGCTGGAGACCCTTCCCCTGGGCAGCAAGCTTCTGTCAAGTTGGTCTTTGTCTCATGCACAGGGAGCAAAGTGCTGCCCAGTCCTGCTCCTTCCCCAGTTGATTGTGAACCAGACTGTTAGGATCTTGAAGGTTTCACTGGCTGATTTTCAAGAAATGGATTGCCAGGCCTTGCTCCTGTTCTTCGTCTGAAAGTGCTGCTGAGACTCGTTCAGCTCCCACTGAAGGACTTATGGCTGCTGTGACCCACAGTGGCTGGGGACTGAACCCGGGTGTTGCACGTGACGGGCAGGCATTCCACCACTGAGCCACCCATCTCTGCTTGTGGAGGATTGGTAGCTGGGCTTGTGTCGTGCCTGTGGGTTCTAAGAGAGTGTGACAAGTTGATCTGGAGAGAAAAGAGAAGAGCACAGATGTGCCACCGTCTCAGAAGGTGTCAGGGTGCCTTGTGTGCTTACTTTTCATTCGCTTTGCCTCTGTGCATCCTTCCGTATCTCCCAGCCGCCCCAGCTCATGCAAGGATATAAAAACACATGGTTTTTCTAAGCTTAATTTATTTTAAAAACAAACCCCTAAACCATAGTCTTATATACTTAAGTTTTGAAAATGTAAAAGATCATGTACTTCCAAAAATTACAAGTCTCCCGAGGGACAGCTGGTCTTTGTTCACCTAGAACCACAGAGGAAGAAGGCAGAGGGTTTAGACGTATGTCTGACCGCCTCCAGGAACAACAGTGTCCTTCATGGAACGTGTGGCTGACTCCCTCCAGGAACAGTGGCCTCCTTCATGGAACGTGTGGCTGACTGCCTCCATGAACAGCAGCCTCCTTCATGGAACATGTGTCTGACTGCCTCCAGGAACAACAATGTCCTTCATGGAACGTGTAGCTGACTGCCTCCACCAACAGTGGCCTCCTTTGGCGTGAGACCTGAACTGGATGGTGCCCGGCTACCTTTACTGAGCATTTCAATCAAAGCTTTTATAGAATGATCCTGTTCAAAAGAGGGAAAGTGTAGAACTGAATTTTAAAATCTCTTGATTGTAGACTTTCTGGAGTCATGGAGTTTGGTTGAACCCCTAAAACTATTACCCTGTGATATCTTGAAACCTTAAACTAAAAATATGCCTTTATGTCATCTTAAAGCTGAGCAGTCGGTAGGTCATTTAACTGTTGCACAAGGCTGGCCCTGAGCATTGTGCTGTCTGAAGCACATCCCGGTGGAGTCAGATCCATAACAGCAAATGGAAAGAATAGATAGGACTCTTGGGGGCAGTGAGTTCATGTTAATGGGGAAGGAACAACAGAGAAGAGGAGGGTGGGGTTGGCTGCACAACCCGAGGAATGTCTCCACCGTCACTAAATGGCACATGTTGATACTTGCTTTGCTGTGTGTATTCTCTACAACAACAAAATGAAACTTAGAGAAAAGGACCCAGTGCTGGTCTCCTAGAGGGAAAAGAAAGTTTTAAATTGAGCAAGTTATGAAAAGGGCTAAATCTCATGTAGTTCCCTACGTGTTTACATTCGTCAAGGTCACCTAGGAGAACAGTCACTAAGTAAAATGGCGCAGTGGTTAGCGTTCAGATGCTAAGCGACAGGTCAGCCCTCAGATCCACCCGCTGCTCCTTGGAACCCTGTAACACTGTCCTGCTCCGCCCTGTGGGGTCGCTGTGGGTTTGCATTGACTCAGCAGCAGTGGGTTTGGTGTTTTTGTTTTAGCTAATATAAAAATGCTTGAGATGGATAAAGCTGTACCTCAGAAAAGTATGTAACCTACCATTTTTAACATGTTACAACTGCAGAAAATGGAGTTTATTTTCACGTCCGGAATTGTGTCATTAGGTGCTGCCGAGTCAATCCTCCTCACGGTGACAGAGCAGGACTGCCCCGTTGCGTTGTCTTGGCGTAAATCTTCATGGAATCAGAAGGCCAGGACTCTGTCCTGGGAGCTGCTGCCTGGGCTCAGATCGACAACCCTGTGGTCGGCAGCTTAGCGCGGAGCCACTGCCCACCCCCCCGGGGCCCCTCAGACTCGTTTAATAGACACGTAGTTGTTATCGTGAGTTTAATTACTATTGAGTTTGTATCATGACGGATGCTGTAGGTTTCTTCCTCTACCCAAACCCAACCCGGTGCCGTGGAGTTGATTCCGAGTCGTGGTGACCCTGTAGGGTAGGGTAGAGCTGCCCCACAGAGTTTGCAAGGAGTGCCTGGAGGATTGAACTGCCGACCTTTCGGTAAGCAGACGTAGCTGTTAACCACTGCGCCACCAGGGTCTCTTTTCTTCGTCTGAGCTGCTTCTGTTTCAGTAAAATGAGTCTTAGCTGAACCTGCTCTCAGTGCTTTGACCCAAGCACTGTGTTACTCAGAAGTGTGTGGAGCTGCTGCTGAAATAAACATCTATATTGCCAGACAGTGAAATTTCAGAATGTAGAGGCAAGCATATGCTTGTATTTCTTCCTAAATGTAACCTTAATAAACACAGGTTAAGATTTGGCCGAATTCTGTAATCTCCGTTGCCACTCTGCAGTGCTCTTGGATCAAGAATTTGGTCAGAACCGAAGAATATGTGGCAGGATGAGGAATGGTGTCCCTGTCTAGGACTGGATTTTTATGAAGTCATTCTGCTAAACCTGGGAGAGGGCAGAGGGCGCCTGGAAGACTACAGACAGTAGGCTTTGGAAAAGCTGTTCAGTGTGCACACCACTGGAAGCCTGCTGCACTCCCTGGCCTGACCTGACCTGGAAGGACTTTCGTCACAGCTTAAGATCCCAGAGGCCTGAACTGAAGGGCGCAGCCCCACGTGGAGCCTGTAGGTTCCTGCTCTGGCGCACTGAGGGAGCCTGGAAGCCCTCCACCAGCACATCTGTCTGCCCGTCTTTTATCAAAGTGGCGCCTGTGTGTAGTTAGGAAGGCAGTGAGCACAGCTGTGTCCTCCTGCCGGGCCCCGGTCCTGAAATGGGGACGCTGTGAAGCACAGCCCTCTGGTGACCCATGAGGGGTGTGGGAACTGTCCAAGGAACAACACTTGGTATTTGAAGCCCGTGAGGGTTGTATGACTTCCACGGTATATCCTAGTCTGTCTGAATTGCTACTGTAAGTGTTTCTCAAAGTGGAAACCAAAAGACTCGAGAGATTTCAATAAGAGCAATAATGCAAGAGTGTGTGTTTTCCTTGTCACTGCTGGGGTGCAGTGAGCCTGTCTTCCTGCCTTGGCTTTCTGGCCGTCCTTTGTAGTGCTGCTGAGATGGGGTGCTTGCTCGCTGTCTTGCAACGGATTGGACAGTTTACTCTGCAAACAGGGTGGCTGTTTTTCTCAAGAGGATTGGTCAGTGTGTGGCCTTAGTGGGAGGAGCAAGCATGTAAAAGAGCCAGTCGCGCGGCAGCTGGGGGTCGCCTCCCTAGCACCAAAAAGAGTGGGGAATAGAGCATGTCTTCTGGGGCCTCTGCACTGAGCGTTCCCTGAATGGGGGGACAGACAGAGGTAACACTGGGCATGGTGAGCAACGGTGTGAGCAGTGGCAGTGCCCGACGGCAGAGACCAGGAAACCTGCTGTGGCTTCCTGGCCCACAGAGGATGGACGCTGAATGCCTTAGGGCAGGAGGCTTGCCGGAGGAGTGGAGTGCCCTCAATTGCCACATGGGTGGTGTGAAGAGCTTGAACGCTTGCCAGAGTGAGGCAGACGCGGGCCTGGCAGCATGGCCGAGTGAAAGCTCAGAGCTGTCTTGGTTGGAAGCTGACCGGATAAAGTGCTGTCTCCTGTCTCCAAGTTGATCCTGATCTTGAGTTGTCACCTGTGACTTCCTTGATAGATCCCATAACTGTGTGTCTGGTCTGAATTCCCTGTGGTCATTGCAAGAAATGATGAAACCCAGCAGAGAAGCAGAGAGTGCTGGGAGACAGCTGGTGTCAGCTTGGTAAGACGGGCTGGGTTTGGGGCTTTGTGTGACCTCCAGCTCGCAGGACCCACGTTTGGGCTGATGATGGTGATGCCCCTCTCCCGTTGTGAGGCTCCATGGCTTCTGGAACCACAAGTGTACAGGTCACTCTGAGTCGGAGTCGCCTTGATGGCAGCGGGTTTGGGAATTTTGTTTTTTGGCCAGACTTGAAGAATTCCTGGTGACACACATCTACTGTCTCCCCTTCTCTTGATCAGCTTTGTGTGATGCTCTTCAGTTTTGACATGAGCATCTGTCTGGAAACGGTGAACCAGTCTGTCCCATGCTGTAGTTTTGAAGTAGAATGCAGTGTTTGCTTTTGAAATTCAACAAGGCATCTGCTCTTCAGTGTCCCGGTGACTTGAGTCAGTAGACGGTCACGTCTCTACTGTGAGCCAAGACGTTTCAACACCACAGACTTAGATTACTGTTTTTTTTTTTCTGATTGTTTTTCCTCTTGTCTGTTTTGTAAATGTGTTTTAAAATAATCAGAGTTCTGGGTTGGTAAATCAGGCTCTTTCTTTCCTCCAGTACATCGTCATGTACCCCTGGAGGACTCGCTGCTGCTGGTCGCTGAAGAATTCAGGAGGCTTTTTGCTGAGCGGGAGGAGCAGGAGCATGCTGGGATCTCCCAGAGGGCTGGAGCGCTGGTGGCCGACTTCCTGGCTAGGGAGTGCTTCCCCCGCTGCCCCGTGCCTGCAGGCATCCAGCACCTTCTCTTCCTGTTACGTGAGGGGAAACACGTGTATGTGGATGAGTTGAGCCTGCTCATTGACTACCTGAAGACCAGGAAGCAGAAGCTGGAAGGTAGTTAGCACTGGCCCTTGGGCCTCTCCATTTGAAAGCCCAGGCAGTGCTTTTCCTGCAGACCCGTGTGTGAAGTGAGAGTGGCCAAGAGTGTGTGCCTGTGCAGCATCTGTGGAGTACAGAGGTGCCTGACTGCGCACGCTTCAGATAGGGGTGTGCTGTCGGGTGCTTCACAGACTAAGGTGCTTCTCCTGAAGCTGAAGTTCCTTTTGAACCTGAGTTCAAACATGTAAACAGAATGACGTGTCTGTGTAGGTGGACGGACACTCAGGAAGTGGTTCTAGTTAGTTCTTCAGCAGATTCTCTTCCTGACTCCAGGTTTCAGTTTTTGCTAATGGAGACGTTCATAAGGTGACTTGTTTGCTCAGCTGAAGAAGCATTTTTTAATCCTGAAAATTTTAAAGAGCATTCCAGTCACAAGACAAACTCCTGAAAACAGTGACTTTTCAGTTTCCTTGCTTGAAATAGTTACAGGACTGTGCTCAAGCTTTAAAGGAGACTGTTGATCTGTAAAAGGTAGAATGCATGTTTTACACAGTTTATTGTGCTCACCTTGAGAGGTCATAAACTTAAAATACAACACTCTTGTTCCTTTGGGATAATAGAAACCTCTAGGACATCAAGTTTCTGCTTAACACACTCCACTGCCGACTGAGAGCCCAAGGCTGGAGTGCAGCCGGAGGCCCCTGGGAGGAAGGCCTGGTGACTTCTGAATGCTCAGCCGTGGGTAACCCCGCGGAGCTCTAATGCACGTGGGCTCACCGGGAGCTGCAGTCGGCTCAGTGACCCCTGACTTCTCAGTCCTGAAGGGAGGGGTCTTCTGGCACTGCCCGAGTTGTCGTTCCTTCAGTTCCAGCTCCGTCATAAGCTCACGCTGACCCTTTGTGTCCTTGACTTTCCAGGCTGTGAGATGCCAGATCCTTTCCCGAGCAGTGACCATTCTTCATTTCAAGGCAGGAATACCCCCACAGTGAGAAAGCCACCTCGACTTCCTTCAACCTTGGACAAGAAATCCCTCCTGGGTCCTCGTCTCCTGATGACCCCTGTCAAGTTCCCTCTGTTAGGTGACAGACCAGGAGGAAGTCTCCTTCCACGACCAGGTCAGTACTTCCTTCTGGGAACCAGATACATCTGCAGATCTTTGGCACCTGTGAGTTCCTCTGAGACAGCGCAGCAGAGCAGAGCAAGATTGCAGGTGACCAAGAGGGACACTTGGGAGTAAGTAGGGGCGCAGGGCCACCTATGAGAGCTGACAGTGAAGTTTATGATCTCATCCTAGAAAAAGTGCTACATACCTCATTGCTGAGAATCACCACAGTTACCTTTGAAGGACTCCCCTTGGGAAGCTATGCACCAAGGCCAGTGCCTCGTCCACCTTTCAAAGCAATTTTAGAACTCTTTCTGGAATGGCCGTCGGAGCTGTTGCTGTCCAGAGGTCTTGCTTTCCATATTTCCTTGATCTTCAGATAAAGCAAGCAGTCGCTGGGGGCAGATGGAATGAGGGGGGAGAGTATTCCAATAAAGGTATTTGTTAACTGGCTAAAAACTCCCTCACAGACAACCAAACAGTGAAGTTTGTGAACCTGCCACTGTGTCGCTGTGTGTACTGACCGTTCTAGAAAGGATTCAGTGCGTAGCTTCCCAAGGGGAGGACTTGGAAGGTGACCATAGTGATATTCAACAGTGAGGTCTGTAGCACTTAAAACAGTTAAGTTCGTGGACTTAGTTGTTGGACCATGTCAGACCGTGTCGGACCATGTAGACAGCCGAGCCTGGGAGGAATGCGTGCCACTCTTAGGACCGTGGGTCTTAGTCCTCTGAGTGGAGCCATGTTGCTTCGATTAATTCCAGGGAGAAATTTGGAGGAAAATGTCTTCTAAGATCTGGGGCCACAGTTAGCATGAGTTCAGCTGAGTTCTCACGTGAAGTCCTCTGGATCTGCGGGCTCATGTTTTAAGATTTCTTGTCTGAGCTTGTTGTCAGTGGCTCTTGGGGTCACTCGAGCGCGTTACAGCCCCACCCAGCAGAACGCAACCTGGCCGCTTCTGCATCACCCTCACAGTTGCTGGTGTTGCCGTCGTGGTGGCCATGGCGTGTGTGAGTCCCTTCCAGCACTGGATGGGACAGCAGAGTTGTCACTGACTCATTTTCAGAACAAGATTGCCAGCCCTTTCTTTATAGTCTGCCTTAGTTTGAAGCTCTGTTCAGACTTGTCCACCAGGAGTCATCCTGCTGGTGCTTGGAATGCCACCAGCATCACTGCCGCCACTGTAGCAGCACACACTTTTGGAGCAGTGGGCTCTGCGTCCTGCCAGGCATCTGTATAAAATGCATTTGTACTACTGTGGGCTTTTTCCGTTGCGAGTGACAGTCCAGACTCCAGTTTGTCCAAAACGAAACAAGACTTGATGGGCTCCCATAACGGTCAGTTCCAGGATTGTCTCACTGCAGACCTGCCTGGCTTCTGTTTCTCAGGTGGCTCCATCCCATAGCTCTCCTCTGCTCTCCCAAGTGCTCTGAGATCAGCTGGGCTTCTGCAGAAAGAGCACAGCTTTCTTGGGAGCTGCAGCAGGAGGCTGGGTTGGACAGGGACGTAGCATTGGTTAGGTGCTGTCCTTGAGCTGTCACGGGTAGAGGTCACACACAGGGACTTGCCACAGGCTGCTGTGTGAAGACTAGGGTCCACCATCACCATAGGGGTGGCACACCAGTGAAGGGATGACATTCTGCCGAAAAGGAAAAACGTTTTTATTTTGTTTTTTGTTGTTGCTGGGAGTATACACAGCAGAACATATACACCAGTCTAACACTTTCTACATATACAATTCAGTGATACTCACTATGCTCTTTAAACTGTGCAGCCACTGTCACCCTCTGTGATGGACTGAATTGTGTCCTGCCAGATATGTGTCAGCTTGCTTAGGCCATGATTCCCAGTGTTGTGTGGTTGTCCTCCGTTTTGTGATTGTGCTTGTCTGTCCTGGTCGATTAGGACAGGACTGTAACCCCCCTGCCCAGGTCACGTCCCTGGTCCATTGTGAAGGGGTGTCCCTGGGGCGTGTCCTGCCCACCTTTTATGCTGCAAGTGGTGAAAAGGCAGCAAGTGGAGAGAGAAGGCCTCATACCACTGAGAAAGTAGTGCCTGGAACAGAGTGTGCCCTTGGGACCCAGGGTTTCTGTGTAGAGCAGCTCGTGGTCAAGGGAAGACTGATGAGCAGGTTGACAGAGAGAGAAGGCCTTCCCCAGAGCTCGTGTCCTGAGTGTGGACCTCTGGCCTACTCGGCTGTGAGGAAATGAACTCTTTGTTAAAGCCGTCGTCTTGTGGTATTTCTGTTAGAGCAGCACCAGGTGACTGAGACACCCTCCACTGTGGCATCTCTGTGACAGCAGCCCCAGGTGATGGAGACCCCCTCGTTTTGAGGACTGTCATTCCCCTATCAACGTAAACTCACCCTGTTGCCTCTCTGACTTTTCTAGTTACTGCAGAAAGAGACTGAGCTGGCAGGAGGCAGTGGTGGGCAGTGCTGACAACAGATGCTGACTTTCCTTTTTGCGTGCCACTTAACTTTTTTAAAAATATGTTTATTGTCTTTATGAAAACAAAACTCCATATAGAAATACACAAAATTTAAAAATGTACGAAAGGGCAAATATGTCAACATGAGAGGAAGTAGAACTCGCCTGAGGCTCTGACACCTGGAGAGCGTTCTCTTGCAATCGATTAGATCATAAGTGTGTTCTGTCAGTGAACCTGATGGACAAAAAGTCATGGGAGATCTCCAGCGTTGTCAGTGGGAGTCAGTAACTCCCGTAGCCCGTGTGTGTTTCTCCGTGCCCTCAGTTGCTGGGCACTGCCAGGCCTGGAATCTGGTGAGAAACAAAATTTGGACGTGGTGATGTGCTTGTGCAAGAGGTTCAGGTTTTGCTCTGCTCTTTCATGCGGGTGAGGACTGCGTCAGGCAGGGCGCTCCCTGAGAGGATGTTTGCTCTGTGACTGGGACTGTGGGTGAGAGGGAGGGATGCGCCCTCCTGCTCTGGCTGCTGTGCGTGGGCTTGTCTTTTGCTGTCATGGTCAGCCTAGCGGAGGGTAACCGTGTTTCTGTGTCCCCTCCCTGTCTGACTTTCGGAATGTGAGGATGCTTTGGGACTTCTCTGTTCCTGTCACAGTCTGTGTTTCCTCACCACCCTTCTCCCTGCTGTCTTCTGCTGAGGCTCTAGCATCAGTAGGGGGCTGGTGCCCAGGCCTCCTTGACCCCACTGTGGCCCAGTGACTCCACCACGCCGGGTGTCTCTGGCACTTTGGGCCCCTTCTGCTCGTCCACTGACCCTGCCTCATCGGCCGGTCTTTTCTTGTGAGGAGTGAGTGAAAAGAAGAGAGAAGGGACCAGGTCGGAGCATTATGGTCGTGCTTTGCTTCCCACCCCTGCCTTTGTTTTAAAAACAAAACTCTCAGACCTTCAGACCTTCATAGAGGGCTGGCTGCTGGCACGAGGGCCTTGGTGAGAACTTGGCAAATGTCCTGCTGTGTAGGACAACTTTCTGAGGTTAAGAGCAGTGCTCTAAGAGGTGCTAATGGTGTGCCAGCCCACACGGGCAGTGGGCAGCAGACATCCTGGGTGGACAGCAGATGGCCAGATTTGGAGGGATAGGGAGCACTCAGGTCTGTTACAGGTCAGCTTCATCAACCTTCCATGAGCTTCACTGCTTTGATGTTTAAGAAAGTGTATTCTAGGTGTCAGCACAGTCCCAGAGAGAATGTTGGACAGAAAACCCATTTGGGAGAAGATGAAGGTGGAGGACCAAGACATCAGGCCAAGCGCAGGCTAGACCGAGGCTTGCAGATGTCTTACTGGGCCATGTAGAAATACTTTGGATTTCATGGGCCAGAAAGCAAACTCAAAAGTACTGTGTAAAGACTTACATACCCACTTGAAGATGTGGAAACCCTTAACTCACTGACTGTACAAACAAGTAGCAGGCTGGATTTGGCCCACAGACTGTAGCTTGCTGACCCAAGGCTAGGCCAATGAAGAGTTACTGGATCTTTTTTTGAGAGCTGAGGGTGAGCCTGTTGTGAGTGGCAGGAAAGGTGTATGTCAGGGTTGTATCGTTTTGCTGTGCTTATTCAGTCTGTGTGCTGAGCAGATAATCTGAGAAGCCGGACCATGTGAAGAAAAGATGGCATCAGGATTGGAGGAAGACACTCATCAACCACCTGTAACGTGCAGATGACACAACCTTGCTTCCCCTCCTTGCTGAGAATGAAAAGGATTTAAAACACTTACTGAAGAAGGTCAGAGTTGACAGCATTCCCTGGGGATTGGACATCAACATGTGGAGACAATAAAAGTCCTCACAACTGGGTCAGCGAGCAGCACCGTGGGAAATGGAGACAAGATCGAAGTTGTCGGGATTTTATTTCACGTGGATCCACCAGCAGGGTCCATGCAGGCAGCAGTCAGGAAGTCAAAGGATGCACCACACTGGACAAACCTGCGCAGAAGACCTTTTAAAGTGTTGCCAAGCACATATGTCACTTGAGGACTAATCCACATCTGACCCAAACCATAGTATTTTCAGTCACATCGTATGCATGGAAAATCTAGACAGTGAAGGAAGGCCAAAGAAGATTTGATTGATGCCTTTGAATTACGGTGTTGGAGAAGAGTATCGTATATATCATAGACTGCCAAAACAATGAGTCAGAGTCCTGCATCATCATGAGACCAGAAGAACCAGATGGTACCCAGGCGCCACCAAAAGCAGCCGTGATGGGAGACAGAATGTAGAGTGCCTGAGGCAACACAAGAACAAGAGGTGTGCAGTTCAAGAACTCCGTAAGACCAGAATTGATGGTCTGACAGTGTGGAGGGTCCCCTGGGAACACAGCCCCTAGACTTGAAATCAGTACTGAGGTCAACACTTCAGACAAGAATGGACTAGACTTGGAAACACAGTGTGAGCATGTGGTGTGTGTACTTTATGGCTTTTATACATTTATAGGAGGCTGTCCTACTGGCTTCTTTCTAGATGAGTGGAGAGGAGGGGACAGGTGTTCATTAAGAGGACACTAGAAGTACAGAGTGACGAAGAGAGGAGCATGCCATCAGAGGGTGAGGAGAGCAGATAGGCGGGCATGTGAAATTGATTGGGATCGTATACTTTTCACTTATCATAATTAAAAAAAAAGAATCAACTCAGCAGCAATGCTTTTTTTTTTTTTTTGCAAAAAGAGTGAACAAATACATCCTGAAAGAAATACAGCCAGCATGCTCCTTAGAAATGAGGTGGTGAGACTTTATTTCATGTATTCTGGACATGTTGTCAGGAGGGATCTGTCCCTGAAGAAGGGCATCGTGCTTGGAGGAAGACCCTTGACAGGATGGACTGACACAGTGGCCCCAACGATGGGCTTGAGCCTGGCTGTGAGGCTGGTGTGGTGCCAGGCAGCAGGCACCCTGCTGTGCACAGGGTGGCTGGGGTCAGAGCCTGCCAGGGATCAGAGCCTGTGTGGGTACATTGAGCAATAGGGGGGAGTGAGATCGTGTCTCGTTTTGTTTTTTTAAACAATTTGGTGTTTTGTTGTTGTTGAGAGTAAACACATGCAGCAAAGTGCATACCAGTCCACCAGCTTGCACATGGACAACTCGGTGCCCCCTGCCGACTTCCTGTGGGTGGTGCAGCAGTTCGCCCTCTCCTCTTCTGAGATGCCCCTCCCTCCCACTCACTGCCCCACAATTCTGTTGTCAGCCTGGTCCCATGTGGACAGCTCTTAGAGAAGAGAGTCCTCAAGGAAGACCCTCTTCACTAGTTAGACTAATCTGTGGTCTGGTTATAAGATGACTTCAGGGGATGTTTTGTTTTAAAGTTAAATTATCTCAGAGCCATGGTTTCAGGGATTCATCGCGTTTCTGTAGCTCCAGACGGTCTGAGTTCTGTAAGAACTTGAAATTCCATTCTGCATTTTCTACCTTTTGGTCATGGTGTCCCTATAGAACCTTTGATCCAAGTGTTCCATGATGGTGGCTGGGCACTGCCTGGCTCTTCTGGTCGCTTGGCAGACGAAGCCCTTGTTCATGGAGGCACTTAGCCACGCATTCCATCTCCTTTTCTGGACTTGCTTTCCTCTCTCACTCCTGGTAAATAGAAACCAACTACAATGTCACACGCAGTGGTTGCCTTCCTGAAAGCTTTTATGATCACCTCAGTGCTCTGCAGTGAGTGAACGTTTGTGACCCGCAGCACTGTGCAGTGAGCGAGCATTTACAGCCCTCAGTGCTCTGCAGTGAGTGAGCATTTGTGACCGCAGCACTAGGCCGTGAACCTGGAGGCTGAGCAGAAGCACTGAACATGTTATTAGCCCAATTAACTGGGATGTTCTTTGTGTTTTTTGATTTGCATCTGTTGTGTCAGTCTTTCATATCTGATTAAATTTACTCTGGGTGTTTTATTGTCATCAATGCTGTTATAAATGCCATTGTTTTGCCAATTTGTACTTTAGATTTCTTCTGTAGGTATACAGATTTACAATAGATTTTTGTCAGTTGACCTCGTACCCTACAACTTGGCTAAATTTCCCTATTAGCTGTAGAATCTTTCTTGGGGGTTGTACAAATAGGATCATGCCATCTGCCAGTATATGTAATTTTATGTCTTCTTTTTCAATCTAGATACCCTTTATTTCTTTTTCTTACTGCTCTGTCTAGGACTTTCAGTACAATATTGAATATAAATGGTGAGGGTAGATATCCTTGTTTTGTTCCCAGTCTCCAGGGGAAGCTGAAAATCCTTTCTCCTTATGATGCAGGGTTTACATAAATGCCCTTAGTTGTACCGAGGAGCTCCCCTCCCATTCATATTGTACTGAAGGTTTTTAGGAAGAAACTATGGATTTTATCAAATCCGTTATCGGTGAAAATAGCAGTAATCACCAGGTTCTTTTCCTTTGTCCTGTTAGTGTGGTGTATTGCACTGGTTTTCCAGTGTTGAACTATCCCTGCATCCCTGAGTAAATCCCACTTGGTCATGGCATGTGACTCTTGTGATATACTGCTGGATTCTTTTTGCTGTATTTTGTTGACAACTTTTGCATCTTTGTTTATAAAGGATACTGCCCTGTCTTGTGTTTTTTTTGTGGTGTGTTTGTCTTGTTTTGGTGTTGGGGTTACGTTTACTTCACAGAGTGAATGGGGACTGTTTCTTCTTGCTCTGTGTTTTGGAAGACTTTAAATAAAATTGGTGTCAGTTCTTTTCTCAGTGTTTGGTAGAACTCCTCAGTGAATCCATTTGGTCCAGGGCACTTTTTGGTTGGTATTAGGAGGGAACTGTACCAAGGGTGGTAGAGTGTCCTTTTATTTTACCACGTAGACATCTATTTTTTATTTCTAATTTAATATCTTCACTTATTATGGATCCTGTTTATGCTTTGGTTTTTGTTCTCTGCAGGATTGGTCAACCCCAAAGGTTGGCTTCCTCCTCCCCTGCATCCAGCAGGCCCTTCCAAGAGGCCTTCTCCTCTGGGATACTCTGGTCCCAAGCCTGCCAAACGTCCACTGCTTGGGGAGAAACCAGGCCTTTTGGTGCCAGCACCAGGTGAGTGACCAGATGAGCAGTGACTGATGTTCTGGCTACTGCTGTCCAGTGAAACCTGCATCATTTCTGGGGATCTCTGTAGCTGCACTGGCCAGTACAGTAGCAGCTGTTGTTAGGTGCCATCAAGCGGGTTCCGACTCATGGTGACCTGAGGTCCCACAGGCCACGTTGCTGGGTCCTGTGCCATGCCCGCAGTTGTTGGAATGCTTAAGCCCACTGTGGTGGCCACTGTGTCAGTCCATCTCCTTGAGGGTCTTGCTCTTTTTCATTGATGCTCTACTTTACCAAGTGTGACGTCCTTTGGCAGGGACTGGTCCCTCCTGATAGTATGTCCAAAGTGTATGAGACATAGTTTCACTGTCTTTGCTTCGAAGGAACGTTCTGGTTGTATTTCTTCCAGGACAGATTGGTTTGTTCTTTTGGCAGTTAGTGGTATATTCAGTATTTATTGCAAACAACACAATTCGGAGGTATCAGTTCTTCATTCCTCCTTATTCGTTGCCCAGCTTTCACGAGCATATGCTGCTGTTGAAAATACTATGGCTTGAGTCTGATAACATATTAGTCCTCAAAATCGTATCTTTGCTTTTCAACACTTTGAAGAGGTCTTTTGCAGCCAATTTTCCTAATGTGAGCTTTGATTTCTTCACTGCTGCCTCCATGGACATTGACTGTGGATCCAGGTGAAATGAAATCCTTGACAGCTTCAAGTTTTTTCTCCATTTATTATGATATTGCTGATTGGTCCAGTTATGAGGGTTTTGGTTTTCCTGGTGTTGAGGTGTAGTCTGTATGGAAGGCTGTGGTCTTTGATGTTCGTCAGTAAGTGCTTCGAGTCTTCTTCACTTTCAGCAACCAAGGTTGTATGTCACCTGCATACTGCAGGTTATTAATGAGCCTTCCTCCGGTCCTGATGCCGTGCTCTTTCTCATATAGTCCGTCTTCTCCAATTATTGACTCAGCACTCAGACTAAGTGTGGTGAAAGGATGCAACCCTAATGCACACCTTTCCTGACTTGAAGCCACTTAGTACTCCTTTTTTCTGCTGCAATGACTGCCTCTTGACTTATGAGCAGGTTCTGCGTGAGCACAAGTAAGTGTTCTGGAATTCTCATTCTTTGCAGTGTCATCTACAGTTTGTTATGATGTACACAGTGGGATGCCTTTACATAGGCAATAAAACACAGGTAAACATCTTCTTGATATTCTCTGCTTTCAGCCAAGATCCATCTGACATCAACAGTGATGTCCCTGGTTCCATGTCCTCTCTGAATCCAGACTGAATTTCTGCAAGTTCTGTGTTGATGTATGTACTGCTGCAGGTGCTTCTGAATGATCTTTAGCAAAATTTTACTTGTGTGTGATATTAATGATACTGTTTGATAATTTCTTCATTCAGTTGGATCACCTTTCATGGGAATGGACATAAATATGGATCTCTTCCGGTCAGCTGGCTGGGTAGCTATCTTCCACATTGTCTGGCAGGAGTAAGTGAGCAGTTCTTGCACCGTGTCCCTCTGTGGAAACATCTTGGTGGATCCTCACCAGCTCCTGGAGCCGTGTGTTTTGCCAGTGCCTCCAGCTCAGCTGTGGCGTCTCCCTTCAGTGTCGTCCGTCCCTGACCCTACGCTCCCTCGTGCAGTGGTTGGATGTTGGCCAGTCCTTCTGGGTGTGGTGACTCTCTAGTCCATCTGTCTGTCTGTCTTCTTTGGATGCTTCCTGTGTTGTTTAATATTTTCCCTGTGGAATCTTTCAATGTTACGACTTGAGGTGTGCGGTTTTAGTTTGGTTCTTTCAGTTTGAGAAATGCCAGATATTTTCTTCCCTTTTGGTCTTGTGTCTCCAGGTCTCTGCAGATGTCATTATGACACTTTCTTTTGTGCTCGTAAAGCTGCCACTTGAAATCATCTGCTCAGCTCTTTTGCTCCATCAGTTCTTCCTTTTGTGTTAGCTACTCGATATTTTCAATCTATGTGCTCAGCAAATAACCCGAGAAGGTGGATTATATGAAGAACTAGGCATCAGGATTGGAGGACGACTCTTTAACAACCTGCACTGTGCAGATGACACCACCTTACTTGCTGGAAGTGAAACACTGATGAAGATCAAGGACCACGGCCTTTGGCACGGATTGCACCTCCACATCAAGAAAACGAAAACCCTCACAACTGGACCAGTAAGCAACATCCTCATAAGTGGAGAAAGGAGTAAGGTTGCCAAGGTTTCATTTTACTTTGTTCTGCAGTCAGTGCCCGTGGAAGCAGCAGTCAAGAAATTAAAAGCTTCCTTGAACTAGGAATATCTGCTGCAGAAGCCCTCTTTAAAATGCTGAGAAGTAAAGACGTCACCTGGGAGACTAAAGTGCACCTGACCCAAGCCTTGGTATTTTCAGTCACATCATATGCATGTGAAAGCTGAACAATGAAGACAGAAGACAGAAGAATTGGTGACTTTGAACTGTGGTCTTGGAGAAAAAGTACTGAATGTCCCATGGACCACCAGAAGAACACACAGATCCGCTCTGGAAGAAGTCCAGCCAGAGTGCTCACTGGAAGCAAAGATGGCGAGACTGCATCTTACATACTTTGGACATGTGGTCAGGAAGGATCAGTCCCTGGGGAAGAACATCATGTTAGGTAGAGTGGAGGGTCAGCAAAAAAGAGGAAGACCCTCAGGGGGATGATGGATGGACGCAGGGGCTGCAACAACGGGCATAAGCGTAAAAACCATTGGGGGCGTGGTGCGGGACCTGGCAGGGTTTGTTCTGTTGTGCCCAGGGCGGCTGTGAGTTGGGACTGACTGGATGGCACCTGGTAGCAACAACTGAATGGTAAATACCAAGTTTCAGAATCTTCTGACATCTGTTTTTGTCTTTTCTTTTTTTCCAGTCTTTTTAGTGACCGCTTGCTTTCTTCATGTATGATGTGTTTGATGTCATTCCACAGCACATCTGGTGTTTGGTCATTAGTGTTCAGTGTGTCATATCTGTTGTTGAGATGGTCTTTAGACTCGGGTGGGTTATACTCAACCCTGGGGGCACAGTGGTTTAGTGCTACAGCTGCTAACCGAAAGGTAAGCAGTGCAGACCACGTGCTCCTTCGAAACTCTGTGGGGCAGTTCGACTCTGACCTATACAGTCGCTAGGAGTCGGAATTGACTCAGAGGCAGTGGGTTTATTTTTTTGTGTAGTGCTTCGGCTGTTATAAACTTGCTTCAGTTTTCTTCCGTTTCAGCTTGAACTTGTATAGGAAGACTTGAGGGCCTTATCCTATTGGGCTTTTCCGTTGTCTCTTCCCACAGATGTAGTCAGTTTGATTCCTGAGTATTCTGCCCATTAAGGTCCAAGTGTATCGTCTCCTTTTGTGTTGGTGAAAAAAGCCATCATTTCTGTCACCAAAGCTGTATTTTCCAACTGCTATTCCTTCTCCTTTGTTTCCAGGTTTCACATTCCAGTCACCATTAATTATCAATACATCTCAGTTACATGTTTGATCAACTTCAGACTGCAGAGATTGGTAACAATCCTCAGTCTCTTCGCCCTTGGCCTTGGTGGTTGCTGCGTAAGTGTGAACCACAGTCCTATTGGTCGCCGTCACCCGCGGGTGCACAGGTGTCGTCACACTGCTCTCAGTATCGGAGCTGAGGGAGAATCCTGAAACTTCCTTTAGGACAGTGAATGCAGCACCGTTCCTTCGCAGCTTGTATGCCTGGCATGTAGACCGTGTGACTGTCTAGTTCAGAGTGGCCGGTACCGGTCCATTTCAGTTCAGTAATACCTAGGATATCCTGTTTATGCATTCCATCTCATTTTTGATTCTTCTCAGTTTTCCCAGATTCATACTTCGTATGGTCCATATTCTGACTGTTAGTGGATGTTTGCGGCGGTTTCTTCTCATTTTCAGTCATATCATATCAGCAAATGAAGGTTCTGCAAGATGAACTCCATCTATGTCATTAGGGAGGACTGAAGGCTGCCCTGCCCCCACCGTCCTCTGAGGGCCTTCTGTCCGGGGGGCTTCTCCCCCAGCACTGTGCCCGTCCGTGCTCTGCTGCTGGTCGTAAGGTTTTCACCTGTCAGTGCTTTTCAAAAGTCGACTTCCAGGTTCTTCTTGTCTGTCTCAGTCAAGAAGCACAGCTGCAACATGTCCGTCGCGGATGACCTGGCTGGTGTTTGAATGCCAGTGACACACACAGCTTCCAGCGTCACAGCAACATGCAAGCCCCCGTGAACTGACAGACAGACACGTGCTGTCAACGTTTTATTGTGATTTAGTTTGAGGTTCATGTTGAAAATGAGTTTCTCACTCGAAAATTCACAGACACGGTGTTTGATGACATCGGCTGCAGTCTCCATGAGGTGTCAGCACTCTCCCTTCTCCGTTTACATCCCAGGTTCCCTGTGTTCTTTTATCCAGGTGTCTTGTCCCTTCCTGCCTTCTCATCTTAGCTTTTTGGGACAGGTAGTGCCCATCTGTTTTCATGTACTTGAGTGAGCTGGGAAGCACTCTCCTCACATATGTTACTGCTTTCTAAATCTGTCCGGTTTGGGGCTGTAAGGTGGGCATCAGGAGTGGCTTTAGTTCTCAGCAGAGTGTCTGGGGCCATAGTACTGAGAGTCTTTCCAGCCTCTACTAGACCAGTAAGTCTGGTACTTACCTGTGAGTTTAAATTTTGCCCTCCGTTTCCCCCTGCTCTTCCCAGGACCCCCTACTGTGACCCCTGTCTGCTGTCAGTGGTGGTCGCCAGGCACCATCTAGTTCTTCTGGGCTCGGGCTGGTGGAGGCTGTGGTTCTCCTGGTCTGGGACTCTTGGACTAGTGTTTTCCTGATGTTTTTGGTTTTCTTCCTTCTCCTTTGTTCCAGATACGATGGGACCAGTAGATGTATCTCAGGTGGCCCCTTTAGCGTTTTTGACCCCAGAAGCTACTCTTCAGAACTGGGTGTAGAACATTTTCTTTATGAAATATGTCATGCCAGTTGGCTCAAGTGTCCCCAGAGGCCCTGGTTCCCAGCCTTCATCCCCAGTAACTCAGTCCCTCCAAGTGTTTGGATATGTCCAGGACACTTCTGTGACTGTGTCTTGGTGGTGAGTTGTCTTTTCCCTTTACCAAAGTTACCCTTTGCCAACTGTCTGGTTACAGGAAAAAAATGTGATGGTCAGCTCCCATAAAAACGTACAGCCTAGGACACCTGTGGGGAGCCCACTCTGTCCTGTGGGCGAGTCCCCTGTCCTGTGGAGAGTCCTGTCTGCCCTGTGAGGAGTCTCCTCTCCTGTGGGGAGCCCCCTCTGTCCTGTGGGGAGCCCCCTCCGTCCTGTGGGATTGCTATGAGTTGGAAGCGACACGACGGCAATGGTTGCATGTGTAACGTGCACACAGGACATAATCTGACTGTTTTGATTCTGTGTGTAACATGTATTACCTAACTTTGCAATACCTGAATTTCTTGGCATAGCCATTTAAGAGGAAGTTATAGTAAGCATCCTTCACACCTAAATGCCTCAGTACTTATCTCCTAAGAATAAGGATGTTTTTCTGATATATAACCATAGTTACCAATTGCTGCTGAGTTGATTGCAACTCCTGGCGAACTCACGTGCACTAGAGTGGAATTTGGCTCCATAGGATTCTCAGTGGCTGAGTTTTTGGGAATAGGTTGCTCGGTGTTTCTCGCAGAGCACTTCTGGGTAGACTGGAACTTCCAAACTTTGAGTCAGCAGAGGTCAACCATTTTAGCAGCTAGGGGTTCCACATCACCTTAGTGAAATGACCAAAATCCAGGATCTGAGTGCCGAGACAGGGCCATGGTCTGTGTGCACAGTTTACTACTTGTGCCCTACCGTCCTTTGACGGGCCTCTGCCCACTCCCTAGTCCAGCCCAAGGTTGGCGCTGCTCCCTAGTCCATAGTCCAGCTGAGGGCTGACAGTGTTCCCCACCCTGCGGTCCAGCTAAGGACCGGTGGTGCTCTGTGCCCTGTGGTCTAGCTCAAGGTTAACGGCACTCCCCGCTCCATAGCCCAGCTCAGGGCCAACGGTGCTTCCCACTCTCTAGTCCACTATGACCAAGGTGGATGGTGCTCCCCACCTTGCAGTCCAGCTCCGGGCCGACGGTGCTCCTAGCTACCGTGTCTCTTTGGGCTCCTTTGTTTTCTGAGAATACAGGCCTGTTTTATAGAAGATTCTTTAATTTGGGTCCTGTTTTTACTTTTCCAGTTGCTTTTCCTTTTGTGACAGCAACACTGGTTTTCATGTCATACAAAGTTGCCTATTAAAATGAATTCATTTAAATTTAAAGAGAAACAGGAAGTTGTAGTACAAGAGGTGTATCTGGTGAGAATGGCAAGGGTTGCCAGTGGGCGACTGGATTCAGGGGAATCTGTTAGGACATGTCAGCCTGGTGTGGAGCATGTGGAGTGTGTTCCCTGGTGGTGGAGGCAGCATGAAGTCTCAGTGTTGGGCCAGCCCCATGGCCTCGCGTCCACCTCCGTGTGTCTCTAGGCATGACTTGTCCCTCGCATTGCCAGCATGCCCCACCGTGCTGGTGTCCTCTGCTTGGTGCCTCTGCCCCAGGTCTCCAGACTTGGAAGTTTCACTTTTATTTCTCACTTACCTTGAGGCCTTTCCCATGGAGTGTCGGCAAATCAGCTGAACTGTGGTCTCTGTTAGCTGGGCTTTGCTTTATTCTGATGGCCTGTTTTTTCTTTGGTGATGTTCTTGTCTTAGGTCCCCAACCAGGCTCCAGGTTCCAGGAGGCCAGGGACCTGCTATCCTTCTCGGCAGCCTCTGCAGCACGGTGCTCCCAGCCTCGAACGTAGACAACGCCTAGAAAGTGCTTCTCTGCCAGCTTCTCGCTGCCTCTCCTCCCACAGTGATGCTTGTCTGGTGGCCACCCAGACGCCCTGCCTCACCTGTCTGCACTGTTCCTCTGCAGCCCTGCTTCTTGGCTCCAGAGATGCGAAACTTGACCCCTCACCTCCTGTGTGTCCTGACCCCGATGGACACGTGAAACCTCTTACTGTCTGTAGGAATGATGCTCAGACCCAGGCACAGGACACAGATCCCTGCAGGCCTTCAGGCATGCATCAGGGTGACTGAGTTCTGTAAGAATTTTTAAGTTTTGTGTTTCAGTTTTAATGATGATTTTCAATAAATTTTTAAATGTAAGTTTATGCTGGATCTTCTGGATTGCTACCCTGTAATTGATCCTGTCACATGATTCCAGTGTCTTTGTTCCTGTTTCGTTTGCTTGAGTTTTAACTTTTCATACATGGTTTCTGGAATTGGGGTCTGTGGGCATGTCTGTGTGTGTGTATGCATGTGTGCATGCACGTCTGTGTGTGTATGCACATGTGCATGTGTGTGTGTGTGTGTGTTCAGCTTTGAGAATCCCTGGGATGTGGCTGTACTCACACTCCTAAGCCCAGTACGCAAGGGTTTCCATGCCCAGGCTCACGTGTACCTCTCCGGCCCTTGGGCACGGCTTTCTTCTTGTCCCTGCACTGTAGTGTGCCCACTGACCTCCAGACCCAGCTCCAGGTCCCATCTTTTCAGGCCTTCCGGACTTGCCCAGAGGTGGATGTTTCCACCCGAGTTTCTGTAGTTCCTGGACTGGCCCAAATGACAACAGTCATTTCATTGCTGCCATCAAGGGGCCACCTGCTTCTCTCTGTGGCCGACTGTGAGCTGCCCAGTGGTGGAGTGGCACTCTGTCTGTGTGTGTAACCCCCGGCACCATGTCCAGCAGACTTAGTCCAGGTCCAGGAGTCTGTGGTTGCACCAGGTATTCCTGGAGCTCTCTCCCGTGAGCACCTTGGGTGCTGTGTCCTAGGGAGCTGGGAGCTTTGCTGCCCTGATGGCCTAATATCCTGCCTTGTATATATTAGGTGCTCAGTGAATGTTTCCTGATTTCTCTGCTCAAGATTGTCAAATTCTGTACTGTAAGTCTTCCCCGGGGGACACATGTTTTGCAAAAACAAACCAACAAAAGTCAGAACTTCAACACTGCAAAGATCCCCCGTTGGAATGATGAGTATTAGATAATGTGGAAAGTAGAAAACAATAGTTGACGGTGAGGCTGTCGAGGAAGGGGACTTCATCATTGCTGGTGGGGTCGTAAAATGGTACAGACACCGTGGGAAGCGCTGTGTGAGTTCCCCACATGTTGAAGATACATTACCATGTGACCCGGCAAACCCGGGTCCAGGAATCTGCCCCAAAGCAGCAGCAGCAGCAGCAGCACCATGAACAAACACCTGGGCACTGAGGTTCGCTGCAGCCTTTTTCATGATGGCTGAAATGTGGAAGCCACTGAAACGCTCAGCCATGTGTGGATAAATGGACACATGTGATAGGATACTGACCGCGGTCAAGACAGGTGGTGTTCTGATGCGCAGTGTGACACCATGAAGTGCGATGACGTGCTGAAGGGAGCAGCTCACTGCTGTGGAGTCGCTAACTCAGAGTGACTGTGTCGGACAGAGGGAGTCAGTCACACAGGACGAATATTGTGTCAACTCACATACATGAGTTAAGTAGAGAATTATTCATGTTTACCAGGGGTGGGAAGGATGGGGCGGCATTGTATTTATGCTACTGGTGGTGGAATAATTTGGAAAAGGCTAGCAAGAATGGTTATATAATTGGAAGAATGGAATGAGTATCGCCAGATACACGTGGAAATGATTGAATTCATGTATGTTTTGTTGTGTATACTGTAACCACAAAAAAATTCCAAAGAAGCATTGCTGACATTTTATTTTGTAGTTTTCCTTCAAGTTTGCCTCATTGGGCTACAGCATTGTGTGTGTTTGTCCACGTACGTGCCAGGACTTGGGGACTGTCACAGGCACACTGGAGTTTCTGGAGTTAGGTTCCTGGGGCTGGCCATGCTCAGGTTCACTTGCCATCTGAACTTGATTTGCAGTGACTGTGCGGCTCACTGGTAGAGCTGATGCCTTCCATGTGGAGAGCTGCTTCCCAGGCTGTACACTGCCTGTGCAGCCACCCCAGCCCTCGGGGGAGCCTCACCTGTTCTGTGATGCCAAACAGGTTTCATCAGATCTTGCTGCAGAAGACTAGGAGGACAGGCCTGGCGGTCTTCCAAAAGTCAGCCCAGAAAACCCCATGCGTCCCAACAGTCTAGGTCCTAGCAGAGATGGGATGGTACGAGGCTCGGCTCTGTTGGGTGTGGAGTTATCACGAGTTGAGGGCCTTTCCAAAGACACATGGTTTTACAGATACGATAGTATTTTTTTTCTTTTTTATTTAACATGACTGAGTGAAAATGTACATTCCTGTATAAATTTACATGCCCACCTATATGCATCTTCCACTGCTCTCCCTGCCCAGTGACAGCACACTATTCCTCTCTGCTCCATACATGTCTCATCCTCCCAACAGCCTCCTTTTCCCTCCTCTCCACCCACTCTCCTTCCTCCAGCCAGAGGTCAGCAGGATGATATCCTATAGATGTATAGAACCATGAAGTGCAACCAATATATGGTCACTCTGCATTGCCAAGTCCATTCCTGTCCAAAGAGTGGACCTTCGTTATAATTTATGGGTAAGGGCAGCATGAGGGCCAGGGGCCGTGCTCTCAGGGGAACCCTGAAACCGCTGGACCATCAATTGAGGTCTTTTAGTGGAGATCTCAGGATGCACCCCCCTTTTTATTCTTGTGTTGCCAGTGAGACTCCTCTCTGTGAGCTCCATCGTGGCTATCCCTGGTGGTGGCTGGGCACCATCTGGTTCTTCCGGTCCCAAGTCGATGAAGGTACCCACTCTTGCGGGTCTCTCTGTCTTCTAGGTTGTCTTTACCCCATGTTGTTTTGGTCCTTGGTGAGCATCCGTTCTGCTGAGTTGGGCCCATTTTCTGTGTCCTCAGATGGCAGCTTGGCAGCTTTTAAGACCCCCAGACGCCACTCACCAATGTGGGGTGCAGAGAGCTCTCTTAGCAATGCTAGTTGTGCCAATTGGCCTCGATTTCGCCTAAGAGCATGGTCCCCTGCCCCCTGCCCCAGCTACTCTATCCTTGCAATATTGGGTTAAGATGGAAGGAGTACTCAAGACGAATACGATAATATTTTTCTTGACGCTAGTGTTCCCTCAGACTGCAGGGCAAGTGGACTGGCTTCAACTTGAACCCTTCCTCTTTTCAGTACTTGTTTGTATGTGAGCAACTTTCCAAAGGTGTTTGAGAAGTGAATGTTTACAGTATGCATCCGTTTGATCAACCCTGTGTGCCTGTCAGCAGCGCCGGCCTCAGGTAGCGTTGCCCGGTCAGCGTCTGTGCAGCAGAAGAGGCACTGGACGTGTTCGCCAGGATGACACCTGAGCAGCTGTCCGGTCTCAGCTGTTCCCGAGCACTTCATTGGCAGCACTGGCTTTGAAGTAGAAATTAGTTGGAATGTTCTCCCACTGGTGGAGCACCGTGACCCTTGGGGACTGTGTTGTCTAGGACCTTCTACTCAAATAGGGCAATAGTGGCATTTTTTAATAGGTAAGTGATACTTCAGGCAGGAAACATGGAAGGCCTAGGAATCCTGCAAGTGAGAGCGGCACTGTCGTGGGCCCGATGTGTACTGGGCTTCCCGCCCAGTGGCCGCTGGGGCCGCGTTCTTGCCTTGCTTGCCCCGTGGCCGCTGGGGCTACATTCTGGGTTGCCTGCCCTGTGGCCACTGGGTCCTCATTCTGGGCTTCCTGCCCTGTGGCCGCTGGGGCCACGTTCTGGGCTTGCTGTCCTACGGCTGATGAGACCACGCTCTGGGCTTCACGCCTTGCTTCTCCTCTTGCACATACCTGAGTTTATTGTACAAACGTGGTTGCTGTTCCTTTCACTCATCAATAGCACATAAACATCTCACTGTGTCAATATTTATTCTTTTACCATATGGAGAACACCACATTTTAATAAAACACAGCCCCTCGTTGGACACTTAGTTTGGTTCCAATTTTTTGTTGTTATAAATATCCTGTGGTAAACATGTTTATTCATGGGCTGTTGCTGGCATCTTCCTGAGGATAAATTCTGAAAAGTAAAATTCCTCGATCAAACGGAATGTATACTTTTTTCTTTTTAGTCAAAATAATAAAGCTGTTTGCTGTTGGATTGACTCCAGCATGTGGCAACCCCACATGTCGGAGCAGACCTGTCCACCATGGGCGTTCAGTGGCTGAGCTTTTGGCAGCAGGTTACCAGACCTTTCTGCAAGGCATCTCTCAGTGGGCTTGAACTTCTAGCCTTTCAATAGGCAGCCAGGCAAGTTAACCATTTGTACCAGCCAGTGACTCCAAAAGTGTAGAATGACTTAAAAAATGATAGATGTCATCTACGTAGAAAACTAACGCATAAGCTACAATTCCACAACTTAGAAGTAGCCTCTGCTAATGGCTAGGTGACTGTCCTTTAAAAGTCTCTGTACTCCTGTGGTTGGAATCTGTCAAGTGTGGGGGTGGGGAAGAGCAATGGTTAAGGACACAGACTCTGCAGCCAGACTGCCTAGGTTCTAACCCCTGCCCCAGACTTTCCAGTTATATGACCTGGGGATCCATGTTAGCTCTCTGCCTTAGTTTCCTCATCCACAAAATGGGAATGAAAGCACCCACATGGTGAGGTTGCAGTAATGATGGGAAGAACAAGTATCCGCAGAGAGTTTAGAACAGCCCTGTCTCAGCACTTGCTTCACTAGCCTTTTTTTTTAGTATCTGCTTTTTCACTTAGTAAGTCACTTTTCCTATCAGTGAACATGAGTCCAAATATTCTTTTTAATGGCTGTATGTATTCTATTATTACAGTGAGCTTTATTGTTTTTAACCATTTGTGTACTACTGCTGGTTGTCTCCTTGTGGTAAATTCCTAGAACTGAGATTGATGCGTGTAACACTTTTGAAGGCTGTTGGATAAACACATTGCCAAACTGTAGCTTCGGGAAGAAGGGCCACCATTCCTGCTTGGAAGAAAGCCAGTTTCACCACTGCTGTGTCTACAGGAGTGTGTGGCTGGTTGTGTCACTTCATCTTGTCACCTGGACATATGATGGAATTATGGCAATAACTGAGAACTTATACTTCTGTTTTTAACTTGAATGGCTGACACCCCACAGCTGCTGCAAGGAGCCATCCCCATTAGAAACCCAAACATGTCAGCAATCAGAAACTCGAAAGTGGCCTTGTCTTTGCCAGTGTCTGTGATGGTTAACATTGTGTGTCAATGTGGCTGGGCCACAACTCTCTGTGGTTTGACACTTCCTTCCTTTTTGTGCTTTCACAGAATCCCTCCTGTGATAAGATCATCGAATCCAATGTAAAGGAGCTTCCTCGAGGGTGTGGCCTGCATCCAATGTATGTGGACACCCAGGCCAAATTCACTGGCTTTTGTGTACTCTTTATCTGGCTTGTCACCATGTGACCTGTTGTCATGGATTAAATTGTGTCCCCCAAAGTGTTTGTAGCAATTTGACTGGGCCATGATTCCCTGTGTTGCATTTTTGTCCTCTATTTTTCCTATGTTATAAATCCTAATCTGCCTGTCGTTGATGGGACAAGATTATGCTAAAGAGCATCAAGGTGGAAGTGACACCCTTAATTAGATCACTTCCTTGATCCAGTGTAAAGGGAGTTCCCTAGGGTTTGGACTTCATCTCCTTTTTATCCTACAACAGATGAAAGGGAAACAAGCAAGAGTTGGGAACCTGGCCCCATCCAGAAAGCGGCAGTGCTGGGCACAGTGGGTACCCTTTGGACCAGAAATTCCTGCACTGAGGTGCTCCCAGACCATGGGAAGCCAGATGTAACACAGTGATCTTCTTCCAGAGCTGACAGAGAAAGCCTCCCCCCGGAGCTGGTGCCCTGAAGTCAGAATTTCAGCCTCCTGGACTGCAAGAGAGTAAACTCTTTGTTAAAGGCATCCACTGGTGGTACTTCTGTTACAGCAGCACTCGGTGACTAAGTCATTTTCTTGGGACTTGAGCCAGCTGCCTGATGTACTGACTGCTGATCTTGGCATCAGCAGCCTCCGACAGCCTGTGAGCCAGCAGCCTGCCATCTGACCTGCTGACCTTAGGCTTGTCAGCCCCTGCAGCTGGGAGTTGAGAAGGATTTGGCCTGACCCATGGACTTGGAACTTGCCAGCATCTGCAACTGCGTGAGCTGTGTGTGTGAGTGAGTGTACACATGTGCACACATGATTGGTAAAGCAGAGGTCAGCAAAAAAAGAGGAAGCCCCTCACTGAGATGGACTGACACAGTGGCTGCAGCAGGGGGCTCAAGCATCACAGTGGTGGTGAGGACAGCCGAGAACTGGGCATGTCTTGTGTTGTGCACGGGCCTCTGTCAGTGGACGCTCACCGAACAGCACCTCACAACACCACTGCCACAGTGTGTGTCGGCCCCTGAGACCCAAACACACGTTCGCAGCCCACTGACACTCTGCTGGCCTTGCTCCTCTGGAGAACCCAGCCTCAGACACCACCTCTGCCTCTCTTTAGAAGACACAAGAAACAAAGACTTCTTGGAAGGGACGTCACCCAAATGCAAAGAAGTGTTTGTTTGTTTCGTTGTTTTTCATTGCTTCTGTCTTAATTTTCTGTACCCTTTACAACGGTTAAATTAGAAAAAGAACATAGTAAACATCAGAAATGATAAAAAGGTCTAGAGGGGAAAGTCATTGTTTCCTCCTCTTGCAGGGCCTGGCCTTCCTCCCTGAGGCTGCCATTGTCATCAGTTTATTTTTAATTTTCCTGAAAGTATTCTACACCTGGAGACATACAAGCTGGCTGCCTGAGGGGCTCTGGCCAGTGGTGACCCCAAGCCCAGCAGAACAAAGTGTTCCCGTCCTGTGCACTGTTCACGCATGCTGACTTGCTCAAGGACACTGCCGCAGCCTCTGTGCTCTGTGAGTGGCTTCTAGCCGAGGGGCTCACTTTCGGCACTCTCCGGGAGGAATTTCTGCCGTGAGCCATGCTGTTTTCACTGGGTGATTGTGAGGGAAGTAGATTGCCAGGCCTTTTTTCCTAATCTGTTTTAGCTCCACTGAAGCCTGTCCACCATGGGGGACCCTGCTGGTACATGAAATGTTGGTGGCCTAGCTTTCAGCTTCAGGGTAACACACAAGCCACCACTGTGCGACAAACCAGCAGAGGGGCAGATGCCGATGAGCAGCTGGGTCTTCACTGTCTCTCCAGGAAGAAGAGGGCACCACAACTGTTTGGTGCCTTGCTTCTTTTGCTGAAAACCCCTAAGTGGTCTCTGTTTCCTTAGCCTGCCTGAAGGGTATTTGGCATTAACACCTGTCAGGCATTGAATTGTCTCCCCCACCCCAAAATGTGTGTAGCGGTTTGGATAGGCTGTGATTCCTGTTATCGTGTGATGCCCTTCTGCACTGTAAAGCCAGCCTCTAGCTGTTAACGAGGGAGGGTAGGCTGCAGTTGGGTTGGTGGAGCAAGGACTCAGTGTGTAAGACTGGGCCTCGAGGCAGTCTCTTGGTACAGAAGGGACACAAGCAGAGTTGGGGACCTCACACTACCAAGCAACAGTGCTCAGAGCAGAGCATGTCCTTTGGACCTGGGGTCCCTGCACCTTAGAAACTCCCGCTCCGGGGGAAGACTGACAAGGACCTTCTTCCAGAACCAAGAAAGAAAGACATCCTCTGGAGCTGACATCCTGAATTTGGACTTTGAGCCTACTTTTCTGTGAGAAAATAAATTTCCCTTTTTAATGCCATCCACCCATGTTATGGTGGCACTAGGTGACTGAGACACCATCCAGCTGTCATATTTCTGTTATGGCAGCACTAGATGACTAAGACAACAGAATGAGCAGTTGACTAGATGATTGGACAGTGACTTAGTCATCTAGTGCTACTTCAACAGAAATACCACAAGTGTGTGAATTTAAAAAGAGAAATTTTATTTTGTCAAATTCCAGTAGGCTGAAAATCCAAATTCAGGGCATCAGCTCCAGGGGAAGGCTTTCTCTGCTGGCTCTGGAGGAAGGACCTTGTCATCAATCTTCCCCTGGATGGGAAGCTTCTGAGGCCCAGGGACCCCAGATCCTTTCCAAAGGACTTGCTCAGCTCCTGGCACAGCTTCTTGGTGGTATGAGGTCCCCCAAATCTCTCTGCTAGCTTCTCTCCTTTATATCTGAAGAGACTGCCTCAAGTCACAACACAGTCTTACTGACTGAGTCCTGCTCTTCCAACCCAACTGTGGCCTACCCTCCCTCATCAACACCTAGAGGCAGGGTTTACAGCACACAGGACTTCACACAACACCAGGCATCATGGCCCGGCCAAATGACACACATTTGGGGGTGACACAATTCAATCTGTGACAGGCGGATACCTCTCATAAAGCATAGGGAGCAAGCTGGGAAACTTCCCCAACCAAGTCCTACAGAAGTTAAATGAGCAGTTACTTCTTCCCTTTTGCCCCTCAGTAAACTCAGACCAGACCCTGAACCACCACTGCCACCTCCCTCCTTTGTTGGGGCAAAGTAAATCATCACAGACTTCTGGGAAACCATCTGTCCGTAGCACATATGAAATGAAACCCACTGCCATCAAGTCAATTCTGACTCACAGCGACCAGACAGGACAGACTAGAACTGCCCCCTGAGATGTCCAAGGAATGGTTGATGGTTATGAACTGTTGACCATTTTGTTAGTAGCCGGGCTCTTAAGCGCTGGGCTCTCTAGGCTTCTTGAGTACACATAAGGAGCTTTAAAAACATTCTTCTCCTCTGACCCACAATTGCCACTTTTGAGTTTTTGAGGGAAATGGAGAATTTGAAATGTGAACAAAAATGTGTCTGCCAAATGCTCCTCTGTAACAGGACTCTCGAGGGACAGGAACCCACCTCAGACTGACCCAAGTAAACACGGGAATTTATGGCTCCCATGATGAGAAAGCCAAGGGGCTGGCTTCAGGCACAGCTGATTCCAGGGGCTCCTGTGCCATCTGCCCTCCTGGTGGTGGGATGCATACTGCTGGCTGTAGGCTCTTTTCTCAACCTACCAGTAGCCTAGTGGACAGGAGCCCACAGACGTCCTGGGATTGAGTGGCTCTGACTGGTCATTTGCTCCTCCTGGGTGCGGTCACTCTGGCCAAAGGGGTGGGGTAAGTGGACTGGCCCAGCCAAGTCACATGGCCACTCTCATGGAGTAAAGGAATGAGGAATCTGGACAACGCACTGAGGCTGGAGGGTCCCCTGAGGATGTTTGGGGTGCTCTTGCCAAGATGAGGATCAATGCTAGGCGGGCCAAGACTGCTGCCCCCCATGACTCCATCACAGTGTCACCTGCGAGCAAAAGGCCAGAAGGTGGCACGGCTCCAGGAGTCAGCTTCACCTGCAGCTTATTCACCAGCTGGCTTGTGCTGTGGCCTCAACACATGTGTTAGAATGAAAAGCAGGGCGTATACTAGCATGTTTTGTAAAAAAATAGGTTACAAAATGCAAAAGGGTTTTGGCTGTGTCAAATATATTTATGCCTTGAAAAGTGCTGGAAAAAAACATACAAAATGCTCCTACAGTAATTCCCTTTCCCATTTAATTTTAAAACCAAAACAAACCCAGAAAAACCAAACCCCACTGCTGTCAAGTGGATTCCGACTCATGGCGACCCTATAGGACAGAGTAAAACGGCCCCACAGAGTTTCCAAGGAACGCCTGGTGGATCCCAACTGCTGACCTTGTGGTTAGCAGAGGTAGCACTTATCCCACTGTGCCACCAAGGTTTCCGTTTAACTTTAAAGCACCCATTAATGGACGCCTGAGGAGCAACATTAAGTGAATATCCCAGCTGCAAAATGAACCTCCTCCGACCAACAAGAACCCGCTGCACCTGGTTGGGGCAGGACCCGCCTGTAGGAGGCGGGAAGCCGCGGCAGGCTGAGCCAAGCCCACCACCGTAGATTTCTTGCACGCTGCCAGCCGGCCTTGGCTCGGCCAGAAGCTTTTTCTGTTCATTCGTTCACTCACTCAGACAGGCATCCACTCCTTCCCTTAGTGGACCTGTTTGCCACGTGCCTGGAATCCGGAAGGAAAACAAACCTGCTCTGGCCCCGGATGTTCGCAGCCTGGCACGGCCGCGTGCTCTCGGTCCCGGAGGTTCACTGTCTGACATGAGGACGCACATGCACATGAATGCCTTATCACGTAGCGTGGACCTGGCCTAGGTGAGTCATTAGCAGAGAGGCCTGTGAGAGGAAACCCAGACTCCAAGAGGACATAGCAGCTAATTCCCAGGGAGCGACCTCAGGCCTCTGCACGGGAAGTGAGGCAGACACGGCCTGAGAGGTGGGAAGCCTGGGGTGGTGTCTTGGGGTCAGCCTCCCAGGCTCTGGACAGAAACGGAGTGCCCAAAGGGTGGCCAGAGTGTGGGTTGTGGGAGACCAAGGAAAGGGCAGGGGGCACACAGCCCAAGGGAAGCATCCCCAGGAGGGAGGGCCAAAGGGGGAGCAGTGAGTCTTGTGGGTGGGGAGCTTCTGCTGAGAGCAGGTAGAGGACAGAGAGGTGGCCTCAGGTTTGGGACCCAGCTTCCTACTGCAGCCAGCAAGCCCTAGTGCTGAGATGGGGGGAAGCTGCCACTCTGTCATCAGGAAAAGGGGAGTTAATGCTACTGTCTCAGGAGAGAGTCTGGGATCAGAATCGAAGGGTTGAAGCACCTGGGTTCACAGGAAGATGACAGGGAACAACCCATGACCCACTTACTAGCTGGCACCTGGCCTCAGCCACAGTGCAAAGGGGACCAGAGTGGCAGATCTCACTTCCCAAAGAGGAAAACTGTGGCCCCTCTTGCATATGACCTTGCTTCTCTGCGTGACCCCTAGGCTAGGTGGAAAGGACCATGCGGTTTCTGCCCGGTTCTCTCTCTCTCGGTCTCTGTCACCCCTTTCCTTTCCTGTCACCCCTTTCCTTTCCTGTCTCCTCTTCCTCCTTCCACTCTCTGTCTCTCTGTGGTCATGCTTGGAACCAAGCAGCCATGCTGTCAGGAAGCTCAGGTCGCTGAGATCACATGTCAGTATGAGGCTGATGGCTTCTGCTGAGGTCCCAGCTGACCACGAAGGCTTCAAACCAGGATTCGGACTGGTTCATTTCTGAATTTTTAAAAAATTTGTGCTGAAGGTGAAAGGTTGCAGAGTAAATTAGTTTCTCATTCAACACTTTATACACGAATTGTTTTATGACATTAGTTTTCAACCCCGTAATACGTCAACCCTCTCCACCCTAGCTTCCTTGTTTCTGTTGGTCCTGTTTTCCTGTCTCTTCCTCCCTTCTCATCTTTACTTTGGGGCGTGTGTGCCCCAAAGTCTAGTTTCCTAGACTCCAATGAACTGTGAAGCACGTCCCTAGACACGAGTGACCTGTGAAGCGTGTCCCCTGATGTGAATGAACTCTGAAGCGTGTTCCCCAGCATGAGAGACCTGTGAAGCGTGTTCCCCAGCATAAGTGAATTGCATAGTATGTTTCCAGACGTGAGTGAACTGTGAAGCATGTTCCCCCAACATGAGTGAACTGCAAAGCGTGTTTCCAGACGTGAGTGAACTGCAAAGCGTGTTCCTGAGTGTGTTATTATCTGTGTCATAATCTGTGCCGTATTTGGCTGAGGGTGAACCCCAGGAGTGGCTTCAGTTCAGAGTTAAAGGGTGTCCAGGAGCCACAGTCCTGAGGGTTCCTCTAGTCTCAGTCAGATGAGTAATTCTGTGGGGTTTTTTTGTGAATTTGAAGTTTGTTTGACATGTTTCTCACTGTGTCTGGGACCCTCTGTTGTGCTCCTGGTCAGAGATGTCTGTGGCAGTAAATGGACACCGTGCAGCAGTGTGGGGCCCACCTGGTGGAGGCTGTGGCGACTGTGGTCCCTTAGTCCTTCGGACTAATATTTTCATCTTGGTTTTCTTCATTCTTCTTTGCTTCAAGTGGAAAGGGCCAGCACATGGTTCTTAGATGACCTTTCACGGACTTTTAACATCCCAACGCTACTCACTAAAGTTAGAAGTAGAACATTTTTAGAAACTGTGAAGTCCAACAGCTAAGTCCGTGAACTCATCCTAGAAAAAGTGCTCTGTACCTCATTGCTGAGTATCATCGCTGCAGTCACCTTCAGAGTCCTCCCCTTGGGAAGCTTTTACTGATGCCAGTGCCCAGTCACCTTTCAGAGCAATTTTGAAACTGTTTTTCTGGAGTGGCCATCAGAGCTGTCATCCTATTACCCTGGGTGTCCTGAATGCCATCCAAATATCTTCCCTTCAATATTTATCTTCGCATAAAGAAAAAAGTCATCGGGGGTCAGATCAGGTGAGTAGGGAATGTATTCCCATACAGTTATTTGTTTGCTGGCTAAAAACTCCCTCACAGACAGTGTGGTGTGAGCTGGTGCATTGTCATGGGTTGTTGGTAAAAAGTTCAGGTCCTTTTCATGTAACTTTTTCATATCAAAAAAGTTTAGCTACATCATTTGAACTCTTGATTTGGACTGATAGAGCTTACAGGTTGTGGGACTTCCACTGAGCACTTTGACACTTTGTCTCAGGGTTGTATTGGTATACTCACGTTTCATCACCAGTGATGACAGGGCCCAAAACATTGTCTTGTGTCTTCAAAAGGTCTTGGCAAACTTGGACTCTCCTTTTCTTTTGTTTATTGGGTGAGCTCCTTAGGGACCATTTTTGCACACACCTTTCTCATGCATGATTTTCAGTTAAGATTTTACTTTTTCTCTATCGAGGTTTACTTGGTCTGCTGTACTTCCTGCAGTCAGCCAATGATTTTGACAGACAACTTGACAAATTTTTGCGATGTTTTCATCAGTTCTGCATGTCACTGGCCGCTCTGACCTCTCTTCTTCAGTGATGCTTTCTCCTCCCCTCAGAAAAATGTTTAATCTATTTGCACACTTCTGTTTTCTTCATGGCATTGTCCCCATGAACTTGGACTAACACAGCCCTGATTTCATTTCCACTCTTGCCAAGTTTAACAAGAAATTTAATATTTGTTTGTTGCTCTAATTCAAGCTCTGACATTCTTGAGAAGACACAGAAAAACACGCAACAACAAAAATAATGAATGTCATCCAGCAAGACACTATCATAAATCAGCATGGATACCTGTGTGAGACATGCATGTACCAAGGTAATGAAACCCCACCAAGTTGTTTGTACAGTGCTGGCAACATAAGCACATGGTGGCAGGTTTGCAAACTAAATTGTCAGACCCCTTTGTATGTTGTGCTGGTTGAAGTAGATGTCCCCTGAGACTATGATCCCCGACTCTCAGCCAGTAACTTGGTTCCTCGGGATATTTTGATGTGTCTATGATGTTTCTGTGACTTTGTCTTGGTCAGACTGTGCTGGCTTTCTGTATAATGGCATATTATCTTTGCCTTCACCGAGTTAACATGTGTCTACCATCTAACTAGTGATTCCTCATCCTCCCTTGGACTTGTCAAAGGTCGTTTCTTTCTGTGAGTGAATCTGTTCTTGAATTTTTATAACAGTAGTCACATGTAGTATTTGCCCTTTTGTGATTCACCTATTTCACTCAGCATAATACCCTCCAGATTCATCCATGTTCTGAAATGGTTCTTCATTGTTCTTCATTGCTGCGTAGCACTCCGTTGTGTGTATGCACCATAGATTTTTCATCTGTCATCTGCCGATGGACATCTATGTTGATTCCATCTTTCTGAACTGTGGACAGTGCTGCAGTGGATGTGGGTCTCGTGTATCTATTGGAGTGACAGCTGTGGACAGTGCTGCGGTGGGCGTGGGTGTGCATACGTCTACTGGGGTGACGTCTGTGGACAGCACTGCGGTGGGCGTGCGCGTGCAGACATCTATTGGGGTGACAGCTGTGGGCAGAGCAACAGTGGACATGGGTGCACATACATCTATTGTGATAGCTGTGGACAGCACTGCTGTGGACGTGGGCGTGCGTACATCTACTGGGGTGACGGCTGTGGACAGTGCTGTGGTGGGCATGGGTGTACGTACATCTATTGGGGTGATGGCTGCGGACAGTGCTGCGGTGAGTGTGGGTGTGCGTACATCTATTGGGGTGACGGCTGTGGACAGTGCTGCGGTGAGTGTGGTTGTGCGTACATCTACTGGGGTGACGGCTGTGGACAGTGCTGCGGTGAGCATGGGTGTGCGTACATCTGTTGCACTGACAGCTCTTCTTTCTCTAGGAAATATGCCTAACAGTGGGACTGCTGGATGTATGGTATTTCTATTTCTAACATTTAAAGATAACCCCGTATCATTTTCCATAGTGGTTGTACCATTTTTACATCCTTACCAGCAGTGCCTGAGTTCTAGTCTCCCTACAACCTCCCCTACATTTGTTATTTTCTGTTGTTTTTTTTTTTTATTAGTGCCAGTAATGTCGGGGTGAGGTGGTAGCTGATTGCAGTTCTGATTTGCGTTTCACCTTTTTCTTTCCATCCTGTTTGTATGACTTACATGTAACAGCGTTGGGAGGGAAAGTCAGAAAGACTCTTTAGAAGCTCTTGTTGTGGTGCTTGAGAGGGTGGCCCCACAGGTCCCACCACCTCATGCCGCCTGAGTCAGGGGTGAGGAGGCTTGGGAGGCAAGGCCAAAGCCAAGGCCTGTCACCCTGCCTGCAGCAGGCCTGGTCACCTGTGCTGGAGTTCCCGCCTGCTGGCTCGTCATCTTGAGAACTTCCTGTAACCAGAAGAGGGCAGACGGTGACTTCTGAAGTCAGCACACAATGGCTCCTGGAAGAAGGCTTGTGGGAGGGGTTGGCAAGGTCAGGCTTCTGCCTCCACCAGCACCACCTGGGGACCAGCTGTGTCCCAGGGGGCTGAGCCTGCCTCCCTGCCAGCTTCAGACTCCATCTGGCTCAGAGGAGCCCACCCCAACCCTATGTCTTGCTCCAGATCAGTCTGCAAGCGCAGCGAAGACAGGCTTGGGGGTCAGCAGTCTAGGTGGGTGGGAGTAGAGCTCCAGAGCAGCACTGTCTTTGCCCGGATTAGATATTTATGGGGGTGGCTGGAGGGGCTGATGGAGTCCCTGGGTTGAGCACATGGCTGCTAACTGAAGGTTGGGGTTCAGATCCACCCCGAGGAGCCTCTGAAGAAGAGCCAGGCAGCCTGTCCCCCACAACCAGCCACTGAGAGTCCTGAGGAGCACAGCTCTGCTCTGACACCCACAGCCTTGCTGTGAGACAGAATGGACGTAATGGCGTCTGGTGTGGCTGTGGTTTTTCAAGTTTCTCCAAGTCAGCACTTGACCTGACCACAGAGCAGGGGCCCCCCAGGCCTCAGAGGACCTCAGAGCCAGTATGTCGTGTACTTGGCCGTCTCAGATGCCCGTGTCTGAAGTGCTGTGTGCATCGTGGCTCCAGGTAGGGGGTTCTGGGAGATAGGGACCTCGCTCCCCAAACTCCTGACACATGCCCACTGCCCACAGCCGCCAGCATCCATGCTGGGTGCTGGGAGTAGCAAGGTGGTAAGGGTTGGGGGTGTTCTGGGCGCCTTCCTGGGGAGGGACTCCTGGCTGGGGGAGTCTTTCAGCACCCGGTTCTCAGGGGGCCTGGCAGCCAGCCTTAGAGCTCAGGGCTGCCCTGTGCATCGAGGCCTTGGTGGTGCAAAGAGGACTTTGAAGTGGCTCCAGCTGGACACATGGCCATTAGAGGGTGTCTGCCCAGATGGAGGCAGATGCCACCATGGGCCTTTGAAGGGCACTTGATTTCCAGGGCAAAGATGGATCTTTACATCAGAATTAAAAAAAAGTCTATCTGGCCTGACTCCTCACTAGGACAGGCCTCACAGACCCTGGGGCAGAGGGGACTCTGATTTGGCAGATGCCTTCACGTCCACACTGCAGACGGTTGCTCCGGGCAGTAGTCCGCACGACGGTGCGGACCGCTGTCCGTCTTGTGAATGCAGCCACGCCCCTCAGGCCACCCCGACTCCCCAGCCTCCTGCAGCCCACCTGCATCCCGTGCTGGCCATGGCATCGCTTTTTCAACACCAGTCACAGGAGGAGTGACCATAGTGCCTGCTTCCTAAACGCCAAGTTTAGCCCAGGGATTTTTGTGTTCAGAAAAGACTTGAACAGGCAAATTAATGTAGAGGCTCGTGGGAAGGGGTTAAAGGGTGGGGCAACTCTAAACAAGCAAGAATGACGTGTCACAGGCAGGAGTGGGTGGCAGCACCCCTGAAAGCCCATCCATTTCTGGTCTGCTCAAGTCCTTTGGTGACAGGAAAGAGGGCGGGGCCCTGAGGTGGCTGCCAGGGGACATCAGGGACAGATGCCTGGGTGGGAGGAGGCCCTGTCCTGGCTCCAGCCAGCCCCTTTATGGCCTGCACAGACCCTCAAATCAGGGTGCAAATCAAATGGCCAAGGAACCAGACAGCCGTGTAAGAGAGTCCCAGGGTGAGTGGGGACCGTGGGGGCTTGGAAGGCAAGAGGGGTGGTCTGGTCTTCATCCCAGCTGCTCGATGCCTGCCAGAGGAATGGGCTGCCAGAATCCTGCATTTCATGAGCTTTTTCAGGAAAATAAAAGAATCTAGGTTGGTACATAAAATTTCCTGTTTTAAAGGTTGCCTCAATTTTTATTTAAAAACCCACGGTAGCAAAACAAACACAATGCTTCTGTGAGCTGTATTTGACAGGAAAGTATCTGAATTAAGCTTTTAAAAGGGCCATCTATAAAGTACAAATGCTATTTCCTGGCTGGACCACCCACAGCTCCATCTGATCGTTCCCCGCTCCCCCCGCCCGCCGCCCAGACCACGTGACACCTAGGCCACAGCTGATTAGATGAGGGTGGGCACCTGACAAAGGGCAGCCAGCCCAGGCCAGCAGAAGTTGACTCCTGACTTTGGGTGAGCCCCCACCCCACTCCCCACAGTCCGGGTCCTCCCAGGCCCCTGGCTGTGGTCATTTGCAGGACCACTGCTGAGGCCTCTCCAACCACCGTGTACAGAGTGCCCACCTTTTTCTGTTTTGTTCTTTAGTGTGTGCATGGCACCCAGAACGGCGACCAACACAGAGTGGTCCCCCACCAACTATTTGTTGGAAGAACTGGTGCATTCCCACTAGAGTGGACGTGAACTTCTGGTACGCGTGGCGGAAGACTCTGGAAACAGATGGTGGTGATGGCTGCACAACGTGGTAAGTGCTGCTGATGTCACTGACTCGTGCGTGCAGACGATGTCAAAAGGGCACTTTTTGTTACACACGTGCTGTCAGGTTCTGTCGAGTATGTCCCTGTTCACGGGGACACTGTGGACAACAGGACAGGGCCCTGCCTGTCCTGCGCCCTCCTCCCGGTCGTCACTGTGTCTGAGCTGTTGTTGCGGCCACTGTGTCAAACCGTCTCCGTGAGGATTTCCTCTTTCTCACCGGTAGAATCGTGTGCCCCCCAAAATGAGTGTCAACTTGGTTAGGCCCTGGTTCCTAGTATTGTGTGGTGGTTGTCCATTTTGTGACTTGGCTGTGTGCTACAAATCCTTATCTCTGCCTGGGGATGAAGGTGGGATGTGACATGCTTGCTCAGGTCACACCCCTGATCCAGTGGACAGGGAGCTGCCTGGAGGCATGGCCTGTGACACCAGTTATCTTCCAAGAGATGAAAAGACAGGGAAACAAGCAGAGAAGTGGGACCTCAAGCCACCAGAGAAGGAAGCGCCAGGAGCAGAGGGCATCCTGTGGGCCTGGGCAGCCGGTGTGGAGATGCTCCTAGTCCAGGGGGAGATGATAGGGAAAGAAAGCCTTCCCTGGAGCTGATGCCCTCAATTTGGTCTTCTAGCATACTAGACTGTAAGAAAATAAATATCCCTTTTCCAAGACATCCACTTGGGGCATTTCTGTGACAGCAGGGCTGGATGACCAAGGCACTGACCCTCTACCGAGCATGACGTCCTTCTCCGAGGATTACTGTCTTCTGACAGCATGTCCAAAGCATGGGAAACAAAGCCCAGCTGTCTGTGCATCTCAGGAGCTTTCCACCTGCACTTCACCCAGGAGAGCTTTGTTCTCTCTTCCAGCGGTCCTGGTGTATTCAGTGGTTTTCACCAACACTGTAATTCAGAGGCATCAGTTCTTCATTCATCTTCCTTATTCGTTGTCTTGCTTTCATATGTGTACAAGGTAATTTGAAAATGTCATGGCTTGGGTCACACACACTTTCAAAGTGACATCTTTGCTTCTTAACACTTTAAAGAGGTTTTTTGATTTCTTAACTCCTCTTTCCTGGGTCGCTGTCAGTCAGCATCGACTCATCGGCAGCGAGTTGGGTCTTGGTTCTTCCATAGCTGTTGATTGTAGATCCGATAAAATGAAATCATTGACAGTCTCAGTCTCCATTTGTTGTGGTATCGCTTGTTGGTCCAGCAGTGAGGATTTGCGTTTCTTTCATGCTGAGGTGCAGTCCATAGGGCAGGCTGTGGGCTTTCGTCTTCATCAGTAAGTGCGGCGTGTTGTCTTCAATTTGAGCAGGCAAGTTTGTGTGTCGTCTGCGCAGTGCGGGTTGTTAGTGATTCTTCGTCCAGTCCTGATGCTCCATTCTTTCTCACAAAGTACAGCTTCCTGGCCAGTTTACTCAACAGTCCAAAACCCTAAATGTGGTGAAAGGACAAAACCCTGATGCACACCTTTCCTGATTGTAAGCCACACAGTATCCCCTTTTCCTGTTGGAATGACTGCCCTTTTCTGCAAGCAGTTTCCATATAAGCGTAATAAAGTTCTCTGAAATTACAGTCTTCGCAGTGCTCTCCTTGATTTGTTACTTGCGTGCCTTTGCACGGTCAGTGAAACAGGTCAACATTCTGGTTTCTCTGCTTTCAGCCAGGGTCCATCTGATGTCAGCAGTAATGGCCATGGTTCTGCCTCTTCTGAATCCGGCTTGAATCCAGGCAGTTCGCTGTCAGTACACTGCTGCACCCATTTTTGAATACTTTCCAGCAAAATTTGACTTGTGTGTGATACTAATGATATTACTTGATAATCTCATTTAGTTGGGTCCCCCTTCTTTGGAATGGGCACAAAGATGGCTGTTTTCCATCAGTTGTCCTGGCAGCTGTCCCCCAAATTCCTTGGCCTGGGTGAGTGAATGTCCAAGTGCTGTGTCCATTTGTTGCAGCAGCTTAATTGCTGTCCGTCGGTCCCCAGAGGCTGGTCTCTCACTGGCGCCTTCAGTGGAGCTTGAGCCTCTTTGTTCAGCACCATCAGTTCTTGATCACAGACCACCTCTTGAAATGATGGGATGTTGACAGTTCTTTTTGGTACACTGACTGTATTTCTTCCGTCTCCTCTTGATGTTGGCCAGGTGGTTCAGTATTTTCTCTCTAGAACCCTCTGCTGTTGCAGTTCAAGGCTTGAATTTGACTTCAGTTCTTTCAGCTTGAGTAATGCTGAGTGTGCTCTTCCTTTTTGGTTTTCTGTGTCCAGCTCTGGGCACGTATTGTTACAGTGCTCGGTCCTCTGGAGCCGCCCTTTGAACTCTTCTGTTTGGCTCTTTCACACCATCGTTGTAGCAACTTGGCATCGAAGAGCAGCTTCTGAGTCTCTTCTGACGTCCGTTCTGGTCTTCTCTTTCTCTCCCGTCTTTTTGATGACCTCTTTCTTCACGTGGGATCTCCCCGATGTCGCACCTCGTCTGGTGTTGGTCACCGTGTTCAGCGCCTAAAATCGGTCCTTGGGACGGTCTCTGCACTTAGGTGGGGTATGCTCAAGGTCACAGATTGGCCCTGCTGGACCTGTTTTAATTTTCTTCAGTTTCAACTTGACTTTGCTTGTGAGCAGTTGATGGTCTGTTTGGCACTTGGCCCCTGGCTTTGTTCTGATGATATGCAGTTATTCCATGTGTCTTTCCACACATGTACTCTGTTTGGTTCCTGTGTGTTTCATTGGGTGAGGTCCATGTGTACACCAAATCAAAACCAAACCCAATGCCATCCAGTTGAGTCTGACTCATAGCGACCCTAGAGGTCAGAGTAGGACAGCCCTCTAGAGTTTCTAAGGAGCGCCTGGCAGATTTGAACTGCTGACCTTTTGGTTAGCAGACATAGCACTCAGCCTGCTACACCACCAGGATTTCCATGTGTGTGGTCACCGTTTATACTATTAAAAAAGGTATTTGCAATGAACAGGTTGTTGGTCTTGCAAAATTCTATCATGTGATTGGCATCATTTTCCAACTTCTGGTTCTTCTTGTTTCCAGCTTCCGGATTCCACACTAGTAAACATCAGTGGGTCCTGATTGCGTGTTTGATCAATTTCAGACTGCTGAACTGGGTGAAAATCTTCAATTTCTTCACTTTGGGGATTGGTAGTTGGTGCATAAATTTGAGTAATAGTTGCACTAATGTCTTTCTTGTGGGCATACGGACATTATCCTAATACTGACAGTATCAGGCAGTATCTCTGAGGTTTCTTTATCTCTCTGCTTGCTTCTCTGTTTTATGCCTCAAAAGAGATTTTAAAAGGCATTACCTAATCCTGTAGCTCTTATCAACATAACTGCCACAGTCCAGCTCATGTCACTATGGTGACAGATGGTAGAATGATGGACCGTCACATAGCACCGGGAATCATGACCCAGCCACATGGACAGACATTTTCGGGGACATAGGTCAGTCCATGACATCAGGACAGATTTTGAAGTCCTCTTCCTGTCACAGTGCAGTGCATTGTGTGTGGCTGTGATGCTGGAAGCTGTGCCACTGGTATTTCAAATGCCAGCAAGGTTGCCCGTGGGGGACAGATTCTAGCAGAGCTTCCGTGCTGAGACGCGATGAAGAAGGACCAGGAAGTCTGCTTTGGAAGAAGACGGACCGTGAAGTCCTTGTGGGCAGCGCGGTCTGCTGTCCAATATGGTACTGGAGGGGGGGCCCCAGGCTGGGAGGCACTGGAGACATCCCTGATGGGAGCCGCCGTCCCCCCAGAGTCGACCTTAAGGGTGTGGAGTAAAGCCTTCTGATGCGGCACGATGCAAAATGAGAGCAGCTACCAACATCCGTTATCAATCAGAACATGGCATGTACAAAGTGTGAGTTTAAGAAAACTAGAAGTCGTCAGAAATCAGATGGAACGCATAGTAATTGAAGAGTGTAAGAATTTGCTTGTATCAGGTAGATCCACATGAAACTGCCAGGATGTTTCGTTAAAAACCATGCCATAGTGGAAGCTTTGCATGGCTCAGAGTTGCATGTGGCTAGAGCGTCTATGGAAGGATACATGTGCAGCTGTTGGCAGCCGCGGCCTCAAGGCCACAGGGAGATTGGGTGCGTGACACCTTCACTCTGACCTTTTATACTCATGGAATTTGGTATTGACCTGTAGCACCTATTTGAAAAATAAAATAACGAACTGAAGCCAGACTCATTGCCACGGCGTCCCTTCTCACTCAGAGCAAGGCTCTAGGACAGGGTAGAGCTGCCCCGCGGAGCTCCCAGGTGCCGTCTTTGTGGAAGCCAGACGGCTGCGCCGTTCAGCCTCTGAGCAGCTGTGGGTGCAAACTGCCGGTCTCTTGGTGAGCAGCCAGGCACCGCCAGGGCTCCTTAGTTAGGAAATTTTTTAAACGGTGAGAATAAGAAGAGTCTTCCAGTCGTTGCCTTGCCACCCCCTGGCCTCAGCCCAGGACATGGGCTAGCTTCCGTGAGACTTGGCCAGTAACCTGGAGGGGTAGATTCAGTCTCTGCCTCACTGGGCTGCTGGGCAGAGAAAAGGGATGATGCGGAGCTGAGCCAAGTGCAGACCTGGCTCGCAGAAGCTGCTCAACACACGTTTGGATTTGTTCCTCTTTAGGTTTTTGCGGGGGTGGCGGAGCGCTAAAAGTCAAGCGCTTGGCTAGTAACTGCACCCTTGGTCATTCCGACCCCCCCAGGGCACTGCAGGGGAGAGGGGCTGGTCTGCACACACAGGCTACCAGTCATTGGAATCGACTCCGTGGCACGTGGGTGGGGCTTGGCTGCACTTTGCTGCCTTCTTGCTCTGTGGGCTATCTCCTTTGTGTGGCAGTCTTAGTCGTCTCAGCATGCTACTTGCCCTCACACACCGTCCCTAGGTGCCTGGCCCTTCTGGGGCACAGCGTGCGGCTGTTCCTAGACCTGGGATAGTGTTGACGAGGAGCCTGCTGGAGGCTGCTGATGATGGAGAGACCATTGAGCATCCAGTTCACACTGCATGCCATCCAGAGAGAACCCTGTCTGTAAACACCTGATAAAACATGACAGGCACTGTGCTGTGATGGGACAGGGCTGGCAGAGGGGCTGACATCTCAACACCTCAACACGCCAGTGAGATCTGACGGCGCTCTCGGCAGCTCCACGGTCCTCAGCAAGGCACTGCAGCCCCTGGATGCCCAGACCGGAGGGCACCTCAGGCCTGGATTCTGGCAACGGAAGAAGCCAGCTGGGGAGGCCAGACTTGAGGGACAACTACCGGAAACCCTTCCGACTGAGAGAGAGGCAGCTGGTGCTGGTCCCAGCCTGGTACCTCCGGGGCCCTTTCTTGGGGATCACTGTACTCCCACCCAGAAAACAAGACAACCTGCCAAGTTGATTGAGACTCACGGCAACCTGTGTGTTGGGCAGTGACCGCTCCAGGGAGCATGTCTTCCGGACAGTGCTGTGGAAGGCACAGAGCACATTGTAAAGGATGGTGCCGGGACCTGAGGAAACAACACTCAGACTCTGACCAAGTCAGGATAAAGGGCAGGGAGACCAGGACCTGCAGCCGCTGGGTTCAGGGCCTGGCTTCGCTGCCTTCATTCGAGAACGTTTCTCCACTGCAAAACCTTGTTGTCTGACGTCAGCTGAACTGCAAAATGAACTTGATAAACCTCAGGTCAGACTCGGAAGATCTGTAGGGTTTCTGTCATCACCCTGAGTAAAGAAACTGGACTCCCGAGGGCTCATGGGGGGAGGATGATGGTTAAGATGGTGTGTCAGCCGGGCTGGGCCGCGCCTCTCAGTGTTTGTACGTGGTGACCCTCGTGACGGGAGCTGCTGTGAGCAGCCAGTCCGTTTCAAGGGTGTTTCCTTGAGGGTGTGGCCCGCTTCCCAACATAAGCAGGCCTTCTGGCTTTTTCCTCACTCTGAATCCTGTGGCTGCCTCCTGTTTGTCTGACCTCCAGCTCATGGGACTTGAGCCAGAGCTTTCCTTCAGATCTTGGAATCCGAAGGTCTTCTGAGCCTGTAAGTGGAGCCTGCTCTCTCACCTGCCGGATGGGGGCTTGCTGGGCCCTGTGGGCACTTGAATCGGGAGCAGCTTCAGCCCTGGTCACGAGCCTGGGGCGGTGTGGCCTCCACAGTCATGGAGCTTTTCCTTGACACAAGCCTCCCTCTGGGCACATTTACCTTCTTCACTGGTTTTTCTTCTGTACAGAACCCAGTCTAACATGGGGGGCGGGCTGCTGGACCCCCAAAGGTCTCCTGTATCCAGGTATTTCCTTTCTGTTGAGACCCCCTGATGCTACAGATGCCTGAGCAGGTTTGGAAGGGTGCTTCCAGGGTTCTGACCCAACCTCCTGATGTGTCGGAGGTTCTGGGTCCTGGTGACCTCATGTACACTGGGATCTAATGTTCCTGGTCCATCCTGTGCCATTTTCCCAGTCCTTGGTAGCTTTGAGGCCACTGTTGAGGCTCTTGTGTCCATCCGTCTCACAGGGCCAAGCCCAGTGTCAAGGGGTGAGGCTGCTAGTGGACTCCCAGGAGGTGGGCACTGTACGGTCCCATGGCAACAGGATGCCTCAGTGTGGCAGTCTGTCCCGGACAGCAATGGTGGAAGTAGTCTGCTGCTTGACAGTGAGGCTGAGTTCCTGACTTGACCGACCTTGGAGCGTCCTGCCTTAGGGATTTTGACTGTTTAAGGGAAAACAAAACAAAACACTTGATTTCATTGTTTCGGCCATTTTGAGCTGAGTCTTCTGCTACTTGCAGCCCAAATCACTAAGCAGTGCAAGGTCTCCCAGCCGGAAGTGTGAAGCTGAGACTCAGGTGGAACTCTGGAGGTCGGGGCCTCTTCTCGTGCCCTTGTGCCCTGGGCCACTGGTGTATTTCAGTGGGAGTAATTTAGGCCTCTTGCCTTTCACCTCCCGGTCACAGAGTGCTTGGTTATCCTGAGTCCCAATGGGAAGCAGAGACTCAGGCTCTGAATAGCGGCCTGGTGGCACACACTGGACCAGCTCCGGGCATGGGCTGAGAGGAGGGTGTAGGCCCTGGGAATGAGGCCAGTTTCCTCTGGGGAGACTGCCTCGCTGGAGAGAGGCGGGTACCAGATGTGGAGATGGTTTCCCAGAGAATCCGCTCTCCATTCTTACTAGATCTGGTCCGTCCACTGTCTGTCTCCTGTCTCCATGTGGACACACACCTGAGTCACTTCGGGCTGGTCTATGGTCGTGCCAGGTCACTCAGAGAATAATTTATTTGATAAGAGTCAGCAGGAAGCTGGTTCCTTGGAGGTGGAGGCTGACAGTCTCCCAGATTCTCAGCTCTGCTGAGCTGTGTGCCTCCCCGTCTCCGACCCAGGCCGTGCCCTGCTGCGTCTCCAACCTGAGCTGTGTGCCTCTCTGTTTCTGACACTGGCTCCTCCCCGTCCTCAACACCCTTCCTTGTGGGGTTCTGTAATCGGTTGCAATGTCTCTCAGAACTCACAAGCTGTATTTATGATTAAGTGGATTAGTAGGTAGTAACAGATTACAACCAGGGGTCCAGATCACCTTGAGAGGGATAGGGCCCAACTCCAGAGACAGGACTGGGTTCTGCTGTCAGGGCAGCCTCGGCCCAGGACGGCCCTCCCGGCTGCCCTCAACCTCACCAGCAGGCCTTCCTCTCAGCTGTGCACCCCTCTGCTGTCGGTTGCTGCCGCGCTGCCCGGCCGGGGAGCCCTGCCTGGCATCGAGGCTTCTCCGTGACTGTGCCTCGCCGGAGATGGCGTCTGGTTAGGCCAGGATCGTAGCCCCTGTGGCCGCACGGACCAGTACCAGGAAGCACCCCCAGTTGGCAGCCTCCTGCGGAAGGTGCTGAGTTCCTGCCTTGTGCCGGCGAGCACCACAGCCCTCTGCCATGGCCGTCTCACGCCGCAGCATGCTGGCCGATGCTGACTTCAGTGTGGTAGCTCTTGACACGTGTTACTGCTGTTGCAGGAAGTGGCTTCCTTCGGTCACTCTTCATGCCTTTCTAAAAACTTCTGTTGGGTTGGCTGCTTATAAGCCAGCTCCTTATCAATTTCAAGGCATGGCCTTTGACCACAAACTGACCAGTCCTGGTAAGATCACTTAATCCTGTTGAGTGGTTTTAAGATTATTCACGTAGCAATTGACCAATCCATTTCAGGACTGTGGCCCAGCCGGTCATTTTTGGCAGATTTGTAAACCCAAGGCCAGAGAGGCCGCATATGAGGGACACCCACTGCAATGTCATCAACATAGCATTCCCATCAGGGATAGCGGCCTCCCTCGGTCTTCTGTGAGTAGAGGAACCAGAAGGGCCTCAGAAGGTCCACACATCTCACCTCCAACCTATTGTGTGGGATTTGCTTGCAGAGAGTAGCTTGGATGAATTGGATTTTCCCCTTTTCTCCCCAGGCTCTGCCGGGAGGAAGTAGTACCGAGAAGACGGCACCTGGGGGAGGGTATATAAACCAGAACTAGGTCCAGCCGCACTAGCAAAAGACCTGAACCTGATGCTGGCTTAAACATGATACACTTTATTTCCATCTTGTAAAGCAAGTCCTGATGTGGACAGCTTAGGGGGTAGGACAGTTCAGCCCCCATCAGTAACCCATAATCCTTTTCTTTCCCTGTCCTACCACCCCCAGCACTAGCTTCTATCCTCGGGGTCACTTCATGGCCCCAAATGGCTGCCAGAGCTCCAGCCATTGTGACCAGGATCACAGGACAGTGGAAAGGTGAAAGTGGAAAGGTGAAAGAGACAACGTGGACTCCGCCGACGAGCCCCACCCAACAATTATGCTCACTTCCCATGGATGGGATGTGTTGTCCTGGCTGCAAGCAAAGCTGAGAAGTGTGCTTTTTATACAGGGAACAGTATGATCACCTAAAAATCAGGGTTTGACTATCTGAAGAGGAAAAGGAATTGGATGTCAGAATAGGTGACAAGTAGTCTCTGCTACAAAGAGTCCAACTCACATCTTAGGTCAGTGAGCGCAGGCCCAGGGCTGGGCCGCATAGAGACACCCGAGACGGGCTGCCTCCCCACCATGCCTGGCTGGCTGGAGGGAAGTGCTGACATGCTCAGCTGCTAAACACAGGTTGCAGGTCCAGCTGCACCCAGGGGTGCCCTGGAGGAAAGGCCTGGTGACCTGCTTTGGGAAAATGCACCCCTGAAGACAGCATGGGGCCCAGTTCTCATCTGACACCCATGGATCTGTATGAGGCAGAGCCCGCTGGTGACCTGGCTTCGGGTAGCTGACAGTCGGGGTAGTTGGTGACCCGCGGCTCAATGGTTTCATCCACAGGGATTGTTTGGGAGATAAAGCGTTTTTAAAAACTGAGCCAACGCTGAAATCTGGAAGAACTCACAAGCCACCTGGAATTCTGAGTTTGCGGACAGCAGCCCTCCTGATTTCCTGGTGGCAGTGGTCAGCAGGAGAAGGACCACCCCCTAGAGAGTCTCATCTCCTGTCCCACAGCCCCCGCTGTGTGCAGGACTACCTGCATGGCTGCGTGGGTTTTGTGTTTGCGACCTCTGCTATAAAGGAAAAGTTGCTGTTGAGTCGATTTGTACTCAGGGCCACCCGTGTGTCCCTGTAGGGCTGGGCTCCTCAGGGTTCTCAGTGGCTGATCTTAGCAGGTGACCAGGACTGTCTCCAAGGCACCTCTGGGTGGCTCTGAGCCACCAGCCTGTGGGTTAGCAGTTGTACCCTTAACAGCTTGTGCACCCCAGGGACTCTAGAGAAGGGGACCCCACTGGTCTTCGGGCAGGTGTTAGATGTCCCTGCCGATATCATAAGAGCCACCCTCATAGATGGGAACTCACTTGAACTTGACTCTCAACCAGGAGATGGACTGGATATCAAAAAGCAGAACCCAAATCTCGCAGTGATCTCTGATGGAGACCCTGCAGATGTGACAATGTCCTTTTCAGCTCCTCTTTTACTTGGGGAGGGGTCGCGGGAGTGTGCAGACAGGCAGTGCAGACTGAGGCAGGCTCCTGTCTCCGTGACAGGTGACCCTGCCTTGGCCAGGGGCCTGGCTGAGGGGCCTGCGGCTGCTGGCAGCCCCTTCCGCGTCAGCCCGGCTGGCCCTGCTGACTCACCTTGCTGCTCAGATGGCCTACTTCGCAGGCTGTCCCTGGAAACCTTTCTCCTGAGCCCAGGGCTGTGGGATCCGTCTCGCTTCAGAGCGTCTGCCTGGCTGAGACAACCTCAGAGTCCAGGACTGCCGGGAGCTGCCGCCCGTCTGGGTGGCCTGCCCTCCTGCCCAGCCCAAGGGCGTCTTGCAGCTATAAATTGAGTAAATTGAAAATGTTACTGAGGATTGGAGATAAAAGAGAGAGCTGGGTGTATCCATGAATAAAACATGGAAAGAGGCCATTTCTTGGAAAAATAGAGAGAATAAATTGTGGTGGATCAATTTTATCTAATTTCTTGGCCGAGCTTCTGACATGCAAATGAGCACACACATAATTTATGAGTGAGCTATGGAGATTGCTGGGGGGAAGGATGCCTAGACCTCTGGTGGAAGGAGCAGGGGTGTGGCCAAGGATTTAGCAAAGTCCATTGGGCTTTTTTCCCTTAAAACCTACAAATTTGGAAACCCTGTCGGGGGACCGAAAAGCTAGGTCAGAGTAAATCCTGGATGCCTGGGTGCCTGGTGGTGCAATGGTTAGTGCTACAGCTGCTGACCAGGAGGTTGGCAGTTCAAATCCACCAGGCACTCTTTGGAAACTCTATGGGGCAGTTCTGCTCTGTCCTACAGGGTCACTATGAGTCAGAATCAACTCGATGGCAGCTGGTTGGGTTTATCTTTGGGTCCACCTCCCCAGATGCTTGTGCTGTTGGCCATCTGGCCAACCCTGACCACAGCCAACATGACAGGTCAGCTTGCCTCTTCTTGGTAGGGTCCACCCCCCAAGTCCCCTTTATACCAGCCGGTTTCCTCCCAGATGTTGGGTTTCCAGCCTGAGTCTCCCCTCATAGCCTCGTGTGAACCCCGTTTCCTTCCCATGCCCACTTTTGGGTTCTGTGTGTCCACCTCTTCCTCAGAGGTGGCGCACTGACCCAGTCCTGCCTGCAGGCATGTTTTCTTTGGCCCGAGCAGTAGCTGTAGAAAGTCTGGATTGGGTGCCAGCATTAAAAACTTGGGAGACTTCCCATACAGTTTAGAATGTTTGGCTTCTATTAAAAGACCAGAGAATCTGGTTACAAGTGTTTTGGTTTTTTTTTTGGTTGGTTGGCAACAGTTGACTGGAATGGAGAAGTAGCCACTGGCCCTTTAAGGCAGAGCCTGCATACCCCAATTTGCTGCAGACCCCACTGCTCCCTATTGCCTCTTTGACACTGAAGCCTCTGCTCTGGAGTTACCACTTACTACCAGATTTTCACCATGATTGTAGTGAAGCTGAGGGGAAAGTAAAATCTTTTTTCTCTTGTGACCTTAACAGAGGTAGGAAAGTTAGAACAAGTTCCACTGGAGATGAGGTCAATGTTATATTGTCACTGTGTAGTCAGCTCTGACTCAGTGTGGCCCTGCTTGCAACAGAACAAAGCATTGCCTGGTCCTACTCTCAGAATCAGTGTGCGTGGCGCGTTGTTGTGGCCACCGTGTGTCTCCAACGCCTTCCGGTCCAGGGGCCGGCTTTCAGCACCGCGTCACATAATCTGCTGTTGTGAACTGGCACTCACTGACTAAGTGGACGCTATCTTAGTCTGGGGCGGTCAGCCTGGGGAGTCCTTGGAGAAAGGTGAAAGTGGCCCAGGCCAGTTTCTGGGGGCTACTTAAACCTTCCTGGTGAGGCGGACAGCGTACCCACAGGGAGAGGTGGGCACTGTCTCCACTTTGTGGATGAGAAAACTGAGGCAGAAAGTTTGGTAACTGAGGCAACACAGCTAGCTGACTGGGAAAAATTGGATTTCAACCCATCTCTTAGGGGCTCCAAAGCCCTGTTTGGCTCATGCCCTTTGGACCTCTCTGATGAGCCCGTCCGTGTTCTGTCCCTCACAACGCTCAGGGGACCTGGGACTTTCTGTCCCTCTGTCCCTTTGGTCTTGTAGAAACTGACCAACTCCCTCGGGGTTTTGCCTCCTGTTTCTGCCCCTGGATCTTCCTCCTCCAAGTAGCCAAGTAGCCTCCCTGGTCACTGGTGGCCCTGTCCTCATTGCAACCACACCCTTTGTGATTGTCTTGCTTGTCTGTCTCCTAGGCAGTAAGTGCCTTGGGGCAGAGACCTACTCTGTTCACAGCTGCCCCCTCAGGGTCTACACATTAATAGGTGCTGAAAAAGTCCCTGGGTAAGGAGTAAAACGTGGCACTTCTGGTGGGGCCTTTGGAGGGGAGCGTATTGGAAGGAGGCTTTCTGAGGACAAGGCATGGCAAAGGGTGGGCATACCACCACAGCTGCCCTCCGAGGCGTCAGGCGTGTGCGTGCAGGGCCTCACTGCTCACTCTGGGACTGCCCAAGTGCCTGCTGGTTACAGCCTGACCTTAGATCTCCTGGGCGGCCCAGCGGCCATCTGTGCGGAGAGTGATTTCCAAGCCCACCAGTGCAGGCAGGGTCTCTGTAAGACCCCATGAGGTGGGCACCCGGTAAAGGGTGTCCTCAGCTGGGCAGGCTCACAGGGAACCCTGCACCCCTCTGTGGGGCTGCGGCCAGGGCTGTGCCCTGTCCTCACTCCCAGGGCATCTCTGTGGCACTGTCAGAATCTGAGAGTCCTGAGGACAGGCCAGGGAGGGAAACTGAGGCTCAGAGAAGGAACACATGGCCTGGGTCACAGTAGTGTCCCAGTTGCCACAGAGGAGTTTGCTTTGGGTCAGAGTCCAGGGCTTCTGAGAGTCTGGAGATGCATAGGTCTCTGTGGTTTTTGAGTTTCCAGATAAATTAAAACAAACAGAAGAATAACAAAACAAGGGTTTAAACATTGTGGTATGTTTTAATTTTTTTCACTGAACAAACTAGTATTTTAATGGATTTGAAAAACATCACATAATGCAGTTGTGCTCTTTAGAAGATAATTACAGTACTCAGAGGAAAGAGATGGATTCCTGTGTCCTGCAGGAGCCGTCTGGGAGTGGGCGATGTCACCACAGGACAGATCTTGCCTTCCGCATTGGTTCTTGCCCGTAGCTCCCTGTGACCATCAGTCAGAGTCTAAGATTGGGACCTTTCACGGGGAAGGGAAGAGGGCAAAGGCCAAATGAGACGGGCCCGGGTCAGATGGTCCAGGGTGTGCCTCCTACTGGGAGTGCGTCATTCCACTGAGCCTCCATTTGCTGATCTGAAAAAGGGGCACACGCTGCCTTATACTTGACGGGGCTGGTTTAGGATGGATGTGTATGATGCACTTGTCAGCGGCTGCCCAGTCAGCTCTGAGACATGGGGACCTTGTGTCTGTGGGGTCCTGTGTCTTCTCAGTGGTGGCTGTCATGAATTGAGTTGTGTCCCCCCAGAAATGTGTGGTGCCATTTGGCTAGGCCAGGATCCCCAGCACTGTGTGATGTTCTCGTCTGTTGTGAATCCTCCCTTGATGTCGTTAATGAGGGAGGATGGGCCGTGGTTGTGTTGGTGGGGCAGGACTCAGTCTGTGGGGCTCTGTTGTGCCTTGAAGCCACCTTTTGGTGTATAAAGCAAAGGGAAGCCAGGAGAGAGTTGGGAACCTCATACAATCAAGAAAGAAGCATGGGGTGCAGAATAGGTCCTTTGGACTCAGGTTCCCTGTTGGTCAGAAGCTCCCAGTCCAGGGGAAGATTGACGACAAGAGCGTTGCTCCAGGGCCGAAAGAGAAAGCCTTCGCCTGAAGCTGATGCCCTGAGTTTGGACTCTCAGCCTGCTTTTCTGTGACAAAATAACTTTATCTTTGTTAAAGCCATTCGCTTGTGGTATTTCTGTTACAGCAGCACCAGGTGACTGAGATGCCGTCCACTGTGGCGTCTCTGTGACAGCAGCGCCAGGTGACCGAGACGGGTGGTGGGGACTAAGTCATGGTTCATTAGCAGAGCCAGGATCCACTTCTTCCAGGTCCACTGGAGGGTCCAGAATTCAAACCCCAGAGTTCCTGCCCTTTCTGTATGACCTTTTTGCCCGCATAAGCTCATCTCTTGGTAAGGTTTCTGAACAATTTGCTGAGAGGACCTATCCGTTGAAAGCAAAAAATGGGATTTTTTTTTCTTGCGTCTGTTCCTTGGGGAAACTCTTCAAAGAGGATTCTTGTAATTTCCCATTATAAAATTTTATGTGCAATTACAGACAATGAACTTGGAGCATTAATTGGTCAGACTGAGATTTTCTGCTTCTGAAATCACTGATTAGGTAAAACCCCCAAACCCTTTCAGCACAAGAAAGTGGCCTGAGGAAATGACCTGCCAGAGGGCAGTCTGGGCAGCCCGCACCCCGAAGCTACCTGCATCTTGGGTTGTCTAAGAGAGGTGGCTGCTCCGTCTAGCAGAGCTTCCAGGATTTGCTGCGGGGTGAGCTCCTGGCGACAGCAGATCTCCAGCACCTGTGTGTGCGTCGTGGCTCCCCGCCTCGCCTGTCAGTGCGCAGTGGCTCTCCCTCCGTCCGTCCATGTGTCTGTCCACCTAACCAGCTGGCCAGCTGGCCAGTGCTGGTTGAGCACCGACTGTGTGCCAAGCAGCACAGTTGGGGTTGTGTGCTTTCAAGTTGGTTCTGAATCACCGTGACCCTGGAGGACTGAGTAGGGCTCCCCCCTACAGTTTCCTGGGCTGTGATCTTCACAGGCACAGGCTGTTGGGTCTTCTCTCCTGTAGAGACCTGGGGAGCTGAACCACTGACCTTTTGGGTAGCAGCTGAGTACTTCACCGTTGTGCCCCCAGGACTCTTGACTAGGGCTGCAGCCAAAACCAAACCCACTGCTGTCGAGTGCATTTTGACTCCTAGCGACCCTACAGGACCGAGCAGAACTGCCCACAGAGTGTCCAAGGAGCACCTGAAAGATTTGAACTGCCCACTTTTTGCTTAGCAGAGGTAGCACTGAACCGCCCTGCTACCAGGATTTCCACTGGGGGTAACAGGGAATGAAACAAATGACTGCCTCTCCTGGGACTGGCATCTCAGCAAGCCAGTAGGTGTGGTGATAGCATCATGCTTGTTAGAGGGCAGAGTAAGGGCTTGGAGGGGAGCTAGGGATGGGACGGGACAGGGACAGCAGGAAGGGCCAAGCAGTGTGGCCAGATCAGCAGGTCAGTGCTCCTGAGAAAGCGACGTGTGAGGGAGACTTGAAGATGCCAAGACACCAACCACAAGGACTTCTGAGGTGAGGGTGTCCAAAAACCCACTGCAGTCAGGCCAGCTCTCGGCTATGGGACAGAGAACTGCCCCGTCAGGTTTCCCAGGGCCCCCGGTGGATTCGGATCATGGAACTTTGGGTGAGCAGGTGTCGCCCTGAAGCACCGCACCACCAGGGCGCCTACCGGCATGTCCAGCCAGGAGGACAGCTGCGAGGGCAAGGTCCTGAGGGAGGTTGAGCAGGAGGAGGTGGCTGGGTGACGCGTGTTCACCACCGGGAGGGTCTCCACTCCAAGAGGAACAGGCAGAAGAGTCCCAGTCTGGTCCCATTTTTGAGGACTTCTTTGCTGTCTGCGGGGACTGAACCCTGAAGTCCCCACGGCAAGTGCTGGGAGCCTGGCAGTGAGGACAGAGGAACTCACTAGTTAGCTGTTTTAAGTGATCAATTGCTTGTTGAAATAATATTTCAGACGTATCTGGCTAAATACAATGTATTACTGCAACTAACTTTACCTGTTTCTTCTTTTTAAAATGGGGCTGCTGGAACACACTAGGCGGCCTGTGGCAAAACTGGAGGGAGATCGCCAGGAGTGCGCTTCATTGCCCGGGTGAGAGCGCCGGTGAAAACGGCGAGATGTGATTGGAGTCTCGGTGGGTCGTGACGCTGAGTTTAGTGACAGCTCTGGGCTGGGCCTCCACGGGCACGTAGGAGCAAGGCCTGGGTGGGCCCTTCTGAGCAAGCCACCTGGGAGGGCCGGCACAGACCTGTGCGCAGCCGATGGGGCTGCTCCCGGCATTTGGGACACAGGGATCAGAGCAGGGAGGCGTGGAGGCTGGGGGCCACTGGCTGCCCCTCTCTGTTGGTTTGTCCAGGAGGCAGGATCTCCCTAGATGCCTCCTGGGGTTCTGTCAAGATGGTAGATGGAGCCCTGGAGATAGGAGAAGCTGGGTAGCAGAGAGGGCCCCAAGACACTCTGATGGGCCTGGGGCAGAGGGAACCCTGACGTGTGAATGGAGAGATTTCTAGAGGCCAGGAGTGGAGTGGTGATGGGGCCGCAGGAGATGGGGCGACTGGGGGGCAAAGCCACCCCAGACCCAAGCTCTGCTCCTGTGGTCTCTGTTGGTGGGGTCGGGAGGGCAGCACAGGGGGACTGGGGAGGCCTTGGTTCATAGCAACTCTGTAGGACAGAGTAGCCCTCTAAGGGTTCCCGGGAGCATCGGCGGACTGGAGCTGTGGACCTTTTCGTCAGCAGCTGAGCGTCCCTCCACGGTAGGTTCAGGATACGTGTGGGCTGCACTGAACAAGGAGGGCAGTGTTGGGGCAGCTCTGACAGTGACGGCTGGGTCCCAGTGGAGATTACTGCCGACTGGACTGTGCACAGCCCACCTCTGTCCACGCTGTCCATCCCCTGGGCTCAGGCCTCTGTCAGCTGCCTCCCCCGGCCACTCCCAGGAGTTTTGTCACCCTCCCTTCTGCTCTTGTCCCCTCCATCCCTTCTCCTCACAACAGCCAGAGAGAGCTTGGAACAGCAAAAATCAGAACAGGTCACATCCCTCCTCAAAGGCTTCTCAAGGCTTCCCATGCTGACAGAATGAAGTTCTGCAAGGCCCTGCGTGACCTGTCCCTGGGCCTCTGCTGGCTCTGCTGGCTCACGTCTTAACACGCTTGCTTGCGGTCCTCTTTCCCTGGAGCTCCTCAAGCCAGCCCTGCCTTAGGGCCTTTGCACTTGCTGTCTTTCTGCCTACAGTGTTGTTTCTCAGGTCTTTGTCTGGGTGGCTTCTCATCATCCCTGTCTCCATGCAGATGTCTCCTCCTGAGAGAAGATTTCCTTGACCCCTTCAATTTAAGAAACCCTACGTTAACTTCCTAGGCTTAGGGTTACTCCTTTAAGGATAAAAATGACTGTGGACGTGGCCTGGGACCGGGCAGCGTTTTGTTCTGTTGGGCCCAGGGTTACGAGGGATCAGAGCTGACGTGGTGGCACCCAAAGGGACAGACTGCATCTTATTTTAACTCAGACCTCCCGGTCATGTTTCACCATCTGCAGCTTTCTAGTTGGGATGGCCATGGCCTGTGTGCGTGCTGGGTTTCCCTACCAGAAGGATGCCTCGTGAGACGTCATCCAGCTTGTCCTCTGCTAAGGGCCCCCCCAGCCAGCCAGGGCCTGGAAAGCAGCGGAGACTCAGTAAACACCTCTGAGGTAAGTGCCTGCATGCTCCTTTTGTGATGATCCCGCGCACTCTGTGTGCGGTGTCACATTTAACCTGGGGGCGGGTTCTTTGAGGCCGTCACAGCTGTCGTCCCCATCCTGAGTGAGCTGCACTTCAGAGAATGAGAAACTTACTCAAGGTGACACAGGGGGCAGCCACCCTCTTGGGGAGAAGATGTCTCAGACACTCTATGGGAACACTGACATCGATCACTGTGCTGGTGATTTTATTATAAATGCATATTATTACAAGCATTCAAGCTAGGACTCAGCTATGGGTTTCATTTTAGGGTGGTGAGGGTGGTCTTGTCAAACATCTGCAGCAAAGGAGGTGTTCTACCAGTTGTGGTGACAGAAGCCCAAACAGGCTCCCTGGTGTCCCAGAGGAGCCAAACCAGGGAAGCGTGTGTGTGTGTGCGCGCGCACGTGCATTCATACGTATGTATATACATTCACACACACAGCCAAAACCCACTGCTGTCGAGTCGATTCCGACTCGTAGTGGTCTTACACACACACACACAGATACCGATATAGAGATTATCTTAAAGAAATGCTTACATGGTGTTGTGCTGGAGGCTTCTCCTGACTCCTGCGGCTGCAGGGGGTGAGGACGCAACACCAGCAGGTTGGACGGCAGGCAGCAGGCCCGCAGGCTGTGGAGCTGAGGAATCCCCAGATTGGCAGGCTGCTCAGCAGGCCTCTGGCGCAGGTTCCAGGAACCGGAGGTCAGATGATGACGACCCGGATGCGGGTTTCAGAGTGAGCTTTGCCAGAAAGTCCATCTATTGGGTGCAGGCCATACCCCCAAGCGCATGCGTCTCAAAACTGACTGGCTAGTCACATCAGACAGAATCCTGGAGGTGATTAGAGCATATCACAACCCAGAGGATGACGACCTCATCCCACAGCTGCCAAACCACTGAGGGTCGCAGCCCAGCCAAGCTGACGCACAACCCTGATCTTTACACCTGGGGAAGGGGACGTGGGCTAGGAGCAGCAGGAACATCTTGCTGGGGCTGTATGCTGACCAGGGAGGTAGTTGCATGGGGTACCTGTGTGCGAAAGTGACAGCTGCATACCTGAGATAGGTTCCTTTTATTGTATGTCATATTCAGCTTTAAAAAATTAAATGTGATAGTACATGTGAGGTACAGTAAAGGACACGAGGTGGCAGCCCGGGGCCTCCCCGGGTCTGATGTCCAGTGAGGCGCCCTCTGGCTCCTCTGCTCTGCTCCAGCGCTTTCTCTCTGTGGCCCGCAGCCTCTACCGCACATTCCCTGCCAGGGACTGCTCCCAGGGTGACTTGCCTGTTGCCCCCTCGGCTGAGAGCTGCTTGCTGGTGGGCCTGATTCCCACACAGTCCTGGGACTCAGGCTGAGTACAGTGGTGTCTGCTGAGAGGGTGGGAACCTCTACGTGGAGGGAACATGGGTTTGTGCTTGCTCCTGTCACAGGCTTGGCACCTGTCCCTTGTCTGGGAAGGGTGTGTAAATTTGGGGTCTGCAAGTCTAGAGGAGGGGCACACAGGAGCCCGCAGCCTGGGGGATTCAGCAGGGCGGGCCCCTAGGGGGTACACAAGCCACAGCTTCGGCAGCTGCTGAAACCGGAAGTAAACTACCCCACCAAGCAAAGCCCGCTGCTGTCCAGGTGGTTCTGGTTCACAGCAGCCCAGCGTCTCAGGGCGGAGCTGCTCAGCGACCCTCTGTATGCAGGTGGCCAGGCCTTTTCCCGGAGATGACTCTAGGCACAGCCAGATGCCCATACTTGCAGTTAGTAGCTGAGGCTTAACTGTTGGGGGCACCTGGGAGCTTCCAGCCCCCCGTGGACTAGATGCTAACTTGCCACCCAGCCACGTGGAAGCAGCTGGCACGTCCACTTCCGAGGTGCACAGGCTCAGGCGGCCCTGGCTCTGCCAGGGTTACTGGGCAGCAGGAGCAGTGCAGGACCTGGGCCCAGGTCTGCTGACCCCAGAGCGAGGGCTCTTATCCTCACGTCTCCAGTTCAGTCTTGCTCCAGTGGGAAGGTAACAAGGGAGGAAACCAGAGCGCTCCCCAGTCCCTTCCAGTCCCCTGAGATCTCCTCACTGCTAAACACTTTACCCTCAGGTGTCTACTCTTTAAGTCAGACTGCCTTGTCGGTAGGAGTCAGCTGTGCTGTGACCGTCAGATGGTGTGCTCTCCAAAGGTGCACGTATATGAAAGCAGGAGAGACCAGAGTCAGGCCTGAGAGAGCACTTCCTGACTATGGTGGGGAAATACCATCTTGGGCAGGTTAGACAGGTTGAGTCAGAAAGTGGAGCCTGAGACAGGTGAGCTCTGAGGCCCTTCGGGGCTACAGTCTGACTCTCCACCACCTCTGAGGTCTCTCAGGCTGACGTTTGATTCTCAGTCATCTCACGCCTCTGTCTCTTGGTTATAGAATATGTGTTAACACATTTGCTGAGCTGACATTATTTTCGGTGTAAGTTAGGTGATAGCATCACATTAATCATATCGCACAACTGCTCCCCCTAATCATTGCTCAATTTCCCATCATCATAAACGAAGTTCTCCCTGCCCACCTCCTGCCCTGTAACTACTGATAAACGCTGTGTTTGCCTGTGCTTATTCTTTCATGTAAGTGAGAGCAGACGTGTTTGTACCTAGTGATTGATTTATTTCTCTTGGGACCCACCTTGGAAAGAGTGAGGTGGCTAGTGAGTGGGCTGGCCAGGGGTCGGGCCCCCAGGCCCCAGGCCCCTCTGCTTCTGGGAACCACAGAAGCAGCCCAGGAGGCCCAGAGCACACCCTGGGGACAGACAGAGCACCAGCAAACTTTTCCAACCAATTTTCCAGTGGCCTGAGGCTACCTCCGAGGACCCAGCCTGCTGTTTCTCTGAGTGTGGCCTCCCATGGGTGCAGGCCCTTGGCTGTGGGTGGTTGGACCTGGGCCCTCTCAAGTGAGCCATTGGCTCCACGGACCACTTCCCAGGAGGTCCCCTGACCCCAGAGCCTCACTTTCCAGTCCTCTCCCCCAGGGACTCACACCCTCGCCCCCTCCAGAGCCTGAGTTGCTGAGCATGGGCCACCGGGGACCCAAGGGACTGGGAGAAGCCTTGAGGAACCCCCAAGGGTCCCGCGCTCCCAGGGCCCGGTTGCCAGGCCCGCTCAGCCCCAGCTCCCTGCACTCCCTGTGGGTGGGGCCTCCCCAGGCCTGCTGGGAAGCCTGGTGGAGAACGAAACACTGCACAGGCTGACACACACTGTGGAGGGTGGTCTACGGGGACCAGCTGACAGGCGCCCCCCATGCAGGGTGAATTATGTGGCTGTCTCAGCAGCAGCAGGACCTCTCTCCCTGGGGACAGTGGTGGGGAGGCTGGCTCCTGTCCCCCGTGTGATCCCTCTCACCTTGGTAGGGGCAGCAGATGGAATGCAGTTGTTGGTTCTTCTCTTCAACTCTCGTTTGCCGAGTGTCAGCTCCGGACCAGGCCCCAGGGAGTCACTGGCTGTGGCCCGGAGCAGAGGCATGAAGTCCGGACCCCAAGGAGCCCAGAGCGCTGATGGTCTGGACAAACAGTGCACAGACAACCAGCAGCTTTTCCCGGAGCTACAGGGACTCTGGGACAGCGAAACAGAGCGACGTGACGGAGGATGGCCTCCTTGTGCCCCACTAACCGAAGTGTGACAAGTGGCAGCTTTGGGAACAGATGTGTTTCCTTGCTGTCCAGGAGGCCGGGACTGAGCTCAGAGTGGGCACCAGGCTCCTGGGGAGGACGGCTGTCTCTCAGTTCCCCTGGTTCCACGTTCCTCCGTCCGCAGCCTCTTCACATGCCATCCTGTCTTCCTCTTCGCCCTTCTTTCTGAGTCTTCTCTGCCTTTGTTTAATTTTTAAATACTGTTTGTATGAGTTTACTCATGGCGATGCTAGGGGCCAGGGTAGAACTGACCCCCAGGGTCGCCATGAGTCAGATCCGACTCCACGGCACTTGGCTGACTATGTGTTTAGCAGCTAAGGTTCCCATGCAATCCTTTCTACACAGATTGTTCAGTGACAGTGGTGACGTTCTTCACACTGCGTGAAGTCTTATGATTTCCATCCACTCCATCCTGGGGGCTGTGTGCCCCCACACCTGGTTGTCTGACCTGCATCCTGGGGGCTGTGGTGCACCCCCTGAACCTGGTTGCCTGACCTCCTTCCTGGGGGCTGTGGTGCCCCCCTGAACCTGGTTGTCTGACCTCCTTCCTGGGGGCTGTGGTGCCCCCCTGAACCTGGTTGTCTGACCTTCCTGGGGGCTGTGGTGCCCCCCAAACCTGGTTGCCTGACCTCCTTCCTGGGGGCTGTGGTGCACCCCCTGAACCTGGTTGCCTGACCTCCTTCCTGGGGGCTGTGGTGCCCCCCAAACCTAGTTGTCTGACCTGCACCCTTGGGGCTGTGGTGCGCCCTCTGAACCCGGTTGCCTGACCTGCATCCTGGGGGCTGTGGTGCCCTCCCTGAACCTGGTTGCCTGATCTCCATCTTGGGGTCTGTGGTGCCCCCCTGAACCTGGTTGTCTGATCTCCATCCTGGGGGCTGTGGCGCCCCCACACCTGGTGGTCTGATTGCCTCTTTTCAATCACAAGTGACCCCTGCACTGACGTGGAGTCACTAACAGGGTCACATCCATAACTACAGGATTCCAGCACACATTTGGGGTTCACAATTCAGACCCTGACAGGCGAGGAGTCTGAAACAGGGCAATCAGGGAAGGCATCTCGGAACTGGGGACATCTCCCCTGAGGTCTGATGATGGCAGGGACCTGCTGGGCAGAGGCTGTGAGGCAGGGCGTGCTCAGTGGGCGTTCCGAGCCGGGACGTGGTCAGGTGCTGTGCTTGGTTAGCCTGGGCCTGGCCAGCCGGGGCCTGGGCAGGCTTGGATCACTGTTGTCGGAAAGGCCACCGGAAGATCCCAGTGGGGAGTTGATGCTATCGGCTCTGCCTTCGGTGGACATTTCTCAGTTGATCTCAAGAGAAACAGATTGGGGGGTAAGTGCGTTCAGGGGCGACCTGCTGGGGTGGAAGGCAGACTGGAGAGGGCTTCCTGGGAACACTGGAGGCTCTGTGGGTGTGGCTGGCAAGGCCTGGGCTTCCACTTCACCTTTAGGGTAGCAAAAGGGCCGTCTATGGGGGCCTCTGTGCCTGGGTTACCCGGCCTTCTAGTCTACCGTCAGTGGCATTCTGCAGCACAGTGGGGTCAGAAGACAATTTAAAAATGGGGTTCTTCTAGCTCTGTGGGCTGTGGAGAATGAGGGGGGGACCACAGCTGCGAGTCCACCTCTGGCTGGGAGGAGATGCCAAGGCCTGGTGGCTGGTCAGTGAGCACCACTGGCCAAACCCAGTGAAGTGGCCCCAGGTGCCTGCTTCCCCCTTGCCTTCCAGAGAGTGAAGAGAGCCTTTCCCTTGGAGCCAGGGGACAGAGGGAAGCTTGTCAGTACGATTCTTGTTCTTACTGATAGTAACCCCTTCTGACAGAGACTGTGGGGCAAACAGCTTGGGAGGGTCACCAGGCGTGGCTCCCGTCACCGGCAGGCAGGACATACCTGGCTGTGAATTCCAATGAGAACATCCTGAGTTAGGTGTGGTGGAAGACAGATGTGCGTAGGGAACTATTACGTTGTCTCTTTATTTTGGTAAACTTTTGAATGGGCTCAGCTATGTCGTAAGTAGAAACTCCAGTGGCATACTGGTGAAGTGCTACAGCTGCTAACCAAGAGATCAGCAGTTTGAATCCACCAGGCGCTTTTTGGAAGCCCCAGGGGCAGTTCTATTTTGTCCTCCAGGGTGGCTGTGGGTCAGAAGCTACTTGGTGGCAACAGGTTTGCTTTGGTTTGAGTCTTTCTTAAGTAGTAATATCAATGAAAGCAGAAATTGGGTGGCATACTTTAGTTTGAATACCTATTAAATAAATATGTAACTAATAAAGTAAAAAAATAAAAGAACATGTCTATGACTGTCTGAAATGGTCCTGCCTGTCTGCAGGTGCTCCCGAGCCTGCCACACTGGGGAGTCGGGAGCCTCCTCACTGCACAGGGGCTCCGGGGGTCCAGCGGTTAGGTGGGGGCTGCTCCAGTGCACTCCGTCCCGTGGGGTCGCTGGGGGTTGGAATCGACTCCACACAGTGGAGGCTTTGTTGCCTCACTGTTCTGCAGTTACTGGTAAAACCCAGCCTCAGGGACCCCTGCATCACCGGCCGGACCTTAGAAACGAGACCACAAACCCCAGCCAGCTGCTGCTGGGTTGGCACGCCTCATGGTGACCCATGGGTGGCTGACCCATTGTTCTTTCAGAAAGTGTCCTCTTTATGTAGGTTCTAAGGCTGTACTATCCAGGAGAAATATAACGTAAGCTTCAGATGCAGTTTTGCATTTTCTAAATAAGTAAAAAGAAAACAGACAAGATACATTCGTTGGGCCCAGTGAGGTGTTTCCATCAGCAGCTGAGCAGGTCACCACAGTGCCACCGAACACAGAACGTGACCACTGCGGCATGCCACTGGTACACACTCGTGACAGAGGGGACATTCTTCACTTCACGTAAAGCCGCAGGGACTGGCGCGTGCCCTCGCTCTTGCCGCTCCCCAGTCCCGACCAGCCCCCTTCAGAGCCTGCCTTCTTTACCGCCGGCACTTTCTGCATTTTTGGAAAAAACTTCTGTGAACTTCTCAGTTTGTCTTTGAAACACTTAGAATTTAAGGCATTTTAGTTGGATACTTTTGACGGGTTTTTTTCCTGTACCCTTATCACTACAGAAACGGTATTGATGAATCAAATCATCTCTTTTGTGGCACTTGGGAGAATTTTAACTGTTATGGAAATGTAACCTGTTAAAATGAATCTATTTAAAAACAATTAGTCTTAAAGGAGAAAACCTACTTACTTCAGTTCGTATTTGTTTATAAATACGTGTATTCCTTTGAGTTTTACTTGTTAGGAGAGCTGAAAGATTTTAACTTGTTAAATGTTATTCCATAAAAGATTGCACACCTGTAAATTAAGTAAGAACAGACACCTAAAATGTCTTTGGGGTTTTAGATTCCCCACAGGGTTTGAATGGCTGGGTTTTGGAAGCAGGTCACCAGGCCTTTCTTCCAGTGTCCCCCTGGGTGACTTGGAGCCACCCGTCTTTTCATCTGCAGTTGAGTGCTTTAACTGTCACTCCACCCAGGGACCCAGGGCCTTAATAGTGCTCAGAATTGCTTGCTGGGTGGCTGACAGCTAGGTCCAGGGGCTCGGGGTCTCCTATGACCAGGAAAAGGCAGGCCCTTCAGCAGACCAGACAAAGCAGGGACCAGCTGAGCCCCAGCACGTTGTGCGGGGCCTGGGGTTCGGCTCGGGGCCCGTGGAAGCTGGCTGCGCCATCACTGGCCGTGTCCCCCCGCCCCGTGTTCTCTCGCACTCTTCTCGTGCACACCAGCTAGGCTTCTGACCCCCAGCCTGGGTCCTTTTGTCCAAGGGCTCTCTTTCCAGTCCACCTGCCACTCGCCACCACTGGGCAGGAGGTGCTGGAGAACCACCGGGCCCTGGAAGCAGCCCTGAACTGCTCACGACCAACAGAGCTGAGAGAGAAACACCCGGCTCTCTCATCCCTCAGGTGGGATCATTTGAGATGCCTTTCCCCACAGGCCTGCGCCCTTGCAGCCCTCAGTAGGAAGTGGCTCTAACCCACTTTTCAGTGGCTTCCTGCATTCTGTCCCCTGTGTCCTGCTGGCACCTCCTGGGTCCGCCTTCCAAGTAAACAGCTTGCACTCAAACTCTGCTTCTGGGGGAACCCAAACGAAGACGCTGGAAACCAAAAAAACCCAACCCAACCGCTGTCAAGGAGATTCTGGCTCACAGCAGCCCTACGGGACAGAGCAGAACTTCCTCCCAGAGCTTCCCAGGAGCACCTGGCGGATTTGAACTGCTGACCTTCTGGTTAGCAGATGTAGGACACTGGAAAATATTACATGTCAGCAAATGTTCCATGTCTGAGCAGCTCCGTTTTTCTTTTGGAGCCCTTCACTATGGCAGTTTGGGTGGGTGAGTGGGGGACAACCAGAAGCCGTCACACTCGCCGAGGTTTGTTTTCCACAGAGGTTACCCCAATTGGATCGAGCTTCTCAAAGACACGGAAACATTGTAATTAACACATGAAATCCTTACTTCCAATACTATTAAATTTGTTACGCTTATACAGTGCAGAGCATATTGAAAAGGCAAATTAAAATGTTATGTGTTAATAAGCTTGGATTAAATTGGGCTTTGAGAGTCGGAGCAGGGAAGTGATTCCCACATGGACCCTACACAGGGTTTTAAGGAGCCCTCCCCTCCCCCTGATGGGGGTACGGCGGCATGAGCTTCAGAAGACACAGCACTTGGGCGGACCCCCCCTCCAAAAGTAGTGATACGTATGTTTCTGTCACGGGTGCGTTTAGGGTGGGTTTCTCTGCACCTCACCCTTACAGCTATGTGGAGAGAGGAAGGGAAGCGAAGAAAGCTCTTGAAAGGACCTAGGGGTGGGGGCCTGAGGGAAGCCCCTGCAGAGTGAGCCCGGGCATTCAGAAGCACCTCGGGCTGGTTTTCCAAGTTTGGGGCCCTGAGAGAACCACCCGGGCCCCCTGGGCTGTGCTGCTCCCAGCCCACAGGCAGGTGGGACATGGGAACACCCAGCCAGCGGGCGCTGATGGAGGTGGGGAACCTTGTCACCACCTTTGGCAAGGCCACCCGTGGCGTCCCGGCCACACCAGGTGTGCCGCATGAGCATTCGCCGCTCCTCAGACTCCCCCTGGGGACCCTGCCCACCGCGGGGTCCCTTCTCCAGCCTCTACTCCATTCACTCTGCAAACCCTCCCTGGGCAGCCTCTTCTACTCCTGGCGTTTCTCCCTTCTCCTGCCCCTCTGTGGACGGTTCCGGATCTCTGGTCTCCATCTGGATCCCCCCAAACTTCCCATCCACTGCACACTGACCACCTCTGCCCAAATCTTTCCCAGGAACCCCCAAGCTCAACAAGTGGGGACCACTTCCCTCCCCCACGGGGGCTCCCCCACTGTGTGTCTGTCTCATCAATCCAAGCAGGGACCCGAGAATCCTCTTGGGTGCTAGTTGTCCACTGTGTACAGATCACCCTAAATCTTAGCGGCGTTGACACGGTAACATGTATCCTCCCTGGCTGGAAACAGTGGCTTAGCTGCATGGCTCCAGCCTGAGGTGTCCCGTGATGCTTCAGTCAGGATGTCAGATGGGACAGTTTGGCCAACCAGGCCTATCAGAGGCTATGGGCTCCTGGGCAGAGTGCTCCGGCCCACCACCCTGCCAGGCCCAGCCCTGGACTCTGGCTGAGACAGCTCCAGGTCACAGGAGATGGCTGGGAGGCAGAGCTTAGCCCTGCTGGGAAGGGGAACGAGGCTGGGTTGGCCCTGGGTGAGGAAGGAGCTGGACTTCCCCGGCAGCATCCAGTACTGAGGAGTGGTAGGGTCAGATTCTCACGGGAGCCACCCCTCGGGCTGTTTTGTAGAGAAGGGATCACACAGGAGACCACCCAGCAGGCCAGCTGTGGTTGTTCCGGTAAGAGTGGTGAGGACCAGAGTGCTGGCTGCACAGCGGAAGAGGAGAGGGCATCTTCAGGAGAGGACCGTGGGTGACAGCTGATAGTTAGCCCTCTTCCTGGGGGCTGTGGTCCGGGCTTCAGGGTTTGCCCCTGAGGCTGTAAGTCCAGCATGGTAGCTGGCAGGCCTGGGGCTGGGGTCTTTCTGGCCAAAAAGAACCAAGTGTCAGGATGAATAAAATGGACGCTGGAGAGTCTGAATTCCTGAGCAGGTTGAAGGAATTGCACCTAACAAAAAGCTTATCATTTTAACCCATTCAAGTATATAATTCAGAGACATGACTTTCACCGTGTTGTGTGACCATCACCACTGTCTACTTCTAGAAGTTATGTCACCCTAAACAGATACTCATGCTCCATGACAGTTAAGGTTCTGTGTCACCTTGGCTGGGCCATGGTGCTCGGTGGTTTGGCAGTTATGGTGTGATCACCCCCAGGATGGCATCTACTGTGAGTAGCCAGTCAACAGAAAGGGATTTTCTTTGGGGGTGTGGCCTGCATCCAATATAGGTGGACCTTCTGGCAAGGCTTGCTGGCTGTTGCTTGCCTGGGATCCTGCAGCTGGTTCCTGTCATCTGACCTGCAGTTCTTGGGACCTGAGCGAGCAACTTCCCTGCTGACTGTGGGTTCAGCAGCCCCTGGAGCCATGTCAGTTGGGAGAAGCCCCCTACCCCGACCCACAGGTTTGGGAGTTCCCGGCTTCTGCGGCTGGTTCTTGTCTGTAGTGATCTGCCTCCGACAGAACCAGACACCGCCTGGCCCTCCCTGTCACCGCACTGTTGCTGTGCCTCAGCGCACAGCCGCAGCCGCTGTGTCGGCCCGTCTCGCTGCGAGTTCTTCCTCTGACCCGCTGCTTCATTGAGGACGATGTCCTCGTCCAGGGACTGATCTGCCTGATGGCATGGGAGACGCAGTCTCGACACCCTTGCTTCTTCTGAGGCAGGCTCGGTGGTCCTTTGGGCGGTCCATGGTACACTCAACATTCTTGTCCAACACCCACTTCAGAGGAATCGATTCTTCTTCAGTCTTCCGTGTTCATCATCCAGCTTTCACATGACAGGAGGAGATGGAAAACACTGTGGCTTAGGTCACCGGCACCTTAGTTGTGGTGACATCTTCGCTTTTCAATACTTTAGAGCAGTCTTTTGCAGTCAATCTGCCCAATGCAGCGTGTCTTTTGATTTCTTGACTGCTGCTTCTGAGAATGTGGTTTGCAAATCCAAGCAAAATGAAATCCTTGACACTTCAGTCTTTTCCTTGTTTATCATGATGTGGTTTATTGTGCAGTTGTGAGAACTTTTGTTCTCTTTATGTTGAGGTGTAATCCACACTGAAGACTGCGGTCTGTAATCTGTATCAGCGCTTCCTCCTCCTCTTCCTCTTCCTCCTCCCCTGCCCGGTGCAAGCACTTCAAGTCCTCGTCTCTCTCATCAAGCAAGGCTGTGTCGTCTGCAAGATGCAGATCGTTAACAAGTTCTCCTCCAGTTCTGATGCCCTGTTCCTCTTCACATAGTTCAGTTTCTCGGATTACTTGTCCAGCTTCTGTGTAAGCCGTCTTCTTGTTCTCTCTCCACAGACACCTGTATATGGATGTTTCAGTGGTTTTGCTTCTCTAGAGAACCCAGCCTGCGACGCCCTCCAACTTCCAAAGAGACACTCCGTAGCCCTTCAAGTAGTAATTCTTCATTTCCCTTTCCCCTCAGCCGTGGTACCCACTGATAAGCTGTGGTCTCTATGCATTGGCCTATTTTAAGCATTCTATATCTGTGGGATCAGGCAACATTTGTCTTTTGGGGGCCGACTCATTTCATGCGGTGCTGTCTGCGACTCCCAGGAGCTCCTCCCGGCAGCGAGCTTCTCCCAGCTCCCAGCGTGCCCAGCTGTACCCGCTGGCTGTGTGATGTATCTAAGGTCCCACGGTGGCACAGGTGGCTTGTGCCCGACCCCTGGGCTGAAGGCTGGCAGTGCACACCCAGGAAGAAGGGCCTGGTGATCGGTGAAGGCTACAGACAAGAAAATCTGCTGGGGCCGCTCTGCTCTGTAGGCAGCCACCTCAGCATCAGTGGCTTGGGGTTTTGGCCCTCAGCCCCCCAGGTCCCCCTTCCGTGGCTTTTCATCACTCTTAGAAAGAACCGAAACTTCTTAGCTGTGACCTGCCCAGTCTGACCCTTCCTTGTTCTCAGCCCCTCAGAATGAAGGAATAGCAGGGATCTTTCCCTCCCATTTTGCAGAAGGGTAAGCTGAAGCTGCAGCTGTCTTAGAAGGCAGAGGTGCTGACTCATTTGTTGGACTCTCCTGGCTCTCAGGGTTCCACTGTCCTTGGGAAAATTTCTGGAGCCAGAAATGTGGAGGCCCACAGTTGGGGGTGGAAACCCCGGTGGCGTCGTGATTCAGAGCTGTGACTGCTGCGACTGTTCACCAAAAGGTCGGCGGTTCAGATCCACCAGGCGCTCCTTGGAGACCCCACGGGCAGTTCTATTCTGTCCTGTAGGATTGCTAAGTGACAGAATCAACTCAAGGGCAACAGGTCTGGTTTGTTGAGTAGAGGGAACGGACTAGGGAGAGGGCAGGGCTGGGGGCTAGCTGGGAGCAGGGCCTCCCCACTTCCACAAACACACACCACACCTGCTTCCCTTGGGGGGCAATCTCTCTCACAGGCAGTGAGGCCTTGTCTTAAAATGCTGCGCTGACAACATGAAGATCCTGGTAGGAAATTTCTTAATTTCCACCTGCTATCAATAAATTCAAAGTTGTACAGAACACGGTGGGAGCCAAATGACACACACAGGTGAACTGGATGGATGGCAGGGCCGCTGTCCACAGACCCCACACTAGGAAAGCCCAACAGGGGGGCTGGGGTCCTGACCCTGACTACAGGAGAGCTACAGAGACAGCCGCCCCGCTCTGCCCCAAAGACGCCCGATTTACGGGTTGGCGGTGGGTGTCTTTGGTGAGCCCAGCATCAGCTGAAGGCCTGGACATCCGGCGTGGACATCCTATAGGCAGTCCCACAGGTAATGATCTGAGCCAGGTTCAGGCTGTCTGACTCCCCTAGGGTTATGCAGTCCTGGTGGAGTGAGCTAATTTTGGAACCCAGGTCCCAAGTGTGTCTCACTCCCAAGATTAGGGTGGGCACTGCCTGCAGGGCTGGCGGGGGCAGGGTAAACCAAGGAGACAGAATAGGGTTCTAGATGCCTGGGTGATGCTGGAGCTGACTGCTGAATGAAGGGTGTGTGGCCTGAACCCCCTAAAGCTACCTCAGAGGACAGTCCTGCCGTCTGCTTCTGAAAGGTCACAGCCACCAGAAACCACAGGGAACACAGTTTTACTCTGCAAAGTTGAAACTGATGGCAATGTGTTTGGGTTTATAACAGAGTGTGGGAGGAGAGCCCAGGCTTGGCGACAGAGCTTCGCACAAATACACGCACCAACTGCACAGCAACACGCTGACCGACGCGGATCTGTGGGCCCCCAGCTTGGAGCCCTCCTAACGCCCCGTGAGCCTGCCATGCGTCCCCGTTGATCTCTCCTGCTGCAGGGATAGAGAAAAGCAGGAAGTGGCAGGCCTGAGCAGCCAGCGCCCGGGACCGGCCCCCCGGCTCCACGGCCACCGGCCCAGCTGCACTAACCAGCGGCCCTGCGGCTCCGGGGGCTCCCGTCTCCCCGCACCTCCCCGACGGGTCTCGACCTCGTCCCTCCCTCCAGCGCCTCCGTCTCTCCAGGGCCTCTGCCCAGCTGCCGCCCTGGCGCTGGCCCCTTGACCTTCCGACCTGGCCCTGCCCTTTGCCTCCAGCCCCCATCCCACCCGCGGCTCGGCCTCTCGGGGAGGGTCTGGGGCGGCTGGCCCGCCCCTTTCCCCGTGGCCCCCTCCGGCCTCTCCGCCGCGGCCCCCTCTGGGCTCCCTCCTCCCCGCCCCCTCTCCTCCCGCAGCGGCAGCTTCCTCCTCTGCTGCCCCCTCCTCTGCTGCCCCCCCCACAGCTCTGGAATTCCTGGTGGAACCTACCGCTCCAGCCGAGTGTGCAGACAAAGGCTCAGAGTGTGCGCGTCCGCGTGTGCAGGCCAGGGCGCACGTCGGGGGAGCGCCCCAGCCCCCTTCGGGTCTTCTGAGGGGCGTGCGCTCTTGCAGCCAGCGGTGTTTATGTGCTGGGGTATAATTTTTTGTGCACACACACCCAGTGAGCTCTGGGGAAACTTTTCTGAAAATCTTGGGCTGGCAGTTTAAATATAAAAAGGCTTTGTTTAATGCCAGAAGCGTCCCCTCGCGCCTACAGTCGCAGCACGATCACCTGCGTCCCCGCCCCCAAAGGCAGAGGGGACCTGCGCAGAGGTTTCCTGTCTCTGAGAGGAGGGACTTTTCCAGACCCTTCCCCATTCCCCACTTCCCACAAAGGCAATCTTAGGACATTCCCCAACCTTCCCAATCTCTGGCCCTCTCCTGGGACTGGGTCTTTCCCCCTCAAATGCCTGTGAGTGCAGAAAAGATTCCAGCAGCATCCTGGCTGTGGAGTTCCGTCGTGGAAGGCCCAGAAGCCCCTGGGGGTGGGAGGTAGTCTTGGAGAAGGTGGGGAAGTCCAGTGTCTTAGTCATTTGTTGCTGCCATAACAGAAACATCTCAAGTAAGTGGCTGTAACAAACCCATCTATTGTCACAGTTTGGGCGCCTGGAAGTCCAGTTCACTGAGCTGACTGCGGGGCAGGAGACCCTGGGGCGTCGGTTAGGGGACAGGGCCGGCCACTAACCAAACGTTATTGTCCCTTGAGCAAGGGGTCAAGGAACCCGGATGACACAGAGGATAAATGCTTGGCTGTTAACTGAAAGGCTGTGAGCCAAAGTCACCTAGCGCTCCCATGAAGATGACAGACCAGAGAACCTGACGGGGCTGCTCTGCTGTCACACAGGGGCTGCTGTGGGGATCCCACGACACCTGAGAGCAGTGAAATGGGGATCCACTTCACTTGTTTTTCTATCACCCTTGAGCTAAGAATAGTTTATATATTTTTTAAATTGTTAGGGCAAAAATAAGAATAATATTTTGGAATGTGTGAAAATTAAGTGAAATTCAAATTGTAGTGTCAACAAATAAAGTTTTATTGGAACGCAGCCATGACCTTCTGTTTCAGTCCTCTAGTGCTGCTCTAACAGAGACACAGTCTGGTAGGCTACAAGTCCAGAGTCAGGGTGTCTGCTCCAGGGGAAGGGTTTAGCACTTTGTTGGTTCTGGAGGAAAGTCCTTGCATTGTGTCAGCCTTTGGTCAGGGAGCATCTTCCTGCAGGAACCTCAGGTCGGAAGGACGTGCTGGACTCCTAGTGCTGCTTTCTTAACGGTGTGAGGTTCTCAACTCTCTGCTTGTTTCCCTTTCCTTCTATCTTGTGTAAGATTAAAGGATAAAGCTGGTACAAGCCACACTCTAGGGGAACTCCCTTTACAAAGGAGCCCGGAGGTGACCTTAGGAACGGGGTCACCACCTGTCATGGACTATGTCCCACCAAAGATGTATGTGTTGATTTCATTTGGCTGAATCCCAGTATGGCACCCTTTCTCCCATGTGTTGTGAATCCTGCCTCTGTGAGATGGGTGATGGAGAACGGGCAAAAGTTGTGTTAGTGAGACAGGTCTCAAGCTACAAGCTTGTGGGTTATAAGGGAGAGAAGTGAGCAGAGGAAGTTGGGAACGTCATACCACCAAGAGAGAAGCACTGAGAGCAGAGCACGTCCTTTGGCCCCGAGGTTCCTGCACTGAGATGCTCTTACTGGATTTGGACTCAGGCTACCAGACTCTGTGATGGTGCCTCACCCTGAATGGACTTGCAATTTATAAGTGGATCTGCGGCTTACTGGACTGTGTCAATAAAGCGTCTCTCCTTGTGAAGCCTTCCACTTGTGGTATTTTCTGTTGGAGCAGTACCAGGTGACTAAGACGCCACCTCAATCCTCTAACACACAGCACAGGAAAATCACAGAATGGAGACCAGTCATAAAATACTGTAGATCACGGCCCAGCCAAATGGCAAAACACATTTTTTGGGGGGATACAGTTCAATCCATGACACCTTCTGTTGACATGTGGTCTGTGACAGAGACTGAGACCAATTCTAGGGCCTGAAAAGCCCAAACTCTTCACTTGCTGGCCTTTTGCTGAAGTCCCCGAGCCTGCTCCCAGTTGTCAGCTCTGTGAGAGCAGCTATTTTTGCTCCTACGGAGATGCTTAGCGTGCCACTGTGCTCAGGACATGCTGGCAACAAAAGAGATGCCCAGTGATACTGGCCGCATGAGGAGCTTGGCCCCGGCAGCAATGGGGGGGACTGAGTTTCCCACAGTTCTCTCCTCCCCCAACCCCGCGGTAGGTCAGGACCCTCCCAGGAGGCTCCCCAGACTCCTTTCTTCTCCTTCCTGCTGTGAAGCTGCCACAGTGGAAGGGTAGTGATGGGGACCCACAGGGAGGACCCCAAGTTGCCTCTGCCGAACCTGCTCCAATGCTGTGGCTGACCAGACAGTGGCCGGCCTTAATGGGAGCGGTCCTGTGTTTGGAGTAAGGCTGAGATGGACAGCAGCTGCCTCCCACAGCTGTGTGATTCCTTGGCCCCTCCTGACGAGGTAGGGGACAGACCCCCGTGGTCTCCAAAGGAGTGTCTGCTGCCATCACTGCAGGCCCCTGTGCTGAGCTCAGAGACTCTCCTGGGGTTCTGCTGTGCTCTCGGGAGGCGGGCGGAGAGAGAGGACTGCCTGGGTGGGGTTTTCTTCGAAGGTGCGGGGCTGATGACTGGGCAGTGTCCCTACTTGCCTCCTGTCGTGGGGAAGGTGCCCCCTCCCTCGGGTGACTGGGCTGGTTGGTCGTGGGGAAGTCCAGCCTGCAAGTCCTACTGCGTGTCAAGCTCCGAAAAAACGCTCAGCCCCTGCCAGGTGGAGCTCACCGCCTTCTGAGACATACCCCGTACAACGCAGTCAGATAAAGGTAGGAGGCTCCGGGGAACTGATAACTGGCCCCTGTCTCCAGGCACTGCCCCAAAGAGGTAACCCAAAGGCCAAACACAGGAAAAGAAGTTCACATGATTGGTGTTCCAGAAAAATGCAGCTTAGAGCCACTCGCCACCCTCTGTGTGTCCGCAAGATCAGCAGGATACACATGAATGATGTCACAGGCTCCCGCCGTTATGGGGGGCACCCGCCGTTATCGGGGGCACCCGCCGTTATGGGGGGCACTCTCAGACATCGTCAGCGGGGACAGCTTTTGTGGGGAAGAAATCTAGCAATATATGCTGAAATGTAAAATGAATCAATCTCTATGTTTTGTCCAGAAACCATACTCCTGAGATTCTAGCCTGAGAGTTAAAGTAAATATGCAAACATATTTATTAATTATCAAGCTGTTTTTTCAGGTGACAAAAACCAGAAGTATTTATGCTCCTCAGTAGATTGAAGGTGAGACTGTGGTGCCTGAACACACGGGGTGCTCTGTGGCCGGCGTGAGTCGGTATGTCCCAGTGGCCCCAGAGGGCGGCTCTGACGCGTGGTCAGATGAGGAAAGCCAGGTGGCCAAGCGTGCTGGGTCCGTGACAGGGTGCACCTGGCGCCAGAGTCTCAGCCACCACCACAAACGGGCTCTTTGTACCTGCTAGGTGTTTTCAGGACCCTCCCCTCGGGGATCGAATAGGCATCAAATGCTCTTCAAAATCGACATTTGCGTCAGGGCTCTGAGCTTCCCCTCCGAGGCGTGAGCACCTGAAGAAGCCACTGTTGCTGTCCAGTAGGTTCCCGCTGCTGCCGACCCCGCGTGTGACAGGGAAGGGCTGGGCGCCGCAGTTGCTGCCAGCTGGTCTTCAGAGGCGGAGCACCAGGCCCCTCTTCTGAGGTGCTTCTGGGGGGACTCAGGCCTCCCCCTTTTTGGTTGCGTCACTCAGTGCCTGAACACGGGGTCTCTGAGATTACGGCTCCGTGGCCCCCCTGGGCAGGCCGCCTGACCCCTCAGCTCTGTTTCAAAGTAGGAGACTTGGTTTCAGTTTGGGGGTAGGGAGTGCCTAGGAGATGTGGCCTGGAGCTCCTGGTGAGCAGGATTGAGAGAACATCAATTGTCCGTGTCTACGGAAGGTGCCTTTCACAAGCATGACGTTTTACTGGGGACATGGTGTCACATTATTTTCCTCAAGTGTGAAATCGAATCGTTCCTAACTAAATATTAGAAGGAAAGCACTGCTTCTTGGAGACTGGGGCAGCTACCCCCCGTCCCCACATGACACACGCCTGACACAACTGCCTGAGGCTTTGTATCTCCCTAGCCGTCTGCTGTGTCTGTCTGAGCATCCGCCCGTCTAAAGTCAGTACAGCAAGGTCATGCTTCAGTCAAGGTGCTGAACCCTAAGGCTGGGCAGGTGAGACTGCCCGCTTTGGGGGGAGGTGGGCCTTGGTTTCAGTCCCCTAAGGGCTGTGGAACCTGGCGCGACAGCCTCTCTCAGCGTGTTTTCCCTCCTGTGAAAGGAAGCCGTTCCCATGAGCCTTGCTTGTGTCAGCTTTGGTGGGGCACTGGGTCGGGGCATGGGGGGAGGCGCACTGGGAAAAGGGTGGGGGGGCCGATCCCTCGGCCAGCCCGAGGGTTGTCGGGGTGGGTAGCACTTCACCCTCGGTTCAGATACCGGGCAGGTTCCCTGAAGCTCCATGGCAGAGGGTCTGCGGGCCTTTGGTTGGTGTCCCACAGAGAGGGCATCCTGCTTGGAGCTCAGGGGCGTGGGAGTGCAGGAGACCCCAGAGCCGAGGGGGTGCTGGGCCTCTCCCACAGGTGCCTGAACCCCTTGGACTGGGCACTGGACTCTGTATGAACTGAGGTGCAAGCTGGAGGCCTGCAGGCTGAATCTTCTATGAAACATGGGTAAACACTTGAATCAGTTGTCAGCACTGGGGGGAGGGACATGTGGAGCCGCCAGGTGGCTGCCACCAGTCTCTGTCAGGGAGTCAGCCCTCTTCTGGGCAGTCTGTTTGCTCCCTGAGTCAGCTTGGTGCTGCAGACCCGAGTCTGTGACCCCCGCTATTCCGGGGAAACTGAGGAATTAGGGAACACTGTGTCAGACACTGGGCTAGACTGCCTGTACCTACGTCCCCTATCTTGTCCCTCAAACTGTCCTCCCCACTTGGGCAGAAAGCTTTCTGCCTGCCGGCCATGTTCCCAGTACCTGTCACTAGGTGGCAACCTGCTCTAACCTCAGTTTCCCCATCTTTCCCACCAAGAGTTTGGACTCAGTTGCCTCCTAGGGCCCTCCGGGTCTGCAGCTCTGGGTCCCATGGTCCTTGCATGGGATGTGGTGGGGTGGTGTGGGGTGGAGGTGGGGGCTGCTCTTTCTTTGTCCTTGACAAACAGGCCCTCCAGGAGTGCTTGGCCTGGCTGGTTGACTGCTCTGCTCCCAGGGGTGGGAGAGAGTTCCGAGTGCTGGCAGAAACTTCCTGGATCCACCCCTTGTTCCTGCTGTGGACTTGGCTCTGGCCGGGGGAGCTCCAGGGCCTCTCTCAGTGGGTGCCGGAGGCTGGGGCTGCCTTTGTGGGCTGCAGGAGGCCAGCCAGGCGGCTGTGGCTGCAACCAGCCCCTGCCCAGGCCTGGGAGACGGTTTTTTTCCCTGTGTTTTGCAGCTGGGACCGTTTATAATAGGAAAAAAAGAGAATGACCAGGCCTGCCGGCTGGAAAATAAAGAGACTTAAAAAGAAAAGAACCCGGCGTGTCCTTCTCCCGCGGCGGCTTTGGTCAGGCAGAAAGTTTCAGTTCCTTGCTGAAAGGCATTTAGGCTTTTGAAGTCCCCTGCGGGAGCTCTCCCTGATCCCTGGGAAGCCAGCCCCTGACATATCCCAGTGTGGTGGCCAGGTCGGGGCCGGCCACTCAGGAGAGGCCACAGCAGGCCTGGGAAGCGCTATGGCCGGCTGTGTCCACTAGGCTGTGATGCCAGTCCCCCTGCTTCTGTCCCACTGAGTCCAGGCTGCACCAACTTCTCTTGCTGGCCTTTGCAGGAATTTCCTCTGTTCCCTCTGGCGTCGAATTCTGGCCTGGTTGTGCCAGAGGGTGAGAGTACCCTCAGATCTGCTGCTTAGTTCAGCGGGAGAACTAGAAGAGACTTTGCAAGTGGTGACTGAGGCCCAGAGACGGCCTGCTCTAGGCCACTCAGGGACCCCAAGCTTAGCGGTGGACGTTGTACTCTTTGCCTGGAAAGGTCACCAAACAAACCAGCAAAGTCAGTGTCATAGAGCCCAGTCTGGCTCACGGGGACCCCACAGCTCACAGTCACTGACCACTTGTGAGTACAAACCGTGACCGCTCCAGTGTCTGTCCCTTGTCCCTCACTGCAGCCATTTCTGGTCCCCAATGAGGTGCTGGCCCCTGTTGGGGGAAGAAAAGCCTGATGGCCTATTCCTGTGGGCAGCCCCTGGGCAGGGTCACAGCCGTGCCCATGACCGAAGAACAACCGCAACCCAAATATAGCAAGCAGATACCAAGCGCCTCAAATCAGGGCTGTCAGGTCGACTCTGGCTCGGTGGCCACGTTGTGTGTTGGGGAGGAGATACTCCACAGGTGGTTGGTGCTGAATTGGGGGGCAGGTTGCCAGGCCTTTCTTCTGAGGTGTCAGTTCCTTGCTGAAATCCTGGCTGGATGACCGCTCTGCTCCGCGGGGTGGGAGAGGGTTCTGAGTGCTGGCAGAAACTTCCCGGATCCACCCTTGCTCCTGCTGTGGCCTTGGCTCTGGCTGGGGGTCTCTGGCTGGCCTCAAACTGCAACCTTTTGGTTAGCAGATGAGTGCATTACCTTGCTGCACCACCAGGGACTCCCACCAGGCACCTCCTGTTTGCTGAATGGGGCCGAGTGACTGAGTAGTCAAATCTCACCCCCGATGCATCTCAGGAGCAGCCACGAGCACTTCCCAACTCAGACCAGAAGGAATCATGGTGACCAGGGAGAGTCCGTGGGTGATGCCCGTCTGATCCACGTCCAGTCGTGGGGTGACACAGGATGGTACACGGACACGGGCCCCCCTCAGTCGGGGCGTGTGCCGCACGCTGAGTGCTGAGGGCTGAGGGCTGTGTGCTGAGCAAGTCCCCACACTGGCTCCTCTCAGCATCTGCATGGAGTGCCACCAAGAAGGGGTCTGTGGTGACTTGCCTCGTTGCTGTAACTGTCTTGTGCCATCGGCCTCGTTCTCTTCCTTTTGTAAAGATGTTAACTTGCCACTGTGTGTGTGGCTGGTAAAGGCCAGTCTGGGATTTGAGCCCAGGCCCTCCTGGCTCCATGGGTGAGCTCTCGTCTTAGGACCCGGATGCTGTGCGGTGGTCCTATCTACTGAGAGCCGCCTCTGGCTGCCCAGGTGAGTGTCCTGCTTCTGCAGTCACCACCGTCCACTGGCTGTGATGGCACCAGGGTAGCAGGGGACGCATCCAAGTCTAGGGCCGACCAGTGGGGCAGGCGACTGTCTACTAGTCCGACCTCTGTCGGCCATCTGCTGAGCAGTGCCAGCAGTTTGTACCCAAATGTAAACTGAGAGGCCAGCCAGCAGTGCCACAGAAGGACGTCCCCGGATCTCAGTCCATGAAGAGGACCTGACGGAGCGGTTCTGTCCTGCAGGGCGGCTGATCACCATCGGCTGGTTTGCGCCGTCTTCTCTCTTCCTGTGTTCTGCACCAACTCCGTACAAGCGTCACAACATTCTCAGCCCCTGTGGAGCACTGGAGGTATGAGGGGGGTGGTGTAGACCGAGCAGTGAGGACCCCTCTTCCCTCCTTCCTGCCCACCCCAGTGTGTTGTGAGGCCTGATCCAAGGACAGTGCAGGAAGCCTCTGGCATGTCCCAGGAGCCTGGGTGGATCTTGTCACAACAGGAGGGAAGGTGGGTGTGCGAGGAAACAACCAAATATCAGACGTTTTTCCCAAAACAGTCTGAGCCGATTTGGCCCTGCTCACTCTCCGACGACTCCGGGAAGCCAGCATCGGTCGCCGAGAAGACTGGATGCAGGTGAGAGTGTGCTGCCTGCCCGCAGCCCCCTGTCAGGTGACCGTGAGGGCGAGTCTGGTTCCCAGTTCGGCCCCCTGCGCTAGCGCCAGCTGCTGAACAGGTGTTCAGTAGGAAGGCAGGGCCACGTCAAGGCCCAGACAGCCCCTACCACCCACTGCCGGCTCAGTGAAGTCCCACTGTCTGTCCTTGAAGTCGCTGATCCCTCCCAGGTAACGGGTCCATTCCAGGCAGCCTGGCACCTTCCCAGGTGGGGTCCTGCACCCTCCACTGAGCACCACACAGAGAAATCCTAACCAGCTGCTGGTCACTGCCCCTTAGGGACCTGGAAGAGGGGGCGAGGGGTGCGGGGAGGCATGTGTAAGGGTCCATGGGACCTTCACGCCCTGATCATGCGAGGTGGGGTCTCGGCAGGTGCCAATGCAGAGCATGCTCAGACGCTGACCGGAAGGTTGGAGGTCTGAGCCCACCCAGAGGCCTGGCAAGCTCCTGAGAACCCACAGCCAGAAACCCCGTGGAGCACGGCTCTCCTCAGACACACAGCTGTGTGAGTTGGGATTGAGCTGATGGCAGCTGGGGGAGGCCGCGAGGTGGGGGTGTCCCTGACCACGTGTGCTCACCGTGCATCTGAGGGAGCCACGCGAAGTGGGGGTGTCCCTGACCATGTGTGCTGACGTGCCTCCAGCACCTCTCCTCTCACCACCAACAGCCTGTCAGCCATGTAAATCTATCACTGTTTTGGATATGCAGTCTGCTAATCACCCGAAGTCCAGTGCTTGCCTGAGTCCCGGATGGCAGGAGGATGTGTGGCCAGTTCTGTGGAGTGTCCCTGCCGGCTGCAAGCCTTGCTGGAAGCCTGAAGCAGTGTTCACCTGAGCACTCCTTGTTAAAACTTACAAAGGCTGGGGCATAATAACACTGTCACGATACGGTTTTTTTTCTGTAAGTGAGTTACAGACATGGTGAAACCATTTTATTAAGAAGTGGCCCCAAAGCCAGGACCCAGGACTGATGTGCAGTGGGCTCCAGGCAGCGTGGAGGGAGCCTGGTGGGAGCTGCCAGGCCGGGGACAGGAGCCCAGGCCGTAGGAGGGCCTGAGTCCCCAGGATCCTCTTGCCAAGCTGGCCTCCTTGCCGCCTTGCGGATGACGACACTCAGACACCCCAAGAACCAAGGAGGAACCAGAAGTGGCTTCCCCAGCCGAGCAGAAGGGCAAGAGGAGGAGGCGGTCTTCCCATCTGAATCACTGTTTTGGGCATCAGCCTGTCACGGCCCCAGGGAGGCAGCTGTCTGTGTCCACTGCTGGCCTGATGGAGCCGCAGTCATGGGGTGCAATGGGGCTCCTTAGGGCTGCTTCGGTTGTCTGGTGCTGCTCTAACAGAGACAGCACAAGGGATGGCTTTAGCAGAGAAGTTGATCCTCATGCAGTCCGGTAGACTACAAGCCCAAGTCCAGGCACGTCCGCTCTTCTGGCCCTGGAGGGATGTCTGCACAGCACCTGTCTTTGGTCAGGGAGCATCTTGGCGCAGGAACCCCAGGTCTGAAGGCTGTGCTCTCCCGGTGCTCTGCTCTCAGTGGTGGGAGGTCCCCAACTCTCTGCGTGCTCCCTCTGTTTATCTCCCCAGGATGAAAGGAGAAGGGTGTTCAAGCTGCACTCCAGGGAAACCCCCCAGCAAGGGTGCTGCAGACCCACCCGAATCCTCTTTTAAGATAAGCATCTTACCCATTAGCCACAGGAGAGATTAGGATGTATCCCGTAGGAAAATCACAAGGTGTTGGGAATGATGGCTCGGACAAATGGCTACCCACATGCTGGAGGGTACACAGTTCAGTCTGCGACAGGGGGAGTTTCTGGAGCTCCTGCAGGGAGTTCCCTCCAAAAACTCCAGCTGAGAACCAGCAGCAGAGCAAGGCAGTCTCTCTCCTGTCTTGGGTTCGTCTGTTGTGAGGCCTCGGAAGCTTCTGGCCCTGGGGACAGCCCCGATGTTGCATGTGGTGGGTGGCTGCTGGCCCAGGGTCCCGGAGCCCGCTTGGCCTGCTCCCAGTGTGTGACAGGGTCTGGCTCCTGTATGTCCCCAGGATGTCCCCTGTATGTGCCCAGGGAAGCCTGGACTACACCACGAGGTGTGTCACTGAAACACAGCAAACGAGCAAAAGAGAAAACGGGAAAATAAAAAAACTCATTCAAACCCAAAGTCTTCTCAACAGACCTGCAGCAGCTATGGAATTTCTAGGAAGCCGGGCCAGGTCTGTCTGTCTTGAGGACACAGCTGGCTGACATGGGACTTGTTCACAGGGCTGTGGGTCTGCACCTCATCAGGGACGTGGCGAGGAGCCCTGTGGTGCGGTGGTTAAAAGCTGGGCTGCTCAGCGGGAAGGGCTGGCTGCATGGACCCATCAGCAGCTCAGCGAGACAAGACGTGACGGCGGCTTCTCTAAAGATGACCGCTTTGCCAACCCCGCGGGGCAGTTCTCCTCAGTCCTGTAGGGCCGCTATGGGGCAGAGCCAGCCTGCCCGTGATGGTCTTCGCTGTCTTTCGGAGTGTGAACATGGTTGACCTGAAAGACGCAAAGAAAACCTTCAAGGCTTGCATCGCCACGGGAGGGCTCTGTGGGGAAACGACACAGGATGCACCGAAAGAGGGCGGGCTGGGCAGAGTGTCACTGCCCCAGAGAGAGCTGGTCAGCGGCCAGCCGTTTCAGGGGGCAGCGTTCGACCAGGAACGGACGGTGCTGAAGGAAGCGTCCTAGCTGCTTCCAAGGCACCTGGCGGAAACAAGGCTCCAGGAGGCGGTGGGCACCAACTGAGATGTCTCAGCCAATGGGTGCGGCTCTGGAAGTGCTCACTCTCTGGGCCAGGAAACTCGAGGACGGCTGCCTGGCCACCTGACTGAGGAGAGCCAGATTTATGCCTGTCCCCAAGAAAGATGATGCAACTCACTGTGGAAATCATCGCACAATTTCACTGATGTCAGAAACCCTGGTGGTACAGTGGTTAGTGCCACAGCTGCTAACCCCGAGGTCGCAGTTCACATCCACCAGGCGCTCCCTGGAAACTCTGCGGGGCAGTTCTTCTTTGTCTATAGGGTTGCTATGAGTCAGAACCGACTTGACAGGCAGTGGTTTGAGTCTTTACTTAGTGTTAGCATCCCAAGAAAGTCAAATTTTCTGAGGATCATTCAGAAGGGGCTACAGGTGTATATTGGCAGAGAACTAGTAGAAATTCCAGCTGGATTTGGAAGAGGCTGTGGAACCAGGGTTATCCATTGTTGATGTCAGCTCCTGGCTGAAAGCAGAGAACACCAGAAAGATGTTCACCTGTGTTCCATTGACTATGCAAAGGCATTCAACAGTATGGGTCATCACAAATTATGGATGACGTTGTAGAGAATGGGAATTCCAGAACACGTAATTAGAATCTGTACATAGATCAAGAGGCGGTTATTCAGATAGACCGCTATTTGTGTTCCCATTTTACAGATGAGAAAATGGAACCACAGAGGGTAACTTGTCTGAGGTCCTCAAGCTGGCAACAAGGTTGGCTGGCCTGTAGGTCTGTTCATATTTGACTCCTAGTCGAAAGTCAGGAAAGGTGTGTGTCAGGGTTGTATCCTTTCACCGTACTTTTCAATCTATATACAGAGCAAATAATCCCAGAAGCTGGGCTTTGTGAATAAGAACATGGCATCAGGATTGGAGGAATGCTCATCAACGACCTGCATGATGCCGGTGACACACGCTTGCTGAAAGCAAAGGGGACCTGACACACTGATGAAGGTGAAAAGGCACAGCTTCAGTGTGGGCCGGACCTCAACATCCAGGAAACAAAAATCCTCACAACTGGGCCATTAGCAACACTGTGACAAATGGAGAAAGGACTGAAGTCGTCAAGGACTTCTCTTGAGTCCACACTCCAGAACACCAAAGACACAAGGAATAAGGAGCCCAGGAGACAGAAGAAGCCGTGTAAATGGGAGACTGTAGCACCGTGGGACCAGAAGAATCCGACGTGCCCGGCTCCCAGCAAACACAGCTGTGATGGGGTGCCCAGTGTGGAGCCCCTGTGGCGACATGAATAACTAGGGGTGCAGCTCAAGAACTCCGCTGAGAGGCCACAAAGGATGGTCTGACGGTCTGGGGGGTCTCCTGGGAGCATGGCCCTTAGACCTGGTAGTGCTGTTGAAGGAAGACTACTGGCCATGCCATGGACCGCCAAAAGGAACAACAGGTCCATCCTGGAAGGAGTCAGCCAGAGTGCTCCTTGGAAGCAAGGACGGCGAGACAGCGTCTTGGACGCCGTGGGCAGGTTGTCAGGAGGGTCAGTCGCTGGAGGAAGGACACCATGCTTGCTGGGATGGAGGGCCCGTGAAGAAGACGACAGCCCTCAGGGAGACGGCCTGACGCAGTGGGTGCGGCCACGGGCTCCAGCGGGGACGACAGCGGGCGGGGTGCAGGACCGGGCCGTGCCACGCCTGGTTGGGCCCAGGGTTGCTGTGAGTTGGGACCGAGTCAGTGACATCAGACAACATCCACAACACGGCTGGCCTCACGGAGCGGTGAAGGAGAGAGACAGGAAGGGAGGAAAGTGGGGTTTGACGGCCGCCGTCGGGCCTGGAAGCTAGCTCTGGATCTGTGCTACAAGTCTGCGTCTCCATTTAGCGGATGAGAAGATGGAGGCACAGAAAGTGCCTGCCTGAGGCCCTCCAGCCAGGCAGTGGGGGTGGACGGCCTGGTGGCACTGAGCCTGCCTGTGGCTGGCTCCTGTGGCCCTCTGCTCTGAGCGGTGGCAACGTCCCCTCAGAGTCACCCAGCCCGTCCCACTCAGGCCCCAAGCGAACACGGCCCCACCTGCCTGCAGCTCACCCCACGGTGCCACCTGGGTTGGCCCCGCCCGGCGAGGTGACTCTTGACGCCATGGACTGCCCCCTGGACCAGAGCAGACCGAACCCTCAGGGCTGCTGATCTTGGTTCCCACCTTAGAATAACAGGTGGTAAAGTCAGCTGTTGTTTGCATCAATGTAGCGTTTTTTCAGTGGTCTGAATACTAACAACAAAATTACCGTATAAAATCTTTTTATGTTGAATTTTTAGTTACAGCAGTATTAGTAACTGAGCAGAAAAGGAGCCTTTGCGGTTTTTCTCCCTCTTTTAGTGACGACTTCCCTCTTAAAAAGCCGTTGCTGGAGGTTTACAAACACCAGTCGCTACGCTACTGTAGATGAAGCGCCAGAGAAGTTGATGAAATCGGTGATTGAAAATGGAAACAACAGCTCTTGCTTGTAGCACGTGCCGGCAACACCGCGTACAGGCAACACCGTGGGTGCGGGCGACACCGCGTGCAGGCAACGCCAGGTGCGGGTGACAGACACCAGGTGCGGGCGACACTGTGTGCAGACGACACGTGTGGGTGACACCAGGTGTGGACGGCACCCCGTGCGGATGACACCGTCTGGCTTGGAGCACCGCTGTATCTGGGTGACAGTGGCAGCGGTGGCCTGAGAGCATCAGACGATTCACAGAGTGAATCAGCGCCAAGTTCAGCCTCGGAGGTGCACTGATACACGTGAGCGGCGTCTATGAAAAACGCTCTTGTTATCGTAACTAACTACAGGAATATTTTTATAAGAAATAGTGAATCTCTGCTGAAACACTCTGCACAAGTTTTATGGGCATTTTAGTGTCACCCGCCTGGACACAGCCACTGGTGGGGCCTGTGCCCCCCGCGCTGGTGCTGCTTCTTCCTTGACCTCCTTCTGCAGGCTCTCGGCGATGCCCACGGTGACCCTCCGTCCACTTCGTGGCCTCCTTTGCTCTAGTTCTGTCCTAGGACTGTTCAAAACCAGATTAAATAGTGACTTGTGCAGCCGTTTATGAAGATGTGGCCCCTCCCACAACAGAACAAACAGGCTGCGATAGTGGTTTTTGGTCCCGTGTGTGCCCACAGAGCCTGGCACACAGTAGGCACGCAGTCGGGAAACGTGTGCTCAAGAAACGAGCGGGAGGACTGATTTCCTGGGCTTAGTCACCCTGCTCCGGAATGACTGCTCCTTAGAGGGAGATGCCAGTTCTCCCTAGGAAAGAATGTAACTTTCAAGTAACAAACTGCCAACCGAAGTCACTAATTCCAGACTGTCTATGTGGATCTCCGGCTCTGTGGGGGGGGGGGGTTCTGGGATTAAGTTCTCAGGAGTCGGGACCTGGCTGTCTGCTCCTGCCTCAGTTCCATCCCAGGAAGCCCTGGGGGGCAGCCCTGTCCTGTCCCAGGGCTGCTGGGGTTGGAAGCCCCTCAGTGGTTCACGGCAGCCCCTGCCGCATGTGAGACCCCGTGACTGTTGCTTCTAGGTGTGTGTGTGTGTTGGGAAGGAGGTGGCTCGTTGGTCTCTTAGTGCGAAGCGCCTGTCAAAGAGCTCTGGGACTTTCTCCAGGGCTGCTAGTTCAGAGGCACAAGAAGGACTACAGCTTCTGACACAGTTGTCATAGCTGCTTTTTAGGAAACCAGGGAAGAGGCTTCTCTGGCTGTGTGTCTGAGGACACATCCCTAGAGGGTGACCAGGGGTGGCTGGGGCACCTGGGCAGCTGTGGCCCCTCTTCCAAGTGAGGTTACAGCGTTCATGGAGGAGGCCCGTCTGTGGCCTCAAGGTCTTCACTGCCACCCCAGACTCTGGTGGTTGTTTCCCCTGGCATTTCTGACACTGGTCCCTGCTGGTCACCGAGGGTCTCTGCTCACTCCTCTGAGCAGTCCAGACCCCTCTCTTCCCTGCTGGAAGAGATGGGCCAGGGGTACCACTTGCTGAAGACATCCTCTCTTCTGTTCCGAGGTCTCAGGGCTGGTGAAGGACAAGGTTCAGGCCCCGGCCCCTGCTCCTGACTTGACTTGGTCCCTCTGAGGCCCTCCCCCTCGGGCTGGGGGCTGGGGGCTGGGGGCTGGGTTCGGGGCTCAGGGTGGGGGAGGACACTGTCAGCTTTCTGTGGGACTGAAATTCTCCTTCAGATAACACTTTTCTGGAAGGGGTTAACGAAGGGGTCCGACCCGGCCTGAGACCGCAGTCTGGCTTGGGCGCAGGAGCAGGACTCAGTTTCGGGACGCGAACGCGCCAGACGGCCACGCGGGGGAAGGGGGAGGGGTCCAAAAAGCTGGGTGCACTTCTCTGAGAGACTGGCCTGTGGGGTTGGTTTGCGGTGGGCCACCGCCCCTACCCTGGGCCTTTCACAGTCCCTGAGAGACCGAAACGGGCAGTGCCCGCAGCGGGTCTCCCAGTAGCCCTTCGCGCCGGTTACCCCTTCCTTTCCTCGGCACACCCCTTCCCACCGAGCCTCCTTTGTCGCCCCCTCTCTTCAAGCCCCATGTGGGACATGATCCTCTGTCTGCTGCCCCCCCCCCCAGAGAACCTGGGCCCGAGAGCCTGGGGCTGGTCTCCGCCCCCACCCCCTAGGAGAGGGAGCCCGCGGCTGGGCACCCGGAGCCCAGGCCAATCTCCCCTCCCCCGCGCGTGCCATCTGCTGCCTGTCAGCCTCTCTCCGCGGGCCTCGATCCCAGGCGCCAGCGAGGGTGGGGACAGCGGCTGAGTCGGTCCCGCGCCCGCCGGCTTTTTACAGGGCACCCCGCGGCCCCTGCCCTCACCTCGCCCCCTCTCTGTTTGGCCCCCCGCCACTCCTGGTCTGCGGGGGCCGGTTCCCAGTCCCTCCGGGAAGGCTGAGGTGCTGGGCGCTCGTTCGAGCCGTGGAGGGCGACGGCCCTGGGTTGGCAGCCCCAGTCCGTGGAGGGCAGCCATCCGGCCCGTGTCTCAGGAGGGGACTCTAGCCCTCTGTCTCCCGGTGTCCGGGTGCCCGCCTGGGCGTCGCGTTTCGCCGGTCGCCCGCTCTCTGCCTCGGAGCCAGCCGTGGATGCGCGCAGGGGCGCCCCCCGCCTCAGGCCTTTCTCGGAAGCTTTGGGGCGCGGAGACGCGGGGGTGGCATCTGCCCGGGCAGTCAGCCTAGCACGGGGCCAGAGCCGGGAGGCCGGGAGAGGCTAGCGGAGCCCGGCGGGGCGGCCAGGGGAGACGAGGGGGCGAGGGCCTGGCTGGCCGGCGGGCTAGGAGCCGCGGGGCGCGGGCGCCCTGCCTGGCCCTGGCGCTGCTCACAGGTTTTCCGTGAAAGGTTGCCCTGGGTAACTCGTCGCCGAGGGGACACGGCCCTCCCCTCTCCAAGTGGCAACTTATCGACCCGCGAGATTGATAACCCCAGCGCCGCACCACGCACCCGCTCCGATGTCCTCGCTCCCTGCGCTCCAGGACGAGGTGGCGCCGCTTGCCCGGGAGGGGAGCGCTGTGAGGGGGGGGCTCGCTCCCACCCCGGACCTGGCCACCTGGAGCAGGTGGGGGAGGGGAGGTTTACAAGTTGCAGGTTAGGGGTGCCTCCGAGGAGACTTGGGGCTCCCGGGGACTGAGGCCAAACCTGCTTGGAGCTGTGGGGACACGACGCGCCCCCTGGTGGTGGGGGCAAAACAGCTAAAAGTAGGAGCGGTGCCGTGTCACCCTCGGGGACAGAGAGCTAGGACAGCGCTCTGGGGATCCGACGTCTCTCATAAGGTCTCAGTCGAGGCACACGCGGCCAGACGCAGAAACCCTCCAAGGCGGGTGTGGAGGCGCAGAGGGTCGCCCAGACGGGGGAGACTTTGTGGATTGGGGCAGGGTGGGCTTCAAACACCGACAGGGTGGGCAGACACCCACCGAAGGACTTTCCGGGTGGGGGTGTCACCCGTGTGCGTGGGGCGCACACTGCGGGCGCGGCGGTGCAGGGTAGACCTCTCCAGTGTGCCCCAGTTTCCTCACTCTGCTCCGTCTGTGATCCTGTGCTCTGCGGCTCGGCACCCCGAAGGCGCCCGTGCGGGGTTCCCCTTTCCGTCCCCGAAGCCAAAGCCGTGCCCCGCGTGCCGGTGCGGTGCCCACGCCCGCGCCTGCCGTCGCCGTGGTCCGGGTTTTGCGGGCGGCCGGAGCTGTATTTCCAGCGCTGTCCATCGCTCGGTGCTGTTGGCCCTCTCTCCGTCTGATCCGAGCCGGAGCAGTGCGGGGCGCCCCACGGGATCAGAGCGCTCCCCCGCCGGGACTCCGCTCCTCACATCCTCCTGCTGGGACCCGGCTACATTTCCAGCCAAGCCTGGCTTTATTATGTGTCTCTGCAGTGCAGCCCCAGCAGCCGGATCGGGAGGAGGAGAGCCAGCGACCACAAAGAAGACAGCCGCGCGAGGGAGGCTGGCGGGCGGGCCGGCGCCGGCTGGAGAGCGGAGGAGCCGGGGCGCAGCCGCCGCCGCCGCCGCCGCGGCCCGGGAGGACGGGAGCCCGGCCGCCGCCGCCGCCGCCTGCTCGTCCTTCTCCCCCTCCTTCTGCGAGCCCCTGGCCCATGGAGGCAGCTAGCGGGGCCAGCGGCTTGGCACCCGGCTGGGGAGCGGCTGCGCGCCGCGCTCGGAGCACCGCAGCCCGAGGGCAGGCACCGGCGGCCCGGCGCACCGGCTGAGCGATGCCCGGGGCACCGGCACGCCTGCCCGCCGCCGCCTGAGCGCCCCCGAGCGCCCCTTCCTCCTCGGGGGGCTGGCGCCGCACCGAGCCGAGAGCCGGAGCAGGGGGCGTGAGCCAGGGGCCCCAGCCGCGGTTCCCGAGTCTCTGCGGCCGTTGCGAGCCACCGACCTCCCCCCAACCCCCGCGCCAAGTAGGCTGAGTTGAGGGAGCCCCCTCCCCATCCTTCGTAATCTCCGAACCAGGCGTTTGGGCATTTTTGAGCCATTAATATTTATTATTTTTTTGTGCGACAGGGGGTAATTCGAAGGCTTTTTTTTTTTTTCCTGGGGGGGGGTTGCTGAGATCCCGTGCTCCCGACCGCCTCCCGGTCTCCTCCCCCGAGAGACCCTCTCGACTCCGGCCCCGGCCCCCCTCCTCGGATGGGTTCATTGTGAGCTTGTACCGAGCTGCGTGGCCGGACGCCTGCAAACTTTGCACAAAAATCCGGCAAGGGCGGAGGAGGAGGAGGAGGCGGAGGGCGAGGGTGGCGGTGGGGTGGGGGAGGGAGGGAGGGGGCCGCAGGGGCCGGGGGCCGCCGGGGGGTGGGGAGGAGGAGGGGGGCGGCTTTTTTTTTTGCATAACTCGGCTCGGCCGAGTGGCCTCCGGACTGCCCGCGCCGCTGGGACCGCCGCTGGGACCCGGAGCCCCCGGCTGCCGCATTGCAACAGGCAGGGCTCCGGCGCGCCCCCCGGGCCTCCCCCCGCCCCCAAGCGGCCTCGGCCGGCCCGGGACGCTCCCCCCACTCCCCGGGAGACCGTCCCCCCCCCACCCCCGAGGGAGGCCGTCCGGGACCTGCGGTCCGCACCCCGCAGTCGCCGATCCGGCCGCAAAAAAAAAAAAAAAAAAAAAGTTTCCGAGTGGCAGGCGGAGGAGAAGGGGGAGCAGGGCAGCCCGGCGCGGCGGGGGTCGGCGGGGGGAGCCGGCCGCGGAGGGCGACGGCGCGCCCCGAGCCCCGGACATGTCCAGGCGGAAGCAGGCGAAGCCGCGCTCGGTGAAAGGTGAGCGGCGAGGCCCGGCGGCGGCGCGAGGAGCGGGGAGGGCGGGCGCGAGGGAGGAGGGACCGGCGGCGGCGGCGGCGGCGGCGGCGGCGGGCGGGCGGCTGGGGACCGGCGCGAGCGAGGGGAGGAGGCGGCGGCGGAGGAGGCGGAGGCGGAGGCGGAGGCGCAGGAGGAAGAGGAGGGGAGGAGGACGCCGGGCGCGGAGGCGGAGGGGCGCGCGCGCGGACACCCTGCCCGCCGGGCGCTCGGCGGCCCGGGGTCGCCGCCTGCGGGGGGCACCGGGGCCTGGGCCGCCTTCTAGGGGCCCTGGCCGCGCTCCCTCCGCGCTGGCCTGGGCCCGCGTGGCCAATCAAGGGGTGCGGGCCCGACTTGGCGGGGATTGCGAATCTCGGCGGCGGTGGCGGGCCGGAAGGAAGAGGCGGCGGGGCCGGGCGCCCGGAGGCCGGCCGCCCCGAGGCCAGCCCCGCTTCGGGCCCCGGGCCTCGCCGGCCATCCCGGCTCCCCCGCCTGGTCACCCGGCGACGCCTCGGGCGCCGCGCCCCCGTCCCGGCCGCCCCCTCCCTACCCCCTGACCCGGGCCTCCGCACTTCCTGCCTCCCCCTCCGAGGCCAACCCGGCTGGGCGCCTTCGCCGCGAGTTCATTGTCTGCGTTGTGCCGGCGGGGCGCGGGTCCCGACGGGAGCGCAGAGGCCTTCTTGCGCGCCCTTCGGCGGAGGGCGCCCTGGACTCGACACTGGGCACCCGCATCCGCGACACCCGGGCCAGCTTCCTGCGTCAGGTCCCTGGGCTGCGCACGATAATGGGGATGTACACACAGAGGCACGCACACTCACACACATGCACGCACACACCTCAGTCCCTATGCTTTCTGTTCCACTATGGGCCCCAGGCTCGAGGGGGCCACTGGAGAGCAGAAGCCCGGGACAGAGGCCGAATCTCTTCTATTCCCTTCTCTCCCCACCCGCTGGCCTCTCCAGGCCTCCACTGCTGCGCTTTGTCCCTATTCCAGCCCCTGGGGAAGCGGGGGTGAGGGGGGGACTGTGGGGGGAGGTTGTCCGCCGCCCGGCCGCGCTGGGGGAAATGACAGAGGAGTGAGGAGATGGGAGCCGCTGAGTCCTGAGGCTCTTGTCCTCCCGGCTTTCCCGATGACCCCTGGCCCCGGCCCAGTTCTGCTATGAAAAGTTCATTTCCTGGAGGCCTGCGCGGGAAGGCGCTGGGCCCCCATGGCCTTCCTGCCAGCCTTGCTTCTGGCTGGAATGGTGGGACAGAATCTGGGGAGGGTCGTCGGACACCAGCTATCATCCGCTTTCCCGCATCCCAGGGGAGCCGGACACAGCCAGCCTGGCAGATTCTGCTTGTCGTCTTTTAGAAGTGGGCCAACCAGGTCCAAACCCAGCGCTCTGGCGCTGCCCTCCCGTCTCTCCCAGAGGGAAGTTGGACTTGTTCTTGTCCTGGAGGCACCCCAGCACTTGAACTGGGGTCTCAGGGAGTGTGCAGGCAGAGGGCTGCCTAGAGAGGGGCTGGGGAGAGGGCGCTGCGCCCTGAGATAACATTTGATGGTCTTTTCCCCCCTGTTCACTGCTGGCTCCTTCGAGAGCCAGCTGAGAGGACCATGTAGAATGGCATCTTTGGTTGGAAAAAGAGTTTTCTAGATGTCAGCAGCTAGTGTTGTGTTAAAGCCATTTGCCGGAGCAGGTTTTTTACAAAGGAAGATGCAACCCTCATTTTAGAAGGTGTGCGGAGAGCCAGGCAAGCCAGGAGAGCAGTGCGCAGTGAACAGAGGGGTCTGTGTCTGCGAGTCGTGGGGACCACTGCGTAGCTCTGGGAAGGACTCAGGTCGGTCTTCAGCTTTTCATGAAATGAACCTTGAAGTGATTTTTGATGAGTGTGTGTGTGTGTGTGTGTGTGTGTGTGTGTGTGTGTGTGTGTGTAGCGGTTGACGCTAACTGATGAGAATGAGATGAGTGAAGGCATTTGTGGAGTAGGAACCTGGACTCTTCCCTCGGCCCCTGGGGTCTGGGACCCCCTCTCTGTGGTTCCTTGGTTTCCAGGAGCAGCTACAGCCCTGGTCTCTCCAGGTCGCCTTGTACTCCCTTGAGATGTGACTACTCATCAAGGGAGGAATTAAGAGGGAAGATAATCTGAGGAGACAAGAGTTACAGCAGGTGATGGATTTATTGCTCTTCAAGAGCTGTCTCCCCCATCCCAAGGAACCTGAAAAGGTGTGTGCTGGAGGGTGGACAGCTCCACACCAAGTGCTGGAAGCCACAGGGACCTTCACCATGACAGATGCTTCGGGGTGCTTCTTGAGGTTCGGGGTCCTCTTAGATCTCACTGGGTTTCGTCTTCACGGCTGTGAGTCAGGGCTGATGCAGAGGCGTGCTGACTTCCACGTCCCGCGTGCTCTGCTGTGCACGTTGCCTGACCGTGATTCGTGATGGACCTCGAAAGGGTGAGAGCCCGTGGTAGGGAGGGAGGACAGAAATGCCGCCTTTCCAGTGGATGCACAGAAAGGGTTATTTGAAAGCACGGGCTTTGCCGCTTTGAAAATCAAACAGGCCCTTGAGGGGGGTCTCACTTCCACTCAGGGACTTGCAGCCGTTCTAGAGGAGGGTCACCTGTTTGTCCTTCTTCGGGAAACGCAGCTCACAGGGAGGACACCCAGCAAATGGGAAAGCGGCTGGGCAGTAGGGCAGGGATTTTGAAAGGCCTTGTGATTTTGTCAGAAAAGGCACCCATTGAATGTGACAGAAGTCACCTCTTCTGGCCGATCTTCCCTCGGCCTCACTATCTCAGCTTTTTGTTTCCTCGTGGTGTGGGGTGGCGGTTGCCGTGGTTGGTCTCCTCTGATGGTTCTGGCCTTGTTATCGGGCTGTTCTCATCGTGCCTCACTGATGTTATTTTGGCTGGTGACATCAGGTGGGTTGGAGCCCGGCCCCTCGTCCTTGCTGCCACTCAGCATTGTGACGACCCATCTCCCATCCTCAGTGCTGCTTTCTCAGAGCCACCAAAGGGTCTGTTAGTTTATAAAGAAAATTGACACATTTTTTCCCATCTCAGCTTAAAGCTTTTGAATAGTTTGTAATACCATTGTTGGCTTTCTCCATCAAGCAACTGCTTGTTAATTACAGTTCTTAATTTTAATTAGTGCTCAGACTGGGTCCATTCAACCCCCACCCAACATCCAAACCCCCACAGTGACTTGGCACCCCTCCCCCATCTTCCTCTCCTGCCTACGTGGAACTCCTCACAAATCCATCATAGGAATTTGGTGAACTGGGACTTGGGAACAGTGTGGTCCGTGTGACGGCTCCTGTTTCTGTCAGTGTCACCGAGATGCAATAAATAGATGTGTTCTGAGGTCACAGGTGTCTTGGCCCAGCTGAGACCACATACAGGTGACATTATTGCGATTTGTTTGCTAAATGTATGTGATCTTGTGGGAAGGACAAGACAAACCCTTTCTAGATTCTTCAGCTTTCTGTGTGGATTGAGGCAGCTAACATTTAATCCTAATATTTAACAGCTTCCCAGCCCCAATTAAGGTGCTGATTCCCAGCTTTGGGAGGGCCTTTTCTATTCTAGAAAACATCCTTTATGTCTAGTAATTGCTATTTATATTCTTACACCTGTTTCCTTCAAAAACTTAATAAGCAATAAAATAAGATAACTATTGCCTCTGGCAGGAGAATCCTGCTAAACGTTTAACCATAAGGTGCCTAGTGTGCATTAATAATGGAAGGTGCAAAATACTGGGGACTTGACAGTCATAAAGTCATTCAGAAGCACCAGCCAGGCTTGGCAGCATTGTGGGGTGCTACAGCTTGCTAACAGTGGAGGAGGAGGAGGGAGAGGAGGAAGGGGAGGAGGGGGAGGAGGGGGAGGAGGAGGCAGAGGAGGGATTGAGGGAAAAGGAAACTGGAGCGCAGCCTCTTTGAGTAGGGGTTCCTAGCTGGAGACAAGGGCTGGGGACCTGGTTCCCTGTAATACAGAGGGCTGGGGACCTGGTTCCCTCTAATACAGAGCTGCAATAATTGCTGTATCGGTAGCCAGCTCTTAAGCTGGTGGCTGTGGAATTCTTCCCCTGATGTAGGATTTAATAGTCTGGCAATTAGATGCATTGATTTCTCTTAACTGTTCATTTGGATGTGTAAACGGAAGGGACCTGCCTGTGAGGCTGGAGGTGCGGATGCTCTGCCTGGCCCTCTGGGGGGCGCTGCTGTGGGTGGCAGTGGAGGGGCCGGCCGGCGCTTCAAGGCCAGGTTCCTGCTTTTAAAATTTCTGCCCATTTTGCAGTGGCGTGAGCAGTGTGTGTTGTTCAGATGCAGTTTAAACATAAACAGTGGCGTGCCCTTATGTCTGAAAAGTCACACTGTCCTTCTCTGCTGCAGCTGTTTCTAGAGTGACATCCCTGGTTTTGAGTGAGTGGACTAAATTACCTATTTTGGCAGATGGTGTGCTGGGTACCAGAGGGACACGTCTCGAAGACCTCAGGCTCTAAGTTCCAGAGGGACGGCTGGAAGCCCAGTAAATTTTCTCTCCCTCGCCTGTGACAGTCGTCTGGGACCGGAAGCCACCTAGACTGGTGTTGTTGTCAAGCCCAAAGAGGTGTGGAGTGTGGCACCGTGGACCCTGAGACAGCCTGTGGGCTGTGGTCAGTGGCTTGCAAACCATGTAGGTTGTAGAACTGAAAGACCAAACCTGCTGCCTTTGAGTCAGTTCCAACTCACAGTGACCCTAGAGGACAGTAGAACTGTCCCTTAGGATTTCCAGGGTGCAGCTGGTGGATTTGAACTGTGGAGCATGGAGCCCTGTGCCTGGGTTTGCTGGTTTCTGTGTCTCAGACTTCAGATGTGGGAGCGCCTGACACTGTTGTGGTCGTCATCGGGTGGCTGGTTTCCTGATGGTCCTGACCTTTCACCGAGGTGGGTGGGTGGGTTCAGTTGGCTTTTTGGCTTTTCCTTGGTGATCTTAAAAGGGGCCCTGGTGGTGCCATGAATATCTCCCCCCACCAACCGGCCAGAAGCCTCTGGGGCTGTTCTGCCTGATTCCGTGGGGTCCCTATGAGTTGGGGTCACCTTGACAGCAGGCAGCAGCTACCGGATGCACTTCCTTTTCCCCTGGACCCTGTCAGAAACAAGCCTAGCCTAGTCTGCGGTACACCTGTATTTGCAGCGGACGGCAGGGTTCCTTCAGGTCTGTGGGACTAAGGTTGTCACAGCAGAAGCATGTCTTCCGTCTCCCTCTCACTGTGGGTGCTGGGGAAACCCCAGAAACACCTTAGTTGGTGAATTTCATGATTTCTGCAGATTCCCATCAGCTTACAAGGGCATTTTGTGCTCAAACAAATTAATCAGTAATCAGAGCAGTTTTGCACCCAGAATGGACTAATTAAGCCTGGATCAGTTATGTTCTGCCTAGAGTTTTGGGTGCTGACTTTCACTCAGGTAGCCTTCGGTAAAAGAGATGGGGTGACATGGGGAGGGGCACATGGCAAGGGAAACTTTTGATTCTGAGCCCACCTGGCAGGATCGGGGCAGCCAGTGTTTGAGGTCGTACACTCAGCAAATAAAAATACTTTACCTCTTTCGGGAGCGCCAATTAGCTGATTGCTCTGCCTAGGTGTCTTTAAGGAGAATGCTGTTTTTTACCTATCTTCTTGTACAAGGGTTTGATTTTTAATGTCTTGTGAGAAGGATTCTCTTTGTCTTGATTGATGTCAGGAATAAAAGCATGATGGTAATATCCCTTTGAAAGCTATTGTACTGTCAGCCCTGGCTGACAGCGGGAGGCCCTCCCAGCGTTAAAGATTAGTGCTGTGAAAACACTGACATTTTCTTTGTTAGTTGCTGTTGTTCTACTTGCAAAGTCAATTACACAATGTCAGGGCTCAGTTACCCAGTTGACTTGGGAAGGCGAAACGTCTTTCATTCTCCTCTTAAAGATATAATTTCTTTGTGTGAGTGTGTGTGTGTGTGTGTGTGTGGTTACTGTCCCCCCTCCCCCGCCCCCGGCGTAGGAGTCAGCGAGGCAAACACTCTGGTTTCAGTTGTGACAAGTCACATTCAAAGACTGCCCCACCATTATCTCGGAACTCTCCGCTCATTCACATTTCAGTGGCTCCTCATTGATGTAGTGACTGCTGCAGCCAAGATGCCTAAAAAAACCCGCCAGACACGATCACAGTGTGAATCATCTCTTACCAAGTGGGCTGCACTCTGGGTTCAGGGGCCTTTGACATGGGCGAAGTCAGGGCTCTTTTTTCTGAGGTTGCAAATCCGAGCGAAACCAGGCTGGCGGGTCCCTGCAAATCGTGTGTAACAGGAGACTCAGCAGTGTCTCTGCTGGAAGGGGTCTCCTAAAAGGAATCAGGTAGTCCCCCTTCTCCATTGCGGGCGGCAAGTGAGGATTGCAGACGCCCAGTTAGCCCTAGTGGGCACGCTGGGACTCAGGAGGGACTTCCTTTCCAGTCTGAGTGACCCCTGCCCGCGCACCAGGGAGAGCTTGGGCCACCTGAAGCTGGCAGTGGTCTGGGTGGATGCCTGCTTTCTGTAGTCATGGTGAATGTGTTTATAACAAAACGTTTGCCATTCCAACAATGTGAACAGGTGCCTGACACCAACCACGCTCTTGGCGGGCCTGCTTGGGCTGCTCCTCACGGGACTGCTGTGACTGTGTTCCCCGCGAGCCAGCTTAGCCGTTATCTGTCCCAGCTTTTTCCAGTAGGGTGGACGTTTGGCATCTCCTCTGCCCCTTCCTTGCCTTTTCTGGAAAGCAAAAAACATAAGTTCATTAGTTTTCTAACCTGGCCACTGAAGAGACCGTTACCTAGGAGTGGCCGCTGGCCGAGACCGCTGGCCGTGATGGACAGAGGGCGGTGCCGGTGTGAGGGGCTGCTCTGGCCCTGCTCTGGGTGTGGGGTCCTTCGGATGCTTCACTGAGGGTGCTCACTGGGGGCTCTGAAGTGGTAGTCGTGACCCACCAGAAAAGAGCCTGGATTTGCCAGCCGTTTGTCAGGACTAATTTTGTTTTTCTCCAATAATTGAAAATTAATGTCTTGAAGTGAAAGCAGATGTTCATGTCGTCTTCTGAATTGGGTATAAAATAGGGCTTTGTGGGTGTGCTCTCTAATTCAGCAGTAATTTCCATCTTGTAGATGATGGGGCTGTGAGATAGAGGGGAGAAGGAGGATGGGGTCCCAGGGGATAGAGGGGCAGGGTCCCAGGAACGGGGTGTGGAGAAGGGGTGCCCTTTGGAGGGGGAACATGTCAGTGAAGGTGTTTGCTGAGGCTGTGAGCTTTCAGGAGAACTCCTTGCTTTGAGTGTTCATTAACATAAGAAGTGTTTCTTGAGATAATTCCAGGCGTTCTCTGGCCAGGGGGGCCCAGTGGTACAGTGGTTACCTGCTCAGCTGCTAACTGAAAGGCCCCTGAGAGGAGAAACCTGGTCACTGACCGCAGTGAGGCCTAGGCCCGGGACGCCCCGCAGGGCGGCTCCCCTCTGCCCGCGGTGTCACTGGGAGTCCGGATCTGCGGGGAGGCACACAGCCACGTGTGGCAGTGCTGAGGGCAGCCTCTCAGTGGAGAGGGGCCGGGGTCATCACACCCCCTCGGTGGGTCCAGTTACGGCTGCAGATTCTGGGCCCGGCTCCCGGAGGGGCCCACCCTCCTGGTCTGCAGAGGGGCCTCAACTTTATTTCTGTTGTTGCTGTTGAGAACATACACAGCACAACCAACACACAGTTTCTGCCTGTGGAACCCTTCGTTTGTCATCAGCACCCAGGAAGCAGTGGGCTGGGGGTCTGCAGCCCACCGCCCTTGGAGGTTATCCATCTCCGTTTGCCAGGGTAGAGCTGAGAAGCGGGGCTCGGGAGAGGAGGGGGGCCCCACGATCCGGCAGCCCTGTCGCCGGGTGAGTGTCGGTCTCACCCTGGTGTGGGTGGTGAGCTGTCACCGCTGGGACCTGAGGACAGGGCTGGCAGAGCTGGGGCGAGGGCGGGGGTGGTGTTGAGGGGTTACAGTGTGTTCTGGTGACTGCATTCAGGACTAGAATGTTCTCTGTTTCTCCTTGGGGACTTGGTTCTTTGCAAGGCTGGAACTGGCAGGTGTGAGTGTGCCCAGAGGCAGACAGCCCCTGCCTCCTCCAGCCTTGCCCGTCTGATGCTGTCCCCTTCCTCTGCGATGAGAAAGGGGACAGCCACTGCGCTGCTGTGAGTCCAGCTCAGGACACGGACTGGGTCCGGCCTGCAGGCTGGGGCACTGCAGACTTCTCTGCTGCCCCTGTCCTTCAAGGTGCCAGGCTGCTTTTTCTCTGTAATTGAAACCTGCCCTTTTGTGACCTGGGCAAGAGTTGTTTGGGGCACTGCTGGGTCTCTCATCCTGCATTTTACTTGCCCCAGGGCAGAGCCCTGGCCATCTGCTCCTCCCGGAGCAGGGCCTGAGCAGGGAGCTGGGGCTGGCAGGGTGGCTGCCACATCTAGGCCAGGGGGCTGGCACGCGTGGCCCTGTGGCCTGGGGTTGCAAGGCCTGGTAGCCACAACATACAGTGACTTCTGGTTGCTCATGGGAGACGGGATTTTGTCCCCCGTTCCTTGGATGTGAAGGCTTGAACTTGGGAGGGGAGGGGGAGACACCAGCCTAACAAGGTCCCCAGAGAGAGGGCCAGGCAGAGAGCGAGAGCAAGAATGGGCTTCCAGAGGGAGGGATGGGTGGAGGGCTGGGCTCCTGTCATCTGGGTCTCTGGGGAGCAGGGAGCAGTGGTATGTGCTCCCTGAGTCCGGGTCACCTCTGAAGATGCCCCGTGCCCTTGTGGTGAGGGGAGCAGCCCGCCAGGGGCTGGGCAGCCATGCTGGCAAGGTTCAGACCTTCGTGTCTGCCTTTGAGCCTCTCAGGACCTCAAAAACTCCAGACTGAAGGGACACCTTGGTCGTCACGTCCTGCAGGCCTCTCTGGGTGTTTGGGGAGGTGTTAGCTGCGTCCGGCCTGGGCTCACACGTGGTTACTCTTGGGGAGCTTATTACTGCCATGGCAAATCTACGTGTTTAGTTAGATTTCAGACTCTTCTTCCTAATAAGCTGCAATCTGCCTCCTGTAATTTGGGTGCATTTGTCCTGGTTTTGCCCCCCGGGACCACCTCGAGAAGTCCGTTCCCCAGTCCCCAGAGCAGCCCTGCTGGCCAGGCATACCGTGCCTTACCTGCCTAGGGGATGTGTGGGGTCTGGACTGCTGGTTTGCCTTAGGGGCTCCACGCTGGCCTTGGCCTCGTGTTCAGGTCCTCTCCCTCGTGCTCAGTGTGAAGTTCTTTATCCCTTTCTTCCTTTAATTTGGGTATAAACACGCATAGTCACACTCTGTCTCAGTGGCACTGACTGTGGTCTTCAAGTTGTGCAGACGTTCCCACCCTCCTTCCCGTTGTCCCACCCCACCCCGTCCCAGTTGTCCCAACCTCCTCTTGATTGCCCCAACTCTGCTGACTTAAATCACTGCCTCAAGCATCTTGTGGAAACTTTCAAGTCACTCTTCTCCGTTTGGTTTCACGGAGGTGACTTTCTGGAAGAGCTCAGGGCTCAGGGCAGACAAACTTACCAAGATAAACTGCTTTTTGGTTCAGAAGAGACTTCAGAGGATAGTTTGGGTTGAAGGTCTAAAGATGATCTCAGGGCAATGATTTCTGGCTTCATCCAGCCTCAGTGGCTCCAGAAAGTCTGGATTCCTTGAGAGCTGGAAATTCTGTTCAGAACTAATTTCTTAAACGAATTAATGAATGAATGTGTAAATTGTCAAGGGAATAAGCACACAGATGAATCGGTGGGTGTGGGCAAATGTGAAGAAAGGGTAAGTGGATTTATGAACAGGTGAGTGAGTGAGGGAAGGTGGGCTCAGGGAGCCCAGAGCATCTCGGGGGGCCTCTGGGTTGTGAAGGTGGCTAACCACTGAGCTATGGACCGAAAGGTTGACGGTTCCCATCTGTCAGGGAGTCCTCAGCAGACAGGCCTGGTCACCTGCTTCTGAAAGGTCCCAGCCTTGGAAATGCTTTGGGGTGGTTCTACCCTATGTGTGCAGGGTCACCACCCGTGGGCAGTGACCTGGTGGCCATTGACAGCTGCAGCCCAGCTGTCTTTAAGCCTGTCTCTGTCCCCACCTTCACCCCGGCCTCTGAGACTGCCCGCTGGAGGTGGGGACCCAGTGCCTCTGGGGAGGGCTGGCACACTTCCTCCCTGCTCTGTCTGGACCCGGCATCTGCACACTCCACTGACACCTTGTGACCACCATTGACCAGGCTTTGTGCCAGGCTTATAAAGGACTACCTTTAAAGTCACAAAAGCCATATGCATTTCCTATACTAATTTGAAACAAAAGAGAAATTTTAACTTAAAAAGTCTGCATCCCATTGCCTCTCTGGATCCTTCCCAGAGCCTGGGGCTGCTGTGTGTGTTCAGATTGGGTCTCTTTGACCTGCTAGCCAGGCTGGCTGGGACCCTGCCGCCCAGCTCCCCTGAAGTGGTCTCCTTGTCTTAAGGGAGGGTTTGTCCTGGACAGCCCTTGGAGCATGGGGTGGGTGGGAGAAGTGGGCAGGAGGGAGAAAATGGGGACCCTGCCAAGCATTTGAAATAGAAAAGACCCTTTATCTCTGAATCTGAGTCAAGATTGCTTTGGTTCTCTTGCCTGAAAAGGTAGCGGTTGGCATCTTCAAGTGGCCAGTGAGCAGAGGGGAGCACTCTGCAGCAGGGTCCTCCGTCACTCAGTCCCTGGCTCTGGGGGGAGCGTGGGCTGAGAGTCATATGAGAGAAAAGTTGTCGGGAGGGCAGCAGTAGCCTCTGTTCCTTTGCAGGTGTTAGAGGGTCCCCAGGAGGGGCTGTTGCCTCTGTCCCCGGCTCTGTTGGTTCAGGAGCTCTGCCCCGTGCTGTTGGAATGGGTGTTCTGTATGCTTCTCTAACCCAGGGACGAGCTGGGTGGGGAGCAAACAGGCCAAGCATGTGCCCACCTGCCCACCTGAAGCCACCAGCAGGGCCAGCCCCAACCCCTGGAAGGGGCGGGTGACGTGTGGACAGTCAGGCAGCCCTCCCCTGTCCAGGCCCGCGCTCACACCCAGCTCTGAGGGCAGCTCAGACGCATGAATCAAGGGGTGATGGTCAAGGTCATCCCGCTGGAAGCACCGGAGGTCGGACGAGAGCCCAGTCTGTGACCACTCCCTTGTTGGTGACGACCCTTGTGGCACTGTGGTTAAGCGCTTGGCTGCTAACCGAAGGGTCTGCAGTTTGAACCCACCAACTGCTCTTCGGAGAAACATGGCAGCCCACTTCCGTCACGATGTCAGCCCGCAGACCCCCCGGGGCGGCTCCCCTCCGTCCTGTCGGGCTGCTGTGCGTCTATGGGGGCTGGCACACAGCGCCGGCAATGCGGAGGCCAGAATAGACTACAGAGAAACTCACGCCGGAAACGTCCCCACGTTCTGGGCCAGGGGAGTGGGGGGCCGGTGCTGCCCGGCCCCTGCCTGCCAGTGGGGTCGCCCACGCTCACCGGGAGCCGCACGCTTGAGAAAGAAGCGACCGCACCCCAGAGGCGGCCACGGTCATCCCGGAGCTTGTCTGTGGTGCGTCTCACAGGAGACTGTCTGTGTGCACTCTGGTGTGTGTGTTTTAACATGAAGAGTGCCATGTCTGCGTGACTCGTGCCGTTTACTGTTTTTATGTAACAGTGGGTTTTAGTCCTTTTTTTTTAATACATAACATTCTAATTTGGGGGCAAAGTTTACACAGCAAGTGTGGGTCCCGTGTAGTAATTTATATACGTGCTACTGGGAAGCCCTAGTGGCCTAGTGGCTAAGCACCATGGCTTCTAACCAGAAGGTCAGCAGTCTGTGTCCACTGGGTGCCCCTGGGAAGCCCACAGGCAGTTCTTCTCTGTCAATAGAGGGTTGCCGTGAGCCAGAATGAGCTGGGCAGCAGTGGGTGTGGTGTTTGGTGTCTACATGTTATTCAGTGACTCATGTTACAGTGTGCCAGTGTCCTCCCTGTCCCCCTAACCTGGCTCCCCTGGCCCCTACCCTTCCCTTCTTGTCTTTGGCCCAGGGGAACATGTGGATCACTGGAGAAGCGCAGGACTTCTGGGCGACAGTGTTTATTTCATAAGCGCTCGTCTTCTGGCTGGGCCTGGAGTGATTTCAAGTCTCAGCTTAAAGGCTGTCCTGGGGTGATGGTCTCAGGGGGTTCCTCTGGTCTCTGCCAGTCCGGGAAGTCTGGCTTCTTGCAGGAATTTGTGTTGCCTTCTGCACATTTCTTGTTCTGCCCGGGAACGTCTGTTGTGTCCAAGGTAGGGACGGTCAGGGGTGGCACCCCATCCTCATCTGGTTGATCCGGTCTCAGGTGGGTGAGGTTGTGGTTCTTGCCGACTGTTAGTCCTGGAGATTAGTTTCTTCTTTGGTTTTTTTCTTTGACTTTTGCTCCAGGCACATAGAGACCAATACTTGTGTCTTAAATGGCTGCTCACAAGGTTTTAAGACCTTGGAGGCTGCTCACGCAACTGGGATGCAGAAAAGGATCTTTGTGAACTATATGTTGCTGGTTGATCGAGCTGTCCCCCCAAGACTACGCTTCTAAGCTCTCAACCCAGCAGCCCTGTCTTGCAAGGCGTTTAGTTAAGTCTGAGAAGTACCCGTAACTGTGGCTCTGTGCACTTCATCCTACACATGTGTGTGTCTGTGCAGAGGAAAGCCCGGTGGCCTGATGGTTAAGTGCTGTGTCTGCTCACCAAAAGGTCAGCAGTTTGAATCTGCCAGGCGCTCCTTGGAAACTGTGGGGCAGTTCTACTCAGTCCTATTGGTCACTGTGAGTCGGCCTTTTGCCTCGCTGGCTCTGAGTTTTGTTTTTTGGCATATATGCAGAATACACAAGGGTGTGAATACATTTGCGTGCCCAAACACCTGTGTGTGTATACCAGTGTGTGAGGTCTGACAGTTAAGTTTGCGAACTCACCCTAGAAAAAGTGCTGCAGACCTCACAGCTGAGTATCACTGTGGTTCCCTTCGAAGCCCTCCCTTTGGGAAGCAGTGCCCTGATGCCAGCGTCTAGTTTGCTGTTCAAAGCAGTTTTGGAACTCTTTTTCTGGAATGGCCATCAGAGCTGTCATTGTATTACCCTTGATGTCCTGAATGTCATCAAAGTGTCTTCCTTTCAATATTTCCTTTGTCTTTGGGTTAAAAAAAAAGTCACTGGGGGCCAGATCAGGTAAAGATGTTCCAGCCTAGCTGTTTACTGGCTGAAAACTCCCTACTCACAAACAGCTGTACAGTTCAGTTTGCACACTTGCTGCCTTGTCACCATGTGCAGTGGCCATTCCAGGAAGAGTTCCCAAATTGCTTTGAAGGGTAGACTGGGCGCTGACGTCACTGTTGAGCTTCCCGGGGGGGCCCTGTGAAGGTGGCCGTGGTGCTGTTCAGCAGTGGGGTGTGTGGCACTTAGAACAGTTACGTTCACAGACGTAATCGTCACAGTGCCTGTTCGTATGTGGTCACCCGCACATGTGTGAGCATAAGTATGTATGTAACCACACATACACATGCCAGTTATTACTGTTGTAGCACAGTTCTCTGTGTCTCCTGCTCCTGTGTGCTTGTCAGGGTCCCCGTCTGCCTTGGTCACATTGTGCCGACTTCACCCTCGCTGGGCATTGCCCTGCTTACCACCCAGACTAGCCCGTGTCTGTACCTGTTGCTGAGTCCCCTCCTTCCTCCTCCCACCCCTGGGCACCACCAAAGGACTCTGCTTTCTGTAGGTACACCTGTTCTTGTCTTTGTAATAGTGAGATCCTAGAGTGTTTGTCCTTTTGTGACCAGCTCACTTCTCTCAGGGCACTGTCCTCCAGATTCATCTGCATTATAGTGGACTTTGAGAACTCCCCACGGTTCCTCATGGCTGCCTAGTATTCCACTGTGTGTGTGCCACAGTTGTTTATCTGTCCTCTGTTGCTGGTACCTGGGTTGTTTCCGTCTCTTTGCTGTTGGGAACAGTGCTGCAGTGAACACGGGTGGCATCTGTCTGTCAGTGTCAGTAGGGTTAGTTCTTCAGGTTATAGACCTGGGAGTGCGACTGCTGATTTGTAGGGTATTTGGTTATATAGACCTGGGAGTGGGACTGCTGCTTTGTAGGGTGTTTTGTTATATAGACCTAGGGGTGGGATTGCTGCTTTGTAGGGCGTTTGGTTATATAGACCTGGGAGTGGGATTGCTGCTTTGTAGAGTATTTTGTTATATAGACCTGACGGTGGGATTGCTGCTTTGTAGGGCGTTTGGTTATATAGACCTGGGAGTGGGATTGCTGCTTTGTAGAGTGTTTGGTTATATAGACCTGGCGGTGGGATTGCTGCTTTGTAGGGCGTTTGGTTATATAAACCTGGGAGTGGGACTGCTGCTTTGTAGAGTGTTTGGTTATATAGACCTGGGAGTGGGATTGCTGGTTCGTAGGGTATTTATTTCTACCTCTGGCTTTTGGAGCAAGCCTCATGGCAGTTCCCATGGTAACTGAGCCAACGCCCCGCCCCACTAGCAGTAGAACAGGGTGCCGCTAGTCCTGCGGCCTCGGCCTGAGTTTGTTTTCTGTTATGTTGACCAGTGCCGCTCCTGCAGGTGTGAGGTATCTCAGGGTGGTTTTGATTTGCAGCCTTCTGATGGTGAATGGTCTCAAACTTCTCATGTGTTTGTTGACCACTGGTTTCTGGGTTTCCAGCCTTGGTTGCTTGTTGGGATCACTCTAAACCGGTTCCTGCGCAGTTGATTTCATCTCATGATAACTGTGTGTTTTGTCAGAGTAGAACTCTCCCTTATAGGGTTTTTCTTTGCTGATTTTGGGGGGAAGTAGATCCCCAGGCTTTTTCCCCCACAGTCCCTGTTTTAGGCTGGGTTCTTTAGGGAACCGGAACCAGTAGCACGTACAGTATGTACAGAGAAAGACATATGTAAGGAAACAGCTCACACAGTTGTAGAAGCTGAAACGTCCCGAGTCCTGGATCGGAGCACAAGTCTCAGGTGGTATGGAAGCCGCTGGGCCCAAGGTCAGCAAGTTAGAGGTTTGAGGTCCAGATGGCAGGCTGTGTGGCTGGTGGATCCCAAGGTGGAGGCGAGACTGGGAGGTTCCTGCTGATTCACAGAGCTGCAGGGGCGGGAGAGCCAAAGACCGGCAGGTCGGGGAACAGGACTCTTAGAGGGTCGATGGACCCAGTAGCCGTAGTGCAAGTCCCCAGAACCAGAGGTAAAGAGACCAGCAGGAACTGCCGGTGACGTTGGGAGATGGGGAGATGAGGACTTGGGGTGGGTGGTGAGCATCACGGGCCCCAGCTCTGCCACAGTGGGTGGCTGCCAGACATTGGGCCAGCTGACACATGGCCTCTGCTGTCACAGGGCCTCTGGGTGGCCTCGCACCTCCAGCCTTTGGGTGAGTGGCCAAGGGTGCGAACCGTTTGTGCCCCAGGACTCCAGTCTCGTCTTACAGTAACCAGGTGGTAGTGCGTCGGCTCCAGCTCTGCCCTGTGGGGTTTTCATGGCTGTGGTCTTTGAGAAGCAGACCACCAGGCCTTTCTTCCCAGGGGCTCCAGGTGGACTCAACTCTAGGCTTTCTAGTAGCTGAGTGGTTAGCCGTTTGCTCCCCCTGCGTCTCCCGTGTGGTCTTCAGCACTTGGATGACATTGCCTGGGGCCCCCCTGTGGACCAGGATCGTTGCGGGTGGGGCCCGCCGCGGACTGGGATCTTCCTCAGGTTCTAATTTGTTTGTGAGTTTCCTGTGTAGTTTGAATGTGCAGTCAGGGTTGGAAATCAAGTCAAGACAGTGCTTCCGTGTGACTGTTAAAGACCTGCCTCACCAAACAGCCGCAGAAGTCCTACAGAAGGGATGTGCCAGTGTCTATTTACAAGATGGCACCTCCGTGTTACTAGTATTTCTGACCTGCCTCCAGTAGCCACAGAAATCCTGCAGCATGGATGTACCGGTGTTTATTTTCAAGGCGGTACCTCTGCAGCAGTATTGCTGGCCGTCCTCCCTTCAGTGGCCACAGAAGCCCTATGTACATTCCCCTGTTGGTGGACATTTAGTTACTTTCCGTCTTCTGCTATTACACATTGATGCCGTGAGCATCTTCGTGTGCAGATCTTCGTGTTCTTGGCTGAGTGTTTATTAGGCTCAGTTCCTAGGAGTGAAATCGCTGGGCTAGACAATTAAGTTTGTAAAATGGCTGCTGTGTGCAATGGCCACTCCAGAAAGAGTTCCAGAATTGCTCTGAAGGGAGGACTAGGTGCTGGCCTTGGTGCAGAGCTTCCCCAAGGGAGAACTTGGAAGGTGACTGCAGTGACATTCAGCGGCCAGGCGTGTGGCATGTTTTCTAGGATGAGTTCGTGCACTTCACTGGCCGTCTTCGTGCACCTTGGCTGTCGGCTCCTGGTGGTTCTGTTGGATCCATGGTGCCCAACTGTCCTCCACAAGGACGGCACCGGTCACCCTTCAGCAAGAGCGTGTGAAGGCCTGCTTCCCCTCGCCTCTGCCCGCACTGGTGTTTTAGCTCTTGTTCCTGTCTTCTTCTGGCAGGCAAAAAGTCGCTTGCTGCTGTAAGTTGTACTTCTGGTTATGAGAGAGGTTGATGGTTTCGTGTGTTTATCGACTCTGTCTTTCTTCTGGGAGGAGCATGGCCTTGGGTGGGGACCTTGGGGTGCTAGGCGTTTTCTCCTTCCCTGAGTCCAGTAGTCAAGTCGTCCCTCTGCTCCCTCTGCCCCTTGCTTCCTGCATCCCTCTCTCTCTTCCTCTCTTTTCCTTCCTCCTCCTCTCCCTCCTACCCATCCATTCATCTCTCTGTCCATCGACCCATCCCTCTAAATCCTGAGCACCTCACTTGGGAGACAGTCTTAGCCTGGCCCCAGAGGGTTGCAGAGATGAACTGCGTGAAGGCCCGTCTGCTGAGAGCTGGAAGACCCTCACCACAGGACGGGAGAGGGCAGCCCGAGAACAAGGTTCCAGTTTCAGGTTGAGGGATAGCATGGGGGGAGTGGGGGGCTTCTTAGGTGAGGAGAATGAGGCAAGTCTGGGAGACAGAGTGGCGTCTGACATGGGCCCTGAAGGATGGGCTGACAGCCCAAGCTGCTGTCGGGTGCCGTGAGGTGGGTTCTGCCTCGCGGTGATGCTGTGCACGGCAGGACCCGCTGTCCGGCGCACACCGCCCCACAGCTGTTGCCGGCCTTGACCCCGTGGTTGCAGCTGCTGTGGGGGTCCATCTCTTAGAGGGCCACCCTCTCTTCTGCTGGCCCTTCATTGTATCAGGCATGATGCCCTTCTCCGTGGACTGGACCCTCCTGACAGAATGTCCAGAACACATGAGTCTTGTCAGTCTGGCTCCTGAGGAGCACTCCAGCTGTCTTCTGCTGGCAGTCCGGATTGTGCCCGTGTCCTTCACCAACACCGTGATTCAGATGCATCAGGTTTTCTTCAGTCTCCTCATTTATTGTCCAGCTGTTGTCTGCATGCAAGGCGACTGAAAGGCAGAAGCAGCTAGCCTTTAACAAGCCCCTGTCGTATGAGGGCTGGCCGTGTGGTTGGCGGACTTGCACTGTGTGCTTAGAGTGGCAGCACTGTGTAGACAGCTCGGTGAGGCCTCGTCACCTTGGTATACGAGTGTCTCGCAGAGGTGTTCGGACCGACGTGTGGTGGTGTCTTGCCGAGTGGTGTTCATTGTTGTTGTGTGTTTTTGTGTGCCATCACAACAATGCAGGAACTTGAATGAGAGCTATGAACAAACATTAAATGTCTGGTTAAACTTGGCAAAAGTGGAGGTAAAACCAGAGATGTGTTAGTGGACTAATGTGGGGACAATGCCATGAAGAAAATGTCAGTGTACAAGTGGATTAAATGATCTTCTGAAGGGAGAGAAGGAGAGAGGTCAGGGCGGCCAGTAACAAGCAGAACTGATAAAAACCTTGCAAAAACTCATCCACTTGTGCTTCAAAATCGTTGGCTGACTGTGAGAAGTACAGCAGACTAAGTAAACATCAACAGAGAAACAGGAAAATCTTCACTGAAAATCTTGGCACGAGAAAGATGTGTGCAAAAATGGTCCCGAAGGAGCTCACCAGTGAACAAAAGCAGAGAAGAGTCAAAGTTTGCCAAGACCTTTTGGGGAGGTAAGGCGATGTTTCAGGCCCTGTCATGGTGATGAGACGTGGGTGAACCAGTCTGACCCTGAAACAAAGCATCAAAGTGCACAGTGAAAGTCAGCTGACTCTCCACAACCAAACGAGTTGCATTGGTCCAAATCAAGAGTCAAAATGATGTCGCTAGCCTTTTTTGATATCAGAGGGATTGTTCATTATGAATTTGTACCAACTGAACAAACATTTAACCAAGTGTACTGTTTGGAAGTGCTGAAAAGACTGCATGAAAAAGTCAGATGAAAGCAGCATGAACCGTTTGCCAGCAACTCACGGCAAAATCATGACAATGCACCAGCTCACACAGCACTGTCTGTGAGGAAGTTTTTAGCTAGTAAACAAACAGCTGTATTGAAATACCTTCCGTACTCAGCTGATCTGGCCCCCAGTGACTTTTTTCTTTACCTGAAAATAAAGGAACTATTGAAAGGAAGACAGTTTTACAACATTCAGGACATCCAGGGTAATATGACAGCAGCTCTGATGGCCATTCCAGAAAAAGAGTTCCAAACCTGCTCTGAAGGGCGGACTAGGTGCTGGTGTCAGTGCACGGACTCCCAAGGGGAGGACGTGGAAGGTGACTGAGCTGTAGTGCTGCTCAGCAATGAGGTATGGAGCACTCTCTCTAGGGTGAGTTTGTGAACTTAGTTGTCAGACCTCACAGGCATGCGCGTGACAGGCAGCGTCTCAGGAGTCTCACCCGCTCCCCTGGACTGCTCCGGTGGGCTCCGGTGGGCTCTGGTGGGCTGGGCAGTTGGGGGCACTCAGGCTCCCCCTCCTGAACGGACCCTGGCGAGCCCTCAGCTCAGCTTCCTCTCGTGTGGATCTGGACTTCCCCAGAGCGGGTGGGCATGCTGTCTGTCCAGGGTCATGCAGAGCTGTGTCTGGGGCAGGTTAGGGACAGCTGGATATCTTGCTGTCACTGACCCAGGCCAGGGCCTGCAGCCCCCAGCTTTTGGGATGTGGGACCCCAGGCGGCCCTCATGCCCTGCCTTGGCAAATCTTTGCCATCTTCTGGGTGAACTTTGCCCCACCTCCAAGGGAGGAGCGCGGCCCAGGACCTTTGAGAAAGAGGGTTGCAGAGCTGGAGATGTCCCCTCTGTGGAAGAGAGCTGTCAGGGTGGCTGCTGCACCCTAGAAGCTGCCTGGCTGTGCCATTGGCTCCCTCTTGTACATTTGCACTCAGAATGCAGAGCTTTTAATCTCTGGTTGGCTGGTGCTACCCTGACCCTTTCAGACGTGCCAACTGATGAATTCGGCCCCTCCCCACCACACCCCTCCCACCCACTAGAGGACAGCTGCCCTTCTCAAGGGGTGCACTGGCCAAGTGTGGAGATCGGGCCGTGTGGGAGGGTGGGTGCCCCAGAGTGGGGTGAGTGGGTATGAGTCTGTGTATGCACATGCTTGTATGGTGTGGGTGTGTCTCTGCGTGTGTGTACTAGTGTGTGCATGGGGGTGTGTGGCACGTTAGGGGTGTGTGTGCTGGTGTGTATATCTGTGTGTGGGCTGCTGGTCTCAGTCTCTCCGTATATGTGTTTGCGGGTCAGCATGTGTGTGCACAGATGTGTGTGTATCTGTGAGTGGGCCCCTGTGCCTCTCCATGGAAAAGACACTGTTGGAATTGCTTGCCTGCGTTAGAGTTTTGGGGCTGTGTGTGAGGTAGATTTTGGGTCAACATCTGTCCCTCCCTCTCTTCAGACTGCTGTGGAGCGCCTACTGTGTGCCAAGGAGCGTCAACCTGACTGACCTGGCACCAAGAAAGGGACATGCCCTCCACCCACCTGGCATCCAACTGAGCGTTTATAAAATCATGGTCACGGGGCTGGGAAATGAGCTTATCTTGGTGTTTCCCAAAATGTATTTCAGGATTTTGTTGATGTTCCACACAGAACAAAATAAAAACTAAAATCCCAACAAAAGGTGTGTGACCAGATGCTTTAGCAAACACCGAGTTAAACACAGTTCAAGTTTTTAAGGCCTTAAGGGCTTTCCGGAGCCTTTAAGGGTGGCAGTGGGAGCTCTTTCTGAGTTTAGTCGTTTGCAGTGTTTTCCTGTTTGTCTGAACGTTAGTCTTAGAAAGTCTGGGGCTTCGAGGGTTCGTACCCCACCGTCACCGCCTGATGTTTGCTGGCTCGTTCGTTCCCCTGTTCACTCCGTCACAGCACTCCTGTTTGTCACTGAGTACTCACTACGTGTGAGACACTGCTCACTGAGATCTCATCTGTGGTGAGGCAGGTCAGGTCCAGCGCTCGGGAAGGATCATTCTGGGTGCAAGGCGCCTGACAAGGGCGTGAGTTGCTAACATGCAGTTTGCTCAGTACAGCAGGCCCTCAGGGAGGCCTCTGGACAGGGCCGCTGGAGCCCCGCTGGTGAGGTGGCGCCCTTCAGAGGGGGAGCTCCTCTCTCTGTCCTTTCTTGAGCTGGAGAGGTGGGGAGCTTCCCAAGCCTCCACCTGCTGGTGCTGCTGGTTGGGCCTCTGTCTCTGTGGCCCTCTGGGCCTAGCTCTCTGCGGCTGTCAGTCTGGGCCTCTGTCGCTGGCTGCCCAGTCCTCGGTCTCCATGGTCTTCCTGGCCTGAGAGAGAGGCTCCCTGGGTGGAGCTGTGTCTGGGCAGGAGCAGCTTCTGGCTGTTTGTCAGGTTTTGGGAGCCACCCAGGGCTATCTCCATGGAAGCTGTGTGCATCCCCACGGTGGTTCCTCCAGGGGTCCTGCCGTGCCCTCAGGGCCTGGCCTCAGACTTGTGTTCCCATTCCCCATCTGACAGATGGGGAGAAGGAGGCCAGGAGGTTTCCCAGCGGGGTCCCTTAGAGGCTCGGCCCAGAATCCAAGCTTTTTGCAAAGACAGGCTCTGACCTGGTTGGTGGGTAGGGAGCAGTGGGGTTTGGGGCCTCCGGGGCTCTCCCTCTGGAGTCCAGGTGACACAGTGGTTAAAGTCTTTGAAAAGCTGGCTCTCGGAAACCACCAGCCCCTCCTGGGAGAAGGGACCTGGCCATCTGCTGCCTTGAAGGTTGCGGACTTGGAGACCCCCTGAGGCAGTTCTGCTCCGGCCTAGGGGATCGCATGGAGGCTGAACCAGTGGCAGACCACAGGCCCTAGGCCTGGAGCCTTGGGTCCCCAGGAGAGGAGGGGAGGGTTAGGGAAGGTGGAGGGAGCCTGGGGGGGGGGGGCCGAAGTGGGGAGGGAGCCGAGCAGAGCAGGGAGGCTGGGAAGGAGCCCAGGCGGGGGAAGAGGGCCGGGGGCTCTTCCCGCCCAGCAGCCCAGCCGTGGGGCTTGGGGGGCGGCGGGCGCTTGGCGGGGCGGCGGGCGCTTGGGAACGCAGCCCCTCCCCGGACCCCTGCCCGCCGCTCTGCAGGGCGCCCGGGACCCTTTGAGACGGCCGTCCTGGGAACGAGCCGGCCGCCCCGCCCGAGGGCTCCATGGCTGCGGCGCAGTCACTCGGCCGCGCCCGCGGCACAAAGCGGCCGCGGCGGGGGGCCGGCTGGGAAGGTGGGGTCTGGGCTGGTTCCGCGCCGCGGGCCGCCCCCCCCCCGCCGCCCCTCCGAGTCTGGGGACGGTCGGGTGGGATGGCGCCCCCAGGACCCCCAAGTCCCAGACCCGGGGGGGGCGGGGGCGGGGGCGCGGTGTCTAGTCTGCCGCGGGGTGCCAGTACGTGGGTGGCCCGCCAGTCCCCGCAGGCCAGCTGTGCGCCTGGGGGTGGGGGTGGGGTGAGCCCTTGGGAAACTCGAGCCCTGATTGGCCCTTGGGTCTGGGCGGAGCTGGGGGAGGGTCTTTGTGGGCGGCTCGGCCCCCTACAGCGGGTTGTTCTGAAACCGCACTGAGCTTGGTAACCTTGGCCAGTTCGTGTGGGCTGCGTAGCAGCCTGGTGAGGTAGGCGCAGAGAAGGAAACTGAGGCAGGGAGGTAGAAGGAATTCCTGGGGGTCCCACAGGATCCGAACGCAAGCACCCTGCTCCCTGCTGCGTCTGCTGGTTCCCAGGCTGTACCGTGGGCCATGTGGGTATGGGTGCACTACTGGAGGCTTTGTATCTGTTTAGGAGACCACAGACGGAACGTTCAGCCCCAGACCCAAGTTCTGACTCAGCAGGCTGTGCTGGGCCCTGCCCCTGCTGCCTTAGGGGGTTCAGTCCCCTGCGGTGGGGGGACCAGCCCAGGCCTTTGTGCACCTCCCCGCGAGCTGGGCGCAGTCAGAGCTGCAGGCATCCTTTCTCTCTGGTCCTCTCCCGACCCTGTGAGCTGGTGCCAGGGTGTCGGCCCTCCTGCAGGTGAGGTCCTGCCCTGCAGCTGTCCCCTCCCCCAGGAGTTCCAACACTGTCTGGTAGCACTGTGTCCCCACCCCGAGGGGCCAGCTGGTGGCCCAGTCCACACCCACCCAGCTCAGGGCCCGCTCCTGAGGCCCACTGGGCAAGAGCAGCCTAGGCAGGTGGGGCGGAGGTTGGGTTCCTGGGACTTTCAGGGCAGGTGGTGGGCAGAGCTGTTTCTGCTTCCGAGTATCCTGGAGACGGGGTGGCAGTGAGCCCTGGAGCCTGGCCAGGCGTCCTGGCCCCTGGGCCTGCTCTCTGTGGCGGGGAGGTGCTTGCTGTGGTCAGCGAGGCAAGCCTCCTTTCTGTCCTCCTCTCCGGCCAGTAGCTGAGTCAGCCCAGGACCCTTGCTGTGGAGGTCAGGGGTGGGTGGGTGGCCTTCCTATCCTGTGCCCAGGGCCAGGCTGCTAACCTGTGAGTGCACGCCCCCCGTGGGCTGGGGTGTTCTGATGGCGAGGCCCCCGGAGCAGGGTTCCAACCCCACCCCCAGATCTGGCTCCTGGGCCCTCAACCCTCTGCAGACTCCGCCCTTGCCCCCTCCTTCGCAGCTTCCTGGAACCAGGACCCTGGAGGGTTCTGGACCCTATCGAGTTGCCTGGGTGGTTGTTTCCTTTTTTTGGGGGCCATGTCGGGTGGAGGAGCTGGGAGAGCAGCCCATGCTGGGGCCAGGGCCAGCCAGGGGTGGAGGCTTGCCGCCAGCTCCCTGGATCAAGCTGAGCCCCCTCAGAGACAGCAGCTGGGGACCTGACCTCCCCTCCTGGTTGGGAAACGGCCTGCTTACCATTCCCTGTCCCCTTCCTTTCGCTCTGTACCAGGCCCCCAAGGATGCCTCTGGGAGATAGGGGGCCCACCCTAACATCCTCCCTGATAACCTGGAACCCCAGCTGGGACCCTCCTGGGCTTGACACTGCTATGGTCCTGCTGATCCAGGGCCAGGAGGGGGTCAGCTGGACTGGGGCTCTCCACCCTCCCCAGATCACAGCTCCAGGCAGGACAGCTGGGTCCCACCTCTAGGTCTGAGCCAGAGGGCCGGGAGCTATCTGAGAATGTCCCATACAGACCCCTTGGCTAGGGTCCTGTGGGGTTGGGGTGGGAGGGGGAGGATCTCTCGGAGAGGCAGGGGTGGGGCAAAGGGAAGGATTCCTGGGGCAGGGGCCAGGATGGAGGTCACCCGGGAATTACTTTTGAAGTGGTTTGGGGCGCCCCCCAAGTCCTCAGCATCCCCACTGCTGATCTGCTGTGACCCCCAGGGCCCAGTGCACACGTGAGTTTGTTTTTCCCAGCACCCTCCCCTGGCCCCCTCCCTCTGGGTGCCTTCTGCAGCTTGCTGGGCCCCTCCCCCAGCCCTCCTGGGCCCCCTCCTTCCTCCTTGACCCACTTAAGTCCCCTGTTGCTGGGGGAGGGGGAGCAGCAGCCGCAGCTCTGATCCTGGCCGCCTCCCCCAGCATCCCTCGGGGCGGTCTCTGGATGGAGCCAGCAGGCTGAGCCGCCCTGGCCCCAGGGACTGGCACACGCTGTGCTCCGAGTGGCAGGCTCCCTGCCCCCTCCGTGGACCGACAGTTCTGGACAGCTGCCCCCGCCCGGGCCCCTGGGAGGCCCTGCCGGGCGGGCTTTGATTCCCACCCCAGGGAGCAGCAGCTCCAGAGGTCGGCCCTTCTACCTCAGCCTCGGTCAGGCCAGCTCACTGCCTTCCCAGCGGGCACTCTGGGGGCCGGCCCCCTCCCCCAGACCTTTGCCAGGAGGGTGGAACTGGGGTCAAGCCCGGTGTCTGCTGGGCCCAGGTGGTAGCAGTAGCCTGACGAGTGTTTGCTGTGTTCCGACCCGCTGACACCAACGTCTTTCTGGTGTTGTCTCTTGTCACCGCACTGTGGTGGGTAGGCGCTGTTGTGCTGTGTTTAAAGATGAGGCACAGAGAGGTGGAGTCACTTGGCGGAGGTCACACTGGCTCTGTGTCGTGGATCCACGTGGGTTTGAGCCCAGACAGCCTGGTGAGGTGACCCCCACCAGACATTCTTGCAGATGATCCTGGATCCTGACGGAAGGGCTGTTAGCACTTCAGAGAGGACGCCTTGGCCTTCTGAGGACTTGAGGTCCTTCTTCCTGGAGTCTCCTTTTTCCTCTGTCCACTCGGGTGCTGCCTGGGTTGCCGAGCCTGCCCCTGGCCCTGTGGCACACTCTGGGAAGCAAAGGCCCAGCCTGCCCTGGCTGGGAGCTCATGCCATCCTGAGCTGTCTTCCTGTGGCGCCGGAGACTTCGTGCCTTTGTGTGACCTCCCACACACTGGCTGGGCTTCAGTGCTGCCAAGGGCAGTGGTTGCCCACCTGCTCACGCTGGCCCCTGCGGTCTCTTCTCCTCTTTCCCGAGCCCCAGATGTAAGAAAAGGGTGGGAGGGCCCTGAAAAGCTGCTGGGATTGGGGAACACCAGCCTTCCCAAGCTTGGCATCTCCTCTTTTCCTCCTTGAGTCTTGACATCTGTCTGTCCTCTGGGAACCTTCTCGTTTCGTGGCCATTGTCTCCGTGAATAAAGGAGGGTGGGAGGTGGCAGGAACTGTGGAAGGGAAGTCAGGACATCTTTTCTTACTTGCCTGATTTCCTCACTCAAATGTGTCTTGTGATTAAACATTTTCTTAGTAAGCTTGCTCAGGGCCAGCCGGAGTTTCTTTTCATAAACATTGGCAAGTGAATTTAACGGCCCTGTTTGGATTAGCTGGAGGTTTCATTTGCATAGTGATTGTTCTTATGAAACAAAATAATGGCTGGCAGTTGATGAAACTGTATAAATGCTGGGGTCTGGAGTGGGCGCTTGCGTCACCCTAACCCCTCCCTTTGGGGAGGAAATCGGGCTCCCGGAGGAGCCAGTCCTTGCTGAGAGGTGCGTTCCCTGCTGGAGTCCTGGGCTGTGGGGGTCGCCCATCGCCCATCACCCATGGGGGGTCTGGGAAGGCAAGTGGGTGACTGGGCAGGTGGGAGGGGCAGGTGGAGAGGGGTGGAGAGGGGCAGGTGGAGACAGCACCCTCTCCTTTCCGTGGGTGTCCCCTCCTTTGGGCTCCCTGGGTGGCATGACGATGGACTGAAAGGTTGGCAGTTCAGACTCACCCTGGGGAGCCTCCTGGGAGCCTGGGGGCGTGTGCCCGAGAAGCTGGCCTCCGAAGCCTGTGGGCAGTTCTCATCAGGCCCTCGGCGTCACCTGAAGGCTGCGTGCTGGTGACTGGAGCCCGGTGTTGCCCGCCGATGTGCTGAGGTTCGTGCTTCGTGGAGAAAACCCGAGTTGTGTACCGACTTTTGAAGATCTGGAGATTTCACAGAAGAAATCAGATTTCTTGCTTCTGTGACCACTGGGTGGGTTTGGGACGGTGAGACCCACCGGGAGGCGGTAGTGGGCTGGGGTGGTGGGAGCGGCCCTCGGCGTCACCTGAAGGCTGCGCGCTGGTGACTGGAGCCCGGTGTTGCCCGCCGATGTGCTGAGGTTCGTGCTTCGTGGAGAAAACCCGAGTTGTGTACCGACTTTTGAAGATCTGGAGATTTCACAGAAGAAATCAGATTTCTTGCTTCTGTGACCACTGGGTGGGTTTGGGACGGTGAGACCCACCGGGAGGCGGTAGTGGGCTGGGGTGGTGGGAGCGGCCCTCGGGTTCACCAGTCTCCCCTTCAGTCTGTATCTGCCCGGCTGTGACCTTCTGGAAGTCAGGTCCCCAGGCCTTTCTTCTCGGGTGTTCCTGGGTGTGCTCCCACACCAGCCTTTAGGGGCACAGATGATGGGTGGGCCCGCTGCACCACCAGGGACCCCTGTGGCTGGGGCAGAGGTCGGGAAAACGGGCCCTTTGGGAGGGTGCCCTGCTACACCCAGGATCTAGCCTGGGCCAGAACTCCCCTGTCTCCAGAACACCTTAGAGCCCGTTGCCCCAGGAGACAGACACTGCGTGATCTCAGAATTGGGGTGTTTTCAGGCCCAGTGGCATCGCCAAGCCTGGTCAGCAGGCTTAGCCCCAAATGGCATTCTAGTTGATTCTAGAAGAGATTTAAATCTGCTCTTGTGGAGTGGCCCAGAAGAATACTTGTCCCTGGAAGAACTGCGTGACCTTGCGCTGCGTGACTGTGGCTCCTGTGGCCGTGCCTCACGTGACAGTGCCCGGGGGACTGGAGTCTAATGCTGAGCCGAGGGATGGTACCTCCCTCCCTCCCTCCCTCCCCCTCCTCCCTCCGATCACCTCACCGCCCAGCCGGAGCCCCAGGTGCGACTTCCCTTCAGGAAGGCTCCACTTGGCAGGGAAAAAGTCGAAGCACCAAAGCAAGCGGGTGATGATGTGGCATGCTGTCTGGGGCCTGGCAGTCATCAGTACCCTTTGGGGAAGGGGGCTTCTGCAGATGCGCTGCTCCAAGCCTGTCATTTCCAGCTGTGGGTCATGACTCAAGGCTCTGTGCTGTTTCCGTCCTGGTCTGTTGTGGCCCTTGCAGCAGCCCTTAGCCAACCGTCACGTGCTCCCCCGTTTGAGTTACACTGTCCCCGTTTTATGAAGACAAAGATGAGGCTCCCCAGTCTCGCAGCTGGCCCCAGGAGGAGCCTGGTTGTCACACAGGCCTCCTGGTCTCAGGGCCTGCACTCCTACGGTGACCGTCTGTGTTCTGTTCCTGCAGCCACAAAATGAGACAGAAGCCCGCACCTCCCAGGGCCACTGCAACGATGAGAGGAGCCAGGAGGGATTCCGTCGTGACTCATGACCACAGACCTCTGCTTCCGGGGGCAGGAGTGTGGGCCCGGGCACCCCGGGTTCCGTGATGCAGCCTGTTGGACAGCGCCTTTTAAGCAGACTTGCTTCCCGCTCTCTGGTCCCTCAGGCGTTTAGCTCTGTGTGTTGACCGTTGGACTGCTCCAGGCAGGTTTTTGCTGATATTCTGAGGCTGGGAAGTCCCCAGGAGAGAGCTGCATTTCTGTGTGACTGGTTGGGGCTGCTCCCTGCTGGCATGGCACTGGGAAACCTGGGATATCTCGGAAAGGCAGACCAGTCACAGGGGCCACGTGTCCCAGTTCTGCCTGACCAGGGGTTGTCTCAGTTGGGATGCTAAGGGCTGTGTGATGTGCACACCCCGCTTCCAACAGCTTGAGCATGAGGGGCTGTGGTGTTTAACAGGACGAAAAGTCTGGAGGGCGCAGCTGCAGGCTGGCTGCCGAGCGGTTGTCCTCAGGGACCCGGATGCTGCCATGTTTGTGCCCCTTCCTGCTTGGCACCTTTGCTTGTAGGCTTGTTCCTCGTGGTGGAGAAATGGCTGCCACCATGGCGGACATCGCACACTGCACACCGGTGTCTAGGGGCAGGGAGAGAGGAGCTGCCTTCCACAGACCCGTAGAACTGCAGTAGCAGTGTGCTGATGGATTCTGCGGGGTGTGGGCAGCAGTGTGAACTTGATGAGTGAAGTCTTAGCTGTTGGGTCTCTGAGTTCCCAGCAGGGTGTAGTCTCCCCAGCCTCCCCAAAGTGGAGCTCTAGTGAGGAAGCATGCTTTTCCTAGAAGGTCCCGGTTTCCTGTGTCTCACGGGGAAGGATGGCTTCACCCACATGTCCTGGACAGTCTCTGCCACGGCCTGGAGCATTCCTACCCAGGCCTCGGGGGGGCCTTGGTGCCCCTGCCTCAAAGCTGGGGATGTCCAGACACAATTTCACTTGCTCAGCAAGTCAGAAATGGGAGAAGAGGCTACTCAGAGGTACCCAGCACCGCCTGGGACAGTAGGCTCTGGGAGGCCTGTGGGCCGCCGTGTCTGTCTGTCTGCACAGAAGCTTCTGGGACAACGCCCTCTTCTCTCTGGGGCCCTCCCTCATCTGGTCCTCCCCAGTGACTGAAAGGTCCTCTGCCTCCTTTGTTTGCCGGGTTCCCTCTCCTGAGCACGCTCACAGCCACCCCCTCGGCCAGGCCTTCCCCGGCCAGCTCTCCCCCAGAGCGGGCCCACCGCCTGGCCGGTCGCTGCCGGGTCAGTTCCCACTCAGGCCACCTCGCAAGTGAGGGTGGAAGGGCGCACCACAGGGTCTTCACTGCCTGGTTTTCTGGGCATAGGTTGGTTGTGTTGTTGGGTGACAGTGGGGTTGCTCTGATTCGTGGTGGCCTGTGCATGGCAGAAGGAAGGGCTGCCTGGGTCTGTGCTGCCCTCGTGGGCACTGTGGTGCTTTTGCCCGTTATTGCCAAGACTGTGTCAGTCCGGGGTCTCCCTCTGTTCTGCTGACCCTCTGCTTTACTGAGCAGGATGTCCTCCGGGGACTGGTCACTCCTTATAATGAGTCCCAAGTACGTGAGACAGAGTCTCGCCATCTGTGTTTCAAGGAGTGTTCTGGCTACACTTCCTCCGAGACACGCTGTCCGTTCTGCAGGCAGCGTGCTGTATTCCGTGCACTTCCCTGGCAACTTCTTGCGAAGACACCCGTTCTGCCTCGGTCCCCCTGTTGTCCAGCTATCACATGGACACGAGGTGAGTGAAGATGCCCCGGCTTGGGTCAGGCGCGCGTCAGTCCTTGGCGTGACATCTTCTCTTTTAAACACTCGGAAGAGATCTTTGGCAGTGGATTGTCCCAGTGCGACGCGTCCTTTGGTTTCCTGACTGCTGCTTCCATGAGCAGTGACTGTGGATCCAGGTAACACGAAAGCCTTTGCAGCTTCGGCCTCTTCTCCATTTATCACAGTGTTGCTTGCTGGTCCAGTTGTGAGGAGTTTCGTTTTCTTGATGTGGAGGTGTAATTCATACTGAAAGCTGCAGTCTTTGATCTTCATCAGTAAGTGCGTCAAGTCCTCGTCACGTTCAGTGAGCAGGGTTGTGTCATCTGCACAACACGGGTTGTTGATGAGTCTTCCTTCAACCCTGGTGCTCCGTTCTCCCGCTGGTGCAGCCTCTCGTAGGAGTAGTGGATGGATACAACCCTGACACGCACCTTTCCTGACTTGAAACCACGCGGTGTCCCCTTGTTGTGTCTGAAGGGCTGTTTTCTTGCTCTGTGCACAGATGCTGCAGGAGCACGGTGAGGACTGCGGCGCTGTCCTCAGTGTTAGCTGTGATCTGTTAGGATCCACATGGTCAGGTGCCTCTGGACAGTCAGTGAAGCACAGGGGAACATCCTTCTGGTATTCTCTGCTTTCAGCCGGCATCCGTTGGACATCAGCCGCGATGTCCTCCGTTCCACGTCCTCCTCGGAACCTGGCTTGAGTTTCTGAAGTCCCCTGAGGGTGCGCTGGTGCGACTGCTTTGAGTGCTCTTCAGGAGAGCTTCACTGTCGTGTGATATTAACGATGCTGTTTGATGATTTCCTATTTTGTTGGACCACTTTTCTTTAAAATGGGCGCCGTTATGGATCTCTTCTGCCAGGAGTTTTTTTCAAGGTGCCTCTGGGTGTGGCTGGACCTGTTAGTCTCTCTCGTGAACTGTCTTGTTCATGACTGCCGGAGGTTGTTTGTGTGTACAGCCTTTGTCTCTTCCCCGGACAGTCAGTCCCCCCGAGCCTAGAGAGAGGCTTGGCTCATTCACTCCTGTGTTCCGGGCTCCAGGAGGAGGGGAGGAGAGGGCTTGGGGTGGGCACTTCGGAAGTACTTGCTGCGGGAAGCACCAGTGCTGCTTACCGGGCTTACTGGCCACTTCCCGAATTCCTCGTTTGTCCCTCTGTCTGAACTGCTTCTATCTCCTCCCTTAAAGCGCAGCTTCTTCCTCGTGCCCCTTGCCCATGGAGAAACAGAAGACACACCGTGTCTCTCTGGACTTGCTGTCTCTTTGGATTGCTGGCAAATACAGTCTCCAGGGGCCAGTTCTGAGGAAGAGTCTTAGGACACTTCCTGTGTCTGGAGGTTGGGCACACAGTGCCCTCTGGGTGGGCTGAAGGGGGGCAGTGGTGGGTCTGCAGATACAAGCAGGCAGCAGGGACACACGTCCCCATCTGACCCATGCCCACACAGGTTGGGTTCCTTTATCCTAAGGGTATTTCTCTTTCACTGCTTGGAATCTCATGTGCTTATGACCCAGAGGGGTCAGTCCATCTCGGGGATCCAGCCCACCACCGTCCTGAGGAGCAGTTTTCCTTTCCGTCTTGCTGTTGGTAACTGGTTAAGGCCAGCACGGGAGCTGCTGGTGATCCCGCTGTCGCTGTTAGGTGCCATCAGGTTGGTTCTGACTTGTAGCGACCCTATAGGTCAGAGTAAAACTGCCCCGTAGAGTTTTCAAGGAGCATCTGGTGAGTTGGAACTGCTGACCTCTTAGTTAGCAGCTGTAGCGGTTCACCACTATGCCACCAGGGTTTCTACTGGTGATCCTGGACGACACAAAACACAACACAAAAAAACCCCTGCAAAACCCAAACTAGTTGTCTCAGGTCAACTCCAGGGCATGACCATTTCACGTGTGTCAGAATGGAACTGTGTTCCACCGGATTGTCTGTGTTTCTTAAAATACTCATTTTCTTTTTGGTGAAAATGTACACAGCAGCTCATCTACCCATTCAGTGATTTCTTCACATACAGTTGATGACATGGGTCAGCACTTCACATGGTCTCACCGTCCTGGTGCACTGGTGATGTCTTCAGGTTGGATCGTCCTTCCCGCCTGCTCTCTCACCCCGTGACCACCGCTGACGTAGCCTCACTGACCCCCCAAGGTCCTCTGTGTTTTAGAGCGACTGCTGTCAGTCTGGTCTGTGTGGATAATCCTTTAGAAGAGCCTAGTGCTCACGGTAGACATTCTTTCCTAATTCCGCTAGATTGCTGTTGAACCTGACAATGACCTTGGGTAGTTTGGGTTCAAGGTTCAGTATTTCTCAGGGCAACAGGTTTGGGGGTGACCCCAGCCTCAGCGTGTCTAGTAAGTCTGGATTCTGTGAGAAAGTTGATGTTGTGTTGCACATTTCCCCTCCTTTTGACCAGGATCCATGGACTGAGTACCTGATCAAAATGTGCGGGAGTGGTCGCTGGGCCCCCCCAGCCCTTGATTCCCCCGGTTCTGTAGCGAAGCGTGCAGTAGCTCACGGAGGCACCTTGGCCTGTGGCTGCGTAGGCTTTTCAGGGGCTGATACTCAGGAATAGGTCACTAGGTCTTTCTTCCACAGTGTGTCTGGGTGGACCTGAATTTGCGGTCTTCTGGTCAGCATGCTAGCACGTTCACCGTCTGCACCCCGCAGGGATTCCAGACCACCTGAAGGTGGAGGGACTGGGCTGTGGTGCTTTAAAGGTGGGAGGCCGTCTGAATAATTTCGAGTCATTCTTTGGCCAGAATAACCCGATGGACCCCCATAGGGCCCTGTTGTGGTTGTCAGGTGCTGTCATTGCGGCCCGTGGGTCGCTGCCCGTCCGGCGCTGCGCCCGCAGTCGTGTCGTCGTTGCGGCCCCCGGGTCAGACCGTCTCACTGAGGGTCTTCCTCCACCTCACTCCCCCTCCCCGCTGCCAAGCATGACATCCTTCTCCGGGTATTGTTCCCTCCTGACAACATATCCAGCAGTCTTGCCATCTTTGCTTCCAAGGAGACTCTGCTTGGACTTCTTCCAGAACAGAGCTGTTTGTTCTTTTGGCGGTCCATGGGATGTTCAGCATTCTTCACCGCAATTCGAAGGTGTCAGTTCTTCTGTCTTCCTTGTTCCTTGTCCAGCTTTAGCGTGCATGTGATGCGATTGAAAAGACCACGGCGTGGGTCAGGTGCACCTTAGTCTTCAGGGTGACTTCTTTGCTTTTAACACTTTAAGGAGGCCCTCTGCTGCCGCTTTCTCCAGTGTGACGTGTCCTTTGATTTCTTGGCTGCTGGTCCTGTGGGCTCTGATTCTGGATCCAAATATGGTGAAATCCTTGACAATCTTAGTCTCTTCTCCATGTATCACAGTGTTGTTTGTTGCTCCTGGAAGGTGCGTTTTTAAGACACATCCACACCATGTGGACTCGGGCACTTGGTGGTGTGGGGCTGGGGAAAGGAAGCAGCCAGCTAGGAGGGTTGGGCACTGTTAGAAGGTCTGTGGGGTGCAGGTGGAGTGGAGATTAGGCTGGCAGGTGTATGAGGCCAAGCTCGGGGGCTTGAAGGCCACAGGTGAGCCCCTCCCAGAGCCCTCCTAATTTGGGGGGCCCTGGGCCACCAGTAGCACTGCTGAGTTCTACAGGTCAGTGTTTGTCCTTGGGGCAGGGTCTCTAGACCTCTTCCCTGGTGCTGCTGGTTGTGTGACAATCGCGCCCTTTCTTTGTGTGCAGAGGGACTGTGGTGTCAGATCACAGCCTGTCAAGGCGAGCTCTGTGCGGCCCCTACCCCGGGGCCCCTGTTGGGAATCCATTGGCTGCAGTGTGAGCCTAATGAGCCAGATGTTAGGTGGTGGGACTTTGGGTTCCCCAAGAGTGCCTGGTCTCCCCAACCCTGCCCAAGTGGAGCTACTGAGGCCAGGGGGACCCCTGCTGTTTCTCTGAGGGTCTCGTTTGTGTGGCCTTTTATTTTTGAGCAGGAAGCGTTGGTGTGAGTAATTACGTATCTTTTCACAAACTTGAACTGTACTTCATTGAGACTCCTCTAAACATGTCTGGATAACGCTAATTAGCTGCTCACAAAAAGCCGTCAGAAAAGTTGCTTGGGGAAACTCTCATTTGCCAGACTCCTGCCTAAAAGCCAAGCAAAATATTATGTTCTTCCAGCAAATGGACTATTCATGTTGACTGCTCCCAAGATAAACAGGAGATGTTTGAGGACAAGTGAGATTTTAAGCAGCGATGGTGGAGCGTCTTGGAAGTCTTGGTCATCAGGGTGTTGGCAGGGTGGGTGGCTTGATTGGGTGATAAATGCTTTTCAAGAACCATGCCCCTGACTTGGAATGTGGGGTCAGGACCCTGGAGGTGGGCCGTCTCGTGGCGCTCCTGTGAATGTCTGAGGCTAGCAGGCCACTCCGCGTCAGTGGGGTGTCTAGGCCAGAGCAGACGCTGTGACGGTTTCTGTCAAGTTCTTTCAGCAGTTTGTGCTGAGGTTACTGACAACATGTGAAAAAGAGAGATTTTGGGGGCTACTTTAAAGATAAGTAAGAATGATTTGAAGTCAGCCATCACCCACCCACCCAGCTGCCACCCACCACCCGCCCACCCATCTACCGCCTGCCCACCCAGCCATCACCCACCCACCCACCCTTCTAGCAGTGAACAAAAAAACATGAAAAGCCCCGTCCTGCATGCTGTCCACTGCTGGTAGACATCCAGCTCTAGGCTGTATGTTATTTTATTTCATTTTATCACTGACATACCAATAACAGAGATTAAACTGACTTTCTCATGGGAGATAGGGAGTGTGGGGAAGGACGTGGACTGTGGGCAAAGTCACAAGTGAACGAGTGGCTGGTGTCTGTGAACGGGGGTGGTGCAAGTGGCCCGCCCTCGACTGTTCAGCGATGGGCGCCTCCAGAGGAAGACTGGCGGTCTGCTTCAGAAAGACCCACTGCTGAGAACCTGGGGGCACGGTCCAGTCGGGCACCACGGGGCCTCTGTGAGCTGCTGGATGGCAGCTGGTGGTGTCAGTGCTTATGGCCAGGAATGGGACAAAAGGCAGGACGTGGGACGCTGGGAGAGAAAGCAGTGTTTTCAGTTGGGTCAGGGAGGTTGGGTCAGGGAGGGCCTCAATGAGGAGGTGACACAGCAAGCTGGGGAGTCTCTGGGAAAGCCACCCCAGGCAGGGTGAGCAGCTGGGAAAACCTGGCCTGGAAGGAGACGTCCGTGTGTCTGAGGCAGGACGGGCAAGTGATGGGAGGTGACGAGGTCAGCAAGCTGCTTGGGGGCAGGGACACTTTTATTTGTAAAAAATATTTTATTGCGCTTTCAGTGGAAGTTTGCATTCCAAGCCATTTGTCACCCAAGGCTTGTACACACGTGGCTGTGTAACGTGAGCCACTCTCGGGCGGGGACGTTTTAGTGGACTCTTCGTTGTTTGTGAGAAGATGCTTCTGAGCCGCTTGGCAGTTACGCTTCTTTATTTTCTTCTCTTCACAGAATGAGAACGACTTTAAAGTTTTATAATACGTGTTGAGTTGCAAAAGATGAGACTGATTCATAAAAATATAGAGAAGAAAGTAAAAGCTCCCCAAACGTGTCCCTGAAGAGGATCGCTGGGAGATTTGGGGGACTGTCGCTCTGTTGCCCCCTTAGCCCCTTTTCCTACGGCCTTCCCAGAGCTAACAGCTGTGCTCGTCAGTCGCCCCATTGAGCATCACGGGGGACTGATTCTGGGGTTGAAGACCATGGAGGTTTTGTTATGTGTGCCCTGAAAAAGTTGAAATTGGAGTCTGGGTTGTTTTGGCAATTTGTGGCAGCGCCCACGGGAGTGGTGAACCCCTGCTGAGTCCTTCCCTGTTGTGGACACTGTGCATGAACTGTGCATTTGGCCTGTGTGACTTCACGACGACTCTACGGTGTAGGTGCTGTCAGTATCACAGACTGGGAAACTGAGGTTCACGGCTTTCCCAGAGTCCCGTGAGCGGCTGGGGCAGTGCTGATCCTCGAACCTCAACACTGAATCCAGACTCTGGGCAGCGGTCTGGCCTGACTTCCTTCTGCTTCCCCGGAGTTGCTTGTCCCATGGGCTGTAGGGCTCAAGCCAGAAGTCTTGTGCTCATACAGTAGACTGGGCTGGAGCGTGGCCACTACCTGCCTGACAGTGAAGGCCTGTGTTCTGCTCAGATGGTGAACAGTTTGGGGGATCTTGTGACTCAAGTTGGCGAGGGGGAAGGGCCTGGTGGTCTGCCCGGTGGTCTGCCCCGGCCACCACTGGACTCGGGAATAAGGCCCAGTGGTCTCCTCCGGCCAGTAGTGCAGACTTGGGGGATCCCAGGGGCCTGATCTGCAGCTAGCTGTGGGGACGGCCAGGTGTGTCGTGTGTGGGATTCTGGCCCACTGGAGTGGGGTCCCTGTGAGTCCAGAGCTGACTGGCAGACAGCTGACGCCAGCAACAAAAACTGTGGCAGCAAGGCCTCTGCTGCTGTTCCCCAGGCCCTGGCCAGAGGCTGGCTTCTTGTCAGCGTCTCTCGGTCCTCTGGGCTGATGGCCTGGTGGTGGGCGCAGCACAGCCCGCGGTGTGTGGCACGGGTTAGCCCTGGTACGCCCTGGGGAGTTCTCACTGTGAAGGGGTTCTTCTGGAACCTTGAGGGGCCCCTGTGCACTCTTACAGGGCAAGATGGACCAGCCCTGGTGTAAGCCGGTCTCGAGCTGCTTCATTCATTCACTGTCTCACTCATTCATGCTAAGGTGTGATTTTCCAGCCAGGAGATTCCCCGGTCTCTCATTTCCGGAGGCACCGCCACAATCTCGATTCCAATTAGCGTAATTGCTTCGTATTAGACTTCTCAGAGAGGGTTTTCCCTCCTGATGGCTGCAGTTCCAGGAATGCCTCTGCCCCCCAGTTTCCTTCCTGCTCCCTCCTGAGTTTGTCCCTATGACTTGGCCTCTGAAGTGCTGCACGCCCCTCGGCCTGCTGAGTCCTGCTACCGACGGTGTCCGCTCATGTCCCAATGGCCACGTGGGCTGCGCAGACCCCAGATAGCATGGGTACATAGGTAACCTTTTTTGATACGGTTTTTGTTTAGCCCGTGTGTGTGTTTCTGTTGAAAGCCTGGGCACTAAACCTACCTCGAGTCAGGACCTGCCCCTCCTGCTCTGCCATTGGCCCTGTTTAAGTCCTTTCAACAACCAGAGGAAACAGCCACATCCTGACTGACACGCAGGATGTGGGAGCAGCATCCTTGCTGTTAAGTGATCAGGATTTCAGCCAAGGGAATATAATGAAATCCACATAAAAATTTATTTACCTAATGAAAATCCTGGAGTAATACATAAGTGGTTCTCTGATAATAAAATGCAAATCTGAAACTATAACCAGGAGGACAATAATCTTCATTAAACGTATTGTCTAGAGGAAGCCCATGACATCCACTTAACAGTGATTTGATTTGTTTAGTAATTTCCACGTAATATTTAAACTTCATTCTGAGCCTTAAAAATCCACCCATGAGCATCTTTCCCACCAGAGAGGGGGCCGCCGCCACAGGGCGAGGTGCTCACTCGCTTCGAGGATTCCTGGGGCACCCCAGAACGCTGTTGTTCTGGTGGAGTGGTGGGGTCCACAGAGGGAGAGCAAGGGTCAGGTTTCCTTCTGCCAGGGACACCCCGGGAAGCTCTGGGGAGTGCCTTTCCTGTGGGAAGACAGGGCGCCCCAGTCTCCAGCGAAGTACTGCGAGTGGTGGCTCTTGTGGACAGGAATTTACTTTCCTGGGGTTCTGTAGGCCAGAGGTCGGTGTTCAGGGCACGGGCTCGGGGCGGCACTGTCTGTGGGCTCGGGTTTCCATGGGCCCTTCATCTGTACCTGCTGGCCTGTGCTTGATCCATGCTTCTCGCATCTCAGGAGTGAGTAGGTTTAGTACCTGACCTGCACTGATACGGCCTCACTAACGTGAGACAACCTTATTCCCAACTGGAATTGTGACTCAAGCTCACAGTTTTGATGGGATGCGCTTCCTTCAGTTACTCACAGCATCTGAGGGCTGGGGAGGCCCAGAGAGGGTGACTCGCCAGTGTGTTCTGTGAGCTTAGGGGACCCCGGCCCCGGCCCCGGTGCCCCCGGTGTGTCCTACAAGCCTAGCGGACCCCGGCCCCGGCCCAGGTGCCCCCGGTGTGTCCTACGAGCCTAGCGGACCCCGGCCCCGGCCCCGGTGCCCCTGGTGTGTCCTACGAGCCTAGGGGACCCCGGCCGCGGTGCCCCCGGTGTGTCCTACGAGCCTAGGGGACCCCAGCCCCGGCCGCGGCCGCGGTGCCCCCGGTGTGTCCTATGAGCCTAGGGGACCCCGGTGCCCCCGATGTGTCCTATGAGCCTAGGGGACTCCGGCCCAGGTACTGCCGGCTTGCTGCCTCCCCTCACCCCATCCTTTGTTTCCCTTAACAAGGTACATGGCTGTCACCCTTCAGCATTTTGAATATGCATTAAAATGGAGAAAAGGTAATGACATTTGTCATAATCTTCAGGCTGTGGCACAGAGAGAAGCCCTGTGGTAGAGTGGTGAGAGCGCACAGCTGCTAACCCAAAGGTCAGTGGCTTGCACATGGGCCGCCTAAGGGAGAAGGGCATGGGATTCGCTTCTGTAACAGTGGGCAGCCTGGAAGCCCAGTGGGCGGTTCCGCTCTGTCCCCTGGAGCCCCTATGAACTGGAATCGGCTGGATGGTGGTGGGTGTTGCAGGTGGTTAGAAGCACAGGCCCCACTCTGAGCACAACAGCCGTGTGCCCCTGGCACACTTCTTACCCTCTTTGGGCCTCGGTTTCCTCACCCGTGACGAGCATGAACACCAGTTTCTCTGAGCCGTGGTGCAAGGTAGACAAGGTCACCTGTGTCCAGTGCTGACAGAGTGCCCGGCCATGTGGCCCTCTGATAACCGGGAGTTGCTTTGTCACCATGGGAGAAGAAGGTTGCTCTACCCGCAGAGGCCTGTAGCCCGGGAGATGGCCTGTGACCAGGGTGCGGCCTGTGATGGGGGACGTGAGGCTGCCGTGCAGTGGCCCTGCCAGCGCTCCCACCCGACAGCCCGCACAGGTCACTCCTGGGCCGTTAGCTGCTCTGGCCTGAGCCTGGAGCCTCCTGAGTGGATGGTCGATCATGGGCCTTGCCCACACATGGCCTCTCTGCTTCTCCCAGGGGGTCGTTAGTCACCAGGATGGCTTGATGAGACAGTGGGGTGACTCAGTGCCTCCCCGGTGCCTGACCACCGGGCCACACCCCAGGGCAGGACTGTAGTGGCCGAAGGCCCACCAGCCGTCAGAGGTGCGGGAATCCCTTCCGGCATCAGGCGAAGCAGAGGCAGATCTTGGCTCCAGCTGGACAGCTGATTTGCGTGTCGGAGCCTTGGTATTCTTGTCTATGACTGAAGACACTGAGAGACTGCGGTGGGCACTCCTGTTATTCTCCTCCCAGCAAGACCTCTGGAGAAGGAGTGGTCAGATCCCTGGAAGAGGAAGGGGTGCTGAGAAGAGGGCAGGTTGGGGAGCCTTGGCCAGGAGGGGCAGGGTGTGGAGGGTGGGTCCACCACGGGGCTGCCTTCCTGCTGCCCTGGGCAGGCTGGGAAACGCGTTTGCAGGAGGGGCGCCGACTGACTGGCATCCTCTGGGCCTGAACTAATGTGTTCTGAGGAATTCCTTTGGGGGTCATGCAGATAAACCCGTTTAGCTGACCTCTCAGCGGAAATGCAAAGCATGGTCTTGGGGCCCCCACACCCCGCAGATTCAGCTCACATGCTTGTAGGACTTCGTTTATCACGAGTCACCCGGGCACTGCCGGTGCGTTCCGTCCTCCTCCGCCGTGTATCCGCACGGCAAGACGGGGGCTGTGGAACTGGTCTGGTTTCTCCGTGGCTCCTTCCCTGGGTGAAGGGAAAGACCCCAACCCCATGTAGCTGGTACATTCCGGAGACTACCTCCCAGCCACTGCTGGGGCCTTGGGGGTGGTAAACCCTGAGGTCTGTGGAGACCCTGGTGCCTCATTCCCTGGACCCACAAAAGGGCCTGAGTGACAGCCAGACATGGCCTTTGCACACCCAGGAGCCAGGGTAGGGGCGGGGGGCTGCCGGCGGGGGACAAAGGCAGAGAGAAACAAAGGGAGAGAGAAAAGCCTGTCTTGTTACAACCTGTGGTTTAAAGGAAAATGTGTGGCTGCCCCATGATGCCTTACAGTGAAACTTGCAGTTCACCTAATTTTTAAAAAGCGAGCCCAGGTCGTTTCACCTTGTGGGTGGCACCCCAGCTCGGGTGTCCCGCCTTCCTCTGAGACTCCCTGGCTGAGGGGCTGCCCCTACCCAAGCCTGGAATCACCTGGAAACGAGGGCTCCAAGATACCCAGGTTTGGGGGCAAATATTTTTCTTTCTGAATTCAAATAATGGCCTTTATTCTGAGCCTGGTCCTTCTCTACGCCCAACCCCAAATGGCACCTGGCAGCCGGCAGTGGTCTGGTTTCCCCCCCTCTGCCCTAGGGGCTTTCTCCGTCATTTTCCTTAATGTCTGGGTAGCTGGCTTTTAAACCAGTTTTGTGTGTGTGTTCAAGTCTCAGATTTTATTAAATTTAAATTTTATTCCATTTCAGGCTATAAAGTCTCCAAAAGTGGCTTTGAAAGTGAACAGGTTTTGGCATGCTGGGGATGGGTTACCTCCAATGCAAATAAAAGTGTCTGGCTTCCGTGGGAGAGGAGGTCTTTGAGGGCTGGGAACAGGCACGAGCAGTCAGAGACCGAGGCGCGGAAATGGTCAGAGACCAGTTTATAAGCACGTGTACTGTAAATGAAACATTTTGTGGACATATGGAACCAATAGCTTTGCCAAAACTCAGTTCTGTGGATCAAGTCTTAGGAGCCCAACTTCCTTGGACGACCCAAGGCGGTTGTTAGCAGACGAATGAGAGCTCCTTTTCTCCTTCTGGTCTAAGGGGAATCTTAATACATTTTTAAATTATTTGGCATTTTGAATTAATTTTCGTAGAATGAAACGAGATTCTTAAATTGGGATCTTGTAGGGAAAAGACAGCCAGGTAATTAGTGAGCCGATTCTCCTTCTCTGGCACACGGACGCAGGGAGGGGGGTTGTATGCCAACCAAGGTGCACACAAAATCTATTTTAGAGCAAAAATCTCGAAGTAAGCAACACCATCTGTTCTTTAATTGTTTCTCCTTACAAAAGAAAGGTCGCTAAATTTATGTGGGTTACTTAGTTGGAGAGAAATGTCTTTAAGACACTCAGAATCGGAGCTGTGAAGGCCAGGCGGTCAGCTCCATGTGGTGGGCCTGGGTATCCAGGAGCTGGAGAGTCCAGGCGGCTGAGAATGGACCTGTCCGGGTTGCTTCCCCTGGGTAAGCAGGGCAGGCTGTCCAGCACCAGGGGCATCTTCTGCTGCTCACGTTTGGGCACTGGGACTGTGGGACTGAGCCGGGGGCATTAGAGGGAAGTGGAAGGGGTCTGGGAGTGGTCGGCTGAGGTCTGGCCATTAGGAGCCCCTCCTTCCTCTGGTCTGTCTGTCCATCCATCCTTCCAACAGAGACTTACTGAGGGCTTGCTGTGAGCGGGACGCAGTCCTCGGGAGCAGAAAGAGCAGAGACTCACTGGTGAGCCTGTGAGAACTGCCACCGTGGCCGGCTCTAGAATTGAGACCAGAGTTGTCCAGCGGGACTTCAGGCCAGGACGGGACGTTCTGTAGCTGTGACATCAGTGCGGTGGCCACTAGTCGTAGGTGACAACTCAACAGTTGGAGTGTGGCTAGTGTGACTGAGGAATTACCATTTTAAATTTTATTTAATTTTAGTTGAAGTAGCCACAGGAGGCCACCGACTGGGCTGGTGGGGGACACCCAGCTGCAGGCAGCTGTGTTGCACCGTGCAGGGGGATTTTGTTCCTGAAACTGCGCCCCCCCTAGGCCTGCAGGGTCTTCACCACCAGGGACGCACCAGAAACGCAGAGCCCCTGCCCTCGCCCGCCTCCCTGCCACCCTCGGTTGGAGCCTTGGACCTGGGTTGACCAGTCTCTCCAGGTGCTGTCTGTGCAGCCCTGCTGTGCTGGGAGGTGGGCAGTGTGGGGCTGTGCGGGGCAGGGGACGCGGGGGCGCGGGGGCAGGCTTCCCAGAAAATGGGTGGTAGTGGCCGAGGGTGGGGCGTCAGTAGCGTGGCGTGCCGGTGGTGGGCAGGGACTTGACACACCTGCTGGACTCACACGGGGGAGGAAGGCGTGAGCTGACGTGCGGAGCCCCGCCGTGTTCAGCGGTGTCTTTGGGGCGTCTTGTCCTCTCTGGGCCTCTTGCTCGGCTTTGGTGAAGTGGGGAGGACCACTCATTGCTGCCTGCGTTATTTGATGGGGTCGGGGGACACAGGTAAAGACGTACACCTTCTGGGATGACTGGGCGGTCTGTTTTCCTCTGTTCTCCCTCCCTGATGTTTCATCGGCTGGGATCTCAGCTCAGCCAGCCGGGGAGTGGTCTCAACTTGGCCAGCCAGGGTCTCAACTTAGCCAGCTGGGGAGTCTCAGCTCAGCTGGAGGCTCCTCCCTGGAGAAGAACTCCACCCAGGTCTTCTCACTCTGCCACAGGCATGTGGCACTCCCTGTGGCTCTGCGGCCCAAACCCTGGTTTGGACGACAGGACCTCTGTTCCAGTTCTGGCCTTTGCCTCCTGGGAAACCCACCCCTTCTCTTACAGTGAGCTCCCAGTCTTGAAGATCGAGGATTACAGCCTTCTCTACGTGTCACAGCTCAACAATCAACAAACAGAAGTCCTCACGGCTGGACCACTAAGCAGCATCGCCACAAAACAGAAAGGACTGAGGTGGTCAGGGATTTCATTTTACTTTAGTTCCACAATCAACGCCCAGGGAAACAGCAGAAAATCAAGAGATGCGTTGCTCTGGGGAAATCGCTGAAGTATTGGAAAGTAAAGATGTCACCTTGGAGACACCTTGGGGCACCTGACCGGAGCCATGGCGTTTTCAGCTGTGTCACATGCGTGTGAGAGCTGGACAGTGAACAAGGAAGACAGGACTGATGCCTGTGAGTTGTGGGGTTGGAGAAGGATGTTGAGTGGACCGCTGAGAGAAGTCCGACTAGAGGGCTCCTTGGGAACAAAGACGACAAGACTGCGTCTCACATACTTTGGCTGTGTTGTCAGGAAGGATTCGTCCCTGGAGAGGGACATCATGCTTGGCTGAGTGGGGGGTCAGCGAGAAGGAGGAAGACCCTCGACGAGAGGGACGGACACAGTGGCCTCAACAGTGGGCTTCAGCATAGAAATGATTGCGGGCATGGCACAAGACTGGGTAGTGTGTCATTCTGTCGTTCCCAGGGTAGTTGTGAATTGGCCAACTTGACGGCCCCTGTTGGAGCCCCAGCCCGGGGTGGGCTGAGAGACTGGACTTTGGCAGGGGCCTTTTAAACTTAGACGGGACCAGTACCTCTTGGGGAAAGATGTCCTAGTGATTTTAGCAGCATCCTTTTTGTTGTTTAGACCTAAAGATCAGTGTTTTAGGGAGAAGTGTTGGGATGACTTTCCTCCCTCCTGTCTGCCTTACCCTTGGTCCTTCTGTACTGCCAGCACCCTAGCCCCCCAAGTCCGTCAGGTGGCTGGACCCTCGACCATGCCCGGGGCCTCTGACAGCTGAGAGTTCTGTCCCTGGAAGACGCCGACTTATTTTGAGATTGTGATATGGCGTATGCTTCTCTCCTGGTGAGATTCCAAGCGTCTGATCTGAGCCTTGGGGGTGGTTTTTGGGGGACATTGGTGGCTTCTTACCTGAAACAGATACTGCGAGACTGCTCTTCCCTCCACCCTCTCAGAAGCCTCTGTCCGCTGTCCCTCCCAGCCCTCGGGGTGCTGCCATGAGCACAGTCAGTCCATGGTGCAGATTCGTCATTGCTGTGGCTTCTGCGGATCCCCGGCGGGGCAGTGGTTAGACGCTGCAGTTGCGAGCCAGCAGGCTGGCTGTTCAGGTACAGGGCCCCTTGGAACCCTGCAGGGCCGTTCTGCTTTGTCCTAAAGGGTTGCTGAGAGTTGGAAAGGATGGCAATGTGTTTGGTTTTTATTTTGATTTTTAATGCACTTTACTTTCTGTTTTTCTGGGACTGAAAATTTGCCCAGATCTCTTCTTTCCAGACAGACACACTCACGACAGCTTCTCTAGGATCTTCCGTTTACTGTTTGTGTCAAAGGAATGAATAGCTCCCGGTGGAGTTTCAGCTGAGTAGGCGCAACACTGAATTGCAAGAAAGCCCCTCGCGGCATCCTCACCCCGAGCCGAGATCCAAGCGCACACCACGACACAGGGAGCCAGGGTGCAGCGTGGGGGCCCAGGGACCGCTGCCAAAGCCAGATTGGTCTGTTGTGTTGGCTGCCCAGAATTAAAAGATGTTTAGGGTTAGAATTTAACACTTCAAAATCAGGAAAGTTTGTCCAAGCGCCTGTGTTTCTAGCTCTTTATGGAACATAGCGGAGGTCTGGTCTCACCCTGCGGCCCAGTGGACAGGTGTGCGCCTGTTCCCACAAGGTGCGGGCAGCAGTTTGCTGCAGTCCCTACTCTTCCTTGGTGGGGTGTAGACGCCCTCCTCACCGTTCGTGTCAGCTGTCTGGCTAAACTCCAGAGTCAAACGGTAAAAGGAAGGTCCCCAAGAAATTACCACGAATGTCTTAGTCTAGGGAGGAGAGATCTGGGCCACATTTCAGAGGCCCAGCCACCGTTGTGAGGCTAGGTGTCCTGTGTAGAACCCTTTGCCAGGCGCAGCTGAAGCTCTTGGTCCAGCTTGTGCTGTGCTTGCTGTGTGACCACATCCCATCACACTACCTCTCTGTGTCTCAGCTTCCCCATCTGTCAGGGAAGCGCCAAGCTGGATGGGTAGTTTCTCACATCTGGGGGCTTAGAGGTGAGGCTCTGGGCCACCCTGTCTTTTCATGAGTTAGGGTTGTGTGTAAGATGTTGTAGGCGCACTGCTTAACAAAGGGTCGGAAAATCCCTGCCTCACCCCTTGCCCTGACCCCACATCACAGTGGGTCTTTGTTCAGGTACCGGCAGGTGTGTCTTGGGGGGGGGGGCTCTCTTTGTCTTCGTCCAGCAGTGATTGGGATCTCAGAGACAAGGAAGGGACAGTAGACCTATTATTAGCAACAGCAGTCACAGGTGCATTTGTTGAGCAGTGGACACTTGAGCTGTCGCCCCCCCCACCAGATTAGGGGCCCTCCCGGCTGAGGAAACTGAGGTCCTGGGGGGCTGAGTAACCTGGCGGAGGTCGCACCACTCACGTGCAGTGGACCCAGGCCCTGGGCTGCATCTGTTGCCGTCCAGACCTTGAAGCCCCTCTTCTGTCCCCGCCCTCTGCTGACCATCTGCCCATCCATGGGGGGCTGCTCCCCTCAGGCTCCCCATCCACACCAGGCTTCTCCCTGTCATTGTCCCTCGTGGGCCAGGCCCTTGGGACTAGATGAGGTGGAGAGCTGGGGGCCCGGCCGGGTCGTGGTGTGAATTCTTCCTGTTTGTTTTCTGTGACAAGCGGAGTAGCTGAGCCAGTCAGTTTGGTTGCTCAAAGGGAACTCCGAGTGATTTTGCATGTTCTCAGGAGTGAGTGTGTTTCGTGGCAGCCTCCAGTGGCCCAGATGACACGGGTCACCCTGCTCGTCCTGGCTTGTCTTCCAGACCCTGCGTCCCTGCTGGTGGAGCCTGTGGCTGTGAGCTGCCCCTGTGTCCTGGTGGCCCTGTGTATCAGAGCAGAGCAGTGTTCCTTGGGTTTACAGTGGCTGAGGTTTCAAAGGATCTCCAGGGCTTTCTTCCTGGTGCCCCTGGGTGAACCTCCAGTTTGGCTTAGCAGTGGGTACATCTGCTGTCTGCACCTGCGGGGGCTATGCGTCCCACTAGGGGGTTGTGTCACTTACTGGGGAACCCACAATCCACAGGCCCCGCCCTTGTCCCTTCTGGGAGCCCCAAGGGGAGGCGGTATAACTGTACCCGGTTAAGGGGAGATGCTGATAGAGTTGGACAGTGACCCCTGTGGGGTCCCACAGCAGGACCCAGACCCAAGGCTTCCTCTCCCCAGCCTGAGCTCCTCAGGGTGGCGGTCCCCGACCCAGCTTTCAGCTCCAGGCAGCCTTCCAGCCGAAGCACCGGCCCAGCCCCACACTTCTGCTGTTGCTGCCCTGCATCCTGTGGGGTGTCCAGGAGGAAGGGGAGATGGGGGTAGTTCTGTGAAGGTCCTTGAGTGATGAGTGGCTTTCTTCCTTCAGGTTGGGGGGAAGCCCTGAAGGGAGCGGGAGGGGTGCAGACACCCAGCTCCCACCCAGGATGTGCGGGTGCACGCAGGATAGTGGGCCCTGGTTCTCAGCCTATCTCTGGTCTTTGTCTGTCAGAGTTCAGTGGTTGTGTGCAACGGAGATCACTTCCCATGGTCTAAGCCAGAGGAATCCGGAAGGTAGGGGAGCTGGTGGAGGGGTGGCAGATGCCGATGACCCTGGACAGCTGCTGAGGGAGAATGGATAGCTCTCCTGTCCTGGGGTCAGCAGTTGAGGTGTTACTGGGCTCAGGAATCAGTCTCTAGGAAGACCTGGCATCTGGCCTGGGCCATGTTCACAGGCCTTTGGGGACTGAGGTCCCGCAGACCGACAGTGGGTGGGGGCCTGGAATTGGGGGCCACAGCAGCCCAGGCTTGGGTGCAGCCGTGTGGGGGCCAGCTGGCTTTAGCTTGTCCCAACCTGTAGACTCTAGGGTAGGAGAAGCTTTGGGGTAACCCAGTTCAACATCTGTATTGTAGACACACCGAGAAAGAAAGAGCCTTGTACACAGAGAGGGAGCCCAGAGAGGGACCCTTGTATACAGAGTGAGAGAGGGAGCCCTGTGCACACAGAGAGGGAGCCCTGTGCACACAGAGAGGGAGCCCTGTGCACACAGAGAGGGAGCCCTGTGCCCACAGAGAGGGAGCCCTGTGCACACACAGAGAGGGAGCCCTGTGCACACACAGAGAGGGAGCCCTGTGCACACACAGAGAGGGAGCCCTGTGCACACACAGAGAGGGAGCCCTGTGCACACACAGAGAGGGAGCCCTGTGCACACAGAGAGAGGGAGCCCTGTGCACACACAGAGAGGGAGCCCTGTGCACACACAGAGAGGGAGCCCTGTGCACACAGAGAGGGAGCCCTGTGCACACAGAGAGGGAGCCCTGCACACAGAGAGGGAGCCCAGAGCAGTGAGCACTCCCCACGGGCCGCACTGCCCACCAGGGCCAGTGCAGGTGAATGGCCTTTTGAGTCCGTTTTCCAGAGTGTGGGAGAGGACCCCAACGGCACAGTGGGTGAATTCGAGGGGAATACAAGTACACTGAAACAGCAACGACAGCCAAGGAGTGATGGCTAATGAATGCGTGTAGTCCCAAATGAAAAGCACCCCCAACCACGCACTTCTCCCCCATGAAGACCGCTGCCATCTCCAGGGCCTGTGACTCAGTCCAGAGAAATTCCGTGTATGACCAAGCATGTGAGACATGTGTGTACTTCTCTACTCTTGACCACAGGAGGAGGCACGCGTCCGTTCCCTCACTTTTTCCGCTTTCTGACGTATGTTCTGGGTGATTGCAGACAGAGGGAAGTGGCCGGAGGCTGCCAGCCATGCCTAGTCCACTCCTTCCTTTTCAGCCAGTCAGGTGGCGGGTGCCTATGTTGTGAGCCCAGGGCAAAAACCAGGCTGAGGGGCGCGGATGCTGGAAGCGAGGGCCCTGCTGGCTGGGCAGCTCAGTGTGGGGGCGTTCGGGTTAGATGAGCTTGGCGCTGACCCCCAGCTCTGCGCCGTTCCGGCTGTGTAACTGCGGGTGTGTGTCTCAGCCTCTCTGAGCAGCGTTTCCTTGCTGGCGAAGGCGAGTGTTGGTACCGGGGGCCTGGTGGTGCAAAGCGGTTAACGTGCTTGGCTGCCGGCCGGGAGGTGAGTTTGAGTCCAGGGAGAGAGGCCTCAGAGGAGAGTCCAGAATGAGGCGGCCACAGGTCCGCAAGGGGCCTGAGAGCTTGTCCCGGCTAGTGTCCTCACAGGCAGTCCCCGCCCGCCCGTCCCTGGAGGTGTGCGTGTTGCTGCCACGCTGGACAGGTGTCAGGGCTCTGGACTGAGGTGGGCTGGGAAGAGAGACTGCAGGGTGTCCTGATAGGCAGCCCGTGGGTGCTCCGAAGCATGGCCATCCGTGGCAGGGTTGGGACCAGTGGGAACCCCTGGAGCATGGCCGTCTGCTCCCCATCATGGGGCAGGATCGGGACCACTAGGAACCCCTGAAGCACGGCCGTCTGCTCCCCATCTGGGGGCAGGATTGGGACCAGTGGGAGCCCCCGGGGCACGGCCGTCTGCTCCCCATCGCGGGGCAGGATCGGGACCAGTGGGAACCCCTGGAGCACGGCCGTCTGTTCCCATCATGGGGCAGGATCGGGACCAGTGGGAACCCCTGGAGCACAGCCGTCTGTTCATAGCCTGTCGTGGGGAAGGCTTAGGACCAGGAGGTGGTTTGCTGCACTGTGTGTGGGGTTCCCACAAGTCAGGCTCCCCCGAACGGCAGCTACAACGTGTTGGACACCCAGCCCCATCCTTGGGTGACCACGCTGTGATAAGAGTTGCACTGTGGCCATTGTGGGAGGCGCCTGAAGCCGTGGTGCGGGGATGGTGGGGGGCGGAAAGGCAGAGGCCCACTTTTTGTCCCTGTGGCTACCTCCCAAGTGCACACATGGCTCTCAGCGGCCTGGGGACAGGGGTCTCCTGCTGGCCAGGGCTGGCTAGCCCAGGCAGCTGCCTTGTTCTCTGGTCCAGGGTCCCAGGCTGGTCAGGCAGGGCCTGGGCAGCTGACAGAACCTCCCAGGGGACCAGGAGGCCAGCTGCAGGCCCAGACTGGAGCCGAAGGCCAGATATTGTGTTAACCCATTCTGCTCTGGGACGGCTGCTTTTCCAGGCCCTAAATGGCTTACCTTTTCGTCCAGCAGCCGCCTTTGCCCTGTGAGCTCCTTGTTAGCCGAGGGGTCTCCAGCAGGCATGTTAGGATGGTGTTTGGGTTGTGAGCGTTGGGTTGGCCTGCTTTTCCCTCCCAGTTACGGGTTTGTGAGGGAAGTCCCAAGGTGTAACTCAGGATCTGGATCAGGAGGCCTGGAGGCAAAGCCTCACCTCTTCATTGTGGGTCGGCTAGGCCAGCTTCCAAAGTCTGAATGGTTCACGGGGAAACACAGACTTCTGGCCTCCCTGGAGAGGGCAGCCGATCTGATGCTGTTGGACACGTCGTGCGCCGGGCGGCGGGGTTGGCTGGACTGTGATTCATGTTCTCCCGGTTGGCCCCCCGGCCACCGCCATGATGCATTCCAGCTGGGGCCCCGTGCGGCCGCCAAGGTCCCGGCCTGGAGCGGCTGCTGCAGCAGTGGGCACCTCTCACCTTCTCTCACCTGGGCTGCGCAGCTCCGGGGGTCTTTCTCATGATAGGGACCTCACTGCCTCCTGGTGGACGTCTCCCGTGACCCCTCCTGTGACGGGGACCTCACTACCTGCTGGTAGACGTCCCCCCTGACTTCCTCCCATGATGGGAGCTCATACCTCCTGGTAGACCCCCCTGACGCCTTCCTGTGGCGGGGACCTCACTGCCTCCTGGTAGGCCTCCGCCCAACTCTTTCCCATGACTCCACAAGCGTCCCCTCCTGTAGTGACATCCATGGTTAGTCCCAGTTTGACCTGCTGAATCCACATGGCAAGCTTTGTGTCTCTTCCCTGTGACAGCCCTCAGATACCTGAAGACAGCTTTGGGTCCCCTGAGCCTCCTGCTTTGCGCCGACAGCCTCAGTTCCTTCACTTTTCCTCTTAAGATGTGGTATTGGGACCCCCTGTTGTTCTGCTGCCCCCCTCGCTGGCCTTGTCCCGGTAGGCCTGGGGGCTTCTCGAGGTCAAACTCCTAGCTTTGGCCTGTGCACCCCGGGGCCAGGATACCACTCAGACACAGCTGGTGTCCCTCCTCTGTCAAAAAAAGGAAAAAGGAAGCTCATGGAAGGTGTCTGTGGGGCCAACACCCTGGGAATACCGGCAGCATCCCTGATGGGCGTGTGGCTGATTGTGTCATGTTTTGTTGTTGAGAACACGCACCACAGAGTGTCCTGGATTCAGCAGTTTCCACCTGGAGTGCCTGCGCCGTGGATTTACTTCCGCACTCTTGGGGGTTAGACAGTGAAGCAGCAAAGGGTAGTCGGTGGGGGGCTGCTGCTGAGGGGAGGCTTGGGTGGGGAGAAGGGAGAGCCCGGAAGACAGGAGAGCCTGGCAGAGAGGGTTCAGGGGCCCAGAGGAGGACTGGGAGGGCCTTGTGCCATAGCAGTGGTCAGATGTGGTCTCCAAGGGAGTGGGGGGGACTTCAGGTGACAAGAGCAAAGCTCAAACCTCAAGAAAGTGTTTGCTGGTCCGTGGTAGAGGTGGGCGCTGGGGCTGGAGGGTCAGGAGGCTGGGAGGGTGCTTGGGGCTGAGGAGCTGTACCCTGGCTGAGGACTGGGACCAGGGTGGAGTAGCCTGTCTGCAGTAAGCAAGGTGCTTAGGGGCTTACCTGTGCTTGCTGGCTTGTTCATTGTTGGTTAGTAAGTGCACCCAGTCAGGCCTCTCCACTCCCTACGTGTTGGGGGGCTCGTCCCTGACTGTGAGGGTCGTACCAGCACAGCAGCAGGACTGGTCACCATTGTGGAGTCTCTGAATCTGGAGGCTGGAACTGTGTGACCTTGGAAAAGTCGTTTAGTTTTCTTAAGCCTTGGTTTTCTCACCTGTGAAATGGGTAGGGCTGTGAGGGTAAGTGAGCTGGTGCTCAAGAAGGGCTGGGCCCTGTGAGTGGCTGGAAGGACGATGCCCACTCTGCTCCTGACAGTCGTCCTCACTGGGCTTGCTGGGCCGTTCAGCCTGACGCAGACCCTGGAGCACTCGCAGTGTTGGTGGGGCAGCTGCTGTTATGACCCATTGTACAGATGTGGACCCTGAGTCAGAGGGATGGGACCCAGGTCTGCTGGGCTTCCCCTGCTCTTCCCAGTGTACTGCCTTGCCTCTCAGAAGGCTTGGGGAGGAGTGCATGTCCTGGGGGCCCGTGCTTAGACTAGGGTGCCCCTGGTTTCCAGGGCACGTTTTCAGGGGCTTTACTGGGTAAGCAGAGGTGCAGGGCTGGGGAGGCCTCAGTGTGTACGCAGTCGGATGAGGGAGGTCTGGGCGTGTGTACGCAGTCAGGGTGAGCCAGGCCTCGGCGTGTGTACGCAGTCAGGGTGAGCCAGGCCTCGGCGTGTGTGCTGTCTGGGTTAGGGAGGCTTTGGCGTGTGTACTTAGTTTGAGGGAGGCCTCGGCATGTACACAGGGTGGTCTGGGCCTCGGCATGTGGACACAGTCAGATCAGGCATGTGTACACAGTTTGGGTGAGTCGGGCCTCGGCGTGTACACTGTCAGGTCGGGGGAGGCTTGGTGTGTACGTTAGAATGAGCAGAGGGAAGGGGTGGTTTGCAAGACATGTGGTGTGGGAAGAGCTTTGAAGGGTGGGTGCCTCTGGAGGTGACAAGAGAAGCAGTGTGGACTAGAGACTGGGGACCCCCACATTAGAAGCAGACCGAGTGGAGGGTCTGGGGTCCTGCCAGTGGGTGACTGAGCTCCGTTCACAATTATTGGAATGCCTCCTGTGTCTCCCCCATTGTGGTCCTTGGTGGGCTCCCAGCCCCAGGACCTGGTGGCCTTGTTTTTGGCCTCAGATGCCACGGTTCTTGGTGGAGGCCCTAAAAATAGTGCATAGACCAGGGACTGCATGGTTTTTCTGACCATGTAAACTGCCCATGTGTGCCCGCTCCCCTGTAGGGGACAGGGTGCGCACCCTGAAGGGGCGAGGAAGGCACTGGTGTCTGTACTGACGGGTGCTTGGGGGACCTCAGGGACATTTCTCATGGCGCTGTGTTTGTCCTGGGGTCTGAGGTGTGTCCTGGTTCTGGTCCCCAAAGCTGTGCCGCCGTCAGTTTGCTGTGCTGTGGCAGCCTGCCTGTGGCCGTGGCGCTGGTGTGTCAGACACCACGGGGACGGCTGTCACTGGAGCTGACGGACGAGAAAGAAAGGCCTGGTTACCTGTTTTCAGAGGTGAGTGGATAAAACCCTAATGGGCCAAGAATGCAGCTGGTCCTGTGCTGGAGGGGGAGCCCCTGGGCTGGTGGCCTCCGACACCCTCCACTGGGCCTGCTAGATGTCAGGTCTCTGTCAGCAGCCAACACACCTCGTCGCCCGAACCTCGCAGGTCCCTGCGTGTCTGTGTCTGCCCAGCCACGTGCACGGAGCCCCCCTTCGTGGACCTCGGAGGGCGGTCCTGCCAGCAGTGGGCCAGATGTGTTTCTGGGGGTGGTTCCGGGGGAGCTTCTCTGTGTGGGTGTCCTTGTGTGTTGTGTGGGCTGCTGTGTTTTGATCCGAGGGAGCTGCGCTGATTTTCCCAGCCCACCTCTCTGCCATGCAAAGCTGAAAGTTAAATAAACACAGCCGAGTCTTATCGCAGGATGCGGGGAAAAGGGACTTGGTCCCCGTGGGCAGCCTCACGTCTGGGAGCCTCTCAGGACTGGGGGTTGGGACAGATGTGCCCAAGAGTAGGGAGGGCTGGGTGTACCCTACTCAGTGACGTCCCTCCTTCGAGGGCTCTGTGCCAGCTGGGGGCCATAGGGGCTACAGGCTGCTTCTCTTGGGCTGCATCCTTCCCCCTGCCAGCCCTTTCGAAGCCCTCGGCTCTCCCAGGGGCATCCCCTGAGCCTGGCTGGCCGGGCACTTGAGCTGGCAGTGAAGCTGGAGCCGTGGGAAGGCCGTGTGTTTGGAAAGCACCCGTGCAGACAGCCACGGTGGCCATGGGCGCCCTCGGCTGAGGCAGCAGTGTGTCTGTGTACCACCCGCTTTGTCCTTCGTCCAGCCCTGTCCTGGGCTCTTCGGTGTACTGGATGGGCTGGGAGGAAGGAAGGTGTGTCCTCCCCTCCGTCAGTGTCCCTCGCTTATTGAGAGGTGCCCAGCGCGGTCCGCACCTGCATCCTGGAACGTGACCTTCTCTGGGGGGGTCTGTGGTGACTCAGGTGGCTGGCAGGTGGACTTTTGGCTTTTTCATGTTCACATGTTGGTTCTCCTGTCTGTCAGGAAAGGAGCCTGGGGTGTGAGTGGTTGAGGTACCTGGCGACTGTCTGAGCTCTCATGTTCGGGTTCCCTGAGGTGCCTTGGAAGCAAGGCCTGGTGGTCTCCTTCCCAAGCATCAGCCCCTGGGGCCCCCGGGGCACCATGCTGCTCCGACACCCGCGGGTCACTGTAAGCTGGAATGGACCGGACGGCAACACTTTTTTTCTTTTAATTAAGAAAATGTTACTTTGTGTATTTACTATATTATTTCTTAGAATAATTATCGTCGGCACGCCAAATGTGTGACTTCATGTGGTATGCCAGGAAGGGGTCTCAGGACAGGGGCTGCTTCCCCGAGACTCCAGTGAGGTTGGCAAGGGGTCTGGGTTCCCTGTGGAGTCTGGGGAGTCACGTTGTCGGAGTTCTCGCTGGCCTAGGCCAGCCGCCGGCCGCAGCCCTGGTGGGGGTCGTGCTTTATCTTAGGACCCCCAGGCAGGTTTGGGGGAGGTGAGGCCTGGCCGGCCTGGGTGAGACCAGCTGCCTGGTGGAAATGCTGGCTCCTACTCCCCCAAAAGCTTCTGCACGTGGGGGGCCGTGGGGGCAACCTGGGGACACATCTGTACCAGTGGAGTGTCCCTTTCCAAATCAGACATATTGAAAGTACTGATTCCTTAAACTGTGAAGTGTTGTGATTCCCTGGCCCCTGGGAACACTTGTGTGCAATTACAAAATGTTTGGAAATGGTCGTCACAGTTCATTCCAGGCTTTTAATAGGAACAGAGTGATGGGGGGCGCTGGTCTGTGTGCTGAGGGCCAGGTGACCCCCTCGGATACACACACTACACAGACGCACCAGCTACCGTAAAACTCTCCATTTCCTGTTTGCTTGTATTTAAAATAAAGCACATATGTAACAGCACTGACCTTCATACACAGTGCGAGAAAGTAACTTTGTTAAGGGGTTGTAAAAAATATTAGTTTCTGCTTTATGATGCTTTTTTTCAAAAGCACGCAAAATGAAAGAGTGGGATCCTGGTCACAGCCCCCCCCATTTCTGCCTGAGCCGGCCGGAGGTCCATGCAGGTGCCAGTCCCCGGTCCCCGAGTGGGAGCCCTGACCCCGTCAGCGGTCCATTTTTCTGGCTCCTGGTACCCAGCCTGGCTGCTGTCGCCTCCACTGTGAGGAGCGTTGCGGGGTCCCTCCATGCGGGGTGGTGGGTGCTGCCCTCTGCATCACCTTCCCGATCGGGGGATCTGGTGGCTGAGCACCCAGGAGGCGGACGCTCGAATCCGTGAACCCAGGTCCCTAAGCCGCGCGTTTCTGTCAGCCAGCATGTGCAGGACTGGAGTGCCAGTGCTGTCTGTGCCCAAGGAGACTCACCCCGGGGGTGCTGCCCAGGAGGCCAGGGCCCCTGAGTGATGGGGGTGGCAGGCGGCACCCCGGAAGGGAGATTCTGGCGAATGTCCCACTCTGAGCGAGGTTTGCAGAGGGTGGAGAAATGGTGATCTTACTTGGTGCTAGCCTCTGTGTGTTGGGCTTGGAAGAAGCTCTTTGTGTGTGTTGCTCCGCTGTGTCTTGAGAATCGGTGGGGCTTCGATGGCGCCACCCTAGAGACGAGAACTGAGACTCGAGAGGCCGAGTTGGGACCAGCCACCCACAGGCTGGGGCGGGTGTGCGGTGGGCTGGCCCCCCGCGAGACTGACCTCTGCAGGACTGCTTTCTCTGGAGGGTTTCAAAAGGAGGAGCCGTCTTAACCCCAACCTCTCCATCAGCTTGGGGAGCCCAGAATGCACGGCACGGGCTGAGGGGCAGGGTGGCCCAGTGAGAAGTGAGGGAGCTCTGGGAATGTGCTGTTGGCTGTCATCAAGCTGGCCCCTGACTGATGGCAGCCCCCGCTCGTGTCTGCCCTGTGCGTGACGGGGTGAGACGCCGGCCGTCCTCTGCTGCACGCACGCTGGTTGTTAGGCTTGAGGCTGCTGTTGCAGCCGCTGTGTTGGTCCGTCTCGTCAAGGGTCTCCCTCTTTGTCTCTGGCTCTCCACTTCTCTAAGCCTGGTGTCCCTCCCTGGAGGCGGGTGCTTCCTTGCAGTGTGTCCCAAGTACATGAGAGGCTGTCTCACCATCTCTGCTGCTCAGGAGCCCTCCGGGCGCACTGCCGTGAGCACAGACCTGTTCATTCTCCCGGCGGTCTGTTTGTGTTCAGTGTTCTCCTCCAGCACCGCAGTTCAAAGGTATCCCTTCTCCTGTCTTCCTTATTCTTTGTCCAGCTGTCACATGCATATGATGTGATTGAAAACACCCTGGCATGGATCAGGCCTGCCTTCGTCTTCAGGTTGGCATCTCTTCAGCACTTTAAGGAGGTCCGTTGCAGCAGATCCTCCTGATGCATTACGTCTTCTGGTCTCCCGACGGCTGCTTCCGTGGGCGTTGACTGTGGACCCAAGTCCGATGAAATCCCTGACAACCTCGATCCTTCCTCCGTTTATAATGATGCTGCTGATGGTCCAGTCGTGAGGATGTTTGTTCTCTTGATGTTGAGGTGCAGCCCGTACTGAAGGCTGTGGTCCTTGATCTTCATCACAAAGGGCTTCAAATCCTCTTCACTTTCAGCAGCAAAGTGGTGTCGTCTGCGTAAGGCAGGTTGTTAACGAGTGTTCCTCCAATCCTGATGCCCTGTTCTTCATAGTCCGGTGTCTCAGATTATTTGCTTGGCACAGAGATTGAAAAGATATGGTCCAAGAATATGACCCTGGTGCCCACCTTTCCTGATGTTAAACCTCGCAGTGCCCTTTGTTCTGTTGGCACAGCTGCCTCTTGATCCATGTACAGACTCTGCGTCAGCACCGTCAGGCGTCCTGAAATTCCCACTCTCTGCACTTTTACCTGGGCATCACAGCAGCCTGAACACCCCCACAGACAGACGCCTGGTGGCTGGGAGGTACGTTGACTGGGAACTGAACCCGAGTCTCCTGCGTGGGAAAGAGAACTGTCCCTGCCCTGCTACACGCTGACCCAGCTTGAAATCCAGGCCCGCCCTCTGGCTGCCTGTATAAAATGGCCCACTTTGAAAGGTGGTCACGTGGGTCCTGATGCTTCGTCTGTGAACTGGCGTCCATCCCAGGACCCTGCTGTCAGCTGCTGGGGGTGCTTTGCATCATCTGGACGACTGTGCTCAGTGTGTGCCCAGCAAGCGGAGTGTGTGTTATTGCTAGTGTTGCTGATGTGTGTGGCTGTGGGTCAGGTTGGGAGACGGGAGAAAGAGGAGAGCGAGAGGGTCTCCCTGAAGGGGCTGACAGCACAGTCAGGGTGACACTGCACTCTGAGGTAACTGGTTTCTGTTTGCCAAGCACCTGGGTTTTGGGCTTTTAACCACACGCTGTGAACCCTGTCTCATTTTATCCCCAGAGCTACCTGGCAGAAAGTACACAGAGAGGTTTCCTCCTTTGCCCAGGTCATGCAGCAAATCATGGGGATCTTGTTGCATCTCACTTCAGCCACACTGTGCTGTGGAAAAGGGCAAACTTCAGTCCAGGGCTAGGGTAGTCAGGGAGAGCTTCTTGGAGGAGGTGACCTGCCAACCCTGGTGAGCAGGCTGCCCTTGGATGGTGTGCTTGGAGCCCTGGGCCTGTGTCCAGGTTTCCTCCCAGGCAGAATCCAGGGTCTGCCTGCGCTGGAGAGGGGAGCTGTATCAGATGTCCCCTAGTTTATATGCCCTTCCTTAGGCAAATGTCACTTGTTGATTTTCCTGAATTTCGTCTTCAAACAGGAAGATGTTTGCATGTATTACACAGGAGCCCGCAGACTTGTCATCTTTTGTCCACAAACACTATCCTTCCCAAAGTGGCATTTGCGCCTGTCAGGTGTTTGTGTAGGAGGGGATCAGGATTGTAACTGGTTCAGGCGGAAACTCCGGCCTACTCTGGGCTGGTCCTCTCACTCCTGAGTCTCCTGTAGGGCTCCCCTGTGGACCGCAGGGCCTCCCCTCTGAGCCTGGGGCTGTGGGTGGTCCTTGCTGTCACTTTTGCTAGCTCTGTGCTCCCTCCTTTGTGCACGTGCTGGGTCTTCACTGTTCCCACTTGTTTCTGTCTTGCTCTGAGATTGGGATTCACTTAGTCTTCCCTCCCTCCTCCCCCCTCCCCCTCCCCTCCCCCTTCCCTCCCCCTCTCCCTTCCTTCCCTCCCTGCATGCTGACCACTGACGGTTGCCATGATGAATGATGCCGGATCCTGGCCATTACACAGTTCACTGAGGCCGAAGCCCCTTTTATCTGCCCCGGTAGCTAGCACAGGGAGCCTTGCTGGCACAGGGTTTAAGTGCTTGGCTGCCAGCTGAACAGTAGGCACTTCAACCCCCTCAGCTGCTCCAGGGAGAAAGGCCTGGCAGTCAGCTCCTGTAAAGGTGACAACCTGGAAACCCCAGGGGTCTCTGGGAAATCCACTGGGTGTCACCCGGCAAGAGTGCCCAGCATGGAGCTGTAGGTGTCATGGGGGTAGGTGTTTAATCAAGGCTGGAAGATGAAGTGCTGCTTGCTGGTGAGCGGGGTGTCTCAGAGACCTAAAGATGGGTGAACTCTGCCTAACAATGCTGGTTCTAGAAGGATTCCAAAGCAAAATCACAGGGCCGGTTTGTGGCTTTGTGTGGTGTGTGGAACACGGGTTGTAGTGAGCTTTCTCTTGCAGGAGAAAACAGCTGGAGGTAGCCTAAGTCTCCAGCAATGGACAGTGAGAAAAGGGAGTCACAAAACAGCACAGTGTACCGCTGCATACACTGGGACTGTTTGGGGAAAGTTGTGGAGATGCACACACACAGAGACAGCCACAAGTGTATGCGCTGTAACAGTTTGGGGAAGGTTGTAGCAGTGCACACGTGCACAGAGACAGCCCTACTTACAACTGTATACACTGTAACAGTTTGAGGAAAGTTGTGGCAATGCGTACACAGAGACAGCCTCCCCCTACAGTTGTGTACACTGTAACAGTTTGGGGAAGATAGTGGCAGTGCGCGCACACACACAAAGAGACAGCTGGCTGACTGGGTCTAGGTGATCTGGGCTTAGTTTAAAGTCACTTCTGCATTGTACATGTATTACTGATGTCATTAACTTTTATTAAAATAAGATGCTGAATCCGGGAAGCAGTGAGACAGGGAAACTGCTCCGAATTCTGTGTTTCTGAGGCATATAGGGGACTGGATGGAAAGCCTGGGCTGGGGGTTGGGGTGGGTGGAGGCGGCTGGGAGTACAGTGGGAGGCGTCCTGGCAGTGTCCGGAGCCGGGGGCAGCCTCTCCCCTCCTTGTTGGTTTCTCTGACTGTGGTGCCTGCCTCTGTGGGTGGCGGCTGGCGGCTGGCGGCTGGCGGCTGGCGGCTGGTGGCTGTGCCAGTGCAAGTGCCACAGCGCAGAGCCCTCTGTCCTGAGAGTCCCGTTGTCAGGGCTTTCCCGGCATTTCCCTGTCCCGCGTGGCTCACCTGTTGCCTCCCCAAGGAGCCTGTGTGCTTAGGGAGATCTAAGGACGGAGCTTCCTCTTCCCGGGTTCTGCCGGGAAACCCTGGTGGTACAGTGGTTAAGAGCCACGTCGCGAACCCAGAGCTCAGAACTTCAGACTCACCGGGTGCTCCTTGGAAACTCTATGGGGTGGTTCTTCTCTGTCCTGTAGGGTTACCGTGGGTCAGAATTGACTCCGCAGCAAGGTTCCCTGGGAGAGGACATGAGGTGGGGAAGGGGACTGAAGACATCTGTAAATTTAGATCATTGTGGATACGGTCCGGGAGGGGTTGGTCTTCTGTTGATTGATTCAGTCTGAACTGGAGCTTCTGCTTGTTGGAAGCAGAAGTCAAAGGGGTTAAGAAATTTCAGTGTCTCCTCTACCCTGTCCCAGCTCCCTGACCCTTGACCTCATTTTCCTCATCTGTAAAATGGGTTCATTATTGTACTTGTCTCACAGAGTTGAGTAGGGACCTGGTTCTCAAACACTAGCTTTCATCAGTCACCTGGAGGGCTTGTAGGAATGCACAGATCCTGATGTTATGTCTCTGGGATGAGGTCTGAGATTCCGTAATTCTGACTGTCCCAGGCGATGCTGCTGCTCGTCTGGGGGCTTTGCTCAGGGGAGCACTGTTTGGGGAAGTTGTCGTTAGCTGCTGCCTGGGGGGTGCTGACTTACATGACCCCACGTGAGTGGAGGAGAGCCGCTCTTGGGGGTTTTCACAGCTGTGACCTTCAGCAGCAGACCACCAGGCTAGCCTTCCGTGGCACCTCAGGTGCGTCTGAGCTGTCAGCCTTCTGGCCTGTAGTCAGGCTCCTGACCACTAGTGCCCCCTGCCCCCTCAGGACTCCTTTTGGACCATTAAATGAGTATCATGTGCCCATCACTGGGTCATTCACAGGCAGTCCCAGTAGTTGGGGGACATTGTCTAAGAGAACACCAGGGTCTGGAGGCCAGGACACCCGGCTGGTAGGCCTGTCTTTGTTACCTCCTCTGCACCTGGGACCCTGTTTTCCATTCTGTGAGATGGGTCAGTAAAGGCATGCCTTCCAGGAAGCAGCTGAGGAAACATCTGCAGAAGCCCTTCGGAAGGTAGTAGGAATGTCAGCAGCTGATGCTGGATGACCGGGTGACCGGATGACCAGTGTGGAGTGGAACTGGAGGGCGGAGGGCTCCTGGGCCGCGCTGGCCTGTCTGCTCACCCCCTTGGGACCTGCACAGAGGAGCGGGCTGCACGCCCTGGTACCTGTCCCAGGGGGCCGTAGAGTTACTCAGGCTCGGCTCCTCTTCCGACAGATCCGTGAGGGGCTCGTTCTGCAAAGAAGAAAGACGTTTTAATTCTTGTGGGCGCCTGGCCTTTGTTTCTTCTCAGTTCCTGATCCCTTTTTCCACTAAATGTAACACATCAGGTGGCTTTGTGTTGGTCACTTTTCTTTTTCTTCTGTGGTTGGGCTGGACCAGGGCAGAAGGAGGGGTGAGTAGCTGGGTGTCACGGCCCCCTCCACCCCTTCCTTCCTTTACCCTTTGCTTTGAGCTGAAGCCTCGTTTGCAAACATCCGGCCCTGGCCTTGCCAGCCATGGCCTGGTGTCTGGACAATCGCTGTGGGTGCCCTGGGCTTCATTTCCTTGCTTGAAAAGTGGGCGGAGGGGGTGCTGTAGGTGGGATGCCCAGGACAGTGCCCGCCTGGTGCTCACCCAGACTCTGGCTGGCTTTACAGGAGGGCCCTTGTGCTGGCCCAGATGTGCTGAGCTAGACACATACCCAAGTGTGGAGCAGAGGGGTGTGTGCACGTGTGTGTCTCTGTGTGCCATCGGTGTGGGCACATGCGGGTGCAGGAAGGGAAGGGAAGCTCTGGGGACAAGGACAGGGGGCTGGTGGGTGTCACCTGTTCTGTTCGGCCTTGGAAGCTATATCTGTGCTCCAGGAGAAAGGGGTCCTGACCCACTGCCAGTGTGCCCTGATGGAGTGAGCACGAGAGTGTCTCACCTTCACCGTCCGGTTTGACACACTGTCATTGTCTTTTTTTGTTTTAAATTAGAGAGTAGTGAAGGTGAGGAAGCAAAGTTTGCATAGTGTATGAGACTCGAGTTCTCGTGGGGTCACAGCTTTGGTGGCTTCTCTAGACACTGCCTGGTCCTTCTCTTTGGGGGTGTATTCAGGGGAATGGGGTGGGGGAGGGAGATGAGTTGACATGGAGGCTGCCCCTTGGTTGTGAACTCTGGAGGGCTCCCTGTTTGGGGACACTGTCACTGGTGAGCTAGAAGGCAGCAATACCAAAGGACTTGTGACTGTAGCCAGGGCCCTTCTTGGGGGTGGGTGGGGGAGGGCTCAGTGGGGTGCTGGATCTCACCGCTCAGAACTCAGCCCTCCTGTGTTTGCCGCCAGTGAAGCTGCTGCGGTCAGCCAGGCGGTGGCGGGTGTGGACAGTCCGTGTGAATCACCCAGTTAGGGCCGCAGGCTCCTTTCTCTTCTGCTGCAGGCAGGGTGGGCGTAGGATGCTTGGGTGGTCCCCAGAATGGGGGCTGACGTCAGACTGCGTGCTTACCGTGGACCAAGGGCTCTAGGACTGTCGCCTCGTTTAGTGCTCAGGACGCTCCTTGGGGGGTTGGGGGAGTGTTGCTCCTGTTTTCACAGATGAGGAGACCGAGGATAGGAGCGGGCCTGGTGTTTCGCCTGCAGCCTCACGACTGCAAACAGCAGAGCTGGAGCAGACGCCAGACCTCTAGACGGGGTCCACTCGGTTGTCCCCCCCTCAGTCACTGGACGGGTAGATGAACTCTACTGGGGACTTCTGGAAAGGCCCCCCCTTCCTTGAAAGGTAGACAGGCTTCTTTTCTGGAGTTCTTGGCCTGAAACTCTTCCCCCTACGCATCAGTAAGCCAGGCAGGGCGGGGGAGACGCAGTGGTGCAAAGCAGGGGCTGGTCCAGGTCCTCCGCCTGGGGCTGGCCAGGGGAACCGTTCTGAACAGCATCCGGGGTGCTGCGGCTTTCCGGGTGCTGGTTCTGGGGGAGGTCAGGTGTCACCACAACTGCCTGGAAGGCCTCCTGGAAGGCGTCTTGGCTTGGAGACTGCGCCCTGTCTCCCGGGGAGCCGGCACTGGTTCCCTCCAGCTTCTGGGTTGTGTTTGCGTTTGAGGGCTAGATCAGGTGGAAAGAGGTCCGGTCAGGAGACCTGCGTTGTCTGAAAAACAGACTTCCTTCGGCACTAGACCCTCCCTTCTCTTGGGGACAGCTCCTGCGATGCCGGCTGGAAAGAGACACAGGTTGCAGGGTCACACCCTCTTCTCTTCCTCACTCCAGGGGAGTGGCAGGTGGCATTACCCGTGGCATTTAAATTGGTTTGTTTCTCTCTGCCTGTGGTCTGAGTGAATCACGGGAGTTAAATCAGCTGGCTTGTGATGTGACCGGTCCCTCGACTTGGGCTGCCCTGAGGGTCTACACTTAGGGCTGAAGGGCTGATGGGGCGTCGTGGGGGCCTTCAGCTTTAGTGGTAGAGCCTCACTTTTCTGTGTGTCTCCCACCACCCACCGCCAGAGCCCACTGCCCAAAAGGAGCCGGGAGACTTATGTGGCTGGCTGTTAGACTTGTTTGCACCCAGCTCTGGGCCTCTCACCCTGAAGGCTGGTGCCTGAGACAGCTGTGGTCACGGGCTGTGCTGCCCTTTGCAGCCCCTTTGTGTAAATTAGAGAAAAGGAGCAGCGCTTGTGTCCCGTTGGGCCTTCGCAGCCCTGCCCCTGGGCACCCTGCTTGGCGCAGAGAGTGGGGGCAGGTTTCTGGCCTCCCCCTAGCGGCTTCTGCTGGCCCCCATGTGCAGTGCACAACCCGCCCAGACAGACAGGACGCCCTCCCTGCTTTTCTGTGTGCTTTTACTCCTTGAGATTTCCGGGAGCAGGAGAGCTCTGCTTCCCGGTGGCAGCGGGCGTTTGGGTGAGTGTGTGGCTGTTGCTGCTGGCTGCTGTCGAGTCGATTCTGACTCAGAGCTGCCGTGTGCACGGCACGCTGTGCGTCCCGCACCGCGCCCCCGTGCCCTGCGCCGCGCCCACAGCTGTCGTCACGCCTGAGCCCGTTGCTGCAGCCACTGTGCCAGTCTGTGTTGTCGAGGGTCTTCCTCTTTTTCACTGACCCTCCACTCTGCCAAGCATGATGACCTTCTCCAGGGACTGATCCTTCCCGACAGCATGTCCAAAGTAGGTAAGATGCAGTCTTGCCATCTTGGCTTCCAAGAAGCGCTCTGGTTGGACTTCTTCCAGAACAGATCTTTTGTGCTTTTGGCGGTCCACAACACACTGAGCATTCTTCTCAACACCACAGCTCAGAGGCGTCTGTCCGTCTGTCTTCCTTCTTCATTGCCCAGCTTTTGCACACATATGAGGCAATTGAAAATAGATGGCTTGGGTCAGGTTCACTTTAGTCTTCAAGGTGACATCTCTACTTTTCAATACTGGAACAAGATCCTTTGCAGCAGATTTTCCTAGTGCGAAGCGTCTTTTCATTCCTTGACTGCTGCTTCTGTGGGTGTTGATTGTGGACCCCAGTAAGAAGGAATCCTGGACCACCTCCCTCCTTTCTCCCGTTACGAGGAGGTTGCTTACTGACCCCATTGTGAGCCTTTTTGTGTTGTTGGTGCTGAGGTGCGATCCGTACTGAAGGCTGTGGTCCTGGGTCTTTATCAGCGTCTCAAATCCTCTTCACTTTTAGCGAGCGAGATTGTGTCACCTGCATAACGCAGGTTGTCAGTGAGTCATCCTCCAGTCCTGATGCCTCCTCGTTCTTCTTCAGAGATTCCAGCTTCTCAGGTTATTTGCTCAGCACACAAATTGAAAAGGTGTGGTGAAAGGACACAGCCTTGATGCACACCTTCCCTGACTTTAAACCATGTGGTGTGTCCTTGTTCTGTTTGTAGGACTGCCTCTTGATCTATATACAGATTCTTTAAGAGCCCGGTTAAGTGTCCTGGAATTCCCATTATACACAATGTTAGCCATCATTTGTTACAGTCTGCACAGTCGAATGTGTTTGCATTGCAGTGAAACACAGGGAGACATCTTTCTGGTGTTCTCTGCTTTCAGCCAGACCCATCCGACATCGGCAGTGCCTTCCCTGGCTCCGCGTCCTCTTCTGAATCCAGCGGAATCTCTGGCAGCTCCCTGTTGGTTGCAGTCACTTTTGAATGATCTGTAGCAAAGTTTTACTGGCGTGTGACATCAGTGACATTGTTCGGCAATTTCCGCATTCATCTGGATCACCTTTCTTTGGAACAGGCGTAAGTATGGATCTCTTCCAGCCAGGTGGCCAGGTAGCTGTCCTCCAGAGCTCAGCCCGGATGACTGAGCACTTCCAGCGCTGCGTCGGTCCGTGGGAGCATCTTGGTCGGCGCGCCGTCAGTTCCGGGAGCCTGGTTTCTCAGCAGCGCCTCCAGTGCAGGCCAGGCTCCTCCCTGCAGCACCGTCGGTTCCTGAGCGCACGCTGCCTCTTCAGGTGGCTGAACGTCGACCGGTGCTTTCTGGTGTAGCGACTGTATTTCTTCCAGCTTTTTTCTTTTTCTTTTTGATGCTTCTTGGCTGTTTAATGTTTTCCCTGTAGAATCCTTCACTACTGGAACTAAACACTTGAGTTATTTTTCGATTCCTCCAGCTTGAGAAATGCAGAGCGTGTCCTCCCTCTTGGTTTTCTATCTCCGGCTCTTTGCAGATGTCATTACAATACTTTGTTTCCTCAAGCTGCCCTTTGAAAGCTTCTGTTCAGTTCTTTTATTTCATCATTTCTTCTTTCTACTTTAGCTGCTTGACATTCAAGAGCAAGTTTCAGAGTCTTGTCTGACATCCAGTTTGGTCTTTTCTTTCTTACCTGTCCTTTTAATGACCTCTTGCTCTCTCCATGGATAATATCTTTGAGGTCATTCTACAGCTTGTCTGGTCTTTGATCCTCAGCATTTGATGCAGCAGATCTGTTCTCGAGGTGGTCTCCACACTGAGGAGGGGTGTGCTCGAAGTCGCACTTCGGCTCTTGTGGACTTTTAATTGTCTCCAGTTTCTGTTTGAACGTGCGCGTGAGCAGTGATGGTCTCGGTTGCGGGCAGCACCTGGTCTTGTTCATACGGTGGATGTGGAGCTTTTCCATCATCTTCTTCCACAGATGTGGTCGATTTGGTTCCTGGGTGTTCCATCGGGTGAGGTCCAGGTGTACAGCCGCCATCTGAGTTGGTCAGAATAGGTATCTGCAGTGAGGAAGTCATTAGTCCTGAAAATTGTGTCATGTGGCATTTCTGTCACCAAGGCTGTGTATTCCAACTGCCAACTCTTCTTCATTTCCAGCTTTTGCATTCTAGTCACACGTAATTATCAATACATTCTGACTGCATGTTGGATTAATTTCATGCTGCAGAAACTGGTAAAAATCTTCAATCTCTTCATCTTTGGCCTTAGTGGTTGGTGTGTAAATTTCAATAATTATCATATTAACTGGCTTTCCTTGTAGACACATGGATACTATCCTATCACTGACAGCATTGGACTTCAGGACAGATCTTGGAGTGTTCTTTTTGATGATGGACACAGTACTCCTCCAGTTTTCACTCTTGGCGCAGTAGACCCCACGACCATCAGGTCTTGGGCAGCCAGCCCTGTCCCGCTGCAGCCGACCGGCGCCCAGGGTACTGATGTTGGTGCGTTCTGTTTCGTTTTTGACAGTTGCCAGTTTTCCTAGATTCATACCTCATACATTCCATGTTCTGAGGATTAATGGATGTTTGCAGCTGTTTCTTCTCATTTTGAGTCGTGCCACATGAGTGAACGAACGTCCCAGAGGTCTCGCTCCATCCATATCACTAAGGTCAGCCCCACTTGGAGGGGGCAGCTCTCACCCTGTCACCGTTTTAGTGGCCTCTGACCCGAGGGTCTCGTGTGCTGGCACTGTACCTGACCCTGGAGACCCTGGGGGCGTGGTGGCTTATTGCTGAGTTCGCTAACCCCAAAGCCGGCAGTTCCAGTCCTCTAGGCGCTCCTGGGAAACTCTGTGGGCAGTCCTACTGTGTGCTGAAGGGTCACTGTGAGCCGGAGTTGGCGGCTGTGGGCTATGTCTGACAGTGTGCTGCTGCTGTTCATCAGGTTTTCTTTGGCTAATTCCATTCAGAAGTAAACTGCGGGGTCCTTCCTCCTGGTCTGTTGGGAAGCTCAGAGACTCCTGTCCTCACCAGTGACCCTATTGGTGTCTGAACACCAGTGGCAGAACTTGCAGACTCACAGCAACACACAAGTCGTGTGACAAACAAGCCGTGTGACAAACCATGTGACAGAAGAAAGACCGTGTGACAGACGGACAGACGAGTGGCGGTGTGTGAATGAATGTAGGGTGGGAGAGTGGGCTGATGGCGTGTGGAGGGGACAGGTGTGTGTCTATCACCTTCCACCTGGTGTAGAACAGTGCTTGTCCCCCAGACACACTCTCTCTGGGGGTTATCCTGGGACCTCGTGTTTCTCTGCTCCCGGCAGGTGCTGCTGAGAGCTCGCTCGTGTGCCTGCACTGAGCTCGGCACAGGGCCGTGGCCCCGAATGAGACAAGCATGGCCCATGCCCTCGTGAGCGAGGCAGGGAGAAGCCATGCCAGCAGAGGGGTGGGTGGGAAAGTGCCTGTGTGTCCAGCAGGGGTTAGGGAGGGCTGAGCAGGGGGTGAGATGCACAGTCTCGTCGTGGACTGGAACCAGGAGCGGTGGTCTGGTGGTCACAGGGGTTAGGGGCCACTGCAGCCTGGCTGTGTGACTCTGGGTCACAGGCGGGACCTTCCTGAGTCTTTCAGGATGCACCCATGCTCACATGTGGACTTGGCAGGTGGCACCTAGTCTGTGCCTGGCCACTGTTGGGGGGAAAGGGCAGAGTTTGTGGGATAGGGAGCTGAGACAGTTTTAGGGTCCCTTTGACAAAAAATAATATAAACCTGGGGGCTGTTGCAAGGTCACCCATAGGCGAGGAGCTGAGGTAGGTTCTGGAGTCGAGACTGTGGGACACGGGGACAGATCTTACCTGCAGCTGTGACAGAAAACAAGACCCTGTGAGTCTGGTGCCGGGGTCCTGCCGAGGGCCCAGGAGTCCTCTGCCTGTGAGAAGTGCTGAGCCGGGCCCTGGCTTTAGGGTGCCAGTGTCGTGGTGTTCTGCCTCTCCCCCGTGACCCTGCCCAGTGCAGGCACACTCACAGTGGGAACATCCCTTGCACGGACACACTTGCCTTGTGTGCCTTCTGGTGACTGCTCACTCACCTGTGAACCCTCCTCTCCATACACACGTGCCCCCTGCACTCCTCATGCCCCCACGCCCTCCACCCTGAGTGGATGCACACAGCCTGGTGGTCTGCTTCCCAAAAGTCAGCCACTGAAAACTCCGTGGGGCCCAGTTCTGCTGTGACATTCACGACATTCCAGCAGGAGCTGGAATCGACTCCGTGGTGACTGGTGGTTGTGAGACGCTCTTACACCTGCACACGTACATGCTCAAACACACACGCGTGCACATGCATGTACCCCCCCCACATATGAGGTCTGACAGTTAAGTCTGCAGACTAAACTGTTGTAAGTGCCGCACACGTCATTGGTGAGTATCACGGTGGTCCCCTGTGAAGTGCTCATCTTGGGAAGCCACGCACTGAGGCCAGCGCCTAGTCCACCCTTCAGAGCCATTTTGGAACTCGTTCTGGAATGGCCATTGTGCATGGTGGCTAGGGGACATATTTGTAAACTTAATTGTTGAGTTGTCTGTGAGGGAGCTTTTACCCAGGGAAGAAATAAGTGTATTAGAACACCTCCGTACTTACCAGATTCGACCCCGATGACTTTCTCTACCTGAAGATGAAGGAAATCTCAAAAGGAAGACATTTGGATAATATTCAGGCCATCAAGGGTAGTACAGTGACAGCTCTGATGGCCCTTCCAGAAAGAGAGTCCCAAAATGGCTTTGGTGCTGGCGTGGTGCACCGCTTCCCAAAGGGAGCACTTCGAAGGTGAGCACAGGGATGTTTGGCTGTGGGGGCGTGGCCCTTAGCCAGGGTTGGTGCACTTGATTGTCAGACCTGGTGGGTGCACACGTGCATGCGGACACGCACACAGACAGACACATACACCGTCACACACACATGCACACACATGCCCCTGCATACTTTGTTTTGAAGTGAGGAAAGGATGAAATGTGTGTAATGGAAGTGGGTTTTCCAGCGTGGCACCGGGCGCTGTTCACACCTGCTCCTGTCACGCCAAGCTGGCCTTGACTCGCCCTGAGTGTCACCCACCTGCGTCTCAGGGCCTGTGTGGTTGGAGTCATCTTTGTGAGTGACGTCAGTTCTTTCTGACAGAGTCTTGATCGGTGTTTGTGAGTCACATACCTGAGCGGTAACGAGCCCAGTGAGACGAGAGCTGGGCTCCTGGTCTGCACTTCCATGCTGGGCACCTTGTTCAGGAGATGATGTCTCCTCAGAGGGCGGGAGACAGGTGGGGCAGGTGGCAGCGCTGGGACGGCAGGGCTTGCTCGCTCCCTGAGCTGTGGCAGCTGTGGTCCCGACCCCAGCTGAGTGCTGGCACCCCCGTCCTAGCGTGACGTGACACGGACAAGTTGATTTGTGGGGATCCCATGTGATCCGAGGGGAGCCACGTTCCTAGGGGTTTTCGATGGCTCGTTTCTCTGGATGTAGCCCACCAGACCTTTCTTCTTGGGCACCCCTGGGCCGCGCCCGCTGACCCCGGTGTGCAGCGTTCCAGGTGTGACCTCCGAGGCGGACGGCCCTGGGCGTGGCCCGGCTCTGCAGGCCGTCTTCCCAGCTGTGTGGTTTCAGGTGTGTTGCTGTTCCTCTCTGAGCCCTCTGACACGGATTCAGTGGAGGGACACCTGCCAAGCCTCTGCACAGTGCCCGGACGCAGCATGTGCCCGAGGAGTGGTGGCCTTGGCTGTGTGAGGGAACAGGGTGTAGGGCCTGCTGCACGTGTGCACGAGAGACTCCAGAGACCTTTAAATCTGAAAAACACTGTGTGCGCACATGGCTGGTTTCAGCCAAGTTCCATTTTGAGAAGTCCGTAACCAGCTTTAATACTATTACGTGGCTCAGCCTGGGATTAATTTCAGGACAAGGGCTTTATTATGCTGGGCAGGGTTTCTCCCACGTTCTCCAGTGCAGGGCCTTCCCCAGCCTGGCCTTGCCTGAGGGGTCTAGGTGACAGGGACACCCCTTCCCACCCAGCCTTGTGCTGTGGGGCCCAGGATGAGCTCGGCGAGGTGAGCTGCCTTCAGTGCTGTGGTCCATGGCTTGGGGTGCTCAGCCCTGCTGACCACCAAGAGCTGACCCCAGCATGTCCCAAGGTCTGTGTGCGGGCCAGGCCTCAGTGGGCGGAGTCCCAGGCTTGCTCACCACTGAGAGCACCCTTGTTCGTTTCTTGGGATAATATAGAAAGTTCTCACTTGTCTGTGGTGGTGCGTGGGGTGCCTGCCGGGCAGGTGTCTGCGTGGTCATTCCGTGAGGCCCAGACGGCTGTAGTTCAGGTGAAAACCCTGGTGGCGGTTAGGAATGGTGTGTCCGCCGCGCAGTCGGGTTTCGAGGCTGCATCCTGGCTCGGGCAGCTTGGTGATCGATGAGTCGTGTCTGCCAAGCGCACGTAGCAGCCACAGTGCCTGTTTGCCCTTCAGGCTCTGGGCGAGTCATCTCACGTCTTTGCGAGGCCCACGATGGCCTCTCTGCAGGCTTTTGGTCCCCTCCCCTGAACACAGTCTTGGGTGGCTCACGTGGGTGCCGTGCTTGGCCGGCACCTGCGAGGCTGTGGTGAGTCCGCCCAGAGGCACCCCGGGGGAAAGTCCTGGTGACTGGCTTCGGGAAAGCCAGCTACTGAGAACCCTGTGGAGTGCAGGTCCGCACCGGCCTGCGTGGGGTCGCTGTCCGTCCCAGCTGACCAGGCGGCACTAGCTGGGTCGTGCTCCTTGAGCTGGGAGGTGGGGTGCCCGCGGGTGTGGCCTTCCTGGTTCCGTGCCCCGCCTGCCCCTGAACTAGGTGGCGGGGTGCCCGCGGTGTGGCCTTCCTGGTTCTGTGCCCCCTGCCCCGTTCCCTGTTGGGCTGGCCCCACAACTTACAGTCGCATCCCTGTTCTCTCTTTCAGTTGAAGAGGGGGAGGCCTCGGACTTCGCACGGGCCTGGGACTCCTTCGTGACAGCATCAGGTAAATGCCTGGGGCTGATGCGGGGCTGGTGGGGTCCTGGGGGGCCAGCCCAAGAACTCAGAGAGCCACCCGTCTGGTTATGGAGATACTCCTCTTTGACTCACATTCCTGCTTCCAATCCAGACTGCCTTGTGCAATGTGGTTTTTATATCCACTCCATATGGTCAGTAAAATCTCTTCCGGATGAGACTGACTTGCCCTTCTCTCCGCGGGCACCTTCCCTCCTGTGGGCATGTTCGGATGGGCTGCCACCCCCCCACAGCTTGGAAGCTCCCCGAAATGGGTGTGCTACAAGTCTGGTCCAGCCCAGCTACAGAAAAAACACTTCAGTAGGACGTTTTCACCCCAGTCTAAGTGAGAATTCTTGTATTTCATTCCTGGAAGGGGCTGTCCTGCCCTCTGAAGGCTGGTCTTTGGAGCGTGTGAGGGTGGGTCATTACCAGAGGAGGTGATCAGGGACCTTCAGACTTGTGAGGGTGTAGATGTGTTAGAGTACCCAGAGAAAACAGAGTCAGTGGGAGGTATCACGTGTGTGTGCATGTACATGAGAGAGAGTGACAGACTAACTGCAAGAGGTTAGCTCACAGCCTGGAGACTCTGTAGGCTGTGTCCTGGGGTCGCAGGTTGAGTAGTGGACAGGGTGCAGAGTCATGAGAGAGCAAATGCTTCCCGAGGATCTGATTATGATCTGGAAGCTGAACACACTCTAAGGAAGTTCCTTTTTAAGGTTTTGATTGGTTGTGTCTGATCACATCACTTGGATCATTAATGGCATCACGGAACAACAGCTAGTGTGTGGTTTGGGCAGAACACAGGCAGTCACAGCCTTGCCGAATCGTAGTGGGTCTTGGAGGGTGACAGGGTGGCCTGGTGATCAGGGAACTTGACTTTTCGACTCAGTTGTGCCCTTGCAAAGCTTTTCTGGGCCCCAGTTTCCCCAGCTGGAAAAAGAGGTGGCTGGACGAGTTTTTCTCCCAGCGAAGCTCTGTGATTCGGAGCTGGCCACAGGGCTTAGAATTGGGGCCGGCGGCTCGTGCCTGGGTTGTGGGGAGACGGCTCTCCTGCCTGCTCCTCCTCCAGCCCTCGCCTCTCTTGGCAGTGGGGCCACGGTCTGATGCTTGTCTATGTCAGGCAGGTGCCAGGCCCTCCTTTCCTGTCCCCTCCCTGCCTTCTGCCAGGCCAGGTCCAGTTGGTTCTGGAGTCGGGAGGGGGGTGCAGTCCAGTCTTGCGTAATATTTCACTTTACCTTCCTCCTTGTTCAGAGGCAGAAACGGAGGCAAGAAGAGATTTGCTCTGGGTCAGTATTTAAACTGTGGTTTCAGAATCAGGCATGTGAAGATTTGACATTTAATGGTTGTGGTTTGTTTCTGTGCCTGTTAGATAGGGACACACTGGCCTCTGATTAGTGACATTGTAGAAGCTGTGATGAGGCAACCATAAGTTCGTTAAGGAGAAGAGCGAGTTAACATGAAAGTTTTAACTAATGGTATGTAATGCGTGAATTCAGCAAAACTCACGAAGGTGACTCATAAGTGTCTGGCCTTTGGGATGAGGCTGGAGGGGTCCTGGTCCAATGCTCTGTCCAGCAGATTTCTGAGACTGCTTGGAGAGGCAGAGGTCCTGGCTCACCTAGGCTTAGGCAGTGTTGTCTGCAGGAACCCTGGCCCTTGGTGAGAGGGAAGGGGCTTGTGGAAGCTGGGGATGGACTGCGGGGGCTCGCCCCACCTCTCTCCCGTGCGGGCATAATGCGGTCCTCAAGACTGGGAGCAGCACGGGAAGGTGCAGGTCTCAGAGAGCTGGATGTCCTGGGGGATGCAGAGAGAGGCTCTCTAGCCTTGGAAGGGGACCCCCCCTGGTGTGCCCCAACCCTAGACTAGGAATGTCCCCAGCCCACTGACGTCTGAACAAGGCCTGTCATCCCTGCTGCCTTCCCCACAGAGGTGCTGGGGGCAGAGGGGACAGCGGTGGGCTGTAGTGGATGGAGAGCCCTGTGCGGGGGCGTCAGCTGCAGGCTGGCCGCAGATGTGGGGCGCGTCCTGCCCCCTGCCTGCAGAAAGCGCGTGATGACATGGGTCTCTGAGTCTCTGTGGCTTGCATTGCAGTGGCCTTTGGGCCTCTCTGGGGAACCCAGGGTGGGGGGCAGAGGGGTCTGGGGAGTCACGTTTCAGCTGGGCTCCTGGAGCTGATGAGCAGTGAGGGGCTGGGTGTCTGCATGGGAGCTGCAGAGACGACGCTGTCCCACCCCGTGTGTGCAATCCGTGGGCCAGGGTGGCAGCTCTCGGAGTGGCCTGCTCCAGAAGCTTCCTTGGAGAAGGGCTGGTGAGGCCGGAGCCTCCCGGGCAGTGGGCAGCCCCCAGCCGGGCAGCCGGTGGTTTTGTTTCCTTTGGCCCGTTTCTGATGATATTTACTGTGTGTGTGTGTGGGGGGCACGTGTTCCTTCCCAGTTGTGTCTGACCTGGGCTATTAAAGCCTGCTTGTGTTCCGGGAGCTGGCCTGGTGAGATGGCTCAGATCCTAGCGGCAGGACAAAGCCGCTTTGGCAGGCAGTCCCAGATATGGGTGAGTGTTGCGTGTTTTGGGCACTTGGTCTGAGCCAGGAGCTCTCACTGGGCTACCAGCAGCTTGATGATGCAGACCCTCTCTGGCAACAGTATGGCATTTCCCCGTGGACTGGCTTGGTGCAGCCGTCTGGGGGAAGACAGGGCTGGGGGCTGGGGAGAGCCACTTTCCGCATCATACTTTCCACGGAACCAGGAAAATGTCCCTGGCTGCATCCGAGAGCAGGTGTCCCAGTCACCGACACCAACTGCCGTCGAGTCGATTCTGACTCACAGTGACCCCACAGGGCAGAACAGAACTCTGCCGGTCCTCCGGGAACAGCCGCAGCGCCTAACCCGTTGGACCACCGGGGTCTCCACGCAGTCATCTAGCGCTGCCCTAGCAGAAACACCACAAGCCGATGGCTATAACAAGAAGTTTATTGTCTCACAGTAGAGTAGGCTACAGGTCCAAATTCAGGGTGTCCTCTACAGGAGGAAGGCTTTTCCTGTTGTCGGCTCTGGAGGCAGGTCCGGGAGTGCATCAGCCTCTGTCCGGGGAGCGTCTTGGGGCGGGAGCCTCGGGTCTGAAGGACGTGCTCTCCTCGTGGCGCTGCGGTCTCCGTGGTGCAGGGTCCCACTTCTCTGCTGGCGTCCCCTTCCCTTTATCTCCTGCAGCATACAAGGATCAGGGTGGGGCACGCCACCCTCCAGGGAGACCCCCTTCACCGTGGAGCAGGGCGGGGATCCTATGAAGGAGTTTACTGTCCCACCCTAATCGTCTCTAGCATAATCTGCTCTGTTAATGGACGAGATTAGAATTTATGGCATCAGAAAATCACAAATTGGAGGGCAGACAGAATACAGGAAATCCCAGCCCAGCCAAATGACCACACATTTTGGGGAGCACAGTTCAGCCCACGACAGATGTGCCTGGCCTGACGCTGCCTTCTCAGTGTTCTGAGGCCCCCCTTCTCTGCTTGCTTCTGGGTGGTGCAGGCCCCAGCCCAGAGATGCTCCCTGTCCGTGGAAGTAGGGTGTTGCCTTAGGAAGGGTGCTACAGTCACACCCTAATCCTCTTTAACACAAAGTTACAGTCACAAAGTGAAGACAGCCACACAGTCCTGGGAATTGTGTGCTCACCAACCTGACAGCTATGTTTTGAAGACACAGTTCAGTTCTTGACAGTAGGTGCCAAGGAAGACTGTGGGGACAGAGCCTCCCCGGGCCACTCTTGTCTTACTGCTGAGAATCCCTGTCTTCACTGGTGGTGTTCAAGATGATGGAGTGAGGACTGGGAAGACCTGGTAGTTAAGCCCCCGTCCCCAGCGCCCAGCCAGCGAGCCTCCTGAAGCCAGAGCTAGGGGTGGCCCTGTGAGCTGGAGGGCTGAGGGACCGTGGGAAGCAGGGCATTGCAGGGGCTTCTGGAAGATTCCTGGTGGTACAGGCTCCGTGGCTGGGGGCAAGACGGGCCGTGGGAGCAGTTTCTCTGCTCACTGGGCCAAAGGAGTCCAGGGTGAGGTGGGCGGGTGGGCTGGGAGCATTTAACTGAAGGGTGTGTAGATTCTGGTTCTGAGCAGCCAGTGTTTGGTGTACGGCTTCCCGTGGTTCCTCGGCTCCCCCAGCCCCAGCTCCTCCCCTGGTCGCCACAGCTTTGAACATTCTGTAAGTGTGGGAGTTCTCTGTAAATGTGACAGCCCCACCACGAGGCCCTGGGCTCAGGGGACGGCCGGGGCCAGGTGGGTGGGGAGGTGGTGGGACGCAGGTCCTCTGAGGGGCAGCCATCCACCAGCGTCACCCACCAGGGCTCAAGGCCTCAGGGTCAGTGGTGCCAAAATCTGCTGAGGTTTTGAAAGAGAATCCAGAAAGCTAGATTTTCACATGAAATCATTAGGTTAAAAAATATATATGTGCAGCACTGAGGTCTTTGTGGAAACAGCTTTGTTGAGCTCTAATCCACCTGCACCACAATCTTCTCACTTGGGCGTTCAGAGACATGCGCGGTTTACAGCGTTCTCATGGCCCAGGAGGAAGCCTCGTGCCCTTTGTCTGCCCCCCGACGCCCCGTCAGTCCCAGCTCTAACCACAAACCAAACTCGACCTGCCGCCGTCACTCCAGGCTCACGGGGACACCGGGCGTCGCAGTGACGTGCTCTGGGGCGTTCCGTTGGCTGCGGTCTTTCTGAACTGGACTGTCGGTGGTCCCTCCGGGGGCTCCCACCACGGGCCTCGGGGTCGGCCGCCGAGTGCTGACCGTCTATCCCGCCCGGGGCCTCCGGCGAGCTGAGGTGCGTTGTCGGCCCCCACCCTTTGCCAGTGGGGACACCTGGGGTGAAGGCAGTCACACAGTGTCAGGCTGTTCGTGATGGGCGTCTGTCACTTCGTCCTCTGTCTTCAGGGTTCACCCATGTTCGAGTGTGTGTTGATGCCTCGGTCCTGTTGATGGCTACGTAGTGTCCCGTGTGTGGACACGGCGTGTTTTGTGCATATGCTGTGTTTGAGAGACCTCTTGTCCAGCCCCCCATTGGGTATTGGGACTTGTGGCGCTGTGGGACTGTGTCCAGGTTTCCGTTTGAACTCTTGCTGTCGCGTCTCTGGGATGCAGGGTGGAACTGCAGGGTCACGGGTGCCCCGTGTCTGACTTTCTGAGGGTCCGCCACACTGCCTTCCCAAGGCCACGCCATTCCGTGTCTCCACAAGCAGTGTGTGAGGGTCCCATTTCTGTGCATCTTCACCAAAAAACCTTCTAGTTCTGTGATTCCAGCTGCTTGAGGGGGTATGAAATGCTTCTCCTTATGGGCAACTTCTGGAAAAAAACAAAAAACTGTTTAAATGTGTATAGAAACTTTTGAACTGGGAGCATGTTTTCGTCAGTCGACGTCCTTCTGGTGGTGGGTTTGGCCTGACCACCGGTTAGGAGGTGGGTGAGTGTGGCTTTGCCATGAAGTTGTTGCTTAAGCTTGATGTCCACTTCCAAGCACCCCATCTCCTCCACACGGCCCGGCCACGAGGCCTGACCTTCTTCACCTGTCCCTCTGCCCCATGGAGTGACGCGCAGCGCCAGGAGCGACCTCTGTCAGCCTTAGCTCTATGACCTGGGGGCTCCGGGGGCCTACCCAGCCTCTTCCAGGTCTGCCTCCCTCCCTGGTCACCCAGCTTGAGCCTGGGCCTTTCTTATCATGGTCACCTGAAGCTCCATCTGCTCCCAGAAGTTGCCCTGATGGCTCCCTTCCAAAGGAGAAGGGGCGTAGCGGGGTCCAGGAGTGGTGGCTCCAGGTGGAGCCCGGCTCACTCGTTGATGGATGCTGGCGGCTGACCCCTGGGTGGGTCAACGGAGTTGATTTCTGGGGCTGTGTCAGCCGCTGTGCTCTGAGAGAAATGCTGGGTGCGAGTGGCTGTCTGCGATGGCCCCACAGCAGGTGTCGGGCTTCGCCATGTGACGGCAGGGTCGGCTTCCTTCCTGGTCTGTGGAAAACGTCGCTCCCGTCTTGAAGGTCCCCTGCCTCTGTGCTTTCTCATGCCACCTAAGCCATGAAACCCTGAGGTGGGGGCGGCCAGCTCTCCCAGCTTGCAGATAAGACAACTGAGGCACAAAGATGCTGATGACTTGCTTCCAGGTCATGCGGCCACTAGGTGTAGAGCAGGCTTGACCCAGGCAGCCTGGCTCTGAGCCCATTGGTAGGGCAGCCTGGAGCTGTGAAGGGCTTGTCTCAAACCAGTAAAACAACCTGCGGTCCTGGAGTCCACTTGTCTTGTGGTGGCCACGTCTGCAGAGGGTCACTGTGCTCCATGTGGCTGGCAAGGCTGTGGCCTCGGGAAGCCGATCTCTGGACCCTTCTGCTGGGACGCCTCTGGGTGGGTGCCAAATGCAGTCTCGTGTTTGCAGTAGAACGCCTGACCTCTGTAGCGCTCGGGGACCCTCATAGGGATCTGGGTGCTGTGATTGGTAGGGACCCAGGGGCTCAGGGAGGGCCAGATTGGGGAGTCCTGACTGGAGCCTCCCATTTCTCCACCCAGTAGAAGAGGAGGGCTGTTGTGAAGGCCTGGAAAACACCGCGGGCCGGTCTCCCGTGGGGGTGCCCACGCCCCCGCCCTCACCGCGAGCCAGTGTCCCGTGGGGACGCCCACGCCCCTGCCCTCACCGCGGGCCGGTGTCCCTTGGGGATGCCCACGCCCCCGCCTCACCGCGGGCGGTCTCCCGTGGGTACTCTATGCCTGGCCCTCAGCCCTGATTCCTGGCTTCTGCTCTGACCACAGTGGGTGCTGTGCGTAGAGGATGGGTCGGCAGGAGTGGCTGGCTCAGCACCCTGGCCTCGGACGTGGGGAATTACAGCCAGCACCCTCGTGTCTTGTCTCCTAGGGACTTCGGGGGCCAAGGTGAATGGAAGTCTGATTTTTTCTTGACCTGGCTCTGGGTGGCGGGTGGCACAGGGAGCGTGGTGGGGTCCCCCACTCCTTGCAGAGGTGGCAGCCCCTTGTCCCCTGCAGTCCTTTGCTTCCAAGTCACGAGCAGTGAAGTGGGCAGAAGCATCAGGAAGTGTCCGGAGGACTGGCCTTCCTGCAGGTGTCTGGGTCCTTCCTGTGGCCTGGCGCGTGCCCACACCGGCTCCCACCCCTCTGCTGTTTGCTTGGAGCTTGTTTGTAATATCAACGGCTTCACAAAAACACCACCCACAACCTTGCACACATGCTGTGTGTATTTCTCTGGGCCCTGTTTCTTTCCATCCACATATAAAAACACCTCTGTGTAGAGTCCTGGGGTCGGTGTCACAGGGGACACCAGTGTGGTCCCTCAGACCTGTGTCTCTTGGTGGCCGCAGTCCTCATGCTGCCACACCTTCTGGCTGCGTCGGGGCCGCCGAGTCACCCCGTTGATGGACATTCACTTTTCCACCTGAGACGCCCTCGGCGTGGTCCTGGGGCCGCTCAGGATTATGTGCGGTGGGGGTGGTCTTCTCCCGCTGGGCACTCAGAGCCCAGCCCATCTGAGCTTGTCCTTCGAGTCCTCACGCCACAGCTGGCGAGGCCCTTCCTCCCCTGGTTCCCACAGAGTGCTCAGCCTGCATTCTGTCCTGAGCGACTGGCCGCCACCTGGGGTTGATCAGTGCGGACATCCTGGCCCAGTTTACGCTGCCAGAACCGTCAGTCCCATTTTCCCGCCGCCTGTGACTGCAGCCAGCTTGGTGGGTGCTGCCCATCTTTCATGCGTATGCCCCAACCCCGTGATTTTCTCGACGAGGACTAGGGGACATTTTAAAGGAGCAGAAAAGCCTCACGAAATAGATGTAGAATTTCCCAGAATTTTAAAGACTTATGAAATGCATTTTCGTATGAGGCCAGCTGGGGAGTTTCTCATTAGCTCAGCTGAGGAGTCTGTGGGGAGTTGTCTGCGTGGAGCCAGGCAGGCAGTGGAGGGAGCCGTGGTGGCTCCAGCTCGCCAGGGGAGCGTGGCTATCTTGCGCAGGTGGGCTGCTCTGCGGACCCCTGGCCGGGCCGGCCCAGGCCAGCCCTTGGTTGGAGCTGCTCCATCCCTGGCACGGGAGGCCTCAGGAAGCTTCCAGTGGTGCTGGGAGGTGGCCACTCAGTTACCAGGGTGAGCCGTCGTGGAAGGGCACCTGTGCCCACATGCACGCGTGGCTGTGTGCACGTGTGGCTGTGTGCACGTGTGTGCCCATGTGTGCATGTGTGTGTGGCTTTGTGCCTGTGTGTGCCTGCCCCTCGCCCCTGCTCTGGAGCAGCTGTGGGGTTCATGCTGCTGAGTTGTGCTCTGTGCTGCTTCCTCTTTGCCTGGTCTGCTGTGCACAGTCATGTGCCAGAGCCTGCACACACGTGTGCACGTGTGTGCTCAGCTGTCAGGTGCTCTGTGCCCAGGGTGTGTGCACGCGTGTGCGGCGGCTCTCCTGACTCCCTTCCTGCCCCTCTGCCCTGGCGGACACCTTCAGCCCTGGGGAGCTGGGCCCCTCTGGCTTGTTTTCACCCCCTCTGAGTGGGCTTGGGGCTGTCCTTGATGGGGGGACTCCATGGTGTCACCGGTAGTGGAGGATGTAGTAACAGGAAGTGGGCTGGCCCTGCTTTCTCTCAAATGTGTGTGCTTCCTGAGGATAGCAAGGGGACACCTTGCTGTCCGTCTCCCTGCTGCCCTGAGGACCTGCTGGGGACAGTGGGGCTCAGAAGCTGTTTCTTAGCTGGAACCTGGCTGAGACCTGGCTGAGACCAGGGCAGTCAGGTCTGCATGTGTCTGTGGTTCTGTGGGTGCTGCCTCTTGTCCGGTTAGGAGGGGTGCTGCCCGTGATGCCCAGCCTTAGGCCTGTGGGGTGGTTCACTCCAAAAGATGCCGCCAAACCTGGGGTCTTGTTCAGATGCAGGTTCTCGCCCCGCAAATCTGCATGGGGCTGCTGGGCTGAGGAGTTAGAGCACCCCAGCCTGCACACCCCCGCCTTTGCTCCAGCTGGGCCCTGCCTCTGCGGTGCCTTCTCTTCCTTCAAAGCTCTGCCCAAACGACGCCTCCTCCAAGAAGCTCACCATGATCTCTCAGTTACCGTGCCTTCCTCTGTGCCTGCTGAAGCCTTGGGCCCTTGTCCCTGGACCATGTTGGCCCTGGTGTGCCCTCTGTACCTGCCCGTGTCACTCTGAATGCTCATGGTCTGAATCTGTGTCCCCAGGGCCTAGCCCTGGCTTGGTACCTGGCAGGTACCTGGCAACATTTGCCAAGGTGGAGAATGTTTCCTCTGTGTCTGTATTTGTGCTTGGTCATCAAGGCCAGATGTTTGTTCAGGTTGTTAAGAGTGAGAGCTGGGATTGTGGTTGATACTTACCAGCTGTGCGATCTTGAGAAGTTTACCTAACCTCTCTGTGCTTCCATGGCTGCATCTGTGTCTTTGCAGTTTCCTCCTTCACTCCCCTGTCCTGTCTGGAGTCTCCTACCACATTTCGGTGCAGGACAATTGTGTCTTCACTCTGGTGCAGGTATGGGGGGAACCAGATCCTCAGGGACTGTCCTCACTCATGCTGACCTGGTTGGTGGGACGTTCCCCACGAGAGGAAGCCTGGTGCAGGCTGGATTTGGTGAGAGGTGATGGGCAGAGTTAGCTCTGAAAGACAGCGGCCTGACCATGTGCTCAGGCTCCTCAGCAGGCTGGGTGCACGGGCTGTGCAGCGCGGGCTCAGTGCCTGGGAGGAAGTGGCCAAGGTCAGCCTGGCTGTGCCGCTGACTGTTCCTGGCTTCCTGGGTGGGCACCCTTGTTGCGGCGTCGTTCAGCACCCTACTGTAAGCTCGGGCCATCCTCAGGCCTTCGGCTGTGGTGACCTCCTCTACGTTCTCTGGAAATACGCCACGTGCACGCTCACATGTGCACATGCTGTCCGCTCTTCACATCGTACCTGGCTAGCGGGTTTGTCTCTGGCTTCAAAAGGATGGTTTTGTCCACGCTGACTGTGCTTGTTGTCCGTGTGGTGGACACTAACTGGCGGTGCTGGTTCTTCCTGTTTTCTGTGTGAGGTGGACACTCTGACTGACGGTGCCGGCCGTGCCTGTAGCAGTTAGTGCATCCGGCTGACCCCCAATCCAGCAAATCTTGCGGTTTTGCTCCTGCCGGTCCCCTCCAGCAGGGAAGCCTTGCAGCTGCGCGCACAGTCCCTCTAGCTCACGGTCGCACTCTCAGCAGCGGGTGCGGCAATAGCCCCCAAGACAGTAACGGTAACGGTGGCTGCCGTCCAGTGAGCGTTCGCTTGGTGCCAGGAGCGGGGCGCAGCCCCTCACGTGCGGGTCTCATCTGATGGCCACAGGCTTTGGACTCGCCCAGTGTTTGCTGAAGCTCAGAGCGGCCGAGAGGCTGTTGAAGCTTCTCACAGCACGGAGGGGCTGGGGCAGGGATTTGAAGCGGGGTCCTTTTGTCTGAGTCTGAGTCCCACTGTCTTCAGCTGCTGGTTCACAGAACTGACACGCAAGGGGGGCTCCGTGGGACTCAGTGGAGGGAAGCACAGAGGGATGTGCTTAGGGCCCCAGGGGGAGCACTGTCACCTCACCCACGGGACGGGCTGTCCTGGTCAGTGCGGGGAGGCCTTTGCTGATGGCCGCAGGGCTGAGGTGCTCATCAGCAGGGCCTGGGGAGCTCACAGTCGTTGTGTGCACATGTGTGCCCACATGACACACAGAGATCACATGCACGTGCACACACACACGCCACACACATTCTCATATATGTACCCTCAGCAGAACACGTGAACATGTGTTCACCCATGTGAATACGTATTCCTGTGCACTTAACACTCCGTAGAGTGCGTTCACACATGCACGTCTGTACACCTGTACTGTATGAGTCCCTCCACATAGTACACTCACACTCACAGGTACACACATGTACACACGCACACAGTACATGCACACACAAGTGCATGAACATGTGTATACACATACAAGGCAACTGTGAACTCCAGCACACCCATGAGTGCGTACATGAGCGTGATCACACATGCCACACAGTTGGCACACACCCGCACATGCTCACATGTGCACACACACACTCAGGCACACCCCTGGACTCGCACGCCAGCAGGAGCAGCTGCTGTTCTGCGCCGGGCACCTCTCTGCTGGGGTCTGGGCAGAGCCCTCCCCAGGCGGGTGGTCAGGACGTCGGCTGGCGCCCTGGCTGTTGCTCCTCCTCTTTGATCTCTGCCGCCTTCTCGGGACTGCAAGCGTTCCTTTCTCCCAGAGATGCACACCCTGCTGGGGGAGCTACACGGGGCTGACCGAGGGCACATCTAGACCGAGCGCCCCTCTGTCTGCTCACAGGAGCCCCACCCCTGGCCTGGATGTGGCTTCGTGTCCCACCCTGCACCTGCCATTTTAGGAGCCCGAGGGCGTGGTGGGGCTGCTATCCAGATCAGGGCTGGGGGAGGCCGGACATCTGCAGGGTCGGGGACAGTTTGTTAGCTCCTAGTGGCCTCTCGGAGTCTGGGTAATGTTGGGTACTGCTGGGAAACTGAAACAAAGGCAGACAATGGCCTCCTTCCCTCCCCAGGTGGCCTCGGAGCGGGGCTTGTGTGGCGGCCCCTCGGGGCCTCTGTTATTTCCTGTGCTGGCCGTGGGCTCCTGGCCAGCGCGGACGGGCAGGACGCAAGGCAGGGCATCGCCTCCCCCCCGGCTGGGCTGGCCCTTGCCGGCCGGAGTAGCTGCAGCACAGTGAGTGGCGGCTGGCGGGGTGTCCTCGCTTGCGGGCCGCTGCTCCAGCCTGCCCCCGTGAGGCCTGCCCACGCTGCCTGGAGGAAACCTGACCTGGTCCCCACCGGCCTCGGTCCCCACTGAACCCCCCTGCTGCGAGCTGCGCACCCTCCGTCCTCTGTACCCGGAAGCACGTGGTCGGCTGCCGCAAAGCCATGGACAAGGCTGGACAGGACTGGACAGGGCCGGTTATTAGCTAAGTGACTAAGGGAGTGTTAGGGGCAGGGTGGGACTCAGCTGTCATCACGCTGCCTCTGGCTCGTGGTGGCCCTGTGCACATCCCAGTCAAGCCACGCTCCGTAGGGTTTACCGCAGCTGACTTTCCGGAAGCGGTGGCCAGACCTCTCGTCCGTGGTGCCTGGGGGTGGACGTGAACCTCTGCCACCCGCAGTCTCCGGGACTCAGGTGTTCAAGTCACTGCTGGGCTCCATGTGAGCGTAGGTGGGCCAGGCCCTGCAGACCAGAGACAGAAGTGGAGAGGGGGGTTTAAAGCACACAGATCCTGATTTCACTTCACATGCATCACTGATTTGTTCCTAAAATAATTTTACAGTGTCTGTCATGCTAAGTCACAGGGACACAGGGTGTTTCTGCTGCAGGGCTTGGCTTCTGGGGTCAGGGGAGAGGCCGTGGGTGAGCTTATTAGCTGTGACAGTGCACTTGATGACCAGGTCCTACAGCTGGGGGAGAGGTCGTGGACGGGCTTGCTCTCCCTGAAGGCTCCTGGGGCTCTGTGACCAGGTCTGTGAAGTGGGGTATTGAGGCACCCACCTCACAGACATACTCGGAGGGGAAGTGAGAGGCTGGCCGTCGTGCGTCCTGCGCAGTATCCGGCCGACAGTTGACACCAGATGTCAACGGTAGTGCTGCAGGGGTTGTGTGCTCAGCTGCTAGAACTCAACGTTGGGCAGTTTGGGTCCGTCAGGCACTCCTTGGAAATGCTCTGAGGCAGTGCCACGCTGTCCTGCAGGGACTACGGGAGCCGGGCTTCTCGTTACACGTGGTGGTGTTCAACAGGGAACGTGGGGTGGCCAGGAGCCGCTGACACAAGGCGGAAAGCCACACTCTGCCGGGAGCCTGGGTCCGGGCCAGTTTGCAGTTGAGCTTCCTGGCCACTGAGGCTGAAAGAGAAATCGAGCAGAAACATTATGGGTGCCACGGATTTAAGTCCTCGTGGCAGAGGAACGTTGTTCCCCGGCACAAGGTGCTGAGGAATTCACTCCTTAATCATTAAACAGAGGAGAGGCGCTCTCTTGGTAGCAGGCTGACAGGCGGCACAAGAAGCGTCTGTCCTGGCATTCTTTCCTGAGTCAGCCCTGGAAGACGCTCAGGCAGAAGCGCCTGCTGCAGCTGCAGAGTGGAGTGCAGGCCGCCCCGGTGGGCTCTGTGCGGGGGCGGCCAGGGCTGTGCGGAGAGGTTCCTGGGTGATGCAGTGGAGCTGTGTCTTTAGTGCAGGGCCTCCCAGGCCTGGTGAGCCCCTGTACTGTGCACCCTGGGGAGGAATGTGCACATTTACTTCAGCGGAGACCTGCTGTCTTTGGAGGGGCGTCCGTCTGTCCCCAGTCTTGGGCCTTGGGATGTAGTTGGGATGCTGTGAGCCTGTGCTTTGAGTTCAGCAGCTAGGGGGACACTTTGATGCCCCTGTCCCGTCCTGCCCAACCAGATTGTAGTTGAGCATGATTTGTGTAGCCAGTTTTGAGGTTTTTAATCTAGCAACGTGTGCCCTTGGCGTCCCTTTTACAGAGACTGCGTTTCCTCATCTGGGGGTGTGCTCAGGGACGCCGAGGCGCCAGTGCTCTGGGCCAGGCCTCCTAGTTCGGGGCTGTCCACCACCCCGCGCTCTGTAGGCAGAACCAGTTGCTGTCCACTGGCCTCTGACTCGTGACCACCCCAGCCGTGTCAGAGAACTGTTTTCCGTGGGGTTTTCAGTGGCTGAATCTTGGGAAGTAGATGCTAAGCCTCTGGTGGACTCCGAGCCCAGCCTTGCTGCTGGCGGCCCACATTTGCACCGCTCAGATTCTTGGCAGAGCCCTGTGCTAGCCCACTGGTGAGAGGGTGGCTCTGTGTCCCTGAGGCCTGAGCTCGCCCCTCAGCTGCCTCGGTCCTCTCTCTCCCCCCGTGGGGCACCTCCACAGACGGTAGTGCGGGCGACCTGAGTGGCTGGCTGTTAGGTGCTCCAGAATGGGTTGTGATTCACTGTGACCTGTGTGCTGGGGACTGAAACTCTGCCTGGTCCCCACGGCCCTTGGTATGGCTGAGCCTGTTACTGCGGCCGCTGTGTCAGTTCCCCTCGCTGAGGGTCTTCCTCCTTCCGGCTCATCCTCTGCTCGGCAAGCATTATGTCCTTCCCCAGGGACTGTGCCCTCCTGATGGCTCCCCCATAGTACGTGAGGTGCAGTCTTTCCAGCCTTGCTGTAAGGAGTGCCTGGGTGCGCTTCTTCCCAGACAGACGTGGTCATTCTCTGGAAGTCCGTGAGGCGGCCAGGGTCGGCCCGTGAGGCGGTCAGTATCTTTTGCAGACACTGTAATTCAGAGCTCAGTTCTGTCTTCTTTTGTCATCGTCCAGCTTCCACATGCACACAAGGTGATTAAAAGCACTACGGCTTGGGTCACGTGCCCCTTAGTCCTGAAAGTAACACTTCCGCTGTTTAACTCTTTGAAGAGGTCCCTTGCAGCAGATTTTCCCACTGCGGTGCGTTTTTGCATCTTTTCATTTCCTGACTGCTGCTTTGAGGGGCGTTGATTGTGGAATGAACTAGAATGAAGTCCCTGACCGCCTCAGTCCTTTCTGCCTGTGTTGTGATGTGGCTTACTGGTCCAGTTGGGGGGATTCTGGTTTTCTGAATGCTGAGGTCTGACCCACCCTGAAGGCTGTGGGCTTGGATCCTTGTCAGTAAGTGTTGTAAGTCCTCTTCACGCCCCCCAGGTGAGGTTTTGTTGTCTGCACAACGCGGGCTGTTAACGAGTCTTCCTCCAACCCAATGCCTTGTTCTTCATGTGCTCCAGGTTCTCAGATTTCTCGTTCAGGATACAGATCAAGCAGCTTGGGGAAAGGATGCAACCTTACCTCACGCTGTACCCGGTCCCCTTGTTCTCTTTGTGTGACTGCCTCTGGATCCACGTACAGGTTTCTCATGAGTGTGATGACGTGTCTGGAATTCCCGTTCTCCACAGTTCTGCCGGTAATGTGTCATGACCCACACAGTCAAATGCCTTGGCATGGTCAGCAAAGCACAGGTGAACACCCTTCTGGTGTTCTCTGCTTTCAGCCAGGTCCATCTGACAGCAGCCACGATATCCCGCGTTCCGTGGCCTCTCCTGAGTCTGGTTGGAATGCCCGGCTGTTCCCTGTCAACATATCACTGCAGCCACTTTTGAATGATCTTCAGAAAAATGTCCCTTACGTGATATTAATGATATTGTTCGATAGTTTCCGTGTTTGGTTGGGTTGCTTCTCTCTGGATTAGGTGTAAGTAAGGATCTTTCCCGTTGGCTGCCCAGGCAGCCGTCTGTCATGCTTCTCAGCGTAGACAGCGAGCGCCCAGCGCTGCATGTGTCTGTTGAGTTGTTGTGATCACTCCTGTTTTCTGTGTGTGGAATCGAGGCTCGGGGAGGTGAGCCATCTCCCCTGGGTCACGCAGACCTGCGGTCGGGCGCAGGCCGCCTCGGGTCCCGGCTCCCAGCTCTGCAGGGCCGTGCTTGCGTGGACTGACAGGTCGTCGCTGGTTTGTGAGTTGAGGGTGACTTCCAGGGTGTCAGCAGGGAGCCGCAGTTGGTGAGCTCTGTGAGGACAGTGAGCAGTTGCCCCTCCAGGTGACACAGGGTGCAGGCGGCCCCACGTGTGTTAGAGTGGAGCTGCACTCTGCAGGGATTTTGGTGGCTGATTTCTCAGGACTGGGTCACCGGGCCTTGCTTCTCAGGCGCCTGGGTGGACCAAAAGCTCCAGTCGCTGGGCTGGCAGCTGACCCTGTGACTGTGTGCGCCCTCGGGGACCCTGTGGTGGTTAAGATGTGCATTCCGTCTCACACGGCCTGAGGTCCCAGCCCAGCGCCTCACAGATGCTGTCCCCCTCTGAGTCCTGAACTTTGTCAGGTCTGTCTCAGGGGCAGATGAAGGAGTTTTCAGAGATAACTGTGACTCACGTGTTTGCCCCCTGGGCTGACTTCAGCACGTGATGTACCCCTAGCCCTGGGGTGCCGAAGGTGACACCCTTGACTGCTGACTGAACAGGTGGGGTTCACTCTACACAGAGGTACTTTGGAAGAAAGGCCTGGCAAACCGCTCCTGAAAACCAGTCCCTGGCAGCCCTATGGAGTGCGGCCCGGCCTAGCACACGTAGGTCACCCTGTGCTAGGGTCGACTCCCTGGCATCCGTGGGGCACCGCAGCCCTCCCACTCACTGTGTCCAAGCAGGGCCCCACCCAGGGCGCCAGGGCTAGGTCTGACCCACAGGTGCGTGGGCGGTGTGTGGGTTTGTATGTAAGGGTGGGGTGTGTGGTGCGTACGTGTCTGATTGTCCCTGTTAGGGGTGTACTCCTGGTCTGAGCTGACTGCTCTCCCCCAGCTGTGTTCCTGCGGCCTGACTGCAGGTGCCTACTCGGACGTCTGTCTGTCTGTCTGTCGTCAGGAAGGTTAGCTTGCTTGCCCCCCTGCACCCGCCCGGGACACCTCCAGCTGCCTTCAGTCCCTTTCCTCACCCCTGGGCCTGGGGGAGAGGAAGGTTGGGCCTGGGCGCCTTGGCCTCAGGCACTTGTGAGGGCTGTCCTGGGGAGACCTATTCCTTACATTTCTGGGTGTGATGTCACCCTAGTCTCAGGTCCAGTTTCGACTGGCAGCTTGAGTGGGAGTCAGATGACTGGGGAGTGTGTGAACTGTCGGGGACAAGAGCCGTGGACCAGGGTACAGAGCTCTGCACCCTTGCTGTGGCTGGCCCAGTGCTCTGGGCCACCGCAGCCTGGGAGGTCCCGGCGTCCGGCCCCACCTGCGGCAGGTGAGACCAGCACAGGCCTTGCCCGTGCCTCTGCTTGGGCTGGCTCCCTGCCCACGCGCCCCTCCCCCCATGTCCCACGGCCAGCCGTCAAACCCAGCTCCTGCTCCCTGCCGTCTGTGAAGCCGGTGCAGGTGGGTCCCCTCTGGGTGGTCCCTCTCCCTGAACCCCACCCTGCTCTGTGGGACCCGTGAGGTGCCACCTGCTGCTAGCTTGTCCCTCTTCCTTAACGGTCCAGACTCTGCTGGCGCAGTGTTTAAGTGCTACGGCCACTAACCCAAAGTCGGCAGTTCGGGTCTACCAGGTGTTCGTTTGGCACTCTGTGGGGCAGTTCTACTCTGTCCTGTAGGGTCACTATGAGTCGGAATCACCTCGACAGCAGTGGAATTTTGGTTCGTAGGCTAGTCTCCTCAGCCACCATGGACTGCTCTCTCCTGCCCTTAGTGATCCACAGTGACTCAGGCTGTTTGTTGACTTCTTTCACTGATGCACAATTTCTAACAATTTATATTCTCAGGAAGTTCTACTTAATGTTTAACTACCATCTCAATTGCTGCTGTGTGAACCTCAGTGCTGGGGATTAGAACTTACCCTTGATGGATAGTCCTGGCCATGGCCCTGAGTCACCACTGAGAAGACCCAGACCCAGGCAGGCCTGTACCATTGTTCTCTTGGTAACAAGTGTCACTGAGTCCCTGTATGGGCTGGGCACTGAGCCCCTGCGTGGGCTGGGCGCTGAGCCCCTGCGTGGGCTGGGCGCTGAGCCCCTGTGTGGGCTGGGTGCTGCTCTAGGAGGTGAACAGAAGCCATCAAGTCCCTGCTGTGCATGGAGTGTCCAGTCTAGTCCAGAGCAGACACCCAATGAGCTTTTACTCAGAGGTGACCACACAGAGACCAGTTAGACAGTGACGAGGGTCTTGGAGGGGGAGGGCATTTGCATAGGACCACAGGGTGGTTAGAGAGGCCTCTGTGCTGGGGGTGGTGTTAGTGCAGAGGGGGAATGAGCTTGACTGGTTGAAGGACACAAGGGACAGAAGACCTCCTTGTGACTGCAGTGAGGTTTGGAGGTCAGGGAGAGAGGACTGGGAGAGAGAGGGGGACCCAGGGGAGAAGAAATAAGGGGGGAGGGGAGGCGGGGGAGAGGAGAGACTGTCGCTGTCAGGGGCTCAGCGGGGAAAGCTCCTGAAGGGCCACAGGGCCTGAGGATTCTGCTCCAGCTGGTGGGGAGGCGGGTGGGTCTGGGTGCGCAGCGGTGGGGCCTCTTGGCGGTGGGTGGAGGAGAGGCTCGGGGCAGGGGGGCGGTGGAGGACCAGGGAGAGGCCGTGGGGGGTGAGGCGGGACCAAGGAGAGGCCGTGGGGGCGGTGAGGCAGGACTAAGGAGAGGCCTTGGAGCAGGAGTGAGGCTGAGACCGGGGCGGGGGGACGGACAGTCATATGGGGCAGAGCCCCTAGAGTTTGTTGCTGGCTGGGTGTGGGCCAGAAAGGGGAGGAACCAGGGTGCCTGGAGGTGCCTCTTGCTGGGACGGGGGTGCAGGGCAGAGCAACTTGGTGCTGATGGTGGTGGGGGCTTAAGCCCCTGGTGTGGGTGTGGTCAGTTGGGTTGCTTCTCAGGTGTCGGGTGGACACTTGGGGGTGTGGTCTGGCACTCAGGGGAGAGCTGGGACCAGTCACACGCGTGTGGACATCACACGTGTGATTTCTGGGTGCCTATCATGGGGCTGGCTCTGCCTCTAACAGAGAGAAACCTTGCCCACTGTGTGCCGTCTTTGTGGCCGTGGGCGTGTTTCAGTCCATCCTTGTGTCCATTGTGTATTTTGAGTGCTTTCTGATGCGGGGGCTTGTGTCCCTACCCTCCATGGGTCGTGATTGTCATGGGACACACAGGGTTTCCATATGGGATGCGATTGTCCTGTGATGCACAGGGTTTTGTTGGTTGTTTTTCAGCCGTGATTGCTGGACCTTGCTTCCTGGTCAGTCTTGTCTGGAACGCTGCTAAAACTTGTCCCCCCTCCCCCGGTGACCCACCGGGATTTGAAGAACCATCAGCTTAGCTTCCACCATCACAGCAACACGCAAGTTACCACAGAAGGCAGACTGACAGACTCAGGTGGCCAGGAGTGGACGGCTGGCCCTTACAGCCGTGTGCGGCCAGTCAGCCGGGGGCCGCTGTGGACGGTGGCGGGAGGGAGCTGAGGGCTGTGTGTGGGGCCACATGGACGTTCAAGAGTGGGACAAGGAGAGAGTGCGTGCAAGGGGAGAGAAGGGGTAGGAGGGGAGGGGGTGCCAGGGAGTAGGGGCCAGGGGGGTTACAGTGGGGTGGGGGTCCCCAGAAAGCTCGTGGGGGGTCTGTCCCACAGGAGTGGTCGTGGGGGGTGGTCTGTGAGCTTGAATGGCCTGTGTGGGCGCTGTCAAGCTGTCTGAGCTGTGTGCCTGTGGAGGGACAGCCAGCTTACGCTCCCTTGCCTGGCGACAGCCGGGCCTGCCCCAGCAGCCTTTGTGGAGACCATTCTGGGGGAGAAGAGACGGGGCTCAAGGGTTAATGAAGTGAACTCCCGTCCGCCAACGGGCCCATCTGGGGGTGTCTATGCTGAGCCCCCCTTCTTGCTTCCGCTCAGAAAGTGTCCCCACGGCTGGACCGCAGGTGGGTGGCGCGGCTGATGTTGGACGTGGAGCCCAGCTGGGTGCGAGCCCTCGGCGCTGGACCCGCCTGGTGCCGCCCGAGCTGGCCATGGAAGTGGGCCAGCCATAGCTCCGCACAGGATGCGAGGGGTGTGCAGTGGATTAAAGATCACAAATGTTAATTAAGAAGCGGTCTTTTCTAATCAGATGCCTTCAAGGGCACAGGCCCGGGAAGGAGGGGGTCCTCGTTTGCGGCTACTGTGATGAAATTGGTTTGCGCATGGTGGGGAGGACGCGACATAAGCCTCGTTTTAAAGACGTCTCCGTCCAAATTAATTAGCAGGGAAAGCCGAGGGTGGGCATCAGCCGGCGGGGCCTGCCATGTGTGCTGGTGTGGCGGGAAGCCCGTGGACCGTCCTGTGCCGTCAGGATGCCGTCCTGCCGTCTGTCCACCCAGTGTGTCGTGTCTCAGGTGTGCCCCTGGGGGGCCTGGTGGTCCTGCATTCAGGGGACGAGGCCTGGCTGGGGCTTCCTGTGTGACTCTTGTCTGTCCATGCCCTCTCTGATCTTTCTTCTAGTCCTTTCCGTATCAGTGTGACGTCAGTGAAACTTCTCTGTGGGCCTCCCTGGGCTGTGGATCAGATAGATTCTTAGATGTGGTATTTTGAAAACACCAAACTGCACCCTGTGAGCCAACAGACTGGTGCCAAGGGGTGGTCTGGTCTCTGCAGCGTGAACAGAGGGGCGCTGCCCTGACCCCTCTGAACGTCTCCTTCCCAGCCACCCCTACTCCCAAGCTCTGTGAGTCCCCAGTGTCCAGGAAGGACAGCACAGACAAGTGGTAAAGGGTCACGCCCTGTGGTCTGCGGGGCCACAAAGGCGGAGCCTGCTCTTGTCGCCTTCTTTTCACCTCAGCCTGGTGACTTGGCGTCTCAGCCTCAGTTTCCTCATTTGTCAAGCGGAGCGATCATAGCGCTGCCCTGACGGTAGTGCTGAGGAGAGCCTGCCTCTGTGGACGTGGGGACGATGCAGGGCGCCTGGTTGGCTCTGCATATGTGGCAGGGCTCAGGCCGTCTGTTCTGGGATTCCTGGGTCCTCCTGGTGCACAGTCCCAGGATGCCACAGGAGGGGGAGCTGGTCTGAACCCAGCTTGCTGTTGGGGTGCTGAGTCTCGGTGAGGGCGAGTGGGCCCATCCAAAGAAGGGTCCCTGGTGGCCCGAGCTGCGGCGCCTTTGTGGGGCTCACCTCTGCCCTGCTGCGCCTGTCTCGGCTCTTGGGTGGCGAAGTGGGATGAGCGTTTCCTCTTAGCTGCAGATTGCACACATCCTTCCCACTCACTCTGCTTGGGCCTCTCAGAATGAGGGCGACCCCTGTAGAGCATGGCCTTTTCTTGTCCTGGGCTAGATGGGGCAAGAGGCTGCATCCTGTCGGGGATGGCTCTGGGTTCTTCGCAGCAGGGCAGGAGAAGAGGGTGCTGGCCTGGGTGTCCTCTGGGACAGGCCTTGCCGACTCCCAGTTCTCCCCCCGACGCCTCGCTTTGGCCCGAGAGAAGAGTGCCCGGCTTGCAACCTGTCAGTGTGGCTGTGGGGATGGGTGACCACAGAGGACCATAGCTGCAGCCCCTCCAGCCCTCACCCTGCCCTTGAGCTGGTGGGCTGTCCCTTTGCCTTGGTGGTCATCGGAGCAGGGGGACCTGGGTGCTCAGTGCCAGGCGTGGTGAGGTGAGCACATCCTAGCAGCAGGACAAGGGACAGGTGGTGGGACAGAAAGAAGGGGGTGAGCTGGTTGGTGGTCTTCTGTCTGCTCTTCACCAATGATGCTGACGGAATAAAGGGAAGGATGGGCTTGGACCTGGCCGCCTCGAAAGCGAAAAAGGAGAAGACGTGGATGCTGTCAGGCGAAAGGCTAACCCCGGCCGCACGCAGCTGCTGGGCGAGTCTCATGAACCTGAAGGGGCCACAGCGTGTGGCCCTTTATGGGACATTCCGGAACTGGCAAAAGATCTCTGGGGCGAGAGGTCAGGCGGTGGGGGAGCAGCACATGCGGGAGCCCACCGGGTGCTGGGCTGTCTGGTAGCCTTGTCCGAGAGCACGCTTGCTCAAAGTCTCGCTCCCCTTCTCTGCTTAGGGTTGGGGTACTTCCCTTTCTCCAGATCAGTCTGCAGGGAGAAACCTGTAGAGCAAACAGTTTCATCCCAGGGGTGAGGGGCTCCTTATCTAGCTCACTTCAGTGATAGAATTCTGCTGTCCACATGGGAGACCCGAGTGTGATTCCCAGCAGGTGTGCCACGTCTGTCAGAGGAGGCTGGCGTGCCACTGCGGTGCCAGGCGGGTCTCAGCCAAAGCTTCTGCTGAGACAGACGGGCCCGGTGGTCCCCCTCAGACAGATGGGAGGACAGGCCTGGCAATCCCCCACACCATTAGTGTCTCTTCCACGTCTTGGTTGATTGTCTTCGTCCAGCCAGACTTTGAGACTGAAGTTGACAGGAAGAGGAGAAAAAATGGGTCCAGTATGTGCAGTTTCTTAGTGGAGAGACACTGGGGGAAGCTGGGTGCTCTTTGTGGATGCTCTAGTGAAGGCTGGGGAGGGATCTGCTGCCCCCCCATTGGAAAGCAAAACTCTATGTCTGAGGAGTGGTTCCAGAGTGGGGTTTGGAACGGCCATCCCGGGCTGACCTCTGGGGTGCTGCTGGGCCCTTGTGAGCTCCGGGCATCTCACCTGGACCCTGGATGTTAAGTCCTACCTGGCCAACCTCACTGACCTGGGAAGGGACTCGAGGTGTCCATGCTGTGTGAAGGACTGTTCCTAGGCATCCACGTAAGGCTGTGTCCTGGGGGCCTCCCGCTGCCGGGGCGGAGGGAGGTGGGGTGGGCTGCCGGCTGCTGGGCCTGTGCCTTGGTGGGGGCCTCTTCCTTCTGGGAGCTGGGAGCTGGAGTGGCACCTGGAGTGACCCACATGGGGCACTGGTTCTTGATCTCCTGATGGACCTGGGCATTAGGAGAGAAACGTACCTCTGGGGTCTGTGGGGAGACTGCAGTTGCTGGCTCTCAGTGTCGCTCAGAGTGCTTGTAAGTGTGGATGCGTTCCTTCATTCGTCCTCTCCGTCAGCCTAACGTGAGCGCTGCGACTGGAGCCCCCAGGTGGTGCAAGTGGGTAAGTGCTCGGCTGCCAGCTCACGGACCCAGGCCAAGGCCCCTTGGAAGGCAGGCCTGCCCGTCTGCTTCCGAGAGGCCACAGCCCTGCGAAGCCCATGGGGCATTTCTGCTCTGTGCACATGGGGTCGCCACGAGTCAGAGTATCCTCAGGAGCCAGCGACATCTGGGCTTTGGTGGGTGGTTCTACCATGAGAACTGTTTGGGACTAACCAGTCCTACTCGGAGCTAACCAGTCCTACTCGGAGCTAACCAGTCCTACTCGGAAACCCTGGTGGTGCAGGTTAAGTGCTGTGTCCGCTCACCAAGTGTCAGCAGTTTGAACCTGACAGGCGCTCCTCGGAAACTCTGTGGGCAGTTCTGCTCTGTCCTATAGGGTCGCTGTGAGTTGGGCCTGACTTGACAGAAGTGGGATTTGGTTATTTGGAATTAACAGTCTTTGGGAGAAGATGAGGGAGGGGGCGCCTCTGTTTTCCAGGGCGTGGAGTGTCAGTGGATGTGTCTTTGGATTTAATTTTCTGCAGCCACGAGGCAGGTATTCTAATCTCATTTACCAGGGAGGACCTGGGCTGGGGTGGACCAAGTCTTTGCTACTCAAAGGTGGTCCGTGGCCCACTGTCTTCCTTCTTACCTGGGAGCTTGTTAGGAGGGTAGAGTCTGGTCCTCCCCTCAGACCTGCGGAGTTAGAATCTGTGTTTTAACAGTGGTCGGCGTCTAAGCACACACTTCAGCCCCAAAAACCCAGGCCCGTGCAGATGATGTCACAAGCCGGGGGCGACCTCAGGCCTGTTTGCCTCTGAGCCCACGCCCTCCAGTGCTAAATCCGGGGGTCGGATGATGGCAGCCTGTGAGTGCTGAGTGCTGTGCCGGGCGTCCTCCTTGGGCTCCTACCTTGAACCTCCCTCTGGCCGTGCAAAGTAGGCGTGATTCCAGAAGAGGCAGGCAAGTCAGTCCTGGAAAGACACAGCAGGCTGCTCCTTGGAAGCAAGGACAGGGAGGCTGGCCTTCCTTTGTCTGGGGTGTGCAGTCACTAGAAAACGACGTTTCATTTGGGGAAGGAGAGGGTTGGCATCCACGTGCGTAATGCTCAGATATATGACGTGACCGGTCCAAAGCAGCGGACTCAAAGAGCTGGCACTCGGGGTTGTGCAGGGCAGGGACCGCCTCCTGGTTGGCTGCTGTTTCTAGTGGTTTTCCTGGTGACAGGCCCAAAGTGAGCCCAAGTCGCCCGGCCTCGTTTCTGAGGGGTGCTCTAATGGTTTCTCTTCCGAGGCAGATCTGTCTGTCCCTGGCAGTGCACCGCGTGTCCAGCTCCCCTGACCAGCACTGCAGCCTGCGTGCCTCGGTCCACCTTCACCTCCCTCTTTCACTTGTCCAGCTTTCCCATGCATATGAAGTGACCGAGAACACCAGGGCTTGTGTCAGGGGCACCGGAGGCCTCGGTGACATTTTGCTTGTTGACATGTCAAGAGGTCTTCCGTAGGGGATTTGACCCCTGTGACACGTCATTTGATTTCCTGCCTGCTGCTTCAGTGGGCACTGATTGTTGATCCAAGTGGGATGAAATTGTCGACTATTTCCATTTTTTACTCATTTGTCATGAAGGCAAATGAAGAAAGTAATAAAATTTTACCAGCGGAATGTTACTGAAGCCACCTCCCAGGTCCAGAAGCCTTCGCAGCCCCCAGGGCAGCGTGGCCTGTGGGCTCAGTGTGGTCACCCCTTCCTCCACCCAGAAGCACCCAGTGGCCGGCCTGCTGGGGGGAGTCACCTCCGTGAATTTGTGTCAAGTTGCACTGCCTCGCCTTTGACACCGAGGCGGAAATTTATTCTTTACGGAAGACGAGGCAGTCGTAGTTTTAGAAGGGGTGGTGATTCTTAAGCTGCTCAGTGTGCCGTTGAGCTGGTGTGTCTGGGTTCGGGTTCCCAGACAGCCTGTTTCCCACTGTGGATGGGTGGACGTGGGGCGAGAAGAACATTCTATTGCTGCCACTCAGCAGGTGTCCACGCAGGGTCTATTGAGTGGCTGGACAAGGGGGGCATTTACAGTTGAATGAGGTGCTGTCGGAGGGACGGATGCCTCAGTGGGGAGAGGAAGCCAGAGCTGGTGCTTGGGGTGTGTGGGGTGGAGTTAGTGTGCAGGCGTGTTGGGGATCCTAGGTCCTTCTATCTCTGCCTCATCCTTTGTAATGGGTTCTTCTTCGGGGCCCTTGGGAATATCATCCCCCAGCTGCTGGGTTGGGGAACCCAAGGGTGCTGTCCAGGCTGTCTGGGGCTTCACAATGAGTCTTGGAGGCCATCGCTGGTCAGAGTTGATGGCGAGGGCTTGCTCACTACTGCGTCAAGCTGGTGTCCCCCAGCACTCCCCTCGAGGGGCTCTGGGGGAATCTGGAGGCAGCCGGTCATGGGTCTGGCTTGGTTTCAGTTCCCAGGAGCTTTTGTCTCTGTCGAAGCCTGCTGCACTTCCGAAGTTCAGCGCAGGTGATTGTGGGGGGAGCGGGCCACAGGTGACTAGAGCGCCGCGTGACCCCACTGTGCAGAGGCCCAGCTTGGGCGTGCAGCTCTCTGACGCGGGGTCTCTGGGGCTCTGTGTGTCCGGGGGACTCGCCTCTTGCAGGTGATGAAGCTGTCCTCTTGGCAAGACTGGGTGCTGGTGCCCTTGTCCGCCTCTCAGATGTGCGTGGAGCCCAGGATGTTGTTCTGCTCTCCAGTGCCGTAGGGTTGGGGGAAGGTGGCCTTGTGATGCGAAGGGGTGTGCTCTGTTAGAAAGGGCTCCCTCTGCTAGAAGGCGGAGTGAGCAGAAGGGGGTGCAGCAGGTGTCAGTCAAGGGGTCCTGTGGTGCAGTGGTTAAGCGCTCGGCCACACAGCAGAAGGCTGGTGGTTTGAGCTTGCTGGCAGTTCTGCGGGAGAGGCCTGCGGTCTGATGGCCACGGCGGAAATGTGTGGGGTAGTCCTGCTCCGTCACACGTGTGGGGTTGACTCTGTGGTGACTGATGAGGACAGCGGCACAGTGAGTCACTGAGCGAGCTGCCAGCGCCCTGCGCCCGTGCGCCCCAGTGCAGGAGGGGAAAGCAGGGTGTGGTTCCTGAGCTTGGAATTCTCGGTCTCGGGTGCTGACAAGCATTTGTGGGAAGCCGGTGACCGCCTGGCCGCTTCTGTGGGCTTCAGTCGGTCTTTCTCTCTTTTTATTTTATTGTGTTTTAAGCAGAACTTTACAACCCAGATCCATGGGTCACGTGGCAGCTTACACACACATTGCTGGGTGACTTCAGCTCTCTCCCCACCCTGTGGCAGTCTCCTTCCCACCCTGTATTTCCCGTGTCCATTTACCCAGCTCCTGTCCTCTGTACCCTCTCATCTCGCCTCTGGACAGCAGCTGCCTGGTTGGCCTCTTGTGTCTACTTAGGCCGAGAAGCATACTCGTCGCCGGTGTCGTTTTAAGTGACATACCCCTAGTCTGTCTTTCAGGAGTTGGCTTTGACCCCATCCTTCTTCACCTTTCTCCTCGTCTCTCCCAAATGTCCAGTGACTCCCCGGTGCTTCTGCCCGGAGCCAGCAGCAGCCTGGTGTCCAGCTGGGACCCCCATCTTGATTTCACCCTCCAGGGCTGTTGTCCTCCCTGGTCGTGGCACCCAGCTGCTGTCCAGTTGGGTGCCGGGCTGTCCCTGTCTCCACGTTTGTGAAATTTAGGTTTTGTTAAAGGTGCACACCTTAGTGTGTGCTCTCCTGCAGAGGTGCCGCGTGCTGTGTGGTGACGGCCGTGTCCCTTGAGTCGTGCCAGTGCTCTTGCGGCCTCTGCTGTGTGGGCTCACCCCTCACGTAGACTCCGTGTCCCTCGGGCCCTGTGGTTTCTAGAGGTGGCTTCTAAAAGCAAAAGTGCAGTACTTAAGGGCAACACATGGTGTACTTTTTGAACTAAACTTTAAAAAATGTATCTTACTGTGCTTTACGTGAATTTGACAACCCAAGTCAATTTGTTGTACAAAGCCCCCCGCACACCACTGTGCTGCGCTCACTGGTGTCCCCACCCCGTGACAGCACACTCCTGCTTCCCGCCCTGTGCCTCCCGTGTCCCCTTACCCAGCTGTGTCCCCCCCGCCCTCTCAAGTTGCCCCCGGACAGAAGCTGCCCACTGAATGTCCTGTAGCTACTTAAGCCGAGAAGCACACTTAGAGCTGGGTTCATTTTCTGTCTTAGAGGGCCAGCTTAGTGTTTGTCTGGGTTCACAGAGTCTGGGAGCCGTGTCTTCTGGGGACCCACCAGTCTGTCAGGTCATCAAGTCTGGACTTTTTAAAAAAGTTTGAGTTCTGCACCCCGTTTTTCTCATGTTGGGTCAGGGCACCTTTGCTGAGTTCCCTGTAAGGTCATTTGTGGTGGTGGGCACCATCTAGTTCATCTGGTCTCGTGCCGATGAAATCTCCAGATCACGTGGCCCTTTCTGTACCTTGGGCTCATATTTTTTCCATGTCTTTGATGTCCTTTATTCTTCACTGCTCCGGGTGGGTTGGGACCGACTGATGCTTCTTAGATGGCTGCTTGCTGGCTTTGAGACCCATGTGCCACTCACCAAAGTGGGATGCCGAACATTTTCTTAAAAAAACTTGGTTATGCCAGTTGACCTATATGAAACCATGGTCCCCGGGCCTCTGGCCCTGCTACTCGGTTGGAGTGTTTTCTTAGTATTTCGGAACCTTCTTAGCTTTTGGTTTAGCGCAGCTGTGTTGGCCTCTCTTCTCCGGTGTTGTCAGTCCTGGCACCTAAGTAACTGGTGTCTAGTTAAGGAACATCCCTCCCTCCTTCCCCACCCTGTGACCAGCAAAGGTTTTCTCTGTGTTTAAACCTTTGGAGTCCTCATAGTAGCAGCCTCATACAGTATTTGTTGAACTGAACAATTTTTGATTTGTTCGTTTTTGTTTAAAGATGACTTAGTGATTGAGTGCTCCATCTGCTAAGCAAAGGTAAGCAGTTGAGGTCTGCCACGTGCTCCTTGGAAATTGTGTTGCAGTTCTACTCTGTCCTGTAGGGTCGCTGTGGCTTGGAATCCACTTGACGGCAGTGGGTTTGGTTTTGGGTTTTGAAGATGACTTCAGCGGTAGTCTCATTTCAGGATTTGAAGAGTATCTCAGGGCAGTAGAATCGGGGTTCTGCCGGCCTCAGAGGGTTGAGTCTAGATTCTTTGGGACTTGGCAGTTCCACACTTGTTCCCTTTCTGCCGAGATCCGCCTCCCTTGTGCCCTACTGAAAGTTCGTGGTAGCTGGGTACCAGCCAGCCTTCTGGTCGCATGCATTCTGGAAGCCAGTGCATCTTGGAGACAACTTTCCTTAGTCCCGTTGCTTCTCTGATTCTCGGGTCTCCCTCTTCCCTGTCTCTGCCTTTGACTCTACATTTGACCCGTCCAGGGGCCTGACCAATGGCCGGCAGCCCTGTTGTACCTGTTGGGTGAGGACAGTAGACCGCGGTTCAGACGGAGCTCTCTCAGACTTTGTAATGTGAGGATGAGGCATAGTGACGAGTGAACCCAGCTCCTAAGAACGGCTAACTGTCATCGCTGTTCTCACCCACCACACTTCACAAAGGGTGCACAGAGGGGGCGCGCGCTCACAGGGGCATACCCTGCAAAAGGGGGGTTAATTAGAAGTCTTCCCGACAGTCTGTGCTCCAGCAGCAGCGGAATGGTGTGTAAATAAATCTAATTTCTCTCCAACTCAACTCGTCACAAGCTTAATTACAGCAGCCGTAGCGTGTGTGTGTGTGTCTGTGTCTGTGTGTGGTATTCGTTAGTGACAGAGGTTGCTATTAGCCGTGTCTGGTGAGGACTGTCAGGAAGAGCCTGGCTTCACCTTGATAGGTGTCCTCAAAGCTGAGAGAGGAACTTTCCATGTGAACCCGGGAGTTTCCAGTTGAGGTGGCTTGGAGGAAGCAGGAAGTGGCAGCACAGACAGAGAGAAAGATTACGGGAAAGGAAAAGACCAGAGCGAAGGCTTGGGGTGGCTGGGCTGATTCCTTGCTCTGCTGGGCTGGTGCAGTGCGCCTGCTGTTCTGGAAATAAAGGACTGAAAACTCCAGTTAGAAATCCGTTGGCGCAAAGGAAGTCAAACCCTACAGGCCAAGTCCCCTTGTCTGCAGGAAGTGCCCTGCCCAGGGGCCTTGGGGGGGTGTTTCAGAGCATTTCCCTTGGCGCTGGCTGCACAGTGTTGCCGAAAAAGGCCTTCCTTTCCTTCCGAGCCCAGCACCGTCCCCAGTGATTACGACGTGTGAGAGATGGTACCTTGTGGTGAGAGCGAGTCTCCACCGTTCACCCAAATCTACTGCCTGTGGCCGTGGGACCCGATCTGACTCACAGCGACCCTGTGGTCAGGGTAGATCTGCCCCATCGGGTCTGAACCGCTGACCTTTTGGTTAGAAGCTGTAGCTCTGACCACTGTTCCCCCGGGCTCCCTGTAGTAAATCCAGGGATTGGGAAATTAAGACAGCTGCATGACCCTGGTGCAGGTGTGTTCTGTCAGCTCACGTCATGTCTGTCCTTGTCTGTCAGGAGGTTATCCCCCACCCTGGGCTCTGGACAGTGGAGAATCCTGCAGGCCCTGGTGTGGGAGGGAACTTGGGGACACCGGCTTGTCCAGGCCCCTCCCAGTGATGGCAGTCCCTGAGTGTGTTCTTCCTGGCCCCGCTGGGATGCCTCCAAGGTTGAGAGAGTCATCTGGTCCCAACACCCCTTGGACCCTTGTGGCCTATGATCACATTTGTTGAGTACCTATTAAGTGTTGGTTAATTACTTGATTAAACAAACACTATTGAGACCCTCCCTCCTCTGGGCCAGATGCTGTGGCAGGCCTTAGGAATTCATGAGTGACCCAGGGTCAAGATGCCTGCCCTCCTGGAGCTTAGCCTGTAGTTCACGTCAGGAAGAGGTATATAATAAGGCAGTAGCTGGCATGCGGGAGACGCCGAGGGTGGTGGAGACCAAGGGTAGAGAAGGTGGGGGGCATAGTGCCCTGTTGCTCCCCCCCAGGGGGGCTCCCGTGGCCTGGAAGGAAGCGCAGCCTGCTCACTGACCGTGTAGCCCTGTCGGACTCAGCGCTGCCCACTCACCTTCCCACCGAGCTTCCGAGCTTGCTCCGTCTGCCCTAGGGGCTGCGCCTGCCACCTGGGTTGTGCGTCCTCCCCTTTCATGCCTGGTTTCTTCCTGCTGTTCCTTGTCTGCCCAGTGTCATCCCCCCGGAGAGGTCTTCTTGATGACCCTTGCTGCGTCTCACTGTTGGTGACCCTGCTTCGTATCACCCCCATCCCTTCCTCCTATTTCTCACCTCCTGAGATTTCCACTGAATTCTGAGATTCCTTGTACATCAAACTTGGCAGGTTCTGTTGGCTGCTGTAGCCCAGAACAGAGGTGCCCGCTGGCGCCCAGGAGGCTGACAGCCATGCTGTTGGCTGAGTGGTCAGGGCACTTGGGGCACGTCACTAGGTATGACCTCATTTCATTCTCCCAACAACTGCCTGCACTGTTATCCTACCCATTTTACAGATGAAGAAACTGAGGCTCAGAAGTTAAATAATTGACTCAGGGTCACATGGCTTGCGATGCCCATGGAAGTCAAACGTATGCTCTGGATCCTCCACAGAGGATGGGTTCTTTCTTTTCTAGTCAGCCCCAGGGATCATATTTTGTATGCCATGATCTTGTTCTGTGTCCCATGGTCGAGTTCTGTGTCTGGTGGTCTGGTTCTGTGCCCCGTGGTCTGGTTTGTGTACCGTGGTCAGTTCTGTGTCCTGCGGTCAGGTTCTGTGCCCTGTGGTTTGGTTCTGTGCCCTGTGACCTGGTTCTGTGCCCTGTGGTCTGGTTCTGTGTCCTGCGGTCTGGTTTGTGTACCGTGGTCAGGTTCTGTGCCCTGTGGTCAGGTTCTGTGCCCTGTGGTCAGGTTCTGTGCCCCGTGGTCTGGTTCTGTGTTCTGTGGTCTGGTTCTGTGCCCCGTGGTCTGGTTTGTGTACTGTGGTCTGGTTCTGTGCCTGTGACCTGGTTTTGTGTCCCATGGTCTGGTTTGTGTACTGTGGTCCTGTTCTGTGCCCTTTGGTCTGGTTCTCTGTTTGTGGTCCAATTCTGTGCCCTGTAGTCTCCCAGAGCACACTCCCTGTGGGAAGTGTGTAGGCAAGTCTTCCTTCTCTCCTCTGTCTGTAGAGGGTGGGCTGTTGGGAGAGAACTCCACGGCTGGGTTCTCTGATGTAGTTGCCGGTGTCAGAGGTGTGGACCAGGTCTGGCCCCTGCAGGCCCCTGAACTTGTCAGAGAGCCGGTGGCAGGGCTGAGAAGGCTCTGGGCTGACAGTGCAGGCAGCAGAGGGCGCTTTGGGCTGATGGGCACTGTCCCGAGGGTGCTGGATGCCCCGAGGGCCTGAGCTGGGTGGGGCGGGGCAGTGGGAGGTACCCGGTGGTCCTCCTGGTGCCCGATTCTTGGCTGGGGTCTGCAGAAGCTGGCAGTACTCCAGGACACATGTTTGAGAGGCCTTCCTTGGTCACAGCAGCCACAACCCAAATTTTTTTTTTTTTTTTTAAAAAGCAAACACTTTATTGAGCTTTCAAACCATTTACAGTCCAGGCCAATTTGTCACCTAACTGCCCTCAGTGCCGCTCAGGCTGCGCTCGCACCCTGTGACAGCATACCCTGCTCTCTGCCCGGGACTCCCGTGTTCATTAGCCAGCCCCTGCCCTCCCCCGAGCCCTTCCGTCCCCCCTCGGCAGGAGCTGCTTGGACGGCCCCGTGTGTGTGTTTGAGCCGAGAAGCGCACACCTCGCCGGCCTCTCTGTGCCTGACAGTCCAGTAGAGTCCTTGTCTGGTTTCAGGTCTGGGCCAGCGGAGAATCCGGGGACCACGTTCTCAGGGGCCTCCAGGATGCTGGACCGTCGAGTCCTGTCTTTATCAGTAGAGCTCTGTTCTAGTTCTGCGCCCCTGTTTTTCTGTTGCTCTGCCCCTTGGGTCCCATGTCAGGGCCGTCGGTGGTGGTGGCTCGGCACTGTCTAGGTCTTCTGGCCTCACACTGATGTAGCTTCCTCCTGTTTGCCTCGTGTCCTTGATGTCCTTTGTTTTCTTCTGCTCCGGGTGCCCTGGGGCCAGTTGATGCTACTTAGATGTCAGCTTCCTCTCTTTTAAGGTGCTAGTTACCAAAATGGGATGCCAAACATTTTCTTAAAAAAAAGAAAAAAACTTAGTTATACCACTCGACCTAGATGTCCCCTGAAACTGTGGTCTCCAGACCCCTGCCCCTGCTGCTGTCACCTTTGAAATGTTGCACAGCCCAAATTTTATTATGATTGAAAGAAAATGTGCATTCCCACACAAATTCGCCTGCTCATGTGTCTGCAGCTCCCACTGCTCTCTGTGCCTGGTGACAGCACACCCCTCCTCTCTGCTCCATACCTGTCCTGTTCTCCTCTCCACCCACTCCCCCTTCTCCAGCAAGAGGTTGGCAGGACGACATCCTATAGAGGCACAGAACTGTAACATTCCCACAAGATACGGTCACTCTACGTCACCAAGTCCAATCCATTGCTGTTTGAAAAGTTGACCTTCATTATGATTTATGGACAGGGGCAGCATCAGGGCCAGGGGCCATGCTCCCAAGGGAACCCCAAAGCCTCCGGACCATCACTTGCGATCTTTTATTGGGGATCTCAGTGCACAGCCCAAATTCTTGAGCTTCTTCTGGGTTAACGAGTCAGGTCTGGGGATGATGTCACCACTCGGTCACCTTGGTGGTCCAGGCTTCAGGCGGAGGTGAGTGGAACGCCAGCCGGGAGAAGCCGGGCTAGATAGGGCTCCGAATCCCGAGATGAGCCGGCTGGGAGGGAAGGGCCCAGCCCATGTCTGCGTTGCCGTGGTGGGCAGAGGCCGTGCCTCCGTGCTGCTGGGACTGCTGTGCTGGCACTTGGCATGCCAGCACGGTTCTGAATGTGATTTAATGTTTGATAAGGCACAAGACAGATATGGTTCTGGAAACAGTGGGATTCAGACCCAAATCGGACCTCACACCTGTGCCCTGGGTCTCATGGGCACAGTGCTCAATATGTCATGTGATGTTTGAAATGAGATTTTTTTCCTTTTAAAAAAAAGTTTTATTGTGGTCAAATGCTTGTAATAAAAAGTTTGCCCTTTTAAACACTTTCATGTGGACAGTTCAGTGACGCTATGTTCAGCGTGTTGTGCCACTGTCTCCACTGTCCGTTTCCAAAAAATTGACATCACTCCAGACAGACTCACTGCCCCTCAGCCAGTAACTTCACCTCCCACCACCCGCAGCTGCTGGTGACTGCCTGGCTCAGACTGGGCTCTCTGGAGAAGCAAAGCCAGGAAAGCGAGTGAGGTTTACATCAAAGACACAGCTCGCATGGTTTAGAGGCGGGACACCCCACGCCTGCCGTCAGCATCGAGGCTTCTGGGGATTCACAGAGCTGCGGGCTGGCAGAGCCGCGAGCTGGGGCTCTACTCACAGGCCCGGGAGACCTTCGAATGCCGAGATCTGCAGGCCAGCTGGGGCTCAAGTCCCGAGAGCTGGAGGTCCGACGAACAGGAGGCAGCCTCGGGATTCAGAGCGAGGAAAGAGCTGCTTGTGTGGGGAAGCGGGCCACACCCCAAAGAGACGCCCTTTCAGCTGACTGGCTGGTCACAGGAGATCGCGGGAATGATCGCGATCATATGAACACCGAGAGTCCTGGCCCAGCCGAGCTGACACACAGTCGTAACCGTCACACTGCTAAGCAGCTTCTGACTTGCTGCCTTTGCTTTTCCAGCTCTTTTTATAAGTTGGATCCTACAAGATTTGTCCTTCGATATCCAGCTGTTTTGCCGTGTCACAGCTTTGTGTCCCTTCAGGGACGAGTCTGTTGCTGTGTGTGCATGCTGCGGGTGCCACCTCTCCGCCTGTCTGCAGAGACGGTCCTGTGCGCGGCTCTGTCCGGGCAGTGCTCCCCTCTGTTGCGTCTAAGGTCACTCTGAGCCCTGACTCACTCGTGGCCCTGCCAGCAACAACCTGACTGTCTTTTCCTGTGCTTTTTGGCCATTTGTGCATCTTCTGTGGAGAAATTTCTATTCAGCTCCCTTGCCCATTGCTTAATTGCGGGCTTTTTTTTTGGTTAGAAGTTCTTTATGTATTCTGCATATTTAAACCCATATCTTATATATGGTTCCCAAATATTGTCTCCTATCATGTAGGCTGGCTTTTAACTGTCTTGGTAAAGTGCATTGATTCACAAAAAGGTTAGTTTTGATGAAATCCAGTTTGTCCTTTCTGCCGTACTCTCTGCTCTGGATGTCACGGCTAAGTGTCTACAGTCAGCAACAAGGTCTTGACGTTTCAGCCCGTTTCTCCTCAAAGACTTTTTTAGTTGTTTCTTTCTTTCGTAGGGGGTCGTAGCCCCATATTTAGGTTGCTGATCTGGTCTGAGTTCATTTTGTCTGAGGTGTGAGGTGCGGGCTCAGCTTTAGTGTCCCGTGTGGGGCACTCTCGGACATTCTTGTGTTTGCAAGTGGTCACCACCAGTCTGTCTTCAGGGTGTCTCAAATCCGGATGTTCACACAGATTCCAGCCCCTCGTTTCCTGACGAGGGATCTCAGGGTGACTGTCGGTTCTAAAGGGAGCCTGGTGGTGCCGTGGTTGAGCACCCAGCTGCTAACTGGTTGGCTGGAGGTTAGAGCGTTTCAGCTGCTCCCCGGGGAGCAGACGTGGCCACTGCTTCAGTGGCAGACAGCCTGGGAGGGCACACAGGCCGCTCTGCTCTGTCCTGAGGGTGCCACTGCCTGGAGTAGGCTCGTCGGCAGTGGGGCTTGCTGTTTCCCTGTCAGGCTCTTCGTGGAGGCAGGAAACCTGGTGATGCAGTGGTTATGGGCTGTGGCAGCTAAGCAGAAGGTCGGCGGTTGAAACCCACCAGGAGCTCCCTGGCAGCGAGGCAGCTGTGTCCTTCCTGTCCTGCAGGGTCACTGGGAGTCGTGCTGGACTCAACAGCAGCGGGTTGTTTGGGTTTTTGTTCAAGGAGGCAGTGGTGGTTCTGTGGGAGAACCCTTCCCTTCCCCGCGAGAGTCCTGGGTTCGAGTCCTGGCCAGTGTACCTCTCTGTCACTGGAGGTGTGCTGCCGTGGGTGTTGCGCAGGCCTCGGTGGGGCTCCTGGGCTATGGCAGGCCACGAGGGTGACCTGGTGACCTACTTCCCAGCATCAGCTGATGAAAGCCCTTCTGTTTCTGACTTATTCATGTCTTCACAGCCCTCCAGGCTGCAGCGGCGGTGAGGGTGGGGCAGGACCTACAGGGCCCCGTCCCTTGGGTGTGGTGTCCCCCAGAGTTGGGGCCTGCTCGGCTCACCTTATGACAACCAGGCTCTTCAGGTTGGAGGTGGCCCTAGGTCTTGCCTGCCCTGCTCTGTGGGCGGCCCCACCGGCTTCTGTTTTGTCCCTGGTTCTCTGTCACCTCGGGTCCCTGTGTGCTCACTCTGTGCTCGCCTTCCTCAGGATACTCTCGCACCCGCGGAGCTCAGTTCGGGCTGCCTCCTGGAGGCCCTCCCTGACCAGCGGCTGAAGCTGGCCCCTCCTTGTCACCCACCTTTTATCATCCGCAGAGGAGACTTTGTTTCTCTGTGTATTTGCTCAGGGTGCGCTAGAGGGGATAGGTGTGCCTCATTCCTGCCCTGCAGACCCTAAGTTACCAGGAAGTATTTTGTGGTCACAGGAGTGGAGGTGAGTGGCATGTCGAAGCCTGCTGCCTCTGTCTCCTGGAGGGTGTAGAAGGCTTGCCCTGGGCCCGTGGCTCACCTCGTGTCCCTGGTTTGTGTGACTCAGCCCTAGCAGCTGGCAGAGAGGAAGGTGTCTCCCTGAGGACCTGCTTCCCAGAAAGGTCCAGCTAACCTCCCCCACTTGGGCTCCCCCGGGGATAGAAGAATGCAGGGCCTTCTTGGAAACCTTCCTGGTTGGTCCTGGAGAGGGGAGATGACTCGATGCCGGACGGATGGCTTCTGGGCCTGGGTTGTGCTGCTGGTGACAAGCCCAGGAAGCCCCCTCTCACGCCTGGGAGGGAAACCGCCTCTGTGGTTTGGAGAAGCACGATGGCAGGAAGCTGAGATTTCCAGATGGGGATTGTCCTCAGCTTTCCCTGGAATCTGTGGGCGGGAGACAAGGCAGGAGAGTGGTGAGGGCCTTGTGTGTGCAGGTGTGTGCACATGTGTGCGTGCGTGTGCACACATGCGGCTGACATCTGGAGATGGGGCTCCCGAGCCCCCTGCAGGATCACAGGCCGGCGACTTCCCTTCAGTGTTGGCTGCCCAGACTACCCTCCCCGGGCCCCTTGTCTCTGTGGCACAGGGCCCATTGGATGGGACGTGGAGGACTGGGGACACAGGGCGAGAGGAAGGCACAGCCCTGCCCCCGAGCTGTCCTTTCCTCAGGAGTCCCTGTCGGTCTTTGTGGTGCAGGGTGGTCACGGAAGAGCTAGGGGAGGACTGCTGTCTCAGTTCTGTTTTGAAGGCTCAAGGTAGGTGCCCCGGGAGCAGTGGCGGCTCTGCGGTAGGGTCCTGGCCTCCTTGGGGGGGGCTGGATTTGCTTCGCAACCGAGGAGCCTCCCCGACAGCTGCCACCAGGCTGAGAGAAACTAGGCAGAGGCCTGGCATCCCACTTCAGAAGTCAGCCCGTGGAACCCTGCTGCTCAGAGTGGCCTGATCCCCACTGGGGGATGTGGGGGTGGCACAGCAGCCAGCAGGCTGTTGCGTGCTCGTCACTATGAGTTGGGATAGCAGCTAACAACAAGGGGACAGGGTGGAAGGACCAAAGCTCCTTAAAATACAGGTTCCTGGGGCCCACCTTCAGAGGGACTGGCGTCTGTGTGAACTGGGGCAGGCAGACCTCTGGACTGCACCTGGGGACCCTCAGCCCCCTCCTGCAGGAGGCGTTCCTGCGGGGAGCCCTGTGGCAGACGGAGGCCACCCCCTCTAAGATGAACCGAGCCCCGTCCCTCCCAGCTCGTGCCTGGGCCCTGCTGATAGCTCGCTGTAAGTCGTGACTTTACCTTGGAGGGTGCTTGAAAGGCACACTCTAAAAATGGTCCCTGGCAGAGGTGACTGTGGCAACAGCATTGGTTGAACAAGCGTGAGGACGCCACACATGAGCATGTGGCTGAGGACCTGTCTCGTGTCCCTGCATCTGAGAAGGGGATGTGGTGACGGGCTGTCTCGGGGGCCAGCTCTCAGGCCGTGTTGACTTGTTTCTTCCTCTGTTTTGGTCTGACTTGTATCTTCTGTGTGTCTGTTTCCTTGGTAGCCAGAAGCAATCGCGAAGCCTCATTTCTGTGGGGAAGAAAAACACCCAGAAGTGCAGAACCAGCTCTGGGGAGGAAGGCCAGGTGTGGCCCCAGGCTGGCAGGCTGAAGGCCACAGTATTTGCTCCCAGGCAGGAAGTGGGCACCTGTTGGAGGGCAGCCGAGGGGCACCTCTAGGCTGGCCCTGGCCTGTCCTGCGTCCGACCCCCTCTGTCTCCATGTGCTGCCTAGCGGAGGCTCCTGCGGGCCTCCGTCCCTGAGCCCTCACCTTCCTGGCTGGTGCCTGGGCTTGGGAAGGCGGTGACCTCCCTGCCCTCCTCTTCCATCTGCCTCCTCTCCGTTCAGTGCCTTCAAGGTGCGATGGTGGCACTCAGTCTCCATGGCAACTCGACCTTCCCGCGTTGGTCTCTGCAGGGCCTGGTTTGGCTGTCCACCCCTCTCTGCACCACACCGCTGAACCCCAGAGGAGCTCAGAGCCTGCTGTGCTCACTCGAGAAGCACATTTGTGCTGGGGGGAGACCGGCCTGGGTTGTCTGAGCGGCCATCCTCCAGCTGTACTGCCTTCCCAGTCCTGGACCTCGGTTTCCCCATCTATTAGCGCGATTGGATGGGCGGTCACAGGGGGTGCCTGTCAGCATCCCTGCCCTCCTCCCTAGAGAAGGACTCGGCTGGCAAGCCTCCCAGGAAGTGTCTTGAGCTCTGTCCGAGGCCGGCTCTCGCCGGCAGCCGCTGACATCACGGCCCTCAGTGCTCTCCTGCCGAGAGTGGAGTCTTTTCCTGTTGTGTGCGCGGGTGGAAGGGCCGGCGTGTTCTAGGCAGCAGGCTCCTCCGTGAGTGAGTCTGGTCTTCATTCTTGTCGACACGGCAGGACTCACAATCTTGGCCAGCCGCAGGAGGGTCAGAAAATTGGTTAGAAGTTGGAGCTGGAGTCCTGAATTTTTTTCAAGACCTGACGGTGAAAAATCGACATTTCTTTAACAATGGCTGAGATGGTGTTCAGCCAGGGAAGCGCCCCAGAGACCTGCTTTGAGGGGTGACGGGTGCTCAGCCTCTGCACAAAACCTGCTTCGTTCCTTCACTGTCTCCTTCACTCAGCAGTTACTGTGCACCCACTGTGTGTCAGGGTCGCCTCACTCAGCAGTTACTGTGCACCTACTGTGTGTCAGGGTCGCCTCACTCAGCAGTTACTGTGCACCCACTGTGTGTCAGGGTCGCCTCACTCAGCAGTTACTGTGCACCTACTGTGTCAGTGGTCTCCTGTACTCAGTAGATGTTGTGTACTTACTGTGTGTCAGCATCTCCTTAGCAGTTACTGTGCACTTACTATGTCAGCATTTCCCCAGTCAACAGTACTGTGCACCTACTGTGTGTCCGCGTCTCCTTCGCCCAGCGGTTGCTGTGCCCCTACTGTGAGTCCGCATCTCCTTCACGCAGTGGTTGCTGTGCCGCTACTGTGCGTCCGTGTCTCCTTCGCACAGCAGTTGCTGTGCACCTACTGTGTGTGGCTAAGAGCTCGGCTGTGAACCCGAAGGCTGGTGATCCTTGGAAACCCTGTGGGGCAGTTCAGCTCTGCCCTCCGGGATCACCATGAGTTGGAACTGACTCGATGACAGTGAATTTGGTTTTTTGACAAGCCAGGCACTGATTCGGGTGCTGAGGACACCACAGTCAATAACACAAATACAAGTTCCTGCCTCTGTGACTGTCTCAGAGGACTTGGGGGCCATTTGTTTTCTCAAGTGGGACACTCCCCCTACTCCCCTCTCCCTGACCTCCCCCTACCCATCACACTGTGGGGGGAGTGGGGAAACAGAGCAGGGGTGGAGTCAGCGGACAAGAGCCCCCATCACCCGGGGTGGGGGAGGGGGACAGGCCAGGGTGGGGAGGGCTCTTGCCTAGGCTCTAGGCTCTGGTGCTAAGAGGACACGGCCTCAGGCAGCACCATGGGCCTCAGCATCTGGAAAGCTGCGGATGGACTGACTGCCTTCTCAGGGCCGTCTCCAACTGGAAGTCTTGGCCTGCTCTGGGATTCTCCAGTGCTTTCCACATTTGACCTTTTAAGGCTTTTTATCATTTAAAATGTAATGCTTTTTAGTTCTGTAACATTTAGTGCTGACCCGCAATGTGTCCCTCCAGGAGCCCCTGTCCGACTGAGCCCCCCCTGAAGGTACTTGGGTGGCACAGTGGTTTGGGGTTGATTGACCACTAACCTAAGGGTGGTTCTTGGGACCCACCCAGGGGTGCGCTGGAAGAAAGGCCTGGCAGTGGGGCTCTGTGACGGCCGCTGTCCAGGGGACCTGGGGGCAGGTGACCTCCCAGGAGACCTGGGGGCAAGTCACTGCCCAGGACATCCAGGGGCAGGTCACCACCTAGGAGACCCTATGGGCATTTCTTCTTGGAAGCACATGGAACTTCCGTGAGCGGGAACCAATTCCCTAGTAAGGGGGTTTCATTTCTTGTGGTTTTTGCCCCCTCCAGGATTTGACCTTCATCATTTCTGTGTATTTTTCTTGTGGTAAAATACATATACAAGATTTGTATATGTACAAATCTTTTAAAACATGCGCTGGATGGCACTGATTGCACTCACAATGCTGTGCAGGTCATCGTGGTTTCTGGAATTTGTCATCACCCCAAACCAACGCCCTGTCCACTGGGCAGCAACTCCCATTAGACCCCCACCTGCCCCGGACCCCTCGATGTCCCTGTGGATTTGCCTCTTCTGGAGATGCCACGTCAGTTGAATCGTGCAGCATCTGTCCTTCTCTGCCTGCCATGTCGTGCTCAGCGTGTCTGTGGGGCTCATCCGTGTCACAGCATGTCACGACGCTTCATCCCTCTTTGTGGGCCAGCACTCCTCCCTTGCAGGGGTGGACTGTGTACCCTGCCTATCCGTCCTGGGCGCTGGCCTGTGCCCACCTTCTGGCAAGTGGGAACAGTGCTGGGATGGATGCTGGTCAGCAGTCATGTGTTTTCAAGCCTTCTGGGTAGACCTGGGAGCGGCATTGCTGGGCTCCGGGGTGACCCTAGGAGTCTTGTTGGGGTAAGGGGTAGGGCCTGGCTGCTAGTGGAAAGAAATCCACCCCGCAGCTCGGTGGAAGGGGGACATGGCTGGCAGTCTGCTCCTGTAAAGGTCACATCTTAGAAAGCCCCGTGGGGGAGTTCTGGTTGTCACAAGAAGCCACATGGAGGTGGCCAACCACAACCGTCACATGGTCACCTGGGGTCGTCTTCTGAGAAACCACTGGCCGTTTTCCAGAGTGGCTGCAGCGTTTCATGCTTCCGTTGGCGGTGTATAGTCAGTCTATAGGCAGTGTGCAGGCAGTGCACGAGCAGAGTGTGGGCAGTGTGCAGACAGTGCATGGGCGGTATACCGTCAGTGTACAGGCAGTGCACAGGTAGGTCACAGACAGTGCACAGCAGTGTATAGGCTGTTTACAGACAGTGTACAGACATTGTACAGGCAGTGCACAGGCAGTATACTGTCAGTGTACAGGCAGTATACACACCATCTACAGGTTGTGCACAGTCAGTATGTGGTCAGTGTACTGGCAGTGGACAGACAGTGCATGGGCTGTATACAGGCAGTATATGGGCAGTGTGCAGGCAGTGCACAGGAAGTGTACAGGCAGTGTGCAGGCATCGGACAGGCAGTGCATAGACAGTCCATGGGCCGTGTCCATGCAGTGCACAGGAAGTGTACAGGCAGTGTACAGGCAGTGTGGCCACAACATGCAGTCAGTGGACAGGAAATACATATAGGCAGTATACAGGCAGTATACGGGCAGTATATAGTCAGCTACAGGTAGTGCGTGGGCGGCGTATGGGCGGTGTATGGGCAGTTTTGTGGGCAGTGCACAGGCAGCACCAGTTACTTTCTGTTTTCTGAAACTGCAGACACCTGAGGTGGGGTGACGTGGCCTCTCCTGGGGTTCTGGTTTGCGTTTCCATAGTGGCTGGAGCTGTCGAGCTCCGTGTCCTGTGCTGTGGACCATTTGTCTGTCTTTGAAACCTGTGAGTTTTGTTTGAGACACGTTATCATTGCTGCCTGGATGTTTGATGTTGTTTATCTGTTTCAAGGCTCTGTCTGACCGTTGCCACGCTTCACTTGTCCCCGTGTCTCACGCGTGTCCGCTTGCTTTTTCTTCTCTGTCAACACTGCTTTGGGAAGACTAGCCTGTGCTGGTGGTTGGCTCTGCTCACTGCCCCTCACTGCCCCTGGTGTTCGCCCGTGGGTGTCCCGTGGTGTTTCACCACTCTCCTGTTGGTGGGTATGTAGAGAGTCGCTCATGGTTTGGTGTTTTGGTGATGCAGACCATTCTGCAGTGACCGTTCTTGCGGTGACTTCTCATGCTCTAAACGTGTCCTAGTCTGGAAGCCTTGTTGTGGGCTGTTTGGATCGGAGGGTGGGGCGCCTACCCCGTCACCCCACCTCTTGTTGGCTCTGCTCTCTGTGATACTGACTTCACTTGGGTGAACGCTCAGGGGAAGGAGTGTTTCTTTCGCGGTGGCTTAGAAATGTCTCAGGTTGTTCTTTCAGAGACTCTGTCTCCGCCAGAGTCCAGACTCTGCTGGAACCTGAACGTGCGGTCAGCCCCAGGCGAGCCTCCATGAGGGGTTTTGGAGGACTGACCCCATGGGGTAAGGACAGCTGCTGGCAGTGTCCAGACAGCTCGGTCCCCCTGTGCCCCTGAGAGGAAACAGCCCTTTGCCTACTCGTTGTCCTAGACCAGCAAATCTGCTCCCTGAGCACGACCCATGGTCCTGTCCTCTGTCCTTTGCAGAGATGGAGAAATTAAGGCTCTTTAAGGAGGGGTCTCAGCAGACCGCTGCAGAGCCTGGGGGACCCACTGAGTTCAGGGTGGTGGGCCTCAGGGTGTGCAGAGAGGTGGGGCAGCAGTGTGGGCATCTCCACAGATGCGTCAGTGTCACTCCGCCGGTCCTGATGTGGGGATGTTTCTTTGCCCCTGATGGAGCTGGCAGGACCACCAGGGCCCGGTAGTACCTTCTGTGGTCCGGGACACAGCCCTCTGGGTCCCCATCCCCTTAGCTGCACCCCGCACAGGCTCCCCAGAGTCCTTTCCCGTCTGTGATGCAGGTCTCGTGCTTTCCTGGTTATATTCTGGGCTCCTGTTACCGTGAGGGGGTCAGCTGAGAAGTATCTCGGCAGTTTATAATTCTCGAAAACTCTGTTTGGTGCCATGAGTTAGCATTTAATAGACACCCTGCCACCTCATCTCTCCCTATTGTGACAAGCTCCTGGCAGAATCCTTTTGAGACTCAGGGTAATGGCACCACACTGGGAAGCGGGGACCACGTTGTGCTCTGGTGGGTCTCAGAAAACGTTCCCACAATAGACAGTCAGGTGCGTGTTTGCTGGGCTTCAAGGTAGTGATTGCAGAGCAATCTGACCCTTGACGAGGGGGCTGGTGATTCGGGTGGATGCCGTCTTTCAGTCTGGCCCGCCTGCCCCGCCTCCCAGGGCAGCACAAATAATCCCTTCAAATCAGGCCTTTCAGATGGTGTCTGCTGCTGACAGCTACAGCAGAATCATTGCGCCGAACGCATTTCTGTAATTACTTCCCAGAGATCTTTCTTTGTGTTAGACGACATTTCACACTTTAGTAACGTACGTGTTTGGGGAAAGCATGGGCAATAATTACGAACATCTTTCTGTGAAAATAAACCTAAAAAATTATAAAACCTGATGCTGAAATTAGTTAAGAGTCAGGGAGGAATTTCATTTGGATCTGACTTGTGTATATTTATGCCAACTATAATAACCTTTCTTGGGTGGAAACTTTTTTTTTTAAACAAAAGCAATAATGATATAGAGAGACTTCTAATCTTTGAGCAGTTCTGAAATGAAAGTCTGATTAAAAGTGACAAGTTGCTCGAGACTGAATACAGAAGTGCCGTTTTGGACCTCTAATAGAGGAGACGTTCACAGTAATGGGAAATGAGCTGATTCACAGTGTGATCGATAAAAAATTAGCAGCATTTAATAAAAGGTTTCTGCCTCATGTCGACAGAGGACCTCACGAGCAGTTTGAAATCAGGTTGAGTAATGGTTTGAGGATGCGCCTGGAGCTGAGTGGGCTGTAGGGTGTGTGTGGGCACATAGATGACTCGGGTGGTGGCCGCAGTGCAGCAGACCCCTGGGTAGGTCTGCCCACTGCATCTTTGATCTGTGGCTGGCCTGCCCTGTCTCTGCCTGGGGCTCCCAATTGCAGGAATGTGCCTTGGCAGGTTTGGGGTCACCAGGCGGGCTGTCTGCCCTGGAGGGTACTATCTCATCCCCTTCAGTCCCCTGGGAGTGGTGCCTCCATTGAAGGCCTTCCAGCTCTTGCTAAGGCCCCCAAAAGTCAGGTGGAGGTGCTCTGTGGCCTCAGCATCAGTTGCCTTAGGAACGTGGGTATCTAGAGGCTTCTTGAAGTGCCTCCTGGCCCACCTCTGGGACTCCAAACACCCTCTCGGGGACAGGAAGAGGGTCAGCAGAAAGCTGGCTGACCTCAGGCAGTGGAGGAGGCTAAGCGGTAGGGAGCCCTCCATGGTCCCAGAAGAAGGTCACTGCTCACAGACCCTCAGAGGTGGCCTGGGGGCTGTCACCCCGCCTCCGGAGGTGCCTGGAGGAGGGCGAGATGGGCGCCAGCTTCTTGGCAGCCTGGCATGTCGCCGTCCAGCTCCCTCTCTGTGGCAGCAGCTGCGGAGCAGTGCACCCCCAGACATGCTCCTTCTCTCCAGGCGCCGTGGAAGTGACCGCAGGATGTAGCTGCATCCAGCAGGGCCTGTGCCCACGTGCTTGCCACTTCCCGCCAGGGACTGGAAAGGCTCCTGCAGCCCCTGCTGTGGGGGACGGGAGGGCATGGCTGCAGTCATGGGGCAGGTTAGCCAGGGCCCTGGGAAGTGGGGCCAGTGTCTGGGTACCGAGGGTAGGGCAGCCTTTTCACTCAATGTCTGGGGCATTCGGCAGGCGCAGGCCCTGGGGTTTGTCCCTGGTCATGTCTTCCCCTGGCCCCTCCACCGGGGTGCAGATCTGTGCTGGCTCTGTGGGAAGAGCCCTTCCAGATTGCTTCAGCCATCCGTCAGTCCGTTGGTCCGTCTGTCTGTCCGTCCCCAAATAGTCACTGAGCCCCTGCTTTGTGCCAGGTCCTGTGCTGGCCACTGTGGAGGTGGGTAAGGGAGAGAAACTGACCTTGGCTCTTCCTCCTGGCCCTGGAGGACACGGATACCCCCCCAAGGCCGTGACAGAGCCAGAAGCAGAGGGGCCCAAAGCCTCTGGGGGTCTCAGTGGAGGGGTGGTCAGGGAGGCTGACCTGGGGAGGAGCAGAGTCGCTGAGCTGAGGGCAGTGGTCACACAGGAATGGACTTCAAGTGGGGAAACTGATGTAACCTGCCCTGGCTTCCGGGGAGCTCTGTGGAGGACCTGCCGTGCGGAGCTGTGGCCTGTGGGTGGGCGGCGCAGACTGGAATGTGGGGGACCTTGTCTGGAGCTGGGCCCTCTGACCTGGGCACGGCAGCCAGTCGCATCTTCAGATGGCTGCCCACAGCCCACTCCTCGTTAACAGATGGGGCAGCGTGACTCAGAGGCATCCGGCTTGCCTGCACCCCCGAATGGCAGCGTGGCCTGGGGCTCCAGGCTGCTCCCTGGCACTCTGTCTGTCTCTCTGTGGCCCCAGCCTTGCTCTCCTAGCCCAGCCACTGGTTCTGTCTTTAGGGGTGCAGATCTGCCCCACTTCTCCTCACAGGCTGCCTTTTCCTCAGCAGCCGCAGGTGGTGGTTTACACCAGTGTCCTCACCTTGACTTGTGCCTGGACTGGAGTCACTGGGGTGCAGGCTGTGGCGCTGGCTGCTGTTCTCTGCCCACCTGCCTGCCCTGTCCACCTGGCCCTCTGCCCCATGTCTTCCGAGAAGGCCCAGGACCAGGGGGGTGGGGCGAATGACTCCCGCCTCAGCCTGTCCCAGGGGGGAGCAGCCAGCGCGCAGTCGCCATGGTTCCAGGGTGGCTTTGTCCTACTGCTCCTCATTACTGCACGCGGCGAGGTCAGCTTTATTAAGAGGGGAGGCTCGGAGGAGGGACCTGCTGACTGCTTGCTGGAAAAATGCATTAGCTTTTCCTTTTAGCAGAGGGAGGGGCCTTGGTGATGCTTCTCCTGCCTCTCCCTCCTCCTTCCCCTCCCTCCCTCCCTTCCTCCTCCCCCTCCATCCTCCTCCCCCTTCCTCCTCTCCCTCCCACCCTCCTCCCCTTCCCTCCTCTTCCTCCTCCCTCTTCTCCTCCCCTTCCCTCCCTCTCCCTCCTCCCCTCTCTCCCCCTCCCCCTCCCTCCTTCCTTACCCTCCCTCCCCCTTCTCCCCATCCCTCCTCCTCCTCCCCATCCCCCTCCTCTCCCTTCCTCCCTCCTTCGCCTCCCGCCCTCCTTCCCTGCCTCCCTTTCTTTTTTCCCTCCTTTCCTCCTTCCCTCTCCCACCCTCCACCCTCCCCTCCACTCCACTCCTGTCCCCCCACTTTTCTCCCCTTCCCCCCTCCAACAAGGCTCCCTTTAGCAGCTACGCATGGCCCCCAAGTGGCGCGAAGAGCCAGCGTGCTCGGCTGCCCGCCCCTGGACTGGAGGCCCCGCTCCCCCCGGAGACACTTTCTGTGTCGCCCTGCTCTGCAGAGTCGGGAGCCAGCTCCAGGCTCGGGGAGGGGGGAGCCTGGGGGTCTCTGTCTCTGTGGGTCGGCTTTGCGCTTCCACAGCTCTGGGGAGCCAGCCTGGGCGTCCATCCAGCAGCGTCTGTGGGACGCCTGCTGTTGTCAGGTACTGTCTAGTCGGCTCTGGCTCACAGCGACCCCGTGGACAGCAGACCGGGGCCTCACGCGGTCCTGCGCCGTCCCCGCAGCCAGTGCTGTGTCGGCCCGTCTCCTGGAGCGTCTTCCTCTCTGTCTCTTGGCCTCCGCCTCACCAATGTGAAGTCCTTCTCCAGGGACAGGTTCCTCCCCCCACACAAGATTTTTGGCCAGCGCCGTGATTCAAATCTTCGGATACCAGTGCAGAGCAGAAAGGTCTCTGGGTGGGACACCCCAGCAGCCCACCCTTCCCCACACCAGTAGCCCCAGAGAGGGTGTTCATGGAGACCCTTTTTTCTCTAGACAGGACTCAGGGACTGTTGGGTTGAGGCTGAACCTGGGGTCTGACTGAGCACCTGGTCCAAAAGGGGTCTCCTCCTGTCACAGCCTCAGAGACTATAGGAGACACTTGGATTGTTAGGAAGGAGGGCATGTTTTTATTGACGAAGGTGGCTCCCAGGTAAGCGCTTAGGAACTGTAGACGCCTCCTGGATTCTTTGTTCCATGGCAAGGCCCGCAGACATGCACGGGGTGAGCGAAGGGAAAACGGGCACGTGAACTGCGGCGTGATGCCTGCGTGGCATCTCCGCTGGTTACGCTGTGTGTCCTGGAAGAGGCTCCCAGGGCTCAGAGCTCATGCCACGCGAAGGGGAAGTGGGGACTTCAAGAGAGGCCTGGCCTTTCCCAGGCCACTGGGCTTTGTATGTGCCCTTAAAGGGAGCGTGTCCCTGCAGGTCTCGTCCAGAATTCTCTATCATCAGGAGTGTATGGGGCGTCTTGCCAGGGCAGCCCTGGAGGGCAGAATGTCCCCGCTCTTGTCTTTGTGTTGCTGTAGGTGTGACGAGACAGTGATAATAATTGCTAGCTCCCGAAGTTTCATTAGGGCCGGGGTATTGGGCGTTGTCTGTCCTGCTTCGCTGGAAGCAGCTCTGTCAGCCGAGGCTCTGACCCAGTGGACGGCTGGGCCAGCTTCCCCAGCTGCTGAGTGGGGGCTGTGGGTTTGAGCCCGGACGGCCGAGGTTCTCCTGTTCTCCGTCTCGTCCCAGCAGCCTCTGGAACGTGAGTCCAGCTGCGCTGTCTGTCTGTGTCGACCCTCAATTTGCAGACAGGCAGAAGCAGGCCTGTCAGTGGACTCTGGCTCGCCATGACCTGTGTGCGTCAGGGGGCTGGTGTCTGTTAGCAGACATCACCGGGCCTTTCTTCGAGGCACCTCTGGGGGGCTAGAACAGTTGGCCTTGTGGTTCGTAGGTGAGTGCTTGACCGTTAGCGCTGCTGTTCGTTATTCTGGGTTCTGCTGAGCCCTCTGGGCCCCCGACCCTGGCACTGGTGAAGCCTGGACACGCCTAGACCTCCTGCCTGGGGCTCTGGCTTCTGTGCAGGGTGGGCAGTGAACTCTGATCGAGGTCCCGTCGATAGGAGGGCTGAGAAGTGGGCTCCCCTCCTCCATGGGGCTCCCTGTCTCTTCAGGGCTGCCTGGCACTCCTGCCCTGCCCAGCTCTGTTGTCCCTCCTGCCCACACGGCCCGGGTGGCCCTCCCCGGCCCTCTCCCCTCAGCCCTGTGCCCTCTCCCCTGCGCTGCCTCCTTGCCTTCAGGCAGCACATGGCTGCGTACACTCTTCCTCCAACACTGGCCTATGCCCAGGTGAGCCTCACCCCCACCTTCGAAGGTAGGTGGTGCCGAGTCAGTTTTGAACCCGGGTGACCCAGATGTGTTAGTGGACCTGTGCTGCACAGGGTCTTGTGGCTGGGACCTTTAGGAAGCAGAGTGCTGGGCCTTTCTCTCAGGGCACGGCTGGGTGGTTTGAACTGCGGCCTTTCTGGTCCCCGTCAGTGTCTCCCTGCTACCCAGAGAGCCCTGGACGGTGTTCCCCCGTCAGACGCCGTACCACCTGGGAGGAGCACAGCTCTGGCAGGAGGACCGACTTGCTTGGGGCCCCTCGGGGGTGGGGCAGGGAGCCAGGGCTGAGGCTGGAATGTGGCCCTTGACACGGACCCTGACCTGAGCTAGCTCTGAGCTGTCTCTTGTCGCCTTGGTGGTGGCATGAGTCTGTTGTGTCTCCCACTCACCTGCCTGCCCTGTCTTGCTGTGTGCCAGCCCCTCCAGCTGCAACATTGTATCACATCCGTGAGTGCTGTGCTGTTTGCGGTAGACACCCTGTAAGTTCTTGTGGGGTGAAGGGAGGGAAGAGGGCTGGATCTCTGTTTCTCAAACTCTGCCCTTGCTTTCTCCATCTGGGGTGTAAGGAGGCTGCTTCTGGGCCCTGCCTTCACCATGCAAGTCCTCAACCTTGGGACCCCAGAGATGCCACCCTGTGTCCCCTCATGTTTCCTGGGAGGTTCCCAAGGTATCCTGGGCTCCCTGATGGCTGGCTGATTGTCATGGGGGCCCCAGGAAGGAGAAGAGGCAGCCTTCTTGAGGAGAATGTCTCTGACCCCCCTGCTGACCAGGACCAGGGTCTGGAGGCTGGAGGACCAGGATTCGGGCCTGGGGGCTGGGACTGAAGGCTGGGGTGGGAACTGAGCTCTAGAGTCCTGGGCTGGGGGCTGAGACTGGAGTCTGGGGGCAGGGACTGGGGCTGGAGGCAGGGGCGGAGATGTAGAGGCTGGGGCTAGGCCTAGGACGGAGGGACACTTGCCGGCTGTCCCCTGGCTGAGCCTCTCTCAGCTGGCCCTCTGGAGGGGTGAGGCCCGGCAGCTGGATGCACAGGCTAGAGAAGCCCTGCTGGGAAGGCGGGAAGGCTGTGTCCGCAGACTCCTGGCTCCCTGGGGGTCCCCCTTCCCTCTTTCCGGGCACTGCAAGCAGCCGGCTGTCCCTGCCCAGCCCTGTTACAGGCCTCGCGCTGGACCCTCCCAGGCCGAGTGGGGATCTGGAGCCAGAAGACTTGGGGTCGAATCCAGCTCTGACCTGCCTGCCTGTGGACCTCTGTCTCTCTGAGCCTTGGTTTCCGCAGCTGCAGAGTGGGCGTATCAGTGTTTCTACAGCATAGGGTTGCTATGATGATGAACGTGGGATGTTGTGAGCAGACGCTACCAACATGTGCTCAGACAGCGGTTAGTGTCACTGTGGGGTGGTGGGAGCTGGGCCACCTACCGCTGTTCGTTGCAAGGTCTCTGCTGCCTCTCCCTCAGGGACATGGGGTCACGTGTTTACCACGCAGCCATCTGTTGGTCAACGGAGCTGGATCGGGCGGGGCTGGATCAGGGCGTAGGGGAGCTTTGTCCACCGGCTTGTGAGCAACTGCTGAGGTTGGACCCCGCGAGGGAAGGGTCCAGAGGTCTCCAGAGAGTGCTGGTGCCATCGGGCTCCTGGCCCGGGCCTGAGGGCTGGCAGGAAGGGCATGCTGCCAGCATGGAGACAGAATCCAGCTGCCTCAGAGTAGACGGTGGGCCATGGCGACCCTGCCCGTGTCGGAGCAGGACTGTGTTCCCTGGGGCTCCATAGCGGGCGCTTTAGAGTTGGGGAGCTGGGCTTTTCTTCTGGGGCCTGCCTGGGTGAACTCCACCCGCTCGGCCCTCTGCTGGCAGCTGAGTGCACTTGCCAGGCGTGCCCCTGCTGCCTCGCCGGAGCTCGCCCTAGGAGTCCTGCATGGCGGGGCGGAGCCCTCCGTGCCTCGGTGTTCTCATCTGTGAATGGGGACATGACGGCGCTCCCAGACTTGGTCCCTGCGGTGAGGCGCAGAGCTTGCATAGTGGAAGCGCCCAGCCGGGCGTCCGGTCTGGCCCAGGACAGGACTCCTGTCCTCGAGATCACGACTCTGTGGCAGTGGCGGAGGGCCCTTGGCAACTGGGTCTCCCAAGGATCTGCAGGCCGCCAAGGTGCTGTCCGGCTCACCTTTCTGTGGATTGGCCTCAGAGTTAGGGTCCGTGCCTTTTCCTGCCCTGAGCTTGTGGCCTCTGTCCCCTGGCCCCCTCCTCTGTGTGGTCACCCTGCCCCCTGTGGGTCGGCAGCAGCAGGGGATGGGACAGTTACTTAGAGCAGACGTGTGCTCTCGGATGACATGACGGGTTTGTGCCTTACAGAAACCGGAGAGCTGACATTCTGATTTATCTACTCTCGAGTCAACAGGATGCACCCAATTTAAAGAGATCAAATGCGTTGTCATGTTTGTGGTTCCAGTTGTGGATTAGATGAGCTATTACAGACAGCACTACCAAGTAAATATGGTAAAAAATAGCAAGGGGATGATTTCAATACGTCTATTACGCTGTGTGTTAAGTAACGTAGGATGAGCACGGCGCTGAATGCAGCTCATTACCCAGAGAGCCTGTGCAGCAGGCAAGGCCAGAATTATGGCCCCCTTTCCCCTACAGAATGTTTTTTTTTAGTAAAGCAAGAGGCTGTGAACTCGGGATTTCAGAGGCGGGCGCTTGGCGGTGCGGCCGTGGTTGTGCAGTGGGTTCCCGGCCTCAGCGTCCGTTTCTTCCTGCTACTGCAGGGCCGGCTCGGGTTTCCTGAGGCAGAGGCACTGCTTGGCTTTTAATGGGATTTCTCTGTTGCTGGGAGTTGGCATGCTCTGACAATACCCTAAACGTTGTGCACCCCTTAATTGGTAAGAAGAGAGACATTTTGATGGGCCACGAATGGAAACACTGATGTTCTCCACCTCCGTGCAATTCCAGGCAGCGTGTCACGCCACGTGCCCCGCCACAAAAGGTGGCTGCTGGCTTTCCGATGAGCTGATTTGTCCCAGGTTCTTGGTGTTGGCTGCTTGGAGGTGCTTGTTCTGGCGGCTGGGAGATGGAGAGTCCTTATGCCAGCTTCTCGTTCTGAAGGGAAACGTGTCCAGGGCTGTGGTTTCCTCCGACTCCAGCGCGTCAGTAGTTTCCTGCTTTGGCGGCCAGCCCTAGAGCTTAAGGGTGTGCACTGAAGCTTTCTCTCCCGTACCGCAGTGCTTTGTGCTCATGTGTACACACAGTCACGTGCACACAGACACAGACGTACTCACGAGGTCTGACAGTTAAGTTCGCGGACTCATCCTAGAAAAAGTGCTGCATACCTCATTTCTGATTGTGACTGTGGTCACCTTTGAAGCCCTCCTCTTGGGAAGCTGTGCACCTACACCAGCGTCTAGGCCACCCTTCAAAGCAGTTTTGGAACTCTTTTTTTCTTGAATGGCCATCAGAGCTGTTGTTGTATTACCCTTGGTGCCCTGAATGTCATCCAGTGTCTTTCAATATTTCCTTTATCTTTGGGCAAAGAAAAAAGTCACTGGGGGCCAGACCAGGGGAGTAGGGAGGGGGTTCCCATACAGTTGTTTGTTTACTGGCTAAAAACTCCCTCAGAGACAACTATGCAGTTAGGTTCACAAACTTGCCACCTTGTCACTATGTGGAATGGTTGTTTCAGAAAAGTTCCATCAGACTGAACAGCTTGTTTAATTTCTCCTTTTGTTCTGCTGCATTTTGTATAAGGTCTAGAAGGGCTCTGTATATAATCATTTTGTATTCACTTTCTGATGCTTTCAGAAAAGTTTCTTCCTCTGGAAAACTCCTTGGTTGCTTTGTTTGGGAGCCTTCTGAAGCCATGGGTGATTTCTTGTATGCCACAAGTGTCTGTTGCTTTTTGGGTCCCATGTGAGTATGTAGAGGCTGGAAGAGGTACTGTGAGGATGGACTGCAGATGTTTCTCTAGGCTGTCTTCAGTCCGCTAGGCAGAAGCGGGAGTCAGCGACAGAGAGGAGGTTTTTCGCTCAGTGGTATGAAGTCCAAATTAACAGCCCTGTGCCGTGTCCTGGGGCTGATTAGGTGATCAGAAGGCTCCGTTTGATTATCATTTCAGGTCTTAGTTTTCAGAGGGATATAGGGAGACGTGTGCTTAGTCCGCTCTCTTGACTCCACCTCCACCAGAAAAGTTCCAAAATTGCTTTGAAGGGTGGACGAGGCACTGGTGTTGGTGCATAGCTCCCCAAGGGGAGAACTTCGAAGGTGACTGTAGTGATGTGCAGCAATGAGGTGTGTAACACTTTTTCTAGAATGAGTTCATAAGCTTAATTGGCAGTCTCGTACACATACGCACACACACACTTTTGCATATGTGTGTTTGTTTGCATAGAAACCTTTGTGGGTAATTGCTGCGTCTACCTTCCATTTGACTAGTGGCTCTTGTTTCCGGGCTGCTAGATCTGTTTTTTATCACAGGCCGGAGATACTTGGCCTGCACCCCGATATTCAATCCAATGTCTCTGTGTTTCAATGGACAAGTTTAACCTGCTGACATTCTTTGGGATCATTGGTATTTATTTTTCATTTTATTTTGCTTTTTTGCGCTCTGGTGTACAGTTTCTTTCTGTGTCCTACGAGTCTGTATGGTGTGCAGGAAAGCTCGCTGGGCGAGGCGTCAGGCTGTCAGTTCAGGCCCCTCAGGGTGCAGGTGTGCTGCCCTCCCCACTGGCTGCCTGCGCTTTGTCTGGGAAAGGGGACCAACCGAGCTCTTCCTCTCTGGGGCGGGGACCCGACCACCACAACTCTTGAGCTCCTTTTAGCTCTAAGATGGGCAAGATGGTGAAAATGGGCCGTGTGTGTGTGTGGCCTTGAGGTGTAGCTCAGGATGCCACCAGACACAGGCATCTTTATTAGGGTCACGAACAGTGTGGAGCACAGAGTAGGACTTGGAAGAAGTTGGCCTAATGACCCCGAGGCTGGTCTGTCCTCAGGTCAGTGGAGGGCTCTCAGGCACTGCAAGCCGGGGGTCTGATCGTTGCAGTCCCGCACACACCCGAGTTCCCTTTGTTCTGCAGCCGGGACCTCTGTGCCAACACCACCACACTGGGAGGCTGGTTGTGCAGAAGGCAAACTCAGCTAGAGGTGCTCCTGGCTCTCAATTTGAAGTTGTGGGAAACCTGGACATGTAGGTGTGCTGGGAGCAGAGGGGAAGCCGGTGGCAGCCCTGGGAGATGTGTGCCGAGGTGGGCTTTTAGGAGATGAAATGCCATGGCGGCCTCACCTCCCTGGTGGGTCACGATGACAGGAAGTCCCCCTGGAAAGTTTGCACCAAGAATTAGAGGATCTAGTTGAGAACTACGGCGCCATGCCGTAGCAAGAAAACATGTTAATACACGGAGCGGTGTCAGGAATAATGGACCCTGGGAGGTGGAGTAATTAAATGTATCTTGATAAATGCGAGGCGCTTCTTTCTCACCCGTTCCCACACCCCCTCAGCTGACGCGGACTGTATTCTTCCTGTTGGCAGGAGGCTTGGGAGAGCCCGAGTGCAGCCGGAAGGCCAGCCGTGCACTGGAAGACAGAAACAGCGTGACAAGTCAGGAGGAGCGGAATGAGGACGATGAAGATGTGGAGGATGAGTCAATTTACACCTGCGATCACTGTCAGCAGGACTTCGAGTCTCTGGCAGACCTGACGGACCACCGGGCCCACCACTGTCCTGGAGGTAATGCTCGGTAGCCCCGGGATTCTGACAGGTGGTTACACGGATAATTGGACATAGCAACAGCTTGAAGCCTCAAGTGAGATTAAAGAATTAATAATGTGATTTTACAGTTAATGTCATTTTACTGTGGAGTCTTGGGTATCCTGCATCCGCTTTTTAAATAAAATTAAAAATAAATGCAGTGACTTTCCAATAGACAGAAATTAAGTGGAGGTGCCTGCAACATAGTGTACCCCCACAGTGCACCCCTTTGGACATGGGCTGCAAGTGGATGGGCTTGCACCCCACATTTCTGAAAGGTTTGTGGAAATCCAGCAATTAAGAGGTTGTTAGTGCAACATTAAACAGCTTATGTGTGATGGGCTGCATGAAGGCGTTAGCGTCCAGGCAGGGCTTTACAGCAACGGGGGCATTTCAGAGGCCCCAAAAGAGGCCTGGCGCAGAGGGACCCAGTTCCAGCTGGGGACTTTGACCCCTGTTTTAGACGAGACTGTGGCCCTATTCTCTGTTTCCTGTGTGCCTCTGAGAAGGTGAACAAGACCATACCTTTAGCAGGAACAATTTAAGACATCACCAGTTGTGTGTGTGTATGTGTTTTGGGGGACACAGAAGTGGGAGAGCATCTGTATTCCCTGGGGTGTGGCAGCTGTACTCTAGGCATCTTCCACTTGGTTGCAAAGAGGCCTGACACGTTTCCAGACTCTGAGATATGCGGAGTAGGGGGTCTGGAGTGTCTGAGTTCCTTTCGCAGCTGTCTGAAGGCCTCTTTCTTCATCTTGGTTGTTGATGAAACCCTTTGGGTACTTAGTGGTTTGTGGGGAGAGGGTCTGAAATCTCAGACAAGTATTCCAAGGGGACTTGTCATCTATTAAAGTTTGGGTGTAAGTTTGCTGAGAAGAAGTAAATTGGACCCAAAGGTCTTGCTTCCCCTGCCTGTCACACCACTTGGAAGTCTGCAGGCCAAATGTGTGAGGAATTGCTATGACTTTCCCTCTAGTGGTACTTATGCCTGCACAGCCCTGGCTGGATCAAGTCCCACTTTAGCCTTGGTGGGGAATTTGTAGTGTTTTGACCGGAGGCAAAAATGTTGGTGAATTTGCAATCCAAGAATGAGAATTGGGGTGTCTTGTGAGGCTGACTTCTCCTGTCCCATCATCTCAGAGGGAAATGCTGAGGCTTCAAGGGGAAAAGGTGATTCTCATCTGAACCCTGGGTTATTGGCTCCAGTTTGAGGTATTTCTTCCTTTAGCCAAGAATTGAAGTGGAATCTTAGCTGTAAAAGAAAAAACAGTGCCGTTTACTTTGAAAACAATTAGTTAATTGATCTTGCAATTAAAAACTGTTGTCTTAATTTTCTAAATGTGAAAGAAGGTCCTGTTTCCATCGTTTTGTTAAAGCCGGGGTCCATAGGACCCCGCTGGGAAGTGCTGTGTAAATCTTTGCAGCCCTTGACCGGTGACGGCACCCTGTCGTGACTCAGGCTGCCGGACGTTCCAGACCTTCAGAATTGGGACGTTCCTGTCGCCTAAGTGCCCTGGGGGGAAGGGTGGCAAAGTCAGTGTTTGCAGGTGGAGAAGAAGAAACATGAGGCTTTGGGCTGCGTGCCAGGGTCCCCGCAGGAAATATAATGGTAACTAATTGTGCTTTGGCCTGGGAGGGCCTCTTCCCAGCGACAGGCTCCTCTGGCTAGCCTCCGAGCTGAGACCCCTGACAGCTTATTTGTGGGGTCCCCAGCTGTGCTGATCAGTCAGTGCTGGCAGTATCCATCGGTACTACTGCCCAGCTCCTAACATGACCCCACTAATGACCCCCACAGGGATACAGAGCCAGGAATACCACCAAACTTTGGAGCATTGCGAGGAGTCAGAAATTCTGAGAAAGAAAAAGAGAAAATGACCAAGCCTAAGAACGAGTACCCCTGAGAATGCATCACAGCCCGGTTGCTTCCCTGCTGCCGCTGGGACCTGGGAGGGTGCTCCGTCCCCTCCCTGCACCCCTGAGAGTGCATCACAGCCTGAGCGCATCCCTGCTGCCACCGGGACCTGGGAGAGGGGTGCTCTGTCCTCTCCCTGCTGAGGTTCTGGGGACTATAGCCAGGTGTGAACCTCTTGGAAGTGTGTACTTGTCATTTGAGACAGTCCCCACCTGGGACACCTCCACACCCTAGATCTGCTGTGGTTTTCTAGCTGGGTTCCCAGAGAGGTCCTTGAGGGTGCGTATGTGTGGGAGGGGTGGGCATTGCGGCTTGCCAGTCTGAGGGGGTCGGATACCCACTCCCAACACAAGTGGTGCTGTGTGCCGACAAGTCCACGTGACTTGCTGTGGCCCCAGGTAACACTAGAACCGCCCTGCAGGAGATTCCTGGCCACCGTTGCTGCAGCAGCAGACGGCCAGGTCTTTCTCTCGCTGGACGGTACGTGGAGCCCCTGGTTCGCCGTTTGCTGCAGAAGCCCAGTGGCTGGAGCCAAGCTGGCACGTGGCCAGGTTGCTCCTGAGAGGAGCCCCCACAAGGCTGCCAGTGCCTGTCAAGGGGGTTCCTGCTTACGGAGACCCCACCTGTGCAGAGGTGAGCTTCCCCTCAGTGGTCGCAGAGCTGTGGTCTTCTGGGAGCTGCTGCTCTTACGGAGGTGACACTCGGGAGGGCAGTCTGGATTCCTGACAACCGACCCCAGTGATTGAGAAGGTGCCAGGGCTGAGCTCAGCCAGGCATGTTTCTGAAAGAACACAGCAAGCCCAGTCTGGAGGGTAGGTTTGCCCAAATGCCTGGCCCTCCAGCTGTGCAGTTGGGGTCCTGAGGGTGGCACCACCTCCTGGCTGGGATGTCTGCTGTCTCTGGAGTTGTGGGGCTCAGGGTGCACATTTCTGTCCTGTGGAGGGGTCACTGTGGAAGCTGGGGTAGCACGTCCCTCCCAGATAGATACGTCCTGGAAGGCCATTTCCTCCTGAGGGGTCTGTCCAGTTAGGTGAGCGTTTCGGGAGGAAAGCTTTGTGGTGGGCATGGTGGAAGGGGTTCATGTGGAGTAGCCCTCTGTGTCCCCAGGGGACACAAACAGTTTAGCGCCCGACTGCTGGCCAAAAGTGGGTGGTTCAGACACGTGCAGAGACCCCCCAGGAGACAAGCCTGGTGGCCAGTTTCCAGAAGGTCACAGCTATGTGAACGCAGTGGGGCAGCTCACCTCTGCGCAAGTGGGGCCTCCGTGAGCGGGAACCCCCTCGAGGGGCTCCTCTCAGCACTGGCCTTGCAGCCTGCCCTCTCCCCTCTGTGTTGTTCTGTGCCTGCTCCGTGGAAACTGGGGAGACAAGCCCTGTGTCTGTGAAACTGCCAAGGTCCCTGGGGTGGGCGTGGCCTTGTGCTGACATAGCTGTCCCTCCGCTCTGGGCACATGGCTGTCTCAGATGTTTGGCTCCGTGAACCCGAAGAAGTCACCCTTGGTGGGATTGTCAGGATGAGGCTGGGGTATTTTCTGAGGTGGAGGATGTGCCCCTGAGGAGGGCGTGCCTCGTGCTGGGTGGCGGTGATGGCCTTGGTAGAGAAGCAGTGCCATCTGCAGCCTGTTCCTCTCTGCACTGAAGGGCCGTGCCATCTCCCAGACCCCTGAGTGGAGGGGCCACGTGGGACCCAGGAGACGTCGCTGGAACACGGATGTTACGACGCCCACAGCCCCAGCAAGTTGTGCTGTTACTTCTGTCTCTTGTGAGTGACCTGAGAGGCCAGTCTCAGGCCCACAAGGTGTCAGACGTGGTATCTTGGTGACCCAGAAGGAAACGAGTGGAAGTCCAGTCCTCGGTCAGCCTCGTGCTCGCGCAGCCGTGTGACTGGTTCACTTCCCTGCAGCCTCTGCCCACAGGATGGCCAGCGTGGATGTGGCTGGGGTCGAGGGCGCGCCTTGTTCTTGTTCTGTGTCGTCACCTGACTTTTTCTCAGTGGGTCCCTAGGCCACCGTGTCGGCTTCTCCGTTACCATTGCTTTGGAACCCTCCTTTTTCATACAGAAACAGATAAGGGGAGCAATCTGTGTACACGCACGAGAAAAATACTGAATTTAGGCTAATGTGTCAGCGGTGAGGGTTTCCGCAGTGGGGTGGGTGAAGGCGGACAGGCTTGACCGAGTCAGCGGTTGGCCGCAGGGCTGGCGACGGCTGTCTGAGTTGTCACTGCTCGAGCGGTGCCCTTAGCTGAGGCCGCACTTCGACGGCGGGCGGGGTGAGCAGAAGTGGACTGTGGCAGGGCTTGTGCCGTGTCGGCTGGGCAGACTCAGGCTCTGTAGTGTTGGCGGCAGCAGCTGTTGGCATCATCTTGAAACCAGGGGCACCTCTTTAGAAACGTCTCTGGAGCGGCCCGGGTGCTGCAGGAGCGGGTGGGCGAGCCCTGAGTTTGCCAGAGGTCGGTTCCAGGCTGTGTTTCCCATACTCGTTGAGCCGTGGCTCCTGGTGCAAGCACTGCCCTCCGGACGCCCATGTCTGGGCCGGCGCTGCCCCTCCGGGCGCCCGTGTCCATGACGGCGCTGCCCCTCTGGACACCTGTGTCCGGGCCGGTGCCGCACTCCGGGCACCCGTGTCCATGATGGCGCTGCCCCTCTGGGCACCCGTGTCCGGGGTGGCGCCGGCCCTCTGGCGCTGCGTCAGCCCATGCAGGAGCCTATAGCTCGCGGACTCCTTGGTGCCGTGGCACCGTCTCCTGCCTGCTGGCTGTCGTGACTGCGTCAGCACGGGCTGTCAGCAGGGCTTGTGGAAGGGGCCAGTCCTGTCCGGCTGAGGGTCCCAAGGGCTGAGGCGCCCAGCCACTTTTGGAGGTCCCTGGCCCCTTTGCCAAAGGGTCTGCCAACGTGGTTTGGTTTCTCCCAATAGGCCAGAGAGGTCAACAGAACCCTTTAGAAAGATGGAATTTTCTGACCTGGGCTCTAGGTGCTTGCTCCAGGGAACTGTCAGGACAGTTTGAGGTCCACAGTCGGTGTCTCCCCTGTAGCAGTTCCCTGACCTCCCACTCTAGCCATCCTCCTTGTGGGGTACAGGGGGGCAGCCTGGGACAGACACCAGCTCCGCTGTCCCTGAGGGCTCATGGCCTGGCACCTGTAGACGTGTGCGCAGACAGCTCCTGCTCCGTGTACAGACGCTGTGGGCGCCCGGCCCGTGGGCAGTGTGCGGTGGCCCCGATGCTGTGACCGTCAGCCCCCTGCTGCCATCAGGTTGGTCCCGACTCATGGGACTCTGTGCACTACAAGGAAGCCCGCTTGGTCCCTCATTGTCCCTGCAGTGGGTGCACACGGGGTGCTGTCGCCCACGGGTCTTCACTGGCTGGTTTTCAGAAGGAGCTGGCTCTTTTCCTCCGGGTTTGTCTGATTCTGGAAGCTCTGCTGAAATCCATGCAGCGTCACGGCAACACACCGGCCTCGACGGACACCCAGGTGGTGGCTGCGTGTGAGGTGCTTGGCCTGGGACAGAGGGGAGGCCTCCTGCGCAGAAAGCAGGGCTCTCACCACAGCCCCGGCAGTGCACTGAGCGTGTGCTGCGTCTGGGCCTGCGAGCGCTGCCTGGAACACCCTCCCCGGAGTCCCAGCGTTGGCGAGGTCGGTGGTTACGTGACCTCTTGTCGTGTCTGTCTCCTGCTCATGAGCGTCCTGAGGACCAGAGAGGGTCCGTGGTCCGCTGTCGGTACCAGCCTGTTGCCCGCACCCAGTGTGCTCAGTCTGCGAGCTTTGCTGCCATCCCAGCGGGAGGTGCTGTTTTTACCATTCATCCCCATTTTACACACTTGGCAGCTGAGGCTGAGTGGGTGACGGAGCACCTACGTCAAGACGAGAGCCTGAGGAGCTTGTGGAGAGGACACAGGCTGAGGATGAGGAGAGGTTCAGAACAGGCATGGGCTTTCTGGACACACGACTTGAAGAAACAAGAGGGGATGACTTGTACAAGCAGTGGTGGCAGAGATGTGCGCCCTGTGGACTAAGCTCCCTGCCGCTGTCCCCTCCTGAGCATCGGGAGCGGCCTCTGATAGGCGGTCCTGCTATCCTGGTTGAGGCTTAGTGCAGCTGTGCAAGAAACTGGGGGGAGGTAGATGACACCCTGGCTTGTCCACCTGTGGCCGGAGTGGCCTGTGGCCCTGACTGCAGGGCTGGGGCTGTCAACGCAGGCGCCCGTGCCAGCCCTGCCTCTCCCCGCCCGGCAGCCAGGGCCTGCCGTGGTGTGCCGGCCCAGGTCTCATTCTCGCCCTGGCAGTGGGGGTGGGGGTCCTCGCCACCCTGTAGGTGTGGTGGGGCATCTCTCCTGCTGGCTTCCTGTGGGCAGTGCGAGGCAAGGCATGGGCCAGACACTGGGCAGCTGGCTACCAAGTACGTGGGCACGACCTTGAGTTTCGTCTACTGCGTGGAGGGCCCGTCGTGTTGGCCAGTGGCACGTGGTGCGAAAGACCTTGAGTCCTGAGCACAGTTAACCTGTCGGCATTGAGTCGATTCCAACCCACAGGGACCCCGTGGGACAGAACCTAACTGCCCGGGGCTCCGAGGTGGTGAGGCCATGACAAAGCCGACGGCCACAGATGGCCCACGTCGTTCTCCCACAGAGCGGCTGGCGGCTTTGAACGGCCCACCTCTCAACAGCTGCGCATTTAACCACTGTGCAACCAGGCGTCCTGTTAACTAACATCCCCAAATCATGGGCTTTCCTGCACGCAAGCAATCAGAAAACAAGTGAGAAATGGCCCTGTTACGTCAGCCAGAAATGGATAAGAACTGGGGAACAAAAGAAACGCGTACCTGTGGAGAAGGCAAAGTAAACTAAGTAAACTAAGTGCTGGGAGACTAAGAAGAGTTAGCTCCATGCAAAGACAAAGTGAGTTCCTGGCCGGAAAGGCTCCATGCGGCGATCTTCCCTGACCTAGCCCCTTCCCCAGATGGTGGCGGCATTCGTTGTCCGTGCGTTGGTTTGTGACTCACAGTGACCCCGTGTGGTAGAGCGGAGCTGCCCGTGGGCTCTTCTGGGCTGTCTCTTCCCGGGAGCAGGCCACTGGCCGTCCACCGGAGCCGTCGGTGGGGTCACGCCGCGACCTGTGTTCGGCAGCTGAGCACTTGCCGGCTGCGCCGCCAGGCCTCTGGCTGACCATCGGCTGGTACGCCCAGTGGTCGGGTTTGTTTAGGGTTGGAGGAGCGACTCTGAGGCTCCAAGGAGAAAGCAGGCGGCGGGGACAGGAGGGAACACCTTGGGAGGAGGAAGGTCTGGCCGCCGCCACACTGGACGGTTCTCTTTCTTCCTGTGGTCGACGTGTGCATCAGAAAGCCCTGGCCATTTCAGCACTCATCACCATCACTTCTAGCTCGGTGCCGTTCAAGTTTCGTGTTGTTGAACCGTATCTCCTCCCAGAGTTTTCTGTCCCCTTTAACAGAAGTTCAGTGTCCCCTCAGAATGAGCGCCCCCTGCCCACCCCTGGTAACCATGCCTAAACTGGGGGCTCTGTGGGCCTTCCTGTTCTGGGGGCTTCTGTAAACGGGATCCTGCGTTACCCATCCTCTGTGGCTGACTTCACTCGGCGTGTTTCCTGGGTTTGTCGTTTCTCTTGCTGGCAGTGTACTATTCCGTGTGTGTACCACAGTCTGCTGTGGGTGGGCTTCAGGCATTTCCATCTTCTCTGCTGTGAGCAGTGAGCAGTGAGTGGTGATGTCCAAGTACGTGTTTACATTCCTGCTTCCATATGGGATTTAAAACGCGTTCTGCAGCTGTAGGAACGCAAGTGGAGTGTGGGTGGCTGCAGGAAGAGGTGGGCAGACCAGCGGGGCAGAAGAGAGGCCACAAACAGGTTCAGGCATACCTGGCATTTAGTGTGTGGGAAAGGCGTCATTGCGTGTCTGCAGAGGAGGGTGGGTGACAGCGTGAGTGGGCTAGGGGTGGAGGGGTGGCTACTCTGAGAGCAAAGTGGCCCCCTTCCTCACTCCTAATGCCAGAACAAACCCAGATGCATTGGAAACCTAAACATAAAACAGAAACTTGGGAAGTACTGAAAGGAAACCAAAGGGAGCTTTTCTCCCCCTCAGTTTAATAACATCAGAGTCGGGGCGGCCTTTCTAAGTTAGCCCTGAACGCAGGAGCCCTACAGCAAGAGACAGTGCATTCAAAAATAGAACTTATTGCAGGAACTCCGGTGAATCTGTTCCAGAGACGCGTGTCACAGGCAGAACGATGTTTTCCATTATGTGTAAGGGGCGTCCACAGATTCTCAGAAAATGCCCAACAAACCAGCCTGAAGGGAGCACAGCTCAGGCTGGGGCTCAGCCAGCCTCACAGGGCCTCCGACCCAACCCTGGGCCCCCTTACACCCCCAGCCCAGGGCTCTCCCCCGCAAGCCCAGGACACCCCCCCGCCCTGAGCTCAGGGCCTGCCCTGACCGGTTAGTGCCATGCTGGTTAGAAATGGAACAGAACTGGGAGCTTAATCATGTGAAAAGGGTCAGACCCTGTTTCTAATAGGAGAGCTTTACATGGAAGCTACAGAGTTTTGACCCCCGTGATGGGCTGAGATCCAAGTTTGCCAACCTGGTGTGCTGGTGCAGGTGTGAGTCCTGGGTGTCATCCCACTCCCTGTCTCCAGGGTAGCCTTGCCTGTGGCTAGGACACATAGTAGGTGCTCAACAAAAACTTGCTGGCCTGGTCTCTAAGGAGGCCACAGACCGTAAGGGAAGAGGTGTCTCCCAAGGTAGGAAGCGGAGATGCTGTGGATGACGGGCCTGGAGATGCAAAACCAAAAACCAGCTGCAGCCAGTTGCCTCCGATGCCCAGGGACCCCACCTATGTCCCAGCAGAGTATACCCCCTTGAGTGGGGCCTCCAGTGGCTTGATTTCTGGAGGTAGGTCTCCAGGCCTCTTTGCCACAGCTCCTCGGGTGGGCTCCGGCGCCCACACTGTCCGTTAGCCGTGCGGCGTGTGACTGTTGGTGTTGCCAAAGCTCTGTGCCCCCTACCTGGCACACAGTGGGTCTTCAGTTAAGGTGTGCTGCACTGGAAGGAAGCGATGAATGGGTGGAAGAGAGGGTTTCTTCATTCCACAGGTGTCCATGGAACGCGTCCCATGGACGAGGACTTCTGGGAACTAGGGGTACAGGAACTGTTCACTTGACTCAAAGGTCAGGTGTCAAGAAGGTGTTCGCTTCACCAAGGGGGCCTTTGTCCTGTGAGGTGGAGGGCCGTGACCTGCCGCCTTCCCACCCTGTCTGTCAGCCTGTCACACTGTGGTGATTTGTGTGTGGCTGTGGTGGGAGCCACGACGCCAGGGTTTCAGGTGCCAGTTGGGTCACCCTGGTGGACAGGTCTCAGTGGCGCTTCCAGACCAAGACAGACAGGGCAGGAAAGGCCTGGCCGTATTCTGAACATCAGCCAGTGACAACCCCGCGGATCACACAGAACCTGGCTTTGGACATGCCCATAGGAGGGATGAGTCGCCGGAGGAGGACAGCGTGTTTGGTGAAGAAAGGCATCCGTGAGGGCCAAGGTGGGGTGGACTGTCCTGATGGACGTAGGACGGACTGGGAGCCCGACGGCGGTCACAGTGCAGGACGGGCCGGCGTTCTGTTCTGCTGTGCACGAGGCCTGTGAGTCAGGGCCGTTGATGGTGGCTGATGTCTTCATCACCTCGTGTTTCGAGAAGGTGTTTCTGTGGAGAGAATGTCATTCACCACAGCCCCTCGTGACGATAGTGACTCTGTGTGCCGCTGGCCTGCTAGCTGCTGCCATTTGGGAGGGAAGCTGCTGAGGAGGTGGATGACGGGCATTCTGGGTCCGCCTGGGGGAAGCACAGTGGTGATACCTCTCTGAGACTGCCAGCTGCCTGCCCTGCGGAGTCCTCATGTGGACGGTCCTCGGGGAGCCGGCCAGCTGTGGGGGGACTGTGGTTCTGACTCTGGGCTTGGACAGCTGTACTCAGGTTCTTGGCAGTGACGTGGAGCGAAGTTGTTCTTCAGCTACTGGCGCCGTTATTACCAGCTATGAAGTCTGCAGGCTTCCAGAATGTTCTCCGTGACTCTCCTGCCATCTTGTTCTGGGGCCTGAACATCTCTCCAAAATTGGATAATAAATCTAACTGAATGGAAGGCAGGGATCAGGGTGGAGAGGACCCACTTTTCTCTTGATTTCCGTGGAAAAATGCGTCTGTGCATGTCTTGTGGTCTCTGGGGACTCTGCATCGTGGAAGACTCTCTCCTTCCCAGCTGCGTTGACTGCCTTGGTTTGTTTCTGAACTGTCACCGACCTCAGTCCTGTGTGACCAAGGGTGGCCTGAGGGGACCGAGGGTGACTCCTCATCTTGGGTGTGTCGTTGCTAACACCTCCTGGGGTGACCTCAGGCACTAGCTGGGTAGGGATGCCGCTTTGGGGAGCCTGGTGGGCTGGGCTGCTCCTCCCAGGCTGGTCCTGGCATCCCTCAGCACTGCCCTTGGACCCAGGAGGCCCACCAAGTGGGACCTCAGTGTCCTGGAAGGAAGAGACATCCCCTTGCCAGCTCTCGGGATGGCTGCACATACATTTTCAGTGGGGTCTGGACCCAGCCTACTGTGGCGTATCTCAGCTGGGAGGTTTCCAGAGGGCAGATGACATGTTAGTGAGCAGTGATGCCACCAGCTGTGGGCTAGGGGCCGTGTGTGTGCCTATGTGTTTGGATTCGTGTTTGTTTATGAATGTGTGAGCTATAGGAAGATGAGGTCTCCCGGTCCATTTTTGTTGCCTGGTACATAGCAGGACTTCTGTTAATGCGCTGTCTGTGCAGAGACTCACCTGAGCGACAAGCAGAGTAAGGGGAGCCGAGAAGCACGGTAGCGTGGCCGCCGTAAGCACTACTCTCCAGGGTCTTCCAGAACACTGCCCAGCTCAGCTCTGTGGCCACAGATGCCATCCCTGCATGCAGTGGCAGAGGGTCCCCAGGGGTCCCCAGGGGTCCCCAGCTCCTCCAGCTCTCACTCACCCACTCAGTAGTGCCAGCAGAAACAGAAGCCGCCCCCCGTTGCTGAGTTGAAGTCCTGAGGCTTAGCCTGGACCTCTGCAGCCACTACTGTGTCCACGGGGCAGGGACATGCGTGTCACCTGGGCTGGGGCAGCCAGAGTCAGGGGCGGCTCCGTGGATGCAACGTGGACTGAGATGGGCTCGAAGGCTTTCAGGATGGTGGCTGGGAAACAGGGACACCTTTGTTAGGTGGTGCCTTGGTCACCACAGTGGATGGTGTCTCAGTCACTGGTCCTGCTGTAACAGAAACACCGCAGTGGATAGTGTCTCGGTCACCTGGTGCTGCTATAACAGAGGCGCCACAGGGGACGACATCTCAGTCACCTGGTGCTACTGTCACAAAGACAGTACAGTGGATCTCTGTCACAAGAGAACCTCTTCTGTCAGAGTCTGTAGGCTGCAGGTCTAAATTCAAGGCATCACTTTCAGAAGTCTTCCTCTGTTGGCTCTGGTGGAAGGTCCTTGTCGGTGTTGCTTCAGACTGGGAACTTGTGAAGCACAGGGACCCTGGAGTCCTTTCCAAAGGACACTCTGCTCCCAGCACTGCTTTCCTGGCAGCATGGGGTCCCCCAGTCTCTCTGCTACCTTCTCTCCTTAATTGCTCCAGAGACTCCCTCAAGGTGCAGGAAGTCTTACACCCTGAGCTCTGTGTCGCCAACATGGCTGCCATGGTCCTCCATCACCCACGTCACAGCGGCAGGTTTACAGCATGTGGAGGAACATCACGGAACACCAGGGGTCGTGATCTAGCCAGAGAGCTACATTTCTGGGGAGGACAGAGTCAGTCCATGACAGGAGGTGAGAATTTCATATAGGCAAACACTGAGGAGGCAAAGAGCCCCATCAGATGCCAGTTGTGGGGCACTGATGATCAGGTCTTTGGGTTTGGGGTGAAGGAGGTGAACTGAGGGAAGTTGTTCCATGCTAAGCCTTCCTTGTAGCTGAAATCTGCCCCCATCCCAGTGGGTGCAGGGAAAGTGGACCGCAAGAAGAAACTGCCTCCCCAGGCATACATGCCTCCACTGCTAAAGCTCCTACTGTGTGCTAGGAGGAGGCCCTGGGCGTGCCTGCACCCAGTCATGTGTTTATTGAGTGAAGTGTTACAGCTCCTACTGTGCACTAGGAGGCCTTCGGTGGCGTACATGGTGCCGTGCTCAGCCACTCACTGAAGGGTTGAAGGGTCCAGTCCCCCCAGGGGCCCCTTGGAAGAAAGGCCTGGCGACCTGCGCGTGAACCACTGGTCACTGCTGAGCTTGTGGGCCAGCTCTGCACAGACATGCATGGTTTGCTGTGGCTCCGCAGTAACCGGCTTTGTCTCCATGTTGGAACTCCTCCAAGTGAGGAGGTTGGTGACCAGTGACAGTCCCTGCTCATGTGGGGCTGACGTTTCCTAATGCCTGGCCCTTGGGCGGACTGTGGGCAGGAAATCCTTTTTTTTTTAATTGAATTTATTTTGTTTTGTTGTTAACATACACCTCAGAACACACACCAGTCCAACCATGTCTCCATGTACAATTCAGCAACAAGATGCGGCTGTGGTCATCCTCCCGTTCTCAGTTGTCCCTCTCCCACTGACATAACTGGGCTGCCTGATGAGCTGCTCCTCACCCTTAACGTCACTGTGGTCAGTTTGACCCCACAGATAGCCCTGAAGAGAGCATGTGCTCAAGGCTGAACTTCTTCCCTCGCTAAATTGCTAAACTGTTGCAGGGTTTGGTTTAAAGAAGACTTTGGAAAGGTCTGGGTTTCAAAGTGAAAGATTATCTCAAGAGCAGTTGTTTCAGAGGTCCTCCCAGCCTCCGTGGCTCCACAAAGTCTAGACCCTGTGAGAAATTGAGATCTTGTTCTGCTTTCTCACCCTTTTGATAAAGATTTTTCTGTGGCATCTTTGATGACATCTGGTAACGGGAGCCGGCACCATGCAGTTCTGGTCTCGCGGCAAAGGAGGTGGCTGGTCTTGGAGGCATTGGCCACCCATGTGGCTGGAGATTCTAGCACTAACTCTTCTGGTCGCGTCATTGATGCTCTCCGTGTTGTGGCTGAGAACTTTCCAACGCCACATGGACCATAAATGTGCAAGGAAAAGACAAGCAACTGTTCCCTGCCTGTCACGGATTGAATTGTGTCCCCCGCCTAAGATGTGCCTGATAACTTGGCTAGGCCAGGATTCCCCATAGTCTGTGACTGCCCTCCATCCTCTGATTGTCCTATGCTGTAAATCCCCGGCTCTGCGTGTGGCTAACAGGTAGGATGACCTGTTCAAAGAGGATTAGGGTGGGACTGCCACACCCTAGCTCCGGGAGTTTCCCTGGAGAGCAGCTTGCACGCCGTTCATGGGTTCATCCCACTGGAGATGAAAAGAGAGGGGGCAGGCAGAGAGTTGGGAACCTCACACTATCAAGAAAGCGGCACCAGAAACAGACCGCATCCTTCAGAGCTGAGGTTCCTGCGCTGGGATGCTCCCTGGATAGAGTCTGATGCCGCACGAGGATCCTCCTCCAGAGCCGACGGAGGGAAGCCCCCCGTGGAGTGGACACCCTGAATTCGGAGTTGTAGCTTCTGGGACTGTGGGAGAATAAATTTTCCTTTGTCAGATCTGTCCGCTCGTGGTATTTCTGTTAGAGCGGCAACGGGTGACTGAGACCCTGTCCAACAGGCTGACTTTCACCTTGGCTGTATTAGAAGCGGGATGACAGAATGATGTCCTGTGTGTGGCTGGAGAGGCCATGCAGGAGAGGAGAGTTTAGGGGACAGAGAAGTGGAGGCCTCAGAGTCATGCTAGCAGCTTGGGAAGCTAGGCTTCTTGGTGGCCAATGTCAAGAAACCAGATGTGACTTGGCTTCCGTCAAGAAGGTAATTGATGGGCTCGTGCAGAGAGCAGTCTGAGGTGCAGGCCTGGCTTCTGGCACGGCTGCGTCTGGCAGTCCAGGGACGGCCCCAGGACCCAGGTCCCTGCCTCTGCGGGCCCTGCTGCGGGTGGTGGTGACGTTTGCGTCAAGCCCAGTCAGGTGTTCTGAACAGAAGACCCAGGGGTGTTCCGCAGAGGAAACCAGTGTGCTGCTGGGAGCAGAAGGGGGAATGCCGGTTAGGGAGAGATGACCAACGGAGGAAGGGAGTTCAGGTCGTCTAAACGACAGCGTCAGAGAAGCCGACCAGAGACAGGTGAGAGCCGGGCTGGCTCTCCGCCCGTCTGTCGCTGTGGGTAAGACGCTTCACTGGAGAGGGCTTCTCAGGGGACGCTGTGGTCACGGAAGGGTCTGCCCCCTGACGGATGCCTGGTAGCCAGGCAGCGGGGGCTGGGGTGAAATACCCAGGCCCCTATCTCCACCGATCTGCTGCTGTAGGCGCTTGTTCCAGAAGCCATAGGATGATGACACTTTGGCTCACATCTCAGAAGCAGCTTGCTGGTTCCTGGAGGTGACGCCCCAAGGGCGGCAGGGCCAGCATGGCATGTGGGGCTGGGGGTCGGTGCTGGCTGATATTGCCTGAGATCCTGCGGTTGGCATCCTTAGAATGAGAGACATCCTAACAGAAAAATAAAGACCAACCCCCCCCAAATGAGGAACCAGGCGCATTTATCTGCTGACAGAGTGTGCAGTTCAGGGGCCAGCCTGCAGCGCCCTCAGCCTACTCAGGCGATGGAGCCTCAGAGCTCGGGAGGGAAACGAGGTACCCTGCAAAGACTGGGGACCAGGGGAGCTTGGAACAGGAAAAGAGCAAGGAAACGTGAGATTCAGCTCTGGCACTACGTTAGAATGGAGCCAAACTATTGGCTAAATGGTTTTGGCAGTGTTTTTAAATACTCTGTGTGCCAACTCTGGTAAGAATGTACAGGGGATTATAAAATGCCTCATTTTTATAAAATAAACAGTTTTATTTTGGAGTTGACAGGCTGAAATTTGGCTGTGTTTAGAAATGACATCGTTGCTCCCAGGGGTTTCTGCTCACTTATGAGGGGGTACTGAGGCTGATGAGGCAGCTGTGTGGGTGGGAGATGGTGGTTGGCATTGGGGGCAGAACCCCCCAACTTTGGACGCTGGGAGTCTTGGCCTTGGCAGGTGTTTGACTGAACTTGTTGGCACTGATGAGGGACAAGGTGACCAGGTCAGATCTGCTGGAGTGGGTCTGATCCCCTGAGGGCATGGCGGGGGGAGCAGTTTAGGGGTGGGAGGAAGGTGGCCAAGGGGCTGGGGGTAGGGAGGCCCAGAGGGGAGACCGTTGGCATCTGCCCTTGTCTCCAGCTTCTCCAGCTCAGCAGACAGAGACCAGCCTGTGACTCTCCCCTGTCTCCTCTCCCCACCTGACCCTGCATCTCCTGTGACGTCTGCCCCACGCCCCCTCCCTACCTGGCCCCACCTCTCCTGTGGCATCTCCTCCACTTCTTGTCTCCCCCCGAGCGTTGGACAGGCCATGTTCCTTCCTACCACAGGACCTTTGCACGATCTCTTACCTCTCCTCCCTGCCTCTCAGGTTTTCACGTGGGTAGCTCTTTTGCTTCCTCTGAAGTCTCAGCTACGATGTCACCTGCTCAGAGTGGGCCTCTCCCCTGTGATTTCCTTCAAGGCAGTCACTGTGGTGGGACCTTGTTTCATTGATCAGCGTCATCAGCCGCTAGTTGGTTGCCTCCTGAAGGCAGGGTTCTCCGTCTGTGTCGGGCCCAGCCCAGGCTGGCACAGAGCAGGGTGGGGACCCTGTGTGCGTGGCCTCAGTCCTGCTGCTGATTCTGTGCGTGTGAGAGCAGGATGGGCGCCGTACACCTGGGGTGGGGGCTCTGACGCACACGTGTTGCCCAGCCTGATGGCAGGCCGTGACCTGGAGTCCGTCGCTGCGGCCAAGGTGTCTCCTCTGTGGCACCACAGCTGACCAAGGTTGCCAGGGAGCTGTTGGTTTGTTCTTTTTAAAAATATTTTTTGGTTGTCTGTATGGGGGTTTCACTGGTTAATTGGTGAGTCTGTCCACCTTAGGTGACCCTGGTGGTGGTGCAGTATCGTGGCTTAGCGTCCAGCCTCGTGACAGCACGCAGGCCACGGTGCAGCCACAGCAAGGCCGCACGGCTGGTGTCTGACCGCTGGCGTTTGAGTCTCGCGTGGCTCTCCCTGGTGCCTGACTGTACACCGTGTCCCCCGACGCCTCCTTACCACGGCCTCACATAGCTCGTCCAATGTGTTTACTTGAGAATGTCTCTGCGACACCCCCATAGTCGGGGTCCCCGCAGAGAGCACACGGTGCTGTGCCCAGTGTGACGAGGAGCTCTGAGGGCCCATTCACCACGGTGGGCAGTGTGAAGGGACGATGCCAGTGTGGGGAGCATCCAGGCGCCCTGGCCGCACAGGAGAAGCTCGCCAGGCAGGGGTAGGGGCGTGTGAGGGAGAGTGGCGGCCTAGCGGCGGGCCAGGCCCCCGAGGGCCCGTGACACTGCAGCAGGGCGGGAGCCAGCAGAGCAGATACCCCGAGGTGACCTCCGTCCACCCTCCGGTCTCTTCCAGGGCCTCCCTCGTCTGAACCCAAGAGGAAGCCAGAAGCCAGAGGGGGCTGTCGCCTCCTATCAGCCAGGCCTCTGGGGCCCAGAGAGGCAGGAGGGTGAATTTGGAGGGTCCCCCGGAAAACTGCCTGTACGGCACCCCTGGTCCCCGACAGCTGGCGCCCTGCGGAGGAGCCTGTGCTCAGATGCCAGTTTGAGGACTAACGCAGACCTGCTCTTGTGGTGTCAGCCGTGGGTCGGGGCAGAGCTGTGCTCCGTGCACTTTCTGTGCCTGGTCTTCCTGAGGTTGCTCTCCAGGCTTTTTTCTGAGGTGCTTCTGGGCAGACCCCAACTGACAGCCAGGCACTTCAGCGTTGGCGCCAGCAGGGTCTCCCTGGGGACTAGTGTCAGTTTAGAAGAGGAAGCTGTTCATGTAGACTTACTTGGGGGCAGGCAGGAGCAGTGCCATTTCTCTGAGGTCGTGGGGCGTCGTCAGGTGGCTGTCGGCGCTCTGACTTGGGTTGTCCCCTCTTTGGGGATGTGCCGGTGGAGATGTGGTCTTGAGCCGTAATGTCCCCAATATGGGAACAGAGCGAACCTCTCGGATGCAGGCCTGGCCCCAGGCAGGGGTAGCTGTCCAGATCGTGACCCGCGCTCCCAAGCCTCATAATTGGCACAAATGGGGAAGTCAAGAGGTGTCTTTCCCATGAACACCCCTGGTGCCTGACCACTGGGGACACTGCCACTGGAAGGCTCTATGTGGCCATCACCCCCGTGACAGAGCCCTTCTGTTGGTAGCTTTGCAGGGGATGACGGAAGATCAGGGCGGTCAAGGTCGTCTGGGCACAGCCTCTTCATTCCGATGTATTTATATCGCCGGCAGCTCTACTCGCCGGCTGCGTGGCACCGGGACCCCTGAGGATAAGGCCGTGAGGCCGGTGCCCTGGGCACTACGGCTGCTTTTATTGGTGTGCTGGGCCAGGTGGTGGCTTGCCCAGACACACGGAATTGGGTATTACAGCAACATGACTGTCGAGCCCGGGGGGATCCCTGGTGGGTGGCGCATTAAGGATGGCTTTATGGTTTTGCAGACTGCTCCTGCAGACAGCAGAGGGGCAGACCACGGGCTGTTTGGGGGGACGACCCTCGGCCCCAAGTGGTCCTGGTGCTGTTGGTGAGCAGGTTGTAATTGTTCCCTCAAATCAAATGCTCTTGCTGGTGTTCCTTTTTAGCAGTGACACTGTCCCCACCAGACAGGCCAGCCTCCGTCTCCCCCAGAGCTTCTCCCCTCAAACCCTCCCCTTGGCTGTCCACATGAGCTCACCCGACTCCCGCTGTGGGAGGCCCCCCAGTTCTCCCGTGACTCCCGTGGTGGCTGTGCCGATCTCAGCATCGCCTCACCCTGAGTGAGGGCCAGCTGAGCCACTGAGTTGTTCATTAAAACAGGCTCCGACAGTGTCACTGCGTTAACATGTGAGCGAGAGGCCTGTGGCGCAGAGTTTGGTGCTCAGCTGCTCATGGGAGCATCGGCCGTTCCAATCTAACTGTCGGCTCCACCGGAGAAAAGACCTGGGGATCTGCCCCGTAGGACGACTGACGAGGAGACCCTATGGGGACAGTGCTCTGTCCTGTGGGGTCACCAGGGGTCCTGCTGATGCCACAGAACCCAACCCAAGAACCTGTAAGCGCATCCCGTGTCTGAACATTGTAGGCACTGCAGTGGAGGCCGGCGTCCCCTGGTTGCCGTCCTGCCCCTTGGTGCCCTGCCGTGGGCTCGCTGAGTCGCTGCGTCACCGTCTCGGCTCCCGGGCTTCCTGACCTGCTGTTGCAGATTGATGTCATGCCATGTTCCGCAGATCCTGAGACACGCTTCTGCATCTGTGACCTTGGGGGGCAGCTGGCAGGCAGTGGCTTGTTGTGATTTAATTGACACTGTTGTTTTCTTTTTTTGTGGCGTATAAAATAATGGTGCACTTTGCAGTCCGTGGTGTCTTAGACTCTGTGAACTGTAGCGTGTGCGTATCCATAGAAACAATGTGGTATTGATTTTTGGTTAAAAAAATAAGCACTACTGTGTTGGAGCTGTCGCTCGGCAACTTGCTGGTTTTCCTTTGGCACTAAGCCTTGGAGCTTTCTCCCCACGTTGGCGTGTACGTCTCCTGCACGGAGATGCCACGGCTTAGGCAGCTGCCCCTGGTGGCGGGCATGTGTGTGGTTTCTGGTTATTTGCTGTGCTAAGAATTCTTCTACACGGCTCCCTACATGTAGGAGCACTTTGCCACGGCTGGTCTGAGAAAGGGCGCTGCTGGGTCCAGCCTCTCCCCCATCCCCTCCCCTCCCGTCCCGTCCCCTCCCATCCTGTGACGGTTCACCGCCGTCTTCCCATGACTCTGTACTGGAGACTGTCTCTGGATCCGTTTGCAGGGCTGAGAGAAGCATAGCAGGGAGTCAGAGCCGCCTCCTTTGGAACTTAGCGTCTAGCCGGGAGACGAGGCGTGGACAGGCACAGCAGTGACAGAACACTCAAAGTGAAGCCTGGGTGGGGGGCATGGGTGTGGGAGCAGTTCTGAGACAGGAAAGCCGCACTCGCCTCGTGGCCCTTGTTTCTGGCTCAGGGACTTAGGCTGGCAAGCCCCTGTCCCTGGGAAGGCAAAGGCAGCGGCTTTGGAACTGCGTGTGTGGCCTCTTGACTTTTCTGGGCAGAAGTGCCAGTCTTCCAGGACTGGGTTCCTTGGGGTGCATTCCTGTGTGGCTAGCTGTGGGGGTTCACCCCCTGTTTTTCCTTCTGTGAGCTGAGAAGGGAGACAAGGGTCTCCCAAAGCCCCCAAGGCTCTGCTCCTGGTAAGGGCACCGTGTAGCTTTGTGCTGGGATGCTGGGAACATGGAGCCAGGCAAGTGGGGGGACAGAGAGCAGGCGCCCTGAGTCTGTCCTGGGCTGGTTCTAGGCAGGGCTTCCCGGGCATTTCGGTGGTTATGGGTCGTGGAGGTCTCTGTGAAAGCGAGACTCTAAGCTATCAGGTCTGGGGGGGCCTTGAGATTCTGTAGGAAGGAGGACTGAGTGAGGACGCGGGAGGGCTGTAGGAATTACATAGGAGTGTTAAACTGTGAGCCTCGGGTGACCTCGGAGTGAGGCTAGAGAGTTTTGGGGGTTTTCTGGGGAGCAGAGCTGGGCACATCTGGCGTCTCACTCCTCAGAGGAGAGTTGAGTGACTTCCCTCTGGGTCACCATTCCCCCGGGGTGTCCGCAAACCAAGTCCCAGCTGGCTGGTTTCTTGCAGCTGGTGGGGTTTGTGCTCGAGTTTTGACTGCAAGGTGGCAGGGGGAGCACGGTGATTTCTTGTTCTGAGGGACTGTGCCTTGCTTTGCAGGGCACTCAGCACCCGAGGCCGTGCCCACTAGATGCCAACATCCGCCTCTCTGATCACCGCCCTGAAGGCTGACCGCATTGTGCTGGGGCCGTGGCCTGGCCTCCCGGTCCCCAGGGCCTGCTCCCATGCCTGACACTGGGTGCGATCTTTGGGAGTGTGCGTGGTAGGACAGAAGGCAGCTGTTGGGTGCAGTGGCACAGGCGACCCTGCCTCAGGGAAAGGGGTCTTTGGGTGCCTCTGTTGGTGGCACGTGCTGGGGACAGGAGCACTCGGAGGGGGCAAGAGCCAGGAAGTGGTGGGGCACCCGCTCGATCCTCTCCTAGCGGGGCTGTGATGTGGGGATTGGAGGTGTCCTTTTCAGGACGTGCAGCTTGCAGGCAAGGCCTGTCTTTGCCTTCCCTGAGCCCCAGGGCCTGCCACAGAGGAGGTGTCTCGTAAGTGTTGGCTAAAGGGATTGTTGGGGTGCAGGGGGGACCTGTTGAGGTGCGGGAGGGGAGCTATTGGGGTACAGGAGGGGAACTGTTGGGATGCAGGGGTGACCTGTTGGGGTGTAGGAGGGGAACTGCTGGGGTTCAGGAGGGGAACTGGCTTCTTCCAGAAGCTCCCCAGTAGGGTCCCTTTGGTTCATTGATGACTGCGTTTATAATGTGAGCCGTCACTCCTGCCCAATACAGTGGCTTGTTCGTTCATCCAACACATATTTATTGAGCACCTGCTATGTTCCAGGCACTGTGCTGAGTGAGAGGCCATCTAGTAAGCGAGGTAGGCACTGTCCCAGTGATGGAGCTGGGGTGCTGGGGGAACAGACATCAATCAAGGGAGAAAATTAGAGCGGCAGGAAGTGCTCCTCGGGAAGGGTGTGTGGTGCTGTGCATGTGCTGAGAGGGCTCCTGTCTGCCCGAGGTGGAGGGAAGGGAAAGGTAGGTCAGGGAGGGCTTCCTGGAGGCTGTGGCATTGGAGCCAAGAGCCATTGAACCGTGGTGCATCCAAGGCAGCACTCGGGGCAGGGGTCTGCCCCAGGAGGAAGTCTTCTCTTGGAGGACTTGATCTGGCCACACACAGGAGAAACGAATGTTTTGTCAGGGGTCCTTGACGTTCATGATTCCGTGCTCCTTCTGTTTCGGATCCCAAGAATGTGGGGCGCACTCTCTTCCAAAGGTTTGTTCTTGCCAGCTTGTCAGGTGGGCCCCCGGCTCCCCCAACTCGTGGCAGCCTCGTACACAAGGAACAAAATGCCGCCTGCCTCCGTGTTGTCATGTTGTCAGCTGCAGACTGGACGTCGTCATGTATGGGGTTGCCCCTAGCTGGTCTCAGGAAGAAGGTGGCCAGGCCTTTCTTCCTTGTCTCTTGGCCTGGACGCCCAGTGGGCACTGGGGGCACTGGGAACGCCTGTCCAGCATCCTGGCCACTCACAAGCCTGGCAGTGGGTGGTGGCCACACAGGAGGTGAACTGGCTGGGAGGAAAACCTGGGTCTCCCACGGAAGATGGGGATCCTGGCACTGACTCACCAGTGCCTGTTTCTGCAGGTAGGCCTTCTTTGGCCCTGAGTCAGTGGACAAAGTCTAGAGTGCGTCAGTGAGAGGAAGAGCAGGTGCACGGGCCCTCGGGTAGTGAGGGCAGTACTGAGGCCTGCTGTGAGACCAGCACGGAGGCCAGGGTTGTAGGTCCTCACCGAGGGGTGAGGTCAGGGTGTAGGATCAGGTTAGCTCCTGCGGCAGCGGAAAGTCGCCGGAGTGGGGGGGGCTAAGGGCTGACAGGATCAGGCGTGTATTCGGGGTTGTTCTGGGGGTTTGTATGTAAGCAAGCCTGTGACCTAGTTCCACCTGCGCTGTGAGACCAGGGTTCCTCTGTGTCCTCGGTGCCCTTGACCAAGCCCCATAGTGGTCTGCATTTTCGGGCTCCCTGTCTGGGTCGGCCGACCTGGCCTTCAGAAGCAGATGGAGTCAGAACACCTTCGGGTGATGTTTGCATTGCTCTGCCACAGTAAATCTTACTGAAATGACCTATTTTTCTTCCACCTCACTCTTGCATGTTTTATGAATGGATGATAAAAAAGTGTGGCAGGGTCATTTGTTTTAATTTCCTCCTGACACCTGGGCTTGTGTTTGGTGGCAGCTGTCCCGATGCTGGCTGGGAGTCAGCCTGCAGGCCGCAGAGTGGCCCCGGTCCCAGTCCACACCTGGCTCTGCCGGGAGTGACGGAGCAGCCGGGCCAGCGTGCCCCCGCCCCGTGAGGTGTGAGCCCCTCTGGCACGTGGAACCGGAGGCTGGGTCGGGCTGGCGTGGGGTCGGATGCCTGTCTGCTTGGCCGGGTCGCTGTGAGAGTGACGGGCTCCGAGCTACCAACTTGAATACCCGGTCTCATTTTAATCAAGGATCTGCTTGTTAGATACGGGATGCAGCCAGTTAACTGTGCTCAGCTGCTAAGAGAAACATCAGGAGTTGAGACACCGCCTCATTCCTGCTGAAATGGCCCCAACTGAAAACAAAGCAAAACAGAGGGCGACAAGCGCAGCAGGGACTGGGGAGACTGGAACCCCTGTGCCCTGCTGGTGGGACTGTAAAGTGATACCGTCACTGTGAAAAACGGTTCGGAGCTTCTTCAAAACCTAGAAGTAGAGTGACCCCATGACCCAGCAGTTTCACCCCTGGGAACACACACCCTGAGCTCTGTGTCTCCCCACACACCCAGGTACGTGCAGTCTCGCGCTCGGCCGTCTCAGTGGGTGCCACGTGATCAGGGACCGGTGGTCCTGAAGGAAGACGTCCAGCTGCATGGCAGGCCCTGGTGAAAGACCAGGCTCCCGGCACTGATGGGGCACCAGCAGAGACGTTCCAGCAGACAGGTGTAGTGCTGGCGATGCCCACTCGTCTGTGCTAAGAAATTTGAAAGGCAGCTGCCTGGCCCGATGAGTGGAAAAGATCTGTGTTGATGCTCATTGCAGAGAAATGGGATCCAGTAGAATGTGGACGTTATCAGAATGTATCATTAATACCACAGGACGGTGAGTGTGCTGCAGACCGCTGGAAAGCAGTCGCGGCGGCGCATCAGCAGGGCATGGCCGGAAGGTGGTCAGGCCGCGCTCAGAGAGGGTGTGGGCGAGGGCAGCACTGCTGGTGGCAGGTGCATTTCAGCTGAAAGCAGAGAGTGCCAGAAAGATGTGTACCTTCATTGATTATGCAGACACTTGACTGTATGGGTTGTAACAAACAATGATAGCACTGGGAGCGTGGGGATCCCAGAACACCCAACTGCGCTCCCTTAGAGCTTCTGTGGAGACCCAGAGGCACTTGCTGGAGTGGGACAAGTGACACTGTGGTTTAAAGTCAGAACAGTCTGTGTCGGGGTTGTATCCTTTTGCCTTACTTGTTCAATCTGCGTGCTGAGTAGATAGAGAAGCAAGGCTATTGAAGAAGAAGATGGCATTAGGGTTGGAGGGAGCCTCATCATTAACAGCCTGCAAGATGCAGACGACACCGCCTCACTTGCTGAGGGTGAGGAGGACTTGAAATACTGATGAAGAGCAGAGAGCACAGCCTTCAGTGTGGGCTGCACTTCAGGAAAACCCAGATCTTCACCACGGACCAATAGGCGACATCGTGATAAACAGAGAAAAGATGGAGTTGCCAAGGATTTCATTTTACTTGGATCCACAGTCAAGGCCCGTGGAGAAGCAGTTCAGAAATCAAGCTGTGTATTGCGTTGGACTTACCTGCTGCAAAAGATCTCTTTAAAGTGTTAAAAAGCAAAGATGTCACCTTGAGGACTAAGGTGCACCTGACCCAGAGCCATCGTATGTGTGTGAGAGCTGGGCAGTGGGTAAGAAAGACAGAAGGAGAATCAGTGCCTTTGAATTCCGGTGCTGGTGAAGAATACTGAGGGCACCGCGGATGGCCAGAAGGACAGACAAGTCTGTCCTGGGAGAGGTGCCGCCAGAGGGCTCCTTGGAGTTGAGGATGGTGAGGCTGGGTTGGTCTCATGTGCTTTGGACTTGGTGTCGGGAAGGCCCAGTCCCTGGAGAAGGGCATCATGCTTGGTAAAGCGGAGGGTCCGCAACAAAGGGGAAGACGTCAGTGAGATGGGCACGGGGGCTGTGACGTGGCCCCCACCACAGCAGTGGCGGGGAGGGCGGCCCAGGACAGCGCCGTGTTCCGTCACCTGTGCCGAGGCTCGCCGTCCCCCTCGGTGGCCCCTCACGGCAGCAGTGCTCGTTGCAGACCCCTCCACAACAGCCCGACCGCAGGGATGTCCGGCTTGCCGTCTGGAGCGGGAGCGTACTGGAGTGCGGGCCTGGTGGAGTGCTGCCCGGCCGCAGAGGACAGTGATGTGTCAGCGAGAGAGGCTGTGAGGTGGGGGCCTGGAGAGCGTGCTGCTGAGGGAAACAGGTCAGGCACGTGAGGGCAAAGGTTCTGGGGTCCCTGTTTCTAAGAAGACAAGAGCAGATCAATGTGGGGAGACTAGGGTTTGTTTCTGGTTACCAGGGAGGGGACGGGGTCAGTATGCTTTAGAACTTCGAGTGTCGCTCCTCCTGTGGTGGGAGATGGTGCTCCCCGTGACTGAGACACCTCCAAGGGCACGGTCACAAAGACAGCGCTGACAGATTGTGGTACGTGCCGCCAGCGTCAGCGAACAGTGTCTGTGGAAGTCTGTGAAGACTTGGGTGTGCAGTTTTCCAGCACCAGTGATAACAGTGAAGACTGTCTGTTTGGTTTATAAGTAAACATGCATAGATATGTACAGGAAGATATATGTGAGTGACTGTAGGCGTGTGTATGTATGTGTGTGCATGCTTATGTAGATACATAAATGTGCATAGATGTGTACAGGAAGGCGTATGTGAGTAACTTAGGCATGTGCATGCACGTGTGTGTGTTTATATAGATACGTAAATACGCATAGACATGTACAGGAGGGCGTATGTGAATGACTGTAGGTGTGTGCCTATGCGTGTGTGTGTGTTTGGTTGTATAGAGACGTGTGCATAGATATGTACAGGAAGGAGTGTATGAATAACTGGAGGTGTGTGCCTGTACGTGTGTGTGGTTATATAAATACATAAACATACCTAGATATGTACAGGAAGGTGTATATAAATAGCTATAGGTGTGTGTATGTACGTGTGTGTGTGTATGTGTGTGCGCGTGCGTGCTGTATATATTTTCAAGTGTAAAATAAAGCCACAAGGGCCACAGTTGTGGATACTTTACTTTCGGGACACGACCGGTCACCTCGCAGGAGTGGAGTGCTGCGTTTGAGGGCTTAGGGCAGCTTTTGTCAGTGGGCACAGCATACCTCACAAAGACAGCGTCATGCATCCTGGCTGGGTGCGGAGAGTCTGGGGTCTCCAAGGCTTGTGAGCAGCCATGTGAGACACAGCTGTTGGTCTCTGCTCATCCGGAGCTAAAGAGAAAGGAGGAAACTAAAGGCTCCGGGAGAAGGCAGTCTGCAGAGCCAGCAGTCCGCATGAGCAATGGCACTGCCTGCCTGAGACGAGGAGAACTAGGTGGTGCCTGCCTGCCAGTTTAGACCTCACCAGCCAGACACGTCACAGACGGTCCTGGGACGAATGAGAAAAAAATGTAGACGAAAACTCAGACGCCTGAAACAGGCCGGACCGACTGGACCAGCAGAGACTAGAGGACTGTGGAGTCCGTCACCCTGAGATGCTCTCTGAACTGGGGACTCAAACCATCCCTGGGGGTCACCTTTCAGCCAAATGACAGATTGGCCCATAAAGTAAATAAAATCAATTGTGAGTACTGTGCTTCTCAAAGTAACCAAGGCGACGCTAACTGGTAAACATTCAGCTTCCACCACAGACGGGAAGGCCAGGGGACCGGCAGCTAGACTGACGGGGACAGGCCGGCCAGCAGAGGCGGTAATGAGAACCTGGAAACGTTGTGAGTGTGTAGCCACTGCCGCTGAGCCGTCTGCATAAAAGCCCAAACCCGTCTCGCAGGTGAGCGGATCCCAACTCACAGCGACCTATAGGACGGAGTGGGACTGCCCCGCAGGGTTTCCAGGGAGCCCCTGTGGGTTTGAACTGCCAGACTTGGTAGCTGCCGTGGCGCTTACCCACTGTGCCAGCAGCGTTTCCAAGCAAAAGGTACAGAAATTGTTAAGTGAGAACCTAATTTCCCACATAAACTTTCACCAAAAACACAGTAAAACATTAAAAAACTGAAACAAATGAAGCCCCGTGGAGGGCAGGTCTACTCTGGCCCACAGGAGGTCATGTGAGTCAGAATCGACTCACCAGCCACAGGGTTTTGTTAGGTGGAGACCAGCTCCCTCGAGGCAAACCACGGTCTCCTGTTTGGTGATGGGTCAGATCTTCGGAGGACACCAGCCTTCAGTGGCCGTGAAACCCAAACCAAGCTCTTGGCGGTGGCCCTCCTGAGTGGCTGTTCTGGTCAGGCCTGTCCATATTTCCAGCTGGTCCTGCCACTGTCGATCTCACTGTGGCCCCGGATGGTATGTGTATCTGTGGGTCCTTGCTTATGCTGTGCCCCGCCTGGAGCACGGTCCCCCAGTTTGATTTCCTGGTGAAGCCAGGCCCACCCCTCTGGTCCCCTCTAAGCCGTCTGTCCCCTCCAGGCAGAAGCTGTACTGCCCCTGGGCCTTTTGGGGCACGCAGTTTGCTTCTGTTTATCAGAATATACTCTTTCCAGTTTTATGTGCGTTGTGGAAACTCACCGTATAAGATGTATTAAACAAAGACGAATCCAAAGAGTAAGGTGCTGATCTGCCCGGTGCTCCTTGGAAACTCCGTGGGGCAGCTCTGTTCTGTCCTGCGGGGTCCCTGGGAGTCAGAATCGACTTCGCGGCAGTGGGGTTGGTGTGGTTTCCGTTGTTGTTGGAAAACTCCGCCATGGAAAACCCCAAGAAGCTCAGCTCTGCCCTGTCACACGCGGGGTGGCTGTGACGTGGAGGTGACTCAGTGACAGCTGATTTGGTCTGTGGTGTCCTCTCTCTGCCAAGGCATCGTGATGTCAGCCGTATGGACACCAGTTTTTCTTGTCGTCGCTCCTGCTTTTTCCCCATTTACCTGGAGATTGTGAGCTGGGTGACCGTTGCACGGTTGTGCCCAGGCTTACAGTGCTGTCCTTGGGGTTGGACAGAACACATCCCGTCCCAGCAAGTCACTTCTGGTGTTGTGACCATGCCTGGGCCTCAGGGCCTTGGGGCCTTTGGGCTGGGACGTTGGCTTTCTGTTTTTGTGGGCCCGGTGCCTGGCATCTGACTAGGGGGTTCCTGGGAGTGTTTCTTGGCTCTTACCTCCTCCTGATGTCCCCAGAGCTATGCCTGTAGCTGAAGGCATCTCGGTGGGAGGCAGGCCTGGCGGTCGGCTCCCATGAAGAGGATGCCTAGAAGGCCCTCAGGCACAGCAGTTCTGCCACGTGGGTCCCCGGGATTTGGACTCGACTCGGCAGCAACTATCAGCAAGAGACTGTGTTTAGAGGTCTCAGGTGGGTGAAGGAAGCCCAGTGGTGCAGTGGTTAAGTGCTACGTCTGCTCACCCAGAGGTTGGCAGTTCAGACCCACCTGGCACTCATTGAAAGCTCTCTGGCGCAATTCTACTGTGATGTACAGGGTTGCTGTGACTTAGAATCGACTCAGCAACACCAGGTTTTTGCGGGCTGGGGCGGATGGTTAATCGGCTTGGCTGCTAACCCCAAAGCTGAGGTGTGGGACAAACTGGAGTTGCCTCTGAAAAATCTGCCACTGAGGCCCCCCCAGCGCCCCGCTGACTCTCTGACCCATGTGGGGCCACTAGGGGTCAGGGTCCCCCCTTCTCCCAGAAGGGAGTCCCAACAAGCCACCCTGATGTCGTTGTGCCTTCAGAAGTCAAATCCAAAGGCCTGGGCAAGAAGAGACTGGTGCGTTGGGTGGAGAGGGAGACAGGAAGGCCACACAGAGATGGTGGCATTGTTGCCTGCTTGTGAGTGGCTTCCAGGCTGGCAGGGAGGGGCCAGGTGTCCAGGTGGACAAGAAACTGCTGGTGGTGGTGACGAGAGCCACTCTGGTGGGTGTGGAGGTGCCACAGGCTGGGGCTGGCATGCCTGGCTGCGAGCTGTGCAGTCACCCGTGTGACAGCATGTGTGGCCGAACTGCGCTGGGGCCTGACTCCAGATGCCTGACCCCCGTGCCCTCAGGAGGGTTTCATGGCGCTGAGTCTGGGCCTGAGAGCTACGGAAACACGGGAACAAAAGCCTGAATTTAGTCATACATGCATGTGCTGGGTGACCAAATGTTCACACATGCATGTGCCGGGTGAGCAGGAGTTCATACATGTGCGTGCTGGGTGGCCAGGTGTTCATACATGTATGTGCTGGGGCACCAGATGTTCATGCATGGGTGTGTTTGGTGACCAGGTATCCATAGATGCACGTGCTGGGTGACCAGGTGTCCGTACATGTGCGTGCTGGGTGACCAGGTGTTCACAGATGTGTGTCCTTGGTGACCAAGTGTTCATACATGCATGTGCTGGATGACCAGGTGTCCGTGCATGTGTGTGCTGGATCACCAGGTGTTCATACACACATGTGCTCGGTGACCAAGTGTTGGTACATACGTGTGCTCAGTGCCTGTGTGTTCACAGCACACCTGTTATGTGTCAGGCTCCGTGTTGGTCCTCACGGAGCTCCGAGTTTGGTGTTGAAGTGTAGGGTGGCGAGCTGTCCTGGTTTCCCTGGGACTGGGGGGTTCCTAGGAGTGTGGAATTGTCAGTGCTAAAACTGAGGAAGTCCTGGACAAACTGGGACAAGTTGGCCACTCCAGTCAGACATAAACATAGATGCTGTCATCCAGGGACACAGGGACCAGAACCCTGAAGGCAGGCTGAGGGGCTGAGAGGAGGGAGTGCGTGGCTGATCGCCCCGGGGCTGGAGGTCAGCAGGAGCTTGGCAGGGTGGGAATGGGGCTCCCTGGAGACCACACTCTCCTTCCCTCTCGTTTTTCTGTGCCAGCTCCCCACCCCCAGGCTCACTCTCTGGGCATGGCACTTCCAGGGTGCTTGGGCGCTGTCTGCCCGAGGTTTACTCTCCAGACGAAGTGGAGTTGGCCTGCTGGGTCAGCTGTGACAGGCGCGCAGTGTCTGTATGTGTGGCAAGGCAGAGTGGGGCGCCTTCCCCTGTGGTGCTGACTGAGGTGGCCAGACAAGGGGAGGGACTTTCTGCTGGTGCATCCACATCTACTTACCGTGAAATTGCCGGGGGCTAAATTAGAGATTGCCCACCCCACCGCCGTTGCCCGAGCTCCACCCCCAGGCCGTGGGATCCCCACTCGTGGTGTCTCCCCTCAGCACGTGGTTGCCTGTCTCCCCAGAGTGCTGGGCGCCGTGCCGGGCACGCATGCTGCGTTGAACCCGGGCCCAGCACGTAGGAGCTGCGCCCAGCCACCCTGGAGCCAGCCTCGAGCTGGAGCATTCTCACCCAGGGCTGCAGAGATCGGGGGGTCCGTTCAGTCGGCAGAGCCTTGTTCACCCCGCCAGGGCTCCCCTCAGGTGGCGGACCCTGGGGGGCTCCCCTGCTGAGTGCTCCTCTGGAGCTTTGGTCCCCAGAAGTTGCAGGCGGGCTTGGGAGAGTCAGATCTTGCACCCGTCTCCTGGAAAAGCCGTTGAAATGCCGTTGACTTGGGAAAGGAGGGGAGACAGAGGAAGACCCCTGGAGTGGCCTGCGCCTCTGTGTCCCTCAGCCAGCCCCAAAGCGCACGGCTGGTGCAGGGACACAGCCACGGCTGAGTGTCAGGTTGGGCCCGACAGGCTGTCACCGTTGCCTAGCCCCCTCCCCGCCACTCCTCAGTGCTGTGGGCGTCAGCAGAATGATTTTGATTCCTTAACGTGCTTACGGAATTCAACAAAAGCAAAACCCGCAAGCAGGCAATGCAGTGGAGAGTAGAGCTCAAAGCAGATGACTGTGTTTTTCAAACAGATGAAATTTTGCGAGGAAGGTTCTTTGTGTGACCCCACAGTCCTGATGCGGTGAAGCAGGCGCCCCCCCACTCCCCAAAGTCCTAAAGGCAGAAACGGCCGGGAGGGAGGGAAAGGCCCCCCGCTGGAACGTGTGTGCGCACGCACGTGGGTTCTATCAACATACGCACACTGATCAAGTTACATCTGCTTTTACCGTAAAAATTTTATGAACATGGGCATATGGCATGTTACCCTGCCAGGGAGTGTGTGCCTACACACCCTCCACACGGGAGGCCTGCCCGGCACTCCCTGAGTTCACGCAGACGTCAGTAGCCCAGAACCTCCTTTGCAGATGAGATCCCAGAGCATGGCTGTGGGTCAGCCCACCTCCCCCAATCCCAGCCCACCTCCCCCAATCCCAGCCCGCCGCCCAGTCTGATGGACACCACCCCCCCAGCCTAGCAGTTCCATCCCTCGCAGCCCCCACCCCCTAGGCAGCTGACTGCCAGCCCCTCTGCCTTATTAAAGCCACCGATCACTTTCTGAGCTTAACGCTGACAAGACTGGCCGCCCCCGTTCGATCCCCCTCCCCACCACCCAGCCAGGGGTGGGGATGCAGGCGAGGGTGCCCCAGCCCCCACCCACCCCCTGCTCCGTTGGATCGCACACTGCCTGGCAGCGATCAGTGAGGTCGCCTCGAGATTCCTTCAGCAAAGCCCTTGGCAGGGACACCAGGCCGTCACAGCTGCACTGAGCGAGCCCGCCACGACGGCGGCCCCCTCCAAGTGGCTCCATGGTGCAGGGGTGCGAGGCTGGCCTCTGGCTGGGAGGAGCCGCCTGCCGTCCCTGGCTGCCACGGCCTCCCCCGCTCTGAGATGTGGATGGTGCCGGTTCCAGCGCTGGGAGCCCGGCTGGCAGCGCGAGCGTCTCCGAAGGCCCGCCTCGTGCGTGCACCTAAACACTTCACTGAGCAATCTGTCAACACGTCAGTAACACATGTTTTGTAAAAAGCTTCCAGTGGGAGTAATGACTCCCACCAGGACTTCCAAAATGCTTTGAATTCAGCAGATTTCTATTGCGGGCATCCCCTGGGGTGCCTTTTACAATGCCTACATTTCAGAAATTTGAGCCACAGACCCCTGGGGGTTTCCTTTCATAATGCCTCAAAATGTAGGGTTATATTGTTGGGAGTCCCCATGGGGTCTTTATTAATACCTGAATTCTGAGGAACTGGAAATTACACAGGGCACTGCAGGGGCCCAGATCCACACCAGGAGGAAGAGAAAAACTCTGTGGGGAGATTTTTTCCTTCATGCAAGAGTGAAAGAGAAGAATTTGCTAAAGGACAGAATTGAGTGTGTTTGAGCTTCCTTCATTTAATCTGCCTTCTAGAACGCTGCAGTGAAATCTACAACAGGGAAGGGGGAAATGACTTTTCTATTTTTAAATCTCACTTTGATATTTTAGGGACTGGAGTAGTTCTCTTTAACACCCCGTGTAGAGGAGGCATTGTTTAAAAATAAATTATTTTTCTTTTTGGTGGCGGACACACCTCGGCCTGGTCCCTCTGGCACTCCCCATCGCCATCAGAGCTGTCGGGCTCCCGGCCAGCGCTCCTGTCTCGTTGTCGTTAACTCCTGGGGTCCATTGGAGAGATGGGTTGTTGGCTCCTCGCCCCCTGTCGTCTGCCCCTGAGCACCGAAGAGGAGAAAATAACCCTTGGAAACTGTCCAGTCCCCTCAGGTTTCAGAACCTCTTCCTGGTCGGGCGTCGGACAGGCTGTGCTGAGGTGGTCTGCCACTTTCTGCAAGGCTGTCGCTGCTGAAGTTTGGAAAAGAGGGGTCGGTTGCCCTCCTGCGCTCAGACACACACACAGGCACGCATACACACATGCACATGCACGCACACACACACATGCCTATGCGCAAGCAAGCACACACACGCATACACACGCACACACCAGTGTCTGGGACCTGTTTCAGGCTTCACCATTGGCACACTCACTTTGGATACTTTTTTTTATTTTTTGAGTTACAGAATTTAGGCATGTTAGCCGTAGGGTTAATTTAAACTGCTTTCTCTTCTTTCTAAATACGGCACTTGGGCTGCTCAAGAGAAATCTCTGCATTTCTGTTCCAGGCTCATTGACTGGGACAAGAAAAGGACACTGGGCACCAACTGGCAGCCTCCCAGGCCAAGAGACTCAAGTAGCTGATAAGGCCCTCCCCTCCCCTCCCCGTCCCTCCCCTCCCCTCCCCTGTCCTCCTGCTGGAGTGACTGCTTCACGCAGGGGACTGGTGGGCAACTCACATTTCTCCCTGGGTGAGACTCCCAGACGGTGCTCAACCATCTGTGGTCCCGTGGGCCCCACCGAGGGGGGCCGCGGGGGAGGTGGCCCACCGGAGCTGCTCGGGTCAGACGCTCCCCCAGTGACGCTCCCACCCAGAGCAGACTCGTTAGCTGAGCGATTGCATTGTTGACTCCAGCTTCCGAGGTGGAGCTGGGGTGCTGCTGACGTGTCCCTGAGCTGGGGGTGACTGTGGGACCTCCTCTTCTCCAGACAGACACCAGTCTGCTGCTCTGTGGGAGAGGGACTGGGCCCCACCTGGCCTGCACACCTCCCCCAAGGCAGCAGGGAGGCTCTGGGGGTTGGTCGGCCTGCAGCCCGGGGTGGACCCAAGGGGAGGCTTTTCTGCCCAGGGTCCCTGCATGGTCCAGAGGGGGAGAGGGAGAGGAGGCCCTGGTCATGATTTGACATTTTTAGCCAAAGACCTTTGTTCAGACCTGTTTCCAAGTAGCTTTGGATTGGAGTGCTTTCTGCTTTTTTCCTTTCTCTCCCTCTTTTTTTTTAAACAATCCTGGACCTATTTTTCCTTTTTCTTTCAAAGTGATGAAATGGGATCTGACCCTGGGAGGCCCATTCTTGCCATCTCTTTCCTCCAGCTGCCCTCTCCTGCCTGACCAAGACGGCCTGCATTTCGCAGCAGCCTTTGGGTCTCTGGCCCTCCTCCCTCCCACTGCGGGTGTTTGGGGGCTGCAGATTCGGGGGGAGGCCAGAATTCCAGCCTGGGGCCTGGGGCCTGAGCGGCCACAGTGGCAACCAGCACTCCCTTGTCCCCTCTCGAGGACTCAGGCCCTCTGGTGGGAGGGGGATCCCTGGCCCTAGACTCTGGGCCGGCCTCTGACTGTGGTGGGCGTGAGTGTATGCTGTAAAGGACAGTAGGGAACCCCACTTCCCAGGAAGGCTGGCTTCCTCCAGGGACACCCTGAGCTGTGCACGCAGCGAGAACCTCTGGAATTTCCATTTCACAGGGTGACGTTGTAAGAGCCCCCTCCCCCCCACCCAGAAAAAGAAAAGCCACCTCAAACCAAGCAATAGTAATGCCTTCTTGGAAACCTCAGAGTCAACGGTGAAGACCCTACTTTGGGGGAAGAAATCAGAAACTCAGATTCTTTACAGAAGCTCCTCAACTGGCTGGAACCAGGGGCAGCCCCCTCCAGCCTCCGAGCGCCTGACTCCGGAGAGGGCGGGGCTGGAGGAGAGGCCCTTGAGGCCCAGGGGTGTCCAGGCCGGGAGGCCAGAAGCCCTCCTCGATGCAGTGGTTTTGTTTTATTTTGTAGACCTCGACGCTTCTGCCACATTTATTTATTTCTTTCCAAAGGGCTATTTTTGGCATCTGCCCGGGCGCCTTTGTAGCAAAGCCCCCTTTTCTAGAATTTCCTTTCCTTTATTAGAGTTACAGCTCAGCTTTGTGCAGCCCCTGGGGGAGCTGGCCAGCCGCTGGCAATTTCTCTCAGACACCCAATTACCCCTGACGTCAGTGCCGCCTCGCCCTGCTCCCCTGGGTGCCTGCATTTTTTCCTTTGTAACGCTAATAGCTGACTAGCTAAGTGCCTGTCGGTTCCTTGGCAGAGGAGTTGATTGTGTTTTCGGCTGGATACTAAATCCAAAAACTATGTAAAAATGTCAATAGGTGAGTGCGCATTGATTTTGGTTAGTCACAGTGATATTTGAGCCCCTTTGGGGACTCTGTCTGGGGAAGTATTTTACAAGAAAGATAATATAACAGAAAATTACTGGAGCTCCACGGGTCTCTGGTGGGTTTCTTAGGGGCCTGCTAAATTGCTGTAGAATCAACAAATGCTTTATTAATCTAAATTTGTGGTTTTGTTCTTCATTCTCTTCAGAAGGTTGCAGTTTTAATGATGCAGGCGGCTCTGGCGGGGAGGCTGGCGGCCGCACCTTGGCTGTCGGGCCGGGTACCCTGGCTGGTAATGAACTCCCGGAGGATTCTGGGAGCAGGGCGGCCGTGTTCCCAGCCGGCTGCCTGGGGAACGTGGGGCGGGCACCAGGCCCGCCGCTCGCCAGGCCAAGGTCTGCGTGAGCAGATAAAGTGGAGGCCGAGGGCCGGGAGCAGCCGCGCCGGGCCAGGCTGACTGGGAGAGGCTGATAAGGGCCCAGGAGGGGCCCGAGCGGGCAGCGTGGCACTGCCAGAACCCTGACGGGGTATCAGCACTGGCAAAGAAAGTTAAACACCGCCGGTTCCGGGGGACGGTTGGCGGACCTGTGGAGAAAGATAATGGTAATTGATGGAATCAGAGTCGCAGCTCAGTTGTGTTTCTTCTTGGCAATTAATTCCTCCTCCCCAACTCCTAGCCCCCTCGTGCTCTGAGAGCCCAGGATGCCCTGTGAGCAGCCTGCACATGCTGATAATCAGCACACGCCCTCCTCGCTTTGGGGGCATGTGGCCAAGGAGAGACACAATTAGAGACCAGGTTTTAAAAAATATATTACAGACAAGTTGGAAAAGAAAATCCCACTGAAAAGTTAAGGACGCATCATTCTGGGGGCCCCTCTGATCTTGCTCAGAAGGGAAGGAGGAAAATTGATGCCTTTGTGAGCAAACGGGGTGTTGTGTCTCCCGGCTGCCCGTGCTCACAGTCCCCCAAACGGCACTACCGGGGAGACGGCCAATAACGGACCTGGCCTGTGACCCCCCCCAGCCCCGCCTGCTCTGCAGCGTCCGTTCCTGCCATCTGCCTTTTGTCCCTTGAAAGGCTGCTGTGTACCCAGTGAGCTGACCAGGCTGTGACCTGTCACCTCGGGCCCTACCACTCTCTGGGTGAAGCTTTCAGTGGGGTTTTTGTGTGTCAAGGACAGTGCACACACGCCGGCACAGACCAGCTTGCAGAAACACGCATGAACACACAGTGCCGCACACGTGCCTGCTGCTTGCCGAGTGGGGGCAGGGTGCCCCGGGGAAGCCCTTCGACAGCTCCATGAATCGAAGCCAATAAATGCTCTAAGAAATTGCCCTGGACTCTGAAATTAAAGTCAGGGTGCAGTCAAACCGTGTGGCAGTCCTGCGTGCAGCGCAGAGGCCTCGTCGCAGAAAGGCCTTCTGGGTGCTTCCGCCTGGGGCCCAGCCTGCACTGCAGCGTCCTGCGGGAGGGCTGGTTCACACTGGGGGACAAAAAACACGTGTGACTCGTCCCCTTCCTCCAGTTCTCTGGTCTAGAGACAAGCTGGAAGGTCCCGGGCACAGGCTGTCTCTGCGGAGATGTCAGCTCTTCTGACCCGGAGCCCCGTGGCCAGGACTGACAGAGTCCCATTCTTTTCTAGTGGCGGATGCCCACACCACCCCACCTTGACGAGGGGCTGAAACTAGCCCTGCCCGGAAGTGGGGAGCTCCTGAAGGCTGAGGGCAGAGAAAGGTCGTGGGCAGGCCCCTCGCCAGCCCTGCCTCCCTGCCGCTGCGTTCCTGTAGCAGCCCAGGGTGGCTGCCCTCAGCTTTGTCCCTGTGGCCAGACAGGGTCGGTGACTTCTGAGCTGTTGCGGTGGCACTCAGCACCATCCCGAATGGCCCCACAGACTGGCAGCTGTTTTGGGAGCCTGGAGAGGAGGGAGAGGCCGTCCTTTGTCCCTGGGAGGGGGCCTCCTGGGGGCTGGGCCTGCGTGGCAGGCAGCACATTAACCTTCCACCCCGTGGAGGGGTCTCGCCTGAGGTCAGGTACATAATGAGGCTGGGTCCTGGTTGTCCCCTGCGGGGCTCTGGCAACAAAGGCCCAGTCAGGATGCGCGGTGGGGGGTGGGGGAAGGTGCGGCGCAGCTGGCTGCAGGCCCAGGTTCCTTCCAGCCTCGCCGCTGCCCGGAGGGGTGAGGGGAGAGTCCCTGGGGGCTGGTCTCTGCTCCCACAACCCCAGAGCGGGGAAAGCACCCGGAGAGCCAGGCTGGTGGGGTTGGTGCTGTGGGATCCGGTGCCCTGGGGAGTCCTCCGTTGGGGGCCTTCCCTGGCCCCTCATTTCACTGCCTTTGTTTGCATCACAGGCTCTGTGTGGCCCAAATATTTAAATCGGAGGCTTTGGGCCTTTTGTGTTAATAATGTGACCTGTCGTGTCAGGACCAGTCACCAGATTTAGCCCTCTCAGTGAAGGTTCTATTGGCTTGATGAAGCTGGAGGTGTCTCTCAGTGGGGTGGGCTGGGGGCGTCCCTCGGTGGAATGGGCTGGGGGTGTCCCTTGGTGGAATGGGCTGGGGGTGTCCCTCGGTGGTGTGGTCTGGGGGTGTCCCTCGGTGATGTGGGCTAACGGGGTCCCTCAGTGGTGTAGACTAAGGGGGTCCCCCAGTAATGTGGGCCAGGGGGTCTCCCAGTGGGGTGGGCTGGGGGCGTCCCTCGGTGGAACAGGCTGGGGGGGTCCTTTGGTGGGACAGACTAGGGGTGTCCCTCTGTGGTGTAGGCTGAGGTGGTCCCTTGGTGAAACCAGCTGTGGGTATCTGTCAGTGATACAGACTAAGGGGGTCTTCCATTGGGGTGGGCCGGGGCGTCCCTTGGTGGAGCGGGCTAAGGGGGTCCCTCAGTGGTGCAGGTGGCACCTAGAGAAGCTGAGGGTCTGAGCCCATGCAGAGGTGCTTCTGAAGACGGCCCTGCTGGTCTCCTTCTGAAAAATCAGGGTTTTTGTAAACCCTGTGGCCCATAACACAGAGTCACCGTGAGTCTGAGTTACTTGTCTTGATGATGAGGCTGGGGGAGCAGGTAGGAGACACCCCTTCTTCGAGGGAAGGAGGAAGGAGAAGCAGCAGTTTCTAGGGTGCTTGACTCTTCATTGTCTCTCGGAGAGATGGCAGTCTGCTCCCCTTTCTACCAGCGTGTGCTGCGGAGGCCTGCCCAGGGTGCGGGTTTTTAAGGGCTTCTTTCCTGGCTCCACCGCTTGCAAAATCGGTGACTCTGGACACGCTAGCAGACACACCCGCGCCTCTGTTCGCTCCTCTCTAACGTGAAGATACTGCTGCTGCGCAGAGGCCTGGTGGTGCAGTGGTTAAGCGCAGAGGCCTGGTGGTGCAGTGGTTAAGTGACACAGCCGACAGCCCACAGCCTGGCCGGTCCGGGAACTCGAGTCGCTGCTCCGTCCTCCTGCGTCACCGTGGGTGGGAACAGACTCAGTAGCAGTGAGTTTGGGCGGGTGGTTTCCTAGCACCTACCTCACCTGATTGTTGGGAGAATGCACCTCACCAGTACAGCTCTTCTCTTTGGGATTCTTATCTGACCCTCCAGGCTCCGGAGCTGGGGCTCTGGCTTCCCGGCCGGACACAGTCACTCTGTGAGGGGTGCTCAGTGTCACTTTCTGGGGCCGGGGGTGGGGTGGGGTGGGGAGGCCTGCACGGTGGGGACGCATCAGGGCGGGCAAGGTGTTGTCCTGGGCGGAGTGTCTGGCTGTAGGTAGGTGTTGGGTGCTTTTGGTTTGCTGGTAATGAATCCTGGAGACTTCTCTCTTCCCAGGAAATTAGATGAAACTTTGTATTTTCAGACACTCAAGGCGACTTTGTTGCTAGTTGCTTCCCAGCCGGCTGCACTGGCTGGTGACCTGCATACCTGAAGACACAGGTCGACAGTCACTGGTGTGCTCCGGTCTGTCGCTGGCTGCCTCCTGGTGAGCCCACAGACCTAAAATCGCTATGGAGCCCAGGTCCGTTGCTGGCTGCGTCTCCTGTGACGCTGTGTATGACAGAGTGCAGTGTAGTCTGGTCCTGTGGCGTCTTCCCCACTGCCGTGTGCTCAAACTCACTGTGACAAACGCCGTGCGTTCGGAGGGACTACCAGCTCTGAAGGTTTACCTTCCAGCATCCTCTTGGACAAAATTGTGTTGCTCTTCATAGGGTTTTCTTTGGCTCATTTTTAGAAGTCGATTGCCAGGCTTTTCTTCCTAGTCTTAGTCTGGAAGGTCCACTGCAGGGTGTCTGTCATGGGTGACCCTGCTAGTGTTTGAAATACCCCGAGCACAGCCTCCAGCGTCAGGGCAGCATGCATGCCAGCATGGCACCGTAGTCTGGCAGACGGGCGGTGGAGGAATCGATAAACCAAAACAACCAAACCCAGTACCGTCGAGTCATTTCTGACCCACAGGGTCCTACCGGACAGAGAGCATTTCTGCCCCGTGAGTTTCCAGGGAATGACTGCGGGGTGGCTTCAGTCTGCTGACTGGTTAGGAGCAGTAGCTGTCCAGTGCTCCGCGCCAGGGTCCCAAAAAGCTATTAGAAGGAACCGAATCTGGCCGTCTTGTGGCGGTGGCCCCAGCGGTGCCTGCCGTGGATAGAAGATGCCAGAGCCCTTCCTGGAAGGAGGAGGGAGGAGGGCAGAGCATCCTTTCCCAGCCCTCTGAGGCTGGCTTGGGCCCTGGGTGTGGAGAACCTGGTGCAGGTGAGGCTGGGAGGGTGGTCAACCCTCCCGACCCTGAGAGGTGCGCAGGCAGGGCATGAGCAGCAGCGCCCGACGGTGTCCTAGGGCCCCTTATAGATTCCCAGGGCACCCTAGAGCAGCAAAGCTTGGACGGTTTTACCACGCGGGTGAAACGTGTCCAGTGCTGTGAGAAGCAGTGAGTGATGCAAAATTGTGAGTGCTGCTGAGCGCTGCTGTGCATTGGAATTGAGTCAATGGCAGGGCTTTGGTTTGGTTAAGAGTTTGTATGAGTCAAATTCTACTGAAAATGTCCTGATTAATTAGCATTCAGTGGAACCCTCTCTATAATCTTGTCATAAAATGAAGACTTGGGTTTCATTGTGTGCACTCATGTTCTTCCACGCATCGGATTTTATTTATGCACTCATTTTGTGGGGACGGAGTGCTGTGTGCCAGGCACTGTGTGTGGCACTTGGTAGTACTGAGCAGAATAAAGAACAGCTGCTGGCCTCCTGGGGGCCTAGTGTACCTGGACCCCAGAACCGAGGGAGGCAGAGGTTTGCTCCTGGAAGCAGGGCTGCTGGTGCAGAAGGCAGGCCTGGGGCCCAGACCGCTAAAACCAGGAAGCCCCACTACAGTCACTCACATGCACGCTTCTGTCGTTGCCCCCACACAGCAGGGCTGTGTGTCCTGACAGCCTTGATTCTGATCTCTGTTGTGCTGCTTGTAACTTGTGACCTTAACCTCTGAGCCTCGTTTTTCTCACCTGTAAAATGGGATGGTAGCACGCACCTCATAGGATTGGTGTGAGGACTCCGTGAACTGGTCCCGTGAAGCGCCGACAGCCGCGCTCAGGCAGAGCAAGCGTGTGAACAGCTGTGGGGGACATTACCGCCGGGTCGTTAAGTTCACTGATGAGCGCGATGGTTCTGCTGACTCAGACAAGCAAGCGGACGAACCATCATCTCTGCCCTCGTGGGACTCACGGAGGAGTTCCCTGACTGTTTTTCATTTGTCTGTTCAAGAAATACTTGTCGAACACCTCCTCTGTGCTGGCTGGTGTCGTCGTGGTTAAGTGCTTGGCTGTTAACTGGACCGTCAGCAGTCACACTTGTTAGCCACCCTGTGGCGGGAAGATGGGCCATCTTCTTCCACGACGATCACAGCCTGGAAGCCCTATGAGACAGTCCCACTTTGTCCTGTACTGTCTCAAAGAGTCCAAATGGACTTGGCAATAATGGGTTGTCTTTAAACAGATGTGTGCCAGGTGCTGTCCTAGGCTCAGGACACAGTGGCGACTGGAGCAGCTCTGGCCCCTGAGTTTTGGAGGCAATCTCTTCATTTGTAGTGTGTCCCTGGACAGAGGGACAGTATTGCCTTCTGGAAGAGATTGCTTCAAGAGGATGGGCCAGGGACCTGCTGGAGGGGGACACCTCACTCTCCTAGAGAGGATGGGACAGGGACTTCCTGGAGGTGGTCACCTCAGTTCCCTGGGAGAGGCGTGGAGTAGGTGGGTCCAGCCTGGGGCCTGGGCAGCTGAGCTGGAGCCACAGCCAGAGAGTGGCAGCTACTGGACTGGCCACTGGTGGCCCTGTACATGCAGGCATGCAAGGCACGTGGCGTCTCAAGTCAGACTGCGTTTGTCCAGGTTGGCCCGAATCTGCCTTCCATGGTGGCTGTCACACAGGCGGGTTTGAACCTAAAGGAACACAGTGGGAAGCAGCGCTACCCCTGGGGCCAGCCTCACTGCCCGCAAAGGAAAACCAGAGGTGCTCACTGACGAGTCAGGCTCATGGTCACCCAGGCGGGTGGGCCCTCCTGTCACATGAAGGAAGCTGAACGTTCTGCCAGAGGACGAGCTCAGACAGGGAAGTTGGTGTCTGTTGGATTTTAAAGCCCATGTTAGTTTGTGTCTCTGAGTACCAGAGCCTCGGTGGCACGGTGGTGGAGAGCTCAGACTGCCAGTCAAAGGGCAGCAGTCTGAATCACCAGCCCCACCTCGGACACGCTGTGGGGCAGTTCTAACCTGTCCTGCAGGGTCTCCGTGAGTTGGAACCAACTCTGTAGCAACAGGCTGTGAGGACCGACTGTCTGCAATAAAATTCCTCAGTCTTGATTCAAAGCTTTGGAAAAAGGGGGAGAGACCGAGGATGGGGGGGCTGTCTTAGAAACCTGGAAGCGGCTCTTCCTGACTCTGCAGCCGGGCTGCGGCAGATTGAGGTGGTTGGCAGGTGCCGCGCTCCCGCCTGTGCTGGGCTGGAGCTTGGTTCTGGAGTCGGCCCTGGGGGGCGGGAGGTGAGAGCCACGGGTCCAGGAGCCCCCCTGCGCCCCTGCAGCGCATGGCGAGCCTCAGGTGGGGCTTCCGTGCTGGGTTGTGGGCCTGGGTCCACTGTCATCTTGCCAGGCTGCCACCTGTGGTGGGCTCATGGACACTGTGTCCCAGGGAACCCTCCTGGGATGCTTATGGAGCGGGGGTGGGAGACGGTGAAAACATCATCCTTCTTCCTGGCTCACAAGACGTGAGATTGTGGCGGTTTGGGAGCAGCACCCTCGCACTCCACGTGGGAGACTGAGGCTGGGGTCAGCGTGCAGCAACCCTCGTCCGTGAGGCTTGCGTGCTGCTGTGAGAGGTTTCAGGGGGTCCCCACACTAAGGCTGACGAGGAAGAAGAGTCAGCCAGTGAAAACGCCAGGATCGCAGAGGTCCAGATGACGTCGTGGACCTAGCCCCGAGCTGGGCATGCTGTTGTTCGTGGGGTCACCAAGGGCTGGGACTGACCTGATGGCTGCTGACGGCTGTCAGGAGGAGGGCACTGCTGTGAAGGACCCTGCACAGGAGATCCAGGCCATGGGCAGCAAGGATTCTCAGCCCTGGGCAAGGCTGGGCCCCACGCCATGCCTGTGGCTCTCCAAAGTGGATCACCAGGCCTTTCTTCCTAGTCTGTCTCGGTCTGGGAGCTCCGCTGGAATCTGTCAGTACCGTAGCAGCGTGCAGGCCTCCACTGGCAGATGGGTGGCTGTGTCGAGGTGCCGTGGCCGGGATCCAGCCTGGGTCTCCTGCATGCGAGGCGGGGATTCTAACACCAAACCATCACGACCCCTGCTCTGTGCTGAGACCTGAGTTATGATCCGGGGGCTTTACGGGGTGCCGACCTTTTGCTGACAAACCCTGGTGGCATAGTGGTTGAATGCTACAGCTGCCAACTGAAGAGTCGTTAGCAGTTTGGATCCGCCAGGTGTCCCGGGGACGCTGTATGGGGCAGTTCTGCTCTGTCCGGTAGGGCCGCTGTGAGTTGGAATCAACTTGATGGCAGCGCGTTTGGTTTGGACCTCGTGCTGGCCACCCCACTGATCCTTTCTTGTGTTCCCTGTCTTTTAATGTCCTCAGGGTCTCTCTTGGGAATGCCCTTTGGGGACCCTTTAGTCCTACGTGTGAAGAAACCATCCCAGAGATGTCCAGTAATTGGCCTGAGGCCACCCAGCCAGGCAGTGGAGGGCCAGCAGGCACCAAGCTGTCCTGTCCCTGACAGTGGACATGTGGCCAGAACTCTGTGTCCTGCCAATAGGGAGCAGCACAGAAGGTGCTAGAAATCTTGAAGCTAGCCCCTGCTAGGGGCGAGGGCCTGGGCTGACCTGCCTGTCTCTGAGTGAACGTTCTGTGTGTGTGTAAATGTCCCCTGGGTGTGTCTCCGTGGGCTGTGCTGACTGCTTTCTGTGGGACCCCACGTGCTGGCTTGGCCGAATCTACCCTCTTTCCCCACTAAGAAGCTGCCACTGCAGACCCCCTCCTGTCCCTCAGAGGCCCAGAGTAAACAGCCTGGGGCCTGCTCCTGAGCAGGAAGTATTCAATGACCCTGATCACAGGCCTGCACCTCCAGCTGGAGCCACTGGTGGCTGGGGAAGGTCGCCCCTCTGTCTCCACAGGCTCCCCAGGGCCCGTGCCTGGCGAGACAGGAAGTAGTTTGCTCCTAGGCCTCCCGGCCCCTCTCTGGAGTGGCAGTGCCTGCCCGGCAGGCTGCCCCCTGACCTGCCGGCTCCAGCCTGGAGGTGCCGCTCAGCACGCTGACCTGTCGGGCCTCATCTGGGCTGGGGCCAGCACCAGGCTGGGGTCCTGGGAGTGGGGAGCAGGAAGAAGAGGTGCTCCTGGTGACTCTGGTTTTGCCCTGTGAAAAGCTGTTGACCGAGAGTCCCTTCTTTTGAGAGAATGAAAAAGGATGCAGCCTTCTGGCCACCTTGTCTCTGGGCCCTGGCCTGTCCTGCCCCAGGCCGCACTCTCCACAAGAGAGCTCCTCAGTGCTGTCCTTGGGATGGCCCTCTGGGAGCGGGGCACCACAGACTCTGCTGTCCACTGTGTGGGACACACACGACTCACGGCCTATGACACGGGATAGAAACCTTGTTGACACTTGGTTGACACTTTTTCCTCAGATGTATTTATTATTGTTACTGTTGATGGGCACGGAAGACGTAAGAGAATGTTGGGGAGACGGTGTCGCCCTACAAAGAGAAAAATTCCACTGCCGTGGAGCTGAGACGACTTCAAGTGACCCTGTGGGACAGAGAGCTGCCCCCATGGGTAGTGGACATAGCTCACACCCACTCTGCCCCAGGGGCTTCCGAAAAGAGAAAAGCACAGGATTTGAATCTTGACAGATCTGTATTCCAATTCTTTTCTGCCCAGAGTGGGGGATCTTTAGCTCCTCACCTCTCTGTGAGCCTCAGTTTCTTCTTCTGTGAAATGGGCCCCCGATGCTGTCTTTGTGTGGTGATGGGGGTGTGAGTGGGCAAAGCGAGCAGAAGCCCTGAAACACTGTGGCTGCAGCTGTCAGCAGTGGCTCCGCTTGGCCTGGGGTCTGAGGCAGGGTGTTGGGTATGAGCGTGTACCTTCTCTGGTGGGTGGGTGAGTGGGGGTGTGGTGAAGCGGTTTGATGCCCAGGTGGCCCCAGGAAAGAGCCATCCTTCATGGCCGAGGCTGCCCAGCTGTCCAGACCCAGATCACTGCTCTGGGAGCCCTTTGGGGCTTGTGGGGTCCAGGGATATGGCCTTTCGGGGCGAGGACTTGCCCTGGTGTTTCTGTTTGGGGTGGTACCACCTCCTCAGACCCGTCTCCAGCCTGACTGCCTTCTCCAGCACATCAACAAAAGGCAAACTGGCCTCTGGGACCGTGTGTGTTCAGGGTGGGTTGCTCTTAGGCTGTGGGCTCTGACGGACCTTGGCCTTGTCTGCACATTCCAGAGGAAAGGCAGAGGGGGGCCGCCCACTTGAGATCCCAGGAGCGGGGTCGTCCTGGGGTGGTGGACATCGAGTACTTCTGAAGCCCCACTAGAGAAAGCATGTGTTCTGCTCATCCTGGCCCATGCCCTGAACAGCTGCGATGTTGAGTGGACACGAACAGAAGCACCGAGAGGAGCCCATTTCCGTCAGCCCCGTGCCCAGTCCTCCAAGTCCCCACCCGACGCCTGTGCTCACAGTCCTTTGGGTCCCTGGGGTTCTTAGTCCAGCCCCTGGCCATCTGGAGACAACTCCTGGCCCAAGCGGGGGTCCCAAGGGGTTTCAGTAGCGTGGAGACGCGGGTGGTCACTCCAGGGAAGTGAGATTCACAGTGACGGGCTTCCCTGAAGGCATCAGAAGAGGCAACAGCCAGGCCCCCCACACGGCCCACTTTGCCTTCAGGCGCAGTGACTCTGGAAGTTTCCCTCCGTCCAGATTCTCACCCGGCGCGTGGACCGCGTGTTGTGCTCTGCAGCGGGCAGCAGTGTGTCGTCCGGTCTGCTCCGACTCACGGTGCCGCGTGTGTGCACAGCAGAGCTGCTCCACAGCGTTCCCCAGGGGGGCTGTGACTTCAGGAACTGATGACCGGCTTCTGTCATCTGAGGGGTGCTGGGTGGGTTGGGGATGCCCGTGCCTCGGCAAGTAGTCAGACTCAGCTGTTGGCACAGTTAAGGGTGCTAGTATTTTCTCTCTTTATTAGACAATCTCAATATCTAATGTTTTGGTCCCCTGGCTTGCCATCTCTTTGTTTATAAGATAATCTCACATGTTGGGAGGGCCTGGGCCTTATTCACCCGCTGAGGGCGCTGCTGGCTGGCTGGGCGGCCTTCTCCCTGGCCCTGTCCCCGGCAGGCTCTGCTTGGGGCCTGCACTCAGCCTCCTGGGCCCAAGCCCTGCCCCACACACCCCTCCTGTGAGCAAGAGGGCCTTTTCTGTTCAAATGGTCCCCTGGCCCCTCCCCAGACACAAAAGGCCCAAGTCCATGTCCTGAGTAAGTTATTTGTAACGTGTTTTTAAAGTCCGTATTGCAGTATTAGCTGTGACTGTCCGCTGTGTAGAAGAAGGGGCAGTGGGCGTTTGAAGTTTAATCCAGCTCTGCTTACACTCAGTCCCTGGGCAACCCTTTTTTCTGCCGCTGAGCTCAAACAGCCAGTCCTCAGGTTTGATCTGCTGCCCCACAGAGCCCAGCCCAATGTGAATTTGAAGAGTTTTTTTCCCCCTCTCAACTGGGGACACTGGGACCAAAAAAAAATTCGGTGTGATCGGCAGCGGTCTGTCCCCTGCAGCGTCTGGTCCCTCACAGAGCCCCTCTGCACTCTGGGAGAGGGGCCAGGTGGTGTCCTTCCAGGCTCCCGGCCTCTGCAGGGGAGCCCTGTCCCTTCCTTGGGGCCTCTGAGGGGCCCCTTCTGGCTCTCGCTGCTGGTGCAAGGCTGCACTGGGGACTCGGGGAGTCCTGTCTGGCTTGTGGGGGGCAGAGAAAAAGGAGGGAAATGAAAGACGCGAGCTTGTCGGGAAGTGGTGCTGGCGGGGGACGGGAGCCCCAGCAGGACGGAGGCTGGTGGCCTTCACAACTTTTCTTCTCCCCTCTCACCACACGACGCGGAGGCTGCGGCAGTAATTAAAGGCCCCCCGGCTCCTCGTCCTCTCTGCCTGGCTTTCATCTGGCGCGTGTCGGCCGCGATTTCCATTGTTCCTACCTTTCTTTCATTCTGTTTTGATGGCAGAATGATCATCTTTGATTCCAGAGTCGGAGGTGGCCAGGAGTGTTACGGGTCTTACATAATGCATGTTTCACATCTTATTTTTAAACGCAGGGTAATCGGGGCCGGGCTTGATTGGAACCTGTGGGCCGGGAGAGGCAGTTGGGGTGGGTGGGGGCAGGCGGTCTGTGTGGCTGAATGACAATTCCTAGAGGACGCTACATCCCCTCCACCCAATCTACATATAACCGGGAGGGAGTGCTTTTAATCGTTGCCTCGTGGCTAAGAGTGAGCTGAGTGGGCACAGGACAGAGAAGGCTGAGCCAGCTCCGCTGGGCTTCTCAAGTGCTGTGGGGACCTTAGTGAACTATGGGGACATGGTACTGGCCTGACAACTCAGGTAGCCAGGAGAAGATGGAGGTGCTCTCTCAGCCAGATGAGGAGGAGGAAGAGGCAGAGGTGGGTGGCACCCCCTGGCTGGTTTGTACACCCTGCTTGGCCCCTACTCTCCTTCTGGAAGTTTCCACATGGATGTCTTCTCTTAGCAAACCTGAACCCCCACCCTGCCCCCAAGCAGCAGACGCCGTGGGTGTGTGGATGACAGTGCTGAGGGTCCTGAGACCTGCCTGGGGTGGGTGTGGCTAACGCAGGGCTTCTGACAGCGACAAGGGTGGTGATGACAGTGATGATGATGATGACGACGATGACAGTGATGACGATGATGATGATGACAGTGACAATGATGACTATGATGACGATGACAGTGATAGTGATGACGATGATGGTGATAGTGATGATGATGACGATGACAACAGTGATGACTATGATGATGACGATGACGACGACGATGATGATGGTGGTGATGATGACAGTGATGACTATGATGGTGATGACGATGATGATGATGATGACAGTGATGACTATGATGACGATGATGGTGATGATGATGATGATGACAGTGACAGTGATGACTATGATGATGATGACGGTGATGGTGATGACGATGATAGTGACGATGATGACGATGATGACAGTGATGACGATAATGACGATGACAGTGACAATGATGACGATGATGACGATGACAGTGATAGTGATGACGATGATGGTGATAGTGATGATGATGACGATGACAACAGTGATGACTATGATGATGACGATGATGACGACGATGACGATGGTGGTGATGATGACAGTGATGACTATGATGACAATGATGATGATGGTGATGACGATGATGATGACGATGATGGTGATGATGACGATGATGACGACGACAGTGATGACTATGATGATGATGACAATGACAGTGCTGACTATGATGACGATGACAGTGATAGTGATGATGATGATGATGACAACAGTGATGACTATGATGATGATGACGGTGACGGTGATGACAGTGACGATGATGACGATGATGATGGTGATGACAGTGATGACTATGATGACGACAATGACCATAGTGATGACGACAGTGATGACTGTGATGATGACGATGATGATGGTGATGGTGATGACGATGATGACGACACTGATGATGATGATGATGACGACGATGAAGACACTGATAACTGTGATGATGGCGATGACAATGACGGTGATGATGATGACGATGATGGTGATGATGATGGTGATGATGATGGAAAGAGGTGCAGGCGAGGACTGAGTGGGACTTTGGGGAGTCAAGAGCTGCCCTGTGTAGGAGCATGGCTGCTGTGCCATTCCTGTTGGTGGCGGCCGTGCCCGAAGCTGGGTCTGGTGTCACCTGAGCATCCAGATGTTCAAGAAGCTCAGAACCCGTCACTGTCAAGTTGATCCTGACTCACAGCGACACTGTGGGACAGAGTAGAACCAGCCCACGAGGTGTCCAAAGCTGTCATCTTTACAGAACAGACTGTCACGTCTTCTGTGGAGCAGCTGGTATATTTGAACCTCCAACCTCCAGTTAGCAGCTTAGCACTTAACCCCTGCGCCACGAGGGCCTCTTGACAATGACATAGATGGCGGAACTGGCAGGTCTCGGTGGTGAGTTGGGAGCCACAGAGGGGGCTGTGAGGACGACATTGGAGTTTCTGGTGTGGCTGTTGGGGTGGAGGGAAGGTGGGGAGGCCTGGATGGGGAGAGGGAGACAGCTCTCCCTGTTCTGACAGCCCTGGGCTAGGATGAGGACCTGGGGACACGGGCTGGTGGGGACAGGGGGATGTGTGTCTGCTGAGCCTGCTCCTTGGCCCTCACTAGACCCCACGCTACACAGGACTGGGGGCTCCCCTGGTCTGTCCCCAGCTGAGCCCACCTGATGGTGCCTGTCAGAGTAGATGCCCAGTTTGTGGCTGTGGACGGGGCCACTCCATGAGGCTCCTGAGTAGTTAAAACACTTTGGGGGGATGCCTGTTTCCTGAAAATTTGGCTGTGGGCCTCCTTGAAGCTTCAGATGCTGAGAGCTTGGTGACTAGCTGCCTTCTGGAGGGGACCCAGCTGCCCGCCCTAAGCTTGTGCACCTGGCCAGGCCACCAGACTCCCACGGACTGTGGCCCCAGGTGGAGGCAGCCTGTCTGGCATCCCTAGGTTTCTTGTGAATCCTGTTGGCTGGCTTGGCCAAAGTCTCCACGGCTGGGCAGGCCAGCCGCCAGTGCGAGCAGCTCGAGGGGCTGTCTCCGTGGGCTGACTCAGGGGTGAGGGCACTGTCCTCCTCTGCCTGCTGTCCAGGCTGTGGGCAGTGCGTGCCGAGCCTGCTGCTGCCCCTGGTCCCCCTCCGTCCCCAGTCAGAGCCCCTTCCCTTGTGACCTGTCCACCACTGCCAGCTGAGATGGAGTCAGAGTGTGTGTGTCAGGCTGGCCAGAAGGACCTAGAGGCAGCTGGGGGTCTAGGGAGGACTTGAGGGTTGTGGCATGTCCTGGGAAGACGGGCTCCTGGTTGGTGTCTGTGCTGGCTTCCTAAGCCGGCTTCCTGCTGCTCCTGGTTTGCTGCTTGGGTCTGAGGGGACCAGTGCCACCTGACTGCAAGTGTCCCCACGCAGCTCTGCTTTCTTCGTGTTGTGGGGAGCAGGTGCGTGTATAACGTGTCGCTAGCTTGTTGAGCGGTCTTTATGCATACAGTTCAGTCATGTTCATTACCTTTACTGTGTGTTCTGTCCCCAGATTTTCCCATCACCCTTAACAGAAGCTCATTGTCCCCTCTGGTTTCCCCTCCATCCCCTCACCCTGGTGACCACTGATGGCCCCTGGGCTGTATGCGCTGGCAGATTCTAGGCATGTCCCCCAAGCAGGACCAGACAGCATTTGTCCTTGGGTGACTGACGGATTTCACTTGGCCTGGCGGCTTCATGGCTCATTTGCGTAGCGTGGTGTTTTGGTCGTCTGGTGCTGCTCTAACAGAAATACCACGAGCCAACGGATCTGACAAAACAAGTTTATTCTCCCACAGTCCCAGAGGCTACAACTCCGAATTCAGGGTGTCCATTCCAGGGGAGGCTTCCCTCTGTCGGCTCTGGAGGAAGGTCCTCGTGCGGCATCAGTCTTTGTCCAGGGAGCATCCCGGCACAGGAACCTCAGCTCTGAAGGATGCGGTCTGTTTTTGGTGCCGCTTTCTTGATGGTGTGAGATTCCCCCTCTCTTTTCATCTCCAGTGGGATGAACCGCTGCTCTCCAGGGAATCTCCCGGAGCTAGGGTGTGGCAGTCCCACCATAATCATCTTTGAACAGATCATCCTACCTGTTAGCCATGGGCAGAGCTGGGGATTTACAGCATAGGACAATCACAGGATGCAGGGCAGTCACAGACTACGGGGAATCCTGGCCTAGCCAAATTATTAGACATATCTTGGGCAGGGGACACAATTCAATCTGTGACATCCCACTCTTTGCCCCCCCCAGAGTCATAAAATTCTGTTTTAGGTGGCTAGTGTGGCTCTAACACGTGGATTCATGTTTCCTTCTGGCAGAGTGACACTCTGTTGCAGGTGTCCACATGAGCAGCATTTTGTCTGTCCGTCTGCTGGTGGGCATTTAGGTGGTGCACTACGTGAGGATGCTGGCTTGCCTTTCTCCGTGCCCGCATCAGAAGCTGGCTTTTCCAGGGAGACATGGCTGGGTTGGGGAGCCATCCGGGGCACCTGTACCCCTGTGTGGGTGCTTCTGGCTTGTGGCCTGGGGTCTTTGCACCCCTCCCCGGGTCCTCTCATCACCCAGGACTTTGGGCTGATTAAAGACATGAGCTTCCTCTTGGCTGTTTATAAATGTCCCTGTTATTTTCCCAAAGGGCAGTAAGAGAATCGCAAATTGCTGACACCTGGGTGTGCGGGTGTAGTCTCACAACCTGAGACTTGATACCCGAGTAGAAGACGACGCAGTTCACCTTGGAGGGGAACGTCCTCGCTACCCAGACCCCTGGTTTAGGTGTTGACGTGTGTCCCCTCAGGCTCACCTGCGCCCGTGTGTGAGTTCACAGGGTGACTGTCAGAGGCCCTGTGGGGTCTTGGCCTGTTCGCCCCCTGTGACCCGCATTCCTTCCAGCTTCTAGAGGTGGTGGGGACATCCAGCAAGAGATGTGTTGTCCTACCTGGCACACTGGAATCCCACGGGGTTCTCTTTCTCCGGATTTCCCCGGAGCCCTGGCCACCTAGGCAGGCCCTTCCCTTGTCCGTGGCAGAGCAGAGCGATCTCCGAATTGGGAGTTTCAGGAGAATTGTTCTGGCCCTGGGTTGCCGTCGAGGAGCTGCGAGTGGGCCGGCCCCTCCTGCCCTGGCTCTCCTGTTGTGAGGCTACGGGTGGTTCCAGGTGCCCCAGCTTCCTTGGTCCGCGAGCCCCGCCCTGGCCTTCGCCGCCCTGCAGCTCGGGCTCACAGGACACCGGGGGACAGTGGGCTGGGTCAGAGGCCAGAGAGGGCCCCTGTGCTTCCTGCCCAGAGGGTGCGACTGGGAGAAAGGCCGACAGGTGCCCGGAGAGTCCCTCTCCTCTGTGAGTGGCAGCCTGTGACCCGGGGACGGATCCCTTCACTGTCAGGGAGGAAAAGCCCCCGGGGACTCCCTACCCCAGAGAGGGACGCTCAGAGTGGGCGGGGACCTGGGCAGTGGCGGACCCCGGCCCTGACACTGACCCAGGGCCCGGGTGTTGGCAGAGGCCCGCAGTCATGACGGCCTTCCAGACCCAATGGCCACCGTTCATGGGCAGCGGGGGGCAGTGGGAGCTCACCTTCCATGTGGGGTACCAGGGTCTGAGTCCCAGCCAGCGCCCCTTGTGCACAGCTGCCCATCTGTTGGTGAGTCTGGGGTGTCGTTGGGGTGCTGTGCAGGCTTCAGGGGTGCTTTGAGACTGAGATGAAAGGGCTGGCGACCCAGTTGGGAAGATCAGCCAGTGGGGCCCTGTGGACTGTGGGCTCCGGGCCATAAGTAGTCACAACGTGCCACTGTCACGAGACTCCCATGAGTTAGGGGCTGATGGCAGCAGCGTGGAGCACTGACCAAGGAGGTGCCCATTGCAGCCGTACCTGGACCATGACCATCGTTTGCGTCTTGTTGGGGAGCCTGAGGCTCAGAGAGGTTAGGTTGTTTGTCCCGGGCTGCGCGATCAGACGTGACGGAGCGTGCACTGGAACCCCAGGTGGCTGGCTCTCCGAGCTGTCTCCCTCACGACTGACCCCTCCTGTTTCCATTTTACCGGGTCCCACAGACCTTCTTCCTGGCCCCCAGAGCCCCTGGCTGAGCTTGGGGCAACATCCCGTCTGTCAGAGCTTCTGTTCTGGCCAGATGCGATGCCTCCGGGCCCCAGGTCAGGGCATTACTGCCGAGGAGGTGGAGAGACTCTCCAGCCCGGCTGTTGCTGTGGACCCTGGCCTCGCCAGCAGGGACAGGGAGGGTCTGGCAGCCCTCAGTTCTCCCCAAGGGGCCCCGGGCTGCTCCTTGCCCCTAGCGTGCGAGTCTGGATGTAAATGCAGAGGTGGGGAAGCTCAGGGTTATGACCCCGCAGTGTCCAGGAACCCACGGGCGGGCCACTGGAGGTGGCCGCAGGGGCCGTGGCTGTCCAGGTGCGGGTTCCCCGGGGCCGAGGGGGCTGGGGCTGCCCTGAAGTCCTGCCGTTGGTGGGGCTGCGGTGGGGTCTGCGGTCTCGCCAGCCTCAGTGCTGCCGTGCACGCCTTGCCATCCAGTCTGCAGCCCTGACTTTCTGCACGGCCTGGGGGGCCACCCCTGTACTGTGCGATGCCCCTGCCGGTCACCTCAAAGTGTGTCACTGCCAAAGCTTTTCTGCCCAGGGAGGGAGGACAGGGGGCTGCCTACGGAGAACCCACGTCTCCTTTGCCAGTTACACCTCAGCACAGCGTGGTCTGGAGGCCAGGGCTGGTTTGCCCCAGACTAGAGCTGCCCACAGCCGCTGCCTGGGACAGAGGGAGCCTCTGCCCTGAGGTCATCGCCTCTGCTGCTCTACGCCCTGCTGCCCGGGACCTGTCCGGCATCTCCCTGTGGTTTTCTCTGCTTTGCTCGCCGGAGGCCCGAGCCCCTGCGCCTCCTCCTGCCTTTCCAGGTGATCCTTGGATCTCCTTGCTGACTGCGGTCGTCCCAGCTTGGGCTCCCTGGACGGGAGGGCACAGGTGGGACACAGGCCTTGCTGACGAGACTCTCCGCCGACCTTGTTCGACACAGGCTGCTCGGAGGCTCTGCCTGTTCTCTGGCTTTGTCTTGGCCCATACCCTGCTGAGAGGGCCCAGGCCCAGGGGGCTGGCAGGGCTGATGGGGCTCCGGGGCGGCTGGTTTTTGGGAGCTCCCACTCGTGGCGCCTCTGAGCATTGCTGTGGGTGAGAACTGGTTTCTGTGTCTCCTCTCAGATCCTTTAAGTGTTTTCTCATTGTGATTGCTGTCCTCAAACTGTGTGCCAAGGCACCCTGCAGCCTGCGCTGGGTTCACGGGGCTCTGTGAAGTGCTCTTTAAAATGCCAAGGGAAACACAGCCATACCGAGACTTCCGCTGGACGTCACACCAGCTGCTAGCTGAGGTTGATCACACACAGTTCATGACCCAAACCCAAGCCAAACCTGTTGCCCAGGAGTTGATTCCAAGTCATGGTGACCCCACGTGTGTCCTAGTGGGCAGTGCTCCATCAGGGTCCAGTGGCCAATGGTTAGCAGAAGGTTGCCTGGCTATTCTGCTGAGGCCCCTCTGAGTGGGCGCGGACTTGGACTCTGTGGTTGATGGATGACCGTGCCCATCGTGTGTGCAACCACGTGACTTACAGGAACGGGTGCGTGAGAGTGTGTGGCTAAGAAGGGTAAGAGTGGCCTCAACCCGGGGAGAGGCAGCGTCCTCGGGGGGTGACTGACCTGGGGAAACACTGGCAGGAGGCGTGGGTGGAGCCCCGGGCCCCGGGCCCCGGGCCCCGGGCGGAAGGGGAGTCTTCTGGAGGCAGAGGGCCTGTTGTGATGCTGTGTTGCCTGGTCGCACTGAGGCTCGGGTCAGGGTCTGCCTTCTGTAACAGAGGACCCTTGATTCTTGCTGGGTCCCAGGCCTGGTCCAGAGCACATGTCTCCAGAGGCCAGGCCGCCCAGCCCCGAGACCCGAAGCTGACTGAGGCCCCCGCGGGACCCCGCAGCTTCCTTCTTTCCTCGTTGCTGGTGGCTGCTCTGGCCACAAGGGGGCGTTCCATCTTGGGGTCAGGGACTGGCTCGTGGCACGGCAGTGGCCTTCCAGGTTGCCTGCCTCTGGTGACCTTGCTGCTCTCTGGCTGTGGGGCCAGGGTTCCTCTGCAGCCCACAGCCCCCTGCTGGGCTGGCCGCTGCCCTTCGACGGCTGTGAGGACCAGCCTTGGATGGGCACAGGGACCCAAGGGTCCTGCAGACACTGAGGTGCCAATACAGCAGGAGCCTCACATTCTGTGTTTCTGTCACATTCTGGACTGCTGGCTAGGACCCTGTTCTGGGCGGAGACGGTCTCAATGGCTGCTCGATTGGCCACCTCCACTCTTGGCTTCTTCTCAACACCTGATCTTCTGTCTTGACTCCCGCAGACAGCTCCACTAACCCCACTGTGAACTTAGCAGGACAGTGGTCCTTGTCATGTGGGTTGAGGTCCCCAGCAGAGCCGTCCCCACCCCTGCATAAACAGTCCTCACCCTGCCCCCTCCCGGTCTCGGAATGGTTGACATTCTCATATGGGTGTCACCTTTTTACCAAGAAGGTGACTGCTCCTGGCTTCTACCAGCCGGGGCTCTTAGGTGTCCAGGGTGCCTGGTGGTGGGGGCCGGGGGGGTTTTTGCTTTTACAGTGGCTCCTGGAGACTTGAGCCACCTGCCCAAGGGAGGACCCGGAGTGTCCAGAGTGCCAGCAGACTGAGGGACACCCCTCTGCTCCCTTTCTGGGAGCTGGCCCCATTTGGGTGATCACTTGTGTCTCTTGGCCCGGAGAACCACCTCTGTATCTCCCAGGCCCTGCGTCTTACACATGTTGGGTCTGGGAATGTGAATTTTCCAGCTTGTGTGTTAAGTGCATGCATGCCTACACAGGGGTGTGTGTGTGTGTGTGTGTGTGTGTGTGTGTATACATCAATCAACAACACTCTCCAAAGTGGGTGGAAGGGCCGAGATGTCCCCGCGCCACTTCCCATCCCCTAGGGAATGTAGTGTGCCCTGCTGGCCTGCGGGCACACAGATTGGGCCTGTGGGCCAGAGGTGGCTGTTTCTGCTCTGTACTGGATGACTGACTGACTGATTCTCTCACATTGCGCGTGTTTGTTTCCTAATCATGGATGGCGTTCTGAGCTGGTGGAGGCTTTCTGGAAAAGGGAGGGCTACATGGTGTGCACGTGCCCTTCAGCACACACATGCATGTGTGCGCACGTGCGTGTGTGTACACAGGTGTGTGTGGTGCACTCATGGACATGTAGATCTGTGGGAACACGTGGGTGCATGTGCAGGTATGTGTATGTATGCATGCGTGCATATAAATTTACCTGGGAGCGCAGGTGTGTGTGCGTGTGGGCTGGCGTGAGCGAGGCCTGGGTGCCAATCACGACGGCTTTGGCCGCCTCCCCGGCTCGCAGCGATCCCGGGGCACACCGGAGGAGCTGCTGCTTGGCGGAGCTGATGCTGTAGATGCGCTTCCTGAGACGCGAGCACTTGGGTGTGTTTTAATTAACGCGAACATTTGCCTGGAAATGAGCAGCGGCAGCAGCAGGTGCCAAGGCCGCCGGAGGGGGTGGGGTGGTGGAGACCCTGGCAGCTAGGCTCCCGAGTTCCAGTGTGCCTGGTTACGGCTGATGCCAGCACCGAGGTGGGGGCCTGGCAGGTAGCCTGGTCACTGGCTGGATTTTCCGGAATTCCCTAGACTTTGCCCACCTGGTCAGGGCCAGGCAGGTTCAGCGTTCCAGGTGCGGATGGGGGGTGGTCTCCTGAAATGCGTCCTGGGCGAGTTTTGAATGGCTGCCATAGAGGCAGAAGCCACCTGCCTGAAGGAGTGTTGGCTCTGTGGGTCCCCGCCACCCTTCACTCCTGGGGTGCAGAGTCTGATCAGCCTGAGGTCTAGGAGGTTTGGAGTGTGGGCCATCTGTGGGAGACGAGGTGACCGCTCTGGGAGCGGCTAGCCGGTCTGGGGGCTGCTGACACATTCTGCACACCTGACCCTGGGCCCATGACAGACTTCCCTGGTGGGTCGCACACCTCGACTGGCTTTGGTTCATGAGACAGTGTGTGGTTTCTGCCCTTGTTTGAGACACTGAGAGTGAGAGTGGACGAGACCCCGAGAAGGGTGGGCCTTAGCTGACATCATGCTGCAGTTAGTGGTGTCGCTGAGGGGGACTCTCCCAGGCTTCCCCCTGAACCTCCCCTGGACGACTGGGGAGCCTCTTGGGAGGGGATGTGGCTGCCGCACACCTGGGACATCACCCCGGCGTGGCCCCGCGCCTGCCCCTCCACCCCATGCTGAGAGCTTGTTTTCTGCAGTCCGGCGTGCTCCTGCCTTCTTCCGAGTTCTGCGGGTGCTGGGACCTGAGCCGGACAGTGCTGGGCCTGCCTGCCTCCCACGTGGGACAGGAGACTGGCCGGCAGCTTGGACTTGGTTCCCAGTGCTCCTCATGGCCCCCTCAGGCTGGCAAGTGCAAGTGTGTCGACCACGCTGGGCAGGTGGACACACATGCACGCACACTCGTGTGTACACACACAGAGGCACACACTCGAGCACACACATTCATGTGCGCACACCCCCAAGCACACACATGCATGTGTACACATGCACACAGCGGTGTGCACGCACCCATACTCACACATGCACACAGGTACACATGCGAGTGTACATCGTGCACACAAAGTGGTGTGCGCTGTAACTACTGCAGTAATGCTCCTTGTCGTTGTCTTTCTACCATCCCACCCACCGGGGGGAGGGCCCTTGTGGTTCAGTGGTCAAGCACTACGTCTGTGAACCGGAAGGCCAGCAGTTCACAGCCACCAGGTGTCCCTAGGAAGTGGGGGGCAGTTCCACCCCGCCCTGGGGGGTCGCAGTGAGTCAGAATTGACTTGACTGCGTGGTGCTTTGGTTCATCCACCCGGGGTGGTGTGCGTTTGTGTGTGCATGTGTGGTGCATGTGTGTATTACGTGCTCATGTATGCCCACGTGTAGGCACACACACAGGTGGCCTGTCAGCCTGATGGCACCTGTTTAATTGGGTTCTGAAGAAAGGCACTGGTGCTCAGTTTTCAGCGACGTGAGAGCTGAGTGGGCAGCCGCAGCAGGAGGCTTTGCCAGACGCCTTTCAATGAGCAGCGCCGTCCAGGGCAGTGTCTGTGAGGGCTGGACATGCTGCCCGCTGTGCTGGGCTGTGCATGCGTGTTGGGGGGGTCTGTGTGCCCATGATGTTGTCATGCAGTTACTGGTAATGGGGTGTCAGGGTGTTGCCTGTGCAATAATCTTTCCTGGCATCTGAAAAAATTGGCTGATAAAGAGAAGTTGGAGATGGCTGGGGTGCCAGACGAGTTGGGGGTGGTCAAGCACCCCTTTGAAGGGCTGGGGTCCCTGCCACCGAGAGGCCCTCACAGGCTTCTGGGAGCCCTGTGGACTCCCTGCTTGTGCCCAAGGGGATCACCTGAGCCTGCTTCTTGCAGGCTGGGCTGTGTTCAGTGTACTTGCTGCAGTGAGTGAGTGGTGCTGATGGTCGGGGCTTTCGGGGTGTGGAGTAGGGAGCTGGGCGTGGGGGCCATGAGGGGAGCCTCACCTGCTGGGGCAAACCCGCCCAGGGACACTGGGCCCTGTGGGCGTGGTGCAGCCAGCCTCCTAGTGCGGCCTCCGGGTGGGCTGTTCCTACGGGCGCCGGTGAGTGGACCTCCGGTCACGGGCAGGCCTGTGGACAGAGGTGGGTCTTGGCCTGGGCTTCTCCCAGGGAGCCTTTAAGCTGCAGCTTCGTACTGTGGTCGGTGACAGGACCTGGTGGGGCTGAGAGCACCCATCGGTAGCTGGGCTGATGGGAGTCCTGTTCCAGCCCTGAGACCCCTGTGATGTGTGACTGCCAGAGGCTACTTCTTCCCTTCTCCGTGCTTTACTTTCCCTCTCTGGAAAGTGGGAATAGCATGACACAGATCTGCAGAACACCGTGGGTTAACGGGATCTGGGGAGCAGCACAGGTGCACGGGATCGGGGAGCAGCACAGGTGAACGGGATCGGGGAGCGGCCCAGGTGGACAGGGGTCGGGGAGCGGCCCAGGTGCACGGGGTCGGGGAGCGGCCCAGGTGGACGGGGTCGGGGAGCAGCCCAGGTGCACGGGATCTGGGGAGTGGCCCAGGTGGACGGGGTTGGGGAGCGGCCCAGTATGGGATCGGGGAGCGTCCCAGGTGAACGGGGTCGGGGGGCAGCCCCAGGTGGACGGGGTCGGGGAGCGGCACAGGTGGACGGGGTCGGGGAGCATCCCAGGTGGACGGGGTCGGGGAGCGGCCCCAGGTGGACGGGGTCGGGGAGCGGCCCAGGACGGGATCGGGGAGCGTCCCAGGTGGACGGGGGTCGGGGAGCGGCCCCAGGTGGACGGGATCGGGGAGCGGCACAGGTGGACGGGATTGGGGAGCCGCCCCAGGTGCACGGGATCTGGGGAGCGGCCCAGGTGGATGGGGTCGGGGAGCGGCCCAGGATGGGATCGGGGAGCGTCCCAGGTGAACGGGGTCAGGGGGGCGGCCCCAGGTGGACGGGATCGGGGAGCGGCACAGGTGGACGGGATCGGGGAGCGGCCCCAGGTGCATGGGGTCGGGGAGCGGCCCCAGGTGGACGGGATCGGGGAGCGGCCCAGGTGGACGGGGTCGGGGAGCATCCCAGGTGGACGGGGTCGGGGAGCATCCCAGGTGGATGGGGTCGGGGAGCATCCCAGGTGGACGGGGTCGGGGAGCGGCCCCAGGTGGACGGGGTCCACAGAACGCTGTAGGTAAATCTGATCCTTGGAACACCAGTGTGTTTTGTGGCGGAGGTATCAATACTCTCGGTTGTCTCTGCAACCCTCCAAAAACTCTTGGGACGTGCACTACTTTACTGCACAATTCTGAGTTATGAAGTTGCATCAGAGCTTGTAGACCAGCCTGTGTAAGGCAGATGAGGAGCCTCACCCAGAGTTAGCACTCACCAGGCACTAGGTTGAAGTTCTGATTGTGTGCTGTGGCTGTTGACCTGAAGGTCGGCGGTTAGATTCCCCAGGTGCTCCTTGGAAACGTACGGAACAGGTCTGTTCTATAGGATCTTAAAGGGTCACTATGAGTCAGCATTGTTCAGTCCGGATCTGGATTTGGGGAGGCGTTAGGTGGGGAGGGGGGATGGAAGAATGGTGGCGACCCAGGTTCAGTGGCCCTGTCCTTGCCATCCGGGTGACGACCCGGGTTCAGCTGCCCTCTTCTCACCACCTAGGTGATGACCTGGGTTTGGTGGCCCCCTTCTTGCCATCTAGCTGGGTTCAGTGGCCCCACGCTTGCTGTCCGGGTGATGACGTGTGTTCAGTTCTGGCCAGCGTCCCTCATCACAGCCGCTACCCAGCTGTCTGTCAGAGGACATGTGTGTTTTGCTCTGATGCTGAATGGCTTTCAGAGAAGCTTCTGGACTAAGAAAGACTAGGAAGAAAGGCCTGGAGATCTACGTCCAGACGTCAGCCCCTGAGGTCCCCCAAGCGTACAACAGTCCATCCATAGCTGGCCCTTGGGCTGGTGCAGGACTAGATTCCATTTTGTCCTGTTCTGCATGGGGTTGCCCCCAGTTTGTGACACCAGGACAGATGGAGGTGGAGCTGCCCCCTGTTGTCCCAGCCCCCCAGCCTCCCATCCCCCATCCCCCAAGTCTCCCAGCTCCCCAGTCCCCTGAGCTCCACCAGCCCCCCAGTCCTGGGCTTGCCTCACAGGTCAGCTGGGCTTCTGCCTGGGTGGGCACACGAGGTAGGGTAGGGGCTAGGGGAGGTTAGGCACCCTCTTTCCTGAACTCTGATGGGAAGTGAAGAGTGAAGTCTGGAGCTCTGCTCTGGATCTGCAGACCCAGCTCCTGCCTCCTGGGCCAGATCCTGTGAGGAGGGGTCTGTACCGTCCTGCCTCTGTTGGACAGGCCGGGTGCCCAGGGCTGGCTGAGAGGCCCACTGGGGCCCACCTGCTGGGCCTGGAAAAAGGCTCCCTGGTCCTGCTCGTGGCATGGAGGCCTGGGCTTCCAGGGAGGCTGTGCCGGAGGCTCGGGCCCCTGAGGGCCCTCCTGCACCACCTGCCCCTGTCCTTGTGTCTAGGGGCCCATTTTGGGGGTGAGGAAATGGAGGAGGGGGCACCGAGTGGCCTCCTTTCCATTTTACAGTGAGGTTTGTAGCTCAGAGAGGGGCACGCCTGTCCCAGGTCACACAGCACGTGTACAGCAGAGCTCAGGTTCTGACTGTGTCCAGGCTCTTAACCTCCTGACACAGCCTGGGCTTCTGGTGGTTCGGCGCTGGGGGGTGGGGGTGGGGGAGGGGTCTGTGGGCACTGGGGGGTGGTTCTGCCCCTCCTGCCATGTGGGTTAGCCTTCAGGGGATCCTGGACCCTGCTGGCAAAGTGGAGGACTTCTGGGAGCAGGTGGCTTGGCTGGATGGGAGCTATGTTGCGGCCACCTTTCTGAGCACTCCTGAAGCCCAGGTGTGTGGTCCCGTGAGGTGCAGGGAGGGACCACTGGGTGAAAGAGGGCAGAGAGGACGCAGGATGGCACTCAGCTCCTGCCCTGAGTCAGGCCCCACCGTTTCTGGGCTCTGTTTCCTAGTCTGTGAAGTGGGAAAGCCACCGTGGGGGGTGGGCCGTTGGGGACTTGGGGCCACCGTGTTGGGGGGCTGCACTCTCGGGGTCTGGGTTGGGTTGAGTGGGCTGAAGCTTTTGCAGTCGCAGGAATCAGGGTCCCCACGCCCGCTGCCATCGAGTCAGCTGTGACTCCTGGTGACCCCACGGTGTGGAGCGCGTCGGTGTGCTTGTCTCGACTGTCACCCGACGGGAACGCAGATCGCCAGACCCTTCTTCCATGGCACCACTGGCTGGCATGAGCCGCTCTTCTTGAGGGGGACAGTTGTGTGCCAGCTGCTGTGTCACCTGAAATTCAGCCTGTGTGGAGGGCTCCTCCTCCTCCTCCCCTCTTCCCCCCAGGAGTCCTTCTAAAGGAAGATGTGCATTTGCGGAACAGGCTGGGCTGAAGCCGGCTCCCTGGGAAAGAAAGCAGCGGGCCAGGCCGCAGACCTGAGCCAGGCTGACGTGCCTGCACGCTGGCCGTCACCTGCACAGCCCCCTCACCTCTCTGAGCCTCAGTGTCCTTTCCTGCAGTGTGGGAACAATTGCTGTATCAGAGGTGCCGACGGCCTGCCCAGAGTCGGTGACATTCAGGAAGCACTGCCTGACTGCCTGACACCTTCCAGGGGCGTCCCGTCACCCCAGTGGGTCACTGCTGTGACCCCGCTGTGCCCAGCAGAAGTCAGTATGCCTGGTCCTGCACCCCTTGCGCCTCGCCCGTCTGCGGAGTCTGCTTCTGCAGCCGCCACGTGTCTGGAGAGCCGTCGGCCCGGGGCGTTCAGCCTCTGCTGTCATGCAGGACGGCGTTCCATCCTGGTTCTCACTGGCCGCTTTTTCGAAGGTGGCCAGGCCTTCTTCCTGGTCTGTCTCCGTCTGGGAGCACCACTCCCACCTATCCCCACCAGTATCGCTGCTGGCACTTGAAATACTGGTGACAGCTTCCAGCATCCCAGCCACGAGTGGGCCCCGCGCTGTGACCCAGGGGCAGGCGGTGGTGTTTGGTTTGGTTTACTTGTCCCCCCCCATCGCTCTCGGGGGCTGGGGGAGTGGGGAGCTGACAGGCAAGCACAGGTTGTCTCCACTCTGGCGGGGTCACTCACCTGCTGCCTGGCGGTCCCCTCGCTGGCCCATGTGCCGGTGTGCGTGAATGGGAGCCACAGCGAATGTCGGTCCGGGCTCCTCTGTCAGGCCATCTGATTTCGTCAGCCACAGGGGCACCCCACCAGCCTGGTGATGAAGCAGGATGGCCCCATGCACCTTGGCTGTGGCCTGTAGGGAAGCAGACCTCCAGGCTTGTCTCCCGTGGCACCGTGGGTGGGTATGTGACGGGGCGGGGTGGGTAGACCGTCGGCACTGGCCAGGGCTCCCCTGCGGGTGCATGTGTGACGGGGAGCAGACTGTCGGCACCAGCCACAGCTGTCCCGTGGGTGGGTGTGTGACGGGGAGTAGACCATCGGCACTGGCCACGGCTCTCCTCTGGGTGTGTGTGTGACAGGGAGCAGACTGTTGGCCCCAGCCAGGGGTCTACATTCTCTGGGTTGGTTTTGGGGTCGGCAGGTTCCTGGGGCCTCTGATTTGATCAGCAGTGCTGTGAGGTAGGGGCTTTCATTGTTTCCCATTTTATAGATGATGAAGTAGAGTCTAGGAGAGGGTTTGCAGCCAGCCTAAATCCGGAATCGAGGTTCTGTGGCAGGTTTGCTGGTTTATTGGGAGGGAACGTGGTACCCAGTGTAGGATGGACTGGTCCCTTCCCTCCTGCCTCCCTGCGGGGCCTGGGGGCAGCCTGGCTCTGCCCACCCTGGTGTCATGCCTGCCTACCTGCCCTCTCTTCCCCCCGGCCCCCAGCACCCCCCAGCCTGTCGCCCCCTCCCCACTCGCCCTGGCGACTTAGCCCAGGTGGCAGGTTTCATGGGGAAGCTACTCGGGGAAATGAAGGCCCTGCCACCAGCTGGGGCCTCAGCTGTGGGCACGGCGGCCCTCCCTGGGTGTCTGGGGAGCCAGGTCTCGCCTTCTCCAGCTGTTAGGGAGACGCTGGAGGCACTATGTGTCTCGTGTGGGTGTATCTCTGTGTGTGTGCACCCATGCGTGAGCTGCATGTGACTGTGTGTCACTGTGTTTAGCATGTGTAAAGGTGGTGTGTGTCTGTATGTGTGTGGCGTGTAAGTGGCTGTCTGCATGCGTATCTGAGCGTGTGTCAGAGGCTGCTGGTCATGGGTGAGGGGAATGTCCACAGCCAAGTAACTGAAGGTGTGGGGCTCAGGAGTGCGTCCCCAGGAGCCAGCGGTGGAGGCCGAGTCACCCCTTTGCCTGGTTTAAAGGTTTCTGTCGAAGAGTTCCACCCACGTTTGGATAATTAGAACAAAAGCCAAAAGAACAATTGCTTTCAAAGCGACCAAGTGGGGAGGCAGGGGCCTAGCAGACCTGGGGGCGCCTCCTGTCGCCCCAGCTCTCCACCGCCCTCGCTGGGTTTCGATCACGCTGTTTAGAAAGTCCCTTTGTTGTGGGATCAGCTGACACCAGTCTGTGCGCTTCTGCAGTGACGTTTGCTGGGCCCTGGGCCCTGGGCCAGCTGGGCTGTCCGCGGCTGAGTCACTGAGCGCGTTTGGTGGCTCGGTGGTTACGGTGCGGATGCCCTTCCCGCAAACACCCTTATCTGGAGGCATCAAGCCTTTATTCATTTTTCCTTCTGCCTAAAAAATAAAAGGCCTGGAGGTCTGCCTTTTCTCTTCCCATCACCCCTAAAATAAACACATGAGAATATCTTGAGCAAGAGCTTCAGCAGGGAACAACAGGGCTCGCTGGGCCAAGCTCCTAGAGGTGCCAGTCAGGGGTGGCCCGTGAGGCGGGGACCGCATCGGACCACCTGCTGTGGCTGAGTGGGCAGAGCCAGATGCCACTTGATGGCTCGTCAGAGATACTGGTGTCACCCCCGGGCCTCTGCCCATGTGAGCCTCTTGGCGAAGGCTGCCCCGTCCCTGCTGTCCCCTGCTAGTCCTGCTGGTGTGCTGTCCGTTAGCAGCCTTGCAGTCAGCCCCAGCCCGTGGGCCTCGTGCGTGGCTGAACAAGATGCCGTGTCCTGTGTTGTCCTCGTGACTGCTGGTGTGTCTGCGCCCAGGCCTGTGGCCGTCGAGTCAGTCCATCTCACGGGGGCTTCCCTCTGTTTGGTGGCGCTCTATTCCACCAGACACGGTCTCCTCTTCCAGTGATGGGGCTTTCTTGGTGAGGTGTCCCGTGTCAGAGACCCGGGGTCTGGCCTCTTGTCTTCTAAGGAGCGTTCCCATGTGTTTTTTTCTTCCAGGATGGGTTTCCTTCCCATCCCAGCAGTCCACGCTGTGGTCAGCCTCCCGGCCACCACTGCAGCTCCCATGTGTCTGTCATCGGCTTCTGCATGTGTATGAGGTGACCAATGAGACCATGGCCTGAGTCAGGCCCATCTTGGTCATTAAGGTGACATCTTCTGTCAAGGGGTCTTTTGCTGCCGGTTTGCCCGGTGGTGTCATTTGATTCCATGACTGCTGCCTCCCTGGGTGCTGGTCTTCCCGGGGAGGCTTCTTGTTCTGAGATGCCCTTCTGCACCCCATCCTGCAGCCCCCGGGGCTTTTCCAGTCAGCCTGATGTCACAGCGCGGGGAATGGCTGCCCCTGCACTAGGCTGTGGGCTTGGGGGGCTACAGTCACGTGGTGTCCCCAGAACCAAAGTGCCTGGTGGGTCGTAAGCACACACCCCACATTCCTGTTGACTCACTGAGTGAGTGAGTGAGTAGGAGGGTGGAGGAAAGCTGCCGTCTGAACTGGACACACACCAGCGCTGGGTGTCCGCCAGCCTGGGGTTCTCACCCACGGCAGTGGGTCTCTTGGCAAACTGCTCATCCCCTAGTCTGCAGTTCCTCACGTGGGGCGTGAGCTCCCAGACATCCTCACTGATGTGGAGTCAGTGATGGGACCGTCGTCCCTGGATTCCACGTCAGGGGGAACCAACCAAGCACCTTGGAGGGTCCCAGCCGAGCACCTTTGGGGGGAACTGACTAAGCACCTTGAGGGGGAACCCACTGAGCACCTTCGAGGGGGGAACTGACCGAGCACCTTGGGGGGGAACTGATCGAGGTCCTTGGAGGGGAGAACCTGCAGCATCTTGAGGGGGAAACCCACTGAGCATCTTGGGGGATCCAACCGAGCACCTTGGGGGGTACTGACAGAGAACCTTGTGGGGGAACCGACCAAGACTTGCTCACCTAGCCTGACCCCCGACCCGCCGCCACCGCAGCCCTGTTGGAGAGTGCCGGAAGGCTGGGCCAGGGGAAGCTGGGGAGGACGTGGTGCTGCAGGTTGGCTTCTTACAGCTCAGGTGGCAGGCTGGCTGTGGGGGTACCGTGTGCCAGCTGCAAAGGACCCTTGGAGCACAGAAAGGAGAGGTGGTCTGGCTGCAGGAAATGGCCCCACCCCAACCCTGCTTCAGCACCCTGAATCGACCTTTCCCTTCCAGGTGCCCTCCGCTCTGGTCACGGCACCTCTCAGGCCAGGGGCTTTGGGAGCAGCCTGGTGGCCCACGGGGGTTTCCTCGGGCTGTGCTCGGGCTGCGGCCAGCCTGTGCTGACTCCTGGTTTCCATTTGCCGAGAGCTCCTCCCCGCAGACAGTACCCCACCCACCCCACCCAGGGGCCTCTGAGGGGCTGTCCGCCACCCTGGCCTGGCCGACGGGGTGGTGTCTGAGAGACCCTCTGTTCCGCTTCCACTCCCAACCCGGGGGCATCAGCGTGACTCCTGTCCCTGCACAATCCGCCAGCAGCAGGGGGTACAGGTTGCCTCTGGGGCCGGAGCCTCCACTGGGTCAACATCTGGCTTGTGTGGCTGGGGCTGCTGGCTGCCTCTGTCCTCTCCCAACCCAGCTGCTCCTTTCCCTTCCCTTCCCTGAGGCCCTTCCTCTGCTAGGGAGTCTCTGCCAAGTGCCGCGGGGAGGGGGGAGCGCACCCTCAGCCGTCCTTCCCCGGCTGAGTCGGAAGGGTGGGGGTGCAGCCGGCCTGAGGTCAGCAGTGGGGCAGTGGGAAGCGCCTGGCCAGCCTGTGGCCCGCCCTGCGCTGGGTGCCGGGACAGGGGTTTAGGCTCCCCACCTTGCCGGTCTGGCCCCCTCGCCCTGGCCGCCCTGGTGAGCTGAGGGAGAGGTAAGCGGGCTGGGGGGAGAGTGAGTGAACAGGCTGGTGTCTGCAGAGAGCGCCAGGAGTCACGGTAGAGGCCCCGCTCCTCGGGAAGTGGGAGGTCTGCTCAGCGCAGAATCCCAGCCAGAAGGGGGGAAATGGTATTCCTGGAGGGGCAGAAGAAAGGCCAGGGGACCAGCCGCTCGGGGACACAGAGGCTGGGGGTCTCCCCACGTGGAGCCCTGCGGGGGGGAAGGAGGTGCTGCTCTCTGTTTCTTCCTAGTACTTTGCCCAGCACCCCAGTCCCTGACCTGTCTCCCTGCTCTCTGGTGGGAGGCCTGGCCTGCACTCTCTTGGCCTGCGTGCCTCTCGGCTGGCTGGTCCACCCCTGAGTGCTTGCTGGTCCCTAGGCCCTCAGCTCCCCACCCCCTCCCACCATCTGTCCCGCTTCCTGTACTTAGTCGTGATGCTGGCCGGGAAGCCACCTGAGTCTGGGCTTTTCTGCCACCCACAGAGCCAGCGTGGCCCCCAGCTGTCATGTCCAGGGCACCGGTCCACCCTCCAGTCACATGGTGATGTGCCAGGAGACTCTGGATCTTGCCCTCCCGACAGTGGCTCTGCACTGGATTCGGGGGGTCCTGGTGGGGTACTGGGTGGCCCTCGTGGCCCAGCACTTGCTCCCCACTCTGTTTGTGCCGTAACCGGGCTCCCGAGACAGCAGACGTGGGCTGGGCTGTCACACGGTGTTTCGGAGGCAAACGGATAGGGCAGCGTGTTGTGATTGGCTCCTGGGTTAGTAGCTGTTTTGGCAGGAGTACCAATTGTGTGTGGCGTTGCTGGTGCAGGGGTGAGGCTGGCATGATGGGCTACAGGGAAGCATGGCTACGTCGCACTGAGTGACAGGTTCTGCAGGTCCCTGGGCCCTCTCCCCAGCAGTGGGAGGGGCCCGGCCCTGAGTGGCTGCTGCAGAGACCCGATCAGAGAGGCTGAGAGACCAGCTGCAGGTCACACAGTGAGTGCACGCTGGGGCCGGACCTCAAGGTCCTGTGGGAGCACACGGCTCGGCCTCGTCTGCAGCAGGACGTGTACCCTCCCCGGTTGCCACGTTGGCACCTCGGAAGCTGGAGGTCTGGGAGGCCGTGTCAGCTGCATAATGTCTGTGCGTGTGCCTGCTGGCCCCTCCACTTGTCCCCCTGCTGGCAACCTGCTAGTCCCTTGCAGGCCCCCGTGGTCCACCTGGTCCTCGACTAGCCCCCGCCTGGCCCCCCACTGGCCCCTGCTGGTCTCTGCCTGGAGTGCTTTTCTTCCAGACCCTTCCTTGACTTGGCTCCCTTTCTACTCAGATTTCTCCTTGAGTGTCAGCCCACCCGTGTCCAGGGCAGCACTCCGTGTGTCCCTTCACTCTCAGCCCTTTTCCTGCTCCATGTCTCTTCCCTACACCCTGACATGGTGGGTGCTGAGGCTCTGATTTGTGGCTGCTCTTGTTGTTATGCGATGAGCTCTCTGAGGCCAAGGACTTTGTGCGTGGTGCTGTCCCCAGGGCGGAGAACAGTACAGGCACAGGAGACACTTGCTGGTGTTGGTTGGAGGAGTAAAAGAATGTCATTTTCAACAGTGACTGCCAGGTGGCATTCTTCTGGAGGATGGCTGCAGTTGGGGGTCCTGTTATTCCTGCCCCAAGAAGCAGTTAGCAGGTCCTCCCCCAGAGCTCCTGGGTCACGATTCCTCCTGTAAGCTGAGGGAGCTCAGGAGGGAGTGAGCTCCCCGTCGGTAGAAGGAACCAAACGTTGCACAGAGGAGCCCTGAACACTGGGTTAGGATTGGGCTGGTTCTCCTCAAAGGCCCCGCCGAGTTTAGGTTCTGAGGTGTGCTCAGGTGACAGATAGTGGGATCGGGGTCTCACGATGGTACGTGCAACAGGAGCAGCCCCTTTTCCATACCCGGGGACAGCACTGGGGGTGCCAGTGGAGGACGCCCAGGGAAGAGGGAATGAGCAATGGGGGAAGGCCTGCGTGCTCCAGGGTTTCCGCTACAGCCCCTGCTCTTGGGTCCACCGATCTGGAGACGACACTCCGTGACAGACTCCTCGACCATTTGGGTGCCAGGCATGAGGCCACAGTGCTTCACCTGGCTTGTCTGGGTGACCCACCGTCAGCCAGGAGGCAGCGCACCCTTCACCCGTTTGTTCCACTTGCTGGGGCTGAGAGGGATTCGGTACCATGCCAGTCACACAGCCGGGCTGTGCTGGAGCCGAGGTCTGGACTCAGCTGTTCTGACTCCGGACCCGTCCCGGGCCTCTTCTGCTGCCCCCGCTCACAGTGTGCCCGTGTGCTTTGCCAGCTTTCGGAGCAAAGCCTGGGTCACAGAGGAGGCGCTGAGTGAGCACTTGGGGAGCAGGTGAGCGAGCACGCGGCCCCTTCAGAGAGTGGACGAGTGAGCAGGCGGCCCCCTCGGAGAGCGGAGGGGCGAGCGCGGCCCCCTCGGAAAGCTGACGAGTGGATGCGTGGCCTTTCCGAGGGGGCACAGGGTGCTCACTTGCTCAGCAGATCAGAACCCGGTGGTGTTGGGTGGCCCCTCCCTCATGACGACCCCACATGTGTCAGAGGAGAATGGCTGGTTTTTCACAAGTAGATCACCAGGACTTTCTTCGGAGGCACAGCTGGGTGGACTCGCACATCCAACCTTTCGTCAGTCACTGAACGCTTTAGTTGTTCACATCACCTGAGACTCTGGTCTGTTGGGCACAGATCGGGTGACGCTCACAATCTCTTCCCAGAGCATACAAGGGGCTGCTTGATTGGGTGTCCCCAGGAGGAAGGCATGCGTGCTCGTGGCTGCTGGTGAGTTAGTAAGAAAGTTCCTGGCAGGTTTCCTGGTGGAGAAAGCACATGCGTGCACACACACAGGCACACGCATAGGTGCCGCTTGCCTGTGGGTTGGGTGGCGAGAAGCACCCACTTCAGGCGTTCTACCCCAAATCACGCTGTTGAGTCTGTGCCCTAGGAGTGTGGACCTGCAGCCCGTCACCTCCTGAACCTCCCCGTCTGTCCTGCTCCGGTTTCAGTGGACACAGGACCCTGCCTCCTTCTCCCTCCTGGTGCTGCTTTTGTTTGAATGCTGTCTGCAGGGATCAGCTGAGGCAGGCTAGCTGAGCCGTTCCCTTGGCCCCACCCTGCGTGTCCCCTCCATGCACCCTTGTCCTCACCCCCAGCCAGCTCCAAGGGCTTCTTCTAAATAAAGGAACGGTGCTGAGGCACCCTGAAGACTGGACAGCCACACGATGTGTGGCTCCAGGAACCTGGCTGGCAGAGGACAGGGTCTGCGGCTGAGGGACTCGTGACCTCCCGCGGCAGCCTGCACCCCGTCGGCCCCTGGCCCACCCTAGCCAGGGGCCTCCAGTGGCTCCTTCCTGGTGTTATGGGTCATCTGTTCACTCGTTCAGACGTTTGTTCAGACCACCATTACTGAGTGCCTTCTTTAAGCAAGTCTTGGGGCTTTGAATGATTTGTTTTATCCACCCACCCACCCATACATCCACCTGCCCTCCCACCTGTCCACCCACCCACCTGCTTACCCTCTCACACACCCGCCTGCCCGTCCACCCACCCACCCACCTGTGGCACAGTTACCGGGTGCCTCTGCTGGACCAGGATGTGGCAGAAGTTGAGGGCTTGTGCGGTGGCAGGGCAGAGAGCAGTATGGCTGTGCGGCGGACAGCAGAGCTGGCCCAGGGCAGGTTGTGGGCTCAGCCTCGCCTCAGGGGACCTGTTTGCCCTCACTGGGCTGGGGGGCAGCATCTTGCCTTCCCAGGTGCTCCAGGGAAGAGGGTGCCACGGCCTGTAGGGGATGTGTCTAGTGAAGACCCCACAGCCTCATGAGCACAGGGGGATGGATCACGGTCCTCAGTGATGGTCCTAGCGAGGACCCTACGGCCTCAGCACACCCCAGGGGGATGGATCGCGGTCCTCAGTGACGGTCCTAGCGAGGACCCCACAGCCTCATCGGCAGGACCTCGTGATGGACCACTGTTCTCAGTGACGGTCCTCTGAGTTCACGTTGCCACATGTTGTAGCTTCATTGATCTCCTCCAAAACCTGGGGATGGATGTTGGGGGGCTGTTCCCGTAACTCAAAAGATGTAACTTTGGTATGATTAATGAGGCAGGTGGCCAGATCTTTCTGGCTGAATATGCTTTGGGACAAATCGTTCCTCAGACAGACCCCAAGGATCTAAGTTGTGTCCATGTATGTCCACAAGTGATTAGACTGGGTTGTCCCGAGGGTCTCTCTCAGCGCCCTGAGCCTCAGTTTTCTCACCTGTAGGACGTGTTTAGTGAAAGGATTATGGTAAGCACATGAATGTGGGTAGAACCTGGGAGATGGTGACTCAATAAATGGTGCTCAATAAATGGACTATCGGTGGAGGGGATGAGTTCTCAGATCTGTTCATCTGGGGGCATGATGCCGAGAGCAGGGTGGGGGAGATAGTGAGGAGGGCACAGTACAGGGAGTGTGGTCCCAGAGCACTCTGCAGGCAGGGAGCACACTACAGGGAGCACTCTGCAGGGCGCACTTACTCTGCAGGCAGGGAGCACTCCACAGGCAGGGAGCACTCCACAGGCAGGGAGCACTCTACAGGGAGCACTCTACAGGGCACACTTACTCTGTAGGCAGGGAGCACAATACGGGGAGCACTGTACAGGGAGCACTTACTCTACAGGCAGAGAGCACCCCACAGTCAGGGAACATGTACAGGAGCACAGTGTGGGAACATTGTGCAGGGAGTGACGAGGGCCTGGGAACTGCTGAAGGAGGTGACAGTCACTCAGGCTGAGAAAACAGAGGCCAAAGATGTGGGGAGGCAGGCAGGGACAGGTCAGCCTTGCTCAGGAAGCCCCTGCTGCCCAGCCCCACACTGGGAAATCCAGCCAGGGCGATGTCCAAGCTCTAGCCACTTGACCTGCCAGCCCTAAACTCTGGGCCTCCGCCTTCTCACGGTGGCCCGGGGCCAGGGGGTGCCTTCCCTGCTGCTGTGCGGTGAACCGCCCCCGGCCTTCCCGGGCTTGATGAGTTGCTTTTATCTCTCTGCCACTACAGAAGTGACAGGCATGGCCTTCCATCTTTGAAGTTCCACAGCTCAACGACAAAGCCCATGGCGCCAATTTTTCTGGAGGCTGCAAAGTACAAATCCAGGGGAAATGGAAATTTCCTCGCTGACTTGTACATTTGGAGGTGTGTGAAATGAGAGTGGGCCACACAGTGTCTGGGTGTCTGGACGGCCGGGTGTCTGGGTGGCTGGGTGACCGGTGCTACCACCAGGAGCCCTGAGTGGGCCTTCCTGCCGGCCCCTCCTCAAGCCCCGTCTTCCCAGTGGGCCGGTCCGCCTCTTCTCCCCCTGCTGGCTCTGGCCCAGCACTGCGCTGGGGCCATAGCGCACCAGCTCTCTGAGAAGCCCCCTGCCTGGAGGAGAGAGAGGGAGAGAGCGAGCCTTGCCGCCCAGGAGAAGTGTGGCCTGCAGTGGGGTGTTGCGAGGGGGCCGCGGGCCCGACTAGGGGTCATGTTAAAAGACAAATTCTGTTTTTGTCTGAGCGGATGTGAGGAAGTAGCTCACGTCACCGGAACGTCCTACCGCCGATTTCCTCGACGCGGTGGTTTGGGGCTGTGCTCTGGGGCGTGGCCTCATTAGTTCTAGGGGACTTCAGGGGTTGCGTGCCACCGGGTCTCAGCTCCTGTGTGCAGTGGTGACTTGCACGGAGTCCCTGTAGGCAGGGATGGTGACAGTGCCTGTGGGGGCAGAGAGCGGGCCTCTGACAGCTGTGCTCCGTGTCCGTCTGCACCTGCGGCTGCATCACCTCGGACGGGTGTCGGTGGGCGTTCCTCATTGGGGCCACCTGTCAGCCTGTCGCCCTGTGACACTGAGCGTGGCTGTGATGCTGGGAGCTTTGGGGCTGGCGTCTCGGGCACCAACAGGGTAACCTGTAGTGGACGGGTTACCGCAGAGCTTCCAGACTCAGAGGGACTGAGAAGAGCCTGGGGTTCCACCCCAGAACGAACCAGGAACCCCGTGGGTGATGACGTGAGGCCAGAAGGCGCTGAGAATACACAGCGGCAGTGACGGTGGGAGGGAGCGGACCACTGTCGTGAGGGAGGCGTGGGGTCAGGCAGTGTCTGCTCTGCTATGCCTGTGGTCACCGTGGGTCACAGTGGGCTTGACAGTCTTCAGGGAGGAGGTGACCCCAGCAAGCAGAAGGGGTGGAGCAGGGGAGTGAGGCTGGGGTGGGGGGCTGTCAACTCTGAGTGTAGGCCCAGGTAGGTCGCTGCCGTGGACCCAGATGTGGTTGTGCCGGGACAAGTGTACTTGTGCTGAAGAGTCCCAAAATGGCCTCCCTGGAGGGGGGCAGCTGGCTGTAGCCCCCTACTTCTGGGCTGAGCGTGAAAGAGGCTGAGACCAGGGCATGGGTACTTGGGGTGCAGCCTCCAGCCCTAGGGCTCAGAACCAGTCACCCCAGCTGTGACTGAAGTTGAGGGTGCCAGGGAATGCGTTGTGAGACCCTGAATCACGGCAAGTGCATTACTCTCTTCCTTAGTGTCCTCATCTGTAAAATGGGGTCACTACTCTTGTAGGTTGTTGAGAGGGCAAAGTGAGAGACATGTAGATGGTGCTCACGGAATGAGGGTTTTGGGGCGTGCCTCAGTCTGCCCACGTGGATGCGCAGGAGGCTTCCGGGGCACTGTGGTGCTTGGCCTTGGGTGGGGTTTGCCCCCGCAGAGGGGAGCCTTGCTGAGAAGAGCCGTCTGTAGACGAAATCTGACCCTTGGCAGAGGTGGCCAAAGCTGAAGTTATGGACAAGCCCAGGTGCCTTCCTGCAGATCCTGACTGGGGACAAGGAGGTTAACCCGTCAGTCTCTCTCTGAGAGATGCAGCTTGCTCACACTTACATCCCACCGTGCCTGAAGGCATGGACCCAGGTTCAAAGCCCAGCTCCGCCATTTCTGGTGCTTAAGATTCTAGGTTTGTTAATGAATCCCCGCAACCTTAATTCCATCATCTACCAAACAAGGATTGTCACTCATTAGACTGTTGGGAATATTCAATGAGATGTATGTGGCGTGGAGCTCCTCCAGAGACATCTAGCACTTGATGACCGTCATCACACACAGGCAGTGTGCACAAATGCACGAAAACACACTTGGGGTTGAGTTGGTCCCAACTCATGGCTACCTTGTCTGTGTCATGTGTCAACAGAGAGCCGCGCCCGTCGGGGGAGCTGTGCCCCGTGGGGGGAACCGTGCCCACGGGGGTGGCTGTGCCCATGGTGGGAGTCGTGGGCCGCGGAGGGGAGCTGTGCCCTGCGGGGGGAGCTGTGCCCCGGGGGTGGGGGCCGTGCCTGTTGGGGGGAGCCATGGCCCGCAGAGGGGAGCCGTGCCCTGCGGGGGTGGCTGTGCCCTGTCGGGGGATCCATGCCTGCCGGGGGAGCCATGCCTGTGAGGGGAGCTGTGCCCGAAGGGCCTGCAGGGGTGGATTTCTCAGTGGATTGCCAGGCCTTTCTTCCGAGGTGCCTGGACTGCCAGCTGTGTGTCACTGGCCCTGTGTGTTCGCCGTTTGCCCCTCCAGGACTCTAGCGTGTAGTACTTTACACATATGTAGTGTGCGTGATGCGTGATATGACATAGAACAGACGTGCAGATCATTCTCGGTGTTGTCTCTGGTTTTCAGCGGTGCTGTACGGTTCTCTCATGGAGTCTGTGATCCCTACTGAGACCTTCTGTGACCACTACAAGAAGGCTGTTCACCCCCAGCTACGTGTGCAGATGGGGTTCAGAGCCCTGGAGAGCTAAAGATGTCCCCGATTCCCTGAGCCACTGGGCTGGAACCAGGCCCAGAACCAAGGGCTGCCACCTTGAGGTCCAGGGCTGCTGGAAGGAAAGGCCCTGGCCCCGTCAGTGGGGGCACTGCCTCTGCTGGGGCCCCCAAACCCGGAGGCAGATGGCAGCCCTGGTGCTGATGAGTTAGTCTCCCCCAGGCCCTCATCTCAGGGACTCCCTGACCCCTAGCTGGGCCCCACCCCGATGCCCTGCCTGTGATCTCGCCCGGCTACCTGCGGGCTCAAGGACTGGATGGTGCCCTCTGGGGACCATGGGCTGAGAGGTGGGGGCTGCAGGGCAGAGCTGGCTCTGCTGTGACTCAGGACAGGCGGTCCCTAAACGCAGCCTCGACCGGGGAGTGGTGCCTTCTCCCATGTCTGCTCCCTGGAGGGGCAGGGCTGAGCGGCTGTGAGACAGATCTGGCTCACAGGGCTGTCCCGGAGGTGAGGGCAGGGTCACACCTGGGCCAGGGAACACAGTGCCAGCTCAGGGCTTAGTGTCTGTGCCGCTTAGCGTCTGTGCCGCCCAGCCTTGAAAGCCCCCAGGGGCAAGCTGTGTGGTGGGAGGATGGGGTGGGTGTCCGACGCTCCACACCTCACCTCAGCAGGCTGCACCCTGTCCGATAGCGAGCTGGTGGTGTGAGCGGGTGATTGGTTCCCCTGCTAACTGAGGACAGTGTGGTAGGAGACAGTGAGGGGCCGAGATCCCATGGGGTCACTGGTGTGCCCACTGAGCAGCTGGGGCCTCAGCTGTCTACCTGCTCCCGGGGGTAGCCGTGGGGGCTCGGGGAAGGAGAGCATCTGGGGGACCAGTCCCGGGAACAAGGCCCGGGAGGGACCCTGAGACCCGACGAGTCCACTGTCCTGTGCTCAGAAAGAGCCTTGATGGTGCAGACGGTCAAGCACTTAGGCCGCTAACCAGATGGTCAACGGTTCCAGTGACCTGGCAGCCCCACGGGAGGAAGACCCGTGATGTGCTGTGAGGGTTAGAGGTGGGAGGGCTGCGCGGGCCGTTCTGCTCTGTTGGAGTGGACTTGGCGGCACCCAGCCACAACAGCAGTATGTCCCCCAAGGCGTGAGCAGGCCTTGCTGTGTCGTTCTGGGGCTCCACCTGGGGCTCCCGTGGCCCCTGCCCTAGGCGAAGACATCAGATGTGTCCGGAGCTGGAGGACACGAGAGAGTGGGCTGTCCTCTGTGGATGGTGTGGCCTCCCTGCGGGCCCTGCCAGGGAGTCCTTCGGGAACACACGGTGACCCCAGTGCTCCCCTGCATGGATGGGACCTCGTCGGCTACGCAGGTCCCCGTCCCCTGGAGACCCGGTCTTGACGGTCGGGTCCCCAGGTCACACGGTTCGGCTTGCAGGCTCAGCAGCCGTCACTCTTGTGATCCACAGGGTTCTCGCAGCTGCTTGTAGAAGCAGGCCGCCAGACCTTTTTTCCTGGCCTGTCTCGGTCTGGAAGCTCCCCTGAGCCCTGTTCAGCGCCCTAGCCATGCATAAGCCTCACCGACGGATGGGTGGTGGCAGCCGTGAGGTGCCTGTCTAGGAAGGGACCTGGGTTTCCCGCCTGTGTGGAGGGTGGGTTCTACCACTGACCCACGACACCTAACTTCCGGGCCGCCGTCGTGTGCTGTGGTGTCCGTGTGGCTCCCTGCGACCCCACATAGCAGAGCCGAACTGGCCCAAGGCCCCCTCGCAGTCACCCTCATGGGAGTAGATTGCCGGGCCTCTTCTCCCTTGGAGCCACAGGTGAGTCTGACTGCTGTTGTCACGTCAGCTGTGACTCACACAGACTCTGTGGTGGCACAGTGCTGTCCGGCCCCAGGCCATCCTCACGACCAGCTGTGGATCAGGCCGTTGTGACCCTTAGGCCGCAGGCCCTTTGTTTCGCAGCTGAGCACGTAACCGTCACACCAACAGGGCTCCTTGCTGCTAGGCCGTCGATTGTGTGCTTGCTGCCTGTTGGTGGGAACTGGAGTCAGAAGGGGTTTGGGGGGGCGCTGGCCTGGGGGTCCGGCCCCCACACCTGCTCGTGAGTGGAGAGCTGGTGGTCCCTGGGACCCGCAGAAGGAGGTTTTGGGACCCAGGGCCTGACCGTGGGCCCCCGTCGCATCCTGGGAGCTTCTCCAGGCGCCTCAGGCTCCAGCTGCAGGGGCCTCTGCCCCCCACCCCTGAGTGTTCCCTGACACTGTGTCTTCTGGCCAGACCCTCACCTCTTCCCTGTCTAGGCCGAGGTACCCCAGGCTTTGGTTGTTTGTATGTGTGTACCCCAATTTTACAACAGTCACGTGTTACAGTTGTGCTGATTTGCCTAGTTTTTTAGAAGTCTGTTCTCTGTTCGTACTTCAACAAACTCATTTAATGAATCTGGTGAATAGCAGGGGACAGTGACGAGGAAAGTGGATTGAAAACAAGACTCGGGAAACCCACACGTGTGGTAGGCCAGCCCAAAGCTGCTTCCTTCCAAGAGGGCTGACTTCAGGGTCTGCTGTCCCCCTGTCCCCTCACCTGCTGCCACCAAGTCGACTCTGTTCATTGCGACCCTGGAGGACAGCATGATGCGGCCCCACGGGGGCCTGATGCGTGATCTTTATGAAGGTGATCCTGGTGGCATAGAGTGGCAGATGCTAAACTGAAGGTCGGCAGTTAGAATCTGCCGGGAGGTGCCTGGCACCCCGTGGGGTCTGGTGGTGCTGTGCATCCTATATAGGGTCGCCGTGAGGTGGAATCCCTTTGACGGCAACGGGTTTGGGACTTTATTAAACCCTTGTGGAAGCCGACTGCCACCTCTTTTTCCCGTGGAGCAGCTGGTGGGTTGAAACAGCCAGCCCTTTCATTTGCTCTCTGCATCAGCATAGCGAAGACCATCTTGGCTGCCCCCGAGTCCGTCCTGGGCTCCTCCCAGGTCATGTCCACGCTTGGTGAGGACCTCTCAGCCAAAGCTCAGAGGTTGGACAGGAAACAAGTTTGCTCAGTACCCCCGCTGATGATGTTGGACTAGGTGGGGAGTGATGGGCTTATTCCAGGTCCCCCTGAGGTCATAGTTATGACACTCAGTGCTCCGGCCCTTTCTGAGTCTTGGGGTGTAGTCTGTGCAATGGGGAGTGGCCATCATTGCCACATAGGGTAGAGGTGAGGCTTCAGTGAGATGACACTTAGGAGCACTTGGGCTTGTGCCAGGCACACACAGATAGTGGCTGAGGGGCAGTGGGAGGTGACAGGAGTCTGCAGTCCACAGAGTGGCTCAGGAAGACCATGTCCAAGACCCTGATGGCCATGGAGCATAGGGTCACCTCCAGTACTCAAAAGTGGAAGACAAGCAGTGACCCCAAGAACCACAATGCACAGTGAGTCATGGCCTGATGGCAGGGCTCTGAAGGCAAGGAGGGAGGACTTCCTGGAGGTGGTGTCTTGAATGACAGACAGGTGTTAGCCAGGACAGTGCAGGCTTGGGCTGCCACAGTGGCAGCGTGGACCATGTGTCTCTTTGTGAAGGAGGAAGAGCCCCTCTTCCCTCCACGGCCTTTCAGAAGAGGCTCTCGGATGGGATGCCCTGTTCCACGAGGTTGGCAAATGGGATGCCAGTCCAGCCTGGATTGCTTCTCTGAAGCTTTCAGAACTTCTCTGACCGTAACTCTAGTTTCTGCCACTGCAATGTGTAAACAGGCCAGAATGCTGTCCAAGAGAGACAATTCATGTCAAAGATTATCTTCTTAAAAAGGAGATTCCCCTGGTTTGATAGTCTTAACTTGTCCCAGGTATCACTTAGGCTTCAATTTGCTGTTCTGTCTGGCACCTGAGGACGTGAGTTTGGCGTTTAATCAGAGCTGGGATATATGTGTGTATGTGTTTTGGTGATTCCTGGGAAGACGGAAGAAAAGGGAAAGCTTTCCTTCTGATTCTGCCAGGACCCACGTGTAGGGAGAGGGCTGGGCCATTCTGAGTTTGGGGCTCTCTGTCGGAGCAGCTGGGAGCGTCTCCCGTGTGCGGAGCCAGAGTCCTCTCCCGTCCGCCTGGAGATGGGGCACACGCTCTGCTGTGGCGATCCTGCCTGGAGAATCCAACACTGAGTTAAATATATGGATTATCCAAAAAATTCTGCGAGTTATTATTGATTCACAGAGCACGACAAAACATCACTGCATGAATTAGCAAACAGCTGTTTCTAATTTGAGTTTAGAACGGTACACAGAGGAACTTGTTTCTCTGTTCACTCCTTTCATTTATAATGAATTTTAATCACCGCTACAGGTGAGAAAAACGTAGAAACAAGCTTGTATCTTGTGGAAGAAACAAAGGAGAGACAGATGCTAACAGATTTCCAGCCTGTGATAAAAGGGGTGTTTCGGTACACTTTACATGTAATCAGAGCACAGCTGTCTCCAGCCCCCAGTCCGCAAACATGGCCGAGCACAGGCTCTGCTCATCTACAAAGGGAGTCAAGAAAAACAGTGATTCAACCCCAAAAGCATTTTGCTTTCTTCCTAGTTCAGCAGAGCATCCTCTGTGCTGGCCCGGGGTGGTGGTGGTTCATGAGTGGTGAAGGAGCTGACCGCACAAGGCGTGTGCTCCTTCTGCTGTCAGGGGTGCGTGGAGGTCCAGGGGCTGATGGGAGAACCTTCCAGAATGCCTCTGCTGCTAAAAGCTCCCTACTCTTCAGGGGGCCTCTTGTGGGGGTGAGTTGAGGGTCCTTCCTTGCTCCAGGGTGGAGCGTGACGTTACTTTTAGCAAGTTTGATCCTAGCCAGCTCTCTGGTGAGCAGATGAGTGCTGGCTTTTTTGCCCCTGGTCTGTTTAATTTCTGCAGTGACACTCAAACCCGATTGCATTTTCAGTATCAGCACTGAGTAAATTTGTTTAACGGATGGAGCTGCCAGGCAGGCTGTGTGCTCTGTGGGGTCAGAGGTTTCCAGGGAACGTCAGATACTGCCTTCTTGTCCTGAGTGTCTGGAAGCCTTCAGAGGTGGGAACCTCTGTGGGCCTCACTCCCTCCCCACCTCCACTCCCACTGTGGGCCTGGAGACCCCAGTTGGAGCCACAGAATTGCTGCAGATGGCAGTGTGACAGTGAGCAGTCCCTCTCCCAGGATCTCCACATCTCTACCTGCGCAATGCAAGCATTTAGCCGCGTGTCTTGAAGGTCCCTGTCAGCTGGTGTCCCAGGGTTCTAAATGTCAGGGCCTCTCTGGGCCCTTGTATGAGTTGAGTTTCCTTTGTTTGTAAAGCCACCTTCTGCAGGAGAAGCTGAAGGTCCTTAGCTGAGACGCTCTGGGTTATCAGTCAGGACTCGGAGACGTGGGTGCCCCACCTGTCCCGGGCCCCTCAACCCAACACAGCCAGTGCCTGCCTCACTCTGCTCTTGGTCCTGTGCTGTCTGTTGTCAGCAGGGGGCCAGGACCCAGGGAGGGTGTGTTCTACATGCGCCATAGCGCTCACCGCGTGTCACACTTCACAGATAGTATCTAATTCCGTCTGTGCAAACATCCGAGTGTCACGAGCTGCTCTCAACTCTGTCCTAAACTCACGGTGACTCCTGGTGCTGCAGAGTGAAAGGCTGCTCAGTCCTGCGCCGACTTCATGGTTGACGGCTGATCGCATGGCCGCGACTGCAGGGCCCTCCTCGTGATCCGCAGGGCCCTCCTCGTGATCCGCAGGGCCCTCCTCGTGATCCGCAGGGCCCTCCTCGTGATCCGCAGGGCCCTCCTCGTGATCCGCAGGGCCCTCCTCGTGATCCGCAGGGCCCTCCTCGTGATCCGCAGGGCCCTCCTCGTGATCCGCAGGGCCCTCCTCGTGATCCGCAGGGCCCTCCTCGTGATCCGCAGGGCCCTCCTCGTGATCCGCAGGGCCCTCCTCGTGATCCGCAGGGCCCTCCTCGTGATCCGCAGGGCCCTCCTCGTGATCCGCAGGGCCCTCCTCGTGATCCGCAGGGCCCTCCTCGTGATCCGCAGGGCCCTCCTCGTGATCCGCAGGGCCCTCCTCGTGATCCGCAGGGCCCTCCTCGTGATCCGCAGGGCCCTCCTCGTGATCCGCAGGGCCCTCCTCGTGATCCGCAGGGCCCTCCTCGTGATCCGCAGGGCCCTCCTCGTGATCCGCAGGGCCCTCCTCGTGATCCGCAGGGCCCTCCTCGTGATCCGCAGGGCTCTCCTCGTGATCCGCAGGGCTCTCCTCGTGATCCGCAGGGCTCTCCTCGTGATCCGCAGGGCTCTCCTCGTGATCCGCAGGGCTCTCCTCGTGATCCGCAGGGCTCTCCTCGTGATCCGCAGGGCTCTCCTCGTGATCCGCAGGGCTCTCCTCGTGATCCGCAGGGCTCTCCTCGTGATCCGCAGGGCTCTCCTCGTGATCCGCAGGGCTCTCCTCGTGATCCGCAGGGCTCTCCTCGTGATCCGCAGGGCTCTCCTCGTGATCCGCAGGGCTCTCCTCGTGATCCGCAGGGCTCTCCTCGTGATCCGCAGGGCTCTCCTCGTGATCCGCAGGGCTCTCCTCGTGATCCGCAGGGCTCTCCTCGTGATCCGCAGGGCTCTCCTCGTGATCCGCAGGGCCCTCGTCGTGATCCGCAGGGCCCTCCTCGTGATCCGCAGGGCCCTCCTCGTGATCCGCAGGGCCCTCCTCGTGATCCGCAGGGCCCTCCTCGTGATCCGCAGGGCCCTCCTCGTGATCCGCAGGGCCCTCCTCGTGATCCGCAGGGCCCTCCTCGTGATCCGCAGGGCCCTCCTCGTGATCCGCAGGGCCCTCCTCGTGATCCGCAGGGCCCTCCTCGTGATCCGCAGGGCCCTCCTCGTGATCCGCAGGGCCCTCCTCGTGATCCGCAGGGCCCTCCTCGTGATCCGCAGGGCCCTCCTCGTGATCCGCAGGGCCCTCCTCGTGATCCGCAGGGCTCTCCTCGTGATCCGCAGGGCTCTCCTCGTGATCCGCAGGGCTCTCCTCGTGATCCGCAGGGCTCTCCTCGTGATCCGCAGGGCTCTCCTCGTGATCCGCAGGTCTCTCCTCGTGATCCGCAGGTCTCTCCTCGTGATCCGCAGGTCTCTCCTTGTGATCCACAGGGCTCTCGGCTGTTGTGGAATTAGATTGCCAGGCCTTTCTTCCTTGTCCATCTTAGTCGGGAAGATCTGTCGTGACCTGCATGCAGGTCTCCTAACAGTGGGCGTGGCTGTGTGGGGTCCCTGAGGGACTGCTGTGATATCTGCCTTACAGATAAGGAAACTGAGGCAAGGTTTCTTGTCTGTAAAACTGAGGGGCTAATTAACTTGCCTAAGATCACACAGATAGAAAGTGGTGGTGTTGGGACACGGACCGCGGCTTCTTCGTCTGGACCACTGAGAGACTACAAATGCTTCCAGGGCCTGGGAGGCACAGGGGCAGGCCAGGAGCCCTGGGGGTCTGTGCATTTGAGACAGTGGGCATCCTGGTGCAGAGAGGGCCAGCACTGTGGTGTCACAGGCAGAGCTGTGCCACCTGGTCCAGGAAAAGTCACAAGTGAATGTGGATCTTTGAAACCCTTTGGTTTGAGAGTTCCTGAGTTGTCAATGTTGGCGTTTGTGCTCCCTGTGTCGGCCACCAGGGTGGTCCCAGGCCTTCCAGGGGCGCCCCGTGCCACCCCTCGGGCCCGCGTTTCTTCTTCAGTCAGGCTGGCTAACAGCCTGGGGCTTGGAGTCCAACTCCAGCTTTTCCTTTCAGCATCAGCGTGGTGATGCGGGGATGCCACCAGACCTCTGGGTTCTCAGAGTCCCCATGAGCCGAGACCACCCAACCTGTCATGTAATCCTGGCTCCTTTTGAGTAGGAAAGAGGGTCCTACCTGGATGGGGTGTGGGGCCACAGCTGCAGGTCGGAGGCCAGGATGTGTGGTGCCCTGCTCACCTGCAGTGGTGACAGCAGTGACAACAGCAGCAGTCATCACCCTGCCACTACCTGTCCCACGTCACTACGGGTGTGAAATGTTGTGTAGAGTGTCAGGGCCACACAGAATGAAGGGTCTGTGACCGACTGTTGTAGAGTCACTCGCACTGTCACCGTCTCCTTTGTTGCTGTCGTTGGCTGCCATGGAGTTGGGCCCTGGCTTCTGGTGACGCAGTGACATGAAGGGCCACTGCATCCTGCTCCACCCCTGTGGCCCGCTGTGTGTCAGACCGTTGTGATCCACAGGGCTTCCACTGGCCAGTTGTGGTGGCCAACCACCAGGTGTTTCTTCTAGCCCCCCACCCGGTGTTTATGGAACGCTCGCCGCGTGGGCAGAGCCCATTTCCAGCGGCAGCGCTGTCACGACCCCCCTCCTGTCAGTGATGACAGGAGACACAGAGGGGCTCAGAACCTTGCGCACAGTCAGACAGCTCACAGTGGAATCCAGCGTGAGTCCAGGGAAGCCGCGGCTCTCCCTACGTCTGTGCTGCCCTTGGTCCTGACATCTCCCTGCAGCCGGCCGGGCCTCCTTCAGCTCGTGCGGACAGTCCTGGCTTTCCCGAAGGCCTGTCTGCGGCTCTGAGCTGGCTGGGTGAGGGCCTGCCTGGCCGTGGCACTCAGTCTGGCCAGAACGGCCCGGGAGCGTCTACAGCAGGTGTGCGTTCGAGGGCGGCTGCTGCTCCTGGCCCAGTGCCTGGGAGGGAGGCAGCCCCCGAGGGCAGGGTCACCTCACCCCACTCAGATTTGGGCAACTGACTTTCGCCTGCTGGCCTCCGCGCACCACGACACCTGCGACCCCTGAACTCTTCTACCCTTTCTCTCTCCTCCTCCCCCGAAAGAAAGATCCCCTACTCTCCCATACCGTGGCCTCATTGTGGCCTCACTGGGAATGAGACTGCCTCAGAGAGCCACCGGGAACCTGCCAGGAGGAAGGATAGGTCAACACAAGCTGCCACTGGGTCTGCTCAAGGTGTCACTCTCCCCCAAGACCTCAGGTCCCCTGTGGCTGACAGCATCAAGGCAGGAACCTCCACCTACCTTGGCCCTGTCCTTCCTGGGAGGACTGCTGATGCCACAGGGAGTGGGCCTTTGTACCACAGCTGCCCTGCACCCCGCCCCCGCCAGTTTAGGAGAAGCAGGTGTCTAGACGCAGGACTGATTATTGCCGGGATGAAACGTTTTTCTCTTTCAAGGTCGTTTAAGATGTCAAAGGGTTGTTTCAGAGCTTATCCTTTTGTCTTCATCACCTCGTGCTGCTGTCACAGAGACACCACAGTGGGTGGCGTCTCAGTCACCTGGCGCTGCTGTCACAGAAATACTGAAAGTAGATGCCTTTAAAGAGAGAAATTTTATTTTGTCATAGTCTAGTAAGCTAGAAGTCCGAATTCAGGGCACCAGCTCCAGGGAAGTGCTTCCTCTGCTGGTTCTGGAAGGAGGTCCGTGCTGTCAGCATCCCCTGGACTGGAAACTTAAGGCAAAGGGAGCCCAGATCCTTTCCGAAGGACGCGCTCTGCTCCCAGCACTGCTTCTCGGTGGTATGAGGTCCTCAAGTCTCTGCTTGCTTCCCATTCCTTGTATCTCAAGAGATTGCCGGAAGGCACAGTCGGACCCTACCCGCTGAGTCCTGCCCCACCCACACAATGCTGCTCGTCCTACCTCGTTAGTATCCCAGAGGCCCGGCTTACCGCGCGGAGGAACATCACACAGTACCAGGAATAATGGCTTAGCCAAATTGCTACACACGTTTTGGGGGGACACAGTTCAATCCATGACACCTCTCAGTCAGTGGTCACGTGACTAGAGAGGCAGGGTAGATAATTGCACGGGAACCTCAGCCTGCTCCTTCGTTCCAGGACCAGTCACGTACACAGCAGACTCTGTAACTGTTTGCCAAGTGATGAAACGCCTGCACCAGAGTGTAACAGAAAGCTGGGCCACCTACTAACTGCCGTTATGCATTCTGTACCCAGGGCAGACATCACTAACTGATCACAGACTCTTCGAGCCATAAAGGATCTCAGATACCAATTCATGTGATTCTTCCGCTCCAGAACTGGAGACGTGAAACCACGCGGAGGAGATGCCCTTGCCTGTGGTCAAGCAGAACCGATTCTGGTGGCGTCAGAATCGAAACTCCATCCGGTACTAGTCTGATGCACCGTGGGTCGCAGTTCTGTCCTCAGGGCTTCAAGTTCTGCTCTGGCTGGCACTCTAGCCACTGAGCTCAAGATGCGTCTTTCCCCTTTCATGAAAGGTGGCCCTGTTTGCAGTCTGTTAGCCTCTTACCTGGTGTGGGATTGGGGGTCATCTGACAGCCATCTTTCCTTTTTGGGCTTCCTTTTCTGTTCCAGCAGGCAGTGCTTCTACTGTTTTCAAGTCTTCCGATTGTGGTGGGTCTCCTGTGTATCTTGTGTGGACACACTCCGTGGGACAAGAGGCCCCTCCACACACATCTCCTAGATAAGGCGTCTCTACTATTGGCTTCTGCTGAGATGGCTATGGGACAATGCCCCAAATCTACATTAGTTTTCTAATGCTGCTGTAACGAGTTACTGCAAACTTCATGGCTGAAAATAACCAACACTGTTTGTTCTCTGATAGTTCTGGATGTCAGAAGTCTGATGTAGGTCTTACTGGGAGGTGGCAGGGCTGCATTGCTTTGGGAGCTCTTGGCGACAAGCCGTTTCCTTGTTTTTTTCCAGCCTCTAGAGGCTGCCCAAGTTACAGTGAGCAAGGAAGACAGAAGAAGAATTGACGCCTCTGAATTGTGGTGTGGAGAAGAATGTTGAGTGTCCCGTGGACTGCCAAAAGAACCAACAGGTCTGTCCTGGAAGAGTGCTCCTTGGAAGCCAATATGGCGAGACTGCATCTTAAATACTTTGGACATGTTGTCAGGAAGGATCAGTCCCTGGAGAAGGGATCGTGCTTGGGAGAGTGGAGGGTCAGCAACAGAGAGGAAGGCCCTCGACAGGATGGGCTGACACAGTGGCCACAGGGGGCGTAATCATTAACGTGATTGTGGACGAGGTGCAAGGCCGAGCAGCGTTTTGCTCTGCGGTGCGTAGGGTCGCTGTGCGTGGGCCCTGGCTGGGTGGTACCCAACAGCGACGATGACGTCTTGCTCACAGGACAGTCCCGCATCACGCCCTTCCCCACCCTTCCAGGCTCCTCTTCTGCCTTCTTTCTGTGTTAAGGAGCCTTGTGGCTGTGCTGAGCTCACCCGGGTTGTCCGGGGGTGTCTCTTTGCTGTGCAGCAGGCTGGTCAACAGTCCTGCCTTCCGCCTGCAGCCCACCTTCCCTTGGTGAGCACCATAACGTACTCCTGGGCTCCGGGCCTTCGGGTGCGGCGTCAGGGTGTGGCCTTAGGACGTGGACGTCCAGGCCGCCCCGTGACGATGCCTGCCGCGCCGTCTCAGCTCGGCTCCGTGCAGACTGTTGAGAAGCCAGCCCCCGTGAGTGAGGCGAGTTGTGCCCACTGATGGTTGGCAGTGGACCCAGCCCGGCTTGGTCAGCCTCCACTGACTGCCCACCTCAGGACCCGACTTCAGCTCCACTGCAGTGGGATTCTAAAGCTTGGGGTTTTCTTCAGGGCCCCCTCAAACCACAGTGCCTGGAACTGCTTGTGCATAACAGCCTAGGAAATGGGGGCAGCTGCTGCAGCACGATGGACCCTCGGCCGGCACCCAGGGACCAGAGGCAGTAGTGCCTAGTGGTCAGCAAGTGGGGGCGTGAGTGTGCCTGCTACCTGCTAGGGTTACATGCCGAGGAAGCAGCTTTATCTCTGGTTGCCCCCCTGAGCTAGTTACAAAGAGGCAGTGTTAGCACTCCTCACCCGGTAAGGTTGTGAGAATCAAACAAGAAAACGCTGGCAAAGCCCCTGATACATGGGAACGCTCTGACAGATGGTGGCCGCTGTAGTTATCAGAGCCCCAGGTTTTGGCAGCTGTTAACACGCAGCTGCCAAACAGATGCTGGGGGTTCAGCCCCCCAGAAACCCCTCGGAAGAAAGGCCTGGCTTCTGAGACACCAGCGGCCGGGAGCCGTGTGCCAGCAGTCTCCTGACACATGCGGGGTGGCCCGAGGCTGCTTCTGATGTCTGTTAATGGGTTAGTCCTGGGTCTGCCTGTCCCTAATCACAGGCCCACCCTCCCGGCTGCTGTTTGAGTCAGGGGTGCCACTTGGTGGGAGACAAGACACAGGCAGGCACCGTGTCCCCTCAGTGCCTGTGGTCAGTCCCCTCAGTCTTGGGTCCAGGGCCGGTTGGAGCCTGGGGCGATAGACATCACTGAGGATGCCCTGCACTGCTAGTTTAATGGCCTGGTGGCCTCTGTCTCCTGCTGCACTTTCCTGTCATAGGACTCAGACTTTCTCTCTGGCCAGGGGCTTTCTGTGAGGGAAGCCTGGGCCTCTCTGGGACACTGACATTGAAGTGGGCTGGAAAGCATCCCAGGAAAGAGCCTCGGAGGTTGCCTAGTCCTCCTGCATCGCAGAGGCAGCGCCTCACAAAGTGGGGATGCCTTCCCCAGGGCTCCTCAAGCAGATCGACAGCGGAGCCCCCCCTGAGGCCAGCCTTCCGTCTCCTAGATGAGAACGTGTGCCAGGCTTCATGGGTCTAGGCAGCATGGATCTACTGTGACGTTTCTCAGGAAGAGCATCAGGAATGTGCCCGTTTCCCATCTGGGACCTCCTCTTCAGGCCCTGGCGGCTCCAGGATGCGTCTGTCCATGGTGTGCCCTGAAGCACGTGTGTGACTCAGCGCCCTGATCTCCTAGGACCCCGGGCTGTGCTGTGCCCGCTGTGGCTGGGCCGGGGGGTGGGGGGAGCTAGCCTTCTCTCTGGCTCAGCATCTCGCTGCAGCCTGCGGCCCAGCTCCACGCTGTCGCCTGGTCCTGCTCAGGCAGCAGCGTTTTGGAGTCCCCATCCCAAAACCTCTCTTTTCGAAGAGAATGAACACCTCCTCTCTTGGAAGAGATAAGCCTAGCGATTCAAAGGTTGTCTCCAGCAGTGTGAGTCAGGGGAGCTCCCCCAGTCCTTTGGTTTTTGCCCTTTGGATGGGCCACTCCCATGCTCTGCTGATCATGGCAGGCATCACCAATGGATTTCAGCATCACTGCTTTGAGTCCAGATGTAACCTCAGAACACTTCTCAACCCAGCACCCTGGACCTCCACTACCAGTTTACCATTTCTGGGGGTTCCCTTCTCTCTGTGGCTTGATTCTCCCCCTCTGTGTGTGGGCTTGGGGTGGAAGGTTCCTTTTCTCTGGCCTTGGGCAGGGGCGGGAGCAAGTCTTACCCCTGGGCCTTGTGTGGAGGTGGGAGGTCGGCTCTGTCCCGGGGGAACCTGTCTCCTTGGCAGTTTCTATTCCCTGAGAGTGGTGAGGAGACCTCGAGGCTTTTTGAACTGTCAGGCCTGTGTGTGGCTGTCACGGGGCAGGGAGAGTCAGCGTGGTTGGAGTGTTCTGTGTAATGGCCAGTGACACATGGCAGGAGAGGCCACGAGGCATCACGGGCCCTGGAGTGACTGTGTCCAGGGCTCGCTCTCATGTTTCCGCACAGCCACTGGCTGAAGATCTGTCTCCTTGGTGTGATCCGGAACTTCTGGGGATCAGGGTCAGGCAGATACTTCTCAGCAAAGCGGGGAAAGCCCATGCCTGGGGCCGACTCAGCCGCTGTCCCCTTTTGACCCTGATGGTAATTGTCACAGAGTAACACAGCCCAGGGATGTTCTGGAAGCCTGGAGCTGCCTCTCATCCAGTGCAGAAAGCTGGCCCTGCTGTCTTCTTCCGGGCCTTGACTCCCTGTGCGTGCCTTTGGAGATGGGGCTCCCTCCCCGTCTTCCTGCTGTAGGAAGGTTCCTGTGGGCTTACTTCTGTCTGACTGGGCAACGCCTCCCGCAGCGCTGGCCGTGTTCTCTGTGACCAGAGGGCTGTGGAGGAAGCCACCAGGGCGGTGGCCGCCCCGCCTCTGCCATCGGGCCAGGTGAGGCTGCGGCTGCTGCGGGCGCCCCAGGGCCCGTTCTGGAGCCCGGTCACTGCTCCCTTCTCCCCCTGGTCGGATTTCTCCGACATTTTTTCCTCCACGTGCGCTTGGTTGGGTTCCCTTCCTGCAGCAGACAGCAAAGCATCGCGGAGCCCATTTCCTACCAGGCCTTTTTGCGGAATTCCAAACCCACTGCTGTCGAGTTGGGTCTAACTCACAGCGACCCTAAAGGTTAGAGGAGAACAGCCCCCGTAGAGTTTCCCAGGAGCGCCTGGTGGATTTGAACGGCCAACCTTTTGGTGAGCAGATGCAGCACTGAACCCGCTACACCACCAGCCACCAGAGTTTCCTTTGCGGGCCATTTTTAAAAGACGTTGATCTCTGTTTTTTTTGGCCTCTTGTTTTTTATTGTGCTAAGGAATACACAACAAACCATTTGCCAGTCCGGCCTCTTCTGCAGCGGGTTCAGTCACCTGTTACCTCAGCAGGCCGTGTTAGCGTCCTCACTCACTCGAGGCCCAGCCTCCTGTCCCCATTCGCAGACACTCAGCGCCACTTGACAAGGACTCCCTGTTCCCTCCTCCTCCCTGTTCACCACTGACAGATGGTCGCTGCCTGCTCGCCTGGGGCCCGCTGGGGGCTCTCCCACCAGGCAAGTGGGACTGTGCGACACTTGCCTTTCTGGGAAGGCGCGCTGCCTTCAGCATCATGTTTTCAAGGTTCATCCCTGCGACGTGTCAGGACCGGGTTCTGCTTTACGGGGGAGAAACATCGCGTGGTGTGTGTGGACCGCCTCGGGTGCACCCGTTTGCCGGCTGGTGGGTGTTCCGGCGGTTCTGCTCTGGCTCCTGTGAAGACCGCCGTGACCTGGCGTGCTGCTGTGCTTGTGTGCCGCCCGTCACTTCTTTCTGGGTCAGACGTGGGGTTGGGGTTGTCGGCTGCTCCATAAGTATGTGTTCACCCTGCTGAGGAATGGCGCGCTGGGTGCCTTGGCATGCCGGGCTCCTTGGTGACCGTGCCATTTCAGTGTCACCCGGAAGTGAGCAGGGGCTCCAGTCTCCCCACACCCTCTCCAGCTTCTGTTTTTCCTGTGAATCTGCTTCAACAGTGATTTTTCTACTCCTTGGCTTACGTTTCTGTGATGCACTTGTTGCTCGCAGGGGAGGGAGACACCGAGCGCCCGGTGTTCCTCGTGTCGTCTCCCAGGACATCCCTCCCGCAGAGGAGGGGACAGCGTGGTCTCCTGGGTGGAAGCACCAGCCCTGAGCCAGGATCTTGGCTCTGCCGCCTGCTGGGGAGACCCTTGGCCTCTTTCTGCTGCAATCGCCGCATCTGTAATTGTGGTGACAACACCCTCACGGAGCACGGTTGCACAGTGGTTAGAGCTACGACTGCCAGCTGAGAAGTCAGCAGTTGGAATCCACCAGCCACTCCCAGGAACCCCGGTGGGGCAGTTCTGCTCTGTCCCGTAGGGTCACTCTGAGTCAAAGTTAACTTAAAGGCAGTGAGTTTGTCTTATAATAATTCTGTCTTACTTGTCTGCTGCTGCCTGATGGTCACCACCAGCGGACGGCCTTAGCAAAGAGCAACAGATTGTCTCACAGTTAAGAGACTCGAGGTCTGAAGTCAGGGTGCCAGCCCCAGGGGGGACCTTTTCTGGCTCTTGGCTCCGGGGGGACAGTCCTCATCATGTCTTCGTGGCCAAGGAGCTTCTCAGCCCATGGACCCCAGCTCTTATTTCCTGTGCCTGCTTCTCTCTGTTAGATCTCAGGAGAGACTGATTTAAGACAGGCCTGCTCTTGTGGACTGAGTCCAGCCTCCTTAACATCCTAGAGGATTTGTGGGAAGATCACAGTGGTTGACCAGATGGGAGACAGTCGCGTAGTGCTGGGACTCCTGGATGAGCTGCGTAGATACGCATTCTGGGGGGACGTGATTCAGTCCATAACACGCACCCGTGCCACTGAGCTGTTGTGAAGATTAGGTAATTCATGATTAGAGGATCTGTGACTGCAAAGGTCTAGAAGAATGACAGGCACACAGTGGAATCTGTGCCAGTGTTTACTTGAATTAAAAGGGTAACGGATTGAGCTGGACCTTTCCTGAACCTTCTGTTTTCCTCACTCTGGAGCATTCAGTTTGCAGGGGACCTGGGATGGCCTTCACCCCGTCTCTGTACTCCTTCCCTCTCTCTCTGCAGAGTTCCTGAGGTCGCAGATGGCTGACAGGCATGGCTGCTAGCTGAAAGCGTGGCAGCCGGAGTCCAGCAGGGGACCCTCCGGAAAGGCCTGGCTGTGGGGTTCATCCTGCGCTGACTCACGTGGGGTTGTCCTGGGTGGGAGTTGACTCAGCCTGGTTGTAGCTGGCTTCCTTCCGGGAAGTCCGACAACGGGCGTGTGTGCCAATGTTTGCATAGATGTGGTGTCCTCCCAGTCAGCAGGAGAACCTATACCCCTGCTGACACCCTGCAGACACACCCCAAGCTTTGGCCAGGCCCATCTCCCCAGCATGCTTCTAGGGCACTAAGTGTCCCCAAAGCAAAAACACACTTGGAGCTGGCCGGGCCAGCAGCAGCCCAGGTGGAACGCTGTTTGAATAAAAGGCTTTAAGCTGGGCTGTCTGAGTTTGGGGCTTTGTGTGTCAACACCAGCTTTCTCTGATTGGGCATTTTCCGTGTAAGGAGACTTATCTCCATTTCAATTCAGATGCTTAGAAAGCAGTTACTCAGGTTTTCACTCCCAGAATAGTACGCTTTCCTTTAGTTTTGAAACTTGTTTGCAGAAAATTAAGCCAACCTGCCACCCCTGCAGTGAATCCTGGGTGTCTGGTGCGGGTGTGTTCAGACCCCACCCCAGGGCACTGCTGGGGCTGGGCAGTGAGGGGCAGTGAGGTCCAGAGCTGCAGACACTCGACAGTGCCAGGCTGGGGTGTCTAGCTCTATAGCTCCCCAAGCCTCAGCTTCCTGTTCCCAGAATGGGATGTCACTGGTACCAACCAGATAGGGCTGCTGTGAGGACTCAAAGAAATTAATTGCGATAATAGCAGCAGTTAGCACAGTGCTGGCACGTGGGACGTGCTCAGAAAGGGTGGCTGCTAGTGTTGTTAGCATGCGTGTGCTAATTAGGCCTAATGATTATTATTGGCCAAATTGTTCTTTTGTCGCCCAGCTTTGGTGAAGTATAATTTACACACCATAAAACTCGCTCATTTTAAGTGTGCAAGTCAGTGGTTTTTATCACATTTGTCGAGCAGCGCCGCGTCACCACACTGTGATTGTAAGACACTTCCTGCTCCCTGGAAGGCCCCCTAGCCTGTCTGCCTCCTGGTCGCCCGGCTCCCACCGCCCATCACAGGCAGCCGTCGGTGCTTTCTGTCACTGCACGAAAACCGCAAACTGAACCCATCTCCATCGAGTTGATTCGGAAGCACAGCAACCCTGAGGACGGAGCAGAAGTGCCTGTCGGGTCTGCTAGGGGTGGCTGTTGGCTCTGGACTGCTGCTCCCTGGGTTGACAGTGGAGTCCCTGACCACTGCACCACCAGGCGTCTTTTCCACAGATGGCCTCTTTCGGGACCTTTCCTGTCAGTGGGGCTCAATTCTCCTAATCATCTGTCTCACTCACTTGCTCAGTTGGAGTTTGGGGGAATGCTTGTGGATGGATGGGGGTGTCAGAACCCCACATCCTCCACTCACCAGCACCACGAGCTCCTGGGCTGCCCTGGGCCTTGGGTGGCCTGTCCTGAGTGGGAAAGCGTTGGCTGGTCCCATGGTCCTCATCAGGGGGGACTCAGGAACACAGAGCTAGTGGCCGTGCTGAGGGCCCGGCCTGTGGGTGGTGTGTGTCTGTGGCTCCTACCCATGCAGGGGTGGTCCTGCTCCACACTGTGACCCGGGGAAGCTCGTCAGGCCCATGGTGGCAGTCAGGGGGCCTGAGTGTGGACAGCCCGGCTGCCGGTGCTGTCATTTCCGTGGGTGGGCCGCTCAGGGTGGGCCTCAGCTCCCCTGTCACTGCACCCGTAGTGGCCCTCATTCCCCCGCACAGCTTTAGGGAGGAAGCACTTCTTAGGGTGTCTGGCCACAGTGTGGGTTCAGTGGCAGCTTGAGTCAGTGTGAGCTAAAAAACTAAAATAATAGAAAGCCGGTTGAGCCTGGCCAGGGTGGGGCCGACAGGTCCCCTGGCTGCCCCAGCTCCAGCCATCTCCTCCCTTGGGTCCCCCTTTTGGTCTGCGCCCCACAGAGCCCAGCTGGCAAGAGCTGGGAATTAGCGGGGAGAGGCTCCGGGCGCCTCCCACTGCGTCTAATCCGGGTAGCTGGCAGCGGCTGCGTCCTTCCCAGCTGAAGGGCCCCGTAACGTGAGGCCCCTCGAGGGAGCAGGCGTCCTCACTCGAGGAGAGAGTTTGGGAGGCGAGCTGTGCTGGAGCTGGGTGGCTGGGCTTCAGAGGTGGGGAGCAGGCTGGGAGAGGCGGGACTCAGCGCTGGGAGGGCAGCATCTGTCGGCCAGAGTTCTGCCAGCACTGCCAGCCAGGGCGGGCACGCTGTCGCCCGGAGGGCTGGGGGCAGGCACCCAGGGCTGTGGGCTTGGGACCAGGTTCAGAGCCAGCAACTAGGGACCCCTCCAGATCCTCGGGGTTTCAGGCCTTGCCCTCCCCTTCGGGCTTGGAGTTAGGCTGGGACACCGAGGCAGCTGCGGCGTGCCTCGGGGCTCCGGACCCGGGTAAGTGCTGTGCCTTTCAGACACTGTGTGCGTGTGTGTGGCTGTGTGAGCATCACTGAGTGTGTGCATGGGTGTGGGTGTGTGAGCATCACTGAGTGTGTGCGTGAGTGTGGGTGTGAGCATCACTGAGTGTGTGCATGGGTGTGGGTGTGTGAGCATCACTGAGTGTGTGCATGGGTGTGGGTGTGTGAGCATCACTGAGTGTGTGCGTGAGTGTGGGTGTGAGCATCACTGAGTGTGTGTGTGAGCATTAGTGAGTGTGCATGGGTGTGTGAGCATCACTGAGTGTGTGCATGGGTGTGGGTGTGTGAGCATCACTGAGTGTGTGCATGGGTGTGGGTGTGAGCATCACTGAGTGTGTGCGTGAGTGTGGGTGTGAGCATCACTGAGTGTGTGTGAGCATTAGTGAGTGTGTGCATGGGTGTGGGTGTGTGAGCATCACTGAGTGTGTGCGTGAGTGTGAGCATCACTGAGTGTGTGCATGGGTGTGGGTGTGAGCATCACTGTGTGTGTGAGCATTAGTGAGTGTGTGCGTGAGTGTCACTGAGTGTGAGTGAATGTGTGTGAGTGTGATGTGTGTACATGTGTGTTTCAGTTTGTGAGTGAAGCCTCAGTGGGAGTGATTGGATGTGAGTGGGGGTGTGTGTGTGAAAGCAGATTGATTGCACATGAGATTGTGCTTGTGTTTCTGTGTGATGCTCCACAACTGAGTGTGAATATGTGTGTGTGCACCTGAGTTGCAGAGTGACCTTATCTCTGAGGAGTTGGCGTGTGAGCACGTGTGTGGCCATGTGTCTGTGTGTACGACTGTGTGTACGACTAGGCGTGTTCCTGTCCCTTCCCTTCTGGAAGCCAGGGCTTGGGCTGCCTCTGGGCCGGGCCTCTCCGGTCCTGTCCCTGCCGGAGTCTCTGAAGGCTGAGGGGGCTGGCCGGGGTGGGAGAGGCCAGCAGCGGCCCCCTTCACCTGGGTTATGCGAGTGGGGTCCGTGCATCCAGGCCTGAGCTTTGCGGGTGTTCCCCAGCCCACGGCGGTCTGTGGGCAATTTCATCCCATTATCAAGCTTTACACTCGCCTAGCGGTGAACTCAGGATGCAGAACTCACTTCCTGGGCTGCCAGGGCCCACCCCCGCTAGTATGGGAACTTCAGTGGTGGCTGTGTCCTGTGTGCCTTTGTGTCCCCAGTGAGGCCAGTGTGCGTGGTTTTCTCTGAGGCTGGACCAGCCAGTGGGGGTGGGAGTAGCCTTGCCCTTAGAGAAGGTGGGACACCCAAGAGTTTTTGGGAGAAGGACCTGGCCACCTGCCATGCAGATCTAAGGCACTCAGGCTCTGGGCTGTGCAGTTGCCTGTGTCCCGAGCATCTCTCAGGGTCCTGGGTCAACTGGGGCAAGTCAGGATGGGAACAAAGAAAAGCAGACCCCTGTGCGTGGTCCGGGTTGGGACACCCACAGAGCCTTGGCTCCTTCTCTTGTCTCTGGTGACGTTTGATGCCTTGAGCTGGATGGTGTAACACCTCATCGGTCCCTGTGTGGTCTGAAGCAACGGCGTTCAGCTTTGTCGGTGTCTCCATCCCCAAAGAGTGTGGTATGGCCAAATTCATCAAAGTACATTTGTGACCTTTGCCAGTGGTTGCCTGTCCCCCCTGAGGACCGCTGGGGCTCCCACCAGGGTTGGGGCTGGCAGATCCTGCCCAGGTGATGGGGCTTGTCCTGCTTTTGGCCTGGTGACTTTGTGAGGCGGATCCTCCACTGCTGACCCTTCTCTTGTCAGAGATGTGGCTGAGAGCCTCCCCTCCGAGCTCCACGTGTCCCCCTCGGGTGAGGCCCATCCCCTCTGTGTCCCCTGGCCACGCTCCCTGTGCCTCTTGCAGTTGGCCAGCTGCACGGCCGCCACCAGCTTGCTGCGAGGATGGCGGCAGCAGCCCGGCTTCTGCGCAGCCTGGGAGTTAATGTCTCGTCTCTCTGCCTTCCCCCTGCAGACGGTGACGACGACCCACAGCTCTCCTGGGTGGCCTCGTCTCCCTCCAGCAAGGATGTTGCGTCACCCACGCAGATGATCAGCGATGGGTGCGACCTGGGCCTCGGCGAAGAGGAGGGGGGCACGGGCCTGCCGTACCCCTGCCAGTTCTGCGACAAGTCCTTCATCCGCCTGAGCTACCTGAAGCGGCACGAGCAGATCCACAGCGACAAGCTGCCTTTCAAGTGCACCTACTGCAGCCGCCTCTTCAAGCACAAGCGGAGCCGGGACCGCCACGTCAAGCTGCACACGGGCGACAAGAAGTACCACTGCCACGAGTGCGAGGCAGCCTTCTCCCGCAGCGACCACCTCAAGATCCACCTGAAGACGCACAGCTCCAGCAAGCCCTTCAAGTGCACCGTCTGCAAGCGCGGCTTCTCCTCCACCAGCTCGCTGCAGAGCCACATGCAGGCCCACAAGAGGAACAAGGAGCACCTGGCCCGGTCCGAGAAGGAGGCCAGGAAGGACGACTGCGTGTGCGAGTACTGCGAGGACACCTTCAGCCAGGCGGACGAGCTGGACAAGCACGTGCTCGCCTGCCACCCGCAGCTCTCCGAGAAGGCCGATCTGCAGTGCATCCACTGTCCCGAGGTCTTCGTCGACGAGAGCGCACTGCTCGCCCACATCCACCAGGCCCACGCCAACAAGAAACATAAGTGCCCCATGTGCCCCGAGCAGTTCTCCTCGGTCGAGGAGGTCTACTGCCACCTGGACAGCCACCGGCAGCCTGACTCCAGCCACCACAGTGCCAGCCCCGACCCCGTGCTGGGCAGCGTGGCCTCCATGAGCAGCGCCACGCCTGACTCCAGCGCCTCTGTGGAGCGCGGCTCCACCCCGGACTCCACCCTGAAGCCGCTGCGGGGGCCGAAGAAGATGCGGGATGAGGGGCAGGGCTGGCCCAAGGTCGTCTACAGCTGCCCCTACTGCTCCAAGCGGGACTTCCACAGCCTGGCGGTGCTGGAGATCCACCTGAAGACCATTCACGCCGACAAGCCGCAGCAGAGCCACACGTGCCAGGTCTGCCTGGACGCCGTGCCCACCCTGCACAACCTCCACGAGCACGTCCGCAAGCTGCACAAGAGCCACGCCTACCCCATCCTGCCCTTCGGTGGCGTCTCCGCCTTCCACTGCAACTACTGCCCCGAGATGTTGGCAGACATCAACAGCCTGCAGGAGCACATCCGCGTCTCCCACGGCGGCCCCGGCGCCAACCCGCCCGACGGCAGCAACGCCTTCTTCTGCAGCCAGTGCTCCATGGGCTTCCTGACCGAGGCCTCGCTGACTGAGCACACCCAGCAGGCCCACTGCGGCGTGGGCGGGGCCAAGCTGGAGTCCCCGGTCGGGCAGCCCTCGCAGTCCTTCCTGGAGGTCTACTCCTGCCCCTACTGCACCAACTCGCCCATCTTCGGCTCCATCCTGAAGCTGACCAAGCACATCAAGGAGAACCACAAGAACATCCCGCTGGCGCACAGCAAGAAGTCCAAGGCGGAGCAGAGCCCAGTCTCGTCCGACGTGGAGGTGTCGTCCCCGAAGCGACAGAGGCTGTCAGCGGGTGCCAACGCCGGCGCCAGCGGCGAGTACCCCTGCAACCAGTGCGACCTCAAGTTCTCCAGCTTTGAGAGCTTCCAGACCCACCTGAAGCTGCACCTGGAGCTGCTGCTGCGGAAGCAGGCGTGCCCCCAGTGCAAGGAGGACTTCGACTCGCAGGAGTCCCTCCTGCAGCACCTGACGGTGCACTACACCACCACCTCCACCCACTACGTCTGCGAGAGCTGCGACAAGCAGTTCTCCTCGGTGGACGACCTGCAGAAGCACCTGCTGGACATGCACACCTTCGTGCTCTACCACTGCACGCTGTGCCGGGAGGTCTTTGACTCCAAGGTGTCCATCCAGGTGCACCTGGCGGTCAAGCACAGTGACGAGAAGAGGATGTACCGCTGCACGGCCTGCAGCTGGGACTTCCGCAAGGAGGCCGACCTGCAGGCGCACGTCCAGCACAGCCACCTGGGCAACCCGGCCAAGGCCCACAAGTGCATCTTCTGCGGTGAGACCTTCCGCACCGAGGTGGAGCTGCAGTGCCACGTCACCACGCACAGCAAGAAGTACAACTGCCAGCTCTGCAGCAAGGCCTTCCATGCCGTCATCCTGCTGGAGAAGCACCTGCGGGAGAAGCACTGCGTGTTCGACGCGGCGCCCGAGAACGGCACGGCCAACGGGGTGCCCCCCGCCGCCCCCAAGAAGGCCGAGCCGGCCGACCTGCAGGGCCTGCTGCTGAAGACCCCGGAGGCACCCAACAGCCACGAGGCCAGCGAGGACGACGTGGACGCGTCCGAGCCCATGTACGGCTGCGACATCTGCGGTGCAGCCTACACCATGGAGGTCCTGCTGCAGAACCACCGGCTGCGGGACCACAACATCCGGCCGGGCGAGGACGACGGCTCCCGCCGCAAGGCCGAGCTCATCAAGGGCAGCCACAAGTGCAGCGTCTGCGCCCGGACCTTCTTCTCGGAGAGCGGCCTCCGGGAGCACCTGCAGACGCACCGGGGCCCCGCCAAGCACTACATGTGCCCCATCTGTGGCGAGCGCTTCCCCTCGCTGCTCACGCTCACCGAGCACAAGGTGACGCACAGCAAGAGCCTGGACACGGGCACCTGCCGCATCTGCAAGACGCCGCTGCAGAGCGAGGAGGAGTTTGTCGAGCACTGCCAGCTGCACCCCGACCTGCGCAGCTCGCTCACGGGCTTCCGCTGCGTGGTGTGCCTGCAGACGGTCAGCTCCGCGCTGGAGCTCAAGATCCACGGCACCTTCCACATGCAGAAGCTGGCGGGTGGCTCGGCCGCGTCCTCCCCCGGCGGCCAGGGGCTGCAGAAGCTCTACCGCTGTGCCCTGTGCCTCAAGGAGTTCCGCAGCAAGCAGGACCTGGGGAAGCTGGACGTCAACGGGCTGCCCTACGGCCTCTGTGCCGCCTGCATGGCCCGCAGCGCCAACGGGCAGGTGGGCAGCGTGGCCCCGCCCGAGCCTGCCGACCGGCCCTGCGCGGGCCTCCGCTGTCCCGAGTGCAGTGTCAAGTTTGAGACCGCTGAGGACCTGGAGAGCCACATGCAGGGTGACCACCGCGACCTCACGCCAGAGGCCAGTGGGCCCCGGAAAGGCGCCCAGACGTCGCCGGTGCCCCGGGTAAGTGCCCACCAAGGCATGCTCCCTGCTCCTGGGGCCCTGTCAGTCCTGGAGGAGCTCATGCCCTGAACCCCGTGTTTCCTGGGGGAGTTCTTTCACGGTATGTGGAGACAGCTGTGCTGTGCACAGCCACACTTGGCTGTTGATGGCCACACAGTCACCCACGGCCATGCACAGCCATGCACGCCTGCTTTGCAGTAGACCATAGACTGAACCCAGAGTTGTCATTTCCTTCTGAGCGTGTGACATCTCTGATACCACCTGTCCCTCTGGGCCTCAGCTGTAAAGTCTTCATCTGTGAAATGGGTGTGCCAATTGTGTTGACGTTGAGGACACCTGCTGTAAAAGGTCCCAGTGCGGGGGCTGACCGTCGTAGCTGGTGGCTGTAGTCCCTGCTCTTGATGGGGTGGGCCTGTCCACCCCGGGCAGGTCCCTTGGCCTCGCTGAGCATTCGATCCCGGCTTCCTTGACAGGCCAAGGCGCTCTCGTGCACATGTAGGTGCGGGGCGTGGTGATGCGCCGCGAGGGCCTGGTCGCAGCCCTGGTCACCGGCAGTGTGGTTACGGTCCTGCCGTCGTTGCTGGTGCTGTTGCTGCAGTGTGGGTGGGCCTGGAAGTGGTTCCAGTGCTGCCGCTGTTGGGTGATTGGCTCGCTGTTTGCGCATCGTGTGTGTGTCTGGAGCACCCATCATCATGGGAGGGGGATGCTGGGAAGCTAAGGGGCCAAAGTGCACCCTGCCTTGGGGTTCCCATGAACTAGGGAGTCCCTGGGTCTCTAAGCCCTGGGTCTCAGTGAGGTGGGTGGTCCAGGATGCACCCACAGGGCCCCTCAGTACAGGACTGGGAGGCACCACGGTGGTAGGCCTGGAACTGGCCCAGTGCCCGCCGGGTGGCCCCTGGCTGTCAGATGGGCCTGGGGGTCCCCGCTGAGTCTCTGCCATTGCCAGGCTGAAGAGGTGCCAGGAGGATCTTGGGAGTGTCTGTCTTTCAGGGCACACTGTGGGCGGACGGGAGGCAGGATCTGGGGAAGGGTCGCCTGCTGTGGTGCCTGTGGAGGAGCAGGAGTGCAGGCTGAGGGTGTTCAGCTTCGGGGTCAGAGCCTGGGGGCTCTGGGATTTGGAGACGGAGGTGAAGGGAGTGGGAGAGAGAGAGGTAGGGAGAGCAGAGGTGGTGGCGGGGAGACAAGGGAAGAGCAGAAGAGGGTGACGCTGTGGAGGGGCTTCTGCCCAGTGCCCCGCCCTGGATGGCTGTGCCCCACTCCTGATGTCCATGCCAGGGCAGCACTCAGGAGAGAAACACACAGAGGACAGCTGTGCTGGGAGTAGGGAGCTCACTGGAGGGCTACAGCCCACCCTCTCAAGGCTCCCAGCTGGCCCTGGACTGGGGTCCCATGGGTGACACCTCAGAGGTCCTCAGCGTGGGTGCTAGCCCCTGTGGCCCCACTCTCGTCCCTCAGTGGCTGCTTGCCAGCTGGCCAGGACAATGTGGATGGCCTGGGGAGGATTTGGGCCTGGAGTCGGATGGCTTGGTCAGTATCTTGGCCCTTCTAGCACCCAGCTTTGGGGGGCATTGTGGGCCTCTGTCCTCGCCTGCAGAGCCGGGGGGGTCTCAGTGACATCGTGGATTCTTTTCAAGGTCTGCCGTCCCTGGGGCCACGGGGCCATCCTGGTTTGAGTGCTCGGTGCCTGTGCCTTTCCAGTGACTGAATGTCGTGACTGTTCTCTGCCCTGAGAATCACAGTGATGGAGACGGGCTCTGGGCCCCCAGCGAAGAGTGCTTGTCCCCGTCTTCCTGTGACAGTGACAGTTCACACTTCCTGTGGGGCGAGGATGGCCCAGTACTGTCTCTGCTCCGTCCGGAGGCGCCGAGTCCACCGTGACTCGTGGGGACCTGGCGCATCTCAGCGCAGACCTGTGCTCCACGTGGCGCTCAATGGCTGTGATCTTTCGGAGGCAGATCACCAGGCCTCTCTTCCGAGGTGCCTTTTGGGGGCCTCAGACATCCAGCCTTGCAGTTAGCTGCCAAGTGGGCCTGCATCTGATCCTTGCAAAGCTCACTTATAGATGAGGAAGCTGAGATGCAGAGCAGGTCATCAGCCAGCAGGCAGAGAAGGGATTTGGACTGTGGCAGCATCTGGTGCTCCAAATCCTGGTAGCACTGCTGGAGGCTGGCTGGGCGTGGGGGGTCAGGGACACGTCCTCACGTGCTCAGGCCGTGGGCTAGGGCTGCTGGATGGGGCCCTGCACCCCAGTCTCCTCGGCAAGCCCCAGGAGCACCCCAGTACTCCCCACCACCGTATCAGGGTTCTTGCAGACGTGGTACTGCTCCTAGGGCCCCATGTTTGGGGCAATTTGGGCCTCCCTTCCAATCTCTGATTGGTTCGGTGTTACAGTGAGTACCACTTCTTAAAAGCCCTGGGGTCCCAGGGTGATGGAAAGAGGAAAGGCACTCAGTGGCGACTGAAAGTTCGGAGAGGCGAGTTTACCCAGAGGCGCCTCAAAGGACAGGCCTGGTGATCTCCTTGTGAAAATCACCCCTCAGAAGCCCTGCAGTGAGCAGTTTCCTTCTGAAGTGCTTGAGGCCTCTGTGCCTCAGAGGTGACTCGGTGACTGCTGGTTTTCCTAAAGCCTGTCTTGTGGTCAGGTGCCTTGGGGTCAGTTTCCGGCTCATAGCAGTCCCTGGTGACAGAGCAGGACTGCTCTGTAGGCAAAGTAAGCATGGGCTACTTGTGCTTCCTAATCTGTGGTGAACATTTTCACCTCTGTGATGTGGTAAAGCCCATGGGAAGTCATTCAGTGCAGACTGTAAGTAAACACAAGGAAGTCTGTGCTTACCTTCCTTACTGGCTCTCCTGCCCCTGTCAGGGGTTCAACGTTCAAAAAGAGGCTGTGGTTCTGTAGGAGGGCCCCGTGGGCTTCAGAGAGGGCCAGATGCCAGCCAGACCCAGCAGAAGAGTCTTGGCTGGGGTGAAGAGGTGGGCCACTGTTCACTACGGGTGACCTGGTAAGCAAGGTGGGCACCGTGCTCGCCTGCCCGCTGGACAGTCTGCCCTCGTGCAGTGTCCAGGCTGTGGCGTGCACAGGAGCACGTCCCCTGGTGTGTCCTCCAGAGTTGCTGGGTGGATTTGACCCCCCGAGCACTTCACCTGTCGCACCATGAAGACTCCTCCTTAGAGCCCCCGCTCTTCCCGTATTGTTTCCATGGCGACAGCCTGGGAGCCGTGCCGCGACCTGTTGGGAGACCAGAAAGGTGAAGCTGTGTGCCCAGGGGGCCCAGCTGTGCACGGTCGTGCAGGCGCAGACCTCAGGGGCTTGTTTCCCAGGGGCCTCACGAGAGAGGGGTGAGCTGTGAGTCGCCTCTCTGCCAGTGTCGGCCTGAGCAGGTGGTCGGTCACAGAGCAGAGCCAGACAAAGCCCAGGGAGCTCCCCACACACACTGTGGGCCCTGTCTCCCCTGTCTCCTGCCTGGACACGCCCTAGGGCAGGGGCCCAGCTGCCTGCTAGCCTGTCCCCTCCTCCCTCAGGACGCCCTCATGGAAGAGCAGAGACTCTGGGGGCTGTGCTGGGGCTTGGGGCTGGCAGCCTGGGACCTTCGGGAGGGTATCCATGGCGACCAGCTCTCAGAGGACGGGGTTCCCATGGGCCTGAGGCTGCCGTCAGATGGAGCCTGACGCCTCCAGGTTTCCTCCTCTCCTCTGTGGGTGATAACAATGCCGCCCCCAGTGGGGCCCAGACCTGACCCATGTTGTCTCACGGGACCTCCCGGTGCCCTCCTGTGCCCAGTGGGCAACCTGGTGCTCTGACACCCATTTTACAGCTGGGCAAACAGACACCCAGCGATGGGATTTGTTCCAGTCACCCCAGCTTCCTGTTGGGGAGGCTGGGCTGTTACGCAGGTGCTGCCTCTGCGTCCCCTGCTGCCGGCTGTATCAGCGATGGTGCCTCTAGGTGTGGAGTGACCATGAGTCTTCGTGAGGTCCACTGAGGGGTGCCCGGCACACAGGAGGTGCCCTGGGACGTTAGCTGTGGTGAGGATCCCAGGAGTGCCATAGCTGAGGCTGTGTCTCTGTTCTCCCGCCTTCCCTTCTTGAAGGGAACGGTTGGTTCTTCCTGCCGTCTGTCTCCTGTCCCTGTGTGCCGAGCCTCTCGGAGGCGGCTTGGAGCCAAGTGGTGAGACCGTCCCTGGCCACAGGCCTGGTGCTCAGCGTCGGGCTCAGGCAGACGGCCTGTGGCAGAGGAGCCGCTTGGTGCCAGGTCTGGTGATGATGTGTCTTCTTGGGGGCTGAAGCTGCAGAGAGGAGAGCCTCCCAGGGACAAGGGTGCCAACGGCAGTGAGTGTCAGGGTGAAGTCTGGGGTTCCCTGAGGGAAATACAGAAGGGAGATGGGGTGCTGAGGGGAAAAGGAGTGAGAGCACCCCTGCGCCCGTGTCCCACGCCCTGCAGGGCAGACTGCCAGGGACCCTGGCCTCTCAGCCGAAGCTGGGGGGAGTATCTCGGGCCAGGTGTCTGGGTCCACGCTGCTTGGGCATCTGTGGGTGCACTGAGTGTCATGGCTTCAGGGAGAGTGTGGAGCAAGTGTGCTTTGGGGCATGTTTGCCATGTCAGCCTATGTGAGCCGGTGGGTCTGTGAGCAGTGTAGCCCATGACCAGACCTCTGGCATGTCTGTGAGGGTGAGTGCTGATGGTGAGTGGGCCTCAGGGCTCCTGCGTGGGCTCCCGTGTGTGCAGGTGTCTGTGCTTGCACGTCCATGGCTGGGCCTCATGTGTGTACATGTGTGCCTGCACATCTCCGTGTGGTCCTCACGTGTGTGCTTGTGTGTGCATGCATGTGTGTGCTCTAGTATCCATGTGGTCCTCACGTGTGTGCTAGTTTGTGCACATGTATGCCTGCACATCTGTGTGTGGGCCTCACATGTGTGTGCCAGTATGCATGGACATGTGCTCGTGTGCATGTGTGTCTGCTTGTACCACCTTGTGTGGGCCTCGCGTGCATGTGTGCCCACACCTGTGTGTGGGCTTCAGTGTGTGTTCATGTGCCTGCGTGTGCTCTCATGTCCACATGGGCCTCACATGTATGTGCTAGTGTACATGTGCGTGTGTGTGGCTGCACATCTCTGTGAGCCTCACATGTGTGCTCGTGTGCATGTGTGCTTTAATACCCATGTGGCCTCACCTGTGCTCTTGTATGCATGAACATGTGCTCATGTGTGTGTTCGTGCACACATTGGCACATCTGTGTGGGCCTCACTTTTGTGCCTGTGTGCACATGCACATGTGTGCTCTCGTGTCCATGTGGGCTTCATGTGTGCATGCTATGTCCATGTGCATATGGGTGTTTGTACATCTTTGCGTGGGCCTCACGTGTGCTTGTGTGCTCATGCACTTGTGTGCTTGCACATACATGCGTGGGCCTTGAGTATTCTAGTGTGTGCATGCATGTTTAGCTGCACATCTGTGTGTGGCCTCACATGTGCTGATGTATGCACACATGTGTGTGCTTTTACATCCACGTAGGCCTCCCATGTGTGCATGTATGTGTGCATGTATGAGTTTGCACATCCATTTGGGCCTCCCATGTGTGCTCATGTGCATGCGCATCTTGGTGTGGGCCTCATGTGTGTGTACTTGAGTGCATGCACATGTGAATTCTTGTGAGTGTGCATGTGTGTGCTGACATATCCATGTGTAGGTCTCACATGTGCATCCATTGTGTGCATGCCACTGTGTGTGCATTAATGGGGGTGAGTGAACACCCACACCTTCCCAGACAGTATGGCCTCTGTCCTCCCTGGGCTGGGGACTATTTCCCCACCAGGAAGGTAGCTGATGCCCCCCAAGGGTGGCCCTACAGCAGAGGGGTGGTGGGGGCTATGTGACTGAGGTGCTGGGGGCAGCTGATGGCCACAAAGGGTGACTTCACGGCAGAGGGGCTCTGGAGGTTGCTGCTAGCCATCAAGGGTGGTCCTGGGGCAGGGGGGTGCTGAGGGCAGCTGACGGCCACAAAGGGTGGCCCTGGGGCAGAGGGACGCTGGTGGGACCTTGTGTCCTGCATAGTGAGCTCACTTTCTTCTTCTGCCTCCGAGAGGAGCAAACCAAGCTGTGGTCACAGATTGGGTCCCTGCCGGTCTGGGCCACCAGGGCTCTATCTCCCACCTGCCCAGACCCATGGGGGTATGTGGTCTCTCTCCTCCAGCCTGGGCCACAGCTTACACCAGATCACCTCCTACCCACCCACCCACCTACAGGGGTGGGTGGTCCTTGTCCTGCAGGCCTTCTGGGCTTCCTTGGAGCAGAGACCTGGGGTGTTTTTCTCCTGTTCTTGTTCATCGGTTCATTCATTCACACCCCATCGAGTGTTCTAGGGCCTGCTGTGTGGAGTGTGTCCGTGTGCCCAGTGTGAGTGTGCATACAGTGAGTGTGGATGTGTCAGTGTACATGTTAGTTGTGCACATGTGTAGGTGTGTGAGTATAAGTGTGCATGCAAATGTGAGTGTGTGTGTGTGTGTGTGTGTGTGTGTGTGTAGCATGTAGGAATGACTGATCCAAATTATGGAGCAACTCCTTGGGACAAATGTGTGTGCGTGTCTGGCTGTGAGAATGTGTGTGAGCGTGGGAGATTGTGCGTGGAAGCGTGTGCATGGGAGCATGTGTGCACATGTGTGAAACATGTGGTTCATACGATGAACCCCCCCCAGATGAGTGTTTGTGTGTGTGTGTGCATGTGAAACACGTGACGTGTGTGTGAAGCCTGTGTGGGAGAGCTCCTGATTCCGGCGGTGGAGGAGCACCCCACCGGCCTTTCTGCCACGAGCTCAGACCCGGAGCCGAGCTGAGATGGGGGCAGCAGGACCGCGAAGACTCTGGGCCCTGCAGGCTCCTGTGTCTGGTGGTCCTGCCTGCAGCTGCGGTGGACCCTCGGGTCCTGTCTTGGCGTCCCCAGCTCCGTCTGTGGACACCTGTTCTTGCTGGGTGCCTCCCCGCCGAACACCTGCCCCTGGGCCGGGTGGGTGCCGTGCTGAGCCCCCTGGCCCTGGTTTTGTTTGAGTGGGTCCTGGAGCCTGAGTAGCTCCAGCGTCAGCTTTTCCGGTTGTTTCTTCATTCTCTCTATTTATTCAGCAACCAGTGACTCTCGATGCCTAGTAATCTGCCCCACACCATGGCGGAGGATGACGCTGGTCAGCGTTAGGTGATGACTGGGCATGTGACCGGCCAGGCCCTCTGCAGGCTGATGGGTCGTCTCTGATCTTGTCCCTGCCCTCAGCGAGCACTCTGCGAGAGTCATTTTTTAACTTCGCTTCTTCACATCTCTGCTCACAGACTGTTGCACAGCTTGCTCAAATGCTTCCTGTTAGTTACCTTCTGCTGGCCACGGGGCCCCAGAGGTAGAAAGAACGCTTTCTGGGTGCAGGGCCGGCCACCAGTGACAAAGATGCTGGTCAGTGTAGCGTGGGGGAGGGGCTGGGAGGGCCCGGACCACTCTGGCTGGTAAGAGAAGGCTTCTCAGAAGGGGTGACATTTGCCCCCAGTCCCGAAGGACAGAGAGGGGATTCCAGGTGGAGGAAACCAGGCAGGCACAGCCCTGGACCGAGCCCTGCGGGTGCGGGTGGGTGGAGCCCGGTGGCATTTGGGGTAGCTACGCCCCCTGGTGGCTCGTCTGGCTTGGTTGTCCAGCCAAGAAATCCAGAGGCCCTGTCACCCCAGGATCCAAAGTGACCTTAAAAACCTTGGATATTTTGTGCCCCAGTATCCCTCCCTTGCCCCCTGCCAAACAAAACAAGACAAAACCAAAAACAGAAACAAAACCCGACAGCCACAGTCCTTCTTCTAGACAGCAGCAGCAGTTCTGACCACAGAAGTTGGTGTCTTAACGACCCAGTTCATCTTTTCAGGAGAGAGAGTCACTCTCTGGAAGTGGTCTTTCCCAGGCCCTGAAGGTCCTGACAGTCTCTGCTCTGCACGCTCCCACCCCCAAAGGCAGCAATAACTGCTCCCAGCGTGGGGAGCCTTGCTGCGGAACCATCTTGGGGGTGTGTGCTGAGGGCAGGTGGAGCTGTTCAGCTCATTGTTCTTAAGTGGATGTGGGGGTGGGAAGGAAGGTGGAGGAGTGGGTGAATGCATGGTGGATGGGTACACAAGTGGACAGATGGGTCGGTGGGTGGGTAGGTGAGTGGGTGGGCAGGTGGGTGTCAGAGTGGACAGACGCGTGGGTGGACAGGTTGAAGGGGACAGATGGATGGCTGGATGGTGGGTGGGTATGGATGGGTAGGCAGACACGTGGGTCAACAGGTCGAAAGGGACAGACAGACGGGTGAGTGGGCTGATGGGTGCAGGGATAGAGGATGGAAAGGTAGACGGATGGATAGGTCAGCAGGTCAGAGGGTACAGATAGATGGCTGGCTGGCTGGTCCATGGGTGGATAATGGGTAGACGGGTGGACGGCTAGACAGATACCTGGGTAGATGGGTGCGTGTGTAGACGGGTGCACGGATAGACAAGGTCAAAGGGGACAGATAGATGGGTCGGTGGGTGGGTAGTTGGGTGGATGGGTAGGCAGGTGGGTGAGTAGAAAGGTGCGTGGGTGGATGGGTGCCCAGGAGGAAGGACGGACAGATAGATGGACAGGTAGGTGGGCTTGGGCTTGTAGTAAGCCGGCCAGCTTCCCTAACCTCCTTGGAGTGGGACTGTTTCCTCAGACCCGGCAGAGGAGTGTCTCCCCTGCACCGGGGCCCCTTCCAGCTGTGAGACGAAGGAGGAGCGGAGCTCTTCTGGGAAGACTGGACCCTGTCCCTGTGGCCCTGTGTGTTCTGTCCCCCTCTCCCGTGTAACTCTCTGACGCCTCTCTTCCTGGTTTCCACACAGAAGAAGACGTACCAGTGCATCAAGTGCCAGATGACGTTCGAGAATGAGCGGGAGATCCAGATCCACGTCGCCAACCACATGATCGGTAGGGGACCGCGTCCTCCCGGCCACGCTGGGGCGGCTTGTCGGGTTTGACGTCTCTGGTTCCGGTTGTCCCTCCCCTGGCTTTTAAGGCAGAGGATGGAGCCGTAGCTGCTGCTCCTGAGATGTGTCAGGTGGGTGTGGGACGTCAGGGCCAGGGCTCTCCCGGAGCTCGGTGGCAGCGCCACGTAGGCGACAATCAGGCTTTTGACAATCTCTTCCATTTCCGAGCGTGAATTTCCCTCTGTTTCTGAGAAGTGCTTTCTAGTTGTCAAGCACTCAGGGGCAATTATGCTCCAATTTTGTGTGTCATGACATTGAATAGATTTAACTGTTCACATTTCCCACTAAATGCAGCGAATTCCTCAGGCACATTGTCAAAACAGAATAGTTAGGGAGTTATTTCAATACTTCCCTGTTCCTTTTCCAGTGGTGCTGGACTTCGGAAAATTCAGCCTTTCTGTAAAGAGATCTCTCCGTCTCCACATCTCACCCTTTGTGGGTGGACGTGTCTCCCTGTAGCTGGAGGGGCCCTCGCTGTGAGGCACAGGGGGTCTAAGGACAGGGTCTGGGTGGGCTTGGCCAGGAGGGCCTTGGAGAGCTTCTGAGATCTCGGTCCTGTGGGCCTGCGGTGGGTGCTGGGTCACCTTCTCCAAGGCTCTTGTCACCCAGGAGGGAGACTGCAGTCATGTGCTGACCGTCCTGGTGCTTGCGTCCTCCACCATGTTGTCCTCGCGGTCTCGACAGCTGTGCCAACGGAGCACTGCTCACAAAACCCTTTGTTGTCCGTATTCCTACCCAGCCACCTAAGTCACAGCCCAGTGGGTTCTCTGAACAAGAGACATCTGTGTAGCCAACACTCCGAGGGAGAAACAGCCTTGGTCAGAGTTCTAGAAGCCCCCCTCAGCCCCTTTCGAGACACTTTCTGCCCCCACACTGACTCTGTCTTGATGTCCTGGTTGGTTTCGCATGTTTTCTGCTTTGTGCAAGTGGAATGATACAGTGTCTACTTCACACAGGGGGATTGCTAGTGTCTGTACAAATTGAATGACATGGTGTCTGCTTCATACAGATGGAATGACCCAGTGTCTGAACAAATAGAATGGATCCAGGGTCTGTTTCATATAAATGGAATGATCCAGGGTCTCCTCATGGGTCCTGGCCTGCAGCTGAGGTCATTCCTCCCTCTGTTGTGTGGCCGTGTCTGCGTCCATCTGTCCTGCCAGTGGCAGGCATTTGGAGTGTTTCTGTTTTGGACACTGCAGTCCGGGCCGTGAAGAACACTGCAGGGTGTGTCTTTGCTGGACGTGTGCGTGAGATGTTAGTGAGAGCGTTCCTAGGAGTTAGATTGCTGGGACAGAAGGTCATGTGGATGTCCAGGCTGGTCGTTGTTCGCTGCCATCCGGCCTGCTTGGACTCGTGGAGGCCTCATGTGCCACCAGGACGCAGCATTGCCTGGTCCCATGCCGTCTTCACTGTGACAGCAGGTTGGAGCTCACTACTGCAGCTGGCAGTCGTCTCCCCGAGCGACTCCCTTGCTCTGCATGGCCACCTCTTGTACCAAACACACACCCTGCTCTGGCGATGGCTGTCTGCTGATGACATGTCCAGAGCACTCCAGTCCTGCTGTGATCGTTGACGTTTGAGTGGCCGATTTGGGGAGGAATTTGCCAGGACTTTCTTCCTGGTCTCTCTTAGTTTTGAAGCACCACTGAAACCTGTCTGCTGTGGGTCACCTTGCTGGTACCTGAGATAGTGGTGGCGTGACTTTGGGCATCACAGCAACATGTCAGCAACCACGGGAGGCAGGCGGGAGGCAGTCAGCTGCAGTGGTCAGTTGCGTTTCCCAAGTGGCTGTGCCAAATTACGCCCCACCGGTGCGTGTGAGGCCTCTGGGTGCACACCCCTTTGCAGACACTGTGCTTTACGTCAAAGAGGCCGTCGCCAAGGCCCCTCGTCGGAGATGTGTGCAGGTCCCCATCGAGCTGGGTGACCCTCCCAGCTCTCCCCCTCTTCTGGACATCCTCTACCACTCTGTCCCTGGCAGGTGCTGAGCCCACCCATGTGGGTCCACCCAGCTGGGGTGGAGAAGAGGAGCGGGGAAGGGCACGTGGGCCCGGGAGTTCAGCCTGACAGGGAGATCAGTGGCTTTTTAATTTCTTCTGTCTGAAAGCCCCCCGCTGGGGTATAAGAAGGGAGGACGCCCCGTCAGAGACTGGCTGCTGTGAGTGCTTTCAGGAGAGTGTTGAGAGGGGAGGAAGAAGGTATCTGACAGTGTTTGCTTTGTGGCAGGTGTTAGCGTGCTCGCCTGTTTGTAAGCATGAAGGGCGAGAGCCTGGCTAATTGGACTGCGGTGACCGCCGAGGTGGTTTTTCTCTCTCTTCCTGTCCTCTCCCACTGTCCCTTACAGGCACAGCCTGGGGGCTGTATGTCGTCACGGGAAAGGTGAGGAGCTGACGTTAACCAGAGCGCGGCAGGGGCCGGTGGAGGGCTTGGTGGGCACCTGTGCCTGGGCGGGCGCTGAAGGTCGGGCTCCACGGTTGGCGTGCTGTCTGGCGGCTGGACGGGGCCCTTCGTCTGCGCCTGCTTTGCGGTTCTGGGGGCTGGCCAGCTGCCCAGGACATGTGGGCGTCGGAGGCCTGGGGAGCAGGCAGCAAGGGGCTTTGGTCTCCAAGGCTGAGATTTCAGGGCGGGCGAGACATCTGTGCAACTGCAGACGTCTTCCCAGGCCAGCCCTTCTCTGACTGTGCCAGGCAGACCCCAGGTGGCAGGACACGTCTTACCCCTGTAACCTGCATGCCCACCGAGGCATCACGAATGGGCTCTGTTAAATAGCACTGATGGCGGCATGCAGGGAGCTGTGCTGGTCTCTGATACGGGGGTGGAGGGGCACAGCCCCTGCCTTCAGAGAGCTTACGGCGTTCTGTAGGGGACACCTCAGTGCACACATGACCCTGTGAGGGAAGTCACATCCCCGGAGGATGCTGACTACAGCTGTTCCCTGAGCCCCAACTGCTGGCTGGGTGCTGGACGTGGGTGCCATTTCTCCAGCTTACAGAGGAGGATTGTGAGGCTGACAGAGGTTAGTGGTGCGGCCTGGTTCTCAGGAGCCAGCAGAAGCCTGTGTGGAAGCCAGGCTGCCTCCACTGGGCTTGGAGCTCCTGCTGAGTTGGTGGCTGGAGAGTCCTCTGTGCTCAGGGTTCCCTGTCCAGGGCAGAGATACACAGGCACCTGGGTGGAGGTCGTGTCTCTGGAACAGGGACCACGGGGCTCCAGTGGCCCCCAAGAAAGGCCTGGGCATCGGAGGAGGAGGAAGTGTTGTGTCTAGAGCGGAGCTATTCCTGGTGGAGGGGACAGACAGGACAAGCCCCACAGTCACTGAGGGACCTGACCTCTCCATGGGTTCAGCAGCTGGGAAGGGGAGGGTGGTTCGTAAAGGTGGGGGGTCACTGGCTATAGGTAGCAGAACTCGGAGGTGGGACCAGAGGTGAGTTTGGAGAGCTCGGAGGAGGTTGGCCCGGCTGGGATGGAGCATCCCGTGGGAGCAGAGAGGTGGTGTGTGGCCAGGCCACGGGGGGCCTTGAGTGTCAGGTCCAAACCTGGACGCCTCCTGGTAAGTTTACTGCAGCTGGTTCTTTGGCCTGGTGGGCCAAGCCCGGCATCCCAGCTCTCACCAGTCCACGGTCACGGGGGCCGCTTTGCTTGTGTGTGCTCCTGACCTCTGCAGCCATGAGTGTGCGGCCTTGGGCGTCACAGGAAGGAGGCTGTGCAGGTTTTAGAGCTGGCAGTGGCCCGCAGGGCTGGCAGCTCGGTGGGGCACAGAGCTGAGGAGACCTGCTGTGGTTCCAGGCTGCGGGGCTAGAATCCCAAAAGGTGGGAGCTGCTGTCCCTCCTGTCTGGCTTGTGCCGTGTGCCTAGCTGGCCCCGGCACCCTGGGAAGAGGTGGGCTGTGTGAGCGGAAACGGGCCCTGGAGTCCTGGTCCAGGGCTGGCGCCGCGGGCCTGGCCAGGACTGCCGGAGCCCGGTGTCCCTGTGGACAGCTTCCTCTGCTGGGTGGCCTGGGCCCGGAGTGGCTGCCCTGGAGCTGGCAATGCTAAAGGCTTCCCTTAGTGGCCCTGGGGACTCGGCGGGTACAAGTGGCACTGTTCAGCTTGGCGGCTTCTCATAAACTTGGGTCTTTGGGTCTGAAGCCGGCCTCCCCAGAGCACCGACTGCCAAAGACTTCCCCTGCGGCAGAGTCGGTGGCCTTTTTCTACGGGCCTCTGTGGACTCTGTGGCCTGGAGACCCTGGGGCTGGATGACTCGGGGGCTCGTCTCCTTGGAAACACTTCCCAGTGCCCCTCCTGCTGCCCGGTGGGAGTGATTTGGATCTGAGAGAAAGACAAGGGTCTGTGGAAACCCTTTCAGCTGCGGGGCCCCCTTTGAAGTGTGCCCCTCCTGTAGAGGGTGATAAGGCCCCTTCTCCGCGCCCCCCCCAGCTCCTGAAAAGGTTTAGGCACTGCCCCGCCCCCCCGCCAGCAGGACGCTGGCAGGCTGGAGCGGCCCCTCTGCTCTGCTCTAAGGCCCCCTGCCACGAGGACCCACCAGCTGCCCTGCCTCCGCCCCAGCCCCCTACTCCTCCGTCTGTGAGGCTGGCCCCCCTCCTCCCTCCATAGACGTGGCTCAGCAGGGGCCCCTTCCCCAGCTGGTGGGGAGGGAGAGGGAGGGCTGAGGAGTGCTGGTGGGGTCCTGGCCAAGCGATGACCCCTGCCAGCCCCCCAACATGGCGGGCAGCTGAGGAGGGGACAGTGTTGGGTCTTCCCACCTGGGTGCTGGGGACTGACCTGGGAGTGGGCCTGGATCTGGAGACCCCAGGAGGCCAGCCGGTCAGCCGGGGGGCTGCTGTCACCTCCACTGCTTGTGGGCCTCTCCCCTGGGCTGGACAAATGCGCTGAGAACTTGTCCTTGAAACAGGCTTGCTCTGACCCACGTTGGGCCCTGGGGGAGTGACTCAGCCCTGTGGTCCCTGGATGTCCCCTCTTGCGTGTCCCTGTGGGCCCCTGGGTGAGCCATGAGGAGGGTCAGGGCTGGGGAGGGACTGTCCTTGGGGAATCTTGTGAGGAATGCTTGCCCTCCCTGTCCTTGGACAGTGGCTGTGGCCTGGCTGGCAGCCAGAGCTGGGCCGTCCCGGTGGGGCCTTCGTTATTCCTGAGACTCTCTTTTCTTGGTCACGTCAGCCCCTGCCCTGATGCCTCTTAGGAGCTGGGCTGACGGGTGAACAAATAGGGGAAGTGGGGGCTTGGAAGGTTAGTCTCTCACTCCTGCTGCTCAGGTCTTTAAATATCCCTGGGGCGCCCCCCGCCTTGTCTGTTCCCCGACTCTCCCCTGCAGTCTGCCTGGTCCACCTGGAGGGAGATTTTCAGTGCGGTGGGAGGGCCTGCTCAGGCTGTGTGTGTGTGTGTGTGCGCGCGCACCTGTGTGTGTGCCCGTGTGTGCGCCCGTGTGTGTGCCCGTGTGTGCCCGTGTGTGCGCCTGTGTGTGTGCCTGTGTGCGCCTGTGTGTGCCTGTGTGTGCCGTGTGTGCCTGTGTGCGTGCCCGTGTGTGTGCCCGTGTGTGCGCCTGTGTGTGTGCCTGTGTGCGCCTGTGTGTGCCTGTGTGTGCCGTGTGTGCCTGTGTGCGTGCCCGTGTGTGTGCCCGTGTGTGCCCGTGTGTGCGCCTGTGTGTGTGCCTGTGTGCGCCTGTGTGTGCCTGTGTGTGGCGTGTGTGCCTGTGTGCGTGCCCGTGTGTGTGCCCGTGTGTGCCCGTGTGTGCGCCTGTGTGTGTGCCTGTGTGCGCCTGTGTGTGCCGTGTGTGCCTGTGTGCGTGCCCGTGTGTGTGCCCGTGTGTGCGCCTGTGTGTGTGCCTGTGTGTGCCTGTGTGCGCCTGTGTGTGCCGTGTGTGCCTGTGTGCGTGCCCGTGTGTGTGCCCGTGTGTGCCCGTGTGCACCTGTGTGTGCCTGTGTGTGCCGTGTGTGCCTGTGTGTTGGGGGGAGAGAGAGAGGTTCCCTGCCTCCAGGTCTTCACAGAGACACTTCACAGTAGACACACTGCGTGCTGCCTCACAGACCCAGGACCGCCCTGCCCCCGCTGTGTGGACGCCAGACACCCCCACTGGTTGTCCGTTTGGTAGTGTTTGGAGGGGAAAGAATTGCTGATCTGAGGGGGGGACTTGGGGTGCAAATTAGTGTCTTACCCTCACACAAGGAGGCGTAACCCCCCTGGATGTCACTGAGGAGGAAAAGAGGGGACAGCAAAGACGGCGAGGTCCCTGCGCTCTTCCTGCCGGGAGCGCGTGCCAGTGAGCAGGGCTGCATGACTGAGGGGACACCGGACCCCAGACATTTGTCTGGCCTTACCATGTGACAGAGCCGCCTCCCTCTCCCCTCAGAGGTCACGGCAGGCTTGTGTCAGAATAACAGGCCCGTACGGAGATTCTGGAAGCCAATCCTTTCTTATTCTTCCTCTTTTTTTAACCACTCCCCAGTCTAGGGCATAGTCCCTTCTCCCCGTCCACAGTCCCCATAACAAAGGGGACAGCCACGTGGGCTCCGTGTCCCTGCTGAAGTGCACTGGCATCACACTGCCTCGGGAGCCATGTTTGTTTGTGGGAGAGTGGTGACTGGGTGCTCCGGCCTGTGCAGGGTCCAGCGGGTCTGACATTTGAAACCACAGAAATTTTCACAAACTCCTGTGTGTGTCTTGGAAGGGGCGGTCCCACTGCGTGCAGGGGCTGCTGTGATTTCAGCCTGGCATTTTCTGTGGTGGCGTTCTCCTCTTGGCACCACTGTCTGTCGGCTGTGGCTGGTGTGTTGCTGTGACGGCAGACAATGTCGACGGAACTACCAGACCAGGGTGGGGCAGGAGGCCCTGCTTCTGAAACCAGGCAGCCAAGCCTTGTGGGTCACAGTGCTCTGCTCTACCGCTGACCGGGCCGCGCTCCATTGCCTGGGGCCACCGTGGGTCTGGGGTCTACTCCGCGGCAGCTCACAGCAAGCACTGAATTCAGTGAGAATTCCTGAGAGCCTCTGTGGGCTCTGAAAGGGGCCCCAGCCCCCCTCAGGAGACAGTAACCTCAAAGGACAGTTTCAGCAGAGTGTTACCAGTATACAGTGTGGATGCTTGGGGGCAGATGTCACATCCACTGTGGGCATTCTGTGAAAGCTTCCTGGAAGAGGTGATGGCTAATAGAGGTCTTGGAGGGTGGGCAACAAGACCAGAGAGGTGTTCCGGGCAGAGAGAGCAGCACAAGCCAGCTGTAAAGGAAAGGCGCGTGAGCAGACTGGGGCGCTTTAAAAATCGCTGCAGAATCAATGGCGAGGTAGGAGACCGTGGGTCCTGGAGGAGACGGTGGAGTGCAGTGGGCAGATCCCAGAGGGTGGTCAAGTGGGCAGACCCCAGGGAAGGTGGTGGGCAGAGTGGGTGGGTCACAGAGGATGGTGGGTAGAGAAGGCGGAGAAGATGAGGGTGTTGGTTATGAGGCTGTGGGTTGGAAAGTCCTGTCAGAGACAAGAGCAGCGGAATTTGGCCATTGAGTGGATCTGGGGAGACGAGGAGTTAGGGGCAGATCTGGGAAGACGAGGAGTTAGGAACGACGCCAGGATGTTGGGTGACCAGGAACTGGGTAGAAGTCGGGGACGACGTTGCAGGAGACAACGGCCTGCTGGAGGCAGGTGCAGAGGGAGACAAGGGGGGACTGTGCTGCTGTGGGCTGGCGGCTCCAGCTCCCGGCCACACCGTGTCCCGCAGAGCGAAACGTCTTCTGTGGATTCAGACACACCAGCCGTCATGAGAATGGCTGATACCTGGCGAATACCAGTGGGAACATGTAATGCGGTGGCTAAGTGCTCGCCCCTCTCACCTTGCCTCACCCCAGCAGCACCCCCTTACGGGACAGCACCCCCTTACAGACGTGGGGAGTTGAGGTGACTTGTCCGTTGTCATTGGACTGCAGGGTGTGTTTGAACTCGGGCCCTGTGACTCAGTGGCCCATCAGATTGAACAGCTCGTCTGTGGATGATTTGACCTTGCATGTGCCACAGTCGAGATGCCCGTGGGACATGTGGGTGTCACTGTCCAGAGGCAGCTGGATGACAGGCACGGCTCAGGAGGAAGGCCTGGCCAGGGAAGCTGGCGCGGAGCTCGGCGTGGGCGCTGACAGCAGCAGGCTGCAGGGCTCAAGGAGAGCGACGTACTTGCCCGAGAGCAGTGATTCTAGGGCCGGCAGTTGAATGGCTGTGGGGAAAACCAGAGAGGCTCACTCAGGGGAGGCCTAGGAGGGTCTGCTGGACTCGGCCACAGAGGTCATTGGTGTTCTGGGTGTGAGCAGTGCCACCAAATCAGATGGAGAAGTGAGCTGAGGCTGGGACAGGAGTCCAGCAGTGTGGTGTCACCGTTCCAGGCTCCTGGGCTGGAGGGGCGGGGAACAGCAGGAGCTGGAGGGTTGGACATCCAGGGGAGGTGACACCAGAGCAGGAATGTGACACCAGAGCGTGTGTGTGCAAGCCAGCAGCAAGGGGAAGGGACAGGACAAGAGCAGGCGCTGCGGAGCTGACCTGGACAGGAGCCCCGGGAGCCGCCAGCAGGGACACCACTTTGTCTTCATCTCCTGCTTCTACTTCTGCTTGTATTGTGTGTAATGCAAGTGACAGACCTTTGGCCATTTCGGTCATTTTTATGTGTCCAACTCAGAGACGTTAGTTATGCCTGTCATGACGTACGCCGTCACCACGTCCATGTCCAGATTTTGCTGTCACCCTGAAGCTCAGGCCCCGTAAGCGGTACGCCCATTCCCCTCTGTCTGGCTCGCCTTACTGTTACCTGCCCGGGGCTTGGTGGCCTGTGCCGCTGAATCGACCTTGTCAAGTGACCTTCTCTATGGGGGCAGCTGGTCTGTGAGTATTTCCCTTGTATCTGCTCTGGCCGAATCTCACTGCAGCGATGGACAGAATGGAGGTCCTGTGGTCGCTGGTGCCTCAGGGCCGAAAACAAAGTCCTGTGATCACTAGTGTCTCAGGGCGCTGGCCTCTGTGTCCCGAGCACCCAGTAGATGCCAGTCTCCATAGGGCATGTGACACCCAGCCTGGTGCACACGTCCTTAGTGACCATGAGTCAGAAGTGGCCTGATGGCAGGTTACCATGTGGGCAGTGGAGAGGCGTGGCCAGTGGAAATCCCGTGGAGCAACAGCTGTCCTCTGAGTCACACAGGCTCCCCCTGGGTCTGAGTCAATGTGACGGCCACTAGTTTGTGCCTGGTCTCAGTGCTGGGAAAGAAAACCTCGATGGTGCAGACCTTCGAGTGCTCAGCCACTAACCGAGAGGTTGGATGTCCCTGGCCACACAGAGGCACTCAGAATAAAGGCCCGGCAACCCGCTTGCAGGAACACTAGCCTGTGAAACGCGTGGGGCATGGTGTTCTCTGACGCATGCGGGTGGTCGTGAGCTGCGGGCATCTGATGGCAAATGACAGAGCTGGGAGTCCCGTGGACAGGAGCAGCCCTGAGCCCGGGCGTCCTCTCTTTCCACCTTTCTCTAAATTCTGTTCGGACCACCAGAAAGGGCCACTATTACCTGAGACCAAAACAGCCAGCCACTTGGGGCATCAGTCCTATCCAGGTGTGCCTGCCCATCCCCCCTCCCGTGGGGCACCCCCGCCCCACCACAGGGCACCCCTGCCCCAGGGCACTGCCCAGCCAGGTCATCCTTGGGCATCTCTGGTCTCTGCTGGAGATTTTCTTTCTCTCGCCCTGCGTCCACACTGCCTCTTCCCCAACTGCTCCCTCCCAGGAGCTCGGGCCAGGAGGGAGCAGGAGCTTCTATCCACGGTCACCTGAGTGACTCCAGGCACCTGGTGTCCTGTCCTTCCCTCCTAGGGTTTGTAGATCTAGAAATCAAAATACAAAACGTCCAGTTAAACGTGAATTTCAGGTGCACAACTGATGATGTTTGGTATGTGTCCTTACTGTTGTATGGTACATACTTACATTGGCAAATTATTTATTGTGTGTCTGAAATTTGAATTTAACCTGTTGTTAAGTGCTGCTGAGTCATTCCGCCTCCCAACAACCCTGTGTGCCACAGAACGGAACACTGCCCGGTTCTGTACCGTCCTCACAGGCGATGGCATGTTTGGGCCCGTTGTTGGGCCACTGTATCACAGTCCGTCTCCCTGAGGGTCTTCCTGTGTCTCCCTGACCCTCTGCCAAGCGTGATTTGTGCTCCGGGGTCTGATCCCTCCAGGTCACATGTCCAGAGCCTGTGGGATGAAGTCTCGACATCCTTGTCTGTGAGGAGCATTCTGACTGTGCTTCTTCTGGGACCGATTTGTTGGTTCTCTCGGCAGTGCGTGGTAGAGTCTGTGTTCTTCACCGTGCCGTGACGCAGAGGTGTCGGTTGTTTGGTCCTCTTTCTTTGTCATCCAGCTTTCACGTGTGTGTGAGGCCACTCAGCTGGATGTCCTGTACTTCACTAGGCAGCCCCGGTCCTTCCCTCTGCGCCCCGTGTGCCCCGGGCCTCACCAGGGAGCTTAGCAGGAACAGCACTGCTCTCTCACCTCCTTACACAGTGGCTTATTTTGTTATTGTTAAAAACATGCACACGCGGTGTGGTTTTGTATTCCCACCTGCAGTACATGTGAGTCAGGGTTGCTCCGTGTCAGCACTTGGTAGTTTCTGTCTTTTTCAGTTTTAGCCATTCCAGTGGTCGAGTGCAGTCTGAAATTATCACAGGTACTTTGTTGTTGCTGCTGCTGAGCATACACACAGCAGTGTACACACCAGGCCGGCAGCCTCTGCTCTCTCGGCCCTGCGGCACACACACCAGGCCGGCAGCCTCTGCTCCGTCGGCCCCGCGGCACGCACACCAGGCCGGCAGCCTCTGCTCCGTCGGCCCCGCGGCACGCACACCAGGCCGGCAGCCTCTGCTCTCTCGGCCCCGCGGCACGCACACCAGGCCGGCAGCCTCTGCTCTCTCGGCCCCGCGGCACGCACACCAGGCCGGCAGCCTCTGCTCCGTCGGCCCCGCGGCACGCACACCAGGCCGGCAGCCTCTGCTCTCTCGGCCCCGCGGCACAGACACCAGGCCGGCAGCCTCTGCTCCCTCGGCCCCGCGGCACACACACCAGGCCGGCAGCCTCTGCTCCGTCGGCCCCGCGGCACACACACCAGGCCGGCAGCCTCTGCTCCCTCGGCCCCGCGGCACGCACACCAGGCCGGCAGCCTCTGCTCTCTCGGCCCTGCGGTCGTGCTTGTGCTTTTGCAGTTACGCTGCTATTCTCATCCTCTTTTTTCCAAATAGCTCCCCATTAATGTAAACTCACTGACCCTAAACTTCACACTGACCTTTCAAGTTTCTGTTGCCAGTTTGATCTCATGTACGCAATTCTTTAAACACGCAGAGTGGTCCTGTGTTAATTCTTATAAAATTTAAAATTATTTTTAAATTAAATTTTATTTCGCTTTGACAGTAGATTCGCGTGCAGACTCACAGAGAGGTCTTCTGTTTTCTTCAATGGTGACATCTTGAAGAACTGTAATACCCTGTAACAGCCCGTGTACTGGCCTCCATACAGTCAGGACACAGAGCAAGGACCCCCCACGCTGCCCTGTATACAGCTCTGCCCCCTTTTTAACCATCGGTGACCATTTTGTCATTTCAAGAAGGTTGTACGAATGAACTCATCCCTGCTATTTTTATTTGAGATATGCCCAGGGTACAGTTACTGGGTCCCATTGCCTCTCGGTCTGTGAGCAGGTTCCATGCACACAGCGAGGTGTTCTGGGATTCCTGTTGTCCACAGTGTTGTCCCTGGTTTGTCAGGGCCCACACAGTCAGATGCCTTTGCACAGTCATTGAAACACAGGTGAACATCTCTCTGATATTGTCTGCTTCCAGCCAAGTTCCATCTGACATCAGCACTGATGTCCTCGGTCCCCGCCTGCTTCTGAACCCAGCCTGGGTTTCTGACAGCTCCCTGTTGATGTGTGTGCTGCAGCTGGTTCAGAATTGTCTTTAGCATAATTTTACTTGCCTGGGATACTGATGATACTTCATGTGTGATATTAAGGATATCTGTGCGTAGACCAGAAGGCAGTGGTTTGAACAGAATGAGGGGATATTGTGTTGTTTAAAGTCAGTGTATCAGGGTTGTATCCTTTCATGATGCCTACTCAATCTGTATGCTGAGCAGATCATCTGTGGCATCAGAACTGGAGGAAGACTCGTTAACAACCTGCTGTATGCAGATTCCAGTGAAAGGTTGTCCAGCCGAATACAGGTATTATTGAACAATGTCAGCAATATCACACTCAGGTAAAATTTTTCTGAAGATCCTTCAAAAGCAGTTGTGGCTGTGCCTCCACAGGAAACGACCAGAAGTTCAAACCAGGTTTAGAAGGGGACGTGGAACCAGGGATAACACAGGATGTCATATGGATCTTGGCTGAAAGTAGAGAATACCAGAAAGACACTTAACTGTGTTTTATTGACCATGCAAAGGTTTCAACTGTGTGTATGGTATTACCAGTAACATTTGCTGAACGGGAATTCAAAAACACTTCAATGTGCTCCTGAGCAATCTGTATGTAGACCAACAGGCAATCATGCGAGCAGAACAAGGGGACACTGGGACACTGCGCGGTTTACAGTCAGGAAAGGTGTAGGTCAGGGTTGTATCCTTTTACCATACCTTTTTAATCTGTGTGCCAAGCAAATAATCTGAGAAGCTGGGCTACAGGAAGAACAGGGCATCAGGATTGGAGGACGACTCTGTAGCCACCTGTGCTGTGCAGATGACACGACCTTGCTTTCTGAAAGTGAGGAGGGTGTGAAAAACTTAGTGACAAAGATCGACGAGCTCAGCCTTCACTGTGGGTTAGACCCCAACATCAAGAGAACAAAAATCCTCACGGCTGGACCTGTGGACAGCGTCGTGGTAAATGTAGAAAGGTGGAGGTTGTCGAGTGTCTCTTTGTACTCAGGCCCACAATCAACACCCTTGGAGGCAGCAGTCAAGAAGTCAAACAACGTATTGCGTTCAGTAGACCTGCTGTAAAAGACCTCTTTAAAGTGTTAACGAGCAAAGATGTCACCTTGAAGAGTAAGATACGCCTGTCCCAAGCCACAGTGCTTTCAGATGGCTCGTGTGCGTGGAGAAGGTGGGTGACGAACACAGACGATGGGGGAACTGATGCCTCTGAGTTGTGGTGTTGGAGAGCAATGTCGGGTGTACCATGGTGTTCCTGCCGAAGAAGGAACAGACGTGTCCTGGAAGAGGTGCAGCTAGCCCCTCCCCGTCCCCCTGGTCACCGCGAGCCCCTCCACTGCCACCCGGGCACCCTGAGCCCTTCCTCCTCCCCTTCGCCCCCCCAAACCTCACCCTCCGTGCCGGGTCTCCAGAAGCAGTGGAGTTACCGTGGGTCTTGGACAGACCCTAGAGGGCCGTGATTTTTCGCAGTGACGAGGCAAATGAAAACATTGTTTTTGAAGCATGAAATGCAAATTATCAACAGGAACATATTTCTGGACCCTAACAGACAAATGTGTGAATTAATCATGGACGTATTAAGAAGCGGACCACTGAAGCGGCCCTGCTCCCAGCCCTTCACTCCGGGAAGGGTAGTCTGTAGGTTGTCTGTTCCAAGCTGTGGTGGGTGGAGAGGAGGCGATAGGTGATTGTTGGGAGGATAGGACATGTATGGAGCTGTCAGCGGGCAGGGAGAGCAGTGGGGGCTGCACGTAGGTGGGCCTGCAGTTTACATGGGAATGTACGTTTTCATTCAGTCATAATAATAATTTAAAAAAAGTGGTGGGGCTGCTGGAAATGCAGCACAGACCGGGCTCCTGGCGGCCTCTGTGGTTTTGCTAATCTGACCCCAGCATCTGGCTGAGGGTTCGTGTTCTCAGACGTTCCCTGTACAGTGAAGAGTCCTCAGCTTGGGAAGAGCTGCTTCTGCTGTTACTGGAAGCACAAAGGTGCTGGGGCACAGGCCCTCCGTCCACACTCGGCCAGCTCACCTCCCTGTGTCCTGCGCCCCATGTCCCTGCACCCTGGGCTCTGCGCACTACTCACAAGGAGCCACAGAGTTGCTTCCCCACATGTGGGTTCTGATGAGGGTGTCCAGCTGCTGTGGGTGTCAACCCCGCATGCTTCTGTGCACAGCGTGCTTCCCGGGTCTCCAGGGGCTGATGTTCCCAAGCAGGTGCGCAGGCCTCTCATCCCAGGTGTCCCTGAGTGGCCTGGACCTGCCAGTGTTGGGGTGAACAGCTGACAACCTCAGTCCTCTGCTGACCCCGGGAGTGTCTAAAATAACAAAAACGGGGCTTCAACTGCCTTAGCAGGCACCTTCAAGAACTGTTCTCCCCCCACCAAAGCCGACACAGCACCTCCCTGGTCAGTGTCTCCGGCCATTTGCCGGCAGCCGTGCTGGGTTGAGAACCTGGGCTCAGCTCACTGGCCCCTCTGCCCCTGGGGGTTGCCTCTCCTCTAGGTGACTGTCGGCTGCTTCGCTGCCTGTGGGGTCCCAGTGTGGCCTCTGCTCGGTCTTGAATGGCCTTAGCATGTCTCCCCGTTTCTCTTTTTCCACTTGGACACTTGGAAAACCTCGCTTCCTACATCCTCTCAGGGCCCCTGTGGTCAGGGTTTGTAGGTCGGGGGTCTCCAGGGCGTCTGGGTCGGGGTACCTTGTAGGCCGGTACCCTGGCAGTAAGCCCCTCGGCCCCTGGTCTGCTCGCTGAAGCACTGGGCTGCCCCCTGCCTGGCCGGCACATGGCTCCTGCCCCAGCCCCTTGCCCACAGGCCTGCCCCTACTGCTCCAGATGCCCCCTGGACCCAGCACTCGAGAGGATGACTGCTGGCCCCTCAGGGTCACCAGGGGGCAGTCAGGGACAGTGCTGACGGTGGGGACTCGGGTACGTTGCTCGTCAAGTGCTTCGCGTCTCAGCCCAGCTCACACTTGAGCCGTGACTCCTCCTCCGAGTCCTCCAGTGAGTGCTCGGCCCGGGGCCACGTCCTCCCTCTCCTGCGGGCTCCTCTCCGGTCACTCTCGTCTCTCCCTGCTCACATATCCCACACCAGGTCCTGTCTGTGCCCCTGCCCTGCCGTGTGTCCCCTTTATGGGCTGTTGATGAGTGTTTCATGGGCTTTTCTTGCTGTGCGGAGAGACGCCTGCTGGATACGGGCTCCGACACGGATGAGCCGTGAAGACAGCGTGCTGCGTGTAGCAAGTCCGACCGAAATGGGCAAAAGTGCACGGCTTCCCTTTTTGGAGATACCTGGAATTGGCGATGCATTACAATAGGTGGTGGGTGAGTGGCCCCCGGGGCCGCAGGGGGCGGGTCAGTTGTTGCTTGATGGGTTCAGAGCCTCTGTTTTGGGGGATGGGAGAGTTGGGGAAGTAAATGGTGTGGGTGATAAAATAGACCTGTACGGCCCTTCACAGGAACAAGGATGCACGGGCACGCGCACACAGACACGCGTGTGCGCCCGGGTGACCACGTCTGCTGTCCCGTGGGTTTGTGGTATGCCGCAGGGTCAGGCCGATAACCAGGTCAGCAGAATCCACCTGCCACTCTGTAGGAGAACGAGTTGGCAGTTTGCTTCTGTAAATGATGACAACTTTGGGGAGCCCCTGGGGCGGTTCCAGCCTGTTCTTCAGGGCCACTGGGAGTCGGAATCAACCAGGCAACGTGGAGGTGGCCTTGGTTTTGTCTGCACCTCAGCCTTGGCCAGGCCTCTCTTCTGGGGGGCCACTGGGGGGGCTTGAACTGCCAGCCCTCGGATTAGAAGCTGACCTCCAACCACGGGTGCTGCCCTGGCTGTGCGTGTGTGTGTGCGCGTGTGTGGGAGAGAGAAACGGCCGTCCTTCTCCGCAGGTGCTCTGCGCAGGGTCCGTGTTGTTGACGACTTCGGGCTGCTGCTGCTCGTTTCCCCTGGTACTGTCACAGCTGCTGGGACCACCGTGTCGGTGTGTGGGTGACACATGCCCAGCCTGCCATCACAGCCCCTTCTCGTCCCTGCAGTCCCTTCCAGCCCCCACTCCCTCTCCTCACACAGTCCCCGGGACACCGGGCTCAGCATTTCGCGGGTGTTTTCCATATTCACACCATCACTGCGTGGAAGTTGAGGACACACCTTCTGGGACACGCATGCCCCACGTTGGCAGTGTGTGGCAGTTTGGGAAGTTGTGTCTCAGTGGACTCTCCTTCATTTCTCAGTCTGAGCCCCACCCCCCCCCGAGCAGTGAGCTGAAGTGGATGCCTGTCCCTCGGCCTGAGTGGTCTGTCGGCCTGTCAAGGGCACTTCCTTCCCGCCACCCGGCTGACTTATAAAAGGATCCCTTTTCAGAACAGCAGGGTAGTCACAAGGTGTACCTGTGGGCCCACCCCAGTTTCCTGGTCTTCCCGGGTTGGTGCTGAGGGTGGGCCTCATTCGTTTGCAGGCTGTCTTCGTTCCCCTGTCGGGGGCTGGAGAGCCTGCTCTTCCCTGGTCCACCAGGGTCTGTCTGGATGTGGAAGGGGGAGGGTAAGCCAGAGGGTCTAGTGGGTCTGGCTGCTCTGCCAAAGGTCAGATGGCCTGGACTGGCGATGTCCCCCGAGAGCCTCTGGACCAAGTGACCCATTAACTGAGCAGGAAGCTGGGGCCCAGGGAAGCACGGGAATGCCCAAGGTCACGCATGTGGTCAGGCGCTGGACTGGGCCTAGGTTCCAGGCCTTCTTCCTTTTAGTGAACACTTCCTCTGTGTGTGCTCTTAGCGTGTGTTGGTTCCTGTCTTAGTTCGTTCATTCAGCAAGTGAAGGCTCCGAACTGGGTCCATTTACGGTTTCCAGGGCAGCACCCTCTCCCCAGAGATCGCATGATAGAATTTTGCAAGCCCAACAAGTTCTTCAGTGCAAAACCCCTTTTTTCAACAACATAGAGAGTGACTGTGTATGTGGATATCCTCAGACGGGACACACAGGAATCAAATCAGCTGCATCTGTGGAAAGAGACGACGGAAAAGCTCCGTGTCGTCCGTCAGGACAAGGCCAGGGCCGACTGCAGCATAGACCAGCCGTTGCTCCTGTGCGATTCAGGCTGAACCTGAAGAAAATCAGAACAAGTCCACGAGAGCCAAAGGACAACCGCAAGTCTGTCCCACCAGAGTCTGAGACCGTCTCAAGGAGAGATTTGATGCAGTGATCACTAAAGACTGACAGACACCAGGCGAGCGGCGGGATGACCTCAGAGATGTCGCACGTGAAGAAAGCGAGGTCATGAAAACGGCGGGGAAGAAAGAAAAGACCCAAGCAGATGTCGGAAGAGACTCGGAAGTTTGCTCTTGAAAGTTGGGTAGCTGACGCCAAAGGAAGGAACAGCAAAGTGAGAGCTGAAGATTTCAGAGAGTGGCTGAGAAGACGCAGTGGGACACGACGATGGACTGTCCGGTGACCTGCCGTTAGGACACCGAGAGGGAGAACGTGCTCGGCAGCTCTCGAGCTGAAAGAGCTCAAAAAGTCAAGCCTCCAGCTGCAGTACTGAAGGCTTCTCTGGCAAAGTATTGAACGATGAGGGAAGAATCAAAAGAAGGTGGAAGGGACACAGAGTCCCTACAAAAAGGTTTGGTCTACCTTCAAACATTTTAGGACATAGCATATGACCAGGAAGTGACGGTGCTGAAGGAAGAAGTCCCAGCTGCCCTGAAGACATGGGAGAGAGGTGAGGCTCCGAGAGGGGATGGGACACCAGCCGAGATGCCGCGACCCACGGGTGCAGTGCTGGGGTGCTCCTTCCTCACTGCCAAGACATCTGGAGGCCAGCCACCTGGAAGAGGTCCATTTTCATGTCTATTTCCAAGAAAGGGATCCAAGGAAATGTGGAAACTGTTGGACAGTATCATTAATACCTCTCACAAGTATAGTTATGCTGGAGATTGTTCCAAAGCGGCGGCAGCAAGTACATTGACAGGGAACAGCCAGAAATTCAAGCCGGATTCAGAAGAGGAGGTGGAATGAGGGGTGTCACTGCTGAGGTCAGGTAGATCCTGGTTGTGTGCCTGAAAGATGTGTGCCTGTGTGTTACTGACAGTAAATAGGGAAGCTGGAGGAAGGATGGACGCCTCTGAATTACACTGTTGGCAGAGAATATGGGACACACTATGGGCTGCAACGAGAGTGGACGGATCTGTCTCAGAGGAAGCACAGCCAGAGTGCTCCTTGGAGGCAAGGGTGGCGAGTCTCACAGACTGGACTTGTCAGGCGGAACCAGTCCCTGGAGGAGAGGGTCTGTGGCAGAGACCCTCGACGAGATGGATGGGCGTGGCGGCTGGAGCAGTCGGTCCTAGCTTCACACCTGTTACGAGGTGGTGCAGGGCAGGGCATCCGAACTGACTCGGTGCCCCCTGAGAACAGCAAGCCCTGCCTCCTGGGATTTGTCCTCAGGAAGTTTGTGAAACCTCTGTCTACACCTCTTGCTGGTGGTGGGTCCAAGAGCTTGGGAAACTTTGGACCTGGGACTCTGGGGACTGTGGCTTGGGCCTGGGGTTGGAGCTGTTTCTGGAACCTTCCACGGCTTTGGCAAGAGGTGAGAAGAGTGGGCTGCTGTCAGCGCAGAAGCCTGTAAATCCAGCCTCACCGCGTCTGAGGTAACGTGGGTGTGAATGGTGTCTCTGTGCTCCCGGAGGGGCAGTTTTATTTGTTTTGTGTCCCTTCACACTGAGACTTGAATCTTCCTCAGAACTAGTGGGTGGGCAGGCTGGGGCGGGAGCCGGGGATGTTGGGAGCTGTATCCTGCTCTACTCACACCCGTTCATAAAGTGGCCAGGAACCCGGGAACCAGGTGACCGATCACTCAGTGGTGTTGGCAGGCGGGGGTGCAGCAGAGCACTGCTTGGGGTTGGGGATGGGAGAGCCGTCAGGGCTGGACGCTGAGAGGGCTGACCATGACCTGTGCGTCTCAAAGGAGCTGGGCTCCTGACACCCCAGTGTGCCCCTCTGATAGACACAGATGTGCAGGGGACCAGAGCCCTCCTGACTGATGTGAATGCTCGGCTCTGATGGGAACTGGGCAGGAGGCTGCTGGGCCCGCGGTTTCCAGCCACAGTCTGGGCAGCCCTCGAGTCCCATAGAGGTGGCCACAGACTGTGCTGATCCTGGCACGCTCAGAGCTGGGACAGGGGCTCGGGAGCACCTCTGCTCTGCTCTGTGCTGCTGGTGTGCATGCTTGTGCTGTCCTCAGCATCGTGGGGATGTGGGGTTGTGCTGTGGGATACCCCCTTCTCCATGTTGTGTAGGATTCCACTGGAAAAGCCCAGAAGTGCAGCTCTGCCCGCAGTCTAGCTGGGTGCTGGGAAAGCTGTACCAGGCCGACCTGGTGTGTGAGTCCGTCCGTCGCCAGACTGCCTCGTCAGGTGGGGTGGACACTCTGTCTCGGGTGGCTGGGGAGGCCCGTGGGGTGTCAGTGGGAACGGTGCTCTCAGAGACCCAGGGTTGAGGGTGCCCAGTCAGTAACTCGTCTCCTGCCTGCCTCTCTGTGGTCCCCAACTTGCTTCTTGTCACTTTCCCAAACTCAGGAGACTTTCCTGCAGCTAGACGTTGGCACACCATGAGAAAACCCAGGGACCTGCGGCCTCTGACGGGTCCTTGCTCTCCGAGGCGTCCTCCTACGTTTGGGCGCGAGCTCTGGTGATGTCTGGCACCCTGTGCCCCGACCGCCAACAGGCCTGCTCTCGTCCTGCCCAGCTCCTGGAAGGCGGCGGGGGTGGGCCTGTATCCAGAGGGCCTGGAGAATGAGGGTTGGGGGCGCGGCTGTCTTATTTGTCTGGATAAATTGTGTAGTGATGGGTCTGGTGGGTAACTTGGGCCCTTCTCTTGGCAGCCTCTCTCGGTGGCCGCTCCGCTGGCACGGCTCAGGCATGTGCATGGTGCCCTCGTGCTCAGAGGACCAGCTGCATAGCTTTGTCCTGACACGAAACAAAACTCAGGGCTCCGTGCTAAAGACTGTTAGGGATCTGAAGACGATGACAGCAGCGTCCCCAGGTGACAGCAGCTGCACAGGGAGGAGCCCAGGGCTGCCAGCGGACCCTTGGGGTTGGGCTCACACCCGCTCCTCGTGGCTGCCCTCCTCAAGGTCACTTCAGCCCGTCCTGCCTCCCCGTGGACTGTCCCCAGGGCAGAGGACCCCTTGGCACCGGGCTGGTGTCCACGCTCGCACTGTCCTTGGCACCTTGGGCATGTGGGGTGCTGAGGGTACCCCCAGTGTTCCTCACACCTACCCCGGCTCACTGTGACCTGTGGGGTTTGCTTGCAAAATAGAAACTCTCTTTGTAGGTCAGTTTGTCAGTAATTTTGGCAGCTGCGGGCCGCAGAGGGGGTGAGGCTGGGCTCCCACGTGCCTCCTGCTTGGTTTCCAGCCCTGCCCTGGGAGGGTGCCTCACCCCTGCCAGAAACAAAGAGCGCTGCTCTGACTTGGTTTTGAATCTCAGGAGCACTTCCTGTGAGCTGGAGAGGAATTCGGTCCAAACCTGGTCTGCTGGCTGGACTGCTGCTGGGGCCTGGTTTCCTCAGGCAGCTGGCACCCTGGGAAGCCAAGTTGGGGTTCCACCGCAGCTGTCACCAGCCTGAAGCTCACAAGGTATGTGCTAGTCTGGCACCTGCTTTGGGGCCTCTTAGCCTCGTCCTCACCTCTAGCCTCTCTGTGGGCCCTGGCTTGCTGAGGTTCTGAGCACTGTGGCCTCACAGGAGGGCAGGAACAAATCCAGGGCAGACTTGCCTTCAAGGGGCTGGCGTGGACCTGTGGCTTGGGAGGCCAGGCCAGGTGCAGGCCGGGTAGAGTTGGTTGTTGGAACAGTGTTTAGTGAGGGCTAAACTGGGTTCAAGAGGTGGTCTGGAGAAGTTAGGGAGGACTTCCTGGAAGAGATGGCAATGAACTTGACCCTGGCCTTTCTCTCTCATTAACTTGGGGGCCTGTAGGGAGTAAGGCTGAGAACAGAGTATCTTTGGTCCAAGACAAGAAAATGGGAGAGCCTGCGCTGGGGTAGTGTGGCCTACAGAGTTACCCTATCCAAACAATAACTGAAAAACAGCTGTGCATAAGACCCTGGAATGAGATTCCATGGCCAAGGCCAAGGTTTGTAGTGAGGACTCCAGGTCAGCCAGAGCAGTGAGGGGACTGCCAGGGAAAGAAACCCTCAAAGAGGGAGAAGAGGAAGGATGGGTGGGTTAAGGGGCTCTGAGGAGCCTCAGGGAAGGAGATTCTCGCTTTCTCTGACCTGGTTTCTGCCTCCTCGAGGGAGACCAGGAGCACCCCAAGGCTCTAAGCCTCAGGTCAGGTGTACCCCTGGGCTCTAAGCCTTGGGCCGGGGGCACCCTTAGGTCCTGAGCCTCGGGCCGGGGATGCCCTTAGGTCCTGAGCCGTGGGCTGGGAGTGCCCTTAAGTCCTAAGTCTTGGGCCGGGTGCCCTTAGGTTCTAAGCCTTAGGCCAGGGGTGCTTCTAGGTTCTAAGCCTGAGGGTGGACCCACAGGCCACCTGGGCTCAGGGGCTCAGCTCCGACCAAGGCCAGCTTGCAGCCACCTTGCCAGTCCTGGCCTGTGTGATCAATGTCTGCGGAGAGGGCAGGCTTTTGAGGCCCCAGGCCACCCTTACTCCAGGTGCTCTGTGACCTTGAGCACATCACTTTCCCTTCTGGGATCAGCACCCCAGTGATGGTATCACTGGATGGGAATAAATAAGCATCTCAGCACATTAAATGGGAACAGCCTAGATGTTACATGGGGCTGCTCCCCATTTTATGGACAGGAAAACTGAGGAACACAGAGGTGAAGTAAGTTGCCCAGTGTCACACAGCCAGCAGGTGTTAGAGGGAGAATTAGAACCAGGGGTCTGGCTGCCGACCCCATTTGCTTAACCTCTGGGCCAAATGGCTTCTCAAATGGTCATTTTTAAAAATCAGCTGTCATTGGGTCTTGACTCACGACACCCTGTGGGGACTCCCCCGGGAAGCCCCTTCTTCACAGCACCTCCACCTGAAGGGGACGCGGTTCCCCGGAGACTGCTGCAAGTCCCTCATCCGGTCACTGTCAGCCACCCCTCCAGCTCCCATCCACTCCTCTGGAAGGAGGGCTCCGCCCCAACCTCCGTGACCTGTGGAGACGCCTGGTTAATAGTCCCTCGTGTTTTCTTCTTCCTCCCCTTCATCTCTAAAGACCATCCTGGGGAAGTTCACTGCCGATGGGTCTGTCCGAGAACTGCCTCACTGAGGTGGCTGGGTGTTAAGGGGACATTTGTGAGATGAAGTTTGGAGGTGGCCAGAGCCCCTCCCAGTGATGGCGATTTCTCAGCAATGTGGCGGTCATGAGTACCTTCGGTGCCGAGGCCCCCGCTCTCGAGCTGGGTCTGTGGCCGAGGGAACCTTCCGGGCCATTAGCAGCTAACGGCTCCGTGTGGGCAGCAGGGGCGTGCAGTCAGTCTCGTGGCTGGCAGGTAACAAATGCTGCCCGCCGCTTTCCTCCTCCCCCTGGGAGCTCCCGGCTCGGCGCTGGGCCTCCAAACAGCCCGTGCGGCCTTTACTGCTGCTGGGTCTCTCGTAGAGCCCCACAGCTTGAAAAACTGAGGCTGAGGCCCAAAAGCCCCAACCCATTGCCACCGAGTTGATTCCTACTCATAGCAGCCCCACAGGACAGAGTAGGATGGCCCCATGGCTTTCTGAGGTGGTTGTCTTGGACATCAGACTGCTGGATCTTTCTTCCGCCATGCAGCTGGTGGGTTCATAGGTTTGGGTCACTGACCATTTGGTTAGAAGCCAAACACTTTATCCGCAGCACCTCCAAGGCTCCTTGAGTACCCAGAATTTTTCTACCTGACCCAGATTTTACAAGCCAGAGGCTGTTTGGGGGTTTTGTTTGGCGGGCTTGGGTATTGGGATGTCTCCTTGCAGGGCTGCATGAGTTGACCGTGGGGTCATGGAGAAGACGTAGGTGACACAGGGCAGTGTGAGCGTGTCTCAGCTGGAAGGCGTCAGCCACTTATGACTTGGGAAGGTCCGTCTGCTTCGTGCCTTGCCACCGAGGTCAGACTTGAGTATGGGACAGTAGCGATTCAGTGGCGTGGAAAGCTCAGTGACATGCCAGCCGGTGAACCTCAAGTGCAGAGGCGTCCTGTCCGCTGGAGGGCTTGTGTGGGGCTCTGGTGCCAAGCGGGCTTCAGTAGACCCTCCAGGGCAGACTAGGAAGCAAGGCCTGGTGCTGTACTTCTGAACATCAGCCAGCCAGAACCCTCTGGGTCACAACTGGCTGGTCACAGCTGGTCACGGGGTGGCACAGGACTGGGGAGCGTTTTGCTCCTCTGTGCACGGGGTCACCGTGACTTGTGGCCAACTGAGCAATGTCAACAATGGCAAGTTCCACGCAGCAAAGGACAGACAACTACCAGGCTGGCACAAGGCTTCTCACAGGTGTGCACCCCTGTAGGATCCCCGCAGAACCCCCGCAGAGAACCCCTGTGGAAATCCCAGGGAACCTCTGCGAACCCCTGCCGAGAATTCCAGCAGGGAATTCCTGTCGAATCTGTGCAGAGAACCTCTGCAGAGAACCCCGCAGAACTCCTGCAGAGAACCCCCCACGGAACCTCGACAGGGAGCCCCCCATGGAACCCCAGCTGGGACTCCCATGAAACCCTGACAGGGAACCCTCACGGGGGACACTCTGCAGAAACCCGACAGGGAAGCCCCATGGAACCCCAACAGGGATCCCTCATAGAACCCCATCAGTGAACCCCCGTGGAACCCTGGCAGGAAACCCTCGCAGAACTGGAACCCTGGCAGGGACCTGCTTGCAGAACCCTAAGCCCTGTGGAACCCCATCAGAGAACCCCCCACAGAACCCTGGCAAAGAACCCCCAAAGAACCCTAAGTCCCATGGACCCGCCCCCAGAATCCCTGTGGAATGCTGGCAGGGAACCCCCACAGAACCCCAGCAGGGAGCCCATGGAACTCTAACCCTCACAGAGCCCCCCAAAAGCCCCCCTTCTTGATCAGGGAACATCTGTGGAGTTCCGGCAGGGAACTTCTGCAGAGTCCTGTGCAGGGAACCCCCACAGAACCCTAACACCTACGGAATCCCCTGCAAAGCCCCCTAGTACCCCATCAGGGAGCCCTCTGTGGAACCCCATCAGTGAACCCCCACTGAACCCCCACAGAACCCCAGCAGGGAGCCCCGACAGGGAACTCCTACAGCATCACATCAGGGGACCCTCTTGTCAAACCCTGCCAGGGAGTTCCCTTAGAACCCCATCAGGGAACCCTGCCCAGAACCCGACAGAGAACCCTCGTGGAACCCCTGCAGAGAACCCCCCACAGAACTCCTGAGGACCCTCCTCAGGGAACCCCTGCAGAGAACCCACAAGGAACCTCTTCAGAACTCCTACAGAACCTGCACCCACCTCCAGAAACAGTCCGTTTCCCTCTCCCAGCAGGCTGCCTCCTGCCCGCTCACAGCCTGTACCCCCAAAGGGCAGCCGCGTCCCCATCTCCGTCACCACGCACTAAGCGGCCTCTCGCAGCCTGGACTCTGCACCTCCCTGGGCTCCACTGACACTTCTGAGACCCCTCCCCGGGGCTCGTCAGTGGGTGTTCCTGCTTGTTGCTGGGTGGTGTCCACCAAACAGGCCACAGTCGTCCACGGGCTATTTCTCCTCTAGTGCAGCCGAGGCCACCTGCGTCGGTGTCCTCTGTGGTCAGGTGGGCTGTCGCCTCCTGCTCGCCCCACCAGGAGTGGACCTGGAGGCCGGGTGGAGTGGTCGCACCAGTCTCGCGGCGCGCCCTGCCCGTGTGTGAGGCCTGCCAGCCTCGTGGCCTCACGTGCCAGCCCGTCTCCTCTCATCTGGCTGTAGACGGCCCTGTCTTCTCCCTGAACTTGCCAGGGCCTTGGCTGGCTGTTCTCGATTTGGGGATCGGCCTGCTCCCAGACTCCGCACTGCTGTCTTCACGCTCCTGGGCCACCTCCTGGCAAGGGTGACACCCCCATCCCGACCTCACCTTGCCCCCTTCTGGCCTGAGTTTCTTCACAGCACTTCTTGTTGTCTGAAATTGTCTCATTCACTCATTTGTCTGTGTTGTCTGTCTGTCCTGCTGTGTCACCAGGGGCCTTGTCTGTCTTGTCTGGTCCCTTTATGTCCAGGCCAAGACCAGAACCTGGCACACAGTAGGTCTTGGTAACGAGTGTTAAGATTGACGCCACTTTCAAGCCACGTGTCACACAGTCTTTCCATCCTGGCTGCATTCCTGTGGGGCTGGTCAAGTCGGGATTAGGTTGCCTGTGAGACAGGATAAAGGGCCCCGGGTCCAGACAAGGACCCAGCACCCCCACCTGAGATCCACTTTCCACCTGGCCCGGCGTTGGTGAGTCTCAGCCCTGGGGTCAGAGTCGGGGTTCTGCCACTCATTTTACTGTGTCACCACTTTGGGGTTCAGCCTCTCTGCATCTCAGTCTCCAATCTGTGAGGTGAGGGGTGCTCATAGTGGCCCCAGGAAGCGCTCGGTGACTGAGCCCACGGGGCTGGTCACACAGGCAGACTGTGTAGGGGCTGCTGGGTCTGGATTTGTCCAGGTTGCTTGTGGCCTCAGCCTTTCTCTCCAGAGCGACATGAGTCGGCTGTTACAGGGGAGGCGGGGGCTGTAGGGGCTGCGGGGGCTGTGGGGGCCGTCCCCTCCCCTCCACCCTTCCATCCCCCCATCCCTCCGTCCTTCTCTCCTTTTTTCCCTCCGTGATTCTCTCCCTCCCTCTGTCCCTCCTCTCGTTCTTGTCCTCCCTTTCGCTCTCCCTCCTCCTCACCTTCCCTCCCTCACCCACCCACCCCTTCCCCTCCTCCCTCTCGCTCTCCCTCCTCCTCGCCTTCCCTCTGTCCACCCGCCCACCCACCTACTCCTCCCTCCCTCCCCGCCTTTTGTCCCCTCTCCCTATCTCTCTGCTTTATTGGTTGGTTTGCTTCCAATCCTTAAGTAATTTCGAAGACAAATGAGTGTGTATGTTGTACTTTGGGGGTTTCCTCTCACCCTGAGGTTCCCGGTGCAGTGGGAACCCCGGCTCAGCGTCCAGACACTGGAGCTCCCTGATGGACAATGTGGCCTGGGCATTGCAGGCAGGGCCACCTCACATTTAGGATTTCTAGCTATTAGGTTGAGCATTCAACTATTTTTGACCTACAGAGAATGGCAGTTCCATGTGGTTCCGTGTCGTATTTTGGGGTCTTGTAGAAGCAACCACAGCAGGGGAGCAGAGTGCCCAACGCCAGCAACAGCCAACAGTAAACAGCCAACAGTGCCTGCGCCAGTGAGAAGCCAGCGCATCCAGCCCTGACACCTGCCCACCCCTCGGCAACAGCTGAGTATGCCTTTAGCAGACAGCTCTTGCCTTGGGCTTTCAGGGCCCCCGCATGTCGGGAGTGTGTCTGCAGAGCCACGGTGGCTGGGGGGCACGGGCCACTCCCTGGGATTCTTCTGGAGGGTCGTGCTCTGCCCAGGAGTACAAGGCCGATGTGTCTGGAGGGGACAGGGCCCTCTCCAGCATTCTCTTGGAGAATCACAAGCAGTCTAGGAGTACAAATCAGGGGAGAAAGAAGAGGCCCCGGTCCCAGCCCCTCCTGGGGCCCTGTGCTGACTCAGCGCTGCGCCCTGTTTGGAGTGTTGGCCATCAGGGCCTGCCAGTCAAGAGCTCTGGGCTGTTCCCCGCGGTTCCCACCTTCGGTCTCCACTTGGGCTCCCTCCTGCTTTGCAGCCAGTCCTGACACTTGCTCTGACTTCATGAACGATGTTCCAGGCCCCAACAAATGTGGCTTTGTCCAGCCCCATAGTCTCGGGGAAACTTTGCAGTGGTCGAAACGATAACCACAGCAAGAGAGTAAGGAAGGCCACTGCTCAGCGAGTGCGCCTCACACCTGGGCACTCGGTACGTGATGGCAGTGTCCTCAGAGACCTGTATGAAGCTGGTGCTGTTCCCGTGGGAGGACCCCACTGTGCAGTTAGGTGCTGTTAGGCAAATGATTGTGTTAGTGTCCAGTAGAGACTGAACTTTGCTGAGCCTAAAAAACATTAAAGAAGCGCATCCAGACGTACTAAAAACACGTTTAACACAGCAACACCATAGTGATATTGTTTTGGTGGGCGTTGTGGGGTAGCACCCATTGTTGTTAACAACCGTTGTACGGACCTTGAGTTGGATCCAACTCGACGGCACTTGGCTGGCTGTGTGGACCTTGAATTTTCAGTGTAACGGCTGTTAGAGGGGTTGGGACCACGAGTGTATTTGTGGTGAGACCCTGCTGGAGTGACGTGATGTGGTGCATGGCTGTGCTGTACTCTGCTTGGACCAGTTACATCTGAAATGCTACCACTGCAGCATGTTGTCCCCCGATTCCGGTGGGCACTGGCACTTAGCAGTGTCATGGACTCGGTCAGCACACACGGCCTCTGGCTGCCACCACGGGCCCCACCGCCCTGTGTGGGAGAGGCCTGCATTCCTGAGCAGCGGGGTCTTCAGGGAGCTCTGTGGCTGTTGGCTGCCATCACAGGGCCCCAAACACCTCCTGGCCCTGAGCCACGCCCACGGTTGGTTGTTGCCTGGGCCGTTGTGGCTGGATTTTGGAGGCAGATTGCCAGGCCTTTCTTCCTAGTCTGTCTCAGTCTGGAAGCGTGGCTGACACTGGTCCCGAGTCAGCAGCATGCAGACCGCCCCACTGATGGGGCAGCTGCCCACAAGGTGCCCTGGCCAAGAGTTGAACCCGGACTCCCACATGGCAGGGGGGGTTCTTTCCCGGGTAGGCCGTTCCTACAGCAGCGCTGCTAGAAAGCTCTGGAGACAAGTCTAGACTTGGACCAGGGATCGAGTCCAGGCTTGGGAGAAAGAAATCAAGGTTTTGGCTGAGGCTGGGGGTGGGGGTGTTCTGTGAAGGGCAGTGTTCCTCCTTTCTAAATAATACTCATGGAAGCAAAACTGAGGCAGTTCATTGACAGATGTGGTTCCCTGGCCAGAAACAGAACCTAGATCTCCTGCTTGGCACGCAAGGTGCCCTGGCCAGGAACGGAGCCCAGGTCTCCTGCGTGGAAGGTCAGAATTCACCAACTGGGACACCAGTGCGGGAGAGGCGTGAACCTCCCCAAGGAGTCTGGGAAGCGACCCTTCTGACCCGGAATGCTCTAGCCACCTTGCCAGCTACTTGTGTCCTCACAGCCGCTCTGTGGATCGCCCTCAGAGAAGTCCTTCCTGGCCGGAGGCGGTTCAGGGACTGTCAGATGGAGCCCCACGCCACAGCAGGCACATCCTGCCACGGGGTGGGCTGCATGGCCGGCTCCTGGCTGCCCTCAGGCTCTGTCTCGCTAGGCAGGGCCGCCCCAGCGTGGGGCCTGCCCACACTACCCGCCCCCAACTTGTGGTCCCAGGGTGCCCAGGGACCAAGGTCCCTGCTGCTGTCACCTGAGGCTGCCTTCCCTGGCTGATACCACAAGAGTGATTCTGCTGTCTCCTGCAGTCACGGGGAGATAAAAGCCAGGGCTGTGGGGACGGCAAAGAGGAAGCCAAATTATATTTATAATATTAAAGTGAGTGTGTTTGTGGCTTGCTGTTCTCCAGGGCTTTTCATAAGTAGAGAAACACGAATTAGCATTTTCCATCTCCATATATTGACTAGAAAAATCGCCTGCTCTCAATTAAGACCTATAGCTGTTGGATGTATGCAACAATTTTATAAAATATTTACAGCGAGATTTGCATTTCACATGGTGTTACGGTTTTTCTTGCATTTAGGAGAAAGGGCTGAGGCCCGAGTGAACAAATAGGTTCTCTGGGTGGAGAGGGAAGAGGGCTACGGGCTGCTGTTTTTCTTGCCTTCTCCATCCCAGCTGGCCAGGGTGGCATTGTCCCTGCTAATTACCTAAGACACCCACCCAAGAGCTGCTGGTTAGTGACGCTGCCTTCAAAGTGGTACTCCTCTGACAACTCTGTTCCTTTCCCTTTAGAACTTGCTGGAAGGATGGTGTTTGTAGCTTTGAGGGAGATTATGGGTGGGGAACCTCCCCGTCTGTAAAAGCATTCCGTAAAGAACACAGCTATTTCCTGGATAATTTGCAGTTGTATATTTTATGTTAATTCCACTGAAAATACTACACCCCTGCCAGGTTTAGTGGTGGCTCACTGTGATCCGAATAATTTCTAGTGAATCATTTCTTTTCTTCATTTAAGATTTGGCACCTTTTTAAGATTTTAATAATAGCAGCAAGGAGGAAGATTTAGAACAAGTGAAACATTAGTGCCAAAGAAATTCACGTCGAGTGCTAATGTAAAATACCAAGAATAATTACATGGAAAGCGGTTTCCACAGATGTTTCTCCTTCTCATGTAATAACTGTTTACTAAACTGTTTATTTTAGGCCCTTGGTTTATAATAAAATATTTATACATTCTGTGTGCTAATAAAAAAATATTGACAAAATGCTACAGAGGTTTGGAAAGACAATGGATCACTGGGTCTTCCAGGAGGTGAGTGAGTGTGGCACAAGCTTGCTGTGATTTTGGTGGCTGTTTGCAGGTTAGTGAGTCTGGGCTTGGTGCTGCCGTCTTTGCCTAGTTTACCAGCTGGGAACTGACCAGACGTCAGATCTGGTGTCCTGGAAGCCTGCTGCAGGACATGGACATTGCTGAGTCTCTTACCTGTGAACCCAGCATGTTGGGAGGCTGCCTCTTCACCCTTAAATCAAGGCGGCTGAGTTGGGCTGTGGCTGGGGAGGGCTTGGAAACGCTTTCTAGTACTGCCACAGAATTGAGGTTCAGATAGGACCAGGGACTGTTTGAAGCTCAGCTTAGCCCTGAAGTTCCTTTAAAGACCTCTGTCCTCTGCCTCTGTCCACAGCCAACGAGGTGTGACCTGGGGCAGTGTCCCGGTCTCAGCCGGACACATGTGAACCTCCATCTGGAGCTCAGGGCAGCAGGGAGATTAATTTGCCAAGTCATCGTTCTGGAGGAGGATGAGTGGGAGCTGAGAGAGAGCCCACAGCCCAGCCTGGACCCTCCAGCCAGCAGCTGGGATGGGGAGGCCTCCAGGTCTGTGGGTCTTGGCCAGGATCCTGATGGCCCCAGACCCAAATGGCCAGGGCTAGGAGTGGAAGGGTTCAAGGTCCGGAGCAGGAAAGTGGAAACCCAGTTGTGGACAAGCCTGGCCGGGCCTCCCGTGTGCTGCGACTGGCCCCCAGGCCTCGTCCCGTGCTGGCCTGCCAGCCTGCCCGAGCCGGTCTGCGTCTGCGGGCAGCTGTGTCCCGGATCCTGGAGGCTGCTGTCTGCATCTAGGGTTTCTCTTTCTTTCTTTTGAGGGCTCGTGTGTCATTTGTATTGTGTTTGTGTTTCTGCGTCGACCCGTCATGGGCTTGTTTCTCAGAGTTCTATTTGTGTGTTTGGATGTCGGTGTGCTTTGGAGGTCAGTGTGTAGTTCGTGGGTTTGTTTCTGGGTGTTTTGTGTGTGCCTGTAGCTTCCTGGTAGGCTTGTTTCTATATGTTTGAATCTGGGTTTTTTATACATGTCTGTGTTTCTGAGGGGTTTGTGTGTGACAAGTACGTCTTTGGCTGTGTGCCTGTGCGTTTGCAGACCTACATGTGTGCGCACGTGTGTGAGACCCACACAGAGAGACCCCTCCTCTGTTGTGAGCGGCACCTTCCCCAGCAGAAGCCTGGGGGTGTCCTGGAGTTCTGGCTGCTGGCTGGTCACCGCGGCTGTGCGGCCACCTCTGCCTTGGACTCACTGATGGAACAGGAGGAGATTGGGGGCCAGGAAGAGGCTCTGAGGGACAGGGCATCGCAGGGCCCTGTCCAATGAGAGAGGGAGACCCCTGGACCTGGGCTAGGAACACCCAGCGCTAGCCCCTAGAGGAAGACAGCTGCCCTTGCTTCTTCGTGCCCTTTTTCTTGGGGACGGACGGATGTTGGAGCCAGAGCCTCGACTGGGGGCCTTGTTGGGGGGGCGGTAGTGTGGGGAGGGGGCTGTGCGTGACTTCCCGGTGCTGGCAGTGATCTTCTGCTGAGACTCCTCCCCTGGTGTGGTCCATCCAGAGTCACTTGCCTTCCTGGGGCTGGGCGGGCTGCCCAGGGTCCCTGGAGCTTCCCCGTTTGTCAGAGATCACTGTGGGTGGTCTTGGGGTGAGGGCTGGGGGGCCTCTAAGGAACAGGCCCCTAAGAGGTAGGGTCTGTCAGCGGAGGGGCTTTTGTTGGGCTTCTCTGGGGTCTGAGCTGGCTGCTGGGGACAGCACAGCCCAGGATAAGTGGCACTCGCCACCAGGGGTCCCCCTTCTCCCCGCTGTCCACTGAGCCTCCCCTTCTCTAAATGAATCTTCATGAGGACTTTGAGGGACATTGGCTTGTGGAGGGGACACGCTGCCCAGATGTCCCGTGTCATGTCGTGTGTATTGATTTCCTCCCCGGTGCTGTGGGCTGTCTCTGCCCTGACGCCTCGCTCCCCTTTCTGGAAGGTCTGTGGGAGACTGGCATTGGAAGGGGCTAGCGCTGGGTGTTCCTAGCCCAGGTCCAGGGGTCTCCCTCTCTCGTTGGACAGGGCCCTGCGATGCCCTGTTCCTGGCATTGGGGAGGGAGTTAAGGTCAGTCTGTTGGGAAGTGCCCTGAGAGCGGGGACAGGGAGGGCCAGGCCAGGCCTGGGCGGAGGCCCTGCCCCGCGCCCGGGATCTCCCAGCAGCTCCTCTCTTGCTTAGCTTCTCTGGCAGCGCGCTGGCTCCTGGCTGCTGACAGTGACCGTGCTGAGCGCTGCCGTGACCAACAGGCGCACGGGGCTGCTTGGCTCACGTTGGGCTCACGGAGCTCAGGGGCCAGGCCCCAGACAAACGTCTCACTCCTGCCGGTGACTTCCAGGACAGTTCTGTTTCCGTCTGCCTGGAGGGGTGCGTCCAGAAGGCCCCTTGTCTGGTCCCGAGCTGCCTGCTATCTGCTGAGCTGCGGACAGCGATGCCGGGGACGGGTGGTGGTTATTGTTAGCTGATGAGCTGGTCTTGTTCCTTGTAATTTCCGATGAATCGCTCCTCCCTACTTTAAAGAAAGGATTAAAGAGAATGAGGCCAACCTCCAGCAATCCTTTCTTGTTACTGGAAAAAAGATGTGGCTAACCAGAAAGCGGAGCTAGGGTGGCTTCGTGTCACCTCCCCGGGCAGGCCACGGCTAGGAGCCCCGTGTTAGCCTTCCCTGATTCTGGGTTCAAAAACATGTTATTGAAGTTTCATATCTATGCAGAGAAGTGTGCCTCTCAGTGGATAGACAACTTACCTCTGCTGACAGGTACGGCACACGTGTCGTAAGTCTGTAGCTCACTGGGTTTTAGACTGGACGCAGCAGGTCAGCCAGCACTAAAGCAAGACCCTAGTGGGCCACCCTGTGTCTGCCCCCTTCTCGTGCCACCCCAGAGGAGCCACCCCGACCCCTCTGTGCCTGCTTGTCTTCGTCATGCAGACGGGCCAGTGTGCAGCCGTCCCTCTGCGTGTGTCTAGATTCAGGGGGATTACAGGGTGTGCCGCCCACGGCCGTGGGGTCCATTCCAGCTCAGGGTGACTCTACAGGGCCCAGCGAGCCCTGGCGGTCAGAGAACTCAGCTGCTGACCAGAAGGCCGGCTGTGGGAACCCTGTCTGCCCCATGGGGGCACGACGCGGCGGTCTGTGTCGGTGAAGATGGGCAGCCCTGGACCTGCCGTGGGGCAGCTGTCTGCCGCTTTGGTTTATGAGCTGTGCGGCATTTTCCTAACCCCACTGCCTGCCCTGATCCTTTCCCGGGTTGGCGCACGCACCCCCACTATCGTCTGTGGCGGTGGCCTGGCCGCTACAGTAAAAAACACTACAGTTTATTCCACAGACGCACTGCCAGGGCTTTTAGTTTTCGACAGTTACAAACAACTTTTTATGGATCATCTTTGTCACCAGGTGGGTGACTTTTGCCTTCTCCTCTGAGAACGGGTGGCCAGCAGGGCTGGGAGGAGGGCTGGCGGAGGAGCCCTGGCTGCGTGGGGGAGGGGGACGCTGGCATCCGTTCAGTCGGCCAGCTGGACCTCATCAAGTGCCGGTGTTAATTACTGGGAGGCCCTGGTTCTGGGAGCAGGCGGAGACGCGGGGGCTAACTCGAGAAAGAGGGTCACCTTGAAACAGACGCTTCCCCTGGAAGCGAGACGGAAGAGAAAACGGGGAAGCGCAGGGCCAGGATGCCACGGCCCGTGTCCTCCAGGTCACCCTGAGTGCTGGATGTCCCCTGCCTGGCCTGTGTGAGGGTGCTCTGTGCGTCTTCACGCCTGCTTCAGTTGGGGTGAGCAGGGAGCAGCGACACCCTGTCTGTGGCTTCCTTTTCCAGTTGGACTCAGAGGCAGCTGATGATTCTTGGATGTCTAAAAACCGTGGCCTGGGCAAGAGCCGGGGCTTGGGGGTGGAACCTGGGCTTGTAGGGGGCCCTGCCTGGCGGGGCCACACAGGAGCCCGGCGGCAGACCCCCCAGGCCAGAGATGCTGCCTGTGGCCCCAGCCAGGCCGGTTCAGGCTGGCTCAGGCCGGCTCAGGCCTGCAGGAGCGGCAGGGCCGGGGAGGACGAGAACGAGGTTATTGCATTTCCTCTGTAATTCTTCATCAGGGCCGCGCCTGATCTGCTGCGGGAAATCGATGCATTCTGACTCGGTAATTTCCCAGGTTGCCTTCCTCCAGGTACATTGTGCAGAGAAAGGTGACATCTCCAGTCATGTCTGCATGGACACCACGCACACGCATGCACACACAGACACATGCGCACAGACACACACGTGCACAGACATACACACGCAGACGCCCAGCCTCGCTCGCCCTTCCCCTTCACCCCCAGCCCGGGGTCCTCTGGAACCTCCTAGCCCTGGCACGCGCCTCTGGAAGCACCCGTTGGCCGGCGTGGCCGCCAGTGGCGGAGCCGTGGCCGGCGAGCCCACCTCCACTCGGCCCCTGGCAGGGCGCGGGGTGCGCCGTCAATAATGCGTCTGCGGAACTCAGCTGTGTGAGCCGAGCAATTATCCCGCTGCCGCGTCGCGGGCGCCGGTGTCATCACAACTGGGGCTTCATTAAAAGTCCTGACAGGGACGATGTTGTGCGGTGCGGCCTGTGTATCTATTTTTTCATTTAAATTATCAGCCTTGCTGTGGCTCAGAGGTAATTTGACTTTTTGAGACCGCGGAGCCCCTGTGAATTCCCTCCCCTCTCCCTCTCGCTGCTCTGCCAGCTGATCGGCCCCAGAAGAACAAAAGGTTTATCTGAAGCTATGAAGCATATATTCACCAGCTTCTGGCGTCTAGATAAAAAAAATCAAAGTCCTCCCTTGAACATGTTAATACTGAGCAAAACGCACACAGCTAGACACTAAACCTTGACAGGGATTTGGGTGTTTGAAAAGTGATCCTCAGAGCAGGGCTGGAGCGCGTTCTCAGCCCGGAGAGGAGCAAGGAGCGGGGAGGATGCGGTGCGCGCGGGCACTGGCGTCGGGCCCGCCGGCGGGCTGCTGGGGAGTGGCCCGCCTTTTGTCTCATCTCTTTGTCTAGCTGGGCTGGGTGGGCGGCAGGGCTCGGTGATGGCCCGCCCCGGGGTGGTGGGCTTTCCCTTGGCAACGGGCGCCGGGCTAGCTACGGAGAGCCGGAGGTTGAGTGGGATTCCTGGCCGAAAAGCGCTGAACTGGGAGCTCTGGTCTCTCTGCTTCCTTTCTCCGTGGCCCCTTCAGGCCTGGACAGGGCAGGCTGGAGAGCACCTCAGGGGGTGGCCCCCTCGAAGCTCACTGCCACCGGGGCAGTGTCCTGAAGTCATCCATTGCCCGCATCTTCGCTTGCGATGGAGACCAGCTGCCAGGCAAGACTGGCCGAGCGATCAAGTTGCAAGAAGGAGTCAATCACAGAGGCAGCGGATAGGTGCTTGGCTGCCAATGTCTGTCCCGGGCGCCGTGGCGACACCTGCCTTGTTCCTGTGTGCCAGATGCATGTACAGAGCTCCTGTGCTTAGCCCTGGACCAAGGAGGGTTCTGGAAAAGTATAGGACTTATTTCTGCCTTCTAAAAGCCATTGTCACACTTGGAAAGCACATAAAATATCTTATCTTATTAGGCAACTTATGATGAAATCTTGGAGTAGACGGTTTGATCAAGAAAGACGGTGTGGTGGAGAGGATGATAGGGAAAGGCCCCGGAAGGACATAGCACACAGGGGTGCTGAGACCACCTTGGTGGGGTGCGACATATTTGTGGAGACAGGACATAGCACGTTGGGGTGCTGACAGCGGCTTGAGGGTGAGCAGCACCCTCCCAGGGCCAGGAAGGGGCGGGGCATTTGCAGTAGATCACGCCCAGATGAAGGCAAAGGGAAAAGGATCCCGTTTTCACTCTGTGTGGCCCTTGTGGGACCCTGAGGGCGGGTGTCCCACTGTGTGTGCAGGGTTGGGAGCCTGCTGCCACTGTCTGGGCAGAATCCCCAGGTGTGCCAGGAAGCAGGGCATTCATCCCAGTGTTCAGAGTACAGGTGCCAGGTACAGCCTACCCCCGGCACAGCCCCTTGAGGCACCCCCTCCCTCCCCACTGCACAGAAAAGGTGCCCAGGGTCTCAGACGCTCCTCCCAGGCTTGGCGTGTCCTCTCTTGCCTTCTAGTCTTTATCTGCCAGTTGTGCCAGGCTGTGCCCTGAGTGCTGGGGTCAGGCAGCACGACAGATGGAGCCCCGTCTGGAGGGACTGTCCTCTCGGACAGCAGGGCCAGGTCTGTGGTTGTGCACGCTCCCAGGGGGTGAGCAGGCGGCAGAGTTGGCTGCAGACTGGCAGATTGGAGGGTCAGTGCGCCGGAGGCCCCTTGGAAGAAAGGCCTGGTGACCTGCTCTAGGGTCATCCGTGGGGAACCCAGGTGGGGGTTGTGGGGACAGCAGATACCCCGTAACCTGACACGGATCACACGGAACAGAGTGCATCCTGGAGCTCAGTGCTGCTCTGTGCGCACGGGGTCCCCACGAGGCAGAGTCACGGGAGCTGTTTGCAGACAAGTCCTGCTGTCGTTGGCGTCGCTGAGCAGACTCTGACTCATGGTGACCCCGTGGGAAAGAGCAGTGCTGCCTGGCAGGTTCTCCAGGCTGTGTATCCTCATGGGGCAGACGGCCCACTCCCTTCTCTGGCGGGACACCCGGCGGTCCCAACCACTCACCCTTCGGTTAGTATCCGAGTGCATAGTGGTCAGAAAACAAGCGCCTGTCCTTGCCGTGCGTGGATGGAGGTAAACACAAGAAAATGGAGAGTGGCCCGAGGAGGGGGAAGGAGAGGTGGCCTTTGAGCTAGGCCTCTGAAGTATGGGTAGGAGTTCATCAGAACGAGCAGGAAAAGATAATCCAGGGAGAGCCACAGCAGAAGCTCAGAGCATTCATGAGAGCTTGATGCTCCTTGGAGCTCTTCTTGCTGGGGTCACCAGGGACCCCCGATCGGCCACCGGACACTCCTGTCCTTGCTCACGTCTGACAGCCCCTAAGTTGAGGGTCTCCGGCCCTGGCTTCCTCTCTTTCTCAGTCATCCACACAGCTGTTCCCTTCCCGCACGGTCACCCACCCAGCCGTCTCCCCCCCACATGGTCACCCACAGAGCCATCTTGCCCCCTACACGTGGTCACCCACACAGCTGTCCACTCAGCGTGACTGCTGATGTCATCACCATCGCCCCACCTCTGTGTGCCTGTTCCATGTTTTGGTGGCATCTCCTGGATTGATCCCTTTGCCCCTCCTGTGGCCCCTCCCCACATGCTTCCTGGGCCCCACTGTCCCTAACCTGCCTCCTCTGGCCAGCCGGTCCCCAACTCTGGTCCAGGCCCAAAGAGGGTCAGGCTCTTTGTCAAAGAGGCTGCCTCCTGGATGCCACCCACACTGGCCAAACGGGAGGTCAGTGCCCTCCATGCTCCTTGTTCTTGTGTGTCCAGGGCACGGGGACCCTTTCCAGGTCCTGTCTGTCTTGGCTGGAGACTAGGAGACCTCAGAAGGGTTCAGACATCAAGGAGCCCGTCGGAGACTGGTTATTGCTCTGCAAGATGGCCCTACACTTGGACTCACAAGTCAGAAGCCTTTGCCCAATTCTGGGAAAGTAGGTCCTGACGACCCCCTTTGGGACGTGAGTCTGCAGCTGTGTAAACCACTTGGGAAGCGTTTTGACTTTTAAGCCTCTACAAGGGCCACTTGTCCTCTCTCCCAAGCCTAAGACTGTTACCAGTGAAGTTACACCTCCAGGAATGCGGTCATCCCCCTTCTCGGCAGTGGGGCCTGGAGCCCACAAGGTAGAGTGGCTCCGTGCCGCCTTCATCACGTGGTAAGCAAGGACCACCAGCCAGGCACGTTCTGGCACCCAGGGAGTAGCTGGAAGGTCCCAGGCCCTGCTCCTCCCTGGGTCTCCCCGCGCCCCCCACCCCCACCCCCGTCTCCCTGAATTTCCCTGCTGGGCGCTGGGAAGGAAGAGGGGAAGAAGAGTCTGAGTCCTGTGCTGTGGAGGGAGCAGGCCTGCAGCGAGGCAGTTGTGATATCAGAGCCGGCCTCCTAAGAGATCCCCCAGCTCGGAGCTGTGATCTGCACGCGGCGCTCGCAGACAGCTGGTCGCCCAGCGTGGGCTGCGCCTGCCGCTCAGAGCTGGCACGCTGGCGGGGACCAGGTAATGCTCTAATTTCCCTCGTGCAGATGCGGCCAGGAATATCTTAATTTATTGGTGTGCGGGCACACAAGGGGGAGCGCTGCCGCTGCCGCCGTGCACGACTACCCAGCGAGAGCAGAGCCGGTCGGAGCCCGGCTCCTCCCGACGTGCGCGGGGCGCCATCGCCGCCTTTTGTTGTGTTTGGAAGGGCCTGAGCAGTTCCTCATGGTTTAATTACGGATGCACAGGATGCCCTGGGAACGGTCTTGCCGTGGCAGGGGCACGGAGTGGAGGACGCTTCGTACCAGAGGGGGACAGTGGTAATCACAGCACAGAGACGCTTACGTGGCGCCACGCCACCCGTTGGTGCCCGGGACGGTGTGCAAGTGGTGAGGTAATGACAGGCACAACACCTACCCCTGGAGGGCTCCTGGGGAGGACGCCAAGCTGCTTCCTCGTCATTCGCTCTTGCTGAGCCAGGCTGGCGCTCCGGGGAAGCTGCTTGTTGTCCCCTGTTCACAGACGGGGACACGGAGCCTCACCGACCTGCCCAGCCTCTCACTTCACTCCTGAGTTGGAACCACAGCTTCTGTTTCACGCCACGGTGACCTGTGACATCGGCCTTGGGGCTGGGCGCTGGGCGCTGGGCACTGAGCACTGGGCTCTGCGGCTTCTTCCCTTTCTCCTAGTGGCCCAGGCCCGACTGGACACCTTGGGTGACTGTCTGCCTGGATTATGCATCCGGTCTGTGTCAGGCTTCTCGTGACGGGCACCTTGCAGTTATCCCGTATAAGTACTCATTGTACTCACGTCATTAGTTTGGTTTGGGCTATTACATTTGATAGATACATTAAGCATTCTATAGTTCTCTTTATACATGAAATTGAACAGTCAGCCAGCTAATTGCTGGTAATTTGTGTTGCTAACGAGAGACAGTATAGTGGTGTAACGCTAGACTCCACAGTCAGTTAACAAATTTGCCGATTCAGATTGCAAAACATGCCCTCATTGGCAAAGGCGGGCTGCATCTTGTGCGTGAAGAGATTTTTAAAAGCACACACGACTAAAGAGATGCTCCCTCAAGGACCGTGTGAGAACAGCTGGCTGTTGAGGACGTTGGTATGATTTGCGGGTGGAACTTGACCACCCACTAGACAAGAGATTGAGGGCCCCTTGGCTGTGAGAGGGGAGTTTTCAGCTGCCCATCTGGGGGGTTGAGGGGTGGAGTTACTACCTGTGTCCTGAGCACTGCTGTCCCTGCCCTCATCTGTAGTTGGGGGCAGCAGCTGTGTGTCTGTCTGTGCCTTTGATCAGAATTGCTTTACTTCCGTACTAGGCCTTCCATTCGGGCCTTGTCACCACGGGGGCTCTTGGGGTGTGTGTGGATGAGGTAACCCTCAAATCTTTGCTCTTAAAACCAGAAGGTGATGGAAAAGGAGTTGGGGGTAGCAAGTCCCATCCTTTTCTGAACTTCTGGGGGCACTTCTGATCCGGCTCTCTCGAGAAGCCGGAGAAGATGCCTCCACGCATGAGGGCCCAGTGGAGGCCCAGGTAGGCCACAGACGAGACAGACATGGTTCCTCCTCTCTGGACTGACAGAGACCCAGAGGGGATGACTTGAAGCTTTCGGGGGTGGGCATACAGTTGCTGGAAAAGCTCCAGAAAGCCAAAGGTCAGCAGTCCCCTTTTCAAGCTTGAAAAATGTAGCTTTGGGACAAGGAAAGGGTGCCCTAGGCTAAGGCCCGGCATCCACTCAGAGCTCCTTCCTGAGGCCTGTTGTCAGGGGACAACAGCCCTGTCTCCTTCATCCATGCTTGGTTCCCAGGGGCACGGGGGCTGAGGGCAGGGGTCTTCCTCACCACTCAAAGTGGGTTTCTCAGAGGCCTCTGGCCCCTGCACTGACCATTTGAAGCCCCCACTCTGATGGGGCAATGGGGGATTTGCCCGTAGGGCTCCCTTCACTGAGCATGCAAGTGTCAGCTTCCAGACCACTGTTAAGGGAAGAGGCTTCATAAAGCCAGGAGGCAGGCCTGTGGACACCAAGGTCACATGAGCAAATTTCTGGATCTCATGTTGGCTCAAGGACTGGGGCTGTCACCATGTCCTGCCATCATTCAAGTCCGTAATTTAAAGGAATTTAATTTACTCTTAATTTAGAAAGCACAGTGGCAGAACTCAATGGAATTGTCACTTCTGGGTAAACCATTGATGTGCCCAGGATTATTTGACTTGGTTATGGGACAGGTAGTCTAAAAATGATCAGTCAGTATGGTTATCAATTGTTTACTGGCTGTGTCACGCTGTGCTGGGCACCTGGAGGTCATGGGGTGCCTTTGCTGTGACACCCACTCTTGAGGACCTCGAACCCCGTTACTGAGTCAGCTCCTGTGACCCAGAGCACAGAACCTACTGTCTCGCCGTTCAGGGACCTCAAGTGTGAATTCAGGGTGTCAGCCCCAGTGGACGGTCTTCTGGTAACTCCTGGCAACCCTAGGCGCCCTGGACTCACAGACACGACTACTCGTTTGTCACGGGGCACGGAAGTGCCCCCTGAATCCTCACTTCCCGTTGTCAAATGCCACTCAGAATCAGCCAGTGAGGACCGCTGCGCCGGTAAGCCTCACTCCCTGTCAACAGGGACGGTGGGTTCCCAACGGGCTGCCTCCCAGGGACCTTGGGCGGGGCCTGAGCGTTGAAGTCACAGCAGATGCCACGAGCAACCAAGATGTAACTTGTATCGTGTCTGAGCACTTTGTATTTGTAATTTATGCCTTTAGAATAAAACTGTTGAACTTGATGTTCCTCCACGTAGGACTACACTTGTTTTCACACAATCTGGAATCCCTGGATATTTCAGTGGTGCTACCGTTGTGATGTGTGTGCATGCGCACACACACGCACGGGCTCACTTACACTGTAAATAGTGCAACCCCCAGACACACTTCGCGGGGCCTGGTCTCAGCAGGCGACTTCATCTGGAGAACCCAAGTGCCAGGCCCGTCAGCCTCCCGGTCCTCTTGGTCTAGCCTCGCTTCCGTCCAGGCCTGGGGACATGCGGGCAGTGAGAGACTCATTGGCTGAAGCTGAGAAAATGCCTCAGAGACACCACCGTTTATTGCGAGGAGGACCAGGGGGGCCAAGTCGGCCCGGGTGTGCGGCCCGGGTGTGCGGCCCAGAGACCATACGCTACCAGCCAGGGACAGAGAGAGGAAGGCAGAATGGCCGCTAGGAAGACTCGCTGTGCGCGCAGTCAGTGGGGGTGACGTTGGCAAGACAGCCACACATGATACAAGTGGGGTGAGGGTCACTGAGTGGGATAAGACTGCCCAGTGGTGGGGGCAGCCAGTCCTGTGGGGACAGTCACTGCAGCGAGTTGACTGTAGAAATTCGGAACGCGCTGCTAGTCTGTCTTGTCAACACGCCCATTAAAAACCCATTGCCGTCAAATTCATTCCAACTCACAGGGACCCAACACCAGTGGGCTTTATTATTTTTGATCAGAAAAGCAATGTATGTTCCTGGGAAGAAGATTCAAGTGATGGAGACGAGTGTGAGCTCCACCTCCCTGACCCCTGCTGGCCCCCTGTGTCCACTCGGACCGACGCTTCTGTCTCCAGGAGTGTTCCAGGCGTTGTTGGAATGGGGTCAGTTAGGTTTGCTCTTCTGCACTTGTTAGCATCACCTGTGGCCTCGCACTTTCCACGTCTCTCCCTGTTCACCCGTTTGGTTTCTGCTTCATTTCTACAGAAGAGTATACACAGTGTTTGGGGCAGGGGGGTTCAGTGGTGGCGTTCCAGCCTCTGTGCGGAGACCTGGGTTGGCTTCCTGGGTAGTGCACCTTGAGAGCAGCTGTCACCAGCCTGTACCGGGAATTTCACGTGTTCTGACACTCAGCGGGTCTCTGTGGGGCTTTCAGACTAAGAGAGACCAGGAAGGAAGGCCTGGCGATCTGCGTCTGGAAAACCAGCCAATGAGACCTGCTGAGACTTGGCAGGCCACAACAGCCCCAGTGTGCGGTGTTCCACTGCACTTAGGCTGCACTGTGATGTATTCAGCTGCCCCTTTCCCGATGAAGTAAAAGCACTTACAGAGTACAGCAGGCACGTGGGTGCCCTTGATGCTGAGGAGGGCTTCAGGAAGGAGGTGACATTTGATAAAAGGCTTTGAAGAGTGAGCTGGAGTCGTGAGTTAAGTTGCAGTGTTGACGGCAGTGTGGAAGGAAGTCAGACAGGGTGGAAAAGGAATGAGGGCCAGCGTGTGGGTGGGAAAGCCACCCTGCCTGCTGGGAGGGGCTGCTCCATGGAGCCTGTCTTCACAGCTGGGAGCGGGCAGTCCCTGTATCTGCCATCGGCCGGGCCCAGGGGAAAGCGGGAGGAGGACGGTGGGCCGCAGGAAGGAAGACTGAAATTAGAAACGAGCGAAGATCTAAGCTGAGAATCTGTGTGTCACCTGGGAGAAGCAACAGAAACTGAGAGACGGAGTATGCCCCGCCAGCGTGCCACACCGCTGGCTACTGCACAGGAAATGTCGCGTGGAGCCGATGCCTAGTGACATGTCAGCTCCTGATAGAAGCGCGGATGGGCAGGCCCCATGTTTTCAGCCGAGTGCCCGCCTGCCAGATCACATTTGGACTGAGTGGCTGGCATTGCACAAGCTTTCCTGAATAGGATTGAAAGAAAAGAAATGTTAGTTTTCATCACGCAAGACAACAAAGAGAAGCGGGGAAAAGAAAATATTATTTCATTTGAACAAATTACAGGGGCTATCTCTGGGGTGCGCTCAGGCTGTTAGATGAGGAAAAGCACTTAAGTATCATTCCATCAAACTAAATTTTTAACTACAATTTTTCACAGATAAGATGTGTTGGGAGGATTCAAAGAAGATTAGAGCCTCCCCTAGTAAAAGTACTACACTTTAACCGGCTAGCGGAAGGAGCCGGGCAGGGCGGCCGATGCCTCCAGCTGGCCTCCCAGGGCCAAGTGTCGGTATTCGTATAAAAACACGCGCTGATTTCATTGCGGTGTCTCTGCAGACTTCATTCCTGTAATTTCAGTAAGTGTTATAAATGTTATTTTAAGTATTATAATGATAATCCCTACTGACGACGGGGCTGTGCGTCTCACTTCTGTTGCTAAGGTAATGTTTACCTTGGATTGCACGTAATTGTTTGCTTTTTTCACGGTAAACTCTCTGCTCCCAACTACTTAATCAGCCGTGAAGGAGGAGGCTCGGCAATGTTTAATGTTCTCCTGGCTACGTTAGAGTCACGGTGAGCCCATGTCAGTGGGGTTGAAAGAACACACGCCTGTCTTCCCACTTGGTTTTGGGGCTGCACGATGGAATATGTGGTCAGCTTTTTGTCCACAGTCCTTGCAGAGGTGGCTGTGGGCTGGGGCAATCAGGAATTGCTGGGAGTTGTGAATATCATGGCCAGGGTGGAAATCTCAGCCCAGGAGCCCTGAGTGGCTCCAGCTAGGGCTCGTGCTGTCCCCGTGGTCGGGTCTGGGGGACTCATGTGTTCCCGTCACAGGCCATGTTGCAGGCTGCTGGTGCATTCTCTGCCGTCCACCCTGAAGAAGTAACACTGTGTGAAGCTTTGTGGAAGTGAAATTCCTGCCCTCAGATGGTCAACCATGGGGCTTTCGGAGGGCAGTGTATACCGTTGGCCTCTCTGGCTTCTGGAGTGTCTGAGGTCAGGTGTGGTGAGGACTTCAGACAGAGCCGGGAAGGTTGATGTTCACTGCAGGTTGGAAGAGTGCCTGCTTCTCTGGGTCTGGGGCCCCGCTGTCTGCGTTCTGGGCTGGGGAAGCCCTGCTTTGAGCTCCAATTCACTCAACAACCATTTATTGAGAGACTGCTGGTAAATAAATTAATGTGTCCCCCACCTTCATGTTGCTTCCCGCCTGGATGGGAAAGATAGGAAAGTAACAGGCAGAAAAGCAAATATGTAATTATAAATGGAGAGACATGGAGAAAACAGAGGAGGATAGCAGTTAGGCCCAAGTGTGCAGAGGATCCCATGGTGGAGGGGCCGGGGTCCCAAGAGGTGAGGGGAGAGAGGGGTGCAGGGACCGGGGTTCCAGGAGCCCGGGGGAGAAAACCCCGGCTGCGGGGCCTTTGCCTGTATCTGGAGCTGGATTTTCTCATCCGCAACAGGAAGCCCTCTCTGGGCTCTGAGGAAATTTTCCTGTTTGCGTTTTTAAAGCGGTCACTGCGGCTGCTGTGTGGGGGTGGGATCGTGGGGAGGCAGACAGGGAAGCTGAGAGTGCAGCCGGGTGGCTGCAGGTGACGGCCAGTGGTGGCAGCCGCAGACTGGGAGGCAGAACGGACCAGCTCAGTGGAGGGCGGAGGGCCAGGCAGGACATCGTGCTGACCCCATGGTCCCCACGGCTGGCTTCGTGGTCAGCCATCGCCCACGCTCTGCGTCCTGCTACGGGGCAGGGGCAGGGGCACGGGCTTTTCTTCCCGGGCGCCTTTCTGCCATCCCCGGGACCGCTGGGAACTCAGTGGAGGGTCCAGTGGAGGGGGTGGAGGGGGCTGGCTGACCTTCTTGCCTCCCATACCTCCTGCCAGGGTACCCGGCTTCTCCGCACAGGCGGAGGGGCGCACACCCCGCCTGCCGGGGCCCAGTTGCTGCGCAGACCCCTTCCTCCAGCCTCCACACTGGGCTCCCCAAGGCCTGTGGCATAATTGAGCTCCAGCCTTTAGTTAAAGAGCAGGGCCAGTAGGTAGCTGAGTCTCCGAGTCCTCAGGGTGGACGCTTGACAGGCTTCTGTGGTGGGGGCTGGGGAGGGCAGGGAAGGGAGGGACTGGTAATCAGAGCGTCAGAAGGGCCTCCTCCGTGGGCCCGGCCAGTGGGCATCCGGACACCGGGCCCTGAAGGTAGGCAGCCTGGCAGCTGGGACTGGGATGGGGCAGTTACAGTCTGGGGTGGGGGCGGCTACGGGGCGGGCAGGGACCGTTACAGGCCGGAGAGGGGCCGGGGATTAATGGCACGGACAAAAGATTCCCGGTGCCCAGCCCTGAGCTGAATTAACTGCCCGAGAAGCGCCCGCTCGCCCCTCCTCTCTGCCCTGGCGGCCAGAGCCCGTGGAGGCCCCCTGTGTCTTGGCCACTCACTGCGTCTCGTGGACCATGGAGATATCTGGGGAAAAACCTTCCCAAATCAGGGTGGCCGGGGAACCTCCCAGGCATGCCTGGGAGCAGAGAAGGGAGAGGGGAACGCTGCGTCTTCATTGGTCAGAACCATGCACACCCTCTCAGTCCCAACAAAACCGGGTGAATATTTTAACACGAGAGCACAGCCGAGGCCCGGAGCACACTGCTTGCCGGCAGAGCTGAGGAATGACCTGAAAACTTGGAAATTTCAGGGAACAAAAGGTCCTGCGGTCTGCTTTCCCGAGAAGGGGCCTGTCCAGGGTTATCTGGAGGCGGCGGGGTCCGGGCGTGGGAGGCAGCGGGCAGGCTGCTGCTGCTCTGCCCCTCTCCTGGGCACCTGGCAGTCCTGGAGCTGGGCAGGGGGGGTGGGGGCGGAGGACGAGGTGAGAAGGGAGGGGCAGGTGGAGAGCGGCGGTGGCTGCTTGTAGCGGCCCCCAGCACACAGAGAGAAGCGATTTCAGGCGGAGACGCGTGTCCGCTTTTTCCTGGAGCAGAGCTCAGAAACCCGGGCAGCTCTGGGTCCCCTCCCTGAATGTCCTTTCTGGAAAGCGCAGGTGTGAAGGCGAAGGGAGTGCAGAGCACGGCAGGAGGAAGCAGTCCTCGTCCAGCGCCAAGCAGTGGATTGGGCAGCGTCGCGAGACACTGCTGCATAGAGAGAGGGGCTTGTCGCTGAAGGGGTCCTGGGCAGGCTGCCACTGCCAACAAAGATGCAGATTCCTGCCCTGTCTTGTGTGTTTGCTGGGACTGGGTGGTTTCAGAGGCCCTGGACAGTGGTATGCCCGGTGCCCTGCCATAGGACACTGGGGTTGTGCAGGTCCTTCTCTCTGCAATCCCAGCCGAGCGTCTGTGGACTCCTCCCGCCCCCACCACTGGGTGCCCGCCTGGCCTGTCCAGCTGAGAAAGACGCTGACCCCCTGCAGGTGCGGTGTCGAGCCGGCCCTGGAACGGGGGCTGGGAGCTGGGTCTCTAGTCTTGACACACATGAATGACCAGTCACCGTGGGTGTGACTGGCTCACGGTGACCCGGTGCGTGTCCCAGCTGCTGACCATTTGCCCAGCCCAGGCTCTCGGTGGGTGGTGGACGTGAGTGTGGGCATGAGGATATCTTGGGGAGTGGTGGCAGCTGGATTGGAGGACAGCCAGCCTATTTTCAGGGAATCTGGAATTTAACTGAAAGAAGGTGCCCAGTGCCTGTGGTACCGTGGAAGGCAGGATGGAACAGCCTGTTGGGAAGTGGCTGGGCGAGAAACTGCACAGGGCACATGGTGAGGAGCCTGGGTGGAAGGCCGGGAGGGCTTCCTGTGTGAGGGGGGCTTTGAGACAAATTCGGGGAACGGGGAAGACCTTTCAGAAGAGAAAACCACCGCAGCAGCAATGGCAGCAAACCTGTGTCCTCGTCACTGTGAGTCTCACGGCCGTCGTCAGAGGAGGCCACCCCGTCGTCACCGTTTCACTGACGAGCAAGCAGTGCACAGAGGTGGAGGCCCACGTCACTGAGGGAGCAGGAAGCTGGCTGGGACCGACACCCAGGCGGGGTTCTCACCCACCAGTTCTTCTAGCCTGCAGTCCAGCTGGGCCTTGGGGCCACCAGGGGCAGGTGGCTCTCCCAACGGATGGAAATGAGGGCCTTACGCGGCTTGGAGCTGTGTCAGGAGCAGACAGGATGTGGGGGTGAGGGGCTACTCCCGACCTGCAGCAGGTGGTCTGCTGGGAGGGCCAGGCCCTGGAGGTGACAGGGCTCAGTGGGAAGCCTGTCACAGCCCCAGGCCGCACGTCCCCGACACTCCTAACTCATGAGGGGGCCTTCCCGTGCCCTGACGGTGATGGGAGAGGCTCCCCAGGCCGAAACAGTCGGCTCTCCTTCTCCCGTGCAGGCCTGAGAGGCCCCTCTGAGACATACGGCATCTGAATTCATGTTTAGTCCCTGGGTGGCACGGACAGGTGATCTGCCAGGCTGCTCCCCAGAAGATGGGAGATTCAAATTCACCCGCAGGCGCCTCGAAAGAGGTGCTAAGCTTCCTTTTTGTTTGTTGGTTTTAAGGTAAAGCCTTTCGTTGCAGTAAAGAAAACAAATCTCTATGTAGCTGTGTCTCTGCTCTGTGCTGAGCCTACCAGTCAGATCAAGGGGACATTCACATGCCCATGAAAAGAGGCTCAAAGAAGGAAACTCGGGCACAGGGTCACACAGCTGGCAGGGCAGAGCCTGAAGGCAGGGCCCTTGATGCCACGACAGCAGGCTGTGCCCAGGCCAGTGGGTGGCCTTCTCCGGCGGCTGCTGGACGGGACTGGTTTCCTGACGGGCGGGGGTCGGTCACAGGAGGGCAGACTGGAGCTGCAGGCTGCGGCCCCAGGGTCTCTTTCCCGGAAGTCCGACAGACCGGTCAGTCCCCACGCCCGTGACCCTGTGCCCAGCTGATGTTCAGGCAGTGACTTTCTCTTTCACTGACCGTACGTTTAGTGGCCTTCGGTCTTCCCAAGCGTGGAGGGTGGGTGATGGACCCCCGCCCTCCCCACATTCTGCCCCTGCCTGGCTCTCACCCCCCTCCCACTCCTGTGAGCCCACGTGGAATCAAGTTTGCCCTGTCCGTTGGTCAGGTGTCTGGACACAGGTAACGCTTCCTGTCACTGTGGTGTCTTCCCACGTCAGCACCTGGCGTGGTGCCCAGAAGGTGCCCTGTGGAGGAGCAGGGCACGTGCTGAGAGCCACAGAGCTCCCTGGTCCTGACAGTCTCCTCCAGAAACGGGAGACAGACAGACACGGGCACCTCAGCGGTGGTCCGGCTTACTCGGCGCCGTGGCCACTGTGGGTGTGTCATCGCACAGCTGGGCCCCACAGGGCTCTCAGTGGCTGATTTGGAGATGCAGGTTGCCAGGCCTTTCTTCTGAGGCACCTCTGAGTGCACACGAACCTCCAGCCTCAGGCTGGCAGCCAGGCATGGCAACTCTCTGCCCACTGGAGAGCAAAGAGAGCTCCTTTTGTTTTGTGGCTAGGCATGCATCCAACAAACCTGATGAACAGAACAGGGTAAGAACGTGGACCTTAGAATAGACCCCTCCTCCTGTCTCTCGCCTAGGAGTTACAAGTACTGCTCAGGGTGATGGTGAGGGGCCTCCACCCCAACACTGAGCTGAGGAGGGCCTAGCACCCCATCCCTTGCTTGCTCTGGCTTAAGCCGTCTCCAGAACCCTCTCTCCTCCAGCCTCATTCCCCGAAGTGTGACCTGCCATCCCCCACTGCCCGTGTCGCCTAGGGGTTGTGAGAGCTCTGGAATCTCAGGCCTTACTCCAGCCCCGCCCAGCTAGGTGTCTGCGGTAGAAAATACGAAACCCGAGCCATTCCTGTCTTCCTGTCCTCATTCCAGCTTGAGAGGGCCTGCCCCGGGGAACCAGCCAGGCGGGCTGTGTTCTCACTGAACACAGGATGGCTGGCCCGGACCCAGCTCCACTCAGACAGCCCAATGGTGTGAGCCCCCAGCTCCACATGGACCCAGCTCCATGTGGACAGCTTAGCTATGTGAATCCCTCCCGGCACCCCGCTCCATGCGGACAGCGTAGTGTGGTGTGAGCCCTTCCTGGCACCCAGCGCCTCTGGGCACGCAGGTCCACGAGGACCCAGCTCCATATGGACAGCCTCCTAGTACCCAGCTGAACGCAAACCCAGCTCCATGTGGACAGTCTAGTGGTGTGAACCCCTCGTGGCTGGTTTTTCTCATTTGTATAGCAGGGATCAGGGAGGCAGCATGGCCTTCCTGCTTGGGTGCAGTCTGGGAACACATGAAATGACGGCAGAGCCTGGTCAGCACTCAGGGAACTGTAATAACATAGCGTGCACGGTCACACTGAGCGCAGACATAGTGACGCGCAGTCCACACTTAGCAGGGACATAATGACATTCAGCGCAGGTCCATGCTTAGCCGGGATACAGTGACGTGCAGCATGAGGCCCACACTTGTTGTCCGGTGCTCGGGAGTCAGATCCCAGCTCCCAGCAACCTTATGCGTGACAAAACGAAACACTGCCCGGTCTCGCGCCATGTCCACAATCGTTTTTATGCTTTAAGCCCATGGTTGTGGCCACTGCGTCAGCCCATCTCAGTGAGGGTCCCCCTCTTCTTGGCTGACTCTCTACCAAGCATGATGTCCTTCTCCAAGGACTGATCCTTCCTGACAACATGTCCAAAGTATGTAAGACGTAGTCTTGCTGTCTTTACTTCCCGCAAGCACTCTGGTTGGACTTCTTCCAGAAGAGATCTGTCTGTTCTCTTAGAGGTCCGTCGCACACTCGACGTTCTTCTCCAGCACCACATTCAAAGGCACCAATTCTTCTGTCTTTGTTGTGCACTGTCCAGCTTTTGCCTGCACGTGATGTGACTGAAAATGCCATGGCTTGGTTCAGGTGCACTTTAGTGTTCAAGCTGAAATCTTTGCTTTTCAACAATTTAAAGAGGTCCTTTGCAGCACATTTTCCTGTTGCAGTGCGTCTTTTGATTTCTTGACTGATGCTTCCTTGGGTGTTCGTTGTGGAACCAACTGACGTCCTTGACAACCTCAATCTTTTCTCCACTTATGACAATATTGCTTACTGGTCAAGTTGTGAGGATTTTTGTTTTCCTGACATTGAGGGGCAATCCATACTGAAGGCTGTGGTTCTTGATCTTCATCAATAAGTGTCTCAAATCTTCCTGACTTCGAGCAAGTAAGGTGGTGTTGTCTGCAAAAGGCAGTTGTTGACGAGTCATCCTCCAGTCCTGATGCTTTGTTCTTTCTTATATAACCCAATTTCTTGGATTATTTGCTTGGCGTACAGATTGAAAAGGTATGGTGAAAGGGCACAACCCTGGCGCACACCGTTCCCGACTTTAAACCGTGCAGTGTCCCCTCGTTCTGCTGGCACATGCTGCCTCTTGATCCATGTCCAGATTCCTCATGAGCACAATTCAGTGCCCTGGAATTCCCATTCTGCACAACGTTACCCATGACATCAACCACACTTAGCTGGGACATAGTGACATGAACAGGCACAGTGCCGGCCTGCACTTAGCACAGACGGAATGATGTGCAGCTTGGGGTCCACGGTCAGCAGGGACGTTAGGACGTACAGCGTGCAGTCAGTGCTGAGCTGGGCTGCACTGATGTAGTACACAGCGTGGCCGCAGGGAGCGGGTTTCAGAGCGAAGCAGCTGCGGGAAGTGGAGGGAAACCCTGGTTTGTGAGGCTGGGCTGGTGCCGACTTGTCGGAGCTAAACTCGGGGAGCTAGCTGTTGGCTGAGGGCTCCTGTAGGATTCTCACACGGAGTAAAAGGAAAGGAGGGCCCAGAGCTAATGCTCGTGATAGCAGTCTTTGTATGCACACAACATGCATTAAAAGTGAGCCCTGGATGACGGCAAGCACGTCGCCTGGGCTCCGCGCATGACGGCAGCGTCGGCCTCCACGAGCGGCTTTAGCCTCTACGAGGCGGGAGAGGGGCCCTCCCTGCCCCATGCGCCACTGCCCTGCACGGCCTCCGCTCCCTGCGCCCCGGCCCTGCGTGGGAATGGGGCGTGCGGGCGCAGGGCTCCCTCCCAGCCGATTAAGTGTCGCTAGTTAGCAAGCCGGCTGGGACGAGGGGCTAGAAAGATTCCTGCCCGCCTCCTCTACTGGCATGTTTTTGAAGGGAGTTCAGTTATGAGACTATTAAAATGTTATTTTGGTAATTAAGCCCACAGCTGTTCTGAGGGCGGCAGGGCAGGCGGCAGAAGGCGCGGTGCTTGCAGGCTCCGGAAGCCCAGGAAAGCAGGCGGCTCCTGGAGAGAAAGAAGGCGGGCAGGGAGGCGCTGCAGAAGCTGGGGCGCGGGGCCAGCTGCAGGGACACTGCCCTTCACCCCTGTCACCGTGGCAGAAGTCACCACTGGGCGACTGATCGCAGGGGCCTGTGGCTCCAGGTGGCCCGGACCTGGGGAGGCAGAGCTCTGCCCGCGCAGGAGTGCCCACCAGGTTGTGGCCCGCTCTCAGAAAAGCAGCTGGCAGGGTTAGGGTTGGGGTTGGGTTCGGGTCAGCGTCAGCCTCCTTGGGAAGTGTTGGCAACGCACGTTCTTGGCACTGACCCAGACTCTCCCAACTGACACCCAGGGGTGAGGCCCTGCCCCCCAGGGTGAGATTCGCCCAGAAGCACCACAGCAGAAAGGCCTGGCAATCTACTTCTGAAGAAGCCCTGTGTGCACAGCTCTGCTCTGCTGCTGGGCCATCATGGGTTGGAGTCCGCGCAGCAGCGGCCAGATTTGGGATCTAGTTGTATTCTTCCCTATGTTAGACGGGGAAGAGGAAGCCCAGAGAGAGGAGGGCGCATGACTAAGGTCACACCACGGACTAGAGCAAACTGGCCTCAGAAATCGGCTCTCCTGATCCCAGCTCTCGCTGAAGCCAAGGGCAGAGCTGAGAGAGGAGCGTTTTCAGGGAGAAGGCCCCAGGGGCGTCAGGGAGAGACCCGGTGTTTACCCACCCGCAGCTGCTGGGGCTCCCGGTGTCCTCTAGCCGTGCTCCGTGGGCCACCACCCAACATGTCTGTCCCCTCACGCTGACCCCACCCTCCCGTCCAGCCTTTGTCACTCATCTGTTCTCGTTGGTCCAGATGGTCATCTCTTGGTCCATTCACCAGCTCATCTGTCCATCAGTCTGTCCCTCACCCCCCTGCGCCTCCAATGTTGAACTGAGCTGTCGGTCCCCCTCATAGGGAAAGCCTGTTGCCCAAGGCACTCACCGTCACTCTCAGTGGGAAGGGCTTAAGCTAATCCTGGCCCTGCGGTGGCTGCTGTCCCTAACGTGCTGTCCCTAACGTTCTGTCCAGCATGGATCGCAGCAGCAATCTAGACTGCCCCAGCTCTGCTGGTGTCTCCTCCTCCACTGCTCGAGTTCCTCATCTCCCTCCCCAACAGGCTTCTAAGGAGCTCGCCTCTGCCCCTCCACACACACTGCCACCACCTCCATGCAGGCCGCCATCACTGTCCTGAGCTGTGGTGGTGCTATCTCAGCGGATCTCCCCTCAGCCAGCCTACACTAGCTCAGGTACTGTACCTGTTTTTCTGGAAATGTGGCACTTCATCTCGTCACTTCTCCCCTCCTGCTCTGCCACTTGCTGCTGACCGTGCTGGTTGCTGGTCAGTTACTGACCTCATCACCTTTGGTTCTGGGCTGTGTTCGGCCCAAGTGGGAGATCTGCTGTTGGCAGCGAGTTTCCGCCTTCTTCAGCTTCCCTGTATTTGCACATACTGCTCCCCCCTCGCCCTCCCCTTCCGCACCGCACAGTCCCCTCCGCTACCTTCCCTGCCTGCTCGTGGGTCTTGCTTCTGCCCCTCTTCAGAAGCCTGTGCTGTCTCCTGGCCCAAGCCTCTCCTGTCCGGCTCTTGTTTGCAAGGCTTCTGCTGGCAGTGGGTTGTGTCTGCCTCTGCCACGCTCAGGGCACGGAGCCTGGCCCGCAGGAGGTACCACGTGTGGAGTGGAGGGGCTTGGGTTGAGTTAAATGCACCTAGGTGGCGTGCTGCGAGTGACGGATTGAGAAGGGCTTGTCAGAGCCTGACTGTTGGGTTAGATGGCCTCAGGCACTGTCGTCTCCCCCAGCGCATGGTAGGTCCACTTGTTAAATAGTTCTGAACAGAAAGAGTCACTGTCCGCTCTTATGTTGTGTGTGACTTCAGAACAATTATCAGCATTAAATAAAGCAAGAGTAGTGTGTCAGATCCACGAAACGCCTTACCCACGAGGCACGGGTCACCCAGCACTGCAGCCACATGCTCGCCTGTCTACCTCCCTGGAGTGACCTGGGGACCCTCATGGGCAGGAGCTGTGTCTTGTTTATTTCTGAATCTCCAGTACCTGGCACAGAGCCTGGCACTCCTTCTGGGAGTCTGCTGTCCCCCACTCCCAGCTGGTTCCTTCTGTTGGAAGTGGAGTGGCCTCTGAGGGTGTCTCCCCGATTCCAAGCCGTCGGGGGTCCCTGTTGCTGTGGGAGCAGCACCGTTGCTGCCCCTCCCCTGTTCCCAGCTTTGCAGGCCCTGTTCCTTCTGACTGGGACGCCCCGCCCTCGCCCAGCAGTGTTCTCCCCACAGGCTTTCTCAGCTCTGGATCCACTGCCCCCTTCTCCCCTCATGTGCATCCTCGGGCTGCACAGGTGACTAGCTGCTTCACCGACTGGACTGTGGGGTCCAGGTGGGCAGGAACCGTGGCCATCTGCTGTTCCACCATGACCTGCTGCTTTGCATGCTTTTGAGATGTGCCTTTTAAATGGATAAATGGAAAAGATACCTGGTAGGTACTTAGTAAATATTTAGTGAATGAGTAAACAGCACACAGTAGGTGCTTAGCAGCTGTTGGCTGAAGAAGCCAGTGAGTCACTAGGGAAGAGTCCTTGGTGCCTTCTTGGAAAAGCTCCAGCTAGTGATCATCAAGTCGCGTCCAGACCAGTGCAGCCGTCCGTCTGTCTGGTTGGCTGTCTCCCCATCCGGCCGTCTCCCCAGCCCTCCTGCTGTCTCCTGGTAAGCTCCAGGAGGCTCTGCACATCCTCCCCTCTATCCCTCCCCACTGGGAAGTGTGTCCCGGGTAGGGATGGAGGCCCTGGTAGCCCCCACAAACACAGTTGTACAGGGTGCACAGGATGCGATCAGGGGCTGCTGCTGTGGGAGGTGGGGTGAAGCCCTCCCTGGCTGCACCCAGTCTCAGAGCTACCTCAGAGGTTGTGTAACCCTTTCAGCTCCACAGCCTTGTGGTCCAGCCCCGATCCGGAAGCATCTTCCAGAACATCTGTTTTCCTCCTCAATCAAAATGCTCCCCAAAGAGGACCAACTTGTAAAATATTATATGTAGCATCAAACATGCTGTCTGAATTCAATTAAGTGATTTGGTTGGGGAAGATGGTGGTAATTAAGTGTACTGTTTGGGAGCAAATTATAGCAAACTGTTTCCTTCTTTGTTAACAGGCACCTCTCTGAATCTCCATGAGCTTTACAAAAATAAAGGGGAGGAGGAAGAAGAAAAAGAAATACCTAAATAGTTAATCATCTACCTCATATAGATGAGGACAGCACGATTTGTTGGGGCTGTTACAGGCTTTTGTTCTCAGCTGTCCTGTGCTATGGACCCTTCAACATCACTTAACCTTTTCTGAGCCTCTGTCTTCCTATCTGTGAAATGGGGATAATTCCCTTCTCACACAGTTGCTATGCGGATTCATGGTGAGTGAAGAGCCTGGTACAGTTCCTGGCACACAGTGGGCCTCCATGACACGGTCACTGTCACCCACAGGTTCCTTGAGGCTGGGTGGTTTATGTTCCCCAAGCCAGAGCCAGGTTCAAACATAAAACCCAACCCACTGCCATCGTGTCCAGTCTGACTCACAGTGACCCTACTGGACAGAATAGAACTGTCCTATAGATTTTCCAAGGAGCGACTGGTGGATTTGAACGGCCGCCCTGCTGATTAGCAGCCAAACTCTTAACCCTGGAGCCACAAGGGGTCCCGAGAGCCGGACTAATAGTCCTTTTCTCCCGAGGTGGAGGTCGGAAGTGTGCCGGACTGCTTTTGTTCCCGGGTCGTTTGTAAGGTGCTGGGAGCAGGAAGGAGGAGCCCCCTGTTTCATATTTATGGCCAGCAGCCGTAGCTCTGGCAGGCTCAGTGGAGAAGACGGGCGGTCAGTGGCTGGAGTCGGACCACCGGGCTTCGGACCCTACCCTTGCCTGTGGCACCCCTGGGTCCCTTGGGCAGTACGCGGAAGCTCTTGGTTCAATTTCTTCCTCTGTAAAATGGGAATAAAATAATTACTACTAAAAGAAAGAAAAGGAAAAGCAACAAAAAGGTAATAAATCCTAATTACTTTGTTGCCCAAATACCCCAATTATTACTGCCTCGTAGGACTGAGTGAATTTAATGAGACAGAGATGAGGGAGCCCAGGCTGACAGGCCGTGAGCCCGGTCGCATCAGGGTCCTCATGACGCGTCTGTGCTCTTGGTTCAGAAGGGCCTTCGGTGCCGGCAGCTGTCTGCCGTGGGCGTCTCACTGTTCAGGCCGAGCGTGGCCTGGCCACCACCACAGCCACGGGAGCTGCATTTTCAAGTCCTACTATGTGTCAGTGGAGCGGAAGTGCACCCCCCGACGGTCCTTTCCCGGCTCCTCACAGCACCCCTGCTGTGACCACATCTTCTGGGTGAGGGAATGGAGGCTCTTGAAGAGTGAGGCTTGCAAGGTGTCATCTGGTCCGACTCATGGCCACCCCACCTACACAGCAGGGACAGACCCCCACCTGCCCTGCGCCGTGCCCAGCCACCGTGGCCGAGCCCCTGCGGCGGCCGCTGTGGCAGGCCATCTCCCCCAGGGTCTTCCTCTCGTTGGCCGCCAGAGCTGCAGGCTGTGGCTCATGTAAGTGAAATAGCTCCTCTTTCCCCAGACCCTGATTCTTCAGTGTTTTCCACAATTGTCATGATCCAAACAGTTGAACGCCTGTGGACAGTCACTGAGACACAGGTCAGCGTCTTCCTGGTGTTCTCTACTTTCAGTCAGCACCCACCTGGCACCAGTGATGAGATCCCCGGCTCCACATCCTCTTCTGCATCCGGCTTGAATTTCTGACAGTTCCTCGTCAATACACTGTCGCAGTCTTTGTTGAGTAAACTTCAGCAAAATTTTACTGGTGTGTGACATTAATGATATTTGGGGTAAGTTCTACATTCGATTGAATCAGCTTTCTTGGGAATGGGCATAAATACAGATCTCTTCCCACCGGTTGGCCAGGCAGCCGTCCTGCAGATTTCTGGGTGTAGACGAGTGAGCCCTTATAGCACAGTATCTGTTTGTTGGACAATCTTGACTGAGCATCCGTCCGTTCCCGGAGCCTGTGTCTCACCAAGGCCTTCAGCGCAGCTTCGACTTCTTCCTCCAGTATGCCGTCGGTTCCCAATCACATGCTGCCTCTGCACATGCCTGAACGTTAACCGGTTCTTTCTGGTACAGTGGCTGTGTGCCTCTTCCATCTCCTGTTGATGTTTCCTGCATTCCTGCAGTGCATAATATTTCCTCTGTAGAATTCTTCACTATGGAAACTCAAGGCTTGAATTTTTTCTTCAGTTCTTTCAGCTTGGGAAATGCAGAGTGTGTGCTCCCTTTTCAGTTTTCCGCCTCCCATTCTTTGCATGTCGTGATGTTACTTCTCAAGCCACCGTCGTCTGTTCGGCAGTCTCGCTTCGTCGTTTCTTCCTTTCGCTTTAGCTGCTCGACATTTCAGTGTGTCTTCTGACACCCGTTTTGGTCTTGTGTGTCTTAGCTGTCTTTTTAATGACCTCTGGTTTCTTCGTGTATGACTTTCCTCCACGAGTCATCTGGTCTTTGGTCTTCAGCGTTCAGTACATCGAATCTATTCCTGCCATGGTCTCTAAATTTGGGCAGGATGCCCTCCAGGCGCTTGGGCTCTCCTGGACTTGTCCTGACTGTCCTCGGTTCCCGCTGGCACTTGGATGTGAGCGTGGATGGTCTGGGCTGCACTCAGTGCCTGGTCTTGTTCTGACTGCCGATAAGGAGATTTTCTGCTGTCTCTTTCCAGGCGCGTAGTCAGTCTGACGGGGAGGCCCACAGGCTGGCAGAGAGGTATTTGCAGTGACGCCGTCATTGGTCTCCCAAATTCTGTCATGCCATCTCCAGCATTGTTTCTGTCCCCAGCACTGTATTTTCCAACTGCAGAGCCTTTTTCTTTGTCTCTGATCGCCACTAACTGTCAGCGCACACTGATGACAGATTTGATCGATTTTGGACTGTAGAATTTTGTAAAAATCTTCCATTTGTTCATCTTTGGCCTTAATGGTTAACGGGGAAGTGTGAGTCATGGTCCTGTCACCTGGCCGTCCTTGCGGATGCTTGGATGTCGTCCTGTCACTGACAGCAGCACCCTTCAGGACAGGTGTGAAAGCCTGGCCCCACGGGTGCCGTTCAGGTCGCCTCTACTGTGAGGAGGCAGCGCGTCCCCTGCCAGCTTTGGCGCACCTCCCCGCCGGGCGGCTCGTCTTCCCACGCTCTCCCGACGTTCCGCTGAGATCTGTGAGGTCCTCACTGGTAGACTGCGGGGTCCTTCTTCCTCGTGTGTCTCAGTCTGGTAGCCTAGCTGACACCTGTCCACCGTGGTGACCCTGCCGGCATCTGAATACTGACAGAGAGCTTCCGGGACCACACAGCAGGCAAGTCCCCACGGCACCACATACGACAGATGTGTGGGGGTGGGGCAGGCTGGCAGAGGCCAGATGGGGCAGCCTGGAAGCCCGGGGCCTGGGGGACACTGCAGCTGCTGTCCTTGGTGAGCTGTGTGCCTACCCAGAGACGTGCCTGCCAATCCTGGCCCTTCCTAGGACTCTGTGCTCTGCACACCCCTCTGTACCTGAAGGGACTTGGCCCAGGTCTTGAAGGATCTAGGTGGTGATCTCCGTGGGGCAGTCTGACCCCAGTAAACGCAAACCAAACCTGCTACTGTCAAGCTGGTCCTGACTCGTAGTGACCCTACAGAGAGATCGGAACTGCCTCATGGGGGTTCCGAGGCTGTCAGTCTTCACAGGAGTCACCTACCATACCCCTTCTTCACAGGGTGACTGGGAGGTCCCAGCCACCAACCTTCGGGTTCGCAGCAGAGCGCTTTAACCGTTGCGCTACCAGGGCTCCTCCTGACCCAGGTGGTCCCAGCAAACTGGTAGTCCGGTTCTCATCCGTCTGCCCTGGGTCATGTGCTCAGCTCTGACTCAGTGCTTTGTGCAGATACATGGAGACGTTGGTCGCCTGTGTCTGAGTCATGGGCTCTCCTCCATCCTGGGGGCCAAGTTGGCCTCTGGAGAAGGACATCTGTGCTCTTTGACCAGAAGAAGGGAGGCTGGATGCTCGTGGGAGTACACCCCAAGGCCCAGTCCTGGGGGAGCCCAGGCAGCCCCCTGCTGTGGACCTGAGTGACAGGAGCTGGGTCACAGCTTTTCAAGTGTTGCCACAAGCTGGCCACCACAGCGGGACTGATCTACGCAGAGAGCAAAGCAGGGAGGTGGGCATTTCAGGGGCCGGTTAGGGGCTGAGAAATGAATTCCCCATCACCCTGTCTTTGTCTCACCCCTGAGCTGGCTGACCATGCTTGGCCCCCCTCACCTGAGCTGCTCCTTCCAGGTACCCCCTTTCCCTGGGAGCACTCTCTGGGTGGGAACAGACGACTGCCTCCAGGCTTCCTGTGGCCCACTCAGGCTGGCCAGCGGGAGTGGTGAGGAGATGGCTTGCTCTGGTTGAGACACGTTTTTCTTCTGAACTCCCTCAGAGGTCTGTGTAGCCTGGCTCTGTGGGGCAGTGTGTGCTGTTTCTGGACAGAAACCCAAAGCTCCCCTAAAGTTCCTGCTTTGTGGAACTATTTGTCTGCATCATGGGAAATCCCTCTGGGAACTTTGTACCTCCTTTTGTTCCCGAGAGGGAGCAGGGTGGTTTGGGGGCTAAAAGGACCAGCACGTGCCATCATGGGCCACATCAAAGCCAGGTAAGCTTGGTTACCGCCTCTTCAGAAGGTGGGTGGTGCGGTCCTTGGAGGCTCTGGGCCCAGCCCCAGCCCTGCGTGCGCTGGGACAGATGTGGCTTCTTCCTTGCATGTCCTCCCGGGGACACTGACACTTCCCACAGGGCCAGCTGCGTGGAGGAGTGATACCACCAGAGTAGACCCTATGCCCGCCGGCCCTGTGGGACTTTGCAGGGGGCAGAGCCTGTCTGCTCCCCCGTGCCCTCAGTTTAGGACTGGGCCTCTCTCTGCCTGCACATCTGTAGAGGGCTTACCCCTCTCAAGGTCGCAGCCATACCTCCCTCCTCCCCTGCCTGCCAAGCCCAACGGAAGCGCCCCAAGCCCGCCACCCAGTCCGCCAGCCGCTCCCTGCGCTGGCCACGAAGCCATTAGCCTCACTCCTCACTGGCTGCACATCAGCACAGTAATCATTTTCAGATTTACAAGCATTAAATATTTTAATTTAATGCCTTGGCTCTCTTGTAATTCATGCACTTAATTATATGATAATTACTCAAATGAAAGAGATGCAGCTGCTGCTACCTCAGCTCTGAGGGAAGCCTGGGTTCTGAGCTGGACGGGTCTGGGGAGGCGGGTCACCCCTCGGGCCCCCTCCCCACTCGTGTCCCCTCCCCCGGTCTTTCCGCTCGGCCTTGTTAAGGCTGTCACAGGTCCTCCTGCCCCGTCGGGGCTGGGGCTGGCCCTAGGCCAGGATGTGGGGTCTGCCCTGGCCGGTGACCCAGACTCTGTTGGCCCTGCCCTGCGAACAGAGACATCTAAAAGGCAGATGAGCAGGCTGTAGAAGCCCCTCTGTGCATTGGCCTAGGACGCAGCGGAGGCTGTGTCAGGGGGGCCACCTGGGGGCTTCTGTGGTTAGGTGCCGTCGAGTCTGTTGGAACTCACAGTGACCCCGTGTCTAATGGAAGGGGACGCTGACAATCCCATGGCCAGCCTCGGGGCTGCTGCGGTTGGACTTACTGTCGTGGCCGCTGTGTCAGCCCATCTCCGTAGGGTCGTCCTCTTTTTCATCTGACCCTCTGCTTTACCAGGTGTGGTGTCCTTCTCCTGGGACTGGTCCCCTCTGATGACATGTCTGACGGGTGGCGAGACTGTCGCCGCCCTCCCTTCTGCGGTGCACTCTGGCTGCACGTCCTCTAGGACAGACCTGTACCTTCTTCCAGCAGTCTGTGGCATTCTCAGTATTCTGCAACAACACCGTATTCAAAGACCACTCTTCCTCCAGTGTCATATTTTTTCACAGTCCAACTCTGCATGCATTTGAGGTGACTGCAGGTGCCGCGGTTCAGATCAGGCGCCGTGGGGACTGAAATGACGCGGTTCGGGCCAGGCGCCCTGTGTGTTAGGGGACGGCACGTGCCGCGGTGTGGGTCAGGCGCGCCTCAGTCCTCAACACGACATCTTCACCTTTTGCTGCTTTGCAGTGGTCGTGCCCACAGATGTGCCCAGTGCCTTCGTTTGTGTCAGTCATTCTGTGGCAGGTCGGGAGCCGGGGGAGGCTGTCTTCTCTAGTGACTAAAGTATGGGGGCCAGGAGGATTCGGGGTTCTCCTCTGAGGGTCTTCACCCAAAACAGAGAGAGCTGGCCTCCTACTGACCAGGCAGGAACACAGAAAGAGAGTGTGGAGAGACGGGGGCTGGTGCCTTGTCATTGGAGTGTCACCCCTCGCCTCCCCTCTGCCCTGTCCCTGTCACCTCCCAGCCATGTCCTTGTCACCCCTCCCCTCTCTGCTCCTCTTCCAGCTCTTTGTTTCGTCTCTACATTCGGATTTTATTGGTTTTCACCACTGACATCTAAAACCGTGTCAGATGCCTGAGGACCACCGGCTGTCTGGGGAGTGACACAGTCACTGTGCAGTGAGTGCCCCAGGGGCCCTGTGGGTCCGGCACTGCTGGGGGAGTCCGCAGGAGACCCTCTGGCGCCGGCCGTGCTGGCAGATTGAGCTTCACCTGGTGCTGCCTGCGGCCAGGCCCTCCCTGGGTCCTGGCAACGGGGGCACTGCCAAGACCCAAACCTGGGCCTGCGTCCCTGGGGGAGAAAAGCTGCCCCCACTGAGGGTGAATCAGAGACGGGTCCTGGCCGCACGCGTCCTGAGGCCGAGACGGTGGTCTGGCCGAGGCTTGTCAAGGAGCCCCTCTGCCCGCGGGTGGGCGAGGCGTGGAGTGAGGGGCTGAAGCCCCCAGGCCACCACGACGAGGCTCAAGCCTCCCACGGCCTGCCAGGACTTAGGGCGGGAGCCTCCTGGTCGGCGGGGGTCCGGGCCCTCAGCCCACACGTCCAGGCACGAGAGAGCCGGCGGTGCGCCACTGCCGAAGTGCAGCTCTGCGCCGAGAAGGCTCCAAATGGTTCGCCCGCTGCAGACGGTTTTCAGCTCGCTTACAGCAGCTGCGGCGCCGTGCTGGCAGATTAAAAGCCGCGAGCAGCCCCAGAATGGAGTGCACAGAGCCCCTGCCGGGCGGAGCCGGGGAGAGGCCCACACAGCTGTCATCTGGGCCAGGCTTCCGACTGGAGCCTCAAGAACAGGATGGAAGTCTGAGGAAAGTTCGCTTTCTAAATGAGGTGGCTGCCGCTGAGCGGGAGAGGGGGAGAGGGACAGTGGAATGCTGGGGGCTTGGAAGGCAAGGAGGCAGGCAGGAGGAGGTGGGAGATTCTTGGGGTGTCCCGCCCAGACCAGGAGCTCACGCAGGCCTGTGGCCCCGTGGGCCACGCTGGGGCGTTCAGGTGGGCACACCACCAGCCCCTCACTGCGGCGCTCTCCAAGCGGCTGGTTTGGGCGTTGGCTGGACAAGGAGGGTGTCGGGGGTTTTCGCGTTGTCCCCAAAGGGCCTCAGGAGCTGGTGCTACTGCACCGTGCTGGAGGCTCTCTGGCTACAGTGACAGGGGGCGCTTGCCCTCGAGGGCTGCCCAGTTCACCTGTGCCCAGGGAGCGTGACGCTGGCTGAGCCAGCTGCCAGCAACCCATGTTGGTTCCCCCCCCCCGGTCATCTCTTGGAGACCCAGACTTTCTGACCTCAATTCTAGGCCTCCAGGGGCTACCGTCTTCTCTTGTACTGAGAAAGACGCCTGTGGGGATCTGAACCCAGCCCCTTGAGGCAGACTCAGATTGAAGAGGGGGTGCCCCCGTTGTCGCGGACCCACCCGGGAACTCACAGAGACCACCTCCAGGGTTGGAGAAAGTGACACAACAAGGGACAGTCTAGGTCAGTCCTTATTTTTGCATAAAGCCCAAGGGTCCCCAGTTGAGGGATCGATGAGTCTTTGCTGAAAAACAATAAAGGAGGACATATGACTAGCTCTGCTGGTGTGACCGCGGGTGGCGCATTTCAGGGTTCAGGTGCCTTTGTACACGTGGACGTCCGTGGCGGGTCGTTGACTCACTCACCCGTGCAGCGAACGGTCCCTGGGTCCTTCCTTGGTCAGCCCATCAGGCCACGGGTGCGGCTTTTGGTGCTCGGTGCTGTCCACTTGCCTCTGACCCACGGCAGCCCCGTTTGACCTGGTGACAGGGCCAGGCTGCCCCGCGGTGCTCCCTCGGCTGTCATCTACATAGGCGTCACCAGGCCTCCCTTGTGCTGTGTCCCGGTGGCTCCAGCCTGCCCGCCTTTGATGAACAGCCGTGCGGTCAACGGCTGTGCCACTCGGGCTCCTCCACGTGGGCGGCTTGTGGAAGGGTCAGGGGCGTTCGATTGTCAGCCGGGTTAGTGATGCTGGTGTCACCCACAGGTGGGGATAGTGTTCACGATGGCAGGAGGCTGGGCGTCCCCAGCCTTACAGTGCACACCCTCTGCCCCTCAGGCTGTGGGAGACACGCTTGGCCCCTCGGTGGCCTGATTGGAGGGTCTGGAGCAGACGTGGCGACAGTGGTTCTCTCCCAGTGAGCGGTCAGCTCTGAGGTGTCTGCTTGGCACCCTAAGCTTGCTGTGCAGCCAGGCTGGAGGGCAGGCCCCAAGGCGGGGTGCGGGAGGGTGCTGCGGCCAGGTGCCGGGGGGCACTGTGGGGGCCGTGCCGGCCACCTGGCTCTGGGAGGTGGACAACTTGTCTCTGCTTGACCGGTTCCTCCTGTGTGACTGGGGGGGCTGTTGACCTCCTTGCACCCCGTTTCCTTGCCCGTAGCCTCTGCCTCACAGGGGTGTCTGGAGGCTGAAACGGGGTCACACGTGGAGTGCTGCTTCTGTGCTGGGGGTGGGACTGCTCAGTGAATGTTGACAGTTGGCTCCTGTCCCCCTTGAGGGAGAGTGGTCTTCTCAGGGGACACCTACAACCTCCAGTCATCCTCTGACCCCAAATTCCGCTCAGGAGCTCCTTTCACAGCTTCCCAGCTTTCCTTGAGTGTCTCCTGTAAGCAGGAGCTCAACCCAGGTCACGGTTCCAGTCACGGGCAGCATGGTTGGACCCGGTTTCCAGACTGTAGTTTGTGGCAGGTGCAGATCCTGGTGCAGACCCCCTGCTGAATCCCTGTCCAGTGTGAGGCCCAGGAACACCTGGGGTGCCCCTCGTGCGGCCCTGAGCCTGAGTTTCTCATACCTGATCTCACTGGGCCTCCCAAGTCCTGAGAGGTAGGCCTTTCTCTTAGTTCCACGTTACAGGGGAGGAGACAGGGTCACAGCGTTGACTTGCCCAAGACCACACGGATCTGATGGGCTTCCTGGGACTGAGACCTGGTGTGGCTGCTGTCAGAACCCACCTTCTTAACCTTCACATCAGCTTGAAACTCAGTAGTGATTCTTCAGTCTCTTCCCTCTTTCTGCCCGTCGGCGCACGGTCTTCCGAGGGTCCCCGCCCCCCCATACCACGGTCCTGGGTCGCTCTCTGCTCAGCAATGCACCTTCCTGGGGCGGTCTCCAGTGTCCACATGTGGTCCTGGGGTGGTCTCCACCCATCGGCGCGCTGTCCTGGAGCAGTATCTGCCAGTTGGCCACCGTCCTGGGGCAGTCTCTGCCTGTCAGCGTGCTGTCCTGGGGCGGTCTGTGACGTTGGCCCGTGCTCTCTGCCTGTCGGCCTGCTGTCCTGCGGTGGTCTCTGCCCACCCACGCTCCTGCTGCCTGCCCGGGGCCATGTGTGGGAGCTGTCACCCCCAGGCTCTCACTGCACCATCAACCGGCAGGATGAACTCTGTCTGCAGGAGGCAGAAAACGCACATCCATTTTGTTGTGTAATTTCTTAATAAAAGCAGTGATCCCGTAAAGTGGTCACTGTAATTTTTCCTTGTGAAGCAGAGCCTGTGCCTGGATTGTCAGTTGGGCCTCAGCTCTTAGGAAATCCCTGGTGATCACCCGGAGGCCTGTGGTCTCAGATGAGGAGGACTCATGAACACATCCAGGACACATCCATTTTCAGCAAGTGCTGCATGGATTATAAAATTTATCATCAATAAAATTATTCATTTGTGCCGAAGATCGCACTTAATATGCCTGAAGTGAGAAATTAGAAGTGTGTTTAATTCTGGGACTGGAAGGAAATACAAGTGCAGCCAATGCGCCATCATCGGAGAGAGTTAATGCCCAGAAAGAAGGGGCCCACCGAGTTACTGTGTCCACATTCGGAACAGTGGGCTGGTTTCCTTTCTTCTCTGTTACGAAAGCACACCGACACGCTGGGATCTCTCCTAGGGTTGTTTTCAGAGAATCATTCCAGAGGGGTGACGTGGGAGAACACACAAACACGAACAGTGTGCGCACAGCACCTCTCTCTGTGCACGCCTGGGTGTACATCTGTGTATATGCATTATGGCTGCTACTTCTGTGTGTCTGTGTATATGCATACGCGTGTGTATGTATGTGCATGCACACACTTGTGTAACCTGTGTGTGTATATGTACATGTGTAGTGCACACCGCCACACATATCCATGTACACGCATGTGCATCGGTGTACACGTGTGCATCTGTGTACGCACGTGTATGTATCTGTGTACACATGCATCTGTGTGCACGTACATGCACGTGCCATTGTGCACCCGCACACATGTCTCTGACTGTGTACATGCATGTAGGTGTGCACATACACGAATGTATCTGTGTACACCTATGTATATGTGATGTGTGAGGGCGTGTGTATCCAGTACCCCCACCGTAGATGTATGTACATACGTGCATGTGCATACATGTGTGTGTGTCACTTATCTAAATGTATGTATGGGTCTGACAAGTCTGCAGAATTAATTGTTCTCAGTGCTACACACCTCACTGCTGAATGTCACTGCGGTCACCTTTGAAGTCCTCCCCGTGGGAAGCTGTGCACCAATGCTGGCACCTAGTCCACCCTTCAAAGCAATTTGGGACTGTTTCGGCAATGGCCACTGTGTGCGGTGGCAAGTTTGTGAAGTTGATTGTCTAGTTGTCTCTGAGGGAGTTTTTAGCGAGTAAACAAATGACTGTGCTGGAACCTCCTCCCTCCTCCCCTGATCTGGCCCCCGGTGGCTTTTTTCTTTACCCCAAAAGAAAGGAGGTATTGAAAGGAAGCCCTTTGGATGACATTCAGGACATCAAGGGTGACATGACAACAGGTCTGATGGCTGCTCCAGAAGAAGAATTCCAGAATGGCTTTGAAGGTGGACTGGGCACTGGTGTCGGGGACAGCTTCCCAAGGGGAGGACTTGGTGATACTCAGCAATGAGGGGTGTAGCGTTTTCTTCAGGGTGAGTTTGTGAACTGAATTGGCAGTACTTGTATATATCTGTGTACATGTGTGTGGACCTGTATGTAAGTGTGTAACTATGCGAGGATATGTATATATCCATGTCCACATCTGGGCACGTCTATGTTTATATCTAGATGCATACGCATAAATGTCTAAATGTGTGTGTGTCAGAGTGAGCCCCTGGGTGGTGTGCACACACAGACACACCAGTCACCAGCTGCCATTGGGTAGATCCCGACTCCTGGTGACCTTCTGTGTGTCAGAGTCAAGCTGCGCTGAGTGGGGTTTTCAGCGGCAGTAACCCTTCAGAAGGGAATCACCAGGCGTTCCCTCTGAGGGGCCTCTGTGTGGACTTGAACTCCCAGCCTTTTGGTCAGTAGTTGAGCATGTTAGCCACGTGCACAATAGGGATTCTTGGACATGTGTGTAAATACATGTGTCCATACATACACGTACACGTAAGATGTGCTCTTGGACCTGTGTATAAATACAGGTGTCCATACATACATGTACATGTAGAGTATGCTCCTGGATATGTATGTAAACACACGTGCCTATACATATACATGTAAGGTATGCTCCTGGATGTGTGTGTAAATACACATGTCTATTCATACATGTACCCATAGGGTGTACTCCTGGATAAGCATGTACATATATGTGCCCATACACACATGTACATATAGGGTGTGCTCCTAGATAAGCATGTAAATATTCGTGTCCGCACACACAGGTGCATGTAAGGTGTGCTCCTGGACAGGCACACATATGTGCCCACACATATATTTACATGCATAGTGTGCTCCTGAATATGTGTGCAGATACACACGTCTGTACCTATGTGTACACATAGAGTGGGCTCCTGGGTGTGTGTGTACATGCACATCTTTATGTGTGTGTAGGGTGTGCTCCTGGACATGTGTGTGGATACATGTGTCTGTACATACGTGTACAGGAAGGTGTGCTGCTGTGTGTTTGCCAGCTGGGGCTCTGAGGAGGGAAAAGCACCTCATTTGTCAGTTTCTGTGGCGTCGGCCCTCCCGTCACGATTGGTCTCCAGTTCACAGCGTGACTTCCCTGAGCGTGGAGTTAGGAGAAGTGCATGATTGGCCCCCAGGAGCCAGCATGGCCTGGCACCCACCTACCGCATCTCACACACACTTGTACAGGAGTGTGTACACATATCATGTATGTAGTTTAAGGGGAAGAGACAGACAGACAGATGATGCCATTACATCCGTGAGTGAGCCCTGGGCGTCGCCTCGGTGTTTTTGCGGAGTGTCAGCCACCTGGGGTGCGTTCCTGTGTGTTTTGCACAAGTAAAGAAGGGACTTCTCTACCAGGAGCATGGTGACCGTGCTGGCATGAAGTTCCAGACGCCGAGGGAGGGGAAGCGGGCGGGTCTCCGGTGTCAGCAGCCCGGCCTGGCCGGCAGAGCCCCGTGGTTTCACCGGCCATTGTTCTTGCCCCGCTGGCACACTGCGGCGTGTCTGGGGGCTTTCAGCAGCGGAAACACGCATGGAAGGGGTCCGCTCCACTTTCCTAAGGGCCCTGGACGGCTCGGGCGAGGCCTCCGGGCCCCGCGGTGCGCTCCGTGCCGCAGTCGTGTTCTTGCCAGCCCCCCCCACGGTAGCGCGGCGCCCAGACCAATCGGAAACTCGACAGTAAGCCTTTTGATTTTGCGGGAAAGCCTTCGTCACGCTGCGAGAGGGAAGGGAATATCGCCCAAGCTGGGCTGCACACTGTGGCAAGCTTGAAATCCCAGCCCAACCGCAGAGCGGGCTGATTGGAATGGTCGGAAGCTGTGTCCAGGAATCCGGCTGCAAGAACTTGGCTCCTGGCGACTTCCGCCTTTTGGAAGGAAAATTGTCAGCGGGGAGAGGCACTCGGCCTGGGTTTAATCTGTCCAGGCGGCAAACACTCACAGAAACGACTAGCCGAGTTGCCCCAAATTCTCAAAGCCCCCGTCCTTGTGGGACTCAAGTAGAGGCATGCGAGGCTTGGTGGCCCCAGGCGGCAGCTGTCATCACTGTCACCACTGTGTGCTCGTTGTCACCGGCTTCAGCTTGATTGCTGTTTCACTACTCATCAACCTGCTGCTTGAGGGTAGCTGAGTGTTGGGGGCAGACAAAGCCACATAAGTGCCATCAGTAGCCCACCCCAGGCACCTCTGGTGAGGGGCTTCCTCCCTGCGCCCGGGGACGCCTTTCACCCTGACAAAGTCACCACCACCATGGTTCAGTGGCCAGAGATGGGAGAGAGGCTGACACTTCCCTCACGGACAAACACTGGCGCGTTCACAAGGCCTACCTGCGCCTCTGCTGGGTCAGTGCCTGGGCCCCACTGTTCTTTAGAGATGCTTCAGAAGAAAGTCCTGGCCGTCAGCTTCCAGGAAAGTCCCCCTTGAAGTCCTGGGGCACACAGGTCTGCTCCGACATACACTGAGTGGCCGCATGTCAGGGTGGACTCTGGTGGCTGGTCCTGGAGAGCCCGGTGTTACAAACAGCACAGGTGCTTGGCTGCTGGCGGAGAGACTGGAGGGCTGAGCCCACTGGAGGCTCGGAAGAAAGGCCTGGTGACTGGCTTATGGGAAACAGGTCACTAGAAACTGTGGAGACAGTTCTGCTTGGACACATTGGAGTCAGCAGGGTGGTGACTAGATTTTGGGGGTGTATTTGAACAAGTTTGCACAGTGGGGCCCTGCAGTGAAAGCTTCTGAAAGTGAAGGGTCTTTGCTACCAGTCCCAAACAACATCCTGATGACTTCAGTGTGGCCATGAGACCCTGGCCCCAACAGTGACACAGGACGGGCCAGCAGAGCCAGGGTCCTGAGCTGTGTCATGAGCCTCGGTCCCCTGACAGGGAGGTTCAGTCCCATCCTTTCCCATGGGAAGAGCTGTACCCTGGGGACAGACGCCAGTCTGCGAGGCTGAGGGACAGTGGGGTCCGGTTACCCATGTGGGGGGTCCTAAGGGACTGGAGTCATTTCTTCAGAGACAGGGAGTCACCGCACCCACCTGACCTCGGGCTGTGGATCTCACACCTCACTCATGAGCAGGAAGGTTTTTCCCCTGGGCTCCCTTCTTCCCCTCTCCCATCCTGCCATCCTGTCTCCTCTCTCCCTACTTCTTCTTTCCCACAGTCTGCCCTGTCCCCTGACCTAGCCCCTAAGGGAACTCCAGCCATCTGACCTAGTATTTTCAGGGCATCTGATGGCACGTGCAGCCATGTGTCCCCAGACAGGGAGAGCAGAGCAGGTGCTGGGAGCCGCTCCAGCTTGAGTCCTGGTTCTGCCCTTTTGGTGTGGGGAGGCTCATGTGTGTCAATTGGCCTCTCTCAGGCCTCCGTTTCCCCTCTGAACAAATGTCTGCCTCTCAGGGTGGCCCTTACGAGGGAGCCTGAGGCACACAGGGGGTCATGGCAGAATGGGAGGTACAAATAGGCCTCCAGAATCACTGGCCTTGTCCCTGTGGTCAGCCCGGGCCGAGTCCGGGACCTTGAGGCTCTTGAGAGCTCAGGGGTGGGCCTCATCTCGGCCAGTTCCTGCTGCTGAGATCCTTTCTCTGAGGGGTCCTAAGAGTCATCAGCAGGAGGATCTTCCTCCAAAGGGCCCCCTCCTTGCTCCCAGACACAGCTTGGTGCCTTCTGACACCAAGACTATTCGGGGAAGGCCAGGAACCCCGCAATCTCTGAGCTGATCACCTTCTGGAGGCTGGCAGGCTGGCAAGCACACACTGAGCCGCACCAGGCCCCGGAACGCGCCAGTTCTGCTGGTTTCCACTGAAGCTGTGGAAGCAGGGGCCCCGGGCAGAGTTGGATGAATGACACTTTTGAGCTGTGGAGTTGTGTGTACACGCAGTGTGTGTGGATCTGTGCTGGGCACACCTCAGAGCCAAGGGCGTGATGTCCCCCCACACTGCGGAGGACTTCCCTCAACCCCCCAGGCCTGCCCCTCTTACCCAGACCGCCTTCAGGTGGCGAAGTGACGGGGGCTGGGATGTGGTCTGCCTGGCTGGCAGGCAGAGAAGCTAGAGCATGGCCTTTTGTCTTTCCAGTACTCTGGCACTTTCCACCCTGAGAAGTGAGTCGTAATTGTTATTGCTTTGTGAGTGCTTTTGTGCCCAGAAGTTTCTGCCTGTTGACTCCCTGAGGTCGTCCTGGTGCCTGTCACTGGGGACCTTCAGTGGTCACAGTCCTAGGGCTCCATGTGACAGAGCGCACCTGCCCCATGGGGCTCCCCGGGCTGGGACCGTACCCTGACGCCGCTGAGTTCCAACCACCAACCTTTTGTTAGCGGCTGAGCGCTTGACCTCCGTGCCCCCAGGGCTCCTAAAATCACTCCTTGGTCCCATGCAAAGGTGGTGAGGATCAAGTGCCGGGCTTTTCGGAACTCGCCGGCCGTTGCCACCATCTGGGTCCCTGTGAAGGCCACCCGAGGCCCAGAGAGCTGACCGCAGGACTCACAGTCCAGTTTTGTGGCTGTTACAAGCCAATGTCGAGTTGGCCCCGAACCCTGGGCCCCCCGTGCACAGAGGGCTGGGACCGCTGGGACCCGCTGGGCTTGCAGTGGCCGGCTTTCAGGAGCGGTTCCTGGGCCACCGTCCCACCCATCGCGGCCTGGAAGCAACGCTGGCATGCACTCCTCGTCACGGCATCTAGGAAGCCCCCAGCGACAGACAGCGGCGGCTGTGCCCGAGGCCCATGCCTCAGACCCGGGTCTCCCGCCTGGGAGGCCGCAGTTGTGACCCCGAACTGCCAGCCGAGTCAGTGCCCCTTCAGCAGAACTGCTCCGTGTTTGCTGAACGGCAAGCCTGAACCCAGCCCCATTCCCCCAGTGAGTCAGGAAGGAGCTCCCTACCTCTTGGTGACTCAGTGCTGGGCCTTTGGAAGGAGGGCATGCCCACCCAGGTGGCTCCACCCCTTCACAGCTGCTCCAGTCTGGACTAGAGGTCACGGGGCTGGCCTAGTGGATGACCATTCCATCGCTCACCTCATTAGGCCTCCTGCCCCTTGGGCCGTGACACCTCTTGTCCCCACTGCCAGGCTGGGGGTCAGAGGGTCAGAGCAGAACCCTGGGCCCTGGGGTTCCTCCCTCTCATCCCCCCCGTCCCCCGTCTCAGCCCCTCCACTGTCAAACCTGGCCAATTATTTGTTCAGTGAAGGCAGCCGACCTGGGGAGGAGTCGAGGAGCGGGCGCTGGGCCGGCCCCAGCCGGGCTCCTTCTGCCAGGAGCTCATTTGTATGCAGGGGGGATCGGGCGGAATTCACTGCGGCCTCGCCCCAGGGAGCTTAGCTGCTGGCGCCCGAGGAACAGCTCCGCGGCAGCGTGCGGCGGGCAAGATTAGCCCAGGCCCGTCTGCTGCTGCGCGCGCTCTGGTCACTCCCCAGGCCGCCGGCGTGGAGATCCTTCTCATTTATAACCTTTTTGATCACCCGGCCTCCACGAGGGCCCGTCTTGTGTGATAGCAGGCACCAAAATGGCCCAATTACTGGCAAGCTGGGGGGTGGCTGACAGCAGTCAGATGTTGGAGAAGGGCACTAGATCGGGGCTCCTGGCTGTCATCCTGCCTCCTCCTACCAATATTTTTACAGCTGTCGACATGTACTGAGTTACATGTGCCTGGGTTAGATCCCCGTGGAACTGTTTCAAAGATCTGTTCACCATAAAGCGTGCTGTTCGCACGTAAATGACCGACTTCGAGAAAGCACAGTAGCTTAAATGTTACTATAAATAAAAGAGCTAAGACATTTTAATTATAATTTTTGAGTTATACAGCGTCTGTAAGTACAGCAGGCATTTACAAAAGAATTTGGGTTGAGTGTCAAGACACAGCGCTCTCTTGTGGATAAAGAAGCAACTGCAGGTGGGCTCCTGTGGCCTGGTGGCTGGACTTGGGGCTGGGTAGGACCGGAGCCAGGGAGACCGTAGTCGGGGTGGCGTGTTGGCATCAGCTTCACACGTGTTTGCTGAGTCCTTTCAAGGAAAAGCATGGCATTGAGGGCTGTGGAGGCCTCAGATGAGGGGGCAAAAGTTTCTTGTTCTGTGGCAGACAGAGAGTGGCTAGCGGAACAGCGTGGCACTGCTCGAGGTGAGGGCTATGTAAGGGACACGGAAAGGGAACCTCTAGCTTTGGGAGGCACTAGAAGGGACGTTGAACTGTGCCTGGGGAGCACGAGAAGGGGACAGCCAGCTGGGTCTGGGGACCATGAGAAGGCAGACATCTAACTGGGTCTGGGGACGATGAGAAGGGGGGCATCTCACCGTGTCTGGGGAGTATGAGAAGGAAACAGTTAACTGGTCTGGAGAACACAAGAAGGGGACACATAACAGGGTCTAGGGACCTCGAGAAGGGGGACGTCTAACCGTGTCTAGACAGCATGAGAAGGGGATATCTGCCTGGGTCTGGGGGCCATGAGAAGGTGGACATCTGTGTCTGGGGAGCATGAGAAGAGCACATCTAACCGGGTCTGGGGAGGACAAGAAGGGGACGTCTAACTGACTCTGGGAAGAAGAGATGACCTTGTGCCCTGACTGGCAGGGAAGAGTAGTGCAAGCCACAGGAAGCATGTGGAGATAAACAACACCTCAGTCAGTCCTCAGTGTGGACACAAAGGTTCTGAGTGAGCAGAACTGACAGCCTCACTCTGCATGACTCAGCTGTTCCTTGACACCTTTTAAGTCACACTCTGCATCCCAGCTAAAGGTCTATGGGGCAGGAAGATACCAGTGGCCTGGCAGGCTTGAAAACTTGGCTCTTGGGTGGGTTGGGTGAGGATGACTTGCAGATGAGACAACAGGGAAGTTAGGCCATGGCTTTGACGTCATGCAGTTTTGGTGGGAATAGCCCTTTGGGTCCTCTCCTTGCTTATCCCCCAGTGCTGAGGCATTGAGTGATGGGGTGGAGGTAGTCTGAGCTGGCATGTGACCGTTACTGTCTCACACACATCCACACAGCATCCATCCATCCGTCCGTCCGTCCACCCATCAATCCATCCATTGATCCATCCATCCGTCATCATCTGTCTGTCCATCCATCCATTCATCCTCCATCCGTCTATCCGTCCATCCATCTGTCCATCATCTGCCCATCCGTCCATCCATTCATGATCCATCCATCTGTCCATCCGTCCGTCCTCCATCCATCCATCCATACATCATGTCTGTCCGTCCATCCATTCATCCTCCATCCATCCGTCCGTCCATCATCCATCCTCCTATCCATCTACCTCTCTCTATTCACCCTCCCATCCTTATAGCCATACATCATTCATCATGACCCATTCACCATTCACTCTTGTCTCTCCATCTGTCCCTTTAACTGCCTGTCCACCCATCCACTCAGCGCCCCATCCACCCATCCACTCAGTTCCCGTCCACCCGTACACTCAGCCTCCCGTCCACCCGCCCACTCATCGCCCCCGTCCACCCATCCACTCAGCCCCCCGTGCGCCCGCCCTCTCAGCCCCCCGTCCGAGCGTCCACTCAGCCCCCCGTCTACCCATCCACTCAGCCCCCCGCCCGCCTGCCCTCTCAGCCCCCCGTCCGCCTGCCTGCCCTCTCAGCCCCCCGTCCGCCCGCCCACTCAGCCCCCGTCCGCCCGCCCTCTCAGCCCCCCGTCCGCCCGCCCACTCAGCCCCCCATCCATCCACCCCCTACACTCACCCACCCACCCCCACATCCTCTTGTTCATCCTCCCGCCCACCGGGCACCCGCACGTAGGTCTGTCTGTCCACCATGCTTCTAACTATTCACTCCCACATCCCGATCTGTCCGTCACTGTCTGTCCAGCCATCTGCCCACCCAGCCCTCCATTCACAGTCCACAGTACACTAGAGTGTAGGGACTTCAAACGGAAGCTCTGCAGTCAGATTTCCTGAATTAAAATCCCTCCTCGGTCACTGACGGCGCTGTGTCCTTTGATGGTACGCTCATCCACGGTGCCAACCCTTCCTCTGTAGAATGGTGGAAATAGAAGGGCCAACAGAAGATAGTTGTAGAAATTAAATCAAATGCTACATGCGAAGTGCTCAGTGTGGTACCTGGCACACAGTGACATCCGTGTGCCAGCTGCTGTCCCACCCAGCCTGAGCTGAACTCCTCGGATCCCAGCCCACTACAGGAGCGCCCCAGGGCTTGGGTGCAGGCCGAGAGGCTCCTCCTGGGGGGACGGGCTTCCTTCTGCCCGGAGCAGAGTGTGTTGGTGGCTGCCCCGCCTGAGGGCAGGGGATGTAAGGTGACTTCCTGTTTGCTGAGTCCCTTGTGGTGCAGACGGCCAGCACCCTCAGAGCTGACAGAGAGGCTGGTGGTTCCCATCCACTGGGTGTCACGGTGCAATAGTCCTGAAACCTGCTTTCCCAAGACTCAGCCACTGAAAGCCCCCGGGGAACGCAGTTCTGCTCTGCCACACGTGGGTCACCGTGAGTTGGGACTGACTGTATGGCATCTGCTTTTTAATCTTTTATCTGTTAAGATAATGACCATAATCTTGAAACCGCCATCAACTTGGTGCCCTACACTGTGTCTGGTGCGGTGCAGACACTGCTCTGAGTTCTAATGTTCCTACAAGAACGGCAAGTGCTAGCGTCGTCATCGTCCGTGGCGAGCTCACACCCAAGCCTGGTCCCTTCTGCCTTCACAGCCTGTGCTTGTCCTGCAGGGTCTTGAAGCCTCCCCAGGCAGTCCCGCTTTGGAGAGCTAGTGTTTGACGCTCTGCTGCTGCACCCATGTGACAGCTGGGCACGTCCCTGGTCCTGGGGCTTGTGCTTGCCTTTTCTCATGCACTCCGTAAATGCTGGTTTCCAGGACTGCAGGGGCTCCGGGAGAAGCCACCTCCCCAGCCCTTCTGCAGGGGCCAGAGCGAGCTCCTGTGTGCACCCCTGGTTTTTCTGCTTGCCCTGGGGGATCGTGGTCCAGCCCCGTCTGTCCCCATCTGTCCCCGTCTGTCCCCCTGGGACCCCACATCTGATTTCCTGCCCTTCCTGAAAGACACACACGCACCTGTCCTGTTGGTTTAGCCGGAGACTGAAAGTGTGTCTTCTCAGATGCAGACCGACAGACTTGTTCTATCAGTTCTCGGGTATTACTGTTGGTTTTTGGCTGAGGATTTTGAAGTCCCGTCTCTAGGACTCATGGGATTCCCCAGCTGCACTGATGATGTGCTGTCATTTTTAATATCGCAAAACTCTGACACAATATTCACGTTGAGCTGCCGAGAGTGGTACAGGCACAGCCTCGGGGATGGCGCCCGGGCACAGCGAGACTGGCTGCGGGAGCCGTGCCGGCCCCTTCCTCCCCGTGCAGCCTGTCTTCTTGCCGGGAAAGCCGCCCCTGGCTGCCTCGGGTCCTGGGAGGTGCCCGTGGGTGATGTGCCGGCTGCTCACCCCAGGTTAGAGGTGCAAGTCCACCCGGAGGCACCTTGGGAGAAAGTCCTGGCGACCCAGAGCGCCGTGGGACTCCGCCCCCGGGGGGTCGCCATGAGTGGGCTGGGCTCCACGGCCCGTGGTGTGGTGGAGGTGGTCTCGGAGGGGCACACACTGAGAGGGTTGATGTCAAACTCCCGAGGCCCAGAGGAGGCAGGGACAGGGACTTTGCCTGAGGTCACACATCCGGTTTGTGGCAGGGAGACCAGAACCAGGTTTCCCTCGCCGGTAGTCCAGGGGTCATCAACTCTGCCTGCAGGTGCCAGGCATTAACACAGGTGAGGGCAGCAGGGCCCTTGTCCCCAGGAGAGGACGCACACCCTTCCCTGTCTCGGAGGGCCCAGACATTCTGATGTCTCGAGATAAGCCCCAAATCTGGATGCCAGTGTAGTGTTCCTGGTCTGTAGGTATTGGCAATGAAGTCATAAGAAAAAGAGCATGCATGGCCCCCCAAACACAGTGTGGGCTGGGGGTGGGGTGGCCACACACGGTATCCTTGTGGGAGCTGGACTTTGTGGCTGACACCCCAGCACAGCATCCTCACGGGAGCTGAGCCCTGTAACTGGGCACCCTGATACTATGTCCTCGCGGGAGCTGAGCCCTGTGACTGAACACCCCGACACAGCGTCCTCATGGGAGCTGAGCCCCGTGACTGAACATCTCTTCGTGGCATCCTCAGAGGAGCTGGGCAGCTAGCCTGCGTGACTGACACTCAGCACGGTGCTGTCATGGGAGCTGGCCCCCATAATCGAACACTCTAACACAGCTTCATCATGGGAGCCGGGGAGCTGGCCCCCGTAACTGAGCACCCTGATGCTGTGTCCTCACAGGAATTGGGGAGCTGGCCCCCATGAATGAACACAGCAACATGGTGTCCTCATGGGAGCCGGCCCCCATGACTGAACACCCCGACTTCCATCTTCTCAGGAGGCCTTCCTGACAGCTCCATGTGTCCCACTCGCAGGAGCCAGGTCCGCTACCTCTCTGCCTTCCCAGTGCCTTCTCATTGTCCCCCCACCCACCTGAGCTGGATGTCCTTGGGAGAGTCACCTTGGCCTGCCAGTGCAGAGGCCACGGCTGCTCTGACCACTCTGCTCTCCTGCCCCAGCTTACAGACACCTGCGGGTTTTGAAGCATGTGCTGGCTTGACCCCACCTACCCCTTGAGGCCAGGCTTGTCCTTTGTCCCTGTCTGCTAAGAGGTGGCAACTAGCCTGGCCCCAGGACTGTCCTCCGACGGACTGTGTTTCTAGTTCTGAAATGGGTGCTGCTCAGAGTACAAAGCAGAGTGTGCCTTCTGCACGAGCAGTGTGCGTGTGGTGATGGAAGGGATTGTTGCGGGGACTGAGACCCAGTGCCCTGCAGCTTGGGAAGGGGACAGCACCACTGCTGTAGCTGAAGGGGGCTAGGATGGAAAGGCTGAGGTCTGGGCACTTGAACTGGGGCTTCTGGAAGTCTCTGCATGTTTGGGAAGCCAGGAGCCGCTGGCTTCTCAGCTGCAAACCATCTTGTGGAAGTGACAGGAAGTGAGCGGGAAGGAGGCTGTGGGAATCCTGCATCTGTCCCACCGTCCCACCCTCGCGTCCTCTCTCTGGGGACCCGCTGGAGACGGCACATGGCTCGCCATTGTGATGGAGAATCAGAGCCTGAGACCGGGGGAGGCCATTCTTGTGGCCCGGGACCGCCTCCACCTGGGCCAGCACTGCCGGCCACCCAGACACCAGCCAGGTGGGGTCCCCCTAGCAGCCTGAGGGCAGGGTGTGGGCCACAGAGGCCAGCCTGTGTGCTCTGGCTGCGGACTGTCACACTGACTTGCCTAGCAGCTGGGGTGCACACAGAGGTGGGCGCACTGGGCCAGCCCCACCCCAAATCATCGGCTGAATGTTGGGAACCGCCCCATGGGCCCTGTCACCCCCCCAGGTCTGTCCCTTGCTACCCCACTGCATCCCCTGCCCTATGTGATGTCCTGCATCGTCCCAAACCACAGGCAAGGACCTTGCTGAGCCTGAAGGGCTAGAGCCCCAGCTGCTCCCCCAGGTGGTCTGCAGCGAGCCCCAGCAAGGGCCCCCTGGTGGCCAGGTTTGGTGGGGAGCGGACTGGAGGCATACACCTGTGGGGTCTGGGCCAGGCAGCTTCCCTCTGTGGCCTCAGCTTCCTGCCTTTGAGAGGAGACGGTGCCATTAGTGGCAGCCGACTCACAGATCACGACACCAGCTCAGCGGCGCACAGCTGGCAGAGTGGAAAGGCCATGGGACAGCGGCACGTGGACTCGAACAGATGGGCGTGGGGGGGTGGGGAGGAGGGCAGGGAGGAGGGAGAGGAGAGGCCGCGCCAGCCCGCCGCACAGCTGGGGAGCTCGGGGGAGCGCTGCAGGGCTGTGTTTGTCTAGGTGTGTGTTCTGGGTGCTCCTGCAGTCTCCGGTGGTGCCCGGAGCTAAGGGGCTCAGCCGCTAACCGGGAGGCTGGAGGTTTGTGTGGACCCAGAGGTGCCTCGGGGGAAGGCCTAGCGATCTGCTTCCCAAAACTCAGCCACTGAGAGGCCTATGGGCAGCATTCTGCCCTGGCCACACAGGGTGCCCTGAGTCGGGGTCCGCCTGGCCATTAGTGGGTGATGGGGTCATGGTGCAGTTATTTGTTGCTGTCGAGTACATTCAGACATTTGAAAAGCACAGGTCAGATGGCCGGTAGCATTCTTCTGAACTTCGGTTCCTAAATCAAGCTCACCAGCAGGCTACATAATTCTGTCATGGCTCAGTTTCCTCATCTGTAAAATGGGACTGATCGCAGTGCCTGCTGCACAGGTTGGCAGGAGGACTCCCCTCCATGCCGAGCCCACAGTCCGTGCTGCACTGTCCGCTGTTGGGGCTGAAGCCGTACAGAAGGAGGTGAGGTGGCAGGGAGTCACCCTGCAGGCCCTCCTCCCCCACACCTCCCGTTCTCCGGAGCACAGGACGACCTCAGGGAGCCATGGCTGAGCCCCCGGCCCCCAGCAGGATGCTCCGTCTGCCCAGGGTCAGTTCTGTGCTGTGGGGCAGGGGGTGAGCTCTTTGACCGCACGAGCCCTGTCTTTGCTGTGCTGCTCTTGCTGGGCAGAGCCGAGACCATCGCCAGGACAGCGGTCACCCCGCGCCAGGCCCACCATGGGAGCGTTTTCAGTCCCGTTTGATAATTTGAGCCTTTGTGCCCTGTGGCTGCACGTGAGCCGTCTGAAGGGCCCACGTCGCCGACAATAACTGCGTTTCGCCTCGCGCCCCCCTTTCTTTGACAATGAAGACGGGCCTGTGAAGAGGTGCTAGACAGTGAAACAAGGAAGAAAAAGACATGGAAATGAGACAAGCTGTAAAGGAAGCTGCATGGTCGGGACGGCGCTGCGGGCAGTGGGCCTCAGCGGTTCATTCCAGAGGAGCCGCGGGAAAGGACGGTGATGTGGGGGAGGGAAGGGAGGACGGCGGCGACACCAGGGCCAGGGCCGGGGCGTGGTGCCGGGGCTGGAGGGTCAGCGAGGAGGCAGGACCACGGGGCCAGAGACGCGGAAAGGGCCCTCCCGACTCGGGGGACTTCTCGGACCCTTCCCCGCTGTCCTGGTCCTGAGGAGCGGGGTGGCTGCGGGCTGCCAGGGGGGCTTTGCATCCCCTTGGCTCTGTCTGCAGCTGGTTCCTGTCCCTGTCCCCGTTCCCGAGGTGCAGGTGGCCACGTTTGCAGGTTAACTGGAACAGCTGGAGACGCATTATTAGTTTCCCGCTGCTCCTTCATATTTTCTGGGATTTTTTTTTTTAACGGTAACATAATTTACAGCTAGCCCACTGGTGTTAGAGCTGGTGTGTTCTCAATCCACGGCCGATTTATGCGATGCCCTTGCTTATCAGCGAATGAAGTCATAATTATTGCTTTGTACCATTAAGTAGCATAAATATATAAACTGTTATACAAATTGCAGCATGCGTTTTCTCTGGGGAGCTCTAGACCAAATTTTAATGTCGTGCATTTGTCTGGGATGGCAGTTTCTATGGTATATAATAATGTTGATAAATTTTACTGTAGGAAGTGACATTTTAAAGCATTAATTTTGGTGGTAAAAAATATTCTGAGGAGTGCTCAGACCCAACTAGGAGCACCCTGAGAACTGGGGGAGGTCAGACTTTCAGTTTCCAAGAGCACAGCGGGTGACTGGTGGCTCCTGCCAGTGTGCCTGGCCACGTGAGGGACCGTGCTCTCAGCACCCAAAGGAAGTGGGGAGGCCTGTCTTCCATCGCTATGATGATAATTAATTTCAGAAAATTCCAAGCAATTCGTATCTCCCTTAAATGTGACGTGTGAAGGGGACATGGGAGGAAGGGCTGGAGAACCCACAAATGGCAGGCAGGGTCCTCACTGCAGCCAACCTCCCAATTATGTAAATTCTTTGTGGGGGGAAGGAAGTCCCCGTCCTAATTAGAGATGCAACACCTGGCCTCGGATGACGCTTCCGGTGCCAGCTTGTGACTGCTCTCGTGGGGCGACTTATGCAGAGCGCCCCAGGCTGGAAAGGGGCTTGTGGGGGGCGGGGTCCTCAGGCGTGGGCTGGGTGCTCCTGGTGTGCTCTGTGGAGGCCCAGGAAGGAGACTTGCTGGCTGGCCACCTTGGGAGAGGGGGCAGGGCCTCAGAGACCCGTCCTCAGACTGCTCACCACTCTGGAGCCCACCTGGAGGGGGATGAAGGGTCGGGGTGTGACCCGGGTTCCTGTCTGTCCTCGAGCTCTACCTCACGGGCTGGGACACCAGGAGGCTTTGTCAGCCTGCAGGACTGTAGGTTGCGTTTTCTTTCTTACGTTCCCAAGCCCTGTTTTGAGATTCTTAGTGGCGAGTACTGTCACTCCTCCTGCCAATGGGGGGGTGGAGGGGCGCTGTTAGTTGTCTTTGGGTGTGGGCACGATTGCACACCTGGGCCCCTTCGTACTGGACGGACAGAGTCTCCTGACTGACGCTGTGACTGAAGCAGCCGGTGTCCCTTTACCAGGAAGCAGATGCTGTCAGCTTGGTGCTGGCTCATGACAGTTGTGTGTGTCCCCGCAGAGCTGTGCTCCGTCAAGCTCTCTTTGTGTGTGTGCAAGTTAGAGCACTAAGTGATGTGTGTGTGTGTGTGTGTGTGTAAGTTAGAGTGCTAAGTGATGTGTGTATGCCAGTTAGAGCACTGAGTAATGTGTATGTGCCAGTTAGAGCACTAAGTGATGTGTGTGTGTGTGTAAGTTAGAGTGCTAAGTGTGCTTCAGCCTGGTGATTTTAGGAGTTTGCAGGTGAAGTTAGTCTGACTTGTGGGAGGAGACACAGACGGGGTCAAAGTGCAGGAAGAGAGAAAAACGAGTCATGTGAATAGAGAAAGGAACACCCCCCAGGTTCCCAGAACCTTCAGATTGAGAAGGCAGTGAGCTGCCGTCGTCCGCTGGGCACCCAGTCCAGCCTCAGGAAGGAGACAGGAGCCTGTGCTACTGGGGGGCCGTGGGGGCCAGGGCCACGTGCAGCGTGGGCTACCTTCTGAGACAGAGGCAAACCCCCCGTGCTCTAGGATGGCAGTGCAGTCTTCTGAGTGAGTGCCCATGACCCTGGTGACAGGGAAGAGCAGGCACATGTGGGCACAGATGGCAAACGCAGGTGGGGGGGTGGGGAAGGCCCAAAGAGAGTAAGGCCGTCACACCTGGGCAGCGGGCTGTGGCAGGAGGGTTGCCCCCACCCACAGGCCAGTGTCTGTGGGAGGACCGGCTTTAGACCTGCCGGGCTTTCAGCTGCGAGTGTTTTGGAAGCAGGGTGCCAGTCCTCTCGAGGCTCCCCAGGGCAGAATCCGGCACTGACCATTCGGTTGGTAGGCATCCCCTTAGCTGTCCACAGCCCTCGAGGACTCCGTGCGCCTTCCAGGCCGTGTTTAACTGTCAAGGTGAGAGACCCTTGTGAGCTCTCTCTTCTCCTTGGGCGCAGACTGTGTTGGAGATGCAGTCTGTCCCCAACCCAGGTCCTGAGAGGCCCCAGCAGCACAGCTTCTGCAGGGGATGTGAGGGGCCAGTGGCCCAGAGACCTTGGGATGTGGAGACTATTGTCACCGCAGGGTACCCGAGCCCAGCGTACCCCATACAGATCCCAAAGCTCATGATTTTCTGCAGAGTGCCTGGAGGGCAGGGCATTGGTGGACTTTTTTTTTCCTAAAAAGACTGTCCTGGAGGTACAGATGTGTGCCTGCCATTGGCCTTGGGGAGACAGACTCAGAGGTGTTAGGTGCCTCTCCTAAGGTCACACAGGTCACGAGGCTCCTGAGTCCGCGCTCCCCGTTATCAAGAGCTTGTCCTGCCCTCTGCCTTGCTTGGCCTCTCTGATGGAGGCTGCAAACTCAGTTGCTTTTGAGGGCCAGGGCGACAAAGGTGAGCGCCTGTTGTGTGGGACAGTAGGGGTGGGAGGGCTGCTGGGAAGGGTCTGAGCCTGCAGCGTGCCGGCTTGCTTGGCCCTTTAGTTCGGCCTTCCCGAATGACAGCCGGCGTTTCAGACAGACACCGTTTAACCACCTGGTGAGCTCAGGGGTGACAGCTCCTGCTGCCTTGCCCTGGACAGCAGTTCAGTCCTCGTGTGCTCTCTGTCCTGCACTGCCTGAGAAGCTCGTGGCTGTGATGGAGACTTGTCCTGACTGTCATAGCCCCAAGGACCCTTGTGGATCATTTAATGTGACCACTTCCTGTTACACTTGAGGCCTCTAAGCTCAGATAAGGATAGCAGCTGACCCACAGACACACCACAGGCGCAGCACGGACACACAGCTGACCCCCGGACACACCGTGCCAGGCAGCTGGCAGTGGATCCAAGGGTGTCTGCCGGGCAGCAGAGAGACACTGCATGGCCACTGAGGGCCGGCGGGGACGGAGAAGCGGGAAGGGAACAGGTCATCTCGTGAAACACGTTCACTTTCCTCTCTGCCTGGCCATTTGCTGTGGGCATTACTACACGTAAGGTACTGGACCAAGTTGTTGATTCCTCAGAATAGCCCTCGGGGAAGCGTCTTCCGTACTCGCGCTGCTTCTTACGGGCAGAGCAGGCCTCATTCACGTTCTGGCTTTCGACTCCCAGCCCAGTGCTTGTGTACCGCAGTTAGGCGTTGGGTTGGACTGTCTTTATCCCTAGACTACAAAAAATACGTTAAAGAAAAACCCAAACCCGTGGACCTTGAGTCAGTCACCACTCCCAGGGTCACTACCAGCCAGAAGAGCCGTCCCTGCTGGTGGTGGGCGTGCTCTGCCGGGAGCCCCGCGTCTCTGGCCTGTGAGGAGCTCTCCCTCTCCCCAAAGGACAGGGCGTCTTCCTCCCCGGCCCTCTGAAGACCCAGCTGCTGTGGAGGGCTCCATCACTATGCAAATGAGCTGCACTGGATCTGCTCCCCGGAGGGCCTGGGGGCAGTGGAAGGACACGCGGCCTCCACAGCGAGGATCCTGGCCCAGGTCTCCCCAGCCGGGGGGAGGGGGTGGGGTGGGTGGGAGCAAGGCAGGGAGAGGCGGCAGGTGTGCTGGGGCCACACTGCCACCTCTGGGGAGGCTGCCAGGAGCCAGGGCTGGGGACCAGGGCTGGGGACCGGCGCTGGGGACGCGCTCGGCGCTGTCGCTCAAGATGGGACAGAGGCAGGTCGTTCCTTGTGGGTTTTCTCTTTGTGTGCTGGTCTCTTTTGTGACTCATCAGTAAGTAAATACAAGCTGAGGGAGTGATTTGTTCTAACAAGCTTATAAAATACTGGCATCGTCTGTGGGTTTAGTGGAGCGCTGATTGTAAACACTCCCCCATGCCTGCTCCTCTATGTCAAATTAATGTTCAGAATACAAACACTGGATCTCTGGGTCCCTTCCTGCCATCTCTTTGGAAGCTGGCGCGATGGGAAGGGGCAGCAGCAGGACTCTAGCCCGGATCAGGAGTGAGGAGAACTCACGGAGACGGCGGGGGTGCCAGGGAGGACACTAGGTGGTTGGTCTCTGTCCCTCGGGGCCATGGACCGACACTGGGTGGTTGATCTCTGTCCCTCAGGGTCATGGACAGGCACTGGGTGGTTGGTCTCTGGCCCCCAGGGCTGTGGACAGACACTAGGTGGTTGGTCTCTGTCCCCCAGGGCTGTGGACAGGCACTGGGTGGTTGGTCTCTGTCCCTGGGGGCCATGGGCAGGCACTGGGTGGTTGGTCTCTGGCCCCTAGGGCTGTGGACGGACACTGGGTGGTTGGTCTCTGGCCCCTAGGGCTGTGGACAGGCACTGGGTGGTTGGTCTCTGTCCCTCGGAGCCATGGACAGACACTGCGTAGTTGGGTCTGTGTCCCTAAGGGCCATGGGCAGACCCTGGGTGTTGAATCTCTGTCCCTCGGGGTCATGGACAGACACTGGGTGGTTGGTCTCTGGTCCCCAGGGCTGTGGACAGACACTAGGTGGTTGGACTCTGTCCCTCCGGGCTGTGGACAGACACTGGGTGGTTGGTCTCTGGCCCCCAGAGCTGTGGACAGGCCCTGCTGGTCAGCACCATTTATTGAGGCACTCTGCTGGCCCCAACGATGCCCCTGTGGGCCCTGCAGGAGCCCCCATGCTTCCAGCGAGAGGTGCTAAATACAGAGAAGGAGAAAGGTGGGGTTTTGGGGTGCAGAGAGCTCTGCTGCCCCCAGGGGCCTGAAGGGCCTTGTTTGGGCCCTGTTGGGAGGTTCTGGGTGACTGTGTCATCAGGGATGACATGTTGCTCAGCCCGGCCTTGCAGACACCTCACCCCAAGCAACTTGGGGACATCTAGATGGCGCTTGTGGCACCCTGGGGACAGCTAACTGCAGGAAGGGTCGTGACGACAGGAGTGACCGTTAGCTCCAGGGAGCCCGTGAACCCTCATGCAGTACCCAGAGGTAGGCCCCGTCATGGGCCCTGTTTCACACATGGGAGCGGGGACAAGGAAACCGGGGTCATTTGTCCGAGGCAGCAGGATCCGGGCCTGAGGCAGCAACTGTGTCCCTGATGCTCCACATGAGAGCTGGACACTCAGGGGAGCGAGCCAGGGGCTGGGCCTGGCTCTGGGGACAGCATGTGGTCTGGGGTGGGGCCACAAGGATGATCCTTGCTGTCCTGGGGGAAGCCGGTGGCCCTGTAGGTCCTGGAGCCCCCAGAGCAGGTGGGGCATCTGCAGCCCCAGTCTGAGCCCTTGTGTCTGCGACACTGTGGAGCCGGGGACCCCTCAGCCTGAATGTCCTGAGTCAGTGTCCAGAGCCACGCAGAGGGGCAGGGTGGAGGTGGGGGTGCCCGTTAGCAGGTCCTGAGTGCCCAGCAGGAAAGGGCGAGAGCACGGAGCTGTCCTCAGAGAATTCCTCAGCTTGTTCAGTCTGGCTGCAAGCGACAGGACCGTGGGTTGGCTTGAGCCAAGGGAAGGCTTTGTCCAGTGCCACCTGTTTACTCACAGGAGTCTGGGTCTGCTCGGGTGTCGGTGCTGGACAGCTCTGGGGGGTGGCTTTGGGCCTTCGCAGAACAGGGGCCGGGCTTGGAGGCTTGTCATCAGAGCTGTGTGGGGCCCTGTGGGAGAGAGACGCGTGGGGGCAGGAGGGACTGGGGGTCAAAGAAAGGCTGCCTGTGAGGTTAGGCAGGTGGGCCATCTTATGTGAGGGTGATGCCTTGGCCTGGAGAGCTGGGATTTGTCCTTGTCACCTGCTGCTGTGACAACATGCCAGAGCTGGTGGCTTGTAAGATTGCTAGCTAAAGTCAGCTCTTTGGCTGGCCACCCGCCCCTGGAATCTGTAGGGAAGGTGCTGCCTTCCGTCTCCGGTTTCTGGTCCTGGCCGCGAGACCTGTTGGGTTTGCATCCCGTGGACATAGCATTGCCTGCTCCTGCACCAGCCCCGCAGTGGGTTGTGGGTCAGACCACTGGGCCACAGGGCCTTTCGTGACCGCTCGTCAGGAGCTGGCTAGGCCCCTCTTCCTTGGCCTTAGTCTGGAAGCTCTGTCAAAACCCACCCAGCATCATGCCAGCTTCTGGTAGCCCGGCCATTCCTCACCTTCCGGACGTGGCTCCACGTGGCTGTCTTCCTCTTTTGTGAGGACACGACTCAGGTTGGATTAGGACCTTTCTTCTCCAGTGTGGCGGGTTAACTGATGGCCTACAGGGGAGAGGCATGGGCGTGGGGCGGGAGGGCAGAGGGCAAAGGGCGAGGTCCCCTGCACGGATGTGGTGTTTGCAGAGGCATTTGTGTGTCTAGGAAGATATCTGTTCCAGGAAGGGGGGTTGCTGGGCACCAACGCTGCTGTGTGATGGGCGTTATGCATGGGCCGTGGGCCTGGCACCGCCCACCCCTCATCCCACAACTGGCAGCGGTCTGCCCACCAAGCCTGCTGCCCTGTTTCCCGGGCTGGCAGCAGCCCATCTGCCTCCCACTCAGCACAGGCGGCCATCTCTCTCCAGGGCTAGGGGCGCCAGCGGCTGCCAGTTAATGCTGTCTCCTTAGGCTGTGGTGGGACCAGCCCGGACCTGAGGCTTCGGAGCCCTGCCAGGCAGGTGGACAGGAAAGCTGGCTGGGGCAGAAGCCAGCTATCCAGCCTCTGGGAGCTAGGCCGTGAGGTCTGGGCTGCCCAGAGGTAGCCGGTTCACCATCTGGTGCCTGGCTCCTGGACCTAACCCATCCCAGGTAACTGTCGGGGAGGTAGCCGAGGAGCTGAGCAAATCGACATGTTGATGCCAAGTGTAAGCTTGAGGGCTCACACGGACAGGGGCGTGAGGGGTAGGTGGACAGACGGGCAGAGTCAAGGAGGGTGGGGCAGACGGACAGCTGCCATCCAGTCAGCAGTGTGGCTCGTGGTGACCTTGGGGAGCAGAGAGCATGACGCTGCCTGGCCTGTCACAGTCCTCATGACCGCAGCGGGCTGTGCCCATCCATGTCCCTGAGGGTCCCCCTGGCCCTCAGTGGCCCTCTTCACCAAGCGTCAAGTTGTCCTCCAGCAGCTGATCCCTCCTGATGACGTGTCTGATGTCCCCTGTAAGATTCCTGTCTGCTCGCTTTCCAAACTGGGTATCCAGACCTTCCTTCCTAGTCTCAGTCGAGGGTCTGAGGAAACCCGTCCACCGTGAGTGACTCTGAAATGCCGGTGGACGCTGTGAGCATGGTAGCCACAGCCAAGCCACCAGTCGGACAGACGGACAGACAGGGTCAGGAGGAGAGACGCAGGAGCCTCAGCGACTCCCAGTCCTGTGTCGGCTGAGGGAGGAACAGACAGCAGGGGTGCTGGACTTGCCTGCTGGAGGCGACGTCTCGGCGGGCTTGCAGGGAGAGGAGAGTCCTGCCCAGGGACAAAGCCTGAGGAGGGGAGCGGGCTGGCAGGGCAGCAGGCCTGACGCTGGGCTGGCGCCGTGTCTCGTGGCTTCTGGGTGTCGGCCCCCAAACCAACCAGAGCTCATGTCTCTGACCCGATGGGGCTGAGCAGAACTTCCGTAAATCTTCGTGGAGGCAGATGGCCACACCTTCCTTCCAAGGGTCAGCCAGTGGGTTTGACTGCTGCCCTGCCCGTCAGCAGCCTAGTGCCTGACCACTGCACACCAGGGCTCCTTGGCATCAGTTGAGACACAGCCAGACGGGGTTGTAGTCATCGAGTCGGCGCTGGTGGACAGTGACCCTCCAGGGTGGAGCAGAGCTGCCCCGTGGCGACTCCCAGGGTGCCCCAGGGGTTGGAGCCGCCCACCTTTTGTAAGCAGACGTAGCTCATGACCACTGCCCACCGGGGTTCCCAGCGTCCGCTCAGTGCTTGGGTCGTCACTGGGATCGCGTGACTGTTGGGAAGGATGTCCCGTCAATTGAAATTTATGCATTTATTCCGTGCTGGCTTTGGAGTTCTCATTTTTCCTTCAGTTTCCATTTCACGTGGGTGGCAGTACTGGCCTGGTTCTTGGGGGGGTGGCCCGCAGAAGCTGATGAGAAAACCGCTGCCCACCCAGGCAGCATTGCAGGCCCAACTGACTTGCTGCGTGGCCGAGGCACCCCAGAGGGGAAGGGGTGAATGAGCTGAACCCCAGAGTCTGCCATTCTTCCCCCCACCCTGATAGCTGGGGACACCGCAGTGTTTCCTGAAGAGACATAGGGAGCCGAGGATACAGGTCACTCAGGCAGAAGGAGGTCAGTGCTGGCGTTAGCTGGGCTTCTAGACTGCAGAGACCGAGGGGTGCTGATCTGCCTCCCAGTCCAACGGATGTGACTCAGGTTCCATCCTTTGGGGGAACAGCACTCCTCTGGAACCCTTCTCTGCTCCCCATGTTCTGAACGGCCATGGTCAAGGTAACCACGTACTTAGGGAAGAGTTTAGGGTGATGTCCACCAGGCTGGATGTCTGAGAAGTCTCCCCCACAGGGCAGTAGAAGGCCAGTGCTAACAAGCCGGTGGAACCGGGTTTCCTTTGAAACACACACATCACAACTCAGGGAGCATTTATTAAGCACAGGCTGCATGCCAGACTAGAAGGGGCCTGGCGTTAGAGTAGTCCCTTGCCTGCTGACTGACAGGTTCGCAGTCCAACCCCGCCAGCCGCTCCGAGGGACAACGAGGTGGCAGTCTGCTGTGACTTGGGGAGTCTGCAGGCAGTTCTGCTCTTTGCTGCGGGGCCACCCCGAGTGGGAATCCACTCTGCAGCAGGCGGTGTGCATGTGCCAGGTGAGCTGCTGGCGGGGCAGCGTGGAACTCGTCCTCCCGTGTCGGGGACCCGGCGTGACCCCCAGTCACGGGACCCCCAGCACGGCCACCACCCACCTGTGACTGGAGGCCCACGTCGCCGTGACGCTGGCTGGTCTCCGTGGCCCTGTCACTGGAGGGGCACGTGTCGCCACGACACTTGCTGGTTTTAATGGCGCTCACAGACAAAGATGGGGAAGAAAGGGTTGACAGTCTGTTTCTGAAGATCACCCACTGAGAACCCCGTAGTCACAACAGTCCGATCTGCGGCCTCTCATGGGGGTGGGGCAGGACCTCAGGTCACCTGAGGTCACAGTGCAGCACCTGGAACCGAATGATGGGCTGTTCTGCTGTCCATATGGGTGACCCTCTGCCATGTTAGGTGCTTAGCATGCTGAACTTCTGAGCTGAATTCATTTCCACCTAGATGGCCACGTGTGGCTGGTACCGATCAGGCTGGGCGCCGGGGGCTGCAGATGCGCACTTTTCCAAACATCTCAGCGAGATTCCATCAGGACCGTCTAGCCCCATCGTACATTTTTCCTTAGGGGATTGCTCAGTGGCATCAATGCCTAATGTCCCACAAGCATGGTCAGAGGGGACTCCTAGGAAGTGACAAGAGTCAGTTTCCAGGTGGCAGGCCAGCCCTTCCTGCTTTCAGTATTCACAACAGCAGGGACAGTTCTGTGTCTGCCCACAGGGGGAGCTCTGAGAAGTGTTCCCACTTGCATCCTGAGTGTGCGTGTTGTGTGTGTGTGCATGGCTGCCTGGCTTTGGGGTGCACTACCGCTGCTCGTTCACCAAAAGGGCCCTTGGTTTGGGGACAGTGATGTTGGCCACAGAGAAGCCTGTTAGCAGTAGCAGGGTAGCGCATGTGCCCCTGCCAGGACCAGTGACAGTGCGGGCTTTGCAGCCTGCCTGTCGTGTTGGCGTGTATCGTTAGAGGCAGAGAATCTAAAGATGATGAGCACGAAGGATTTTTTGGAGTTGCCGTGCGTCAGCCACTGTGTGGGGGTTAAGGAAGGGTCAGCAGCTGGTCTCTACCGTGTGGGTCCTGATGGGCGGGCAGAAGGGTCTGATTTTCTGCAATGATTCATCGTTGGTCCTTTGCCGGGGGAAGGGGGCTGCTGGGGACTTCTCTGCAAGGATGTGTCGGGCCACAGAAGTCTCAAGTTCTAGAAGTTCGGAGGCCAACATCTCTGAAGTGGGGAGCTCTGAGACTTCTTAGAAGCGGCCACTCTCCTCCCTGTTGGTTGTGTCCTCTGTTACCCCCTCGCTCATCCTCCAGCTTTCACATCAACGGGGTGAGACCGTTAACTGCTGTCTCTTGATGACACATCTGTGGTCTGGTTTGAGGGTTTTTGTTTGCCAGAGACAACCAGCCACTGCATCTAGAAGGGACTGAAAGCTGGGGGCTGGGCCCTGGGAGTGTGGGGTTCCTGACTCTGAGGAGCCTTCACCATGCATCCCACCCAGACTGGCAGGCCTTTGAGGGTCTCGGTGAGTGCAGGCCTTTCAAGGCAGGCGGTTCCTGTGTGGCCCAGCTACAGGGAAGGGCTGGACCCAGCCTGGGGGTGGGGGGCACAAACATACTCCTGAGTCAGGCGGGCATCTCAGGCCCTGCTTTGGCCTCCTTCCAAGTTGCCTGAGGAGGCCTCAGAGAAGAGCAAGAAGGAGTGAGAACCTTGGCTCATGGGGCATCAGGGAGGCTGGAGAGTAAACTGACAGGGTCCAGACTAGGACACTGTGGCGAGCCTCACTGCTCAGAGGGTTTGCCTCCCCAGTGCGGGCATAGACGGGAACATCGGAGGTTCAGCTGTGGACCTCTCACCTTGCATGGAGAGACCTTGGGTTCTGTGGGGACCAGGGCACCTCATCTGCAGCCACCAGCTGTCAGTGGGGCTTTCGTGCTGCTGCGATATGGAGCAGGTTCCTGCGGAGCTCCCAGACAGAGATAGTGGGAGGACGGGGTCGGCAGAAGGACAGGGTCGGCGGGAGGACGGGGTCGGTGGGAGGACGGGGTCGGCGGGAGGACGGGGACGGCGGGAGGACGGGGACGGCGGGAGGACGGGGACGGCGGGAGGACGGGGATGGCGGGAGGACGGGGTCGGCGGGAGGACGAGGATGGCGGGAGGACAGGGCCGGTGACGGACCTTCCTGTAGTCAGCCACTGGACCTGTGGGTCGCATTGTGCAGTCCACAGTCAATCTTGGGGATAGCACACGACAAGGCAGGCTTTTGTCCCCTCATGCGTAGTGTCACCATGAGTCAGTGTGGCTCAACTAGAGCTGCCAGTGACAGCAGGGGGACGGGTACAAGGCAGCTGACACAGATGTTTCAGAGCTGGAGACAGCAGGTGACGCCCACCATGTTCCGGATACCTGGGTCTGAGGTAGAGACAGGGACATCCCCAAATGGCCTGGTTCCTAGATCCCCGCCCCCGCTTCTGGAAGGATCTCCCCTGGATGAAATAAGGATGAGCAGGGAGCAGTCGGCACACTGTCCTGTTTGCTGTGACAGGAGGCCTCTGGGTGTTTACCTGGGATTGGTCTCTAAATGGCCCCCGGATGGGACTCACCTGTTGGGGTTTTGGAGGAGGGGGGACAAGGACTTCTAAATTGGGCTAGCGGCATCCTGGGGACAGGCTTGCCAATGGCTGTTCTTCTGTAAGTCCCCAGGGGAAGGGTGATGGTGGCCATGCCCATGGCCTTCCCACCTGTGCTGTCCTTCCTCTCGGCCTTCCTTCTCAAAATGCCATCTCTGCACCGAGCATCTCTGGTGGTTCTCTTGGCTTGGGACACAATTCTGGCAGATGGGAGACCCACTGGTGTTTGAAACAAGGCAAGGCAACTCGGGGGCAGGACAGGCCGGAGCCACATAGAGGCTTGGCTGGGACTGGAGAAGACCGGGAGCCTGTCCCTTAGTGGGCGTGAGCTGGCCGCGAGTTCTGAGAGGACCCAGCGCTGCCCACACATGGGCGACAGGGTCAGGAAACAGCTGAGTCTTGGTGCCGGTCTGGGACTTCACCCTCCCCCCTCTGCCACGCGTGTCAGTCTTTGTTTGCACGCCTGACGTGGGTGTACGGTGGCGGTGGTGGTGTGGTCACGGGGGTGTTTGTGGGTACCTCAACAAATAAGTATAAATAGTTTTCTTTCTGATATGTGACCGGATTATTTTCCGGTTGATTTCAAGCCTTGGCCCCAAGTGGCCCACAGATCAAAAAAAGATAAGGGTCAGTTACAAGGTTGAGCTCATTCTCCGTTGCCATGGTGACTGACCTCAGGCAACCCTCAGAGGACTCCACCCAGCTCCCCAGGCAACATTTTCACGCCCAGGCCATCAATCCCAAGCCTTTCCAAACTCAGCCTGCCTAATTGTCGGGGTTCTGTTTTGAAGAGGCTCTAATCCCCCGCAGGCCCCGGTTTTGGCGGCCAGAGCTCATTTATAAGCTGTTTTGAAACACGGGGGACCAGGAGCTGGGTCCCTCCTGGCCAGAGAGGCCTAGAAAGGTAGCCCTGGGAGTGGGGGTTGGTGAGAGGAAGGCACTGCCCCTCCTCCAGGAGAAATTAGGGAAATGGGAGCCCAGAGTCGGGGGGTGGGGGTGGGGTCACCTTCTAGCAAAGGTGAGCTTCTCTGAGTGGGGGCAGGGGCCGACCTGCCCAGAGCACCCTAGCATTCAGGGCTGGAGCAGCGGCCATGTGGGTGGCTTGGGGGACTGCTAGCTATGCCCGGAGTCTCTAGCAGCCCCTCCAGAGGCACCCCACGTCACCCCCACCTGATGGCACTAACAGTCAGTTTCACACTGTTAGTTGCTAGCTCCTCCATCTTCTGTAAAGTGTGAAAATCAAATAACTTTGGGAAACTGTCCACTGTCCTCAAGGCCCAGAACATTCAGTCTTGGTAGAGGCAACGTGGTGCTGGTAAAAACCGCTTCCTGACGACCAGCTCCTTTTGTAGAAGTTTCCACGCATCTGCAGATCACTGGGGACTTTTAGAGACTCAGGCTGTGATTCTGCAGGTCTAGGGCAGGGCCCAGGAGTCTGCGTTTCCACCGAGCTCCCCAGTGACACTTCAGCTGCAGGTCCCCGGCTCACACTCCGGGCAGCCGGATGCAGACGCCAGGAGCTACCCCAGCCTGGGGCCCTGGGGCTCAGCCCCTGCCCCCAGCAGACTGTCTGCTTCTTCCCTGGCCCCAAGTGAGACTGCCCTCGTGCTGGTTTCTCTCGGGGACTTGTCACCCTCACCCTGTCTCCCTCACCCTGGCTTGATGCATGTCCTCTAATGACAAATCGGCGGGTGACAAAGCACCAGGGTGTCAGGACCTTCCCTCTTCTTTTGGCACAGGAAACAGAGCGCTGTGGTCCCCTGGGCCCAAGTCTCTATTTCCCACCCTGTTCTCATGGGCAGTTATTCATGGAGAGGGTGTCAGGGGCTTTCCTGGGTCACCGCCTCCCCTGTCACCCTCTGGTCTTGTCCTTTGTTTGGAGAAATGCCAAGCCGTCTGCTCCTTTCCTTCCCGATCTCCACGAGGGTGCGGGTCTGCTGGCCACGTCTGAGCCAGGCCTCCACCTGCCCCATCACCAGGGCTGGTGCAAGGGGTGGTCGTGCGGTGGCGTTAGGTGCCGTTGAGTCTGTTCCTACCCGTGATGACCCTGTGAGCAACAGAAGGAAGCCCGCCTGGCCCTCAGCCATGCCCGCAGTCATTTTTATGGGAAGCCCACGCTGCAGCCCGCATCCGTCTCTCTTGTGGAGGGTCTTCCTCTTCTTTACTGACTCTCTACTGTCCAGCATGATGTTTTTTTCAGGTCTTTCAGCTTGAGAAATGCAGAATGTGTTCTTCCCTCTGGTTTTCCACTTCCGGCTCTTTGCACATGTCTCCGGGGGTGGATCCCTCCTGACGATGCGCCCGAAATATGTAACATGCAGTCTTGCCATCCTCACTGCCCAGGAGCACTCTGGTTGGACTTCCTCCAGACCAGATCCGTTGGTTCTTTCGTTGGTCCATGGTACATTCAGTGTTCTCCAGCACCACAACTCAGAGGTGTCAGTTCTTTTGTCTTCCTTATTCATTGTCCAGCTTTTGCATGCGTGGGGGAGACTGAAAATACCACGATGTGGGTCAGGCCCACCTTAGTTTTCCAGGCGATGTCTTTACTCTTCAACCCTTCAAAAAGGTCCTTGACAGCAGATTTTCCCAGTGCGATGTATCTTTGGATTTCCTGACTGCTCCTTCCTTGGATATCAATTGTGGGACCATGCAAAACGAAATCCTTGACAACCTCTGTCTTGTTTCCATTTATCACAATGTTGCATACTGGTCCAGTTGTGAGGATTTTTATTTTCTTGATGCTGAGGTACAGCCCATACTGAGCTGTGGTCTGTGATCATCATCAGTGAGTGTTTCAAATCCTCTTCATTTCCAGCAAGCACAGTTGTGCCATCTGTACAACACAGGTTGTTAATGAGTCTTCCTCTAATCCTGATGCCTGATTCTTCTTCACAGAGCCCAGCTTCTCGGGTTATTTGCTCAGCATACAGATTGAAAAGGTCTGGTGAAAGGACACAACCCTGACTCACACCTTTCCAGGCTTTAAACCACGCAGTGTCCCCTTGTTCTGTTTGCACCGCTGCGTCTCGATTCCTGTACAGATCTCTCATGAGCACAATTAAGTGTTCAGGAATTCCCGTTCTCCACAAGGTTATTCATAATTTGTTATTATACACAAAGAGTTAAATGTCTATGCATAGTCAGTGAAACACAAGTAAACATCTTTCTGGTGTTCTCTGCTTTCAGCCAAGAGCCATCTGACCTCATGATGCTATCCCTGGTTCCACGTCCTCTTCTGAATCCAACTGGAATTTCTGGCAGCTCCTGTCAGTGTACTGTTGCAGCCACTTCTGAATGATCTTGAGCCAAATTTTACTAGTGTGTGACATCAGTGATATTATTTGGTAATTTCCACATTCGGTTGGATCACCTTTCTTTGGAATGAGCCTAAATTTGGATCTCTTCCAGTCAGGTGGCCAGGGAGCTGCCCTCCAAATTTCTTGGCACAGACGAGTGAGCACTTCCAGCGCTGCATCTGCTTGTTGAAATACCTCAACTGATACTCCATCAACTCCCGGAGCCTTGTTTTCTGCCAGTGTGCCAGTGCAGCCTGGACTTCTTCCTTCAGTACCATTGGTTCCTGATCGTGTGCTCCCTCTTCACACGGCTGAACACGGACCCGTGCTTTCTGGTGTAACGACTCTGCGTATTCTGTCCATCTTCTTTTGATGCTCCCTGAGTCGTTTCATATTTGCCCTGTAGAATCCTTCACTATTGCAACTCGAGGCTTAAAGTTTTTTTTCAGGTCTTTCAGCTTGAGAAATGCAGAATGTGTTCTTCCCTCTGGTTTTCCACTTCCGGTTCTTTGCACATGTCATTCTAACACTTGATTTTGTCGTCTTGAGCCGCCCTTTGAAACCCTCTGTTTAGGTCTGTGACTTCACCATTCCCTCCTTTTGCTTTAGCTGCTTGATGTTCAAGAGCAAGTTTCAGCGTCTCTTCTCACATCCATTTTGGTCTTTTCTTTCTTTCATGTCTTTTTAGGGATCTCTGGCTTTCTTCCTATGTCACATCTTTGATGTCATTCCACGACTTGTCTGATGGTCGGTCGTTAGTGTTGAATGCTTCCAATCTGTTCTCCAGACGGTCTCTACACTCAGGTGGGATATACTCAAGGTCACGCCTCGGCTCTCGTGGACTCATTCCAACTGTCTGTAGCTTCAATTGGCACTTGCCCGTGAGCCGCTGACAGTCTCTGCTGCAGGCAGCACCTGGCCTTGTTCTGACCGCCGGTGTGGAGCTTCTCCATCGTCTTTCTCCGCAAGCGTAGTCGATTTGGTTCCCGGGTGATCCAGGTGGTGAGGCCCAGGTGCGCAGTCGCCGTCTGTGCTGGTGAGACACAGCGTTTCAGTGAAGATGTCGCTGGTCTTGCAGAATTCCGTCATACCATTTCTGCCATTGCTTTTGTCACAGTGGCTGTATTTTGCGATTACGGATCCTTCTTCTTTGCCTCCAGCTTTTGCATTCTGATCACCAATAATTATTGGTGCATCCTGACTGCACATTCCTTTCCGCCTGTATCAGGCTGCAGCAGCTAGTAATAAATCTTCAGTCTCTTCGTCTCTGGCCTTAGTGGTTGGTGTGTAATCTGAATAAGAGTTGTATTAACTGGACATCCCTGTGGGCATGTGGATGTTATCCTGTCACTGACAGCGTTGGACTTCAGGACACATCTCAAAATGTTCTCTTTGATGATGAACCCCGTGCTGTTTCTCTTTAAATTGTCATTCCTGACACAGTAGACCATGTCACTGTCTGATTCAGAGTGGCCAATCCCAGTGCATTTCAGCTCATTGACGCCTAGCGTATCAATGTTGATGCGTTGCTTTTCCTTTTGACGATTTCCAATTTTGCCAGGTTCGTACCTTGTGCATTCCATGTTCCGATTATTAGTGGATGTTTGCAGCTGTTTCTTCTCATTTTGAGTCATGCCACATCAGCAAATGAAGGTCCCGAAAGCTTGACTCCACCCACATCATTAAGGGGGCTCTACTTCCAGGAAGCTGTTCCCCAGTCATCTTCTGAGTCCCTTCCAACTTGGGGGGGGGGCTCCCTTTCCGTCACTACAGCTGACAGTGTTCTGTTGCTATTCATAAGGTTTGCCCTGCTAATTCTTAGAGGTAAACTGTCGGGCCCTCCTTCCTAGTCTGTCTGAGTCTGGAAGCTCAGCTGATAGCCATCCACCGTGAGTGACCCTGCTGGTACCTGAATACCAATGGCCTAGCTTCCGGGGTCGCGGCAACACACAAGCCCCCACCGTGTGACACTCTTGGGGGGCCATGGGGGGCGCTGGTATAGAACTGAAGTCTGTCCAAGTTCTCTACCAGGAGTGGCAGCAGAGGGACTTCAGCTGTGTCCAGCAGCCTCTGTGTTCTCTTGCATCCCCTCCTCTGTCCTGGGGTCACTGCCCCATGCTGTCAGACCAGGAGACTGCCTGCTTCCCTCACTAGGGGAGTGCTCCCAGCCCTCACACCACCCCAGGTGGAGTGAGCACAGGGGCCCTCTGTGCCGGAGGTGAGGGGTGGAGTCTGGGTCTCTCCTCCCTCCTTCCCACCTGTGTTTTTGGACACTCAGGGGTAGAGGGCAGCTTGCTTGTCTCAGGCCCTGTGGGCATGTCTCGGGCCCTGTGGGCGTGTGTCAGGTCCTGTGGGTGAGTCTTCGGTCCCAGGGGCTTGTTCTATAAATGGAGAGGGCTGCTAGCGGTGGTGGCTGGTGAGCCATCACCCGCCCAGCTCTGCCACTCCCCTGCAGGGGCCCTCCTCTGAGTGCCGCATCCTATGTGTCAGGTGGAAGCCCCTCCGTGACGCACACTCCTGTGGCAGGCTGCTCCCCAAGGACCCTAACAGCAAATTACGGGAGACGAGAGTGGGCTTTACAAACCCTCAGTGTGGTGATTGCAGCGTGGTGATGGGGGGCGGGCCCTATGTATAGGCCCTGGAAGTTGCCAGCACCTCCACATCCCAAGCATTGTCCTAAGTGGCTTATATCCGCCGTTTTCTCTTTATTGAGCACTTACTATGTGCTGGGCCCTCTTCTCAGTGTGAGTGATGTAACAGGCAGCACAGCAGCCCTTGTGAAGTTCGCATTGCTCTGTGTGTGTGTGTGTGTGTGTGTGTGTGTGTGTGTGTGTGTGAAAGAGAGAGAGAGAGAGAGAGTTAAGTAACTAGCTTTGTCACGTGCCACCAAAGACCTGTTGCCGTTAAGTCCGTTCCAACTCACGACGACCCTGCAGGACACCGCAGAACCGGAGGGCCCCCAGGGGGCGGACGGCAGGCTGGACACCGGAGGGCCCCTGGGGGGCGGATGGCCGGCTGGGACTGCTGACTCCTGTGGCAGGCTGGGTGGGGTACGTCCTTGGGAGCAGAAGGAAGGGTTCCTGGGTGACACACCTAGGTAAGGGCTCCCTCGACCACCAGCTGAATCTTGGTGGTTAGGCCTCCCGGGAGACCCTTGGAAGAAAGGTCTCGCCATCTTCCCTGTGGAGCAGTCCCACGTCGCAGACAGGGGGCTGCCCAAGTCTCAACCACCCCAACAGCACCTAGAAGCGGGGCTCTGGCTGAGATGGAGGCATGTGCTGTGTTAGCCGGGGTGTCCGCTTTCTGAGGGGGTCGTTTGAGCAGACTTGAGTGCGGTGCTGGGAGGGGTGATGAGATGGCCGGGGCGGGGACGAGGGCAGCAAGCACCCCTGTCCTGGGGCAGAAGGGGCCTGCCTGGCTGCTACCCTCTCCCTGTCCCAGAGGAGAGTAGGACACTCAGAGCAGGTAAGTAGCACTCCTGGGTGTTCGGAGGGTGACTGATGGAATGGGTTCTCACAGCCAGGTGCCCCTGGTTCTGACTTCCAGCTCTCGGTGGCTGCTCCCCGAAGCCAGACGGTTAATTAGCCACCCCATTGGCACAAGATGCAGAAGCTGGTTTTCCCCCGGAGGGGTCCTTGCCTGTGTCGTACCACCCCAGGCCAGCAGCCCAGAGTGGGGTCCCTGCTAGAGAGTGTCCTGGCAGGGCACCCCTGTGTGGGGTCGGGCCGCGCCCAAGGCCGCCGAGCGGAGAGTGGTGCCCTGCCCACTCCCTGTGGCCCACTGTTCACCGGCCCGGGCAGCAAACTGGGTCCTCAGAACATGTGCCCGGGCACGCCTTTGACCTTGGCGGGGCCGACCTGAGCCTCACCTTCAGGATTCCGATAATCAGCCCGCTCTCCCCCTGACTTCCCCCAAGACCTGTGTGGAAATAAGCGTGTGTCTGCCAGGGATCAGGTGCTCCTGGCGACGAAAGGCGGTGCTGCGGACAGCACGGGCGCCGTCCCCTCTGCACGCCGCTGGTCCACAGAGCGCCCGCTCCCCGCCGGGCCGCCAGTGCCTCGTTCAGGGGTTCCAGCCAGCTGGGTTTTGAGCAAAAGCACATCCTGTTATTTTTTTGAGAAATGAAGTGCCAAATTAACACTCATTATTCCTTCTCACAGTGAAAAAGAGGGGGAGGGGCCCTGGGATTTTTGTGCTCACCCCACCGTGTGGCAGTTTGGGTTTTTATTTTCCCAATTTTTTTTTTTTTTTAGTATAATAAATCAACAGATTCTGCCATGCCAGCCCTGACTTACGGAGACCAAGAGGCAGGCTCTGGCATAGCAAGCTGTGTCCCCTTACACGTGAGCGAGGCCACGTGATTCACATGAGTTACGGGGTCTCTCTTGTGGACGCCTGTCATATGCTATATATATATATATTTAAAAAAAAAAAGCAGAAAGGAGGCAGTGCGATTGTGCACCCTAACTCACACAGCTGCCGGCGCTGTGCCAGGGCAGAGGGTACCTATCACCAGACACGTCTGTCCTTCTGCCCCGAGTTGTCCCCGAGCACCCCATGATCCCATAGAATTCAGGAAAGTCACTCCCAGAGGGCCCCACTCTCTGCGGACCTGGCGTCTGTGGCCAGAACGCGCGGCTGTCAGCGTCAGCAGAGGGTGACGGTGGTGGCAGAGTCTGTTGGCATCCGCAGGCGTGCTCAGAGTGGGTCACAGGCCCACCAAGGCCTGTTTGTCACTCTAACTAGGGCAGCCCCGCCCGCCCTCATGCTCTTGGCCCTCCCCCTCCGCCAGAAGATTTTACAGGCAGAGGTATACACAATGAGCGCCCGGTGGAGCCCCTGGGAGCCCCTCCAGTAGGAAAAGGCCTTGCCATTCAGAAAGGAGATTTGCAAATCAAAAGGTCTGGCCTCCAGGGGAGGGAGGGCCATCCCAGACCTGCGGGAGCCCCGGGCCTTATTATTTTCACCCCACCTTTTATTTTGGCCTCTTATTCTTCCTCTCCCCTGTTCACAGACCTGACTCTGGGGGTGTGGAGTGGGGTTGGGCCTTCTGTGGGGCTCTTGATCTAATTTCCCGCAGCCTTACATCGACCCTGGTTTGGGGCTTAGTGGCAGTTGGGCAGGCCGGGAACTGCTCACAGGGCCCCCTTGGCCGTGCAGACATTCATGATCCTGGGTGCTGGGCCTAGTGGCGTCTGCGAGTCAGCAGGGACCGTCTGATGAATTGCTGGGCACTCGGAGAACGGAAAGGGACTGGCAGGCGTGATTTCTCTGATTCATAAGTTGCAGGCGTCTTCTTTGTCCTCTTGGTGTTTGTGTGTCAGGCAGCATGTCTCCATTCACAGCTGTGTGCTCACAGGCCCCTGCCCAGCAGAGAGCAGCCCACCCCTTTGTGCCAGCTCAGCCCCGTGAGCCAGCTCTGGGCTTCTCTCGTCCTGGGTCCTCTTCTTTTGTGGGCCCAGGCCAGGCGGGTGCTTTGGGGGCTGGAGAAGGAGAAAGCATCCTCTGTGCCCCAGGCTCAGGTGCCAGCGTCAGAAACAAGCACAGGCTGTGGTTAGGGAGGCCAGGTAGAGCCAGAATTGCTGTGTGATGGGGGGATCACACGTGTGCTGGTGGATCACACATGTGCTGGAGGGATCATGTGTGTGCTGGGGATCACATGTGTTCTGGCGGATCACATGTGTGCTAGGGGATGCCATGTGTGCTGGGGGGTCATGAGTGTGCTAGGAATCACATGTGTGCTGGGGAATCTGTGTATGTTGGAGGAATCACACGTATACTGGAGGGATCTGTGTGTTAGAGGAATCACACATGTGCTGAACATAACTTCTGTGTGCAAGGAAGGATCACCTGTGTGCTGTAGGGATCAAGGAAGGCTGCCTGGAGGTGGTGTGCAGGTAGAAACACACACACCCAAACATGTGACCTTAGCAAGTGGCCTGATCTCTCTGAATCTGTTTCTAAGAACACAGTTGGCCCAGTACAGAGTTGGTCCTTCCCTTCAGACACGACGAGAGGGCTCTGCTGGGGCAGATGGCAGAACACTCAGCGGCCAACCACCAGCGGGGTGGGTCCAGGCCCCCAGAGGCACTGCAGGAGAAGTGCCGGTGGCTGGCTGCTGTACGATGACAACTGAGAGAGCCATCCAGCTGGCTCTGCTCGGTCACATGAGGTCCCTGTGAGTGGGCATGGGCTGTCCTACCCGGCGACATCAATGCTGACATGCCTGTCAGTCCCTGTTACCACACCCTCTGCTCATTAGGGTCAAAGGGGGTCCGCACCCTCACCGGGAGGGGGCGTCTCATGCAATGGGGGGGGTCTCCCTGTTCCCTGCATCCCTCCTTTGCTGCCGTGTCCTCTGCAGCAGGCACTGGGAAGGGTCGTTTGTGGTATGTGTGTGTTGGGGGTCTCTGGGGCAGCCCCCCACCTTGTGGGCCATCTCTAATTATGCTCAGAGGCTACTCAGGGGAGGTGGCGAACGTGCGTGGGCCTGTGAGGCTGGCGTGTTGAGCCCGCCCCGCGTCCCCAAACTTGTCAATGAGCTGCTTTTCCGGGAGTACAGGAAGGCGTGCTCCAGTCTCTCTGCCGGGTGCGCGTGGCCTACTTGTGGGGCTCCAGGGGCGCGGTGAACACCCGGCAGATCCCAGCCAGTGGGCTATGTGGGGCAGGCCCACCTGCGTGCGCACGTGTGTGTGCACCTCTGTGGTGTGGTGCCCGGGGGCGTGGGGAGCGCCTGCTGTCCCTGCCAGCCCCTGCCAGGGCCTGGGGACCCAGGGATGCGCCAGCAGCCTCAGCCATCTGTGTTCATGTCTTGCCACCGGCAGAGCCCCTCTGCTCCCTGATTCTTGCCTTTGAGGGCAAATCTGAGCACCTGGTGCCTTTTGTGAGGCTGGTTCCCTGGGGGAGCCCGGGGTAGTAGTGTCCTTGGCTGCCCCAGAGGACACTCTGGCCAGGGCAAGGTGACTGGCGGAGAGCCCTCTGTGAGCACTTGCCACAACCCGGGATGGCCTGCTTGGCCCTCGTGGCAGCTCCTGGAGGAAAACCGGGTGCCTCAGAAGGAGGAGTCTGCACAGGGAGGCTGTGTCCTCAGCCCGAGATGGACAGTGCGTGGCAGAGCTGGGATTCCAACCCAGGGACAAGACCGTCGAGCTGGGTAGCTCCCTACCTGCCATGCTGACCGCAGGGCCACACGGCTGTGGGCACTGCCCACGGTCCTCCTGCCCAGGAAACAGGGATGCAGACTGTCCTTGCACTGAGGAACATCCCAGGTCAGCTGACTGCCAGTGTGAGTGCCACCCTCGGCTCTGTGAGGCACACTAGCACAGCACGCTTCTTCCTGGGAACCTGTGATGAAGGTCTGGGGACATGGGTGCCCCCAGGTGGGCGAGCAGAGCTCTGTTCTGGTCGGGAGGCAGGGGACTTCATCCATCGCCTGTCATCCACCGGGCAGGCTGTCTGTAACTGCTCAGTGGTGATGTTCCCGGTGGCCACCCATCACACAGGAGGGAAGTGCCCAGGTGCCCAGTGGTCCCAAGGCCCTTGGTGCACCAGGCACCTGTCGGGTGTGTCTCCACCCTCTCTGGCCCTCTGGGCTTGGCCACGTGGGCCCAGCTTGAGGCACTTTGTCCTCGCCCCAGGGACTGGTGTCACCCGTGATCTTGTGTCGTGCTTTGGTGGCTCATGTGTGTCCGTGCTGCCACCCTCCTGGGATGTGGCCCAGAGCATCATCGGTGTCCTCCCGCGGAGCCCCCAGCTCACAGCAGAGCGGCCAGCACATGTAGCTGCCACATGCTGCATGTACAGTGACACCGCACCCTGCCCGTCCTGTGTCATGCCCACGATGGGGTGCAGGTCTGACCGTTGTGAACCACAGGGGTTTCCATGGCCGATTTTCGGAGGTAGACAGCCAGGGCTTTCTTCCTGGTCTTGGTCCCCGAGTTCCTTTGACACTGTCCAGCATCCCGGTGACACACCCGCCTCCGCTGACGATGGCGTGGCCATGCTTCTGAGGCACTGCCGAGGAACAGAACCCGGTTCTCCCATTCTTCGACAGAACCACCCAAGCCCCTGCTGTAGAGGTGGGGGTGAGGGGTATTCACTGAACAGTAAATGCTGAACGGACTTTGAAGTGCCGCCCCCCACAGTGACCTGCTGTTGTAGGAGACGTGACAGCAAAGTGTGCCTTCAAGAGCCAGATCGCTGGGGGCGGCCCAGCGGGGCCTGTGAGCCTCCAGGGGGTGGGCCTGGGGGCCGCCGCCCCCTCTCCAGTCCCACTTGCAGCGTGCCTGTCAAGGGGGCGCGGCGGGCTCGCTGACCGCGGCGTAGGGGGCGGGGCATAGGGGCGGGGCGGGCCCGCTGACCGCGGTGGAGGGGGCGGGGCGTAGGGGCGGGGCGGGCCCGCTGACCGCGGTGGAGGGGGCGGGGCGTAGGGGCGGGGCGGGCCCGCTGACCGCGGTGGAGGGGGCGGGGCGTAGGGGGCGGGGCGTAGGGGGCGCGGCGGGCTCGCTGACCGCGGCGTAGGGGGCGGGGCGTAGGGGCGGGGCGGGCCCGCTGACCGCGGTGGAGGGGGCGGGGCGTAGGGGCGGGGCGGGCCCGCTGACCGCGGTGGAGGGGGCGGGGCGGGTCCCCGCTGACCGCGGTGTCTCCCTTGCAGAGGAGGGCATCAACCACGAGTGCAAGTTGTGCAACCAGACCTTCGACTCGCCAGCTAAGCTCCTTTGCCACCTCATCGAGCACAGCTTCGAAGGCATGGGCGGCACCTTCAAGTGCCCCGTGTGCTTCACAGGTACGCACCACCTGTGCCGGCAGGGCCCCCCAAACGGGGGAGGCCAGGCCGGGGGCCCAGTCCGTCCATCCCTCTGCCCAACATAGCCCCCTCCCCTTTCCTTTGTGGGCAAGACGTGACCCGGGGGGCCAAGAGGCCCATCACCTGCCCCCACTCCACAGAGCCGACCCCGGGCCCCATTCAGCACTCTGGCTTCTCCTGGGAGATGGTGGGTGGCATCTTTCTCTAACCTCTTCTAAGAAACAGTGGGTGACACCCTTCCCTGGCCCTGCTTCCAGCATAGGATGACTGGAGGTCTTCCCTCCAGTCCAGCCTGGGCCCCTACCACCTTTATATAGGGGGGTTCACGTTTGCCTCTGGAGCTGGGGACTCTGTGCAGCCCCACGTTCCTGGCCCCGGGCACAGTGACCCACTTCCTGTCCCAGAGCTCTATGCCTGCCTGCTGCAGGCTGGAGAGGGCAAGGCCAGCTCTGCTAGCCAAGTCCCCAGCCCCAGCCCCAGGCTGGCTGCCCGCCCGGGTGAGCGGCTGTCCCAGCCCAAGGCGAGTCTCAGGGGCTCAGCGGCCCCTCCTGCTGCCCAGATGGCAGCCGGTGTGCGTGGAGGCGCCTGGCCTCCCCCTGCCTCCCTGACATCTGCCATCTGCCGAGGCGGGGAGACCCCCCTGGGGAGGGTGCCTGGCAAGAGGGGATCTCTGAAGTGCTCACCTCCCAGACGCACCGCTGCTTCGGGGCACCCCCTGTGTGCACCTGGCCTGGCTCTCCTGGCTCCTGCCAGCGTGCAGCCGGGACCTGCTTCTTGCTGGGCACGGGAGGGGACTGTGCTGTGCTGGACCCTCGCACGCTCCTCTGGGGTGCCCCTTCCCCTGCACAGATGGGAGCCCCTGCCCATCTGTGAGCATCACACCCTGTGGGCCGCCAGGTGTGTGGGATGGGGACATGGCCCCTGTGTGGGGCCCAAGGACGCAGACAGCAGCCCCAGCAGCAACAGAGCACGTGTGCTCCGAGCTCCTTCCCGCCCCAGACATGGTACTGAGCTCATCGAGTGCAAACCTCCACTCTGCCATCTGCTCGTGGTGGAAGCTTCAATGAGTCTCGTAACATCCCGGTGCCTCAGCTTTCCCTTTTGTAAAATGGGACAGACCTGTGCTGTGTTTGAGGAGCCCACAGTGGAAGGAACCTGGCAGAGACAGTGGGGCTGCCGGCAGCTGGCGCTCCTGAGCCCCTGAGCGTGCAGAAGGTTAATGCACTCAGCCCCCAGCTGAGAGGTCGGAGGTGTTGAGTCCCCCTAGGGGTACCTCAGAACCAAGGCCTGGTGACCACCGTCTAAGAATCAGCCACTGAAACTCCCATGGAGCGCAGTCCTCCTGTCACACACAGCAGTCACTCTTGAGTCGGAGTCAGACCGATTCAGCGTTCGTTGGGTTCATCAAGGAGCCTTAGTGGCACAATAGTTAAGCGCTCAGTGGCTAACCACCAAGTCAGCCACTCCTGGGGAAAGAGAGATGGCAGCTGTGCCATCTCTCTTGACAGCCTTGGGGACACTGGGACAGTTTCCTTCTGTCCTGTAGGGCTCCTGTAAGCTGGTGTCAGCTTGACGGCAGTGGGTTTGGTTCGGTTTTGGGGTAAGGATTAACCCGTATGATCCTCTAGCCACCTGGTGTGGTACGTACGTGAATGGTCCCCATTTTCCAGATGAGAAGACAGAAGCACAGAGTTTAAGCAACTTGCCTGATGCTACACATCACTCGGGTGGAGGGCAGCAAGTGTGTAGCTCCAGGGCTGCCTCTCGTAGGTGCTGACGACACCCCTGTAGCTGCTGTGTGTCTGGCTGTGCGGCGCCCAGGCGGGCCGGGCTGACGGCTGTCTCTCTGTCCGTCTGTCAGTCTTTGTCCAGGCGAACAAGCTGCAGCAGCACATCTTTGCCGTGCACGGGCAGGAGGACAAGATCTACGACTGTGCACAGTGTCCGCAGAAGTTCTTCTTTCAGACGGAGCTGCAGGTGAGCAGGCGACCGGTCTCATTCCTGGGTTCCCCTGCCGTGGGCCACCACTGGAAAGGTGGCCGCCAGTGGACTTAGGAGCTCCAGAGCTGGGCCCTCGTGGCTGGCTGGCACAGGACGTCAGTCTCCTGCTGTTGGCTGGGGGTGGTAGGAGGGTCGGGGGCAGGTGTCAGAGGCATCCGCAGGAGCACCTCCATGACAGCTCCCTTCTGTCTTGAGGGCTCCGTCCCCGCCTAAGCTGTGAGGTTCTGTGGCAGGGCCACATGGTCTGTGGGTGGGTCCTGGGATTATGGGGGGCCAGAAGCTAGGTCTGGAGTCTCAGAAACTCCTGCTTGGCCAGAAATGCCAGTAAAGTGAGGACTATGGGTGTCTGACTGGCCCCAACCTGGAGGAAAGGGCACCTGGTCACAGGTCCTGAGACAGGGGCCCCTTAGGGGACACTGGGAACACTGCCTTGAGTGGCCTCCTCAGATCCTCCTCCAGGATCCACAGTGGCCAGGCGGTCCCCGGGGAAGCCGTGAGGTGGTTGTCCCTAGACACATCGGTCATACTCCTTGTCCCAGGGGTCCCGTCTCACCTGCTGAAGGTTTTCTGAGGCCCAGGAGCTGCCCTGTGGTTGGTGTGCACCTTGGAGGGATGGGTAGGTGCACTATGCAAATGAGGTGACTGTAGCCGACTATGTAAATGAAATGTTTGCAGAGTACTGAGAGGGGGTTGGTCGGTTTGTAGTCCCTACTAGGACAGCCATGCCTTGAAACAGACAAGGAGTCTGTATATTTAAGCAGGCAGCCCCACAGAGGATATTCAGATAGAAAGAAGCAGGAAGAGAAGCAGAGAGAGAGAGCTGGAGAGAGAGGAGGCACAGAGCTGCCGAAACACGGGTGAAGGGCTGGGACGCTGACGATGTGGGGAGCCTGGAAGGGGCCAGTGACAACAGGAGCATGGCCAGGATGGACCTGTCCTCAGGTGCCTAGAGGGGGCATGCGTGGCTGATAGAGGGGCCTTGTTGGCAAGGCTGAGAGGAGCCCAGAGTGCTGTCCTGCCCTGAAGGAGGGACTTGGCCTGCACACTCCCTGACCAGAGCTGTCGCCTGCCCCCTAACAAGCTGCCCAGCTGCAGGGAGTCTGTGAATTCTGTGGGGCCGTTGCAATGGGTTATGGGACCCCAAAGAGAAGTAGGGGGTTTAGGGAGTGCTGTGGGGACAATGGCTCATGTCTGAATCAGTAAGAAGCTGGACAAAGGTGTCAGCAACTTCCTCCTTGTGGGGAGCAGCTTTGGGCTGATCCTGGTCACCATCACCCCTGGAGTTGGGGGTTCTCTGTGTTCTCATGCTACCCCTACCACTTGCCACTTGCTACCCCACCCTCGAGTAATATGTCTGAACCCAAGGCAGAGTGGCAGCGCCATCTGGGACTGGCACTGACATCAGTGCCACTCTTCAGAGGTCATGGGGCACAGTCTGTGATGGGGACAGGGCAGACGTACCCCACGTACTGCTCTTGCCACACGGCCCACCCGCACAGCCGATGGCAGCTGTCGTCCAGAGGAGATGAGAACAGAGGGCAGGCCCAGGGGGCACAGAGCAGGCATAGCTCCCTGAGACCTGGCCTCTGACCGTAAAGATGCCCAGCAGTCCTTGAGAGGCCACGCCAAGTTCCTGTATGTTTTTGGATTTGTGAATCTTTCACGCGGACTTCGTTCCATTGTTAACACGTGGGACTGAGTTTTACAGACCCAGACTCACACTGTATGAGAGAAGCTGGGTGCTGGGCCCTGTGACCCCAGGCCACCACTCTCCCCAACAGACCTGTGTGCTCAGGATGTGAGAGGGGACAGCCAGCTGGCCTCTTATTGGACCAAAGGGGCGCAATGCCAGGCACCCGGGCCACACACTCTCCAGGCAGCCCGTGCCCTATCCCAGTCCCCAAGGGGTCTGTGTCACCCAACCCTCCTTTCCTGCCCTGCGTGCTCCACCAGCTACCAGAAAGGGCCCCAAGGCCCCAACGGTGGGTAGTGATGGTCCCTTTAAACCCAGTGACGCGGTGGTTAAGAGCTCAGCTGCTAACCAAAAGGCCGGCAGTTTATATCCCCCAGGTACTCCTTGGAAACTCTGTGGGGCAGCTCGACTGTGACCTCTAGGGTCACTGTGAGTGGGAATCAAGGGCAGCAAGTTTGGATTTTTTGTTTGTTTTCATTTTTTTAAATCCATTGAGGTGACAAGACAAAACAAACCGGTAGCTTCTGGTCGGCGATCCCCTCAGCGGTCCCCTGATGGGCTCCCTGGCCGTAGGGCACTTTCCCAGGGCGGGCTGTCAAAGGTGGGCAGGTGGGTAAGGCTTTCTTTCCGGGTGCCCGTGGAGGACTCAGGCCACTGCCCTTTGTTCGGTTTGCCATCAAGCACTTCACCAGCCGCATCACTGGGGACTTCTGTCTAAACACACCAGCCTGTGTACACGATGGCCTACTTAAACTTGGGACTTGTGGCCCATCAGTTCTGGAAGCCGACAGAAGGGTGGGTGACACTGGTGTTGAGATGTCTCCCAGGGAGCCCCCAATCCTGCGTCTTGAGCTTAGTGGGCATCCGTGGGCAGTGGGGTGGGGCTCACCTGGGCTCCAGCCTGCCAGGGGCTGGTTCCTGTGGGGTACTAGTTTCCTGGGTGACCCTGTTAACCTTTAAGTCAGATCCTCAAATGCTGAGAACCTTACTCAATTACAGCCTTAACGAGCCACTGTTTTCTGCAATTAGTGATTTTAATGACAGTCCGTTTAAGTGGGGAAGTGTTGTAGCAGTGCCAAGTTTACGCGAACGATGGCTTCGTTAGCTCAGCCACAGCAGCCGCAGTGGAGCGGGAAGGGCCAGTGTGGATGTTCCCGGGCCGTGGGGCCTGGGTGGCTTCTAGGGCAGCTCTGGCCCCGCCAAACGCGTCGTATGAGGTCTGGGAAGACACAGGAAAGCCGGTGTCTGCCGCCTGAGAGGGTCTGAGGCTCCTGACTGCTCGGGCTGCAGGACTGGGAAGTCCTGAAGACACAGGTGTGGGACTGCTCGTAGCATGGTGGCTGGAGCGTGCCAGCAACTCAGCTTTGCTGTCTGTCTGCTCCGAGCGTATCTGTGAAGGGCCTGCTATGCTCCAGGCATTGGGCTGGGGCCTCAGAAGACCCTAGTGATGGAGAAACAGTGACAGAGACAGAGAGGCCCTTGTGGGATCTGTGTCCTGGAAGGCTGGCGAACGCTTTCCTGTCGTGGTCAATGACGTGAAGAAAATAAACCCAGACGATGGGCTGGAGTGGGCGCTGCTCGGTAAGTGTGGTCAGGGGGGCCTCCCTGAGGAGGTGGCATTTGAGCTGCACAGCGAAGGGCCCCCTGCGAAGCCGTTGAGGAAGGCATCCTGCATGCAAAGGCCCTGTGGCTGGCGGAGCCGGAGCGCAGTGTGCAGGGAGGTGGCCGAGCCAGGTCACAGCAGGGTGGGTCAGATGGTGAGGGTGCTTGGGTTTTATTCCCGTGGTGATGACAGACCAAGCCGGGGAGAGGCGCTGTCTGATTTATACCCCGAATCCAACTGAAGCAGTCCGGTCTCTGATAGACGCTGTAGAGAGAATGAGAAGTCAGCGAGTGGGAGAAAGTGTTTGCGGATCACCTGTCTGATAGAGGACTTGGATCCGTCATACATAAAGAGCTCTTGAAACTCACTAGTAAGAAAGAAGATGACTGAACCGTGAACAAGATTCAAACAGACCCCTCTCCCTGGAAGACACACAGATGCTCAGGGTCAGCAATCCTTTAGCACGAATGAAAACCACAGATGACGAGACCGCGCACCCATGAGAACAGCTAAAACAGAGACCGAGAACAGAGAGTACCCAGTGGGGTGAAACGCAGGACAAGTGGGGCCGCCACACACTGCTGGAAGGGGTGCAGACGGAGTGGCCGCCTGGCACACTGGCCGGTCGTGGCCTCGTCAAGTGAGGCGCTACCTGAACTGCGACCAGGAGAAGGGCAGGCTGATGCTCACGCAGGAACCCCGTGTGGATTGATCTCGAAGAGGCTACAAGTCCCTGCAGTGCTGCTCAGCCTGCAAATGGGTACCCAAACTGTGGCACGTGGGACAGTGGGCGTCACTCAGTGGTGATGAGAACCCTTGACATGTGAAGTGGAAGAAGCCAGACCCGAAGCCTCCGTACCGTGCACAAGGTCTGATAAGACCGTGTACAAACTTCATTGTTCTGAGTGCCACACACCCCATTGCTGAACATCGCCGCGGTCATCTTCGAAGTCCCCCCCTTGGGGCACTATGCACCGATGCCAGCAGCTAGTCCACATGTCAGAGCCGTTGTGATACTCTTTCTGGAATGGCCATTGTGCACAATAGCACAGTGACAAGTTTGTGAACTTAATTGCCTAGTTGTCTGTGAGGGAGCTTTTAGCCAGTAAACAAAAAACTGTATAGGAACATCCTCCCCGCTCCCCTGTTCTGGCCCCCAGTGACTTTTTTCTTGACCTGAAGATAAAGGAAATACTGACGGGAAAATGACCTTCAGGACATCGAGGGTAATATGCCAGTAGCTCTGATGGCCATTCCAGAAAAAGACTTGCAGAATTGCTTTGCAGAGTGGACTAGGCCCTGGTATCAGTGCACAGCTCCCCAAGGGAAGAACTGGGAAGGTGACCGGAGTGCTAGTCCACAGTGAGGTATGTAGCACTTAGAATGATTCAGTTCGTGGACTTAATTGTCACAGTTTGTAATTCTCTGTGTGACATTCTGGAGAAAGGCAATGACAGGAGCAAAACCAGACAGTTAGTTGTCACTTGGGGCTTGGGAGCCACCACTGGGGTGCACAGAGCAGGGAGGCAGGTGGAAGAGGCGGGGTGGGCCGAAGCCAGCTCCCAGCCTCTTCTTCCCAGCTGGCCGTGGAGTGCCCTGGCTGGGGCGCCCTGGCCTTGTCTCTGGACCCCTTGTCCTGGCCGTGTGCCTGCTCTGTGGAGCTGCTGTGCAGTTTGATTGGCAGTAGGGGAACACTGTAAACTGCACCCCCACGGGTGTCAGGGCGTTTGGCGCTGTGTTTCCGGCCTGAGGCCTGAGCAGATGAAGGCCTGGGGCCCTGTCGGCCCCTTGCCAGGGAAAGCCAGCAGGAGGGTGGGGCGGGGCGGCGCAGCGGTGTCTGTCGCCCCGTGGGTGCCCCTGTGTCCACAGATGCTGGGCAGGGATTGAGCCCCTCTTCCTCCTTCCCTGTCACAGAAGCCCTTTGTGTGTGCATGAAGGAAGCACTCTGAGTACCAGCCCTGGGGACCAGCCTCCAGACGCCGAGAGCCTGAGCCCTTCCCTGGAACAGCAGGAGACCCGGGGAGGCAGGGTGGAGAGCGGAGAAGCAGCCGGGGCAGTACAGCTCTGCCAGTACTGCTGTGGGCGGGCCCTGCTCCGGTCACTTTGCGCAGGTTGTCTCGGCACACCCCCAGGAAGCTGGGCTCTTGACCCCATTCACAGATACGGAAACTGAGGCCTTGTAAGGCTGTGTAGTTTGTCCCGGGTCATTGGCAGGTGGCAGAACTGGAGGGTCAGCTGGTTCTCTCCACTACCAGGTGAACAGAACCCCCTGAAGCTGAGATAAATTGCCGTTTATACGAGCTGATAGATTTAAATGAGGCCTGCGGTGTGGAGCTATAAAAAGCCCTTGTCAGGAGACCCAGAAACTATTTTAGTAGTTGGGCCAAGCAGGTAGCACAAGTTGCAGTGGCAAGGGAGACAGAAGAATCAGCTTTGGGGTGAGCCCAGCTAGGAGGACCCCGGGGCCCGTTCTGTGGGGAGAAGCCATGCTGAGCCCCTGCTGGGCCGGGAACGGGTGGCCTGGAGCGCCCGCCACACACCCTCCTGCTTGCACTGAGCAGGAGTGCCGCAGGCGCATCTGAGCTCTGGCAGGTGCGGCACGTGCCCTGGCACCACTTGAAGTGGGCCGGGGTGACACTGAACAGTTTCTTCCACCCGGCAGGGCCCAGTGTTCTTCTTCCAGGACAAGAGACACAGGTGGGGGGGCAGTGGGGGGTACTTAGCCCTGCCGCCAAGGCTGGAGGGATGCAGAAGAGGTGCAGAGTGAGATTCCAGGGAGCCACAGACGGGAAGGGCGCTGCCCGAGGCAGGCGGACGGGCCGTGCTGGCGTCCCTACTGCCCGTCACTGGCGTCAGCAGCCTCTTCGTCTTGAACTGGGGGCAGTCAAGGGGGGGACTGCCCCTGGGCACGTGCTCCTGTTGCCAGGCCCCTGCGGGGGCCCAGGGTCAGTGCCGGCCACCGAGGCTGTACTCTGTAGATGCATCCCTGGGTGGCCCAGATGGGGCTTGGGGACGAGAGGAGACAGTGACTTCACAAGACCCTCAGTGGCCCCCCTCCTCTCGTTGTCCGCCCAGCGCAACCTGGGGCTTGCTTGGTGCTGTTGCAGGTGGAGATTTGAGTTACAGAAAGATCGCTCCAGTGGTGGGAGCTGTGGACCCTGGCGCTGGTGGATGTGTCTGCCCCAGCCCACCGAGCTCCCTGAGGGGTCAGTCCAGACCCACGAGGAGCGGTGGCTGGGAGGCCTGGTGGGCCCACTCCTGGAATCCACACCCCTTGTTGACAAAGCCAGAGGCTGCAGCAAGCATTTCTTGGAGCTGGACCCGCAGTGGGGACACAGTGGGGACGCAGCCAGCCCGGCGTTGAGCAGGCCCGTTTAAAGGATTAGCTCCTGCTGTTGGCTTGTGTGTGCCTAATGGGGCCGCTTCCAGCTAAACGATCACAATTGATTAAGAGCAGAGACAGGCGTTCTAGCAAGCACCCTGAGCCCATCCTGGGGGGCAGGCCAGGCCAGTGTGGCCGGCCACATGGCCTCAGTTAGGACCCTCCTTCCAGGCTCAGAGCATGCTGGGTTTGACCCTCGAGAGTGGCGTGGTTCACTGAGGTCACCTTCACTGAGCGTCCACTGTGTGCAGACAAGTGGTAAGGCCAAGAACACAGCTGTGGACATGCGGCTGAGGCTTCTTTTCCCACAGAGCTTGTTTGTTGAGACCCCGACGATGCGTCAGCGCACTGTGAGACACCACAGTGACGGGGAGCGGGATGGGTGTGCGTGTGTGTGCGTGAGTGTGGGAGAATGTCGTTGGCCGCCATCTCGTCAGGGTGCCCCCTACCCCAGGACGAGCGCTGGCCCTTCCTGTGCCGTCCCTGGGCCTGCTTGCCGGTGAGGACGCTGACCCATCGGGGCCTCCCGGGCTGATCTCCAGAGGCAGTCGCCAGCCCCCTCCGCACCGGTCTGGTCTGCAGGCTGCGCCGAGGCCTGGTGAGCATCGTTGCCACACGCAGGCCTCCAGTGACGGGCAGGAGGCGTCTGCCCACGGGGTGCCCTGGCCAGGACCCCAAGAACCAGGTCCTCCCTGCGTGGCAGGTGAGAATGTTCCTTCCCGGCCACCACTGCTGAAAAGGTCAGGGTTGAGAGGTGGGCTGGGTGGTCAGTGGCACTTCCCTGAGGAGGGGGTGTTCAGCCGAGTCCTGAGGTTGAGCAGGGTCAGCTGGAGGAGGGCTAGGGGTCTTCCAGGAAAAGGAGCAGCTGGTGCAGAGGCGGGGCAGCGGTGGCGGGGGGCGGAAAAGGGGCCGTGCCCCTGGAGGGCTGACAGAGGAGCTGCCCGTCCTGCTTGGTCAGGGCTGATCTTGTCTCGCGGCTCCGAGAGCGGCACGCTCCCTGTAGTAGGCGCTCTCTTGTGCTCGTCCTCCTGCTCAGACACCCTGCGTTCTTTCCATCTTCATGGCCCAGCTCAAGTGGCCTCTCCTCTGAGAAGCCCTCCCTGATTTTCCCTTCCCTGGCTTCGTTGTTCTTTGGTTTAACTTCCTGATTCCGCTCGCCGTATGGATTGGAAGTAGCTACGTCTGCAGAGACTTCCACCCGCCCCTTATTTCTGAGCTCCCGGAAAGTAGGAAACTTAACGAGAAAGAGAGCAGACAGGGGAAGGAGAGAAGGAGAAGGGTCACAGCCCGCAGATCCTGGGTACCCGTTGTAACATTCCTGGTCCTGGCAGTGCGGTGGTTAAGGGCTGCACCCGCTCATCAAGAGATCAGCAGTTCAAACCCACCAGGCGTTCCTGGGAAACTCCAGGGGATGGTGCTGCTCTGTGGGCAGGGTGCCTAGGGCCGCTGGCATCACCGCGACAGCAGTGGGTCTGGGGCCTGAGGAGGGCCAAGGGGCTTGGCTGACTGCTGCCCTCCCTGGTTGTCTGTCTGATGGCACAGACATCTGTGCCCCTGGCCTCACTTTCCTCATCTGTGGAATGGGTTGAGGAGCTGATGAGCACAAAGCGCTTAGACAGCGCTTAGAATGTAAGGACCTCTGAGGAGGGTGGTGAGGCGTTTCGCGTTGTGATCTGTTTGTGCTTCTCACCGTCCCAACGAGGGCAATGATGTGTCGACACTGCGTGGTCTGCAGCCTGCTCCCAAGTCCCTGCCCGACTCCTGAGCAGCCCTGAGGCCCTCCAGTAAGTTACTGACCTTCTCAGGCCAGTGGGAGATTGGGCGGTATTGGGGTGAGACAGTGCCAGGCAGGCCCCCTGCTTTGGGTCCAGCACAGGCGGAGCCCAGTAAGAACCACCCGAGCAGTTGTTGGCGGCATCCTGGCCCAGGTCTGGGCCCGGGGCCTTTGGGTCTTGCTGGTGCCAGGTCACTCACTCGCTCAGGGACGCGGAGGTGCTCCAGCCAGCCCCAGCCTCCACTGAACTCAGTGCCTGTGGTCCTGGGGACGCACAACCGATACCACCCCTCTCCTGGCCTGTGGAGGTGAACGAGAACACTCAGACACGCAGTATCTGTCACATGTGTGGAGGGACATGCATGACATCCTGTTGCACATGTCCTGGCCCACAGCTGACTCACAGTCCCCAGGTGCGATCTCTCTGTCTTGCTGAGCCTCAGTTTATTCACCTGCTCAGTGGGCCCAGGCCTTTCTGCTCATAGGAAATGCTTTGTTGTTGCTGTTCCTGGAGCCTCCCCCGGGGGCAACAGAGCCCCCCGAGGGCTGACATGACAGCTTGGGGTCTGAGTGTGAGGGATGGGGGTCTGGCCCCTCTGAGTGCCCTAGAACCCTGACAAGCGTGAACCCTCAGACCTCACAAGGACATGAGTGTAACAGCTCAGGGTCTCTGTGCTCCTGGTGGGTAAACTGAGGCACCTGCAGCCACTGGAGGGGTAGCGCTGGGGGCCCCAAAGTCTGATGTCTGTGAGCTTAGCCCTCAACAGAGGCAGTAGGTCAGGGGCTGACTCTGAAAGCCCTTCGAAGCCCATGGGTGGGCCTCGGGGTGCTGGGGCATTGGGGTGGGCAGTTAGGGTTAGGGTTAGGGCAGGGTAGGGAGGGAGCAGTAGCTGAAGAGATGCTTGGGCTACGTGGCCCCAGCATGGGGCTGGCCTACCCTGGCAGTCTGGGTGAGTGGTGGTGGCTCCCATGGTCCCTGTAGCAGGAGGACAAGAGGACATGCATCTGGGGAGGGGGCATCAGGAAAGAAGCCTGTGTCTGGCTGTGCTCAATGTCCCCAGTCCCCAGGGCTCCTCCCTGGAGGCCCAGCTCTCAGCAGAGCTGGCACCCTACACCAGCCTAAGGCTGCCCATCTGCCCAGCAGAGCTTGTCATACATGCCCTAGGGCGGGAGGCCAACCAGCTTTAGAGGGGCACCATGCCACAGGGACCGATGGGCACGGGGGAGCTGCCAGGAGCCGAGGGCTGCAGCCGTGTGTGCTGTGAGCCCAGCGCCTCGCCAGCCCCGTCCCACCTGGAGCAGGAGCGACCATCCTGGGCACCGTGTTGGATCTGCACCCACAGGCTTAGAGCCCTGGCCCTACATCTCTGGGTCTGAAACCACTCCCCACTCCCTCCAGCCCCCCGGGGCACAGGGACACCTGGTGCCCAGAAAGGACTCAGGGTGTTGTTGCCAGCAGTGCCTGAACCTCAGAGCTGCCGCTGGGGGCCATGGTGGCCTTGGGCATGTGGTCTCCACCTCAAGACACACGTCCTCATCTGGACAGTGGTCCAGCCATGCCCATCTTGGGGGGCTGAGCCAGCTGTGTGAGCAGCAGAGCTGAGCCTGCTGCTGATTACCCTGCCTGCGCTGTGGACTAATCCTGTGGTGCTGAGGCAGCTGTTATTCCCACTGTACAGAGGGGGAGACTGAGGCACGGGCCTGAGTCACACAGCTGGGCAGTGGTGGAGATGGGATCTGAACCCAGGTGACTGGCTCTAGAGCCCAAGGACTGACCCCGCCGCTGGGTTGCTGGCCAGGCCTGTTCTGTCCGTGTCTCCTTCATATTGAAAACAGGGCCTGATTTCTCTCTCGATGTCCAGCAGTCTGTAGGGCTGGCTGTGAATGGCCAGGCTGCTGGGGTCCATCGTGGCTGGGGTGCCGGGCCCCATGGGCTGAGAGTCAAGAACGGGCCTCGGCAGAAGCTTAGATGGCACTCCTTGGTCAGCCAACAATTACTAATGACATTTAGAGTGAAATTAATGACGAGAAATGCAAGTTGGCATTTCAGGACCGCCAGTCAGCGGCTTCCTGTTGGCACCCCAAGGAGGGGCAGGCATGGAGGGGTGAGGGAGGGAGGGCAGAAAATTAATTTTGCTGTGTCAATAATGAGTGTGGTTCCACTCGCTCTGCTTCTAAACAGAATCAGACACAGACGGCCAGGCTCGCCGGGGATGGCAGCAAGCTCACCTTGTAGCCACAAGGTGGATGAGGGTAGCTGACGATGTTGGTGCCGCTGGGACACGGCGGAGGGCTGACTGTGGGGACAGGGAGAGGAAGGGCCAGTGGATAGAGGACTGGGTCACTGAGGCTCAAATCCAGGTGCCACCCCTTACAATCTGGGTGACTTAGCAAGCTTTTCTGAGCCTGTGTTTCTTAATTAGTAAAATGGGGGCCTTTGAGGAAAGTAAAGATAGTATGTGACAAACAGGTAGCCCGGCTTCTGGCCCGCAGTGACAGCTGACAATGTCCTTGGGTGGCTAGAAGAATGGAGGGATAGGTCTTGGGGGAAACACCACCAGAAGGCTCCCGAGATGTGAGGGCAGGGAGACTGGGGCTCCCCGACGTCGGAAGTGTCCTCAGGGAAGACCAGCTGCCGGAAGAGAGTGTCGTGTGTGGTGAAGTGGAGGACGGCCTTCCTGGCGGTGGACTGTCCGGGAGCCGCAGCGGTGACTCATGCATGGGTGGAGAGGCTGGCCCAGGACGGGGTGACACTTCTTTCAGTTACCTGTATGGTTGCCGGCGGTCAGAGCTAACAAGGATGGACACAGCTGCTCTTCCCAGACTTCTCGGACACCTGGGTACATCCCACCCCACGGCTGGGCTCGGGGCCTCTCTTAACTGGGAGTGCGCCTTGGGAGCACAGCTACCTGCCTGCGTTTGCCCTTCCTTGTGGTGCGTCCAATACAGAGGCATCTTAGGGTGCTGGGGGGCTTAGGTGAAACAGAGCGTTGGTAGAGGTGTGGCAGGGGGCAAGGAGGAAGCCAGATGCTGAAGTTGTGTGGGACAGGAGTGGGCTTCCCCGTGGCAGACGGGTGCGTGCCAGCGCCTTCCCTCGCCTTTGGTGTTCCGGAATGGGAGAGAAGGGTCCCCTCCAAAGGCAGCAGCGTTGAATATCTGTGTGAAGGGTTGTCCGGGGGTCTCTCCCGTTGCTGTGCTGCTGCCGTCATGGTCCAGAGGTTGTTCCAAGCTCTCACAACACCTGTTATGAAGGTGAGGAAACTGTGGAGGAGATGGGCTAACTAACTCCCACACTGGACCCAGAGCACCAACCCGAGCCTGTCCCTTCGTCACAGCGCTGAAGCAGTGGACTTGATTTGCCCATAGGTCAGACCTGGCAGCACCTGGACCGCGGTTCCATGTGGCAGCAATCAGCTGCCCCCTTCAGGCACGGGAGTGGGCTTCCCGATGGAACGCAGCCTCCAGGACATGCCTCACCCGGATTGTCACCCCCTGGACTCTGAGTTTGTGGCCCCTGTCACCACCATGCTTCACATTTTGCAAACAGCATCTTGTGGGTGCCTGCATGGCCTGGACCTCTAGAAGTGTTCATTCCCGTCCCCATACTGCAGACCTGGAAACTGAGGCTGGGGGCTGGGCATTGGGCAGGAGCCCGGTGGGAAGAAGTGGGAGTGGGAGTGTACCCCACTGTTGGGGTCCCCCGCTGAAGTCGCCCCGGGCCACCTGGTACGAACGGCTGCCTCCCTGACCCACAGCACCGTCTCGCCTCCTGGGCCCTTCCTCCCGAGCTGCGCCAGCCCCAGTGTCTGGGTCATCTTTGTTTTCCATTGGGCAGCGATGGCTGAGCCTGGTGGTTAGGGTTGGCTCTGACACTGCTGACAGCGGCCCAGCACCTCGCACGCTTTAGAAACCCTCCGCGTGCGTTCTCGGAGACGCAGCTCCTAACCAGGCAGTGGGGTCAATGCTCTTGGTCCCGCTTTTCAGGTGAGTGGGTGGTAGGTAGAGACGGGAGGGGCGTGACTGGGGTCACAGAGATAGTAAGTAGCTACAGCAAGATTTGGACTCCAGAGCCACCAACGTGTCACTTCACGTACCAACTCCTTTATTCACAGGTTCCTTTTTCTACCATCCGTCCGTCCATCCGTCCATGCTTCTGTCCATCCGTCCACCCACCCGCCCACCCAGCACTCTTCATCTACCAGTCTCTCTCCATCCGTTGTAACCCTGCCCGCCACCCCCCTGCCCACCCACACGTACCCTCCGTCTGTCCCACGCTCCTCCCTCAGTCCTGAGCACCAGGCGAAGTGCCCGAGACTGCTGTTTCCCGGACCCCTTCCTCCTGTGCGCTCGCTCATGTCCGTGTTTAACAGCTGCTCGGCCCTCGCCTGTCCGACACACACACACAACTTGTAATGAGTTAGTCAAGTGGGGCAGCAGGGACAGGCGTATAAGTGACTGATTCCTGGTTGCCCTGTGGAAGCTGGTGAGTCCTGCCAATGCTGGAAGCCACAGGGCGGCCCTGCCTGATCATGGCGGGGCAGGCCAGTGGGCAGGAGGCCAGCCCGGCCTGCCAGCTGGAAGCTAAACACACACCGGAGGGCAGAGGAGGCCTTTCAGGCTGAGCTGGGCTGCTTTCCCGCCCCATCTGTGGGACCAGTTTTACAGGAGTGGGAAGCCATGGAACCTTGCCTTTCTGGGGGCCTTTGTGCCAAGCTGGACCCCCAAGATGGACGGTGGGGGTGTGCACCCCACGGGGTTTGTGGGAACCAAGTAACCGGTCAACATCATCGGTCTCAGCTGTGGTTTCAAACCCCAGTGTACCCGTGGTTCATCACAGCAAGTCAGGCCTGCCCCTCAGAGCGTCCGGCCCCAAGCCATCAGTACACAGGACTGCTCCTTGTGCGCCCCAGAAGACACTGGGGGGATAGGGCCACGGTTGTGGAGAAGGCCACCTTCAGAATTTCTGTGAGAACAGCTCTCCTTCACAGGGGTTACTGTCCCAGGAATTGAGGGAGATTTGGGGGGACAGTCGATATAGGTGTGGTCAGCGTTTTAAGATGTCACCTGTAAACTGTAACAGTTCCTGAGCACACGTGTGCTGTGTCATTCGTGACCACATGACCCGGGGTTCCCAGAACGGCTCCGATCTCATCACACCGTCCCCGTTGTTGGCTGTCTTGGTTTTTAGTGTGTGAGATGTGGGACTGTGTGTGTGGCTTAGTCTGCTCACCAAACTGTGATCAGAGAATCCTTCAGACTCTCAAGGCCTAGGAGGAGTCGGAAGGGTCATGGCAGAGGTGGAACCCCACAGGTGACCCCCATCTGTGCCGGCTGTGAGTCTGTACTGGGACCACTCTCTGCAGAGCTGCTCCTGGCCCCTGGTGACCCCTGTGCTGCCTGGTGGCCTCGGCGGCTGGTCTGTCAGAAGGAGGTGGCCGGACCCATCTTGTGGGGTGCCTCTGTGTGCCCTGAACCTCTGGCCCTCTGGAGAGCAGCTGTGTGCCAGCCCCACACGGACAGGACCGGAGAAAACACGGACTGTTTTATTGAGCAGGGCCTAGGGCCTCGTCCTCCCAACTTAAACAGGACTGCAGTCAAGGGGAGCCCAGCCCAGCCAACCCCCACCTCCACCCCAACCCCCCCAGCGGTTCTGCAGGACACCTGTGACGTGGTGTTGGGACGAGACTGTGACCTGGTGATGGCAGCCACGCTGCTGAAAAGGCTGGTATACTTGGCACTGCGGGGGAGTCCCCGCTCCCAGGAACAGCGTCCGTAAGGCCGGGAAGTTCCCGCCACTGTATCGGTAGCTGAGCAGGGCCCGGGTGGTGTGGAGGGGCGGCGGCCGGCGTTCCCCGTCACCTACCTGCAGTGTTACAGACTTGCTCTGCCACCATGCAGGCAGCCACTTCCGAAATAGTCGCTCCATTTTTCCCATTGCCAGGCTCTGGGCCACTGCTAGGGTTCACCAGGGAGCCCACAGACGAGACCCCTGCTTCTGCTGACCCCGGTCTGCTGAGAGGCAGGCTTTGGCAGCCTGCGGGGCACTCTGGGCACTGTGAACCAGGGGGAAGCACCGAGTCTCCATCTCTCCCAAAGCCGGGGCTCAGCCAGTGCTGGCCTGCACCCCACATGGGGTGCCCACCTGGAGCTGAAGCGGGCTGGCTCTCCGGTCAGCATGTGTTCTTGATGGCCGCAGAGCACTAGGCCACACTGCTTTGCACCGTCCTGAGCCCCACTTGCTGACAGTGTCTCTGAGTGCACCCCTGGCCTGCAGGCTTGGAGCCTCTGCTCAGACTGGTGGCCCCTTGTGGCCAGGGGTCCTCCTGCCACAGAGACGTGGCTCTAGGGGTCCATCTGTTCGTTACCGGACACCCCACTGACGGACGCCGAGGCTGTCCAGAGGGTGCTGTGTGCGTTGTCTCCTGTGACCGATGGATGGGTTTGTCCGCTGTGTGGTGAACTGCTTGTCATGCAGCACTTGCCGTCTGTACTATGTTGGCGTGCACGGCTCAGTGGCAGACGCCCTGGTGGCGTCGCGGTTGAGGGCTGGGCCGCTCACTTGGAGGTCTGCTGTTGGAATCCACCAGCGCCGCGCGGGGGCCCCGTGGGCAGCTCTGCTCTGCCTCACGGGGTCGTCATTGGTGGGAATCGACTTGGAGGCAACAGTTTTTGTGTTTTGGTTTGTTCAGTGACATCCCTGGGGGTGCCATCATCACCCCTGTCTTTTCTGTGTTTTCCATCACCCCAAACAGAAGCTCAGCACCCCTCCCCTCCCCCCTGTCCCCCTGGTGACTGTGATGACTTTGGAGATGTTTCACATCAGTGGATCCGCGGTATCTGTCCTTCTGTGACTGACGTCACTCAGCGTGATGGCTCCAGGGTCCGTCCATGGTGCCGTGTGTCAGGGCATCGTCTCTCTGCCCGGCTGAGTGACCCCCTGCTGTGCAGACCCCACGTTCCTCTGCTGACGGGTACCAGAGTTGTGTCCAACTTCGGGTGCTGTGAGTGGAAACACTCTGTGAACGTGGGCACACCAGTTACGTGGCACAGGTGTGCTCCCAGGAGGGAGGCGAGGCCCCTCACAGGCCCTGGGACTCAGCCACCTGGCACCGATCGTGGGTCCTCTGATCAGGTGCACTCTGCTGACCCTGCAGCCCCGGGGTGTCGGTGTAGTTTAGGGCTGGGTACAGGCACGTTGAGGGCAGGGGACTGTGTCGGAATTCACGTCGGTGATGCTCTGCCAGGAGCTGGTTTCCCGGCCAGCCCTGGCTCCTGACGTTTGGATGGGCGTCCTGTTAGGCTGAGGGGCCGACGCAGCATGTCCCCCCGGGGGCGGCGGGGGCAGCAGAGCCCACCATGGTGAGCGCAGGGTCGCTGGTCCACCACTGCTGGAACCTTCATTCTGGCCCCTGGTCCCGAATCTGCTAGGTATGGTGTCCCCCAGGGGCCTGATGTCCCCCAGGGGCCTTGCCAGCAGGGACCATGACTCTGGAGGCAGCAGACGGCAGCGCCAGACGGGTCGGCTTAGGGCTCCCGGTTAGCTGTGGACACCGTGGCAGCGCCAGTTGGTCTCTGGGCATCGTGGGGATGTAGCTCTTTCTTGGCGTGTGCTGGTGGCCATCCTGCCCTCCCTTATGACCCTGCTCACAAAGGTGCTGATGGCACGTTTGCACTCGAGTGCCATTCCCAAGGCTGTGTCCCTCAGGGCAGCTATTATTACTAGCCTCTTGTTTTGTTGGGTGACTGAGTGGGCGCCTGTTTACGGACTGAACCCCAGATAGAAGCTCCCTGCCTCCTAATCACCCACCCTGGGGCTTTCCTCCCAAACTCAGCAGCACAGAACCTGCCCTTCTGGGAGTTTATGGAGTCTTTTTCAAAACAGCATTTTCTCCCCCATTTTAAGGTGGGGGGGGCCCCGCTTGGGGAGCTGCTGTCAGCTGGGCCACTGGCTTCTGTCTTTCGTGTCCTGGGGCTGCAGGACAGTGGCGAGGGGGCTTCAGGGGGGCATGCTCTGCTTGTCTGGAGCAGGGAGGAGAACAAGAAATAGTGTACCTGGGCAGCCTCTTTGGAGAAACCTCCTGGGGTCTGGGTGGGAGGCTGCGTGGACTCAGCCCTCTGGGTGCGCCCTGGTGACGGGCAGGCCCTCCAGGTCTGTGCCAGCTCTTGATTCTACAAGAAAGAAGTGAAGGATCAGTTACTGCTAAACCAACAGCAACACGTGGTGGCCTTGTGTGTGTCAGAGAAGAGTGGGGCTGTGTGGGGTTTTCAGAGGGGACCTTGTAGGTCAGAGGAGAGCGGGGCTGCGTGAGGTTTTCATGGGTGGCCCCATGTGTGTCAGAGGAGAGCGGGGCGGTGCAGAGTTTCCAGAGCCGCCTGCCAGGGCTTTCTTCCAGGGCGCCTTTGGGCAGACTCAAACTTCCAGCCTTTCAATTAGTGGCTGAGCTCCTCACAGACCCCGAAGAAATCCTGTCACTCCTGGGAGTCAGTGTCTCCCTCCGGGCTGGGAGCTCTGGGTACGCAGAGACACAAGAGGCAGACAGCCCCACAAGGTGCGTGCAGAACCCACTTCCCACAGCTCTGGAGGGCCAGGTGACAGCCTGTCTCACCACATGGGTGGCATGGACAGGAGAGCCCCCCCCCCACATCCCTGCGTGCTGAAGGGCAGCTGTGTTCCCTGTGCCGCATAGGAGAGACATGTCAGTGTTTTATCTGAAGCCAGTGGGTGATCGGCCTCACCCAGAACCCCAGAGCCTCAGCACGCCAGCACCCCAGCACCAAGGAGGCTAGTGCTTCCACATGGACAGCCCCAGCCCTGCCCCTGGATGAACAGGACTGTCCCCTGCCTGTTGGGTGGGGACCACCAGGGAGATAGGGCACAGCTGCGTCACCAGGCAGGCATTGCGAGGGAACCTCAGCCATCACTCACGCCTAATTTTAATGGCGCACATTAGCCAAATTGTGTTCTGAGTGTTTGTTCTGCGGGTTTATGGCGTGCTCTTGAGCGTGCTTACCGTTTGTCAGAGTGCAAACCAGCGAACATACGAGCCTTTAAGACGGGCCATCTGTTCGCCTCAGACCGGGGACGGTTGTCAAGAGCTTCTAAAAATAAATGCTCGCAGCAGAGAGGGGTTGCCCAGGTGAGGCGCAGCTGGGGGGAGGCAGGCTGCCTGTGTCTGCACCCCAAAGGGAAGACCAAGTGCCAGCACGGGGAGCACGGGGGGCCAGGGAGGGAACGCTGGAAGATGGGGAGCCCTTCAAGGGCCTGCTGACACACCTCTTTGGCTGGAGGCGAGCACTCTCCATTCCTTGCCTCTCCTGCAAATCCACAGCTCAGATACCTTCCACGACTCCCTGTGGCCCTGATTGAAGGGCACGCTGCCTCACCTGCTATCCGGGAGCCCTCTGCCTTCCTCTCCAGCACGTCCCCATGGCACGCACTCGGTGCCGCCGTCAAGCTGAATTCTTTATTGTTCCCCAAACATATGTTGCACTTTCCACGTCTCGTAGGCGGAACGGTGAGTGGTCAGGAGCAGGCTCTGCAGACAGAGTGCAAGGGTGCAGGCCTGGCGCCGCATTACCAGCCGTGGGACCTGGGGCCCACCACTCAGTCTCTCCGTGCTCGGTTTTCTTATCTGTAAAATGGGGTGATGCTAGTAGTGAGCTCAACCAGGCTGTCCTGGGGCTCAGAGGGGCTGACACGCAGGAGGGCTCAGAGCCAGGCCTGGTGCCTGGCGTGTGCTCAGTGCAAGGCCACTCTCTCTCACGCCTCCACACCACCACCTGAGAGTCCCGCTTCCTGAAAGTTTCTGTCTTCCCTGGCCCCCAGCACAGGCCCTGACCTGGCTGCGCCCGAGCGCAGCTGGAGGGCAGTTTCTTCCTTGGGTTTCCCCCGCAACAAGGCGTCTCCCCAGCGTCCTTCTCATGAAGTCTGGCCACCTCCATCGGCTGTCCCTCACTGGATGCACCCCTGCCTAGCTTAGACAAGTCTCCCCTTGGGTTCGGGTGAGCTCCCAGACTTGGTGCTGACCCTGGAGAAGGCTCCCTGCAAAGCCTGCCTCATAAGGAGTCAACTAGAGACTGATTTGGTGGGGGACAGTGGGAGGACAGGGTCGGTTGCAGCTTGTTTTCCAGTGGGACCCAGAGGGAGGTAACGGGGAGTTGGGTGGGGGAGCAGAGTGGGTAGGACATTCCGGGGGCTGAGCATCCTTGCACCCTCCTCTGCTTCCGGGACTGGAGCTCAAGAGTTGTCCTTCTTGTCTGCCTCTTGAGAGTGAGGGTCTGCGTGTCCCCCCAACCCTTGCCGTGGGCTCTTCAAAGGAGGGCCCGGGCCTTCTCCGTCTGCGTATGCTGGTGCCTGCCCTCCGTGTGCTGAGGCCCCCATGGACATCAGTAAATGAATGAATGAGTGGGTGAATGGAGGAGTGGGTGCGCACCTCCTCCCTCTTGTGGCGTGTCCCCTGGACCCCCCGCTCACAGGTCTGTCCCTCACTTCTCTGGAGGAAGGCAAGGAACGTGACTGGTTAATGAGGAGGTTCTGGAGATTGGACTTTGGGGCAGGGAGAGTCAGAGTGAGGTCTCCAACAAGTGTCGGGCCGGGGCCAGGGCCCCGAGGGCTCTCTGCTGACAGCCATCCTGGAGCCTCGCCGGGACACGCACCTCCTAGACAGCCACTCTGGCACCTGCAGGCCCACACTGCATGCCCAAAGGAGGTGCCAGCAGAGGGCAAACAGCCCCCCTCAGGCTTCCCAGCAGGTCAGGAGCAGGCTCAGAAACCACAAAGCCGAGCTCTGCCAGGCCCTGGGATGGTTCCTGAGTCCTCCTGGCATCTCAGCAAAAGAAACCCCCACATCTCCCCTCAAAGGCCAGGGAACTTGGTCAAGGCCACATGGTGGCCAAGGGGCAGAGTCAGGACTTGAACCCGGGGCAGCTCACCAGCCACTGTGGCTCACTGCCTGCCTATGACTGCCCGGAGCAGTAGCTCTCCTGAGTGGGCACTTGTGGACGGTGCAGCAAGGCAGAGAGCCCAGGGCACTCCGTGCTGGCAGGTCCTCTCCAGCTCCCGGCCTGTGTCTCAGGCTGCTTCACGGACAGTGTCCCCTGCACCCCTGGGCAACCAGTGTGCTTAGGCACCTCCGCTGTCTCATCACCAGACACGGGGGGGGACAGACGCCGGGGCCTGGAGGGCAGGTCCCTGGTCGGGGAACAGGAAGTAGAACCCCAGCCTGGAGCACACGTCTGGGGCTAGACCGCAGGCGAGCCCACAGGTGTGAGGGTGAGAGGGAGCGCGGGCAGGTGTGTGCGGGCAAGGAGGGGTGTGGGAGGTGGCACACCAGTGTGGGTGCCAGGTGAGTGGGTGGGTGCCTCAGCGGATGTGAGTGTGGGCGAGTCCCCACATGTAAATGCCAGTGTGAGTGTGTCTGCCTGTGAGTGAGTGTGCAGCTGAGTGTGTGTGGAGGAATGAGTGTGGGTGAGTGTGCCTGTGAGCCCTGAGCCCCCCGAGTGACTGGGTACGTGAGCGTGTAAGCATTGGTGTGGGTAAATGTATGTGTGTGCGTGCGTGAATGTGTTGGGAAGGGCAGGGTACTGAGATGTCACAGCATGGCAGGAGCAGCACCGTCCCTCTGGCCGGCTGGTTCGAGTGTGCACGGCCAGCAGTGTCCCTTGGCTGGCTGTGTCCCCCTAGCTGGCTGGTTCAGGTGTGCACAGCCAGCAGTGTCCCTCGGCTGGCTGTGTCCCCACGGCCGGCTGGTTCAGGTGTGCACGGCCAGCAGTGTCCCTCGGCTGGCTGTGTCCCTCGGGCCAGCTGGTTCGGGTGTGCATTGCTGGCTCTGTCCCTCTGGCCCCAGCGCAGAGCTGGGTCGGGGTGGGCAGTGGTTTTCTGCTAATTCCCAGCAGGAGCAGCGCAGTGACTGTCCGTCAGCAAGATTCTTGAGGGGTCTGTTGAACTAACAAATGACCACATTTGTGAGTGCTGGACCTATCCAGGGGTCAAGGGCACAACAGTGGGCCCAGCCTCTGAGCACCCACGAGTCCCGGGGAGACAGGACTGTGTTTGTGGGTCTCCTCAGAACCCCAGAACATGCACCTGAAAGTGTCCATGTTTCTTTGCCCGCTCCACGCCATCCTGTCACCTGCCTGTGACCTGGGTCCCTGAGCAGGTGGCCGCGGTACGCCAAAGAAGCCTGCCACTTTGAGAGACAGGGCTCCACCAGGTGGCTGGATTGCGGCCACAGCCACCCACACCCACCCTCCCAGGCTCCGGTTTTACTTTCTCACCTGCTGCCCTACCCCGCACCTGTGCCTCCCTGGCAGGCAGAGGCCCATGTGGCTGCCAGCCGCCCGCCCCCAGGCACTTTCCAGGCCTCCCCCAGCCCCAGCCCCCAGCCCATCCCTGCCTTTACGGTGCTGGGAAGCACTCGTCTGCTGGATCGTCAGCATCTTTAAAAAACGATTTTCTTCCTTCTCCAAAGGGCTAAATATAGCACAGGCATAAACAGAGAAACAGACATTAAGCCAAAATACCCCAGTGAGTGCCGTGCCACGGGGAAGGAGCTCTTCGAGAAGGCGCGATGAGGCTGCCGCCCTTCTGCCGCAGCCCCCAGCCCTGGAGGAGACCCTCGGGTGCTTTCTGGTTGCAGAACTGGGGGTGTCGTCACTCTGCCAGAAGCCACTTAGCACAGGTATTGGGGGACCGGTGAGACTGCAGTAAGGGACTCCAGACACCTGGTTCCCTGAGCATCCCCCTCGCCCCCGATTCTTGGGTGGCCTTGACCCTCCCGCCCACCTGGAGGTGGGGCCTGGACTTCCCTAGCCCGCTGTGCCCAGCCCAGCACTCAGCACCTGGCAGCTGGCACCTGGTGCCTGTGCCCAGCAGGTGCTTCTTAAGGCAGTGCGGTATGGATTCTGATGCTACCCCGAGCACTGAGTCCCCACATTCCCATCAGATGTGACATGCTGGCTTTCGTTCCTGCAGAGCTTCCAGAAAGTTCTTTCTGGACTCTAATCGCCTGTTACGCCTGCTGTGGTTTTGTCTGAGAAGCAGTATTGCTATTTGCATTCCCTAGCCAGTGGTTCCATGAGTGAGTTTCCACTTGCAGGATTTCCATGGCCAGCTGCCCTAGTGTGGCCCACTGACCATGTGCGTCATGGGGGCCTGGACCTTGGCGTCCTGGCAAGAGGCATGTCATCTTCCGGGGGAAGGTGGTCCTTGAGAATTCTGTGGGAGTCAGATACCACCCTGGGTTTCTGCTGCCCATGAAACAGGGCCCATGTTCCTGAGTGCCTCTGCCTCCACGGCCCAGGGTCCATTCTCCCCTTAGCCCTCCCTGTGGCCCCTGTGCTGGCGTCTCCCCCTAGGGCTGCCCTTGCCAGGCTTTCCCAGCCCTCATGCCTTTGTCTCAGGATGCCATCTCTCTCCTTCCCACGCAGCTGAGTCCTTCCTGTGCATGTATTTATGGGTTTCCTCTTGCGCTGATTTGTTGAGAAGCCCAAACGGGCGGTCTGTGCTGTGCCAGGTGCTGGCAGCTGGCGTTCTGAGCAGGAGCAGAGCTGTTGGTGGCTTTACAGCTCGCTTCCTCCTCCTCCTCCTGCCACGCCCACTGCTGTCCGTGTTTCTGACTCACGGTGATGCCACAGGCTCAGAGGGCACTGGGTGGTGCTCCCATGGTCCCCCTAAAGTAGACAGCCGGTTGGTGTTGTAGACGGCAAGCTGCTGCAGTCACCTCGGTGCTCAGAGGATGTGGTGTCGCAAGGTGACTTCTGAGCTGAGCTGTGAATGAACGGACACTGCTCAAAACCTGGACTACGGACAGCCCTTCAAAATTGCTGGCCGGTTGGAGCGTATGGTGCCCCAGTGTCTGACCAGCCACATCCGGCTCTTCTGACCGTGGCAACACCATGTGTGCTGGGCAGAACTGCTCCGTCGTGGTTTCAAGGCTGTGGCCTTGCGGAAGCAGACGTCCAGGCCTATCCCCTGAGGTGCCCCTAGACGGGTTTAAAGTGCCCCCCTGTGGGACAGTGGATGTGCATGTAACTGTTGGCATCCCCCAAGGCCCTCCTCCCTAGACCCTTTGCCATCTGAGGAATAGCGACTCATCATGACCCTACAAGACAGAGCTGCCCCGTAGGGTTTTCGGGGAGCAGCTGGTAGATTTCAGCTGCTGACCTTCGGTTGGTAGCCTCTTGGCCATTCCACTGCCAGGGTTCCTCCTCTTCTTCCGCCCTCTAGCCCCCCACAATGAAGGAGGTATGGTGGGATCAAGAGAGGAGGCTGCTGGGAGCTCAGGACAGAAGCCGTCTTGCCCAGGGTGGGCTAGCCGCTGCTGCAAGTCCAGAGCTGTGGAGCTGTGGGGCTGGGCTAGAGGTGCTGCTGGGAGGCTGCTGAGACACGGCCTGGCCCCCTGGAGTTCTTACAGGGTGGCCTGGCTGGAGGGAGGGTAGAGACAGCAGGAGCTGAGTCCATCAAGGCTTGGGAGGTAGAGGAGGGTGGTTGTGCCAGGGTGAGCCTGTCCTGTCCTCTGGCCCTGCACTTGTCTCTTGGCTAGAGGGGCATGGTTCTCATGGGAGCTGCCCATGTCTCCTCTGTGGCCTCAGACAACCAGCCTGGTGCCTGTGGTCCGCGTGCCCTGACCAAGACTGCAGGCCATACCGGCGAGTCCATGCCTGTGCGTGGTGCTGAGTGGGGACAGGTGCAGCCCGGATGTCTGTCAGGCTGCAGAGCACAGGCTGGGGTGGGGGTGGGGGGGCAGTTTGCCTCTCCTGGATTCAGCGGCCTGGGTCCTGCTCCCAGCCCCAGACTAGGCCCCTTGTGGGGCCTCAGCTTCCTTTTCTTGCAGTTTCCTACCTTGTCGGTTGCTGCAGGTTGCAGAGACCATGCCCACATGGCACAGAGCGTGTGTGCCCACTGCTCTGCAGGGCAGGACGGGGGCCGGGGCTGGAGCTACGGGGTGCCCACAGTGGCTGCAGGAGTGGAGGGTAGAGCTCTCTTTCGCTGGCTCTGAGCTGGCCCCAGGGGCCCAGGAAATCGCAGCCCAGTGCCTGGGGTGAAACGGGACTGCCACAGAGAGCTTTACTGGGAACTGGGGTGGGACGGAGGCCACCCCATCTCTGTCCTGGGCCCAGGCCTCCTGGTGAAGTCTGGGCATGGCAGCCCAGACCTGGAGCCCAGGAGAGCGACGCCAGGGCCTCGACTGACCCCTGGTGGTCACCGGCAGCGCTGCGTGGTGGCGGCACCCTACTGGAGAGGAGTGGCCGTGGCCAGCCCGGGGCCCAGGTCTGGGCGGGCAGGCGTGACCGTCACAGCTGCTCCTCGAGCTGAAATGAAACAAAAACGTATTAAACAAGTGCACACAAAAGAGGCGATGCCCTCAAGGAAAGGTCTGGAGTTACAGACAATCAGTGGCTGCAACTGGTTAATGTTTGAGAATGAGATCGGGGAGATTTTCAGTTCTACGTTGTAAACTCCTGTCATATTTAAATGCTATTTGAAAAAGCGTGTATTTCTACTCAGGATAAAGTTAACAGATATTAAAAGCTGTGTAAGCTACGCAAACAGAAACCAAATGAGCCATCAACCAGAAGCTTCTCCCGTGACAGGAGGTCTGTACAGCCCCACACGGGGCGCGCCTTCCCTGAGTGGTCACCCCCCCTGCCCAGGTGACGGGAGGTTTATCACCTCCCAGGGCTTTGATGAAACTGGCCTGAACTTGAACGGGAGCCACTGGAAACACATAAAGACCAGGGCTCTTGGCAGCCAAGTCCCACCCCCAGCCCCGGGCTGTGGGCTCGCTGCAAGCAGACTGCTGTCCAGCTCCAGCTGGCACTGGGGAGAAGCGCCTCCGGCCGTGGAAAGATGCGACAGTGCAAGCGGAGGGTCCCACCTGGGTCCTGGGTTCCCTAGTGGGTCTGCCTACACTGCAGAACGGCCCCGTCCTTGGCCTGAGCACCATGACGCGGCTGACCGGGCAGGCTTCCAGTGTACAGGGGCCCAGGCCACTGCCAGGGTCCTCCCTGCTGCGTGTGGCGTCCGTGGCCGCAGGCACCCTGGCCGCCCACAGCCTCAGCACGTCTGTGCCCACTCAAGTGTTCCTTGGCCCGAGAGCTGCAGGCACAGCTGCCGTTCCCCGCTGCCGGGCTCCACGCAGCCGCCGGGCAGGGGGCGCTAGGGCAGTGCTGGTTGGGGGAGGCCTGCGGGCAAGGAGAGAGAATGTCCTCCTGATCGTCACAGCACAAGGAGATGGAGGGGGCTGTTGTTGTTCCCGCCACCCCCTCCGTGCCCCGTCCTCCCCAACCAGGTGATCCCTGTACGACCGAAGTGGTCTGAACATTTTTAGAAAAAGGAAGAAAGAAATGTGTGGAGAACCCAGGTTGGCGCTAACGGGAGCCCGCGGCCCAGCCCTATGTCAGTGGGGCATCTTGGGAGCTGCGTCCTGGGAGCCCTCTCCATGCTGCGTCCTGTTCTGCCCTAACCCAGGCACTCAGCTGCGGCCCCAGGCGTTGTCAGGGCACGGGGCGGGAGGGCGCGGGCGGGCGCGGGCGGGCGCGGGCGGGCGCGGGCACGCTCGCCACCCTGCCCCCCTCACGCGTGTCTCCTTTCTTGGCCTTTGCAGAACCACACCATGAGCCAGCACGCACAGTGAGAGACTGCTCGACAGGACACCTCTCCGCGGAAGGCTTGCCGGAGACGCCGTGGGGAGGGCCATTTGAACATTACATCCAATCAAAGTGTCATTTGCAACCCAGATGTAAAACCCTAATGATCTGGCCATGAGGCGCTGCTATTATAAGCAGCTGGAAATGAATATTAATGGCAGAAATTAAAAGTATTCCACGCTCAGTATTTTTTATTGTCCTGCGACAGCTAGTGTGCTTTTAGAGTTTCTGCCTGAGTCTCCGTTTCTAGAGTTAGAGACCCGCTTTGGGAGGCGACCACCCTTTGTTCCTTCATGTGTTATATCGATAGTTTTTAAAAAAGGAATTAGTGTGAGTTTTTTTCTTTGCTTCTTTGCTGCTGCTGCTTTTTTTTTTTCCTTGATTTTGTCTCCCTCTTCAGTTAACTACTTTTTAATTGCAGTTCTAGGTAATTGTGCATCGTGATGTGATTGCTTGGCTATTGTCTGAATACTTCCTTTTAATTTTTTAATTAAAGACTAATGCTTTGATTGGATTTGCCAGTTCACCGGACAGTGATTAAAACTATGTGATGAGTGTAATCAGTTTCCATGCGACTGGATGGTCTGCTTTTCAGTGGGACTGACTCGGACTGCAGCCCCCAGAGCCCTCAGTGAAGGGAGCTGTACCGCCAGCAGCCGCTGCCCTGCCATCTCCTCCCCAGCCGGGGCCGCGTCTGGGCTGCCACACGGGGGGCTGCGTTCCTGGGGAGCCCCAGGGCCTAACCACAGTACCCCCTGTTTTCGTGGGTAAGGAGATGGGGGAAGCTAACGGCAGTCCCTGGCCAGCGCAAGTGGCTCAGTGCCAGGTGGCAAGCTGAGAGGCCGGCCAGCGGACCCACCAGAGGTGCCGCGGAAGACAGGCCTGTCTGTCTGCTGCCGAAAGGCCACAGCCTTGAAAACCCTGTGGAGCTGTCCGGCCCTGTGCACGTCCCATCGCTGTGAGTCGGAATCGACTCCCGGGCACCTGCCAGCACCGGTAACTGACCCAGGGGACGAGGCTGAGTGGGGGGGTAGAGCCTTCAGAGCGGAGACGCTCCGGTTGTGTCATTGTGGATGGGGAAACCGAGGCCCAAGAGTGTGTGGTTCCAAAGCCACGCAGCAGGTGTGCCACATGTTGACCTTGTGCTGTTTGCTGGCTGCTCCAGCCCCAAAACAGCCTTCCCATGGGTGGGATGCCAGTGACAAGTGGAAGGCCTGGACTGTACCAGGACCAAAACCAGTGCCAGGCTCTGAGGGGGGCCGAGGCACAAGGGTAAGGCAGGGGCCAGGGGCCACGTGTACAGAGCAGTTGTGGAAGAAGGGCAGTGAAGGAGCAACCAGGATGCCACTTAGGACCAAACTGAGAGAGCAGGCCTCTCCTGCTTGGTTTGGACTGGTCATCAGCAAAGACCAGTGGCTAGAAAAGGACATCGTGTTTGGTAGAGGGTCAGCGAAAACGGAGGGACTCCTCGGGAGACAGACGGACACGTAGCTGCAACAGACGTATCCACGAGGCTGCCGTGGGACCAGCGCACTGCTCTGTTAGGTCACTGAGAGTCTGAGCTGACCAGAGCAGTGCAGGACAGCCACCGCGAGCCCAAGGCTAGGGCTGCAGAACGGGGCTGGTGGGAGCCAGGGGTCCCCAGGCCTCGAGAGGGTGGCGCCGGGACTCAGGGAGGCAAACCAGCGCCCCCTCAGGTGCCAGCCCGGAGCCTGCAGGCCTGAGACTGGGTCTCCTTCAACTGGGCCCCCCACGAGCCGGGCATACCTCATCTAGTGCTGACCTGGGACACCCTGGGGCCTCCCCATCAGCCGCAGGTGTGGATACCCGGACCACTGCCTCCCGGGCCATCGTATTGCAGTGCCCGCCGTCTGCCAGTGCCCAGGCAGCTTGCTTCCAAACCTGCATGAGGAAGTCTCCGCTGCTGACTTGTCACAGCAGACAAGCAAACTGGTCCTCGCCCTCTGCAGAGCAGCAGCGGAGCGGGCAGACGGGCTGTACCCGTTTATTACGTGAGGCTGAGTCACAGGCATGGGCCTTGGAGCCACCGTGCCCCTCATCTTCTGACCCCTAGAGGGGTTTCTGGGGCCTCTAGGAGTCCCCGGTGCCACCTCATGAGTCCTTGTCCCTTGAGTTGGGGCTTTAGCTCTCCAGAGCTGTTTCACACCTGTGAGCCCCAGAGCAGACCCTGCTGACGGCAGCGTAGGATGTGGCCTTCGTGGTCTGGGACTCCGGCCTTCTGGGCATCCAGGCTTGAACTCCGACTTGGAGGCCTCCAGAGACCCAGGCTTTGGGGAGAAGACTCAGGGCTGGCATCGTGCTCCCCAAAGGGAGGGAGAGCAGGGGCTGGGGCTGGGCTGGGCCCGCCGCGCCCGTCACAGGCCTGTCCTTGGACAGAGCACAGCCCGAGGAGCTCGCCAGTTCACTGTCTCTGGGCCATCTCCAGCTCCAGATTTATCCCACACCCTGTGGAGCGCAGGTGAGCCCTCAGTTAGGACCGAGAGAAGATCTGATTTGACGGCTGGTGGAGTAGGGCTAAATTAGTCACTGCCCCCATTAAAAATACAGCGGGGGGTTTAAGAGCTTTTCACGCCCTGTGGGAATCAGCAGCGAAGCCGGCTGATGCCCTGAGTAAGGAGAGAGGCAGCCTAGGGGACCGCGAGGTAATGAGGTTTACGGTGCTGGCAGGGCAGCCGGGGAACCCCACCGACTCCCCCTCTCTCGGGCCCATTGTTCTTGGCTGGCTCGGGCAGAGAGCCCCTCATGGCGCTGTGCGGGGAAGGGCTGGGGGGACACTGAAGCCCCTACTGGCCTGGCCATCCCACCATCCGGCAGTATTTCAGCTGTGGGCTGGGGGACAGTAGTGCAGAGTCACCACTCACAGCGGAGAGAGTTGGAGCCAGGGTCAGCCACTGGCTCGAAGAGCCCTGTGCTGAGGAGCCCCGGAGGGCCATCTGAAAGGCTCCATGCCGCCCGGGCGGCCGAAGTCCTGTGGTCATTGCGACAAGGACAGTGGAGCCAAGCTTTCCACGCAGAGGAGTCCCCTTTCTGGAGGTTTGGAGGGGAGCCGGCCTCTGCAGTCAGCGTGCTGGGAAAGGGATGTGGGCTGTGGGAAGTAGGGGAGGTGACTGGAAGCGGGTGGCGAGGATTCGGGTCTCAGTGGAGGGGCAGCCGTCGGAGAGGTCATGTAGGTGTCTCCAGCCGCAGACGGTGCTCCTCAACTCCTGATGTGTGGCACAGACTGCACTGTGTCCTCTAGAAACGTGTGCCGTTGGCTAGGCTGTGACTCCCAGTTTTGTGTGGTTGGCCTGAAGAGACAATGGCCATATTGAGACGGCACTCCGTCCGACGGATTAGATTGTGTTTGGGGTCAAAGAGGAGACCTGAGCAGAGGCGATGGGGACCTTGTACCACCCAGAAAGGAGAGCCAGGAGTGGAGCTTGTCCTTTGGACCTGAGATCCTGGCTGTGAGAACCCCCTGGGCCGAGGGAAGATAAATGACAGGGACCGTCCCCGAGAGCCGACAGAGAAAGCCTTCCGTTCCACCCTGAATTGGGACGTCCAGCCTCCCAGATTGCGGGAGAGCAAATGTGTGCTTGCTAAAGCCACCCACCGTGGTATTTCTGTGCTAGTTACCCGAGACAGTGTGTTTAATACTTTCTACTGTTCTTTTTTTCCCCCTCCTTATCCAGAGTGTGGGTTCTCAGAGGTGAGAGAGGTACCCACGGGTCACCTACCTCAGTGGGCGCTCGGTAGGCTGCTGCTGTGTGCCAGGCACCGCACAAGGCACCGGTGTGACAACGAGCAGAGCAGATGTGGCCCTGCTGTCCCGGGTCCCAGCCACACGGCAGCCAGGCAGCAGGCAGCGATGCCAGTACGTGTACAGGCACACGTGGTCACAGAGGCTCGGGGACAGCACAGAGGCGGCGAGAATTCTAGGGCACTTGCTTCAGATGCCAAAGGTCCCTGGAGGCACCAGTCAGGCATGCAGCTGCTAACTGAACCCACGCAGCCTCCCCGCTGGGGAGCACCTGGCGACCTGCTCCCATGGAGGTCTCGGCCTAGCAACAGTGTGGGGCTGTGGGTTAGAGATCAGCCTGCAGGGGCCCGACGACGGCATCGGATGCAAGAATGTGCCAAGAAAGGACCCGACTAGAGAAAGGAGCCGGTCCCGTCACAATGGGCGGGGGGGGGGGGGGTGACGAACGTGATGGCCTTGGAGCTCACGCGCTTTCTCGGCTTTAATTTTAGAAGATTTATACAAGCCCAGGGAAATTCAGAGTCTTAGCCTAGGCCACACAGCTGAGAGGAGACCTGGGTGTCCTGCCGTCTACTCTGGGGTGCTTTCTGACTCCCCTCAGAGGTCCTCTTCTATTTGCTGAAGGCCAGACTGGTTGATTGATAAAGAAACTATTGTAATTATGAATAAAATGACAATGCACGACATAGGAAAGACCACTAGTTCTCCTCAGAGTTTCAAGTAACTGACTTTTAGTTTATTTTTCACTCCTGGTGGTGGGGGTGCAATGAGGAGAATGGATTCTACCCTGCCTAGAAGTTAGTTGCAGTTGCACGATTAGATTCTCCCAACGAGGTATAAATAGGGGTGCTGTATACAAATTCTCAGAGGAATCAATTCATTCCTTTCTCCTTTCTGATAGATGGAATGTGAATGCAAGAGCTGGAGCTCCAGCAGCTATTTTAAACCATGAGGTGACCTGGGAGAGGAAGCCAAGTATAGGCTGAGCAAGAACAGAGCCAGGTTTCTGACCTGCCAGGTGCGTGCCAGCTCTTTCCTGCTCCCAAGGCTTCTTGAACTTGAGAGAGAAATAAACTTGTGTCTTGTTCAAGTCATTATTGTTTTGTTTCTTTTGTCCCACGTGTATATACAGCTTCTAAGTTCTATTAACTAAAGAGCAAACTTACAGGGTTCAAGGAAAAAGTGTGAGATGGTTAAAACATCTGAAGGCAGATACTTTACACCTTGATGACACACTATAATAAGTATCAATAGCAAAGATTTTGGACTTCTGTGCAAAAAAAATCGTTCAACTTGATGACTGTGTCCAAGGTAAGTCCCTCCCTCATCTCTCCTTGTCTCTGCTCTGGCCAGCCTGCCCTCGCCTCCAGGGGTGGGTGAAACACTCCGGTAACAGGAGCTCTGAAGACGCTTGGTGTGGACACCTACCGCCAATCTCTTCACTTCCTGGTTTCCGTCTCCAGGATGTGAGTCCATCAGGATAGGCTGGGTGTGCCATGCTTCAGAAGAGGAAAGGCCACCATCTCAGCGGTTTAACACAGGAAAAGGGATTTCTCGCCGGCGGGCGTGACCTGTCTGGGTCTCCAGGGGGCTTCCTTCACCACTCAGGGCGGGTGTTAGTGTCCCTCAGCTGCCATGACAAAGCACCCCACACTGGGTGGCTTAAAACAACAGAAATTAGTGTGCTAGCAGTTCTAGAGGCCAGACTGAAATCGAGGTACAGAAGGTTGGTTCCTTCTGAAGGGCTCCGAGAAAGAGTCTGCTCCAGTGCCTCTCTCCTGGATTCCGGGGAGGCCTGCAATCCTCGGCGTTCACTGGCTTGCAGATGTACCCACTGCAGCCTTCACTTCTGTCACCACATGTGTCCTGTGTGTCTCTGTGTCTCGGGATTAGGGCCACCTCATGCTAACTACGTCTGCAAAGGTGCTACAGCTGCATTTCCAGATGGGGACATGTTCGCAGGGACTGGTGGTGAGGACCTGAATGTATCTTTCAGGGGAACACAAGTGGACGCGTACCGGGGTATTCGTTCAGGGGGCCACAGCCTTAAATGTGGTCAGTAACCAAGCAGAGGGCAAGTGTGAACTCAGCGAGGGGTGGGTCTCTCACTGGCAATCAAGTGCTGCTGCATGGGACACAGACACACATACATGCACACACATGGTGCTTCAGCTCATGACTCATTGGCCACCAAGTATCCCATGGCTTCACCCAATCACTGGGACCAAGATGTTCAATCCTGCCGGGTTCCCAGGGGAAGTGAGAAGGCAGGTGGTGGAAAACAGCGCCCATGACCGTCCCCACACTGCTCCCCCTCCAGTCCACACAGCCCTGGCTGTGGGATGTGGAGGCCGAACTGGCTCTTGGCCAGTGTTTGTGTCCCACAACCTGCGCAGACCTGGGGCTGATACCTCTTTACCGAGTGAGGGGGGACTGAGTAAGAAAGTGATAAATGGCCTAACTGGAAAAAAGCCTGCAAGAAGATAATCGTGTTTGTGAAGGTTCCGTGCAGCCGACCAGCAGTGCAGTGTGATAGAGTCAAACGTCGGCTGCACCCGTGCTGGCTGTGTGACCTCAGGCAATGCACATAACCTCTCTGAGCCTAAGCACAGTCACCTTCAGGTAGGGCAATAATAGTCCCTGGGTAGTGCACTTAACCTGTAACCTGAAAGGCTGGAACCCAGCAGAGACACCTCCAGAAACAGGAGCAATCTGCTTCCCAAAGGTCCCAGCCTGGAAAACCTCATGAGTGGTTCTGCTCTGCACAAACAGGGGTCAGGAGTCCGAATCTATTGCAAAGCAACCAGCAGCTGCTGCCACCTCTCCCGGCTCTGGTGACGATGGAAGGAGCTCTCAGCGGCCTTAAGCAGCTTTGTCTGAGCTCTGCTTGCACCTGGCGTCCACCGCGCCCGCGAAGACTCATTTAATCCACAGAACAGCAGGTCACCTGGATACGGTCATCCTTTTTCACAGTCACTTAGTGACGCTCCGGAAACCCTGGTGGCGCAGTGCTTAAGTGCTACGTCCGCTCACCAAAAAGTCGGCAGTTCTGATCCGACAGGCGCTCCCTGGAAACTGTGCCACAGTTCAGCTCCATCCCATAGGGTCGCTGTGAATCGGAATGGACCCCACAGCAGGGGTTGTGGTTTTACTTAAGTGACCATCTCTGCTTGATAAATAAACGGGCGCTCGGCGGCGTAACAGAGGGAGCTCCTGACACCCATCTCCGGGGCTTCCCAGGCGGTGGTCGGCAGGGTCCACAGTGCGGTCAGCCGCGGGCCCAGCCGAGGACCGCCCCTCCCGCCCCGCCCCGCCCCTCCCGCCCCGCCCCGCCCCGCCCCGCCCCCGCCCCTCCCTCCCGGCCCCGCCCCGGCCCCGCCCCACCTCTCGGAGTCCCCTCCTCCCCAGCTGAGCCAGGCCCGTCCCCGTCCCGCCCCTGCCCCGCCTCTCTCACCCTGAGCCCCGCCCCCAGTCCCCGGCCCCGCCCCCAGCCTCCCCGCCCCCGGGGCCCCGGGGAACGCCAGCCCCGCGCTTGTTTGCAAAGTTGTTAATTACTGAAGGGCGCAAACCGTGCTGCCGCGCGTGGAAATATGTTTGAGCAGTTTCTACTTAAACTTTAAAGAGAACGTTAATCAATTTTATTTTAACAAAATGACCTTAAGCAGGGAAAAAAAAGATGGTGTTATTTGCCCAAACAGGCAAATTAATTTCTCTCTCTTGAGAAATCTAAGAAGTTTCCCGAAATAGCTGTGCATAATTTACAAAGGCCTGCCCGCTCCAGTGTGACTGCGAGCCCAGCCACCACCACCCAGCCCAGGCCACCTGAAAAACCAGAGAGGTCCTTGCACGGGCTGGACCGCTTGCACCAGCTGGAGGGAGGGCAATACCGAGGCGGAGGGTAACGAGAGAACAGCCCCGCCAGGGTCAAGGTCGCTGCGAGGGGGGCTCTGCCAGGACTCCGCAGGCCCACGGAGCGTCTGAAGGGGTAACCACCCCCAGAAGGCTCTCTGGAGGCTGGTGATCGGGAGCCCCTGTCTATCCCCTCCCTCAGGAGGAATTCCAGGGACGACAGGGTCTCTGGACCGCGTTTCGGATCCTGTGACACCTTCCAGCTCCTGCCCTCTGGGCCTCGCGTGCCGTACCCCAGCGCGGCTGCCACTCTTGGGTGGGGATGGCGGTGTGTCCCTTCCTGGGCTCGGCCTGGAGCGCAGGGCTTAGAGGCGGCTTCGGCTGCAGCAGCGGCTGTTCGCGCCCTGCGCTTACCAGCCGGCGACTTTCAGCTCCTCGGCCATCTCCTCGACCTGGGTTTCCCGCTGGAACGTGGAGGTCGTGCCCCGCGGCCTCCATAAATGTCCTGTGAGGATGGAGTGAAATGACCCTGGAGGCGCGGGCTCCAAGGAGGGCAGGGCTTTGTCCCTGCGGCGCCCCCCAGAGCCGGGGAGAGCCCGGGGCCCAGCGGGCGGTGAGGAGGGGAAAGCAGGAAGGCTGTGGCTGTCCTACGGTGGCTGTGATCAGCTGCATCCCGTGGGCTGTACGCGTGGTGACCCATGTAGGACAGAGCCAGTCGGCCTGGCTGAGTCCACGGCTGCGGCCTGGGGGCGTTCTGAGCCGGGGCTCACCTCCGGCTCTAGTAGACAATGCTCTGCTGTCACCCAACGGGTTGTCGTTAGCCAGTTTGGGAAAGCAGATCGCCAGGGCTTTCCTCCTCGTCTGTCCTAGTCTGGCAGCTCCGCTGAAGCCTGTCCCCACGGCTGACCCTGGTGGCATCTGAAACACCGGCGGCACAGCTTCCAGCACCACAGCAGGATGTCTTGGTGGCAGCAGACAAACTCACAGGACGAGTGGCGGCTGTTATCACTGCCAGTATGGTGGCAGTGGGGTTTTCTGTTTTATGATTGAATGAAAATGTGCATTCCCATATAAATTTGCATGCCCACCGATGTGCAGCTTCCACTGCTCTCCCTGCACGGTGACAGCACGCTTCCTCTCTGCTCCATATGTCCTGTCCTCCCAACAGTCTCCTATCTTCTCCTCTCCAACCCATTCCTCTTCCTCCAGTATGAGGTCAACGGGACGACACCCTACAGATGCCCAGAACCATAAAATGGCCACAAAATAAAGACACTCTGCGTCACCAAGTCCAAGCCATTGCTGTCCGAAAAGTTGACCTTCATTATCATTTATGGACGGGGGCAGCATCAGGGCCAGGAACTTTGCTCCCAGAAGAACCCTGAAGCCCCTGGACCATCAATTGTGGTCTTTTAGTGGAGATTTCAGGGTGCACCCCTATTTATTCTTCTGTGGCAGTGGGATTCTTTGTTTTCAAATACAAAATTGACTTGACTTGCAGGTTAGCCCCCCTGGCCCTGGGGTTTCTGGCCAGATTGGGTGCTGGAGGGGAGTGTCCCTCGGGCTCTGCCTTGGGACCCACTGCCAGGCATTGGCCTGGCAGTCAGACCTGTTAGTGGACGAACACGCCAACAGCCTAGAGCAGCAGCTACAGACTCAGGTCCCAAGGGAACCAGCAGCCTCAGCGAGGAGCTAGAGAGGGTCCCAGGGGTGACCTGGGCAATAAATGCCCATCTAAAGGGGCGACTGCTGCCTTGTGACAAAATAGCCTCAGATCATTGCCAGAACTTCCAGTTAGGGGAAAGGAAGGAATCCAGAGTTTCAGTAAAATATCTCAATTTTTAAAAGCTGGACATTCACAGTTTAATTAAAAAAAAAGAAAAAGAAATCTGTGTGCAAAACCCCTGTGTGAGGCTCACTTGGCTATTGGGCATCCATTACCCCGGAAAGCACCAGAGAAGTGCTGTGGTGAGTGGCTGAAACTGGGCGGCCGACCAAGGGAAGACTGTCACCACCCCACTGTGCACAAGGAACAGGGGGGCTGAGGAGCTCGTCTCTGAGAAAAGGTGGGTTTCCTCCTGCGCTGGGGTCCTGGGCTAAGGGAAGGCAGGCAGCTACCCAATCTGTCTTCTCATCACTGGTCTGACCTCGCAGCCCTGGAGGCGCAGAGCTGGGCTCTAAGCGAGTTTGCTCAGTCTCTCCAAACCTCAGTTTCCTCATCTGTAAAATGTAACAACAGTCCAGCTCTCCACGGGTGGCCGTGAGAGTGGGATGAGATGATGGACACAGCACGAAGCCTCCAGCCCAGGCCTGGCTGCCAGGAGAAGGGTGCACACAAAGCGGGGTGGTCACCCCTTCCTGCAGCTGGCTGGGGCGCACTCAAACACCAGGAAGGCTTCCCTGGAAGGAAAGAAGCCACGTAGCCCAGGCCACGTGGTATCCAGCACCATGACAGGCTACGTGGAGGCCAGTGCACGTGGAATCCAGTGCCTGAACTTCTGGGAGTGAGCAGTCACCGAATCCCAGAAGATGGCCCAGAGGTGCTCAGAGGACGTTCCAGCACCCGGGATGATAATCCGACAGCCAGCAGCCCACGGAGGCCAGGCCTCACTCTGTGCTCGCTTCTCACTCTCAGCGACAAGCAGAGGGCTGAAACTCCTTGCTCTTCTCTGTCCTCGGTTCCCTGTGTGATTTGCAGCACCTCTCTTCCTGCCTCAGGGCCTCAGTTTCCCTGGCTGTGAAATGAGAGTGGAGTGTTCAAACAGAAGGTCTTGGAGCTGATCTTGCCTTCAGATCTCCATATGGTTACAGGGCTCAAGGGTAGCTACCGCACCTGTAAAATGGGTACAAGAAGACCCGCGCACCCAGACTGTGGAGAGGATCAGTGGAGATGCTGAGTGGTAGCACTTTGTGGAGAGTGGAGCACCATGGGGACAGCTCTTTCGCTGGTGGTTTCTTCTGTTCCACAGGGAGCAGGGGTGAACTACAGCCCCCTCAGACCATGATGAGGAAATTATCCCACCTTTCTGTCTTCCTGGTAAAGCTGAGCTCTAGTCGGTCCTCACAGGGGGCAAGTGCTGGGCGCAGCAGCCAGAAGGGCTCCTGGCGTTGGACACCTGCCCCTGCTTGTGTAGCCTGGTTGCGGCCTGTCCCCAGACAGCAGGGCTGGCCCTGCCTGTGGCACCCCTGTCTCTGCCGTGGCTTTCCCCCTCCCCTGAGTCCCGCATGTCTCAGCTCAGGGTCGCCACCGCTGGCGAGCCCTCCCTAATGTGCACTCAGGCAGCTGCCCGCACTGGCCCCCTCCTAAGTTCCTCCTGGCACCCTGCGGTGGGAGGCTCCTGGGGGCTGCTCCCGAAATCCTGACTCTGACTCGCTGAGGCAGCCACTCCTTTCCCTGGAAGGGAGTCTGAGGCCCAGCCCACCAGCCCATGGGGGCACGGCGGCAGGGATGTGTGGCTGTCCATGCTGCCGCACGCTTCCCCTGCATGTCACCAGGCGCTGAGTGGCCAGGCCAACTCGGTGGCTGCTCGGAGAAAATGTTAGCGTAAAAGAAGAGCGATGAAAACAGCAAGTCAAAAGTACAAACCATACGCTTCGCTGTCCCCTGCGGTCGCTCGCTGTCCAGCCTCTCTCCTGAATCTCCTTTCACAGAAATGGCATTTTACCTTGCAGGTTGTCCTGCAGCTGGCTTTTCGCTCTGTTGTCAGTGGGCTGTTGTCGTCTCTCTGTGCCACCACACAGATCTTCTACTTTTGGGGAGTGAGATTTTCCCGAAAGAATACAATTTCCAAATAGGTATTTTTAAAAAAATAGGGATCCAGAAAGGTCAAACCAAACCCAGTGCTGTCGAGTCGGTTCTGACTCACAGCAACCCTATAAGACGGAGTGCAATTGCCCCACAGTTTCCAAATGCGCCTGATGGCTATGAGCCTGCCGGCCATTCAGATGATCTATTTCATATTCTTGATCAAGTCATGCTGAAGAAGGGTCTCATCTCATCCCAGGGACCCAGTTCCTGCGTGTAGACTTGTCCTCACTTTGGCAGGGACTGTAGGGATATCCCGTCTGGGTTCTGGTCTGGGCTTTCTCCATTGTTCTCTTTTCTGTTTTACTGGAGGTTTATCAAGTTTATCGATCTTTTCAAAAAGCCAACTCTTATTTTTACTGATTTGCTCTGTTGGTTCTCTGTTTTCAATTTGGTTGGTTTCTGCGCTTTTATTATTTCCTCCCTTCTGCTTCATTTGGGGTTACTTTGGTCTTATTTTTTCAGGTTGTGGAGGTGTTGTGGTGGGAGCTTAAACAAATGATTTAGGGCTTGTCTTCTTTTCCAGGGCATGTGTTCAGTGCTATGGGTTTCCCTCTTCGCACTGCTTTGTCTGTGGCCCACAGATTCTGGTATGCTGTATCTTCCCTTTGGTTCAGTTTGATGTATCTCTTGATCGCTTCCCTTAAGGCTTCTTTGGCCCACGGGTTATTTAGACGTATGTTGTATAGTTTCCCAGTGTTTGCAGATTTGCCTTCCATCTTTCTGTCCCTGATCTCCAGTGTGATTTCATGGTGCCTGGAGAACGCGCCACATCACTGCAGTGTCTTTAAGCTGTTGAGGTACGTTCACATCCCAGGATGTGGTGTCTCACCGTGTGTGTTCCATGAGCACCTGGAGGAACAGCTATTCTTCCGTTATTGGCTGGAGTATCCTAGAAATATCCACGAGTTCCTGGTGGCTGATGGTTGCTGAGTTCTTATACATTCTTGCCGATTCTGGGTCTAGTTCTACCAGTTGTTGAGAGATCGGTGCAGACGTCTCCAGCCACAACTGTGTGTATGTCTGTTTCTCCTTTCTGTTCCGTGAGCTCTGGTTTCACACATTTTGAACCTGAGTTGTCTGGAGTACACACAGTAGGGTCACTGTTTCTTCTTGGTGGGTTGACCTTTAATCGTGACACAATGTCCTTCTCTGTCTGTAGTGAGCTTTTTTGCTCTGAGGTCTAGCTAATATTAATATATCCATCGTTGCTTTCTTTTTGATTAATGTTTAATCATATTGCTTTGTGCATCCTTCTACTGTCAGCCTGTGAGTTTCCTGTAGGCAGTACACAGCTGGGGCGCGGCTTCCCCATCTCTGTCTTTCAGTTGATATATTTAGACCCTTTGTGTTCAATATCATTATTGATACGCTAAGGCACGAGTCTGCAATTATGCTTTCTGGTTTCCACTTCTGTTTCTGATATCTGTCTCTTCTTTTGGCTGTTGGCTTTTTGTGGGTTACTTGTACAGTTTTTAGAATTCCGTTTTTTTAATCTCTGTCGTGTTTTTGAGGGTCACCATGAGTTTGAGTCAGATCCAACCCAACGGCACTTGGCACTTGGCTGCAGTGTTTTTGAGGGAAATGTCTCTGTTTAGTTCCTTGATTGCTTGCTCTGAGTATTGCATTATGTATCCAGTTTGTTACAGTCTCCTGGTGTCACCCTGTGCCTAGTCTAAGGGAGGTACGGAGACATCAACTGTCATTTTGTCCCTTCGTTGTCATCTGCCATCAAGTCGATTCTGACTTGCAGCCACCCCACGTGTGCAGAGTAAAACTGTCCCAAGAGATTTTCAAGGCTGTGACCTGTGGAAAGCAAACAGACCGGCTTGTCTTCTGGGCTGCCTCCGAGTGGGCTCCCACCTTCCACCTCTTGATCAGGTGCTTGGCTGTGCCACCCGGGGGCTCCAGGTTGTCTTCTTATACTCCGGCATTTATAATCGTCTTGAAGATTTCTTCCACACACATTTAGAGCCATGTCCCACAATGTTAAACCTTTCCTTCAACTGTCAAACATGATCTAGAAAACTCACAAGGAGAAAGGAAGTCTGTTGTGTGCTCCCCCATCTTTGTCTCCTGTGGTCTGCCTTCCTTCCTGATGTCCCAGGGTCCCTTCTGCTACTGCTACCTCTCTGTCTAGAAAACGTCCTTCAGTCTTTCTTTTAGGGGAGACCTGCTGGCAACAAACTCTCTTCGTTTGCCTTGATTTGAGCGTGTCGTGATTTCTTCTTCATTCCCAAAGGGCATTTTTGCTGGGTATAGCTCTCTGGGTTCATTTCTTTCAGTCCTTGAAAAAGGTTAAGTGCTTCCTCCTGGTCTCTACTGTTTTGAAGAACAAGTCAGCTGTCATTCAGAATATGGGAAATACGAAGTGGAATGGAAGAGCGAGCTGTTACAGGGATGGGAGATCAGGCAGAGTTGCAGAGAGATGTGTGTGGGGGGTTTTGTATGGTTAATTGACTTGGATTGTAAACTTTCACTTAGTAATCCAGATAAAATAGCAAAAAAGAAAGAAAAAGAGAGAGGGAGAGGGGAGGGAGAGGTGGGGAGATGAAGAGCGAGAGAGGAAGGGGGGAGGAGGAAAGGAGAGAGCAGGGGAGGGAGGAATGCAGGGAGAGAGAGAGAGAAAGAACAAGAGAGAGGAAGGAAGGAAGGAAGGGTCATTCAAACAGCTTTCCCTATGTAGGGAAGACGTCATTTCCTTCTTGAAGCTTTTAAGTTTTTTCCTTTGCCCTTGGTTTTCAAAAATTTGAATGTGATGTGCCTTGGTGTGGACTTCTTTGGAGTTATCCTTTTTGAGATTCTTGAATATGAAAGTTTGTATCTTTTGCCGTATTTGGAAAGTTTATAGCCGTTATTCTCCTGAGCACTCTTTCGGTCCTCACTCTGTCTTCTCTCCTTGTGGGATTCCAGTGACAGAACGCAGGGTCTTCCATCACAGTCTCCCAGGCATTGTGGTGAAAGCAGTTTCATCATGTGGCCTCTTGTTCCCTGAGGGAATTCCCAGAGGAGTTCCCTTTGGCCAGTTTCCTACCTCAGAGGGTTTGTTACATTTCTTGGCAAGTTGTGAACATCCTGTGTTTTAACACTTTTTATCTAGTCCTGGGCTGAAGCCTGCTCTGTGGCTGATACCCACTTTACAAGGATTGGTAGATATATTACGCAAATCAGGTGAATGTGGACTCTGCAAACGAGGTGGTCACAGCCTACTATGCAAACGAAGTGTCCCTGGATTTCTGAGAGGGGATCCTGCAGTTTGTGGCTCCTGCGGGGAGGAGGCCACACCTGGAAGCCATCAACCGAGAAAGGGTTTTCAGACAGGAAAGAGCAAGAAGAAAAGCAGCAGGAAGAAGGAAAAGAGAGAAGGAAGAAGCAGAGAGAGGGAAGAGGCAAGGACTCTCTGAGGAATGGTAACAGGGATCAAAGCCTGTAACACTGAGGACGGCGAGAGGCCCAGAAGGCAAGGGTGTTCACCACCATGAGGTTACAGTGAAAATCCTCAGTCTAGGCCTCCTCCGACGTCTCCCCAGCAAGCAGGATGCCTCATTACTCCAAGACAGAGTGCAGAAGTCTGGGTTTCTGTGGCCCTGTGTACTGGGGCATTATGGACTGAATTAAGTCCCTTTAACCTATGTGCGGAAACCCTAACCTCTGACCTCTATGCCTGTGGTGGAAACCGAGATGGCATAGTGCTTAAGAGCTGTGACCGCGGACTGAAACGTCAGCAGCTGGAATCCACCAGGCACTCCCTGGAAACTCCATGAGTGGTTTTACTCTGTCCTGCAGGGTTGCTGGGAGTTGGAACGGACGCAAGAGCCGTGGCTTCTTGTTTGGTTATTTTTGGTTACGCTGTGGTGGTAGTCCGATTTGGGAGTGAGTTGTCTTTGCTAGGTTAATGAGGCAGGATCGGAGGTACGGTGTGTTGCGTGTCCAATTTTTTTGAGACATAAAAGAGATTAAGATAAGACAGACGTTGAGACCCAGCGAGATCCCCATGGAACCAGGAAACACACTGGGTGTCCCCACAGAGTGGACAGACAGCCTTCCTCTGGTGCCACTGTCCTGAACTGGGACCTGCAATCTCCTGGCTTGTGGTGTTTCTGTGATAACAACACAGATAAGACAGCATTGGGAACCAGAAGCTGCTGCTGTAAGAGACACCTCCAGTGTGGAGGTGGCTTTGGAATCAGGTGATGAACCGAGTTTGGGAGAAGTTTAAGGTGCCTGACAGTAAAAGCCCAGGAGGCCCTGAAGAGACTGTCGGCAGAATTGCAGATGTCAAAGGGAGCACTGGGGAAGGTTCAGAAAGGAGCAGGCGCGGGACGAGGAAGGTCTCTGTCATCTTGGAGAACGCACACGGCGCCCGCAGCAGGCTGTTGCTAGAAACGGAGGCATTAAACGTGCTTCTAGGGCCGTGTGATCAGACAGTGTGATCAGACAGCGGAGGAGGAGCAATGCTTTCTGGGCAGCGACAGCGGCCTTGTCTGAGCTGCGTGCCGGGGTCCGGTGGAAGGCAAACCGCGTAAGGGACGAACCTGGACAAGTGGCTGAGGGGATGCCCAGGCAAGAGCTTAAAGGGGACACACGGTTTCCCCTTGTTGTTTACAGTAGGATTTGAGAGAAAGAGATGGGCTTGAGAATGAAGTGAACAAAACAAAAACAAAACTTAAAGACACAGAAAATTCTGTTACAAAAACTGAGAACATGTGTCCTAACCTGATTTTCAACAAGGACATGGCTGTGCAGTCTTTTGTTAAAGAGCCTCAGCCTGTGGCTGGTGTGTCTCGCCAGCGAACACAGTGGAAACCCCTTCGGTTTAGACCGAAGCGGGCAGAGAAAGAGGGAAAGGCAGGACACGGTCTGCCCCTTGGAATTCTACAGGAAAGAAACAGCTGGAGGAGTCACATCTGCTGTCCTCACCAAGAACGGAAGGGCCGTCTCGGGAGCCGCTTGGTGAGCAGCACACCGTTTGGCAGGGGCAGGGCAAGCAGGGCCTTCTCAGTTCCAAAGGGGGGATTGCGCTCTCCAGAATCTGGAAGATTTCATAGAGCAGAATCTTTGCCAGCTGGGTTCCGGAGTGACAGACGCAGTAAAGGTGTGACTCGGGGAGGGGGCCATCGCCAAATGCTAAGGAGCCATGGCCAAGGGGCAGAAGGACCTGGCCTGCCAGGGGTGAGGAGATGGGGTCGCTGTTCAGATAGACTAGAAAAATAGGGCCCCCCGAAATCTGAAGGAGCAGAGTTGCTGTCCCAGTGGGCCCGGAAGGTGGAACAAAAACCCTGGGCCACGGGGCTTCCTCTCGGACCCAGAGGACGTGGCCGTCACACAGAGTCTGGAGGGCAGAGCACTGCCCATACGGTCTCAGAGAACAGAGGACTATTTTCAAGCCCTGGAGAGCTGACGTGAATTCTTCTGCTCGGTTTCGGACTTGGTGCCCGTGATCCTTCTTTCCCTTCAGTTTGTCTCATCGGTCACAGAAGTATCTCCCTTCTGCCTGTACTACCACTGAACTTTGGAGACAGATAACTTGTATTCTAGATGTCACAGGGTCACAGATGAAGAGGAACTTTGTCCCAGGATCCAATATACCTGAAGTTTCATTCATATTTGGTATGCTTCAGAAGATGAGATATTAGACTTGGAGCTGGTTTAGGACTTTTGTGAATGATGCAATGGAATGAGTGTGTTTTCCACATGGCAAGGACATGAAACTGGGGAACAAAAGGGTAGAATGCTACGGATTGAATTACGTCCTCCCAAAATACATGCTGTAAGTTGTAACCTCTCTGCTGAGGCGAAAGCCCTGGTGGTGTAATGGTTCCCGTGCTCGGCTGCCAACCAGAGGCAGCAGTTCAAGCCCACCAGCGGCTGTGGGGGGAAGATGGGGCAGCCTGCTTCCACAGGATGCACAGTCCCGGCAGTGACATGGGACATAGCTCCTCTGTCCTCAGGGTGGCTACAAGTCAGAGCTAACCCCAAACCAGTGAGGTCTGTTTGTTTGGGGCCTGTGGCTATAATCCGTTTTAGCCACCTAGTGCCGCTTTAACAGAAACACCACCAGTGGAAGATTTTAAAGAGAAGAATTTCATTTTCCAGGAAGCTGAAAGTCCAAATTCAGGGTGTCACCTCCAGGGGAAGGCTTTCTTGACTGGCTCTGGAGGAAGGTCCTCGTCACCAATCTTCCCCTGGACGGGGAGCTTCTGAGGCGCAGGGACCCCAGTCCTTTCCCTCGGAGACACTCAGCTGCTGGCACAGCTTCTCGGCAGCGCGAGGCCCCCAAGTCTGTCTGCCAGCTTCTCTCCTTTATGTCGCGAGAGACTGCCTCAAGGCAAAAAGCAGTCTTACACACTGAGTCCTGCCTCACTGACCCCAATGCAGCCCATCTGCCCTCACTAACGTCAGAGAGGCAGGGTTCACAGGTGGAAAGGGGGCACACAGCACCAGGAGTCACCGCCCAGCCAAGGTGTCATTTTGAGGGGAACACAATTCAAGCTACAACATAATCCCACTTAGAAAAGGGTTGCCTTTCTATGTTAACGAGGCAGAATTAGTGTAGAGTGTGTTTTGAGTCAATCTCTTTAGATATGAAAGAGATTAAACAAGCAAGCAGAGCAGAGATGGGGAAAGATGGATGCAGGGTCAGAGGGAGACCTCCAGGGAACCAGGAAACAAGCTGAAGAGACCCTTAGGCCTCCTCCCGGAGCCGACAGAGAGAGAAAGCCTTTCGTGAGGCCTCCTGGCTGCGGAAAACAAGTCCCTGTTTGTCCAAGTGGCCCGCCTGTGTCCTGTCTGTTACAGCCGTACGGGACAAGTAAGACCTGGGGGGCCTTGATACTGCACAGTGGGGGGGGAGTCAGGGCTCCCCGCTGGGCCTCCTGAGCCCCACGGGGGGGAGGAGGAAGCGTGTCGTTACAGCCCCGAGAGCGGCAGTCTGGGGTCCCTGGACTGTGAGGGCGGGGCCCCGGCTGGCTCCTCGGTTTGGTTCCTCGGTGTCGTTCAGTGCCTGAGCGACGCCCTGTCGGCAGACAGACGAGGCTACTGGCGGGGCGTTTGTGCTCGGTCTGGCTGCTCACCCCCTCGGGAACCTACAAGGCAAAGCACGGAAGGCGCCCACATGGGGCAGAGCAGTGTGTCCGCGCCCTCTACCTCCCTTACTTTCAGGATTTCTCCCTTCATTCAGGTCACCTCCGGGAGTTCTAGCTGTTCTTAGCAGGAGGAAGAGGTTCAGATGACGTCTTCTCCATCTCGCCGGCTTCCTTCCAAGGTCTCTCTCTCTTCCAAGCATCTCACGCATCTGCTTGGGTAAATGAGGAACAGTTGACTGAACTTGATCTCTGTACTACCAGGCGAGGAAGGGCCCCATCAAGGCAAGTGCTGATGTAAATAACGCACGGTGAACATCGAGAGCCGAACAACGCTGCGGGGGACACCCAGGGCTGAACAACACTGCGGGGGACACCCAGGGCTGAACAACACCGTGGCAGACACCCATGTACCTAGGTCTTTGAGCCCTGGAGTAAGTAGAGCCTAAGGCTGGAAGGGGCTGGCTGGGCACATGGGTCACCTTTTGGGAGTGGGCTATGGGGAATGGAGCTTTCTGCTGGAGGAGAGAGCACAGGATGGTTCAGACAGGGCCTGGCCACAGAGCACACGTGCTAGCCCCAGGCAGACTCCTGACTCCGGTGTCCTGGCCTGGGTCTTCTGCTTGGCCTCAGCTCTCCTGCTTTCACAGCCCAGGTGGCACCACCCTCTGGCTGTGACCTTTCCAGGTCTGTTCCCTCAGGTCAGAAAAGGTGCTGCTTGGGGGACTATGGACCTTGCACACTGATTCCTCTGATCAGCCCTGGGCTTCCTGTCTTCACCCGATATTATCTGCCGTCTGGTGTTGTCATCGCAGGCAGCATCCTGGGAAGAGGTCAGGACAAATAGCCAGCCTGGTCCCCTCGCCATCTGGGTCCTCAGCTGATGCAGCTCACAGCACACGTTATTGGCTGTTTTGCTGGAAGCTTGCTCCGTCTAAGAGAGTGAAGGATCACACCAGGGAGGGCAGGTGCCAGGCTGTGCCCTGGGGGTGTGACTCCAGAGAACAAAGTGGCATTCTGGAAGGGGCACAGAGAAAGGACCGGGGGGGGCTGCCTTGCTCTAGGTCCAGGGGGGAGCCCTGATGCGGGAGAGGTGGATGGGGGCACCTGCTGAGGCCGAGCTCGAAGACGGAACCGGCAAGAGTCACTTGGGAGACTGGCAGTCCCCGAGGGTCTCTCACCTGACCGTCACGTGCAAGTACACACGCCGGAGGAAGACTGTTACCTGGGCAGCTCTTATGCACCTGGAAAATGGCTTATCACCAGGGACATCTGGAGCCCTGGTAGCGCAGTGGTTAAGAACCCAGCTGCTAACCGAGAGGTCGGCAGAATCCCCTGTGCCTCCTTGCAGACTAGGGTGCAGTTCTACTCTGTCGCTGGCCGCGGTGTGGTACGGATGGAGACAAAGCTTTCTTTCTCAGCAGTGACACAGTCAGTCAACCAGAGACACACGTGGGAGGACAAACACAGGCCAGGCACAACGCCACGCACACGGACACACATAACATGTACACCCCCCACACAGCCCAACAGAAAGGCCCCACAGACACGTGCGCCCAGGCGGCCACAGCTGCACTTACACACGCAAGCACCAGGGGTGTGCACACACAGACTGCCCACTAGGACACACACGCGTGCACACGCGCACACGCACACACATGCACAGAGAGACACACACAAACATGCGCTGACATGTGTGCAGATGTACCCGCACATGCACACACATACCCACACATGCACGTATGTGGAGATGGCCCCCAGAGAGATGCACACGCCGCACGCATGCACAGCCGTACAGTGACAGACGGAACCACCCTGCCTCCGGGGCTTCCAGGAGGCCCAGCAGGGGTGTGAGGCCCACATCTGACGTCCCTTGTGCTCCTCCGACTCCGGGTGTTGTTCAGTGTCACACTGAGTCACTCAGCTTTGGCTCCCCGCAGCAGAAACTGCTGTAGCAGATGGGGACGAGGGGGCTGAGTACCCCTCAGTGCCATACACCTGGGCCTCTACCCGCTCCTGCAGCTCCAGACGCTGGAGTGATGTTGACCACAGAGTCACTGAGTCACCAGATGGATGGGCAGGCTGGCATAAAGGGGGGTCTGGGGCCTGGCCAGGCCTCGAGGGCAGATGCTGCTGACGTGGTGTCCAGGAAGACCCCTGAGACATTGGGCTGAGGAGTCTGCCTCCTGTTCTTTCCCAGCGGGGCTCTGAGGGCAGATGGGTCATCTGGGCACTGTGAGCCCCTTCCAGCAGAGGGTCCCCACGCTCCCCTCTCCTGGGGTAGAGGCACGGGTGGCTTCCACTTGACCCTCTCTCTGTCCTTCTGACTTCAGGGCACATTCCTGAGTCCTGGCTTCCTTGTGGGTGAAATAGGGGGGCAGGATTGTCCTGGGGATCAAACACACCCTTGGAACAGTGTTCGGCTCGTCCACCTGGCAGCTACCTGGCCCGGCGTTTACCTGCCCTCCACGCTCTGAGCCCACGGGGCTGGTGCCGGGCTGCGCACCATGCTGGCCAGGCAGCGTGGCCTCTTCCTGCTTCCAGACCTCGCTGGGGGCAGCTGAGTTGTATCCCCTTTCCCCTCTGCAGCCTGGGCCGGGGGGCACAGAAGGCGGGGCTGCTGGGCCCCTCCATTCCCGTCCCCAGGCAGACATGCAGGTCGCCTGTCCAAGGAGCCAGGGCCCCACGCAGAGGACCCAGAGCCCTCCACCTTAACCTCGCTGGCAGTGGGGTGTCCGGCACGGTGGATTCTGTAATGAAGGCCAGGCCTGCGACACACCAGCTGGACAACAAGGGGGCAGGGGGCGGGGGGCGGGGTTGAGGATAAGCCATTAGGCAAGTGCTGTGGCATCCGCCTGCTCTAGTCTGGACTACTTTGGGGAACAGTGGCTGTCTGGATCCCCCTTAACAGCAACATCCCTTTGCTGCAGGGGGTCCAGCCCCGAAAGGTGGGTGAGCTGATGTTGGGGAGATTGCTGCAACGAGACCAGGGTAAGACCATCTCCCTTTGTGCATGCGTGCCTTTGGGTACACACGCTTACACACACACAGGCACGCACAGACACAGGGGCACACTCATGCACGCACGCACACACCCACTCATACACACACAGACACGCATAGCACCGTGACTACCCACTGCTGGGTCCTGTCTTTGTTCTGAGGACTAGTGCCACCGTGTCCCTTGTCTCTATGGGTCCTCTTAACCCCTACAACTGCCTTGTGTGTCTCGCAGGGGACTCAGAGAGGACACTCGGCTCCTGGCTCGCCCATGTTCAGGCCATGAGGCCCAGTCGGGGGCTGGCAGCCTCCCACAGTGCCCCTGGCCTCCCTCTAGCTGACACCCTGCTGTTCTGGGCAGGGGGCATGGCTGGCAGGAGGGTCCACAGGATGCTTTAAACACGGAGCTGGCCCTGCTGCCTCCTCCCCTCCCCAGGACTCCAAGCTATGCAAACCAGCTCATGAATATTCAGGACCCCATGGACTCCGCTCTGTCTTCCTCCTCTCTTGGTTTTGCACTGAGTCTTAAGTGAAACTGATTTTTTTTTAAGGAAAAAGAAATCTGCCTTTTGTTCCTTGCTCCCCACAGGAGAGGAGGCCCCTGCTTGTTTCGAGGGGCAAGCCTCAGAACCAATCGTGGCCTGGCACAGCTCCCCAGATGCCAGACTTGGGCGCCATGCCACGCGAGCAGATGGCCGTGAGTGCTGGCAACCTGGAGACCCTGCAGGAGAGTCGTGTATATGGGTGTTTACAGTACCCTGGCCCCACCCTGGCCCCACTCCTCAAAGTGGAGACCAGGCAAGAGAGTCACGTATACAGGTGTCTACAGCACTCTGGCCCCACGGAAAGCCTCAACGTGGCAGCCTGGGTGGTGCCCGGCCTGCTGGGTGTGGGGGCAGGGGCCATACATGTTCCCGACAAAGTAAGGAGAAGGGGTCCTCTTCCTCTTCTGAGGGCAGCTCTGCTCAGCGCTCAGCAACCAGGGCCCAGCACCCAGTGCTCAGTGCCCAGCGCCCAGCACTGAGAATCCAGTGCCAAACACACAGCCTCCAGCTTTCAGTATCCAATACCTAGTACCCAGGACTCAGTAGTCAGTGCCCAGCACCTAGTACCCAGTACTAAGCACCCAGCACCCAGTGCCCAGAGCTCAGTGCCCAGAGCCCAGCACCCAGCACCCAGTGCCTGGGGCCCACTGCTGAGAATCTGGTGCCCAGTGCCCTGTGCCCAGCACCCAGCACACTGCCATGTGCAGGGACAAGCAAATCCTTGGTCTGGGTGCCACCTATCTCGTGCCCCCTTGCCCTGTTCATCCACGTCACCATTCCTGGCATCATCCCGGGTCCCGATGTCAGCTGGTCCAGCCAGTGTAAGCACCTACTATGTGCGCAAAAAGGAGAAGGAGATAGGCCCTCAAAGCAACTTTCTTTTCTTTGAAAGCCATTATCAGCTGTTTTTCTAAAAAAATAAAAAATACTTCATTGTGTTCTTGTCGACAGTGTACGCAGTAAACCAGGTTCTCATGAGACAATTTCTGCAGCTAATCCTCAGTAACAGCAGGGACACCCTCCCTGTGTCCACCCTGTTGTTTCTAGTTGCTCCACTTCCAGCAATCCAGTCTCACTGCCCACATCTCCTCGCCTGTGCTGGAGAGCGCCTGCTGTCTACTTGGTCCCACATGATCGTCCTTTATTCTTTTTTTGAAAAACATTGTACGGGGCTTTAAGCAAGTTCGCAGTCCTACTCAATTTGTCTCACAAAAACCGGCACATGCGCTGCTTTGTGACCCCCCCTGCTGTCCTTCACCTGTGACAGCGCTCTCCTCCTGTCCACCCTGCACTTCCCGTGCCCGTCCAGCCAGTTCCTGGCCCCTCGCCTTCTCGTCCGCTGTGGGCAGGAGCTGCCCGGTCAGCCTCCCGCACCTGTGGAAGCCTAGAAGCACGCTCTCTGCTGACATCGTTGTGTGTCCTGCTGTCCAGTCCAGTCTTCATCTGAAGAGTTGCCTTCAGGGATGGTTTCAGGTCTGGGCTCACAGAGAGTCTGGGGGTTGTGTCTTCTAGGGACACTTAAGTCCATCACACCATCAAGTCTGGTCTTTCTAACAGAGTTCAAGTTCTGCACACCCCATTTTTTCCTGCTACATCAGGGGCTCTGTGAGTACCTGCTGTCAGGGCAGTCCCTGGTGGTGGCTGGGCAATGTCTGGTTCTTTTGGTCTCACGCTGATGTCACCTCTGGATGACACGGCCCTTTTTGTCTCTTGGCCTCATATTTTCCTTATGTCTTTGACGCCCTTCATTTTTCTCTGCTCCAGGTGAGCTGGGACCAATCGGTGTGAGTTGCAGGGCCACTGATTAACCTTTAGGACCCCAGATGCCACTCACCAAAGTGGGATGCAGAAAATTCTCTTAAAAAAACCTTTTTTTATGTCAGTTGACCTAGATGTCCCCTGAAACCTCATGGATAATTTCTGAGAAAGTATAGTTCTTAAGGGCAAAATACTTTTGTTTTTGAGCTAGTCTGTTATTTGTTTAAAACAGTGATTTCAGGTCATAGTCTCTGTTCAGAGGTTAAAGAGTATGAGAAAGCAGTGGTCTCCGAGAAGCTTCCAGTCTCAGTGGGTCTGCTAAGTCTGAGATCTTTGAGATTTGAAGTTCTGTTCTACATTTCTCCCCTTTTGATCAGGATGGTGACCTTGCTCCTGATGTAGCTGGAGCCATTCAACTCTTCTGGTCTCAAGGCACAGGTGTATTCCAGTTCCTTTTCTGGTTCTTGAGTTTCCTTCGTTCTCTTTTTTCTGCAGACAAGTGGAGACCAACAGTTGTACAAAAGCTTTTAAGATTCTGGTCACGACTCACCAAGCTAGGATGCGGAGTACGAGGTTCATGACTATTTTGTGCCGGTCGACTGTGCTTGACTCAGTCTGCACCTTAAGTCTTCAAACCAAGGGAACGAGCCCCCCAAGCTGAGGGATTATGTCTAAAACACATCTGTGTCTGTGGCTCCTCTTCGATCGATTGTATGTGTGTGTGACTTCATCAGCCCTTAATCAAATAAGTGCTTGCTCGAATTGGATGCTTATCTTCACAACTGGATGGGCAGCTCCACAGGCGAGGGGTCCTGGCACACAGCAGGTGCCTACTGTCAAGTGACTTGGGGGCTGTGCCTCACAAATATTACAGTCTAGTGGCATCTCCCCTCCAGTGACCTACGCCTTACCCCACTTCCCAGTGATGTCCCCAAGGCCACAGCACTGGTGCCTGCACCTGTCACACAGTGGTTGTGTGTTGCCTACACCCTGGGGCTGACATATGGCGAGGCTCCCTAAACATTGGCACGTGTGTGTGCCGAGAAGATCTTCGAGAGTGTCCACCTGACCTCGTTACTTGGGAGCCTGGAAGCTGCCTGTGCCCTTCAGAGGAGCCCCGGCTCTTCCAGTATCAAGGCTCTTCACCGTGTGGTGCTTCCCACCCATCTTCCTGTTTTCGTTCAAGTGCATTTATCAAGCACCTACTATGTGCTGGTTTTACCCAGGGACTGAGGATAGAACAGGGGATTGAACACACAAAGTTGCTGCTCTCGTGGAAGTGACATTGACAAAGGTCAAACAAAGGAGAACAGAGTGGTGGGATGGGCGAGAGCAGTGAAGGGGACACAGGTGACCACAGGGGTGAGAAGGATGGCAAGGAAGGCTTCCTGACATGTGAACAGAGACCATGCAACTTCAGCAGGCCGTGGGAACAGAAAAAGCAAGGGCCCTGGGATGAGAACGGGCTGTGCTCGCTGGAGCTCAGCATGGTGACAGCAAAAGGGACCATGACCAATTCCAGCACTCAGAGCTCCAGGCAACAAGAGAGGTGACCAGGTGCAAGTGTGGCGCTGACATCACTGACCCTCAGCTCCGTGTGGGGCAGTAACAGGGAGCGGTGGGGCCTGCAGCAGACGGGGAGCACACGGCAGGTCCGCAGGGCCGCCTGGCTGCCTGGGAATACAGACCTGGAGTGGCCAGAGCCTCCACTGTTCTAAGCAAAACTAAAATCTTAACATTTTTGAAGGCAATTTAAAAATATTTTTTAAAAACTCTGCACACGTCCAACAGAACTCAGTTCCATCCCACAAGGCCCCACTTGGGACTATGGACTGGGTGACCTCTGTGGTCTCTGCCGGCACAACTGAACCCTCGCTTCCAGCCCCCCGGCAGGCAGCCTGGGTCCCGGGGGCCTGGGGGTGGGGGCCTGGGCAGAGCCAGGACATCTGCTGGTCGTGATCTCAGTCTGCGTCCACACACCTGTCTCCAGGAGCGTCTTCTCCCTGGGCAGTCAAAGCCGAGGCTGGCAGAGAGGCAGGCAGGAATGTGCCCACTGCTAGATGGGACCTGGGCCCCTCCCTCTGGCTCCCATCGTCCTGCCTGCGGGTGTGAGGAAGATGGCAATGGCTATGTAGGCATCGGCTCCGTCCCCTCCCAGACCCAGGTCGGCCCTTGGCTACAGGGACCTTCCGGTGGCGTGTGCTGCTCTCTCCCGGGCCAGGTGCTGTGGGACCTTCCAGTGGCGTGTGCTGTTTTCTCCTGGGCTAGGTACCTCTACACCCTCTCGGAGGGGTCTGCCGTCTGGTTGCCTCCTCCCACCCGAGCTGGGCCAGCCCAGAAGGGGTGCTAGGCACGCACTGGTGGGGCAGGGGCCCCCAGTTAGGTCTGAGGTCTGACTTGGCAGGTCCTGGCCTTGCTGGACAAGGAGTGTCCCAGCTGCTGACCCAGGGCTCAGTGAGCAGCCACCATCCTTTGCTGGAGGCCATGTGTGTCTGCATCTGGGTGTGGAAGTTCACACATGTGATCACGTGGAACGCGCCTGTTCCTGCCTTCCCATGTGTCCTCAGGGTAACGGCTGTGTGACATCACCTCTGGGTGTGGAAGTTCAGACATGTGATCACGTGGAACGCGCTGTTCCTGCCTCCCCTCTCCTTGTGTCCTCAGGGTGACGCCTGTGTGACATCACCTCTGGGCGTGGAAGTTCACACATGTGCTCTCGTGCAACGCGCCTGTTCCTGCCTTCCCATGTGTCCTCAGGACAACGCCTGTGTGACATCATAGAGAAACTTGTGGGGTTTCCATACGCAAGCTGTCTGTGTGATCCTGTGTGGCCACGAGTGCCTCTGCAGATCTAAGTGACCGTGTGTGTCTCTGTCCTGGATTCTCACATGAGTGAGATTGGGGAACAGTCTACACAGTGGCTTGGGACCTGAGGACAGGGTGGCCACCCTGGCCTGCCTGCCACCCGGCAGGTTCCTCGCCTGGGCGGTGGGAATGGTAGTGCCTTCTCACATGGAAGGGACCTTCTTCTCTGCCTACACACCTTCGGGCCATCCCTTCATCGTCCGGGGGCAGGAGGGTACAAGGGCCCAGAGGGTCAGCCGTGTGGACTGCCTGGCTCATCGACCAGCCCCAGCCCCCAGGACATTCTGCCACTGGGTGCCCTGTACGTACGTGCCCAGTGAGGGGGTGAATGGCCCCCGCCCCTCAAAGGGAAGGTCTCTTTAGGACAAAGAAACAGGAAGGTGGCTCTGCTGACACAGGAGTTGTCCCCGGTGACTACTCACAAGCTTTGTTTGTTGTGGGGAAGACTTCTGCATGTCGAAGTTGCCAAAGCAGAGCCTTCCAAAGCCAAAGCACCTTCCAGAGGTCAGCAGGTGACAGGCTGCAGGTGGAACCCGGTGTGCACAAGAGGGATGGGGGGGACTGTGGCCAAACAGAGAAAGGCTAACCGTCATTGCAGCGGGCTGGTGAGTGTCCACCTGAGGGCCATGTCACCTGAGGGGCACATTCAGCTCAGAGCCGGCATCACGATCTCTGAACTCGATTTTTTCCAAGCCTCCAGGGAGGCCTGTGGGGAACTGCCTGTCCACCCGATGCGGCTTCCCTGGCAGACTCCAGGCCTGGGCTCCAGCCCTCCTGCGTCTTCATGCTTCTCTCCGGGGACAGGCAGCTCCTCTCTTCCTGTTGCTGTGCTCACTGCTCTGGCTGGACCTCTGCACTTCCGGTGGCACTGGCCTCACGTGGCCAGCCTCCAGGTCAGTACAAAACGAGCAAACTTGTTGCCGTGAGGTCAGTTCTGACTGATGGCAGCCCACACGTGTCCAAGAAGGACAACTTCACGGCATCTTCAGAGACGGATCTCAGGTGGTAGAAAGTAGGTCACCAGGTCCTTCTGCGTACCCCCAGGTGGACTCAAACTGCCAACCTCTGGGTTAGCAGCTGAGAACAAGCTGCTTACAGCACCTGCCATGTGCACATGGGCACAGAGCCCACTATGCACAGGTGTGAGCATGTGAATGTCTGCCCCAGACACACTCAGTGCTCCAGAGCACCTGAATTCTGCTCAGAAGTCCCCTCCTCCAGGAAGTCCTCCATGACTGTGTCCTCACCCTCCACACTACACTCGCCTCACCCTCCTCTGGGCTTCCATCACACCCTGCGTGACCTGTGGCATCTCCTCCCGTTGGGACAGTGAGCTCTGCAGGGGAGGAACTGCTGCTGTGACTCACCCCCATACCCTTGGCAGAGGCCTGGCACAAGCTGGTGCCTGTGAGTGTTTGCTGAGTGCCCAGGAGAGGCTCAAGGGAGGTACACTGTGGAGAAGTACAGCCACAAGGCCGCCTGGGCTCACAGCCCAGCTCACAGCTGCTACCACGGGCTGTATGACCTGGGCAAGTCCCACTCTGAGCCTCGGTTTCCCCATATGTGAGATGAGGCTGGAGAGGGTGCCTGAGCCTCTGCCGCGTGTCTGGGATGTGCTCTGCGTGTGAGTGTTGGCCGCCGTCGCCAGCTGGTCCCTCTGGTGTCTCTGGGCCTACCCAGGACGGTCAGAGCCCTTAAAGGAGATATGCTCCTGCTCTGCGGTCAGCCAGTGGCCTCCCAAGAGGGCGTGCCTGGCCGCCCGGCTCCCCCAGGCTGCAGGTTGACCCCGCCAGTCCTGGGCACTCGCCTCCTCTGAGCGGTGCCATGTGGCGGGGCTATAGGCAGGTCCCGCGGGCCTGACTGATTTTGAAATCTTGTCTCCTACCAGGAAAAGGTCACGTTTGCGGTGGGCATCCCAAGGCCTCTTTCCAGCAGGGGGCCGAGGCTAAGCCACGGGACTCCACCAGCACTAACGGGGCTCCGGGCAGAGCTCTCAGATGGGGGCGCTCGGAGGCCAGAGGGAGTCCCGTGGTGTGCCGGTCACTGCGGGGAGGCTGCGGGGACGGGCTCCGGAGGGCGGGGCTCCGGAGGGCGGGGCTCCGGGGGCGGGGCTCCGGGGGCGGGGCTCCGGGGCGTGGCTCCGGAGGGCGGGGCCGCCCAGCCTCGCCTGCAGCGATTTCCCAAGCGCGGGGGGCCGGGCTGCTGGGGACACCCTTGGCCGCATGCAGACCCCGAGCCCCGCAGGAAGCTGCGGGCAGGTGCCCTTACAGTCGTGCAGAGCTCGCTGCTTCTGGCCCTCCCCGCAGGGCCCTGGCCCCTTCCCCTCACCCGCTCCTCTTGCCCCCCTGCGTCGTCCCAGAAGGGCTTGGGGGAGCCGAGCTCTCTCAGATCTCCAAGGAGCCCCAGCGCCTCGGTAGGAAGTTGTCTTCCATGAGACCACGGCGGTGAGAGGGTGCCGCGGTCCGCGAAGGGCTGACCGCGGGGGCGTGGGGCCGGGGAGAGCTGCGCGCACCCCGTCGGGGGCGGCTTCCGCGTGCCAGCCTGTGTGCTGATGAGGCCCCGCTGAGCCCCAGAAGTGGCCTCAAGGACTGGATACCTTCATCATCCCTGATTTACAGTTGAGAGACGGAGGCTCAGAGAGGCTAAGCGACACCTCCACGCAGCTGGGAAAGGATGGATTTGAACCCGCGTCGGCCTGACTGCAGAGCCAGTGCTGTCTCCGTGGTGAGGGCCAGGCGCCCAGAGAAGTGTGTCAGTGTTTGTGACAGAGGTCTCACCCTCTCCCCGCTTTCTCAGTGCTGCCTCTCCAGGTCCCCACACGGAGCAGGGCCCACACTTGGTCTTCGCTGGAGCTCCTGTGCCATCCATGCTGTCACTACAGGGTCTGGCACGCATGCCATGCAGATGGTGGCCTGTGCAGGGTGAACTGATCTGTTAGCCCAAGATGCCCCTTCACCAGGGCTTGTGTCAGAAATTGACTCAAAGATGGGTGCAGTCACAAGCCCTCAGCAAATATCTGTAGGTACCAGGATCAGTTCCCTTGACCAGAAACAAGCATTTACGAGGGGCCTGGCATAGCTAGCTGACCTCTGAAGCCAGCCAGATGTGGCCTCCCTGCTTGACTGGCTTGGAGACCTTGGACTTGTGGGTTTCTATTGTTTCATCTATAAAATGGGGGTGCCTGTTCCTGCCCTGTCAGGTGGGGACAAAGACACGCATAGGTGAAAGTGCCCAGGAAGAACTCCCTACATACCCCTTGGGGACAGCTTCTCCTGGAGATGGGAATCAGAGGAGCGTCCAGGGGTGCAGGGAGGGGTGGGAGACCTGGCAGGCAGAGAATCATTGTGAGTCCTGGGCTCCCCTGGGAATCGCGGGGGTTGGAGGGGTGCAATTAGAGCAGCTGTAGGCTATCAGGCTGTTTTCATTGTGACAGAAGCACAATCCCAGCCGGCTTCAGCCCAGAAGGCATTTATTGGCACCTGAAACAGGGAAGGTCCAGAGGCGGTCTGGTCAGGTCTGGTCAGGAATGGCTCAGTGCAGGGCTCCTGTGATCACGTGGGCTGTGCCTCTTTACCTTGGCGCCTTGCTGCTCTTCCCTGCAGGGTGGACTCTTCTGCCCTCCTTCCCCCCTTCCTTCTCCTTCCCTACCCACCTCCCCTTCTTTGTTTTCCCCTCGCCTCTGGACCAGCCTTTTCCTCATCTCAGTGGGTGCAGCAGAGAACCTCTGCTCCCAGTGACTCCGTTTCAGCTCCCCGGATCCAATGCCAGATTCCCCCTTTGGGTAGGTGCACAGCTCTAGAGCCCTCCACTGAGGCTGGCCTGGGGGTAGACCCCTGACAGTGTGGGCTCTTGCAGTAAAGGACACATAAAATGGAGACAAAGATTGGGAATCGCTGAAAGGGGCCGGGTCCTGGACACTGAGAACATCTTTCCTCCTTGTTATCCAGCCACTCAGAGCAGTCAGCCCACAGGGGGGCTTCTTGGTCCCGGGGACTGGAATCTCTGTTTCTTGAAGGTGAATCTAAGCAATCCCTACCTCACACCGACGAGATTCAGTGTAGCTCGCAGACAGCTCGGGCTTGCACATTCCAGACATGCCTTGTTATAATAATGACAAAGTTGATGTCAGCTGGTCAAATAATTGTGAGACGGACATACTGACTGCCAGTCACAGCACTTCTGGGTCCTGCCCCCGGCCCCCTGTGCCTGAGGGTCTCTGTGGAGTCTGGTTGACCCAGGGTGTCACAGCCCAGGACAGACATGAGAAGCTAGATCAGGGAAACAGAGAGCCTGGCCCTCAGCCACTGGGACTCTATTCATTACAGGAACGCCACTGAGCCTATTAAGCTTCTTAAATGTCTTCTACATGTTAATATATGTGAGTTTTCCACTCTGTCTCTGTTGAACTGTGTTCCCCCCCAAATGTCTGTCAGCTTGGCTAGGCCATGATTCCCAGTGTTGTGTGACTATCCATTGGTCTTCCAGAGAAGACCAATGTGTGTTGTAAATTTTATCTCTATGATGTTCATGAGTTGGGATTAAAGACAGTTATGCTAATGAGGCATGATTCATTTTACAAGATTAGTTTGGACCTTGATAGAAAAGAGAGAAGCAGACAGAGAGACAGGGAGGGGACCTCATACCACCCAGAAAGCAACTCCAAGAGCAGAGTGTCCTGTGGCCCTGAGGTTCCTGAGCAGAGAGGCTCTAGTTCAGGGGAGACTGATGACAAGGACACTCCCCCAGAGCCAGCAGAGAGAAACCTGCCCTTGGAGTTGGCACCCTGAATTAGCACTTCCGGTCACCTAGAGACTGTGAGAGAAGTAACCTGTTTGTGGAAGCTGTCCACATGAGTATTAGCCCCCGATGACCAACACGTCCTCCTTTCTGAACCCCACTGCGGTGGTTAAGATTGTGCGTCAGCTTGGCTGGGCTGTGATTCTGCATTTTTGGGCAGTCATGTAATGTTGGGATCGCTTCCCCATTGAGAACTGAAACATGGGCACCCCGTTATGGGATCCGCTGTGAGCGGTACCGGAGGAGCAGGCCTGCGACAGCTCACTGTCCCCTCAGCCTTCACCTCGTGGCCGTCCAGCACTGGGTCCTTCCTGCTCTCCTCATGGGAGCTTTCCCTGTCCTGGACTCTGCAGGTGGCTGTTGCTCAACCAACCTCTGGCTCTTGGGGCCTGAGCCAGCAGCTTACCTGCAGTCTTGCCTGCAAATCTCGAGCTTTGTTGAATTTTGCAACTTGTAAAGAGACTGCTGTGCCCTGACAATCCTGAACCTATCAGCCCCTGGAGCTGCGGGAACCTGAGAAGCCTTGGTTCTAGCATGCCAGTTAGAGGTGTGATAGCCTCTAAAAACCACACGAGCCTTTTCCGTGATGTAAATCTCTCTCTCTCTCTCTCTCTGTATTTATATTTACACACTACTGATTTTGGTTTCTAGTGAACCCAGCCTAACACAACCTTACGTCATGGTATGTCAGTGTGTCATTGTGACAATGTGTTTTTTGTGTCTTAGCCAGCTTGTGTCTTAGAGTGGGTCTATATGTGTCCAGGGGTGTTTTCCTGTGTGGGTGTGTCACTCTGTGTGTACTTGTGTCAGTGTCCCTGAATGTGTCTGCGAGTGTGTCCTTGCATGTCTGTGTGCCACTGGCATGTCCCTGTGTGGGTCTGCTGAGGGCTTCATGTGTGTGTCTGTGGGTATTGGGTGTGTCATGTCTATCTGTTTGCTTTTACAATTCTTGCTTTCTTCCCCTCCCCTCTTGGGAAGTTTCTCAGCCCCTCTTGGCACACCCCAGGATTTTTGCTTGTACAGGGGTTAGGTATCTCCAGCGTTTAACGGAGGTGGTCTTGATTTGTGTCTTGATAACTCATCCAATTTTCCAAGCACCTCCCCTTCTATTCCCTCAGAACAGACCTGTGAGCCAGACAGAGTGGGCAGACCATCTCTGCTGGGATCAGAGAGGCGGAGCAAACCCACAGACCCCTAAAGCAGACAGAAGACAAAAGGGAACCCAGAGATGCGTTTTCCTAGCTCCTCTTTTCTTTTGCTAACTAGACCTCAGGTTGTCCCTGCAAAGACCTGTTATTAGTATTATTTTTAGGTGGGGCCATATGAAGTCGCAAATATGCAGACACTTTTTATCTACAAGAAAATCAATCTGATATGCTCCTACCTAACATGAACATAAACAGACAAACCCCAAACCCTCTTACTGTGTTTTCCATGACAGTTTACACAGCTACGTAGCTTCCCACCCAGCAGTGGCTGGTCATGTTGCTCAGTGACACTCTTCCCACTGTGGGAGCGTTCCTATCTCTTCCTTTCTGGAAGTTGCCTTCCCATTAACCCAGTTTCTCTGTGCCCTCACACTCCGATCTTTACGGTACTTGGAGGCCATGTGATCTCATATGGGTGATTTTTAAAAGAAGCCCAGCACTTACAGGTAACATCCGTTATTTTGTGAGCCACTTGGCACTTTTGCTTCAGGGTGACTGTTTTAGTGAGCTAGGGCTGCTCTAACAGAAATACCACAGAGTGGATGGCTTTAGCAAAGGAAGGTTTATTCTTACACAGTCCGGTAGGCTGCAAGTCCATATTCAGGGTGTCCGCTCCAGGGGAAGGCTTTCCCCTTGTCAGCTCAGGAGGAAAGTCCGGTATTGCATCAGTCTTTGTCCAGGGAGCGTCTTGGCGCAGGAACCTCAGGTCTGAAGGACATGCTCTTCTCCCGGTGCTGCTTTCTTGATGGTGCAAGGTTCCCAATTCTCAGCCTGCCTCTCTGTCCTTTTATCTCCCGCAGGCTGAAAGGATTAAGGGTGGGGCAAGTACACTCCAGGAAAACTCTCTTTACCGCAGGGCAGGGAGGTAATCCTAGGAAGGAATTCACAGCCCCTCCCTAATCCTTTAACATACAGTTTAGGGGAACCACGAGATGGAGGACAGTCACAAGATACTGGGAATCATGCCCCAGCCACATGGCTACACATATTTTGGGGGGAACACAATTCAACCCATGACAGTGGCCTTAGGGGTTAGTTTCAGGTCAAGGAAAAGAGCATCTCGAGGGGTAGTTTCAGAAAGTCATCCAGTCTCAGCCAGTCCGGTAAGTTGGTTTTCTTTTTTCATTCGTCTTTTAACTCGCACTTTAGATGAGGGCTCATAGAACAAAGCAGTTTCCCACCGAACAGAACACATAATGTTTTACGATATTGGTTAGTAAGCACACAACAGGTCAGCACTCTCCCTTCTCAGCGTCCCGTTCCCTGTCACGAGCTTTCCTGCCCCTTCTGCCCTCTAGTCCTTGCCCCTGGGCTGGTGTGTCCCGTTCAACTCTTTTTGTTTTAGGGGCCTGCTCAGTCTGTGGTGGAAGGGTCAGCCTCAGGAGAGACTTCGTTACTGAGCTGACAGGTGTCTAGGGCCGTGCTCTTGGGGTCTCTCCAGCCTCTGTCTGGTCATTGTCTTTGAGTTAGAATTTTGTTCTACGTTTTCCCCCAGCTCTGCAGAAGGCCATCTGTTGTAACCCCGTCAGAGCAGGCAGGGTGGCAGCCGAGTGCCACTGAGTTGTGCTGGACTCAGTCTGGTGGAGGGTGTTACAGATGGGATCCATTTGTCCTCTGGATTCGTCTTTCCCGTGTGTCTAGTTTTCTTCATTCTTCCTGCTCCCAGTGGGGTGAGACCAGTGGAATATCTTAGGTGGCTGCTCACAGACTTTTAAGGCCTCAGATGCTACTCATCAAAGCAGAATGTGGAATATTTTCTTCATAAATTATGGTATGCCAATTGAGCTAGATGTCCTCCTAGACCACGATCCCCACAGCCCTCAGCCCAGTGATTCAGTCCCTCCGGGAGTCTAGACGTGCCCGTGGAGCTTCTGTCGTAGTCAGCTAGGGCTGCTCTAGCAGAAATACCACCGGGCGGACGGCTTTAACAAAGGAAGGTTTATTCTTACACAGTCCGGTAGGCTACGAGTCCAAATTCAGGATGTCCGCTCCAGGGGTAGGTTCTCCCCCTTGTCGGCTCTGGAGGAGAGTCCGGTATTGCATCGGTCTTTGCCCAGGGAGCATCTTGGCTCAGGAACCTCGGATTTGAAGGACACACTCTTCTCCTGGTGCAGCTTTCTTGATGGCGTGAGGTTCCCAATTCTCTGCTTGCTTTTCTTTCCTTTTATCTCTTCTAGGGTGAAAGGATTAAGGGTGGGGCCAGCCGCACTCGAGGGAAACTCCCTTTACAGTGGAGCAGGGGGTGATCCTGTGAAGGATCTGCAGTCCCACCCTAATCCTGTAACATACAGTGTAGGAAAACCACAAAATGGAAGACAGTCACCAAACATTGGGACCTGTGGCCCAGCCACAGGGCCACATGTATTTCTGGGGGGACACAGTTCAGTCCGTGACAGCCTCCATGACCGTGCCTTGCACAAGCTGCACCGGCTTCCCCAGTAGCGTGACCGCCTCACCGTTCACCAGAGTTCCCACTGACCTGTGGTCGGTTTGGTGTTCTTCCCTCCTCACCCCATGCCCTCCCTGGTAACCATCAGAGACTGGTTTTATGGGCACATCTTTTCCTGAGTTTTCACAGCGGTGATCTTATATGATACTTGTCCTTTTGTGAATTATCCCACCCAGCACAATGTCCCCTCATTTCCTCTGTGTTGTGAGGTGACACCCGGTTTTTCCAGCACCATTTGTTAAGAGGACCGTCTTTTCCCCTGTTGACAGACTTTGGCCCCTTGGTGAAGATCCAGTGACTGCAGGTGGATGGACTGACCTCAGGGTCTCGGTTTTGTTCCGCTGGTCACTGTGTCTGTCACTGGTCTTCGGTATCAGGCGTCTTTGTTTCTAAGGCGTGCCTCCTGTAGACTGAGTGTCGATAGACCCTGTTGTGTGATCTGCTCTGGCAGTGCCTGGTCTGTCTGGCTGCATTCAGGCTTTTCACATTCAGTGTGATTGTGGACATGATTGTGGACACATGGGAGCTTATTTCTGTCATTTTGTAGCTCTTTCTTTTTTTTGTTTTTTGGAGTGGTGACATTTTCTTTGTCCTCTGAGCTGAAATCCTTTGATTTGAGGCTTTTTTTTTTCATTCATTTTGTTTTCGTAGAGTTTGCTTTCCTTCTGTATTTCAATGAGTAGATTTGTTAAGTTTCTTTGTAGTTACCTTGAAATTTATCCTTATGCTCCTAGGTCTGAGCTAGTCTGCTATTACGTGGTGTGCCTGGCCTTTCACCCCACTGGAAGGTTCTATGCTGACGCTCTTTGTGCCCTCCTGTATTCTTCTGACATTGTTGTCTTTTACAGATTAATCTCTCTGGTTCCCTTTGTGATTCTTTTGGTTTTGGATAGTGCTTGAGAGTTACTTTCCTAGGCTGGCATCTGTCTGGTACAATCTTGCATCCTAGATTCAGGCTGTGGTCTGATGTTGTTTGTTCTCAGACTCTCCCTTTAATAATTCTTGTAAATTCGGTTTTGTTTGGTTTTTACATATTTTCTTTATTTTTCTTTATCTGGAAATCTCTTAATTTCACCATTATATTTGAATGAAAGTTTTGCAGGATATCTTATTCTTGGTTGGCATTTTTTTCTTTCATTCCATTGCCTTCTTGCCTGCATGGTTTCTGCCAAGTTATGAGGGCTTAGTCCTATTATTTCCCCTCTGCATGTGACTTTTTACTTTTCTGGAGCTTCTTTTAGAATTTTTTCTTTGTCTTTAGTTTTAGTGAATGTGCTAATGCTACGCCTTGGTGGTTTTCTTGTAGAGTCTGTTCTGTATGGGGTTCACTGAGCTTCTTGGATGGTCACCTTTTCATCTTTCATGATATTAGGAAGTTTTCTGTGAGCAGTTGTTCAATGACCCGCTCTGTGGTTTTTGTTTTATCCATGTTCTGGAGCTTTGATTACTCAGAAATTTTTGCTTTTGATTGTATCCCCCACGATTCTCAGGATTTCTTCATTTCTTCTGAGTTTTCCTCAAAAAGGGCTGTATCTGACTGTTCTGTTTCGCTGATCCTGTCTTCCCTACATACAGGCCCGCTCCTCCACCCTGCTCGTGTCTGAAATCTTGCTGTCTATTGTTCGGATTTGTGTGATTTCTAATTGTAAATTCACTTTGATGTTTAGTTCCTGTATTATTTTCATGAATTATCCCATGAACTTGTCTGCATTTTCTGTGAATCTGTCTACCTTTTCTTCATTTTTGTCTGCTTTTCACCTCAAATCCTGAATAGCTCTAAATGAGATGAATTCCCTGTCAGATAATTCTTTTCTTCTGTTGGAAAGTCGTCTGGTGTTTTTATTTTGGACACCTACAGCAAGCGTCCTGTCCTGCTTTGTAAGTGTGTTTGGATATTGTCTGATGTTTGGGGGCCACGCAGTCGCTACTTTCCTTGTTTATCGACTGTGCGTCCGTTGTTCTGTCCTGCACTTTTGTCTTATTTGGTGATGTCAGAGCAGGCGGGCTGTGAGTTCTTTGTTGTTTATTTGTCTGTGGTCATGATGTTTTTCATTTTTTTTGCCCAGCACACAGGGCCAATCACTCAGCTGGGGTCAGCTGGGCAGGTCCAGTTACAGGGCCGGGGCCCGGATGGGCTGTTTGCAGCACGTAGTAGGACTGAGAGGGCCAGCCAGGAGCCAGAGCTGGGCAGGTTCCAGTAGGCTGCGCCCGTGCTTCCCAGGGGGTGATGCTCAGCACACGGTGCAGGTGGATGGGAAGAGCAGGGAGGCTGTGACGTGGGGAGTGAAGGTGGTACGCAAAGAGGAGAGGGGAGGAGAGAAGAGGACACACACACACACACACAAAGAAGAAAACAAAGAAAAGAGTGGTAAGGGAGCTTGCTGACAGAGTAGAGATGAGAAACTGAGAAATGGAGAAAAACAAAAATTCTTTTTTAAAAATGAAAAGGAAAAATAGTAGTTAAAACTTCAGAAAAGATAATAAAAAGAAGAAGAAAAAGGCCCCAAAGTGTCCCTCTGGCACTGCCGTGAAGACCAGGAAAGTGTCTCCCAGGTTGCCTGGTTGTAACCTGCCTAGAGGGGTAGACATGTCACACAGCACCAGGTGTTCAGGAGATAGGAAAGGAAGGTGAGATGCAGAGACGAGAACTGGGAAATGAAAAATAACAGGCAGCAAAAAAGTCAAAAATTAAAAGTGAAAACACGAGAGAAAAAATATGCTCAGAGATCCCACCCGCATGGATACCCAGACCAGGGATGTCGGTCCCAAGCCATGCAGTGCAGCAAAGCGAAAGAAGAAGAAAAAAAAAAGCCTGAAGGATTCCACCAGCGTGTTGTCACCAGCCAGGGGAATGGTTCCCTAGCTGAGTGACACTTCACAGCCTTTCCAGAAGAGGCAAATATGTCACACAGAGTCAGGTGTTTGAGAGAAAAGGTGGGGAGATGGTGGGAGGCATGGAGGAAACCAAAGGAAATGGAACAAGCAACACCAGGTACAGACAAATGGTACCCAGGGAGCCAGCCGGTGGGGAGGAGGCAGCTATCCAAGCAGCTGGAGCTGAAGCAGCCTCCTCCTGGCCAAGAGGCTGCAGTCAGCAGGAAGCAGAGAAAGTTCGGGTTTCGGGCGTGAAGTTAGGAAAGCACACATCACTGGTTACCAGGTGACCTGTGTGCTGCTGGGAGCTCCTGAAGGTGGCATCATGTGTCCCTGTCTGCTCATTTCTGATGTGGGTGGGATGAATCCACACAACATGGAAGTTATACTTCCATGGGAGGCGGAGCAGGGGGAGAAGACAGGAGGTGGGAGAGCGTGTATCTCTGGTCACCAGGTGCTTTGTTTTGTGCTGAGATGTCTGTGTGCTCCTGTCCACCAGTCAGGGGTCCAAGACGGCTAATCCACGGTGGGTCAGCTGATAGGAGGCTTCCTCTCATATCTCTTTTCACTCTCTGTTCTCTGTCAGTTTCTCACTCTGTCTGGTGTTTAGCTGAGCTCTTTATCTCTTCGTTTGACACTCCGGGCTCCAGGATTGACGTCTGTCTCTGTTATACGTGGTGTTTGGTCTTTGCTGTGCAGGGATGGTGTGGTGTCTATGGTGCCGTGGTGGCTGGAAGTCCTCTGTTTTTGTTTTTAGGAATTTAAGGCTCTGTTCCACGTTCTTCTCTCATTCAGTCAGGATCTATCATTGTGGGCCTGATTAGAAGAGTTGGTAGTGGTACTAGGTGCCATCTTGTTCTTCTGGTTCCATGGTGTATGAGGCCAAGTGTCTTAGTTATCTAGCACTTAGTTATCTAGCATGAAAGAAATGCTCTAAGTGGATGTCTTGAACAAACAGGAATCTGTTTCCTCACAGTTTAGGAGACCAGAACTAAGAAGTCAGGTGGCTGTCTCACGGAACCTTACAGCATCCTACGAAGTGGGTGGTTCCATCATCCCCATTGCACAGAGGGGGAAACTGAGGCTCAGTGATGTGCTGAAGGGCACTCAGCAGTCTCAGGCTGGAAATCGGGGCCCAGGGCCTGCACTGCCCTTGGTGACTTCTGCTTCCAAACCTGGTCACGAAAGGAGCACAAGACACAATCCAGGCTTGGTGACTGTGTGAGTAGCTTACCCAGGGTCCCCGATGGGGTGGATGGACACACAGATGGACAGCCACCGAGGACGCGTGACTGTTGCTCTCACCCAGCCTTCACCTCTGCTGGCGTGCCCGGGGGGCAGGGGTGCCTGTGTGCTGCCTGTCTGGGTCCTCCCTTCCCCAGCTCGCTCCCTCCTGTCTCTCTCTGGGTCTTTGGGATTGTCCCTCACGTCTCTCTCTGTTTCTCTTGGTCCGTCTGTCAGTCCATCTTCCTCCCTTCCTCTTCCTTTCTTGCATTCCTCCTTCCTGCCATCTGTCCAGTCATCTGTGTCTTTTTCTGAAGTCATCCCTCTGTGTGTTTTCCCGTCTTTCTGTCTCCAGTTTCGAAACTGTCACTGTCTTCCTCTGTCTCTGCTTTTCTAGGCCTCTCCTGGGGTCTCCCCGTCTCTCCCGCAGTCTCCCCGTCTCTCCCGCGGTCTCCCCGTCTCTCCCGCGGTCTCCCCATCTCTCCCTCGGTCTCCCTGTCTCTCCCTCTGTTTCACCATCTCTCTCCCCATCTCACCCCTGTCTCTCCAGCATGCCTCTGGCTTCTCCTTGTCTCCCTCTGACTCTGCCCATCCCTGTCCCCCTTACCTTCTCCTGACTCGTTCCCAGCCCCTCTCTGCATGTGGCCACTCCAGCTTATTACAGCTTCCTGATCTTTTCTTCAAGCCTGACTCTCTGGCCCTCATATCACTTTGTGCAGCACATAGGACAAGGACCCAGTGCCGTCCTGGAGGGGAACCGCTGAGACCTGGTGCTGTGTAGTGACATGCGCACTGCCACCGGCTGGGGACTAGGGTCCTGGAGATGCTGGAAGGCTTCTTTACCTTGGGGAAGGGTTTGTGCTACCCCATTCCTACCCCGCCCCTGGCCACCACTTTTAGCTGTGTGGCATGATGAGAGTATTTTGAAACATGTTATTCAATAAAAATCTACAGAGAATGTCACCTCTGAGTGAGAACTGTCCTGAGGGCTTGCCTTTGGCACTTCCGGGATCCCATGACAAGAAAGACCCTTCTGAGACCTCGTCCTTGAGGACAGATACCATGATACCAGGTCAGCTCTGCATCACCTGCCTGAAGAATTAGCTTCCCGCCTTTGGCTTTGGCTGGACCAGAAGGCTCTCACGTTTGTGCTGATGGAATGAGTAGCGGGGGAGGCAGACACCGTAGATTCCCTGCCTTTCTCTGTGTCTTGAAAGGTCTGCAAGTTTCCTGAGTTTAAAGGGAAAGAAACGAACTTCAAGTTGCAAAACTTGATGGGTGTCCAGCATGCCTGTGCTACCCGCAGTCTCGCAGCCCTGGCGGGGGGCGGGGGGACTTGAAAGGTGCCCACAGAGGACGGCAGAGCCAGCTCACCCAGGCCCAGGCCGGGGGACGGCCCGCCCTCGCAGCTTTAGAAGCTCCCTTGGAAGCCTCCAGGTAAGCCCCCGCTCCCAGCCTTCATCCCCAGACTCTTTTTTGAGGTTTAGCTGCAGTTTTGATCTTGGCAAGTTTTTTCTGTCATCTTTGCCAGGGCTTTGACAATGAGATTTCCTTTTATTTTAAAAACGGAGGCTTTCAAGCCGTGTCTCTTCTGTGATTGTTTCATGTGTTCAGGTTTCTGGAAGGTTTGGAGCTGGTCCCTGGGTGGGCGACTTCCCGTCTGCTCCCAGCTCTGCTCGTGTGCTTGGAAGGGGTCGGGGCTCAGAGCAGCAGCCTCTTTCCCACCTTCTGTGGGCGGCTGGTGCTGATGGCCGAAGTGCAGGGTTCTCCCTGCTGGGCCCCCCAAATCACCCTATCCTTGCCAGGCAGAGTACCTCGAGGTGGGGAGCAGGCTACCTGACTTCGAGCCTCTCACTGTAAGACGTGGGTCAGATACTTGCACTTACCAAGCAAGCCTCAGCTGTCCCATCTGTACAGTGGGGATAATAGCGGTACCTACCACACACAGGGTCCAGCAGGATGATACATGGGAACCAGTCATCTGCCCCAGTGCCTGGCACAGAGTGAAGGTATCATAACGGTGTCTGCTGTCACAGAGCCAATACCGCCTGCCAGGCTCCGTGAGCTGCTACCCCTCCCAGTGCCACCAGCAGCTTTGCCTGTCTGCTCTCCACAGCACACCAGCCCTGAGGACAGCCTCTCCCCACGTCCTCCCCGCTCGAGATCTCTGCTCTTCCCTATTCCCGGGGCACTGCTCCCGCTCCCTCTGGCGTCGACAGGATCACACATGTGCGCATCGTGGTTGCTGTGAAGCCACATGGAGTCACGGTGTCCTCCCTTTCAGCCGGGTGTCTAACCATGTGCTGGCATCCCTGGTGGCTCCGCGTTTCCAAGCCCAGGCGGCAGGGGGCAGTTGAGCACTCCTGGATGCTCCCCTGCACCCGCCCAGGTCCCCCCTCACAAGTCACCCCACCTTCACTGCTAGAGACAGGGGATCTGTCTCCCCCACATCTGAGCTGAGACGGGGCCACCACCGAACAAGGAAGCCCCAGCCGCCCTCCTTCCTGCTCAGAGGCCAGTGGGGATTTTCTCTGGGCCTGTTTCTGTTTTACCTGTTATTTTGGACAGATTTACCTCCCTGATTAGACTTCGCTCAGGTAAATACGTTAGGATTAGTTTGTAATCCTTGTGCTCACAGAAAGTGAGGGTGGGACAACCTAGGAGCTGCTTGGGAGTCGGGATGCGGTGTTTGCTGTGAAAACCCACAGAGCAGGGCAGGCGGGTGGGTGAGGAGGCGCGTCCACGTGGCGAGGGCGTTCCAGACGTATCACTTGTTCGTTTGCTTAACGAGCAGTTACGAGTGACTGATTCTGTGCTAGGTGTTGGGATTCGGAGGGAAGGGGACGAGGTACCTGTCTTTAGTTTCTGGGCAAGTGTGTTAGTCAGCTAGTGCTGCTCTAACAGAAATACCACAAGTGGGTGCCTTTAACAAAGAAAAGCTTATTCTTACAGAGTCTGGCAGGCTGCAAGTCTGCTCCAGGAGAAGGCTTCCCTGTGTGGGCTCTGGGGAAGGCCTCGTGTTACATCAGTCTGGTCGAGGAGCATCTGGGCATAGAAACCTCTGAAGGATGCGCTCTCCTCCCGGCGCTGCTTTCTTGATGGTGTGAGGTTCCCAGGTCTCTGCTTGCTCCCTCTCTTTTAATCTCCCATATGATAAAAGGATAAAGGGTGGTGCAAGCCGCACTCCAGGGAAACTCCCTCAGCAAGGGTGTTGCAGTCCCACCCTAATCCTCTTTCAGTATAGTCATCCTACCCATTAGCCACAGGCAGAGACTAAGGTGTTTAATGTATGAAAATCACAAGGTACTGGGATTGGTGGCCCAGACGAATGGGTACACACCTTTGGGGGGACACAGCTCAGTCCATGTTGCGATGTGCCGCTGATGTGCACGCCTGCTCACTGAAGTTTGCCGGTCCAAGGTCACCCAGGAGTGTCCCATGAGGAAGGCCTGGTGCTGTTTTGACAAGTCGGCCTTGCAGCCATGGAGGACAGCTGTACCCGACTCGTGTCAACTCCGTGGTGACTGTGTCTTCCCTAGTTCATCTTTAAGGTGCCGGGGAGACCTGGTGGACAGTGGCAAAGCCCCAGCTGCTAGCCAGAGGTCAGCAGTAGGGAGCCACCAGCAGCTGCTCAGGAGAAAGATGGGATAGTCTGATTCTTTAAGGATTTACGGCCTTGGAAGCCCCATGGGCAGCTCTGCCTACAGGGCCACTGTGAGTCCGAACTGACTGGATGGCAGTCTGCTGAGGTTTCGGTTGGTTAGGGAGCCCAGTGGATGGAAGACACGAGAGAGCAGGACAAACACACCTCCAGACCTTCCCAGCTTCTGGGGCCCCTGGAGCTGTGTCCCCAGCTGCTGAGGCCGTGACATGCTGCTACGTCAGTCCCAGCAGGTGGGAGAGGCTTTTCTGGGAGGGTGCTCCCACTCACGCTCAGCATTTGGCCGCCCTGTCCCTGCTCTGAGCCGCACTCCTGCGCCCAGCCGAGCACACACCACAGCGTGCCCCGGGTCAGTGGTGGGGTGAGGAGCAGCCGCCAGGCTCGTCAGAGCTGAGGTCTCTCCCAGCTGTCCTCAGAGGGGAGACCTCCACCACCAGCTGGACTTCCCTCTCCTGCAGGGCAGCTTCTGGGGATCTCGGGTCCTCAGGGAGTCCTGCCCAGCCAGAGGGACTGGCTGGGTGCCTACCAGCTGTCCAAGCCCTGGCCCTTAGCTGGGGAGTGGGCAGGAGCCAGCCATCCTCCCTCCAGGCTCCTGGGCTCCAGGGCCTGGGTGCCGTAGCATACAGGACATGCACAGGGCAAGGCTTGCCTGTCCCTAAAGGTGTGATTACACCCTCCCGTTTGCTGTGAGGGCCCACTAGCCTAAGAGGACCCCTTGGAAAGGTCCTGCTCTGCACAGACAAGAGCGTGCCCAGATGGCTCGTGGATGTCCCCCGACAGAAGCGCTAGGACAGTCTATGAGGGGAGTCTCTACAGCTCCTCATTAGTAGCCCTTGAGACACCCACCTTCTCCATTAGCTGAGCCCCCCGTAGCTCCAGGACATCTTACCTAGGGTGTAGGTCTCCTGGGGACATTCAGAGTGGGCTCTCTGGGTTCTCTGGGCTGCTTGGACCCCACTTGGCCATGCGAAGGGGCTAGGGTGGGAAGGTGGGGGCAGGGCATGTGGCGCAGAAGAGGACTTGGAAGGGCCGTCTCCTGTGCCCTGCCCGTAATCCTGCCCTGCAGATAGCCATCCCCGGCCGTGCTCTCGGGAAGGTTGTCTGCTGAGAGACAAAAGCCATTCTCTGTGAGTGGGTTGGAGGGAGGGTGCTTAGGGGCCGCCTTGCTCTCCTGGGGGTGCGCTAGTCTGTCAGTCAGGCGAATGGCAAGTGGGGTTTAGAGGGCACCGCGGCAGGTACATCCTCTGCCTAGTGACCATGCCACCACTGTCCTCCTCTGGGCTTGTGTGCCGGCTGTCTGTGGGTGACTTCTAGCTGGGGGACAACCCACCTTTCCCACCCAGCGACCAAGCAGGGAGCAGCTCGGCCTCATCCGGGAGGGCCAGTGGTATGCGCTAGAGGCTGGCACAGGGGCAAGCCTTGTCTCACAGCTTCCTCCTCAGTCTCACAGTCTGGCAGTGTGTGGGCACCAGTGAGCTCCTGCTGAGCTCAGGGAATTACGTGTGGGACAACCCACGCAGAGCTGGAAGAGCTCCAGGAGTCATAGCACACCTACTGCCTTGGAGCTGAGGACGCTGAGGATCCTTGGCTCGGGTGGAGGCCGGGGTCCACCTTGACCCCGCCTGGGTGGGCACAGTGTCCAGCATGGAGTGGTCTCAGCCATGGCTGCCCACCAGCATGTCCTGGGGATCTCCCAGGGCACCACAGCCTGGGCCCTGCCCCAGGGGTCTTAGTGCTCAGGGTGGTGCTGCATCGGCATGGGTGACCCTCACAGACACTGGTGTCCCACAGGTCCCTGTGAGGGACACGCACCAGGATGGAGAAGCACTGGGAGGCTTTGACCTGAGCCGCTGTGACAGTGGCCTGTGCCCACAGTCCTCCAGGGGTATAAAGGGGCACTCACCAGCAGCAATAATGCAGACTGCCTGGTTCTTTCTGTCACTTATGATTGAAGCCTCCCAGAAACCACCTGTTGTGGACTGAATTTTGCCCCCAAGTGTGTCTGTAAACCCCAGCTAGCCACTATACCTGCAGTTCAGTCCCGCATGGGGATGAGCTTTCCTTGTTGGGTTAACAAGGCAATGTTTGTGTAGGGTGCATCTAACTCCATGTTTTTTGATAGAAAAGCAGAGTAGGCAGCAACAGGGCAGAGATGAGGGAGGCCGATAGCACAAGGAGGGCAGGAGGGGCAGGAGCTGAGCAGGCAGGACCCCCGCCCCCTAGGGCCGCAGAGAGGGAGCCTTCTCTGGCAGCTGGTGCTCTGAACAGGCAGAAAAGAATTCGGTCAGTTAAAGCCATCCACTTGGAGCATTTCTGCTAGAGCAGCTCTAGGTGACGAAGTCACTCCCTTGAACTGTTACCAGATTATTGAAGGGACCTGCAGACTTCTCTTACATGGGTTCATAAGCACACCCGTGGCATGTGAGCAACCTCTGCCCGCACTGCCACCCTTCGGACGGAGTCGCCCAGCTCCCACTCTGAAGGCCCAGGTGGCCTGAAGCCCAGCCTTCTGGCTGCCTGTCCCTCTCTCTGGTGCCTCCTCTGCGTCCTGTCCTTCTGTAGGCACCACTGGGCCCACTGGGCCCTCACACCTTCAGCCAGTCTGCCCACCCTCAGGCTGTCCTTTCTGCGGGTCCCACAGCCTCCTCTGGACACCAGCCTCCAGGGCTGGAGGGCTGACATGCCAGCTTCCCTTGTCCGCCTTGCATTTTGGAGTACCCCCGTCCCCCCAAAATGCAGGGGTCATCTCCTTTCCTAGCCAGTGCTGTCTTTCTGTCCTGTGGGTGCTCCAAAGCAGTGCCACTCAGTCCCCACGTCTTTCCTTTTTCAACAGACTTAATTTTTTAGAGCAATTTTAGGCTTACAGAAAAACTGCAGGAAACAGAGTCCCCACGTGCCCCTCCCCGGCAATCTCCCCAGTTATTAACACCTGTGATGAACCAGCACTGACGGGTGGGTGTTAGCGCTCTGTGTCTGTTACCATCGAGGAAAGAGCCCCAGGAGCACAGCACACTCTTTGGGCCTGAGGTTTGTGCACCGAGATGCTCCCAGACCAAGGGAAGACTGAAGACAAGGCATCTTCTGGAGCCAACAGAGAGAAAGCCTTTCCCTGGGGATAGCTCCCTGAATTTGGACTTGCAGCCTACTACAATATCTATGAGATCAAAGTGGCAACAGCAATTAGAAAGACAAGGAAATTATGGAACAGTAAGTTTATACTGACCAGACAAGGAGGGTAATAGCATCAGGTAAGGAGGGTAGCCAAGCCAAAACTTAAGCATAAAAACAACTGTGGACATGGCGCAAGACCGGGCAGTGTTTCGTTCTGTTGCTCACAGGGTCGTTGTGAGTTGAAAGCAACTTGACACACCTAACAACAACAACAGAGGAGGTAACACCATCAGGTAAGGAGCCCCCTCTTGTCTGTCAGTGGAGGCTTGCTTGTTGCTGCGATGCAGGAAGCCATGCCACTGGTATTTAGGTACCAGCGGGATCACCCATGGTAGACAAGTTTCAGCTGAGCTTCCAGACTAAGACAGACTAGGAAGAAGTACCCGGCAGTCTACTTCTGAAAGGAATTAGCCAGGGAAAACCTTATGAATAGCAGTCAAACATTGTCAGATATGGTGCTGGAAAGTGAGCCCCCCCCAGGTTGCAAGGCACTCGGAAGATGACTGGGGGAGAGCTGCCTCCTCAGAGTAGAGTCAACCTTAACGATGTGGACGGAGTCAAGGCCTCCAGGATCTTCATTTGCTGATGTGGCATGACTCAAAATGAGAAGGAACAGCTGCAAACACCCACTGATAATCAGAACAGGGAATGTACGAAGTATGAATCTAAGAAAGCTGGAAATTGTCAAAAATGAAATGGAATGCATAAACATGGACATCCTAGGCATTAATGAGCTGAAACGGACAGGTTTTGGCCATTTAGAATCTGACAATCATTATGGTCTACTATGCTGGGAACGAAAACCTGAAGAGGAACAGCGTTCCATTCATTATCAAAAAGAACATTTCAAGATCTGTCCTGAGGTACAGTGCTGTCAGTGATAGGATAATATCCACATGCCTACAAGGATGGCCAGCTAATACAACTATTATTCAGATTTACACGCCAATCACTAAGGCCAAAGATGAAGAGACTTAAGATTTTTACCAGCTCCTGCAATCTGAAATTGATTGAACATGCAGTCAGGACGCATTGATAATTATAGGTCACTGGAATGCAGAAGTTGGAAACAAAGAAGAAGGATCGGTAGTTGGAAAATACAGCCTTGGTAATAGAAATAATGCTGGAGATCACATAACAGACTTTTGCAAGACTAATGATTTTTTCATTGCAAATACCTTTTTAACCAACACAGTGACTGTATCCATGGACTCACTAGATGGAACACACAGGAACCAAACTGACTACATCTGTGGAAAAAGGCGATGGAAAAGCTCCATATCAGCAGTCAGAACAAGACCTGGTGCTGACTGGCACAAACCACCAATTGCTCATGTGCAAATTCAAATTGAAACTGAAGGAAATTAGGACAAGTCCACAAAAGCCAAAGTATGACCTTGGGTATATCCCTCCTGAGTTTAAAGACCATCTCAAGAACAGATTTGATGCACTGTTCTCTAACGACCAAAGCAGACAAATTGTGGAATGACATCAAAGCTCTCATCTATGAAGAGAGCGAGAGGTCATTAAAAAGACAGGAAAGAAAGAAAAGACCAAACTGGATGTCAGAAGAGACCGTGAAACTTGCTCTTGAATGTCAAGCAGTGAAAGCAAATGGGAGGAATAGCAAAATAAAAGAGCTAAACAGATGATTTCAGAGAGCAGCTCGAGAAGAAAAAAGAAAGTATTATAATGACATGAGCAAAGAGCTGGAAATGGAAAATCAGAAGGGAAGAACAAGTTGTGCATTTCTCAAGGTGAAAGAATTGAAAAAAAAATTCAAGCCTCAAGTTGCAATAGTGAAGGATTCTACAAGGAAACTATTAAACAACACAGGGAGCATCAAAAAAAGATGGAAGGCATACACAGAGTTGTTATACCAGAAAGAACTGGTGAGTGTTCAAACATGTGAACGGGTAGCATATGATCAGGAACCAACAGCACTGAAGGAAGAAATCAAAGCTACAGTGAAGGCATTGGTGGAAAACAAGGAATTGATGGACTACCAACTGAGATATTTCAACAAACATGCAGCACTGGAAGTGCTCACTCACCTATGCCAAGAAATTTGGAGGACAGCTATCTGGCCAACTGACTTGAAGAGATCCATATTTATGCCTATTCCAAAGACAGGTGATCCAACCGAATATGGAAATTACTGAACAATATCGTTGATATCACATGCAAGTAAAATTCTGCCCAAGATCATTCAAAAGCGACTAAAACAATATATTGACAAGGAACTGCCAGAAATTCAAGCTGGGTTCAGAAGAGGCTGTGGAACCAGGGATATTATTGCTGATGTCAGATGGTTCTTGGCTGAAAGCAAAGAATACCAGCAAGATGTTTACTTGTATTTCATTGACTATGCAAAATCATTTGACTGTGTGGATCATACTAAACTATGGCTAATGTTGTGGAGAATGGGAATTCTAGAATACCTAATTGTGCTCTTAAGGAACCTGTATATGGATCAAGAGGCAGTTTGTGTGAACAGAACAAGGGGACACTGCAAGGTTTAAAGTCAGGAGAGGTGTGCTTCAGGGTTGTGTCCTTTCACCATACCTTTTTAATCTATATGCCGAGCAAATAAGCCGAGAAACTGGATTCTATGAAGAAGAATGAGGTGTCAGGGTTGGAAGATGACTCATTAACAACCTGCATTACGCAGATGATGCCACCTTACTTTCTGGAAATGAAGAAGATTTGAGGCATTTACTTATGAAGATCAAGAACCACAGCCTGCAGTATGGATTGCACTTAAACATCAGGAAAAATCCTCACAATTGGACCAGTAAGCAACATCCTCATAAATGAAGAAAGGATTGAGGTTGTCGAAGACTTCATTTTACTTGGGTCTACAATCAATGCCTTTGGAAGCAGCAGTCAAGAAATCAAAAGACACATTGCACTGGGAAAATCTGCTGCAAAGGACTTCTTCAAAGTATTCAAAAGTAAGGATGTCACCTTGAAGACTAAAATGTGCCTGACCCAAGCCATGGTATTTTCAATCATATCATGTGCATGTGAAAGCTGGACTATGAACAAAGAAGACAGAAGAGGAATTGCATTATGTTGTTGTAGAAGAAAGTTGTATGTATGATGGACCGCCAAAAGAACCAACAGATCTGTTCTGGAGGAAGTACAACCAGAGTGCTCCTTGGAAGCCAAGATGGCAAGAATGTGTCTTACATACTTTGGACATGTTGTCAGGAAAGATCAGTCCCTGGAGAAGGACATCATGCTTGGTAGAGTGGAGAGTCAGCGAAAAAGAGGAAGACCTTCGATGAGATGGATCGACACAGTGGCCACAACCATGTGCTTAAGCATAAAAACAATTGTGGACATGGCACAATACCAGGCAGTGTTTCATTCCGTTGTTCATAGGGTTGCTGTGAGTCAGAACCACCTCAACAGCACCTAACAACAACAACAGTCTGTTGCCATTGATGAACCAATACTGATACACGGGTATTAGCACCTTGCATCTGTTACCATTGATGAACCAATATTGATGTATGGATATGAACACTAGTTAGCACTGTGAGTCTATATCATGCAATTAGCTGTGTGGGTTTTGACAAATGCCTAGTGTCCTGTGTCCACTGTGACAGCATCATTCAGAATAGTATCACTGCCTTGAAAACTCCCCGTGCTCCACCTCCTCACCCGCGGTACCTGAGACCCGGGAACGGATGACCTTTTTATTCCCTCTGCAGCCTCGCTTCTTCCAGAATGTCATGTCGTTGGAGCCGTACAGTATGTTGTTTGTTGGACTGGCTTCTTTGACTGACCAACAGGCCTTTAAGGTTCCTCCGTGTCTTTTTGTAGTGTGCTAGTGCCGATATCTTCAGTGAAAACCATACTATGAACTTCTGCTGACAACTTCCCTGTCTCCTTAGACCTCAGAACAGGCATCTAGAGGGCTTGCTGAGAAGATAAGACTACCTGAGGGACACTAGAGTCCTCCCCTTCCCCTGCGCTCAAGACCTTCCTACACAGCTGAGCTTGATGGACGGCTTTCTGTTTAGAAAGAGTCAGGGACCCTTCCAGCCTGCCCTACTCCACCAGTGCCCAGATAGGTCCTGTGTCCGTTAGAAGACCCACTTTAGGCTAAGACCACCCACTCAGGACCCCACCATCCTGTACACGCAGTTGAACATTTTAGGAAGTGACTTCTGTATTGGTGGACGGTTTGCAGTTGAGGTTAGGCAATGGGATCGCATCCTTGTTCCCGCGCAACTCCCGCAGCCGTTCCCCACCTCTCCATCCCTCTGTCCTCAGGTCCACTGAACCGACTCACGGAGGTGACACCCTGAGGACAAAAAACTCCACCCCTGCCAGCATCCCTGCCTCTCCCGTTTCGTTGGCTACAATCAGGTCACGTGCCCACCCTTGAACCAATCGCTGTGCGTCTCCCGGGGAAGCGGCGGCGGGCTGGGACCTATCGGGGCGCAGCTCCCGGCCGAGGGGGCGGGACCCTCCGGTCGCCCGGCGCCGTCGCGCTCCGCGTCTGGTCCCGAGGCCGCGGGGTCTCCGCCGGCCGGATGCTAAGAGCCGAGGACGCTGAGCCGCTCGCAGCGCCGGAGGCCGCAGGTCCCGGGTCGGGGTGCCGTCCGGGTCGGGGTGCCGTCCGGGCCGTGCTCGCTCTGCAGGCCCCAGGAGGGAGGCTGGCCTCCTCCGGCCCTCGGCGGCTCCCGTCCGCGTCCCTCCGTCTCCGCCGTCGTGGCCTCTGGCCGCCTCCTGTTGGCGTCTGTCCTGTGTGTGTCCTTTGTAAGGAAGTGTCACTGTTTGTTAGGGGCTGCTTGAACAACCAGGATTCTCTTCTCGTCTTGAAATTCTTAATACATCTGCCAGCCAGCCAGCCAAGTGCCGCCGAGTCGGCAAAGGCCCTTTTTTCCGAATCAGGGAACAACCCTCGATTCGAGGATTCGGCTGTGGATGCGTCCACCCACCGCCACACTGCTTACTTTGTCAGCAAAGCAAGGGGGACGGAGGGCTGCTCCTGGCGAGTGGACTGCGCCGCGCCAGAGCATCCAACAAGGGACTCCCCGGTACAGGGGTGCTGTGGGACCTGACCCTCCAGGGTCGCCGGAGGAGGAGGACACGCCGGGTGCCGTCTACCTTCTCTCTATCCTCTGGCTCATTTTCCCCGCTGCCCTGTTTGGTCTTGAGTACCTGGATTTTTCTGTGATCCCAGAATTCTCTCATTGTGTCTTGCCTAACATCTGAAAGCAGCAAGTGGCCAGCCTGGGATTGAAAAGGAAAAAGTTTCCGGAAGACCCACCTGGGGCAGGAAGCCTTGAAGCTGCTCGATTCTGGGGCTTGTGAAGGGAACCGAGATGGGGGAGGGCTGGGTGGAGGCAGGGGACTGGCCTCAAAGGGCAGAGATGGTGTCCTGAGAGCCTGGCTCCCTGACCAGTGGTATGGTGGGTACCGGAAGTACATGAGTTGTCACCTGGGCATTTAGGGTCCTCTGGAGACCCTCCCCTATCTGGGGAGCCCCCATCGCGGCCTTTCCCAAGCCCCTAGGCCTGAAAGCTGGAGGCCCAGGGAGAATAAAACAGCTCGGGCAAAGGGCTCCAGGGTAGTTCAAAGACAGAGGGAGACTAAGAAAGAAGTTTTCAAGCCACATTCAAGGGGAGCGCTTTTCATCTGCCAGCCTTTGAATCTGGAATCAAGGCGGGCAAAGTTACTACCAGGTTAAAGTTTAAATGGCACAGAAAGGGGAGATGGGAAGATGAAACGCTGGCTGTCTGGCCAGGGGAAAAAAGCCCGGGGCCCAGCCCTGCACCCAGCTGCAGAGGGCCCGGCGGCAGCGTCCTGGCCAGGCGGGGCTGGGCCGTCACCATTGTTCAGCTTAAGAGCCAAAGTAATTGAAAGGAAAGGTGGCCAAGGAGAGGCGGCCTGCATGTCTGACTGCCTGGATCGTTAGAAAATAATTTAAAGGGAACCGGCCCATCAAGCAGTTTCTCTTATGAAAATGGCATCATTGAAGAGAGAGGAAGAGAGGGGGAGGTCTTCATTCTTTGAAACAGAGTGTTGTTTTTTTTTTCACCTTACCAAGTATAGACTTGACTGTTATCTGAAATCCATTCGTTTCACAAACTTGCTCCACTCTCTTACTGCCTGGGCTGGGGAACCCCTCTGGAACCCTGGGAACCTGGGGGAGCTGAGATGTAGGGAAGGACCACATGCCTGTACCTCCACAGACGTCTCTCTCATCCCTTGTTCAGCTCCTGCGCTGGTCCCGCCTGCTGCTCTTTCCACCTGATTGTCCCTGTGCTCTGCTTCCTGAGATCACTGTGTGATGCCTGGGTGCTGGCAAACTGGGGCAGGTGATTCCGTTTCCTATTCCAGGGGGACAGCCGCACCTTCCATCCATACCTTTCCCATGTCCGCAAGGGGGAACCCCCTAACAGCAGTGCTTGAACGCTCTGGAGCTAAAGCCTGCTCAGCGCTGTCCTCAATCAAGTGCCCCTTCTGCGCCAGCAGAGTCCGGTCAGTAAGACGGGGACCGGTGCTGAGGAGCCTGCAGTCTGGTTGGAGGGATGGACGAACAAGCAGTAACCGCACAGACTGACCAGAACTGCGACAGAGGGAGCACAGTGGCTGTGGAGACCGGCTGGGGTCCATCAGGGAAGGCTACCTGCAAGAGGTGAAGTTTGAAGTGAGCTGTGAAGATTCACTGGTTGCTAGGGAGGGAGCTTCTGCGTCTGGCCACAGGGGAGCAATATGGACCCAGTTTATCTTCCTGCCTGACAAAACCAGAAAACTGGACAAGATGTGGGAGACAATTGTTGAAAGACCTTCGACATTAAGACACGAAGGATGATGGCTCCTGGGAGACAGAAGACACACAGGACGAACTCCACAACTGCTCCAGCTAATTGCCTGGACACAGTTGCCAGACCATGGTACAAAGGAGAACTAGGGAGAAGCTGAGAGACCCCCAAGTTGACATAACACTGCTAAGTCTGTAGCCCACGGCAGCTGGAGTTTGGAGGAGAGAAGAGTGTTGAGGGGGGAGCTGTACAGAGGGACGTAGGGTGTGTGCAGAGGTTGCCTTGAGAGGTGGCCTCAAGTTTTAGCAGGACAAGGATCAGCACACGCTTCTGAGGACATTCCCTGAAACTCAGGAGGGGACTACCCAAGGGTCGGAAGGAAGAGCTTCCAGTGCTCACGCAGGACTGGACAGAGCGTCTCTTCTGACCAGCGAGACTGGAAAGGCTGACTCACTGGGCGTTGGGTGGAATGAGGGTTTCCCTCAGCATGGCTCTTCTCCTGTCCCCTCAAATTCTTAAAATTAAGACCACAGTGGATCAGACTGTTTCCCAGTGCTGTATCTGAACCCCAGAGCAAACTTGAAGAATATAGGCGCACACAGATTTCTAACACTCAGAAAGGTGAAGTCCGTTATGTCAGACACCCTTTTGCAAATTAACAGGTATGTAAAGGAGCACAAAGAAATAACACATGATGAGGAGAAAAATCAATCAGAGCTGACCCAGAAGGATACACGTTAGCATGTAAGGACATTGAAGCAGTTATTACGACTGTACCCCATGTGCTTAAAAGGTCAATCGGAGACATGAAAGCTGTGAAAAAGACTCAGACTGTGGAAATGAAGACCACGGTGTCTGAGACGGAGAGCACACTGGCTGGAATAAAGAGGAGGGCACACGGTACAATTGAAGAGACGAGAACGTTAATACACGGTAATAAAAACAATCAAAATGAAACAAAGGGAATAAAGAATTAAAGAAGAAAATAAAAGTGTAAGTGAGCTGGGAGACGGCATTCAATCCTCTAATGTAAATGCCGTTGTAATCAGGGACAGACAAAGGAAATACGAAGAAATAATGGACAGAACTATTCCCATATTAATGAAAACTGTGGACTCCTAGATCCACAAAGCTCAGTGAACTCTAAGCACGTGAAACATGAGGGAAACTACACCAAGACACCTTACCACCAAATTTCTCAAAACCAGCAATAAAGAAATAACTTTAAAAGAAGACAGGAAAAAAAGAATAAAACACATTATATAGAGGACAAAGGTAACGACGACAGCGAATTCCTCACTGGAGGCAATGCGAGAGAGCAGGTGGCCAGGGGACGCCTCTGAAGTACAGGAAAGAAGCTGTCACGTCAAAATTCTACAGTCAAAATACTTTTAGAAAAGAAGACAGACTTTCAGACACACAAAAGCTTAATGAGCCTGTATGGTATGTGTACACAGCAGAACACTATGCAGTGATAAAGAACAGTGATGCTTTTAGGAAGCATTTCATAACCTGGAATTAACTGGAAGACATTACGCTGAGTGAAATCAGTCAGCTGCAAAAGGACAAATACTGTATGAGAATTATCATAAGGACTTAAGAAAAGACTGAATGCATAGAAGAAAATGCTCTTTGCCAGGTACAAGAGTGGCGAGGTAGGGAGAGGGTTATTCATAGATTAAATAGTTGACAGGAATTCGGTTAGGTGAAGGGAGTGACAGCACACAGCAGACAGCAGGTCAGCACAACTGGACTACACCATAAGTTAAAAGGTTTCCTAGATACAAGCCAACATCTTAAAGGACACGGTAGCAGGGACAGAGGTCTGGGGACCATGTTTTCAGTGGACATCAAGGTCAATTGGCATAACTAGTCTTTTTTTTTTTTTTAAGAGAATCTTCTGCACCATGTATTGGTGCATGGCACTTGAGGTCTTAAAAGCCATCAGACTGCCATCTGAGGAAGATCAAATTGGTCCCAATTTACCTGAAACGGATGACATCTCAGAACATCAAAGACATGAGGAAAATATGAACCCAGGAGACAGAAGGGTCCATGTGACTGGGGGATGACATCAGCCCAAGACTGGAAGAACTAGATGGTGCCTGGCCACCACCAAAGACAGCCCTGATGGGATGCAGTGTAGAGTCCCTGACATAGCATGAGGAAAAGGGGTGTGTGGATTAAGAACTCTTAAAACACCAGGATTGGTGGTCCAACACCTGGAGGGTCCCCTGAGAACAGGACCCCCAGGCTTGCTGCCAGCCTAGAGCTGAAACAGTACTGAAGCCAACACATCAGACAAAGAATGGACCGGACATGGGGACGCAGAGTGAGACATGTGGTGTGTGTGCTTTGTGGTTTATATCTCTGTTTCTGTCTCTGTATCTTTATCTCTGTGTCTCCATCTCTGTATCTGTTTGTCTATATTTCTCTATATCTATATATTTCTATATCTGTATCTCTATCTGGCTGTCCTGGTTTCTTTACAGAAGGGAGAGGAGAGGATGAAGAGGCGACAGTGTTGGCTTAGTGGAAATTGGAGGTAAAGAATTGAAAAGAAGAGTGTGCTGTTACAGGGTAAGGAGAGCAGAGTTGCAGAGAGGCTGGGACTAGGGGTTTTCTATAGAAAATGGACTTGGATTGTAAACCTCCACTTAATCACAATAAAAAAATTTCAAAAAAACCCCTTAATGACCCTATTTTAAATACAAAGACAAAAATAGGTTAAACAAAAAACAGAAAGATCTTTGGAGAATCTCCAAATGTTTGGATACAAAATAATATGCTTCTAAATAATAAATAATGCACAATAAAATGGAAAACAGAAGGTATTTTTGGAAAATGACAATACATCAAAATTTTTAAGAGACAGCTGGAGCAGCACTGAGAGGGAAATTTATAGTTTTTCACACCTATGTTTAAAAGGAAGAGTATGAAAAATTGAGTTGGATTGTAAACTTTGACTTAAAGCACAGTACAATATTTTTTTATTTCAAAAAAAGTTCTCTTATGCCTTAAAAAGCTAGTAACAGAAGAGTAAACCAAACTTAAAGGAAATAACAAAGATCAGAGTGGAAATCAGAAATAGTGAACAGAAAAGCAATAGAGGAAAAAATCAATGAAACCAAAAGCTGGTTCTTTGAATAAGCCAATAAAGATTACAAACATCTATCCAGGCTGGCTAAGAAATAAAGACAGGAGACAGAAATGATCAAATCCACAATGAGAGAGGTAGTACCACCATAGACCTTGGAGATATTAAAAATATAAGGGAGTATGGTGAACAACTACGTGTGAATGAATTCTACGTCTTTGATGAGAAGACATAGAAAGTCATGAACTTCCAAATCTGACTCAAGAAAAAAAGAAATCACCTGAATAGCAGAACATGTATTAAAATAACTAAATTTGTCATTAAAAACCTTCTCATGAAGAAAACTGCAGGACCAGATGCCTTGAATTGTGAGTTCTAGCAAGCATTTAAAAGAAATAGTAACTGTACACAAATTCTTCAAGAAAATCAAAAAGGAGAAATTATTTTTCATTTCATTCTACAAGGCCAGCATTAACTTGACATTAAAACTGACAAAAACATTGTAAGAAAGTTATACACCAATATTTCTCAGGTACATAGATGCAAAAATTCTAAACAAGCCCTTAGGAAAATAAATCCAAACACACGTATACAAAGATAATATATCATGACCAAAGAAAGTAAGATTGGCTTAGCATTTTAAAATTAATTAATGCAATTTACCAAGTAATCTCATCAGATCGCTAAACATAAAAACTGACAACATTCAGTACCTACTCTTGGTAAAAGGGCTCAACAGTTTGGGATCATGAGTAAAGTTTTTTAACTTGGAAAATCTACGGGTAACATCATAACCAATGACAAAAGCCTACAAATTTTCCTCACAAGATCCGGAAAAGACAAAGACAAGCATCCACTCCCACTACTTCTGTGCAACGTTGTGTTGGCCGCTCTAGTGGGCAAAATAAGGCAATGAAAAGAAACAAGAGTTATCTACATTGGAAAAGAGGTAAAAATATCTTTATGTGAGTATAATATAGTTGTCTACATAGACAATCTGATGAAATCTATAGACAGCTACTAGAACTAATAACAAGCATATTTAGCAGGGTTGTAGAACATGTAAAATAAATATACAAGTCAACTGTATTTTTATGTACTATAAGGAACAGCCTGAAATTAAAAATACAATTTATAGTAGTATGAAAAATATAAAATACTAAGGAACAACTCTGATAAAAGACATGTGAAAACTGTAAACTGAAAACGATAGAAAGATGCTGAGAGAAATTAAAGACCTACACAGATAGATATCTTTTATTCATAGGCTATGACATGCAACATTTTTAATAAGCCAGTTCTTCTCAAATTTACCTGAAATTTCAAATAATTCCAAAAAAAATCCTAGTAGGATTGTTTTGCTGTTGAAATTGGCAAGTGGGTTCAAAATTTCATTTGCAACTGCAAAGGGAGTAGAATAACCAAAATAACTTAGAAAATGACAAACTGAGAACTAACTAATATTATCTGACTCCAAGATGCATCATAATGTTGCAATAACAAGAGAGTGCCCCTGCGGACCAAGGCTCGCCTGACCGAGCTGTGGTGTTTTCAGACGCCTCATACGCATGTGAAAGTGAACAGGAAGACTGGAGAGCCAGTGCCTTTGAGTGAAGGTGCTGGTGAAGAATAGTGAATGTGCCCTGAGTGACCAGAGGAGCAAGCACACTGGTCTCAGGAGAAGTCCATCTAGGGTGCTCTTGGGGAGTGAGGGTGGCACAGTGTCATCTCACAGACTTTGGACGTGTCATCAGTCCCCAGGGAAGGATCTCATGCTTGTAAGGTAGAGGGCCATAGAGGAAGAGGAAGACTCTCAGCCAGTGGGTCAACACAGCGGCTGTCACAGTGGGCTTAAACAGCATCCACTGGGAGGATGACACAGGCCAGGCCGTGCTTTGATGTGCGTAGAGTTGATAGGAGTCAAAACCAACTCAGCCGCAGCAACAACAGCAACAAGAGGTGTAAAGTCAGAGGCAGAGGTCCGCGGGACAGAGTCAAGAGTTCAGAAATAGACCCACACATTTACGGATGACCAATTGTTGACAAAGGTGCAAAGTCAGCTGGGTGGAGAAAAGATAGTTGTTCTAATAAATGGCATTGAGACAACTGGATGTACATACACCAAGCAAAACAAAATTCAGATCCATTCCTTGAACCACATTCAAAAACTAGCACAAGAAGGATCATAGACTCGATATGTAGCAGTTCTAAAAGCCTGTCATGTACATAAGAAGTGACAGCAGCCAGTGCGGAAGTGGGGTGCGGAGGGAGGGAAACCAAACTTCCAGGAAGGCTCCTTAGGGCCTGGGCCCACCAGTCATCTGCTGAGCTGGTTTTCCGCAAATCGGCTGGTCCGGTGAGGAGTGGACAAGGGTCCATGCCACCCCCAGGGTCAGGTAAGATGGTCCAAGGCCCACCGCTGGAATGAGAGCTGGCTTCAGGGTCATCACCTAGGGTATTGTCAGGAGATCACTGTGTGAGGGGCTGCTGGGCGAGGCACGGTCCCCTTAGAGGAGGGAGACAAGAAAAGGCAATGCCTGGCACGGTCAGCCGGCAAGATGGCCTTGGAAAATGCTACAGCCACGGTGTCAGCAGGTGACGTGGGGGGCTAGGGAAGGAGCTGGGTGTGGTCATCTTCTGGGGAGACAGCCCTGAAACAGGATGAACCTAGATCTGACCAGGACTGGAAAAGAATGGTAATGCAGGTGTAGGGAGGCCTCGAGTGGGGTCAGGGAAGAGGAGCAGAGACCAGCACGCCCCAGGGTTTCCCTCAGGAGTTCCAGGCATGAACTGGTCCTACAGAACACCCAAACCGAGGAGCCCTGCTAGCACAGTGGCGTAATCACCCAGCTGCTAACCCGTAGGCAGGCAGTTCACACCCACCCAGCAGCCTCCTAGAGAAAGGCCTGGCCACGTGCCCTGTAAAGACTAAACCTAACCCAGAGCACTGCCACTGAGTCGATTCTGATTCATAGTGGCCCTACAGGACAGAGTAGAACTGCCCCATTGGGTTTTCAAGGAGAACCTGGTGGATTTGAACCGCCGACCTCTTGGCTAGTAGACATAGCACCTAACACTATGCTACCAGGGTTTCAGCCTAGAAAACCTCTTGGGACAGTTCTGCTTTGTCACATGGGGCTGCTTTGAGTGGACAATGGATTTGGTAGCACCTAACAAGAGCACTGGGAGCCCTGGTGGCACAGCAGTTCAGTGCTCTGTCTGCTCGCCAAGAGGTAGGCATTCAAAATTCGCCAGGCGCTCATCAGACACTCTGGGGCAGTGCTGCTCTGTCCTGGAGGTCACCATGAGTCAGAGCTGACTCAGTGACGTGTTTTTCCTTTTTTTTTTTTTGTAACAACAATATTAAAACCACTTCCTGATAAAAATAGTTGGTGTCAGTGTGGAGACTTCTGCAGTTAATGGCTGAGGTCGTGGGTGGTAGGATTTGTGCGCTTGCTGGTGTGTGTGACTGTTTCTGACTTTTCCACTGAATATTTATTACTTGGGCCTCTCTGGGCTAACAGATCGAATCCTAGCGCTTCAGCCTGGTAATTCCCAGAGCAACCCTTTGCTGGACAGTAGCTCAGAGACAGACCAGCTCTCCTTCTGGGTGGGAAGGAAGGGGTGCCCAGCCCCACACTCTCTGTCAGGTCCCTAGGGAGACTTGTGTGTTCCTGTCAGGCCACAGGCCCGATGGCCACAGGCCCAGGAGCAGGACAACAGGCTTGGCTGGCAGCGCAAGGTGCCAGGCGCAACGGAGCAGCCGGACAGGTGTGACGGATGTCCCGGCCCATGTGGTGCTGGCGGGGCTGCGTCCTGGCCACCGCCTCAGCCCGCTCCCTCCCACACCGTGCGGGCCAGCTCAGGTGCCAAGCATCTGCGGCCTGCTGGCAGCTCTCTCGCCCACAGTACCAGGGAGCTGTCAGGTTAAAAGCTGGCTTGCTCGATTTGATCCCACATGTGAGCTGCTTCATCTCTCTCTCTCTCCCTTACATGGCTTCTGTGTGCTTTTATAAATATTTCACTAGCCTTGCTAAAGTCTATTTCATCTCTCTCTTAAATTTATTAAATATAAATGCAGCAACAACTCCGCCGTAAGTCTTGCTTTGCTGTCAGAATCTCAGGCTCCTGTGGAAGCAAATATAATTTGCCTTGTTTACTGCGGGCAACTGCCTGCTGCACTGACGTCTCGCGTGCCCCCCAAATCTCCCTGTTTATGCCAGCAGGGGTGCTCCCCGGCATCATGCAGGGCCCAGGGGCACAGTCCTGCTCGGGAAATGACATGACAGAGAGCTGGTGGGGGCTGCTCTCTGACGCTTGCATGGCAGGGAGTCCATTGTTTCACCGGCCTCTGGACGACACCTCAGTGAGTGAAGGGTGCTGCCCCAGATCCAAGCAGGTCCTGAGACCTGGTTAAGCACAGCTCTGCCCCTTGTATCACTTTTGAAATGCCAAAGGCCCATCTGCTGTGGCCGGTGACCTGGCCAAGAAAGATGCAGCCCACTGTGAAATGATCGAGGGCACTGACACCCCCTCTCCCCCTGCTGACCTACAACCGAAAGAACCAGGCACGGCACGAATTCTGGTCCCCCAAAGCAAGCCACAAGCGCCACCCCCAAGCCCTCTGCCACTTCCTTTGTTCTTTGTTAACTGCAAAATAAGCACAACCCTGCCCACTGACTGCGGACAGAGAGGAGTGCCAGCGGGTACCAGCAGGAAGTGGGTAGGGTCTGCATGGGGCTCTGGCCAGCACTTGCCCTCTGCTGGCTGTGTGTGGTTTCCTGGGGACAGCACGGCCACAGTTGTAGTGCAGCGGGCCAGGGAAGACCTGGTTCAGGACCCACAGGCTTCCACAGGCCCGGCTGATGAGGAGGAGGGTACTGAGATGGAACACACAAACTGGTGTTCTTTGCATCTGGAATCAGGGGGTGTTTTCTCTTTTACAAAGAACCAAGCTTTTTCATGAGGTGAAGTGTTTGTTTCTTGGTAAGAACGTGCAGTCAGGTTGACATCTTATTCTGCAGGTGAGGAGAGGAGGACCCTGAAGTGAGGACTCCCGGCTCTCCTGTCTCGGAGCCACTTTCACGGAGATGGCTGTTGACCCACAGCAGTGTGGGCGTGTTAGACCCACACTGCCCCAGGCACACGCTTCTTCCTGGGAACGGTCTCTCTGTCTGTCCTGTTGGCTGTACCTCTGACAGTAACAGAGGAGCAGGAATTACTCTGTTGGATTGTAAGAAAGAGACAGAGTAAGCCTGGCCTGAAACCTCGGCCACTGTCTCCTAGCCTAGAACCTTCCACCTAACTTGGTGAGAGGAAGGCAGACAATTAGGGGGCTCCAATGACTGGAGGTGAGGGCAGCCAGCCCCCAGATCAAGCCCCTTGTTAGGGAGCCGGTTCTGACTCAGCAGCCCTGCAGGCCAGAAGTCCAGGATGAGCCTCTGGACACCCTCCCGAGTTCAGATCTGTGCTAAAACTTTTCGTGGCACCAGAGGGCTGGTTCCAAAGTGGCCATGCTGTCTGTGAGTCCATCCTGCAGGTTGAAGAGACGGCTGGTGTGGACAGGGGTGTTTTCCTCCACACTACGCCCTGTGGACTGGTAAGAGGAGAGAACCCTCCCCCTCAGTGAAAGGAGGGTATTTTGAAGTCACTGGGGACATTGGCAAGGCCACATTACATTAACAGACAGTAGGACCTATGAAAGCCGGAAACCGTGTAAGGCAGAAACTTGTCAGAGAAGGAACATCAAACATTTTCCACTAAAATGAATGATAGAAACAGTCAGGGTGCACTCTATCACAGGCCCAAAACCCGTGACACCCAGAAGAAGGTGGCCCCGTCAAGTGCTGGGTGTCACAGGTTTCATGGTATTAACCTCCACTGAGCTTCCCCAAACCCAAACCTAACCTGCTGCCATCGAGTCGATTCCAACTGACAGTGACCCTACAGGTCAGAGCAGAACTGCCCCACAGAGTTTCCGAGGAGCGCCTGGAGGATTTGAACTGCTGACCTCTTGGTGAGCAGCTGGAGCACTCAACCACTGCACCACCAGGGTTTCCCCTCTCAGCTCAGGATGAACTAGTGACTTTGTAAAGTTATTTTGCTCAAACGGCCACTGGTATTTTACAATCTTCTTTTGAAAATATTCTCCGCATTTCACAGGCTTGTTTTCATATTTCGGACTCAATAGTATTTATTGTTCTCTTTTTGACAGACTCTGATGAAGTGGGAGAAAAATGTGGTGCGGAACTCAAACCCTGTTAAGATGGCCAGACTTGATGATCAGTGGACTGGAGGATCCCCGGAAGGCATGATCCCCAGACGCTCTGCTAGCCTAGAACTGAAACCATTCCCAAAGTCAGCTCCTTAGACAAAGGGTGGAGTAGTCTGTAAGACATAAGGAAACCTGGCTGGTGTGGTGGTTAAGTGCTACTTCTGCTCACTGAAAGTCTGCAGCTTGAATCTGCCAGGTGCTCCCTGGAAACTCTATGGGGCAGCTCTACTCGGTCCTATAGGGTCGTCATGGGTCAGGATTGATTTGATGGCAGTGGGTTTGGGTTTTTTTGTTCAAGACATGAAATGATACTGGAAAAGAGTGTGCCTTTTGGGTTAAGTAGACACACGAGGCTAACTGGGTAGCTCCCGTCTGGAGGTGGAGGGGACAGGAGCTGGTTGGATAGACACAGGAAATACAGGGTAGAGAGGAGAGTGCTGTCACGGTGGGGAGAGCCGTGAGAGTCACATGGCAAGGTTCTGTGTGAGAAATAAAGGTTTTGTATGAGAAATTAACTTGGGTTGTCAACTTTTACTTAAAGCATAGTGGAATACCAAAGAGAGAATAACAAAGAGCAGGAAGAATTTCAGCGCATCATCTTTTTTCTTTATTATGATTAAGTGGGAGTACACAATGCAAACCAATTTTTCATGCCTGCCTCTCCACAGGTCCATCTGCTCTCCTCACCCTGTGAAAGCACATTCCTCCTTTTCACTCTGTACTTCTAGCCTCTCTTCGCCCTGTGACAGCACACTCCTTCTTTTGACTCTTTGCTTGTAGTATCCTCGTAATAAACCCCTGTCCCCTCCTCTCCAGCCTCTCTTCACACTGTGACAGCAGGCTTCTCCTTTTCACTCTTTGCTTACTTCTAGTATCTTCTTAACAAACACCTGTCCCTTCCTCTCTACTCCTTCCTCTCCCCTCTAGAAAGAAACCAGTAGGACAGCCTCCTATGGATGTCTAAAACCATAAAGTACACACATCACATGCTCACACTGTGTCCCCAAGTCCAGTCCATTCTTTGCCTGAAGTGTTAACCTCAGTACTGGTGTCAGGTCTGGGGCAGCAGAAGGTCAAGGGGCCATGTTCCCGGTGGACACTCCAGGCTGTTAGACCATCAGTTCTGGCCTTTTAGTAGAGTCCTTGGGCTGCATACCTCTTTTTCTTGTGTTGCCTGAGGGACTCCACACTGTGTCACCCGTCACAGCTGTCTTTGCTGGTGGCCGGGCACCGCCTGGTTCTTCTGGTCCCGTGCTGATGCCGTTTCCCATTCATATGAGTCCTTCTGTCTCCTGAGCTCATTTTTCCTCGTGTTTTTGATGTTCTTGGTCTCTATTTTTTTTTAGTCTTTTTTTTTTTTTGTATCTTGAGTGTGTTCCATGACCCCTTGATGATCTGTGGACCCTACTGTTGACATCAGGTTAGCTCTCTGAGTTTGGGATGCAGGAGCCAAAGGCGGGCAGAGGACTTCCAGGTGGGGAGGGGGAAGCATTTGCAATGTTCTTGGAAACCTTGGTGGCCCAATGGTGAAGTGGTACAGCTGCTAGCCAGAAGGTTGTGTGCTCAAATCCATCCGGTGCTCCTTAGAAACTTTATGGCGCAGTTCTACTCTGTCCTATAGGGTCACTAGGACCAGGATTGATTCAGTGGCACTGGGTTTGGTTATTTTGGATTTAGGGTCTAAGAAGACGGCTTTAGAGAGCAGTTCTGGAGGCTGAAGTTCTGGTGGGGGGTGGTGGTGCCCCGGTGGTGGTGATGATTCCTTCTGCGGCTTCTCCCTTTATTTCCGTCTCTGCCACAATCCTGGCTGGGGCTTTGTTTGTAGGGGGTCCTCACACAGCCGCTGTGGTGGCTGTCCTCTCATGAGGCCTCGGAGCCCATTCTGCCTTCCTGTAACTCTGGTGGTCAAATCTGGTATCCAGCCTACTCAGCCCCCGTTAGCGCAGCGAGGAAAACTCCTGTTTGCAAACTAGGTCCATTTACAAACGGGGAGCCAGGGTTTTGACACATACAGGGGACACGATTCACTCCATATCCTGGAACAACTGACTGTCTTCCTTGGGATTTCTCTGGGAACACAGCTCTACCAGGCCCTGCCAGGCCCTGCTGCCCTCCGTCCCTGGCTGTGTGGGGGCTGTGAGTCCCAGTGGGAAGTGACATGAGGTGACGGTGTTCAGTCATGGGGCCTGGTGGCTTCCTGATCCACCGTGAGAAGCTGAGCTGCTTGGGGATCTTGCTGGCTCCCTCCTCGGCGTTCAGGGAGGTGTGGGGCACGGACGGAAGGGGAGTCTCGCCTCCTGGGTTTCCACCGAGTTTCAGAGGCAAACGTATTTTCTGTTTCTGCTGCTCCCTGCTGGTAAGAGGGATTTGCCATCTCCTCTGGTTTCCTTTTGTCTGCTTTCCAGTCTTTTTGTTTGTTTGTTTGTTTGTTTGTTATGAGTTTGATAAAAAAAAGGCCCAGTCACATTCTACTCAAAAATTGGAAAGCTGTCACATAAAGCAAAATCTCCTGTTGTAAAATTTTCTTTGGAAATTCTGTAACTCTGGGGCCTGATGAGTCCTGAGATGTTAACTCGTTGCCTTTTGGATCCCCTGGGTGGTGCACACGGCACACTGCAGAGCTGAGTCCCTCGGTGGTGCACACGGCACACTCGAGTGCTGTCTGGGCCCCTGGGTGGTGCACACGGCACATTCCAGTGCTAACTGAGAGGTCGGACTCGAGCCCACCCTGAGACAGAGCAGAAGGAAGACTTAGTGACCCCTTCCAGAAGATGGGCTGCTGTGAACCCCTCTCCGACACCAGCAATGTCAGCCTGAGTCTGCTGGACAGCCACTTTCTTCTTGGGCAGTTTAGCTCTGCCCCTCTTTCCTGGAGTGTGGGGACCAGGGGACAGAGCCGAAGCACAGAAGTTCCCCTGTCTGTCTGTCTGTCTGTCTGTCTGTTGCTGAGCTCACTTAGCTGAATGTGGGAAAGGTGAGTAGTGGTGTCACACACTGCCTTGTGCTTACACTCGTGCTGTACCTTTGGTCCAGGTGCTGAGACCCCTGGACCCACAGTTCTCATGGCTGGCCTGGGTGGCAGTGCTGGGGGGAGCTGGCACCCCGATGTCCACAGGAGGCCACTGCACTGGGAGCAGGGGTGCCACATTCTGAGGTGGCGTGGTGAGTGAAGGAAGAAGGACCTGGCGGGGGAGGAGGCCAGGCTGTGACACCGTCACAGCAAAGGTCCCAGGTGGCCCTGAGGGTGGCCCTGGAGCTGGCAGGCTGGTTCAGGGGCTTCCTACCTGGGGGAGGAATGCAGGCCTTGATGCCACCCCCACCTCAGTCAGCCACTAGATGTGGGCTACACCAGGAGGGGTGCTCTGGGATACAGGATCTTTTCTAGGTGAAAGGTTTCAAGAGCCAACTCAGCAAGAGCCGAGCCACCCCCATCCCAACAGCTGTTTCAGAGGGCTTTGTGCCTGGGTGGGGGACCGGAGCTCAGCTCTGCGGTGGCTTCCTGCCCACGGAGGCTGTCACCAGGCAGAGGCCTCTGGGCTGAGTCTTGGCTGTCCCCCTCAACCCCCACCTGTCCTGCGACTTCAGGGTCTCTCTGAGGCTTTTAAACAAAATCTCAAGAATCACACAGAGAGTTTCTCAAAGACAACTCCGCAGGAACAGACACACCCTTTGTTCTGGAACCCCCCTGGCTGCCTGGTCCAAAGTCTTCTGGCCTGAGAGTCACCCCTGTCCCATCCCCGTCCCCGTTAAGTGGGCTGTGGTTTTGGCAGCTGCACCATCGCTGAGAGCCAGCCTGACAAGGGACGAGGATGGCTGACAGGTTTCTGAATGCGTTTCTGACGGCACAAGGTAACGGCTTCACTACTCGGTGAGGACTGACCCACATTTCCTAACGTGATTTCCCTGCTGGAACTCAAATTGAGTTCACACTGTTCTAATGATATCAGTTGACCTTGAGAATGAGACCAAGAAGCCTGGGGTTGTTCTTCCGACTTCCCCTGCAGATTCTGGTGGTGTGTTTGGAAACACAGCCTGCTCTGCATGGCCCTGGAGTGGGAACACAGGCCGCAGAAAACAAAGAGCTCAGCCCGCTCCAATCAGCCAAAGTGTATCTGGCAGCCTCAGCCCCAGGGGGCTCCTCCTCTTGCGGGGCAGCTCCCGTCAAGGAAGCCACGGGCGTCTGTTCTGCACCCACTCACACAGCGAAGGAGCTTTGGGCTCCTTTGCCCCTCCACTGTCCCCGGGCTCCTGGGCCTCCCCTCTCCAGGCGTGAGGGGCCTCCTGCCCCAGCGTCTTCTCGCCCACCCAGCCACCCTGCCAGGTCAGTCTCCTAGACCCACGTCTCTTCTTCCCACACTAGTGTCCCACTAGCTTGGCATTCAAGGCACTTATTTCCAGCCATTTATATACCCAGAGTTCTGCCAACAATATTTTTCAAAAATCTCCAAAATAAGATGCCATTTTGATGACTAAGATGCACCTGACGCAAGCCTTCATCTTCCAGTCGCCTCACACGCAGGTGCAAGTTGGGCGATGAGGGAAAAAAATGGAAGAGCTGGCCCATCCGTACCGTGGTTTTGGTGAAGGTGGCTGCCAGGGGACCATCCGTCTGAACCGCGGTTGGGTGAGACAGACAGCGTGAACGCGGCTTTCGGGGAACCAGCCATCTGCCTTGGAGGAAGCGTGGCCAGAACCTTCCCTGGAAGCGAGGAGGACGGGACTTCGGCTTGCTTACCTCCACGTCATCAGAAAAGACCAGTCAGCGGAAGAGAATTCCATGTCTGGTCAAGTAGAAGGTTGACAAGAACAAGGGAAGTCCTCCATGAGCGGGGGTGACATGGCCCCAGTGATGGGCGCAAGCACACCAAGCGTGTGAGGCTGTCACCACTGCCATCTGTGATACACAAAGTCACCATGAGCGGGCGTTTTCTTGACGGCACCTAGAAACACAGACGGCTGATAGCCCTTCCTCTGGTCCAGCAGGCTGCTGTCCCCACCACGCTTCTTACCTGCTCCGCGCCTGTCACTGCAGTCAGCAGGTGGCCCTGCCTGGGGAGCGCGTTGCACAGAGTGGGGTGCTTGGGGGCACACACTACGTTTACAGACCTCAGTGCCTTTGCTCCCCTGTCTGGCCCTCCTGAAACCCTCCCGAGGCCCTCTCTCATTGCGGAGTCCATGCAAGGCCAGATCCCAGCCTCCTCTCCAGGACTGTCCGCACCAACGTTTGTGGAGCCCTGAGCATTGGGATCACAGCCGTGAGCTACACTAAGCAGACGCTTGGCCTCACAGAGCTTCTGTTCCAGGGCCGGGGAGAGAGACAGTGGCCAAGAATACAGAGTAACAATGGGATCCCCAGGGTGACCAGCAATACATAGTGTGGGGTCCTGGGGCTTCGGGAGAAGGGGCTCCTCACAGAGAGGCTCTGAGAAGGTGTCTCTGAGAGTGACATCTGAGCAGAGACTGGGTAGCAAGAATAAACCAGCCCTGTACAAAAGCGAGGGGACAGGGGAAGTGGCCCTGTCCCCAAGCCCTGGAGATGAAAGGGTTTGCTTAGTCTAAGGATCAAAACGGTCACTGTCCATGTGTTCTGAGGTGGGGAGAGGGCTTAGCACAGAGGTGGCGGGGACAGCGGCTGAGAGAGCCGACTTAGGCTGGGTGGTTGAAGTGAAGTCGACACTGAACAGCAGGTCATCCAGCGTCTAGTGCACATGGCAGAACACTTAGAGCACAGTAACTGCTTAATGAAATAAAGAGCCCTGACGCGGACGCGGGAGCGACCGAGCGGCTCGAGCAGCTAAGGTGCATGGCTGCTGACCACAGGGTTGGGGTCTGGGCCCACCTTGGGGGACTCAGAAGCAAGGCGGGGTGACCTGTTTCCCAAAGCTCAGCTGCTGGGGCCTCCCAGACACAGCTCCTCTCTGAACAAACGGGTCCCCATGAGTCAGAGCCGACTCAGTGGCAGCAGGTTTGGGGTTTTCTGTTTTTCTCTTTTGATGTGGACTTCCGGAAATCACCCTTTCAGAGGAGACAGGTAAGCTTCTGCCCTTGCAGGCAGCCTGCAATTTCCCCACCTTCCACTCCATGTGTCTCTCATGGGGGTGGGGGAGAAACATGGGAAAGACCCCTGAAGTGTGATCCCTCTGTTGGGGGGAGCAGCTAAGCCGCAGTTTGGAGAGGAGAATTTCACCGGGGCTGGTGGGGAGCGTGCAGGAAGCCCGGACCCAGGGTGCCCGGAAACTGCCCGTCAGAGCGGGAGTGTGTGACTGAGTGCTGGGACCTGGAAACGCCGCCTCTCTAGGGGCTCAGCTCCTCTGGAATGGGGCACCTCGCCCAGCCCACAGCGCACAGGCCACAGTGGTGACAAAGAAGGCCTTCTTGGGATAAAGGAAGACGCATTTTCCCATCTGTGTCTGAAGCTGTTTCTGGGGTCTGGAGAGAGCGTGCAGCTTCTCTATTGAGGTTTCCGTGGGGACTCGGACTTGGGCAGACAGCAGGAAATGGGGCCTGAGCTCGTGCCCTTTGTCTCCTGCCCCCTCGCTCTGGTTTGGGGCCCAGCACCTGAGCAGACCCTGCCTTGAGGGCCGCCACCACCCCTTGCCACCTCCAGCTCCTGGAGCAACGGGAATGCAGCCCGGAGGCTGGTCCCAGACGCAGTGTGACAGAGAGGCTGCAGCGGCAGCTGCCGAGGCCCTCCTCACCCCTGCCCCAAGATGCCACACTGCCTGTTGGGTGCCCCTGGAAGCAGCCCTGCTGCCAGCACCCTGGGGGCCCCTTGCCTCACCTGCCCCTGCCCTGATGTCTACTGTTACCCTGGGGCGGGGGGACCAGGAGGCACCTTGGTAGCTGTGGACTGGCATCTGGTGGTTCAGAGACGTCAGGTGTGGGGACATGCCTAAGGTCCTATATCTGAAGACGGGTCACAATGGGGACTGTGGGCATCCATACGGGCCCTTACAGGTGCTGTGTGCCATCAAGCTAACCCTGACTCACGGCAGCTCCGTCTAACAGAGCGGGGCTGCCAAAATCCTCGTGGGAGTGGGCCACTGGGTACCTCTCCCACAGAGCTGCAGGAGGGTAGGAATTGTTGGTGCAAAATGCTCCACGTCCCGAGTTCTATTTAACCCTGTAGAGGTTGATGCTGGCACTATCCCATCTTACAGATATGGAAACAGATTCAGCAGGGTAGTGTCATGCGGGCAAAGCCACGCTACCCGAGTTCTAGCACTTGCGTTCCTTCCCAGTCTGTGTTATGGTGACTTTCCCGACTGTTGGGCACTGGCTTCTTTTCCTAGAAGGTTTGGGAGCGTTAGCCACCCACCAAACAGAGCAAAGCCGTTTCTTCCAACTGCAGGGCTGTTTTTAATAAATGTCCTTTTTCAAATCAAAGGGGCTGATAAAATACCTTGAGTGAATAAATAAAAAATAATAATAAGAATACTTGCAGTTGATTTCAGCTGGAAGCTGGTTGGCACCTGGTTGCTGACTCAGATCAACTGTCTCAGCCACATCCAGCACGGGAGCAAGGCCCTGGGCAGCCCCGTGCCTGCTGGGACAGAAGAGATCGCGTGCTTTGGCACCCAGTCCAGGGTGTCTCCATGACACTAGAACCCTCAAGAATTCCACTGAGAAAGAAAACCAAGCAGCCAAGTCCACGTGCAGTGCTGCGTAGGTGATGGGGCCTGTGGTCAGCAAAGACGGGGGACATGCTGAGTGAGGGGGACGGAGACGGTGACCACGACACTGGACTCTGACGTCAGAGACGGGAAGGTGGCCCAGGACTGGACAGCGTCAGGTCCTGGTGTACAGAAGGTCCCCGTGAGCTGGCACTAAACTCCACAACAAGAGGGAGCCGCGTGAGCCCCCGGCTCGTGTTTCCTCTGTTTGTGTTTGCCTGCTGGTGCTGAGTGTCATGCAGACAGCCCGAGTGAGGGATGCACCCGGTGTCTTCCTCCAGGGGACATGGAAAGCAGGGGCTCTCTGGAGTCCCAGTGCCTCCTGGGACCTCTCTGCTCAGCATCCATAACAATAGCCCGTCACACAGACGAGGAGCTGGGCTCTGGGAAGTTGGTCCCACGGGTGGCGTGATGAGGCTGAGGCTAGGGACTAGTTCTCCTGTCTCCATTTCCTGTGTTTCTGCCATTACAGTTCACGTTTGGGGGTGCCAAGTCATCGTAGGAGAGAGGTCTGTCCAGGTATCAAGCTACAAATCTAAACAACTAGCCAAATGCCCACCAACAGACACATGGGTAAATGAAGTACAGTCTGTCTGCACAACGGAATGTGACCCTACCCTAAATATGATCCACAGATGCACCTTGAAAACATTCAGCTGAGTGACGTAAGTCAGACACAGAAGGACAACATCTCAGGGTTCTATTCCTATAGAACGTTCAGAACGGACTAAGAGACAAGAAGCAGACGAGCAGCTGTCAGGACAGGCGGCGGGGAGGCGGGGCGACAGAGACACCCTGGAAACGGCCGTGACGGCTGCACACCACTGTGAGTGGGATCAACACCGCTGGATCCCACACTTGAAACAATCACGGTGGCAAATTTTGTGTCTCACACATTTTACCAAAATTAAAAAACAAAGCAGAAGAGGAAGCTGGGGGAGGGCCGTATGAAAGCTCTGTATTATTTTTGCAACTGTTAAGTCCAAAATTAGTTCAAAACAAGAAGTTGAGAACGAATCTAACTAACCCATCAATGCAGCCTGACTCAGTCCCCAGCGTGTGAAGCCTGACAATTACGTTCACGAACGCATCCCGGAAACAAAGCTGCGTGCCTCACCGCCGAATACCACCATGGCCAGCTTTGCAGCGCTCACCTTTGGAGGCCGTGGACCGACGCCAGGGCCTAGCCCACCCTTCACAGCGGTGGTAGAGCTTTTCCAGAACGGTCATCTGAGCTGCTGTCCTATCACCCTTGATGTACTGAATGTCACCAAAGGTCTTCCTTTCAATATTGCTTTTGTTTTCCTGTCAAGAACAAAGTCCCTGGGGCCAGATCGGTGAGCAAAGAGGGCATTCCAACGCAGTTATTTGTTTGCTGGCCGAAAACTCCTTCCCAGACGACTATAAAAAAAAAGTGGCAAACTTGCCACTGTGTCACTATGCACAATGGCTGTTCCAGAGAGTTCCCAAACTGCTTTGAGGGGTGGACAAGGCAGTGATGTTGGTGCACAGCTTCCCAAGGGGGGTACCTGGAAGGCGACCCCAGCAGTATTCACCAGCGAGATGCGTGGCACCTAGAACAAGCGAGTTCGTGGACTTAATTGTTAGACGTTCTGTTCCCTGTGAACATGGCTGGCCAGTGAGACGGTTGAGACCACGCCCCCCAGGGCCAGACCACCAGGGAGCCCAGCTTAGCCATCCTGGGGCGCTGTGACCTGGGGGTGCTCACTCAGCCTCCCTGCGTTTCCTGTCCCAGTTCGGGAGCCAGCACACTGGGGACTAGGAAGTTGCCTGCCCTCCTGGCAGCCCACGTGGCTCTGAGTAGAACCGCTCTCACTGTGGTTTTCTTTTTTTTTTTTATTTAATATGACTGAGTGAAAATGTACATTCCCATATAAATTTACATGCCCACCTATATGCATCTTCCACTGCTCTCCCTGCCTGCTGACAGCACACTGTTCCTCTCTGCTCCATACATGTCTCATCCTCCCAACAGTCTCCTTTTCCCTCCTCTCCACCCACTCTCCTTCCTCCAGCCAGAGGTCAGCAGGATGACATCCTATAGATGTATAGAACCATAAAGTGCATCCAATATATGGTCACTGCATCATCAAGTCCAATCCATTCCTGTCTGAACCGTGGACCTTTGTTATGATTTATGGTCAAGGGCAGCATCAGGGCCAGGGGCCATGCTCCCAGGGGAACCCCGAAACCGCTGGACCATCAATTGTGGTCTTTTAGTGGAGATCTCAGGATGCACCCCTTTTTATTCTTGTGTTGCCAGTGAGACTCAACTTAGTAAGCTCCATCGTGGCTATCACTGATGGTGGCCGGGCACCCTCTGGTTCTTCTGGTCCCAAGTCTACGTAGGCACCCACTCATGTGGGTCTCTCTGTCTTCTGAGTTGTCTTTACTCCATGTCATCCTGGTCCTCGGTGAGCATCCGTTCCTGCTCAGTTGGGACCATTTGCTGTGCCCTCAGATGGCAGCTTTTAAGACCCCAGAAGCCACTAACCAACGTGGGGTGTCACTATGGTTTTCGACGATGAGTTTTTGGAAGTAGACGGCCAGGCCTTCCTTCTGACGCCGGCCCTGGGCAGGCACGTCACCGCTGGGATGGCAGCTGGGCAAGCTGACTGCCTGTGCCTCTTGGGACTCTAAGAGAGAAAGGTAGCTGGAAAGAAAGGCCGATTTCAGGGACTCTCCCACTTTTATGTTTTCTCCCAAACCAGACGTGTGTGTGGTAGACAGCCGATTGGCCCCCGCTCTGACCCCGTCCCGTGTGTGCCTCCGTCCAGAGTGTCTGCAGCCCCTGTGTCGGGTGGAAGGGCCTCTCTCTGCCTCCTGATGCCAGGCTTATCTGTGACTCGCTTTCATCCATGGGCCTGCGGCAAACGTGAAGCCAGGACTTGAAAAGCGTGTACAGGGCCTTGCCCTCTGCCTTTCTTGATCCTGAGACAGCCCTTGAACAAGCCTAGGCCAGCCTGCTGGGTGATGAAAGGCCTGTGGTCCAGTGACTCCCCACCCCACTGCCCTAGCCAATTGCCAGCCAACCAGCACCCGCAGAGCCGCCCTGGCACCCCGCACTGAGCACAGACTTACGATAAAGTCCAGCCAAGATCAGAAGACCTTCCTTGCTGAGGCCTGCCCAGACTGCCAGGCCACGGAATCTGAGCTGAGTAAACAGCTGTGTTTTAAGCCCAGTGTTTTGGTGTGGTTTGTTATACAGGAAAATGAAGCGACCCAGGACACGCAATCCAGATGTTTCGACACGAGCAGAGCATTGGCTGTTGTTGTGGGGTGCCGTTCAGCTGATTCCAACTCACAGAAACCCTGTGACCAACCCTGAGACATGGCCTGGTCCAGCACCCCGCTCCTGATGAGGCATCCAAAGTATGGAGATGGGGGTCTCAGTGTCCTGACCCCTGAGGAGCACTCTGGATGCATTTCCTCCGAGACAGACGTATTTGCTCTTCCGGCGGCCCGGGCACGGTCAGTGCTCTTTGCTCACACCAAGAGGCCGAGGCACCAGTTCTGCTTTGGTCTTCCTCACTCGCTGTCCAGCTTTTGCGTGCACATGTGGTGACCTCAAGCTCCACAGCTTGAGTCAGGCACACCTCAGTCCTCAGCATGACATTTTTCCTTTCTAACGTTTGGAAGTGGCCTTCCGCAGCAGGTTGGCTCAGTGCAGCATGCTTTGATTCCTTGACTGCCGCTTCTTCGAGTGAAACGAAGTCCTCAACAGCACCAACCTTGTTCCCTGGTTATTACAACGTTGCTTAGCGGCGCACCTGTGAGCATGTTTGTTTTCTTGATGTTGACGTACAACGTACAATCCGTACTGAAGGCTGTGGTCCTTGATCTTCGTCAGTAAGTGCTTCAAGTCCTTTTCACTTCCAGTCAGGCAGGTGGTGGTGTCTGCGTAATGCAGGTTGTTAATGAGTCGTCCTCAAATCCTGACACCCTGTTCTCCACATAGTTCAGCTTCTCAGAATATTTGCCTGGTATACAGATCGAAAAGGTATGGTGGAAGGATACAACCCTGACGTACACCTTTCCTGACTTTAATCCATGCCCTGTCCCCTCGTTCTGCTGGCAGGACTGCCGCTAGATCCATGTACGAAAGCGATGAGAACAATTAAGCATCTGAATTTCCTATTCTTCCCCGTGTTATCTGTAATCCGTTATGATCCACAGTTGAATGCCTTTGGACAGTCAATAAAACATGGTAAACATCTTTCAGGTGCTCTGCTTTCAGCCTCGCTCCATGTGACATCAGCAGCCTACCGTTCCGCCTACCCCCTCTTCTGAATCTGGCTTGAATTTCTGGCAGCTTTGTGTTAGTGGCTCATGTCCAACGAGATTTTCCTCTTGGGAAAAACTGTAACTGTAACTTTTTGGGGATAGGAACTGTCTGTTTTTCCAGTGGCTAAGACACAGGGCTTAGGGTATAGTAGGTGCTTTGTAAATGTTTGTTGAAAGAACCAGTGAATGAATTCCATTTATAATACATCACCAGAGCTTTGAGCTGAGTTTGGGGAACCATGTGGAGGAAGTGCCTAAGATTGCCCCACGTTCACGGGCCGAGGTCACGCCAGACCCAGGTCTCCTTCCCCGTGCAGAGCTCTGGTCGTGTCGCATTCCCACAGTCAGTGTCTGCTGCAAGGAGACCAGAGGCTGACTGTGTCACACTGAGGTGATGACAGACACGAATATTTTATCTTTCCTCCTTTCTTGTCAAAACGCACAATATCGCCTTCATGAATCAATTTCACGTGAGCACTCCGTTCAGTGTGCTGCATGCCTTTGCGCATTTAGTCTTTGATTTGGTCTGTGCCCTGCTTTTATGAACAGCCTGACTCCCAGGGACCCTTCAGAGCAGGGACATTCTGGTGGCAGGCGGGAGGCTTCCCCACTCGGGGAACTCCTCATCAGCTTCCGTGCTTTTACATTAAAATAGTCATTGCAGCCAGGCCAACTGGGGCTCAGCGTCAGCCACTCAACGACACCCACCTTTTAGCCGCTTCTTGGAGCCTGATCCCGGGCTTCCTCAGCATAACGTGCCTGGGTCCTTCCACGCAGAGCCACAAAGCCAATTGATGCTTTTCTCCTGCTAAATTTACTGGCTTTATTGAATGGTCTTTGGGGAATTGCTTGCTCATTAAACACACCAAATATGAAATCTCTGTTAACACAGTGTTACCACGGTAACACGGAAGCCTTCTCCAACGTGGGCTCAGAGAGCTGGAATCGCCACTGCTTCGAGGGGGCCGCCCCGACAAGGGGCACACCACTCGCCACGGCCGCTGCCGGGCAGCTCTGCGATCGGGGGTCCTTCTCTGTCTGGTTGGCTCTCCCACTGCCACAGCCTGGCCTGTCTCAGGCTTCTTAAATTGTGAAAACTCAATTCAGATTCGTCACTCAGGGACCGCAGGGCTGAGGGGTGGAAAACGATGGAGAGACACAGGCCTTTAGCCAGGCTCCACTTCTGGCTCCAGACACAAGATGAGTTCAGGGTGGGCCTCAGGGAAGGGTCAGCGGCTGGTTCTTCCCACCCCAGGTGCTCAGGCCACAGGAGAGCAGCGGACCTTGCTCTGAGACCCTGGCCACAGCTGTGAGCAGAAGAAGTGCGGTGCTGGGGGCTGTGGGGTGGACTTGGCCCCCACTTGGCCCAAGAGTGGAAGAACTGTCCTAGGGGCTGTGTCCTGAGCTCTGCCTGTACTGGGCCATTACTTACGTGTGGTGTTGACCAAGTCACTTCCCAAGTTCTGTCAGTTTCTTCACCATAAAATAAGGTTAAGATGCCTTTCCATCTGTACAAGTTTGGTCAAAAAAAAAAATTCCATCACTCTCCTAAAAGGATGTGGGTCAGCTAGCAGCACAGGAAGTCTCAGATAATTTTAAAAGAACAGAAATAGAAGGGAAAGCCCAGAGTGAGAAGAGGAAGGAAGCCCGCCCAGCTAGTCAGAGCAAGGACGGCTGGCTCCAGGGACTCTCAGGAGCAGAGTGGTGGGCGTGCTGCTTTACAGGGTGACACCCAGGGGCTTCATGGCCCAGGCAGACACTTTCCCCTGACCACCCCCAGCATCATTTCCCTCCTCCCTTTCCTCTCAGAGATTCAGTTTTTCTCAGGTTTTATGCCAGCTCCACAGGGGACTGCTGACAACTAGCTCTCCCCCGCACCACACCCCACCACGGGGAACTGCCGACGAGGGCAGCTACCCCCAGACCCCCATCCCACCGGTCTTGGGGGCCTGTCCTCGGTGTGAGCTGCGCCTGATTCATGGTGACCCTGTGCACAAGAGCAGAACACTGCCGGGCTGTGTGGATTGCGGTTGCTTGTTTGTGGTTGGCTGTGTTTGTGGTTGGCTGTGTTTGTGGTTGGCTGTGGATACAACCTAAAAAAACATTGTCATTAAGCTGATTCCAGCTCACAGTGACCCTCTAAGACAGAGTAGGGCTGCTCCTTGGGTTCCCAAGAAACACCTGGTAGATTTGAGCTCCTGACCTTTGGGTTCGTAGCTGAGCTCTGTACTCCCTGTGTCACCGGGGCCCCTGGTTATGAATAGGATCTTTGAAAGCCATACAGCTTTCACTGGCTGATTTCCAAAAGAAGACCTCCAGAGCTTTCCTCCTAGATGGACTTAGTCTGGACATCCCCTTGAAAAATCACAACAAGACATCACTAGTGACAGATGACTGGTGACTTCCTCCGTGGTGCATTGGCTGGGAACCAAACCTAGGCCTCTAGGAAGGTGAGAATTCTACTGCTGAACAACTACTGCCTTGGGCAAGTGCTTCAAATTGTCCCAAATACTCAGGGTTCATCCTCAGTCACCACCACTTCCCTGTTCTGTAGGGTTCAGGGGAGAGGAAGAGCAGCCTGACCGCTGTTATGGAGTCTAATCACATATGTCCTCTGACTATCCCCTTCCTGCTACGCACTGAAAGGAGATCAGACAGTCTGCCATGAGAGGTGGCTTGTCACTTGCAGTGCTGTTAGGCTGCCCTGTCTCCAGGACACTCCTAGAAGCCAGGGTGGCGAGGCTTCCTCTCTTTACTTGGACAGATTCTCCAGAGTGACCAATCCCTGGAGAAAGATATTGTGCTTGATAAGTAGAGGGTCAGCGAGAGACAGGAAGACCCTCAAGGGGGTGGAACGCCATGGTGGCTGCGGTGGCCTCAGGCACAACTGCCGTGACAAGGACGGCACAGAAGGTTTCACTCGATTGTGCGTGGGGTTGCTATGAGTCGGAACAGACTCAACGTCACCTGACATAACCACACCCCGCAGGAGGGCCGGGATCCCTCCGCCACCTCAGCACCGCCTGACACAACAACACAGCGTTGGCTGTGTTTGTGATTGGTTGTGGAGGGCTGGGATTCCTCAGCCCACCTGATAAAGCCACGGAGCTTGCTCTGCTCGTGGATACGGGCAGCTACATGTCTACACGTGGGCTGCAGCTCAGGGGTCATCAGATGACTCAGCAAGGCTGCGCTCTCTGCTTTGAGGACAGCGGGCCCCAAGGGGTGCTCCTCAGCCTGGACCCCAAAAGGAAGGTGGCATGTAGAAGAGTCACAGACACGCTGGACAAGAGTGGGTAGGAAATCCTTATGAAATGTCAGTGAGCTTTGGGGTGGTTTGTTATCTCAGTGGCACCCAGCCAAAGCTGACTGACACACATCACGACCGAAACTATACCATGTAAATCTGTTTAAACACCACGCGTGACACGGCAGTGGCTGAACTGCTCCCCATGGAGGGTCCCGTGCCATGACACTACTGTCTTCGGGAAGCAGGGACAGAGTTAAGGGAGCAGACGGGACAGCCCAGGTCAGGGCCCTGAACTGGGAGGGACCAAGGGACCAGAGGGACAGGCCGTAGAGAGAGCTGCGGTCAGAGGAGCGGATGTGTGAATGAGGCCAAGGGGGAGGGAGGGCACACAGGCCACCTGAGCGTTTGGCCATCACCCTAATTGTCAAGACAGTGGTGAGGTGTCAGAAGTAGAGTGGGAAGAGATGGGACATGAAGGTTTTCAAAACTCACTAAGCGAGTGAGGTGCAACGTGGGTGTGGGTGAGGCAGAGAGACGCAGGCAGAGCAGGTCCAGGACAGCAGGCAGGTGCAGGGGAAACATCTGGGTGGGGATGGGTGGTGGGTGTGGGTGAGGCAGAGGGAAGCAGGGAGACCAGCTGTGGAGCAGCAGGAAGGTGCAGGGCAGGGGCACGGAGTACGGGCTCCGTGGGGCTTGGCACCGAGTAGCAGCCCACCCTGGACAGGGAGGTGGGTGCGGTGGGGCAGAGCCTCAGGCACAGCCTGCGTGTCACAGGAGGCTGGCAGCCTTACAGGGGAGCAAAGGCCCAGGGGCTGGCACTGCACCGTGACACCATCTGTCTCCCAGGGACCCAGGCACAGCAGTGGCGGGTGAGCAGCTCCTGGCACCCGTCTTGCAGCAAACACTATGCTCACCTGAGCAAGGACAGGGGTCCCAGGCGTGACCGGGTCCAGGACCCCTCGACAGTTTCAGAATAATGCTTTAAACGCATAAATAAAAGATATAAAATTGCAAAGGAAGCCAATTGTACTGAAATAGTAAAATATTTAAAAATTGGTGACTTGCTCACGCAGGAGCTCCTGTGGAAATGTGTTACAGCCGCCGGTAGTGGCCTGGCCACTTGCATCAGTTGGGAGGAGTGATGGTGTCTGTGTCAACTGTGGCTGGATAGTTACCTGTGATTCCTCTTGGTGACAAAGCCACAGGCACTGCTCAGGCTATCCTAATTTGTTGCCTACATTTACCATTGAAGGGAGTGGTAGATTTTAGCCAGGTGCCAGCTTTCTCCAGAGAAACAGCATCTCTAAGATGGGTATGTATTAACGTTATTACACAGACCTCATGTCTGTCTCTATTTACATCTGTATGTGTGTCTGTGTGTGTTCACACACCTGTGCATATGTTCTAAGTGTTACACACATCACTGCTGAACATCACTGAAGTGACCTTCAAAGCGGTCCCCTTGGGGAGCACCCCCTTGGGATGCCAGCACCTGGTCTACCCTTCAGAGCCATTCTGGAACACTTTCTGGAATGGTCACTGCACACACGGTAGGAAAGTGGCAAGTTCGCAAGCTTAATTCTGTAGCTGCTTATGAGGGAGCTTTCAGCTAGTGAAAAACATCACTGTATGGGAACACCCTCCCTACTCACCTGACCCCCATGACCTTTTTCTTTGCCTGAAGATAAAGGAAATATTGAAAGGAAGACATTTTGATGACATCCAGGATATCAAGTGTAATATGATGGCTGCTCTGGTGGCCACTCCAGAAGGAGTCCCAAAATTGCTTTGAAGGGTGGACTAGGCACTGGCGTCAGTGCACAGCTCCCCAAGGGAAGGACTTTGAAGGCAGCTGTAGACATTCAGCAACGAGGTGTGTAGCTCTTTTTCTAGGATGAGTTTGCGAACTTAATTGTCAGTCCTCGTATACTTATGCCTCTATCATCTGTCCGTCTGTCTGTCTATCTATCTTTCTACAGGAGAGAGACAAATCTATGTTAAGGAATTACCTCAGGTGATTGTAGAAGCTGGGAACTGCAAATCTGTAAATCAAATGTCGAGCAGGAAACTTCAACAGGGTGTCTCTGTTGCCCCAATCCAACCCCCTGCTGTCGGTTCTGACTCACAGTGGCCCTGCAGGACAGAATAGAGCTGCCCCGCTGCGCCCCAGGCTGTAAGCATGTGGGAACAGACAGCCACACCCTTCTGCCATGGCGCGGCCGATGGGTTCAGACTGCGGGCCTTTTGGTTGGCGACTAAGTGCTCAACGGCTGGGCCACCAAGACTGCTTATGGGCAGGTGGAACTGTTCCTGGTGGAATGGAGACTTGACCCCACCCCTGAGATGCCAATCACTGGCCGCCTATCATCTGGGCAGCACCGGCGAACCTCGGAGCAGACTGCGCCCCAAACCAGGAACAGCTGGCCAAGGCCCTGGTGGGTTCAGAAGGAAGACGGGGGTGTCTACAGCTGGAGGAGAGGAATCAGGCTGGCACGTGAGGCTGTGTGCCAGGCAGGCCTCGCTTGTGGGCAGGGCGCGCCACGAGACTGGTGCGACCACTCCACCCGGCCTCCAGGTCCACTCCTGGTGGGACGAGCAGGAGGCGACAGCCCACCCGACCACAGAGGACACCGACGCAGGTGGCCTTGGCTGCACTAGAGGAGAAATAGCCCGTGGACGACTGTGGCCTGTTTGGTGGACACCACCCAGCAACGAGCAGGAACACCCACTGACGAGCCCCGGGGAGGGGTCTCAGAAGTGTCAGTGGAGCCCAGGGAGGTGCAGAGTCCAGGCTGTGAGAGGCCGCTTATACCCAAGGGGCAGGCCCAGTGTGTGGTAACAGAGATGGGGACGCGGCTGCCCTTTGGGGGTACAGGCTGTTAGCGGGCAGGAGGCAGCCTGCTCGGGGAGGGAAATGGTCTGTTTCTGGAGGTGGGTACAGATGTTGTAGGGGCTCAGCGGGGGTTCCTCTTGTGTTCTCTGCAGGGTTCCATGGCAGCTCCGTGGGGGTTCCCTGCAGGTGTTGCAGGGGGAGTTCCCTGACACAGTTTCTGCGGGGGGTTCCCTGACAGGGTTCCACAGGGGTTCCCCGCAGGGGTTCCATGGGGGTTTTGCCGAGGGTTCCCTGCAAGGGTTGCCCGAGGGGGGTTCCCTGACAGGGTTCCGTAGGGTTTCTCTATAAGAGTTCCCCAAGGAGGTTCCTTGTGGGTTCCCTGGTGGAGTTCCAAGGGTGCTTCCCTGATGTCCCCTTTACTGTGCTAAGCACTTAGCACTTGGATGAGATGGCTTCATTGCCATGTGACTTGTCACTTGCAGGAGCCTGCTTCCTCACCCATCCGTTGGGACTGGGGACGACGAAGTGAGAAGTGCAGCCACGGTGCTCCTCAGAAGCAGGGACGGTGAGACGTCGTCAGGAGCGACCAGTCCCCGGAGAAGGACAGCATGGCCGGTGAAGTAGAGGGCTGGCCAAGGGGACCCAGACCCCCCGTGAGACAGGCTGGCACAGCGGCGGCCACAGCGGGCCCAGGCGTGGTGACAACTGCGAGGACACGGGACAGGGGCGCGCCCCACTCTGGTGGGCACAGAGTCGCCATGAGCCAGACCAGCTCGATGGCGCCCAGCAGTGGGACAGACAAGTGGACTGCCCACAAGCGGGTGGCACGGTGTCTGGGTTCTCTGCGTCAGCCACTACTGTCCCCGAGAAACAAGAGGCACCAGAAGAAAAGCGAGGCGATTGCTGTCACCATGGTGGTCACGGTCCTGGGGAGAACGCCTGGCCAGGCGGGAGGTGGGGGGTCCTCGAGGTGGGGGTTACAGGTGAGGGCTCCTTCTCTTCAAGGGCTGTCCCCATGCTGGGGAGGGGTTGGTGACAGTGGCCACTCCAGGCCCCACCCCTGCTTCAGACCCTTTGGACTCTGGATTCAGTGGCTTCCTGGAGTTTCAGCCCGGGAAGTCACCTTGCGATCATGAAGACTCCCATGCCACCCCACTGAGCAGTGACCCCTAGCTCACTCACCCCTGCCTGAAACACACAGCCCTGTGAGTCTTGAAAATCGGTGGCACGGCAGGGGTGGTCAAGGAGCCCTGGTGTCACAGCGGTGCGGTGCCCCGCTGCTGACGGGGAGGCGGGCTACTCGGACACACCCCAGCAGCTCTGCGGGGACAGACCTGCTGACCTGCTCCCACAAGGCCTGAAGCCAAGGAAACACTCCAGGGGCATTCTACTTTGTCCTGTCGGGTTGCTGTGAGCCCGAACCCGCTCCAGGCACCCCACAGCAACTCCCGGGGCTGCGACCTTGGGTGGCCCAGGGTAGCTCCCCAGGACCCTCCTGTTGCCCTTCAGGCTCACTCCCGGGGGCGTCTGGGTGCGGGGTAGCCCTGTGGGCGGCCAGCTGTCCTGTCCACTGATGCTCTGTCCCTGGCAGGCAGGTGTCTGCCTAGTTGGGCAGCTGTCCCAGCGGGCACTGGAGGAGAGTCCTGAGGACCAGGGTGTGGTGGGGTCCCTGCCTTCATGGGACCGGAGCAGCCCCCATGGTGTACTGCCCTCCCTCAGCCACCACCCACTGCATTCTTCGGAGAGCCCCACCCGGTCTCCCCCCTCCTGATCTTGTCTCTCCCCACGTGGCAGCCTTAGTGAGGTTTCAAAAGCATCAAACTGATTGTGTCCCCTCTGTCTCAAGACCATCTGGCAGCCTATTGCTGTTGTGAGGGGCTGTGGAGTCACCGGGCCTTGGTGACCCCAGATGTTATAGAGCAGGGCTGCCCGTGGGGTTTTCTTTTTTTTAAACACAACTCCGACAGTTAAGTCTGTGAACTGAACTGAACTGTTCTAAGTGCTGCACACCTCACTGCTGAATATCACCACGGTCCCCTTCAAAGTCCCCCCCGGGAAGCTGTTCACTGACACCAGCACTGGTCCACCTTCAGAGAAATTTTGGAACTCTTTCTGGAAAGGCCATTGTGCATGGTGGCAAGTTGACAAACTTTATAGTTGTCTGTGAGGGAGCTTTTAGCCAGTAAACAGCGACATTGGAACATCTTCCCTACTGACCTGATCTGCCCCCGAGCGTCTTTTTTCTTCACCTGAAGATAAAGGAAATATTGAGATGAAGGCATTTTGGTGACATTCAGGACGTCAAGGGTAATATGATCACAGCTCTGAGGGCCATTTCAGAAAGAGAGTTCCCAAACTACTGTGAAGGGTGGACTAGGCTCTGGGGTCTGTGCACAGCTTCCCAAGGGGAGGACTTGGACGGCGACTGTAGGGGTATTCAGCAACCAGGTATGTAGCACTTTTTCTAGGATGAGTTCACGAACTTAATTGTCATACCTCATATTTTACTGTGCTTTAAGTGAAAGTTTACAATCCAAGATAACTGGTCAAACAAACCCTTACATACACTCTAGCTGCTCTCCCTGCCTTGTGACAGCACCCTCCTCCTCTCTACCCTGTGTTTCCCGTGTCCATTCAGCCAGCTCCTGTCCCCCATCCACTCTCTCGCCTCCCATCTGGACAGGAGCTGCCCAGTCAACCGCCTGTTATCTCCTTAACACCAGAAGCACACCCTTCACCAGCATCATTTTATGTCTTATGGTCCAGTCCAGTCCTTGTCTGAAGAGTTGGCTTCAGGAATGGTTTCATTTCTGGGTTAAGCGAGAGTCTGCGGCTCCTGTCCTCTGAGGGCCCTGCAGTGTGCCAGGCCATCAGGTCTGGCCTTTCTAACAGAGTGTGAGTGCTGCAGCCCGTTTTTCCCCTGCTATGTCAGGAGCTCTTTGTTGTTTTCCGTCAGGGCAGTTTGTGGTGGTGGCCAGGCGCCATGCAGTTCCCCTGCTCCTACACGATGTCATCTCTGGACCACGCGGTTTTTGTGACTGTAGACCTTTCTAGAGCAGCTTGCCAGTCCTCTCTTCTGCATAGCCGTTGAGTGGATCTGAGCTGCCAGCCTCGGGATTAGCACTTGACTGGAAGCCACTTATGCTGCTGGGACTCCTTACTAGAATAGTTTGATTTCAAAGTCCCTGCTGCTGGCTCCAAGGTGCCAGATACACGGGCTCTGCATGGACCTCCCCTTCTGTCCTGGCCCCCCAAGCTTACCTCTCAGGTCCTTCCCAGGGCCTCTGCACATATGGTTTCTGAGCCACAGTCCCTGCACTCTGTCTCCTCCAGAATTCTCGGCCTCGGTCTCCTGCCTGAATCGAGAGGCCTCTGGTGCACCCCTTGAGCCAGCCAGAGGCATCTCCTTTCCAGAAGGGCATCATCTTATTTCAGGGGTGACTGTCCCCCTGTGTCACTCCTACTCTTTTGACTGTATGCCCCCCAGGGGTGGAGGCCTGCCCGCTTTGCTCCCTCTGGCTCCCAGGCTCATTCCTGGCCTGGTGAGCCCTCACCCAGCCTTATGCATATCCTTCTGGTGACTCGTGGAGTCCCAGGGGAAGATTGGTATTGGGGCAAACTACTCAGACTCTGCTGCTGCCACAGAGTGGGAGCTGGGTAATGACCTCTCCATCACACCCCCCACAGAGGCTTAATCTGGACTCAGTGGAAACAAGGCTGCTCACAGGTGGCCCTTCATCCCCAGCCCAGGCCCCCGATGCTCAGAACAAACAGGTGCAGAGCAGGGCACCCGACTGCCAGGCAGAGCCCCCGTCCAGTTCACGGGGCCCCCACCTGGGCCTGCCCCCTTGCCCCGTGCATTTGGGCTGTCTCTGTGATCTTGGGTAAGCCCAGGCCTGGCCCCTGGCTGGTTGGGGCAGAGCCCAGGCAGGATTCCTGTCTGCGAGCCGGGGCCACCTGGGGAAGCCACGGGCAATAGGAGCCTTGCTGAGCGGAAGGCCTTCCTCGTTATGGAGACACACCGGTTGGCTCAGGCCGTGAAAGGCGTCAGGTCCTGCCTCGGGACTTTACCGCCTTCTCGACTTGGGAGGAATGGAGGTGCTCCTCCGGGGATCACTTCTTTCCTCGGTCTCCCCTGGGTAGCAACAGAACCCAGCTGGTCCCACCCATGCTGAGAGCGCATCCGTCCTTCCTCTCCTCCTCCCACTGACTTCGCGGAGGTGACTTTTAATTGCGTTTTCTCAGGTGGAGAGAGAGAGGAGCGGGCTGTGCCGGGGGCTCTCTTCCACGGTCAGCCTTTGCCCCTTCTCCCAGCCCTCGCTCTGGGTGGGTGAGCTCCCCTTCCTGCTTGACTTCTCAGCCCGGGAGTGGCGAGGCAAGGGGAGCAGCCCAGTCTCCCTGGCATCCCCGTTTCCAAGCCCCCCCGCCTCTCCTCCAGGGTCACCTCCCTCCACTCACAGCAAACTTCCATCCATTCTGGCTGCGCTGCCTTCTCATTTCACACTCATCTTGCTGACCTCATGACTTGTGCCTTCAGCTGTACCTACCCCAGAAACTCAAACCCTAGATCTTTGCTCCTTCCTTTCCTTTGGGGTCATTTCAAATGGCTCTGACTACCTTCTAGAACATAAGCTCCCTGGATGGGGCAGAGAGCTGGCCCTTGACTGCTAGCTAGAAGTTGGAGGTTGGAAGCCTCAGGGACACAGCTGAGGGAAAGGCCTGGTGACCCACGTCTGTAAAGATGACGGCCGGGAGAACCCGATGGAGCAGTTCTCTCTGTCACACGCGGGGTCTCCGTGAGCTGAAAAGGACCCAGCAGCAACTGAGAACAGTACCACGCCCTCCAGAGCGTCAAGTAGACCCTCATTTCACCCCCGGCCACCACGTCACCTGTCCCTGAAACCCAAGCTCTGTGACTGGGGTGGGTTCTGGCCACTGCTGGGGCTCCTGAGCCGGGGCAGGGCCAGCACCACAACTTTGTCGGGGACAGAGAACGGGACGTCGCCTGCCTGACCCACAAACGCAGTTTGGCCCCGTGGATCCGGTGGAAAGCCTCTCCTTGCCCAGAACCGGCCTCTCCGAGGACTGTACCGTTGACAGTGGAGCCTTCTTGAAGTCACCTCCATTTCCATGCCGGCCCTCTGGGGCCAGGATAACGAAGCTGCTTTAGCATAAATAATTTGCTTCCGAGGTGTAAGAAATAGGGAATATTTTTAGAAGGCCTGCCCTCCTAGGGGAAGTAAATGACTTATGAAGACGAGATTTTTCAAAGTGGCCTTCAAGAGAAAAGGGAGCTGTGTGTGTGACGGCCAAAATGGAATTCTATGAATTCGTGCGACTCATTATTCTGGCCGTCCACACAGATACACGCACACACAGACGCACGCACACTGCCTCGCATCCTCACCCTTCCTCCTGCCTTCCATCTCGTGGTCTTAGCTCAAATCTGAAATAAAACCGCCACAGCCCTCCTCCCCTGGCCCTCAGCGGCGGCCTGTCTGATTGGATGCCTCCCACGGCCCTCAAGACCAGAGCTTCAAGGAGCAAGCAGCCGGGGACACGCTGAGTCCTTGCTTCTTCAAGTGCGCGCCGCAAGTCACCTTGAAATGTTATTAAAAAAAAAAAAAAGTATTTTAGGTTCAACAGACACTTGGGTTCCTGTTAACAACTCATTTAAGGAGAAAGTGGGGGGAAGCCATTCAGATCAAGGCTGCTTTGACAACACGGACCCCCGTACTTTGAACCCTTACAATGTCGATGGGATGAAAGCTTCCGTAGATACGCAGATGGGTAAATCCACAGGTGAGAAAGGACAGATGTGAGCCACAGCGGAGACCCAGGGATCTTGGGATGGACTTTGTCTGACCAATAAAGGAGAGCAGATACAGGAGGGAGGAGGGGGCGGGAGCCCAGAAAATGAGGACACAAAAACCCCGTTCGTGCCATTGTGCTTCCGCCGGCGTCTTGATCTGGAGCAGGCGTGCTGTTTGGAGAGCTAATAAGGTGACCACCTTCCTCGACGAGGCCCAGGCTGAAAGCCAGGGTCCACAGGAGTCCTCGCTTGCTGTCTTCCCGGGACTTTCTCCCCTTTCTGCACAGTCTGACGTCCCAGGGGGCGCAGAAACCCCAGAATACTGGTTCAGAGCTCTGTGTCTCGAAGGCTCATGGCAGCTTTCCATGGCCCGCAGTTCAACTTCAAACTCCCAGTCTAGCGCCCGTGACCCGCCAGGAGCCGACACAGTCTGGCGCCGTCGGGCCACCAGAAGTTGACTCCGGTCCGGGGCCCGTGGTCCATGAGGACCTGACTCCAGTCTGGCACCTGTGGCCCACCAGGAGCCAATTCCAGTTTTCCCCTTTTTCATAGTCTCCATGCCTAACCAAGACCCCTACTCTCAACAGATGGCTCTCCCCACTCACTCCTGCTTTTTATTCTTTCCTCCTCTACGGAAGTTCCACTTGCTGGAATGTTCTATTGTCTGCCTTCCAATGTCTACTCATCCTGGCCAGCCAGACTCCAGCCTCATCTTCCCCAGGAGCCTCTGTGACAAGCCCACCCTAATTCAGCTCTATTTGTGAGCTCCCAGACACTGATTCTATTGGTATCAGACCTACCTACCCTTTTCAAAACCCTGTCCCCTCCCTGGGGACAAGGATTCTGCCTGGTAGGTGTTACCACACGGCACAGGAACAAGAGGGTGGGTACAGCGGGAGCTGTCCTCTTCTACACGGACAGCAGAGGCCGGCTGTGGGCTGTGGAGAGCCAAGCACGTACCCTGTCTGCTCAGGACCTTCTGGTTTTGAAGCTGGGAGCATACTTCTGCCACACTACTGTCACTCGCCAGCCACTCTAAAACATGGAGGGCCGGTGGTTCCTGGAAGGCTAAGCTTCCAGCTTCTTGATGTTGCTCCAAGTCTTTCTTTTCTGTAACAGTTCGTTCACTCAATAACAATTTCTGAGGATTTGGTGATAAACAAGCCAGACACAGTCTGCATCCTCTTGAAACTTACAAAAAGATGAATTAAAAGCCACAGAAAGGATTGGTTACAATTGTGGTAAGCCCAGTGAAGGGTAAGTGCAGACTAACAGTTTGCTGCTTAAGGACCTTGTTTTATATCTGGTGGTGTTTGGGGGGCTGCTTCCAGGGGTGTTGAGCTCTGGGGAGGCTGGTGGAAGGGCTGCAGTCACTGGGGGGTAGGCTGGCGCTCTGAGAACAGCTGGCACCATCTCCAGGCCAAGGTTGTTCTGAACTTGGGGTGAATGTGGAAGGGTTGGGAGCAGCAAGCCGCCGTTCCTCCAGCTCGGGCCACAACAAGGGTTGGTCATCTAGAGCTGCTGCAACGGAAACACCTCACGTGGACCTGCTAACAAAGAGAAGCTTATTTTCTCACCGAAAAGTAGGCTAGGAGTCTGAATTTAGGGCATCGGCTCCCGGGGAATTCTCTTTTTGTTGGCTCTGGAAGCCTGGTGGCATAGTGGCGAAGCATTATGGCTGCTAAACAAAAGGTCGGCAGTTCAAGTCTGCCAGACGCTCTTTGGGAACTTAATGGGGCAGTTCTACTCTGCCCTACGGGGTTGCTGTGAGTCAGAATCGACCTGACATCAGTGGATTTGGTTTTTGGTTTTGGATAAGATCCTTATCGTCTACCTTTCCCTAGACTGGGAGCTTCTGAGGCACAGGGAGCCTGGGCCCTTCTCAAAGGACCTGCTCTGCTTCTGGCACCCCTTCTTTCCCGGTGGTGTGGTGTCCTTAACTCTCTGCTTGCTCTCCTTTCCTTTAGGTCTCGAGTTTTCTTTAAGGGACACTATAAGCTCACAGGTTGAGTCCTGCTCCACCAACACAACTGCTACCATCTTCCCCCACTGATGTCACAGAGGCAGGATTCACAACATACAGGAACATCACACAACCTAGGCCAAGTAATAGACCAATTTGAGGGGTTACCATTCAGTCTATGACAGCTAGAGGCGCTCTAACCTCCTCTGAGGCTGAGGGCCTTCCTTCTTTAAATGAGGGTCTTCTTTGCAACAGCCCCCCGAGCCCATGCCAAGGATCCCTCCAAGTCTTGCTGACATCACCCTGGTGTGAACCAGTCACTCCCTCTCGGTTCTATTCTACTTTTTAAATTTTCCTTCTGAAGAAGCTGGTGAGCTGCCTGTGTCACGGCTTCTCCAGCAAGCGTCCGTCCTCTCCCTCGTGGTGAGTTCCTGAAAGACGAGGATTACGTCCAGTTCTCGGGTAGCAAGAATCCCAGGGGAGGGTACAAATCAGGTGAACAAGTGCCTGGCACACCAGCCCTCCTTCCTCATCTGTGGCCACGACAGGCATCATCAGTGGATCCCAGAACTCAGTACTGCTACATCTGGGGGTCCTTTCAATCCTCAGGAAGCTCTACCCTGGTTAGGTCTGAAGTGGGCCTCCTCGCCCCCCGGTGTTCCCTATAACTAAACACATCCTAACATTCAGTGTGCGTGTTATACTTTGTAATGACGCGTTTTTAAAACATATTTCAGGTGTGTTTCCTTCAGACAGATGTGATTTACAGGGCTGCTTCGGCTGCTTTATTAAGCAAATCATCAGCCCTTTCGTCACAGTCTGTGTTGGCCTTGAGGTCACGCGGCATCGCGGGGATGTGGGAGCCTCCGCAGACGGGTGGAGGAAGACGGTCGCACGTCGGGTGAGCTCCCTGGAAAGCAAGCCCAGGTCTCCTTCTGGGATGTAAAGGACAGGGAAGCAAGCGGAACGCTGGGGACTTCATGCCACCAGGAAGGAAGGAGGGTCGGGAGCAGCGTGCACCCTGCGGAAGTGACAGTTCGGTCATTGAACCTCCTCTGCGCTCGACTTCAGGGCCAGCACATGGGGGTCACCAGGGTGCGGAGAGGCCTCCCGAGCTGGACAGGGGGCAGCTGTCCCTCTCCTGACTGGGTTCAGCGCGGCAGCACCTGAGTTCGCAGGACTGCGGAGAGGGGATGCAGGGGGTCCAGGAGCTGGGCTCTGCGGGTCAGAGGAGTGGGCATGACTCTGGCCTCGGTCTTCAGGACGCGTCTTGACTTCCTCCCTTCTGCTCTCCTCTCGTCCTTTCCACGGTCGGGGGTACGGGGGATGCTCTGTGGGCCCCTTTGTTATTTCCACAGCTGGACCAGGAGGCCCTCCCCCCAGGGACTCAAGCCCCCCACCCCGCCTGTTGCTCTGCAGGCGCCCCACTCTGACCAGTGGAGCCCACCTGACGAGCCCTGGGCAGGCAGTGCCCTGGCACGGCAGCTCTCGTTGGCTTTGCAGTGGCCGTGACGTCCCAGGCTGCATGCCGTGGATGGGGGATGGGCACCCGGGGGAGTGTGTGTGGAGGGGTCAGGGACGTGTCTGTGTCGATGTGGAAGCTGGGGTGAGGTCAGAGTCAGAGGGGAGTGTGGTCGGGGCACCGGCTTGGCAGTGGCCATGGGAGATGACAGGGCCTGACTGGCTGTCACCAACCCAGGGAGGGGACATAGGACAGTGAAGCAGGCTGGGCCCTGGGCTCGGGGCCTTGCATTCAGCAGGGGCAAGCTACAAGGACCAGCCTTTCCCCAGGAAGGGTGGCTGCGGAAAGGGGCCCTTCCAGCAGAGAGACCACTGATCTGTGGCAGCCAGGGAGCAGGAGACCCGTGGGGAGGCTGTAAAAGGAGGGACTTGGGTGTTGGTCATCCATGGGCGGGCAAGGGTGGGGGCACTGGGAGGGCTTTCTCAGCCCCGTGGTCTCCGTTTCCTGTCCCGTTAGGGCACTGAGCAGGCTTCTACCTGCTTCCCCTCTCAGCCCCAACTGGATAGCCCCTTCTTTCCATCTCTGCTGAGTGAGCCCTTAGTCACCCTCCAGGTCCATCTCGAGTGGCCCCACCCCAAGACACCCCGGTGAGTCCTGCAGGCAAGGACAGGGGCTCCTTTTCTGGGTCCCTAGGCACCTGGCTCTGCTCTCAGTTACTGGCTGTGGTGTCAGGGCTCCGCCGCTGAGAGATGGCTTTGTCCTCTGCTCTGTGGCTCCCAGGTCGTCACTGCTGTGCGGAGCATCTGTGGATTCCCAGACCCCTTCTTCAGGCAGGGACCCCGGGGCGGCGCCCTCAGGTGGCCCCTGGACTCCAACCTCCTGGCATCACACCCTGTTTGTTGCTCCCATGCTGTGTGACAGACAGGACATTACAGACGTGATGGCGTAGGTCTTCCAAAGTGAGCCCTGAAAGGCCCTGGAGTGCTGCCTGTCCCCTGCTGCACACTCACGCTGAGGACGTCAGCTGCCGTGTCACGAGAGCGCTCACGCACCCTGTGGGGGCAGCTGAGACTCCCGCCCACCGGTCAGCTGTGAGCAGTCACGGTGGAAGCGGACTCCGCGGCCCCAGCCCTGCCTCCAGAGAACGGCACCCTCCCTGGCTGGCCCCTCAGTTGCGATCTCATGAGAAACTCCCAAACCGGGCCCTCCCAGCTTCACACGCCTGACCTGCAGGGGGTGGGCGAGGCAGTAAACACGGGGGTCTGCAGTAACTCACTGCCCAGAGTCTGAGCTTCCCGGCGACTCCAGGACAGAAATGCCACACGCAGGTGGCAGAGGGAGCCTGAGTTGTTGCTCAGGTTTAGGGGGCTGGAAGGTCAGGGCATCGGGCCGAGAGCAGGGCTTTCTTCCTCTGTGGTCTTGGAAGGTCTGTCTGCTTCCAGCACTTGCTCCTCCTTTCCTGGGTGACACCAAGTGGCACTGCTTCTCCCAGTTTTGTCCTTGTGTTCCTGCCTGGTCTCCTCTTCCTAGACTCCACAGTGGCGGTTAACACACAGCTGCACTGACTCGGCCTCAGAAACAGAAGAAAACCTGTTCCCCGTGGGGTCCAAGCCACATGTGCAATAGGTAACGAACAAGCACCTCGGTCTCCTTGTAGGGCACTCCACTCTGCCACCACCTGCAGCCATGACGAGACTGTCACTCAAGGGGCCCTGTCCTCCCTTGGCTCAGGGGCCCAAGTCTTGACCCTGGAGAGGACAGTGAGAGCCGCTCTCTGGCATCTGTGGCTGAGCGAGGCACCCAGGCCAGGGATTGGCTGGGCTGATTCTGCAAGTTATTTGACTGTACACATACAGAGGCATGTGTAGGTACACACATGTACACACGTGCAAACATGACCACACATGGACACGCATGGACACACCCACGGACACGCAGGTATGCACACACATGCACACACACGTATAGGTATGTTGTACACACACACTCAGTCAGAGTTGGCTCTTGCCGGCAACCAAGTAACTTCAAATGACAGGGCATCCTGACAATGCCACCAACGCCCCACCACTCACTGTGGCCACCGACTGCCCCGGCAGGGCACCGCATTTCGTAGGTGCTTGGTCATCACGGTCTGGACAAACAAAAACCTAGAAAGAGGAATGTGGTCAGAGTGGCTCACCATGGTTCCTGCTGTGCTCCGCCGGCATGCTCGGAGAACGCCAAGCTGGAGAATTCGTGGTGCCAGGTTCTGTGAGTCCCTCTCTGCCTCACGCCCTCCTCAAGGTGAGTGGCTCTGTGCTCGGTGGCCAGAGCAGAGCTGATCCACAGCCGGCTGGCCTGCACTGGCCAGGAAGCCCAGGCCTCGGCGGGGAGTCCTGGAGGGAGAGAGAAGCAGGAGTCACAGGAGAAAGTGGCGCCGACTGGGCTTGGTGAAGACGCAGCCTTTGTTGTTGGCAGGTGGCAGGTGGCCGGGCCGGGACACCTGGCAGCACCCTGGAGGTGACAGGCCCCTCCCTGAGGGAGAGGGTTGCGTGGTCCATCTCAGGAGGGACAATTACAGCCTTGAGGACTCTCTGGAGGAAGCATGGAGCCAGCTGGTGCAGGCCCAGCAGAGCCCCTGTCTTCAGGGGACTGACCCGCATAGACCAGATGCTGAAACTCCTACGCCCCGATGTGTGGCTCTCAGAATGTTCCAGAACCTTGGAGCGAGTGAGACTGAGCCTCACTAGCAACTGGAATTGGATTTCTCACCAGGGCCACTACAGTGACTTAGAGTGATTAGGCTGAGGAAAATCGCGGGGTCTCTTTCACACCCACGTCTGTGGAATGCTAGTCCCAGCCCAGCAGCCCCACGGTGGCAGTGCCGGTCTCTCAGGACCTCTGTGGTTCGCTGCTGTGTCAGAGACCTCATTAGGTGCCTGGCCCAGTGAACACTCGCTCGCAGAGGCACGGAGGCCTTGTCGCCCAGGGCTTGGCTTTGTCCCCCACACTCTGTTTCTCCTCACCTGGTCCTCGTCCCTGCCTCCTTCTGGGGCCTTCCACCTCTGACGTGTTCACGCCTGTTCCTGGAAGGGTCTCCGTGTTTGCAGGCATGTCTTTGGGCTTTGTATGAAGCTGTTTCATCTCCTGTGTCCCACCTTTTTCACCCTCCTCCCTTGCTGGCCACCTTTCCAGACCCGAGCCCCCAGCACCAGCCATGCCTGCCAAGATTGAGGCAAACATCTCCAAATAGGTCTCCCCTAACAGAGCCTGTTCGGAAGTACTCCCGGAGAGGAACTGCAGCCACTGCGCTCTGTGCCTTCCTAACCTGGACCGCGCAGCCCGCCGGCCCCCCGGGGGCAGACCCCCGGGGCTCCTGCCTCTCTGCCGTCGGCGGGGCGGGGGGATCCCCTGCTCTCCGCCTGGAGGAGGAAGGGGGCACCCAATTGTAAACGGCACTCCCCACTCCTTTTATTTTGGGACAGCCGGAGCCCCCGAGGGGTGTCGTGCCCGGCGCCCCCAGCGGGCGCCCACCTCCCCCGGGCCGGCCGGGCGGCGGCGGCCAGCGGCCCCGGGACGCGCGGGGTCGGCGCCGGCCGGGCGCGGCCTTCCGCTGTGCTGGGGCGCCACCTGGTGGCGCGGCGCAGCCTAGCGCCCGGCTCGGCCTCGGGGGCCGCCGGCGACCCCCGGGCTCGGGACCGGCCCAGGAGCCCTCCTCGGAGGCGCGGGGAGCGGGAATGAGAGCGCCGCTTTGAAGATCCCGCGTTGGTTTAAAACAAATAAAGCCAAAACTTAGTTGTAAAACTTTTCGTGTTCTTTTTAAGCTGACTTTTAATTGAAGATGTAACTTCAGAAAAGGGAATAAATCTTCAGTACACCGCTCAGTGAATTGTCACCAAGTGAACCCCTGGCGTAAGTATTCCTCTGCAGCCCCTTCCAGCTGCCCCCTCCCCCAGGTGTAATGCTGGCCTGACCTCTGACACTTCCGAGGGGTCCTCCTTTGCCCACACCGTGACTTCTGACACTGGCCTGAGGTGACAGTCACCTACGTGGAACCAAGCAATGCTCTCTTACCTTGCTGCTCCGCAGTGTTGTGCGGTTTACACATATTGTTGGTTCACGCTTGGCTGCTAACCGAGAGGTTGGCGGTTCAGCTCCACCCAGAGATGCCCATGTGCTCGGTCCCGGGGTGGGCGTTGTGGGTGTGTGCTGAACAGCGTGGCACACTGCCAAGCAGTTTTCCAGAGCGGACCACCTTAGGGTCCCACAGCAGTGACAAGAGCTGTGGTTGCTCCAGCCTCTCATCAACAATGACATTGTCACTCTGTTTAGTCACTCTCGGGGGGTGCGTGGTGGCACTGTGCTGGGGCTTTAATTTACATTTCTCAATGACTAGAGACATTTCTTGTATTTATTTGGCTAATCCCTTGTGCCTACACAAGACTTACCATTTTCCAGTTGGGTTGCCTGCTTTCTTGTTGTTGATTTATCAGCATTACATGGTACTTTCTGGATCTCAGTCCTTGGTCAGAGATCTTGCAAATATCTCCCCCCGCTGGCCACTTGCCGTATCCCTTTCTGATGACGTCTGATGAAGAGAAGCTCTTCCCTTCAGTGTCACACAATTTGGTCGTGATTTGGCTCCTGATTCAGGCTTTGGTGTTCTGTTTAACATGCTCCTGCCTCCCCCAAGGTCCTGGGGGAACGTCTTCTCCTTCTCTTCCAAAAGCTTTCACATCCTATGCCCATCTGGACCTGACTTTTGCATGTGGCAGGGAACAAAGGGCTGATACTTTCTCCATGTAGATGTTTAACTGGCTGGCCTGTGTTAGAAAGCGCTTCTCCCTCGGCCGCATGGCCGATCACCTTGGTCACAAGCTGGGGTTGTGCACGTGTGAATCTGCTGCCAGTGTAACTCCTTTGCTGGGTCATGTGCCACCTCTGTAAAAAATCCCAAGCTAGTGGTCCTGTCCACTAGGTCACTTCAGAGCATATAAAACACAGGTTCACGGGGTCATGCAGGTGGCACTGTCTGCAGCGGCCTCTGTCTGGAGGTGGGCTGGGGACCATCCCTTCTCAAGGCCGTCTGTGAGTTTCGGGTTCCCGTAGCTCGTCTGGCCACAGCCTAAGGAGGCTGAGGCTGGCCTCGTCTGCAGTGGAAGGCCTCGGAACACCCAGTGGGCAGCCTGTGCGACCCTAGCAGCCGGCATCCGGACTGCTTCGTCTCCCTCTCCCCAGCTGCACTCAGGGTCTCAGCGCCAGGGAAAGTGTGACCAGTTCAGGGTCTGGGTTACCAAGCTTGTGTCTTCTAAGGACGTGGCCTTTAGCCCAGCAGGAGCTGGGACTGGGTGCATGGCTAAGGTGACTTTGGGAGAAAGGGTTGATGAGCACAGTGAGGGGCTGGGCCTCTGGGCCCAGGGGACAGCCTGCCAGAGGCCCGACCCTCGAGTCCACCAGCAAGGGCCACCTCCAGGAACGGCCTCCCTGAGTGGTCACTGGGCCCTGAGCTCTCTGGCCCTTTTCCTGGGCAGAGAGGTGACAGTGAGCAGGATGTGGCCAGGCCAGCAGAGGCAAGGGCCCCAGTGCCAGCTCCACATGGACTCAGTGTGACTTGAGGACCTCTTTGACCCTCTCCAGGGCTCTGACACCCCTCTGTGGGCTCCTGGCCTGCCTGCCCTTCACCAGGTCACTTTCCTGCCTCGGACCCAGCAGGGCTGCCTCACCAACCATGGGGACAGTGCTGTGGATACTAATGGCACCTCTCTCCTGAGCACTTTATGCTGAATCCCTGGCTCCTGCCTTCCCTTTGGTTGGCTCCCAATCCCGTTTTGTGTCACCCTGAACACTGGGTGTGACAGTTAATTCTTGTGTCAGCTCGGCTGGGCTCTGGTTCCCAGTTTACCCGGTACTGCAACTCCTAGCTGCTGTCGTGAAAGTGGCTTCATGTGATTGAATCAGTCAGCCTCCAGCAAAGCTCACAACATCCATCGTGCAGGCTGGGCCTTGTCCAATCAGTGGGGGCCTTTAGGGAGGAAAGGGAGAGTCCCAGGGTACCTCCAGACCATGGGCAGACGTTGTCCCAGAACGCTCTCAGCCTGACTCTCACCTCTGCCTGGCCCACAGATTGTGGGGTCTAGGCCCCTGCCTGGCCTATTGGTTTGGGATTTAGCAGGCCCATGACAGCATGAGCTGGTTCTGCAAGGTAGGTTATTCTCTCTCCACTTACACACACACTCACACTTACATAAAACCCACTTGCACACTCACACAAACCCACTTGCACACTCACACTCACACACATACACACACACGTGATGTGTGTGTGTGTATATATATATATATCACTTCACTATTTTTGTGGTTCCAGAGAGGCCTCAGTGACAGTGTGACTCAGGCCCAAACTGACAGTTGTCCCCAAGTCTGTCTCTCACCCCCCTCACCCGGCCCCCGTCCCCAGTGCACTGTCAGCACTGCTCCCCAAGTTCCCCAGTGGTGGCAGGCTCCTTCAGCCCCACCCTGCTCGCAGCCTCCGGGCATCTTCTCTGGCTGGCACAGTGTCCTGCGGTAGATGGGGCAGAATCTCCCACCTGCCCGGGCCCTTTAAAATGGGACCGCAGCCCCTTCCCGTGGGGGGTCAGTCTACTTTTCCAGCCTTGAAACCAAGCTGAGCTTGTGACTTGCTTTGGCTCCTGGGGGACAGGATGAGGTGCGGGTGGTAACTTGTGGGTCCTGAGCCTGGGCCGGCCTGCTGGAGGGTAACATGAGCAGAGACCAGCTGTCTAAGTCAATGCCATCGGGTGCCAGCCAGCCACACAGACATGGGAGCGCAGCCTGGCTCCAGGGAGCCTGGCTCAGATCAGGTGAATGGCTCCCCTGACCCAGGACCCATAAGAAATAATGTTTTCAACTAGGCTTTGAGGTAATTTGTTACAGTGGGTGAGTAGGGCCATGACCTGAACGTCTGATGTTCCCGACTCTGTGCAGAGGGAAACCTGTGAAGACCGGGGAGAACCTGGGGCCCAGGACGACCGGAGGGAGCCGGGGCGGGGTGCAGAGGACAGGAGACAGCCTCCTATTCCCACCACCCACATTCTGCTACTCCATCGCGTATGGAGAGCCCCAGGTCAGAGGTCAGGACACTGCTGGTCCCGACTCCTCCGTGGAGTCGCAGAGGCTGGTCCTCCCTCTCCTGGAACACCTAGAGGCTCCTGGGTCACAGAGGCCTGCGCTAAAGGAGCTGCAGGTCTTGGTGAAACACCAGAGGGGGGCTGCGGGGAGCAAGGCAATCCTTCTGCAGAGAGGAAGAGGGAGAGCGAACGGAGTCTGCCCTCCCCTGGGAAGGGATCCCCATTAACAGAAGGGATCCATCTTCCTGGCTGCGCCCTGGGCCTTTTCGGAAAGCAGGGCAGGGTCCCTCTTGGGTCGCTACATTTTAAAGAAGAGTAGAGTAAGTGCATTGGGGGAATAAACAGATCTGTGTGACAGAAAACTAGGAGGCAGGGTAGAAACTCAACTTTGAAGATGAACAGGCTGATGGTCGCTGTCATGCTGTTGTTAATTTAGCAAACGTTTAACTTCTCAGAGCCATTTTAGCTTATTTTATTTGGGCCTCGTCACCTTCCTTGAATATTTACTAGAAAAGCAGGGTGAGGTCGTCTTCCTGCTCCAGTGGCTTGGATGAAAGGGCTCAAGCTGCAGCAAGAGAGAGGCAGAGTAGACATATGGAAGGACTGCCTAGAGGTAAGCACACTTGGGAGCACGGGAGAGAGGCGGGCGGCAGGCTGGGACGCAGCAGCGAGAGCAGCCCTTCAGAACGACTTCGCCTCACTAGTTGTGCTAACGAGGTTGTGCTGACTAGGTGCCTAATACTCGGTGACGTTCAGAAGGGGTTTCCTTCTCAGTTTAGACCTAGCTCTCCCTAAGGAGTAGACACTTGCTGGGGTTGGGACCTCTCTCAGTCATGTGGAAAGGTCCTGACTTTAAAGGGCACTTTTCAGTTAAGAAAGGTTCGACTCCCCTTGGAGTGCTCTGGGGCTGTCGGCAACCGAAAGTCCTTTCCATTCTGATATGCTGAGGGGTTCTCCTTCCCCCACACCCTAACATCTCTTCTGCACACCCTAACATCACTTCCCCATGCCCTGGGATCACCTCCCCACACCCTGAGATCACCTCCCCACACCCTGGGATCACCTCCCACACCCTGGGATCACCTCCCTTGCTCTGAGATCACCTCCCCACGGCCACAAGAACCAGCTCCACACAGAGCCATGCTCTGCCCAGGGTTGTGCAAGGCCACCGCGGGGGCGTCCTCACCCTCCTCTTCACTTGGTTCTCCCTGAAGGACCCGTGTCCTTCGCTGCCCCCGGAAACTCTCAGCATCTGTGTCCCCCTCCCCAGGCTCCCTTTCTGGGAAGCACATCCATTACCTTCTTAGAGCCTACAGAAGGGAAACCAGCTCCCCTGAGGCACTCCTGACTTAGGCAGACTGGTGACCACCAGTACGACGACTGGCGCGGTCTAGGCTTGCTTTCTGGCTGTGCTGTCTGAACAGGGACACGCTAAGTTGGAAGGGTGGAGTGTGGCACGCCTCAGGATGGCAGGTGGCGGGCAGGAGCCCGAGGGCTGCAGGGGCAGGGGCTCCTCAGAGGGCAGTGCTGGGGGTCTGAGCAAACACCATTTTCGCGTTGATGTCTGTTTCAACCATGTGGGGGTGGATGTCCACGGTCATCCCTGCGTCCTTGCACAGCTTGAGCAAGGTCTTGATGTTGTTCTGGGACAGTCGCAGATACCTGCGAGGAGAGGGGTTCAGGCGTCAGAAGGCACACTACAGAGCTGGTGGGCGTCTGCGCTGTGTGACTCTCTTGGAAATCAATTCGGTAAATGCTATGCCGGCCCACTCACACCCTCAGAAACCAAGGGTCATCGTCTTTGACCCAGTAAATGTGCTGAAATTTTCCCACAGTTTTGTGGAAAGAAAAAGCTATGTAGACAAGAGGTAAGGATCCTGAAGCTGTCAACTGCAGGAAAACGGGAGATGGCTACCAACAGAAGAAAGAGGAAGAAAATAAAGGGGTAACCCTTCCGAGGACTCATCTGCCACTCTTGAAAGAACCCCAGGAAGATGGAACTGCCACATGGTTGTGATGGTATGCCAAACAGGGAGAAAACAAGACCGCGAATCGTCACCTGTCTCTCACCACTGTGTGTGTGTGTGTGTGTGTGTGTGTGTGTGTGTGTGCTCTGAGAGGAGGAAAAGTCTGGGACAAAACAGAAAAGTCGAAACAATGGTTGAACAAAGTTGTAAGATTGAAAATGAAAAGCAACTGTTACTGTCAAGTCGATTCCTACTCACAGCGACCCTGCAGGACACAGTAGAGCTGCCCCCTCATTTCCAAGGAGGGTCTGGTGGACTTGAATGGCCAGCCTTTTTGTTAGCAGCCAAGCCCCTAACCACTGCACCACCTGGGTTTTGCCTTCCAGTTACCTACCAGACCTAATGCCGTGCAGTCGATGTCAACTCATGGCAACCCTACAGGACAAAGTAGAAATGCCCCATGGAATTTCCAAAGGACCGCTATGGATTTGAACTGCTGACCTTTTGGTTAGCAGCTGTAGGTCTTAACCACTACACCACCAAGGATAGGTTAGAGGTGGGTATTTTCATACTACCCATACGATCAACAATTAGGCCACTAATTGAAATCAAAGCCGCAGAATCATGACTTCTTCCAGGGCTGGATTGCGCCCTTTTGTCCTGCTGCAGTGCTCACCGTCAGCCACGGCCCTGGCCCCAGCTCTGGCGTCAGGGACAAACCCTCTGCTCAGGCTACCTCCTGGGTGGTTGCTTTGCTACAGGTGGGGAGAGCTGTGTGCAGTGAGACCCCTACTCCTTAGTGATGGCTTCCCTTCACCTTGAAGACCTGTCTAGAGCTTGCCTGCTCTCAAGGGTAGTTGAAAACCTACTTACCAGTTCCTACATCCTGACCACCACCCCAAATAACCCCAACCACAGCTGGTCCCTCTTCCCTGCCCATCACAGCCTGGATGACCTTCCAGGTGGGCACAGGCAGGCACTCACTAAGATCCCATCCTGACATGCAGGCACTCACGGAGATGCCATCCACACATGCGGGCACTCACGGAGATCTCATCCACGCACCTGGACACTCACTAAGATCCCACAGCTGTGGGTACTCACTGAGATCCTATCCCACACACGTGGACAATGTCATTTTTGTTTTGGATGACTTTCTAATGACTTCGTAGATGCTATTTTTCCAAATACTCTGTTCCCATTTCTGGGGCAGGGGGAGGTAGAGGTAGGGGACCTAACCTCTGTCCAAATCTCTTTTCTCCTCACTATGGGGCCTGTGTATGTTGCCTCTGGCCATAGGCCCTGAATAGGCTATCAGATCCGTCCTGATAACCTGAAAGCCATAATCAAAGTGGCCCAGCCAGAGAACCAGTCAGCAGAGGCAAAAATCCACATTGAATTCCTGAAATCTGCCTGCACATCCCTCAGCAGTCCTCCCGCCACTCATCCCCCAGCCAGTCCTCCCGTCCCTCATCCCCCAGCAGTCCTCCCGCCCCTCATCCCCCAGCAGTCCTCCTGCCCCTCATCCCCCAGCAGTCCTCCTGCCCCTCATCCCCCAGCCAGTCCTCCTGCCCCTCATCCCTCAGTAGTCCTCCTGCCCCTCATCCCCAGCAGTCCTCCCGCCCCTCATCCCCAGCAGTCCTCCCGCCCCTCATCCCCCAGTCAGTCCTCCCGCCCCTCATCCCCCAGCCAGTCCTTCCGCCCCTCATCCCTCAGCAGTCCTCCCGCCCCTCATCCCCCAGTCAGTCCTCCCGCCCCTCATCCCCCAGCCAGTCTTCCCGCCCCTCATCCCTCAGCAGTCCTCCCGCCCCTCATCCCTCAGCAATCCTCCTGCCCCTCATCCCCCAGTCAGTCCTCCCGCCCCTCATCCCCCAGCAGTCCTCCTGCCCCTCATCCCCCAGCAGTCCTCCTGCCCCTCATCCCCCAGCCAGTCCTCCCGCCCCTCATCCCTCAGCAGTCCTCCTGCCCCTCATCCCCAGCAGTCCTCCTGCCCCTCATCCCCCAGTCAGTCCTCCCGCCCCTCATCCCCCAGCCAGTCCTCCCGCCCCTCATCCCCCAGTCAGTCCTCCCGCCCCTCATCCCCCAGCCAGTCCTCCCGCCCCTCATCCCTCAGCAGTCCTCCCGCCCCTCATCCCCCAGTCAGTCCTCCCGCCCCTCATCCCCCAGCCAGTCTTCCCGCCCCTCATCCCTCAGCAGTCCTCCCGCCCCTCATCCCTCAGCAGTCCTCCCGCCCCTCCTCCCTCAGACCGTCAGTCGATGAGCACTCAGCCAGTCGGTGAGCACAACTGCGTCTGGAGATGGGGATCCTGGGATGCCAGGCATTTGAGGGCCCCTGAAACTTAGAGACGAGCTTCCTGCTGGCAAGGCCACTCAGACTACTGCATCTCCCTGCTCACTGGTTTTCTCTCCCTTTCAAGCTTCTGAATTTCATCAGTTACAGCTGAACAACAGAAGGTGCCACTGGGCTTAGGACAGGAAAGGCATTCTGGGGGTGTCAATGGCTAAGCGCTCCACTGTTAACATGAGGTTGGAGCCCACCCAGAGGGGCCTCAGAAGAAAGGCCTGGAGATCTCTGTTTGAAAAGACAGCCACTGAAAACCCTGTGAGCGCAGCTCTACTCCAACACACGTGGGGCCCCCCAGCTGGACTCGACTTAACAGCAACTGGTTCTGGCCTTTTTTAGTGAATAGGAGGCGTGGACTTAGGGGTGGGGCAAAGAGGCTGTTTGCTGATGTTGAAAACTGGTGGTTCTCCTTGTATTCAACGCTGTGCTGGAGCTTCTAAACAGAGCAATCGGCTCGGGCAAAATGAGGAAAGGGCATCCAGATTGTAAGGAAGACGTAAAAGTATCGCTCTTTGCAGATGATACAATGTTATACACAGAAAATCCTTGAGAATCTGCAAAACAAACAAACAAACAAACAAAAAGTACTGGAACTGGTAAAAGAGTTCAGCAAAACATCAAGACACAAGATTAACATACAAAACTTAGTTGGATTCCTCTACACCAACAAAGCAGACATCCAAGTGGAAATCACAGAATCAAGACCATTTATAAAAGCCCCCAAGAAGATAAAATACCTAGGACTAAATCTCACTAGAGATGAAAGAGACCTATACAAATAAAATTACAAGACACTACTACAAGAAACCAAATGAGATTTCACATACGTGGAGAAACCTTGTTCATGGATAGGAAAAATCAACACCATGAAACTGCCTCTTCAGCCCTAAGTGATCGACAGATACAGTGCAACCCTAATAGAAATGCCAGGGTCATTTTTAACAAAATGTAGAAACAAAATCACCAACTTCATGTGGAAAAGGAAGAAGCACTCCTGAAGAAGAAGAACAAAGTGGGAGGCCTCACTCTAGCTGACCTTAGGAGCTGTGACAGTGCCACAGTCGTCAAAACAGCCCGACACTGGTGCGAAAACAGATATGCACATCAGTGGAACTGAGTTTAGAATCCAGACATAAAATCGTCCACTTGTAAGTAGGTGATATTTGACAAAGGTCTGAAGCCCGTAAACTGGAGTAGACAGCCTCTTTAATAAATGCTGTTGGCGTAACTGGAAATCTATCTGCAAAAAATGAAACAAGACCTATATATCACACCATGTGTAAAAACTAACTCAAAATGGATCAAGGACCTAAATATCAAATCTAAAATGATAAAGACCGTGGAAGAAAATATAGGGACAATGCTGGCAGCCCTAATACATGACATAAAAGGACTACAGAACATTACTAGCAATGCACAGATACCAAGAGAGAGAATAGATAACTGGGCACTCCTAAAACTCGAACACTTGTGATCGTGCAAAATTTTCACCAAAAGAATAAAAAGACAACCTACAGGCTGGGAAAAAAATATGGCTACAACAAATCTAATCAGCACCTAATCTCTGTAATCTACAAAACACTGTAAAATCTCGGTAACAAAAAGACAAACAACCCAATTAGAAAATGGGCCAAGAGCATAAACAGGCACTTCACCAAGGAAGACAGGCAGGTGGCTAACAGACACATGAGGAAATTCTCCCGATCATTAGCCGTTAGGGAAGACCAAACTGAAACTACAATGAGATATCATCTCACCCCAACAAGGCTGATATTAACCCAAAAAAAGCAGATCAAGAAAGCTGGAGACGGTTGTGGAGAGACTGGAACTCTTCTGTACTGTCAATGGGAATGTAAAATGGTACAGCCACTTTGGAAATTGATTTGGCACTTTCTTAAAAAGTTGGAAGTAGAAATATTATATGATACAACAATCCCACTTCTTGGGATGCATCATGGAGGAGTAAGAGCTGTCACATGCACACCAATGTTTATTGCAGCATTGTCCACAATAGCAAAAAGACGGAATCAACCTGGGTGTCTATCAACTGGTGGATGGATAAACAAGCTATGATACAGTCGCACCATGGAATGCTATGCCATGGTAAAGAACAGTGATGATCTTAGGAAACACCTGATAACATGGAGTCATCTGGAAGACTTTCTACTGAGTGAAATTAGTTGCAAAAGGAGAAACATTGTACGAAACCACTGTTAAAAGCATCCAAGAAAATGTTTAAACACAGAAGAAGAAAACAGTCTTTGACGGCTGAAGGGTGGAGCAGGAGGGAGAGGGGTATTCACAGATTGGATAGCAGACAGGAATTGAGTCAGGCGGAGGGAGTGACAGCCCACAGCAGAAGGGAGGTCAACACAACTAGACTACACGGAAAGCTAAGAAGTTTCCTTCACACATCCCAACACTTTGAAGGACTAAGTATCAAGGGCAGGAGTCTGGGGACTATAGTTTCAGGGGCCATCTAGGTCAACTGGCATAACAGAGTTTTTCCAAAGAAAATGTTCAGTACTCCACTTTGGTGAGTGGGGCTTGGGGGTCTTAAAAGCTAGCAAGCAGCCACCTAAGTATGGCATTAATGTGTCTGAACCTACCTGGAGCAGAAAATGAAAGTCACCAAAGACATAGGGAAAACATGAGCCCAAGAGACAGAAGGGGCCATAGAATCCAGAGACCACAGCAGCATGAGAGCAGAAGGATGAGCTGGTGCCCAACCACTACCAGGGACTGCCTTGACAGGGGTACAGCATACAGTCCCTGACGTAACAGGAGAAAAGTGGGGTGCAGAACTTGAACTCTATTAGAAGGAGCAGGCTTGATGGTCTGACAGACTGAGGGGCCCCTAAAGACATGGCCCACTGATTCTCTGTTAGCCCAGAACTGAAACCGTTCCCCGAATGAACTCTTCATACAAAGGTTAGACTGGACTGTAAGACATAAAATGATCCTGGTGAAGAGTGTGCTTCTTGGCTTAGACAGATGCGCAAGGCTAACGGTCTCAGGCTGGGTTTTCTAGGGAAGCAAAACCAGTAACACGTGTAGGTACAAGGAAAGATTTATAATATGTATAGATAGGTGTGAGTCGGGTCCAACTCGACGGCACTTGGCTGGCATAGATAGATAGATACAGATATAGGAAACAGCTCACGCAATCACAGAAGCTGAACGTCCCAAGTTCTGGCACAAGCCTCACGTGGCCACAGAAGCTGAGGAACCCAAAGTCAGCAGCTCAGAGACCAGAGTTCGAGATCACCGGTTGTGTAGGTCGGTGTATCCCAAGCTGGTGGCGAGACAGAGAGGCAGAGGCTGGCGAACCCAGCATCGGCAGGTCAGGGAGCAGGACTCTCAAGTGCCGACTGTAAGGATTGATGAATCCAACAGTTGCTAGTTCAAGTCCAGGAACCAGATGCCGGAAGAAGAGAGCAGGAGCTCCTGGCTACGTGAGCAGACCAGTAGTAGTAGTAGAAGGTCGAGACAAAAGCCGAGGGGAGGGAAGCCACCACAAACCCCGCCCTGCCACTTAATACATCAGCCAAATATGGAGTAGCCAAGCTGACATAATCGTGACTGCCACACTAACTGGGCAGCTCCTGCCCAGGGGGAGACGACAGGAGCTGGTCAAACGGACACAGGAAATCCAGGGTGGACGAGAGGAGTGTGCTGTCACAGGGTGTGGAGTAGCCAGGTTACACAGCAGTGTGTGTGTGAGTTTTTGTATGACAAATCGACTTGGATTGTAGACTTTCATTTAAAGCACAATAAAAAAGAAAGATAAAAAATCAGTGGTTCCTGATCAGTAAGACAGAGCGAGACAAGAGGAGACCCTTCAGCAAAAACCGTGAACGCCGAACGGTTTCCCACTCGGCTCCCAGCTCCGGCGGGAGGCAGAGACCCCCTGGGGATGGCGGCTGCTGTCCCTAGCGCTCCAGCACTGCAGTGAGCACGCCTCTCAGGAGGCAATTCCCTGCTAGAACCAGGCCACAGACAGTTCCCTCTGTCCTTCCTGAGTCACCTCCTCCGTCTGCTGTGTGAAACACGCTGAAGTCACGTACAGGTGACAGACAGCACGCAGACAGCAGCGCTGCCTGTTCAGAGGGGGCTGTGAGGGAAGGGACTGCTCAGAAACCCACCGGCTTCAGCCAGCAGTCATCCCACCCGTCACCCCTCAGCCAAGTGGCACTGAAAGAGTAGCACACAACTATCCAGAAGGGCCTGCGAGTGGAGAGGCTGCTCAGAAAGTCCAGCGGCTTCAGCCCCGGGGCAGCGCTCAGCGCCCCTACAAGGCAGCCCTGGCGAAAGCCGCCCCCCACCCAGCCAAACAGGGCCGCTCACCGGCAGCTCAGCACTTCCTCTGGCTTCAACATTTTGACAGTCTCTATTTTGGGCTCCGTGCCCTTCTCCATGAGGGACTTGATCTTGCGTTCGTAGGAGGTGTCAGATGTCTTGATCGGCCACTCTCTCATGAGGCCGCTCTTGCGCGGGAAGAGGGTTTCCTGATAAATGGGATCTAAACTTGGTCGACGGTAGGAAGATCCCCGCTGAGAGGATTCCGTGGTAAGACTGTTTTTGGCCTCCCCATCTGAAAAGGAGCAGGAGTCAAGGGTGAGAGGCGTGGCAGGTGGCCAGAGGTCAAAGGCTGAGTGGATGTCTGGCTTCAAGCCTGCACTGGGTCTGGCACAAGAGGTCCTTGCCAGGCTCCAGTAGGGTCTGCTCTGTAGGGACGGTCTGAGCTGTACTCGTCATGTCCTCCTCCTTTCTCTGCCTTCTAGCTCTCTCTGCTTCCCTCCTTTCCTTTCTCTTTCCTTCTGCCCCCTTTACCTGATCTTTTCTCCTTTCTACCCTACAAGGACTTTGTCTACAAGGGATTAACTTAGAATGAGCTTGGGAAGGTATCGGAGGAAATGCACCTTGAGATGAATTTTAAGGGACAAACAGTATGTCAGATGCAGAAGGGAGAAACACATTGCTGGCAGAAGGGACAGCATGTGCCAAGACACAAATGTGTGAAGTGGTGTGGTCAGGGCCTGAAGCAGAATGTGGAATTAAGATTGGAAGAAGAGCCACTGACACCAGTAATTTAATTCTGCTTAGATCAGCAATCAACATCCACGCAAGCCGCGGTCCAGAATTCAGACAATGTGTGGCACTGGGCAAATTGGCTACAAAAGACCTATTTAAAATTTTAAAAAGTAAAGACCTTACTTTGGTAACTCAGGTGTGCCTGACCCATGCCATGGTCTTCTCGGCTGTCTCATGCACTCAAAAGTTAAAGAGTGAAGAAGGAAGATAGAAGCAGGACTGGAAACACCGTGGGCACACCGTGACTGCCAGGGGACAGAGCAAATCAATTTTAGGAGAAACACAACTGCAATGTCCCTTGGAAGTGAGGAGGGCGACTCTTTGGCTTGCTGATTTGAGATGTGTCATCGGGAAAGCCCAGTCACTGGAAAGGGACTTCATGGTTGGTGGAGAGGAGGAGAGTCACGGAAAATGAAGCACACTTCAGCGAGACGGGTGCCCACGAGAGCAGAAACGATGGCCTCAACCGGTGGGCTCAGTGGACTCCCCCAGCGATCACGACGACGGCACAGGATCCCCAGTGTTTCTCTGCGGTGAGGGAAGTCACCCCCAGTCACAGCTCACTCACCAGCAGCTAACAACTGAACGAAATACCGCTGAGGCTGTAACTCGGAGGTCTTCCTTTGTTTTTCTTGTCTGGTTAAATTTACTCCTAAGTATGTTACAGATTTTTTTTTTTTACGCTGAATGGGGTGTAGCTATTTCCTGACTGTTTCGTAAAATTACCATTGCGGTTCCCAAACCAAAGCCATTGCCGTTCAATCAATTCTGACTCATAGTGACCCTATAGGACGGAGTAGAACTACTCCACAGAGTTTCCAGGTAGTGTCTGACAGATTTCAACTACTAATCTTTTTGAGTTAGCAGCCATAGCACTTAAACCACTGTGCCACCAGGACTATAGCAGTTAGGTGCCATCGAGTGGCTTCTGACTCGTAGAAACCCTGCTTACAATGGAAGAGAATGTTAACTGTCCTGACTTTCTCATATTGGTTATGACTAACACAGAAAAAAATTGATGTTTTAAAAATATGTGTACTTGTCTAAAGACTGGACTGGACTTGAGGACACAGAATGATCCATGTGAAGTATGCACTTTTGGTTTACATACATACACAAGGCTGTCCTACTGGTTTCTTTTTAGGAGAGGAAAGGGTGAGAAGGAGGGGACAGGTGTTGGCTGAGTGGATACTGGAGGGGTGGAGAGGGACAGTGTGCTGTCACAGGTTGAGGAGACTAGATAGGGTTACAGAGAGGCAAGTACTTGTGGTTGTACATGGAAAATTGACTTGGATTGTAAACTTTCACTTTATCACAATAGAAGAGAAACCTAATATATACTTACCCAGTATATTATCCTTCATTCCATGTTTCACTACTTTCTTGGGTTTTGTAGATATGCAATTATATCATCACGGAAAAAAGAGAATACCTTCCTTCTAACACTTATAAAAACGATATGCTCTTCTTTGGATACTACATGTGATCAGCTCTCTGAAACACTGATGGGTGATAGCAGCCACTCATCTTCATGCCTCTGATTTTAAGTCAATGATTTTAGCAGCTAGTCACTGTTAGTTTGGGGTATGTGTCTTGACAAAATTTTAGCAGTGTTAGTTTTCACAGAGGTTTTATTAGTAATCTTTGCTCTGTTATGTGTATTGCCTTTCTATCATTTATTCATATGATTATAAGAGCTATGGCTGCTCACCCAAAGGCGGGCAGTTCAAATCCACCAGGTGCTCCTTGGAAACTCTATGGGGCAGTTCTACTCTGTCCCATACGGTCGCTATGAGTCAGAATTGACTAGACAGTAGTGAGTTTACTCGTAAGACAGTATGACTTTCCCTTTAATTTACTGACTTAATAGTTTTGCTAGCTACCCTGACGTAGAATCGGTAGGCTGACAGAATAAACTCCACTTGTTAGGTGCCGTTGGTTCTTTTCCCACTCAGAGTGACTCTGGGCACAAAGGAAGGAAACCCTGCCCGGTCCCGAACCGTCTTCACAGCCACTGCCGTGCTTTAACCCACTGCTGCGGCCGCTGGGGCGGTCCACCTGCTGAGGGTCTTCCTCTTATCTGCTGAGCCCGTACTATACCAAGCATCGTACCCTTCAGTGGGGGTTGATCCTTTCTAACAGTGTGTCCAAAGTAGGTGAGCCATAGTCCAGCTATCCTTGCTTCTAAGAAAGCATTCTGGTTGTATTTCTTCCCCAAAGTAAATTCTGTTAAGTCATGGTTTATTGCTCACTTTGTACACTGATAGAGTAAATTTGCTAAAATTTTATTTAGATTTTATGCTTGTATATTTATGTGAGATCGTCTGCTTCCTTGGTACAATATGTTAATGTTAAAGTTATGCTGACTTGTTAAGTGAATGCAGAAATGTCTGTATTTTACATGGCCTGCAGTTGTTGAAGCAACATTGGGGTTATCTGCTCCTTTGATATCAGACAGAACCTGGTGTGAAACTGTTTGGCTTGGTGCCATTTTTGGTGGAAAGTGTCCATCACCTTTTCAATCTCCACTGTGGTAATTCCTCTGTTCCACTTATCCGTTCTGTGTTGTTTGCTTTTTGATTGCTAGAGTTTTCTAAGAAATCATCCATTTTTTCTAGGTTTTCAGGTAAGTTTACCTTATGTGTGTCATAGATTGGGCCCTCTAGAGGCGCACAACCAGTGAAGCGTGTAAAGAACTATACGTGACCAGAAAATCAAACCTGTAGCTTTCAAGCTGATTCTGACTTGTAGCCCACCTACAGGACAGAGGAGAGCTGCCAGGTCTGGTTTCCAACGAGCACCTGGTGGATTTGAACTGCTGGCCATTTGGCTAGCAGCTAAGCTGTTAACCAGTGCACCACCAGAGCTAACCAGTAAATATAGGTATGGAGACTTATTGCAAGGAAATCGCTCACAAAGCTGTGAAAGTTGGCATGTTCCAGATCCGTGAGTCAAGCTTCTGGCTGAAGGCTGCTCCTGAGTCTCCTGGTTGCAGAGGCTATTGAACCCTGTTGTAGCCGTCTGGTACTGCTCTAACCAAGAATACCATGAGTGGATGGTTTACAAAAAACAAAAGTTTATTCCTACTCAGTCCAGTAGCCTGCAGGTCTGAATTCAGGGCATCTGCGCCTGGGGCAGGCTTTCCCACTTTGCTGGCTCTAGAGGAAAGTCCTTGTGTGACATCAGTTTTGGGTCAAGAGCATCTTGGCACAGGAACCTCAGGTCCGAAGGAGGAACTGTACTCCCGGTGCTGCTTTCTTGATGGTGTGAGGTTCCCAACTCTCTGCTTGCTTCCCTTTCTTTTTATTTCTCACAGGATGAAAGGATAAAGGGTCATGCAAGTCACACTCCAGGGAAGCTCCCTTAGAAAGGGTGTTACAGTCCCACCCTAATCCTCTTTTAGTGTAACCCAACTGATTAGCCACAGGCAGAGATTAAGATTTACAGCATAGGAAAATCACGAAATGAAGGGCAATCACACAATACTGGGAATCACTGGTCAAATTACGATGCACATTTTGGGGGGGCACACAACTCAATCTATGGCAAACCCCAAATCTGCAGGTCAGGCAGAAAGCTGCTGGCTCACACTCCAAGGATCAGAGGTCAGAGGACAATGAGCAGGACGCGAGGTCACGAGAGGGCAAACATGGCCAGAACATCTGTGTATAGTGGGAGGAAGCCACACTCCCAAAGAAACTCCTCCTTCTGTGATTGGTTGTTGACATCAGATCACCATCCGGAGGATGCTTAGGTAACACCTGCCGAGCTGCTAAGATTATGGCCTGGCCAAGTAGACACACGACCTTAACCTTCACAGTGTTATTCCCAGTTACGGTTGAGTCAGTTTCAACTCATGGTGACCCCGGTTGTGCAGAGTAGAATCGCTCCGTGAGGTTTCCAAGATTTCGACCTTTCAGAAGCAGATTGCCAAGTCTTTCTGCCAAGATTCCTCTGGGTGGATTTCAACTGCCAACCTTTGATTAGCAACCCAGCACTTAACTGTTTGTATCACCAGGCGACTCCTTACGTTGAACACAAGTGTATGTAGAATTCTGTTGTAATTATTTTAATGTATTTCTTATTTTTGCTTGTATCGATTCTCATAAAAACCTGTATATTTTTTGCTCTTTATTTTTAAAAAGGCTGATGAAGCTCATCTTTCACTGGCTTTTGCAAAGAGTTAGCTTGGGTTTTTTCTTTTAACTGTTTTAGTCTTGTATTAATTTCAACCAGCATTTAATGTGTTACTTTTGTCTTATACTAATTCCTTATTCTATTCTTATTAGTCAATTATTCATCTATCTTTTGTTTTATGAAGATAAGAACAATCCTTTTAATATTCTACTTTTACATAAAATTAACTTCTGAGGATAAACTTAGCCTCCGTTACGCAGGTATTTGTAGGAAACAGCCACATCTTCTCTACTTGTTTAACCTTCTATCTCACGACAATTTGGGAGTCTGTTCCTTACTTTGGGGTTGGTTTAAGTTTGCATGTATCTCTTAATTTATTTCTAATTTTTGGTTTACAAGAACAATAATGGCCGGCCCTAAAATCTTTACCATTTCAAACGCTCGTGTTGCCTTTGTGGTAACAATCTTTGCTGTAAACAGCGTGTTTCTCCCTTCCGAGGACGTGAAGCTGTGGTGCGTTAGCTGCGTCCCCGGGTCCCATCGCCTTCCTCCTGCTGCTCTCCACCCAGGCTCTCTCTCTGGCTGGGAAGCCAAACCCCAAACCCACCGCTGGCGAGTCGATTCCAACTCATAGCCACCTAATAGGACAGAGCAGAGCTACCAAGCCGAGTTTTCAAGGAGTGCCTGGGGGATCTGAACCGCTGACCTTTCAGTGAACAGACGTAGCAGTTACCCACTACACTGCCACGCTTCTCATCTCCTGCTGTAACTGTACATTCCTCAGATTCTCCTGCATCTCTAGATGCTTGCACTTTATTATTTAGCTGCTGTATTTTGGTGCGTGTTAGCGTGAGGTTATCATTCGTTCTTTCCGACATTTTAAAGCATCCTTCTTTGCTCTATGTGTTTCTTTTAGCCTTAATTTTCCCTAATCTGATACTGACACAGAGTTTGATTTTTGTTTCCACTTTCTTGGTATTTTTTGCTTCTCTGTCCTTGTCATCTGGTACTGCTCTAACAGAAACGCCACCATGGACGGCTTTGGTGAGGACAAGCTGATTCCTACACATTCACGTTGCTAACTGCAGAGTCTGCCCCCAGCACCAGTTTCCCCACTGACTGCACTAAATTCAGAGCTCACTGGGCGGCGATCTGATGGGCCCGTTCCCGAAACCTGCCGACACCCCAGGAGCACCAGGCTGTCACTTGGGTTCACGTCTGCCCCAGACTGGGGCAGCTCAGCAGGTGGGCCTGCCACGATGCGCACACATGTGCCAGCCTCGCCTGCCCTGCAGCCCTGGGGCCTCTGCTCCACTTGCTCTGTGCCTGTGGCACCCGCACGCTGGACAGGAGACGTGCTGAACTGGCCTTGTCCTGTGCTGGGTGACGCCCAGCGGAGGGCTCATGGACTGGCTCTCCAGGACTCTGGCTCTCCCACTGGTCCTTGCTGTCCTTGGAGCCGAGGCTCAGGTGGGACCTGGGGACAGGCCTGAGCAACAAGAAGGGGAAGGAGGAGGGGTGCAGCTGGCAAGCAGCTAGGGACTCTGGACACGTCCTGGGGCCCAAGGACAGAGCAAGTGGGGGCACCGGGGACTCCCCTTGTAGGGCCTTTGTTCCTCCCTCATGCCCTTCCATCCTTCCTCTCTCCATTCCTCCCTTCCTCGGTTTACCTCTATCTCCTTTCCTTTTTTCTTCTCTTTTAAAAAACAAAATTAATCAGAGTTATATACACATACGCATACACAGCCACCTGTTACAAGGCTTTGATGTATTTGGTGCACTAACTGAAAAGCTGAAGAGGGGTTCCTCCTCTGTTGGGTAGAACGGGGCAGTTTTATATAGGAGAACTGGCGGTGCTGCTCTCTGGGTTGACCGGAACTCCTTCCAGATCTTTCTTTGCCCACATGCCCTGACCCAGGAGACCAGGCACAGTCAATGTCCATTTTTCCAACGCCAATTACAGCCTTGCTGACAATTTCTGCCGACATTTTCCAGGGCTGGGGGGGCGCCTGCTCTGTGTCAGGTGCTGTGCTGTCCCTCACACCCACCAGCTGTGCTGTGAGCCGGGTTGTCACTGCCCCTCTTGAGAGATGAGAAAACTGGACCTCAGAGACAGAGGCCTTGCCCAGAGCTATAAAGGGCTAGGGAGTTACAGAGTGCCGTCTAAGTCTGGTGTCATCTGGGCCACCCTCACCTGTACAGGAGGTAGTCATAGGGTGGGAACTGGGGTTCAGGATCATCTAAGCCACCCGCTCCTGTACAGGAGGTAGTTACAGAGTACCATCTAAGTCTGGTGTCCACCCTCGCCTGAGTAGGAGGTAGTCACAGGGCGGGAACTGGGGTCCGGCGGCGTCTAAGCCACCCTCTCCTTTCCTGTGCGTGAGCAAGTGCCAGCGGGCTTCAGGCCCGTGCACTCAGAATCTTCTGTCAGCGATGCTGCCATCCACCCTAATGAACCTGATAATTCAGAAAGCAGGAAATCGCACTCCGCTGGACCAGCTTCAGGAGCCTAGGACACAGAGCTGGCCCGCAGGTGTGGGCCCGGGCTGGACGTCCACATGCATCCTCTCCAGGTGCGTCCCTTACCCCTGGTCTGATCCCTAAAGAGTCCCTGAGTGGGGTTGTGACAGCATGTCCACTGGGGAGAGAGGCAGGAGCTGTTTCTGCCAGAGCTGTGGAGGCTCTCTTGGCTCTGGGAAGCGGGATCCTCTTACCAGATTTCCGGGGGCTTTCCCTGGTGTAGTTGCTGGGAAACATGCTGAGTTGTCTTCCCCTCGGATCCACTCCATAGGATCTTCTGTGGGTGGCAGGTTCCGTGTCTTTGCTGGAGCTTTGCTCTGCCAGCTGGAGAGGGGAGCAGAAGGTCTGCCCTGGGTGGAGGGTCTGGCTGGGGGTCCCTAACTGACCAGTTCCTGTGGAGCCCACCGTGCCCCCTGGTGGCCCCGTGTGTCTAAGAGCAGAACCGCACCCCGTGGGGTTTTCAGCGGCTGACTGCCTGCAGTCTGACCACCAGCTCTCTCTTCCAAAGACCCCCAGTGACTCCAGAGTGCAGCCGCCCCCAGCCAGGGACCCCGCCTGCAGCCAGAGTCCCCGCCCGCACCCCTGGGCCGGCTAACATTTCAGGGGTTTGTCTGAGGGGCGGGCAAGAGTGACAAAGGAAAGACTCCAGCAGGAGGGTGGGGTGGGCACGGGCTGCAGCTGCTGCCCGCTGACCTCCCACGTGGGCACCCCTAGCCCTCAGCAGAGCCCAGCAGGTTTCATGGGAACACACCGCCCCCTGAGTCCCTCAGGTGCAGGGTTGCCCCTGTCGGCTGTGACGCAGTTTTCAGGGGAGTGGGCACATTTGTTGGGGCCTGAGGGTGTGATTCATGGGAATGTTTGTGTGGGGACACATGGACGCCAGGGCCTTAGCTGAAGTCAGAACTGTATGACAGAGGGAACCCTCACGTCAGCCAGGACTGTGGCTCCCAGCTGTGTCGGTAGGGCTGCGTCTGTCCTTGCGGTCCTCGGTTGTCACATTGCGCCAAAGTGTTAACAGGAAGAACAGCGCAGGCAGGACGCAGTGAGAACTCGCCCTTCCTGACTATTTTCTGGAAACCTAAAACTATTCTGAAAAGAGCCCATTGACTCAGGGAGGGGGAGACCAAGACTTCAACGAGCACTGTTCCTTTGTGTCGATCCTGACTCCCAGCCGCCCCAGGACAGAGTCGAACCACTCATCGGGCTCCCGAGGAGCACTGGTGGTCCCCTCTGCTGGCTGTCTTGGGTCTCCACCAGCGTGCCCCACGGTTTCCGGAGACGGGGGACAACTGTGAAACATGCTGTCTCTGCCGAGAGTCAGAGAAGAGCCCGGTGAGTCCCAGAGCAGGACAGGTTCTGTGACAGGAGGAGTTGAGGGGCAGAGACGAAGGGACGACGGACCCAGGTCAAGCCAAATAAGGTGGCCAAGCAAACTGCTTTCTGGGTCTCACCGCTGCTGTTCTCCAGGGTCAGATAAAGAAAAGAATCCCACTTTTGTAAAAACTATTAGAGTAGTATTGGTGCAAGTGTTTGTACAGCTATTTAAAAAAGTGGCCAACAGAGACGGACCTTGAACCCGTATGCTGAGTGAGGTACGGCAGTCACAGCCGGACAAACACGGAGATTTCACTTCCGTGATGTACCTAGGACAGGCGAGTGCAACAAGACCCAAGTTTACCAGAGGTCACGAGGGCGGGCAGAGGGGAGGGAGACAGGAAGACACAGCACCTGGGGGACACCGGTCCTCCGTTAGGGCGGCGGGGAGTTCAGCAAGTCAACAGCTGAGCTATGCAGTGTGCCGGATGTCACCCGGCTGTGCGTGTGACGCTACAGTGGCTGCTGTTTCGCTACCTGTGGATTTACCACCGCAGCAGAAAGAAAAACGTTAGCCAGATGCCGTGAGGAGTAGGTCCCCTTCTAAGCGCGGGGTGCCTCATGGGGGCTGGGGGCCAACTCCAGGAGGCAGCAGCCACGAACATGGGCAGGGGCTGCGTTACCTGGTCGGAGAAAAGCACCTGGCGCGGCCTTCCCCCTGGCTGCTTGGCGTTGCTCTTCACTTTTGTCTTTTCCAGTCTGCTTGTCTTGCTCAGGGTCGGACCCGGCCTGAGTTTGCTCTTCTGCAAAAACAAGGGAGGGGACCTCTGTAGTCACCCCGAGAGCACAGACCAGCCTCTGCCCCACAGAGGAAGTTCTGGGCACCAGCCCAGGAAGGGGATCCCTGAGTGGACCGCCCTTCCACCCGTGCTGGCTGTGGCCACACTCCGGTGTGCGGCTTCTCACTCGTCCCCTGCTTCTGGTCGGCCTCTGGTGTCTGCACACAACCCTCCAGAACGACCTTGTAAATTTGGGATGTCCTCTGTCCTCTCCTCCACAGGACTCATCACTGGCACCCTGCCCCTGTGTAAGGGCCCTACTGCCTGCCTGGTGGGAATTCCCTCCAGCCCGCAGGTGGCCTTTCTAGCTGTGACTTCCAGGCTGGAACCACCAGAAGGCTGGCCTGTCTCCCCGCAGGTCCTACTTGTCCAGACCTCCAGGCCTCCGTCCACCCAGGGCTCTCCCTCAGTCTCTTCACCCCACATCCAGCCTAGACTGCTTTCTTAGGGTCCTCTGGTCTGACTAATCTCACTTTTCTCTTTCCCCAGGTGCCTTCAGTTGGGTTGTCCGTGGGAGCCCTGGCCTTCCAGGGCCGAGGGGGGGGCAGTGAAGACGGGCTCAAACGAGGTCTCCGGGACCCGGCCTTGGGAAGATCCCCGAAGAAATGCATCACAGAGCAGCCAGGAGGAAGCACTCCTGTCGGGTTACAAATGGAAAGGGAGTTGCTAAAGCCTTGTGGGGGAAGCAGGGAGATGTGGGCAACAGAATCCTCCCTCAGGGCCAGGCCACAGCAGCTGGAACGGGGGTCTTGGGGTCAGCCCTCCCTGGGCTGGACCCTGCTCATAGCTCAGTGGCCGGATAATCTTGAGCAAGTTCCCGCTTTTGTGTGGCTTAGTTTCCTCACTTGGAAGGTGGTGATGATGAGAGGATCTATCCCCTGGGCTTGGGGAAAGGGGTGAATTAATAAATGTAGGCACAGAGCTCTCCATTTGTGTCGGTGATCACAATATGGGGGGAAAGACCGTCTGGAGAAGCCAGTGGGGTGTCAGGCAGGACATCACCAAGGACAGGGGAACAGCTGGAGAAGCTGGTTGGATGCACGGCAGGAAGTCACTAACTACATTGTCCAGGCAGGAAGTCACCAACATCACTGTCAGGGACAAAGGAATGTCCTGAGAAGCTGGTCAGACGCAAGGCGGGAAGTCACCAAGGATATTGACGGGGATGAAGAGATGTCTAGAGTAACCAGCTGGATATGAGGCAGAAAGTCACCAATGACACTGTGAGGGACAAAGGAACATCCAGAGAAGCTGGTTGGACATGAGGCCGGAAGACGCCAAGGACCCTGTCCCGGGCTGAATTGCTTTACCCGACATGTTCTGGCATTCCCCCCCTTATCGCCCTGGACAGCTCCGTGACGGGCACAGATGTCTTGCATTTCACTGGTTGTCCGAAGGTTGGCAGTTCAGATCCCAGCAGCACCACTGAACCTGGCAATCTGCCTTTGTGAAGGTTACAGTCAAGAAGACCCGACTGAGCAGTTCTGCCGTGTGCCACACAGCATCAACTTTGGTCACAGCTGCCCGCATGGCAGTGGGTTGGGTTTGGTATGGCTACAGACGTAATCCTATGTTGAAATAGGGTTTTCTTTGCTCTGCTGATGAGGCCAAGCTGTGCAGGCTGTGTCCTAAACCTCCCCTCTTCTGGGTGGCTTCGTGGGCAGCGGCTGTTGTGCGGTGCCACTGAGTTGGTCTCAATGACAGTGGCCCAAGGCACAGGGCTCCCCCGGGGGCTTTCAGGCCTCACTGTTCACGGGAGCAGCACCACCAGGGAGGGGCCTACCACCAGCTTCTTGATTAGCAGCAGAGCGCGTGACTGCTGAGCTACCAGGGCCCCTGAGACACAGAGACAGATAAGCACAGACGGGGAGGAGACAGACTTTAGGATCCAGGGACTGCCGGTGCTGCGGAAACAAAGATGAGGGTTTTCCCTGGTGCTGGCAGAGAGACTGTCCCTATTGTGGTGGCAGTACTCCTGTCCCAGCCACACCAGGAAATGAAGGCAGGCACGCTTCACCTCCTAAATGCCTCCTGAGGAGGGCATTCTGGTTAAATTTGGGGGAGAAGTATGTGCGAGCTTGCCAGTAAGGAATTCTCAGGCTGAGAGGGGAGAGGCCAGGCCACTTTCAGGGGGTTTCCCTCACCCACCTTTCCCAGGCCACTCCTGGGGAATCACCCGAGCAGCTCCCCACTTTGGAGGAAGCTGAGAGGGATCGATGCGGCGATACTTGCAATGCCATCCCCTGCCCCCTCCGAAGAAAACTGCAAGCCAGGAAACTAACTCGGTAGCCGGTGTGACGGAGACCTCAGGGCTTTCTCTGCTGCAAACAGATCATGGGGTCTTGTGTCATGCCATAAGTCATGTTGGGGTGGGAACCACCAGGTCATGGGGTCCTCTGTCGTGCCATAGGCCGTGCTGGAGTGGGAACAACCAGGCTGCCAGGCTTGGCCCAGGAGAAAGCAGAGAAGGTGCTGGGGTGGCTTGAGGGGGTCACAGTGCTCCATCCCCCAACCGTCTCCTCTAAGAGGCCTCTGTCACCTACTGCCACCCAGACCTGCACGGAGACATGTCTCTCAGGACAGCATCTTCTTAAAAAACATTTTAGTATGTTTTGGTGAAAGTTTACACAGAGAATCCATCCCATTTACCAGTTCACACATAGATGTTTCCGTGACTTTGGTCCCAGTCACCGCCCTGCCTCAGTGCTGTCCTCATTTCCATCCTGCAGTTTTCTGTCCCACTTTGCCTTCGAGTCTCTGCTTTTGTGTAAATGACAGTTCCTTCGGTCCTGGATAGTTAACTGTTCACAGGAGCACACTCCTCAGAAGTGTTATTGTTTGTAGTGTGGGCACTCCTCTGGGAGTGGCTGCAGCTCCAGGTTAAAAATGTCGTCTCAAGGTGGTATTCTCGGGGGGTTCTTCTAGTCTCTATCAGTCTGGTCTGGTCTTTACGAAGCGGAGTTTTGTTCTACATTTTCCTCCCATTGTGACTGGGACCTTGTCTTGTGTTCCTGGTCAGAATGGTTGGTAGCAGAAGCCGGGCACCATCTAGTTCTTCTGGTCTCAGGCTAGAAGAGGCTGTGGTTCATGTGAGTCCTTGGTCCTGTGCTCTCATTTCTTCCTAGAGTCATTGGTTGCCTTCACTCTCCCTTACTTCGGATGGGAAGAAACCACAGTTATACCTTAGATGGCTGTTCACGAGCTTTTAAAGTCCCAGATGTACAGCTTTATGAACTAAATTCTGCCAGTTGACCTTGTTGCCCCGGGAGACTTGGTCCTGAGCCTGCAGACCCCGTAACTCGGCCCTATGAGGTGTTCGTGTCTAAGAAGAGTCCACACCCTGCCTTCACAAGCTTTGTTGCATGAGTATGTAGGCAGTGCATACTAACGTGTACGCACGAGCCACAGACACACCTGCACAAATACACACATGTGCTCCCCACTCTCACTGCACCCATAGCATGTACATGGCTACCTACGTAATTGCCTACATATGTTTTTGCTTGTTGTTACTGTTGTTACAAGATTGTATGTAGTTAGTGTTTATCATAAACCAAAACCAAACCAAAGGCATTGTCATGGAGTCAATTCTGACTCAGAGGACTCAATAGAACAGAGTACAATGGTCCCATAGAGTTTCCAAGGAGTGCTGGAGGGATTTCAACTGCCAACCTTTAGATTAGCAGCTGTAGCACTTAACCACTGTGTCACCAGGGTTTCCAGCATTTTTCACAGTTGTCCTTTATTCCTGAGTAACTTTCAGAGCCTTCATTTTCTTTGGTCAAGTTGTGTTGACTTCCCTAACATTGTGGACTGCCTTTCTCGTCACCAGAATTAATACGTCTGCTGTCTGGTGAGTGAGTTCCTCTCCCATCCTTGGTAACATCAAAGAACATTGCTTTCTGTCTGTTCACCTCCTCTGGACTGTTTATCAAAGTAATTATCATGCAACATTTGTCCTTCTGTGCTTATTTAACTCTAATGATGTCTTCCAGATTGGTCACGGTCTGTTTAACAGACACACTGTTACTCTCCGTCACTGGGTATGCAGGGAGCACAGTTCACTCGTCTGCTGTCTGCTGACGGGCACCTCGATCATGTCCAACTTTTTGCTGTTGTGAACAGTGCTGCAGTGAACATGGGTGTGCGTGTGTCTGTTCGTGTGACAGTGCTTATTTCGGTGGGGTGTGTGCCCAGGAGTGAGACTGCTCGATCAGAAGGTATTTCTATGTTGTTTTTGAGGAAGCGCTGTACCATTTTCCATAACGGTTGGGCCATTTTCCAATCCCACCAGCAGTGGGTAAGAGTTCCTGTCTCCCCACAACCTCACCAGCTCTTGATGGATTTTTTTTTTAATCAGTGCCATTTTTCCCAGGATCAGGTGGTATCTCACTGTAGTTTTGAGTTGTATTTTTTGGATGGTTACTGTGGGAACCCAGGTAGTTCAAACAGTTCAGTGTTTGGCTATTAGCCAAAATGCTGGTGGTTCAAATCTCCCAGAGATGCCTCCGGGAAGGCCTGCTGACCTATTTCTGTGAGGTCACAGTCACTGAAAACCCATGGTGTGGTGTGTTTCTCCTGTGAGGCACGTGGGGTTGCCACGAGTTGGACCTGACCCTGGAGCGCCTGGGGGGAGCCCTGCTGACGCCTTTGCTAAGAGCCTCTCTGTTGACTGGAAGGCCAGCAGTTCACATCCGCCAGCCACCGGGAGGCAGCCCCTGCAGGGCGGTTCTGCCGCATCCTATAGGGAGGCTGTGAGTCAGAACCGGAAACGGGCGTTTTCCTTTTTTTGGTTTTAATTACCAGTAATCGTGAGCTTCTCTTCATGTGTCTGTAACCCAACTGAGTATCCCCACGGATAAAGTGCCTGTCCAGGTCCTTTGCCCGTTTTTGGATGGGCTTGTCTGTCTCTTTGTTGTTTGTGTGTTACAGTTCTGTGTCTGTTGTATAGATTGGGCACTTGTCAGACGTGTTGTTACTAGCATTTTTTCCCAGCCTTTAGATTGTCTGTTTCCCTCCTCAGGTAAAGTCTTCTGATGGGAATAGTTATTCCAGTTTTAGCAGGTCCAGTTACCTGGTTTATTTTCTGTTGTTGGTGCATTTTTAGTTGTGTTTGATACTGCATATTTGCAAAAAATTAGAACCCCCTAGCTTTTCTCCTATGTTATTTTCCAGGAACTTTATAGTTTTAGTTTTAATATTTAGGTCTTCGACTGCTTTTGAATTGGTTTTTGTGTAGAATATGAAGATTCTGTGTCATTTTTCTGCAAATAAAAATCCAGTTTTACCACCCCGTTTGTTAAACAGACAATCTATCCCTCACTGAATGGACTTCCACTCTTTGACAGCAGTCAGCTGTCCACAGAGGGATGGAATTGCCAATCTTTTGGTTAGTGGCTGTAGCGCTTACCCACTACAACACCAGGGTTTCCACCTATAAGTACTAAAACCAAACGAAATTCACTGCCACTGAGTGGATTCCGAATCACAGCGACCCTGTAGGGCAGGGTAGAACTGCCCCATAGAGTTCCCAAAGAGTGCCTGGTGGATTCAAACTCCCAACCTCTTGGTTAGCAGATGTAACACTTAACTACTACGCCACCAGGGTTTCCACAGAAAGGCCCCATAGAGTTTCCCAGGAGCACTTGTCAGGTCTGAACAGCCACTCTTCCCGTTAGGAAATGAAGAAGCACTGAACCGCTACACCCCTGGGGTTTCCACCCGCATGGGCTAGGGAGGTTGGCTACGTGACCTCAGGCAGATGACTTCTCTTCACCTCTGCCAGCTTATTCCTCCACAGGGTCTTATCAGGGCACCTGCCTGTCAGCCTGGCTGGGAGGACTGGGGAGGCCACCTGGGGCCAGCACAGAGGGAAGGCTCAGCGCACCCCCCAGGTGACAAACAGTGTCACGAGCGCTGCTGCTCTGCCGTTGTCGCCCACATTGGGGGCAGGGGCACTCAAGATCAGGTACAGAGAGAGGACACTTTCCAGGGTCATGGCTACGCACGGTAAGACTTTCTCAGAGCCTGGGGAGGGGGTCCCTGGGGTAACGGAGGCAAAATTGACTGCTTGTACTCCCAGAGAAGCAGGGAAGGGCAGGTTAGACTAGCTGTGGTGCAGGGGAGAGAGGAAGGGGTGTGTTAGCTGGGGTTGCAGGGGGGCGGCCTGGGAGCCAGCAGCGGGGACGGTAGTGGCTGCGAACAGGGGGAGGGGTCCCGCCTGGGCCTGGTGGCCACTCTCGGCTGCCTACCTGTAGAGATTGCTTCTTCTTGCCCTGCCTTCGCTCCAGCCACTCCAGCACACGGGTGAGGTCGGACATGCGCCTCTCCTCCGCCGTCCTCCACATGGACTTGCGCTCGGTGGGCAGGATGTCCTTTAGGTCCTCGGCTGTCTCCGTCACGGCGGAGTGCTGGTCTGGCCCTGGGTGGGAGGTGGACACCTTCCGTTCTTTTGATCCCTCCATCTCTGCTGGCTGACTTGGATGGCACAGAAGGTGAAGGTGTAGCCTCCAGAGGTGACACTGAGGGCAGATGAGGCGGAGCAGGTTGGGGGTGGAGGTGGTGATTGTGAGGTCATGGTCAGGCTTGGCAGTGGGCCCGGGTGGGCAGGGGGACACTGGCTACCGCCCGCCTTTCCCTGTGTGGTCGCTGGCCCTCTGGGAGCACCGTCTGCCATCTGACCCCCAGAGGCTCCCAGGTCTCTCCACCTTCCCCTCACACAGGCCTCGCTACAACAGAGGTCAGCGCACCTGCTTCCCTCTCTCAGAAGCCTTCAGTGGCTCCCGGGGCCTAGTAGAGGTCCCCGACTCCTCGTGTAGCGTCCAGGCTTTCTGCAGTGAGCTCCACACAGAACAAGGCTTTCATGGGCTCAGTTTCCCCCGTGGTCACTCATCCACTTATCCATGTGCCAGGCACTGTCCTCATGATCAAACACAGAATCAAAATGCAGCCTTGGACCTCCTGCAGCGCGGAGGTTGGTGGGAAAGACGATAATCACCTCATGTAGGCATAGTGACAAACGGAGAGGAGTGCTCTGCAGGCAAGGGAATCAATCCCACAAAAGTCCACACGATGGAACCAGGCTTAGACAGTGTGGTGGACTATCACACCTGGACAAGCAGGCTTCCGTGGAGCCCTGGACCAGTAGTACAAGCGTGTGCAAAGGCCCTGTGGCAGAAGAGAGGCACGCCTCACTGAGCAGCAGCAGAAGGCCAAGATAGCTTCAGGTGGTGAGAAATTATCTGTAGATGTGAGCAGAAGGCAGGCCACGCGGGGTTTTTGGAAGGCACAAGGAGAGATCTGAGTACCAGGAATCCAGTGCAAGGACTTAAATGAGGGGATAGAGGTGACATGATTAGGCTTTCTCTTTTTTTGTAACAAACTTTTACTGAAGAAAACTATATATACAGAAATGTGCTGAAATCACAGGCAAAGACACCTGTGCAGTCAGAACCCCGGGCTTCCCCCTCACGCCCCCAGAGGTGACCCTGACTTCGGATTCCGTGGATTTTGCTGTCCCTGGTTTGCGACTCTCTGTAAACAGAGTCACACACTGTGCTCTCTGTAGTCCAATTTCTTTTCCTTTACAATGTGTCTATGAGCTTCGTCCACAGACTCCCCCTTGGAAAGCGTCACCCTCTGTGTGGGCTTCAGCCTGTCTGACTTGCTGCTGATTTTCAGATCCCATGGGCTTTTGTGTCTCACCCTTTTGGTGTGCTCTCATTTAGCTTTCAATGTCCGTCCATGGCTCCTCCAACTATAGACGCGTTCCTCATTCTTCTCTGGTCAAGTTCCACCTCCTCCGAGAAGCCTTCCTTGGCTCCCCCTCTGAGGGACTCGTTTCTTCTCCCACTGGGTCCCTCCAACATGTTGACTCCTAAACTCCTGGACACCCAGTTCCATCAAAGTCAGTTCCACCTGATTTTGATCTCCGTGGACACAGAGACCATGGTGATTTCAGACACCACCTACCCCAGGCAGCTCGGGTAGATAGCCCTCTGCACATATATATAGCAGAAGCCCAGGGACTATCTGCTGAACAAATGAACGAGCTCCAAAGATCTTCACAGAGTTTGATAGAAACGGAGACCACAGGTCGCTGCGCCGGCACCGGCAACAGCACGGGCAGCGGGGCACTTGTACACAGCCGGTCAGGAGAGGGGACTGATTGCACGCACCCAAAGGGCCAGTAGAAGAAGAATGACGGCTTCGTCTAGGGAAAACCACTTTTCAAGTGCTCAGGGCAGAAGGTGGAACCCTAGGGACACCTATACGTGGGTAGAACTGTTTTGTACGGGGTAAGGCGGGGGGAAGATTTCCCTGTTGCTCTGAGGAGTCAAGGAAGAGAAAGCAGGGAGCCCCTGGGATGAAGAAAAGCTGTGTACGCTGTACCGTGACTCTTCCCGTTGCCAGTCCTCAGTTAGTCTGCCAAGCTTCGGGAACGTCTGAGCATGAGTGTCGCGTCCGCGTTAACGTGGGGCAGACATGAGGGCGCAGATGTGGAAGCAGGAAGTCACAGACTCTAAAAGCAGGACTCAGAACAACAGCTGAGGCCACAGCCCGACAGGCTAGTCAAGAACCACCAGAAGCAGAAAGTGGCAAGGGAGGACTTCTCCTGGAGCCTTCAGAGAGAGCACAGTCCTGCCAACACCTTGATTTCGGGGTGCTGGCTTCCAGAACAGCCAGAATACCCCAGCAGAATGCTCCTTAGAAGCCAGGGCAGGGAGACTATGTCTCCCACACTTTGGACATGCTGTCAGGAGGGATCAGTCCCTGAAGGGCATCAGGCTGGGCTAAGTAGAAGGTCAGAGAAAAAGAGGAAGGCGTTCAGTAAGACAGAGTGACACCATGGCTGCAACAGTGGGTTCAAGCATAAGGACACTTGTGAGGCGGCACAGGACCAGGCAGCACTTTATTTTACTGGGCATGAGATCCCGATTGGTCTGAAGTCACTAGACGGCACCTGACAAAAGCAATAGCTTCCAGGAGTGTGAGACAACAAATTGATGTCTTCAGTCACTCGGCTTGCGGTTCTTGGTTAGGACAGCCCTGGGAACTTCGTCATTTCTCCCTTTCGCTTCAGCTGCTTGATGTTCAAGAGCAAGCTTTGGTCTCTTCTCACATCCTTTGGTCTTTTCTTTCCTTGCTGTCTTTTTGATGACCTTTTGCTTTCTTCCCATGTGATGTCCTTGCTGTCATCCTCAAACTTGTGTCGTCTTCGGTCATCAGCGTTGGAAGCGCCACACCTGTTCTTGAGACGGTCTCTCACCTCAGGAGGGACACATTCAAGGCCAGACTTTGGCTCCTGTGAACTTGTTCTGATTTTCTTCAGTTTCACCTGGACTTGTGTGCTATCAGTTGGTGTCTGCTGGGCAGTCAGCGCCAGCCTCGTTATGACAGATACTAAGTTTTTCTATCATCTCTTTCCACAGATGTAGATTAGTTCCTGCTTGTTCCTTCTGGTGAGGTTGCTGTTTATGTCGTAGAGAAAAAGGTGCTTGCACTGATGAAATTTTGGGGCTTGCAAAATCTACCATGTGCTCTCTGGCATCCTTTCTGTTTCAATTCATAACGAGTAGAAAAATCAATCAAACATGGCCCAGAACCGACACAGATATTAGGATTAGAGTTACGCTGAAGCAGACACTAAGCATAGATATTGTAACTTCTTATATTTAAAAGTTAGGGAAAATACTGAGCACGGTAAGTAAAGAAATGCAAGATATAAAAAATGACTCAAGAAACTTCTAGAGAGAAAAAGTACAGTGTCTAAAATCACAAATACACTGGGCGAAATGGAGAGAGGTTCGGTGTCCCAGAAGTGTAGATCAGTAAACTCGAACACGCATCAGAAGAACTGAATGAAAGCAAAAATATCTGCGACCTTCAGATTCTCTGTGTTTTCTTGAGCTGGCTTTTGGAAGTTACGTTTTTCGAGCCATTTGGTCTCATGTCTTCTAGGTTTTTAGGACTGGTTGGTATAAGTTTCTTGGCATTAATTCCTTTGTGATTCTTTTGGTTTCTGTTGATCTGTAGCGAGATGACCTCTTTCACCCTCGTTTGGATAGCATGTGTCTTCTCCGTCTCCTCTCTCCCTTCGTCGGTCTAAGTTTTGTTAACTTTGTGGCTCTTTCCTGACAGTGGTTTTCCTTTTGCTTCGTTGAGGTCCCTGCCGCTGTTCTTGGTTCTGGTTCGTTGATTTCTGCTCTGACGTTGGATCCCTTCATCTCTTCTGCTTGCTTTGGTTTTAGTTTGGTTTCTTTGGGTTATTTTGCACTTCTTTCTCTAGTTTCTAAAGGTTAAAGCTTAGGTTGTTGATTTAAACACTCTCTACCGTAAGGTTTTAAAGCCAGAAATTTCTCTCTGAGCACTGTTTTAACACTGTTTTAATTCAGGTTGACTTCTAATACATACTTTGATTTCTCCTTCTACTTATATGTTCTTTAGAATTATGTTGTCTTAGTTCCAAATATTCGGCAATCTCCAAGATTTCTTTCTGCTGTTGGTTTTTAATTTAATTCATTTGGGGTCAAAGAATGTAATTTTTATTATTTCAATACTTTTAAATGTATCAAGACCTGTTTTATGACGAGCCATAGGGTCTGTCCTGGAGAATGTCCCTTGTGTATTAGAAAATACTGTGTTTGTTGGATGGAAGTTCTAATTGTGGTCATCAGGAACAGGTGGCTGGCGATGCTGCTCAGGTCTTCCATCCCTGGCTCAGCTTCTTTCAGGTTGTTTGAGCATTTACAGCAGGTGGGGTATTGACATCTCCAACTACACTTGTTGAATTGTCTGTTTCTCCTCATGAATCTGTTTTTCCTTCGTGTGTTTTGAGACTGCTCTGAGGCACAGAAACCTTTGTAATCTTTGCATCTTGCCGATGAACTGATCCTTTTATCATTGCAAAATGTGCCTCTTTGTGTCTAGTAATATTTCTTGTCTTAAAGTCTATTTATCAGATGTCAGTGGAACTCCAGCAGCTGTCCTAGGGTCACCGTCTGTGCGGTATGTCTGCTTCCATTCTTTCACATCCAAGAAGCCCTGGTGGTGTGGTGGTTAAGAGCTCAGCTGCAGACCAAAAGGTCAATGGTTCGAGTCCACTAGCCACTCACTGAAAACTCTTTGGGCAGTCCTACTCTGTCCTGTAGGGTCCCTGTGAGTCGCAATCACCTTGATGGCAGTGGGTTTAGGTGTCTGTTTTTTTTTTTTTCAATTAGCATTTGAATCTAAGGTGTGGCTCTCATGGACGGCTTGTGTTTTTATCCAGTCTGGCGATCTCTACCAGCGACTGGGGTGCTGAGATGATTCACATTCAGTGTGGTGATTGGTGCGGCTGGGCTAGCGTTGGTCAGCTGGAGGGTCTGTGGTCAGAGAGGGATGTCCCCAGCAGGAAGCTGAAATGGTGACAGCAAACGCAGGGGGCTGGGGCCCCGGCTGACACGCGTTCCAAGTCCCGACGGACACAAACCCGGAGCCCCTGCCGACCCAGGTCCCAAGCCCCGGCTGACACGTGTTCTAGGTCCCAACGGACACACATCTGAAGCCCCCGCTGACGCGTGTCCGAAGCTCCTGGTGATGCATGTCTGAAGCCCTGGTTGACACATGTCCACAGGAAAGCTTTCCTGACCGTGACAGACCCGGAGGCCATCTGTGCATCTGGTTCTCAGGAACGGAACAGATGGGACCAAAGCTGAGGGCTCCGTCTCACAGAAGGGGCTACATGGGCCCCTTCTGTCCGTCTGTCCCTCCTTTCCTCTTATTCTGGCTATCTGCTTCTCTCTGTCTCCACCACAGCCAGCGTCTTCTTCTAGGTTGTTTGACCCACATCCTTGTTTTCACATGGCGTTTTGTCTTGAGTGCCTCCTGCTAATTGCGCCTTTCTTGATTCGACCCTCCCTGCCCCCAACATTTTCTGATTCAATCGGATTAACATCTCTTGGGTCAGACCTGGCTTTCCTGGGGGAGGCTGTCACCTTCACCCTGTCAGCCTACTGGGGGTGGGCAGGACGGGCTCCGTCATGGGGTCAGCATCTTGTGCGGGCTGGGCCAGCAGCAGCAATGACGTACAGTAACACAGGAAGCAGGGCAGGGGTGACGGTGGGAGTCACTACATGGGAACCAAGCTCAGGCCTCTTAACCCCAGTTTCTGTCCCCCAGCAGACAGTAGTAGCCTCATGTCCTGGAAGCCCCTTCCACATCTTCCCAGAGCACAGCCGGAGGACCTATAGGACCTTCAGGGGGAATGCAGTTATTAGAAACCCACTGTTGGGAACGTAAGATTATCAGCACTCTTTCAGCCAATAGTCATCATGGTCATTTTGAAGGACTCAAGTCCAGATCGGAGAAGCCGCAGATGACCTTTTGGTGGGCAAGCAGTGAATTCACTTCAAGAGACATTGATGGGGTGCACTTGGCTCTGGGCACTGTGCTGGACACTGAGGGGTGGGGTGCAGGGATTCGTCAGTTAGTCCCTGCCCCCAAGGGGTGTCTGACGGACACTAGTGTCTCTCCACACCCCCTCCTCTGCTCCTTTGTTGTTTGGATGGGTGCATGTCCCTGGGGAGAGTGATTTGTGTGGGAGGGGCCCCATCAGCATGGAACTGAGAAGCTGGCAGGGGATGGCGAAGGGTGCAGCCTGCAGCGGCAGAGTCTCTTTGCTCTGCTGCGAAGACGTAGCATCACCCAAGGAGCACGGAGCCGGAGTCCGAGCCTTCCAGACCCCCGCTGTGTCACACGGCTGAGCTGTGATCTCTGCTACTTGCCTCACAAGTCGCTAATGCGGGTGAGATGATAAGAGTGCCATGACCACGAACACGTGCCACGGGGGCACAGAAAGGCCAGAGGAAACCAGCAGGGAGGTCGGAGGGGACCACGGGGAAAGCACCCTTGGCCCTAGGTCTTGAAGAGTTCAAGCAACTTTGACAACAGAGTGTCGCCATCACCCTGGAGGGAAGAGCACAGGGCGAGGTTCGGAGGTGGGACAACCCCGGAGGGTGTGGAAGTCGGGGTCCCGGGACTGGGGGTGGAGGGACGGGCTGGAGGGTAGACTGGGGCAGAGAATGAAGGCCCTTGAGTGCCTTGCAGTTCCGGAAAGATCCTCATTTATTCAGCACCAGCTCTTGACTACTCCTCACAGGCCAGGTGCTGTAAGCGGTGTGACGAGAAACGGGGGCAGGGTTGGGAGGAGGGGAGAAGAGGGAGCAGGCTAACCGAGATACCTTGGAGGCTGTGTGTGTGCAAGCGCGTTCCCGGGGAGATACACACACATTCACGTACACACGCACAGCTGTCAGCTGCTGGCAAGCCGGTCCTCAGCTCATGACCCCTCCCCCGTACAACGGAACAAAGCCCGTCCTGCACTGACCTGGTGACTGGCTGGGATTTGGGCTGTTGTGATTCATAAACGTTGATCACCAGATCTTTCCTCCTGGTCTGTCTTAGTCTGCAAGCCTCACTGAAATCCGTCCAGCACCCCAGCAGCACACAGGGCCCCCGGACAGAAGTAAGGTGGCTGCTCACAGGGTGCAGGGGCCACAACCTGACCTGGTCCCCCACAGGGCTGGGTAGACTGGTCTGTACAGCCCAGCAGGGGGCTTGGATTGACTTGAGGGTTTGAAGAGAGGTGCGATGGAGGGCATTGTCCCCCTCTGAGTGGTGCCCATGGAAACAAAGGTGCCAAGCCATTTACAGACATGATTTAGACAGGATTCCTCGAAAGGTGTCAGGATCAGTGACGTGGAGGTAGAAGCAGAGTGGCCCAAGGAAAAGCATTGTCCGCATGCTTCCTGTCACAGGACGCACGCCACAGGGCCGCTCCGCTGTGCCCCACCCAGACCGCCCCTCTGGACTTTAGCAGGGGCTGGGTAGACAGAGCCGGGTGGGCTGTGAGACGGTGACCCAGGGACCTGGGGCCCTCCTGCCTCCCTCTTTGCCCCCCTCCCTTGACAAATGCTCTGTCAGAAGCTGCACTTCCATAGGCCTCCTGATGGCCAGCCAAGTGCCAAGGCCGGACACAGGTGTCTGTGTGCCCAGTGCCCACATCACACCCACTGTCTTGTCCCAGCTGGAGGGAAGACACGGCCAGACAGCCTGAGGACCTCGCCCGAGGCCACAGCCGACTCATGGGAGAACTGTCAATGTGATGCTGGGAGGCTGTGTGCCCCCAAAGATTTTCCATCTGTCACAGTACATCAGTGACCTCAAGTCCACATGCTGGGCAGGGAAGGTACCTGCTAGGAGCCAACAGGTGGCACAAAGGCACACAGGTGGCTGCCGATAAGGCAGGAAGGGTGTGGAGTGGAGTGGGCTGGCCAGCACATGTCTTTCCTAGAAGGACAGCTGTCACTCAGCTTTGGCTGATGGCAGCCGTGTGGAAGGGCCTGCCCAGTGTGGCCTGATCATCTGGTTACAAACTAACCAATTAAACTTCAAAAAGAAGAGCTGATTGGATCAAACCTTGTGGTCCCAGTCAGACCTGGGGATGTCTGCACCCCTTGCCTGGGCTCACCCTCACTGAGGTGGGTGACGTGTCAGGCTGAGCGCTCCGAGTGGATGCTGAGGCAGAGACAGGGGGCCCACTCACTCAGGTTCCCTCAGGGAGAGGTGCAGGAAGGCCTCGAACCCAGTTCTCTGACCCAGAGTCCTCGAGAGCGCTGTGGGGTTCCAGGAAAGAGGAGCTAGATAGGACTCTGGCAGCAGCTGCCCCTCTGGTGCCCAAGGGGCCCTGGACACGGACGCAGATGTGGAAGCGCCCTCCCAGTTCAGCTAGGGGCTGAATGTGACGATACCCACGTGACTTTTCCCCGGGGTACAGCACAGACCCCACAGACAGCAGGTAACCGTCAGGTTGTGTTTTGCCCTACTTTCTGATCTTTTAATACATCATATTACTGCAACTCACAAAGGCCATTTAAAATATACCCAATCCTATTAGTGACAACTGGCTTCTCTCTGGCTGGTCCATGTTCCTGGGAAAACCTCCCCTCCCCTGAGGCGGGGTGAGTGGGCTCCGGCTCTCAGGCCCCACATCTGTCCTGGGGTTCCAGGACACTCCCAGCAGATGTCTCGGTCGGGCTTCAGGGTGGAGACGCTTTGGAGTGGGCTGTCTTTACACACTGGGAGCCCTGTGGGCTCCTTTCCCTGGGAAGGTGGTTTCTTTCACTCTGCAGGACCCCAAGGAGGCTGTTGGCTTCCCAGGGGTGCGGGCCTATGGCTGGGGGGCTCTGGAGGGAGACATGAAACACCAGGAGAGTGAGCAGGATGGAACTGCAGGGGCTGGGGGCGGCCCTACTGGTGACGTTGGCCTCCTGGGGCTTGGTTTTCAGTTCTGACGTGACAAGGACTCCTTTGGGAGCTGCACACACGAGGCCCATGAGACTTGACCTGTAGATATATTTTATTTGGCCTGTGAAGTAGCTTAGCGATCAGGACATTGCACAAAAAATTCAGGTTTCTAGCTTTGCTGCCCAGTTGGTGTCTATGCCCTGGAGCAGTGGAGCCAATGAAATGTAGTTCAAGTCAGAAACAGGGAGAGAGTTTATTTTTAAGAGGTTTCCACCCTAGGGGATCCCAAGTAACACAGACTGTCCCTATGGAATCCAAAAAGCATTTTACATGAGATGCTAGATATGATTTTCACAAGGCTTAGAAGTCTTTGTAGCCTGCAGACAGTGCAGCTAGAGGAGTTATTCATCACAAGACAAGGACAAGAGGCTCTTTCAGACTAAAGATACCTGCCAGACACCTCCTTAACGGGTTAAAGACACATGTGACAGACACCTGGGCTCCAGGCTCCCCATGAGGGGGGTGGAATAGAACAAAACACAGGTGTTAACACGAGATCAAAACAAAGAACAAAATTATTAGCGTCCAAGGAGAAGGCAGGGGCAGGGGCGGAGCTTGTAGGCTGGTCGTGGGGAGGGGCGGAGCTTGTAGGCTGGTTGTGGGCAGGGGCGGAGCCTGCAGGTTGGTCACGGGGTGGGGGCGGAGCATGTAGGCTGGTTGTGGGGAGGGGCGGAGCCTGCAGGTTGGTCACAGGGCGGGGGCGGAGCTTGTAGGCTGGTTGTGGGGAGGGGCGGAGCCTGCAGGTTGGTCATGGGGTGGGGGCGGAGCTTGTAGGCTGATCGCTGGGGAGGGGCGGAGCCTTCAGGTTGGAAACGGGATGGGGGCGGAGCTTGTAGGCTGGTCATGGGGTCAGGTGTGTCCGCTTCCCAGTCACCTGTCCTGTAGCAGAGGACGAATGCTGGGGTGTTTTCGGGTCACCATGTGTTTCAGTCAATGAATGATGTGGTATTCCTGGGCTGAGTAACACCTGCCCCTTGAAATGGGGCGTCCGTTACAGTCCTTGTCTGCCAGCTTCATCCCCTTCATGATCTGCTTGGGCCCCAAAAGCGGGGACGTTTGTTACTAAAGATTGTCACGAGCCATCGAGTTGATCCCACCTCACAGAGAACCTGCGTGTGCAGAGTAGCACTGGCCTGTGGGGTTTTCAAGGCTGTGATTTTGTGAAGCAGGGCACCAGGCCTGACCTCAGAGACGCCTATAAAAGGGCCTGAGCTGCCAGCTGGGTGCTGGTAGCTGAACCCATAGCCGTTATGTGCCCTGGGACTCTGGATTAGGCAATAGTCTTAACCGCTTGGCAACCTTGCGAAGGCAGAGTTACCGCCTCCCACCTTTGATCAGCAGAGGTAGCAATTCTGTTTCCACTTTACAGGTTTGGGGCCCAAGATTCAAAATATGTGGTCCCCAGGTCCTCGGTTGTCCCATTCCTCTGTGGTGGAGCTGGACTCCTGTCTGGCTGACCCCAGCCCACCCTTCTGCCAGGCTCTCCTGGTGGAAGGCTTTCATCCTTGTGGACGGGAGCCGACTGGGGCCAGAGTCTCTTCCAGGCCTCATTGCTACCACACCCCTGGCCCTCACTGCCGGCCTTGGGGACGAGGGGCGTCCTCTGCGAGGGGAGGCCTTTGTGGTGAGTGAGGCGGGGTGGCTGGGCAGGGTGGACACACGACAATAAAGCCCTCTTGGTGTGCCCTCTCCTTACCTGTGATGCGGGGACAAAATGATACCATGCGTCTCACAGATTGTTGGGCTCACAACAGAACACATAAAAAAGCCACCTGTTAAGTGCTCAGATGCTGACCGAAAGAAGGTCGTTCAAATCCACTGAACATCTCCTGGTGGACAGAGCCAGAAATCTGGGCCTGTAACGGTTACAGCCCAGGAAACCCTACGGGCGGTTCCCCACTGCCGCATGGGGCCACTAGGAGCAGAGCAGCGACTCAACAGCACCTAATGGCCACAAAGACACCGTTGTTTTGGTCACCTAAGCAGCTCTGTGGGGGCATAGGGAGGACCCTGGACTGGGCGACTGCCCCAGACCCCTCCGTTCTCTGGGTCCAGTTTCTCTGCCTCTACCCAACACCGCCTGGCACACTGGAGCATCTCATGTGTTCGCACAACCCTTTGCGGACCCAATATGGGTGCACCCTGTGCTCAGTTCCACATACCCAGATGCCTGTCACACTCGTCCCTCTGCCGTTTATGGAACCACTTGCCAGCCAGCTCCTCCCTGGTCCTCACACTGCCCTGAATTTCTCACCCCCCTCTTCTGTTCTCAAATTGTCACTGAAATCCCACCGGTCCTCCTGCCGTCTCCCAGAGGACTGACCCTTCCCTCTGTTCACATCTGCCGCAGGCTCCCAACCAGGTGCTGCCCCCCAGGGGGATTTAGCAGTGTCTGCAGACATCTCGTTGTCACACCCTGGCGGGAGCAGCTGGCATTTAGTGGGTAAAGGCCGGGGAGACTGCTGCATCCTACTGGACGGATCCCACGACAGAGAGCTGTTGAGCCTCAGTGGGAGCAGGGCTGAGGCTGGACACCACAGACACCTGGTCAGATGCTAACCACCAAATAGATCTGAAAGGCCAGAAGGTTCTGGAGGCCCAGAGCTGGGAGGGCGGTGGGCTATGCTGGAGGCTGGCCACTGGTGCCCCTGGTACCAGCAGAGCCACCCAGGGTGACTGGGCTTTAGTGGTGCTTCTGGACCAAGGCTAGGAAGGAAGGTGTGTCGATTGCCTCCTGTAAATGAGCCAACGAAATCCTCAGGGGCTACGGCAGGATCTCGTCTGATGGAGACAGAAGCAAGCCTCTGGAGACCGGAAGGCCCTCGGGACACACAGCAGCTGCAAGAACCGGCTAGAGCATCCGGCAACGTGAGGGGGGTACCGGACTGGGTGATGCTTCCCCTGCTGCCCGTGGCCAGCCGTGAGCTGGGGTCGCCTCACAGCCAGGTAAGTGGGGGAGGCATTGGGGTGGGGGACAGAGTCACCGCCGTCTGCAAGTGATGGAGCTGGCCCGTAAAGCCCCCGACCTCTCAGACACATTTCCCATGTGCAGCTGACTCACCCAGGCTGCAGACACAGCTGCTCTGGCCTTCCTGTCCCCTTAGGCTCTGCCGCCGTGGTTGGCATCGCTGGACCCAGCCACGCCCAGCGTCTCGCACTCTGGCTGCGTCTTGCTTGCTTACCCTTGTTTGAGCTGACTTGGTGTTCACAGGTGGAGAGACCCCCACCTGGCCCAGGCACGCTCACACCTCTATGCAGACATCACCTGCCACCTTACACACCTGATGTCCCAATGACAGCTGCTGCTCTCTGTGGCTGGTGGGTGCTGTCCCTGCAGCAACTGCATGCTGAAACTTTCCATCAGCCCAGACTCGGGGAGCCCGATCAGTTGTGGTGTGTGCAGCAGCTGCCAGTGCAGGCTGGCGGTTAATTAACAGCCCCACGTTCTCAGCGGTTAACTAATCACAGCATGGTGGCAGGCGGCGGTGAGGCGGGCGACTGCTTGGCTGGCTTCAGCTAAGAAGCTCCAAACGTCTGCCTCCCAGCGGCCCACGACAGCAGGGGGTCGGGCAATGCCAGCCAGCATAGACATACCAAGCCGTTTGCTGAGCAAATTCCCAGCTGTCTCTTGTGCGTAAAACTGGCAGGAGAAACAGGGAGAGGGAACCCAAATAGGTGGGACAGGGTGTGACCATCACTGTAAGGAACCGGGACAGGGACGAGGAGGGTGATGAGGCGAGGACAGGCTATGTAAAGAGGTGACACCATGTCTCCTCATCTCCAGGCTTGGCAGTGTAGTGATTAGCACAGGGAAGAGCCACACTGCCCGGCTGAAAGCCATGACCTGTCTGCCTCAGTCTCCTTGCTTGTGAGATCTGGGGTTAATAACTACACTGACTGCCCAGAGTTGGTGTAGGTTAATGCGAACATAATAAGAACATCAAAATTACTAAGCTACTTAGCTGGCAAAGCACAAGGCAACTTCCTCCCCAGAAAAAATGAAAGCCAATGACAGTGACTTTGGCTCCAGTTTGGCTCCAGATTCCTACCCCACCCTCATCCCCTCTCTAGGAGAAAAAGGCTGGGCTTTTAAAGCCACCAGGCGGTGGGTTGTGGAGGGCTGGGATGGCACTTGGCCATCACCTTCTAAGTCAGCAGGACCGCACAGAGAAGCTCTGGGGGCACACTTCCATGGCGCTGGGTGGGGCACAGCCGGGCTACGGATTCATAGTCCAGCTCAGTTCTGCTCTTGGGCCCAGGTCCCCAGCTCCTGATTACAGGACCAAGCCACCTGTTAGGGGTGACTTGCCGAGATTTGGTCATTCCTTCTCCTGGCTTCCAGTGTCCCCCTGATCTGTCCCAACTTACCTTTTCAGTTCTGCCTCTGGTTACCTCCCTGTGGTCCATAAGCTCTGGCCATGTGGCTGCCAGCAGCTCCCCAGCTGTGCCCTCTGACCTGGCTGGCTGTCCTCCCCTTTCCCCCATGTCTTTGGATGCCTCCAGCCTCACCCCTCTCAGCACCAGGTCTGCAGAGATGACCTGTGTGTCTCTGGTGGCATCACTAGGGTAGGTGTCTCCCCTGCACAGTAGGTCACAGTGTCAGCTCCCCGCAGGCCTCCTTCCTGACCAGGCTGTAAGAGTCCCTGTAGCCTGTGCAGAGGAAACCATGTGATTCAAAGTGCCACTGGAGCTGGGTAATAATGACAGCTTGGACCAGCGCCCGTTAGAAAGTTCAGAAAGACAACCAACACTGAGTTTTAGCCTTATAGGTGTATGGATGCTTGTAAGCTAGGCTTACTAAAGTGTTGTTTTTATTATAACTAACCTCAAGGATATTTATATAAAAACCTATATATTTCTGCTGAAAACTGCACAAAAAAGTTCATAGTCACCCATTTGACAGCTTTACCCAGTACAGTCCATGGCCTGTTCTCACCCAGTAATGTCACCGCTTCTCTTCTGCCTCTGAGGGGTGATGTGCTCACCTCAACACATCACTTCTGGGGGTCCTGAGGGGATGGCTCCAGGTGGTCTTGGGGGCCTCCTTGAGGGGGCGCTGGAGCTGAGACTGATAGATGGACACGGGCAGTGCGCTGGGCCAAGATCAGGCAGAGGGCTAGGAGGTTGGACTGGTGGCAAGAAGCAGAAAACTACCTTTGTTGGAGGCGAGACAGCAGCGTGAAGGGTCCTGCTTCTGCTGGCACAGCAGCGGAGAGCCTCAGAGCTACAGACACCAGAGATGGGGCTGGGACTGCCGGGCCTGAGAGCCTGGCCGGGGCCTAAGTAGACAGCACCTTTCGCAGCAGAGAGGCTGTACTTAAGGCAGTCACATCCAGAGAACCCCGTGGCTGCCAGATTCTGCTGCCTCAGCACAGGAGAAGCCACACAGGGAGGACCCCATCTTAGTCAGCTAAGAGGTGGGGTCAGCCACACGTGAGGGCCCAGCTGGGGCTGGACGCTGCGCTGAGCAACAGCACCTGCCCAGACAGTGTCTCTCTCAGAAGGACACAATGGTGACTGGCTGCCCAGTGTGGCAGCAACACCTCCCCTCACTTCACTGAGCCACAACACAGCATCTTCTGACAGGCCCCTGAGAGCCTCCGTAAGTAGGGCACCATCTTTGCCACCCAGGAGGCAGGGTCTGCCACCCTGAAGTTCCAGCAGCTACTGGCAGCTGCTGGGTACCACCTCTCTCAGTAGAAAAGTAGTTTTTAAGCCAATCACACCTAGAGAACGCGGCGGTGACTGCAGCCCGACCGTGGTGGCACCTTCGCTTCCTCCATCCTCTGAGCTATAGTGTCTGCTGGCCTGATTCTGGAGAATATATCTGGGGATGTAAGGCAAGGCACAGCATCCAGAGTCTCAATGAGTTAGGGAAGTCAAAAAGCTTCACCAAAGCTAAAATACTTAGTTTAGAGGAACAGAAAGCTCAACATAGAAACCATGACAATATCACACTATAAAGAGGGACATATTGCAGCATGCATAGCCTTTTCAGATGTAGAGAAAGTTATGGAGATAAAAGAAGTTAAAAACTGGTTCAAACCTAGAACATTAGTGGGAGCAAAAGGGTAGCTGCAAAGCAAACTAATAATACTACATATCAAAATAAGAATCACAATACGGAAGTCTCAACAGACAGAAAAACAACATTGCAAAAGGTGAAAAGAAAACCCACAAAGAGAAACAACACAGAACATTAAGTGGAACAAAGAAAATGTCAATGACACAAAAATTAAGGCACCAAAATGACAACCCTAAATGCATATCTATCAATGAGAACACTGAAAATAAATGGACTATCAATGCTCCAGTAAAGAGACAGTAACAGGGTGGGCCAAAACTGTGAGCCATCGATGTGCTGCTTACAAGAGACACACCTTGGGCTCAAAGATACAAAAACTGAAAATCAAAGGATGGAAAAACATATGCTAAGCTAACAACATGCAAAGAACAGCAGAAGTGGCGAGATTAATCTCAGGTAAAATAGATTTTAAAGTAAAATCCATCATTGTCAACAAGGATGCTCACCATTCACTGCTTAAAGATTCAATACATAGGAGAATATATCAATATTAAATATTTATGCACCCAGTATCAGAGCACCAGAATGCATTGAACAAACACTGGCAACATTGAAAGACGAGGTAGATCACCGCACAATAACAGGAGACTTCAACACTCCCCTTTCAGTGAGGGCCAGATCATCTAGAAAAAAGCTCAGTAAAAATACAGATCTTGTTGCAACAGTCAATTAACTCAACCTCACAGACACACACAGAACTTTTTACCCAACAACAGACAAATACATCTTCTTTTCCAGTGTACTTGGAACATTCTCTAGAATAGACCACATATTAGGTCATAAGCAAGTCTCAACAAAATCCAAACCACTGAATCACTGCAAAGCATCTTTTCAGACCATAAAGCCTTAAAAGTTGAAATCAGTAGCAGAAAAGACACCAGTAGAAATTTAAACTCAAGGAAACTAAACAATATCTTACTCAAAAACTCATGGGTTATAAAAGAAATCAAGCAGGCAGTAAAGAAATTCATGAGATCAAATGAAAATGAAAACACATCCTACCAGAACCTGTGGGATACAGCCAAAGCAGTGCTCAGCAGTCAGTTTGTCTTCATAAATGCACACATCCAGAGTGAAGTAAGGGCCCAAACCAAAGAGTTAACCTCATAACTAGAATGAGTAGAAAGAGAACAACCAAAGAAACTTCAGGCACCAGAAGAAAACAATAAAGAGCAGAGCAGAATTAAATAAATTAGAGAATAGGAAAACAACTGGAAAGAATTAACAAAACTAAAAGCCAGTTTTTTTTTGAAAAGGTCAACAAAATTGATAAACCATTGGCTAAATGTACGAAAGAAAAACAAGAGAGGAAATAAATAACCCAAGTAAGACACGACATGGGAGATGTCAGAACTGACTCAAACAAAATTAAAAGTACCCTAACGGTGTACTACAAAACATTGTCCTCTAGCAGATTTGAAAACCAAGTGGAAATGGACAGTTTTCTAGACTTGCACCACCTACCAAAATTGCCGCAAAAGGAAGTAGAACAACTTAATAAACCCATCGCGAAAGAGGAGATTGAGAAAGTAATCAAAAACCTACCAACCAAAGAAGTCTGGCCCAACTGACTGCAGCAGAGAATTCCACAAAACTTTAGAGAAGAGTTAATTCCAATACTACTGAAGATATTTCACAACATAGGAAAGCATGGAGCATTTCCAAATTCGTTCTATGAAGCCAGCAAAACCCTGATACCAAAGCTGGGCAAAGGTCCCACCAAAAAAGGAAAATTACAGACTAATACCACTCATGAATCTAGGTGCAAAAATCTTCAGCAAAATCCTAGCCTAGAATTCAACAACATATAAAAAAAGAAAAAAAATCATCATGACCAAATTAGGTTCGCATCAGGGATGCGGGGCTGGTTTAACATCAGAAAAACATCAACCATATAAATAACACCAAGGATAAGAATCACCTGATTTTGTCAATTGATGCAGAAAAGCTTTTCGACAAAGTCCAACATCCACTCATGTTAAAAACTCTCAGCAAAATAGGAACAGACGGGAAATTCCTCAAGGCAATAAGGGGCATTTATGCAAAGCCAACCACCAACATCACCCTGAATGGAGAGGTACTGAAAGAATTACCCCTGAGAACAGAACTGAGACATGGGTGCCCACTGTCACTTCTTCTACTCAACACTGTGGCAGAAGTTCTGGCCAGAGCACTCAGACAAGACAAAGAGATAAAGGGCATCCACATTGGCAAAGAAGAAGTAAAAGTATCCCTGTTTGCAGATGATACGATCGTATACACAGAGAACCCTAAAGAATCCATAAATAAACTACTGGGACTAATAGGAGAGTTCAGCAAAGTATCAGGATATAAGATAAACATAAATAAGTCAGTAGGATTGCTTTACACTAACAAAGAGACCGTCAAAGAGGAAATCATCAAATCAATGCCATCTACGATAGCCCCCAAGAAGATAAAATAACCAGGAATAAATCTAACCAGAGATATAAGAGACCTATACAGAGAAAAATCACAAAACCTACTGCAAGAAATCAAAGGAGACTTACATAAGTGAAGAAATCTACCTTGCTTATGGATAGGAAGACCTCACACTGTGACAATGTCTGTTCTATCCAAGGCAATCTGCATATACAGTGCAATCTCAATACAAATTCCAATGCAATTTTTTAATGAGATGGAGAAATAAATCATCAGCTTTGGAAAGGGAAGAAACCCTGGATAAGTAAGACACTACTGAAAAAGAAGAACACAGTGAGTGCCCTCAAACTGCCCAACCTTACAACCTATTTCACGGCCACGGTAGTCAAAACAGCCTGGTACTAGTATAAAAACAAATACATAGATCCATGGAACAGAATAGAGAATCCAGAAATAGCATCATCCTGCTATAACAGTTGATATTCAACAAAGGCCCCAGGATTGTAAACTGGGGTAAAAATAGTCTCTTTAACAAATGGTCCTGGCAAAATTGGATATCTATCTGCAAAAAAAGTGAAACAACGCCCATATCTCACACCTTACACAGAAACTAACTCAAAATGGACCAGAGACCTAAGTATCAAACCTAAAACCATAAAGATCGTCCAAGAAAATTAGAGACAACAACGGAAGTTCTAGAATATGGCTTAGACTACAAAACCTGACCAATAATCCATGAACAACAGAAGAGAAAATAAATAAATGGGAAATGATAAAAAACAAACACTTATGCTCATCCAAACACTGTCAAAACAGTAAAAAGATTACCTAAACCAAAACCAAACCCAGTGCCATCTGGGCGATGCTGACTTGTAGTGACTCTCTAGGGCAGGGTAGAACCCCCATAGAGTTTCCAAGGAACTCCTGGTGGATTTGAACTGCCACCCTTTTGGTCAGCAGAAGTAGCACTTAACCACTACCCCACCAGGGTTGCAAAATGGGAAAAAATATTTGGTAACTACATGTTGGACTGACATCTGATTTCCATCATCTACAAGGCTCTGCAAAATGTCAACAAGAAAAAGACAAATAACCCAACTAGATGGGCAAAGTAGATGAACAGACACTTCTCCAAAGAAGGCATCCAGGAAGCCAAAAACACCTGAGGAAATGCTCACGATCATTAACTGTTAGAGAAATCCAGATCAAAACTAGAATGAGATGCTATCTCACCGCAGTGAGGTTGGCAAAAATCTAAACAACGCAAAACAACAAAGGCCAGAGAGGCTGTGGAGAGCTTGCAACTTTCCTGTGCTGCTGGTGGGAATGCAACATGGTAAAGCCTCTTTAGAAAGCAATCTGATGCTTAAAAAGCTCGATGAGAAAAACTATATGATCCAGCAATCCCACTGCTTGGAATATACCCTACAGAAATAAGGTCTGTCACACTAACAGATACGTGCACATGAGTGTTTATTGCAACACAGTCCACAACAGCAAAAAGACGGAATCAACCTAGGTGCCCATCAGCAGATGAAAGGACAAACCACAGCGTGCTTACGCAACGGAACACCGTGCAATGAAGACAAACAACGATGATTTTAGGAAGCATCTCGTAACCCGGTATCAACCCGAAGGCATTACGCTGGGTGAAAACAGCTGCAAAAGGACAAGAATTGTACGAGGCAGTTACCACAAGGACTTAAAGAAGGACTTATGCACAGAAGAAAACACTCTTTGATGGCTACAGGGGTGGGGAGGGAGGGAGAGTGTTGGTCACAGATTAAATAGTAGGAATTCTGTTAGGTGAAGGGTGTGACAGCACTCAGTAGAAGCCAGGTCAGCATAAATGGACTGCACCATAGACTAAAATGTTTTTGAAATTCAACTCAATATTTCAAAGGACAGAGTAGCAGGGCCCGGGGTCTGGAGACTGTGTTTTCAGGGGACATTGAGGTCAACTGGCATAACTAGCCTTTTCTAAGACAGTCTTCTGAAGCCCTGTTTTAGTCAGGTAGGGCTGCTCTATCAGAAATACCATAGAGTGGATGGCTTTAACAAAGGATGGTTTATTCTTACACAGCCCGGTAGACTACGAGTCCAAATTCAGGATGTCTGCTCCAGGGGAAGGTTCTCTCCTTTGTCGGCTCTGGAGGAGAGTCCGGTATTGTATCAGTCTTTGTCCAAGGAGCATCTTGGCACAGGAACCTGAGGTCTGAAGGACGCGCTCTTCTCCTGGTGCTGCTTGCTTGATGGTGTGAGGTTCCCAATTCTCTGTCTGTTTCTCTTTCCTTTTATCTCTTGCAGGATGAAAGGATTAAGAGTGGGGCAAGCCACACTCTAGGGAAACTCCCTTTACAGTGGAGCAGGGAGGTGATCTTCTAAAGGGATTTACAGTCCCACCCTAATCCTTTAACATACAGCACAGGAAAATCACAAAAGGGAAACCAATCACAAGATACTGGGAATCATGGCCCAGCCACATGGCTACACATATTTTGGGGGGGACACAATTCCATCCATGACAAGCCCATATTGGTGAGTGGCATCTGAAGTCTTAAGGGCCAGCAAGCTGCCATCTAAGGAATATCAACTGGCCTCAATCCACCTGGAACAGATGACAACAGAAAACATCAAAGCCACGAGGAAAAACGAGCTCGGGAAACAGAAGGACCCATGTGACTGGGAGACTACATCAGCATGAGACCAGAAGAAACAGACGGTGCCTGGCCACCACCAAAGGCAGCTGTGATGGGGGACACAATGTAGAGTCCCTGACACAACCTGAGAAAAAGAGGGGTGCAGATGAAGAACTCTACTGAAAGACCAGAGGTGAAGGTCTGATGATCTGGAGGGTCCCCTGGGAACGTGACTCCTAGACTTGCTGCTGCCCAGACCTGAAGCCAATACTGAGGTCAACACTTCAGACCAAGAGTGGGCTGACTCAGGGACACAGAGTGAGCACGTGATGTGTGTTTTATACATTTATAGGATGCTGTCCTACTAGAGGGGGTAGGAGAGGGCAGAGAGGAGGGGCAGGTGTCTGTTATAGGGGGCTGCTATGAGTTGGAACCCACTTGACAGCAGTTGGTTTGTTTTTTAGTTTTGGAAATAAAGAGTGAAAAGGAGTGTGCCGTCACAGGGTGGGGACAGCAGATAAAGTTGTAGAGAGGTGGGTATGTAAAATGAACCAGGATCCTGCACTTTCACTTGAGCGTGATAAAAAAAACCCAATGCTTCTGTTTCTGAAGAAGGAAGGGGAATAGGTGTTGGGGGGCAGGTGGAAAGTGTTGTTGCAGCTAGCTAGCGGCACAGTTGGAATTGACCCCAAGTCCTATCTCCCTGCTAGCCTAGTCCTCAGCCTGGTCCTCTCTTTGAGGGTGTAGCAGAGAGCTGCATCTGTGAGGGGAGGGCCCTGATGTGGAGGCCCGTCTTGGTGAGGGATGGGTGGGCCTGGGATCCTAGAGATGACGCTCCACCTACCCAAGGAACAGCAGACTCCAGAAGGGTGGTTGGTGTTGTGGATTGAACTGTGTCCCCAAAATATCTATCACTTGGCTGGGTCATGACTCCCAGTACTGTATGACTGTCTAGCATTCTATCATCTGACGTAAAGTGATTTCCCTGTGTGCTATATATATCACTATGATGTAATGAGATGGATTATTGGCAGTTTCACTGATGAGGTCTACAAGATTAAAGAGTGTGTTAAGTCAGTCTCTTTTGAGATCTAAGACAGACGTGAGCAGAGAGACCTGGGGACCTCCAACCACCGAGAAAGCAGTGCTGGGAGCAGAGCGTGTCCTCTGGATCTGAGGTTCCCGTGCTGAGATGGTCCCAGACCAAGTGACGACTGACGGCAACAAGGACCTTCCTCCAGAGCCGACAGGGAGAGGAAGCCTCCCCGGGAGCCGGCGCCCTGAGGCCAGACTTGTAGCCCACTGGACTGGGAGAGAATAAATCCTTCGTTAAAGCCATCCACTTGTGGCGTTGCTGTTGCGGCAGCAGTAGGTAACCAAGTCGGCAGGGCAGACAGAGCTCCCCAGGAGGATCTGGGGAGAGCAGGGGCACAGCCAAGGGGGGCTTTGCGGGGCCCAGCCCCAGCCTAGGAGCAGAGGCGTGGCTGTCGAGCTTCTGCCCCACCTATGATTTTCTTTCTTTTTTTTTTTTTTAGTAAGTGCTAACTTGGCTCCCAAATTCCATTATTCTTACTAAAAGGGCTACATGGATAATTTTTAGATCTTCCTTCTTTTTTTGTAAACGTGATTCTTTTCTTATTTTTTCATTGTGTTTTAAGTGAAAGTTGACACTTCAAGTCGGCTTCTCACCCTAAAGCCGGCATGTGCTTTGTTTCGCTACCCTGCGTCCACCCTGTGACGGCACACTCCTTCCTCCGCCCTGCGTCCCCCTCCATTCCGCCAGCTCCTGTCCCCCTCTGCCCTCTCGTCTCCCCTCCACCTAGGAGCTGCCCAGTCAGTCCCCTATGTCCACCTGAGCCGACAAGCACACTCCTCTCCACTGTTGTTCAATGCCTCTTTGTCCTAGGAGAATTCCCCTATCATTTCCTAGATGACAGTAAGCAGGCCCATGAACCTCTAACTTCCTCTGGTCTCAAGGTATTCATTTGTAAAACAGGGGCCATGCGGGGAATTTGGGGCCCTGGTGCCACGGTGGTTAAGAGCTACAGTGAGCTTGGCTGCTAACCTGCAGGTCAGTAGTTCAAATCTGGCTGTCACCCCTTGGAAACCCCGTGGCGCAATTCTGGTCTGTTCTGCAGGGTCTCTGTGTGTTGTCATCAGGTTGAGTGGGTTCTTCTGTGTCTGTTTGGGGCTTGGACTCTGGGCTGTGGCTGGAGTGAAGAGTGAGGCACTTGCTTTAGGCACTACATTTAAGGAGACTCCAAAACATTCAGTAATTGACACAAATAATGTTTAATGTAGCATTTCTCCCACTTTGGTGAAAACACAGTCACATACCATTTCAACAGATTTCACATGTACAACTCAGTGACATGGATGACAGCCTGCAAGTTGTGCAAACATTCTTGCCACCTTCCCTGAGGGGTTCCACCAACAGCGACTTCACTCATGGCCCCAGCTCCTCATCGAATCTTCTGATTTGTGGCTGTCAGCTTGACATAGATAATTCTTTCTTTGTAAGAGCACAGTGCTCAAAGCAGACATACTTTATTCAGTAAAGTAAGGTTTCTTTCTTTTTGGCTCACAGAAGACATCAGGGGGGTCTGATTTAAGGTTTAAAAATGATCTCAGGACAGTAGTTTGGGGGTTCATCCAGTGCCTATGGCTCCAGAAAGTCTGGATTCCACTAGACATTTGAAATTCTCTTCTATTTAAGGCAACTTTATTTTTTTAAAAAATTAAAATGAGTGCAAAAAGCTGACAATGTATTATGAACAATTTAAATAAAGACAGGACCAGTCCCAGTTGCTGGGATGAGACACACTAGAGCCTTAGGTTAAGAGAAGGATCGTAACTCTGGCCCCAAGAGTTTTGGGTGCCCGTTTAAAGCTCATGGGTGCCACCAGCACCCTCCTGCCTTGCTCTCCCTGACCCCTGAGAGGGTGAGATGGACCTCGCGCTGAGCACTGAGCACAAGGGCTGTGTGCTCCGTCCGCAGACCCTGGTCTGATTTAAGGACTGAGATGGCGGAGGAGGCGTTTGGGCTGAGATGCTGACACTGGTGCCTCCTCTCTCCTTGCACAGGTTCATCTCAATTAGCCACACCAGATAACCGCTCCTCCCGAGGCCGCTGAATTACGGGCCCGGTGCTGTGCCTTCCTTCATACGGTTCTGCCAGGTGACAAAGGCGGAGATGTATGTCCTGTGCAGGACTGGCTTACAGAGTTTGGTCTGATGAGACACAAATGAGGCTCCCAGTGGTTGCTTCTCTTTCATCCATCCCAGACAGGAAGGCCAAATGCTGGGTGCTGGGAGAGCCTCCAGGGCAAGGGGAGCGCACACAGCGAGGGGCGAGAGCGACGGGGTCTGCCCCGAAGACCCTTCACCTGAGGGAGCTCAGAAACCCACAGAGGTGAGAACCCACCAAAGCCCTGAAGGGAAGTTGTCTTCCCCAGCCACTGGGTGAGCACTCGGTGAGCTCCTACTGTGCCCTCAGCCACTCAGCAAGCACTTAGGGAGCGCCTACTGTGTGCCCTTAGTTACTGGGTGAGCACTTAGTGAGCACATACTGTGTGCTCTTAGCCACTGGATGAGCACTTAGTGGGTGCCTGCTGTGTGTCCTTACCCAATGGATGAGCACTTAGTGAGTGCCTGCTGTGTGCCCTTACCCACCGGGTGAGCACATAGTGAGTGCCTGCCATGTGCCCTTAGCCACTGGATGAGCACTTAGTGAGTGCCTGCTGTGTGCCCTTAGCTACTGGATGAGCACTTAGTGAGTGCCCGCTGTGTGCCCTTAGCCACTGGATGAGCACTTAGTGAGTGCCCGCTGTGTGCCCTTAGCCACTGGATGAGCACTTAGTGAGTGCCCGCTGTGTGCCCTTAGCCACTGGATGAGCACTTAGTGAGTGCCTGCTGTGTGCCCTTAGCCACTGGATGAGCACTTAGTGAGTGCCTGCTGCATGCGAGGCACCAAGTGAACAGACGAAGGAGCATTCTGTAACCACAAATCAAACACTTCTTCATATGCCCATCCACCTACAGAATTGAGAAGTGTGTCAGGTAAGATGGTTAGGACGGTGAAGGGGAGCCATCTCAGTTCTGATACTGGACTGCAGAGTGTGACAGTGTGTGTGCGTGACAGTATGTGTATCGGAATATGTGAAAGTCTGTTGTGTGTGAGTGAATTTGTATGTAAGTGTAAGAGTGTGTGCACATGTGAACACATGAGAACATGTGTGTGACATTGTGTGTATGGAAGTGAGTGTGTCAAAAACTGAAAGTTTGTGGGTAAGTGCGTGTGCGAAAGTGTGAGTTTGTGTGAGTTCGTGAGTCTGAAAGTGTTAGTGCCTGTGTGAGTGTGGAAGTTAGTGTGAGTATGAGAGTGTCTAAGTGTGAAAATGCGGAAGCGTGAAAGTTAACACGAGTGTGTGTGAGTCAGTTTGTGAAAGTGTGCGTGAGTGTGTGTGTGTCTGAGGAGCGGGCTGTGCCAGTGTGAGATGTATGTGTGTCTGTCTGGGGAGCAGGCCACACCAGTGTGTGTGAGTGCGTGTGTGTGTGTCTAGGAAGTGGGCCGCACCAGTGTGTGGACGTGTGACAATGTGTGTCAGTGCGTGTGTGTCTGGGCAGAGGGCCGCACCAGTGTGAGAGTGTGCATGTGCATGTGCGTCTGTGGACCAGACTGCACCAGTGTGTGAGTGTGCTGGGGTGGGGAGCAGACTGCACCAGTGTATGTGTCTTTGAGTGCGTGTATGTCCGGGGAGCGGGCTGCGCCAGTGTTTGACAGTGTGTGTTTGTGCGTGCGTGCGTGCATGTGCGTGTGCGTGTGCGTGTGTGCGTGTGTGTCCGGGGAATGGGCCGCACCAGTGTGTGAGTGTGTGCCTGTGTGTCTGAGGAGCGGGCTGCGCCAGAGTGTGAGTGTGTGTCCGTGTGTGTGTCTGGGGAGTGGGCTGCACTGGTGTGTGAGAGTGTGAGAGTGTTTGTGCATGTGCATGTGTGTCCGGTGAGCGGGCTGCGCCAGTGTGTGACAGTGTGTGTGTGCTTGTGTGTCTCGTGAGTGTGCTGCACGTGTGTATGTGTGTCCGGGCAGCGGGCTGCGCCAGTGTGTGTTTGTGTGTGCGTACGTGTGCGTGCGTGCCCGGGGAGCGGGCTGCGACAGGCTGTCGGTCCGGAGAAGCCTCTGCAGATCTGACCTCGCCTGCTATCTTAGCAGTGGCCAGCAGATGGCGAGCGCGCCTCGGAAAAGCCCAGGGCCGCCGAGGGAGGCGGGGCGCCGGGCCAGATGCGGGGAGGGGAGAGACCCAGAGAGGGAGGGGGAGCCAGGGAGGGGGTGGGGAGAGGCGTGGGGAGGGAGAGAGGGGGAGCCAGAGAGGGAGGGAGACGGGGAGAGCGCGCGGAGGAAGGAGGGAGTCGGAGAGGCAGGAGTGGGGAGAGGCAGGCGGGCAGACAGACACACCGCCACCCAGAGGGGGTCCCCGGGGGCCGGCGCTGAGATGCTGTACGGAGACAAGGGGCAGGAAGGCAAGAGGGAGCCGGGGCGGACAGGGGCGTGGAGGCAACCAAGGCTGCCCCTCGCTCTTTCGGGTATCTGTGGGGGTGGGGGTGGACTCTGGGTGGGCAGTGGGCCTGTGGAAGCCGAGGACTGACCACGCTGCTGCCGGGGCCAGCGGAGCCAGGCTGGGCGCCAGCCTGTAAGGACACCGGCCTCCACCTCCGTCCCTTGAGTCACCCTGAAAGAGTGGCCGTCCTGACCAAAAGCAGCCGCTGAGCCAGCCCTGTAAGATCGGGGTAAAGGGAACTGTGTCCTCATCTTCTGTAAGGACCAGCTGTTCCCCGGGGTCTAGAGGGAAGGCAGCAGACAGGGAGAGGCCATAGCAACCCGGTGCCGGACTAGCTACAGACAGCGGATGCTGTTGACACGACAGAATCACTTTAATAGCTACCCAAGAGCCCAGCTACCTAGCAGCCACCTTGGACGAGGGTGGGCATCATTGCTCCGCTTCAAGGAAAATGAAACTGAGGCTCAGAGAACTCAGAGACTTGCCCAAGGACACAGGAAGTAAGCAAGGGAGCCTGACTGATTCTGAACTCTGTTTTCCTAACGATTACCCCACACTGTCTCACATCTAGAGAAACCGCCCCCCCAACAGCACCAAAGCTGAGGGGAGGTGGGTCACCGGTTCCAGGCCAACTTTGCCATCAGCTGAGTTGTCACCTTGAGAAGGTCACCTCTGAGTCCCTGCGGCTTCACTCACCGTCACCTGCCACAGGAGTAGACAAGGTGAGGAGAGGGGCTCTCCAGGGCCAGCCCCCAGCTTCCCCACTGTGTGACTCAGGCTCCCTGTAGGACGGGGCTGTTTCCATCTCGAGGAAGAGACCAAGAGCCTGAGCGTTTAGGTGACCTGCCCAACATCTCTCTCTCTCTGTCTCACACACACATGCACACTCATCTAGCTGCTGTCAGGGTCAGTCAGTTTGGACCCTCGGGGGCCCCCTGTGTGTCAGAGCAGAGCAGTGCTCCCCAGTTTCCAGAGGCTGGTTTTCAGGAGCTTGGTCCCCAGCCCTTTCTTCCACGGTGCCTTTGGGTGGGCCAGCCCACCCTCCAGCCTGTCATCAGCAGCCAAGGGCAGCGGGCGTCCACAGAGCCCTCAGGTCACAGAGCTGAGATCAGAGCCCGCCTGGTCTAGCCGGTAGAGTGAGGGCTTTGGGAGGGGTAGAAAACACCGCCAGGGATGAGGGATGCGTCAGGCTCACGGCACAACTGATGGTGGTAAGTCAGTCTCCCACCAGCAGTCTCTCTGAAAACCTTTGCCAGATTCCAGAGAGAGGACAAAGGTGGCAGACGACCTGGTGAAAGCCCGGAGGGGCCCCAGAGACCAGAAAATGCAGAACACCCCTCCCTGGGTGCTTGCTCACCCACCAAGCTGCCCAGGGTGGTAGCCTCCCTCTGGTCTTGGTTTACAGGGCACTGAGTAGCCCTGGTCCCCATGGCAAGGCCGGCACAGGGCCATATGCCGAGAGGAGCGTCTACTCCTCCCTCAGAGACACACGAGGGACACCTAAATCCAATAAATTAATCTAGACTCCCAGAAACCAGATTAAATTTTCAAATAAAGGCAGGCTCTGACAGCTGAGGCATAAATCTTTTATTTAAAATAAAGACTAAACACATTCCAATGCAATCAGCAATGACAGATGCAGAGAGAAACAAGCTCTGATGGAACAGGCACAGTGCAGGTCGGTCTGCTTGCGGGGACGCGTCCCTGAAGGTGACCCCAAGGGCCGCCTGGGCGTCCGCGAGCAGTGGGCTTCCCATCAGCTTCACGTCTCTCGTTGGCCTGAGGTGGTGCTGTCCTGAGGGAGACAGCGGTGCAGCCGAGAAGGCGTCCACCCTGAAGGTCAGGGCCCCGTCGCCACTGCCCAGGTTGCCACAGAAGGGCGGGGGAGAGGGATCCGCAGCGGTGGAGCCGCGTGGACCGTCAGCAGGGCAGGCCGAGGGGCGGGGAGCTGGCAGGAGCAGGTCCAAGAAGGCTGAGGCAAGAAGAGGAAGCCAGGACCAGCCAGACAAAGGGTGCCGTTCTCAGGCCCTGACCCGTCCGAAGGTCCTCCACCTCAGGTGCTCGTGGGCAAGGCCTGGAGGGCCACACTGTGCTGTCCGTGTAGGTCACCTCCAGCCCTTTCTGCTGATGGCGGACTGAGTCTCAGAGGGGTCAGTCACAGACTGCGCTGACCACAGCACACCGTGGCTCCCAGAACAACACACACACTGACCGCAAAAGAGTGCATCTGGGGTCACAGACCACCGCACCATGACTCACAGAAGAATGCACCATGACCCAGAACAGCACACCACGGCTCGCAGAACAGCGTGCCACAGCTCACAGAACAGCACACCATGGCTCACGGAACAGCACGCCACGGCTCACAGCACGCCACGGCTCACAGCACGCCACGGCTCACGGAACAGCACACCACGGCTCACGGAACAGCACGCCACGGCTCACGGAACAGCACGCCACGGCTCACAGCACGCCACGGCTCACAGCACGCCACGGCTCACAGCACAGCACAGCATGACAGCACAGTGCTTACTACAACCCTTCTGAAAGAATCATGCAACATACTAGAGTATTAAGGGCTCTGAGAAGTCCTGCTGTACAGAATCCTGTTTTCCTTTGTATAACCTAGGTTTTCCCCAACTCATTGGAACATGAAAATAGTTTTGCCTTCCTCACTGGACATAGCATCACACGAGCCTGGGTTCTGAGGGGTCCACTTTGGAAGCGCTGATCCGAGATGGTGGTTTCAAGGCGATCCGGCCTTCTCCAGAACGCACGTTACGGTGCAGGGCATTTTACTGTTAAGCATCTAAAGCCATTACAGGAAAGCCACAACTGACACTGGTGAACTTGAACCTGTCTTAGGGTGAGTTTCCTTGAGCCATCTGATAAAGGCTGTGGATTTGTTCTGGGCCGAGTGAGGAGGCACTCAGGCTGGATCAGCTTTGGGGAACGCTGCTCCTGGGCTGCCCACAGGCCTCCGCCCACTGGCCTGCACTTGAAGTCGCCATGAACTAAAGTCCTCAGTGGCACTGGCCGCCAAGCAGAGGGCCTTGGGGGTCACAAACATAAAGGGGCGGTGCATCAAGAAGGCAAACAGACCCCTGATCTTCCAGCAAAGGAACCCCGGAGAGTCATGTCAGTTTTGTGTGTTCAGCAGGTGGGCCCTCGTGGGACAGGAGTAGGGGCTGGAGCAGAGCTTGCTGAGCAGGTGTTCCCAAAGGGGACACCTCGAGTTGAGGTGGGAGCCTCGAGTTGAGTGTCCACATCTCGCTGGGCCTCCCAGTCACCTAGCATGGGGTGCTCTGTGGATGCCAGCCCAGTCCCCTGTTCCCTGTTTCCCTTCTCTTGGGGGACAGGGACCTGCTGCTGACCCGCACCTAGTCTGTGAAAACTGGATGGAGTGGACCTCACCTCCAGCTTCGGAGGTGGACACATGACTTGGCCTGGTCATTCAGAGAATCCCATCTTCCTGATTGGTTCAAGGATGTCATGTGACCTAAGTCAGGCCAGTCAGTGCCAAAGGGGTAATTTGTGAGAGTTTTACTGAGGGAGGTTCTGTCAAGGCTGCTGACAACAAGGTGCACCTCCAGATACTAGGGAAACCTGCCTGAAAATGGATCCGTGGTGGACACGGCTTCCACGAGTCAGTAATGCTCCCTTCTGTGCTTAAAATTCAGCCTGTGTGAGCTGGCTTTCTGTTACTTGAAGCTAAAGAGTCCCTTGTGTTAAAAACACATCCCCAGACTCAGGTATCTGAATCAGAACTCCAAAAACGTCCCCATACACAGACACACATACACATGTACCCCCTTCCCACTTTCTATGGATCTAAAGCTCTAGTTTGGGACAGTTCTCCCTCTCAGCTGGGGAATCAAGAGTACCCAGTGGTGGCACTGAGCCCACAGAGGGACAGCACAGGCCTAAGGCACCAGTGCACACCCAGGAGGAAAGGTATGTTACACGGCTGATCTCCATGGTTGATGATGTCCCTGAGCTCCGTACAGGACAGAGAGACCACTCTGCCGTCACCCAAACCCACTCCCTCACCTGCCTCTGCTGTGCTGGATTGCATTTCCCAGTCCCCTGGTGGGCGGTGTGGCCACGGCCTGGGTTCTGCCAGAGGAGACCTGCCCCACCTGTGAACTCCGGCAAGTGTCTGTGGTTCTCTCTTCTGGTTTGGTGCGGACAATCACAGTGACCTTAGGAGCCACACTGGAAGACGGCAGAGCCATGAGGAGGGAGGGCCCTGGGCAGCAGAATCCATCTTGGAGGCAAGCTCCTGACCACCAGGCTTCGCAGGCACAAGAAGGGTCTCCTGTGCTGCGTCACTGTTACGTAAAATCCCACAGCAGCCATTTTTGATGGCTTCCAGATAACTTTTCCATCAGTAGATTCTTCTGTGCTGGACAAAAACTCTGGGTGGCAGTCTGGGAATGGCGCTTTACGGAGGACAGTGCTTCTTCTGTGACACACTTGAAGGGACAATAGAAAGTGATTCTTAAGGAGACCACAGTTTGCTACGGATGTAAGGAAATCATTGCCGCAGCTCCCCGCTCGCCCCTCCTGGTCACCGTTGGCACCCAGCTCCTGACAAGGAGGACGCAGCCCACCACCTCTGTCCATGGTGCTGAACCCGGTCACCGCACGTGGTGCTGCCACACACTGAGCCTGGACTCACCCGCTAGATGGACCTGGGCTTCTCTTCGGAACGCACACATCCTTGGAACGTCTTTTACTTTCTCTGAATGCTAGCTTTCTCATCTGTAAAACGGGAAAATTATACCTTCCTTGTGAGATTGTTACAAAGGTTAAACAGTATGGAGAAACTCATGTGTAGTGTGTGCTTGATTTATGTTTTTTCTACCTCCCAGTCCCCACTTTTGTATCTCAAACCTCCCGCTTCTCCTGACCAGAGGATCAGGTGAGTGAAGACAGGTCACCCTTACATCTAAGACTGACCTCGTGGGCTGGGCTTCTGATTTCCCAAAATGTGATTGCATTACAAGAAGCAAATTCGACTTTTCTTCATGATCGCAGCTGCCCCAGGCTGTGTGAACCCATTGTTGTCGAGTCGATTCCAACTCCTGGTGACCCTGAGGCAGAGAAGAGCTGCCCCGTAGGGTCCCCAAGGCTGTAGGTCTAAACAGAAGCTGTCTGCCACATCTTTCTCTGACCAGTGGAATGGCCGGTAGGTTCGAAATGGCAACTTTTGGTTAGCAGCTGAGCACTTAACTCTGTGCAGACTGGTCTCCTTCCACAGGCTCTATGTGTCTACCAAATGTTCTAAGGTCTTCATGAAAATCTGGGGCTTGAGAAGCAGTGTCTTTCATCCTCCAGTTTCTTCATTTTTCAAATGAAGGGTAGGAGACGGTGGCTCAGTGGTCTCCAACCCTGTAGAACCGCATCCCTCATTGATTCCTGTCTTGTGAAGACTTTGTCAACTGAACCTCCTTCCATTATTAAGGAATAACAGATTTATTTCCCTGATTTTGTTAATAAAAGACATTTAGAAGTGATTGTGCCACAAAAAGAGAATTAAGTTTCCCAGTTTAATGAGCTGGCTGATGCTTTAGGTGGTCTGTGTGGCCTCATCATCAGGTAATGTGTGGCTTCCTTTATGTTTTCTGAACTTTTGCGAAGAATTTACAGGCTCTGTTGCTACTTTTGCGGCCCTTAAGGCAGGGACGTGCCTCAGCAGGTCCTCAGGACCCTTCTGTGCTGACCCGGTTCTGAGGGGCTCTGATGAACTCAGAGGGGAGAGAAAATGGGTCAGAGGAGCAGAGAAAGGAGGCAGGGATGTTGTGGGCAAGGCAACCCTGACCTCGGAGACATTCCCCTGGTATTTGGATTAATCCTCAATGGAATCCATCGTCCTCACGGGGTCACCTCACCAGTGCTCCTGCCACAGTGAAGGGGTGACTGAAAGTTGCAGGGGACATACTGATTGTGTGTGTGTGTGTGTGTGTGACTGGGGCTTGTTTCTTAATGAAGAGCATGAATGCCAAGGGAAATATGTGATTGCCCGCTTTCTGACAGTACATTGTGACATGGGCATCAAATTGAAATCCAAGGATGCTCTGGGGTGTAGGACTGGAGCTGGGGAGTTAGCTGGGTGGTTCCAATGACATTGTCTTCACGCTGGGATGGCTGCTGGATATAAAACTACCTGGAGGTTTTATAAGGCTGGCTTTCTTTGCCCTGGCGATGCTGAAGGCACCTGATTGGTATCTTGTCACTGGGCTCTGCCTTCCTGCCCTTGCTCCTGCTGGCCATGAGATACATGAGATATCCTGAGATACTCCAGCCACTGCATCTCATATGTGCTGTGGGTCTCAGGACAGCTGAGCGTCATTTTCATGACGCTGTGGGAACCTTGGGGAGAGTAAGCCCCTTCCCCATCCTCGTTGCCTCCTGGAACACCCTGTTGGTTCGTTTCAGCATTGATGGTGTCACTCTGCAGTTTGGATGATGTCACAGACAACTGGACAGTGACCAGGAACCTGCTCAGGCCGGTGCAGAAAGGAAGGCCAGTTCTTGTACTGAGGCTGGTCAAGTGCGCTTGCTGCCAGCCCACGAGAGCACATCACCGTGACAGACACGAGGAGCAGGGTGCAGGGACTGAGGGCACACATGGAGGACACCGGCGATTGCCCACAGGTAACGTCCGCACCTTGAACTCGGATTTACCTGCGAAGTTCAGCACTTTCAGTGAAGGCTTACTAAGTGCTGCCTTATTTCAAAAAGGGTTTATGATGATTTACATAAAACATATAAAAGAGGGTAAAATAAATAACTGGGAAATTAAGACCAAATAAATTAAGAGCAGGAAAATAAGACCAGGGATAAGAATGGCGCACATGTCGACCTGTCACAAGCTGGGGACAGCCACCAGCAATGGCCTGAGAGTCAGGCACGATCCTCCCAGAAGCCGGAGCATAGACAAAACACGACCAGATCCAGGGTTTGCAGAAACAAGGCAGCGGGGTAAACACCTGGTGAGAAGAAGGTGCTCCTGTAGGGGTATGGAGGACTCCCTGGAGGAGGTACTACCCAAGTGGGATGCTCTGTCTCTTCCAGGGCTTCTTGGCACAGTCACAGTTGGCCTGGCCTGGGATCCCCAGAGAAGTGCACATGAAGGCCAGCGTTACGGACAGAGTGACACCCTCCCCAAATTGTGTCCACTTGGCTAGGCCATGGTTCCCAGGATTGTGCAACAGTCCTCCACTTTGTGATCTGACGTAGTTATCCAACATCCTATAAACCCTAACTTTTATGATTTTAATCAAGCAGGATTAGAGGCAGTTACATTAAGAAAGCAGGACAAACCTACAGGATTAGATTGTATCTTGACACAGCCTCTTTGGAGATATAAAAGAATCAAGCAGAGAGGAGAAGGATCTCATTACCCGCAAGCAACAGAAGCCAGGGGTGGAGGTGTTCTTTGGACCAGGGGTCCCTGCACTGAGAAGCCCCTAGACCAGGAGATGACTGGTAATAAGGACCCTCCCCCAGAGCCAACAGAGACAGAGAGCAAGCCCCTCCCGCAGCTGCACCCTGAATGAGTCTCCAAGGCTGACAGAGAATCAGCTTCTGCTGGAGCAGCACCAGCCCACTAGGTCAGCCAGGACAGAGGTTGTTTGTGGGTGTCCGGATCGTCTGTGCTGGTTCTCTGCTGTTCCACACCAGCCAGAAACAGCTATTGGAGTGAACCTGCCTCATGGTGACTCTCCGGTGTCGGAGCGACCCTGCCTCATGGCGACCCCCCCGGTGTCAGAGCAACCCTGCGTCACGGCAACCCCCCGGTGTCGGAGCGACCCTGCCTCACAGCGACCCCCCGGTGTCGGAGCGACCCTGTGCCATGGGGTCTGCAAGGCCGATCTGTCAGAAGCAGGTGATCAGCTCTCCCTTCCAAGACGCCACCAGCTTAACCCAAAGCTCCAGCTCCTCAGTTGTCACCACGGGATTAACTGCACCATCCAGGAAATCCACTGCATCATAGATTATCCCCAAATTTGAATAAAAGTAAACCTCTACTGTCTCACACACTTCTGTGGGCAGTTCTAGTTTAGGGTCTCACATGACGGTGCAAGATGTCAGCTGCCCTCCTGTCATTTCGGGCTGGGCTGGAGACGAAGGGTCTCCTCCCAAGAGGGCTCACTCATACAGCTGACAAGTTGACGCTGGCTGGGTGCAGGGGGCCACAGTTCCAATCCACGTGGGCCGCGCCACGTGGCTGCCTGAATGTCCTCATACATGGCAGGTGGTGTGTGGTCCCAGAAAGTCAGTGGTGCCCTGGCTTTGAGAGCCACCCTCTGGCATTGCTGCGAAGTCCCGTTTGGTCAACAGATCGTCCCTGTGCAGGAGAGGGTGTGAGCAGCAGGAGCAAGGGATCACGGGGCCCGTCCTGGAGGCCTGCGGCCATCGTGGTAACAGTGACGGGCCGTCCTGGAGGCCTGCGGCCATCGTGGTAACAGTGACGGGCCGTCCTGGGGGCCAGCGGCCATCGCGGTAACAGTGACGGGGCCCATCCTGGAGGCCTTCGGCCATCGCGGTAACAGTGACGGGCCGTCCTGGAGGCCGGCGGCCATCGTGGTAACAGTCATGGGGCCCGTCCTGGAGGCCTGCGGCCATCGCGGTAACAGTGACGGGCGAGGCCTGCGGCCATCGCGGTAACAGTGACGGGTCGTCCTGGGGGCCGGCGGCCATCGCGGTAACAGTGACGGGGCCTGTCCTGGAGGCCTTCGGCCATCGCGGTAACAGTGACGGGCTGTCCTGGAGGCCGGCGGCCATCGTGGTAACAGTCATGGGGCCCGTCCTGGAGGCCTGCGGCCATCGCGGTAACAGTGACGGGCCGTCCTGGGGGCCGGCGGCCATCGCGGTAACAGTGACGGGCCGTCCTGGAGGCCGGCGGCCATCGCGGTAACAGTGGTAACAATAAGCGACCAAACAGCGCCCACAGCCGACGCACACTGGGGTCCAGGCACTGACCTGACCCCTAACCGGGCTTGTTCTCCCTGAAGGCTCCCAGCAGCCTGTGGTTTAGGTCCTGTTCTCTGCCCTGAGATTCAGAGGAGAAAACGAAGGCTGTGTGAGCGGTCTGTGACCTCACGGCAGAGAAGTGGTGAGCTCTGGATCCAAATGAGCGTCACTGAGCGTAGCCCTACGTGCCCTCTCCATGGAACATTCTCCAATGACCTGGACGCACCACTCCTGGTGGTCCCCTCTGTTCAGAAGCTTTCCCAGGGCCAGGGAGCTGGAGCTGGGCCATACTCTGGGCACTTTGACCGCGGCTCTGAGGCTCCCTCTGGCAGAGGACTCTCCTTCTGAGGCCTGAGGGTTCTGCCACTCCCGGGGCAGTGGGTGAGCTTAGCGGGAAAAGGACACGTCTACCTTCTCAGGTGTTTGCTCTCTGTCCTCTGGTGTCAACTTCCTGCCAGCTTTGCCAGCTGCTGGACTGTGCCACAGTGGCTGCTGAGGGCTAGATTTGTGATTTCCCTTAGGCCTGGGACCCAGCCTTCCTGCAGCCAGACTGCTGCCCAGTCCAGATGCCAAACAGGGGCCTGGCACGTCCTCCAGGCTCAGGACGGAGGCTCTCCCTGGAGGGCAGAAGGTGTTGGGGCCTCACGGGTTCCAGAGACGCTGTCAAACTTTGAATCTGTCCCCAGCACCACCCTGGCACACCTCTCCCCACCTCCCCTCACTGGGGTGAACGGCCCCCTCCGCTGTGCTGCTTTTCCCAGGGTTGCTTCCTTGCCCGCTGAGGCCTCCACATCTTCAGCCTCAGACTGTGCTGGCTGTAAAGAACACGGCACCGTCGCTCACCCTGCCAGGAACTGCAGAGCCACCCGTCTGCTTTCCGCATGATGCGCACGTCTCTCGTCTCCACCTGATGATAGCCTAAGCTGAGAGTGTTTGTTCTCTGAGGGCAGCTGTCAACACCAGCCTGAAATAAAGGTGCTGACTCTACGCACTACAATTAGGGTGAAACCAGACCCCTCAACAGGCTGACAGAACAGGGCAGGAGCTGCCCCCCCTTCTGACCTCGTCACCTGCCACTGTCCCCGTCACTGGATGAGCTGTAGCCACACAACCTGGATTCTGGCCCTCCAAAGTGCCAGCCTCAGGGCCTTTGCACTAACCAGTCCCTCTACCTGGGGACTTGCTCTCTGCATCTCAACACAGCTGGCCCCTCCCCAGCTCTCGGGCTCAGCTCAGCCTTCCCTGACCTGGCCATCTGGTCCCTCTCCATCTCGTCCACCACACCCCGCTGTCTCTCTATTACGATACCTGGATCTGTCTTATCAGGTTCAGAAACCACATGTTTTGTTCATTTCACTTGGTTATCTTTATCTTTTACGGGGACACGAGGGCTACAGAGTTGGGGTCCTGCCTGTCTGGCCCGGTGTTGCATCCACGGGGTTTTGGGGGCTGTCATCTTTAAGACACAGAGGCCCAGGTCTCTCTCCTGCAGGGCTGCTGGACGTGTTCCAATCCCTGACCTCTGGGTTTGCAGCTGAGAGCTTAGTTGCTGCACCAGTGTGGCACCTGAGGAAGGACTGACTTGATATTTGTGGGAAGAGCGCACAGTGAGTGGTCAGGTACTACACACACGCTTGAAGCAGGGTCTGCCCCCACCCCGGGGTATACCGCTTTCTCCCCAGCACCTGGCATCTTGTGTGTAGTGTGCTCTAGCGGTTGATGACTAAGGGGTGCTCTGCTTCCTCTGGGGATCGGAGAGCTGTACGTGTCAGCTGCTCTGTGCCTGCTGAGGTGGAGAGAATCCCTTCATGGCGTCTGTTGGCACCACTGGTGGGGAGCCGCCCGGGTGCAAGGAATGGGACTCGTTGGCAAGCCGACTCCAGGTAGTCTCGTGAGCCGTGGGTTCTGGATCCCATGGCACACAGGCCACACCTCCCGTGCGCACAGGCCATGTGGCGCCCAGGGTCACGTGGTGCACAGGCCACACCTTGCCCATGTGCATAGGTCATGTGGTACCGAACTAGCCTGGTGCACAGGTCACCGCTCCCCTGTGGCACACAGCTCACGTGGTGCCCAGCTAACAGCTCACCTGTGTGCACAGGCCATGTGGCGCACGGCTCGCATGGTGCACACATCACACCTCGCCTCCAGAAGCGCTGATGGAAAATGAAGGAACCTGCTTAAGATGCTGAGCATCAGAAGAGCGGCACCACACCCCCCCTCAACAGATTGCTTCTCACTTGTCAGCTGCTCCAGCCTCCCCAGAAGGCAGCTGCCCCACACCAGAGCCAGTCGAGGGTTGTCTGAGATCCTGCCACCGTGGGCACACCTCAGCCCTCCTAGGTGCTTGTATTTTAGGGTGTTTTAATGGGTCTCTTTCAGTTATAAGTGATTTTGAAAACGGATACATTGACTCACGCACTGAAAAAACATGGAGCAGAGGTTGCTTCAGGCACAGCTGGATCCAGACTTTGCATTTCTATGCTTAGTTTAGTCGTCTTATCAGCCCTTCTCCGTGGTTTGGGGGGCAGGGTATCATTAGGGTTGGTATCACCCCTCACAGACCTCCTCGTGCGCCGGGCCATACAGAATCTTCAGCAGTACTTTCTGTAGTAATGTTAATCATCAATTGTAATTACTGGTGTCACTGAGTGGAATGGTAACAGTGATGACATAAACAAGCAGCAAATTTAAAATTAGGCCTTTAAATTACAATAGCACACGCATAGCCTGAATGTACTTATTTACAGGTTTTCATGTAGCTAAAGTGAAAATTCAGTAAAACCACAGAATCTGAAGAACTACATCAAAATCACATTCATTGCAATGCTCAATTTTACTACTACATGAAATACATTCACGGATTAGCTTCGAGTTGTCAATAATGGCCCACGTAAAGCGGGAATTGTAGACAAATGCGTATGGAAACGCATTCACTGCTGAAACAAGGCCGCAGAACACACTGGGACAGGCGCGGCAGTGCCTCAGTCCTGAGTGGCCTCAGGGTCTCGAGTCACTCAGAACCACCTTTCCCTGCCTTCGGAGCTGCGAATGTGGGCAGCTTCATCAAAACCAATGTCTCCGCCAACTCACTGTTTACTGGGTCACTGTCATTTCAGACCATCACTCAAACGTGAAACCCAAACCCCAATCCACTGCTGTCGAGCCGGTTCTGACTGCTAGCGCCCCTGCAGGACAGAGCAGGACTGCCCCACAGAGTCCCAAAAAGCGCCTGGCGGTCATGAACTGCTGACCTCTTGGTGAGCAGCTGTAGCACTTAACCACTGCGCCACCAGGGTTTCCAAAGACAGCAAAAGTAGTGAGGCCTTGCTGGAAGCGCCAGGGATGGAACCTGTGACTCTACACGGGAAGAGCACGCCCTGCCCGAGCTACACCCTCGAGCCGATACAGACGTAAACCTCGAACATGTCACTAAAGTCAGGTTTATATTTGTGAGGCAGTCATGTTTTTAAATGAAAATTCTGAAAGACTGAAGTTTAAAAAAACTAGATTTAAGATTTAAATTATACTTCAAACACATATGAAGAAACAAATCATTTGCTCTGCTTCATGTTTTAAACTGTCAACTTCTCTGGTGATCAGAATCACATAACCCGTAATTGTTGCATAGTACATGTGACTTTATCAGTTTTCATCATGGAATAACATGTGATGCAGTTGTAAACCAGTGACACGTGCTATTTCCAGACTCTGTGAACACCAGCACCACGCTGCTGTGCGCTGTTTCCCACACGGGATTGCAGCATCACCCTCACGGTGTTAGCAGTAACTGGAGCAGGGAGGTGGCTTTGACTTCTCTCCTCTTTTTGCTTTAATTATAACTTCATTCTCAAAAAAACATTGACACAGGTTTGCAAATACTAATTACCACAATGTTGTAGCTAAAACACTAGGAAATCTGACCAAATCGGTGCCTATTAAAACACCCGCAGCAATAAAACAGCGCCTTGGGCTCGTGAGGGCGCCCAAGACAGAGAGCGTCTGTGGGGACCATGGACAGCTCCGACGGGGGCACTGGGAGGGTCACCGGGGAGATGAGCGCAGCCAAAGCTGAGGGAGCCTGGGACAGAGAGCCCCGTCATCCGTGGGAACCGGGGACAGCTCTGATGGGGGCACTGGAGGGGCCACAGGGGAGACAAGACACAGAGTGTTCACCTTGTAGGTATGCTGACATGGGTGACCTGGGCTGGAAGAAAAGAAAAATGTTGTTAGAGCTAACCTCAGGGGTGTTTCTACAAAAATAATCAACTTCTACTGAAACACTGCACTAAAGTTGTATGGACAGTCATTTCGGTGTCACCCTTGACAGTGTAACCTGGGGTGGCCCTCGTCCCCTCACCCTCACCGCAGCCTGCCCCTAGTGACACCACTGGGTGTGGGCGACAAGGTGGCCCTGGAAGCCTCAGACTCATACGTTTAGTTGTCATTCCATTGCAGCCTCTCATTTTTTTCTGTCCCTTAAATGAACCAGGATGTTCTTGCCTTAAGACTCCCGGCCCTGCCAGCCACCTGGGAGCCCAGCCCTGGCCCCACGTCTGCACCCACGGCTGCTTCATCTCTGCGAGGCTCTGCTCAGACTGACCTTCTCAGTGAGGCCTAACTGACTGTCCTCTTTGAAACGGGGTCCTGTCCCACCCACCTTGCTCAGTTTCCCCTCAGAGTAATTAATGCGTTCTTACTCTGTATGACCCGTGGGGTCAGTTCCAGCCCACAGCTACCCTACAGGACTGAAGAGGACGGCCCCACCGTACTTCCAAGGCTGCCGTCTTTACGGCGCCAGACGGCCACGTGTTTCCGCCTCACCGCAGCTGGTGGGTTGGAACTGCTGACCACTCAGTGAGCAGCCCAGCACGTACCACTGTGTGGCCAGGCCTCCTCCCCTCACTCTGCGTGCTGTCGTCAGGTTCTGAACACAGTGACCCCACAGGACAGAGCAGAGCCACCCCACACGGGGCAGCTGGTGGATGTGAACTGCCCACCTCTGGGTCAGCAGCTGTCCTGCACCAGGACGATGAGGACTACTCACTGGTTACCCTTACTGTCCTGTGGGGTCCCTGGGCGGGGCAGCAGATAACACGCGGGCTGATCAAGACACGGCAGGTTCAGGTCCACGCGTGGTGGCTCGGAGGAAAGGCCCGGCAGCCTTCTCCCCAAGGTCAGCCACTGAACACCTGTGCGGCGCCGTCTGCAGACAAGGTGGAAACAGGTCAAAACCAACTTGGTGGCATCTAGGAAAAACACTGTCCTACATCCCAACGGAAACCCTGGTGCTGCGGTGGTAAGCGCTATGTCTGCTCACCAAACGGTCAGCAGTTTGGATCCGCCAGGCCCACCCTGGAAACCCTTTGGGGAGGTCCTACTCTGTCCTTCAGAATCAGCTCGATGGCAAGGGGTCGGCTCCGTGTTTTATGTCCCAGGAGCCAGTCTGCTCTGTTCACCAGTGGTTCTCACGGACCTGGGGGCTGCCGTGACACGGGGGCGCTGGGTCTGCCGTCACACGGGGTGCTCGGGGGCGCTCGGTCTGCTGTCACACGGGGGGCGCTCGGTCCGCTGTCACACGGGGTGCTCGAGGCGCTCGGTCCGCCGTGACACGGGGCGCTCGGTTCGCTGTCACACGGGGCGCTCGGTCTGCCATCACACGGGGTGCTCGGGGGCGCTCGGTCCGCAGTCACACAGGGCGCTCGGTCCGCCGTCACACGGGGTGCTCGGGGGCGCTCGGTCCGCCGTGACACGGGGCGCTCGGTCCGCCGTCACACGGGGCGCTCGGTCCGCCGTGATACGGGGCGCTCGGTCTGCCGTCACACGGGGTGCTCGGGGGCGCTCGGTCCGCCGTCACACGGGGCGCTCGGTCCGCCGTCACACGGGGCGCTCGGTCCGCCGTCACACGGGGCGCTCGGTCCGCCGTCACACGGGGGGCGCTCGGTCCGCCGTGACACGGGGCGCTCGGTCCGCCGTGACACGGGGCGCTCGGTCCGCCGTGACACGGGGCGCTCGGTCCGCCGTGACACGGGGCGCTCGGTCCGCCGTCACACGGGGCGCTCGGTCCGCCGTGACACGGGGCGCTCGGTCCGCCGTCACACGGGGCGCTCGGTCCGCCGTGACACGGGGCGCTCGGTCCGCCGTCACACGGGGCGCTCGGTCCGCCGTCACACGGGGGGCGCTCGGTCCGCCGTGACACTGGGCGCTCGGTCCGCCGTGACACGGGGCGCTCGGTCCGCCGTCACACGGGGCGCTCGGTCCGCCGTCACCCGGGGCGCTCCGTCTGCTGGACGAGAGAATGAAGCCGGCAGAAAAGTCGGCTCGGCCTCCAGACAGCGGGAACCCAGCGGCGGGCGACGTAGCGTGCACGACGCAGCGTGGTCGACGCAGCGTGGACGACGTAGCACGCGTGACGTAGCACGCATGACGTAGCACACACGACGCCGCGGTGGACGACAGCCACGACCTCACTTTGCGGGCGGAGGGAGACCGTGCGCCAGGTGGTCGCGAGGTTCGGAGCCGGCGGCGTTTCGGCGGCAGCCCGTGCGGGCCGGGAGGGGCGGCGAGCCCGCGGTCCGCGCGGCCGTCGCTGTGGAGCGCTGTGGGGGCGACCGCACCCGGCAGGAGGCCGCCGAGCCGCCCGCCAGTCCCCAGGCTGGAAGGGTCGCGGCCGCAGAGCGCCGTCCCTCCCCGCTGCGGAGCGGCCGGTGGGTTCGAAGCGCCAGCCTTGCGGCCCGCAGCCGCGTGCTTTAACTGCCGCGCCACCGGGGCCGCAGCGGTGACGCAGTCCCTGTCGCACGCGGGGAAACGAGCGAGGGTGGAGACGGCTCTTGCTTCTTCTCGTGCTATAACTTGGCTCTTCTTGGAAGCAGCAGGGGAATCGCACCGCTGACGACAGCGACAGGGCGTCTCCTGGGTTTGCTGACAAACTGATTTTCGTTCCCTCCTCAGTGAGGGAGTGGGGGTGGGCAGCCCCTGCCAAGCCACCCTTCCCCTGATGTGTCCTACTCCCACGACAGAGGGATGAAATGTGGGGACCGCTGGAGCCGCTGCGCCCGCAGACCCTCCGTGGGGCCGGCCGCTGCGTCGGGGGGAAGCAGCCCAGAGCACCCCCAGGGACCGAGCTGCATCGGCACTCGAATCTTCTCGTTCTGACCTAGGAATTTTATCAAAGCTCGCTTAAGGAGCACCTACCCTCACACTGACTCCGCACTGACGGTATTAAGGGTGGGTGCTCTACGGAGTGGTCTGCAGATGCGGATGCATAAGTAAGATTTTTGTCATCAGGGTGTGATCTCGGTTTCCACATTTTGCAGAAGGAACCTGGAGATGAGCAATGAACTGCAGTCACGACACTGAAATGTGAACGTTCCCTTCGTGTCACTCAGAAATCCGTGTGTCGGCAGCAGGGGCGTCTGGCCGGGCCGAGTCTGGTGAAAGGCCGTGCGGATCCGAAGGCCGCCTGTGTGTTCACTGCGGACACAGCCAGGCCTGCACCTTCGCCCACTCTGCAGCCCACACTCTTGGGACCCCGCCCAGACGGTCTTTGGTTCCCAGTCTCTGTCCCCTTGCCCAGTTTTGCTATGCTTTTGTACACAGCGGGGAGACAGCTGACAGGCTCTGGGCATTTATGCCACCTCGGGGTGGCCCTCATCCAGACACTGAGGAATAGGGAATTGTGACAGCCTAGGCCCCTTCGTCCAACGGGACAGCTCCGAGGAGTATTGCACGCTCTACGGCCTCCTTAAGGGACCAGGAGGAAGCTGCCCAGGAGGCCTGCGCAGCACCCTGATTAACTTCCTCACTTTCTTGGCCTGTTTCTGAGCAGTCGCCTCGTGGGGTGTCCTGGAAACCCAATGGCAGTTCTCTGTGTCCCGTAGGGTGGCTGTGAGTCAGCGTAGGTTCCCCTCCACGTGGAGCCCTGTCTGGGAGTCTGCGTCTGTGAGATCTGACTAAGACACAGCCTACATTCCACCGACATTTAATGAGCATCTGGTGTGTGCCAGGCGTGTGGCAGGAGCTGGTGGCAGATCAGTGACAGAGGCAGAAATGGCCTCTCTCTCTCTCTGTCAGTTTGGTGGTTTAGGCTACTCAAAAAAGGGAATTAAACAGTAACTTATCTCAGCAGTGTCATCGAGGGTCCGGGGCCCTTCTGTCTCTGTTCAGCTGCCCTGAGGATTGGCTTCATCCTCAGGCAACAGCAGGTGCTGCAGCGAGTGCAGCTCTCAGTGCAGACACGACAGCCCCCAGAGGACGCTCCCAGACGTCTCTGCTCGTGGCTTCCTTCTGGAGCAGGGGCACCTCCCCGGCGAGTCCCAGGCTACCAGCAACAGTGCCTTTGTCTTGGTGGCCTGAAGCGGGACACACGCTGCTTCCTGAGCCAATCACTGCGAGAGGATGTGCTTAGACTTCAGCCAATCAGGTTGGCCCTGGGGTGGCGGGAGGGCGTTTCCTCAGGCTCAGGGCAGCTGCCAATGGGGTTCTGCTGGAAGGAAGTCCGGGGGATTCCTGTGAGCTGCCTCCTCACTTCTGCGCCGCCTCTGTTTCCCTCCTTACACCTTCCTCACGCTGAGAGGAGGCACTCCTCTGCTCTGCTCCGCGCCGTGTCTCTGGTACTCCATGCTACCTCCCTGAGGAAGCAGCCTGTCTTGCTCAGTGCTGTGTTTCTGCAATCAGCACAATGCTAGGTGCATAACTGTGCTCAACAAATATTTGATAAATAAACGGATGGATGGGTAATAATGTATGAATTACCCAGGGATTAAGGGTAGTTCAGCTTAAGACAATCAGTCAACGTAATCATCACAGTAAGAGAACAAAGGCAAGAAAACCCACATGATCAGCCTGATGGATGCAGAAAAAGCATCTGATAAGATATAGCGGTCTTTAGACGAAAACTCAGGAAACCAGGATGAGAGGAGAATTTCTGAAGGGCATACAGAGCACCTACAAAAACCATGCGGACAACATCCTCCTCAGGAAAGAAGGTGGAAGGCTTTCCCCTCAGAGGGCGAGCAAGACAGGGCTGTCTGCTTCCACCACTGCTGTGCACGCTCTACTGGAGGTTCCATCCAGAGGAATTAGGCAACAAAAAGAAATAAAAGAATATCACAAAGAATCCGTGCAAAGCCATTAACACTGATAAATTCAGCAACATTTCAGAGGTCAAAATAAGCACAGAAAACCAGCTTTGTGGCCATACACTTGCAATGAATAATCAGAAAAATAAAAAAGCCATTCCATTTGTAATAGAATTTTAAAGATTAAAATACCTAGTAAAATATAACCAGATAAATGACCTGTACACTGAGAACTACAGAACACTGCAGAGAAAAAATTACAAAAGTTCTAAGTGTCAAGACAGCCTGTGTTTATGGGTTGGAAGACTTGATGCAGCTAGGATGGCAGTGCTACCCAGAGAGATCGTCATGAATCCCTATGAAAGTTCCAGCAGCCTGTCTTGCAGAAATGGAAAAGCAGGTTCATAGGGAATTTCAGGGAAATGGTGACAGCCAAAAGGATTTCTGAAGGAGGAGCGCAGCTGCAGGGTGGGCCCTCAACAGGGTGCGCCCGGCATCGAGAGTGCGCTGTTGGTGCTCAGCCAGCTTTTCACAAGGGTTCCCAGAGCACTCAGTGGGGAAACAGGCTCTTCAGTAAAAGGTGCTGCGATGGCTGGACCGCCACCTGTGGAAGGGTGGGGCTGGTCTCTGCACACAAGAGACAAAAATTAACTCCAAATGGATCAATGACCTGAGTCCCAGAGCTAGACCCAGGGCTGTCAGAGGAGAACACTGGGGTGAGTCTCCAGGATCTAGGGTTTAGCAGTGGGCTCTTAGCTAGAATGTCGAATGCACAGCAAAAGGGAAAATCAATAAATAGAACTTCTTCAAAATAAAAAAAATGTCCATGCATGAAAAGATGCTATCAAGACAGTGAGAACGTGACCCACTGAATTGGAGAAAATACCTGGAAACCATACATCAACAAGGGCCTTGGATCCAGAATATATAAAGAACTCTTACAATTCAACAACAAAAGTGCTAACAGCCCAATTAAAAAATAGGCAAGGGGCTTGAAGAGACATTTCTCCAGAGAAAATACAGGAATGGCCAAGGAGTACCTGGAAGGGTGTTCAACGTCACTAGTCACCAGGGAAACGCAAATCGACACTGCCACAAGATGCCACAGCCAACGCGGGTGAGGGAACTGGAGTCCTCAGCCATCGCGGAGAGGCTGCAGCACGGCACACCTGCTGTGACAACGAGCTTAGTGGGTCTTCAGAAGGTAAACCGTCACCAGGTGACTCCACAACTCGCCAAGAAGCAGGACCACAAAGAACTGAAAACTGGGCCTCAAACAAACACACGTTTCTGGAGTTCCATGGCTGCACTGCTCGCAACAGCCCGGAGGTGGAGACGGCACAGATGCCGGCCGAGGGCCGGACAGCTAAACCCATTGTGGGCCGGGAGAGCCATGGGGTAGTGCTCCTCCGCGGAAAGGAACGAAGTGCTGGCACCCACCGCAGCATGGATGAGCCAGACAAAGGTCACGTGTGTGTGACTCCACTTAGATGAAGCGCCCAGAACAGGTAAACCCAGGGGCTAAGGGGAAAGGAACAGGGTGTCTGCTTAATGGATATGGGGTCTCCTTTGGGGTGATGGAAGTGCTTTGGGGGTAGACAGAGGAGTGGTCACACAGCGTTCTGAATGTGCTAAATGCCAATGAATTATTCACTTGAAAAGGGTTGATTTTATGTGATTTCACTTGAACTGAAAAAAGACAGCGAATGAACTGAACAAATGGATGAAGACCACAGAGCAGATCCAGGAAGAAGTCGGGGTGCTTGCCATCCCCTCACTTGGGTCATGTTCCCTGAGGGTGCTGGGGCGTAAGGGTCCCTTCCTTGCCTAGGAAGCCTGGGGGTGAAGAAGAAGCCCCCCCACTTCCTCAGGGCAGCAGGTCAGTCAGTCCTGGCTCTGATGCTGACGGTCTCCCGCTTCTGAGTCTCAGTTCGGAGTGATTGCAAGGACTCAGCCATTGGACCATTTGACACGTGAGTCTGGAGACGCATGCAGAAGAAGCCCAAGGTGTAGGAAGGCTTTTATGGGGAAGGGTCCCCAAGCTGAGGTCCAAAGGGTGAGTAGGAGCAAGAGGTAACTGGGGAGGAAGTAGGGAGCAGAGCCACACAGGCAGAGCAACGGCGAGCGCTGAGCCCCGGAGGTTAGCGGGACACTGAGGAGGGGAGGCGGTGGTGGCTGAGCTCGGGGTGCACTGGGGTGGTGAGCCTGTCAGGGGGCGCAGTGAGGGCAGCAGGGGCAGACTGACAAGGGGACCGGGTGCTTGCCTCCAGGTGTGGTGGGCCCCACAGAGGGGCAGTAACTGCGGTGGCCTGGTGGCCCCTGCCCGTGAGTGGAGGAGGCAGCTCTCGAGGCAGAGGGCCGCGGGGGATGTCTTAGGGGCTGCGGCAGCCTCCCTGCCAGGGCGCAGGTGCCCGGGATGGCGTGGTGTACGTGGGGAGGGGGAGAGGTGAGCGGAGTCAGAGACCCTCAAGGAGGAAGCCTGGCGGGGAGGAGGGCCAGAGGTCCTGTCCCAGCTGGGCTTCAAGGGACATGCTCTCTGAGGCACAGTAAACCCGGGTCCCCCACGAGGGTGACAAGGCAGGGTGGGCTGAGGGAAGCCGTGCTCACCAGTGCCTGGGGGGCGGGGAGAACCCGGCCTACTGCGCCTGGGGGGTGCAGTGCCACTGGTCACGCTGGCTGCCGTTAAGTGTGGTGTCCGGATGTGCTGCCGAGCATTTTCTACACCTAGTCATGGCCCAGAAGGAGGGTGGGGCTGGATGGAGCCAGAACCCTTGTTGCTCCTGGCAGGTGGCACAGCTGGACAGGGGAAAGTGAGACAAGTGTTTGGGAGTCTGAGCTCCAGGCAAGGGGGAGCAGCCTTACAGGGAGTGTGTGGAGTTTGGAGTGGGAAGGCCTGGCTGAGTCCCAGCTAGGTGGTTACCAGCTGTGCCACCTAGGCGGGGCAGGGGGGAGTCGCCTGTCTGACTGGCAGCTTCCTCGTCTCCAGGAAGGCGATGGTGGTTGTCTCCGGAGACTGCTGTGGCCACGAAATGGAATAATGCTGGCAAAAGGGCTTTGTCAAATGCAGAGAAGAATGGAGAACACACTTTTTAAGCAAATAAAGTGTAATTGGGTGTTACTATTGAAGTGATGTTAGCTTTGGGGTGCTCTGGGGAGGAACGCCTTGGTCCTTCGCGGTGAATTCAGGAGTGAGATGTCAGGTTATCCAAAACATTCAAACGGTTCAGAAAAAGGTACATCTGAGTGAATTACCACTCTACACACACACACACGTGCATGTGTGCGTGTATGCACACACAGGTTGCTGTCATTTTTGGGTGCTGACCAATCACAGCCACTCCATGTAACCAGGGAGAACTTCCCCGAAGGGCTTCTGGGCGGTGATCCATGTAGTTTCTTGTGTCCACTTCTCAGACTGTCGCTCATCCAGGTGCTGTATCAAGGGCCATAAAGAGAACGGAGCAGAGTACTAACCCACGCTGAGTCCTGCCGAGGGTGCTCCTCCAGCTTCTTGGCGACTGTGAGTGGATGTAAAGACTTTCAGGACAAAGAGACAGGAAAATCCTTTCAGGGATTTTCTGTAGACCTAAGTGAGGAAAGAGACACAGAAAAAGGTATGTGGCTGATGCCTGAACTCCTTGGGTAGAGGCGGGGCCTGCGGGAGAGAGACGCAGCTGCTGCCCACCAGGCCTGGCCAGGGCGGAGGGGAGGAAATGCACCACCTGACCTCCCTCCCGGCCTCCCCCTCCTGCGCTGCCATTGTCTGACCTCCGTCAGGAGCAAAGGTCAGAGACCAGGGAACTACTCCATAGACTCAGGCAGGGAGCCCGGAGAGCAGAGCACCCATGTGAAGGGACACCCCTCCTCCTGAGGGGCGGTCAGGCAGCTAAGATACTGGAACTCCACAACCTGCCTTCAGACTGACAATAGGAAAGCCACGACTCTGGAAAGTGAAGTCTGGCTGTATCCAGGAAACATCCTCCTCTGTGATTGGAGACGACACAGGAGAAGAAGCCCACTCCTCACACACACACACACACACACACACACACACACACACACACACACACACAGTTACCTAGCAGTGTGAGGACGATGCCTGGAGCACCTACAGCCATCCTGCCATCATGAGGAGAGGCCCTCACAGCCCTGACGTCAGATTTCACTGAGCAACTCGACCTCCCTGGAGCCACCTGCCAGCAGACTTCTCATGAAGAAAAGTCTGTCCTTATAAAAGCCACTCTGATCAAGTGGGGCTCAGTTAAGAGCTGTACTGCTCACCAAAAGGTCAGCAGTCTGCATCCACCAGCTGCTCCTGGGAACCCCTATGGGGTGGTTCTCCTCTGCCCTGTAGGGTCAGAGTGGACCAGACAGCCTCGTTGGAGGAGGCAAGTGTGGAACCAGGCCTCAGGTTTGCTAGTGGGGATGGCTGAGGCCCAGGCAGCATCTTGTTCCACAGTGGGGGGGGGGGCCGTCCTGTGCTGGCTGCCACCCAGGGGTGCAGCAACAGACACAGGGGCTGCAGCTGCGGGACTTGAGGTGCCAGTGGGGCCTGTGTAGCAGGTGTGGCTGGTGCCCTGACCACTTCCCCGGGGTCTCTCTGGTCAGCACCGTGACCCACCTGTACGCCAGAGGCCACTCCTGGAGAGCGGGAGTGACGAGGCTGGCTGTAAGCTGAAGACTGAGCTGAAGCAGGGGTGTCAGTGTCCCGGCGCCTCGCGAGGCTGAACAGACTCGGAGGAGGTGACCACCTGGGGGGGGCATCACTCCAGCTCCTCACAAGGACAGACAGACTCACAGGGTCCGAGTGTAATTCAGGCTCTGAAGCCCGTCACGGGTCAGGCTGACTCGGGACCTCACCTCAGCCTGCACTTGTGTGGTGTCTTGAAGTCTCTCCTGACTGCTCGCTCACTGATTTGTCCTGGGAGGTGGAGACAGAGATGGGGCGTCATGTGGGGTGGGGGCTGGAGGGGAAACCGAAGGCTGGGGTGTGGGCCCCGGGTCCCGGAGAGGCCCTGGCCACAGTGCCTGCCCACCTGTGACCTCTCCGGCTGCCCCGATGTCTGCCCACCCCCTTCCAGACCACACTTGCTGGTGCTCCTTTGGGACAGCGCTCACGAGATCACCAGAGCCTGGCTTCGATGCGCTCTCGAGGGGCTCCTCTCGTCACGCAGGTCCGTGGGTGGCGTGATGTTTACCAGCAGCCACGAAGTTTGGGGGTCTGTTGGTGCAGCGGTTAAGAGCTCAGCTGCTGAGCTAAAAGCCAGCAGTTCAAATCTGCCGCTGCCCCCCCGCAAAGCCCGTGGGGAGCCCTGCACTGTCCTCCAGGTCACCACAGCCAGAGCAGACGCAGCAACCACAGGTTTGCTTTGGCTCATTGCTTTGCTGAGCGAGAGGCCGGCTGTCCAGACCTGCCCAGAGCACCACCAGGGATGGCTGCTAACCCCGCTTCACGAAGGTTGCAGCCGGGACACCCGTGGAATGGGTCTGCTGGCTAGCACACAGGTGGCTGTGGGTTGGGGTCAATTCCACATCAGTGTGTCTCACCACAGTGCCCTCAACTTCGGGAGGTGTCTGCATGAAGGGGTGTCCGGTGCCCTGAAGCTTTCCCTGTCCCACATGAGGAGGGACCTGAGACCAGGTGTCTGCATGAAGGGGTGTCTGGGACCTCCATGCTTTCCCTGTCCCACCTGAGAAAGGACCTGAGACCAAGTGTCTGCATGAAGGGGTGTCCAGGGCCCCCAAGCTTTTCCTGTCCCACACGAGGAGGGACCTGAGACCAGGTGTCCGCATATAGGGGTGTCCGGGGCCCACAAGCTTTTCCTCTTGCACACAAGGAGGCATCTGAGACCAGGTGTCTGCCTGAAGGGGTGTCTGGGGCCCCCAAGCTTTCCCTGTCCCACACGAGGAGGGACCTGAGACCAGGTGTCTGCATGAAGGGGTGTCAGGGACCCCCATGCTTTCTCTGCCCCACACGAGGAGGGACCTGAGACCAGGTGTCTGCATGAAGGGGTGTCTGGGACCTCCATGCTTTCTCTGTCCCACCTGAGAAAGGATCTGAGACCAAGTATCTGCATGAAGGGGTGTCCAGGGCCCCCAAGCTTTTCCTGTCCCACACGAGGAGGGACCTGAGACCAGGTGTCCGCATATAGGGGTGTCCGGGACCCACAAGCTTTTCCTCTTGCACACAAGGAGGCATCTGAGACCAGGTGTCTGCCTGAAGGGGTGTCTGGGGCCCCCAAGCTTTCCCTGTCCCACACGAGGAGGGACCTGAGACCAGGTGTCCGCATATAGGGGTGTCCGGGGCCCACAAGCTTTTCCTGTCCCACATGAGGAGGGACCTGGGACCAGGTGTCTGCATATAGGGGTGTCTGGGGCCCGCAAGCTTTCCCTTTCCCACTTGCAGGTTTTGCTGCAGGGAAAGAGACAGAAGGAGACATCTGCCTCAGTACAAGCTTGTTTAGGCTTCTCCCCCTGCAGACTCTGGACTTGCCAAGACCTTGAGCTTGACGGAGTGTGCTCCAGTGTGACTTCCTTGAAGACCCCTTCTAGTCATTGCTCTGTGACCACATCAGTGCTGCTGGCCATCACCTAGTGCTGCCATCCCAGGGACACTATTTGACAAACACATTTATTCTCCCGAAGTCTAGGAGGCCAGAAAACCAAATCCAGGCACCGGCTCTCAGGCTTTGCTGCTGGCTCTGGGGGCTGGTACTTGTCCTCAGTCTTTTCCTGGTCTCCAGTGCCTCTGCCCAGGGACCCTAGGTCCAAGGGATAAGATTGGCTCCTGGCTCCCTGTTCCTGGTCGTGTGGGTCCCCCACTCTGCTGGCTTCTCGCCTTTTATCATACTTAGGGGTGTGGCCTCAGTAAGGGTTTGCACACCACCCTGGTTCTCTTTAATGTGACACAATCCTGCCTCACTAACCACAGGCAGAAATCAGGATTCACAATATGGAGGACAATTACATCAGGTCACAAAGCAGAGGACAACCACACAGTACTGAAAATCATGGCCTAGCCAAGTCGATGTGTATTCTGGGGGGACACAATTCAATCCTTGACTGCTTCCCAGTCCTGGGTGCACACCAGACTCACTGGGGGTGCTTTAACACAGGGTGTCCCTGTCCAGCCTCGCTGTCTGTTTTGGACCCGGGTGCTGGCATCATACCGGACACAGCTGCTCCTGTCTCTGGAACGCCTGCCTCCGGCCCGGTCTTGCCCATCACCTTCGCTTCTGGGTGAGTGGCCGTGAGACCCTCGTTGCTGTCCTCCTGCTGTTCTCTTGGGTTTTCACCTCCATTTTGCAAAATATCCCTTTCTTTAAAAATTCAGGAGTACGGCTTCTCTGAAACCATGAACATTTCTGAAGACCACTGTCACCGTTGCTCACTGTGACTTCCAAGAGGCAGAGATGTGGGATGGATGCCTGGGGACGCGGGCAGCCCGTGTGCTTAATGTCAGCACTCACATCTGGGTGTGCACGCAGGACAGAGGGGTGCGATCCCTGGAGGGTGTGGAGGGTGCGGAGTGAGGGGGCCCAGACACGCTGCCTCGGGGCTGTCTCAGAACCCGTCAGCTTGTTCCCTGAAGTGCCCACTGGACTGCAAACACCGCTTTACAAAACAAACAAACACAGCTTGTGTCTAAACAAAAGACGAATAATTTACCAAGGCCCACTCGCAAGTGCCACTGTGAACAGTAATTTAGCCCTTCTGAAATTGTTCTTGTTTTCCCATTCTTCTCACCTGTATTCAAGGAGGAAAAAAGCAAAGCTTGATCTTCAGTTGAATAGCATAATCCTCAATTAATTATCCAGAGAGATTTGCTTTTTTTCCAGTCTACACACTTTAATACCCCACCATCAAAGGCACAGACAGTCTGATGGAGACATTTTCAGATCACCTTCAGATCACACTTCAGAAAATTGTAGTCTTTTAAAGAATATTTGATGTATTATATGGGTTCACATATTTTATCTTTTTTTTATGTCTGCTAGTTTGGACAGTTAATATATCCAATTCTTGTTCATACAATGTCTTAGTTATCTGGGGCTGCTATAACAGAAACACTATGAGCAGATGGCTTTAACAAACAAACTACTTTTCTCACTTCTAGAGGCTATAGCTCCAAATTCGGGGCTTTGGCCCCAGGGACGGCTTTCTCTGTTGGCTCTGAGGGAAGGCCCTTGTCATCAGTCTTCCCGTGAAGTACGTGCTTCTCTGCTCTGGGACCCTGGCTCCGAAGGCCGCTCTCTGCTCCTAGAGCTGCTCCTTCAGCGGCACGAGGTCCCCGTGTCTCTCTGCTTGCTTCTTGAGATCAAGTCCTGGAAACACTCGCCCTGCGCTCAGCCCCCACGCAGCACCGCCCCTGCGGACCCGTTTCCGGGGAGTCTTGGACTGAGCGCCCCGAGGCAGCGGCGCGGCCGGGAGGCTGATGCCATGGTCCACGCTGAGACCACGCCCCACGGCTTGTTGACACGCAGTGACACGGCATCCCGTCAGCCACACTGGTCAATATTTTGAAAAGAAACATTAATTAAAATCACGCGGCAATAGATTGTAGATACATGACCAAAAAGAACACAAATTTCATGTTGCTGAATCCCTTTCCTTTGTCCAAACTGTGGAGAACACCGCGCAGAAAAAAGACCCGGGCCTTCTCTCTGGCTTTCAGACAAAATTTTAAAGTAACTATCTGGATACAAAAGGAAAAAAGAATTGCTAATTTTTAGTCTTGGTTTTGACTGGTTAGCGGATTGATTGATTGATTCAGTGCGGCTTGCCCAAGGCGCTGGTCCAGGCCCTGGGACAGAGCAGGGGTCACGCTCGCGAAGCTCCTGTTCACGTGCCGGAGGCAGACAGAAACCAGAGGCTGCTCGGGCAAAGGGACAAAGGAGAGTCTGAAGGAGACACCGGGGAGGTCTGGGCCCTGGGGGTCAGGGCGGGCCTCTTGGGGGGGGTGACCTGGGACCTGAGGTCTGAATTTCTGAAGCTGACTCTGCACGGGACTGCGAGTGGGTGACGCAGAAATGAGACGGAGCCAACAGTCTGCGAGGCAGGAAGGCCAGGGCTTCACTCCGCAAGCTGGGGTTGGGGGCCTGACGGGGATCTGAGGCAGGGCTTGGCCGTGGGGGGACTTGCCTGCCGTGGTAAGGAGCTGGGAATGTCGCCACTGCAGTGGTGAGAAAAAGCAGTTCTTCACTTTGCAGAGCTGCTACCACGGAAGGGTCTGTGATAGGAAGACCCGTGAGAGCAGATTCTCTACCCCACGGAAGCTCCCTCAGAACCACATAAAGACAGCGACTACCAGAACGTTCTCTTCTCCTTGAATGTTGGACTGGGAGTGGGGGTGCTCAGCCAGTTCACGGAAGAAACACTCTTCCCTTCGCGTGCACACGGACAGCCTCCTCTCTTCCTTTGGGCCCTGGCACTGTCCCTGCTACAACCGCCACGCGCCCTGCTCATGTCTCGGAGTCTCTGTGGCCTGCTCGCTGCCTGCTAGTGCAGTTGGCGCTCCTCGCTCACTCGCACCCCGCAGAGGCTGAGGTCCCCGCTTTCTGTTCTCGGCAGTCAGCAACTCCCTGCCAAGGGGGGTGGGTGGCCAGTGCTGCTGGCTGTCGCTGCCCTTCTCTGGGCATGAGGGACTGGGGACAGCCCTGGGTTTCAGGGCTGCTGTTTCTCAAGCACATGTGTGCCTCTTCTAATCTTTCTTCCTTAATCACCTCGCACTGTACTGACAAGCACAATTGACCAATTAATGGCGTGCTTGCTCTCGTTGGGTCATTTGTAACCCACGACGCTCTTTCTGTTGGTGACGGTCTCCCGTGGCTCAAGACGGAGGCCATGCCTGCTGAATGCGAACAGCAGGCTGATTAAGTGGATGCGGACTCGGCCGCTCGCCAGGTTTGTGCCTGTCGTTAATGAGACAGACACAGCCGACTCTCCTGAAAATGCCAGCGACATGCAGCCTTCAGTGCGAGGCGCTGGAGCACGAGGGACCCTAAATTTTCCTAATTACAGAGCCACAGCGGACATTAATTTCCCAGACGGCAGCTTCTGTAAATAAGAGCATCATCGTGCTTTGTCCAAGTGCTCTCTGCTGAGCAGAAAACCCATCACACAACCCAGTTTTACTTCACCAGACTATTCGTGTTGTGTTTCAGGAAAAAAAGACAAACTTGAGAGATTGCCTTATGAGAAAATACAAGGGAGGCCACTTGTGCAAAATTGAATTTATTGTCTACTCAAGGTTGTGTGTGTTTTAGAATGCTAATACATTGGAATATGGAGGCCACATTAGTTTCCTCGGGTGCACTGAGCATCAAAGTGTTACAAGGGTGACACAACAAGCAGAGAAAGGCGTGGATACACCTAAAATGGGGAGCTGGGTGCAGAGGTGACACCCGTGCACCTAGGTGGGCTGTCTTGGTCTTGATAATGGAGTGCTGGGCGCAAAGATGACACCCACACACCTAGACGTGCTGTCTTGGTCTTGGGTTACCAAAGAGTGAGCTGTATTCCATTGAGAAGCAAGTCTACGCTGGCACAACTTTTTTCCCGTTACCTGGCAAACCCTTCAAGATGAAGGTGCTTTGTCTGATACTGTGGGTGTACTGACTGGTCTACCCAGGGGTACTAGGAAAACAGTGAAGTAGCTTTCTGATAGATCTGTGACGAGCAGAGGTAAAGTGTATTGGAGCCTTTGCTGAGGCCCATGGAAACCAGCACTGGCAGCATGCTGGATACTGGGTGCCCAGATGCTGGATGCTGGGTGCTGGATGCCTAGATGCTGAGTGCTGGGCACTGGATGCTGGATGCTGTGTGCTGGGTGCCCAGATGTTGGATGCTGGATCCTTGGATGCTGAGTGCTGGATGCTGGATACCTGGATGCTGGATGCTTGGATGCTGGATGCCTGGATGTCTGGATGTTGGATGCTAGATGCCTCAGTACTGGATGTTGGATGCTGGATGCTGGATGCCGGATGCCTAGATGCCTGGATGCTGGATGCTGAGTGCCTGGATGCTAGGTGCTGGATGTTGGATGCCTGGCCACCAACCCTCGCACTTCCCACCTTCCAATAAAGATTGGCTGCTTTGCAGGAGGAAGGCTGAGGGAGGGAACGGGCAGCTGGGATTCTGTTAATTTTCCCAACAGCTCCTCAGATTAAGCCCTGGCAGACATGCACCCATGACAAGCTGGGCTCCAAGTGGGTGGAATTCCAAACTACCCAAAAGTGTCCTGCCAAACCAGGGCCTAGAGAAGCCCCAGCAAAATCGAAGGCTGCTTGGTAGGTTCCCTCTGTGTTTGCAAGCGGCAAAGCCCAGAATAAACCCAGACCCAAGGGTTTGAGGTAAGTGGCTTGTTGGAAGGTGCTGGGAACCTGGGTGGGAGCGCAGAGAAGCCGGAAAAGGAAGGCAAGGAGGCCAGCCAGCTAAGGCACGTTGTTAAGTCGGCCACCACAGTGGGCGACTGCAGCTGAAGCACCAAGGGGAACTTTGGAAAACTGCAAAATGCTGCCTCAGAGTCAGCTCAGCCAAGGGAGAGGGAGCTGGGTCTTTGTGCCCGTACATCCGGCAGTCACTTGTCAAAGGTGTCCCCAGTGAGACAGATGCTGATTCTTAGGTACGGTCAATCTGCCATGCTCACAGGCGAAGGCAGTCTGATAAAGATGCAGTTAAGATGGGTGGATCACCACGGAGACAGCTGCGAGAGACCCCGGAGGCTTAGGGTTCCTGGAGAACACAAAATCTACACTCCATCCTAAACTTTCGAAGGGTTCTCCATCACTCCTGATCAAACTGTCTCATCAGTGGGGAGAGAGTATTAACGGACGGGATGTGGAAGGAGAAGGAAGCTGACAGACTCTTCTCACTGAAGTCGCCTCTCTTTGGGGATACAAGACAGATTTCTTGCTAAAATTTAGGAAATACACATGCCCTCCTCCCCCACTGTCATATGTCTGTGTGAGAGAATAAAGAATTCACAACTAGTTCTATAAAAAGAGCCACACTAGGAAAAGCGATGCGTTCACAGAACACAGAGTAAAAGGCGGCGGTGCTGGCTGAGGGGGATCAGGGCGGGCGGGAGGGGGGCTTCCGTCTCCCACGACTGGAGGACAGGCAGGAAGAGGCTGGGGCACTGCGGAACACTTTTCCTTCGACGAAGCTCAGGGTGGATCTATCTGTACTAGAATGTTACCATGTTACGTGGGGTCTGACTATCAGACGGGACCTCACTTTGTACTGGAATTCATCTTTTTCAGCCAAAGAACTTCTCAGCGTCACCCTTTCTTTTAGTACTGTAGTTGTGGAAATCCTTTCTCAATCCATGATAATAATAATTAACCTTTATTTAGGGCTTGCTCTGTGTGAATAGGAGCCCCGGCTATCGAGTGGCCAAGAGCTCAGACTGCTGACCAGAAGGTCAGCAGCTGGAACCCACCAGGCACTTCTTGGAAACCCAAGGGGGCCATTGTCTACTGTCCCATAGGGTCATTATGAGTGGGAACTGACTCAACAACACACAACAACATGTGTGAACTGACTTGCACATCTTATTTAATACAATAAACCTATGAGTTTGATGTTATCTCCTTCACTTTACAGAGAAGGAAACTGGGCCTCAGACAGGTGCAGTGACTAGCCCAAGGTCACTCAAGCAGCAGAGCTGGGATCTGAACACTGGTGGCCTGCCTCCAGGGCCCACGCCTCTAGATCTCTACATCGTTCTGTTTCCTCCAGGGGCTTTAGTAACTTGATTACTTGGGTTAATAATGAAATGTTTTCACAGACGTGAATTCCGTCTGTGTATGCAAGTCAGTGTCAGTGACAGGAATTCAGCTGATGCTGACTGACAGCAGGGACACTTCCCAAGGGTGGTGGCTGCTCAGCATTTGGTCCAGTGGGGAGTGCAGTGCCTTCCTCTGAAAAAGCTACTAAAGTGGGGTGTCCCGGAGAAGGAGAGGGCCCCCATCTGTGGGGCTGCCCTTGGCTGGCCAGGTGTCTGGATGGGTCATGGCCCTGGCAAGCCTTCTGAGTTTTGCTCACAGGCATCTTACACAACATTTGTTCCCTGAGTCTGGGAAGCAGACCTGGGGACACAGGGAATCGATTTTGTTTGCCTCTCTTGGCTGCCGGGAGAAACGGTCCCACCGCCGGCCTACGTCTCGTGTGAAAACGGAGAGCGCGCACCGGACGTGCATCCTCATCAGCCTGTGCTGGCGTTTACTTGGTAAGGAAGGACGTGTGTGTGACAGTGACGGGGACGCGGCTCAGAGTGCACTGGAGCGACGGCTCCCGTCTGTGTTACTGCAGAGTGATCCTGAGTAGAGGAGAGAAGTGACTTCTTTGGTTCCTGTGAGGCCTGTAAACACAACACAAAACTGGAGAGGCTCTCGTCCTTCCAAACCTCTCTTCAGGAGGAGACGAGAGAGAGGCTCAGGGCTGGCAGCGACAGATCTCGGGGTTCGTTCTGCACGTTCTTCCCAGGACAGCACAAGCCTGTAACAGCACGGCCCCGATGCACACCAATTTACTGGATGAATTTAAGAGAGAAATGGTTTTGCCACTCCTAACACTTAAAGGATTTATGACAGATAATGGTGTAAGAGCCAGTACAGCACAGATAAAAGATCTTCTTATTTCTCTTAATACTTAGAGAATTAGTTTGGAGAAGGACCACAGCGTGAACAGCCGGATTAGGTTGGATGAAATGATAAAAGGGACCAGAGGGGACAGACTGTGTATGGCTATGTGTGTTTACACATACACAGGGGAATAAACAGTTTTTGAGAAGCATCCTAGACTTCCGCGGCTCTGCCTGGCCTCTCTCCCTCCGGCCTGTTCCCATGTGGTGATAACAGAAGCTTCAGCAATGTCAGGCCCAAATCAGTCAGAAGGGTCCTTGCGGAAACTGTGACCAGTCGCCGTGTACTTTTATTTAACCTGCATTCAATTCGGCCCTCCTAATGAGGAATTTCTATTGCAGGAGGCTGACGTGTGGGGAAGGGCCGCCGGCATCACAGTGGCTGCTCAGAGCGGCACCCACAGAGACACGTGTGGCCATCTGTGCACTCAGAGCAGTGGTGGCCCTCGGCGCGGGGGAGGCTGGTGGAGGAGTGAGCAGGGTCTGTGTGAGACAGCGTGTCGGTGGCCACACATGTCCTGCTCGGGGGCAGGACTGCACTGGGTTGAAAATGACTCCAGTTGGGAAGCTTGCATTTTAGATTCTTCCATGTTTCTATCAACTCTTTATGAGTCTACCTCCCTTAAATACCCAGCTAAAAACAAATGTAAGGGTATGACATCACTGTGCACAGAAGTCTCCCAAAGATGGCATTGTGGAGACCAAGAATCTGATGTAGTGTTAAAAAATATTAGTTTATTAAAATAACTTTAAAAAGTCATACTGAATTTCAAAGAGCCATTAGTTGAGTCATACATAAAAACACAGAGTTGACAGTTCACTGGCAGTTGGGTTTTCTTAACATCTTAATCTGGTCAGTGAGACCTTGAACAAAAACAACCCAGACAGATGATGCCAAACTGAAAATTCTGCAAACACCAAGAAGTAAATGTATAAATATACTTAAAATGGGAAAGGAATGACTAATCTAGCAACTTAAAAAAACTCTGCATGGAATTGGACTCTGTAGAAAATAGGGATGTTTCTGTAGAAAGGAACTCAGTGGAGTTGGAAAACATGTCTGTGGGGCTACAGTTACCAGGGAATAGCTACAGGACAAGGGCGAGAGGAGTTCTTGAGTGCTGTGAGGGGAAACCCCGAGAGCCAGTGTGGACGGGGGGACAGGCAGGCAGAGTTTAAAGCTCAGCTACAGCAAAGCCAAACTCACTGTCGTGGAGTTGGTGCCAACCTATAGCGACCCCACAGAACAGAGCAGAACTGCCCCACAGAGTGTCCCAGGAGCATCTAGTGGATTCAAACTGCCGACCTTTGGATTAAGAGCCATAGTACTTAATCGCTGGGCCACCAGAGTTTCTGAAGTTTGATTAGGGGAAAATGAGGGTTTTGCGGGTGGCAATATTAAGGTACCAAGGATGAGATCTTGCTAAACAAGACCCAGTGACATACACATGGAGACGGGACTCCCTGCTACATAAAAGACTAGAAAAAGAAATTAATGAGTTTTTTTTTCTCCTTACTGTTCAACTTATTCCAGAAGTACAGTCCATTGCATTAAAAGTTTCTTGATCTATAAAATGGGAGCAGTGGCCACGTTTTCCACTCACTGAGCAAGACTACACACCAAGGTTGTTCCCGATGGTGGCTCGGGCAACCCTCATGACATCCCAGTGGGACAGGTATATTTTTAACAGTATTATTATCTGTTGCAGATGAAGACATTGAGCCAAGCCAAGTGCCGTCGAATTGGATTCGACTCATGGCGAGACACTGAGGCACCTCTATTAAGCAAATCACTTAAAGTCACTGTCACCTATTGAATTGTGTTCCACAAAAATGTGTGTCAATGTGACTAGACCATGGCTCCCAACATGGTGTGGTTGGCTGCCATTTTGTGTACTGATGTAATTATCCTGTGTGTTGTAAATCCTTTACGATGGTGATGAGACACGATTAGAAGGCAGGATTCAATCTGCAGAATTAGGTTGTATCTTGAGTTAATCTCTCTTGAGATACAAAAGAGAGAACTGAGCCAAGAGGGAAAGGACCTCAAACTACCAAGAAAGAAGTGTTGGGAGCGGAGAATATCCTTTGGAATTGTGGTCCCTACACTGAGAAGCTCTTAGATGCTCCTCCAGAGTCAACAGAAAAAGGAAGTCTTCACCTGGAGCTGGCACCCTGACTTTGGACTTCCAGGATCCTAAATTGTGAGAGAATAAATTTCTGTTTGTTGAAGCCATCCACTTGAGCTGTTTCTGCTACAACAGCACTAGATGACTGAGACAAACATTAAAAATCTTTTAAAGAATCACACTGATATCACACAAAAATAAAAGAATGGATGAACTGGAAAGATTAATTTTCTGCTGTTCCATAATAATTTTTTCACTGAGATCAGATTGGAATACAACCAAGATCAATGACCAAGAATAAAATTTTCCTGAGTGTTGCAGATACACCTCCTGGAACAGTGTGTGACAGCATTTTAAGAAGTGTTTCCTGCCACAGAAGTGGAAGCAGATGCTAGTGTTAACAGCTCCCAACAAGCTGCGGCTTCACAGAATAATGTCCTGAAGGTTGAACTGTGTTTCCCTACAAAGGTTTTAAGTAACAGCAATGTTACCTACAGTCTTGACTTCTTACATTTTCAACCTTATCAAGAAGACATTGTTCACTCATTCAACAAACATTTACAGAGCTCCAGTTCAAGCAGTGAGATAATTCCTAAATGAGTGAGATGGTTTCCACCTTTGAGAAGTCCAGTTAGAGCACCTGAATTTAGACAAATAATTGCAAGGCCAGGAGCTAAGCGTTAATATAGCCTCCAGTACTACATGCAGCAGTGTACAGTACAGGAAATGCATTATTTTATCTCCCTACTACAGCCAATTAAAGTGAGAGTAAATGCCAAATTTCTGCTTCTAGACAAAACGCAGACATAGGACTTCAGTTATCCTCCCACCTAAAATATCCAAAGGAAGTGCAAAAGCAATATGCAAGGCACCAAGCATCAGCCAGCAAAAATTAGTGATGTTTGAGACAAGATGACAAGTAATTGAGCCTTACAACTGTCCAAGCTGACTGCCTGGTGAGGACCCTCAATCCGCGGTACAAAGAGCTAAGGAGAGCCCACGTGACGGTTAGTAGACTTAACTGAGCTGAGCAGAGGAAGCTGAGTGCCTGAGAAGACCAAGACAGCTAGAGTTAGCAGAGAAGAGGAGAAAGTTTCACAAAGACAGAGCTCTGGAGATCCGAGGAGGGTTACCTTTGAGTGCTCAGCTGAATAGCAAAAAGGGTGTGCACATGAGGAAACTATCCAAGGTCAGAGGAAATGCCATGTGAAAGGACTGGGGACACTAAGTGCTGCCCACGCAGGCCTGGAGCTAGTACTTATTCCCACCACTCAGATAAGAAAACTTCAGGGTTCACAGACATTGTTCAAATACACAGGATCATCTGCTTCACCAGTGTAGGAATAAGTATATTTTAAATAAGCTCTGATTTTGTCCCATTTAACAAATTCCAAAGCACGCATAGAGGACCAAACTGTTTCCAAACAAAGCTAGAGAATATTCGTAGGAACATAACATGCAGCAGCAACAAGGTGAAATTAACATTGTCTAGCACATAACAAAAAATCACACAGCATGCAAAAAATCTGGAAAGTGGATCTACAACAAGGAGATAAACCACTGATACAGACGTTAGAATTAGCAGATACAACATTAAAGAGTTGTTATGCAAATACATTGCTCGTTCTCAAAAAAGTTAAATAGGGACATAAAAGACATTTTTAAAAAAGGTTAATGTCACATTAGAAACCACAAAAGAAATAATTAGTGAACTTCAAGATACATCTATAGAAAACCTGAAAATGAAAAATAAAAGAAAATTAAAAAATAAAATGAAAGAGCAGAGCATCAGGGAAATATGAGTCCCTGAAAGAAATGACAGAGACAGTAGGACAGAAAACGTTTTGAATAAGTAATGGTTGAATATTTTTTTCATATTTGATGAAGAAACACATGGATCCAAGAATCACAAAGAGCTCCAAGCACAAGAGACATGAAGAAAATTACGGCAAACTACCTAATAGAATTTATTTTCAGATAAAATTATTGTCTGTAAAGAAAATTCAGTGGAATCTACAAAACTAAAAACGAGTTTAACACGACTGCAAATTTGCTATACAAACATCGACAGTATTTCTGCACACTGACAGTAAGCACATGCCACTACGATGCTTTGTCGTCTCGAGTTCCCCTTTGTCATCTCTTGTTCAGGTCTCTCAGTTCACCGTCTCTTCCTTCTGCATTAGCTGGTTGATGTTCAAGGACAAGTTTCAGAGTCTCTTCTGACATCTAATTTGGTCTTGTCTTTCTTTCCTGCCTTTTAAATGACCTCTTCCTCTCTTCAAGGATGATGCCTTTGATATCATTCCCCAGTTCGTCTGGTCTTCAGTCATTGGTGTTGAACACATCAAATCTGTTCTTGAGATGGTCTCTAGGTGTGATATCCTCTAGGTTGTACCTGGGCTCTGGTGGACTTTTCTAACTGTCCTCAGTTCCAGTTTGAACTTGCATATGAGCAGCTGACGGTCTGCGCTGCAGTCAGCACGGGTCTTGTTTTGATTGAGGATCTGGAGCTTTTCCATCATCTCTTCCCACAGATGTCGTTGAGCTGATTCCTGTGTATTCCATCTGGGGAGGTCCAGGTCTACAGTCACCATTTGTGTGGGGGACAAACAGTGTTTGCAGTGAAGAAGTTGTTGGTCTCACAAAATTCTGTCATGCCATCTCCGCCATTGTTTCTATCACTAAGGCCATGTCTTCCAACTACTGATCCTTGTTCTTTGTTTCCCACTTTTCCATGTTCCATCAATTCAGACTGCAGGAGCCGGTAAGAAATGTCATTGTCCTCATCTTTGGTCTTAGTGGTTGGTGCAGAAATTTGAATAATAATCATATTAACTAGTCCTCCTTGTGTTGATGTTGTTAGGCACCATCAAGTTGGTTCTGACTCATAGTGACCCGACGCATCACAGACAGAATGAAGTGCTGTCCAGTCTTATGCCGTGTCCACAATCATTTTTATGCTTAAGTCCATTGTTGCAGCCACTGTGTCAATCCATCTCATTGAGGGTCTTCCTTGTTTTTGCTGACCCTCCACTCTACCAAGCATGATGTCCTTCACCAGGGACTGGTCCTTCCTAACAACATGGCCAAAGTATATAAGATGCAGTCTTGTCATCTTTGCTTAGGAGCACTCTGGTTGTACTTCTAGAACAGATCCATTTCTTCTTTTGGCGGTCCATGGTACATTCAACGTTCTTCTCCAATGCCACAATTCAAAGGCATCAATTCTTCTCCCTTGTAGGTACATGGATATTATCCTATCACTGACAGCACTGTAGTCCAGGATAGATCTTGAAATATTCTTCTTGATGATGAATGCAGCACCATTCTTCAAGTTTTCATTCCTGGTATAGTAGACCGCATCACTGTCTGATGCAAAGCAGCCAGTACCAGCCCTATCAGCTCACAATGCTTATGATATCAATGTTCATGCATTCTATTTCAAGTTTGATGGTTTCCAATTTTCCTGGATCCATACTTCATACATTCCACACTACAATTATTAATGACGTTTGCAGCTGTTTCTTCTCAGTCTGAGTTGGCCCACATGAGCAAATGAAGGTCCTGAAAGCTTCACTCCATCCGCGTCATTAAGGCTGACTCACTCTGAGGAGGCAGCCCTTCCCCAGTCGTCTGCTGAGTGCCTTCCAACCTGGGGGGCTCACCTTCCAGCCCTGTATCAGACAGTGCTCCACTGCTAGTCATCAGGTTTTCCCCGGCTAGTTCTTTTGAGAAGTAGACTGCCGGACCTTTCTTCCTGGTCTGCCTAGAAGCTCAGCTGGCACCTGTCCCCACGGGTGACACTGGCACCTCTCCCCTCGGGTGACACTGGCACCTGTCCCCTCGGGTGACACTGGCACCTGTCCCCTCGGGTGACACTGGCACCTGTCCTCTCGGGTGACACTGGCACCTGTCCCCACGGGTGACACTGCTAGTACTTGAACACCAGGGAAGTGGCTTCCAGCATCACAGCAACACGAAAGCCCACACACTATGACAAACTGACAGGCACGTAATCACTTACGTACTCGATTTGCATGACTTGATTTTTTTCAAAACCACAACATGATTTCAAACTAAAAATGCATTGTGTACATGCTGACGCCAGAGCCCAAAGCAAGACGAGTGGTCTCCCGAGTAACATGGCTGCAACTCTCCGACAACTGTGACACCCAGTGTCACTGCCACAAGCCAGTTGCTTTCTTTTCCCAAACAAGCGTCCGTTACGGATTGAGCTGTGTCCTTCAGTTGCGTGCTGGAATGCTGGCCCTGCAGCTGTGGATGGTCACCCCTCCTGGAAATAAGGTTCTCTTTGTCATGGAGGGCCTTTCCTTATAGGACCTGCCATAAACCTGATCAGTTCTGAGTTGGCAGAGACAAGCAAGGACAGAAATTAATGACAGAGGCCACATGAAGTGTGGCTCAAGAAGCCAAGGACTGCCAACTGCCAGAAGCTGAAACAGGGAAAGAAGGACCTCCCTGTCAGTGTCAGCCTGCATTCAGACATCCAGTCTCCTCAACTGTGAGAACAGGCACTTGTTTCTCAAGCCCGTCACTGGGGGTATTATATAGATCCAAGCTAGGATCTATTCCATCAAATTCTTTGTCATCTCTCCCTCACACCACTCTTCCTGTGATGAACAGCCCTGTTGGAGTGTGACTCTGATGGAGCAGTGCCTGTGTGACTCGAGGGCCCAGCTAAACTCAGCAGAGTGACTGCTCCAGATACACGCAGCAGTGACTCACACACGGAACACGCAGCAGCGACTCACACACGGAACACGCAGCAGCGACTCACACACGGAACACGCAGCAGCGACTCACACACGGAACACCCAGCAGTGACTCACACACAGAACACGCAGCACTCAAGGATCTGTACCGTCAACAGACGCATTCTAAGTCATCAGGAAATGCGGCAAAGTGGTCACGTTGGACAAACAGCAACTTGATGTCAGCGTCAGCAGGGAAGCAGGAGCTGAGTGGGGAGCTGCCCCTGCGCCTCCCCAAGACCGGGGATGCCACACTGACTCCCTGGGTGGGAGTGGTAGTCCAGCCTGACGTCAGGTAGCAGAGTACTGAAAGAGCCTTACAAGAAGAAAGTTACTCCTTTTTCAAGTCTGTCAACTCTATTGACATCAAAGCACCACTGAGTGTTTAACGCTTTTCTCTGTAAAGTTACTAAAACTCCATTTTTAACAAGAGATAGCAGGATTCAGGTTAGGAGTCCTTGACAGGCCACACTAGTGTGCTGATACGTAATAGCTGTGTTTGAATTTATTTTCATGGTTTCATTCATTTGAGATATGACAAATGAAACTGTCTTTCCATTTGTGGCAGTGATAAAGGTTTCCTTTTAAAATAAAATCGATTTATTTACAATTTAAAAGTAGCTTGATTTAAGAAGAACACAAGTCAGCCATAGCACAAGAGGAAAGCTCTTGTGGCTGAAATCTACTCACTTGTCCTGGCCTTCACCCAGCTTCTCACAGGACAAAGAAGCAGATGGGCAAGAATGGCCTCATTTAGGCTGGACAGCGGAGTGTCTTCTGGGTCAGAAACTTGGAATTTGTTTGTGCTTTTTAATAATCTCCCAATTAAATGCAACTGTTGTGAGATACTGCCCAATCTGAAGTGCACAATCAACTCTAGAATGTAGCCTTGGGGGTCTGGTCCATGGTTTCTGAGATGGAGACGGAAGCTGAACGGCAGAGCTGGGGTTTTTCCTCCAATTACACTTAAAAAAAAAAAATCTCTCCATCTGTAGCGTGTTCACAACCCCCACAGACACGCTTCCTCAAACCTTGAGCTCTGAGTCTGGACAAAGATGCAAAAGAAGAAGTTTCTCACCATAGCTGCCGTTCACGCCGGAAGCGGAATTTGGGGGTGCTTAGTGTTTCTTCTCACGTGAGACTCTCCTATGGTGGTGAACGGCAGACAGCAACAAGGCCACCACAGAAGTCTCAGCACCAAACCCGAGTGGCTATGATCGTTGGCGAAAATGCCCAGTGAACAGCAAACTCAGAATGGTCATCAGAGCTTGTGAGGAAATCTGGGGAAAAAAGAAAAAGACCAAGAAAAATCAATCTAGGTTGAAAACAAGAGAGACAAAAGGTACTGTAAACAAATTTCACAGACAAACCTAGGCCTGGGAGATTGCAACACACCTAACAGACCCTTACACAGCCCCATACACACCCACAACCTCTACAGATCAGCAACATCAACAACTCAGGAGAAAAACAGGCAAAATGTTTGAACAAGCACATCACAGACAGAAAATATCAACAACCAGTGAGCTTAGGACCAGACCTTCGGCATCGTTAGTAACAGTAGAGACGTTAAAGAGGGCATTTCGCATCTACTGAAATAGCACTCGTTCCAATGTCTGATGGTGCTGAGAGCCAGCAGGGCTGCAGGACAACAGTGACCCTTGTGTGGTTTAAGTGGAAAGTGGCACTTCCGTTGGAGAGCCACCTGGCCCTACAGATCACACTGTAAAACCCTAATGTAGTGTGACTGTCTTGTGAGCAAGCAGTCCCCCATGGGCACAACCATGGAAGCGCTCCAGCACACAAGGAGTCCCCCACCACTGGGCAGTGTTGAACAGTGGACAACTGGGACACCAACCAAATGTTCCTGAGGAGGAGAAAGGGAAATCGATGAGAGTAGAAAGATGTCACGGGGCATCAGGAGCAGGAAAACGCTCACGCACAAGAGAAGTCCCATACCACTGGGCAGTGGTGAACAGTGGACAACTGGGACACCAACAGAATGTCCCTGAAGAGGAGAAAGGGAAATTGATGGGAGCAGAAACACACCACAGGGCGCTGGGAGCAACCAGGAAACACAGCGTCGGTTTGGATGGGTCAGCGTGGAAGCTTGGAGAAAAGTTACTGAGTGAAAGCACAAGTCACAGAAGGATGCACACGTGACTTGAACAAGAGACAGCAGACCTCAGGGGAGGGAAAGAAGTGCCCTTTTACAAACAAAGCCATCCTTTCATGTTGGTGTGCTGAAGTGTGTTAAGTGTGTACTTAAGTGTATTAAAAAACATTTCGGAGGATACAGACAAAACTGGTAAGAATGAACTCAGATGGAGGACATTAGGGAGAGATGGTGAAGCAGGGGTCCAAGGTGACACTGTGGTTAGTTTTAGTCCAGTTGGCACGTGACTCGTCAGACCCACAGTCAATGGAGGCCTGTCCTGCCCCACTGCCATGATGGGCTGTGGGTCAGACAGGTGTGATCCATAGGGTTTTCCCTGCTGATTATTGACAGTGGATCGCCAGACCTTTCTTCCTGGTCTGTTTTAGTCTGGAAGTTCCACTCACACTGCCCAGCATCCTGGTGGCCCACAGGCCTCCACAGATACACAAGTGGTGGGTGCCCACGAAGTGCGTCGTCTGGGACTTGAACCTCGGGTTTCCTGTACAGAAGGTGAGCCTTCTACCGCTGACCCACCACCGTTCCTTGTTGCTGTTGTTGCTAGGTGCTGTCCAGTCAGCGATCCCGTGAGCAACAGAAGGACACACTGCCTGGTCTTGCTCCAGGTCCACAATCACTTTTGTGCTTAAGCCCATTGTTGCGGCCACTGTGTCGATCCACCCCTCGAGGGCCTTCCTCTTTTTCACTGACCCTCCACTCTACCAAGCATGATGTCCTTCCCCAGGGACTGATCTTTCCTGACAACATGTCCAAAGTCTGTAAGACACAATCTGATCATCTTTGCTTCCAAGGAGCACTCTGGTTGTACTTCTTCTAGAATGGATCTGTTGGTTCTTTTGGCGGTTCATGGTGCGTTCAACCTTCTTCTCCAACACCACAATGCAGAGGCATCGATTCTTCTCCTGTGTCCTTGTTCCCTGTCCAGTTTTCACATGCATATAATGTGACTGAAGACACCACGGTTTGGGTCAGGGGCACCTTAGTTTTCAAGGTGACATCTTTACTTTTCAATACTTTAAAGAGATCCTTTACAGCAGATTTTCCTCCGACTTGACAGCACTTGGCTGGCAATGTGTTTTGATTTCTTGACTGTGGCTTCCATGGGTGTTGATTGTGGAACCAAGTAAAATGAAATCCTTGACAACATCAGTCCTTGCTCCATTTATCACAATGTTGCTGACTGGTCCAGTTGTAAGGATTTTTGTTTTCTTGATGTTGAGGTGCAGCCCATACTGAAGGTTGTGGTCTTTGGTCTTCATGAGGAAGGGTTTCTAACCCTCTTGACTTCCAGCAAATAAGGTTGTGTTGTCTGCATAACACAGATTGCTAACGAGTCTTCACCTAATCCTGATGCCTTGTTCTTCTTCATATAGTCCCGCTTCTTGAATTATTTGCTCAGCATACAGATTGAAAAAGTATGGTGAAAAGATATAAACCTGATGCACACCTTTGCTGACTTTAAACCATGCAGTGTCTCCTTGTTCTCTTCACACAACTGCCTCTTGATCCGTGTACAGATTCCTCAGGAGCACAACCAAGTATTTTGGAATTGCCACGCTCCACAATGTTACCCATAACTTTTTATGATCCACACAGTCAAATGAATGCCTTTGCATAGTCAATGAGACTCGGGTAAACATCATTTTGGTCTTCTCTGCTTTTACCCAAAATCCTTCTGACGTCAGTGATCATATCTCTGGTTCCATGTTCAGGGAAAACTTGAAGAGGAATGGTGTTGAGTTCATCATCAGAAAGAACAATTTAAGATGTGTTCTGAAGTCCAATGCTGTCAGTGATAGGATTATATCATGCACCTACAAGAAAGGCCAGCTAATACGACCATTATTCAAATTTACACACTAACCACTAAGGTCAAACGTGAAGAAATTGAAGATTTTTACTAGCTTCTGCAGCCCCAAATTGATCAAGCATGCAATCCAGGGCATTGACAATTATCAGTGACTGGAATGCAAAAGTTGGAAACAAAGAAGAAGGAACAGTAGTTGTGAAATACAGCCTTGGTGATAGAAGTAGTGCCAGAGATAGAACTCTGCAAGACTGATGACTTCTTCATTGCAAATACCTTTTCTAACCCACACTGACGGTAACTGTACACATGGACCTTACCAAATAGAACACACAGGAACCAAACTGACTACATCTGTGGAAAAAGACGATGGAAAAGCTCCACGTCAGCAGTCAGAGCAAGACCAGGTGCTGACTGCGGCACAGACCATCAGCCGATCACATGCAAGAGCAAATTGGAACAGAAGAAAATGAGCGCAAGTCCATGAGAGCCAGAGGACGACCTTGAGTGTGTCCCACCTGAGCTTAAAGACCATCTCAAGAGCAGATGTGATGTGCTGATCCCTAACGGCTGGAGACCAGACGAACTGTGGAATGACCTCAAAGACATCATCCGTGAAGAGAGCAGAGGTCATTAAAAAGACAGGAAAGGAAGAGAAGACCCAATTAGACGTCAGAAGAGACTCTGAAACTCACTCTCGAGTATGAAGTAGCTAAAGCAAAAGGAGGGATGGTGGACGTCAAAGACCTAAGCACAAGATTTCCAAAGGCAGCTCCAGAAGGCAAAGTCAAGTATTACAATGACATGTGCAAAGAGCTGGAAATGGAAAACCAGAAGGGAAGAACACACTCCGCATTTCTCAAGCTGAAAGAACTGAAGAAAAAATTCAAGCCTTGAGTTGAGGTAGCGAAGGATTCTATAGGGAAAATATGAAACAACTCAGGAGCTTCAAAAGAAAGTGGAAGAAATACACAGAGTCATTATACCAGAAAGAACTCGTCCATGTTCAGCCACGTGAAGAGGCAGCGTGTGACTGGGAAGCGACGGTACTGAAGGAAGAAGTCAAACCTGCACGGAAGGCCCTGGCAAAACACAGCGCTCCAGGAATTGACAGAATATCAACTGAGATATTGCAACAAACAGATGCCGCACTGGAAGCACTCAGCCATCTATGCCAAGAAATTTGGAGGACAGCTACCTGGCCAACTGACTGGAAGAGATCCATATTTAGGCCCATTCCAAAGAAAGCTGATCCAGCTGAATGCGGAAATTACTGAACAATATCGTGAATATCACACGCAAGTCAATTTTTGCTCAAGATCATTGAAAAGCGACTGCAACAGTTATATTGACAAGGAATTGCCAGAAATTCCAGCCAGATTCAGAAGAGGACGTGGAACTGGGGAAATCACTGCTGATGTCAGATGGATCTTGGCCGAAAGTACCACTGCTTCCAAGGTAACTCCATCAAGTTTTCATTTGTTAGGGGGCTGACAATCATGTGTTAGTAGTTGATTCAAAGTTGATAATTCAAAAGAAAATTTAAATGAATAACAGTTGTGCCTGAGGAGAACTGAAAGAGGAGGACAGAACAGGTAACCAGGCAGCATGGGCAGGGTCTGTGATCTAACTGAAATTCATGAGGAGATCAACTGTCTTAAAGTCACCCTGCAGAAAGCATGGGGGAGGCTTCCTCCTCCCTCCCTCTGTGAACAAAAAGCCTTGGTGGACTGCGGTTTAAGGCTCCTGGGCCCATGGCTCCCCCTCACTAAGCCTCAAAGCTGCAGGACGAGAACCCTTGAAGGGAGGAAATTCAGAGAGAAAATGCATGCCGTGTAACAGAGTCCTTCTCCACTTCTTCATTAAATTGTTATATCCACACAGAGCACTTTAGCAGCTAAAATCGAGCCCCCTAATGCAGTCTCGTGGCGATAACCTTGTAAAGCCATGCAAATTGTAACTGTTCTGTTGCCTGTTGCGGTGGAGGTCTGAAATCTGTGTGCTCTCCTCACGGCCCACAGCTTGGTGACAGAGCATAGTACTGGAAAGCAGACCCTCTGCCTAAATCCCCTGAAATTCCCGTCATTTCTAATTGCCTGGAATTCATGTCAGTTGTGTGAAAAAGCTATAAACATCCAGAATCATAAAAACACACTTAGACACCCTGAGCCAAATCAATGCCATATTATTTTAGTTTATTATCCCTTGTAGAGTTCCGTCTGGTCTTCCTACTTGGATATTTATTTATACCAAAGAGTGAAAGAACACAAATGCCACACTGGGGAGAACGGTAGCGCTGGAATCCGGTAGGACACGTGTAGCTTCTGCCTTAATTTAAAAAACGAAAACAGTCTTTATGAATCAACCTCACATAATACAGGACAAAGCTGAAGGTCACTGTTTTACTTATTTAAAAGGGCACCGATAAGGATTAGTGTGGCGACTGAGAAGGCCTGAGGAATTGTTAGCTCACACAAGCGGGTTCCTCTTCCCAACAGAGGTGGGGTGGGGAAGGAGCAGGAGGAGCAAGGACGCACCGTTTTTGTCCCCGTGCTTTGCTAACTCCTCTTGCTCTGGAACCTCTAAGCCCCTTATTCAAGAAGTCCTCTGCTGGTCACAGCTTGGCCACCCTTATGAAAAATTAACGATTGCTTTCTCTTCGACAGAAAGTCGCCTCCCTGGCAGACTAACGAAGAGGACACCGTGCAGAGGTGACTCCCTCAGCAGGGCGGGTCCTCACACACACAGCCCCACCGATGCCGGGGGGAAAGTATCCCGAGAGTTCAAGGTACCAAGTAAACGGGTGACGGGCGGCCTAGCAGAGGCTGCAGAACAAGGACTACACCCTTGACAAAGGGACATGGCAGCAACCACAGCCCGTCCCAGCGGGAGAATGACCCGTGCCCTGCTCGCTGGCCCCTTGGTGCTGGCCCTGAGGGCCACACCATGCCTGCGGGCTGTTGTTCCCGAGCCCGTCCTGCGCCTGTCACAGCCAGAGCGAAGCCCTGTTGGGGACCCTGCTGAAGCACAGAAAGCCCTCGGAGCCGCGTCCTTTCTAGTGGCCGAGCTGCGGGGCGCCAGGGCGTCTCAGATGACTCACCAAGGTGAGTGGGGAGACAGTGCCGAAGTTTGGAGATGAAGCAGTTGGGGTTTACATCCTGTCACTTATGTACGTCAGGCCTCATTTTAACAGCCAGTGGTAAAAACTTGGCTGTCCACACAGTGCCCCCGCCTGTGCACCCACGGGCTTCCCAGGCTGTGCCGCCCTAGACGCCAACTGCCACATCTTTGTCCCTGGGAGCTGCGGGTGGTCCGCGGCTGCCCCTCTTCAGGGTAGCGGTCGATCACTCTAACCACTGCGTCACGCGGCGGCCGTCATCCATCCATCCATCCATCCATTTCCAGTGAAATTCCACTTCCGCCACTTAGAAAACCAGCTGGCATTGACTCGTTTCTGACCCAGGCGATTCTGACTCACCCAGGGTAGAGCTCCACTCTGTAGGTTTTCCAGTGTCCGATTCTTCTTCAGGAGACCCTCAGGCCTTTCTCCCAAGCACTTCTGGGTAAACTCTAAACAACCACCTTTTGGTTACCAGCCAAGCATGTGAACTGTTTGCCCTACGCCGAGACTTCTCACCATTTAAAACTCTACTTGTCAGTATTGCTCAATCTTCACAAAGTTTAATAATCGCATCTCCCTTATAACTGAAGAAACGGGAAAGTGGAGACGTTCGGTCAGTTGTGAGTGTGGGGGGCCGGCCTCACATGGGGCACCCTTACTCTAAGCCTCTGGCTCACTGGTGCACTAGCAACAAGCCCCCACGTCCACACAGCCAGGCGTCCCGCTGGCGCAGGCTGCGGGAGAGCAAGTTAGGGCAAGTATGCAGAAACGAGAGAGCCTCAGGTGTGTTCTCCTCAGGTGGAAACACATACCCGTGCTGATGAACGGATCCGAAAGGGAACGCTGGGCATCTACACTGCCTGTGTCTCCGCAGCACGCAGCAGACCCTTGGGGGAGGACAAGACAAACTTAGGCAAGTAGCTGCACGCCACACCGTGGAGAGCCGGACATTTGGAGATGTGGTGCTGGACACAGCTCTCATTTTCTGGGCCTTTAAAAATTGTTTTCTGAACATGAGGAGTAAGCAGATTCAGAGCCTGGGTGGTTGAAAGTGCACATACCTGCTCTCAGATTAGGAATGTCTGATCTACCTACAACCTGCGGTGATTATGAAAAACCAACCCCCTTAGAGCCTGTTACACTCAAAGTTCAAGGTACACACAGTGTTTCGTCATAACAAATGGGCATTGCTTCTCAAAGCACATCAAAAATTATTACTATTACTGTGTTATTATGTTAAAGATGCCTTAGTGCACAGTGTATCTGAAAAGTGTTTCTCTAATGTTTTCACACACAGGAAGGTATGACATACACTATACCTGAGACAAGCATGGGACTAGCTGTTTGACTTGAGTACAGACTCCACCGAATGAGAGACTTAAGGACAGGACTCACTGTAATCCAGGGACTGCCCGCAATGGGAATCTGTAAAGAGGCTACTGTACTGACTGGTCACTCTCAGTAGTGTTTGTGTTCTGTCTACGTTCTGGGTCACTCACGGCATATGAAATGGCAAACAGACAGGAAAGCTGCTCTTTAGCTTGAATATACTTCTCAGAAAGCATGAAATACACGGTGGTTTCCCTCACTTGTAAGCACTTGGACTATGAGGAGGCAATGAGGGCCAGCTCCTGCGGTGGGCGTCCTCGTGCCCCTCACTGTCCCGGGGTGCTCTTGTGTGTCACAACTCATTTAATTTCCTTGTGGTTCCATGAGGCTGTTATTGACTCATTGCACAGATGAGGAAACTGGGACGTAAAGAACTTAAGTAGCTTCTCTAAGGTTCTCCCCTTGCAGGTGGTAGGCTGCGTCCAGAGCTGGTCGGCTGGCTCCAGTCAGGTTCGCCATCCTGTCTGCTTGTAGGCAGATGTCCTTTAAAATAATTTTTCAACATTCAAAATTCATTTTCAGTGTAACTATAGCTAACATATACCAATATCTAGAAACTTTCAGGGAAAAGAGGCCCCAATAAACAGTATCTTTCTCTGTAAAAAAAATTTATTGTGCTCTAGGTGAAAGTTTACAGCAAAAATCAGTTTGTCATTCAAAACATATGCACAGATTGTTTTCTGACATTGGTTGCACAAATAAACACTTTCCAAGAGTGTACAGTGACAGGTGAAAATCAATTCTTGCTTTAAAATCTATTACAAGGATTTTACCACTGCTGACATTTTATTATTAGACATCAAAAAATCTTTACCACCACAAAGCATTCACAACAGCAACATGACAATAAATGTTGCTTCTCAATAAAAATGTAGTAAATATGCACAAAAAAATTCTTCTCTCAGAAACAGCAATCAAACAGTAAAACAGCAAGTCATAAACATCAGTGTTCATCTCTTTCCCTAGACCTTAACACACGAAGATTTAGTAAAACTGATAGCTCAGTAAGAATGAAAAGAGATTGTTGGGAACCTCTGGTGCCGTCTAAAACCTAAAACTTCTTTATGACAAAAATCACAGAAGGATTAGAACAGCGAGCAAATATTCGCAATGTACCTAATAACAAAAGATTGCTGGCCAGAACTTAGAAAGAAGTCCTTCAAATCAATAAGCTACACAACCCAATGGGAAACAAACAAACAAATTTAAATGACACATTGAGGAATTTCACAAAAAAGGAAATTCTAATGGCCAACATACGTGGAGAGATGTGAAATCTCGCCGGTAATTTATACGTTCTCAGGACTGTAAGAAAGCACTAACTTGCTCACAGTTACACCAACGCCTGATACTGTGTAACTTAAAAATAGCTCCCATCTGAAGCAGGTGCCTTGTTGTGAGGGGCCAACCATCAGGAGAGCACAGACTGAAAACCCAATCAGGGACCATTTCAGACGGCCAATCTATTTTCAATTTTTTAAAATTGTGATTAAGTAAAAGTTTACAGTCTAAGTCAATTCTTCATATAAAACCCCGAACATCCGCCTCTCTGCAGCCCTACCTGCGCTCCTCGCTCTGTGACAACCCTCTTCGTTTCTACTCTTTCCTTCCAGAGTCCGCTCAGCCAGCACTGGTCCCCTTCTCTCCACCTGCTCTCCTCTGGAAAGAAACCAGTAGGACAACCTCAGACATGCATTAAACCACGAAGCACACACACCACCTGCCTCCCTCGAGGTCCCAAGTCCAGTCCACGGTCTGTCTGCCGTGTTGGCTTCTGCACTGGTCTCAGCTCTGGGGCAGCAGCAAGTCTGGGGGCCGTGTTCTCAGGGGACCCTTCAGGCTGTTGTACCACCCAGTCTGGTCTTGTAGTCGAGTTCTAGATCTGTGCACCTTTTTTCTTGCGCCACATCGGGGACTCTACAGTGTGTACCCTGTCAGGGCAGCCTTTAGTGGTGGCTAGGCACCGTCTAGTTCTTCTGGTCTCACACTGATGTAGTCTCCCAGTCATATGGGTCCTTCTGTCTCTTGGGCTCATTTGTCCCGGAGGCTTTGATGTTCTTGGTTCTCATCTGTTCCAGGTGGGTTGGAACTGATTAATGTTCCTCAGATGGCAGCTTGCTGGCTTTTAAGACCCCAGACGCCACTCACCAATATGGAGTGAAGAAGACTGTCTTAGTAAAAGACTAGTTATGCCAATTGACCTCAGTGTCCCCTGAAAACAAGGTCCCCAGACTCAGACAGCCAATATTTTTAAGTTATACAATATCCAATGTTGGCGTCAGTTCGAGAAAATCAGAGCTTGTCTACATTGCTGGAGGCATGTGTCAATGGCACCATCAATGAAGAGGGACTTACAGGTACCTAGTGAGACAGAAAAGGAGCAAACCCTACCATTTAAAAGTAGCTGCTGCAAAGAAACAGTTGCCAAAATGCACAGAGGGGCGGGTACGGGGACACTCAGTGCAGCGTTCTGTGAAAGAGTGAATAATCAGCCACAGCCTAGATAGTTGTCAGCAACAGAATGTATCCTCTGCAGTAGATTCACGTGAGGTGAGGGAACCGTCGAGGACTGATTCAGACAGAAAGGCATCAAGAGGCGCAGAGCTATGTATAATGAAAAATGAAAAAATTGTGGCAAGAAATACAGTGTGATATCATTTGTATAAATGTTAAAACACACAAGCAGTTGTTTTTCTGAGCATACACATATGTGTGTGTAAATGTATCCCAAGTGGGCTGGAAGCACACATAGCGAGTTGAGCGTGGTGTTTGCCTCAGAGGTAGGAGGGGCTGGAGAGGTGGGCGAGAGAGGCGTAACTCAAAATGCCACTGTTTTTAAAAGGAGAATTCACCTATGCAGTACTTGAATAATTTTTAAAATATTACATACTTCGAAAAAAGATGGAGTCAGGTATGTCAGTGGTTAATTCTGGGTGGTGGGCTATATCCAAGTGCTTTTTTTAAGAAGTAGCTTTACAGTTTTCTCAGTCTGCCCCTACATTCTAACACAGAAATGGAACTTGCGATCGTCAGTTTAAGATGCAGTGTCGGCCTCTGACTCCTGCTGTGAGGAGGGTTTTCTGTATCACACGCACTTAGGCTGTACGCAAGGAAAAACTAGAGTTAGAGTGCACTGAGCCTCTCTTTCTTTCGACACAGGGAACATGATGTATTTGGACAGCCTTGAAATTCAAAAGGTATGTGTTTCTTAAGCTATGGATGGCATTGTTGGGAAGCCTTCAAGCTCACAGAATCTCCTAAAGATGTTGCATCTATGGATTAACGGACAGTGGCATCATCTCTTTGCCACTCTACCAGTTATATCTAAAAGGCACTCTAGTCCAGTGAAGAACGCTGACTATGCCACAGACCACTGGGAGAATGAACAGGGCTGTCTTGGAAAAGGCATAACTGGAGTGCTCCTTAGAAGAAGGGACGGCGAGACTTAGAGCTCATGTACCTTGGACATGTTAACAGAAGGGACGAGTCCTTAGAGAAGGACATCGTCTTTGGTAGAGGGTCACTGACAAAGAGGAAGACTCTCCACGAGATGGACCGACACAGGGGCCGCACCTAGGGTTCCAGCGAGACAAGGGTCGTGAGGCGGGTGCGGGGTTCTGTTCTGCTGCACATCGGGTCGTTGGAAGTCAGAACCCAGCCGACACCACCTCGTCACCACCACCACTGCAGTGCAGTGGTTTATAGCTGAGTCACCCAGTACAGTCACAATGACTTCAACTGTTTCAATGAAATAAAACACCAAGTTCACTGGTCACATTTCAAGTAGCCGCAGGCACCTGGAGACTCGGGGCTGCCCCCAGCAGACAGAGCACCTCCTTTGCTGCAGGAAGTCTGGTTGGGCAGCCCTGGCTTAGAGTGTGGATTCCAGAGCCAAAATCAGCTCCACCTTGGGGCCACCTGGGGGACCATCTGATGGACTACTTGCGGGGCCACCTGGGGGGCCACCTGGGGGACCGTCTTGGGGACCACCTGGCTGGTAGCAGATGTTTTCATCTACTTGTGCCTCAGTGGCCTCAGCTGTAAAATGCGGGAAATCATAAACCTTCCTCTCTGGGTTCTTGGAAGGACTAAGTGAATTCATGTCTGCAAATCTCCTGTTAATGTGACAAAAAATAGGCACAAAGCCAGCTGTGACAGACGGCAGGGAGGTGCTCCGGGTCCAGCCCGCGTCAGTGCTCACTTCCAGAGGAGAGGAAGAAGACACTCACTACTGTGGCCTGACAGTCAGCGTGGCCCCGCACGTCCACGCAACACGGGGCCGGAGTCTGGTAACTTTCCAGGGAAAATTCAGAGAGTTTCCATTCATTCATGTACCAAATATGTACTGAGTGCTATTATGCGCCTGGTACTGTTCCAGGCAGGGAACAAGGACCCTCACCCAACGGGACTTAAACTCTAGGGGACAGCACAGGCAGTACACACAGAGCAGTCACACAGTGTGGTTAAGCTCATACGTACTGTGGGAAGAATCAAGGAGACTAAGGAAAATCTGAAGTTAGCGGAACAGGGTTGGCATATCAAGTGGGGGACAAGGTGGGGTCCACTGAGGTGACCTTTGAGCAATGATGTGAAATGGGTGACCGAGAGCACTGCAGCTGTTAGGAGGCAGACTGTGCCAGGAGATGGTGCCTGAGTCGAGAGCCCAGCAAAGAGGCCACATGGCTGGAGAGCAGCCAGAGAGGAGAGCTCTGAGGGGAGCGTGGAGGCAAAGCCTGGCGGTGGAGGCCTGCGGGCTGTCCTAAGAACTCTGGTGTCCACTCACTGAGATGGGATCTCCAGGACGGTCTTGGGCAGAGAAATGGCGTGATCTAGTTTATGATTTACGCTTGAAGGGCTCATTATGGGTGCTGTACTGAGAACAGACTGCCATGGACGAGGTGGAAGCGGGGATCACAGCTGGGAGAGCGCTGCACCAACCACAGCCACAGACAACTGTCCTTGGGCCACGGTGGTCGTGGAGCTGGTGATAAGCGGTCAGACTCTGGATTTTTTTGTGCTGTGACAGACTGGATGCAGTACATGAGAGAGCAGAGAATCCGCAGATATCTAAAAAAAGTCTGCCACCCTCATTTAGTGCTTTTTTATTTAAACACACACACCTCTGCCCGCCGGGAGCAACAAGCCCAGTGGCAGTGAGCACCCCAGCTGCCTCTACAGTGGTCTCTAATAACGCTACATACGAAGGGACCTGGGCTCCCGGCCGAAGCGGTGGGTTTCAAGGCTGGGACGGGATACGCACCACATGAGCCCAGAACACACCTGTGGCAAGGACACTGTCTGAGAGGAGTGAGGTCATGTCCACAGCATTTCAGTGTCAGGTTGATTACATCCCAACAGCCAAAGACAGACAAATTTAAGATCAATAAATACAGTAACTGCAATCAATGTGTGTAAGATTTATTCAACCTGCAAGCTCTCAATAATACGAACAATAAAATAACAGTAGCAAACAGAAATGTTCACTGGTCATCTTTGGAAGATGCCTAAAACTCACTGTTCTGAAAACTCATGTGCACAGGGAACAAGGAAAGCACCTGTCCTGTTTGCCATGTGGCTGTGCCTCGAAGAGCCAGACAAGTGGGAAGGAGTCTCTCTCCTCACAGAACATTCCAGGTGGTACAGGAAGATGAGGTGACACAGTGACAACCCTGCCATTTCTGCAGCCCATGCACATGAACAGACGTGGGCAGCCACCACTGCCAGCTGCCAGTGGGACACAGACACAGAACCGCCCCGGGGTCTCCAGGGAGCCTCTGGGGGCCTCCAGCTGCTGGCCTCTCAGTTAGCGCTCCTAACCACTGCACCACCGGGGCTCCGTGGCTTACGGGACATTTTAAATTTCCTCATGGCGATACAAAAGACCCTTCAAAACAGTAACAGCCCTCTATCTGAGAAAGCCAACTGACGGGAAAGAAAGTGAAGAGAGCAGCCACTTAACGACACTGTGGGGGCGCCACCGGAGAAACCCTGATGCCCCAGGGCAAGTGAGAGGTTGCTTCCGCATTCTCAGCAGTGCCAGCCACCACTGCGAGGAGGAGCGTCAGCATGCCGGGCACGGTGCCGAGGACACACTGAAGAACAAAAATGGGTCTGCGCCTGCTCTCAGGGACCTTCCAGTCTCGTAGGGAAGCGCAACAGCCAGCAGAGGCTCACACGAGGGGCCGCCTCATTGCCAGCTGTGGCAAGCCCTAAGAAGGAGAGCGCCAGGGAAAGGAGCCCCATGCCAGGGTCTTTGGGAAGGCTTCCCCAGGAAGTGCTGCTGTAACTGAGGTCTGAAGGCGGACAGCAGACGTCACCACGGGCCTTCCGGGCATAGGCTCAGCACGTGCAAAGGCCCAGGCTCTGAGGAGAGCTCTGAGGGGCTGAAAGGCAGCGCACAGGGCTGGACACCAGAGACCAACAGAGGGACGTGGGCAGGACAAGACTGGAGAGGCAGGGCCTCCTTCGAGGGTCGACAGCAAGCCACTGAATAATTTTAAGTAGGAAGAGATCAGGTCAGATTTGTGTTGTAAAAATTTAACTCCGTCTGCTTTGAGGGGAACCCATGAGAAGACCTGAGCACGGCTGAGCGGAACCAGCTGGAAGGTGACTCAGGGGAGAGACGACGGAGGCTGGGTGAGGGTGTGGCCGTGCGGACAGACAGAAGGAAGCGATGGATTCTAGAGGCTTCCAGGATGGAGCACCTACAGGGTGCGGCGGAGGACGGAGTCCGACACCACAGGCGGGATTCTTAAGTGAGCCAGGGCCGATGTCCCGCCACACTCTGCTGTCGTGGAAAGGGCGGAGTCCTGGTGGCGTGGTGGTTAAGTGCTCAGCTGCTAACTGAAAGCTCAGCTGTTGGAGACCACCAGCCGCTCAGAGGCAGGAAGATGCGCTGTCTGACTCCATCAAGAGGACAGCCCCGACAGCCACGGGCCAGCTCCGCCCCACCCGCAGGCCGGCGAGGGTCAGGGCAGACTCCGCAGTAGCGGGCCGGGGCGTGTGTCTGTGGGTGCGCGCGCCTGCCGGTCCGCAAGGCGTGGAGACGACAGGGCTTTAAGATCTGGTAGGAGAGCCAGGGAAGAGGAGGATAAAGGAACTCTGCTCAGTGGCGGGGTCACCCTCAGACGTTTCATCGCCTCTGGAACTGCGCTGAGCCTGGCACAGACCACACATTTGCGGGGCCCCAGCCAGAGGCCTAAGGGCTGTCACAGGTAACACTGAGGTGGCATGCGCTTGGGGCTGTGAGGAGGGCCAGCTCAGATGGCTGCTCCTGAAGAAGAGACACAGAAGCTTTAAACTCCTTGTAACACGTCCCAAATCCATGAAGAAAACACAGCGTGCCTGAGGTGATACTGGAAACAAGCTATTTCCCATATTCCCATTAAGTGCCGACCCAGCTCACTGCGTGGACACATTTCTGAATCAAAGTGCAGCTTGCTCTTGCCCAGCAGATGATGTCCACACCTGCCACAAGTCACACCTAAAGATCTGACATTTTAAATATTCATTAGCAGTAGATTCTGTCACCCAAACTTTTTTTTAAAGAATGAAGCAAATTCCTATTTTGGTAGGAAACTGGAAAACGAGAAACGTACCGTTAGCACCTAAATGAATAGAAGATGCCCAGGAACCCCTTGTAAGTGGCTGCCATGTGACACAGCGCAGGGATGTGGAATGATTCTTGCTCTCACGCAGCGGATGTGGACCCCCACGCCATCTGGGCCCTGAGAACGGGCCGGTAGGCACCAGTTCAAGATCCCAAAGCAGAAGACTCCATCCTCAGCAACTCACAGGCCACAGCTTGTAACATCAGACGGAAAAAGGCTTCTTCTTTCCCACTGTGAACGCTGTTGGGGGTTGGGGGGGCCAGGAGAGTGGAACAGTGGGCCCACAGACAAGGGGGCTTCTGGTCTTCGCTCTGTAGACTTCTCTGTTACTTATGTTTTTAAAAATCAATGTAACTTTTTTAAAGAAAGGAGAACTTTCTTCTTTTCCCTAAATATACCATGATCTATATCAATTTCCATGTTGATATTCCTGGGAAGACAGAAAGTGACTTGTTTCCATGTTCTTCCAAGGAAATACACTCAAACCCAACGGTCCTGCCTCTTCCTTTGCCATACTTGGCCAGAGTAGTGGTGAGCCACAGGCCACTGTAGTTTCAGGAGGACTAGAGGTCACACTGCAGGAAGCCTCAAGGTCCTGCTACTGCCCAGAAGGCAGGGGCTCACTTGAAAGACAATCCCCCTTCTAAGGCCAGACAGTAACCATTGTGGGAGGAGGTGGTAAGGGGCAGGAGACAACCCGTGGGGGTGGGGGCAGCCTGAAGATCCAGAAGGAGACTTGACAGCTTGAGTTTGCAGGTAACGGTGCCCAGGTTTTCCCAGCCTGTGAAGGAAAAAAAGTGGACAGGCAGGCATTTGATGACCTTTAACGGTGCCGACTGAACTGTACAACAGAGTGTTCTAAATAGCAAACGAGAGAGAAACGACATCTCGCTAAACTCACCATGAGGAAATAGTTTAAGACCATCGATTTGTGGGCTGGGTACTGAAGATGTCAAGGGACAATCCCAGAGGAGACAGTGAATAAGATGAAAAGAATAATGTTGGTGACATATTGATTAAGCCTCAGGGGCTAGGTATCTTCTGTCTGTCCCCCTAGCCCACCCCTCCCCTGCTGCAGCCCTGTGGCCCACAAGGGGCTTTAGTGTGTTGCAGCTTCCTGGCCCTCTGGTTTCTGTTTGGGGACCACAAGAGAGCAAGGTCTGGTAGCTCCAGCTTGAAGGAGGGGCTGGAGGCAGTGTCTCCAACACAAAGCACTCATCAAGTGCACAGCTCTCAGTGCAGGTGGAAGACGCTGGCTTCAGCCGTGCCTGGATCCTCCGTCATCTGACTGATGTCTTCACATTGGCGTTTTTCTCAGCTGGGATCTAATCACTGCTCCAGACAGAGGGATGAAGTTGTCTTAAAACTGGTTGCCAGTATTTGATTTGTCTGCTAATTACAGGATTATTTTGCTTTCCAGGGTACACCGTAGCCTGATTGTCTGGGATGTCAGTGGGTGGGCAGTTAGGGAACTGTCATTGTTTAGCAGTACTAAAAGAAGCTGCTTAAATCCTCTCAGGGCTCACCTTCCCCACTTCAGAATGTAAACATCACCTGGATCCACCTATCTGTCCCACAACCTGACCCACACTAGGACCTCTGAGCAGTCACCAAACGTGTGGAACACCCACCCCGTGCCTGATCCATCCGGGGGTCTCCACTCCAGGCCCGACCCTGTTTCTCCCGCCAATCTCAGCGCTGTGATCTGATAACGGCAAGCCACAGCTGCCCCCAGAGCCCCTCTGAAGTGCAGAAACAGCGAGCATAGACCCGGCTCTGTCTGGTCACGGTCCTCGCCCCCGTTCTGGATCACACTTTGTCTTTGCTGCAAATAGTAAAGCTTTTCTGCTGCATTTTCATTGATAATTGTGTGGTTCTGGGGTCTGATGACACCCCTAGACTTAGATTCTAGAAGGCTGCTGCCACTGTGGACTTGGTTAGAGGAAACACATTTTACCACGGCGGGTTTTCATTATAAGCTAGCACAAAAAGCCAAGGCCATGAGAGGAGTGCCACCCTGAACACCACTCCTTCTGAAAGCTCGTGGTGACAGCTGGTGGCTGTGGAGATAGCTGCTGGAAACCAGAGGCAGCGACAGCCTTGCTACTCCACACTGAGGGGAACAGAAGACGCACAGTGCTTTCTTCATTCTGCCCCCTCCAACCGTCACCTGTGATGTGGTGCAGTCCCCCATCAGACTGGGAGGTCCTGGAGGTCAGAATCAGGTTCTAATCCCTGTTTCCGTCCACACCACCTGGCACAATTCCCGGAACACGGAACACACACACACACTGTCATCAAGTAAATTCCAACTCCTAGTGACCCTGCAGGACAGAGCACAACTGCTCCACAGAGTTTCCAAGCAGTGCCTGGTAGATATGAACTGGCGACCTTGTGGTTAGCGGACACAGCACTGAACCACTGTGCCACCAGGGTTTATCAGAACACAGTAGAAGTTGAACAAGAATTGGTTGGGCTAATCAATAGTACTCAGGGAGAGAACCCAGAGAGTGGAAAGGGATCTCCTCACTCACAACAAGTCAGTCAGTGAAGTTGCTTTGGCCGCCAGTAGCAACAGAGGAACAGTCGGTGTCTGTCTGTGAAATGCGAAGATTTCAAAGGAACGGAGAAACTAGACTCACGGAAAAGCAGTGGAGTCCTCCAGCTAACACTGTCTCAGACATTTAAGTCAGAATTGGGCCACCTGAGCAATCAATTACGAACGCTGAGCCTGTGAATAAGACGTAATATTCTCCTAAGATTCACAGCCCAGTTAATCTGGTCCTTATCTAACGACATGTGGAATGACGATTGTGCAGCCCTGTGACCGAGCACCACCAGCGTGCCATCCGCTTCAGTGACTCTGCAGGCTTCCCTTGTCTTCCCTCAGACCAGGCACTGGAGCCACTCTGCCGTCCTCAATTCCGGCTCACAGTGACCCCTGTGGGACGGCGTAGAACGGCCCCACGGAGGTCTCAAGGAGTGGTTGGCAGATTCGACCTAATGGCTTTTATTTAGCAGCCAAACACTTCACCACCTACCACCAAGGCCTCAATTGTCCAAGACAACAAAGTAGTGCAAACAGTAACTGTGCCGGCTCCTAGTGGAGTCTTTCCAGTGGTCTGAGCTTTATGAATGAGGTGCGTTTCCTAATGAGATTAATCTGATGCTTTTCTTAAACACTGTAACCTTGAGTCCACCCCACAAAATACTGCTGCGATTAAAGCAGTGCACACAACAAAGGTTATCCTAGTTTATTAGACACCAAACAGCATTCACAAAAGAGAATTACCCAGGAAAAAAATGTGCTTGTGTAGGGAAGAAAGGATTTCTGCTTTTAATTATGAAGGATTCGGTGGTAAACACGAACCACAACCTTCCTCACACATGGTTTGCGAGGTCAAAGACAGGAGAAAAGTGTCTTACTGGTACCAGAGGACAGTATGTGAATTTTAATATTATACAATGGGAAATCCTCTTTCAGGCATCTAAGAAAACTGTATTAAAACACACCAACTGAGGCTTGGGGTTGGAAAAACACCAAAACAATAAAAAGAAGGTTAAATAAAAAACACAAAAAACAGTACCCTAACTGAAGATAATAATCTATCAACATCTCGATATATATTCTACCAGCTTTATCCTTTATAAATATAGTTGTCAGAGATGTTACAATTTCTGTAAATATACACTGTAAATAAGATGCTGCATTTTGCTTTGTTACCTAGTTAACATCAGACAGACTTTTAAAGAACAGTCATTTAGGAATTGTCTCAGATACATGAGAAACAATGCTTCTACAGAGATAATTCAACGGGCAGTGGAGATGTGATAAAGAACCCCACATCTTTCTCATCTCAATGAGCAGAAAAGAACATATTCTCATTTAGAATGAGGGGGAATGAGCAAGCCGATCTTGGCCTCTAAATTTATCTCCTAGTCAAAAAAATGTAGTCCCCTCTAGCGACAGCATGGGGTGGGGGTGCAAATCAAACAAAGGCCACCTCTCTAACATCGTGGTGGGGTCATCTCTTCACACTTCCCGAGCTCATCTGTTTACCAGCTCCATGCTTCAGCCCTAAAATGGATCTCCCCGAAGTGACTGACAGAATTTTGGCCGAGTGACTGGGATCTACACACCCTTCTGGTTGCACATGGACATATGCTCTAAGGAGAATTGGTTCAAAATAGACGAGTGGGTTTCTGCAGGATAAAAGAGAGTCCCTTGTGAATGACTTCATCGCCAGTGCCCCCGGTCTGCGTGTGCAGGAGAGGTCTCTGCTTCACCTCTGGGGGTGGCAGCAGGCTGCCTTCCGGTTTCTGACCCTAATGAACTGCTGCAGATTTGTTTTCAGTAGTCTAGAGAGCCATGCGATGCTGAGGATGGTGAGGATGCTGAGGATGTTCAGGATGCTGAAGACACTGAGGACGCTGAGGATGCTGAGGAGGCCAAGGAGGCTGAGGACGCTGAGTATGATGAGGATGCTGAGGAGGCTGAAGATGCCAAGGACACTGAAGATGCTGAGGATGCTGAGGAGGCTGAGGACACTGAGTATGCCGAGGATGCTGAGGAGGCACCCTGTATTCTACAACCACCTTTCACAAGCCATGCTCTCAGCACTGTGGGCAATTTCCACAGGAGAACGTTCTATTTAAAAAACTAGCACCCCAGCACAATAAAAAAATCATTTATGAAGATGCAAGAGACATGGAAAGCTCTCAGTTATGTTTACACAAGCACAACATTGGGCCTTCCTTCCCTCCCTCCCAGGAGGCAGGGAGGAGAGCACTCGGCGGTGAGAAACACAGTTCCTACCACTACACGAATCCACCCTAGAGGTGGGAAAGTCCAAACTCCCCAAAGGGGACGCGCACACATACCACCTGGGCGCAGGCTGTGCTGCGGGGTCAGACAGGCACAGCGCCACACAGGAGGGACAGGCCAGGAAAACCACCTCTGCGCACCCCTACTTTCTAATCTCAAACACGGACACTCTCGCAGGGGGCACGCTTAAAAATGGACTGCCTTTAAAACAAGAAGTATTTAAAGGGAACATTAAAAATTTTTTTAGACTTTTCTTAAGCCTAAAAACAAGCAAACCACTCTCAACTGACAAAATGTTCCTAGGCCACACAATAATTGCCCTCACCTTTAATTTATAGGCAGAAAGATTCACAGTCCTTTAAGTCCCTTAAATTTAAAAACTGAAATGACAACATAAAATTTATAATGGTGACAATTTTCCAATTAAATCCCAAAATAAAAAAAAAAAAAAAATCTGACATATAAAAAACAGTTAACTCCCGAGTTGTGACATATATTCAAAAGAATGTTCCAGATGAAAAAACGGTGTCTCTCATGATTGTGTTAACTGCTTGGCTAAGTTTTGATCTTTGGAATGAGGGAGAAGTTAGCGTGATTACTGCAACAGTAAAATCAACTCTGAAAATAACAGGATTGCTCTGAGGAGTCATGGCATCCTGGGTACTGTCCCCAGTGCACTCCCAGTCCCCAGTAGCGTCCACCACATCTAGTAGCCAACACGTATTTGCTGGATGAATAAATATAGAAAGGGGAGTGTATGGTGCATTTTCAAAACTGTGTCAACTATATGCATACTGTTCATCAGGTACATATAGTCTTTATTTTAAATTTGAGGATTAAGATTTTAAATGGAATTTCACTACCACAATTAAAGGCATTATTGTCTACACTTCTGTACATCAGGAAAAGAAATGCCACTAGTAAAGAGTCCACTAATTTGTCTCGGTCGCCTGGTACTGCTGTCAGAGACACCACAGTGGACGGCGTCTCAGTCACCTAGTGCTGCTGTCACAGAGACGCCACAGTGGATGGTGTCTCAGTCATCTGCTCCTGCTGCAACAGAGACACCACAGTGGACGGTGTCTCAGTCACCTGCTGCTGCTGTAACAGACACACCACAGTGGATGGTGTCTTAGTCATCTAGAGCTACTGTAACAGAGACACCACAGTGGATAGCTTCAACAAAGAGAAATTTATTCTCTAGAGTTTAAGAGGCTAGAAGTCTGAATTGAGGGTGCCAGCTTCAAGGGAAGGCTTTCTCTATAGACTCTGGAGGGAGGTCCTTGCCACCAGTCTTCCTCTGGTCTACCAGTGTCTAAACCCAGGGATCCTAGGTCTGAAGGATTAGCTCTGTTCCCAGCTCTGCTCCCTGTTTCTGCTCCCTTCTCTTTTCTATCTCAAAAAGAAACTGACTCAATATACAACATAACCTAGACAGGTCCTGACCTGACGTGGTGACCGCTGTAATCCTGCCTCGTTCCTAACAGAGACAGGCTTTATGCTAGGAGGAACGTCACACCAGGTCACAAGACAGAGGACAGTCACACAACACTGGCATTCACGACCTATCCAAGTGACTCCCATTTTGGGGGGATGCACTTTAATCCATAACCCTGGCTGCGGAGCCAGAATGGACCATCGAAGACGCGCCTGTGACCCTAACAGCGGCCCTCCTGCCACCTGGGCACACAGGACGAGTGGGGCACCCAGGCAGTGGACAGGGTGCACCGGTGATCACAGGGTTTGTGTCACTCCGTCCCCACACTCTGCCTTTAGGTGTCGATTACTGTGCCTCATGGCCGACGAGGGAACCAAACACAGAGGTTGTGAGGTTCACGGGGGGCTGTTGCCCAGCATACTCTGGAATGGGATGCCAGTCCCAGTAGTTGGGTTTCAAGATCACACAAACCTCTGTGCTGTCTGTCTGTCTCAGAGGAACCTACCTCCCTGGGCCTCCACTTGCAAAATGCAGGCAGCTGACTCAGCAAGTGTTCAGGTTGAAACCCACTGCCCCAAAAAACCTTGTTGCTGTGGAGTCGATTCTGACTCAGCAACCCTGTGGGACAGTGGAAAAACGCCCCACAGGGTTTTCAAGGCGCAGCTGGTGGATCTGAACTGCTGACCTTTTGGTTAGCAGCTATAGCTCTTGACCACTGCATTCAAGGCCCTCCAAAATTCAGATCTTATTTTAAAAAGTCCTAACGGTTTCAGAGCCGCTGCACCCATCTCCTCGGTACTGTCAGCCCAGTCACTGCTGGGAAAGACGTGGCAGTAACTGAGGAAAGAGGAAAAGTCTTCACGCCATGCTAGGCACGGTGGCCACACCCCTGAGACACGCCAGTGCACCTCCACGACTGCTCAGTGGCTGTAGCACATCGCCCAATGGGCTCTGCCAGACCAGGGAACACCAGGGTTGGCTGACTGTTTGATTGGAAGCTATCTAAACTTTTGTCAAAGACTACTTTCTAATTATTTTAGGTTTCCCAACCAGCCCTGGTGATGCAGCAGTGAAGAGCTTGGCTGCCAACCAAAAGGTCAGCAGTTCAAATCTATCAACCGCCCCTTGGAAACCCCATGGGGAAGTTCTGTGGTGTCTTACTACAAAGTCACTACCAGTCAAAATCAACTCAAAGGCAACGGGTCTCCTTTTTTTTTATAGTCTTGAATACTATTTTGTTAAGGACATAAACAGATATTAGGCAGTCGGTGTGAACCAGAAACCTTGGCTGCTCAGTGGTTAGCTCTACATCTGTTCACCGAAAGGTCAGCAGTCTGAGCCCACCAGCCACTCCTTGGACACATCGCGGGGCAGTGCTGCTCTGCCCTGCAGGATCACTGCAAGTCGGAATTGACTCAGTGACAACAGGTGCAGGTGTGAAGCAGACAGCTCACTTGACTGGGTGACTAAAACGATCCCCTTATGAGTACTTACAGTTGAATTATGGTTGTGGTTTACCTTCAGTGTGTTACTTTAAAACTGAATACATCACCTACCGCCTGCAATCACAACACAACCATTGCTTGCTGAGAACATGCACGGTCGCAAGTTTAAAAGCTTGAAAAACTGAGTGGCAGTAATTGTCACGCTTTCCTAATAACAACAAAACACATTTGCTTAAGATTTTCATATTTTATACACTGAAAACAGCTTTATGGGTTCATAAAATAATAAATACTGTGCTTTTCTCCAGACATGAACATATCCTTGTGCTAAAGGCTACAGCATGAAATTTATTTGGAGATTTTGCATTTGCTACTTTAAGAAATAATTAAATATTTTCAGTTCTGAAAACTGCACATAATTACATTTAACAGTGGTTAATTTTTAAAACTGACAGAATAGTTTTTTTTGAAATACATTTGACTTTGGTGATGTCAGATAGCTAACCCACACTTGTACTAAATCAAGGTGTAATTCGCAGTGATTTGTTTCTGTTGCAATCAATGGCTGGACAATTAATGGCTGCCTAAAAGGAAACCCTAGTGGTACAAGGTTAAGGGCTACGTCTGCCAACCCGAAAGTCCTCAGCTCAAATCCACCAGGTGCTTGCTGGACACTATGAGTCGGAATACAGCAGTACCTCTGTTTTTTTGGAAGAGGAAAAAAACACAACTTTATTGGTTCTGAGGGCAAGTAAGATTTTGCAGTGATACAGTGTATCACTGAGACCCCAGAAGGAAACAGCTTTCAGTGAAGGGACAACTTACAGAGGTATGGGCGGGGTTACGGGAAAGGGCACCAGACTCTGAGAAGCCCGAGGCAGATAAACCTCTCACACCCACGTCCAAGACTGAAGGAAAGAGTCACCGACTGAGAACTGGAGCCTAGGAGAGGACGCAGCCCTGGGCAGGAGCTGCGCCCTAGGACAGGGGTGTCCCAAACAGAGACGGAAGCGGGGAGGCAGCAGGAAGAATCGTCGTTCGCCCCTTTCCCCTCTTACTTCTTGCTGGTACCTTCCACTGGCCACACCCACCCAGACGCCAGGTGGCAGGGGCCAGCTTCTAGGACCAGAACTGGGAAGAGGCAAGCAGAGAATGACTCTGTGGCTGGGGGAGCACCCGTTAAAAACCCCACACCCTAGGGTCCATTCTGACTCACAGTGAGCCTAGGGGACAGAGCAGAACCCCCCTCTAGGGTTCCCAGGGCTGTCACCCTCATGGAAGAACACTTCTGTGTCTTTCTCACTCACAGCACCTGGGGTCCACAAGGCCAACCTTTCTGTTAGCAGTCGAGCCCCCTAACCACTGGACCACCCGGCTCCCTGCTTGCCCATCAGGGAGCTGGCACTGTGCTCTACTGTCACTGATGTCAGCTGCAGGAACTGAGCACGATCCCCTGACTAGCTTCTGAGATGTGTACTAGGAAATACCATTTGGAGATTTTTCCATTTAAAGAATTTTTAAAAGACACAAAAGTTCCTTCTCTTCTGTGTTTTTTCCCTTCAAGTTCTATTTAAATTATTTGATTTCCCTCCTACTAACACAGAAGTCTGCAGTTCCATTAACAAGCCCTCTGCTGAACAGACTTTTCTCTGAGATCCTTCCTGAGGGCTCTCTGAGCTGTGGGAAGTCTTGACACAATTGCTAATCCACACGAGATCCAGGAAATTTTCCTAAAATCCTCATCAGAGTTGGTGGTACCTTTCCTATGTTAATACTTATCCCAAGATAATGGCAACACTTACTATTTGTTTGATAAACAGTAAACGCACCTGAAGCACACACCTGAAAAATGTATGACTGTTCTCTAATCTGTTAGTTTTACATCTGTGTAATTTTTGCGTGTCTGTTTATAGGATAAATGTAAACAGATACAAAGAATCATCAAAACTACGACTTTCAAGAAATCTTAAATTTCTGTCAACAAATCGTATTCCTGTAAAAAGCTGAACTGGCCACAGCTGTGTGAGAGCTACATTTACAACAAGGACAGGAAGAAAGGGCAGCTGCTGAGGCTGTCGACGCCCGGACGACGCCCCAGGGGTTTCCTCTCTGTTGGGAGGTTCAGAGTCAAGGGTGCAGGGACTTCACAGTTCCCCGACCTAACACTGTCTTGAGTGCTTCTGTTCTGTCTCCTAGGTAGCTAAGTAGTGCCTGGAGTCTGGAAAGCAAGCCAGCAGCCAGCAGCCAGCCAGCCACCCACCTAAGGTGTAACAACTGGTCTCCATCTGCCTGGGGCAGCAGAGGGAGAAGGGCGGCCAGGAACAGGAGGAAAACCGCGTGAAGCAGCTAACTGCCCCCCCCCCCCCCGAACAACTGCTTCCTCTGCCCCGAGACCAGCCGGATGGTGCCTGGTGACCATCACTGAATGTTTTGATCAAAGAGTCTACAGAAAAGATCATTAAAAATTCTTATGGAATCCAGACTTTCCAGAGCTCCAAGAGCTGGATGAGCCTGGGAAACTACAGCCCTGAGACGATCTCTAAACCTTCAACCAACAGTATCCCCCGAAGTCTTCTGAAAACCAAACAGCAGTTTAGCTTAACTAGTCAAGAATGTCTGCCTTGAGCCTTGTGCTCTTTTAAGAACTGTCTGCTTGGGATCAAAGCGGTAACAGCAACGGGAAACATCCGCCAGGAGCCTCGGGGGCGGTCAGTTCACGTTAACGAGGGACATTTGGAAAAGGAGGCGGAAGCCGTTACACAACTTCAAGATGCAGCCCTGTATTTAGAAACTGTTAAACGGGTGTGTGCTCTGCTGTGTGCAGGATTCCCCACAAGAACAAAAGTGATTTTTTTTTTCTTTTAAAAGACAGAAACTTTCTTAGTGAAACTGGGAGAACTTTAAATGGAGGTCCTTTAGGTACACAGAAACCCTGGTGGCATAGTGGTTAAGTGCTATGGCTGCTCACCAAAAGGTTGGCCGTTCATACCCTCCAGGCACCCCTTGGAAACTCTGTGGGGCAGTTCTGCTCTGTCCTATAGGGTCTCTGTCAGTTGGAAGAGACTCCACGGCAGTGAGTGTTGTTTGGTTTTAGGCTCACATCTCTGGTTGCTGCTAAACTAACTACTGGGCAGCAGGATTCATCTGGAGTCACCTCTGCAGGTGCTAGGCGTCCCAGACAGCATCTCTACGGCACAGTGCAGGCTCTCACTCCACCACGGGGCCCGGCAGGCTCTCACTCCAGGTTTGCTGAACAGGCCAAAGCTTCATTTGCTTCTTTAACCAACTACCCCAAACAGCACACAGATAATTACTTCTTGGAAAACTTCCAGCTAGTGTTGGATGTTACCTGTGTGGTTTTTCTCTCAAGAGCAACTCCATCTGATTACGTCATTTTTGGTTTTGTTTTCCCTTTGACCTTAACGTCACCAACTTGAGTACGAGCTTCTTACAGGATTCTTACTGGTACATAGCACAGCAGATTCAAGGAATAGTCTCTAAAATGGTGCCAGGGTCTTTTAATTTAGAGACATATAGGCTCTCCTTCTGAACAGACACTAAGAAAGTGCATGACTTGTTACGGATATAAGAGGAGAAGACATTTTAAAAATACATGCTATTTTTTTTAAGATAAAAGTTTTTTTTTAAGAATCTAAATATTACCACAGATCTGGCCTTCACTAAAATGGAATTCCGTATTTTCTTGCTTTCAATGAAAGTGTCCATCCAAAAAGTTAATTTTGTAATTTAACTTTTTAAACTTACATAGCAAAAGATTTTGCATTTATATCTCACTAGGCAAAAACAAAAAACACACAAACAAAAAACAGAATAGGAGGGAGTTTGGGGAAACTTAAACTACTGCGCCATAGCTCACACAACAGACTCAGCCCCACATCGTAGAATTCAGATCCAAGTAAGGGATCTGAAATCACTCTGAGGCTCTACAATCCTAAATTTAACGTTCTTCTGGATAAAGCAGTCTTTCTCTTCTGCCTTACGGGCAAATAAACTAACCACTAGGAAACAGGGTTGTCTGGGCCTTGGAACCGAAACCGATGAAATCCTGTTGGATGTGTATAAACACTGGAGAATCCATTTGGATTCAATCAAAGGGCAAATTTGTTTCACATCTTGGGACAAAATACCCCCTCCTGAAAATGCTCTCTCATTCAACAAGAGAGGGTGGTGATGGTTTATTTTTTTCGGGGAATGTTTGGGTTGGGGGTTGCCATGAATATACCAAGACAGCTGTTACATTCACTTCACAAAATGCACCATGGTGAGAAATTTGGAACACAGTGACAGGAAGTACGCCTCTGACTTCACCAAAACATGAAGCTTCATTTAGAACAGTGCCTAGAGGACGTAACAGCAGCAGTATGAACTCATTATTTGTGACCTTTCATTTCCCCAAATCTCTACACACATCGCTCTAAAAGCTTTAGACAGACAGTTTTAAAATATTTTACTGGTATTTTGGTATCTGAGAAAGCCTTACAAGCAAAACTCAATAGTATTATGTTTTAGAAATGACCTAACTCAATCCTTTCATTTTTCAGATGGTCTCTCTCAAGTTTCCACTATCTTCATTAATCAATAAGTAATCAGAAATTTTAGGCACCTGTCCACAGAGAAATGGAATTTCCACCTTCCTACGAACCTGAAAAACGAAGAGAAAATGCCACATGAATGCTGTCCAAGGAATCCGTTCGGATGGAATTATTGCAACAACTGCTCAGCTGTTTCCACCACATCCCTGTGGTTGACAGCATCTGCCTTTATTTGGCGTGTTTAGCTGAGGCTTTGATGGCACAAATGCACCCTAACAAACAGGCATCTCTTCTCAGTCTGCAGCGGCAGGAATCGTCGTCACTCGTTCTGCGTGGCAAGTATTCCAGCTCCCTCTCGGTGAGGCAGATATGCTGGAACCGTCAGACCAGCATCCTTGCCGATGCTCCCAGATTCCTTTGGTGAACCACCACTCCCCATGTCCAGGGGAGAGCTCCGGAACCCAGGCTTAGCCATCAGAACACAGAGTGCCTCGTCAACACAGTTGTCCGTTCAGAGAGGGCAGACAGCTCCAACGGCCTCTCTAATAGCAGCCCCAGAAATCCTGCTGCAAATGCTGAAGAACAGGTGTCTTCTTTGTCCCGATGGGGCTAAGCCGGGAGCAGCGTCTCAGGGGCTCCCATATGGGAACAGTCTGGTTTGAGAAAGTAGACCAACCTGGAACACAGGTCCTGGTACGCCACCGATGGGATCAGCCACGCCTGAACCTACAAGGCTTCAACTGCAGGTTTTTTCTATCAACCAAATAAAGTCATTTTTACTTCAGCCTGAAGTGGCTTGTCCCTTGCAGCTAAAAGAATTCTGACTTTAACAATGTGGCAACACTAAAAATAACCACGTGTGGGGCTTTTCTGTTACTAATGGATCTTTCTCTACGTGTCCCCTAACTCACTGAAGGCTCACAATTAAGAAGGAGACAGCTACAGAAACAGATCAGTTCACTGTTTTTAAACATGCTAGGTCGCAGGCCCTTTGTTCAAGAGTGAACAAAGACCCCTGTGATCATGTAGCTTCCATTCTACGGGGATACAGGGGGCCATAAGTAAAACAAAGGGGCCAACGCCAGCTCTGTGAAGAGGAAACACGCACTTCCGGGGAAGCAAGCAGAGACAAGATCGGGAGTGCCAGGAGACAAGTCCATCCGAAACACTGCGGCTGGGGGGACCTTCCTGAGGGGGGTGGAAAGTGGAGGCCACTACCCCAGGATACTCAGTAACCAGTCACGGAGAAAATAAATAAAAACAGTAGGGCCAGAAGGGGGTCCTGAGTGACACACCAGAAGGCTCTCGCTATGGCCCCACATGGTCAGTGACAGTGAGACTGAAACGTGCAGCTGGATGAGGCGGGTTGAGGCAACCGGACAGACAGACGGAAAGAAGCTGGGCGTGAAGCCCCTGGAGTGGCCCACTTAAGCGGGCACAGCTGTCATCATCGCTATGGGGGAAGCAGGAAGGAGAGTCTGCGAAGGAGCGCGGGGACAAGGCAGGGGCCAGTTCAACCCGCCTGCTGGACACAGAAGGGAGGAGGTCCCCAGAGGCTGAGACTGGAAGGACAGAGCGGACACTCACTGGCACACAGACCACAGTTCAGGGTGGTGGCCGAGCGCCTCCCCACGACCAGAGGAGGGGCTGGTGGCCAGCTCCCTCTCAGTGACGCATTCTGCTGTGAGCTCCCGAGCACAGACCCCATCTCAAGCTCTCGCTGGCCACCCAGTGAACCTCTCCGTCAGTAGGCGACTGAGTGGAGGCCAAGAGGCTGCAGAACGGGTGGGTGGTCCTACTGGGTGTCTCCTCCAGGAAACCCCCCATGTTAGGGCCACCAGTCTCGGCCTTTACCCTGACCCGGGCTCCTACGCTGTATCACATCTTAAAGTCCTTCACACTCTGATATTTTGCACAGTCACTGGACAGTGCTTTCTGAGGATATCCTAAAGAGATCTCAGCTGAAGACATACTTTGGGGTCATTTTAATTTAAAGCAAAATTACCCAAACTAAACCAAACCCGCTGCCCATCCAGTCCACTGTAGAGGACATGGTCGAGTTGCCCCTGAGGTTTTCCAGGACTGGCATCTTTCGGGAGGCCCTCGGGCCGGCTTTCTTTCACGGAGCCCCTGGTGGGTTCGAGCTGCTCATCCTTCCATGAGCAGCCCAGCGCCTAATGACTGCGCCGTCAGGCTTCCTTCAAAGCATACTCTCTGCCTCTTCCCCTTTCCCCCACCCCCGGCCTCACAACGAAGGTGGGGTCGCACGTGGGCGGCTTTATCCACTCTGGTCTCCGGGACAAAGGCGGGAGGCTCGGTCGGCAGTCGGCGATTGCAGCCGGTTTCCTAGCAGGCGGCAGAGCCCGCCGGTGGCGGAGGGAGGGGGCGCACGCCCCAGGACGCGGCACGCGGCTTGGGCAGGTCGCCCCGCGCCCCCGGCAGGCAGCGCCCCGCCCCGTCCTTCCAGGGTCCCAAGCCCCTGCTGGGATCCTCGGCCGGTTCCCTTCCCGCACCCGGCTGGGCCTCGCCTGCTCGTCCCCTCCCACCCCGGCTCGCAGGGAAGCTGCATTTCACGTCCACGTTTGTGACCACGTGTGCGTTTGTGCAGCTGCAATGTTAGCGCCAGACGAGGAGATTCATTTCGGGTCAAAATTCCTCTTCCGTCCACCGAGTCCATCTGACTCAGCAGCAGAGAACTGCCTAGGGCGCTTCCTGGCGGACTCCAGCTGCCGACCTTCTCCGTTAGTGGCTGCAGCTCCTAACCACCGCGCCGCCAGAGCTGCCACCCTTGGGACACTGTCCATAAATCACAGGACCTGTGTCTACACACAAGACAACGGTACACGCGGGTATCGAGCGCCCCTATGATGCACCATAAAAGAAGAGAAAACGTGGCAGCAGGTCCCTCCACTCACAGAGGGCGGGGAGGAACTGCCCCATAGGCTCTCCAGGGGGCGGCTGGTGGATTCCAGCTGCGCACCTGTTTGGTTAGCAGACAGTGTCTTACCCACCGCACCACCAGGGTTCCTTAGGTGTACAGTACATGAAAGGTACAGACACAAAAAGGAGATTGTAAGTGCCAAAGAAGAAAAGGCTGTAGGGTACAGGGCTCTGTAGGAGATGCCACCGCACTTGGGACAGCTTGGTGCCTTTGGAAGCACAGGAAGGCGGCCTCCTCCGGTGCCACTGTGGAACCCCTGGCACGTGGCCAGATGCCTGTGCCCGTCCAATGGTCCACCCTGCAACACGTGTGCGCATCCAGTGGTCTACTAGGTGACACGAGTGGATGTCCAATGGTTTATTCTGTGACAAGGGCGCGTGCGCAACGGTCTATCCTGTGACAGCGGTGCGTGTACAACGGTCTATCTTGAATCAATGAAGACAGAACGCGCGAGGCAGAGGCCCGCGAGCGCTGGGAGGCCGAGCCTCGTCCACGTGGCCGCGGGCAGGCCAGGGGGTCACGGAGACCCTCGGCTCTCGGGGTCTACCCGGAGGCACAGCCCTCTAGGCCCAGCCAAGCCGCGCTCCCCGCAGCGCCCCGTGGGACTCCCACCCCCAGCCCCCCACCCCTGCTTCCCTCCCCACCCCCACCCTGCCCCGAGGCTCCGCCCCCGCCCGCGCCCCCGCCCACGAACGCGCCCGGCCGCCCGGCTGCCCCTCGTCCCCCCGCCCGCTGGGGGGCGCTCGCCTCCCATCCCGGGCACCCGCAGCGGGCGCCTCAGGACGCCGCGACTCCACTCCCGACCCGGGCGCGCCGCCTCCTACCTGAGGGCCAGAGGGGGGCGGGGGCTCGAGGAGGGCTGCGGGGGCCGCCCGGGGCGGCGGCGGGAGGCGGGAGGCCGCAGAGCGAGCGGCCGCGGCGGACGGTCCGGGCGCGGGCGCGCGCCTGCCGTCCCCGCCCTCGCGGCCGCCGCCAACTCCCGGCCGGAGCCCAGCCCCGCTGCCGCGCGCCGCCCGCCTCGCCGCGCCTAATAACATCGGCGCCCGGGGTCAGGTGGCCGCGCGCGGACCGCGCCGCCATTGGCCCGGCGGGGAGCGCGGCGCCTCGGGATTGGCCGGGGGGCGGGGCCACGGGGCGGCGGGGGCGGGGCGATGGCGGGGCGGGGCGATGGCGGGGCGGGGCCGGCGCGGGGCGGGGCGGCGCCGGGGCGGGGCGGCGCCGGGGCGGGGCCAGCGCGGTCCGCGCCTTTGTGCCCGGCGCGCGCTCTCCGGCGGCTCCGGCTGCAGCGCCGGCTGCATCAATAATTCAGAGCGGCGGCGGCGGCGGCGGCGGGTGCGGACGGGCGGCGGCGGCGGCGGGGACCGGGCGCGGCGGCTATGCCTCCGAGTGCAGCTGGGCAACCGCGGCTCCCCTGAGGCCCAGCGGGCTCGGGCGCGTCGCCCCAGGACGCTCGCTGTGGGAGAGCCGGGAAGCGCAGTGGTGTCCGCAGCGGCCTCGCCGAGCCGCACCCGCAGCTGAGGAGAGGGGGCTTCGCGGCGGGCCGGGGTGGGGGGGCAGCTGGCGCGGGCAGCCCTGGGGGTGGGGGGCGGGGTGGGCGCCGGCGCCGCGATGCTGGGCGTCGTGGAGCTGCTGCTGCTGGGGGCGGCGTGGCTGGCGGGCCCGGCCCGCGGGCAGAACGAGACGGAGCCCATCGTCCTGGAGGGCAAGTGCCTGGTGGTGTGCGACTCCAACCCCACGTCCGACCCCACTGGCACGGCGCTTGGCATCTCCGTGCGCTCCGGCAGCGCCAAGGTGGCGTTCTCGGCCATCAGGAGCACCAACCACGAGCCGTCCGAGATGAGTAATCGCACCATGATCATCTACTTCGACCAGGTGAGCGCCCCTCCTGCCGACCCCCGCGCAGGCTGGAGGTGGAGGCTGCTGCCTACTGCCCACCGTCCCCCGCCGCTCACCGTCCCCGGTCGCCGTCTCGTTCCAGGTGCTGGTGAACATTGGCAACAACTTCGATTCAGAACGCAGCACTTTCATCGCCCCGCGCAAAGGCATCTACAGTTTCAACTTCCACGTGGTGAAAGTCTACAACAGACAGACCATTCAGGTCAGCCGCCACGCGGGCCGGGGCCCAGCCCCTGTGGGGGGCTTCTAGACTAGGCGCGGGGGTGTGGCGGCTGTTCGCGGGTCGCAGGCGGAAGTGTGAGTCCCGGTGCCCAGCGCTGTTGGGAGGGACGGGTGGAGGCTCCTAGGGGTTCTGAAGCTCGAGATGTGCTCTTCTTCCTCTATCGCCGAGCCCTGGAGCTCCAACTCCCTCCCCAGAGACAGTTTGTAGTCGCTTCTCCTTCCGAGCCCCACCAGTGAGGTTCCCCGCCTTCCAAGGTGGCTCCCGGGACTCCCCGTAGTCTTTGCTTTAGCACCACGGACAGCTCCCGCATAGGGCAGCCCCGGAGGCTCTATGCCTACCACGAACAGAGCCGCCGGCGTCAGTGCAGGGCAGGCTCTTGGTATTTTAAACTGGGAGCTCCGAGCCTGAGCGAGAGAGGGCACAGAGGAAAGGAAGAAGGCTAGTGCTCCTCCCAGCTGATTCCTGCTAAGCCCCAGCCCACACTCGGCCGGCTTTTTAGGTCCCCGAAGGTATCCAAACCTCTGCCGGGCGGAGATGCAAGGCAGCATTCAGGGCTGTGTGGAGGGCGCTGGCCTCTAGCTGGCGATGCCACCGCAAGGGCAAAGCCAGGCGATGGCAGGCGCGGGGGGATTTGGGGCAGATAAGGAGCCTGGGCTTGAAGGGGAAGCGCAGAATGCAACTCGGTGAGAGATTTCCAATCAGCCAGAAACCCTGCCCCCCTTCTGCTCTGTGTCCAAGGCGAAGAGGAATCCAGACCTGGAGGAACTGGGGTATTTTGTTTTGTTTTCCCACAGATGCCAGGAGCAGAGTTGCCTGAGTATTTCTTGGACTCCGGGGGCGAGGGGAGAGATAGCTCCCCACCCCCACCCCCGCTGCCCTCAGTCGCCAGGCTCGAGCCACTGGCAGGCTCATTAAACTGGAAATGTCAGTCGGGGTCCCTTGGCTCGCTCAGCAAGGGCAAAGGGAATGAGGGTGACTCTCGTTTTAAGGGTGGACTCTTCCTCTCACCCATCTGCCTTATGTCTCCCCGACCCCTCGACAGAGAAGCTGCGGAGCTCTCTTTCTCCCCTCTCCGGAGCTTCCTGGTCTTTATGGCTGATGGCCCAGCGGCGAGGCTCGCAGCCAGGCGGCAGCTTTCGGCACAGCCTTGGCTACCGCCAGGGCTGCCTCTGAAGCTGGCCTTTCTCTCTCTCAGGTAAGCCTCATGCTAAATGGGTGGCCAGTGATTTCAGCCTTCGCTGGTGACCAGGACGTGACCCGGGAGGCCGCCAGCAACGGAGTCCTCATCCAGATGGAGAAGGGCGACAGAGCATACCTCAAACTGGAGCGGGGGAACTTGATGGGCGGCTGGAAGTACTCCACCTTCTCCGGATTCCTGGTGTTTCCCCTCTGACTGGCTCGGCGCTGGGATGGAGGCAGGGAAGGGGCTAAGGCAGGAGGAGAGTGAGAACCAGGCTGAAATTTACAGGGCGAGAAAGCTGCGCGACTGGAAACTTCCTGTTCCCCAGCCGCATCCAAGTAAAAGGTGCGCGCGCCCTGGGACAGCCTCGCTGGTTTCCTCAACAGGAAAAGTAAATTCAGCTTAGCTCTGCGCACTCCCGTTCCAAAAATATACTCGCCTCCCCTACTCCAAGTTTCAGCGACCATGAAAGAGACTGCCTTGTCATTGTTTCTTGCACTCCACGTTCCCTGCAATTTATTTAAAAGAAACTACAAAATATTCCTCCCCCTCCCCCACTTTCCTCTCCGAATTCTTCCACCTGCTGAAATCTAATATGTCCCTCCTATTTTTAGTTTGGGGAAAGCTTAAGGTTTTTTGTTTGTTTTTGGATTGGGGAGGTAGTTTTAATTTGGCAAATGTTACTCTTAAAAAATGCTGAACAGTTAATTAGCTGAAGATACGTGTATCCTCGGCTGCTTGGTAGCAGCGAAAGAACTCGCCTTAGCGGTGACTGGTTTAAACGTTCTCTCTATATAAAATATATATCATTTGTACACGAAGAACTCTTCCCAGTGGACACTGACTGTCTTTGCGTACGTCTATGTTCTTTGGAGTGATCGTGAAGCCTAAGGCTGCTTCCTGTCGATGCTTGCCCACGCACTTGTGCCCCTGTGGCATAGCCAAATGCCAGGGGGTTCTTCTGGACGCTTTCTCGTCCTCTGTAACATACATGTGAATAGCCAGGATTTAATTTTGCTTTAATCCAATAAAGTTGAAGTGACACTTTTATTTTTCTGAACTCCGCGTCTTCCCTAGCCGTGAAGTTGGGGAAGTGCAGAAGGGTGAGATTTTCGGAGATTCAGGAAACCAGAGGGAACACATCCCCTCGCCGCAAAGGACAGCACCAGGGCTTCCTCTGAGGCGGCAAGTCGACCCTGCGATCCCCCTGCCTGGGGTCCGCCCTACACTGGCCTGCGCCCCTTGCTTGGGTGCAAGTGTGAGAAACGTGGCTGAAATTCTGCTAGGCCAGGTGCACCCGCTGCCTGGTCAGCCTGAATGCCCCGAGGATGATCCCAGTTCAAAGACCCACACCAGTCCCCCTGCAGCGGCAGCCTTGCCAGGCCTCCTGCCCCGGGATCTCCTGGCTGTGGTCCATCCCGGGCTCTGACGCAGAGTCTGTTTTCTTATCTCAGTCTCTGAATCCCGAGTCGAGCTGCCCAGGCATCCAGGATCAGTGTTTCTCAAGAGTTCTACCCACGCGAGGTTGGTCCAGGAATTTTGGATGTACGGGGGGACATGATGTGAAAGCTGAGTTAAAATAAATAACTTCGTTTTAAGTCCGCAAGGCTGACCCAGTTGCTTCAGCAGCGGGGAGAAACTGGGTGGGAGGCCAAGGGCCCAGCGCCGCGCCACGTGGGGGTGGGATGAGCCGGCTCCTGCCCCTTGGAGGCTTTTTCCAGGCTTCATTTTCTGGGAGGAATTTAATTAGCTCCTGGGGTGTGGATTAATAACAGCACAACGAGCGGCAACGAGCTGCATTCCCCGAATGTGCCTGCGGTTGTCTGAGGTAGGGCCTGCCCCCAGCCACCCTTGAGTGAGATACCGACCTCGCTCTCGGCCGTGCCAGGTTCAGGCACCGTTTGCGCATCTGTAGTGGGCGCCTCGGGGCGGTGGGGGACAGGCAGGGACTTGATGGAGCTGAAAACTTTCCTGTTGCAGCCTCACGGTTCTCCCCTTCCCGGGAGGTTCTCAGAGTAGCAAGGATTTGGAGGAATAAGGGAGCCTAGAAGAATTTAAGAGACAGACTATTGCTTTTTAAAAAGATGGCTCTCTTCCCCTGGTCCTGGGTGAGGGGGAGGAGTGGGCACAGCTGGAACCTTTCACAACCAACTGGCTCAACCCTATCTTCCCGCATAGCCTGCTGAGACCCAGGGCCCAGGCGATGGTCGTCAGCCATGTGGGTGGGCTAGTCATGGCCTTTCCAAAGATGCTTGCCTCTGACTTGGCTGATCACTCCTCTCTGAAGTCGACCCACCAGAATTCTTGACCCCGTGGATGGTGAGCGTGCTGTGGCGTTGGGGTCATCAGGCTGCCCCAGCTAGATGACTTCGGCAAATCCCTACCTAGGCCTTAGTTTGCGTATCTGTATAAAGACAGGAAGGAATCCAGACATTTCTAAGAGCCCCACCGGCCCCTCCCCGTGGCTTCAGCAGTTGCTTGTTTCCAGACGAGTAGTGGCTGGTTGCCTGCAGTACTGAGTCCTCGCTGCAGCCCAGCCGGAAGCCCCAGGTTCCTGAATGCCAACCGTAAATGCCGAGCCTTCTACTGCGGTGGGGATGAAGGGGGCACTGGGTCAGGCTGACCCAGAGGGTGAACACTGAGGGGAGCTAGTGGGTCCCCAGGGGGAAGGACGGAGCAAGAAGGCTCTCCACTGAGCGTGCTCAGCCCTCAGCTGGCCTCTTCCTGGTGGCGGGACCCTGCCCTCCCAGGGCCTGAAGCTGAATCTGGGGGCAGCCTCACCTGCTCCCTCTGGCCAACCCTTTGCGGACTCCCCACCGTTCCATCAGCCCTCTGCCTTTTCCTGGCTCCATGCTCTGCACCAGCAGGGCCTCTGCCTGGCGTTGAAGCACCTCGTTTTGTTCTTCACTTTCCTGAACCCTAATCTTCTGGGGGTGTAGAGGCCCAGGCAGCCTCCCGGGAGGGTACCAGCCACATGGCATGGCATGAGCACTGATCAAGGCCCAGCACTCCCCTCGTTCTCTAACCAGGCCTGCTCGGGATGAGAGGGAGACACCCCAGAAAGATGTGGGGTGCCCCAGCCACACTGCCTCGTCTTGAGCTTGGGCACCCCCATAGCCTGGATGGGACCCAGGTCAGCACTTCCCACAGGTGTCCTGGAGGGGAGAGGCCTTGCTGAGGGCTGTCAGGTTGCAGCAGGGCCAACTCTCTCACCTCTGGGTGAAGGCCAGGGCAGCTGTTACCTCTTCCTGGGGGCGGTGAGCCCCGCTTCATCTGAACTCAAGCTCCAGCAGGGAGGGAGCCAGACTTGACCCGGTGTGTTGGGGTGACAGGGACTGGGGAAACACGGTTTGCAGCTCATTAGCTGTGCCCTCCCAGCTAGGGGTGGGGTGCGGCAGGGACAGGGTAGAGGCGGTGGAGAGACACTGAGGTCTGCAGCTCACAGTGCTTCCTTAAAAGCTCAGAGCTCTTCTCTTACTTCTGGGCTCAGACTTGCTTTCATCTAAAATAACCTCCATCAGAATGGCCTTGCAGGGGTCCTAGGGCTGCCCTCTCATTCAGCCTCCCCTTCCTTCTGTCTGAAAGGCCCCTCCCAAGATAGGTTCGCTTCCTCATCCCCTCCCCAGTAACAATGTCAACTCCTCCAGGAAGTCTTCCACACCCTGGCAGCTAGAATCATTGCCCCTTCTCTGGTCTCCCTCCCTCTTTGGAGGTCTACTAGGACCTTTCTTACCACACCCACTTGCCTCCCTAGTCCAGTGCTCCGGGAGGAGGGCAGTCTTTCAGCGTCCAGCATGAGGCCTGGCTCAGGGGTGTAGTACCAGGTTCAAAAGGAGACTTCCAGAACACAAGGAGCCCAGACTTGAAGTCCTCACTGGGGTTCTCCAGGTGGCACCAGGGTTCCAAGAGCCGCTGGACCAGCGCTGAGCCCCAAAGAGGATGCAGTGTGTAGGGGTGGCTGGCTGACTGTGGGTTACTGACCTCTCTGCTGTCTGCGAAGCAGCGTGGAGTTGTGCTGGGACTCTTGCCACCCCCAGGTCCCTGGCTCCCTGGCCGTGCTTCCCCATTAGCCGGGAGCCCACTTTCCTAGCTGAGCTGGAGCGCTGATATTCCTTGCCCTTGCGGATCTGTTCCTAATGAGAACATAATTGCCCAGATGGAGAGGGAGCCCCACCGCCCCTTAATTGTTGCCTCAGTGGGGTGGGGCGAGAGAGAGGGGTGGAGGAAGGGACAGCGCACTGTTGCGGTTCCTAGGCAGCATCCTGCGACTTGGAGGGGCCCCATGGCAGGTGGAAGGCCCCGAGACTTGGCTGCGCCCCCCTCCCACTCTGTGTGTTGTTTCAAGTGTGACTGCATTTGGCTGGCCTCTAACTGGAGTTTTTCCCCATCTTACAAATGCAAAGGGTGAACTACTGGGCATTAGGATTCCTTCCCAGTGGTCCTGCTTTTCTGAGCTATTGTTTTGTGACTCTAAGCTTCCCCTGAAGCCTCACCCTGCTGCCCACCCCTCCTCACCCCTACTGCCTCACCCCGCAGACACTTGGCTCAGCTCTTGACTCACCCACGATGTTGAAACAAAGCAGGGAAACCCTAATACTGACTCCAGGGGAAGACAGCCTCCTGAGCTGCCTTGGTGGAAAGCACAGCTGCGGATCCCTTTCAGCCAAGCTCAGGTCAGAAACAAGTGCTTCTCAGAGGCAACTGCTCTCTTCAGGACCCTTCCATGAGAAGGCATCACACACTTGTCCTAATATGGGGACAATAACAGCCGTTCACTGTTAGGTGTCCTGTGGGATGGTTGTGGAAAACGCTCACCAAGGTCTTCACAATGCCCCACGAAGCCTGGCCTGTGGTGGGTGCTGAACAGGTGGGAACAACAGACACATGGCAAGTGATGTGCCGCAGAAATAGGGCACAGCAGAAGTCCAGGTGGATCACTGCTCTGAGCAGACAGGGAGACTGAAACCAGAGAATGGGGAAGGGGGCATGCTGGAGGACCCAGAGCAAGGGGGTGACAGCACAGGAGGCATGCAGGCTCCTCCTCCCCTCCATGGAGGACTCAGGGCGGCTGATTTGACCTCCAGGTGCCTTCTTCTCCATCCCCATTGCTTATGAATTTGCACTGACCGCTGTGGACTGAACATTGTCCAGCTGCCCGTCTGCGCGGCCTACATTAGAATGTGAGCCCAGCTGTGGATCTGCGTCCTCTGTTAGAGGGTGGGCGCCATCCAGGAGGAGGGCGCAGAGCAGATACCCCAGGACTGCATACCTGCCATGCCTGCGGGTAGTGGACACAACCGGGTACCTGACCTCCAGGAAGACCTGCTGGGTCTCTGAGCTCCCCCCCATGGCCTCCTGCCCACATCACCGACAGGGATGCTGGTATCCACGTGCCGGAAGGTTCTGTGGTGACCGAAAAACCTGCCCAGGCTCCTGTGTGTCTCTGGCTTCTTAGGTCCTTCTGTCTTCTCATTTTGCTTTGAGCCCAGCTGGCCTTGCGAGGCCCTGAGGGCTTGGGATGCAGTGAGCAGGGACGGTGCAGAAGAACTGGGATGAGGTGGAAGGGTTGGCTCTCTGGTCGCTGCCAGGTCTTCTCCCTGGGAATGCTTTCCCAGGCGTTCGGGCAGCAGCGAGGGACACGGTGCAGCCCGTGGCAGGAAGGAGAGCTCCACAAGGGAAAAGAGGCTCTTCTGGTCAGCGGCCACCTTAGCAAATTCTGATGAGCTTAGGAACAGTTACAGGACAAGGACCCCTGTGAGACCTGAGAAGGTCCTAATTTGATCTTTAGGACAGAGACTGAGCAGCTGCTCCCTCATCTGTAAAGCCTCCTCTGACTTTCACTCGTAAGGGCCCTGCTCTTTTCTGACCCGTCCACTCTCCCATCCAGATCATGCTATGGCCACTCTGCTGGACACCAGGCTGCGTGAGCACAGGCCTTATCTACGTATCCCAGCAGCTGACACAGTGCCGGGCATGTGGTAGGTGCTCTGTGCATGCTCCCTGAATGAGCGATTGAACCTGGGCCGGGACAGTGGACTGCTGGCTGCCCCGTGGATGCATTTTCTGGCCCGCTGGACTGTGCACACCACAGAGGCCCTGTTTGCAGGTCTGTCCTCAGGGGCTGCCACAGTGCCTGGAGTACGAGCAGCATGAAAAGTGTTTGTTGAATGAGCGGACGGATGCATGAGGAGGTCCGGGTACTTTGGGCCTGGAACTCACTGGGCTGTGAGATCCTGGCGTGCAGGCTTGGCACGCGCTCCTCTCTACGACTCCGGTGCCCTCTGGCCGGCCACATCACTGTGTAATGAACAAAGCTGCCTGCACCGGTTGCCTGGAGTCCACCTTACAGGTCGCACTGTTACTGTGTTCTGCTCTGTTGGGCGCCTTCTCTCGGCACCCTCCCTCAACATGCTGTCAGCGTCTTAGAGGGCAGGACTATTGCCCTAAACCTCAAATAGTGTGACTCAGTGTTGGCTGCTTGTCTTGAACCAACCCAGGACCCTGTGGCCACAGCAACGGCAGAGGGTGCCAGCCAGCTGGGGGACAGTTGAGTGTTTCCGTGTGCCAGCACACCCACCACTTGTACACAGTGCCCACAAGGCCCTGGTCAAACAGGGAGCCGGAATTCCCTCAGCAGATCCTCGCTCGGGGCTAGCCACAGGATCTCATTCCAGCTGAGAGCAGAAGCCCTGCGACCTCACCTTCCAGCTTTGGGTTCTGCCAAAGAGCCTCGGGGTGAAGTGGGCTTGGCCAGCCTCTTCTGAAGAAAATCAAGGATTTCCCACCACTTTTCTCACCTCGGACCCAGCCTCCAGCTGGGAGTTCTGCTCAGCAGTGTTCTGTGAACAAAGATCCCTGCCAGCCAGCAGCGACCTGCTTACTCAGCTGAGGTGCCAAAGGCCTTTTCTTTCGTTCTCAGAGATTCCTGCTGGCTTTCAGGGACACTTTCAAAGGGGGACTTTCGAAGAAAGGTGAGTCAACTGAGCACCTCTTCCTCCTCCTTTGTAAGGGAGCTGTGTGCTCTGCCCAGACGGGGGCTGGAAAACTCTCTTGTGTGTTCTGGGGGACTCGGAAATAAACCCCCCAGCGGCAGCGTCTGCTGAGCAGAGTGGACGGTTTTCTCAGATGGTGTCAGGATGTGGCTGACAGGGAGTCGCGGTTTTCCTAACGCATCTTGATCGAGGCTGGTCCGTTTCGTCTCAGCAAAGCTCCACGTTCTCACTCTTTCTCTTTTTGAAGGTGTTCATTTCGGGTTGCTGGATCGTTGACCTACTCCGAGGATGCTGAGGGAGTGGGCGCGGGCGCACCGCCAGCCAAGCTGTGGGTGTGGACTCACAGCTCTCCAGTCACCCGGCCGGCGTGTCGGCCGCTTTTCTGTCTCACTCCTCTGGGCTCCTGAGGCTTCCCCAGTGGGACCTGAGTTGGCAGGTGGTAGAAACGTCATCTCTGGCCTCAACATGACAGTGTGCTTTCTGAGGCAGGGAAGTCTGCAGTCGTGTTCCTTGAGTGACCAAATGTGTCCCTATGTCTGTCCTGAGAAGTCAGGACCCAAAGGACACTTGTTCCCCAAGGGGCTGGCATTCTGATTGCGGCCAGGTTTTCTCCTTGGGAAAATGATTTCCTGTGTGTGCAGGCCGCAGTGAGGGACACAGTGCAGTCAGAGTCAGGAAGGAGAGCTCCAGGATTTGGAAGAGGGCTCTTCTCAGGAGTGAGAAGTCTGCGACATACCAGAGTTCCCAGGTGACAGCTGGGTCTTCCTGTCTCAGTTTCTAGCGGAGACTTGGCAGTTAGAGTTTGCCTTCTGGCCCCGGCCCACAGTGCAGGCTCCCCTGAGGACTTCCTGTCGGATCTGTGACCCAAAACTCCTCAGCTGTCCCCTTAATCGAGTCCTCCCTCGGCAGCCAGAATGAGCTTCTAACAACAGAAACACATCCCATGGACCAAGACCTGCCGTGTGCCTTCTCAATGACCATCCTGTGACGAGATGGCCTCATGACCTGGTGCCCACTGGCTCCTGTGTCCCCATCTCCTGTACCTCACCTGGTGCAGAGAGGCTCACTCGGGCTGTCTGTCAGCGCCGCGCTCTCTCCTCTCTCAGAACTTCTGCACATGCCGCTCCATCTCCCCGCTTTCCCTTCCTCTTCAAAGGACCAGCAGGCCATTTGGGACGCCTGTGTCATACAGAGTCAGGGCACTGGTGATCCAGTGGAAGAACCCTCAAATTCCACAAGGGAGATCCAGCTCCATTTCTGGCCCCTGCATCTCCTGTGCAGACACCAGTGGCGTGTCTGTTGTGGTCTATGTGTGAAAACTCTGCGGACCGCTGTCACAGTGAGGAATAGATGGTGATCCCATGAGCTGTGTAGGGGTGACTTGAGTCTGGGCCCCCTGGGAAGAAGCCAGCAGTGGGAGGGTTGTAACAGTGCGTCTGCTGCTAGGGGAGGTCAGCACACCGCCCCACCTCGCTTCCCGCCTGGTAGCCCTGGCTGTGCGTTTACGGCTAGTGTCTCTCCCTGGTGACAGGGACCTGGGTCCACTTGTGCCTCTCTTTGCCGCTGGGACGGGGTGCCCAGCCTAGAACAGTGGAAGCTTGGGCTGTATGTGACTGACCCCCAGCAAACTAGCCAACTTGTCACGTCTTCTGAGCTTGCAGCCACCTCCTCGTCGGTCCCCTTCTCAGGAGCTCATGAAGAGCTGGGGTCATTCATCAGAGATGAACAACTTCTGTCCCCAGGGGAAGCTGACCGGAGCCCCTGAGGTCAAGGACAGGAGCTGGAAAACAGATTTCCTCCACTCCCACACCCAGGGAATGGGCTTTCTGCTTCTTATCTCCTGATGAAAGTGCCTCATCCAGCCACATGCTGTGGCTGGAAAACCAGAGTGGGCCGTGAGTCACTGGATTGGCCTACTGAAGGTGACGTGTGACAAACAGGAGAAAATGACCTTGATCAGGAGCAAAGGTCCAAGGGGCCAAAGGGCACTCCTGGTGCGGTCGCACTTTCATCAGGACATGAGAAGCCCAGGGATCTCGTTTAAGTGCACATTCTGGTGCCTTAGGTCTGGAAAGAGGCCTGAGAGTTTTCAGTTCTAAAAAGCTCTCATGTGAGGGGTTTGCAGATCACACGAGTTGCAGTGGTGTTGGGTTGTAGATGCACCACAGTTATTCCCAAATACCAGGGATGTGCTGCATCAGATTCACCTGGTAGTTTTATTTAACGAGAACCTGTTGGGGGCTCATAAAATAGACCACAAGAGACAGAGACAGCTTCAGGCACAACTGGGTCCCTGGCACCCGGTATCTGGGTCTCTTTCTTATTCGTCTCCCTTAACTCCTCATGGTCACAGTTCAGTTGCCGAAGCTCCAACCCTTTCATCAAATCTGTTCCAAACCCTCTGGGATGAGTGCTTATTTTTATTTTGAAGTTACAAAATTCTCATGGAATCTCACAGGTTCTGCCAATCTCTGGATCAGTTTCTGTTGCATCATATGCTCCTTGAGGATTCAGAGTAGAGTCCACTTCATCAAGGACTGTGTGAGTGAGTCTATGCGTACATGTGTGTGAGGAAATTTCCAAATAAAACTGAAAGCTGACATAGGAACTTGGGGGTCACAAAGCCCAGTACCCACCCTAGACTTTTCTACCCAATGCTTTAGTCCACGTATCCACTCAGACAGCTAACAAGGATCTCACATGTAACACGTTAGAAATGCAGCCTCTGACCCTGTATCCCAAATCTGCTCCTGCTGCAGTTTTCCCATCTCAGTAATGGAGACTCCTTTCTTCTAGTAGCTTAGACCAAAAACCCTAGCGTCGTCCTTAACCCCTTCTTTCTTATAGTGACGTCCAGTCCATCCTCCAATCTTACCAGACCCACCCTAAAGATCAGCCCCATTGCCCGCTGATCCAGGTGTCATCCTCTCTCCCGTGGCGAAGGAGGGAGCCTAACCCGTGTCCTGGTTTCCCCTCTTGCTGCTCTGAAGCCGTTCTCGCCCCAGCAGCAGGGGAAGCCTTTCAGGGCAGGAGTCGGATCACCAGGGGATGTCCTCAAAACTTTCCACGTGGCAAGTCAGAATACAGTCTACTCGCCTGGAATACAGCCTGAGCTATTGCCTGTGGCCCTCACGACCTGTCTAGCACCGCGCCCCTCCCCCCACTCTCTGACCTCAACTCCTGCTCTCAGCTGGAAGCTTGTGGAAAGCTCTCCTGACTCACATCTGCCCCTGGAGACACTGATCTGAAGGTCTGGGCTGGGCCCTGGGCTCTGCATTTTCACAAGTCCCTATGTGATCTGACCTGCTCCCCATCCCCTAGCCTGGTACATGCACCTCCACCCCCTGGCCTGGGATGTATCACGGAGGCAGTGGATAAACCTCTTCTGAGTCATCGTCTCATCTTTCCCACTGTGTTTGTGCATGTTTTTCAGGGTAAGCAAAATGTGGGCTGGAGAAGGGGTTGCTTACTTCCCATAACGAGATCTGCTGACACCAAGGATGTAACCCCGTGACGCCAAGGAGACCATTGAGAAGCGCAGGTAGCATCAGTACATGTCGCAGGCGAAGCCACATCCCATCCATGTCGGTTAACGCGTCGGCCTCTCAGCAGGATGAACGCTCGGGAGGCGATGTAGTCACCGCATCCTTCGCTTTCGGCCTTCGTGGGGACAGTCCATCATGGTGCGCTGGGTTTCTGCCCAGCTTCTGCACAGATAATGGCAGCAGCTTCACAAGGGCCCTTGTAGAAACTGTGCCCTTCAAGGACCTGCCTCTCTGACTCCTGCCATCTTAATTTGGTCCTTCACATTGCCAATGCCACCTTCTTGATCTCCTTTCTTGCCCACTGCCGTTCCTGGGACTGCTTGTCTCTCTGCGTGCGAGTGTCCACCTTCTTCTCTCCTCAGCTCTATCCCCTGATCTCAGGTACCCAAACCCTCTGGACTTGGGGTTGGAGTCCTGCCCACCCCCACTGCGCTCTCGTGCTGTCCTAGTGTGGGTGCCGAGCTCCCTCCTTCTGTTAGAACGTCAGCTTCATTTCCAGGTGTTAGAACACCTGTCACAGAAATCAAAGATTCCAGAACAGAGTCTTCTCACTTAGCCTCAGCCTGGAGCTCTGGACGGTGTCTGTCAGGACACTCTGGTTGCAAGGGAACAGAAAGAGGCTATTTTAAACTGAAAAGGAATTTCTTCGTTTGCCCTGAGGCAGCTCATGGACTCCAGTGAAGGCTGAAGGACCAGATCAGGAAAAGACAGGAGGCCAGACAGCTGGGAAGCAGAGGGTCAGGTGGAGGCACAGGTGCACCGACACCCTCACATCACTAGAGAGAGGATGACTCTACAGACTCCCCTCACATCTGGAGGTGCCAGGGTGTCCTAAATGGCCGCTGCTCTAAGGCTGACTCAGCAACTCAGGATGCAGTGGTGGTTAGAAGCTTGGCTCTAGAGCCAGGCTTCCCAGTGCCTGTCCCCATCTGTCCGGACTCACTGTGTCACCTTTGGCAAGCCATTTCTACTCCATTCTGAGTCCCAGTTTTCTCACCTGAAAAGTAGATATAATAATAGTGCCTACTCCATAGACTTGAGTGAGTCACATAAAACAGTGCCAGGCACAAAGTAGGCATTCAATAAACGCTAGTTGTTGTTAGTAAGACCAACAGCAGGGAGTGTGTATGTGTAGGTGCCAGGTAGTGTTTTCTCTGTAGGATTTTTTCACTTTCCTCCCCTGCCGCTGGCTCATTTGACCCTCTCCTTTAACGAGTATGGCGTCTGGTCAGCAAGAAAGAAGCCACAACTTCCCTGGCCCACGGATCCTGTGGGCAAAGACAGGCAGAGCAGTACAACATACGGGTCCAGACCATGGGCCCTATAAGCAATGAGACTTTGTTCAATTCCCAGTTCTGCTACCAACAGCTGTATGACCTGGGTAAGTTGCAAAGTGCTCCTGAGTATAGGAAACAAAGCAATAGTGGGGGTGATGAGAGGATCCATTAATTCATGTAAAGCAGAGTTATTGTTAGCGTCCGACGCTGTCAAGTCAGTTTAGCCCCACTGCAGTCCTATAGTTAGTGAGCCATTAATCCATGTAAAGCTGAGTTACAGGGTGCCTATGATTAGCCAGGCCTTGCTCCAGGGGCTGGTATTACAGGACGGGCCAAGCAGACACTGCCCCTGCCCCTAGCAGCTGTGAGCTCTCAGCTGCCACCCAGTCAGCCTGTACTCGCAGTGATGCCATGCACAGCGGGGGCAGCTGGCCCTCACTGTGCTCCACAGGGTTTTCACCAGCTGATTTTCAGAAGTGGATCATCAGGCCTTCCAGATCTGGCTTTCGTCTGAAAGGTCAGTTGAAAGCCGCTCAGCTTCAAAGCAGCACACGCGCCTCCACGGATGGTCAGTGGTGACCAACCATGGGTGAGGTGCCTTCACTGGGCATCAAACCTGGGGCTCCCAGGTAGAAGGCAGGAACTCCTCCACTGCCCCTCACCACTGCTACTAAACAAACAAAACCCAAACCCATTACTGTCGAGCTGATAACGACTCATGGTGATCCCACAGGACAGAGAGAGCGGAACTTCCCCCAGGGTTTCCAAGGCGGGGCTGGTGGGCTTGCACTGTTGACGTCTTAGCAGCTGAACTCTTACCGCTGTTGACCACCGAGCTCCACACTGTTATCAGCTGCCCTGTCACCCAGTGATTGTTTAGATCGCAAGATTGTAGTCACATGTGCCATGGAGTGCACGCACACAGAGAAGGTCGTGAGAATACTTAATAGTGAGCTTAACACTAGTCTGCTTCTTAACTGGGATTTAAATGATGATTAGAACTAGCGAGGCCAGGCTCGGGGTGAGAGGGAAGGTCCCAGCAAGCTGGGAGAGCTCTTAAGGTGGGCAACAGCATGGACATGTGGAGGAACTGAGAGGGCTGAGGAAGGGCCAGTGTCGCTGCAGCCAGGGAAGGGCAGATGGTCAAGGCAAGTCTGCGCTGTTGCAGGGACCAGATTGTGCAAGACCATGCAGGCTACGGGGAGAAGGTCTTTATTCTGGTATCTGTGGGTGTCCACTGACAGATCTAAAACATAAGAGGCCCATGATTGTTTTTGCACATACTCAACATTGGGATGACTCTGGGGAAGAGAAAAGCCTAGAAAAGGAGAGGAGCAGAACAACAAGACTGGGGACAAGCTTGTGGTGATCCTTCAGGCTTAGGGATTAAAGACCACCCAGATCAAGGCAACGGCAGGGAGGGTGCATTTAGTTGTTGTGAGGTGTCCTCGAGTGGGTTCTGACAGAAAGAAACACGGCCCAGTCCTGGGCCATCCTCACAATCTTTGCTAGGCTTGAGCTTATGGCTGTAGCCACTGTGTCAGTTTAGACACAGAAATTTGGCCTTAGAGGTACCTGGAGAGTGAACTTGGGATTTGGTGATGGGTTTGGATACGGAAGAAGGGTGAAAGGGTATCAGGGGAAGCCCCTTGATTTCTCCTAGATTTCTGGCTTATTCTATAGGATCAGTGTCATTGCCACTCCCAGAGGGGAGACCTAGATCTGGAGGAAAGGGAATCGTGAGGTCAGTTTGGGACACACTGTATTTGAAGTTCCCTTGAGATATCCAAGGGGCTCTGGTGGCATGGTGGTTAAGTGCTTGGCTTCCAACTGAAAGGTCAGTACCTCAAAGCCACCAAACATGCCTCAGGAGCAAGATGTGGCAGTCTGCTCCCTTAAAGATTTGCAGCCTTAAACATCCTATGGAAAGGCTGAGCCTAAGATGGCAGAGTAGACAGATGCTTCCCATGACCCTCTAACAACAAAAACATAAAAGCACAAATGAATATGGTACATATGATGTCCTCAGAGCCCTAAGCATCAAGGAGAAAGCTAAGAAATCAGACTGAGCAGTAGGGAAGAGAGAGTAGTGCCCAAAGTACATAGGATTCTGCAGATCTGACCTATGGTTAAGCGACCACAGTTACCGTGCAGTGGGTTGAGTGTGGAAGCTGGCGTGAATCCACTTATGTCTCCACAGTCAGTGGGAGACAGCACCAGGTCATCAAAAGCTCTTTTCACGTAACCTACTGCACAGGGATCTGAATCTTTCCTTCATGATAGGCCTATCTCCCTTCTCCCAGTGCTCCCCCTCCCTTCTCTGCACTGCATCCAGTGCTAGACTCTGATGCCATTAACTGAGCCAGAAGTCAGACTCCTTAAGCCCATCCTGAGCCATTCTTCCCCTCCCTTCTCTAAACTGTGCCTGACTCTGGAGTCTGATGACATTAACTGGGCAAGAAGTAGGGCTCTGTAAGTCAGCTCTGAGCCATTCTCAGAGACTCAGAGGCAGAACAATTTAAAAAACTCAGAGAAGGGGAGTAGAACTCTGGTGACTCCCCTAAGCCAGAAAATAAAGGCAGAAACTGTTCCTTCACCTAATGTCAGATACAAGGGGTACACCATCCCCACATACACTTAGGGATGGCTATTAGCAACCTACCTTTCTCAGCAGCTGCAGCCAGACACTGTGCTTGTACCAACCAGCCTTGCCCATCTAGAACAGTGACAGCCTGCACCACACACTCCATGGCTGACTACCTGGACACCTGAGTGAATCTGTATAAGAAAAATAAATGGACTCTTGGGATCCCACGTCTAATAACAGTTCTAGCTAGCTGGGGAAAGGACATTAGAGCTTCAAACACAGCAATAACCAAACTGTCACACAAGACCAGCCTAGACCAGCCTATTTATACATTTCAAAACAAGAAGCTAGGACACAGTAAGCAAACATAAAATAAATAAATATGATTCACAATGGATCAGAAACAAGAGTTCATATCAAAGCATTTAAAGGGGCGAACCATGATTTCTTCAGAAAACTCCCAAAACAAAGAAGGAAATTTATCAGAGGAAGAGAAATTCCTGAAATTATCAAAGGTAGAATACAAAAAATTAATATTTAGAGCTCTTCAAGAGATGAAGGAGATGAAGCAAAATGCAGCAAAGCATAGTGACATACTGAACAGGTTGTAAGCATAGAGAAGCAAGAATTATAAATTTAGAAAATTCATAATAAAATTACAGATTTAGACAATTCAGTAGAAAGTCAAAGGAGCAGAATTGTAACAGTGGAAGCTCAAGTTAGTGAGGCTGATGATACAGCATGTGACATCAACATATTTGAGGAAAAAATCAGAAAAAGAATTTAAAAAATCAAGAAACACTAAGAATTATGCGGGATTCTATGAAGAGGAATAATCTATGAGTGACTGGAGTACCAAAACAGAGAGGATAACAGAAAATACAGAGAGCATTGTCAAAGATTTGCTAACAGAAAACTTCCCTGATATCATAAAAGATGAGAAGGTACCTATCCAAGACACTGATAGAACTCCACACAAGGTAGAACCCAAAAGAAAGACTCCAACATGTATTATAATCAAACTTACCAAAACTAAAGATAAGGAGACACTTTTAAAAGTGGCTAGGGATAAACAAAAAGTAATCTACAAAGAGGAATCAATAAGATTAAGCTCAGACTACTCAGTAGAAACTACACAGGCAAGAAGGCAATGGGATGACAGATATAAAACCTTCAAGGAAAATAATTGCCATCCAGGAATTATATATACAACAAAATTGTTTCCCAAATATGATGATGAAATCAGGACATATCCAGATATGCAGGAATTTAGGGAGTTTGCAAAAACCAACCCACAACTACAAGAAATATTAAAGTGAGTCCTTTGGTTAGACAGCCAGTAACACCAGGTAACAACCCAAGACCAGAACACAGAACAGAGCAATACAATACCAACCCAGATGACAGAATCTCAGAAATAAAACATAGGCAAAATAGTGAAAATAGGGAAGCAGAGATGTCATTAGCTAAACAGTATAATAAAGAAGAAGGACCCAAAAAAGAATGTAGGCAGATCTTTCATATGGAGACAAAATAAAGGTGCTGTAAAGCAATTAAAGTCTGGCTTAAATTTAGAAAAATAGGGGAAAATATTAAAGGAAGAAAACTATCAATCCTACACATCAAAATAAAAAACAAGAAAAATATGAAGTCTCAGCAAATACAAAACCACGAACACTGAAAAACACAAAAACACATAAAAAAGATTCAGGAGGAAAATAAAAGGGAACAAAAAAACTGTCTAGGACAACACACAAAAAGACATCAAAGTCACAGCACTGAGCACATGCCTATCAATAACACTGAATGTAAATGGACTGAATGCACCAATAAACAGACAGAGAGTGGCAGACTGGATAAAAAAAATGAACCATCTATATGCTCCTTCCTACAAGAGATACACTTTACTTTAGACTCAAAAAACATGAACAAACTAAAACTCAAAGGACAGAAAAAAATATATCAAGCTAATAACATTCAATAAAGAGCAGGAGTGGCAATATTAATCTCCAATAAAATCGACTTTAAAGTGAAATCCACCATACTGGATAAGGTAGAACATTATATAATGATTAAAGGATTAATACCTCAGGGGATTAACTATATTAAATATCTATCCACCTAATGGCAGGGCTTTAAAACACATCAAACGAACACTATCTGTTTTGAAAGCAGAAATAGACAGTTGCACAATAATAGTAGCAGACTTCTACACACCATTCTCAGTGAAGGACAGAACCCAAACAACCAAACCCAGCGCTGTCAAGTTGAGTCCACAGAAAAAAGCTCGATAAAGACACAGAAGATCTAAAGGCCACAACCAACTAACTTGACCTCACAGACACACACAGAACACTCCACCCAACGGCAGCCAAGCAGACTTTCTTTTCCAGCGCACATGGGACATTCTCCAGAACTGACCACATATTAGGCAACAAAGCAATCAAAGTATTGAAATATTACAAAGCATCTTTTCAGACCAAAAAACCATAAAAGTAGAAAGCAATAACAGAAAAAAGAAGGAAAAAACAAAAACACAGACACTGAAAAACATATTGCTTAAAAAAGACTGGTTACAGAAGAAATCAAAGGCAGAACAAAGAGATTCACAGAATCAAATGAGAATGAAAACACATCCTACCAGAATCTATGGGACAGAGCAAAGGCAGTGCTTGGATGTCAGTTTATCTCAACAAGAGCACACATTCATAATGAAGAAAGGGCCCAAATCAAATAATTAACTTTACAACTCAAGCAAGAGGGAATAGAACAGAAAAATAACCCTTGGGAACCTGAGGAGAGCAAATACCAAAAATTAGAGCAGAAATAAATGAATTAGAGAATAGAAAAAAATCAGTGAAATGTTTAACAAAACCAAAAGCTGTTTTTTAAAAAAGATCAACAAAATTGATAAACCATTGGCTAAACTGACTAAGGAAAAGCAGGAGAGGAGCAAAAATAACTTGAATAAAAAATAGATAGGCAATATTAAGACAGACTCCATTGAAATTAAGAAAATCATAACAGAATCCTATGAAAAACTGTACTACAATAAATTTGAAAACCTAGAATAAATGGGACAAATTTTTAGAAATAAATCACCTTCCAAAACTAACACAAACAGAAGTAGAACAACTAAATAAATCTATCACAAAAGAAGAGATTGAAAAGGTAATTTAAAAATTCCCAACTAGTAAAAGCCCTAACCCTGATGGCTTCACTGGAGAATTCTACAAATGTTTTAGGGAAGAGTTAACATCACCATTACTAATGGTATTCCAGAGTATAAGAAAGAGTGGAATATTCTCAAATTCATTTTAGGAATCCAGTGTAACCATGATACCAAAACCAGATAAAAACAGCACAAAAAAGAAAAATTAGATTAGCATCTCAAATGAACTTGGAAGCAAAAATCCTCAAAAAAACTCTAGCCAACAGAATTCAACAATGTATCAAGAAATTACTCACCATGACAAAGTGGGTTTCATACTGGAGATGCAGGAATGGTTCAACATTAGGAAAACAATTAGTGTAATTAAATACATAAATATTGACTTTATCAATGGATGCACAAAAGCATTTGACAAAGTCCAACAGTCATGCTAAAAACTCTCAGCAAAATAGGGATAGAAGAAGAATTCCTCAACATAACAAAAGGCATCTATGCAAAGCCAACGGCCAGCATCGTCCTAAATGAAGAGAGTCTGAAAATTGTCCCCTTGAGAACCAGACAAGGATTCCCGTTGTCACCACTGTTAATTCAACATCATCCTGAGTGTTCTAGCCAGAGCAATCAGGCAAGAAAATGAAATAAAGGGCACCCAAATTTGTAAGGAAAATGTAAAAGTATCTCTATTTGAAGATAACATGATCTTATAAATAGAAAACCCTAAAGAACCTATTAAAAAAAAAAGAAAATTATTGAAACTAATAAAAGGGTTCAGCAAAGTATCAGGATATAAGATAAACATATTTAAATCAGTTGGATTTCTTTATACCAATAAAGAAACCATCAAAAAGAAAACCACTAAACCAATACTATTCATAATAGCTCCCAAGAAGATAAAATAGTTAGGAATAAATCTAACCAGAGATGTAAAAGACATATACAAGTAATATTACAAGATTCTACTGCAAGAATATGTGCAAAGAACTGGAAATAGAAAACCAAAAGGGAAGAACATGTCCTGCACTTCTCAAGCTGAAGGAACTGATGAAAAAATTCAAGCCTCAAGTTGCAGTAGTGAAGGATTCCACAGCAAAAATATTAAACAACTCAGGAAGCTTTGAAAGAAGATGGAAGGAATATGCAGTCATTATACCAGAAAGAACTGGTTGATATTGAGCCATTTGAAGAGGTAGCATATGATTAGGATCTGACCGTACTGAAGGAAGATGTTTAAGCTCCATTGAAGACGTTGGCAAAAGACAAAGCTCCAGGAATTGATGGAATATCAGTTGAGATATTTCAACAAACAACGAAGTGCTGGAAGTGCTCACTCATTCGTGCCAAGAAATTTGGAGGACAGCTACTCGGTCAACTGACTGGAAGAGATCCATATTTATGCTTATTTCTGAGAAAGATGATTCAATCAAATGCAGAAATTACCAAAAAAGTCATTAACATCACACACGAGTAAAATTTTGCTAAAGATCATTCAAAAAAGACTGCCACACTGCATTGACAAGGAACTGCCAGATATTCAAGCTGGCTTCAGAACAGGACGTGGAACCAGGGATATCATTGCTGATGCCAGATGGACTTTTGGCTGAAATCAAAGAATATCAGAAAGATGTTTACCTGAGCTTCACTGACTATGCAAAGACATTCGACTGTGTGGGTCATAAACAATTAGTACCAACATTGCAGAGAACAGGAATTCCAGAACAGTTAGTTGTGTTTTTAAAGAACTGCACATGGATCAAGAGGCAGTCACATGAACAGAGCAAAGGGACACTGCATGGTTTGAAGTCATGAACGGTGTGAGTTAGGGATGTATCTTTTCACCATACCTTTTCATTCTGTATGCTGAGCAAATACTATAAGAAGCAGGACTATATGAAGGAAAATGAGGCATCAGGATTGGAGGAAGACTCATTAACAACCTGTGTTATGCAGATGACACCACCTTGTTTGCTGGAAGTGAAGAGGATTGGAAACGTTGATGAAGATCAAAGACCAGTCTTCAGTCTGGATTGCACCTCAACATCAAGAAAACAAAAGTCCTCACAACTGGCCTAGTAGACATTGTTGCCATAAACGGTGAAAGGATTGAAGTTGCCAAAGATTTCATTTCACTTGGTTCCACAATCAACACCCATGGAAGCAGCAGTCAAGAAATCAAAAGACGCATTGCCTTGTGAAAATTTGCTGCAAAAGCCCTCCTTAAAGTATTAAACAGTAAAGATGTCACCTTGAAGACTAAAGTGCACCTGACCCGAGCCACGGTATTTTCAACTTCGTCATATTGGTGTGAAAACTGGACAGTGAATAAGGAAGACAGAAGAAGAATTGATGCCTTTGATTTGTGTTGGAGAAGAATGTTGAATGTACCATGGACTGTGAAAAGAAGAAACAGATCTGTTCTGGAACAAGTATAACAAGAGTGCTCCTTGAAAGTAAAGATGGTGAGACTGTGCCTTACATACTTTGTGCATGGAGGGTCAGTGAAAAAAAGGAAGACCATCAATGAGATGGACTGACACAGTGGCTGCCATGATGGGCTTAAGCATAAAAACGATTGTGGCCGTGGCACAGGACCAGGCGCAGGGTCACTGTGAGTCAGAAGTAACTTGACGGCACCTAACAGCAGTAACAACTGCATAAAACCTACCTTACTCACGGATAAGAAGCGTTAACATCATGAAAATATCTGTTCTACCCAAAGTGACCTATTGGTACAGTGCAACCTCAATACAATTTTCAATAGCATTTTTTAGGAAGATGGAGAAACAAATGACCAACTTCATGTGGAAAGAGAAGAAGTCATATATAAGCGAAGCGTTACCCAAGAAGAACAAAGTAGGAGCCCTCTCACTACCTTCCTCTAGAACCTATTACATTGTCAGAGGAGTCAAAACAGTCTGGTGTTGGCACAACAACAGACAGACAGATCCGTGGAACCGAATGTCGAATCCAGATATAACATTATTCACCTGTGAGCAGCTGGTACTGGACAAATGTCCAAAGTCCATAAACAAGGCAAAAGACAGTCTCTTTAACAAAAGGTCTTGGCATAGCTAGATATCCCTCTTCAAAAACATGAAACAGGACCCGCATCTCACACCATGTATGAAAACTAATTCAAATGGATCGAAGACCCAAATATAAAATCTAGAGCAATTAAGATCATGGATGAAAAAATAAGGGCTACACTGGGAGTTCTGATACATGGCAGAAACAGGCTACAAAAAATTATTAAGAATACACAAACACCAGAAGAGAAAACAGATAACCAGGAACTCCCAAAAATCAAACTGATATGCTCATCCAAAGACTTCACCAAAAGAATAGACAACCTACAGACTGGTAAGGAATTTTTGGCTACCATGAATCTGACTGATGTTTAATCTCCATAATCTATAAGGCACTGGAAAACCTCGATGAAAAAAAGACAAATAACCAAATCAAACAATGGGCAAAGGATATGAACAGGCACTTCACCGAAGAAGGCATCCAGGATGCTAATAGTTACATGAGGAAATGCTCACAATCATTAGCCATTAGAAAAATCCAAATCAAAACTGCGAGATATCGTCTCACCCCGACAAGGCTGGCATTAATCCAAAAACCAGAAAATAATAAACTTCAGAGAGGCTGTGGAGAGACTGGAGCTCTTCTACACTGCTGGTGGGAATGTAAAATCATATAGTCACTTTGGAAATTGATTCAGTTGACTTATTAAAAAGCTAGAAATAGAAATACCATATGATCCAGCAATTATCCAGCAATATATCCGAGAGAAATAAGGGCTAACACACAGATACATGCACACCAATGTTTATTGCAACACTATCCACAATAGCTAAAAGATGAAATCAACATAGACACCCATCAAAATATGAATAGATAAACAAACTAGGGTACATTCTCACAGTGGAATATTATGCAGTGATAAAGAACAATGGTTTTAGGAGACATAACATGGAGTCACCTGGAACATGTCATGCTGAGTGAAACTGGTCAGCTGCAAAAGGACAAACACTGCATGATATCACCATTTTAAGGACTTAAGAAACATTTGAGCACAGAGGAGGATAATATTTGAAGGTTGCAAGGGAAGGAAGAGTGGGAGAGAGGTGTTCACAGGTTAGATAGTAATTAGGAATGGGTTAGGTGAAGGGAGTGATATCACACAGTAGAAGGGAGTTAGCATAGCTGCGCTACACCAAAGCTGAAAGGTTTTCTAAATACAATCCAACATTTTGAAGGTCAAAGCAGCAGGGATAGGGGTCCGGAGACTGTGATTTTAGGGGACATCTAGCCTCATTGGCATAACTATGTATTTTTTTAAGAAAATGTTCTGCATACCACTTTGGCGAGTGGTGTCTGGGGTCTTAAAAGCTAGCAAGTGGCCATCTACGTAGCATCAATGGTCCCAATACACCTGGAGCAGAGAGGAATGAAGGACATCAAAGACACGAAGAAAATAAGAGCCCAGGAGACAGAAGGTGCCCCATGATCCAGAGGCTATATCAGCAGGAGACCAGAAGAACTAGATAGTGCCCAGCTACGACCAATGACTGCCCAGACAGGGAACACAGTGTGAAGTCCCTGACGTAACAGGAGAAAAATGCGTGTGCAGAACCAGAACTCTATTAAAAGCCCAGACCTGATGTTCAGTTAGACTGGAGGATCCCCAGAGTACATGGCCCCTGGGCTCTCTGTTAGCCCAGAGCTGACACTGTTCCTGAAGTCACCTCTTCAGAGCAAGACTGGACTGGACTACAAGACAGAGTGACTCTGGTGGAGAGTGTGCTTCTCGGCTTCCACAGATAGATGAGGCTGTCTGAGCAGCCCTCCTCCAGAGGGAGACGAGAGGGCGGTGGGGGACAGGAGTCGGCTCAGTGGGTACAGGAAGCACCAGTTGGAAAGGAGGAGGGTGCTGTCACCAGGGGCGGGGGCAGGGGAGGAGCGTGCTGTCACAGGGGCGGGGCAGGGGAGGAGCGTGCTGTCACGGGGGGCGGGGGCAGGGGAGGAGCGTGCTGTCACTGGGGAAGGGCAGGGGAGGAGCGTGCTGTCACGGGGGTCGGGGGCAGGGGATGAGCGTGCTGTCACGGGGGTGGGGCAGGGGAGGACTATGCTGTCACGGGGGGGTTGGGGCAGGGGAGGAGCGTGTTGTCACGGGGGGAAGGGCAGGGGAGGAGCGTGCTGTCACGGGGGGGGTTGGGGCAGGGGAGGAGCGTGCTGTCACGGGGGTGGGGCAGGGGAGGAGCGTGCTGTCACGGGGGGCGGGGGCAGGGGAGGAGCGTGCTGTCACGGGGGGGTTGGGGCAGGGGAGGAGCGTGCTGTCACGGGGGCGGGGCAGGGGAGGAGCGTGCTGTCACGGGGGCGGGGCAGGGGAGGAGCGTGCTGTCACGGGGGCGGGGACAGGGGAGGAGCGTGCTGTCACGGGGGTCGGGGGCAGGGGAGGAGCGTGCTGTCACGGGGGCGGGGCAGGGGAGGAGCGTGCTGTCACGGGGGAAGGGCAGGGGAAGGGGAGGAGCGTGCTGTCACGGGGGCGGGGCAGGGGAGGAGCGTGCTGTCACGGGGGTCGGGGGCAGGGGGAGGGAGTGTGTGAGGGAGGGCACAGAGCTGCAGAGCGGTGTGGGAGTGGTTTATACGGCAAATTGATTTGGACTGTAAACTTTCACTTACTGCACAGTAAAGTATTAAAGAAAAAAAAACAAAACCCTGTGGGCAGTTCTTTGTTCTGTAGGGTCACTATGAGTTGGAATTGAATTGGTGGCAATGGGTTTGAGAGAGTCATGTCCCAATGTCAAATAGGCATGGGATAAACAGACGGGAGGCCAGAGGCCTGCCTGAGCTGGTGGATCAAACTTGAGTCTCGCCAGCATTGGGTTTGGTGACGGAGCCTCCCCCGAGCAGAGGCCAGTTGGTGCAGGGGAGGCACTGAGGTGGTCCCGGGAAGGCGGTGTGCACATGCCTGCTGCATGACCAAGACTCTGTGTGTGCGCACGTGCCTTTGTGTGCACACGTGCCTTTGTGTGCACGAGCACAGATGTGGTCAACTCTGTCCTCCTGAGGCTACTCCCACGGAGAGCTTACCTCGAGCTGACACTCAGTGGTTTGACCAACTTCTGCTTCCACCTGTGAAAGGCTGTCTTTTGGGGGGAGTGGGAGCGGGGGTAGAAAAGAGGAGGAAAAGACTGGAGCACACGAGGAGACCTTATTAAGTTCCTCTCCCCTACATCCCGACACGCAAACAATTCAGGCCTGACAGTTTGATTGAACTTAATTCTTTCTTTCTAATGCCTTCCCTGAAAGAATTACGAGCCCAGCTTCCCCGGACAACGCCAGGGGAGGATGGTATTGGCAATGGTGTAAAAGCTGAGAGGAGAGAGAGAGTACGAGATGAAGCATTTATCCTGAGCCATCCTGAGCGCCAGCCACCTCCGGAGCCAGACAGAGAGAAACCAAGGGCTTTAAAAATAGAACTGCTTAACTGCTTCAGGTGGGGAAACAAGTCGTCTTTCTGGTTCTAGATAGCTGATCCCCATCAAGGCCCAGAGGGCACCTGAGCCCAAGGGAGGGACAGAGTGCTGCGGGGAGGGGGGTAGCTTTTCAGAACCCTGGTCCTGAGCCTGTCATCGAGTGTGCGTGCAGCCTGGCTTCTGCAGAGCCTGCAGGGCACCGTGCAGTCCTTAATTGAGATGCAGTGTCTCCAGAGGTGGCACAGGACAGCCTGTCTCACCAACAGACAACATTGGCACGCTGCCTCAGGTGCTTGTCTCCCAGGCTGCTCTCAGAAGATGTGATTTCTTGTTTACAAAGGCTGCAGAGTTGCAAAGCCAAGGGTGGTGGGTGATCTCTGTGGAGGCTTAGGGCCTGGAGAGGTGCCGACCGGTTGCTTGGGGTGTCTGGCAGGTTCAGAACACCGCTATTTTGGTTAGCAGCTGAACACAACCATTGCCCCACCACAGCTCTTTGTCTTAGGTTTCATAAGGTCCGTCTGTCACACCTAATGACCCAATACTAACACATTGTGGTTCAGTTTGTGGTTTATTCAGATTCCTCAGTTTCTACCCAGTGTCTTCTCCTGTCCCAGGTTGCCTCCAGGATATGATGTTGCATTCACTCATCACGTCTCCTTCAGTGTCTCTTGGCTATGACAACTTCTCAGACTTCTTTTTAAGTGACTGTGACAGTTTGGAAAAATACGGGTCAGGTACAGGTGGTTAGCACTCCAGGCTGCTGAGCGAGACTCCAATCCGCACAGAGGCACTTTGGAAGAACAGCCTAGTGATTCATCCCCCAAACATCAGCCCCTGGAGACCCCACGGATGCAGTGCCGCTCCGACACATGCGAGTTGGCCAGGAGTCAGAATCTACTGAATGGCAGCCAGCGGTTTTATTCTGCGGGCTGTCCCTGTATCAGGGTTTGTCTGTAGTCTTTTATCATGAGTAGGCTGGGGATGCTGGAGGCAGACCATAGAAGTGAGGCGCCTTTTTCATCACACTGTGTCAAGGGTTGTGTTCTCAACGTGATTTTAGCATTCTGATATTGTGTAGTAAGTAGTATCTGATTGTTGTTTTAATTTGCAATTCCCTAATGACAAATAATATTGAGCATCTTTTCAGTTGTTTTTTGCTACTCGCATATGTGTATACGCTTACCTATACATACATATATATATGTGTATATACATGTATGTATATATGTATGTATGTAGATGCGAGACAGCAGATCTTTTCCTACTTTGTTCATTGGGTTGGTTTATTTTCTTATTGTTGAGTTTAAAGGTTCTCTGTACATTCTGTATAGTAGTCCTTTAACAAGTAGTACTTTACAAATACTTTTCTCCCAGCCTGTGGTTTGTCTCATTCTCTTAACAGTTCTTTCACAGAGCAAGAGTTTTTATTTTTAACAAAATCTTATTTATTTTGTTTCACGGATCGTTCCTTTCTTTCTTTTTTTTCCTAAAAACCTCATCACCAAAACCAAGATCACCTAAACTGTCTCCTTGAAATTTTATAGTTTTGTATTTTACAATTAAGTCTATGCTGTTCTGAGTTACTTTTTATGAAAGGTCCAGATCTAGATTTCTTGGTTTTGCATACGGACATCCAGTTCTTCCAGCTCTGTTTATTAGAATGACTATCCTTTCTTCATTGAGTTGCCTTTGCTCTTTTATCAGAGATCAGTTAAATACATTTGTATAGATCTATTATGGCTTCTTCACTCTGTTCCATTGATCCATGTGTCTCTTCTTTTGCAAACATCACACTGTATTGACGACTGTAGTTTTATAATAATATCTCAAAGTCAGGTAGTGTCAGGTCTTCACCTTCACTTTTCTTCAGTATTGCATTAGCTTTTCTGAGTCTTTTGAATACCCATATACATTTTAGAATCAATTTGTCAATATCTACAAGGTGGCTTGCTGGGATTTTGATTGGGATTGTGTTGAATCTATAAATCAAGTTGGAACGAATTGACATCTTAATAATATTGAGTCTTTCAACTTGTGAGCACAGACTATGTCCTGCATTTATTTAGTCTCCTTTGACTTCTTTCATCAGTTTTGTAGTTTTCTGTCCATAGGTTTTTATGTGTTTCGTTGGACGCACAGCTAAATGGCAACCTGATGTCATAGTCCACCAAGATCTCCCTGGAAACCTTATGGGCCAGTGTCACTCTGTGAGTCAGAATCAACTTGACAGTAATAGGTTGGCTCGATTTTTTTTGATATACCTAAATGTGTACTTTGTGCTGCTACTGTAAATGCTATTATGTTTTAATTTCAAATTCTAGTTGTTCATTGCTAGTTGGAGTTAGAATCAACTTGATTTTGTATATAAGTAAGCAACAGACTTTTGTACATTAGTCTTGTTGTCTTGTGACCTTGTTGTAATTGTTTATTAGCTTTAGGATTTTTTCGTGGTGACTGGGATTTTCTACATAGACAACGACGTCATCTGTGAACACAGATGGTTTTACGTCTTCCTGTCCAATGTCTGTGCACCCCTATTCTTGCCTTATTGTATCGCCAAGACTTCCAGTGCAACATTGCACAGGAGTGGAGACAGAAGATACCCTTGCTTTGCTCCCAATCCCAGAGGGAAAGTGTCCAAGTTCTCTCAGGCAGGTACGATGGCAGCTGCAGAGCTTTTATTGGAAACCCTGGTGGGGTAGTGGCTAAGCACTACAGCTGCTCACCGAAAGGCCAGCAGCTCAAGTTTACCAGGTGCTCCTTGGAAACTCTATGGAGCCGTTCTACTTTGTCCTATAGGGTCGCTATGAATTAGCTTTGACTTGATGGTAGCAGTTTTTTTTTTTTTTTTGGAGAGCTTTTGTAGATGTTCTCTCGAAGGCACTTGGCTTGGCTTTGTAGATGTTCTTCATCACATTGAGAAATTTCATCTCTTTCTCCAATTTGATGTTTTTTTAAAAAAATCATGAATGGGTTTTGAATTGTCAAATGCCTTTTCTGCATTAATTGATCTGCTATGGCTTTTCGTTTTTAGAAAATCAATATAGTGTAGTACATTAATTGATTTTCAAATGTTGAACCAGTCTTACATACGTGGAATAAATATTACTTCACCGTGCTGTATAATTCTTTCATACATTACTGGACTTCATTTCCCAATTTTTCTTTGAGGATCAGTTTTGTAGAATTTGAAATTAAAACATAGTAGCATTTACAGTAGCAGCACAAAGTACACATTTAGGTATATCAAAAAAAGTCGAGCCAACCTATTACTGTCAAGTTGATTCTGACTCACAGAGTGACACTGGCCCATAAGGTTTCCAGGGAGGTCCTGGTGGACTATGACACCAGGTTGCCATTTAGCTGTGCGCCCAACAAAACACATAAAAACCTATGGACAGAAAACTACAAAACTGTGTTCATGAGAGATACTGATCAGTATTTTTTCTTTCATGTAATACTTTTATCCAGTTTTGTTATTAGTGTATTGCAGACTTTACAGAGTAAGTTTGGAAGCATTTCCACCCATCTATTGCCTAGAAAAGACTTCAGTGAATTGATATTACTTTTTCCTTAGGCATTTGATAGAATTCACCAGTAAAGCCATCTGGTCCTGGGCTTTTTCACTGGGAGAGTTTTTTGATCAATCATTCAATGCTTTTTTCTCTTGATATGGGGTGATTTGTATCTCTCAGAAAGTTATGTGGATATCTTAAGCCACTGTAGCCGTGGATGTGACCTTTTGTGGAAAAAAACCCTTTCCGTATGTAATTGATTAACATAAGGTCATACTGTGGTGGGGTGAGCCCTAATCCGATGTGACTGGCACCCTAAGAAGAAGAGGAGAAGAGGCACAGAGAGAGACACAGGAAGGAGCCGTGGCAGGGAGAGATGGGGCTTTCTGTGGATCGGTGCTAGCATGGTAAGGGTCCCCAGCGGCATGGCAAGGAGCCCCGGCAGCACGGTGGTCAACAGCTGTGGCTGCTGGCCCAACGGCTGGCCGCCCTGGTCCACCAGCCGGCCCTTGGAGACCCTAAGGGGCAGTCCTCAGTTCTGAAGACTGTGCTGTGCCTTGAGGCGGTCTTTCGGGATACAAAGGAAAGGAAAGCAAGCAGAGCGTTGGGGACCTCCTGCCACTAGGAGAGAAGAAGCACCAGGAACAGGGCATGTCCTTTGGACACCGGAGTCCCTGTGCCCCTTAAGCTCCCAGTCCAGGGGAAGACGGATGACAAGGTCCTTCTTCCAGAGCCACAAAGAAAGCCTTCCTTGGAGCTGGCGCCCTGAATTTGGACTTTCAGCCACCATTTCTGTGAGACAATAAATCTCTCCCTGTTGAAGCCACCCACTTGTGGTATTTCTGTTACAGCAGCACTAGACGACTAAGACACAGGGTGAGTGCTTGTTTTCTGAGGCATCATGTACTGGGATTTTTTTCACTGCCTTAATATCTATCCTTCACCTAAAGTTTTGCGGACAGTTTGCCCAGGGTCCAGTTCTCAGTGAGTCCTCCAGGCAAGAGATTGTGAGACATCTAAGATGTTCTCCTGAGGGCGTGACTGCCTTTCTCTGTCATTTTATGCCCTCAGCTTCCTCAGACAGATCCTTGTTGGGTGTACAGTGAAGCCTGTAGCTTTTGCTTAGAGAGAGTCCCTGCTGGGCCTGTGCGAGGTGTGCAGCAGTGGGTTGTGGGGACTTCTGCCTCACCCAGGCCAGGTGAGATGTGAGACTGAACAAGCGATGTATAAAGACTTCCAGAACGTCACTTGGCAACCTGGAGATCATTCCACCCAGAGATTGGCACGTGTTGGGTCAAATCCAGCTCATTGCCTGTTTCTGTAGGATTCATGAGCTAAGGATGGTTTTTACATTTTTAAATGACAAAAAAGAATAGTTGTAACAGGAGAAATTATTTGAACACCAGATTTCAACATCCATAAATAAAGTTTTATTGGAGCACAGCTGGGCCCTGTCATATATATGCTGTGTAGACCACTTTAAAGAGCCCTGTGGCTCAGTGGTTAAGCATGTGGCTGCTAACTGAAAGGTCAGCACTTCAAATCCCCCAGCCACTCTGTGGGAGAAAGATGTGACAGTGTGCATCTGCAAAAGTCGTTGTTGTTGTGAGGTGCCATCGAGTTGCTTCGAAGTTGCAGTAACCCTGTGTACGAAGGAGAGAGACACTGCCTGGTCCTGTGACACCCTGACAACAGTAGCTGTATTTGAAGCCAGTGTCCCAGCCTCTGTGTCAGTCCACCTTGGGGAGGGTCCTCCTCTTCCTCAGTGACCTTCTACTTTGCCAGCAAGACGTCCTTCTCCAGGGACTCACACTCCTGATAACATGCCCAGATTGAGGGAGATGAATTCCTGCCACCCTTGCTTCTAAGAAGCTTCCTAGCTGTCTTCTTCGAAGATGGATTGGTCTGTCTTTCTGGCAGTCCACAGTCTATTCTGTATATATTGCCAACACCGAAATTCACAGCCGCCAATTCTTGTTTCATTGTGTTTAGCCAGTGTCTGGCTTTGCATGCATATGAAGCAACTGAAAATACCAGGGCTCAGGTCAGGTGCACCTTAGCCTTCAAGGTGACATCTTTGCTTTTCAACACTTCAAAGAGGTCTTCTGCAGCAGATTTGCTTAATGCAATAGATCATTTAATTTCTTAACTGCTGCTCCCATGGGTGTGGATTGTGGGTCTAAGGAAAAGGAAAGCTTAAGAGCTTCAGTATATTCTGCATTTGACATAATTTTGCTTATTGATCCCGTGGTGGGATCTTTGTTTGGTTTGTTTGAGGCGTAATACATGCTGAAGGCTGTAGGTGTTGATTTCCACTGGTAAGTGTTTCAAATCCTCTTCACTTTCAATAAGCAGGGCTGTGTCATCTGCGTGTCACAGGTTGTTAATGAGTCTCCTTCCAATTCTGAAGCCACATTCGTCTTCATGTAGTCCAGTTTCTCAGATTATTTGTTCAGCACACAAACTGGGAAGTATGGCGAAAGGATACAGCCCTGACGCACACCCTTCTCGATTTTAAACCATGAGGTTTTCCCTCGTTCTAGTCCAACGACTGCCTGTTGGTCTAAGTGTAGATTCTGCAGGAGCCCAGGTGGGTGTTCCGGAACCTCCCCTCTTTACACTTTAACCGTAATCTGTTATGACCTGTGAAGCTGAATGACTTTGCATAGGAATTCCTGTAGGGCAATGCCATTCGGTCCTGTAGGGTCATTGTGACTTGACAATGACTGGATGGCAGCAGGTGCAGTTACTCTGGCATTGCAGTGGCAAAGCTGAGTGGTTGTCACAGAGACCCGGGGGTCTCTGAAGTCCAAAACACCCATAGCCTTACAGAAAACGTCTGCCAAGCCTGGATAAACAAATGGGCTACAGAGAAAAGTGCCAACATGGGAGAATCTAGAAAACATAAGCCTGAATTAAAAAAACCCGGAAGAATGACACTGCCCTTCTCCATCCTGCTCTGGGCCCTGGGCAGCCGTATCGCTCATGCTCTTTTGCCCTCTGGCTTCACACTGGAGTCAGCAAATGAGTGGCTGGCTCACTCAGACACGCGGTGTGGGAAGGCAGGCAGAATATGTGTGCTTCCCCTCCCTCCGTGCACGTCCATAGTTCTGGCAGTAGGTTTGTTTCTCTATGACTGCAGCTGTTCTGGGCTGGCTGTTTTTCCATGATTTTAACTTTCACCTGGGTTCTGTTCACCCTTTTTCCTTGTCCCGTCACATCTTGGATAGCTTTTACATGCTGCTGTTAATTAGCTGTAGAGCAAACAATTTAACTTTCACAGAGAATTTGGTCTCTGTCTTTGGATTCTTAAGAGAGAACCTCAGAAACCTTAGAATTTCTCCAGTAACTGATGCCTCTTTGGTAAGGCTTCCAGACTACACCTGAAGGCTTGTGCTAACAAGGTAACTCAGATGGAGGCTGGCCCAGACAGAAAGACCAACCAGTGAGGTGACTGATCTCGGAGGCGACTCCGTCACACCCATACAACGAGGCCCAGTGAGGGATCTAAATACGGGAGCTCCGTGGAACTCCTCACTGGTGAAAGACGTTGAGGAGCACGGGAACACAGTGAGTTCCTTTTTGGGACTTGGAAACTTCCTGCTGGGCACCCTCCTGGGCCTTACTGCACATGTCTCTTCATTTACGTCTTTTGAAGAATGAAGAGTGCAAGGTAATATTCATACAAATTTTTAAATCCGTAAACTGGGATTACATATGACAGATACACAGGTCCTACTACGTGTGCGTTGTGCAATTACAAAAATACAAATAAGAATGACGCAGACCAGCTGGGAGCAGACGGTGCCTCCGGGAAAGGGAACAGGTCGGAAAGAAGGTGAAAGAGGCTTCATGCCTTCCTGTGATGTTTTTCTTGAAAGAAAAAGGATCTGAAAGAAACACACCATGGTGCTAAGACTTGTTAAGGCCAGGGGTGCGTGTGTGAGTATTTGTTGCGTTACTCTTAATTTTTTTCTACAAGCTTGAGATAGATTTTTTAAATAAGTTTAAAGAAAAATATAGGCAGCACATCAAAACTACATTTCCATAGATATTACAAGGCAAAAAATTAAAAATGAATCGGTGAAAGTTCAACTTAAATAAAAATACCAGGTAAATAATAGTAGACTTAGTGTACAGATGTGTAAGCATTCCACACCGAGTACTTTAAAGCTTGACTTGGGAAGCACTGATTTGTGCCAATTATTTTGTGTTGGAGATGAAAATGGAGGCAGAGAGGGGCCTGGCCCAGGGTCACGCAGCTGGATGGTAGCAGAGCCAGAAACTCCACCCAGGAGCTGAGGTTCACTGACACGTGACCTCATTCACCTTGTTGTGAATAAATGCCTACAAGGTGTCCTGGCCCCCCACCACATAAAACTGGGGGCTGGAATTTCTCCATAAACATCTGACCTGCCCCCAAGGTAGAGGGTCTGCCATTTGAGTGTTTCCTGGAGGTGACTCAGCCCTCAAATGAGAGAACCATTTTTCTTCTGGCCCAAAGCAGTCTGGCCAGCAGAGTCAGCCACCTCCCACCCATAGCGGGGTGGGAGGAAAAGCCTCTGGTCCCCAGGTTACCATTGGTCCCAGCAATTTCTCTTTATTCCTGATGGATTCTGGTGACTTTAGTGGAGCGATGATCTGGGGAAGTTCTAGCACTGAAAATGCTACGCAGTGCCAGTGAGGTGGTAATGGGGGGGTCACTGGTAAATTTGCACCTGTCGTGCAGGAGATCTGGCCCTGGTTCCCGGCCAGTGCGCCGCTTGTCTCTCAGGGGAGGTGTGCGTGTTGCTGTGAACAAGCATCAGCGAAGCTTCCGGACTGAGACAGACTGAGAAGAAGACTGCTGAGCTACTGCCCCAAGCCAGCCAACAAAACCCCAGTGGGTCACCGGGCTCTGGGCTGCCGCTGCTCGTGGGCATGGCGCAGGCCGGGGCGGCCTTTGTTCCGGTGGACATGGGGTCATCATGAGTCCACTGACACCGATGTGTCCCATAAACTGCACAGAGTACACAGAACTCCATCTCATCCCAAGAAGATGCTATGGCCTAGAGGGCCTTCACCTTGGAAATTTGTCCTTCCTGATCCTCTTCTGTTGCCCTCTGGCCTCTGAAATCCCCCGTCCAGGTCTCTGCCTCCAGAAAATGCAGCAACAGCCATAACTGAGCTACCCCACAGCCTCCCATCCAAGCCAGCCCTCAACTATCTTTCCTGAGAAAAGCGAGCCCAGGAAATCTGTTACCCACCACAACGCTGGTGGCAGAGAACGGCGTGGAGAACTACCTCTCCGGGGGCACAGCTCAAGAGCCAAATGAATGAAACCCCAACAGTGGCATTTGAGGTGCTGGGAAGTGGCTTGTTCAAAAGTCCTTTCTGATGTCTTTCTCACTGTACCAAGTTCTCGTCTTACTCATGCATTCTGGCAGAGGTGGCCAATGCAGAGCTTCATAGCAGGACACGAGGAAGGAGACTTAGGCTTTCATGTCTGAGTTGGCGCTGATATGGCTTAGAGCTACAGACCAGCCCTCTCTCCTTCCCAGGCCTCAGTTTCCCTATCTGCTCAAAGGCAAGGACAATTCTTCTCCAGCTCAGCCCTCCAGGGACGCAGGATAAACACTGTCACAGGCAGAAAAGTGTTTCAGATGGAAAACACCATAAAGTAACTTCAAGGTGTTATCATTTTAAGGTGCAGAATAAGAATTTATAAAACCAGGCATAAAAATGTCCTGGTGGGTATATTTTCATTCTAGAGAAAATTAATGGCTGTACCTTGAGCTTGAATTTTCCAGAGGCAGTCCCAGAGTGTCTAGTTGGAAGCATCCTACCTCTTGTGACACGGAGTCTGAGGCCCAGAGACGAAAAGGACTTGTTTAGTGTCACATGACAGGTTGAGGACTACTTTGGGACTGGGACCTGGAAGTTCTGATGCTTTCTCTCCATTCCATTCTCCCTTTCATGGAGACAACAGAGAGTGGTGTGGCTGAAACCTGTGAAGCATCTCTAAGCAATACCCAAAGCTTGTGAGATACATTTTTCCCCAGTGGAAACCCCTGGCTTGTGGATCCAGTGGATTCTTGGAGGTGATTCTCAGTGCAGCTGCTGGCCTCCGCTCCTGCAGGCAGGCTCAGCCCAGAAAGTCTGCCCTCAGCCTCAACACCCCCACGGGGATGCCTCTTGTACAGTGCAGCTTGGTCTGGTTTGAGTGCAGAGGTAATTGCAATATATTGAGGTTTGGTATTGTAATAAAAATAGGGGCCATTACAGCCACCATTTATGTCATTAGTATTTAGTGGTGGTGTGTTGCAGCTTTTTTAGTGCTCATAAAACTGTCGCTGCTTGCAGATATGTCACGGCACTGATATAAATTTAAAGGGTTGGAAATCCATAAGTCATAAAAACCAGATAGTAAATAGCAACAGAACAGGAGGGACAAGAACTGTGGCATTAGGCATGCAAATGTTTATGGATTTGCATGTCTAGTGCTTGTATTAGCATAATGAGGAGCTCATTAGCGCCGCAGACGGACCTGATTAACTAGGCCCTTGTACACAAAGCCCGTTCAGCCTAAATACTGGATGTTGTCACCAGACCCTAAAGGCAAGAAGGGTCTTTCCTGGTTCTTCTTTTGTTGTGGAAACCCTGGTGGTATTGGGGTTAAATGCTACAGCTGCTCAGCAAAAAGTCAGCAGTTCAAATCTGCCAGGCGCTCCTTGGAAACTCTGTGGGGCAGTTCTTCTCTGTCGGTTTGCTACGAGTCGGAATTGACTTGCTGGCAGTGGATTTGGTTTTGTTTTTCTCTCACTGTAAGCAGAGGATTCTTCAGGCTTGCTAGGCTAGCGAGGAGCAGATGGGTGTGGATTCGGACCCATTTGTTGTAATAATTGTGTCTAACGGGTACTGAGTGCTTACTAGGCACTAGCCATTGTTCTAAACCGTTTGTATAATGGTTCCTTTAATCCTCCCAACAGCACTATTATTATCTTTTGTATTACAGATGAGGAAGCTGATACACAGAATACCTAAGGGAGTTTTTAATTAAAACTAACTGTTAATAAGTGGAAGTGCCAGGATGTAAACCCAGGCAGCATGGCTCCAAAGCCTACGCTCTTAACCATCGCGGTAGTTGCCTCTGTCCGTCCTTACTGCCTGCAACCGGTATTTACTAAGCATCCACTGCTGCGACCCAACGGGAAAACCTGGTGGCCTAGTGGTTAAGAGTCGGGACAAGGCTTTCCTTCTGTGTCGGTTCTGGAAGAAAGTCCTGTGTTCCGTCAGCCTTTGGTCAGGGGGCATTTTGGCAAAGGTACCTCAGGTCTGAAGGACACACTCTTCTCCCAGTGCTGCTTTCTTAATGGCATGAGGTTCCCAACTCTCTGCTTGCTTCCTTCTCTTTTTATCTCCCATAGGATGAAAGGATAAAGGGTGGTGCAAGCCCGCACTCCAGGGAAACTGTCTCAACAGGGGTGTGGAGGTCTCACCCTAATTTTGCTTTAACATAATTGTCCTATCTATTAGCCACAGGTAGCGATTAGGATGTGTAAGGTAGGAAAATCACAGAATGAGGGCAATCACAGATTACAGGAATCATGGCCCAGCCAAATTACTACAGGTATTTTGGGGGGGACACAAGTCAACCCACGACAGCACCAAACATCAGCTCCCAGTTACAAACTCCTGAACCAATCCCCCCCAACATCAGCTCCAAGTTATAAACTGCCAAACCAAAGCAAATTCCCCACTACCATGGCTCCTCCGTCGTTTCATACACCTGTAAACTCCCAGAGCTTTGCGGAACATCACAGCCATTGAAGCTCCAAGGAACTGGTGATTTGGTTGGCTTCCACTTTACAACTCTCTCTGGAGTTTGGCAGGAGGGAAATCTGAGCCGGATCATTCTTGGGAAGCCAGCTGAGTGGGGGGTCCAAGGAGTCACCGGCACTTCCGAGTGTACTCCATCCACCCAAACGGAACTTCCCCACTAGCTCAGGAATCTCTCTTGTGCTAACAGCTCCAATAGCTAACTCTACAGTTCATGCCAGGGAAATGGGAAAGGAAGCCTTCCATAAGTGGGCTTTTATGGCGGCAGACAAAATGTAGCCGACAGCTTGGAGAATCTCTAAGCACTGACAATTCTCTTTGAATCAAGGTGCAAGCCTGCTCTGATTCTCCTTTAAGCCTCCAAAAAAGAAGCAGTGTAGATTGTTTTGGGCAGAATCTTCAGGGGGACCAGTAACACTGATCCTCTTCTCCACGGTTGGAAAGTTTCTTCTTCCTAATGATAGCTCTAAGGTCTTCACTGAGCAGTCGGAAGTTTTTGTGTTGAAGCAGACAGTAGGTTCATCTGAAAACTCTTGTCTTGGGTCAGTGACCCTTAGGTAAGGAGTAGAAGGCAGGCAACAATGAGCCGCGGGTGTTTCAGATGAAAAGAACCTCAGAGACTGTACGCCTGTCAACAGAAGGCATAAACGGATGTGGCAAATGCATGCAATGGGGTACTATTCAGCCACAAAGTGAAATCAAGTCCTGACACTTGCTACAACTGGGTGCACAACTTAAAACATTATGCTGAGTGAGACAATCAGTCTCAAAGGGGCAGATCTTGCAGGATCCCGTTCAGGTGAGAGGTCTGCAACTGGTAGACGCATAGAGACCAAAGTTTGTTAGTGGCTGCCAGGGCAGGCCGAGAGTGGGGAGCGAGGGGCGTCCTTGATGGGGGCTGTGAGCTCCTGTGAGGGGTGATGGGAAGCAGAAATCGATGTGGTGATGACTACACAGCACAATGGACGTGATGTCACCGAATTGCACTTGTAAACAATGTTGAAATGGCAAATATTTGGGTATATGTATTACCACAATTTTAACAAACAAAGGAAACCACAAAGAATCAAGGAGAAATAAGACAGGAATTGCCCAAGTGGAATTTTTCTCACAGAGAAAGCAGAAGCTCACTGGGATTTCACGGAACCCAGATGCCACCCACGCATCCTCTCAGCTGCCTGCCCCTGCTCACTCTCGGAGAAGTCCAGCTGTTGCCTACCTGGGTCTCTTTCCCCTTGAATCCAGGCAGGATAGCATCAGCCACACTCCTGGCCGTCTCTGTGCTCGGATTATAGCCAGGAGCTCCTCCTGGTTGGTAGAAAAGTCAGTTTGCCGACCAAGAGCTCTAAAAAGAGCCACTGCTTCCTGGTGTTTTTTTGTTTTCTCCTCTGGGGTCTCAGGGTCTCCATGTCTCAGCTAGCAGCTCTTGCCTTCAGCCTGCAGGAGTGGTATCTCTCTGACCTGCCTCCCTCTTGCTCCAGGGACCATTAGCACAGCTGTGAACCTGAATGAGTAGTTCTGACTTGGAAGACTTGGGGAATGGCTTCTTAGTCTCCAGTTTTTTGTTTGTTTGTTTGTTTGTTTTAACTCAACCAAAAAAAGACATTCATTGAAGAGATTCAGGGATGTGCGCAGGGATAAAATGCAGAAAGTACAGGCGTGCCTCACAGCTGCCAGAAAGTTGCCAAGTATCTGCCGTCTCTGTACCCTGCAATTTCTGTCTGCTTCTCGTGGGGTCTCTGCCCGGTGTCCTCTTTGTAGATCAGCTTCCTCTTCATTTTCACAGCCCCTGTACCCAGTGGCTTCACCTTGTGTTGGGGTCAGCATCTCTTGGTGCTGCTACCACCTGTCCTCTAAGGTCTGCCTTACAGGTACCTATAGTCATACTTGTCAATTAAAAAGAAATTTTATTGTGTTTCAGGTTGAAGTTTACAGTGTAAATTAGTTATTCTCTCAAAAACATACACGTAAGTTGTTGAAGAGTTTTATACATTTTCGAGATTAGACCTTCATCAGATATGTGATAGCCAAAATTGGTTAAACCTTTTGAAGGGCGTATGTGTTTAATTTTTAGGAGCTCCCAATTATCTAGTTTATTTTCTGACATCTGTGCATTGTTAGCTATGGTTTGTACCATATTGAAGGCATGTATTAGGGTCCATAGTGTTGTCCCTATTTTTCCTTCCACATTCTTTATTGTTTTAGGTTTTATAGTTAGGACTCCTATCCATCTTGAATTAATTTTTGTGTACGGTGTGAGGTATGTGTCTTGTTTCCTTTTTTTACAGATGGACATCCAATTTTGCTGGCACCGTTTGTTAAAAATACTGTCTTTTCCATTCAATGGACTTTGGACTTTGTCAAAAACCAACTGACTATAAGTGGATGGATTTACTCCACTGAGATTCTCCCTCTGGTCCATTGGTCTCCGTGTCCAGTACCAGGCTGTTTGACTGCAAAGGCTCTATGGTGAGTTCTGAGATTAGGTCATGTGAGCCTCCTACCTGGTTTTTTTCTTCAACAATGTTTTGTTTTTCCGGGATCTCTTTCCTTTCTGTTTAAAGTTGATGATTAGTTTTTCCATCTTGTTACAGTGCTGTTAGTGCTTGGATCTGGATTGCATTATTTCTGTAGATCACTCTGGGTAGAATTATATTTTCACAAAGTTGAATCTCCCTATCCATGAACATGGTATGTCTTTCCATTTATATAGATCTCTTTTGGTTTCTAGTGTCTTGTAGTTTTCTTTGTCTCAGTATTTCTTGTGCCTGGTTAGATTTATTCATGAGTACTTTATCTTTTTAGGGACTATTGTAAATGGTATCCTTTTCCTGATTTCCTCTTAGAAGTTCTCTTCATTGGTTTAGTCTCTGTCCTTGAAGGTGCTAGTCATTTGGTACAATTCACAGATGTGCTGTTTGTGGCAGGGTAACAGTGGTATGTGGGCTTTTACTAGTGTATACCTATAGGTGAATTGTTGTTAGTGTCCACTGGCTTGGCTCTGGCTCATAGTACCCCATGTGCAACTGAATGAAGAATTGCCCAGACTACACCTTCTTCACGTGGCTGCCATGTTTGCATCCATTGCTGGGGCAATGTGCAGTGCCTTCCAACCTAGGCGGTTCATCTTCTAGGTTACACTGAGCAGCCTTCTGTGGTCTGTAGGTTTTTGCTCACTAATTTTCCAAAGTAAATCATCAGGCTTTTCTTCCTAGTCCATCTTACCCTGAAAACCCTTCCGAAACCTGTCTACCCGGGGCAACCCTGATAGTAACTGGAATACTGGTGGCATAGTTTGTAGCATCATAGCAAGATGAAAGCTACTACAGTGTGACAAACTGTCAGAAAGTACTAGTCTATGTGCCTTGTCACTCTACTTGTGGATGTGTATACACTTGTTTATGTCTTTTTATACATGTGTATATATCCTGTTCTTGTGAGTGTTTGGATGCATAGTTCTCTGCAGAAGACCACACGTGTGTACAGGTGCAGGTACTGGCAGTTCCAATCTACCGGGTCTTGCTTGAAAACCCCACGGGCCGGTTCCGCTGTGTCCCACAGGGTGACTACGAGATGGAATCCACCTGATGGCAGTGGCTTTGGTTACAGGTGCAGGTACTTGTGTCTGTGAGCACAGGCTCCTTCTATGTGTGTGTGTGCATCTGAGAAAACTGTGTGTGCATGCGTGTTTGTTTGGTCACACATCCAGAAATGCTGAGGAGTGTCAGGCAGGTACTTGTGGCAGAGCTGAGAGCTGGCACTTTATTTTCTTCCCTGCAATTTCGGAGCATCTCAGGACAACTCTTCCTTCTCCCCTCCCCACCAGAAGGCAGCAGCCTGAGTTGTCAGCTGGGCCATAAATTCCTTTTATGTTGCCCAAGGTTGCTGTCCAAGGCATTAGCTCTGGTCTGGCAGTTTGGGAGTTGACAGAATCTGCAGGAAGGTACTCTAAGAGCTAGGAGGCTGCAGCCAGAGGGCCTCTTCTTCCCCTCTGGCCCTAAGACAGGACCAGAGTGGGCAGAGGGGAAGCAGTAGCGTTAGTTAACCCTCTGTGAGTGAAGCTTTGCATATATTAAAAGATGTACCCAAAGTGCACGTATCATGAGGATGGTACAGTTATTATTCCCAATTACCAGATGAAGATAGGAAAGCACAACAAGTTTAAGTACTGGCCAGGATTTGACCTCAGTGCCCGTGTGCACTCTGAACTGTTGGAATAAGGAAACCCACCCCAGGCTGAGGTTTCTTGTTTGCACTGCAGCGGCATTCCTAGTAACCACAGGGAATTGTTCTCTTTGCCATTCTCTCCTCTCTTCCTCACTCTTCCTTTTTCTTTGAAGGCGTTCACAGCAGGGCCCTGGGACAACAGGCCAGATCTGGTCCTTCCTCTACCGCCTCCCCGCAGTCCCTGACTTGTATCCAGGCTGCCTGTCCAGCTGACCACTTCCTCTCCTGCCTTCTCTCGTGTTTCATGGTGTTTCCATATGGAACGAATTATCAGTGCTCAGGTGGCTGTGGCTGCCCATGAATTAAATGTCCCACTTCCCAAGGACAGAATACAAGAGCAAAAGCTGCACTTCACGTTCATGGAATCCAATCTCCTGTCTTTAGCCTGGAGAAAGAAAGGAGTCTACTCTTGCTCTTCTGCCAGTAAGACAAATCCTAGGACTTCAGACCCACTACTTTTTCCATGTCTCCAAGTTATGGTTTCATAGTTAATCCCCAATGTATGCAATGGTGTGAAAACCTCAGGTTGGTCAGATGTGGAGACTGACCGGAGGTGCTGAGGTCCCCGGGCAGTGCAAATGGCTAACAAAATTGATCACTAACCAAGGCTGGAAGTACAATGCCCCCAGTGGCACCTCGGAAGAAAGCCCTGGGCACCAACTTGCAAACACCTGGCCCTGAGACTTCTGTGGTGCGCAGCTCTGCTCTGACACACCTGGGGGCCTGGGCTGCTTTGCAGCCACCAGCTGAGTAGGGCTGTTGCAGTGGGAAGAATGGACCTGCTGGAAAGCTGAGACGGGAGCCTCTGGGAAGGTTCCAGGTGACAACTGCCTCTGCATGGCCTAGTTCCTCACATGGTACTGCGAGATGCCAAGCGAGCTGTGGCCTCTTGCACAAATCGGACAGCCACAGGTGCCAGCTACTGGAGCATCACTCTGTTCCAAAGAATAAGGTACAGGAAAGGGAAGTAGAGGGTCACTTTAAAAGTGACATTCAGGCTAAATGTTGGTGGCAGTCATACACCTGTCTGGGAACCTTTGGTCAGAGGCCATCTGAGGTAGAGGACACACAGCAGGCGAGAGGTAGCTGTAGTTTGTGACTAAGCCTCTGGAAGGTCCCACCTACCACTTTACGAAGGTCCTGTCAGAACTGGATCCCGTAATGTTTCAGATAAACGCAAACACCCAAATCTCCCGGCTAGCGATGTCCTCAGTTCATTTTTTGGAGGTGACAGATGGCCCTGAGTCAGCCATCTGAAAAGACATGGCTGGAGCAGCGAGAGTATGCAGACCTCTGTTCTGAGGAGACAAAGTTGGGGTGCCTTCCCGCGCCATCTTCCCTGAACCCTCGAGTTAAGTCCCCAGGGTTCCCGCCAGGCTTCCAGGGGCTCAAGGTCACCAGATGGACCCCTGTAAACTGGCCTCAAGGCTTTTCTGTTTCCAAGAGGCTCATGGAATGCCGAAAAGGCGTTTCCAAACGTGTGTTTAGGCTGGATTTACGTCTGGGCCGCTGCATACTAAATGCTGATTATTAAAACATTTGCATGGTGCTTAACAACGATAGATTATGAATCTGCTACCTAAGTCTCAGTGAGGTCTTTATTAATTCATTATTATTTTATCAACATACAATAAACGGTTCTACTAAATCTAAATTAGACAGATATTTGGGAGGGATCATCTAAAAGGACCTCAGCTGAGACTATCCCCCGGGGAAGGACTTAATGAAGTTTCACAGTTAATAACTCTCAGTTCATAAATAAAGCATGGGTGTTTAAAGACCTGCAACATACTGAAAGAAGATGCAGAGGCTCAACAGAGAAGGGGTAGCAGAGCTTCTGGAAATTTCTCTTTGTGGCTTACAGATGCACTGTCTACCTTTGGATAATATATACCAGGCACCAGGAGGCAGGTGGCACTCCCAGGGCCTTTCAGATGAATTCATCTCAGTCTCAGATTTACTGAGTAGACAGGCAGACAGGTAGACCACAGAACAGTTCTCCAACTGGTAGACAGGTAGACCACGGAACGATTCCCCCGCAGGTGGACAGGTAGGCCACGGAACAATTCCCTCCTTCCCTCAAAGAATCTACCTTTTTAACAGCCAAAAGCCAAGCCAAGTGCCGTCGAGTCAGATCCGACTCATGGCGACCCTAGGGGCCAGGGTAGAACTGCAGCAACAACAAATTTCATTCTACTCGAAGTAGACACGGCCAAAGGCATAGTATTCCAAAGATTTCTACAACTCTGTGGGCCTAGTTACATTTCTCAAGTTGTGCTGTCATTCTTACCGTCCTTTTCCAAATGACCCGACCACCACCTTATGCTGGCCACCACCTAGACTTCCCATCCATCCTTCTGCGTGGCCGTTATCAATTTGATCTCACGCAGTAGAAGTATTTTACTAACGAAGATAATAAGCTTTTTTTCTTTCTGGTTTGTTTAAAGAAACCCTGGTGGCACCTGGTGTTACGGCTGCTAACCAAAAGGTCAGCAGTTCAAATCTGCCATGTGCCTCTTCAAAACTCTATGGAGCAGTTACACTCTGTCCTATGAGTCAACATTGATTCAATGGTGCAGTGGATAGTTTTTGTTGTTCTTGTTGTTGACGGCACTTGGCTGGCGCTGTTGTTTGTTTGTTTAAAGAAGACTGCAGGGGACAGTTTTGGTTTAAAGTTTAAAGATAATTTTAGTACAATAGTTTCAGGGGCTCATCTAGCTCCGACAGGTCCAGAAAGTTTGGATTACAGTGAAAATTTAAACTTCTCTTCAGCATTTCTTCCCCCTTCAATCAGGATAAAAAAAAAAATCCCCTTTGATAAAGATGTTTGGCTGTCAGAGACGAAGCCGAGAGTGAGATTCTGCCAGATGTGACAGGGACCCTTCTCTGACAACCTTACATGACAAATTGTAAACCAAACATCTACCTGACTCCTCTGGAGGCAGGATAGGTGACACGGTTTGCAGGATGGAGTGCAAAATAAAACGCAAGACCTCTCGTTAAAAGAGTAAGAATTCAAGGCGACAACGGCAGACCACCTAGCCAGGCACGAGGCCCTTCTGAAATTGGGTCCCGTGCAGCTGCACGGGTTACAGGACCCTGAAGCTGGCCCTGGTGATAGTGTGAGCTAAGGCCATGAGGCATAGAAGAGCTTGCATGTTGGCAGAATCGAGAAGAAGGCAGAGTCACTAAGACCCTGGTACGGGGCGGAAAGAAGACATGGGACTCCGCTGCCAAAAGAGTCAGTGATCAGAGCACTCTGCACGGTGTTGCGCCAGGGTGGGGCCTTACATGTCACTGGGGTGAAAACAGAAGCCACAGAGGAATTTTAAACAGAGAAATGATGTGCTCTGAAGTTTTTATTTAAAAATATCACTGTCGATAGTGTGAGCTGACTACGGCGAGAAGGGGGCAAGAGTGAACATGGGGAGACCAGTCAAGAGGGTTCTGAGAGGCTTCAAGGATGACAGGGATGGAGAGAAACGGGTAGGTCTGGGATGCACTTTGGAAGCAGTGTTAAGCTAGACTCGCTGACATGTTGGATAATGGGGTGGAGAAAGAAAAGCTGTGGTGACATCGCTGGGGTGCAACCTAGGTAGAAACCTATGTGGGAGATCAAACAACTGAATGTACTGAGTTTGAGATCTACAAGGCACCCAGGTAGAGATGACACGTAGGTACTGGCTATTTGGGTCTAGAAGTTGGTGAGGATTTGGGCCACAGGCTACATGTGAAGTCTTTGGCATAGAGATCGTTTTTAAACCAGTGAGAAAATATGTGATCTGCCAAGTGGGCAAGAAGTGCCTGCAGAATCAAGTAGAGCTCTGAGGGCTGAGTTCCTTCTTCCTGTCTCTCGATCTCCTTTCCCTTACATCAGGGAAATGAAGGGGGCAGTGGAGGCTCCCACAGAGCCTGGAAGGAAGGACTGAGCCCCAGAGTATAGAAAAGGAGCAATTTTGATCAGCCCCAGTGACAGGTTGATCTCACCCAATCCCCTTTTCCTCAGCTCTGTGACTCCTTGGGTTGTGCCCAAGCACTGCTGTAAACAAAATGGACACAAACTAGGACACCGATTCCTTCCCAAGGTACAAGCCACACTGGCTCACCTTTGCACACAGTGAGCTGGCAGGGTAAGCTGACTCTGGCGTCAGAACCTCCAGCCACAGATGCAAAGTAGCCAGGTGCCCATTTCATAGCATGGGGACAGCAGGCCTTGGCTGCCAGGAGGAAGGCTGTGGAGAGGCCTCTGGAGGCTGTCTGCCAGTGCAGACTGAAGGCTCACTGGAATGTGAATCATTGGAGGTCTCTTAAAGATTGTCATCTGACATATAGAAAGCATATCTCTCTTCCAGTGAAGAATGGCAGCAGGCACTAGTTGGTGGGAAACCGGGGGAAGGGCAGGCCTTGTGTGGGGCTTTGTTCTGTGTAGTGCTCCTTGACATAGTGAGTTTCTGCAGAGTGTCTGCAAACGCACACACATAGGCAAAAGCACGCACATACACACATGTGTGCTAACACATACACCACCCCCCAACACATAGGACACAGAGCAGACAGTTGTCCCGGGCATTCCTTTGCAGGTCTTTTAGGGCTTCCTTGGGTGCTTTTTGGGAGGCAAGATCACACGGCCTCCACTGGCTTTGCCTAGCTGCCTCGAATCATGAAGAGTTTTCAGGAAATCATGGTATTATTTCTTCACATTGGGCTAAGAGCCCCAGGTCTGGGCCTGGTAGATCTAGGTTCAAACTTTGGACCTGCTATTGAGACAAGTTACTTCATATTTCTGAGCCTTGGTTTTCTTACACATCAAATGGAAACAGTAGGACACCGCCAGCCTGCACCTCACGTATACAGTTAGTAGGGAGCCTCGGGTGGGCCAGGTGTTCCGTAAATGCTTCCTGTTGCCCCCATTACAAACCCTGACTTTCAGAGGAGTTGATGTGGATCCCTAGGCAAGGTGAAGAGACGTAGCCAGGGTCATATAGTTGCTATGGTGAGTCCCCACTGGAACTCATCTTCTCTCCCCAAAGCTAGGTACCAATCCATGACAAGCCCTGGGTGTGGGGTCAAAGCATGGGTGACGTAAGGGAAATTAGGAAGTGACCTGGCTTTGCCTCTTTCTAGCCTTCTTTCTTGATTTCCATGGAATTCTGTGCTGTCACAGACCCCGACCCAATGTTGGAAAGGTCTGGGTTAGTCAATCCAGATATGGTAGATTTACTCTTTCAACACGTTTTCAGTTCATAGGTATTTTTGTCATTCACCTGTTCTTTTTACTTTTTTTCATTGAGCCGAAAGCTCTCATTTATTGTTTACTGAGCACCTGCCCCATGCAGAGCCTTGACTAGCCAAGTGAACGGCAATCTTGGTCAGCTCTGGCATCAGAGATGTGGGGGCTCCTTTGCATCAGCTGTGGGGCATCAGCTGTGCATTCTCTCTGATCCCTCCCAAATCCTTACATAAACAGCCTAGGTGGCATCAGGGTACTCATCCTGCTCCCTCCCTGCTGTCTGATTCCGGCCTGTAGCCTCTGGGCTGCAGTCCTGCAGGTGTCCCACCTGCTCAGGCTCCCCTAGGTCCCTGCTTCAGTTTCCTTTGTTGATAACAAATCGCCTTACACTTCACGGCTGAGAACAACACGAATTCACTACCTTACAGTCCTGAAGGTCGGAAGTCTGGCATGGTCTCACAGGCTCAAATGAAGGTGCTGGTAAGGCTGCTTTCCTTTCTGGAGACTTTTGAGAAGAATGTGTTTCCTTGCCTTTTCCAGCTCCTGTACGCTACCCACACCTGCCATCTTTTACTTTTTTGCTCTGTGGTTTTGCTCTGATGCAGAAAGCTGTGCCACTGGTGTTTCAAATCCCAGTAGGGTCACCCATGATCAACAAGTTGAAGTGGAGGTTTCAGATTAAAACAGATTAGGAAGAAAAACATGATGATCTGTGTCCGAGAATTAGCCAAAGAAAACCCTGTGAATCAAACCCTGTAACATTTCCTTACTAAAAGAAAAACCCAGAGCCATTAAGTCAATTCTACCTTTTAGCAACCCTATAGGAAAGAGGAGAACTGTCCTGTAAAATTTCCAAGGAGCAGCTGGTGGATTTGAACTGCCGTTAGCACCATAGCACTTAACTATTATGCCACCAGTTTCCATGAGACTTCCTTAAGAAGCCAGAAATAGAAAAATGATTTAGCAATCCCATTCTTAGGCATAAACTCTAGAGATCTAACAGCATCTGCAACAATTAGATATATACCCGTATTCAGTACAGCTCTTTTCACAATAACAAAAAAGGTGGAAACAACCTAACTGCCTGTGATTGTTAAGATTGTGTGTGAACTTGGTTGGACCGTGATTCTCAGTGTTTCCGCAGTTGTACAGTTAGGGCGAGCACCATGATGGAACATGCTGCGGTACTGGCAAGAGCAGGACGTGGGTGGCTCACTGTCCCTTTAGCCTTCATCTCTCTGCCTTCTGCGACCTACTTCCCACCTGCTCACCTGGCCAAGGTTTTGGTTGGTGGATTTGGCATCTGCTGTGCTCTTGTGTTCTGACCTCTGGATCTTGGGACACGAACCAGCAGTTCTTAGGGCTTATTGATCTTCACAGCCCATGAGTAAGAGTCCTGTTCCTTGACTCTGCTACTCTGTTCCTCAAAGAATTTGGTTTTATTTAGAATACATCTAAGCTTTGGAGTTAGATCATCTGTCCTGACTTCTCCTTGACTGTATGTTTTCCCTCCCTTCACCTAAAATAATTCTTGTCAATGATCTAATGAGTGAACTCCCTTCTCTCACCCTCTTCCCCCTAGTTACTGTCAAAAAATGTATTCTTCTCTGTTTAAACCTGTTCTCAAGTCCTTACAATAGTGGTCTCGTACAATATTTGTCCTTTTGCAATTGAGTAATTTCACTCAGCATAGTGGCTTCCAGACTCCTCTATATTATGAGATGTTTCTCAAATTCATCATTGTTCTTTGTCATTGCATAATATTCCATTGGGGGGAATATACCATAGTTTGTTTATCCATTGTTCCATTGATAGACCCCCAGTTTATTCTTTCTTTATTGCTGCTGTGGACAGTGCTGAGACGACAACTGGTATGCATGTATCTTTTTACGTGGCAGCTCTTGTTTCCCTAAGGTACAATCCAAGAGGTGGCATTGCTGGATCCTATGGTATTTCTATTTCTAGAAAGCTTTTTAAGAAAGTGCCAAATCCATTTCCACCCCATATTGGTGAGTAGGGTCTGGGGTCTCAAAAGCCAGCAAGCTGCCATCTAGGGAACATCAACTGGTCCCAACATACCTGGAACAGATGACATCTAAGAACATCAAAGACACAAAGAAAAAGTTTTTACCCAGGAGACAGGAAGATCCATAAAATGGGGAGACTACATCAGCACAAGATCAGAAGAACCATGTGGTGCCCGGCCACCACCAAAGACAGCCCTGACAGGGAAAACAATGTAGAGACCTTGACGTAGCACAAGAAACACAGATGTACAGATCAAGAATTGACCAGAATTGATGATCTAATAACCTGGAGGGTCCCTTGGGAACATGGCCCCTAGGCTTGTTGCTAGCTCAGAGCTGAAACCAACACTTCAAAGAGTGGACTGGACTCAGGGACTCAGAGCGATGCATGTGGTGTGTGTACTTTATGGTTTCATGTGTATTTGAAGCTATCTGGCTGGTTTCTTTCTAGAGGGGAGAGGAGAGGGTGGAGAGGCAGGGACATGTTGACTGACTGGATACTTGGAGAGTGAAAAAAGAAGAACATGCTGTCACAGGGTGAGGCAAACCGAGTTGCAGACAAGCAAATAAGAAAAATTGACCTGGACTGTAAAGTTTCATTTAGTCACAATAAAAAAAATTGAAAAAAAAGAATAAGGTAAAAAAATGTGACAAATGCATTTCCAAAGTAGTTGTAATATTTTACAATCCCACCAGCAGTGGGTAAGTGTTCCAGTCTTTCCATGTGTTCTCCAATATTTATTATTTTGTGCTTTTTGGTTTAACGCCAGCCTTGCTGGGATGAAATGGTGTCATGGATTGAATTGTGTCCCTTAAAAATGTGTGTAGCAATTTTACTGGACCCCAGTTACCGGTATGATGCTCCTCCACGTCTGTAAATCCTGCTTCTGTGACGCTAATGAGAGACGACAGATGGCAGTTGGGTTTGTGGGGCAGGGCTCATGTTGTAAGATTGTATTGTGCCTTGAGGCTATCTCTTGGGATAAAAGGAAAAGGAAGGGAGCAGATAGTTGCAGACCTCTTACCATCAAGAAAGTAGCACTGAGAACAGAGCACTCCTTTTGTACCTGAGGTTCCTGTGCCAGACGCTCTCAGGCCAAAGAAAGACTGACGCGACACAATGACTGTCCTACAGAGCTGACACAGAGTATGCTCTCCTGGAGCCACTACCCTGAATTCAGACTTCCAGCCTACCGGGCTGTGTGAAAACAAGTTTTTCCTTGCTAACGCCATCTACCTGTGGTATTTCTATTAGAGCTGTGCTACGGCACTGGCCATCAATTGACACATAGGTAAAGAAAATGTGGTGGACACATTCAATGGAGTGCTGCACAGCTGTGGAGAATAAGGATGAGTCCACAAGGAGTAACATGTGGTCACATAGTCAAGGGTCCCAGGGTTAGAAAGTGGCCATCTCTGGGTGGTACCAGGACCACCCGGTGGGCTGAGGACATCCTATTGAGTGAAATAAGTCAAGCACCAAAGGACAAATATTGTGGGTCACCACTTATATAAAAAGACAAAAATAGGTATACATAGAGAAATCAACATTCTTTATTAGTTATCAGGGGTGGAAGGTATGGGGAGGGGAATCACTTTCTGACCACAGGCACTCGGTGACGGGAAAGGCCATGCTGAAAGTCAAGGAAGTGCGTACAGCAAGAAATACCCACAACTAGGGGCTGTGCTGGTGCTGCAACACCTACAACTAGCAGTGGCAACCCAAAGATACGTGGGTGGTCACACAGGTAGATACTTACCCAAGGACATGTGTATCAAGATACGTATGTGGACACACGTGTACATATATCGGTTCATCTGTAGTCATAGACATATACATGTTGTGGGTGCTGCACACATATTCTTGTGTATAATTAGGCAGATAGGGGATACACTCATTGTTACCTCCCAGACATGACCAAACCCCTCATGGGATTGGTTTACGGGGCTTGAAGGCTTGGGGCCATAGTCTCGTAGGACAACTCAGCCACTGAGCACAACACAGTATGTGAAGCTTACACTCTGCCTTCCAGTCTGGTGAGCAGGGTCTGAGGTCTCAAAGGCTTGTGAGCAGCCATCTAACACACAGTCGTTGTTCTCTACTTTTATTTAGCAAAAGAGAAGGAAGGAAACCAAACACTGAACAACGGTGAAATGGCAGCCTGATTTACTATGTGAACTTTTACCAAAAACTCAACAAAAATACTTAGAATCAAAAACAGAAAGACAGAAATCCCCATGAATCACAAAGCATGGACCTGAGACCTCAGCTCCCTTCCCCTGGCCGCGTCATCAGGGAAGACCACCCTCTAGGCAAGGCCATAGTGCTTAGTGAAGTGGAAGGCCAGGGAAGGTGAGGCAGTCTCTCAGGGAGACAGACAGAAGACTCAGGCACACCAGTGGCAGTGGGGACGGAGGAGGACTGGGAGACATCTGTTCTGTTCTACAGGAGGTCAGCGCAGCGGGAGCTGACCTGGTAGCGGACGACACAGTGACAGCAGGCGGCCTGCGCTCCTGAGCTCCCGGCTCCCCCTGCGTCATCAAGACCACCCGTTGCCTCTGGCTCTTGTGTGGTCACAGTGCCCTCTGACACAGCCGAGACAGCTTCCCCGTTCTGGTGGATTCACATCGTGAGACGGGAGCTGCAGATAATCCGCGGTGATCTCTCCTCTCAAGGCCCAGAACCCTAACCACGTCTGTGAAGCCCCTTTGCCACTTGCGGTAACATCGTGGAGGGCTCCAGGGTTAGGAAGTGGCCATCTCTGGGTGGCACCAGGGCCACCTGATAGGCCGAGGACAGCTGTCACGGGTTCTGGCAGGGCTGCAGGAGGGTTTTATGTCCCAAGCTAAGACGAGCAGTGAGTGGAAGTAAGTTTCAGGCAGAGGGTGGAGGCTCTCCCGTCAGTCAAATTACAGTTCAATCCGTTCATTTTAATCATGCCTCTGGAGAGAAGTAAAGCCCTCTGTTGAGGAATATGCAGCAGTTTTATTGACGACAAGTTTAATTGTTTCATTTTCCTTACTGTCTCCAGCACAGCTGACTTTTAATCAGTGGGAGCTGGAGTTATAATGAAGTGAAGTCCACTTTTCCGCAGTTCACAACTTGCTGGAAATAATTGGGCTGAGACTCCCATCCAGACTCCAGAGCCGCTGGCGTTTTCCTGAAAACTGGGCTTAATTGCTTTGCTGATGTTGTTAAGTAGTCCTGAGGGGTGACACAGTAACGCTGCCCACATATGCTGGGAGACAATACCCCAAAATGTCTTAAAAGGGTCCTCAAAGTTGTCCGGTTGGCAGCGAGGCAGAAAAAACCGCAGAGTGTTTTCTGTAGACAGGGGCCCGTGCAGCAGGCCAGAGCTGTAACCCACGTGAGTGCTGTCTGATCGACGGCATCACCAATAGCAGCGTCTACAGCTTTTCTCCTTCTTGCAAAAGCTAAGCAGAACTTCGAGTGCAGGTATGCGTGAGAGCACAGGGCGTTCATGAGGACAGTGTGGGGTTTCTAAGAGCAGGTCGAGGTTTTGTCTCTGTGGGGAAGGTTCAAGGCCTGCAGGTTCTAGTGGACCTTTCTCAGCACTGCACGGAGGCAGGGAGGCCAGCGGCTTTGAAGAAATTCTGGAATCACAGAGTCCAGACTTGAAGAACTGAAGAGTTTCCCTCCCTAACCCCCTGACCCCCCATATCTGACACACACAGTGTCACTCTGTGTGGAAGGGATGGCGATGATTAATGCTGGCTACTTGTTTTTACTGACTTCCTATCTGTACAGAGCCCTGGCATAAGCACTTTAAAAATGTTTTCTCTTTCATTCCTCATGAAATCCAATAAAGTAACTGCTAACACATTATTTTCTTTATCACTGCTGAAGAAACTGAGGCACAGAGAAGTGGCACGATATGCCCGAAGCCACAGACCTGCAGGGTCTGAACCTGGTTCTGAGGATGCCAGGGCCAGTTCTTAACCCCGACGCCGCATCCCAGCCACTCCGGCTATGGTAACCAGAACGCCATCCAACAGGTAATTTTCCTTAAAACAATGTTTGACTGTGCTTCACGTGAAAGCTTGCAGCTCAAGTCAATTTATCATACAAAAGCTTGGACACATTGCTATGTAACTCCGCTGTTCTCCCCACCCTGCGACAGCACTCCTTCCTGCCCTGTGTTTCCCGTGTCCACCCAGGTAGCTCCTGTCCCCATCTGCTGACTCGCCTCGGGACAGGAGCTGCCTGGTCAGCCTCCTGTATCTACGTAAGCCCAGTAGCACACACTTCACCAGCGTCAGGTTGTGTCCGGTCCCGTCTCTGTCTGAAGAGTTGGCTTCAGGACTGGTTTCAGTTCCGGGGTAACAGACACTTCAGGGGCCATGTTCTTCAGGGACCCTCCGGTTGGGTGGACCATCAAGTCTAGTCTTCTTAATAGAGTTCAAATTCTGCGCATTCGTTTTTCTCCCACGACATCAGAGACCCTTTGCTGTGTTCCATGTCAGGGCAGTCATTTCTGGTGGCCAGGCACCGTCTGATTCTTCTGGTCTCATACTGACATGGTCTCTGGATTGTATGGCCCCTTCTGTCCCCTGGATTCACATTTTCCTCGTGTCTTTGGTGCTCCTCATTCTTCTCCGGCCCAGGTGAGTTGGGGCCAGTTGGCACCTCTTAGATGGCTGCTTGCTGGCTTTTAAGACTTAGATGCCACTCACCAAAGGATTGCAGCACATTTTCTTAAAAAACATTTTAATGCAACTGACCTGGATGTACCCTGAACCCATGGTTCCCAGGGCCCGGCTGCTGCTGCTCTATCCTCTGAAGCATTTGGTTATATTCAGGAAACTTCTTAGCTCTCGATTGAGTCTGGTTGTGCTGATGCCTCCTCTACAGCCCCCAGGTAACTTTCATTGAGCCCTTGCTGTGTTCCTGGGCCGCTTTTAAGCACTTTCTGTATACCGTCTCATTTTCATCTCAGAAGTGACACAAGAAGACGTATTTCCCTTTTGGGAATAAAGGCACTGGGGTCTGGCAGGAGGGCGGCCATTCAGGGCCACCAGCCGGGATGCAGACATTGGACTGTCTGCTTACGGAACCCATGCTCTCGCAGACGCACCACCTGGAGACGGGATGCGGGTCTGGCGGGAACTGTCTCCAGGTTCTTTCCCTCTGTGGCTTGTGGTCAGGACGAGGCTGCATCTCTTTCAACTTCCAAGTAAAGAAAAAGCAAAACAACCTGAAACCTCACCCAGCACCTGTGGCTCAGGAGGCTTGTGCCTGGGTGTCACCTCTGACACTCACCCTGGAAAGAGATGTAACCTTTGCAAGATTCCATTTTATTGTGAGCATTAAAAGAGACCACGGACTTGTACTTTTATCCCGGGGATGTTTACTGCACCGCTACTTTATGCCAGACCTCTTCTCGGCCCCAGGGGTGCAGCAGCGAGCAAGGCGGGTGAGGCTCCTGTGCTTGGGGAACTGCGATTCTCACTGGAACAAGATAATCAACTGGAGTGTGAATCAGTTAAGAGAACTCCTGCCATCCTAAGTGCTATGGAAAACACAATGCTGAGGAGAGTGTTTCCTGGGGGTCGCCCCTGGGTGATACAGAAGGTTAAGAACCTCAGCGGCTGAAAGGTGGGAGGGTCAAGTCTGCCAAGTGGTGTCCTGGAAAAAGGCCAGGTTTTCAGTCACTGAAAACTGAGAGGAGCGCAGCTTTCCCCTGACACTTGGTAATTTCTGAGGTGGCAGGAGGCTGGGGACCTGGAAGATCTCTGAGGAGAAGGTACAGGTATGAGACCTGGCTTCTTTGCAGGAGTCCACCAGGCAGGCACCTTAGGGGAAAACTGTTTAGCCAGAGGAGCAAGTTGTACAAAGATCTTGAGGCAGAATTGGCTTGGTTCGTGGAAGAACAGAGGCCAAAGTGGCAGAGCTGTGAGGGAGCGGGGGACAGGAGGGATCCGAGGCTGGGAAGGAAGCCGGGAAGGGAAGGGGCGGAACGCAGACTTCGGATTTATTTGTAATCCCGACAGGAATCGACTCCTGGGTTGTGAACAGGACAGTGAAAACCTCTGATTTATTTTTATCAAAGACTGTTGACTTGAGGCAGCTGGGTCCCTGAGCAGAGCCGACCTTTCATGCTCCACTGCTGTCTTAGGGCCTGGCCGCTCATACTCCCCCGGCGGTGCTGCATCAGAAAAGCCTGCCATCCGCCTCCCTAAAGATTACAGCCAAGGAAGCCCTAAGGGACAGTTCTACCCGGTGATACCAGGGGTTGCCCTGAATCAGGATCAGCCTAGTGACCCCGGGTTTGGCTTTTTGTCTTTGAGGTGGTGAGTTTAGAAGCACATTTCTCAGGATGCTCCCCAGGTAGGATGTTTATAGCCTCCACAAAGAGTTAATTATCATGATCCTTCCACCAAAGCAGTTACCACCTGGGGAGAGACCGGATTAGATTTGTAGGGAGCTGGACAACAGCAGCCTGGGCAGTCCGGTAAAATGCAAGAGCTGAAGTTTTTGACGTGCGTGTTCCTGAGTCATTATGTTCCTTAATGAACAGAAAAGTGGTTGAGTGCAGAAAACTGAACAAGGCTCGTCCCAGATGATGAGGAGGATGTGTGAGTGATGGGCTGGCCGCAGGTTTACTGCAATTATGAGCCGAGATTGCTGAGTCATCTCAACCCCAGATAACCAGGGGAACCGCGATGAGCGACTCTGGCAAACAGTAGTGTCATCAGACACTCGTTCCTTAACTTCATCGCCACCCGCACAGCACTGCGACACTTGCTGACACATTTCCCAAGCTGCACTGTTGATGTCTCTGAGTCAGAGAGAGGAAGCAAACGGGCAGATGGTTGTGTGAGAAGTGTCTGTGTGTGCACAAGTGTCTGCGTGCCAGTGACACTTCTCACCGTATTCCAAACCTTGCTAGTACTTCTGTTTGAATTATTTTTTCCAACTGATCTTAGGTAGCTGAGCATAGATGAAAATAAGATAAAAATGTTATACAGGAAAAAAGCCAAAGGACGGATGATATCCTCCTGGCATTTGTCTCAAGGCTACACAGTGCAGAGTATCTTGACAACACAGAGATTTTTTGCCTCTAAATGAGGTGTCAGCAAACGTGCTTCATTTGGGTAAATCAATATCTTTAATTCCAGTCTAGTGCCCTGGATTTAGTGCCTGATTTCCAGGGAAACGTGGCAACAGTCAAGCCTCATAACTTTGCACAGTTTCCGTGAAGAGGAAGCAGAAGCCGAGGGCAATGCTATGACTGCTTTTTTGGAACCGCTCAACTTTCTGTTACTCCTTGGTGGAGTGTGGACAGCTTGTGATGCATCCATGAATTCCCATGAAGCCAGAGTGTGCCGAAGCAAAGCAAAGAAGTCGATAGGATTGCGTGTGTGTGTGTATTGCAATTGCAAATAAGTGTGCCCAGAAAAGTTCTCACCAAGAAGGTGACATTTTAATAAAGATAGGAAAGAGATGAGGGAATGAGCCAGGCAGAAATCTGGGAAAGAGGACCCCAGATTCGGAGAGCAGAGAGGGCCAGGAGCCGAGGCTAGAGAAGACTTGATTTATTAGCAGAGTGAGGAGTCTGGGCTGACTGCAGTGGAGAGAAGTGAGGGTGTAGGCTGTGAGGTCACAGATGAGGGTGTCTAGATCAAGTGAAGCTTTGTAGTTTATTTCAAGGAATTTAGCTTTCACTCTGAGAGAGATGGGAGGGCTCATAGGTACAAGCAGAGCAGTGACGTGACTTACCTTACATATTCACTGGATCTCTCTGGATGCTGTATTCAAACTATACTGCAGGGGAGCAAAGCACAAAGCAGGAGAACACTGGGATAGTCCAGCTCAGGGACTGTGGTGGCTGTGGCTGGAATTTGAGTCAGTATAAGGCAGCAGGAAATTGTGTTTTGAGGTAGAATCAACAAGATTTACTGACGGCAGAATGTGGGATGTGAGAGAAAGAGCAAAGTCATTGATGATTCTGAGGATTTGGGCTGAAGCTCTCAAAAGACCAGCTTTTCCATTAACCAGTGGGGAGAGCTCTGTGAGGACCGTGTTGGGAGGGCCCAAGACGAGGAATCGAGCTGTGACATGTTAAGTCTGAGAAAGCTTACACATACAAGAGGTGACACTGTGTAGGCCGTTAGACATGCAAGCTTAAAGTTCAGGACACAGGTCTGGGCTGGAGACATGAATTTGGAAGCTGTCAACATTTAGATGATATGTAAATTCCTAAGAGAAGTTAGCTTGACAAAAGAGTCAGAACACCTAAAAAAGAGCAGAACTTCAAAAGCCAGGCCCGGGAGTCATCCAGCTTTTTAATTTCATTGTCTCAATTATGGGTGAATTAAAGCACTTGGAGGAAATGAGCTAGTCAATTCAGGACAGAGAAAACTGAAGGCATTCCTCTACAGAACGATGAAATGAGTGACCCTTGGGAGACACCCCAGAGGTCAAACTCAGAGACAAGTTAGTGCTAAATCATGCATTATGGGTAAGAGCTGTTGCAGCTTGACTGATGGCAAAGAAGCCTTCTGAGATGCATCTCTTTTAAAACCTGCGAGTCTTTCCTTGTCTCTGAAACAACCAGGAGAGACGGGCCGGCTGGCGACCATCCGTCGGCAAGTGGTTCCCGCTGGATGTGGTATGTTTGCAAGGGCTTCGCTTTGTTTACTCTCCGAGGCCAGGGTAGGAGCCTGGCAGCTCAAAAGTTAAGCTGACGGCTAAAAGGTTGGGAAGTTAACGGTTCAAGCCCACCAGCTGCTCCACGGAAGACAGATGTGGAAGTCTGCTTATGTAAAGTCACAGCTTTGGAAACCCTATCGAGCAGTGCCACTCTGTCCAGCAGGGGTGGCAGGAGTCAGAATTGACTAGACGGCAATGCTGTGTATGTGTGTATGTGTGTGTAAGGCCAGAGGTCTTCCCATCCCTCCAGCCATTCCTCCCCCCATCCCTGCATCCATCCATGCACCTATCCACTGACGTGTCCCTCCCTTCTTTCTCCCCTCTCTCCCTTCCACCCTTCTGCCCTCCGTCTGTTCATTCATCCATGCGTCCTTCTTTCCTGCCCTTCTCATTCATGGTATGAGGTCTGGCAATTAAGTTCACCAACTTGTATAGACAACTTGGCAAAGTATCATATCCTTGGTACAAGGACTGACAATTAAGCTCATGAACTCGTGCAAGAAAAAGTGCTCATTCATACCTCACTGCTGAATATCCCTACAGTCACCTTCCAAGTACTCCCTTTGGAAAGCTGTGCACCAATGTCAGGACCTATTCTACCCTTCAAGGCAATTTTGGAACTCTTTCTGGAAAGGCCATCAGAGCTGTCTTCATACTACCACTGATGTCCTGAATGTCATCCAAATGTCTTCTTTTCATTATTTCTTTTATCTTCAGGTAAAGAAAAAAGTTGTTGGGGGCCACATCAGGTGAATAGGGAGGGTGTTCCAATACAGTTATTTGTTTACCGGCTAAAACCTCCCTCACAGACAACTACACAGTTAAGTTCATGAACTTGCCACCATGTGCAATGGCCATTCCAGAAAGAGTTCCAAGGTTGTTTCAGAGGGTGAATGTCTGTAGCTGGCTTATCTCCTCTTATGTCAATGTTACGTCAGGTCAAGGAAAGGCCAGCACGTATATCTGAAAGTGCATTGAGCATGTTTTGAAAACTGTCATTCTCAAATGGGCATTTGTTTCTAGGCCGTTAGTTACTCAGTTAGACACCTGACTTCCTTAGCCTTGGTTTCCCCATTTGTCAGCTGAGAGGACAGTCCTGGCAGGTATCTACAAGCATAGCCTGCATTTCTCCTGGCTTCTTATCACTCTGTTTATTCCTGATTGTGCAGCAAAGCGCACACGCATAAAATAGCTTGAATCCTCCGAATCCACCACCTCTAGCTTCCTAAATCCCCCTTTTTCATCCAAATTCCTTGAGCTTTTCTCTCTACCAAGGATGACTTTGTGGTATTAAGGTGCTGACACGCAGATGCTGGAAGGTTTGCTGAACAGGCAGTTTGGGGAGCAGAGAGTGTCACTTTGTCGGGGTGAAGGCAGAATAAGAACAGTTCTCACTGGGACCACTTGCTGATGGACGTCTGCCAGTTGGCTCATCTCTCCTTATGGTATTATTATTTTAGAGACAAGGAAAGGCCAGCAGGTTTAAAAAAATATGTATCTCAGAAGGGTTCTTTGTCATCAGTCAAGTTGCGACAGCTCTTATCCATAATGTATGATTGAACACTAACTTGCCTCTGGAATATGACCTCCACTGTGTCTCCTTTGTCCAATACAAGCTGCTTCTCCCCCCAGATGTATGATAAGGACCCTTACACCTATCCTGTCTCAAATATCTGACCAAGTCTAGGACTTAGAACTTGGAGTCAGGGTCCTTTTTGGGACCTTCATATTATTCTACGTCCACCCTGTGAAGAGAACTTTATATCTTTACATTAACTATCCTATGCCTTTCAAGCCATCTGCTCACTGCCAGCTACCAATTATTAAAATAAATGACCACACCCAACATCTAGATAGATCAATCTCAGCCCTGGGTCACCTTGATGGCTCTGACTATTAGTAATGTGTTTGGAGCTTTGGAATGGGTCAAGGAAGGCAGGCCAAAGCATTGGCCATTGGCTTCCAGGCCGACACCGGGCCTCTGGCCATGAACATCTTTATTTATGGTCTTCTTTCAACCTCTCTCAGGCAGAGCAGTTGTTGTAATAGAGGAGGTGCGATTTATCTTGGTCTTGGCAAAGGAAGGCTTCCCTTTCCTAGACTTTCATATTCTTTCTCTCTTTCTTTGACATTATTTGTCAAATGATCCAGAAGGTAATTTTTAATACCGTCACATCAAACTGAAGCAAAGTTCTACTAGATTATACATGATTAAGTATCTTCTAGTCATACACCTGAACAGTCTGTAACAAATTATCCTCAAAAGGAGATTAATTCCACTACAATTTTGAATAAGGAAACGACAAGACAGTGCCCTAGAGTCCTTAGAACTAAACAACGACAGACACACTCAAGAACCTCTCATATTTAGGGGAATTCTTGGCTTTATGGAAAGGGCTTGACTCCCCCCTCAAGGTCATCTAGCAGATACTTCTTGAGGTCTCCTTGCAATGTTGACCCAGTAGAGGTCCTAGAAAAGTCAGTTAATCGTCATAGCAATGTAGAAATACAAATTATTGATCCCACCTCAGACTTACTGAATCAAGGTTGCCACAGAGCTCAGGGATAGACATTTTTTGAAAGATCCTCAAGTAGTTTTGATGGCATCAGTCTGTGAAGCTGTTCAAGGGTCTCTGCTATGGACAAGAGGAGACAAAACAAGGCTTTGTCCCAAGATGGTCTACAGTTTCACAGGGCCCCGGGATTCACCCGGGATGCCTTATCGAACAGTGAAAGTCATTTGTCACTTGAAGGACTGAGCATTACATCTTTGTGGGATAATGACAGTGTGTCCGTAACCAGTGACAGATGTAGAGGTTGGGTCAAGGCTCTGGAGGCACAGGGGACTTGGGGTGGCTTCAGGAGGACGTAGGTGAATGGTTATTTTTTAGACTATCCAAGTGTGAGACCAATGGAGATTCTGCTCTCTGTCTTTCTTGGTGTATCTGTCTCCATCCATCCCTCTACCCATCCGTCTAATCAATCATACACCCACCCACACACACCTAGCTTTAGTTTGTTTGGATGGCTTTTATTTTTATTCCTGATGATCTGTCAAGCACACAGGAACATGAGCAGGGGTTGGAAGTTCTGGATTTGATTTCCAGGTCTGTCTTACTAGCTGTTTGACTAAATCTGTCCTCTCCAGGTCTCGGCCTTACCATCAGTGGAAGAAGGGATGGGACTTTAGGTCTTCTAAGGTCACTTCTAGCTTCAACTTTGGGTGAAAATACATCTGTTTTTCCACTTTAATGAAGGCAATCTGGTGGGCATCATGGAATACTTTTTTTATTATTGAAAAATCCAACAGGATCTCAAATCTTCAATCTGAATATTAGTTCCCACTTACAAAGCATTCAGGTAGAAAAGGTATAAGAGATTTCACTGAATGTTAATTGATCACAGACCAGATTATGGAAGGTGACTTGTTCTAAAAAGAATAAATGTCAGCTCTGAGCTTTTAAGGGAGTTATCTGTATCATTTTCTAAAAGCTGAATGCAAGGAGCAGAAATAGCCCTATCTTCTGTAATTACTGTTGGTGGTGGTGTCAGGTGCCACTGAGTCAGTTACGACTCATAGCAACCCTGTGCACAACAGAACTAAACTCCGTACGGCACACCTAAGACAGCCACTGCTCCTGCTTCATGTTACTGTCTCTCTCCTTCGTTTCCAACTTCAGCCTTGGCTGCACAGTCCTTTCTTGGTGAAGATGGAGCTGCATGGTAGTGCTACATTTCGTTCCCACCCAGGTGGATGCCTGGCTTTGACGGCTGGAAAAGAGAATAACTGAATTTCAGTGAGCTACCTGCCTTTCCCGCCTGCCACCGACACCACCCACAAGTTGTCCCTATGCACCCACCGAAAAGACGCCTTGGGAACTGAAATGTTCCGCGTCTAGAGGCAGAGAAGCGAAACCTCTGCCCTCTTGTGGGAAGCAGGTTTTGGCTGTCTGTCTGCACAGTATGGACAGGTAGGAAGGAGGGGTGGATTCATGTGAGAGGGAAATAAGACATCTGAGCTTACTGACAAATTATCTTTTAGAGAGAGAGAGAGAGAGAGAGAGAATTAATCTAATTATCTAAAGAAAATTTTACTTAATGGTGACCAATTATTCTAATGATTCAATGTCTGTCTTTTTTTTCTATATGAAAGGAAGACAACCGCGTCATGGAAAGGACATTAGTTGCAGATATGAGCCCTGAGTATAGGCCCTTTGAGCCGTCAGCTGTCCAGCAGATATTGATGACTTTATCCTGTGCAAATGCAGACCTTCAGTGGACAGGCTGCTCTAAAGATCACTGCTGCCCTAGCAACTGCAAAAATGATGGCGAACAATAATTTGGATAGCATGCGTTTCATGTTGAGATACCAATAATTTGGGGAGTGGCGATCTGGGGAAGTTCAGTTTCCAGAAATCAGGCACAATATTGTAAGGCCACAAGGATATCATCGCCGGCACTATTTATATAAATTTGAGATTCAATGCAAAAGCAAATTAGAAAATGTCTCCTTAGAGTTTGTTTGATTATATTCACAGGGAAACAAACACCTCATACTTGCTAGGTCTTTTGCTTATTCTGTGTTTGCCTCAGCAATGAATACTAGGACCAATTGTGTATTAGCGGCTTGAAAAATGGACTAGGGCTTTATTTTGCATTCAAGACGAACGATGTCTCTTTTGTTTTGCATTTAAAATAGGAACACTGCATCAATAACCTCAGCCTCACCTCACCCAGCGCTTGCAAAGGGAGGCGAGGAGGCCAGCATAATTGAGTGTGGCTTCGTCCCCAGGCAGGGCCAAGGGCGGACGTGGCCTCACCTCAAGCGGGTTATCTGGAAGGGGGTGGTGCTCTTCCTGTGGGAACGACTGCATTCCCTGGCTGACCGGTTGTCTTCACGGTGCAGTCCAGCCACTGAAACGGTGGCTTGAAGTACAGTGGCAGTGCAGGGCCTGTGACGGTCACGAAGAGTCTCAGCGCAGGTACAAGGAGAAGCATGCTTTTACCTGAATGGTGTTTGGACACGCGTCTCTGCATGCCCTAGTGACAGCACTGTTTGTCCCAAATAAAAAGGATGTGGTGACCTGCAAATGAGGTACCTGAGACTCAGGGAGGTGAGGGCCCTGCTGACAGCCCCACAGTAGCAAGCTGTCGGCGGTGGGCTGGGGAGGGTCCTCTGGGTTGGAGCTGAGGCTACTCCACTCTGCCTGGTGACCGTAATGTCCCCTGATGCTACTTTGCTCAGGATGTCTTTCCCTCAGTGGGCAGCAGGGAAGGCAGTAGGGGGAGCCATAAGGAAAACCCTGCTGCTGTCCATTTGGGACTCAGCAGCAACCCTAGAGGACAGAGCAGAGCTACCCTACAGCGTTTCCAAGGAGTGCCTGGTGGATTTGAACTGCCAGCCTCTTGGTCAGCAGCCGTAGCACTCAACCACCGTGCCACCAGGATTTCCAGTAAAGGGGAAATGTTCATTTATTGACGAAACTGAGAAGCTGAAAGGCACCGCTGACTTCATCTCTCAGCTCTGCTCCTGTCTACTGGAGGATTCCTCCTCAAGCAGGCTCTCCCGCAGAGTGATTAGGAGACATGGGTGGGCCCTTGGGTTTGTGGTCTACCAGCTTGGCACCCTACTGGGAAGACAAGAGCCTCCTGTCCAACAATCCCAGCAAAAGTCCCAAGGCTGAATCTTACTAGACCAAAGTACGTCCTGTATTTTATCTGAACCAATCACTTTGTCAAGACTAACGGAATACGCTGTTTGGCTGGACACGGGTGATGCTAATTTTTCTGGAGCAGTTTGGGGACTGTCTCCCTGACACTACATTTACTTACAGGCATGTGTGCAAGCACGCGAAGGAAGAGGGAGGGAGAGAAGTGACAGCGGGACCAAGAGCAAGAGGTTTCTCTAACGCTAGAAATCAGCTTGAAAATAAAAAAACAGAAAATGCTTTAATACACTCAAAGTATCAAAAGGAAACTAAGATTGCAGACCAGGTAAAAGAACCAGAAAACACAAGAGGAGTGTTGGATAAAGCTCTCTCCGAGCCGGTAGGCTCCCATCCTGACAGACTCTGAGCTCACGCTGGTCCTCACTTTTGTTCTCTCTCCTTTAGAAAAGCTCTCTTCCTGGCTCTTTGATCTCTCCCCGTTCCCTCTCTGCACTCCCTTTTCCAGGTTCCTGGTTCCAGCAGGAGCGAGACAGCCAAGGTGCTCGGGACTTCTCCCTTCCGTGGGTGGGGTGGGGCTCAGGCCCTCCACGGAAAGGAAACCCCAGGTCCTGTACAAGGGAGCCGCTCCTGGTTCTGTCTGGCCCTCAGTCACTGTGTTTTGTTTCCGTGGCAGTGTCGCCGGCCTACTTTTTGATGTCTGCCTTGAAAGGCTGTTCTTCATTCCACGTTTCCTCCTGGTAACGATCTGAGTGCTCTGTTCACACTCCAGCAAAGTTTTCCAGATCTGCTGTCCAGGGCTGCCGCCAACCCTTCCTCACCTCCGTTCTGTTTCCCTCTGACTCCCACTGCTGTTCGAAGTTCTGCCCGTACCAGCTCGGCGAAGCTCATCCTGTCGAGGTCGTGGTCCAGTCAGTTCACGTTTCCAAGCTGGGTCTTCCCCCTCCACTTTCACCTAACTCAGCCGCTCAGCCTCCTTCTTCGTGACGGACCCTCCAACCCCAACACGTTCTTCGTTTAGCTTCCTGGGTTCCCGCTGACCTCACGTTCGGAAGCTCCTCAGCTTCCCTGGCTGTTTGCAACCTGGAAGGGTTGGCGGGCTCCGGGCGTCAGTCCTGGGCCATCTCCTCTTTCTGTGTCCTCTCCCTAGACGCTGTCCTCACCAGCTCTGTGCTCGTGGTACCAGACACACGTCCTCAGCCCAGACTTCCTTGTGAGCTCCTGGCTCGCACTGAGCATTTGCTTGGCATCTGCACGTGGATGTCCAATGGCCACTCCCTGAAAGTGCTGCTCCCCAAGTCTTGTCCATGAGTAAACAGCACCAGCGTTCCCTGGGGAGTACCCGAGGCGCCTCGTCCAGCACCACCTCTTCTCGCCAGTCTCCTGTATCACAGCTGCCGTCGTGTCTGCTGCGTCTGCTTCCGTCACGTGCTCCTAGCACACCCGCCTCTCCGTCTCTAATTCCGCTGTCCCAGGCCAGGCTGCCGTCACATCTTCACATCACCGTCGCCTCTTACTTAGATGAGTTTAGTGGACTCGCAAGGTTCTTCTTGCATGTACCTTGGCTACAACCCACCCAACCTGTTCTCTGCACAACTGGAACAATCTTCTAGAATATAAACCAGATCATACCGCTTTCCTGCCTTGGGTGGTGTTTTATCATGCCTCGACCAGGTGTAGCATGGTCTCCAGGGTCCTGCGTGTCGGTTCCCCTACTCCTTTGACATGATCTGTGACCGGCTTTCCCTCGCTCTCTCTGCTCCAGACACAAGGGCTTTATTTACTTACTTAGGTTGTTACTGCTCCGGTGAGATGGGCTCACTTCTGCCTCAGGGCCTTTGCACCTTCTACTTTTTCTGCCTGGAAAGCACTTTACCGGAAAGTTACAACAGGATTTTTCTCAAAATTAGGCCTCAGCTCAGTAACCACCTTCTGAGAAAGGTCTGTGCAACCCCCTTCACCTGGGAGTCGATCTGCTCCTCTTGCTTCACGGATGGGCAAGGAAAGATCCAGGCTGGGTAACGACGTGTATGAGGCCCCAGAGCTGGTGAGCCCGGCACAATTCACGGTGTAAGGCTGGGCCCATCTCCCCAGCTGGTTCCTGTATCCGGGAAAACAGAGGTCACTAAGCCTTGTCTTCCTATCTGTGACCAGGGAAGGCCCCGACCCTAAGCCTGGTCAGTGGGATGCTGGTGACCATTGTGTCCACCTTTCCTTGTCTGATGGTGGCATGAGGAGCCGCTGGGTCCTGAAAGCTTGGAAGTCGGCCTAGGCAGGGGGTGTGGAGTGTTGGGGAAACTTCTGGGCATTGGCTGGACATCAGACACAGCTTCTGATACAGTCAGCTGATGCCACCTCACTGTCCTGAAGGCAGTGACAGCCACTGGCTTTGCGAGTGACTGAGGCTTAGACATGGCACGACTTGCTGGTCTGCCTACAAACCGTCCTCCCTGGGCCACTGCCAGGTTTCCACGTGGGTCTATCAGCCAAGGACGGTCCCCAGAACCCTTCCTTGAGCCTCTCTGGCAAGTCTAGATCCATCGTCACACCACAACAGGCTCGCCGAGGCCTCTGTGCCCCCTCCCCTGACCCTGTGGTTCTATCTTTCCGGTAACAGACCGTCTAAATCCTGCTCCTCCAGGAAGACTCCCAGTGGAATCTTCGATTTTGCCTTGATTTGGCTGTGCTGGTCTTTCCTAAGCCACTGTGGGCTTGGAGGGCTCCCCTACACCTCAGTGCTGGACGCTGGCCAACAGCTGTGGTTTTTGGATGCCTGCTGACCCAGATGAGTGAGCAGAGCCGCTGTGACTTTGTGCCAGAGGGTGAGAGCACCCGCCCACCCTTGGTGCATCCCCCACTGGAGGGAAGGTTCCTTGCCCTGGATGAGGAGGCCGCACTGGAGAGCCTGATTTTCCGATGCCCTGGATCCCGCTTAGGTTCCGAGTGTGTTGGGAGCAGCAGAGTCACTGGCAGAGAGGTGGTTACCCAGCAGTGCCTTCTCTCCTCCATTACGAGTCACTGGTCTAGAGTCATCTAGCAGCCACGCCTGATGGAATTGCTCGATATCGTGGATTCAGAGGGCGCTGACCACAGGAGTCGCCCTCCGGCTGAGCTGGGTCCTCATTTCCGGCCTCAGTGAGTTGAAGAACCCCAGGACTTGCCAAGCAGTGGAGAGGCAGGATCGGCCCCTCTGGGAAAGCAGCTCCCGTGCTGATCTGTCCAGGCCTGGCTCTGACTGGCTGCCCTGCAGAACCCCCGAGGGTCTCAGTACCATGACCCCTAAGCACACCCAAAGACCCTGGCTGCCACGGAGGAATTCACTCGCTCATCCACATGTTGATTTGTTCATGTTGGTTTCCAACCTCGTTCTTCGTTTAAGAGCTTACCGGGGTCCTGGCACCATGCTGGGGACAGGGGCTGGGCAGCAAACAGGCTTTCCTTCCTCTTCTATGGCCCCTGATGGTGAGTGGGGTAGATGGCATTAACCAAACGGTTACACTAGTGGATGTTTGACAGCAAGCTGGGCGTCCCTGTGCCGGGGACCATCTAATCCTGCAGGACTCATCAGCCAAGCAAGCTGGTGAGGCGGGGGAGGAGCCGGAGGAAGCAGTGGGATCTGGGCTCAGAGCTGAGCAATGAAGAGAAGCTGTGTGGGAGAAGAGACGAGCAAGCATACAGTACGTGCAAAGGCCCTGAGGCGGGGAACGACTGGGCACTTTCCAGGGCAAGTGGATGTCTGAAGCTACTGGAACAGACTGAGGGATGGAACAGGACAGAGATTTCCAGTGGCCTGGTGGGCTGGTGAAGTCACGGGGCCCGGAGTTACTCCCTGGCGGGTAGGTCGGGAGCTGCCCGTGCAACCTCTGTGTCTGTCTTGACCTTCAGCCTCCAGTAGTCATTGCTGACTTCCAGGGCTAACCCCCAGCCCTGCTCACACTCAGTGCTTCATTGCTCACTGATTCGAAGGCAGAACAACCCCACAAGCACTTAGCCGGCTGACGAGAGAAGGGCTTGTTTCCTAGCAGAGGCGGCTCTGGGCCGGGCCCCGGTTTCCTGTCTTTCGCTTCCTCAGTAGGGTTACTAGGCGAGGTTGGGGGCTTCCGTGTCCTCCACAGAGGAACTCGAGCTGCTGCTCAGGCCTGGGTGGGACCTTTGTGGACGGAGGGTCCCCCCAGGGGTTCCTGTTGTCCCCTGTGTGAACCCCCAGTGCTGGCCCCAGACTGTGTGTGTGTGCGTGCGTGCATGTATGAGGGAAACCCAGACTGGTTGCAGGGACCCGCAGGCCCTGGACCTAGAAGGTCGTGAGGACCGCTGCTTGACAGCTGCTTGAATCTCATCGGCATCTGCCTGGCCGGTTCCCTCCTTGACTGTGCACCGTGCAGTTATTTTTCCCTTGGGATTCCTCCCGGTGCGCTCAGGCATACGGCCGTTCCACACCCTCTTTTGGTGGCTTTAGGTTTTCTGGAGTCCGAGTATGACTCTCACCCCCAGGCAGATCCTCTCTCAGCCTTCTCCTTTACAGCTCTCACTTCAGGAACAGGGACCCCTGGGACTCGTCCCCTTCCTGCCCTCAGCTCCAGATCTGCTCTAGCCACGAGTCTGGCCAACTAGGACTCCTAGGGACTTTCCAGGCCCCCAGGGACTCCCCTCTCCGTCCTCACCCAGAGAGCTTTTAGACATGGGAAGCAGACTCTGTAAACCCCAGCTTAACCTTGTCGATGGCTCTCACTGCATTTGGGACAGTTCTCCAGTTCCTGAGACCCTGCCCCACCTGCCCCACCCAGCTGAATGTCACTATGTGTCACTCACCCTGATCTTTCTTGCTTTGGGGCTTTCTCACATGTGGCCTCCTTGTCCTGGGCTGATCTTTCCTTCAGTCTTGACCCCCTGATCTTCACACATCCTGCAGGTATCGTTCATACCAGGGTCTTGTGTTGACCTTCACTGAGAGCTCTCTGTTGACCTCTGCCACCTAAGTCAGGCTTTCCTGGCTGCGATTCTCACTACTTGCTCACCTGGCTTGCTCCACGTGGCTCTGGCTATCCCACAGAAGATGTGTTTGTCAGTGTAACTGTCTGTTGACTCGCTGCTTTCCCCACTAGACGCAGCTTCGGGGAAGCCTGTCTTGCCACATCTGTGTCCTCAGCACAGAGCCTGGAACTGACCCCATCAGTGGGACTCCTGCCTGGCTGTAGCTCCACCCTGCGTCCCTGGTCCTGTGTCTCTGCAGCCGTCAGGGCACGGCCACAGCTGACCAGTGCCTGACTCCCACGCTTGCCTTACGGGGGCAGCCGAATCCCTGGACGCACTGGCTGTTCCCGTTCACCATTCCATCTTGTCAACTGTGAGCTGTCTTTCCCTAAAAGTGGAACTTCTTTTCCTGTTAAACGTTTCTCAGGAGGGTTAAGTGACAAAACATGCAGTGGGGAGGACAGCGGGGAGGACAGAGACCTCACGCGCCAGCCCCGCCAACACGAGCAACTTCCCAGAGCCTCACTTCCCTCACGTGTGGAACATGAGGGTTTTCATTCTCGGAATTCCTTCCTTCCTTCCTTTTTTTTTTTCCTAAAAGATAATGCATGGTTAACAAAAGGTGGAGGATATAAAGCAGAAAGTAATCATGTCTCAAAATTGAGAGTAGTGCCCTCACAGGCAGTAGGCAGCTCACAGAAATTAAGGCCTTTCGAGTAGTTCTAAAATTTTCACAGGTAACATAAACGCATGGAAGAAAATATAGATAAGTAATTATAGAAAACCAAGAGCAGCTAGAGAACACCACTGCTAACATTTTAATGTACATTTGTCTGGAATTTTTATTTTTTGGAAACTTTAAAAAATCTGTGCAGAGCATAGATAGTGTACAAAGCCCTGCACTAGCTGGCTTCCTGCACATTATCTCAATCCTCATGAGATTCCTGAAGGTTTGATTCTTCCCAATCCTACTTTTATCAGTAGAGTAAACTAAGGCCTAGGGACATTAAATCCTCTAAAACCTTATGGATAGGAAGGGACCCCATCACCATCTGCACCCAGCTCTGCTCATCTGTGTGCCCTCTGGCTTCCGAGCTGCTCCTAAGGGGCCCAGCAGGGCCTAGGCTGTCCTTCCCTGGACCTGAGAGTAGCCAGGAGGGGGTGCCAGGCAGACCATTGTGTGAGTGCGCTTGTGTGTGCATGAGTGTGTGTCTGTGTGCACAAGTGTCTGTAAGCACACAGGCACGTGTGCCCGTGCACGTATGTCTGCATGTCTGCATGTATGGGTGCCCGTGTGTGTGTGTGCGCCTTAGGTGGGACACGGAGGGGCAGTAGAAGCAGTACCTGGCAACGTCACCTTAAACTTTTCCAGAGCCTCGTCCACTCCAGGGAGGACCAGATGGTGGAAGCTGTGTTTTTCATCACTTTCCTGGTGTCGGGTCTGTGCCCTCTGTACAGGACCCCAGCTCACACCCCACGTTGTGCATTAAGATTTAATGGGTCTTCCTTATTTACACCTAAATGGGCTTTTTAATGGTTTAATTAGCAAAATATATCAGTTTGCTTCTTTAAACCTAGCCTCTCTGAGGCAGCACTGTTAGCCGTTTCCAGTGGTAAATAAAAGAGGAGTGCTCTCACGTCCCTGGCTGAGGAGACCCACGGCTGCCCTCACCTTCTCACTGCAGACTCGGGGTGCTGCCTTCCCTCACCTTGTTACTGCAGACTCGGGGTGTCCTGGGGAAGTCAAAACCCCAAAGCCCATCAATGATGTTTCCAACGTGGCCAGTGTGGACGTGGTTATCCAGGGATTTTTGTCACCAGCCTCTTTGTGCTCATTTGAATCCAAATTAAATGACTACAGTGAGAACCTTACAGATGAAACCACAGCTCGTAACGAACCTCTTCCTCAGTCTGAAGAGGATTCTGTAGAAATTCAGAGGCTAGCTGCAGAGAGTGTTGGCCTCCTTGTTCCGAAAGCTGCCCCTGCAAGTCTTGCTTGGGCACACATGTACCAGCTCTGAGCGGTGGAAATGAAATGCCCCCTTTTAGGAACAAATTCAGAAAATTGGGGAAATATTACTTTTACAGACACTAAGCATTGCAATAAATTATTTTTATTTATAGTTTTTTTTTTTTGAAAGAGCAGAACTTGACCACAGAAGTCACCCAGAACCCTCTTATCTAGTCAGATCAATGCTTTCAGTTGTGCTGTAACCTTGCCCACAGGCTGATTCATCTGGTAAGCATTCGCAGTCACACTGTGGGCGGTGTTTTACAGCTGGTGTGTTTACTTGTGATCCCGCCTTTTTTCTGCTTCCATTGCAGTTGTGTTCTTTCTCACGCCCTCCTCTTGTCCTCGTGCCCTCGTCCGCACTTGCCCCACCACGTAGAGAAGGTCCCTGCTAACTGCCAGCCCTTTCTCCCGGCTCAAAAAGACAGTTACCAACATATACACTTTTTTGTTTTTTTAAAGTTACGCTTGCAGAGAAAGTTTACAGAGCAAATTAGAATTTGGTTCAATAGTTTGTTCCTCGGTGTTTCTTGACCTTGACTTTCTTCCCCGGCTGGAGGCCAGCACCCTCCCCATGTCGGTGGCCAGCACCCTCCCCATTTCCACCGGCCGCCTGCTGCCTTCCTGACTTCCTACCCCTTGGCTGCTCCTTTTTGCTTTGGGCAGATAATGCCCTTTTGATCTCATACATTTGATTGTTCTAAAGAGCACATCCCTGTGGGGAGTGTTATTGTTTATTTTATAGGTTTGTCTATCGTTTGGCTGAAAGGTGGTCACCAGGACTTTAAAACGTATATATTTTTAAAAGGCCTTTTCTTTTTGGCCTCCTCTCCCCCCAGTAGGAGTGTACCACATACATTTCTCTGCAACTTGCTTTTTTTCTGCTTAATAATGCATCGTGGGCAATAAACACAGGTATAACTCAGTGTTTATTTTGTTTAATCTGTTTTACATTTCAGGTGTTATGATACTTTTGTTGAGAATCAGGTCAAACAGAGGTGTCTTTTCTCCCAGACACAGAGCCAGCTGCCAGCACCGTGTTTTGCTCAGGTGACCGCAGCAGTGCCCTCTGCTGCGCAGATTGGGGCTGGGGGTAAGTGGACCATCCTGACCTATGCTGAGCTACCAAACTGTGGTCACTCAGTGTGTTGTATGACTTTGGTATACTGTCCGGGGCCATGTCTCCTGGCCTCGTCTCTTCTTGCTCACGTGGACTGACCCTGAGTGCAGACAAGGAGGACCTCTCAGCAAGGTGGGGAAATGCAAACCTACCTGGCAGACCGCTGGCTTTCTTCCTGCTTCCTCACCCAGCAGGAGTCCAGACGTGCTTTGCCTGAGTGTGATCACATTTCAGGGAAGTGACTCCTCTGTCTTGTTTGCTGGGACCTTGTCCTCACCCAGCACGGTGTAAGCTCTGCTTCAGCAAAATCTGCCAGAGTGTTTATCTTGAGATCACAAATGGGGAAGTGTGAATCTAAGGAGCACTTGCAGCGTTGCAGTGACAATTGTGAGGCAGAGTGACAAATTCCTTGCTCTATGGGTAAAGGGAAGGCTGGGCTCTGGGTGTGAAGGGGTGGCAGGGAATCGACTTCCAGGATGGAGAAAACTCAGTTCTGCTCCATACTGTCAGGTTCAACTATGACTGAGGGTTGACTGTAGAGGCCTTGATCTGGGTCTTAGGAAAACTCACACTCATCACTCCATAAAACTCTTCCAGGCACCTACATGTGCAAGATAATGTGTTAGGCACTGGTGGTACAGAGATGGACAAACAGCCAAGGGTCTGCTCTCATGAAACTTGCAAGTTCATAGTAAAGACATATAAAGATTAAAGAAATACAGACAAATACCTTATCTGTCCAAATACGCTTCAGTCATAAACCAAAAATCTCAGTGACAACTCAAGACAAACTGACTTCTTGATCATTGAGACTTCACTGCATGTCCAGGAGCCTTTGAGGCCAGCTGTCCTCCGTGGGTTGGCTCAGCTTTCCGGCTGGGTTTGATAGGGTGGCACCTCTGTGGCGACTGGAGCTTCCATGACCCTCCAGTGGGGAAAGGGTGGTACCAAGTGGTGGACACTGTCTCTTAACTGTCCCACTCCACTCACGTGTCCTTGGCCAAAGCAAATCATGTAGCCACTCATAACCTCCATGGATTTCCCACACCCTGAAACAGTTTTTTCTTGCTGGTTCTGTCAAGTCAGTTGACACTCATAGAGAATCTATAAATAACAGAGGAGACACTGCCTGGTCCTGCACCACCTTCACAAAATTCATGTTTTGTTGCAGCCACTGTGTCAGCCCATCTCATCCAGGGTCTTCCTCTTTTTCACTGACACTCTACTTTACCAAGCACAATGCCTGGATCCAGGGACCGGTCCTTCCTAACAACACATCCTAAGTACGTAAGACGCAGTCTCTCCACCCCCTCCACTGGGGGGAACCCTGGCTGTGCTTCTTCCAGGAAAGGCTTGCTCATCCTCAGACAGCCTGTGGCACGTTCAGTACTCTTCACCAACACCGCAATTCGAAAGCGTCAGCTGTTCTTTGGTCTTCCTTGTTCACTGTCCAGTTTTCACATGCGTTTGAGGCAACTGAAAATATTCTGGGTTGAGTCAGGTGCACCTTAGTACTCAAAGTTACATCTTTGCCTTTCAACACTTTAAGGAAGTCTTTTGCAGCAGATTTGCCTACTGTAGTAGGTCGTTTAATTTCTTGACTGCTGCTTTCATGGGCATTGATTGTGGATCCAGGTAAAATGGGATCCTTGACAACCTCAATCTTTCCTGTTTATCATGATGTTGCTTATTGGTCCACTTGTGAGGATTTTTGTTCTCTTAATGTTGAGGTGTAATTCATATCGAAGGCTATATATCGTCTTTGATCTTCATCAGTAGGTATTTTACGTCCTCTTCTCTTTCAGTCAATAAGGATGTTTCATCTGCATAATGCAGGTTGTTAATGAGTCTTCCTCTCTTCTTGAAGCCCATTATTCCACATGTAGTCCAACTTTTCAGATTATTTGCTCAGCATACAGACTGAATAAATGTGGTGAAAAGACACAACCCTGACAGACAGGTTTCCTGATTTTCAGCCAGAGTGTCCCCTTGTTCTGTTTGAATGATCGCCTCTTGGTCTCAGGAGCACAATCCCATGTTCCGGAATTTCCATTCTTCACAGTGTTCTCCATCATTTGTTATGACATGGTCAAATGCCTTTGCATAGTACTAAAACAAAGGTAAGCATCTTTCTGATACTCTGTGATTTCAGCCAAGATCCATCGGACATCAGCAATGATGTTCCTCCTCCATGTCCTTTTCTGAATCCAGCTTGAATTTCTGGCAGTTCCCCATTGATGTACAGCTGCAACTGCTTCAACAAAACTCTACTTGCATGTGTTATGAGTGATGTTGTTCTATAGTTTCCGCATTCTGTTGGATCACCTTTCTTTTGAATGGGCACAGATACGGATTTCTTCCAGTCAGTTGGCCAGTAGCTGTCTTCCAAACTTTGTGGCATAGACACATGAGAACCTCTGGCACTACATCTGTTTGTTGAAAGATCTCAGTGGCACTCCCTCAAGTCCTGGAACCCTGTTTTTCACTAATACTTCAGTTCACCATGGAGTTTTTTCTTCAGTGTCACTGGGTGTTGACCATGTGCTACCACCCTGAACCACCGAGTGGTGACTAGCTCTTCCTGGTACAGTGACTCTGTACATTCTTTCTGTTTTTCCTTGATGCTCCCTGCTTTGTTCAATATCATACCCACAGAATCCTTCAAAATATAGTTTGAGGGCTGATTTTTTAGTCCTTTCAGCTGGAGAAATGCTGAGTGTGTTCTCTCTTTTAGTTTTCTAACTCCAGGTCTTTGTATATTTCATTGCATTTACTTTGTCTTTTCAAGCAGCTCTTCTAAATCTTCTCTTCGGCTCTTTTATTTCATTTTTTCATTCATTTTAGCTACTTTATGTTCAAGAACAAATTTAAAAGTCTCTTCTAACATCTGTTTTGTTTCTTTATTTCTTTCCTGTCTTTTTAATGACCTTTTGCTTTCTGCCCATGTGACGTCTTTGGTGCCATTCCACAGCTTGTCTGGTGTTTGGTCACTGTGTTCCATGAACCAAATCTGTTCTTGAGATGGTCTTCAAGTTGAGGCTGGTATCTCTCTGATCTGACACCTGGTTGAAGGGTGGACACCTGGCTCAAGAGTGGCCAACAAGAGTGATTCCTAGGAGTTGAGTGGAATCTCCAAGGAAGAGGTGTTCTTTTTCTGCAGGGGTCATGAGCTCGTAGGACGAGAGCCTGGAAGTGTTGCTAGACGCGACGGCCAAAAGCAAAGCTGAAGCAACGAAAGCAGAGAGAGATACGGGGAGAGACGGATTCCTGGCAAGAACGGTTGATCCAACCACAGCGCAGGTAACAGTGCTGCAGAGGGTTTCTGTCACGTTAGCGCGCTGGCTTCATTCTTCTCTTACTGCTTAAGCCTGTTTGAGTTGGATTACCGCCACTTGCAGGTAAAAGGTACAGATGCCTGTTTCTAAAGCCAGATATTTTATTCCAGTGAGAATGCAATATGTGAATTTTCCTTCTTCTTACCTCTCCTTCTGGGATCTCCACATGCAAGTTGTGTGTGTGTGCGTGCCCCTGTGTATGCATGTGCGATGGTGGAGAATGTTGATGATTGTGGAGCTGAGCGGACCTGCACTGCCTGGGGGTTCTGAGCTCTAGTCTGTCCACAACGTGGTAGTGGACACAAAGCTCTCTCTAGACGTGTGGCCGGCACTCCAGGGTAAAAAATGGAAGTCAGAGCCTTCGAGTAACATAAGTGAAGTCATAGAAGAGGTGACAGAAGTGGGGTCTGGGCCTTGGTGTTTCTGACCCCGAAGTCTGATTCCTTTCATCAAAAGGCGGGCTGGCTCGGCCCAGTCTGGAAGCCTTCTATGCCTAGACTTCCATGCTCTTCACAGTTGCTCTTCTGGACCATTTCTCCATCGTCCCTCCTTCTTTCTCACGGACTTTGCTGGCACCACACTCCTTCACTACAGAAATGTTCTCTGAGATCAGCAATGACTGTTGTTCACAACTCTTGGCAAGTTTCAAAATGGTCTGTTCCAGCCCCGAGTGGTGGGTCACCCAAGAGTATGGGCCATGGCAGTTCCTGCCAACAAGAACAGGTACCATTTAATCTCATTTAAAGGTCTGTGCACACACAACTGGAAACCTGGCTACTAACCAAAGGTCAGCAGTTCAAATTCACCAGGCACTCTTTAGAAACTGTAGGGGACAATTCTACTCTGTCCTGTAGGGATTGCTATGAGTCAAAATCAATGGGATTTTCTTTTCAGTACAAACAATCATAATTTAGTGTAAGAAGTCAAAAATGACAGCCAAGCCACACCAAGTGCCACTGAGTCGGATCCGACTCATGGCGACTCATGACAAAGGAATTGTATTAAGATTCGTAAAGATTGACACACACATGCACACACATGCAGAATTCAAACCCACTGCCATCGAGTTGATTCTGACTCACAGTGACCCTACAGGATGGAGTAGAACTGCCCCACAGGGCTTCCAGGGCACGGCTGGTGGGTTTGAACTGCCAGCCTCTTGGCCAGCAGCTGAGCTGGTAACCACCACACCCCTGCGGCTTCAGTGGGTTGACAGTCATTACCGCGTCATGATGGGAAGTACATGGGGCTGGTCATTAAGCCAGGGTTTTATTCTTTTTTCAGTTTTGGTCTCCTGTCCAACTGTGAATCTCCGAGAGCCACATCTACAGGGTGCTTGGGACAAGAAGGAACTCTGGAGGGCACCTCAGTCTACGCTCTGTCCAAAAGACAAACTAGGAAGCCACCTACGCATGACCAAAAGGCAGCCACCCAAGCTCTGCTTGCCCACCCCAGCACTGGGAGGGCTATAGCTTGAGTTGCAGTTAATCCATTTTTTCTAGATGGCTCTTAGGTATCAAGACCATGGGCTTCTGTGTTCAAATTCTGAATCTACTATGAGCTGAAGCTTGTTCCTGAGTCTGCTGGTACTCAGGCTTTCTCACTCGATAAATGGGAGTGACTGTGGTATGTGGAAAAGCTGGCAGTGTAGTGGTTAAGTGCTATAGATGCTGACCTAAAGGTTAGTGGTTCGTATCCGCCAGGCCCTCCTTGGGAACTCTAAGGGGCAGTTCTCCTCTGTCTTATAGGGTAACTGTGAACTGGAATCGACTCCACAGCGGCGGGCTTGGTTTCGGTGGTGCTTACTCCACAGGTTGTTCTTCGTTCTCATGACACGCAAAATGGGATTCCGTGCCCTGCTGGTCCCACCTCGGCCTCTGGGTCCAGGTGGTGCTGAGGTGGAGAGTGCAGGGCGGGACGGGGGCAGAGCTTAGTCCCCAGCCCCATGGCCCTCCGCCGGCAGCTGCCTCTTGCCTTGTGAGAACAGGAGCCCAATATTGCTGGATGTTCCCATTTTTCTTAGATGCTGGGTGTTTATAAGACATCACCTATTCTGTGAATATTAATCACTGCTTTGAAATTTTCCAAAAACATCATGTAGGCCAAAAAAATCACTGCTGACTGGAACATTTGGCCATGGGAGAGGGACAGGTCACGACCTTCCCTGAGCCAGTCCCCAGGAGGATCCAGCTGCCAGCCGGCTCTCCATTAGGCCTCTGTGGGCTGCCTCAAGCCATCATTTGTGGTCCCTCTGAAGCGAGACTGGGCTGAGCTGATGCCCATCTTGCTCAGAGCGGCAAAACAGATTAATAAAGATTCCAGCTCTGCTGATCTATCATCTTCCGGCACCAAATTACACACGTATCCCATTATCATTACAGAGCTTTTGGTTAATTGCAAATCAGGGAGTTAGGATTATTGATGCAAGTGGAAGCTTAGGGGAGTGACAGGGACTCAGACACAGCTGGCTTCTGTCCCGCCCTGGGTGGAGGACCCTCCAGCTACTCGCTGACCTTGTAGTCCCATGTCAGTGATGTTCCTGTGCCCCTCCGCCCCCAGCATGTGCACGTGACTTCCAGCCATTTCCCAGGAACGCCTTGCAGCAGGCACATTAAGAGCCAATATGTTCATTATACCTGATGGCGCACAACCCATGCAGAGGAAATTAGGGACAATTAGGGCATCATTACAGGAGACGTCTCTCTTCACCCAAAATATCGACAGCAAAAAAACCCAGCAGCGCAGATAACAAACAGATACGACTTGAAAACACCGAGTGCTGGCGTGATGATCAATGAGTCCCAGAGGTACTGCAGCCGTCTCCAAACACAACAGGCGGCATCGCCGCAGTCCTTCGCAGCTGTCACAGAAATACCTGGGTGTCCTGATGCATCCCTTCCATCTACTGGTTCCCCCAGCTCCCCAGGACATTCCAGAAGAGCAGGAGGGCTGAGGAGGAGGCTTTGTGTTTTTCAGAGATTGCAAACTGCTGCTTAGTCTGACTTGGAGACACAAAAACAAGATAGACTGCCTATGTATGTCTAAACACCTTGATTTTCAGCTTCTCTAGAAACACTGGGCTGCAGAGTGATGCTGGGCCTGTATCTGCCTGAAGAGAGTTGATGGAGCCAAGGATTGACTACTTCCCTGTGAGACGGTGCACGCACCAGCGATTTACCACAGTCTCCACCACTCCCTATCGGCCCAGCAGGGGGATGACACAGCGGTGTGTGTTTATTAGAACACTTACAGTTTCACTTGGCCCTCTCCCCTTACTGGGTGCCTGGTGGTGGGCATTGGAGGTTGTAATTCTTGGTCACCCATTTTCCATAAGACAACCAGGCTCGCATTTCTCAAAACACAGACTGGATTGTGCTAACTTCCTCGAATCCGCAGAACCGTTATCCCCGCACACAGTGCCTCTGTTACCACCACCACCCACCACCACCCACCACCACCCGTTTCCTGTAAGGAGCGATCGGCCTTAGCTGCTCCAGCCCTGCTCTGACTGCCCTGGGTCAGCGGGAGCCTGGCCTGCCTCCTGCCTGGGAGCAGCCGGGGCACTCTCACCCCTCGGGGCCCGGCTGCTGCTTGTTCTCCAGGCTGGCCCATTGCGCTTCCCTCGCTTCCCCGGCCACCACCTGCTTGCCTGAGAGACCTGCTTGCGCTCTTTAGAACCTCTCCGCTGCCTGCAGGGGTATCTTTCCCTGTGGGTCATGACAGAGTCCCGTGCAGTATAGCGCTGAGCCGATGAGCTTCTGGGCTGGAGGGCACTCGGGACACACAGTGGCCGCAACAACGTTTGAACACATCAGGGGTGGGGAAGACGGAGTGGGGCTGAGTCACCTTTCGGTGTCCTGTTCCCAGGTTGCCGTGAGTCAGAGCAATTAGACAGCAACTATCCCCAGCGTCTTTCCATCAGGTCATGGGCTCATCGCCTGGTTCCCCTCCCCGCCCTTCCGCCTCCTCTGCCCTAGCATCCAGGCGGTTCGTTCTCAGCGAGCACTCAATAGAGCGCTAGTGAAAGGATTTCCTCGGCACCAGACTTCTAATTTCTCCTGTCTCACGCAGTGTGCGATTTCTAATTGAGTTTCTAGACTTTGCTAATGTTCCAGAAGAGCCTGAATTCTCACCAAGTGCTTTAATTAGGGTCCTTTCTGAGACGAGGAACCACTAGGACTTACCATCTCTTACACACTTCTTCCAATCTGACTATTTGCTTCCAAAAAACGGGCCCTCAGTGCCGAGGTGTTTTCCATCTTCCCAGAAAAACTAGGTAAATGCAGGGCACGGTGACCAGCTTATTAGTTTACAGGAAGAGAAGGAATCTGGCTCCACCTGATCACTCAGAATGTGTTAAGCAACCACTAGACAGGATGCTGTAAGGAGATTCAGAGAGGGGCCCGCATACAGAAAGATGCATGTATTCTGAGTATGAAACCAATCAAAAGACAAAACCCACTGCTGTCTACTCAACATCTCTGCTTACTGATCCTGTGGGACAGAGGAGGACTGCTTCATGGGGTTTCCAGGCAGTGGTGGTGGACTCCAGCTGCTGACCTTTTGGTTAGCATCTGTGCAGCAGGCTCCACACTAGGAGTGTGGCTCAACAGTCTTTCACGAATGAAACATTTCTGTAGAACGGGACCTAGATCAAGAAGCCAAGGGCGACAGCCCCTTGGCATCCCCTACCGGCTCCCTTTCAATCACTGAACACTGCCTTCTAATGGGGGAAGTTTTGCCTATTTGTATACTTTACATAAATGTTGCTGGTGGTGTCAGGTGCCATCTAGTCAGCTCGACTCACGATGACACTGTCCAACAGAACAAAGCCTGGCTGGTCATGGCCGTCGTCTCAGTCATTGTCACGCCTGTGTCTTAAGCTCGAGAAAGTTGTTGTGTCCACTGTGCCAACCCATCTCGTTTTGAGGCTGGTCTTCCTCTTTCTCACTGACCCTCTACCAAGCGTGACGTCCTTCTCCAGGGACTGGTCCACCCTTAGAATGCATCCACAGTGGGTGAGGTGCAGCCTTGCTGCTTTGGCTTCTGAGGTGCACTCTGGCTGGACCTCTTCCAAGATGGATCTGTTGGTTCTTTTGGATTCTGTGGTATCTTCCACATTCTTCACCAGCAACACAATTCGAAGGCGTGGACTCTTTGCTCTTCCTTACTGCACAGATGGAATCATAGAATATTCCCCCCTTTGTCTCTTTCAGTCAATGCCATGCTTAGCGGGTTCACCTGTATTTTGGCATGAGCATTGGCCTGTCTCACTGCCTTACAGTAGCGTTCGCCTGTCAGAACACACACCATGATTCACTGCTCCGCTCCTGTTGAGGAACAGTATCTGCCTTTTGGGGGCTTCAGTGAACGTTCCTCGAGTCTCTGAGTGGTGCATATGGTTAGTGGTGTCCCAGGCTGCTAACCTGAAGGTTCACTGTTCGAGTCCACCCCGAGGCACCTCAGAAGAACAGCCTGGTGACCTGCTTCCAAAAAGCCAACCACTAGAGACGCTGGGAGCACAGTTCTACTCGGCTGAGGTTGCCGCGAGTCACCGTGAGTTCAGTGGCACCTGTTTTTTTCTAAAGGACCAATTCTACTTCCTGTCACACAGTAAACACACAAAGGCATTTCTGTTGGATCTAGTCCTAGGAGTGGAGTTGTGGGTGATGATTAGCATATATTCAGCCAAGATGTTTTCCAAAGAGATTGTTACTCATTGATTTTAAAGATTTATTCATTTTTAAATTAATTCATTCAACAATGACCTAACACCTGCTTTAAGCACACTGTTGTGTTAGTTACTAGAAAGAACATGAAGATGGAAACAGGACTCATTGCGACAGTCACCTGTTCAAAGGCCATCAGTGGACACTCACTGCCTACGCGATAGAATATGGACACCTTAGCTCTGCCCACCAAACTGTCCCGGATCTGGAGATTGTTCCTTCCCCCAGCAGGAGGTCTGGAGCTTCCAGGACGGGGTAGACCAGGTGAATGCCGATGGAGTGGCGGGGCCTGTGGGAAAACGGGCTCCCTGTCCCACTGCCTGGGAGGTTACCATGCAATTCCAGGCAGTCGTCAGCGCAAAGCTGTGTGTGTAGTCAGTACCGTGTCTTCTGTTTTAAAGAAGCTGGATATCTGGGTTTTACACAGAATTTCCTAATTCTCAGAAGCTGAAAACTGTTTAAAAATTACGGTATTGTGCTGATAAGACAAAACACAGAAATGAACTGTATTTGGGTGCGGATTGACAGTTTGGGAGCTACACACCACATTTTGTCCCCTAACTTTCCCTCTGTCCCTCATGCCCAGTGTTCATGGCCTGCCCTTTTCTCAGCACAGGTAAGGGGCCCTTCTTTCCACAGTTTGGAACTTTGTCTCCCCTCACATGCCCGGCACAAGTCCTGTCCTCTCTTATGCAGCAGCAATCACCTTCTTCTTTGAAGCTGGTTCGGGCGCCCCCACCCTCCTGCCTCTCCTGCAAACACACAGCTGCCCTGTCGGGTGACCTCTAGCATCAGCTGGCTGCAGCAAGGTGCTCCATCAGGTGTCTTCCTCACCTGCTCATCTGCGGCTGGGGCCTTGGTGCTCACTTCTTTCTGTAGTTCTAGCATCGGGTTCACAGAACAACCCCTAAATATTGACTGAGTCAGTCAGCGGTCTCATAAACACTGGCCTCTTCCTCCAGCTCAGTCCCTGGGTTGGACCGGGAATCCGCCACTCCCCCACATCATGAAGGTCAGGTCTAAGACTGCCAGGAAATCACCTTCCCCCGGCTTCATGATGGCTCAGATGAGGGCGAGTGATTTCCTCCCGTTAACTAGAGGGAACTGCAGGGCTTCTGTGAAAATCTCTAGAGAATAGCTTGCTCTTTTCTGCTGACCTTACACTTATGGAGACTAGTGACTGGAATGTCTGGCAGCCTTAACAAGTAACCCGGAGGCCGGAACCAACTCAAAAAACAGTAGCACTAAAACAAAAATGGGAGAGACTGGTCCCAGCAATACCGCCAGAGCGCCTACACCCCTGTGCCTGGGGCTGTCACCTCCCCTGTCTCTTCAGTTATATGAGTCGGTAAGTTCTCTTTTTTGCTTAAGACTTGTTGAGTTTCTGTTGCTGATGGAGCAACATAAAATACGTAAAATTCACTGAAATACAAAGATTTTGTTGTTGCTACTGTTGAGTTGGCCTCACCTCACAGCAACCTCATATACAACAGGGTGCGAGGGCGCCCAGCCCTGTACTGTCCCCGCCACCCACTGCTGACCTCGTGGTTATGATCCAGAGGGCTTTCACTGGCTGTCTTGGGGAAGCAGATCACCAGGACTTTCTTCCAAAAATTCACAGTAGACAGTATGAATTTCATCAAATACCTCTATGAAAAGGAGTGCTGTGCAGGCACGCAGAGGAGTCAGACATTTCTTCCACAAGGAGAATTACAGTCATGTTGGGTAGATGAGAAATACCTACAAGGGAGTAAGTAGAGATGGTGAAGCACATGGTCTTGAAAAGTTGTGTGGGGTCCAGTGAGGATGAGTGAGAGAGAGGGGAGACGGGTGTGGGATGAGCAGGCTGGGGAGACTTCATGGGGGAGGTGGGAGTTTACCTGTTTAAAGAATGGGTGCATGGAGATCAGATAAGAAGCTACTGAATGAAAGATAGAGGTAATCCAGAAACAGATTTAGATGTGGAGAAAAGAGTACACTCTTAAGATCTCTTTGGAAGTAGAATACATACGACTTACTGATGGATAGGGAGTGGAAGGGATGGACAGAAGCAAAGATGCACCTTAGGTTCTGGTGTGAGCAACTCGGTGGACAGTGGACCCATTTACCCAAACAGAGAAGACTCGATGAGAGAGGCACCTGTGATCAGCACTGGGGAGCCAAGCGATGAGCTAAAGGAGGTGCTGTGGGCCTTATAGGAATAAAGGGTTTAGACAAGGAACAAAGCTGAGATGACTGAGTTCACGAGGGAAAATGAGGAGGCTGGCACATGTTAGTGAGCATCTGGAGATACTGGGGCAAGACCTTCACATGGTTGTGATTGTCTACGATGGTTCATTCACTACATGAACTTTATTCAGACAAACAGGGCTCAACTTGCACTAGCAAAGCATTTGGGGAGATTTGATCAGTAATTCTTTCCATGCAGTTAAACACAGCAGCCCAAGAGTGAGTGATGGCCTAATTTAATAATGCACAACATGGCACTGAGATGCAGTCTGGCTAACAGGAGTGATGAATGGCGATGCCCTGCAGCTGTGACTGCTTCGGTGATGGTGCCAGGAAGAGAGGTACAGAGGTTCCCCTTATGCTATGACAACAAGGCCTAGGCTTTTGCACTTGATGTTGTTATCAGGCAAGATCCATGGTGCATGCAGCAAGATCCCAACATTATAACACACACACACACACACAACCTCTGCAAGGTCAGAAAAATAAGTCAACTGCTCCAACTCTTAGCTAAATGTGTGATAGACAACTAAGTATAGACCAACTGGGTCAAGAGACTTCAATTCTAGTCCCATCTCAGGTGGTAAATCTTGTTCATGTGACCTTGGACAACGTAATGCATCTTCTAAAGCTCCTTTTTTCATCCATTCTATCAGAAAGCATTTACTGAGCACCAGCAGACAGCCAAGAAACAAACAGGCACAGGACGCGCTGTGGTGAGACAGCACACTCGTCTCTGCTCTGGCGGAGTTTGCTGTCATGGCGACCAGCCACATCCCAGCACCCTGGACTGCTCGGTAAGATTAGGGGACTAGTTGGTCTTCCAAAGACCCCTTTGTTTGTAAACTTTCTAAAGTTAAATGTACACATTAAAAATCATCAACTACTCCTGAAGGCTATTAATTTTTTAAAAGAAGTTATTTAAAAAAAAAATTGTGATTATAAAACTAACTGTTTTCATTATAAAGCTTCAGATGTGATCAGGAACATGCTAGGTAGTCAGTGATATTCCCATATTATATATTCCCCTGGCAAGACAGGGAGAATTTGAAGTCATTACTGTGTTCAGCAGTTCTATGACTTAGATTTTGTTTGCATTTTAACATTCCTGAACTCAGAACATGTTCTGCAACAGCTATCTACAGACTGCAGCCATGAGGTGGTTGTCAGTGTCTGTGTATGTGCACAGAGCTCCCAGAATTGCTGGCAGCAGCTTGGAAGAAAATTCCAAAGATAAAATGCACTATTTGAAACAAAAGCAGGTATCACCAATGTTCTTGATGATAAAGAGGACAACACTGTGTGGGAAAACATAGATACCGAAGGCTCACAGATTAAAAGTTATTCAACAAGATTTGGGCTTTACACATGTCTAAAAACTTTATTTGATAAAAATCCATGTCTAAATGTGTATAAAATGATGACCTTAATAGTTATAAAATAAAAATCCCACATGACAAGACAACGTGGTGGAGTTTATGACAGGAGTGTAAATTCGGTTTAGCAGAATAACAGAAAAACACATACAATCATTTCAATATGTGCAGAATAACTGAGAATTCAGAGCCCTCAAACAAAAACCTCAACCAATTAAGAATAGAGAGGAACTTTCTTAACTAAGGACAGCTAAAAAAATCTACACATAACATCATACATACTGATGAGCTAGTGAATGCATTATCCATAAGATTGTATCAAGGCAAGATATGTCTACTCTCACCACTGCTACTCAGTGTAGTACTAGAGCCATTGCAACGAGGTAAGAAAAATAAATGAAGCCATGAAGACCAGAAAGGAAATGTAGATGTCTCCACTTGTAGATGATTTTATTGTTTACGTGGAAAATCCTAAAGGAGCTACAAGAATATTACTAAAACTAGTAAGTGCATTTAACAGGCTTGGAAGATATAAAATTAATACACAAAATTTAAATGTGTATTAGCAGCAAATAATTAGAAAATAAAATTTGAAAAACAAACCATTTACAGTAGCATCGAAAAACAAAACACTTAAGAATAAATTTAATGATGAAGTACAAGATTTCTCCAAGACCAAATTACTGTGAGAAATTAAAAATGCAAAGAAATGGTGGGCTTTATCTTCAGGAATGAGAAGATTCAATACTGTGTGATGTCAATTATCTCCAAATTGTCCCATTGTCTCTAAACAGGTTCAATGCAATCCAAAACGCAGTCATGGTAGGCGTTCTGTGTGTGTGTGTGCATGTGTGCACGTGTGTGTGCACACACACAGAAACTGGCTAGCTGATTCTATAATTCATGTCAAAATTCAAAGACCTAAAATATCCAAGTAGTCTTGCAAAAGAATAACAAAGCTGAAAGCTTGTATTATGTGATTTCAAGACTTAATGCAAAGCTCCTGCAATAACGAAGTGTGGTTTTGACCCAAGGACTAGCATCTAGGTGATCAAGTGGAACAGGGACTCACCTTAGACAGTAGTCTAATTTCCACTGAGAACAATAAGACAATCAAGGAGAAAACAAAGTTCTTTTCAATCAATTGTCCTGGAAGAATTCTGCATTTATCTGAGTAAAAAAGCAATCATGATTTCTACCTCATATCATACATGAGACTAGTTCAAGGCAGAACTTGGAACTAAAAGCAAAACCTAAAGCCATAAAGCATTTTAGAGAGGTAGGCTCAAGTTTCTAAACAGGTTACAGAAAAAAAAAATTCAATATGATACTAAAAGATTGTTAGAGTTCACCAAAATTAAACCCAAATGTAAAAATGTAAACTTAAAAAAAATGAATAGGCAGGCCATAGACAAGAGGTAAACATTATCAAAACATAAGACATGTCTGAAAAAGGATTGGTAGTCAGGATATGTTTATAAAATATCTCCTATTACTCAATAATAGAAATACAAACAATCTAATTAAAAATGGACAAAGAATTTGAACAGATGCTTCACAGACATGCTGTGTGGATGGCCAACAAACAAAGGAAACTGTGGGAGACATCACCAGTCATCAGGGAAATGCAGACCAAGACCAGAAGGGAATACCACTACACATCTACTGGAAAGCAAAAACGGAAAAGTCTGACATCATTGGTGTTGGTAAAGTTGTGGAGCTACTTGAACTCTCACATATCACTGTGGAATGTAAAATGATATCACCACTAGTTAAAAGATTCTGGTAGTTTCCTACATAACTGGACTTACACCCACTTATGACCTAGTGATTTCACACCTAGTTTCCCACGAGAAAGGAAAGCACACATCCATGAAAAGGCTTACACACAAATGCTTATGGCAGCTGTATTCATAATTATCAACTACTGGAAGCAGCCCAGATGTCCATCAGCAGGAGAATGGATAAACTGTGGCATTTTCATTCAACAGCACAGTCAATTAAATATAAAGTCAATCTGACTAATGGACACTCCATGTCTTCCGGAGTCTAACTGCTCCACAGGGCCTTCAGCAGCTGCGGCTGGTTAGAAGCACGTCCCCAGGCCTTTCCCCCGAGGGACCTCTGGATGAACTGGCACCAACAGACCTTCTGGTGGGAGCTGAGGACGAGACCGTGTGTTCCACCCAAGGGCTCCACGGCAGTACACGGGTGGTTATGGAAAGAAGTCAGCTACGAACACATGCAACAACATGGATAAATCTTGAAAATACTTTCTGAGTGTAGTAAGTCGCATCTAAAAATGGATGCACTGCTTGATTATTTGTATAACATTCTAGGACAGACAAAACCAATTTACAGTGGGGGAAGTTACAACAGCAGTCGCCTCTTGGGTTGTGGGGATAGGAATTTCATGGCAAGAGGCAAGAAACAACTTTCTAGGGGTGACGATAGCATTTTATATCCTTTTAGGGGCTTGGATTATGCAACACTAATGATCTGTTACCATCAAATCAATTCTAACTCGTAGTGACCATACAGGACAGACTAGAACTGCCCTATAGGGTTTCCAAGGAGTGCCTGGTAGATATGAACCACTGACCTTTTGATTAGTACTCATACCTTTTAACTACTGCACCATCAGGGCTTTGTTAAAAGTCAGAGAATGCACTTAGAATTTGTGCATTTCATTTTATGTAAATTTTGTATGAAAACAAAGACACTGTAAGTAAATATTGAACTCTAGTTAATGAAATTACATGCTGAACATTTTAGAGGAAATCATATGAAGTCATCAATTTGCTTGGAAACAAGATCAATTGATAGATGGATAGATGAATAGAGATGAGTAGAGACGAGTTGTTCCTGTTGCCATAAATAACTTCCGACCCACGGCAACCCCATGGGTGCTGAACGGAACTGTTCCATGGGGTTTTCAAGGCTGTGATCTTCTAAGATGACTCTGGGTGAGCTTAGATGGCCAGTCTTTCAGCCAGTAGTCAAGTGTTTCACTGTCTGCACGGTAGGGGAATGGCCAGAGCAGACCAATCGTACAGCAAGTGTAATGCCACGTTGATGGAATTGTGATTGTGGGTGTGTCGTGGCTTGGTGTGAAAGTCCTTCAATTTGGCTGTATCTTTGAATACTTGCATAATAAGAGGTTGGCAATAGAAGAACCCTGAAAGCTTTTTTTTTTTTTTTAAAAAAAAAGCAGACATTGCAAAGCAGTCACTCCTTTCCTGAAAGACCTGTGCCAGTCCCCTGAGTCTGAGTCTCTGGGGACTCTTGAAAGACCATGCACCCATCTGGATGTGAATGACTGCTCTGCAGACCCTGAAGGGCTTTGGCCAGGGCTGGTCACTGCTCCCTGCAGAACAGACTACAAGCAGCCCCAATCCAGGATCACCCCACCCCCACCTTGCCCCTCACACCTCCCCCTTAGTCCCCAGAATAGCTTTGATGACCACATAAAATCACCAAACAGCAGACACAGACGGTGCTTTACAGATCATGGCTTAAAAACTCCCCAATTACATATTTACTCCAAACCCATCAGGAAGTGGATGGCTGCGGGTCTGTAATGAGGACTGCTGAAAAGTCAAGTGTTCAGCAAATTTGGCCAGCGGGCACTTGGGGAGTTCTGACCTCAGTTACCAGGCAGGCAACACGTGCAGGAGGCAACCTCTTCAGCCTGCTCTGCCCACCCTGGACAGTCCACCCTGGGAACCTCCCCAGACTTGGGTACATGCAGCCCTGCGTCAGCCACTGGGGTCACCTACCCAGGACGACCTGGCTTCTGCGACCGAGCCCACCCAAGATGAGGGCTGGGGTGTGAGCTGGGTAACAGGCCAGTGCAGCAAGCCAGAGCCTCAAGCTCCGAGGCCACTCACTTAGCCGTAGACCAGAGGCCAGCATCTGCCACTGGCTGGACCCAGGGCTGGTGGGAACCTCTTCAGGGGACAGTTGGGGCCCCGTTTCCACCTTTATCCCTGCGCGATTATAGCGAGTCACTTCTTCCTGGACCTGAGCTTGCTTCTGCCAAATGAGGACATAGAGACACTCAATGATCTCCAGCGTGGGAGTCCTAAGCCTCTGCGATCAGTTTGCAGTGTTTCCTCAGACCCATGAGGCATCTTGCATTCAAGTACCAGAGACCGCGGGGTTAATGTCCTGGTGAGACTACCTGACTCTACCTGGAACTGCGTCTCCTCGGGGCGCTGGTCACCTGAAGACCCAAGGTTCTGACTGGTGGTCATAGGCGTCTTTCTAAGAATTTCAAAGGGTGCTCCTTTCATTAACAAACACTATTTAGTGCCCAGGAGTTTCTGAGGGGTACAGACAGTTAGTGGCCAATCCAAAGATTGGAGGTTTGAGCCCAACCAGAGGCCCCTCAGAAGACAGACCTGGCCACCCACTCAAGAAGGCAGGTGCCATGGACACAGCTCCACTGTGACACGTGCAGTGCTGCACACGTTGGCGTCGACTCTGTGGCTGGCGGTTGGTACTGGTCTGAGCACCTCACGCAATACTGGGACACAACAGTGAACTCTGCAATGCATCAGACTCTTTGCGAAGCTATCTGAACACATTTAATCACACAAACCTTTGTTCATATGCGCTATACCCCTTTCACAGATGAGCAAACCGAGGCTTGGAGAGGTTGCCCAAGTCCATGAAGTTTTTAGGGAACTGAGCTGTGATGTCAACCCAGATCTGTGTTTTTCCCACTTTGCATGGACTCCAGCTCCATAAAGTCAACCCCATCACCTTGATACAACCACCATCAGCATCTTGACAAGTATATATCACATGCTTTTTGTTAGAGATCGTGTGTGTCTTCTCCACACTTACCAACTGTCTTGTTATATGACATTTCACATTTACAATAGTGAAACTTCTAGTGGCTATTGTCTGCAGTAACAACACACATCTGGCAGAAACCAGCCTTGAGGTGAAAGGTGAGAATAGCGTGGGCTCTGATAATGGAGGGCTTGTGTCAGCTTTGGCTGGGCCGTGCTTCTCAGTGGCTTCGTAGTTATGTAACGACCTAGTTGTCCTCCTTACTGTGATCTGAGGTGGCCGTCTTCCAGTTTCTGCATAACGACTTGGTCTCTGGAATTAACCGTGTCGATTAGTAAGGAGTGGATGTGCTGTGTACACTCTTCCCAGATTAAAGTGAAAACGAGTTGTTACTAAATGCTGCTTGGTAGACATGTCAGATTAAAGGGAGAGGAAAAGTAAAGGGTCACTACATTCTCGTGGCCAGAAAAGCTGCTGGTGAGTCCGTGAGCTCAAGGCCTCGGAGGGCCACACTGGCTGCAGCCCAGATATAACAGTGCGGGGAGTGAGGCCTGTTCTCCAGCAAGGGTGGCCTGGCGTTTCTGCAAGGACCGCTGCCCTATTTCTGGCTTGTATTCAGTGACTCTTTAAATTGTCAGACTGCTTCTCCTCACATCAGACTAAGTGAAAGGAAAGAAAAACTCTGCTGCTCTCCGTGTGTCCTTAAATGCCAAGTTTGGCTCTGTGCAGCTTTTATGGCCATTGTAAACCCTCCAGCCAGGCTTACAACAGGGACAGACCTTTAGTGCGGTTACACAAACACTGCTGCCATCATAAAGCACGTCTTCTTTGATATTATATTGTATCAGAAGCATTAAATACACATTAAAGCGATGTTTTAAGGCTCTTTGCAGTAAGTGGCAGATGTTATGAATAATAACCTGCAAAATCCTTCTGAATTCTAAAAAGGTGTGTTCCATAAAGCCCTCATATAAATCTTTAATAGAGCAGAAACACATCGAGCGGTGATTAGGGGAAGTCTCTGATCGTATTAAGCTATTAGAGATAACCGGCAGAGGATCGGTAGACTCAGAAACAAAGCAACATAAACTAGGAAAATGAACACGTCACGCGTGTGAAGTGTTTTCTATCTACTGAGGTCTTTTGACAGCTCCTCACTGCGAAGAACCTGGCAACAGCGCCTGTGTGACACACACAAACACACACGCAGTGTAAAATCCAAAGTTGTCATGACTCACCGAAATTTATGTAAATGAATATACACTCCTTTATATGAGAAATCAGCAGCACCAGCGCTGCGGTTAAGCCATCTGATTTAATGGACTTATCAAGGAGACAAAGAGGGGGGCAGGGGAGGTGACCTCATCCCTCCTCCCCTTAGAGCATCTTGAAAAACAAATAAAATAAAATACAGGTTATAGGCAAACTAAACAGCGCTGAAAATACTGTCCCGGAGGACTGGGGCTTCCTAGGAAGCAGAGGTGTTTAAGAAGAGAGAGCCGAGCCAGCTGCAATAAACTCGGGCTCAATAAAACCTAATTAATCCCTTGAGGACTTTGCAAAGAAGCTTGTCAGCAGAGATCACGGGATCCTGGTGCCTGGCACCAAGCAGTTAAACTGGCCTCGTCAGGTAATGGAGCACCAGGCCTAATGACCCTGTGCCCTGGCACAAGCATGTACGCGCACACACATGTGTGCTCACATGCCAAGCATGCATGGCTCTTACCTAGAACCAGGAGGGGTCAGGAGCCTTGAACTTCAAGTCTCCGAATCACAGCATCTGAGGGTAGCAGGCAATTCTGCAGAAGCGCATCGGAGTGCTCGTGAGCAGCACGGGGCCTCCCAGCTCGGCTCACATACCGTCCGTGCTGGGGAGCTCACTGCCCCTCATGGTGACAGCTCTGTCCCTGGCTCCCTCAGCTGGCAGTTTTTCCCATCTGGCTGCGACCACCAACCCAAGACCAGCAGCCCACAGACCTATTTCTGCTGCAAGTCTCTGTGCTTGCTTCCTGGAGGGAGGAGGCAGCATGAGCCAAACCAAACCCACTAGAAACGCCAAGAGCTTGTTGTCTGCCCACTTTGGGTCAGAATCCAGATACTTGGGCAGGAAGTCCTACTGGATGTTGGGGGCTTCCTAGAAGAACTTTTCAAGCTCATGAGAAAAAGAGTGTCACTCACGGCCAGGTGTTGCATGAGGCGGAAAGGCGGAAGGTGCCAGCACTGCTGGGTAGGGTGAGCCAGAGGAAGACAGTATCTTCTACTGGGGGGCTTCCCGGGCAACGGGGTACCTGGGGCTCAGTGTCTCCCCAGGTGTGAGCCGTGTGAGGTGGGTGAGATGGCCTCTGGTTTCAGTGGGCTCACAGCCACGTGTCTCTGAAACTCTTCAATTCTCCTCATTTTACTGAGAGGAAAGTTTCAGTTTACTGACAACATTTCTTACTCAACATAGAGGACTTCAGGCTCAGAGCTCTTGGCAGACAACAACTTCTGGCTAAAGTTTAGTGTATATTTTTGTGATTCCTGTATTTATTTTTACAGCAAGGGATAGTAGTTTTCTACTTACAGAAGAGCGAGCCTGGCCGGGCAGTGTTTAGGGGGCTCGGCTGCTAACCCAGAGGCTGGCAGCTGGCACCCACCAGCCACTGTGTCTGCAGGAGAGTGGTGTGGCAGTCGGCACCCACAGAGACCGCAGCCCTGGAAACCCCATGGGGCAGTTCTCCTGTCCTGTAGGGCCACTGGGGGTTGGAATCTACTCAAAGACAGTGGATAACTTACGGAAATTCTGCAAAACTTCTGTCAAAATAAATTTAAGTTTTAAAATGGTGAAGAATTTGAAGAAAAATATTAAGTAGACAATAGGAAAAAAGAAAAACAACCAAAAGTGCTGTTGTCAAGTCAGTTCCAACCTGCAGCAACCCTAAGGACAGCATTTCTTGGGACAAGGGGGAGAACGGAAGTCACCAGGGAAGGTTCTACACCTTCTCTGTCCTCCCTTGCACCAAGTCATCACTGGTGCGAGGAGCTGCCTGATTTCTGTGGGTGCGTCCCCTTTCCAAACAGCCACCTCTGAGGAGATGTCTGCCTGGGACAAGCCACATGCCTCTCAGAGCTGCCGTTTGCTCATCTGGAGAGCAAGATGACTGACATAGAAAAGCCCTGAGGGTTGTATGTTAGAGGGACCTCTCGTGGACCGGATCACGTCCTGCCCCCAAATCGTGGATTGGAACCCTATCCCTAGCCCTGTGAACGGAATCCTGTTAGAAACAGGAGTTCCTCTGGCGTGGTAATGAGGGATGTCGGTGTGGCTGTGTTCTAAACTTACTTCTGAGTTAGGAAAAGAGCAAATGAGGCACAGAGACAAAATTGTCTGGCAGAAGAGGACTGTCCAAACTCCAGAGGGCTCCAGGGCTGCCGACCAGGGAGGAGTTGGCGTGGCTGACAGCCTGCCCGGGACTCTTGGCCTCCCGAAATGAAGACAGCTGATTTCTGCTCTGGAAAGCCATCCACTGGGGGTATTGTTGTCACTAGCTAGCTAAGACAGGCTTTGGAGGCCGTTCCCTGTCCTGCAGTCCGTGGTTGACCTTCCTCATTGATGCAGAACAAGGACAACCATCACACGTTCCCAAGGAAGCAGATAAGCACTTGCCCCTCCAGGGGTCCTAATGAGCAGGGCTGATTCTCTCTGGGCAAGGGGGTGTTTAGATGCCTCCCACTCACCCAGACTCAAAGGGCTTTCTGTGTATGAATGTGGGAGTTCACAGATGATTTCCATAAGACTAGAGTCAGGGTACCCCCGGAGTTCCTGCTAAGTGACCCATCCTGGAAGGAGCCGTCAGTTTTGGGTTTATCCAAAGTGTAAGTGCCTCGCAGAGACAGGAGGACAAACTGAGTGATTGCCCCCACTCAGAGCGTGCCACCTCTCAGGCCCTTGTCAAGGTGTCTCAGACGGTCTACACCGCCGAGCTGAGACACCAGGACTGTACCCCCTGCTGCTGTTGCCATGATGGGGCTCCAAGTGCAGTGTGGGATGAGCAGAGCTGTGCAGAGGAAAGAACAAGGACTGCTGACTGGAGACGGGGACATCCGGGCTCTGACACCTTCCATTGTAGCGCTGGGTCAGGTAGTCACTATTTTGGCTTTCAGATTCCTGATCTCTAAAGCGGTAGTGTTGCAACACGTGCCTCAGTGGCTTCTCGTGAGGATCAGATGAGACAGTGGGTGTACAAACGAGTGGTAGATTGTTAGCTGGTATGGACATGTAAAGGATTATGTTCCTTAAAAGAGAGACAGCCAGCTGTGGTCTCCCAGTCCCTGAGTCTCCTGAATAGATCAGTCTCCATCAGTAGTAACATGCCAACACATGGAAAACAATGTGAGCTCCAAAGCTAATAAGCAGATACAAAGCGGCAGGCTAGAGGAGGGAGGCCAGCTTGGGAAACGTGTTATGAGCTGATCAGAAAGGAGAAAGGAAATAAAGTCATTAGCTTAATTAAGGGGCAGGAGGGAATGATGAAACACATCTCCAGCAAAACCAAATTAAGCACTTAGAAGATATTAAAAATGCATTTGAACTCCACGGTGCTGCAGCTCTGTAATAATATTTTCTAGGGCCATAGTCAGCTATCAGGTCAACCTGAGATCAAAAGAAGGTATGCCACCCAAGCCCTCAATAGCCACATCCCCTAATACGGTCTTCCCACCACTCCCCCTCCTGCAGTCACCTTGAGTCAATCATGTTACTGGCACAAACTTACAAATTTGGCAAATCGGGCTGGTGTTTCTGTCTGACCTGGATCTTAATTTCTTTTAAATTTTGTGTTCTTATTTTGAAGAAAATCTAAAAGATTTACTGTGACTATATTCTGGATCATTGCAATAAGTTCTTTATACCGAATACTGCCATAAATTGTATCAGGGCTGTCAGTTAAGTTCATGAGCTCATCCTAGGAGAAAGTGCTGTACACGTCACCACTGAATATCACTAGGGTCACCTTCAAGGTACTCCCTTGGGAAGCTATGCACCAATGCCAGCACTTAGTCCACCCTACAAAGCCATTTGGGGACTTTTTCTGGAATGGCCATCAGAGCTGTTGTCATACTACCCTTGATGTCCTGAAGGTCATCAAAATGTCTTCCTTTCAACATTTCCTTTACCTTCAGGCAAAGAAAAAAGTTTTGGGCGTCAGATCAGGTGAATGGGGGTGGTGTTCAACAGAGTTACGCGCTTACTGGCTAAAAACTCCCTCACAGACAACCGTATAATTAACTTTGTGAACTTGCCACCGTGCCACCGTACACAATGGCCATTCCAGAAAAAGTTCCAAAATTGCTTTGGAGGTTGGACTAGGTGGTGGCATCAGTTCCTAGCTTCCCAAGGGGAGGACTTGGAAGGCGACTGTAGTGACATTCAGCAGTGACGTGTGCAGCACTTAGAACAACTGAGTTTGTAGCGTCAGCTGTCAGACCTCACACCTTAGTGTCCATGTTTGGATTTGTGTTCGTGATCACAGTAGCATGAAAAAGTGGTAACAGTACTACTCACAGTAGTGTGAACTGCAGAAGCAGATAGCTAGGGCTTGTCGAATACTAACTGGGTGCCAACTACTGTTTTAAGGGTGTGATGTGCCTTCCTGTTGTTGTTGTATGCTGTCAAGTTGATTCCAACTTGTAGCAATTCTGTGAGACAGGGTAGAACTGCTCTGCAGGGCTTCCAAGGAGCAACTGGTGGATTTGAACTGCTAGCCTTTTGGTTAGCAGCCTAAGCTCTTAACCACTACACCATCAGAGCTGCATAATATACCTTAGCTAATTTAATATTCACAAGAAACTAAAGATGTAGACACTTACCGTGTTTTCATCTTCGTTCTGACAGCAGAGCTGAAGTGTTAGTAGTTTCACTATTACCATTTAATTACATAAACTGGAAGACTGAGATAGGGGAAATCGTCAAAGATGAATGAAGATGGAATTATAGTGTCCTTAATGTGTATCACTTTTCTGATGTTGTAGGGATAAAAAAGGCGGTGGGATCATATGGTAAAATGCACATGACAAATTCAAAAAGCACCATTGTTATGTGCCATCGGGCCTCTTGTGACCGACAGTGCCTGTAGGACAGAGCGGAACTGCCTTGTAGGTTCCCAAGGCTGCCATCTCCATGGAAGCAGGCTGCCCCACTTCCCACGGAACACTTTAACCTCTGTGCCACCATGGTGCCAGCCCTGGTACCATATAAAGCAGCCTCATATTTGTACAGTCCATCACCCAAACCATCAATAAATTCCGTTAGCTGTATTCCCCAAAGATATCCAGAATCCATCCAGTTCTGTTAACTGTAGGCACTCACCTAGTCCGTAAGGCAGCCATCAAGAGGCAGCTGGGTCTCTGTGGGAAGAGCTTTGCGAGACTTGACATGGACATCAAATCTGAGCTGGATTTGGAAGTGCTCTTAGGGGAACTCAAGGTGGAAGAGCTGTATGAGCAGGCAGTGGGGATGAGAGCAACAGGATTAGGGAAGAGAGATGTGGGAAGCCTCTTTCTGCAGCAAGTAACGAAATTCATTCACAGGGGATGGAAAAACCAAAGGAAAGTTTAGAGGCAGTGAGTTTGGCCTCAGGCACGAATCCCAAAATTCAGGAGGCCTTTGGCTCTTCTCTCTCCACCCTGCAGCTCTGCTGTCTCCCGTGTTCCCTTCGTGTACTGGAAGCCCTTTCCCCAGGTGGCCTTCAGTACCACCACTGTTATGTCCTTCCAGCTAAGTGACCAGAGTGCTGACAGCTTCTCTTTCCCAACTGTCCCCCCCAGAACCCTGGAACCTTATGTCATTGACTTAACTCAGGTCGCATCCCCATTCCTGAGACCATCCCTGGGTCCAGAGGGATGAAATATTCTGACGGGCCTAGATTGGATCATAGATACTTTCTGGAATTGGATGGTGGGATTCACGTAAGCCTTGGACTAAGCATGAAGGAAGGGTTGTTCTGCTGACAAGGAATTGAGGTGGTATTGTTAGAAAAGGGAAAGTAGATGCGGGGAAGGCAAATCAGAACAGGTCCATCGTGGGAGCCAGTTAGGGTGCAAATCAGAACAGGTCCATCGTGGGAGCCAGTTAGGGTGCAAAAGAGAGTTTGACTATCCATTTATAATTGAAAAGTGGAATGTAAAAATTATGAATCAAGACAATAATGAATCAAAATAAAAAGCCTGGGGATCAATGTTCTAGGCATTAGTGAGCTGAAATGGGCTGATATTTGGTCATTTTAAATTGGACAATCATGTTGTCTACTATATCAAGAATGACAAATTGAAGAGGACTGGCCTCACATTCGTTTCAAAAAGAACATTACATTTCAAGATCTATTCTGAAGTGCAGTGCTGTTGGTAATGGGATGATATCCATATGTCTGCAAGGAAGACCAGTTATATGATTATTATTTGAATTTACTTGCTAACTGCTAATGCCAAAGATGAAGAAATTAGAGATTTTTCCCAACATCTGGAATCTGAAATTTATCAAACATGCAATCATGATACACTAATAACTACTGGTGATTGAAGTGTTAAAGTTGGAAACAAAGAAGAAGGATTGGTAGCTGGAAAATCCAGTGTTGGTGATACTGGAGATGACTCGATGGAATTTTGCAAGACTAAGCATGTATTTGTTGCCAATATCTAAATAGCAGTTGTACACATGAACTTTGCCAAATAGAATACACAGGAATCCAGTTAACTACGTTTGTGGAAAGCAATGATGGAGAAGATCAATATCATCAGTCAGAACAAGGCCAGGGGCCAACTGCGGAACAGACCGTCAGTGCTCATACACAACTTCAAGTTGAAGATGAAGAAAATTAGAACGATTAAGGCAATCTCAAGATTGTCTGTAAACTGAATACTAGTAATTGAGGACCAGATAAACTGTGGGGTGACATCAAGGGCACTACACATGAACACAGAAAAAGGTCTTGTAAAAGACACATACACACAAAGACAAAAATGGATGTTAGAGAAGACTCCGGAACTTGTTACCTTGAACACGGAATAGCTAAAGTGATTGGAAAACATGATGACGTAGGAGAGCTGTGTGAAAGATTTCAAAGAGTTGATGGAGAAGACAAAGCAAAGTATTGTAACGAAGAGCACACAGATCTAAAGCTAGAAAACCAAAAAGGGAACATGCTCAGCATTGCTCAAGCTGTAAGAACTGCAGAAAAAAATCCAAGCTCTGATTTGCAATACTGAAGGATTCCATGGGCAGCATTCTGAATGATACAGGAAGCATCAAGGGAAGATGGAAGGACTAGACACAGTCACTGTGCCCCCCCCCCAAAAATTGATCGGTGTTCAACCATTTCGAGAAGCAACCTAGGGCTGAGAATCAACGATGTGGAGGAACAAAGCTCAAGCTGCATTGAGGGCAGCGGTACAAAATGGAGCGGGGGTGGGGTGTGTTCCGGAATTGATGAGATATCAATTAAGATGTTTCAACAAATGAATGCACTGCTGGAACTGCTCACTCACCTGTGCCAAGAAACTTGGAAGACAGCTACCTGACCAGCTGACTGGAAGAAATCCTTTTACATGCCTATCCCAAAGAAGTGTGATATAACGGAATGTAGAAATTATTGAACAAAATCATTAATATCCCATGCAAGTAAAATCTTTGCTGAACATAATTTAAAAGAAAAATGGTTGCAGCAGTACACTGAGAGGCAACTTCTGTAAATTCAAGCCAGATTCAGAAGACATGCAATTGGGGATATCACTGCTAATGTCAGGTGAATCTTGGCTGAAAACAGAGAATACCAGAAAGATGTTTACCTGTGGTTTTTGTTTTTGTTCTGTTTTTTGAGTATGCTGACATTTGACTGTGTGGATCATAACAAATTACGGATAACACTGCAAAGAAGAGGAATTCCAGAATGGTTTTGATATGGCACCCGTACACAGGCCACGACAGCTGTTTGAGCAGAACAGGGGGATACTTATTCAACCTACAGGCCAAGTAAATAACTCAAGAAGCTGGACTTTATGAAGAACAACGGAACATCAGGATTTGAGGAATACTCATTAATAATCTGCAATATGCAAATAACACAATGTTCCTTGGTGAAAGGGAAGAGAACTTGACACACTTATTAACGAAAATTGGAGGCTAGAGCCTGCGGTATAGATTATACCTCAACATCAAGAAAACAAAACTCTGCATAACTAGTTCAATAAGCAACATCATGATAACCAAAAAAATGATAGAAGTTGTCAAAGGTTTCGTTTTACTTGGATCCACAATTAACACCACTGGGAGCAGCAGTCAGGGAATCAAAAAAGATGCATTGCATTAGGCAAACCTGCTGCAAACGACCTCTTGAAAATGTCTTAAAGCAGAGATGTCACTTTGAGGACTAAGGGCGCCTGACCCAAACCACGATGTTGTCAAGCGCCTCAGATGAACTGGAAAGCTGGGCAATGACCAAGGAAGGCTAAAGAAGAATCCATGCCTTTGAACTGTGGTGCTGGGGAAGAATATCAAATATACTGTGGACTGAAGGATGAACAAATCTGTCTTGGAGCAAAAATAACCAGAGTGCTTCTTAGAAGCAACGAGGACAGATTTCATCTTGAGTGCTTTGGAGCTGCTTTCAGGAGGGCGCAGCGCCTGGAAGAAGACACCACGCTCAGAGCAGTGAAGGGCTGGAGAAAAGGGAGACCCCCCGTGGGACGGGTCGACACAACGGCCGCCATAGCAAGAGCCTGACCCAGATGGCAAGGAGGGCGCAAGACTGGGCGGTGTTTGGCTCTGTTGTCACAGGGTCACTAGGAGCTGGCACAGAGCTCGATGACCCCTAACAGCAACAACAATAGGAGGTCTGACATTTTTCAAATTCGTGGCTGGTGCAGAGAGTGCACGTACTCGTGTTCTGAGGACCAGTGAAAATGCCTACTCAACCCGGGATGGACAGAGGTGTGATAAAAAACATGGCCCTGGCGGAGCCGGTGCCTGCCCCACACCCCGCAAGCGAAGCCCAGCTTAGTTGCTTGTAGTCTTGGACGACCTTCTCACTCTTTACCTCAGGAGGGGTAAACTTGCACAGACAACCTGCTTTCTCTCCTTGGCACGCTGAGCTCTGAGAGAGTTATTTAACCTCTCTCAGCAGTGATTCCTCAACTGTAAAAATAGGATGACATCCTTGCCCACTCGGGCTGCAGGCAGAGCTGGAGAGCGCGGGATCTGTAATAAAGGGTTCCCGGCTGTGGGCCAGCCAGCGTTTCAGAAATGTGGCATGCCTCTGAGGTTTTCACAGGTATTGTTATCTGAAGAGTTTAGAGAAACCTTCCCACCAACTCATGAAACATTTAGCAAAGCTCTTACTTCTAGTGTTAAAGGAAAAGTGAAATTTCCTGAAAATACGCTCTCTCTGTTGACATTTGTTCTTCCTAAGCCTTGATGGGAAGATTTGAGTACCGCTAAAGGTCAGTCTTGAGAAGCTGGTAGCAGCTGCCCGTGAGCAGGAGAATTAAGCACTCTGACTGGTGCAGGCTGGGAGGGGAGAGGCGAGGAGAGGCTTGTCCCCACCCCTCCCCTCCCCAAGAAGCTTAGAACTGCAAGGGTGGGAGAGAGAAGAAAGAAGAGAGAACCAACGGTTACTCTCCAGAGCATGACGGGTTGGGAAACTAGGGCCCGTAGGTCAAATCCAGTCTGTCACCAGCTTTTGTATGGGTCCCAAACTAAAAACAGTTTCTACGTTTTTACATGGTTGAAAAACAAGCAAGAATGTTTCGTGATATTTGAAAATTACTTAAAATTCAAGTTTCAATGTCCATCAGGTCTTACCGGAACAGAAACCGAAAACCAAAGCGGCTGTGGACAAGTCATTTCTGGCTGGTGGCGACCCCATGTGCGTCACAGGAGAGCTGGGCTCCATCAGGTCCAGTGATGCTTTTCCATAAATAGATCACCAGGTCTTCCCGCGAAGGCGTCTCTGGGTGGACTTGAACCCCTGACCTGTGGGGCCCTGACCCTTATTTTCAGTAGTATTGTCAGGTATCTGGTGCTGCTGTAACGTGACCACCACAAATGGATGGTTTGAAAACAGAGACTGACTTTCTCGCAGTTTAGGAGGCTTGAAGGACAGTCAGGTGCCAGCTTGAGAGTGCTAGCTCTCCCTCTCTTTCTCTCCATCCCTCGGCTGCGGGAGGAAAGCCCTTGTCTCTTAGCCCTGTCCCTGCGTGGACCTTCATGTGGCGTGGCATCTCTCCCCCCATCCTGCTTCCCTCAGTTGCTTGCCTAATCTCCTTTGTGTCTTGAAGGAGGTTGGCTGAAGACGCGCCCTACGCTAACCCTGCCTCGTTTACACAACAAAGATGACCCATTCCCAAATGGGGTTATGAGTACAGGCACAGAGGCTAAGATTTACAACACGTGTTTGGGGGACACTCTTCAGTCCACAACTGTTGGGAAGCACACCAACCCTTTGCAACACCCAGTGACTTACAGGAGCAGAGCCACGCTCACTTATCTGCATGTTGTCCCTGGCTGCTTTGGTATTCCAGCCTCTGAACTACATAGCAAAGACTTAGGCTGCATGGCTCACAAAGCCTAAAACATTTTATGTAAAAAGTGTGCTGACTCCTGCTCTCTAGAGATGTATGAGGTCTGACAAGTGAGTCCACAACTTAATTGCTGTAACTGTTACACATCTCACTGCTGACTATCACCGCCCTTGAAGTCCTCCCCATGGGAAGCTGGGCACCTGCTCCGTGCCTAGTCCACTCTTCAAAGCAACTTTGGAACTCCTTTTGGAATGGCCGTTGTGCACAGTGGCATGGTGGTAAGTTCGCAGATTTAACTGTATAGTTGTCTGTGAGGGGGTTTTTAGCCAGTCAACAAATAACTGTATTGGAACACCCTCCCTGCTCACCTGATCTGGCCCACAGTGACTTTTTCCTTTATCCAAAGATAAAGAAAATATTGAAAGGAAGACATTTTGATGACATTCAGGACATCTCCCTCAATTTCAAGGATGAACTTGTGACTCAGATTTGGCAGCTTTTTCTCTCTCTCTTGATGATGATGGACATATGACCTAATTAATCCCATGAGGTTTAAAAAATTAGGTGGTTTAATCTTGTTAGGGGTGCTAGAATGCACAGAAGTGATCTGGAAGCTTCTTTGGGGCAACTACAGAGGAAAGCATAGCTCAGCTTAGGGTTGGAGGAGATCCTGAGTGACAGCAAGAGACAGAGAGACATTGGTTTCAATTTGATGATATTATTTGAGCCTTACCTAGTCTTCAAAGTTGCATGCACTTCAACAAGAAATTTTCTTTTGTACTGAAGTCAATTTGCATTCAATTATTTATTATTTGCAGTAAAGTGACATCCAATTAACATAGTCATGAAGCCAGTACTTCAAGTCTATTCTGATACCAAAGGCTCCTCTTACTATTCAGAGGTACAGTGCAGAGAAGGGACATTGATGGAGCAAGGTGGCCTAAAGATATTGAGTCTACAATTCAGCCAGAAGGAGCTCACAAAAGTAGCTCTCTAGTTCCTCTCGTCTGTAAGAGTTCAGACATATGTGTTTGCTTATGTCCTAAAGTTCTAGGACATTATTCATTGTTATTCAGTCTTTGACTCTCCACGAGAGCCTGTGCAGAATGGGAACTTTCAGATGAACTGTCTTTAGAACAAGCTTCTCTTCAGCTTCCTCTTCAGTGAATTTGAGATTCCCAGGTAATTTAAATGGCTTCATTCCTGAAAACAACTCATTTTAAAATGATTCTTAATTTGAAGACTGTCTTTAAATCTTGAGAAACATCACATTGAGTTGATCCCACAGTTCTTTCTGTGATGTGAGCACTAACGGACAGTGGAGGCAGGGGACATCTCCTCCCTTATCCATCCTCTCCAGGATGTCATAGGCTTTGATCATTTTTTTCCTCAGCTTTTATACTTCTAGAACAAAGTGGCCCATTTTGATCTATCCTTGACTGGCATCTATGCCCCCACCTCCTTGATCCATGTCCTCCTCCTCAGTTCGCCCAGTTCTTTATGTCTTTTCAAGGTGTGCCCAGAACTACACATGGTATTTCCAGAGATCAAAGAATCAGGCTTTTATCTTTGTTCACTGATGTTAAAAAATGTGATTGTGATATAATGAATTATTCTGAGGCATTTATATTGGAATCCAATTTATATTGGAATCATTCCTCTCTCCCTCCCTCTCTGCTTCCCTCCCTCCCTCCCTTCCAACATCTACTGGTTTACTCAGTAAGTGGTTAGGAAGAACATCCTATCTTCCCAGGCTGACACTAGGCCTTTTGGCTGTAGGGATGTAGAATCATCCTCTGCTCTCTAAGACTATACAGTAGAGCTGGTAATGCAAGACCAGCTTGCAAGAAACAAATCACAAACAGGACTTCCCCTAGAATCTGACACGAAACACTGAAGGGCTTTCCTATCCATTGTCTCATTTGATTTTCACATCAACTGCCTTTTCATAATGAGAAGGCTAAGAATTAGGGCACCAGAGACACTCAGGATTTACATGTGAATCGTCTGCCTCCAAGTTCATGACCCTTTCCCCTGGTCAATGGATGCTGTTGTAAGTCACTCAGGCAAGGTCTGCACTCTGAAGTACACAACAGTAAAGATTCAAACTCTAAACTGAGTTATCACCTGAGATAAACATGATAATAAAATGTTTTCATCATATGATTGCCAGAGGAGGTAGGCTTTTGAAAGCTTGCGGTCTTTCTGGAATTACAAGAGTGATTTTCAATGGGCTGAGTCTACTTCCCACACAACACCCTTGTCAGAGATCTCTACTTCCTGTTAGTCCTTTCCTCTCCATCCAGATACAACAGCTTGATTTTGATTGAGCAAATGTCCCCTTGCCCACTTCCAGTTCAGATTTGGATGACTCCAGCATTTCATTCCAGCAGCGGAGACTTGAACACTCAGTGTCATTATCTGCTTGGTGCTGTGACTGATCCAGAGATGGACCGCTTTGAGACAGTAAACATCATCCCTGTGATTTCTTCTGAAAGAGGCAGAAAAGGCAAGTTCTCTTTCCTCCAGGGTTCTGAGCCGGTGGGAGGCAAGGATGAGGCTACTGGTGACCATCTTGCCAAAGTGCAACCAAGGGCAGCCTGAGGGGAGTCACACAGAGAAAAGCAGAGGGGGAGACAGAGATGGCTAGCAGAGGAAATACACCAAGGCCTCCTTTCCAGTCCTGGACCGTAAGTTACATGGACCAGTGGTGTCCTGCCATCTGCGGAGATCACCTCCTGGCAGTGAGAGCTTCTCCGTTTCCCTCTGGATCCCCTACACTGTCTTCTCTGTCCCACGACCAGGCACTGTAGCGTCTCTTCTTCAGGATCCGCAGTCTTAGAGCTCCACCAGGTTAGGCGTTAGTACTGCTTTAGTCATCGCTGAATGCTGGCCGGGCATGGCGGTTCACGCGCTCAGCTGCTGACCAGAGGTTCAGTGGTCAGAAGCCGCCAGCTGTGCTTCACGGAAGAAAGACATGGACATCCGCTTGTAAGGTTTACAGCCCTGGGAACCCTACGGGGGCAGTTCTACTCGGTCCCATGTGGTCACCACAAGTCAGAGTTGGCTTGCTGGCAATGGGTTTCGGGGTTTTAAATGCCAAGAGACCTGAGTAGGAGAATAAACCCCGCCATCTATGCTGGGACAGTGCCACATGCCTTCAGAGTTGACTGAAGGAACTGCAACAATTCATTCTAAGGTTTCAATAGCCTAATATGGGATTGTGAGTAATTCATGACTAAAAGTAGTCAAATTAACCAAAGCACTAAATTTTGTGGATTATTTACCTTTATTTAACCTGACAGACTCAAGCAGCACTGCACAACACCACCATATATCACTATAGCTCCCTTCTTACAAAATGCCAATGCTGACATAATTAAATGGATGTTGTCTGCCGATCATCTTTCCCTGTGCAAGTTATTGGGATTGTTTATTTTTCTGTTTCTTCCTTTTTCAAACAATTTTGAATTGTGTTCTAGACATTTTGAATATTACGTCACGCTAAAACAAGACTTTGGATCTCATTTAAAGCCTACGCAGAATGTTGACTTGTTTTGCTGAGTTATAGCCAACAGTTAATGACTTGTAGTTTGTAGTTTCAATGCCAGTTCGGTTTCAAGGCTTTGGTAAAGCTGTTTAGATCAGTCCCACACGTGTGGGACTCTGGGCAGTGGTCTGCCTCACGGCTCAGCTCTGGAAGCTTCAGGTATCCTGTTCTGGATCAGATTCACGTATGTGCAGCTTTTGTGTGGGCCCTGGAGTCCGCCTGTGACTTTACGGATCCCGCTATGGGATCCAGCTGTCTTCTCTCCTCAGTGTTTCTGACACTCTGGCTTCCAGAACTCCTTCTTCATAGCCTTCCTTCTGAAAGCTGGGGCATTGGTCTCCCTGCTCTGATGCACAAGTCCCAAAATTGTGTGTACATCTGAGATCAACTGTCAGGAAGGTAGAGACAAAGCAATAGGAATCCCTCTTGTCTCGTTCAGGTGACGATTCCTCTGGTCAGAAAGAAGGCTTTCCTTCCTTCAGAGTTTTCGGTCCTTGTCAGCAGCTCCACCCTGCCCTGGCTGCCATGGGCCCATCCTGAGATTACAGCTTTGGGGCTAGGGGCTGCCTGGGAAATGGAATGGGGGGGGGCGTGTCTCCTACTCTTTCTGTTCTGTAGGCAACTTCCTTCTCACTCCGTGGACCAGAAACAGTTTTTCTTAAAGCTCTTTCTGTCTATACCCAAGGTGGAGTCTCACGATTTCAGCCTGTTAGAATGCAGGCCTGGAGAACCAGAAGGAAACAAATCTCAGGACTCACCACGGGAAAACTTACAGTTCTAGTTCCTGTTCCTTCCACCATCTGCCAGCTACCATCCTCTCCTCCCTCCACAGCCTGCCAGCTGCCGTTACCTCTTAAGGTCCTCAGATAGTTGTTCCTGGAGTTCTGTCCAGGTCTTTAGTTGAGTTTACTGGATATTCCAGGGTGGACTTGACTCTGTTGCTCTTATGTGGAACCAACCTTTCTGCCTCGGCTTCCTTGCTCTCCTCTGCCTCATCCTTCTGTCCCAACTGCATGGACATAAAATCTGAAAGTGGGCAAATTCTTTTTCCACTTCCATAGTCCCTAAACTATGCATTGCATGACACAATGAGATTGCCATGCCTTATATAACTGCACCGTTATATCTGCTGTAAGACATAAGTATCACTTCTCCCACTGTACAGCCTAAAGAACAAGGTCCAAGAATGTTACCTAACTCACTCAAGGTCGTAGCAGAGAATGGACTGGACCAGAATTCTAGTTCTAATTCATGCCTATCATTATTTTTACATGTGCTGGGAACATGATCCTTGTAATAATGTCCAACATTAAAGCCAGTTGCCATTGAGTCATGCTGATGTAATGTGATCCCATTAGGGGTAGAAGTGTGCTCCATAGGGGTTTCAGCAGCTGACTTTTTTCCAAACTGGATCACCAGGACTCCCTCTTGTGGCCTTTGGTCTGCTAACTCTCTTCACCTCCCAGGGACTCCTTTTTTGCATGGGTGGTAGGTATCATTACTATTTCTTATTGTAAAGCACAAAAACTGCTGAGAGACAATGAGAAAAATTAGAAGCCAAACCATGTGAGTGTCAAATACAACTAGTCGAAAACCAAACTTACGGTGGTTGAGTTGATTCTGACTCATAGCAACCCTATAAGACAGAGTAGAGCTGCCCTATAGGGTGTCCAAGGAATACCTGGTAGACTCTAACCGCAGATCTTCTGGTTAGCAGCTGTAGCTCTTAATCACTATGCTACCACAAGGTCCCAAGTACCACTACTCCACAGGAAATTTATGTAGCCAGGTATGTAAAATGTACTCAATAAGTGCCTTTTGCAAACCAGAGACCTTCGAAAGAGAAAATGTGCTTCCAGCTGAAGGAATTATTTCCTAACAGTAGGAAGCTGGGTTAGTGTTTGAGGCCTGCATGACCTTGCTCAGGAATGCACACAGCCTGTTTTTCTGTCCGCTTTCAGATGTGTGTCTCCTTCTCCTCATTTCACTGATTACAGCATACCAAATTTTCAATTTCCTGTTTGTAACTGGAGCAACCATAGTTGAATCTTTGTTGCCCTGGATTCTCTACATTTCCCACAAAAGCACAGGGTAAAACTCCATTGGCGACTCTTCTCTGTGCAGCAGCCTTCCACCGCCCCTAACAGATAGAGTGTGTAAACCTTGGACCACGTGACCACTCCTATCAGCATGGAAGAGATGATCCTACCCGGAATCTATGCAGAACATAATTCAAGGGAGATGACCCTCCCTCCGTATGAGAACTCGTTCACCATGGCCTCTGAGTCCTTCAGGCAGAATACAGGCGTTACTACAATGATAGTCTATGAAATGAGATTAATGTAGTGGCCTTGCGTCGGAGGGCTTTCTTTAGCAAAGAAGACAACAAAGAAGAAGCACTGCAAACCCCAGCTTGCTGCATTTCCATAACAACACAGTCTGTGGTTCCAGCAGTGCCAGGAATCAGGCAAGATATTTACGGGATGTTGTGTTGATGTGGAAACTTCTTGGAGTCAAGGTAAGTCATAGAGCTTCACTCTGCTGTGCTTCGCCAGCTAATTTGATGAAAGATAAATTCACCAAACTGATCAGCCTTTGGGAGTTGTTATACGAGTTCATTCTCAAGATCTGTCACTGGTGACTTTTTTTAAAAAATGTAAACAGAGACTTATGCCATAAAGCCAAAACAGACTTCATTGAAACCGAACTATTTGGAAGTCTTCCTGAGTATCTCAGAAGTGTAGTGCCCTCTCCTCTGAGCTCTTCCATTATCCCTTTCCCTCAGAGATTTTAATTTAGTGAACACAGAGGTATGCAGACGTGCAAAGTCAGTCCAGTGCCGGCCCCGGAGAGATGTCCCTTCCACCACTGCCACCACTGCTGTCAATTGCAGGAGAAAAGGCACAGGATTTTTCAAAGCATGGACACGATCAGCACAGAAGGCTGAAATGAGCTAGATAGCCACCCTGCAGATAGCTGTTGGTAGTCAGAAAGAGTCTTCCTCACAGCCTGAGACTGTAGATCCCAGGCTGTTGAACAACCGTAAATGGGATCTACATTCGGCATCCATCAGGAGTCGAACCCTGTTTCCCAGGGACCCCTAATTGGCGGCAGCATCATTGTGGCCAAGCGGAACATTACAAGTCATCTTCCAGAGGCTGTTTACTTTGCACATGGAAGAGGACTTTTTAGAATTACAAAGATTATTTATAAGAAGACAGAAAACAACCACAAAACCCAGAGCTTCACCCCATTGAGTTTTACAGATTCTCGTTGCAGGCAGTGAGCTCATAGGCGGTGGAGGGAAGTCACCAGCCAAGGGAAGAACAGTCCAGTGCCAGAGATTCACAGAGTCAAAAACTTTAGAAAGAAATCCACACCGAGTCGGGTGACACAGGTTATAGGAACTTATGCCCAGGTAGGCACAGGTTCAACCGTTGACTTTCTTACAGGCTAAGTCCACCCAGAGATGGGACAGAATATCACTACAGCCCTGAAACGGTGTGACAAGGGTCACATCTGTGTGCCTCTTACTTCGGGCAAGAATTTGCTTTACGTGCCACGTCCCCTGGAGGTCTGGGTGTGTCTTACGGGATAAAAATAGGAAAAAATGTTCGAAGGAAGAAGACTAAAGCCAAGTGGAAGGTGAAGGAGTAGTGACCTTTTGCCTTCAGGTTTCTTTCTTGTCTTGGGATGGGGTGTATGTGCATATGGTCTCAGGGCTGGGTTACTTTGCATGTGGCTAAATCAACTACTATTAAAAATGGCCATCTTGGTAATTTATACAAATGGTATAATTAGCCAACATTCTCATTTTTTTCAACTAGATACTTTTCTGGAAGCCACGGTGGCATAATGGTTAAACACTGCAGCTGCTAACCAAAATGATGGCAGCTTGATTTCAGCAGGTGCTCCTTGGACACGGTATGGGACAGTTCTACTCTGTCCTGTAACGCTGCTATGAGTTGAAATCAACTGGTTGGCAAGGTGGTATATACTTTTTCTAATAATGTTTCATTTGTTCAGTGATTTATTGAGCACTTGTTTGGGGTCATTCTTCCTAAGACTCTCCTAGGCATTGTGGAAGGGTAATGGGAAGATGGACTAGAGTAAGAATTTTGTCCTCAAAACATTGACGATGAGTATATATAGAATTAAAATGAAAGTGAATAAGCAGAATGAGAAGAAGAATGCAACAAATGTCCTAAGATGTTTTGAAAAGTAACATGTTTGCCTAACACACCCAATTTCTAAATACAGTGTCTGGCAGAAAGTAGATTCTCCTTTGCTCAATAATTGAGTTGAGTCAATGAGATGAGATTGCACGGGATTTACAAAGAAGTAGAGCTCATTTCAGTGGGCTGAGATCAGGGAAAATAACAGAGGAAATGTTGTCTGAGTGTGATAGTTGAGATCTGCATATTTGGAGATGAAGGGAAGGGCTTTCCAGGACAGCAGAACAACCTGAGCTCTTGCTCAGCAGTGGGAAATGAAGGATGTGCTTGGCAAGGCCTAAGTCGGCCAGTTTTGCTGAGGAACTGTCACAACGTACAATGGAACACATTGGAACAAAAATAAATGGCCAGGCACTTGCTGCCCTGGCAGGATTAGCAAGACATGGGACTCAGCCCTGCTGGGAAATGGTTTGTCATCTGAAGCAGACTGAGTTCTGGAAATGTCGAAGTCAGCCAAGATGACAGTAGGGGGTGGGAAAGTGGCCTAAGTTATCTAGGCCTTGTTTATTTCATCTGTGAAATGGCCGTAGAGCACCTACATGCCAAGGGTGTTTTGAGTCATCAAAGCACTGAACTACTAACCAAGGGTTAGTGGTTAGAACTCGTCAGCCACTCCAAGGAGAAAGACGTGAGAGTCCACCTCTAAAGACTCTTGCTGTGGTCAGGCACCACCGCGGGGGCCCGCCTCACGGTGGCCCTGTGCCCAGCAGCATGGACCCCGTCTGGCCCTGCCCCCTCCTCAGAATCTCTGCTATACCTGAGCCTGTCACTACAGCCTCCGCGTCCGCCTCCCCACCGGAGGGGTTCCTCTCTCTCCCTGGCCCTCTGCACTTTGCCTCTACTTCTCAGGATGTCCTTCTCCAGGAACTCGTCCCTCCTGACAACATGTCCAGAGGATGTGAGAAGTTCTGCCACTCTGACTCCTAAGGGCGCTCTGGTTGTACTTCTTCCTAGACAGATTTGCCTGTTCTTTTGGCGGTCCATGCATGATACGGTCAACGTTCTTCACCAATACCGAAATTCAAAGATGTCAGTTCTTTGATCTTTCTTATTCATTGTCCAGCTTTCACAGGCATGTGAGGTAATTGAAAATATCACAGCACAGGTCAACTGCACTTTAGCCCTCAAAGCTATATATATATATATTTTTAACACTTTCAGGAGGCCTTTTGCAGCAGATCCATCCAGCGTGTCGTTTGATCTCTCAGCTTCTACTTCCAAGGGCATTTGTTGTGGATACCAGTAAAATGAATTCCTTAACAACTTCACTACTCTCTCCGTTTAGCACTATGTTGCTTGTTGATCCAGATACGAGGATTTTTGCTTTCTTCGTATTGAGGTATGAATGCTATGGTCTTTTTTTCTTTTTAATTATTTTATTGGGATTAAGTGAAAGTTTACAACTTTCCAAGTCAATTTTCCATATAAAACTCCAAGTACCCACCTCTCTGCAACTCTGGCTGCTCTCCTCACCCTGTGACAGCACACTCTTCTTTTTCAAACTTCACTCAGCGAACCCTTGTCCCCTCCTCTCCACCCTTTCCTCTCCTCTCTAGAAAGAAACCAGTAGGATGGCCTCATATATCTATTAAACCGTGAAGTACACGTGTCACGTACACCACTGTGTCCTCAAGTCTAGTCTATTCTTTGTCTGAGGTTTCAGCTCTGGGCTGGAAGCAAGCCCGGAGCTTATGTTCTCAGGGTACGCTCCAGGGTGTCGGACCATCAGTTCTAGTCTGTTAACAGAGTCCTTGATTTGCAGACCTCCTTTGCTCGTGCTACATCAGGGACTCTACATTGTGTCCCTGAAAGGGCTGCCTTTGGTGGTGGCCGGGCCATCTGGTTCTTCTGGTCTCGTGCTGATGCAGTGTCCCAGTCACATGGGTCCTTCTGTCTCCTGGGCTCATTTTTCCTCATGTCTTTGATGTTCTTGGTTGTCATCTGTTCCAGGTGGATTGGGACCAATTGATGTTCTTCAGATGGCAGCTTGCTGGCTTTTAAGACCTCAGATACCACTCACCAATATGGGGTGTAGACGACTCTCAGTAAAAGACTAGCTATGCCAATTGACCTTGATGTCCCTTGAAAACATCAGACCCCTGTCCTTGCTACTTTGTCCTTTGAAATGTTGGGTCAAATTTAGAAAACCTATTACCTTACAGTGTAGCTCAGCTACACTGATCTGCCCGCCCCCGCATGCTGTCCCTGCCCACGTCAAACTGAACTTCTGTAGACTATCTAGTCTGTGAACAACCCTCTCCCTCCTTCTCTACCCTTAGAGCCATCAAAGATGATTTTCTCCTATGCGTAAGACTTAAGTCCTTATATTAGTGGTGTTGTACAGTATTTGTCCTTTTGTTGTTGACTGATTTCACTCAGCATAATGCCTTCCAGTTGCCAGGTTGTGAGATGGTTCCTAAAATCATCATTGTTCCTTATCATTGCATTGTGTTCCACTGTGTATACATACTACAGTTTATTAATCTATTGATGGGCACCTAGGTTGATCCCATCATTTGCTGTGGACAATGCTGCAATAAACTTTGGTGTGCATGCACGAATGCTGTAGTCTTTGATCTTCCTTAGTGAGAGCTTCAAGCCCCTTCACTTTCAGCAAGCAAAGTCGTGTCATCTGAGTATCACGGGTTGTTAATCCTGAGATCATGTTCTTCCTCATATAGTCCAGCTTCTTATGTTATTTGCTCAGCATACAGACTGAATAAGTGTGATGAAAGGATGCAGCCCTGACGCACACATTTCCCGATTTTAAACCATGTAGTATTTCCTTCTGTTTGAACAACCGCTTGTTGTCAATGCACTGGTGCCGAATGAGCACAACTGAATGCTCTTAATTCCCCTTCTTTGTGATGTTAGCCATAATTGGTTGTGGTCCACACAACTGAATGCCTTTGCAGAGTCAATAAACCACAAGTAAATATCTTTCCAGTGTTTTCTGTTTTTAGCCAAGATTCATTTGACGTTAGCAATGATGTCCCTAACTCCATGTCCTCTTCTGAATGCAGTATGAATTTTTGGCAGCTGCCTGTTGTTCTGAAATCACTTTTGATTTATCTTCAGCAAAATTTGACTTGCGTGTGGTACTAGTGACACCGCTTGATAATTTCTGCATTCTGTTGGATCACTCTTTTTTGGAGTGAGCACAGCCGTGGATATCTTCCAGTTGACTGGCCAGGTTGATAGCCCTCGTCCACATTTCTGGATAGAGAAAAGTGAGCACCTCCAGTACTGCATCTGTTTGTAATCAAATCTGTAAAGAATACAGCCCTGGGGACTCTGAGAGTGGGGCGGGACTCTAGCCTGGCCTTTAAGGTCACTGTGAGTTTGCAATGGGTAGGTGGTGGTGGTGGATAGGTCTATAAATTGGCTGATGTTTATGGTAGACACTTGATTTGTATTTATTATTTTTGTCAATAATAATAACAGGCATTATTTAGCCAGGTGTGGCTAAACTCATGATATGGGAAGCATTCATTTGAGTTCTTCTGAGGTGTGTAATCATAGATAATAAGATACCTAAATAGCTTGCTCGTTAGATTCCGTCTCTATTTTGTGATTTACCTCATACATTGATCTACTCAGCTGCATCTGATTAGAAATATAAAACATTCCCCCTGCCCCCAGAGATTTAGTGTGTTCCATGTAATTGAACATAAAACCAAGCATTTGCAAAGGAAACAAGCTAAAAAAGAAACTAGGAAAGCAGCGGTATGTGTCAGTGAAAGGGCAAACGCTTTCAGAGCCAAGTCTAAATTCCAATTCCTGCTTAGCCACTCAACTATCACTGCTGTCTCAGGCAAAACTATCTGATCCTCCCAGGCCTTGGCTCCTTGTTGTCAAAGGTGCCTGTTGGGGGTGAGGATGTCGTCAGGAAAAGCAGCAGCACCAACCCTTAGCAGAAGAGCAGGAGGAAGAAGGTATCTCCTTGACAGCCGTTGTTTACAGTGCAGCGCCTGCTGCATGGTAAGTGCGGCTGTTCAGTGATCATCTCCTTTCATCCTTCTCCCTGACGGTTCCAATGGCAGGTGACCAAGACTTGTGGGAAGAACTCCTTCTTTCCCCATGTGAGCATGGAGGAGGGAAGATTTCCTTTGCTGCTGGGAACCGGATCTCTGCTCTGGCTCTGCCGCCTGCTCGCCACGTGACAGTGACCAAGACAATGCCCCTCGTGTAGCCTCGGTTTCCTCACCTCTTACATCCAGAAGGTGGACTGGATGTGTTCTATCTTCACGCTGTTATTTGAGGACTCTATAGGGTCACCATGAGTCGGATCCAACTCGACGGCACTTGGCTTGGCTGGCATGCACCCACTGTGTAAAATTTACCACCAAACTGAGTCTGTGTACATTGCAGGAGACAATTTGAAAGGCCAGCTAAAACCCATCAACTGTTTCACATATTTTGCTCATTTAAAGAATCACAAAACCACACAAAAAGAGCCCTCCCCCTCAAAAGAAAACAAACGAACCAACCAACAACACTCATGCTTAATGCAGGCTGTTACAGAGAAACCGTCAGTTCTGAAGCCCTAGATAAGAGGTGTATTTTGTAGGGTAAAATTTAGTGTGAGTTTTGCCTATCCATATTTTTGGCAGCCTGAGACCATTCAGATGACTAAGGTTTTGACTAATTAATGAGGCTAGCAACACTGAACAGTGTCTTAGTTGTCTAGTGCTGCTGTAACAGAAGGACCACCAGTGAACTGCTTCATCAAAATTTCTTCTCTCAGTCTAGGGGTAGGCAGTCCGGATTCAGGGTACTAGCTCCACAGGAAAGGTTATTCTCTCTGGAGGAAGAGTCTAGCCATCAACCTTTCCTGGTTGAAATGCTTCTCAGGGCAGGGCCCCCAGGTCCGGAGGACGTGCTCTGCTCCCAGCACTGCTTGCTCGGTGGCGTGAGGTCCTGCGTCTCTCTGCTCACTTCTCCCTTTTATGTCTCAGCAGAGCCCGTCCCAGGACATAAGCTAATCTGCAGATGGAGCCCTGTCTCATTCACATAACTGTCTCTAACTCTGCTTCATCGTCACCACAGAGGTAGGATTTACAACCTTAGGAAAATCATATCAGACCACAAAACAGTGGATGGTGACTTAATACTGGGAGTCATGGCCCAGCCAAGCTGACACACATTTTGGGGGCACACAGTTCAATCTGTAACAGACAGACACAGGCTAACCAAAGAATTGCTGGCTTTTAGGACTACAGACATCCCAGACACATTAGAAAGATTCCTGGATGTTATCAGCAGGGACACGCTGGGAAATGCTCTTTATAATGGCTCCGCAGAGCTGGGAGGCGGGTATTTCAGGCTTCCCCAGGCACCTGTGACTGTGTAGCACCTGTTCTGAGAAGCCACATGGTGGAGGAGGCACATCCTGTCTGGTCTTGGTGCACTTTGGAGTGAGGCCTGGACTCTGCGGTGTGCCACATGCCTCAACTGCTCGGATCCTTCAACCCCAAGCCAAAAAACCCCAAACCTGCTGCCTCAGAGCTGTGGAAATGGGGGCTGCACACAGGCAAAGGAAACCAGAGCTATGAGCTTCTAAACAGAATCCTGCAACCCCACAAAGGCCAGCTGCCTACAGCTCGAACGTAGAAAGACCTCCCTACAATCTCAGCTCCTGGGGCTGCCCGGGACCTGGACTGAAATGAGGAAAACCAGGCACTGGGTGCACCCTGAGAGGGAGCACCATCTGAAATGTCATCCCCGTGGGACCCGGCTGGGGCTGGTCCCATCCCAGCACTGCCCAGAGTTCATTAATTCATTCAGTGAAGCAGGCTCCTAAAGTGTGTGCCACTTGCCATGTTGCATGCTGGCTAGGCTAAGTCAACTGTCCCGCCCCTCAGAGTTTTATGTTTCATTATGGAAATGCAAGTCAGTATGACTGGAACAGTCCATTGTTGTTGTTAGGTGCTCGCAGTGACCCTATGAACAATTGAACAAAACACTGCCAGGTCGTGCTCCATGTCCACGATCATTTTTATGCTTAAGCCCATTGTTGTGGCCACTGTATCAATCCATCTCATCAAAGGTCTTCCTCTTTTTTAGCTGACCCTCAACTCTACCAAGCTTGAGGTCCTTCTCCAGGGGCTGTTCCTTCCTGACAACATGTCTGAAGTATGTAAGACATGGTCTTGCCATCTTTGCTTCCAAGGAGCACTCTGGCTGTACTTCTTCCAGAACAAATCTGTTGGTTCTTTTGGTGGTCCATAATACATTCAACACTCTTCTCCAACACCACAATTCAAAGACATCACTGCTGCTTTTGTCTTCTTTGTTTAAGGTCCAGCTGTCACATGCATATGACATGATTGAGAGTACCATGGCTCGGGTCAGGTGCGCTTTAGTCTTAAGGTGGAATCTCTACTTTTCAATACTTTAACAAGATCCTTTGCAGGAGATTTTCCCAATGCACTGCATCTTTTGATTTCTTGGCTTCTGCTTCCGTGGGCATTGACTGTGGACCCAAGTAAAATGAAATCCTTGACAGCCTCAATCTTTCCTCCATACATGAAGATGATGCTCCCTGGTTGAGTCACGGGGCCTTGCATTTTCTTGATGTTGGGGTGCCATCCATGCTGAAGGCTGTGGTCTGTGGTCTTCACCAGTAAGTGTTTCAAGTCTTCGCTTTCAGCAACTGAAGTGGTGTCGTCTATGTCACACAGGTTGTTAATGGGTTGTCCTCCAATCGTGATGTCTTGTTCTTCTTCATAGAATCCACCTTCTCAGATTATTTGCTTGGCATACAGACTGAAAAGGTATGGTGAAAGCATACAACCTCGAATCACATCTTCGCTGACTTTAAACCATGCAGTGTCCCCTTGTTCTGTTTGCACAACTGCCTCTTGATCCATGTACAGATTTCTTAAGAGCACAACTAAGCGCTCTGGAATTCACATTTTATGCAACAGTTTAGAAGAAGAGAAGTGTTTCAAGAAGTAACTCAGGGAGCTGAGCAGGAAACAGAAATGACTGTGCCTGTGGCTCACACTCAGGAGTACCTCTTCAAAGTCTGTCATGATTAAGTGGCATATCTTTGCTGTTGAACACAGAGTACACACAGAGCCCAGCAAGAGAACAGGTGGGTGCTCAGTGTTTCTACGTTAAGTGAACAAACGATTTTCTGCTGCTAGGTTTTAACCAGAGTGGTAACATGGTCCATTGTGGTCCTGTGTCATTCTGGCGGCTTTATAGGTGGTGAAGTAGAAGGAGGAGCGACTGAAGTCAGGCAGACAAGTTAGGAAGACCAGTCAGGAGACGACTAACGTGGTTCCGGTGAGAGGTCATACGAGTCAGCACTAAATCCAAAATAGGCGAGCTATGGGTTACAAGGAAATAAAGAATACAGAATTTACACAGAAGTTTAGAAAGAGACGTAGACCTTGTAGGAAAGATGGCTCACTTTGGGATAGCTTGACTTGGAAATGGCTGTGAAATGTCTAAGTTTAGATAAGCAGAGGACAGTGGTTTTGTTTCCAGAGACAGCTGTAGGCTTCATGGAGTCACTTGCTCCTTCTTGGGAGACCACTAGCTGGGCTTTGATGGGCAGAGAGGACAAATGATGAAGAACAGCAAAGCTAAACCTGGTGCTGCCAAGTGGATTCCAACTCCTGCGACCCTACACCAGAACGGCCGAGCCCACTGCCATCAAGTCAGCTCTGACTCACAAAGACCCTATAGGACAGAGTAAAACTATCCCATGTGGTTTCCAAGGCTGTAATCTCTGTGCAAGCACAGTGCCACATATTTCTCCCATGAAGCAGCTGGTGGGTTTGATCCGTTGACCCTTCTGCTAGCAGTCGAGTGCCTAGCGAACTCTGCCAAAGCAAAACTGGGATAGCCAAATTCTAACACCTCGTATCAGCAACCTCTCCTTGACAGACTTGTTTTCTAGTCCATAGAATGAAAATAACTGTTCAGGTTATCTCTTTGTTCCTTTCAAACTTTGTATTTTCTCACTATTCTAATTCAGACTTTAAAAGTTTAATATCTACAGAAGTAAAGTCAATCTTTCTGAATAATGAAGCTGGCCAGGTAGAGACCACGATAATTTGCAATGTCTACCCAAAGACATCACCCAGGATTTATCTTCAGACAACCATTAACATGTAGGGATTTAAACTATAACAGATGCCTTTGATGCTTGGTATCCTATCTAGTCCTGTGCTGTTGTCTCGGTTCAGTTTTTTATTATAGCCCCAGGGGATCCACTCATGTGATCGGAGTGATCTCGTGATTAGGAGATCCCATCTTTTAGCCCCAGGGTCTTCCCTGAAGTTGTGGGTTGTAGTGACTTGAACACAGGTGAATCTTAAAAGTGTGGGTGAGTTAATACCCAGAGGGAAACCTCAACCAGTGGAGGACAGCAGCTCCTGGAGAAACAGTTCAGCTTCTCATCTTTTAGGTGACAATTCCTGGAGGCATTCTGTGTGCCTTCAGAAGCCAGACCCCCGTGGCCTTTAACAGACCCCTTGAAAACACACTCCTGTATAGTGACATGCAGGAAGCTCCCATGACAGTTTTAAAGTGAGTGTCATCTCCTATGATCTGTGCTGTAGTCAGGACCAGGCTTGTGAAGGAATACGTCTTAGTTACCAAGTGCTTCTGTGATAGCAATTCCGTAAGTGGGTGACTTTCAGGAACAGAAATTCATTTTCTCACAGTTCTGCAGGCTGAAAGTCCAAACTAGGGTCTTGGTCACATCTATTCTTTCCTCGAAGGTTGTCCTGAACGTCCCTTGGTTCCTTGGCTAGTAGACTGACCTCACACGGTGTATCTTCTCCAGTGGACGTGGGCCTCCTTGTCTGTGCTGCTCTTTATGGAATTCAGAAGTGACTGGGTGTACAACTCATACTGTACCTTCGACTGACTGGACCGTATTAGGTTGCATTACAGAAGAGATTAGATTGTATAACATTAAAACATGTCAGGTAATTACATTAAATTGCATCCAAAAGTATAGGGGCCAGAGTTCGAACACATACTTTCTGAAAAAAAATCCAAACCCACTGCCACTGAGTCAGTTCCAACTTACAGTGACCCTAGAGGACAGAGTAGAACTGCCTCATAGGGTTTCCAAGGAGCATCTGGTAGATTTCAATGCCAACATTTCAGTTAGCAGTAGGGTTCTTAACCACCATGCCATCAGGGCTCCAGCACTTATTTTAGTGGAACACAGTTCAGTCCACATCAAAGCAGGACACTGAGGCACAAAGTGGTATTACCTGTGTAGACAGGTCAGAAAACTGGAACCTCTGGATACCCTGGAAACTTTCAGGGCTACACGGATGCATGCAGCTCTTTTTTTTTTTTTCTTGTTAGAGGGCAGCAGTCATCATCCCTCCCTAGGAGACCCTTCCTGGGGAGGATGTTACTCAAAATCATGCTTGTCCCACCAAATGCCCACTGTCGCCTACACTCATTGCCTCCATACCGCTAACTGGTTAAATGACAGGTCTGAGCATAGGTCAAGTGAGGAATGGCTTTTAGGACCTGTCCAGCACATATCATCAGGAACCAGAAGAAGAATGTGTGGGCAGATCTTGAAAGAGTTGGACCAGGTAGGACAGAACAGGCTGTATGATGTGAGTTGGCTGACACGGAATGACTCTCCTGAGACTGAGATTTAGCACCCTGGTCAGGACACCTGGAGCTGACGTGTGAAGACACTGAGATGGTTTCTTACAGCCAGGGCATGATGAAGGACTACAGTAAATGAGGTGGGGATGCTGGAAAAGCTTTGGTAGAATTCTGTGGAGAGGGTAGCAAGGCTGATGGAGCGAAAGCATTGAAAGGGATTACACCGCGTACACTCCACTGGAGGAGTGTACTAGAGGGCCTGTAGGTCATGCCCTTAACCGGGCAAGTGGTGGTACACTAGTGAAGGAGCACCAGCTTGATGGAATATCTCCCGGTGGTGGATTGTTGTAGGTCAGCATTAACTGTGGGAGACGATGACATAGGACTGGGCTCTGGAAGGGCAGAAACCACCCAGCAGCACTTTGCATCAGAGAAAGAGTGGATATGATGACCACAGCTGTTACCAAAGCCAGAATGACAGCCAGAGATCCTTGACTCACAGGACTCAGTCACAATGGCTAATAGGTGACGCTGCTCTCAGGGGAGAGACAGATGGGCAGCCGAGTAGGGTACTGCTTGACTTGCCTAGTATGCAATCATCAAGCATTGGTAAGCGAGGCCGATGGCAGCCACAGAGATGGAGAACAGCAATTTCTCCGTCAGTTTGTAGATGTGAGTCAGACAGCAGATTCAAGGTCTGTTGGTCAAGGGAGGCAGGTTCCTCTTGAACAAAGACTCTCAAGTGCTGCCATAAGTTTACTTGACAAATATTCTTTTAATCCTTCTCAAAATAACTGAAAGCAACTTATAAGGCTGTTAACAGAGAACAGGGAGCTACTGAGAATGTACTAGCATGTATATTGCTGGCATCATCGCATCTGAAGTCAGAGATCACAGTGACACCAGGGCAGTGACAGCCCCATCACAGCCGGGTGCTCAAAGAGAAAGATCAGGAGATGAGTAGTGTGTGAGATCCTGACCCAAGCCATCTTACTTTAGATCCAGTGGATTCTGTGGATTGACCTAGTCTCTGGGTATATAATTGGCTGGATATACTTTATTGTTGATGTAATTCTCATACTACATTTAGACCTGTAGGATTAGACCATAAAACTAGGAAAGGCCGTGTGAAAATGGACAAAATGCCCCATCCTCCAGCAAACACAGTATATGAGAAGGAACATTCCGTACTAGGGGAAGTACAGCATTAGCTAGAGAACCTGATAGCTGCGAGCGGTGGACTGCAGCGGACGCTACGGGGTACTCCGTCCCACCTCCACACTCCACTTCTGACTCAGCTGTACTTGTGGTAGACAACTCTCACCGGCTTCTCAGTGACCACATCCCACTTCCAGCTTGTACTCTATGTCTTTCTCCTTTCCCCAGTCGTGGGAGCCCACAGACACTATCCGCAAGCCTGAGAAACGCAGACACGTGAGCAAGTCCATGTCCCCAGGGGAGATGGTCACAGGTGCATAAGTGTTTCATCCTTTTGTCCTTTGGCCATTAGTTTGGAAAAACATCTTGCTTGCATCGCAAACTTTCAGTGCAGTCTGGTTTCTGTTATTTTCAGCAGTAATTGCCCTTTTGGTGGCTTTTCCTTCCTGGGCTTGTCATCTTCCTGCTCCCTCTGACTGATCCCAGGCTCGCCTGTGTAAACCACCTGTGCCCAGACCCTCATCTCAGTCCTGCTTTCAGAGAACCCCAGCTACGGCACAGCCTGCTGTTGGCAGGTCTTCAGATTTTTAAAGAGGAACCAAAAATACGAATTCCTATGAGAAATTCTGGATTTTTGAATGTGGAAAGCTAACTAGTTGAGATAAGACACTGCGCTGGTGAATCCCAACACGTCTGCTAACCCCTCCGGCCCCCAAAACACCACTGTGCAAGGTTTGTTCCACGTGAAGTTCTGTGTCATTGGGAACCAGAAGCTTTGGTCTCATGAGCTGCTGGGCTGGAAAGGTGGATTTAAGAGATTTTATCCTCATAGCCTGTACTCTCTTCTCAAGAAAAACGGAAGCCAAAATGAAGTGGAATGTTTTAAACCAGCTCATTAAGCAGGACCTGGAGCTGGGGTCAAGAAGAGGGGACGATGCAACCTTGAGCTGACCCCCCTGGCATACAGACAACCAGATATGATTTGGAGTTACCTGGCCCATGGACTACAGAGTGAGCTTTCCCTGAGCTTGGCTGTGAACATGTGGTACTGAGCTCGGGACCTTGTCAATGAGAATTTGGGTCTGGCCCCAGAGATCAAGCCACTGTCCTAGTGACCAGAGTCACGGCCATGGCTACTTGAAAGAGAAAAAAAAAGTCACCCAAGCTTCAGTGCTCATGTCCCCGAGGAGAGCCGCCTGGTCATGTGTACCTGAGCACAGAACCTTGGTTACCCGGGAAACCAAGGCCGAGTGGGTCTGGGTGCTTTCTCTACGGCCTTGTGTTTTGCAGCTGAGATGTTGCCAGAGCGGCCCAGCTGTGAGCACCTAGGAATTCATACTGATTTCTTCACGAATGTGCGTGATGTATGCAGTGGGGGGTGCGAACACCGCAGGCCCCAGAGCACACTGCCATTATCCGGAAGGTCTTGTGCCCAGGTGTACAAAACGAAGACAGACGTCTCTTCATCCCTTTGTTTAAACATGCGTTCAGCGCCCGCTGTGGAGGAGGCGCCCCAGTGCTGCGGCCGCGAAGAGCTCAGCTGCCAGTCAGAAGGTCGGCCGCTGGAACCCACCAGCTGTGCCTTGGACACTGTGAGGCCGTTCTACCCTGTCCTGTGGGGTCACCGAGAGTCGGAATCTACTCAACACTGTGTGAAAACAACGTGCCTCTGCGAAGAAGCCCCAGAGACACGACAGGCAAAAGCTTAACCGCTAACCAAAAGGTTGGTGATTTCAAACTGACCGGTGGCTCTTTAGGAGAAAGACCTGGCGATCTGCCTACCTAAAGACTGCAGCCGAGAAAACCCCATAGAGCAGTTCCGCTCTGACCCATGGGGTTGCTAGGAGTTGAAAATCAACTCGACAGCACTCAACAATATGCCTCTTCTAAGAAAAAAGCCCCCAGACCCAGCTCCACAGATGGGCAGGGTCTCAGCCCCAGGGTCGTTCCCTCCTTGGTTAAGCCACAGAGATGAACAGTGGGACACAGTCGGATCTTTTTCCTCCAGCCGTGGGAAGCGCTGGGAGCAACTGGTGAACACTCTGTATATTCCTTCTATTCACACCCTAGAACTGTACAAGTGGCAGACCTCCTCAGTCTGTGGATCAACTGTCCCCACGTCCTGACCATTTCTTACTCTTTGACCCTATCAGCATCAGCCTGAGGAGAACACAGCTGCAGGTGGCCCTGAGCAGAGAGAGCCCCGGGCACACTGTGTCATCAGCTTTCCTTTGTAGAGAGCCAGGAGACATCTCCTCAGGGAGTTTCCGGTCACTGCCTCACAGAGACTGGCGAGATGCCTCCTGATGGAGCCCCAGGAGACACCTCCTCGTGAGATCCCAGTCAGCTCCTCACGAGGCCCCTGATCACCTCCTCAGGAGGACTGCAGAGACACCTCGTTATTGCTGTCCTAGGACCCATGCTCTCTTTGAAGAGCCCTTTAAATGTTTAAAGATGAAATGTTGTATAGCCACATTTTGAATCTCTGAGGATAGGAGAAAGTATCTGATTATGTAGATAATGCATAAATCCCGAAAGCAGAAGGTAAACCTTGAACAGAAGCAGTCATTGAGGTTCAGTGTGAGCTTCGGAATGCAAAGCGAGAGCTGTTTTTTTTTAACTAAGAAGGAAAGTTATTACTATTTTAATTAAAGTGAGAGATGCAGAGCAATGCAGAGAAGAGATCTGAAGAGCACTGGAAAGGGAGTGCAGAGCCCTGGCTCCCGGCTCTCTGCAGTGTTGGGTGAGCCCCTTACTTTTCCTGGGCTGCTTCTCCTCTCCTGATTCAAACAGGTCATTAGGCCCCAGTTTCCTACCTCCTCGGGACGTAAGGATGACAGAATGACACAGTGGACGCAGAACAATGCTGTTCAAGGTGCGCTGTCACTCTGCCGACTGTTTGTCACCATTCTGCAGTGAGATAATTGCAGAAAGTAAGAGTAAGCATTCAGAAACTTTCATAGCAATTTGATACCGTGTGACATTCAAGGGTATGGTTGGGGACTTGCTTCATTCAGTAGGTTATAACGCAGTTCGGATGTTGACTAACTCGCACGATAAGACATATAAGGCATAAGCTACATACTAGCATTGGTCCATGACAGATCAGAAGTAAAACCAGCCAGATGACATTGACAGAATCTGGTCCATCATCACAAATACTTTGAGAAGCACTGGTGCAGATTCTTGTGTTTAGAAATGTTTCAAGTCCCAAAAGACAGAGGTAACATCTAACAGAACGAGACGTGGTGTGTGTAGCCGATAAGGGAAAGGAAGTGCCAGTGGGGAGAGCCGGATCTAGTCTAGCTGTCCTACTTACTTCTGGTGGCTCTGAGCATGTCACTCTTTTTTCTGAGCCCTGTGGCTACACACAATCTCTACACTAGGCTGTTTTTCCTGAAGGTGCTGGTATAAGATCAAGGAGAAGACAGAATTACAATTTCTTAACGCCAAAGCCAAGTGCTGTCGAGTCGGATCCAACAGAAGTGACTAAACTCAGCTGAGGAACTAGGGATGGAGTTGGGGGTTGCGGGTGACTGCAGAAATGGCCACAATCTTTCCTTCCTCTTTGTGTTCATGCTCTTTGGAACAGCTATGGCCCTTTCTGTCAAGAGATGATTTGCTTTGACCACCGCAGTGCAGCACAGGCAACGGAGTGCCAGTGCTGAGGCTGGACCTCAAGAATCCTTCACTTGCGAGCTTGGATTTCTGCCCAGCCACGTGAATAAATGATAAGCTATCATCCTTGATCACAGAACTCCCAGAAAACTTGATAGGTAACTGCAGAATTTATGAGTGAGCTCAGCTGAAACCAGAAGAATCACCCAACTCAGCCCAATCCAAATGGCTGACCCATGGAATCTTATGCCAGATAAACAGCTGTTGCTTTAAGCTTCTAAGATTTGAGGTGGTTTGTTAGGCAGCAGAAGCTGTTAGGCAACAAGAGTAAAACTCACTGCTGGTAGCTGCTAGATGTGTTGGCTGAGTTCCAGGCAAAAGGATGCGGGGGCTGTTTTGACTTGAGAATTCCCCAGGTCCTCATCTGTCTTTGCCCCTCCCTCTGGTCCAGCAGCATAGTTCCTTCTCATTTTCTGATCCCACCTAGAGAGTTCTGTTCCTTTAGACTGGGCCTCCCACCAACACAGACGCTTCAAACTTTTGGATTCTCTTTGAAAATCTGGAAACAGCTGAGGCTGTATGTCCCAGGAGAAAAGAAAGCATGTCCCCACATTTACATCTATTCTGTATATAATTTTCAGACTCTTTTGAACCCTTGGAGTTCAGCAGTGAGCCCCTCACCAAGGTTAAGGGCTCTAGGTATACACTTACCTTCTCACCCCTTCTCCTCCCAGTCTCCCCTCTTGTGTCCACCATCTTTGCTCCAAGGCTCTTTCTGACTCTGTCAATAAATTCATGAAAGACAATGAACAACAATCCATTAAAAGTGTAGAACCCTTGGAAAATGACCCTTCCTCAAACACTCTTATACATAGTTTCTCAGTGAACCCTTCTAACAGCCCTGTAAAGTATTGGAACGGGAACTGTTACCTGGATGTTTCTAACGCAGAGGGTGAGCCTCAGTCTGAGATGTTACTTGCCCAAGATCGCTCAGCTAGTAATGGACAACATCCCTTCTGCCCTGCCTCCCAAGGACATGGCGTGCTGGTGGTTACAAGTTCACTTAGGGATGCTTGTCTTGTTGGAGGGCAGTAGGAAGGTCTGTGTCTCCACGTGAAGAGCAGAAGAGCGGTAGGAGCTTAGTCTAAGAGGTCCGGATGTCCAGTGCACACAGAATCTTGGAAGCCTACATTCTCAGGGTGTCATGGGAGACAATGGCTGTAATCGTCTAAGCTGAATCTCACTTAAGACAATTCCATCATTACTCTCGTCTGTCTATATTTATGCTTCTCCCTCTTCCCAAAAAGAAAGGCACCTCAGAGTCCTTCACACAGTCCAAACTTAGAATGTTTACACTTCACCTTAAACATGCCAGTCTGTACTTTTCACAGAAAAACACAACTTGTTGAATTTTATTTTTAGAACAACCAAGAGCAGATGAATCTGACGAGGAGACTTGATGTTTTTTGAACTAAATTAGGGAATGTTAATTGAGCACCTACCAGGTGCAATCCCCTGTCCTGGGACCTGAGGTAAGAGGATATTAAAGTTGAATTAAATTTCTTCAATCCTCAAGAAAGAGTAAGGATTCACAAAAAAACATAAGCAAAGCAAAAAACTGATTTACTTTTTTTGACAGAGACTGGAAGAACCCTAAAATTATAGTTCTCAGGTCTCTTTTTCACTCAGAGCTGAAGTTACTCTCAAAGATCATCCTTTTAACATAGACCTGAAGTTATTTCCAAAGTTCACCCATCAGCCAAAGGTTAGACAGGCTGATAAAACCCACAAAAACATGTGTGAGGAATACACTTCATAGTTCAATCACGTACATGAGACCAAATGGGCAATGCCTACGAAAAGCAAAGGTAAAAAAGGCAGAAAGGGACAGGCAAAGGGGGAACCCAGGGAGGAGAGTGTTGACCTATCACAGGGACTGCAAGCAACGTCACAAAACAATCCGTGTATTAATTGTTGAGTGAGCAACTAATTTGCTCCGTAAAATTTTACTTAAACCACAACAAAAAGAAAGAAAAGACACATCGGGAAGACGAGAACTAGCTCAGCCGCCTGTAGACTCTCGGTCCACAGGGAGGAGCTTGATTTTCTCTTCTCCCCGCCCTTTCCTGTCCGAAAGGAAGCCTGCTCCTTTAGCACGTGCTCCCACGCCCCTGGTGTGGTCGGTGCTCTGCTTACTGCGGAAGCACTGTCCGCTCCTGCACAGTCCTCACAGTCGTTGCTGTGTCGCAGCCACTGCGTCAGCCTATCTCTGTGAGCATCTTCCTCTTTTTTGCCAACCTTCTGCTTTACCAAGCTTGATGTCAGGGAGGAACTGGTCCCTCCAAAGTATGTGAGATGAAGTCTCTCTGTCCTCCCTTCCAAGAAGCACTCCAGCTGTACTTCTTCCCAGATGGACTTTTTCATTCTTCTGACCCTCTGTAGAATAGTCACCTTCTTCCCCAACACTGTAATTGTCATTGTGCTAGGTGTCATCGAATCAATTCCAAGTCACGGTGACCGTCTGTGGCACAAAGCAAAACACTGCGTGGGTACAGCTCCGTGCTCACACTCACGCTTGTTGTTACGCCCCTTGCTGCAGCCACTGTGTTAACCCATCTCATGGAGGCTCTTCCTGTTCCTTGCTGACCCTCTACCTTACCGAGCATGATGTCTTTCTTCAGGGATTAATCTCTCCTAACAACATGTCCAAAATATGTAAGACACAGTCGCACTGTCCTTGCTTCTAAGGAGCACTGTGGTCATGCTTCTTCTAAGACAGATGTGTTCCTTCTTAGTCCACGGCATATCCAACATGCTTTGACAACCCCACAATTCTCAGGCATCAATTCTTCTTCTGTCTTCCTTATTCACTGTCTGACTCTCACGTGAGTATGAAGCAGTTGAAAATACTACGGCTTGGGTCAGGTGCACCTTAGTCCTCGAAGCAACAGCTTTACTTTTTAACATGTTAAAGAAGCCTGTTGCAGTTGATTTGCCCAATGCAAGATGGCATTTCTTTCCTGATGGCTGCTTCCACGGGCACTGATTGTGGATCTAAGTGAAATTAAATCCTCGACAGTCTCAATCTCTTCTCCGTCTGTCATGATGCTGTTTGTTGATCTAGTTGAGAGAATTACTGCTTTCTTTATGTCGAGGTGCAATCCACCCTGAAGGGCCTAATCTTCGACAGTCATCAGTAAGCACCTAAAGTCCTCTTTGCTTTCAGTAAGCAAAGTGTGTTTGCCTGTGTATTGCAGGTGGTTAATGAGCCTTCGCCAATCTCAACACCATGCTCTTCTCTCACAGTGCGCTTCTTGGCTTATCTGCTCAGCACACAGATGGAGCAAGTGTGGTGAAAGGACGCACACCCGACACACGTCTTTCTCGACACTGCCACCTTGCTCTGTCCAAACAGCTGTCTCTTGGCCTATGTGCAGGTTTCATGTGAGCATGATTAAGTGTTCTAAAATCATCATTCACTGCAATGTTGTCCATCATTTGCTATGATCCACACATCCAAATGCCTTCTCACAGTAAATGAAACACAGGTCAACATCTTTCTGATATTCTCTGCTTTCAGCCAGGATCCATCTGACACCCACAGTGATATCCTTCGTGACATCAGTGACACCCTGCAGGCATAGCAGAGGAAAATACATCCGTGGAAGCCCACAGCACATGGTGACTTACCTATTAGCTCTTCAGTTTCATCTTCCCACTCAGCTGTGAGTTCCCTGGGGTTAGGTGCATTTCTTACATCTCTTTTGTGTGCCAAGCCCCTCCCCAACTTCCCAATACCATGGCACTAGCCCAGTACATGCTGAATAACCACAAAACACACAGCAGATGCTAAGCTCTCAAAGAAAGGAGCAGAGAAGGGTCTTCAGAGGTATGGGTCTGCGTTCAGGAGCCCGGTGACACCATGTGACCCTTTCCTTCTTAAAGACACAGGCCACCACTCTGTTAAAGGGGGTACAAATGGCTAATGCACTTGGTTGTTTGGAGGTTAAAGTTCAGCCAGAGCCACCCTGGAAGCACAGCCTGCAAGTCAGCCTGGTTTTCTTGTGACACATCAGGTCATCGTATATTGGAGTTGTCTTGACAGCAGCTGGTTAGAAATACTTCAACTGCTTAAAGCACTGCTGTTATTAAGACAAGGAAGCCTGGCTGTGTGATGGTTAGGCAGTCAGCTGCCAGTGGGAGGGCCTGAAGTGTGAACCCACCAGCGGCCCAGCGGGAGGGAAGGCCTGGCAGTCTGTGCCTGTGCTGACTTAGCCTGGGAAATGCTATGGGGCGGTGCTGCTCTGTCCTGCAGGGTCCCTGTGAGCTGGAACTGGCTCGGTGACACACAGCAACGCTGTTGTTACTCTGGTTGCTCTTGCTCTAGCACTCCTTAAAGCAGGAATTCTGAGAAACCCCTGGTGGCGCTGCAGACTCCTCCCTCCTGTCTGTTTCAGACGGCAGCCTTGGGCTTTCTCCTGCTTAAATAGAGACAAATTCCTTTTCTTTCTCCAAGGAAAATGGATATAGAACGTCCTTGCATTGAAAGGTTGGCTTCGACTGGCCTGGGAGCTGGGGGCTTTGACGAGCGCATTTCTTCCCTAGGACCCAGTAACGGCGCTCGTCTGGCGGTTGCCATGGCTCCGCTGGCTTCTTTGGCTTCCTGCGTGCACAGCCAGAACGTCAGATCCCTGGTATTTAGATTGTTCTGTTACCTACTCGGGAGCTGGAGGCGGGGCATGGCTGGGACCTGGGGCTCTGGAGGAGTGGAGGTGGGCAGATGCGACACTCATCCCAGGCCAGCCCATGCAGAAGCTCGCTTGGTGCCCGTTTGTTCCTGTCTTACAGGTCACTAAATTCTTACAGGTGACCCAGTCGATACCCAGGTCCGTTTCCAGTGAGGGCCAAAGCTGATCATTTCTTGTAGAAATGGACGAATGTTGCTTTAGTTAAGAATCTTTTGACTGCAAGTAACACAAACCACCCCAAGCCAGTTGAAAGCTCTCTGATGCCCAGCAGCAACTGCACCCTGAATTTTCCCAGGCACTGACAGTCTCTCTGGGGGCTGCCGTGCCACCAACAGAGATCCTGCCATGATGCCTGGGCCTGTATGACTGAAACCCCGGAAACGGCTGTGCTGCAGATTACTGTTCTTACATGGTACCGTAGGAGGCATTTGGATTTTTAGTAGGAAAAATAAGAATTTGGAAAAGTTTTACTTGTTACGTGTATGTAGTGGGGACTCTGGGTTATAATTACGGGAACTTCATATCTATCACACTAAACACTCGGGGGGATGGTTATGGGAGAGGGCAAGATGAAGGCTTCGCACGTACCTACCCATCATTTGCACACTTAATGGTTCAGCATGCGTCCGTTAATGAAAGCACGCGGTATCCACAAAAATCCAAAGCACAAGCTACCTGGGTCGTCAAAGTGCGATTAAGCAGAAAAAGCAAGTTGCTGAGTCGTGGGGCGCTACGGAAGCGTAGGAAGGCCCACGGCCCTGAGCGTGGCAGAGCGGGCTGTCCAGCATTCATTTTCATTTTCAGCACCGCCCTGATTTCCTTTTGAAAAAGTGACCTTTCTCTTGTAATGCAGCTTGATGGGATTACAAGTATGGGCCCTGTATTGGCCCCGTTTGCAGGAAGCCACTCAAGACAGGTCCACCGGTGCTCACTGGCAAGAATTTGAATCTCCATCGGAAACAGAAAGAGACTTAGAACAAGGGAGCCTTGTCCATTTCTGCCACAATGCCTGGACTAGCTTGTTCTCACCATAAGACCGTTCCCAGTGTTAACACTTAGGCCCCCAGGATAGCATTGGTTCTGTACCTTTTAGGTTTTTTAAAAAAGTTTTCCCAACAATTCTCCAAGACACTCACGTTCTTCTCATAAATTTCCACTCCAGTAAATGATTCAAAATTTTGTTTGCTGGCTTGGCTGGCAACAAAAGAACTGCGACCAGACACAGGCTGTTTCTCCCGAAAACCACTCCAGCTGGAGTCAGCCTGTTGTCCTGCCCGTCTACATCTGGCAATCAGAATTTTCCAGGAGAGAAAATGGGGCACATGTTGGGTCAGGTGCCTGCTTAATCCAGTCAGCTCACCCGGTGGGACAGTACCACGTGTTTTAGACACACACGCAGAGCCTGCTGCTGCGGGGCAAAGGCAGTTATCAGGGACAATCTCAGGACTCGGGGACCAAGCCAGCATTCCCAAAGCTCCTGCTACCAGCAGGAAACCTCTGCGGGTCACGAAGCCCAGCTGTTGTGGCGGTGATACTGGGAGCCAGATTTGAGTAAGTGACATCTTAAGCCAGACATTGATTAGATCTCTAGAGGTGTATTGATGGTGAAACCTACGTTTTCAGTAATTACATGGGCCTTGGGCTGAAGCACGCGGAAGACGCTGATGCGAGGCGCGTTCTGCAGGGATAAGGACGGCTCTGCCTCCGGTCTCTCCAAACAGCGAGGCTGGCTCTGCGCATCCGAGGCAGCAACTCATCTTAGACACACGCAGTGACCTTTCTGTGTGGGACTTCCCAGCCTCGGTCTCTCTCTGCCTGAGGCTGTTTCCTTCTTGTTCTTAACTGCCAGCCGAGTCCTGTGACAGCAAGTGGATACATTTTACGGATTTATTTGGTTTAATTCTCCATCTCACTTGGTCATAAACAGCCACTGTTCCCCACCCCCCCCCTTCGGTGGTACTTATTTCACTAGTCATTGGTGGAATTTTGAGGAATGAAACTTGGAAAAACCCCAAATCTCAATTATATTTATCTTCTCTGATTTGTTCCATCCACTGCTTGTTTTTACTCTTTTATAAGTGAAGTTCCTCTGTATGCTTGACTTGAGCCCCTTTAAAAGGCTGAATTTCTGATACCATAGGACTCAAAGGCCACAAAAGCAGTTAAGCCTTAAGCAGATGCCTCGTTTGCCTTCAAAGGGACGTCCTGGGCTCCACTCCTCTGTTTGGGTGGGGCAGAAATTTCTAGTCTCTTGGATTTTCCCACCCGGACAGCGTGCAGGGACACACTGTGAGGTTGGGTCTGACCCCCTTCACTTTTCTGAAGGATGCTAAGTCCACTTGAGCTCCGTCTTGGTCTGGTGGCTGCAGGTTACAGGCAATCCCTTGCTGTCACTGGTTCAACTCTGGCTCAACTCTGACATGTCACCGAACGGAACGTCGTCCAGTCCTGCACCTCCCGACGGTCGCCAGTGTGGGGGGGCTCGCTGTGGCAGCTATTCTGTAGGCCTGTCTGGTGGGGGGCTTCTCGCCTCCTCAGTGACCCTCCACTTTACCGACTATGGCATCCTTTTGCAGCCATTGGTCTCTCAGTGCTGTGGGAACCCCAATTCCTGGCACTCCCGAATGTGTGATTGGAGACAGGTCTGTGTTGGAAGCAACGAGCTTTACACTGAAGTCTGTAACATCCTTAAAACTAACGCTTCTCAGATTAAGAAACAACTACTATGTTTTTAAAAGGAATCATGTAACCATGCCCAGCTCTGTGCCATGCTTGTGAGGGAAATGAAGGAGACACAGTCCCTGAACTTGAAAAACAGTCATAGTTTGAGCATTTATGTGGTGCTGTGCTTAAACCCTTTTGCTGGCATTGTGGGGTAGACACTTCAATGAGAGCCATTTCACTGGCAGGGAAACTGAGGCTCAGAGGGGTTCACGTGACGTCTCTTCCGACTGGATCCAGGAATCAAATTTAGAGATCTTTGATGACAGTCTGAGCCTCTCAGGAACCACATACCACAGCATGGACAAGACAGAGTGCTATAGGGGATCTTGGGGCACTCAGGTGCAGAGCTCGGGGTCCAGGGCTGGAGAAGAGGCAAAGGTCAGAGCAGTCTAGAAGACAAAGAGAGGCGTCCTGGGGCAGGTAAGGGTACCTGGATCTGTGAATTGTCTTTGGAAAAAGAACTGATTTCGCTGATATTTACATACAAATAAGAAATTTTCACTGAAAGATATGGACTTACATTGCCTTTCAAAACATCAGCTCTGGGAACCTTGAGTCACTCCTACAGGTGCGATGCTGGGCTGAGCGAGTGTCCCTCTCTGCATCACGTGTGCGCATCCCGTCTTCCATCAGTGCCCTCGCCCTGGGGATGCTTTGCACACTGACCATTCTTGCCTGGTCCCGGAGGCATCTGGGCTCCTCAGGATCCCAAGGTCTCCCTTCTGCTCTCTTGCCCTGCCCCTTGACCCCATGCCAGGACAGAGTTAACTTGTCACACTTCGAGACCCAGCAGGGTTAGGGCCAGGTGTCTGTGGGGGTGGCTGCACAGACGAGGACCGAGGTGAAGAGCTTTCATCTCCAGCAGGGGAGACCTTGGTAGTTCTTTACCTTAACAGCACGACAGAATGGCCATTTTTAAGAGCTGAGCGGTGATAAGGTTGGACAGACAAAGAGGAAGGACCTGAAGTTCTTACACGGGAAATCCAGGTCGGACACCAGCAAGAACATCTTGTCTTTTGACAAAAGTGAGTGTGGAATCCCAGGAAACTTCATTTCCTGGAGAACATCTTCCCCAGCTCTGCCTGCCTTGTCCCTATGCAGTCCCCCCGGCAGCCATTGCCGCTGTGACAATAACGATGACAGCATCAGCTCTGTTTGCTCAGTGCTCGTCACGTGTCCAACACTCAACCAAAGTTTCATGTACGCGGGCCTGCTTAATTCCCACGATGCCGGAAGGTGGGTACTGTCACTCCTGTTGTAAGAATGAGGAAATGAAGGCCCCCAGAGATCGAGCAACCGGCCCAAAGAACGTAGGTAGAAAGCGAAAGGTGGTCGGCAAGACCAGGCCCAGCTCTCTGAGTCCAAACTCATGCCCTCGACAAAGGGCACCAGCTCACTCAAAGCATGTGTGAAGGCCACAGACCCTCTGCAGCAGAATTACCTGGAACGGTCAACTGTAGAAATGAGGGCTCTTGGCGCATCAGGACCTCTGCACACCAGTCGGGGGCTCTAGGCGCTCGCTGACTTTCAGGACTTTGGCTACCCGGGCTCGCTTGTGCCCTAAGGCCCCCTCTGTGCCGACAGCTCCTTCTTGCACTGGAGAGGCTTCAGCCTGGCTCTCTGGCCCACTGGCCTTTGAGCTCTGCGGGCTGATGAATTGTGTGAACCCATTTCAGGAGGTCAGAGGGCATCATCTTCAGCAGCACTGCCTCGTCTCCTCTCTGTTTTCTAAGAGCGTAGGAAACAAGCTCAGAGACGATATCTGACTTGACCCCAGTGCACAGCAACCCAGGCTAGGAGACTGAGGTCAGGGAGGGCATCTGGCCTGACCCAGGTGTAGCGACCCAGGTGTCTTGCCCTCCAGCCAACACACCCCTCTTTCCATGTAGGAGCTTTACCTCCTCCACCCCCTCCCCTCCTCCTTTCCAGGCAGAAGCTACCTGGGCCCACCCAGCAGGATGGACTGGGCCTCGGCATCCCCGCCGGGCTGGCACTTAGGAGACCCGACACTCCCAAGTAGGTCACTCCCACATGTTTCAGCGAGACATATGGCCCATCTTGCACTTATGACAGCAAGTTGTCACCTCAAGGGCATGCAGCCACAACACTTGCGTTTGGGCTGCTGAACACAGCGGGGATCTGCTCTCATCTGAAAACCCGCGGCTGCCCCCTCCCTGCTTCTCACAGCTGCCCCTGAGGGAACCCAGAGATCCTTGGCTCCTAGCTGATGGGCCAAGGCCCCTGACTGTGGGTTGGTTCCCCCTCCCCACTCCTGGCTCTCTTTTTTCAGCTGCCTTCAAAACAAGGAGGAGAGCCTCTGTTTGGGGCTGACAACAGGATCTCAGTGCCTTTTCTGCCCTGTGTTTCACCTCTGTCATTGATGACAGACTCAAATGCCAGGCCTCCATCACGGCGGCCGGCGTCAACTGCCCAGACAGGCTCGGCCCTGGAGCTTGTGTGCCAGGGCTCTGATCCTGGGAAATGTCACTGCTGGGAGGGGCCCCGAGCCTGTCATCGTGGAGGGCGGGGGACAGTGACAGCTTACTCAGGACCTCTCCAGGCATCCCAGAGACCCTGAGGGGGCCGCAGGGTGGAACTGGCTCCTGCCAGGGTCTGTTGTCAGCCACAGGTGACACCTGTCACAGACCAGGCCCTGGGTGAGGGAAGCCTCCCAGCGCCCATGGCAACCACAACTCAGAGTCTTCATAAGGAGACTTCCAGAGGAGTCTCCTGCATCCTGGTCTTGGCTGGGACACTACGCAGTGGGGTGACCTTTGGCCTGCCGCTTGGCTTACCCGGAAGTCCATTTCTGTAAGTCTAAAACGGCGCCCTGCCTGAGGGACAAACACTAGGGGCAAAAGTGGTTGGGGACACGTTGAGTGCTGTGTCAGTGAGAAGCATGTCACTGTGACTGTTCCTGAAGGCCGGGTGACACAGGTGCTATCTCCAGGCTCCCTCCCTTAGTGGTCTCTCCAAAGGAATGAGCCGGACTGCGCTGTTTGCACAACAGCTTCCTGCCCAGCTCCTCCCTACCAGCCCTCCCCCGACCAGCCTTCCCCCACAGGCTCTCCCCCCACCAGCTCTCCCCCCACCAGCTCTTCCCCCCACCAGCTCCCCCCACCAGTTTCTCCCCACCAGCTCTCCCCCACCAGCTCTGCCCCCACCAGCTCTCCCCCCACCAGCTCCCCCCACCAGCTCTCTCCCACCAGCTCTCCCCCCACCAGCTCTCCCCCCACCATCTCTCCCACACCAGCTCTCTCCCAATCAACTCTCCCAACCATCAGCTCCCCCCACCAGATCCTCCCCACCAGCCCTCCTCCCACCGGCCCTCCCCCCACCAGCCCTCCCTCCACCAGCCCTCTCCTCCCGAGCTCCCCCCCAGCTCCTCAGAACCAGCCCTCCCCTGACCAGCCCTCCCCCCAACAGCCCTCCCCTCACCAGCTCTCCCCCACCAGCTCTCCCTCCCCCCGCACCAGCTCTCCCCCACCAGCTCTTCCCCCCACCAGCTCTCCCCACCAGCTCTCCCCACCAGCTCTCCCCACCAGCTCCCCCCTCCAGCTCTCCCCATCAGCTCCTCCCCCCACCAGTTCTCCCCCCACCAGCTCTCCCAAACCAGCTCTCCCCCACCAGCTCTCCCCCCACCGGCCCTCCCCCCCAGCTCTCCCCCAAACCCCGTGGGGGCTGCAACAACAGGAGGGGGGGAAGGGAGGGGCCTGAGCTGCTGCTCCGTGGTCCGCAGACGCGCCTGCTCCGTGGCTGCCTGCTGGTCATCACCGACTCCAGCCTGCCCAGTCTCCAATCTCCTCTCCCCATAAAAACACACCCGGGGAGATCCCGGACTTGAAGGGGCAGATGCCACAGTGGTGCGTGGCATCTGCCTCCTTTTTCCTGTGGAGACACAGGAATGTCTTTGTTTCATCAGTTCCCCCCAAACAAGGTGTCAGCTCTTGGTTGGCTGGGACTGAGATTTTTGCCCGGGCACCGTGGAGGGAAAACTTTACTATGGAGAGACAGATGCCCTGAGCGCTGTCATGGAAGGGGTCCAAGGCTGACGTTCTGCCCCAGGACAGCCCAACATCTGTTTGGGTGGCAGAACTACGAAGTGGGTGTGTCCAAATTCCACTTGTGTCTGCCCACACCCGACCGGCACCCTGGCCACCAAGGCTGGGGGTGGGACCCCTGCCACTGTCAGGGCCTGGCTGGTAAGGAAAACAAGTCCACCCAGGTGAGAGAGTCTGCTGTGAAGGAGCCAACACTTCTTTCGGAGAGAGGGACCGTCACTTAGGTCCGGCCTCCTTGCTGCTAGGGAGATGGGGGCCCAGAGCTGTGAGGTCTCCTGATGTCTCAGAAGAAGACTAGAATGTGAATTTCTATGCGAAATTAACCAACTTTTCAAAAAAGCAGAAGCATTTTGAGTGACTGTTTTACCACTTCCAGTCCACACTTATGCTGGTGTTGGGGAGGTTCAGAAATCCAGGACAGCAGGGAAGATGGCCAGCTCGTCTCTTTTCCCACCTTTGAGATGAGGAGACTCCTGGACCAGGCAGGCCGCCCTCAGCAACCTCACTGTCTCTCCTCCCTCGGGCTGCCCACCTGACTCCCACAGAAGCTTGTCGCTCGCAGCAGGGTTGTTGATCAGAAGCCGGCTGAACAGGGGGTAAGCAGTGTACTGCTGAGCCACCACTGTCCCTTGTCGTCACTCAGGGCCTCTGTCCTGCACCGTATGTAGCGAAGCATCTGGCCGCTGTGAGACTGTCTCCAGCCGGGAACTACAGAATTTTCTCCAACACGGGCCGTGGGGCGCACTTTGTGGTTACCCTCACGTTATGTTAAACACCGACTTCATTGGTGATTTAAGCAACTTCCAAGGGGAATTTGGACCTACTTGACTTTCACCTTAGTTCTTGGATCCAGAGCCTAACATCTGATGAGATCTGGCCCCCGTGAGGTGTGGTAAGTTTAGGAATTTTTGTCAGCTAGGGCTGATGCCGGTGTACGTACCAGCACCTCTGACATCAACCACAGAGGAACGAGGTACTCAAATGACAGGGAAAGGGCCAGAGGGACAGTTAGGGCACCCAGGAAGGGAGAGGCCGCAAACGATGCCTCCAGGGGGCTGTGGATCACCGAGCTGCTGAGCTGTGTGCGGTTCCCGTAACATCACGGCGGGTTTCATCTGAACCGGGGTTTTGAACATCACGTGTTGTTGGGAGGCTGTCCTTGTCTCTCCCTCTTGGGGAACACACAGTGCTGACTGGGCTTACAGCCCACCCCTCAATCTTCCCTTCTCCCATCTCTCTGCCCAGAGGTGCGTTGTGTTGACTTTTGCCTGTATTGACACTTTGCTTGGAAATCTGGTGGAGCAGTGATCGAGTGCCACGTCTGCCGACCAAGAGGCTGGAGGTTCAGATCTGTCAGGTGCTCCTTGGGAACTCTGTGGAGCAGCTCTCCTCCGTCCCAGCAGGTCACTGTGAGTTGGAGTCCCCTCAGCGGCAGGCAGAGGGCTGGCTCGTCACTGCCTACATGCCCCGCTCTTGTGCCTTAGGGTCCACGCTGGCTCAGTGGGAGCATCCCTGCCTTCCCCATGACAGACGGGGCCTGATTTCCAGCCATCGCACTCATGTGCAGCCATCATACGCGAGTCACCGCAGCCTTGTCTGTGATACTGGCGAGGTCTCAGCCGAGCTTCCAAATGTCTTAGTTTGGGTTCTCTACTGAAGCAGAATGAATGAAATGTGTAACTATCTACACAGAGAGACTTACACAAAAGAGACAGCTGACGTGTCTGTAGAAATTATAAAGTCCCAAGTTAGGGATCAGCCTGGAGGCTTCTGATTTACGTTGCTGCAGGAGCTGGTGAACCCAAGAGCAGGGTTGAAGAGCCGGGCTGTTGCTCACAGGCTGCGAGGAGTGATGAATCCCAAGAAGAGTAGGCAAGACTGCAGGAAAACTGTGGCTCCAGTCTTGGGAACCAGTGGTCGGGTGAGCAAGAGCCAGCATTGGTATCCAGAGATGGCAAAAGCCACAAGCCTTACCAGATGTCTGTCTATATTCAGTGCTGTCCACATGTTCAAGGAAACTGCCTTTCAACTGATTGGCTCCTCAGAGCAGATCCCGTCACTGAAGGGATCACATCACATCACATCACATCTCAATGTGGAAGTGATTATGCTATCATCCCAAACCCAAAACTAAACCCTTTGCCAGTAAGCTGATTCCGACTTCATAGCAACCCTGTAAGACTGAGTAGGACTGTCCCCTGGAGCTTCCAAGGAGCGCCTGGTAGATTCAAACTGCCAGCCTCTTAGTCAGCAGCTGTAGCACTTAGCTGCTACATAGGTCGCCATACAACCACCAAGCCACGGAGAATTACAGCTCAGTCAAGTGGACACACAATCTTAACCATCACACAGACTCAGATGACCAGCCAGTGCAAGCCCTGTGGCTCACAAAGGGGCAGTCCGCAGCAGGCACTGGGGTGAACACAGCTCCGGGCAATGTTTTGCTCCACTGTGTGTGGGCTTGGCCCTAGTCAGGGGCCAGGCTGACAGCAGCTGCCGACAACACTGTCAGCATCATGTGAGCCTGCGCTGGCTGCTCTTATTTGCTGTTGAGTTGGTTCCAAGTCACAGTGGCCTCATGTGTGCCGAGCACAGCTGCCTCGCCAGGTCTGCGGTGTCTGCAAGCCTCTAGAAGCAGCGAGCCAGGATGTCTTCTAGAGTGCTTCTGGGACGGTTAGAATGGCTAACCTTCTGGCTGATAGTTGAGTGCCTAACTGTTTTTACCACCCAGAAATTTGGCTTACTGGCCTAGGTGGTGGTAGCAGGAAGCCCTTACCTCTCTGCAACGGGCCTTATGGCTACTCTCCTGTTCCGTCAAGCAACCAGGCTGATTCTCTGGGCCTGGTAGGAGTCCTGTGCCGATCAGGAGGAGGCTGCCTGGGTGCCTGGTTCTCACAACTCCCCTCTTTCTGCACTCGGCAGGACAAGCGACCGGTTACAGGTAAGCTGCCCTGCTTGCTCCCAGGCTCCTCTGGCCACCCTGGGGCCCTCAGCCGAACCAAAGCCTCTCCGAGGGCAGACACCTTCCAGGGTCTCACCCTTTGTCCCTGTAACCCCTCGTCCCCTTCCCCACGACACAGCTCCTCAATTAGAGTGAGGCTTTCTCTGGGACATTCTCACTGCTCGGTACTCCTCAAGGGACAAAGGCACGAGGCATGAGTCTTTCCTCTCACCAGACTTCGTGATTCAGATTGGTAAATGCGATGTCTTTCCTTCTTGTTGGCCTCAGAGGGCCTGCACGAGACAGGAGTCACTCCCAGAACAAGAGCTGATCCTCCTGGAAGGAGACCTGACCAGCCTGTGTGTTTTATCCTCCTAACTTGAGGCTCCATTGCACTTGGGTGATTTTCGGAACGGGGCCACGAGGGTTTGGCTGCGATATCCTTTCCTTGGGCAGAAGTTTCCAGAATCAGAGATTCTCAGCCCTCACTGTGCTTCGTAACCACTTGAGGCACTTGTTAAAGCTGAGATTCCCAGTGCTGCAGAGGTGTGGGACAGGCCTGGAAATCTGCATTTTATCAATCACCCCTCCTATCATTCTGATATAGGTAATAATAAACTGTTGGACCACAGTTTATGAAAGGTGGGTGGTTCCAGTCCACCCAGAGGTGCCCCAGGAGACAGGCTGGTGACCTGGTTCCAAAAGCTGACCGTCTTGAGGAGGTGGTGAAGCGGCCCTGCTCTGCACACACGGATTCCGTCCAGAGTTGGGGCTGATGCAGTGCCGACTAACAACAGCACGTCCACAGCCTGATTTCTACCCCTGAAACTTCACTGCACTGGCTTATCACACACTCACTCACCTACCCATCCTTCTATCCCTCCATCAACCCATCTTTGCCTCTGAGGCCTTTTACAGCGAATTGCAGGTGCCGTGTACTTTCCCTAGGACACCTTGACACGCACACTGTCAACGAGGGTGCGCCACCTGCTTTCTTTGGAGATTAGATTCGCACGCGGTGTGGAGCACAAGTCTCAGGTTACCACCGGCTGTGCTGCCCACACCGCACATTCATGTGGAACCCAAGCTGCTCCAGACAGTGGCAGGCAAACCCCGCCTCACTCCCCAGGAACAACTACTTTTTCTGTTTTTTCCCACCATAGTTCAGTTTTGCCTTGGTAAAAATAATCTTTAAAAAGCAGTAAAACAATCTAACAAAATTTTATTCCAATATAATTACTCCAGTATTTCTTTTTTTATTGTGATTAAATGAAAGTATACAATCCAAATCAATTTTGCATGCCCACCTATCTGCAGCTCTTTCCTCCCTCCTCACCCGGTGATAACACACACCTCCTTTTCACTCTATACTTGTGGTATTGTCGTAACAAGTTCCTGTTCCCTCCTCACTATCTTCTCTTCCATCTAGAAAGAGACCAAATGCATGGAACCATGAAGTACACACACCATGTGGTCACACTGTGTCCCCAGGTCCAGTCCATTTTTGTCTGAAGAGTTGACCTCAGTAGTGTTTTCTGGTCAGGGGCAGCAGCAGATCTTGGGGTCACGTTCCCAGGGGATCCTCCAGGCTGTCAGACCATCAGTTGTGGTCTTTTAGTAAAGTTCTTGAGCTATACCCCTCTATTTCCCATGTTGCCATAGGGACTCAGCATGGTGTGGCCCATCGCAGCTGTCTTTAGTGGTGGCCAGGCACCATCTGGCTCTTCTGGTCATGTGTTGCTGCAGTCTCCCGTTCACATGGGTCCTTCTGCCTCCTGAGCTCTTTTTTCCTCATGTCTGTGTTGTTCTCGGTGATCTTCTGCTCCATTTAGGTTGGGACCATTTGGGGTACCTCGGATGGCAGCTTGCTAGCTTTTAAGACCCCAGATGCCACTCCCCAATGCATGGTGCAGAAGCCTCTCTCAGCAAGAGGCTAGTCATGCCCACTGTAACTGTGCTCGTGCTTCTTACAGCAGAAGTGGAAGATGCTGCAGTTAGGGCCACAAGGGTGCTCAGGGTGACGACTCCCAGAGCTCCCTTTGTCCCCCAAGGTGTCCTCTGTGATGTCACTGGTGCCTGCTGCTTCAGGAAGCCCCCCTGGAAGGCCAGTGTTAGAGGCCCACTGTGGTGCCACCATTGTCCTTTCTTTGGTCCTTGGAGTCCTGCTTTGTTCTGGGGAAACTTGGCTTTCCCCTAAGAGTTAGAATGGGAAAAAAACCCTCTAACTTCCTGACTACAGCTTGCTACAATAATTCTACAAATAAAGAAGAAAACCCATAGCTTTAGTCATTGTTTTTATTTGTTGGTTTGTTTGGGAAAGTTTTCCAGTTTGAAGTCGGGCACACGGGTAAACCAGTTTCATTGCATAATTCTCAATAAAGGTAGCTGAACGCTGACTGTATCGGCGACCTCAGGCGACTTCCCGGATGCACAGCCTGTAATATGAGCTGTAATTTCACTGTGAGCTGGAGCAGGCTTTATGGGCTGGGGGATGCAGCCGAGTCTCATCTCATTGTCCAGTTGCCGCAGGCTAACCCTGTGAAGCAGAGCTCACCCTGGAAATGTCAGAGAGAAGGAAAGCACAGCCCCAGCCGCCTCTTGTCCCTCCTTCTAACACTTTCTGGAGAAGCAAGTGGTCCCCAGGCCCTCCAGGGAGCCCTCCGGGAGGTCCCCCAGGCCACGGGTGAGCAGCCAGGCTCTCTGCTTGGTTTGCCAACCGACCACCTAGCTTCCACCTCAAAGCAGTGGCCACCTACGAGGCGACCGAGTGTGCTGCTGGCCTCGCCCTCTGCTCCTTTCTGTCCCGTCTTCCACTGCCCCTGTTGCTTCTACAGAGCAAGTTGTGAAATCCCAAATAAATTCGAGGAGGGGGCAACCCAGGCTCGGGTTCCCACCCCCAGCTGGACCCAAGTTTGGATGGTCGTACAACACAGAGTCCAGCCAGAACACTGTGAGTCAAGAGGGTCACTCTACTAACGGTGTGGACACAGCAGGGTTACCTCGCTGGAGGCCCAGAGGTGTGGGCACGTCTCCCCGTCAGGGCAGCTCCTGACCTGGTCTGATTCTTGTTAGCTCCTGCCTGTACCTACTGCCTAACTTGAGTCCTGTCCCTACCTTCTATGTTAACGTGAGCAGAGGCATCTGCTGGGAGGCAGGCTGCCAAGCGATGTACTTAGAAACACGTGCTGGAAGGAAAACCAATTGGATTCCAGACCCACTTGTATGGCTTATTAGCTGTTATACCTCAGGAATGTCACCAAGCGTCTCCTTCCCTCAGTCTCCTCACTGTTGACACAGAGATCGTCACAGTCGCTGAGCCCCAGCGTTGTGGTACTGTGGGCGGCGACGGTGCCTGACAGATCAACAACAGCTCAGGAGTGTCAGGGGCTGTGCTGGGACAGCACGCCCCCAGCCTCTCTCACAGGCCCCGCTCCCTAGTCCTCCTGACCTGTGTGTCCCTGGCGTTGATACCAAAGGCAGGTTTTCAGTGCTTCCTGGATCGTCACATAAGAGACTGGAGGCACGGTGACCTCTCCGCCACGGGTTTTCAGCCCTGCAGCTCTGTGCCAGGCCACTGCCATGTGCTTCAGGTGGCCAGTTAGTGCTCCCAGGGCCGAAACGGGGACTATCCTGACCCTAAAGGGTGAAAGGAGGCCTCAATCTGCCACGGCAGGGGTCGTCACAGCCCCGGTACTCTGGCTGCCTGGTTGGGAGGGGGCGCTACCGGCATCCTGGTGTCTGTTTTAGGACAGGACGTTGCCAGCAAACGAGGACACCTGGGAAGAGCAGTGGACATGCCGAGACTCGTTCTTCTCAGGTGAAGAAGGGCCTTCGTTAGTTCAGAGCACACACTGTGTGTGATCCCCGTTGTCCACTCGTCCAAGCGTTGGTTGAGCCTGAGTCCCTCTGCGATGTTCCCAAGCACTGACTGCGAGTCAGACACGTTTAGCCGACACAACACTCATCCAAGCTCCTTGACTTCACGGGTGGCTGTGTTCAACCACCGACCTGAAGGTTGCCGGTTGCATCCTACCCAGCAGCTCCATAGGAGGCAGACCTGGCAATCTGCTTTCGGAAAGATTACCACCGGGAAATGCAATGGAGTAGTCCTACCCCAGGGCACGAGCGGTTGCTGTGGGTCTAAATCAACCCAACAGTAACGGGTTTTAAAATGTAGCCCCCGGACGTCTGAGTGCAGGGCTCTCAGCCCTTCTGTTCTTCGTTTGATTTGGACTCTGAGTGCCCAGCCTGTCAGGCCTGTGGGGAGCTCCATCTCTGCCACGCAGGAGCCGCCCCCACACCGCAGGCTTGGCTGAGCTTCTGCCTCTCGCAGGGGTGGCCACTGGGGGTGTCTGCCCAGCATTCTGCCCCATCCTTCTCCCACCCCTGGGTGTGGTGTGATTTCACGTCCTGTGTCCCTTGTGGTTACGGCAAGCCAGATGATCAGCTGTGTATTGTGAGTAGAAGTTACAAAAACTAAGGGATCTGAGAAGCTGTCCTTGCTGATCTTTGGCCCTAAAGACAAAGTTGGCCAACCTATCTATGTCTCGCAGTCCTCAGGTGGAAGAAATGGGAGCTTGAATGAAAATCCTCTGTAACTTTGGATGCATTGTCAGCAGGGACAGGCCCTGGAGAAGAACATCGTACGTGGTAGAGGGTCTGCAAATAGGAGGAAGACCCTCAATGAGACGAACTGACGTGGAGGCTGCCGCCACGGGCTCCGGTATCACAGCACTGGGGAGGCTGGCGCAGGGCCGGGCCGGGTTCTGCTCTGCGGTGCTCGGGTCACTGCGAGTCGGAACCAGCTCCGCCGTACCTAACGACAGCAACAACAGGACTGTCCTGCTGCTGGCTGTGGGCAAGTAGCTTAACGTCTCCAAGTCATCATTTTCTCAACTGTACGAAGGTACTCAGGATACCCACCCCATAGGGCATTGGAGGATTATTGGTTGGTATTCTCTACCCTTCATAGAGTGCCTAGCACATAGCAGGGACTCAACAAACACGAGTCACCACTTGTCATCCAGCGGCACTCTCCCTACTGTCTCCCTGCACATGATTGGCCTAAGTGTGGCTGGCCCTGGGCTCTAGACAGCTGAGGTTTCCCCCCCCCAGCCTTCTAGGTTCTCCTGCAGAGTTATGTCAGGACACAGGACCAAATAAGACATTTACTGAAAAGGAAGCCAACGGCTGCTGAAAAATGCACCACTTCTCAGCATCAGGTGTATATTCCAGTGGACTGTTAAAGGTCAAGCAAATGCTTCCTCCCTGCTGTGGACTTCACTGAGATCATCTCCGTATCCCAGAGAGAAGGTATCGGTGGTCTTGATTCACTTGCCAGCTGCATGCTGTGTCTTGGAGGAGGGGAGTTAACCAGGTCTGTACGTTAAGACAGAACAAAACCTCTGTCCCTGTAGGTTTTTCGTGGATTGTTTTATTAAAAACATATATTCACTGATCCCCTTAATCATACAAAATATCTATTGAGATCCTACTTTCTTTCTATCAGGCACTGTTCTAGAATCTAAGGAAGGATAAATGAAAGAGAAAAAGACCTCTGCCCTCATAGAATGTCTGTTCCAGTTGAGGAGACAGATGGTACGCAAGAAAGGTAAGCAGAACGCTTGCTTACCACTGGTAATCTCAGCATGGTGCAAACAGTTAAGTATGTAGCTACTAAACAAAACATTGGCTGTTGAATCCACCCAGAGGTGCCTTGGAAGAAAAGTCTGGAGATGTGCTTCCCAAAGATTATACCACTGAAAACCCTATCAAACATATTTCTACTCTGACACACATGGGGTTGCCATGAGGCAGAATCATGGCAGTCAGTTGGGGTTTCTGTTGTTGTTCTGCCTGTCTCTGTTGATTTGATTACAACTCATAGTAACCGCATATAAGAGTATAGAATTGCTACATAGGGTTTCCAAGACCATAAATATTTGTGGCTGCAGACTGCCACCTCTTTCTACCTCAGAGTGGCTGCTGGGTGCAAACCGCCAGCCTTTAGACGGCAGCAGTGCCTTAACCACTGAGCCGCTGGGGCTTCTTTGTTGTGTAGGTAGCAGTTAGCAGAGACACTGAAGCATGGGAGAAGAATAACAAATGCTGGAGTTTGGCAGTTTTAGTCAGCGTGGACTGGAAAGGGCTTGCGAGGAGTGAGTTTGGCCCACATCCATCTATCAGCACCTCCAGACTGTGAGACACTCCCGTCCTACCCCCTCATATTCTGCTGATTTTGTGAAATTCAAAGCAAAGTCCAGGATGTACATGTGACTGGTAAGGGGAATCATCAGAAAAGCAGAGAGCCAGAGGAGAGCCAGCTGAGGGCAGCATAGCAGGAGTGCTGGTGCACACACGGCCTGAAGGATGGAAGTCTGCTCATCCATCCACCGTTCATTTATTCAACAACACTTGTTTCCATCAATATGATGCATACATTGTAATCAGATTTAAGAGCATTTCTAAAAATTTATGCTGAACTGGATTCTGTCCAGGGTGCTGGAATCCCTTAAACCACAAGATTATCTATCTGACATCAGGGAGTTTGCAATCCACCTAAGGGAAAGAATCTAGACAAGCACTAAAAATAACAAAATGTAAAATTTACTGCCTACCCGATCTTATTCTAAGGCTTTACATATATTAAACCTTTTTATTCTCAACACAACTCCATGAGAAAATAATATTACTATCCCTATTACCACTGAAAACCCTAGCAGTGTAGCAGCTAAGTGTTGTGGCTGCTAACCAGAAGGCTAGCAGTTCAAACCTCCCAGGCGCTCCTTAGAAACTCTATGGGGTGATTCTACTCTGTCTACAGGGTTGCTATGAGTTGGCATCAACTTGACGGCAGTGGAGTTTGGTTTTGGATGTCCCTATTTTGCAGGTGAGGAAGCCAAGGACAGACAGATTTCCTGCTCTCCTCAAGTTAGTAGCAGGTATTGGGACTAGAAAATTGAACTCACCCAATGGTCCTTATACCGGAGAGAAATGGTCAATGCCCAGCCATTTGAAGAGGCAGCATATAATCAGAAACGGATGGTGCTGAAGGGAGAAGTCGAAGCTACACTGAAGACATTGACAAAAAACAAGGCTCTGGGAATTAATAGCATATCAACTGAGATATTTCAACAAACAGATGCAGTGCTGGAAGTGCTCACTCATCTGTGCTAAAAAATTCAGAGGACAGCTGCCTGGCCACCTGACTGGAAGATATCCATACTTATGCCCTTCTGAAAAAAGGTGATCCAACCAAATGCAGAAATTACTGAACAATATCACGTATGACACACAAGTGAAAATTTTGCTTGAGATCATTCAAAAGCAACTGCCAGAAATTCCAGCTGGATTCAGAAGAGGACGTGGATCCAGGGACATCATTGCTGATGTCAGAGAGATCTTGGCTGAACGCAGAGAGTATGCAGAAAGATGTTTCCCTGTGGTTTACTGATCATGCAAAGGCATTCGACTGTGCAGATCGTAACAAATTATGGCTAGCATTGTGTAAAATGGGGATTCCAGGACACTTAATTGTGCTCTCAGGAGTCCATACATGGATCAAGAGGCAGTCATGTGAACAGACCAAGGGGACACTGCATGGTTTAAAGTCAGAAAAGGTGTGCATCGGGGTTGTATCCTTTCACCACGTGTTTTCAATCTGCATGCCGAGCAAGTAATCCCAGAAGCTGGATTCTACGAGGAAGAATGAGACATCAGGATTGGAGGAGAACCGATCAACAACCTGCATTACACACACGACACCGTTGTACTTGTTCGCAGTGATGAAGATTTGAAATACTTACTGATGAAGATCAAGCACCACAACCTCTAGCATGGATTGCCCTCAATATCGAGAAAACAAAAATCCTCACAACTGGACCGGTAAGCAACATCCTTATAAATGGAGAAAGGATTGAGGTTGTCAAGGATTTAATTTTACTTGGGTCCACAGGCATTGACTGTGGAAGCAGCAGACAAGAAATCAAAAGACACATTGCATTGGGAAAATCTGCTACAAAGGATCTCTTTAAAGTATTGAAAAGTAAAGACGTCAGTTTGAAGATTAAAATGTGCCTGACGCCAGCCATGGTATTTCCAATGGTATCATAAGCATGTGAAAGCTGGACAATGAACAAGAAGATAGAAGAATTGACGCCTTTGAATTGTGGTGTTGGAGAAGAATGTTTAGTGTACCCTGGACTGCCATAGAACAAACAAATCTGTTCTAGAAGGAGTCCAACCAGAGTGCTCCTTGGAAGCCAAGATGGCAACACTGTGTCCTACATACGCTGAACGTGTTGTCAGGAAAGACCAGTCCTGGGAGAAGGATGTCGGACTCAGCAGAGCAGAGGATCAGCTGAAAAGAGGAAGACCATCGATGAGCAGGATTGAGACTGTGGCTGCAACAGCGGGCCTAAGCATAAAAATGACTGTGGCCGTGCACAAGACGGGGCACTGTTTTGTTCTGTCGTGCACAGGGTGGTTGTGAGGTGGAGCTGACTCGACAGCACCTGAGAACAACAACAACAACTGTGTCCTGCAGTCCTTGCTCTTAATTATCACACTGCCTTTCTGTAAACTCGTAGCTGTGGTGCAGCATGATAAGTGCTTGAATGTTCTTAACACTGAACATCAGTGACACTGGCAGAGATAAGAACGATGTCGCTGTGACATGAACTCAAGGGTTCAGGTGCAGGGACAGGCATCTCACCTGTGTTCAGCATCCTGGAGAAAGGAGTTTGGTTTCTGGCCTGCTAAAGAGCCTGAGAATGAGGCAAAGAGTGGTTGCTCCGCATCGACTCTGACATCCTGCAGAGACTTGAAGTGCGTCTGGGAGGAGCTGTTACCAGTGTGTTTGTTTCTGGTAAACACCTTTGTTCCAAGTTGACTATTTTTAAACTTCTCAAGCTGAGCTGACTTCCGGCATGACATTTTAAAGCAGTTGCCCAGCTTTCCGTCAGATGAGCGAGGAGGACGGTGTAAGGGAATGGAGGGGAGAATCTGGAAGAACTAATTTAGATCGGGGGAAGTGGCAAATGGGAGTTGAGGACCATACTTGGGCCACAGGACACACCTCCGGCTTGGCTACCAGACTGGTCAGTGTGTGAAGATCCGGAGGGGCTGAGGCTCAGGGAAGCCTCTTCCTGTCCTCCTTCCTTCCTGGCGCAGGTGTGGTTGTGACCGAGTCTTCACCCAGGTCTGCGTGGGCCTCTCCCTGCCAGGATGCTCAGGGTTACTCGGCAGGGACAGAACTGTCACCCCTGATTCACGTCCACGCTCTGCACGTCTTATTTTCCTGTTGGTGCGAAGTCTCAAAGTTGACTTTCAAAGACTACAGTTAAGTTTTTAAGAGGAAATACATTTTTTAAATTCCGGGAACTGTCCCACTGATAAGTCAACAACAGCCCAGCCTGGCTAGGTGGACCCTCGATCTTCACTACTGAGCACATACAGAGAACATTCAGGAGCTGACGTACAAAGAGAGTGTGTCAAGAAGACAGTGGAAGAAAGAGGCAGAGGAGATGGTGGAAGAGGCCAGCAACTGTAGTCCTGGCTCCCCCTCAGCAGGAAAGCCTGTGGAGACTTACAGGAAATATGAATACTCCTGCAGATTTGGGTAACTGAGCTCAGGGGAGCTTGCTTCTAATCTCCTGGGTTTCTGTTTGGAAAATATTGCAACTATCTGAGAAAAATCCTTTGTTCAGTGTTGAGCTGTAACATGGCTCCACAGTCTTCAGCTTGAACTGTCCAAGAAAATTATTAAAGAGACATCTTTAAGGCCCCGTAACTCGAGTGTGTCATGGAAGAAGCACAGAGATTTTAGAGGCTTTCCCACAGTTGAGGATAGCAGCTACGTTTCGTGAAAGGTTCCCCAGGGGCTCGGTGGAGCTGTGTCTGCTGGGGCCAGAAGAAGCTCAGCTCTTCAGGACACCACATTTTACCACTGTGACTTCAGGGGTGGTATTAGCACACCACCAGCCCTCAAATAAGCAGGCCAACCAGCCCCTGAAGGACAATACTTTTGTTACTGGGATCCTTCTGTGTCATTGGGCTACTACACAAAGTTCTTTTTTCATTCAGTGCTATCTTTGAAACGCAAAAGCCCGAGAAGGCCAAGGGAGACATCTCGGATCCAAATGGCTCTTACTAAATGTTTGCCCAAGACCACTAGTAACCCTCGGATGCAAAGATCACCACTGGGAAGTTCAAGTTCCTCATGTCCAATCACCACTCAGCAGGCTGGGACCTGTAAAATATTTTAATTCAATTACTGTACACAAGAAATATGTTTTGTTTGTTTCAGCTTCTGACTGTAGTATCTGACTTATTGATCTCAGAAATTAACCAGACTGAAGGGATCATGTGCAACAGAAAGGGAGGCAGAGAAGAGGGCAGACTCCAACTCACACAGGGGGCTGGGGTAGGCGAGGCCTGGGTGCAGGGGGAGAGTGCGGCACTCGGGGAAAGCGCGGGCTGCACGAGGAGAGCAGGGGAGCGCACCGGGAACACGCAGAACACACGTGAGTACATGGGGAGAACACAGGGAGCACGGAGAGAGCCCGGTCCAAGTGTTTTGGTAACTAGAGGAAGACTGCTAATCTGCCTGCAAAGCAGCAAGGTCGTGGGTGAGTCCCATTTCACCTCAGGGCCTCACGACGACGGCAGCTGTGCCATTTCTGTCGGCCCTGACTGGCCCACGATGCAAATGATACGAGATCAGACACCAAAGAGACACGAACACAGTTAAAAAAAACATCAGAAAGGCTGGTGGAAGTGCTCTAAGTGTCTGTGTATTCGGGCAATTCCCCTCCAAGGACACGAACGCTGGGCTCCAGGGGCACTTGTGCATGATGACAACACTGATCATGACGGTGAACAGTCCGTGTCCGTCAGCAGGTGACAGGGTAAGCCAAGCATGGCCCACATGTCCAGTGGGACACTGCTGCTGCTGGTAGCTGTCAGTCAGGAGGGACTCGTGGCGACCTTGTGTGTAATGGGACAATCACCGTGTCTGAGCCCATGGCTGTAGCCGTCAGGGGAATGTTGTTCCAGCCCCCCAAAAGGAAGTTCTGATACACGCTACAAGGTGAAGGATGCCGAGGGAAGGAAGCCAGATGCAGTGAGCTATTGTAGGACCTCACTTACATGAAATATCTAAAACAGGCACAATTACAGAAACAGAAGGTTGATCTGAATCACTGCGGGTGGGGACAAGGAGTAATTGGTTTGTGGGCATAGAGCTTCCGCTTGGGGCGAGGTACCAATTTGGAAGTAGAAAGCAGTGAAGGTTAACAGCATCGTGGATGCAATTAATGCCATCAGATTGTGTCCTTCAAATGGTTAAAGGGCAAATTTCATGTCGTACAGTAAAGGCTACCCAACCTGAAGCTGTGTAAGGGGGAAACCTGTCAGAGATGGAAAACGCAAACACCTGCACCCGTCAGAGGTGAGGAACTCACGAGACCCGGAGAAGGAGGGCAGTCCAGGGAGCTCCAGCTGTGACAGGTTTCCCTGCGTTCACTGCGTGTACTTCACCACAAGGAATTGTTTTTTAACCAGAAAGAACTGCATTCAGCGGCTGGCCCACCTCCGTGTGGCTTTGCTTTTTCCAGCCGGGAGTGCGTCCTGGCTGGCTGACCCCTGGGCTTTCCACGCTATGGGGACGGCCCAGGAGGCGCCCAGACTGTGTCCATGCTGATGTCTGGTGCCTGCAGGGTCACTCTGGAGCCCTCCTGCCCTCCCCCCACCCTTCTGAGGCTGGTAAACACTTCACAGGACTTAGTGGCTGTGGCGGAGCAGAAGGTTGTGGGTGGGCTGGGGAGCTGGGGGGCCATGGAGTTTGCTGTTGGGGGAACTGAAAAGGCTGTGAAGACCCTCACCCGTCTCACTGTGCCCATGCTGCCCTGGTGCCTCGAGGGAAGGGATACCCTTTGCCCTGGGGACCCTAACTGTGCCGTTTAAGGGCTCTCAGGTCTCGTCCTGAGAAATGAGTTGGTGAGAGCCTGTTTCATGAAACACGCCCACTCTCATCTCACGAGGCAGAGTAAGGAAACCCTTCACTATCCAAGGTGGCAGAGAGGCAAAGTAGGAGATTTTCCTTTGTGAAAACTAGCAAATGGTTCCACCTTTAATGGTGGAAAATGTCAAAAATGAGAAGAAAATATAGACTCTTTTACTTAGCACACACGCACTTAACATACAGACTACTTACCACGCATGCGTTAACATACAGACTACTCAACACGCAGACTATTCTACCTAACACACATGCAAACAGTGTACAGACTATCCTACTTAACAGGTGCGCACTCGCCCCTAGAATGCACAAAGGTTCATGATTTGTCTTACACGGTGTTTCAGTCAGCTAGTACTGCTCTAACAGAAATACCCCAGAGTGGACGGCTTCAACAAAGAAGGTTTATTCTTTACAGAGTCTGGTAGGCTGCAAGTCCACATGGAGGGTGTCTGCTCCAGGTGAAGGCTTTCCCCCATGTCGGCTCTGGAGGAAAGTCTGGTATTGCATCGGTCTCTGTCGAGGGAGCGTCTTGGCGCAGGAACCTCAGGTCTGAAGGATGCGATCGTCTCCCAGTGCTGCTTTCTTGATGGTGCGAGGTTCCCAGTTCTCCGCTTGCTTCTCTTTCCTTTTATCTCTTGCAGGCTGAAAGGACTAACGGTGGGGCACGCCACACTCCAGGGAAACTCCCTTTACAGTGGAGCAGGGAGGCGATCTTATAAAGGGATTTACAGTCCCACCCTAATCCATTTTGGAAAACCACAAAACGGAAGACAGTCACAAGATACTGGGAATCATGGCCCAGCCACATGACTACACATATTTTTTAGGGGGACACAATTCAATCCATGACATACACTCAACCTAAGAAATACGTACAGCCACAGTAAAAGCTGACTTTTTCAAGCTCCCACGGTCCATCTTTCTCTCCTACCCAGGGAGAACAAGTACTAGGAAGCTTGTGCTTGTCCTTTCTGTACACGTCTCTGTCATAGGAGTTTATGAACAAAGATAGGGTGTCACAGACTGTATCGTTCTGCCACCTGCTTTTGTCTCTCTACACTGTATATTTGCTTAGATTTCTCTGTGTAAATCTGTGTAGAGTGCATTCATTCTAAGTTATGTAGTAATATGCGAATACATCGTAATTTGTTTATCCGTTTTCCTACTAATGGACTATTTTTTTATATTCAGAACATTGTGATTACTCACACTCTTGCAAGTAATATCCCGCTCCTCGTTCACAAGAGTTTCATCAAGATCGAAAGCTGCAAATGGAATTGCAAATTTGCCTTTACTACGCAGCCAGGTTATTATGTACATATTCTTTTATCTTCTTGGAGGGCCGTGTTTATTTTATTACGAAATTATGCTCCTCTTTAGTTTATGTTTTAACCTTCAGTTCTATTTAGTCATTATTAATATCACTAACAGTTCTCTTCTGGGTAGTCTTTATGAGGGACGTAATTTCCTAATCTTTTATTGTTAACTTTTGTTGTTTGTTTCATTACATATTTCTCCTAAATAGCATAATCTCTTAACTCAGTCTGAGATTGTCTCACTTGAAAAGGCAAGTTTAATCCAGTTTATTTATCTTGAAGGCTGATGTCCTTGGACTTCTTTTATTCTGTGTTTTCTAGTTACCACATTTTTATCTGCCTTTTTACATCCTCCCCTCTTGCAGGGCAGAAGAAAGTTGAGGCAGTCTGCTCTGGAAAGATCCACACCCCCGAAAGCACTGTGGGGCCGTTCTGCCCCTTCCTGCAGGGTCTTTGTAGTCCAAGTCGACCGGATGCAGTGAGTTTGGTGGGGTCGCGCCTTGTACAACTTTCCAAGGTTTTCTGGATTTCACTTTTCTCTCAGCGGAGCTGAGAGAAGTGATGGTGTAAGTGATGGTGTCAAGAGCGCGAAGACTGCCCCTACGCTTTTATATTCCGGCTTGATTCAAATCTCTCTCGCCACAGAGCTGACCCTGACTTGTGGTGGCCCCATGTGTGTCAGAGTGGAACCGCATCCATGGCTGTTCAACAACTGACCTTCGGGAAGTAGACAGCCAAGCCTTCCTTCCCAAGTGCCTCTGCCAGCCCAGCCTTCCTGTTAGTAGCTGGGAGTGCTAACCAGGGTACCACCCAGAGACTGCTGCACAGCACAGAACCAGAAAGCCAAACCTGCCGCCGTCAGCTTGGTTTTGACTCTCTGGGACCCTCTAGGACAGAACAGAACTGTGACCAAAGGGGCTTGCGGTTCTGGACTCTGAACTCACACTTCCCGTCTGTGTCGTCATTGTCTAGTATTTTGATTCCATCTTATTTTTAGCATCGCCCTGGATTTATCTGTGATAACAGTATTTGTAGTCCACACTTAAACTTCCTGACTTTTTGCTAAGTACTGATTCTTCCATCTCATTCTTTCCTTCTAGGTTCAGGTGTCTTCTTGTTGAAGTTTATCCTTTATATACGGAAGTGTATCCTTTTGTACACAGAAACTTCTCCTCTACCCACTGTCACCTTAAGTTCCCATGCACATCTTCTACGGCGTGTCTCTCTGTGGTGCTGGTGGCTGATTTTGTTAAAACTAGCCCCACTTCGCTAAGCCGTCTACGGCAGCGTCTAGTCCGTATGTAACCTCCACTGGGCTGTTGACAGCAGTGTCTAGTCTATGTTTAACCTACATAGTGAGTTTTATTCCACTGATTATTTCATTTCCAAACTTTCTAGTTGGGTATGTCTTGAATTTCAAGTCCCTTTGATTCTAATGTCAGGTCTCGTCTCTCAGTGCCCATGAGGAAATAGTGGCTGAGGTCTAGTAGTTGACCACAGACTTGTTGTCATGGTTGGGTGGTGCCCAGTTGATTTCCACTCACTGTCACCCCTAGGGTCACCATGAGTCGGATCTCACTCGACGACACTTGGCTTGGCGTCACCCCACACAACCCAGTGGAACTGCCTCAGAGGGTTCTCTAGGCCATGCCCCTTACAGCAGCAGGCAGCCAGGTCTCTCTCCCGTGGAGGCACTGGGTGGGTTCCAACCACCCACCTCTGGATTAGCAGGTTAACTGTTTCCTGCCAGAGCTCCTTTGACAATGCACTGACATGAAGCTTCTCCCTGAGATTGGCAGATTTTGTCAGAGGAGTTTCTAGAAGCCTCATCACTGCTTTCTTGTTGGAGTGGAGTTTTAGGAACTGTTACAGGTTATAGGAGAACAAGCTTTGGGGAAACAGGTTCTTCCCAGGACCACGCAAGTATCCTCAGGAAATCAGTCTTCTGTAATGGTTACATCCAGGCTAGTAACCACTGGTCTTCAAGGCCTTGGTTTTCCAGAAGCCACTGGGCTTTCCTCTGAGTCGCCTCTGGATGGACTCTAACCTCCGTCTTTTTGGTCAGCAGCCGAGCATGTGAGCTGTTCACAGAGACCCCACACTGGAGACGGTTGGGTCCTTCACTACGTCACAGGGCACCACAGAGTGCATGGGCCACTCACAGAGACCCCGCACTGGAGAGGGCACAAGCTGCAGGCTTGTAAATCCCTCCTATCCACGGTCTGGCCTGCCCTCCCAGGGGTCCCCCTTCAGGCAACCAGTAAGAGAAGTTTGGGAGATAGCGCACAGCTCCCCCCCAGACCCTTAGGAAGCAGAAGACTCGGACAACACAGCACGGAGCTGGGCTGTGATACCAGGGGTCACAAAACAGCTGTGACACTTCCGAGAAGTCCCCTGCACCTCAGACACTGACCTCCAAGCTGAAGGAAGCACCTGGATACGTTCCGCACGGCAAAAGGCCAAGCAAGCCAGCAAGGCCTAAGCCTGCTGGTCAGACCAGCTCAGAGTGGCCCTGCGAGGACAGCCTCCTGGCCTCACTACGGGGCGGGATAAGCGAACAACAGGCGTGAAAACTTCTTCCTGTGTGCAGAGAGCTTGTGAAGAAGAACTTCGGCTTAAAAATTGAATGTTACATGTTGGGTAAAAGTATATAACATGCTCAGAATAAAAAGAGCTGTTTGTCCCACTTCAGAAGCATTTTGGAGGTTTTATTTTCACATGGTGAAAACTTGGAGTCATCTAGAATGTTCACAGAATGAGATTTTTGAAGGTAAAATTTGCTAAATAAATACTAATGCAACCTTTTAAAATGATCTGTAATTGTGTGGAAAAATGTTACCTGGAGAAAATGACGGCCAGCCAGTGAAAACCAGCCACCCTGCTGGCCTTGGGTGCTGGCTCCTAGCGGCCCTCCAGGACGGAGGGGGACACCCCGTAGGGTTTCCACGGATCGGCCGGCAGGCTTGAACTCCAGACTCTTTGATTAGCAGCAGAGCTCTTCACAGAGTTTTTTAAACTATGTTTGTAAGGAGGAGGCCACGTAGACAGATGTTAACTGGGTCACCTTGCAGTGGTGGGGCTACAGGTTTATAGCCCATAGGCCCTGTGGAGCGGCTCTGCTCTGTACGCCTGGGGTCGCCGTGAGTCAGGGTCTCCCAGGGGGCGACCAGCAACCAGAGGTGCTGCTATCTCTGCTTCTTCTGGCTTCTTTTTGCTGGTGGTATCTATCCACATACATATAGTTCAGCAGAAAGGATGTACTCATTCTGGACTTTAGTTGCCTTCTCCATATAGAGAGAAAGGTGAATGGGACTAGACCTCTGAGGCCCCACCAGGAGGGCTCAACGGGCATGAAGTGAAGTGTCGGTGGGCCACACCCCAATCCAGCGGCCCAAACCAGCGGCACAGTCTACTTCTGGAAAGATCTAGAGCCCCCGAGCCCCCGAGGGGAGCAGCTCCGTCCTGTAGTGGCCTGTGATCCTGAATCCACCCAACAGTCACGTCTCTTATTTTTCTCCAGTTCACTGGTGGTAAGGTTCTAAGACTGTGCTTCAGAAAAATGGGAAATCACGTATGCTCGGTAACACAAAACGGAATGACTAAAATAACGGTTGCTTGATTTAAAAAAAGTAGCTGGGGGAGCCAGAAACAGCCCCACACTCACACAGTCCGTGTTCTTCCGTGGCGCTGTGGCTGCTGTGATTCCAAGGGCAGAGTGGGGAGAGCCCGCAGCGACCACCCACCATCACTGGGCTCCCTGCCCAGCCCGTCACACAGGCCATTTCTCTGTCACAGTGACCCGGTGAGGTCGGTGCTGCCCTTGTCTAAATTGTTAGATGAAGGAGTTCTGACCTTAGAGAGGAGCAGTTATGCCCCAGGTTGGGACTCAGAAGGTGTGGACTTGAACGTGAAGCGGGAGAAGCTGGAGCCGCAGCCTTGACTGAGCACTCTGTGGCCCCTAGTGAAACTGCCTTCACCCCTGAGGGCTTGGAAGCCATGCCATCAGCAAGGGGTGGACGCCTCTGGGGCCAAGGAGCGCCAGTGCAGAGCAGCCAGCCTGAGCCTCGCCCAGGCAAACGCCCAAACCAGGAGCTGCGTTCTGTGAGGCCCGTCCCCGGAGGGGGTCTGCACTTCAGACTCGAGGAGGCCGGGGTTGGGAGGGGAGCACTGCTGGGGGCAGAGGACAAAAGCGAGAAGGAAGCCGTGCCCGGGAGTTCTCGGGGCGCCCTGGCGGCACGGCGGATGTGCGACCCGCCAGCTGCTCCCGGAGCTCCGTGGGGCAGTTCTCTGTCCTATCAGGCCTCTGTGAGTCAGAATCAACTCAGTGGCAACAGAGTTTGGGTTTTGGTGTTCACATTCTCTTAAAAATGTTGTGTAAGTGTTCGTGTTGGTCCAGGTTTCACAGTTGTCGATGAGTCACGCTTTATTAAAGTGTCTTAGCTGTCAGGTGACGCGTGAGATGTGGTTGGGGCTGTGCTCCTGCCCTGCTCGGTGTACCCCGGGGAAGGGGCTGGCCTCTTCACAATGGACGCCTCAGCTTGGTTCCTGTGCCAGCTGACCTCCAGCTGGGTTCAGCCCTGGCAGGCACCAATGAGGAGTCAGGGGGAGGAGGATGGCCAGGTCACCCGGGCCCCACTGGTCAGTCAGCATCTCCTCTGAGGGCTGAGTCACCTCTGAGGACCTAGCTGTCACTGAATGGCTTACTGCCTTTGTACTTTCTGCTGGTGACTGGAGCCTTGGGTCCAGTAATCCTACCACTTCCCATTCTCCTCCTGCCTTTCGTTGGCGACCAGGTACCTGGATTCCTGTTGTCCTTGCTGCCTGTGCTGGCGGCAGCCCCTAACCTCTGACTGTCTCAGCTGGCTGGCCATATTTGTGTGGTTTCCCCGTTCTTCTGTCACCTGTGTGCACAATCACGCTAACTCGGCTTGACTATTAGCATTGTTCCCTTTTCCCCATCTGGACTCTTTTTTCTCTTAAGGACCAAGGTCTGAGGTATTCTGACATCATAAAATACCTGCCATATGGGGCACAATGTGTCAAGCAGTATCAAGAAACTTCAGGGAGGGGTCTATGATGACATAAAAGTGGGTGCTGTTAGTGTCACCCAGGAGCATGAAGTGTGGCATTCAACTTGGCCATCAAAGAATGAGGGGGCTTACGGAGAGAGGAGTGCTGCGGGCAGGGTGCTTGTGTAAACAGCTCTCTGGGTGTGCAAACGGGCCACACTTCACCAGTCATCTAGGGGTCAGTGGTTGAGCCCAGCCCCATGGCGATGTGGCGGAAAGGCCTGTTGATCTGCTTCCTTAAGCGTCGTAGCCAAGAAAGCCCTGGGGTGCGGTTCTGCTCTGTGACCGTGAGGGTGCCGCGAGTCAGAGTGAGCGTGATGCCAACAACTGTGGCGTCTTTTTCAGTTTAGCAGTCTGTGGAAAATCTGCAAAAGATCTCTCTAAAGTATTAAAAAGCCAAGATGTCACTTTGAGGACTCAGGTCTGCTTGATCCATGTTTTCAACTGCGTGCAAAAGCTGGATGATGTATAAGGAAGGCCAAAGAAGAACTGGTCGTTTGAAGCAAGAAGCTGGTGAAGAAGGTCGGCTATACCACGGACTGTGGAAGGAAGGACCAGCTCTGTCCCGGAAGTGCAGCCAGATGGCTCTCAGAAGCAAGGACGGTGACCCTTTGTCTTGTGCACTTGAAACATGTTATCAGGAGGGCCCGGTCCCTGGAGAAGGATGTCATGCCTGCTACAGCCGAGAGTCAGAGACCACGCAGGCAACCCCCAAAGGGGTGAGCTGCCACAGTGGCTACGGTGGTGGGCTCACACACAGCAACAACTTGGAGGACGGCCTCGGGCCAGGCGCACACCTCGTGCTGCTGTGAGTCGGGACCGACGCGACAGCACCTAACAACAGCATCTGTGTCAACAGGCGTGATAAATAAGAAGCCAGGTATTGCAACACTGTGCACAGAAAGGAAGCCATCTGAAGGCAGAGACGCCCTGGAGCTAAGGAATGATGGATGCATCTAGAAGGTAAGGTGGACAGTGGGGGAAGGCACGAGCCAACAAGACCACAGGTTAAAGGTCGGGCCTCCCCTCGGGGCAGTGTCACTCTCCGGTGAGTCCCCGGGCCTGGCGGTGCCCGGTGCTCAGTCAGTGTTACCGCATGCAGGTGGAAATGAGGACGTTTCATGGAGAAGGGAGGGTCCCAGCGGAGCCTCCCTCTGCAAAGGTGGCTCTGGGGCAACATGTGGGCTGGTTTGCGGTGGGGGGAGGGCGAGCACAAATTAAAAGGCTGATTGCTGCCATCAGTCAGGAGTCAAGGCCCTGGGGCGCAGAGCCTGGCTGCCAGCAGGGAGGTCTGTGGGTGGAACCTCTAGGCCTCCACACAAGAAAGATCTGGCAGTGTGATTCTGTGAGGACTGAAGCCCACCCACTGCTGCTGAGTCGCCTCCGACGGGAGGCACTCCCACAGGGCTTGCAGGCTGTGCACCCTGCAGAAGCTGACTGTCGTGGCTTCCTGCTGGGGGGCCACTGGTGACTTTCAACCACTGGCCCTTCAGTTAACAGCTGATGGCTTTAACCACTGCCCCACAGATCACAGCGTAGGAAACCCTGTTGCCAGCTCTGTCCCGCCTCGTAGAGCGGCCGCAGTTTGAATCTACTTCATGGCAGGCACGTGGCAGCAGCAGCATGGACCAGTCAGCAGGCTGGAGGGAGACAAAGGGGCTCAGATCTTTGGCACGGAAACCACTGAGACTGCAGATCTCAGAGAGTGCACATGGAGAAGCGGCATCCGAGTGACCCAGGTGGACGGAAATGTCACTGCACTTGTGTACACTGGCCATGCGGAGACAGGTGGAGGCGGCTGTGGAGGAGATGGGTGCACACTTAGCGGCGACACTTCGTTAATACCGACCACTGGATGCGCTGGCCTTTTCTCTCTTGTTCTTGTAAAGACATTCATTTTTCCTCAAACCCAATAAATTATTCTCTGTCAGCCAGCTGGGGGAGGGGATGAGGAAACGATCTCAGTTTGCTCTTGGCTTTTCCTCTGTCTCGTCCAAACACTGGAAATGTCAAGTTTGCTCACTAATTAAACACGTCTGTCTTGGACTGCACTTGTGTCTTTCGCCAGGAAGGTGTAGATTTCCAGGGAGACATTACACATTCATGTTTCCAAACACGGCATTCTGAAATCTCCCCAAGTGACACAAATACCAACTTGGTGGAAGTGCCTCCTAATCACAGAGAAGACGTCTGAGAGCAGCAGCCGGGCGGGAGAGCGGGGGAGGACGTGAGTGGCGCGTACCCTGCCGCTTGTTCTCCGCGAGAGCCTCTGGGGGCTGTGTGGGGCCAGACGAGGCTGGCTGTTCTGGCTTTCCACAAATCCTAGGTCAGGCTGCAAGTGTCCTCCCGTCGTCGCTGACAGCTTGGGGCCCTGTTTTTGCAAAGCTCCACCAGAACCCTTAGGTGGGCATACTACTATCACTGACGTTCCACAAGGGAAGAACCAGGACACCTTGCCTTGAAAATTGACCGAATAAAATGAATTTGTGGCATATTTTTGACACTACACACCATGCACTGTGTTGTTGGTGTTGGTAGGCTCCCCTGAGTCAGCTCCAACCCCAAGAGTCCTGCAAACAACAGGACAAAATGTCACGCGATCCGGCACCACCCACTGTTGTTGCTACGTCTCAGCTCACGGATGCAGAGCATCATCTTCATAAAGGTACAGCACATACACGTATACACACGTATACACATGCACGTGCATGTATGTCTACATGCACGTGTCTGCACAGCACACATATGTACATATACACCCATGTATATATACACATATATATGTATATACACATATAGCAAAAAACAAACCTGTTTCCGTCAAGTTGATCCCTACCCATGGGGACGCAGTACAACAGAGCGGAAGTGCCCCTCAGGGCTTCCACTGGCACCTGGCAGAGTCAAACTGGTGACCTTTCGGTTAGTCGACAAGACCGTAACCACCGTACCACCAGGGCGGCATAGGCGCACACGCACATGTGTGCACACACACACGCGCGCGCACACACACACATGTAACCTACCATCTGCTATGATTTAATATCAAGTTTGCTCACTAGTAAACCTGTTTGTTTCACACTGTACTTCTGTGTCTCCCTGAGCAGTGTGGATTTCTGGGAAGGCGGGTGTTACCCCTTCCTGGTTGACGTACATGTGGGTGTATACATGTGTGTCTACCACCTGCTAGGACCACCTCCTACCACAGAAAAGAGAATTTCACATCCAGCAGAGAAAGGACAGAATCCAAACAGTTAAAACAGCCCTTTGAATGAGTTACTGCAGCTGCTGAGAAAGCCACTTTGCTGTCACCCCCTCACCTCCCTGTGGACCATGGTGACAACCAGCCCTGGCTTTGGACCCAGGCCCAGCCACCAGGAAGATGCTCCTGAGACCCCTTTCAGCTGTGAGGGCTCTTGGCTTGAGGAGTCCTAGAGGCAGCGGGGTCTACAGCTGTGCTCCTTGACAGCTGACCGTCCTGGCGCCCCCGCCCACCCAGAGTGGCGTCTAGAGGCCTTCATTTGGCCTGTGGTCACTGAAATGGCAGCGCCCCACGGAGGCAGCTCCCCCAAGCCCTGCCATATGGGGGCTGTGTCTCCACCAGGTCTGGCAGCTCTTTTCCTCAGAACATCGGTCCCCACTGATAGATTCGTCCCTGTCACACTATTTGCTGCAGCTAGGCCACTTAATTAAAAACCAGAGCTTTTGTATAAACTCCAAGAGTGGCTTTCTAAATTCCAGGCTTTGGAGAGGAACCAGATGGAAGAGCGGGTCAATTATCAGGGATCTCAGGGCTCCGCCCTTTCCAAAGCACTGCTTCATCACGAGCGCCTGCTCTCTGTGGAGAGCGAGGACACTGTCCACACAGTCAGCCCACCGTGGATGAGGAGGCCTGGCCTCCGAGGGGGCTGTCCTGCCGTGCTGACTCCTGACAGTCAGCAGGTCAGAGTCACCTTTGAGAAAGGAGAGCAGCCAGGTCACTGCGGGAAGGCAACGGGGTGGAGTGGTGGCTGGTGTGCTGGGAGGGGAGGCGTCTTTGGGTTCAGAGCAAGGAGCAGGGATGAACCGAGGCAAGCAGCGGGGGCTTCAAAGAGAGAGAGTGGTGGCTTGAATTGAGGCTCCAGGAACCGAGCCGGCGCTCAGAGAGCAGGAAGGGCGGAGCTGTCGCCTTGGTGGGAAAACTGCCCGAGTACAGAGCAGGCCCAGAAAGGCCTGAAGCATGACGGCCAACTCTCTGAGACCTGAGACCCCCACGGGAAGGGAGCTAGAGGAGGAAGGGGGAACTCGAAGGACAGGGGTGCGTCTCACCTGGTACCTGGCAGCACTGCTGGAGCGAGGCCTGCTGTCATCTTTTTCCGGCAGGGCATTCCTCGTCTGTCTGACAGGTTGGCTCATTCTCTCACCTTAACCTTGACCCTGGCTCCTCCTGAAGACCTGGCTTCCGTGTTCTCACATCAGATCATACACCCCCTTGTTCTGAGAAGCTGTGTGCGGTGGCCAGAGTCCTTGCTTAGTGCAAATGGCTAATGTGTCCAGCTGCTGACCCAAAGATTGGAGGCCTGAGTCCATCCACAGGGACCTTGGAAGACAGGCCACTGAAAATCCCATGGAACCCACTTCTGCTCGGACATCCATGGCACCACCATGAGTGGAATCAACTCAGTAACTACTGACTGCGGGACGGCCAGCTCCCAAGGTGGCTGCTGTGAGACCTGTCCCTTGGTGCTCACAATTCTGTGCTCCCACTCAGTGGGGAGGAGGGGTGGGGTCGCTGAGGCACTTACTTCTAAAGAACAGAAGCAGACACCAGCATGTCTGTGATGCAGGGAACGACCCGCCTGAACCAAACCCAGTGCCACTGAGTCGATTCCAGCTCAGCGTGACAGTGTAGGACAGGAGGGAGCTCTCCGCAGGATTCCCGAGAAGCAGCTGGCAGATCTGAACTCTCCCCTTTGTGGTTCGCTGCCCAGTGCCTAGCCATCCTGCCACCAGGGCTGCAGTGCCGAGGCTGGGCCCTCACCTGCTGTCGGTGAAGTGGTGGCCTTGCTGCGGGGACACCTGGGCTGTTCTGCACCAAGGCTGGATGGAAGGAGCTGAGGCTTCAGGCCATGAGCCCGCCGGTGAGTTTGGCATTGAATGCTCTCATTCAGTCAAGCCTCTGAGGACAGAGAACTTGGTGCAGACTTGTGAGACCCCTGAGCCAGGACCACCCCAGATAAGTCACTGCAGACCCCTGGCCCACGGAAACCACGATAACGAACACTTGTGGTTGTACGTTGCTATATTTTGAGATGATCTGTTATGCAGAAATAGATAACTGAGCAAGCTTTCCTGACCACAGATATTCAATCGGCACCTCCCTGTCCGCACTGAACTTCCAGCTGTCTTCACGCCTTCTACCCACGGCCACAGAGCCCTGTGTGACCTGGCTCCTGTCACCTCTGCCCTCCCCCTCAGCCTGCCCTGCCCCTCGCTGCTACAGCCACACAGTCTGCCCTGCCGCCCCACTTCAGGGCCTCGGCGCCCTTCTCCCCAGATACTCCCATCAGCCACAGTGTGGCTTGTTCTCTGCTTTCTTTCTGGTCCCCCCCCACAGGTGAGCTTCCCAGCAAGCCCTCCTGCCCAGCCCTACCCCCAGTGTCCCTCTCTGCAGCGCACAGCAGCGCCTGGTGTAACGTATGTTATGTGGCCTGGTGTGTGTAACTAAGGTTACCAACCAGCTGGCCTTCTCCTGCATCGTCTGGGTGGCCCAATGTAACCACAGGCACTGGAAGAGCAGAGAGCAGGAGCAGAAGACAAGGTCAGAGAGATTGCAAACACGAGAAAGGACACAGGCAACCTCTTACAGCCCAGGGAGGCCCCCAGCCGGCGGCCAGCAAAGGAATAGGGACAAAGGTCCTACAACCACGCTGAACTGAAATTCTGCCCAGAACCCGAGTGAACAGATTCTTCTCAGAGCCCCCCAGTGAGAGCTCAGGGGCCTGACACCTTGATTTCAGTTTTGTGAGACCCTGAGCCAAGGACCCATTCCAGCCCACCTGGCTAATAAATGGGTGCTATTGTAAGCTTCCAGTTTTGTGGCCGTTTGTTACAACAATAGACCCTAAGTGGGGACATCTGTTGGCTTGCCCAGAGGTCCAGTAGACTCTGGGGAGTCAGGGCTGGCCGCATCACCCCAGGTCCTCGGCACCGGGCCTGCCTTGCCGTGAGTCGGGTGGTGATGCACTTTTGTTAATTAGCAGTGGCCCAAGACTGAGCTAGAAGGGGACAGCTGGTGACCCCGGCAGAAAGTCTGGTTCTGTGTGGGAAGTTCTTATTCCTCCACCGCCTTGGAGTCAGACTCCTGGGGTACCAGCCAGAGATGAAGAGGCGGGCGTTAGTGTCAGGTCAGAACCCAGCTGAGCTTCTCACTGTCCTTGCAACCCTGATCCAAAGATGTCCCCTCTCTGAGCTTCAGTTTCCTCATCTGCCAAACGAGGGCAAAGACAAGACCCGCCTCCCAGGGCATCTCCCTGAAGATCAGTGACACCCGCAAGTGAGCGTTCTGTGCACAGCCGCTGCTCAGTAAGCCATGTTTCTTTTCCTGAACCCTTGGCAGAGAATGAAGCGTGATCCTTTCTGGGGGAAGCTTCAGGGGCGGTTTTCAGAGGTCACACTTGAGGTAGACGGATGATCTCAGTCTCACACAACAAGTCTAAGCAGTGGTGTCTGCCTTGTCTCCCACCGTCAGCTCCCCCTTCCGTGTCCTCGCTGAAGAGAGTGACGTCTCTCCGACTGCAGCCATCCAGGGATTATGACAGCACAGAGCAAAGGTAGCTGATGGAGATGTAAACAGAATGGGCACAAACCCAGGTGACAATGACGGAGTTCAGTTAATCTGTTTGGAAATGATTAAAGGAAACAGGCATGTGCTGTTTCCAACCACACACACGTATGCACTCACACACACAAATTCTCACGTACACTCGTGTACACAGACTCACCTTGCAGGAAAGGTTAAAGACAAACCATCATGGGGAGTGTATGAAATATTGCAGGGGGATTCAGAGGCGAGAAGTACAAGGAGACATAACGCACTGTAAATTAAAGTCATTTATAAAATGCAACTGGCACCCAGATAGAAAGGAGAAAATGGTTTGTCAGCAAATTGGGGTGTCCTCTTATTTATTTAGACACTATTTCCATGGGACGTGAGAGAGTGTATTTGTTAAGGGCTCGCTGTTGTACAGACACAAACAGGTTAATGCCAGGCACTGAGGACACCAGTGAAATTACTAGTCTCAGAGTGATGCTGTTGTCTTTTACCGTGGAGCCCAAAAGACACCCTGACACTCTTTGAGGGGCAGTCTGCTGGCCCTTGAGCTGTGATGCTATGGATAGCCTCAGGGCCCAGGCAGGCTCTGAGGACACAGTGAGGAAACAGTCACTCCCAGAAGACCCCACAGCCTCCCCACCCTGCGCAGGACCCAGCCCTCATGTGGCCCTTCCTTGTGGGCGTGCCCAGCTTTGAGGCTGGAAGAGCGCCACCTGGGTGCCGAGGGGCATTGGGTTTGATGTACCCTCTCTACCCCTGCTTTCAAAAGGAGTGTGTGTTAGCTGTGTACCACAAGGGCCTTGAGTTACATTCAGGGAGACAGTGGATCGACCTGAGAGGGAAAAGAATGAAGGAGCTGGAAGAGAGGGCAGGTTACATTCTGGAACAGACAAGGTCCCTGCTGGAAACTGATGGAACAGTGTGGAGAAAGGGAGAGGGAAGGAGAATGTGTACCAGCTGAATGGAGAGAGCATTTGGAAGGACTTCAACAAGGGAAACAGGACTCGGGTGCATGAAGCACGGAGCCCACAGCGTGTGGCACATAGGGGATGCTTCGTAAATGATACATTCTCATTGCTCTGTAAGGGAAGGCGCTAACAATGAGCATCTCAGCCTTGGGATAAACTTCCCTGTAACAGCTCATCTGAATTGGAGAAGCATATGGAAAATTTATTGACGTAAAAATCATGCCTTCTAAAGCAGGACTACCAGTTCAACACAGGAACTCGGCTGAGGCCTCACGGGGACTGTTACACAAAATGAATTTAAAGCTGACACCAGCTACTGATATTTACAGAAGAAAGCATCTCCTGAGACCAACAAGAAATAGAAAGGCTCACGAACTTGCCTGATGTGCTGAAAATTTGATTCGTCTCTTTTTCCACCCTGTTATAAGAACAAACCACTGCACCCAAGTCCTATTCCGCAGTTACTTCTGGAGTCTGCAGTGGGTAGTACTGCGAGCATACTGGGAAGCAGCAGAGGGGAGGTCCTGAAGCTTAGGTTATGAGAAATACATTCTGGCATCAAAGGAACAGCAACAAAGAAAAACAATGACTTGCTGAAGTCCTGGAATTGATCACAGGGACAGTGGTGGTTCATGATAGAATCCATGCCTTCTGTACAGGAGACCTTCCCACACAGCTCCTGGCCAACAGAGGAGGTCTTTTGTGTGGGAGACTTTCCCATACACTTACTGGCCAACAGAGGAGGCCTTCTGTACAGGAGACTTTCCCACACAGCTTCTGGCCCACAGAGGAGGCTCACCTGTTGCTGTGATGCTCAGCAGGCTTCAGTGGAGCTTCCAGACTAAGACAGATCAAGTTGAAAGGCCTGGTAGTTTGCTTCTGAGAATCAGTCCAACCTTCAGCTGACACTGGGATGGGCAGAGGACCAGGTGCATTTCACTCCACTGTGTCTCTAGTGCAGGAAAGACCCTGCAGATGTGAACAGCCTGGTTCAAGTGCTCACAGTAGCTTACATTTAGATTAAAGTTTTGTAATGTCTGTTATTAGAACAAAATTCTTTTTTACACAAAGTCCTTAGACATCCTGTGATATATTGCTGTTTCAGCTGAGGCAGGTGAACTGTCATGATGAAGAGCCTTCAAATCTCAGAAGAATTGCACTTCTCACCCACATAAGGCTCTGAGCTAGGCTGGTGACCTTTCTTATGGTGACCCAGGGGCAGAGAATTTTTCTATCTTGCGGCTTTACCTTGCTGCAGAGCCCAGGAGTCTCCTACTGAATTCTTCAAATGCAAGGTAGAAGACAGCAAAAGACAGATGATTGTACATAGAAAGCTTTTTTATGGGCCAGGACAAAAGTCACTTCTGTCCCAGTTCTGCTGGAAAGAACAGCCACATGGGCACCCACAACTGTAGCAGAGGTGGGAAATGTAATCTAGCTGTGTGTCCAGAAGAAAACAGGTTTTGCTGAACAAAGAAAAATCTCTGCACCACTCAGGACATAACTAGATTCTTTTGGTGTACAGACTGATGAGTGATTATACTGATTTCGTGTGGCTTCCCTGGACTGCCCAGGAATCAAGACAACAATGGCTTTGGTCCATCTACTGCAGGGGTGTTCTGAGCAAGACTGGAACATAAGAGAGGGGAAAATAATAGTTTATTCCATGGAAACATTTAAGAGTCCTTCTACAGAGGTAAGAGACAAAATACAGCCCTGAGTATATCACATCTGAATTTACATACGTTTCGAGAATAGATTCAACCCCCTGAACACTGAAGACCAAAGACTAGAAGAGTTGTGGGATAACTTCAGGGACATCCTACTTGGAGAAAGAAAAAGATTGTTCAAAAGACAAGAAAGAAAGAAAAGACCAAAATGGATGTCAGGAAAGATTTTCAAAGTTTCTCTTGAACACGGAGTAACTAAAGCAAATGGAAGAAACCGTGAAGTAAAAGAGCTGAACAGAACATTTCAAAGGGCAGCTCGAGAAAACAAAGTGTTTTGAAATACGCAAACACCTGAAGTTAGAAAACCAAAAAGAAAGAACACACTTGGCATTTCTCAAGTTGAAAGACATGAAGAAAATATTCAAGCCTTGAGCTGCGATACTGAAAGATTCTGTTGGCAAAATATTGAACAATGCGGGAAACATCAAAAGAAGATGGAAGGAATACACAGAGTCGCTGTACTAAAAACAGCTGGCAGACATTTAACCATTTCAAGAGGCAGCATGTGACCCAGAACTGACGGTACTAAAGGCATAAGTCTAAGTGCACCAAAAGCACTGGGGAAAACAGCTCTCTAAGAACTGACAGAATACCAATTGAGATGTTTCAACAAAGGGGTGTAGCACTGGCAGTGCTCACTCATCTACGCCAAGAAATCTGAAGGACAGCTACATAGCCAACTGACTGGAAGAGATCCGCACTTTTGTCCAATTCAAAGAAAAGCGATAAAACAGAATGCACAGATTATTGAACAATATCATTGACGTCACCCAGAAGTAAAATTTTGCTGATGATCATTCAAAAATAATTGCAGCAGTACATCAATAAGGAACCAACAGAAATTCAAGCCAGATTCAGAAAAAGATGTGGAAACAGTGATGTCACTGTTGATGGCAGATGGATGTTAGCTCAAAGCAGAGGACACCAGCAAGGTACACACCTGTGTGTTATTGACTATGCAAAGGTGTTCGACTGTGTGGATCATACATTATGGATAACGTGTCAAAGAATGAGCATTTCTAAACACTTAATTGTGCTCAGGAGAGACCTCTACAAAGATCAAGAGGTAGTCATTTGAACAGGGTAAGGGGATGCTGCAAACTTTATAAAACAGGAAAGATGTGAATTAGGGTTGTATTCTTTCATTATATTTATAAATCAAACTGTATGCTGAGCCAATAACATAAGAAGCTGGACTGTGTGAAGAGTAACTTGGCTTTAGGATGGAAAGAAGATTCATTAATAACCTGTGTTATGCAGATGACACAACCCTGCTTGCTGAAAATGAAGAGGACTTGAGGCACTTACTGATAAAGATCAAAGACCACAGCTTTGAGTACAGATTACACCTCAACATAAAGAAAACAAAAATTTTCATGATTGGACCATCTTAGGCTGCATTCTCTAGAGAAGCAGGATCAGCAAAGTGTAAATACATATGCCCAGAGATCTCCATCAGGGAAATGGCTCACGTGGTTGTAGAAGCTGGAACACCCCAAGCCTGTGAGTAGGGACAGAGACTTCTCCTGATTCATGTAGCCACAGGGGCTGGCGAATCCAAGATCAGCAGGTTGGAAAACAGGGGTCTTGCTCACAGGCTGTGATGATCAACAGAGCCCAAGATTGGCCAGCAAGACCACAGGTAAGCTGCTAGTTCAGGTCCCAAGAACTGACCATCAGACAATGAACGAGAGACAGCTGCGTGATCCAGAACAAGAAAAAGGCCCTGAGCCTTGACAGAATAGCCGCTTCTGTTAGACTGGACACCGGCCATGTGCCCAAAGTAACTTTGTTTCAGCTGATGGGCTCCTCACAGTAGATCCCATCTTGGGATTGATCACATATCACATCTCAGTAGAGAGGTAATCACAACATCACAAGGCTGCAAAAACACTTAGAATCATGACCCAGCCAAGTAGACACACAATCTTAACCGTGACACGGACCGCTAAACAATATTATGATAAACAGAAAAAATACTGAAGTTGTCAAGGATTTAGTTTTATTTGGATGCACAATCAATGGTCAGAGAAGCAGCAGGCAAGAAATCAAACAATACAGGAGATCTGCATTAGGCAAATCTGCCACGAAAGACCTCTTTGAAGTGTTAACAAGCATAGGTGTCACCCTGAGGACTGAGGTGCCCCTGACCCAAGCCACAGTATTTTCAGTGCTTCATATGGCTGTGAAAGCTGAGCAAGGAATAAGGAAGACAGAAAAAGAGCTGATGCCTCTAAGTTACGCCCCTGTTGCCAGAAGAGGGATCTAATCTGGCCTGGCAGGGGTAACAGAATGCTCCTTCAAAGCAAGAATGTGAGACTTTGTCTCATGTACCTTGGACACGTTATCAGGAGAGACCAGTCCCGGGAGGAGGACGTCATGCTTGGTAAAGTAGAGCATCGGTGAGAAAGAGGAAGAACCGCGACACAGACTGCCCGTACCTGGACAGAGGGCACAGCAGCAAATATTGTGAGGGTGGCGTGGGACCAGGCAGCGTTTGTTCTGTTGTGTACAGTGTCGCTGCGTGTCAGGATCGACTTGATGGCTAAGTCAGAACCTGCTGGGTGGCACCTAGAAACAACCCTGACAGCAGCAGTGCTGTGATGTGGCACACGGATCCCTCCCTCGGGCCCCAGCACTCACTTCCCCAGCACCTGGCAGCGCTGTCGACTGGCAGAGTTCAGATGAGTCGCTTTCCAGGTATTATTCCCAGAGGAGTCATCACCCAAGGTCGTGGCGTTTCCACCTGAACGGTTCCCAGACAATGACTTGATGATGAGAGAGTAGGAAGGCCCAGCCTGCTGACCCTGGGGCCTCACGGCGGCTGATGGGAGGCCACCGCAACGCTCCGGCGTGCCCGTGGGCCTGGCGGAGGCCCAGGTGTGAACGCTGCACACTCAGCCTTTGCACACCGCTGCTTCCTGCCCTCCCCACAGGTGCAGACCTGGAGACAGTCAATGAACATCCTGCAGGCAAAATGCTACCTCAGAGTCTGTTTCCCTGGAAACCCTAGCAAGGACAATTGGCACCCACTGTGGTTTGAAGAGCAGGTTCTAAAATGGGATTCTGGAGTCGGATTGCCTGCTGACTGAGGGCGAGAAGGCTGCCACAGTCGTGTGTGGAGCCCAGTTACCTCCCAGGAGGCTGTAGCCACGCACTGTTACAACTTGGTGGTCAGGGATCGGGGAACGGTGGCCCGGAAGGCACCAGAAGGGGCAGTGTCTCAGGTTTTGGAGAAACGTCACCCGTTGCCATGGAGTCGGCCCCAACTCGTAGTGATAACACAGGGCGGAGGTTAGTCAGCCCCAAGGGGCTTCCAGGCTGTAGATCTCCGTGGAAGCAGATGGCCACATCTTTACTCAGCAGGATGTCTGGTGGGTGTGCACTGCTTTACCCCCGCACCTATCGTGATTCCTTGAGGAGAGCAAGGGAGACAGTAACTCTAGGGACTATGGAACTAGGGGGCTCTGGTTGGGATAACCCACACATTGAAAAAAGACAGTAAAAGGCCAAGAACGTCTAGTTTCCAATTAAAGGCTAAGCTGAAAGTCGGATGGCTTGCTTGGCTGCCCATGAAGGAGGTCCTTCACTTCCCAGCCCTACCATCGTGAGGTGCTCTGTGGGGCTTTAAAACTCCTGCGTGTAGCCGGGCGGGGCGGTACCTTGTTGCCATTTCACCTGAGTTTTAATTTAAAATGTTACTGAAGGAGAAAGCACTGTCTCATGTAACTGAGACTCCGTAGCACTGGGCTGCAGGCAGGGCTGGATCCAGGCGGTCGAGTGGTGCCATCAGGAGCCCCTGTCTCTCCCTCTCCTGCCTCTGCTTTGTCGTGTGCTGGCTTCTGTCTCAGGCAAGCTTTCCCACGTGGAGGCAAAGTTGGCCTAGAACTCCTGCTTTCCTGGCCCAGGGTGCCCACTGGGGCCTGATGATTCGTTTGCCTCTCTGCTTCTGACTCCGAGTTTTGAGTAACTCCTGCTTCACTATTTCCCGTCCTAGCTCTTACACTTCATCTTGATCTCATGCTGAAGCTTAGCCTCGTGCCCCTCAGACTGGGCTGGCAGGTCTCTGGATCTCAGTTGAATATGGCTTATGTGTTTAAAGTTAGAAAAATGGGAAATGAAAGACTGTAATTCCTCCTTGCTGTGGAAATTTCATCTTGCTCTTTAACCATGTTTGCTCATGCCAGGGAGAAATCCATTGTCTCACCCAGCATTATTTGAACTGGGAAATGGAAGGCAGATGAGTGGATTCCAGAGATTGGAAGGGGGGGGCCAACGGCCTTCTGTGGTCGCTGCCCTGGTTTTCGCTCTCTGGCAGTGTGGCAATGTGCCCTTTCCAACACAAAAGCGATCACTGTCTTCTGGCTGCCAGATCAATGGGTGACGTTGTGCAGGGACTGGTGTTTGTTTAAGAGAAATCTCCCCAAACGACCTGATTCCCGTAAGCGTAAAAAAATGACAGAAGTCATACTTTGTTCTTGTTTCGCTCTCATTCATCTTATTTGATCAGGGCTGAGCAAAACTGACATCTCATCAAACTCCAAAGTGTGTTTCTGCACCAGGTTCATCGGAGGGTGGCATTTAAAACACAGACATTGCAGGAACTAATGTATTTGCCAATCCTGTCCAGTAATGTAAACCTGACCTTTCTCCTGTAGATTTATTGACATGGTCCTGTTTGTATCATATTTCATTATTGTGCATGGAAGAACTGAAAGTTCTTCTCTCAGAAAACAACTCAGTTGGGGCCAGAGTGGCCAATATGCCTTCCTTTCCTGGTGAGAAAGAGGGAATTAGAAGGCAGGTACTGGCAGGATTAGTGCAGTCCCTCCAAGGGTGCCTTTAATTAAAAACCACCCGGTCCCGGCAGTGTGTGCCTTGAAGAAATCCTGTCTGGCACAGGGCAGGAGCCAAGGAGCAGAATCCAGGACTGCTGTCTCTGCTTCTTGTGGAGCGCATCCTGGATTCCTTGCACCTGGGAGCCCTTGGAAGTGCCCTCCTCTGACCCAGTGCAGAAATGCATTCTGGTAAACTCTTGCTCAGTCTGTGCTTGATGGGCTCAGTGTTACAGACTCGCTGCTACACCAGGTCAGGCTGCAGAAACTGCCCGTTTGTGAATCTCTGGAACGAAATACCTGAGAATCCAGATGCTTCTGTAGGCACTGAGGCCGTTGCAGTCAACAAGAGAAGCAAGAGCCCATCCTTCGTGTTGTTGTTGGGTGCCACCCGGTGACGCCCCGTGGACCACAGAAGGAGACCGCCTGGTCCTGCCGAACGCTCACAGCCTCTGTCACTTTTGAGCCCCCTGTTGCAGCCACTGTGGCTAATCTGTCTTGTTGACCACCTTCCTCTTTTTGTCAGCCCTCTGCTTTGCCAAGCACGCTGGGCCTCTCCAGCGACTGCTCCCTCCTGATAGAATGTCAGCCCTCTGCTTTGCCAAGCGCAGTGTGCCTCTCCAGGGACTGGTCCCTCCTGATGAAATATCCGAAGCACATGAGCCACAGTCTCACCATCCCTCGCCTGGGGAAGAGCAGTTTATGTGTCAATAAACAAGTACGAGGGAAAAGTGTTAGAGCACTGTGCCCAATCCAGCTGCCTTTGCACCCATTCCGGCTCATGGTGACCCTGGGTGTGCCGGAGGGGAGCCACACTTCACAGAGTATTCAGTGGCTGATCTGGAAGTAAGTCACCAGGACTTTCTTCTGAGGCACCTCTGGGTGGACTTGAACCCCTAAGTTTTTGGTAAGCAGCCAAGTGCGTTAACCATTTGGTCCCCCCAGGGGCTCTTTGTGTGCCATGGGAAAGGCAACTGAGGGTGACAGAGAAGCGGCGGGCACGACAGGTGCCGCCTCAGACAGCTGTGAGGGGAAACTCTCTCCCCGGCATCAGAGCTGAGGTCTGATGAAGGCAGCAGAGCCGGCTGTGCAGGATCGAGTCTGGACATGGCTTTAGGTCACACATGCTACACATGTGAAGGCCCCGAGGCTGAAGTGTCTTAGTTATCTTGGGAATCCCAGAGAAAGCCGACGTGGCCGGAGCTTCAGGAGTGAGGAGGAGCAGGCTTTGAGAGGAGCCAGGAGTTGGAAAGGGGCAGTTGGGGTGCGTGACAGGAGAAAACCAGCCAGTGCGGGGGCCCGCGGCGTTGCTGAGTTGGGAGGCGGGCAGGTTACTTGCCCTGGCAAGTGGCTGCTGGCTTCGGGTGGCACCTGAATTGCAGGGGACACGTGGCTGGGCCATGGTCATCACCGAGACCACTTGGGTGGCAGGGGGAGCCAGCTTCCACAGACGAGCACAGTGGCTTGATTCCAGATGCTGGACTGAGCCCAGGTCTGAGTCCCTGTGAATCAGCCCTGCCTCCTGTCCCCCGTAACCCACAGAAGCAGAGCGAGTCTGGCGCTTCCCACTGCTGCAGACGCTCGGTGACAACACGTAAGGGTCCCCGCTATCCTCTCTTCTCTGGGCAAAGCAACCTCATTTCGTCCAACTCTTCCCCACGTGACAAGATTTTCAAGTTGTCTCTATCTTTTTCGCTCAGCCTTGACTCTGCTCCAGTTTCTTCATTCCTCGTTGAACACAGCAGACAATACGGAACAAGACACCGCGGATCGGGGTGGTTGCCGCTTTGCGTCCAGTCTCTGCTCTCGGGAAGGCTGCCTTCCCTCCAACACAGGCCACATAGTCTCAGGCTGAGCCCAGACCCATCAGCTCCTCCTTCCTGTGACTGGACCACAGACGCTCACTTGACCTAGTCTGACTCGTGAGATGCAAAGAGACCGTGGCTAGGAATATTGGGCTGAAGATTGTCCTGTGCCACTGGGCTTAACATGCAGGTGGCGTCTGCTAAACTTACAGTGGTCAGTTAGAGACCAGAGGGCGGGGAGAGGGTTTGCCGGAGACTGGGCACCTTCCCAGTAGGCTGAGCTAAGAAATTAAGCAATTTCTAAAATCAAATTCCAGATTGTTAAGTTATGTGGGTCAGTACATTTCTCCTTTTCCAACACTTGCTAGCAAGAGGACTCGGACACACCAACCCCACCCTCCACGGGTCTTGCACTCTAGGTGACGTGACTTGAAGGGCCACCCTTGTCAGCTGCCCTCGCGCCCTGGGAACAGAATCTACTGTTGAGCTCGGTGAGAGCTCGGGTCTTCTGCTGCTACCTTCCCAGCAGCACCCTGGGATGCCCTCAGGGGACCGGTGGGAAACCGTGTGACGGATTTAGTCTTTGTTAGAGCCCCCTCTGTCATTTGATACACATCCGTCTTTGCCTGAAATGCAGACTCCTGAGAACTCAATGTTGTGACCCGTCTGGGAAAAGCAGCAAGGAGAACCAGCAAAGCTGAGAAAGCTGAGTCCGATCATTGCCCACAATGCCCATCTGGCTGTCTAACAGGCCGACGAGGGGACATGGGATGGCTCAGTGCTCTGCCTTCCACAGACAGCCCACCTGTTGGGGCTTCAGAGAGCCTGTCTGCACTGTGGCCTTGGCAGCTTAACCGCTAAATCTGGAAAGCTTGGCAGTTCAAGAGCAGGCCAGCTCCCTTGAGGAACCTAGGTGCCCAGAAGCACAATCCTCCATCCTGGGGGCAAAAGGGGGCATCGTGGAAGAGCAAAGAAATACCCAGCTCTTCAGCCTTAGACAGGGTAACTCACAGGGTCTGGGCTGAAAAGCCAGAAGGACCCTAGGGAGCTTCTTCTACTTTGGGGAAAACTGAGGGAGGCCTTCAGAGGGGCAGAAACTTCACGGGTCCCAGCAGGGTAGCAGCTCAGTGATCCCGGATTAGAGTCAGAGTCTTCTGTCACTTAGGCCTGTGCCCAGTGGTAGGGAAGTACAGTGGTTAGGAGAGCTGAACGCAGCTTTACCAACTCAGTGTCTGGGACGACTGTGCTGCTCTGGTTCCTGGAGACACTCAGCTTGGACAGGGAGGCACATCACAGAGGACACCCTGAAGATAGAAGTCCTGGAGATAAGATCAGGAGGGCACGTGCCTTGTGGCTCAGAAGGCAAGAGGCCAGCGTTCTAACCCCAACACTCTCACTGGATGGTGTCTCGGAGCAAATCCCATCTCCTCCAAACCTCAGCTTGCCCATCTGTAAAATGTGCATAAACAGTAGCTCCCTCTTAATGTTTGGCACTGCTCCATTGCTTTGAATTATGAGCTCCTTCAATTCTTACCACAGATCTGAGGCACCAGACAAGAGTCTAGCCTAAAAATGAGGAAACTGAGGTACAGGCAAGGTCATTGATTGGACCAAGATGACCCAACGGGTAAACAATCAGGTTTGAATGCCAACCCAACAATCTGGCTCCAGAGTCCACTGTTGACCTCTGTGGTGATTGCCAAATGATGGTGATGAGGATGAGGATGAAGTTAGCCAAGAGGAAACTACACCAAGCCCCCAACCAAACCCGTCACTGTCCAGTCGATTCTGGCCCATAGAAATAACAATAAAAACAACACGAGGTCCCAACCCACCTGATCTTGTGCTGTAAGTGGAAATCCCAGGATCACAGAACCAGATTCTTCTTTTCCCAGAACGGCAGGAAGCAAGAACGTGAGAGAGACGCAGCCCTCCGCGCTGTCCCCTGCAGCACGGCCCTTGGTGCAGAAGGTCTGCTGGAGCCCCCCGTGCAAGGGACTCCCCACCTCACAGCCTCATCTAAGCTGGTTTGCAGGTGTGCCCCTGCTCTTGGCCTGGCGCCTTGTGCTTGTCCAGGTCCGCAGTGCTCCATCTGAGGAGCTCAGATTCAGATCTCGGTGCTCCCTGGGTCCTAGGTGGACGGAGATGGCCCAACCCTGTCCTCTGAGGACCTCTGGGCGGTGTGAACAGTTATCCCCTTGGCTGGACCCACACGCTCGGCTTCTGATCAGAGGGTGGGAGGTTCAGTTCCATGCAGAGGCACTTTAGAAGAAGACTTGGGGGTGTCTTTCTGAAAAACACGCCGCCGAAAGCCATGGGGACACAGTTCTGCTTTGATGCACAGGGGTCACCGTGCCTCGGAGTTGGCTTGGTGGCAACTGCCGCTCTCAGCCCTGCGAGGATTTGTGAGGTGAGAATTGGCCAGAACCCTGGAGCGAGGTGGCCCCCAGGAATCCCTCTGATTCCTTTCACCGTAACACGGCATTAAACCCGGGTCTGCTCCCAGACATCGGGGGACGTGTGACATCCTATTGCCAGACGACCCGTGACCACTCTGAAGACGGGCCTGGAGCAGTTCCAGGAAAGGCTCATTCCAAAGACGTTGAATTCTCCTCTTGGAATTCAGTGTCACCTGGAAAGAAGAGCCAGCACCAAAAGCAGTTCAAGAACACTGGGCGTACGAATTGCCAAGCTGAGGCCTGAGGGCGGCGCAGTCCCACGCATCTCCTCTTTCTGGAGATGAGTGTGCCTTGAGGATCGCTGTTTGTCTCTGCCTCACCCGCCCCTGCCCGAGTGACCCCACGAGCAGCAGAGGGAGAGGCTGTCCATCCCATGCCTTTGTCGTGACCGCTGTGGCTCCTGTGTGTTCCGAGTGCCCTCCAGTGTTGGGGGTTGTCAGACACCGTCTTCTCGGGATCTACGGTCCCCACGGGCTGGCTTTCAGAGATAGACCACCAGAGCTTTCTGGTCCACCTAGGTCAGGAAGCTCCGCTTAACCCCATTTGGTGACACAGTGACAGATGGGCCTCCTTGGCCCCAGCTGTCTAGGGTCAGTCTCTGAGCAGAAACCCCTTCCTCTCCTTCAGCCAGAAACAAACCTAAGTTTCCATGTATTTAAAAACTCAAGTCAGAAAAAGTTGCTTGTAACCCTGTAAATAGCCAGACTCTGAATCTAATTCGGACTTAGTGGTCCTTGTTCCCACCCACCCTTGATGACATGAAGCAAGCTGATTCAGAAGGGGAAAAGCATGAAGACGGGTGCTGGGGGCTTGAGGTGAAGTCTTGGGGTGGGAGACCCGGGTTCGATCTCCAGCCCTCTATCTGTAGAGGCTTATGTGTTCCTGTTGTGCTGAACACCAGAGCCTGAAGACCAGCAAGAAAGACCTGGCGATCCACTTCTGAAAGTCAGCCAGGGAAACCCTATGACTCACAATAGCCTGACCCTAAACTGGTCGTGGAGATGGTGCAAGATGGGGCTCAGTTCCTACTGCAGTGCCTGGGGTCATGACGAGTCGGGGACCAGGAGGAAGGGTATTCAAAGCTAAAATCACTGAATGGAATTTAATCCAACAGACATTTGATACCTACTGCGTGCCAGGCCCTGTGCTGGGCAACCCAAACCAACCCTGCTGCCACTGAGTTGATGCCAACTCATGGAGACCCTATAGGACAGAGTAGAACTGCCCCACACAGCTTCCAAGGAGCCCTGGTGGGTTCAAATGGCCGACCACTTTGGTTGGCAGCTGAGTGCTTAACCATCGCACCACCAGGGCTCTGGCAGTGGGGGAAATAAAATTCTATCTATGTCCTTAAGGAAGGCAAGTCAAGAGGAAGAAGGAAAGAGAACAGCAGTCGGTAGAAGACCACAGAGTGACAAGGCATCAGCCTGGTGCGGGCAGGGGCTGGGGTGTCTGGAAAGGTCTTTTGGGGCCACAGCATCAGAGCTGGGATTGGGGAGAGGTAGAGGGGTAAGTTAGCAGGAACGTGAGTTCTGGGATTGCACTGCTCTGTGTGGGTCACAGACCAGAAACATTACCTGGGGTCGTGTCTGAAAAGCGGTCTCTGGCCCTGACCCGGACTCGCAGAGTCAGAAGCTGCATTTCAGCAAGACCCCTGAGTGGTCCATGCGGACACTGAGACCTGAGAGCACTGGGCTTGGAGGGAGGAAGGTCACAGCAGAAGGGAAGACAGAAACGTGGGCTGTTCTGGGAAGCGGATGCGGCTCGGAGCAGCCAGGGAGGCAGGCTGGGGCGGTGGGGCTGAGGCTAGATGGGTGGGTACCCCCAGGCCCCACATTTCCAGGGAAAGGAGACCCTCCCTGGCCTGAGGTCCCTCCCGTGAACCCCTAGATGGTAAAGACTCAACCGTGGTCAAGTGTGGGAGCCGCTGGGTTCTCTCTGGTCTCTGCCCCTTCTGAGGCCAGAACTTGACGTCTGTTTGGGTTTCCCTGCCAGGCCAGGGTCCATTCAGCCGACTCAGCGGCTCACTGTTGCCCGTACCACAGGGATGCGCCCATGAAAGTTCACATGGACCGATCAATCAAGGCGGTTTCAATTAGTTGTTAATTGTACTGTTGGGAGTCCGGCCAATAACTAAGAGGCGGTGAGCCACAGGCATGACCTCATCCCGGCCTGGCACCTCCCAGAGGCGCTGGAGGCAGCTGCTCCTGACCGAGCTTCGCAGGCCCTGTGGCGCACACCCCGTGTGTGCACCGACGCAGCACACACAGCAGAGCCCCTCGCACCCCCCCTTCTCCTCACGGCTGCTCCTTGAGAGCAAAGGCAGACCCCCCGTCAGATGGGAGGTGCGGACCGTTGTGACCAGTGTAGGCCTTCTTTCCGGCAGTCTACGGACAACGGCTTGCGCCTTGGGGCCCCTTCCCCACCCCCATCTCGGCCCACGTGGGGCTGCTCTCCTCACACGCGTTCATCCCATCCTCGTCACCACACGCGTGCTCCGTCATGTCTCCCGGTCCTTGCTCTTGCTGTCCCCTCTGCCTGGAACACCCTCCCCTTCTGCTGGCTGCTTGAAGGCCTCCTGGCCTGAGCGTGGTCCCCACTCTCTGCTGTGCTCCTGCCAGGCGCCCACAGGGCTCTCCTGCCCCGCCTGCAGCTTACAACACTGACTCTGCCTGAACTTCTTCACGGGGAGCAGAGGCCCCACTCTGCGGGAACTCAGCATTTGGAGGTGCCCTGGGGGTGCAGCGGTTAAAGGCTGTGGGTGCTGACCAGAAGGCTGGCGGTTCACGCCCGCTAGGCGCTCCTTGAAAGTTCGATGGGCCTTTCACACTGTCCTGCAGTGCTGGCATAGCGGTCAAGTGCTGGTGGCGCGGTGGTGGAGTGCTACAGCTGCGACCCGGTAGGTCGGCAGTTCAGACCCACGGGGGCTCCTAGGAAACTTGGTCCTGTAGGGTTACCGTGAGTCAGAATGGACTTGATGGGAGCGGGCTGGGCTCGGGGCAAGTGTTGCTAGAAGTCAGAAGAGACTCAGCAGCGGTGGGTACTTGGGTTTGGGCCGAGGGTAGGGAGGAAGGCTGTCTGAGAGCTGCTGCTCTCTAAACGCTTCACAGTGCTTGTGGAAAGTCCAGCATGGAGGGGAGTGAGGACCAGGGCACAGAAACAGACAGATTTCCTTACTGAAATGACTTCATTGCAGTGTTCCTAGGTGGCATCAAGATTCAAACCTATAAATCGCCAGCGACTGGGAGCCTGTGAGCCTATGAGAACTTCTTCTGTCTGAGACGCGGGTATCAGCAGCCTGAGGAGGGGAGGCTCAGTGGCTGCAGCAAGGCCTTCACGCGAGGGGTCCAGGAGCTGTGTCAGGGAGCAACCTTGAAGGCCCGCGGTCTCTATACACAGAGGGAATGAGGGCGTGGCTCCTGGAACCTGCTCTTGGCAGGGAAGGGTCAGAAAAGCAGGGGTCAAGGACGTCCCATTCTGAGACGAAGCCTTCTCTCAGCCCCTGTTTGTGAGTGTGGCAGGAATACCTCCCCATTAGAGCAGTGCATCTCCAGCACAGTCCCACTCGGCCTGCAGGAAGGCGTCTGAGGATCCTGGGGAAAGGACAACGCATGCCTTCCCCGGCACTGTCCCCGGGGGGCTGAGAGCGGGGAGTCCCGCAGTACGCGGTGAGTCACCAGCTTCCAAGAGTTTCTTAAATAGGATTCCAGGTCCCAATCCAGACCAGTGAGTCAGAATCTCTCAGGGTAGGACTCAGTGAAGCTGTGTTTCTAAAAAGCTCCCCGAGGACCTCACTTGCCTTCTCACCACATTACAAATAGAAGTCAGCAAAACTAAGGGATCTGTTTCTGGACACTGGATAGAAGCCAGTGCAGCTGTTGCAGTCACTGGGAGGAGGGAAGCGCTCGGGAGGGGACCTGGCCTCGGCCTTCCCCCGGGGCATGTTTCACAGGACGCTGGAAGAGCCTCAGCAGAGTCTAGTGCCTGAGCTGAGCAAAGAGGAACACTCCCAGAAGTGCCTGGGCACTCTTGGGGCACTCCCGGCTGCAGGCAGTGCTTTTCAAGGGCAAAGAAAGGCTCTGTTGGGTCTGGCAGAGAGTAGCTGCCCAAGACCTGAGACCTGAGGGTGTCGTGGAAGCACCTGGACTGAGCAGAACTCGGGCAAGCCCTGGTGGCACGCTGCGGGTCACAGAGCTGGGCTGCTACTGAAAGACAGGGCCTTCAAAGCCACCAGCTGCCCTCGGGAAGAAAGCGGGGATCACCTACCTTTGTGCAGATCTGGAACCCCGGCAGCCCAGAGATCGGGAGCTTGGGCTGCTAGCCCAAAGCTCAGCAGCTTGGGCACACAAGCCAGCTCCTTGGAAAGCTCACAGGGCAATTGTCGTCTGTCCTCAAGGGTCCTTGTGAGTCCGGGTGGACTCCACAGCGACGTGTCAGGTGCAGGCTGGGAGCTGCAGCTCAGCCGTGGTGGAGATGCCTCAGTGTGGCCTCTGTCAGGATCTCAGGAAGGCCACACACTAGGAGTGAGGCCTACGCTCCAGAACAGGGCTTCTCAACCTGAGCGTGATTGAGATTCTGAACAGATAATTCTCTGCTGGGGGGCTGCCCTGTGTATTGGAGGGTGTCTGCCAGCATCCCTGGCCTCTGCTACCTAGGTGTCAGTACCATCTTCCACCGTTTTTTATAACACAAAATGTCTCTAGACGTTGCCAAATGTCCCTAAGGGTGAGAAAATAACCCCACTGGAGAAGCACTGCCCGAGACTACGGGCCATGGATCACGACTGATGATTAGACTAGACCAGCCCTAACAAAAAAATAAGACAAGGTCTGACAGGTTCAAGAGAATTTACCAGTATTTTAGATATCTGCAACAAAACTCAGCAGCTTATAAAGGAAAATAACATAGTCCAAAGTCCCTCCAAAGTAACAGCCACAAGAGACAAGTACAGCAGGAAAACGTGATCTGTAGTCAAGAAAGTGGTGGGCAGCGGGCACAGACCCCGAAGTGGTGCGAGTGTTCACGCCAGCCAGGGGACGGCAAATCCAACTGCGCTATTGTCCCATGGGGTGCTGTCACTCAGCAGTAAAAGGGGGAAAACCTTCCGAGACCTGCAACAGTGCGGCTGACACTCAGAAAACACTGAGCGAGTCAACAGGAGTCTTACAAAAAGCAACTTGCTCTGTGGTTCCGTTTATCTGAAGTTCTATAGGAGCCAAAACTGATTATCCGTGAAAAGCAATCACAGCAGTGATGTGGTGCGAGGATGGAGACTGGCTTGGAAGGGACATGAAGGGACTCTGTGGGGTAAAAATCATATCCTGTACCTTTACAAGGGCTTTTGTTATACATGTATATGCATTTTCAAGTGTTATTAAATGGCTTGCTGAAAATTTGTGCCTTTGCCAGAACTCGTCAAAGGTATGCTACAAAATATGTAAAATCTACCTTATGAAAAGAAACTGTAAGAAAATATTAAACTGCCATAAGGATATCCATGTTGACATGTTCAGGGATGAAATGCACTGATGTCTGCAATATGCTTTAATAGCCACCGAAACCTGAGATGGAGGGAGAGTGGAAAACCAAATGTTTAGATAGGTGATAAATGAAAATGTTAACTGGAGACTCTCCGTGTGGGGAATTGGGATGTCCAGCCTGCTGCTGCCATTGTTGTCGGGGGTCGCCGACTCTGTTCCGACTCACAGGGACCCCGCGCACCATGGAAGGACACACGGCTCCGCCCAGCCCCACGCCCACAGTCGCTGCCGTGTGTGAGCTCTCTGCTGCAACCACCGGGTCAGTCCGTCTTGGTGAGGGTCTCCCTCTTTTTCACTGACCCTCTGCTTTACCAAGTACGCTGTCCTTTGCCAGGGATGAATGCGTCCTGATAAGATATCCATGGTACGCCGGACCTAGTTATGCCATCCTTGTTTCTAAGGAGCGCTCTCATTGCGCTTCTTCCAGGACAAATCTGTTCACTTTTTTGACAGTTCGTGGGGTATTCAGTATTCTTATCCAGCACCACAATTCAAAGGCATCAACTCTCCTTCTGTCTTTCTTATTCTTTGTCCAGCTTTCCCATGCATATGATGAGAGTGAAAATACCATGGCTTGGGTCGGGTGCACCTTAGTTCTCAAGGTGACATTTTTACTTTTCAACACTTTAAAGAGGTCTTTGGCAGCCGATTTGCTCAATGTGTCTTTTGATTGCTCGACTGCTGCTTCCATGGATGTTGAATGTAGGTTTAAGTGAAATGAAATCTGACAACCTCAATCTTTTCTCCTTTTTTCGTGATGTTACTTACTGGTCTACTTGTGAGAACTTTTGTTTCCTTGATGTTGACATATAATCCATACTGAAGGCTGTGGTGTTTGATCTTCATCAGCAGGTGATTCAAGTTCTCTTCACTTTCAGCAAGCAAGGTGGTGTTATCTGCATAACACAGGTTGCTAATGAGTCTTCCTCCAATCCTGATGCCTCGTTCTTCTTCATATAGTCCAGCTTCTCAAGTTATTTGCTCAGCATACAAATTGAAAAGGTATGGTGAAGGATACATCCCTGACCCACGCCTATGCTGACTTTAAACTGCATGGTTTCCTCTGGTTCTGTTCAAACAAATGCCTTTGATCCGTGTGCACATTCCTCGTGAGCACAATGAAGTGGTCTGGAATTCCTATTCTCTGCAATGCTAACCGTATTTTGTAATGATCCACACAACTGAATGCTTTTGTGTAGTCAATAAAACATACGTAAACATCTTTCTGGTGTTCTCTGATTTAAGCCGAGATACATCTGACATCAACAATGGTACCTCTGGCTCCAGATCCTCTTCTGAATCCAGCCTGAATTTCCAGCAGATCCCTGCAAATGCACTGCTGCAGCAGTCCATAATGCTTTAAATGTTTCTATACATTTGAAAACTGTTATAATAAAATATTCAAAATAAGTGACTGGAACCTCAGCAACTTGCGGGAAAGATAAAATGATCTAACATGCATGTAATTGGAGTTGTAGAAAAGTGATAAAATTAAGCAAAACATTTTTTTGAAGATACAGTGTCCAAAAGATCCAAGAATGCCGAAGTACTCTGTGTGGGAGAAACAAGAAGAAAATAATACTGAGGCACACTGCGAAATTCTGTGAATGAGTGAGAATCTGGAAAAAGAACAAAGGTGGAGGACTCACGTTGCCTGATTTATAGACTTACTATTTTAAGACAGAATATCTTTAACGAAGCTGGGTGGGGTGGTGGTATTACCTAAAAAGAATTGAATGGTGGCTGATTTCTCACCCAGAGAAAAAGAAGCAGCTGGAAAACAGACGGACGATATCTCTAAAACGGTGGGGAAGTGAATGAAGACACCTGTATTTAAAAAAAAAAAAAGATCTTTCAAAAACAAGGCAACACGGAAACATATTCAGATAAACAAAAAGCTGAGTGAATTTGTGACCAAGGAACTTGCTGTACAAGGAATGCGAGCAAAAGTTTTGCAGACTGAAGGTAAATAATAACCAAACCATTACCATCGGGTTGATGCTGACCCACAGCGACCCTACAGCGCAGAGTGGAACTCCTCCGTAGTTTCCAAGGAGCACCTGGCAGAAGGGAACTGCCGACCTCACGGTTAGCAGATGGGGCACTTAACCGCTATGCCACCAGGGTTTCCAGGTAAGGCTAGTAGAAAATAAAACCTGTAAACAATGAGCAGCATAAGACACGGTAAATACACGTGTAAGAATAAAACACGCTGCTTTTATTTGTTTCTTAAATTCTTTATAACACACACAGTTGTTTAAACAACAGTAGCACTGCTTTATGAGTTACACCACAGTCAGACAAATGCCAGCCCAGCACAAGGTCGGGGGAGTGCTAGAAAGATCTGCAGGGTATTAAGTTTTTAATATTTTATGTAAGGTGTTACAATATTACTTCAAAATAGACTAGGGAATGTCGCAAATGGAAAAGAAGCATAATGGCCCCGAATGAGCAGCAGCCTTGAACAGACATCTCACAGGAAGCCATGTGAGTAACCAATAAGCGCATGAAAATACATTCAACACTGCTTGTCATCAAGGAAATTCAAGTTAAAACTTAAAAAATTCCTACTTTACACCCACAAAAATGGTCAGTGTCAACAAATCTGCCTTCACTAACCGCTGAAAGCAGCAGGGAGCAGCACTCATATCCCGCTGGTAGGAGTGTGAAACCTCCCCAGTGCCGTGGGCAGCTTCTGGCGGTCCCCTCCCCAGGTGGGGAAGTCTGCGTCTGCCCTGCGGTCCTGCGGTCCCCTCCCCAGGTGTCTGTCCCTTGTTGGCCTCCGAACACCAACATTCTCCTGGACTAGGCAGGAGCAAACGATATTCTTAAGAGATCAGCAAGGTGGTGGCGGTCACTGCTTTATCCATCTGCGAGGTCCTTGAAGGCAGGCACTGCTTGTCGCATAGCTCCTGGAAATACTAAAAAAGTGTTTTGTTTTTTGACTAGCTCAGTTTTAACAAGTGAAGAATTAGAAGGAATGAATGGATATCAATTAATCCAAATCCCCAATTAGAGAAGAACCCAAATCCCCGTGAGATAATACTGACGTAAAAGCTTAGAGAAGGGGAGACAGATTGGGAAGGCTGGCAGGTCTTCCCCGAGGGAGGCAGATCCTGACTGGTTCTCCGTGGCAGTTTCAGAGGCAGCAGGTTGACAGGCGGTGGAGCAGAACGGTCAGTCAAAGTCCCCGGGTGGCACCAAGGGTTTGCGCCAGGCTGCTGACTAAACTGTTGGCCATTGGAATCCATGCAGTGACGCTTCCTGGGGAAGCCGGGAGGCTGCTTCCATAAAGGTCTCCTCCCAGAAGGCCCTCTGGGACAGTTCTCTGTGACACACAGGGTCTGCTGGTCCCAATCAACTCAACAGCAGCGGCTTTGGTGTGGCTTTGGAATGATGGGAGGAGAACAGGAGAGAACCTGGTGGGGTGCGGGGTGCTCCATCGTGTCTCAGGGTTAGGTGCTCTGCTGAGCCCAGCCGGGCACCAGGAGGGATGCCGCCTCAGCTAGGTGGTGATGTGCTCGACCTGCTTGCCTCCCAGTGGTGGTCTCTGTCACTGGGTGCCGCAAGTGGTTAAGCTCTCAACTACTGACGGGAAGGCTGGCGGTTCGAACCCTTCCGCCCAAGAGTGCCTCCAAAGAGAAGCCTGAGGCTCAGCTTCTGAAAGGTCCCCGTCTTGAAAACGCTGTGGAGCAGTTTGGCTCTGCACACAGGGTCCCCATGAGTCAGAATCAGCTGCAGCAAAGGGCTTGGTTTCTGTGACAGCACAGTCCTGCATGGCTGTCCATAAACGCAGCAGCTTGGGGGCGCTGGTTCCGGGCTTGCCTCCCCTGGCTCAGACCTGGGCTACTTTCTGAGTTCCCCTGGCTGACTTCCTAGTAAGCCCCTGACGGAAGGGCTTGTCCCAGGGCAGAATGCTCTCCACAGCTGGGTGACTGGCAACTTGCAGACAGGGACATGGAAGCGGGTAGAGGACAGGACCAGAGCCAGGCTGAGCGCTGACCCCAATTTTAGACTAGCTGTGTTAATTTATGGAACCCTGAAGAAACAGTTCATTTTGTTTAGCTCTGTCGTAAACCTAACCCAAATAAATTTTTTAAACCAGAAACTTACTTTTTTCCAAAGTAATGACCCAGAACAGTTGTCTGGACTACTAGCGAGCATCAGACTCCCCTGGAGGGCTTCTTAAAACACAGCTGACTGGACTCCACCCCCGGCTTGCCCGGGAGCGGCCTGGGCACTTGGGTTAGTGATGATTCCCAGGTGCTGCTGAGGCTGCTGGTCCAGGGGTCACCCTTGGCCCCACCGATCAAGGTCATCTAGGAGCATCAGAAAGAACCACACAGCGATTTTGTTCTTATTAAACCCTTGATTTGAAGTGGTCGGTAGAAGTGACAGCTGTCAGTCACACTTCCCACGTGGCTACCTCAGATGCTGTGGGTCTTCATCTTCCCTGCTGTCTCAAGACCCCCTCTGATGATCTGACTGTAAGAAGCACGTGAGCGCTCTCCCCAGTGGGAGGCACAGAGGGCCCTGCAGAGCTGCGCGTGTGTTGTGGGGGGAGCCCAGAGCGTGCTGCTCCGGCTGGATTTTGCTCCTCCCTGGACCTGCTCAGGTGGCCACAGGCTGAACTGGGGTTGGGGTGGGGTGCTGTCGATGGCTGCTTTTTCAGAAGTCGACTGCCAGCCCTTTCTTCCAAGGCACTTCGGGGTGAATTCAAACCTCCAACCCTTTGATTAGCAGCCAACCACAGTAACCACTTACAGAGCCCAGGGCCTCCTTCTGTGACATTTACCTAGCTATTTGCTTTCTCTCAGACTGTAAAATGGGCCCAATCACATCGTCTTCTGCCTGCTTCTGCAGACTGTGCTTGAGAAGCTGGAGAATAGACGTTTTGCTTTTGTCTGGCGGATTTCTTCATTGCTTAAAATTTTGGCCATGTGCCAATTTACATGGAAACTGGCATAGGACACACTTCGCATTTGGGTTTTCCAAATAGTGCATTTTTTTCCATGCAATCCAAATCAACAGCAATTAAAGCCTTTTCTGACACCTTTGCATGGCACATACAAAGGAAATTTAAAACTCTGCAGTCCTGTTAGTTTTCAGACCCAGTACAGGTCAGAATGAAACCATGCTAACATGCTGCATCACCAGAGCTGCAGAGATGCACAAAATATTAAACGTTACAAACATCACCTCTCTGGGGGGTGGTGCTCAAGAGAGAAGGCGTGTGGGAAAGAGCTCTGAAGACGGCCTGCACATAAACAGCGGTGCTGTCCTTCCAGCCACTGATGTGCTGGCCACCCCGCCTCAGTCTCCCCAAGGGTCCCTAAAAGTACCTTTCACTCTACCGGGAGCGGGAACTGCACCTTATAACTGACAACATGAGGTAGGAAAGGGGGAGACAAGAGGCCTTCCTTAAAAAGAAGCTCAACTCTAAAGCCAAACCCCTGGTCATACGCACCTGCGTGTGTGCGTGTGTGTATGTCTGTATGCGCACGCCCAGTTCCTCTTTCTCTCTGCATATACACGCACACACTAACAAGGACGCGCAACAGGAAGATGTAGAAAGGTTCTGAGCTGGCTCTGCCCCTATTGGTCCTCTCCCAAAGTCATCAGCAGCTCCAGAGCACTTTCCGTGAACTCACCTGTGCGGCCACAGGGGTCAGTACGGTTAGCGCCCATCTCGCCCAGTAGGCAGTTTCTAATGGGCTCCAGGTTCCCTGCAACTGTGGCGGTCAACCTCTGCTGGGCCGCCGTAACTCCAGCAGTGGCCCTGGCTCTGGCTGCCCTCCTCTGACCCCCGCCACGGTTAGGCTGAGTCTGGAAGGTCACAACCTTGGCCTGGGCGTCAAGACTCCTGGTCTTGGGCCTCACTCGGCCAGTAACACACAAGTGCTAGGACCCGCCCTTTCCCCTCTCTGGCCTTGGGATCACCATCCCTCGAGCTGGACCACTGGATGAGATCGTAGTTCTAAGCCTTTGGGAAGCCACGGGCGCATCTGACAATCTACAGAAGCCACACACACCAACACACCAGCCTAACTGCACACTTAATCGTAGGCTCTCCTACCTGCTCAGGAACATCAGGAATGACGCCCAGGACACGGAGGGTCTTCCAGCACAGACAACTGCACGACGGGTCCATACCTGGCCCTCGCACCTGCCTTCCCCCTCGCTGTCACACATGGATCAAACGTGCGTGGAGAAGCTCCATGCAAACCGTAAAGTGCAAGGGCAGTAGGCAGGCTCCTGCTCGTCAGCCCCATGGACTGCTGTCGTTAGCTGACACCACGGCCCCCCTGACTCACAGCAGCCTCACACAGAACCGTGTGGGCCTCACCCCACAGCGGCCAGCGTGCTCCAGCCTGCCTGGGCTGCCGCTGTGCCGCCTGCTGCACCAGAGGTGGCTGCTCCTCTCCAGGGAAAGTGGGTGATGTTCTGTCGTGAGCCACAAGGCCGTCAGAGTAGACCACCAGGCCTTTCTGACGGCACTCACCGTGTGCTGAGACCACACACTGACAGATGGCTGAAGGTGGTCACCCCTTGCTGAGCCCCTGCTGACCGCCAGGAGGTTCCCCAAGAGCTGACCACCCATCACTCATTTCCTCTTCAAGTCCTGCCACGGGGTGCTAATGTTAGACCCCCATTTGGCAGATGAGAAAATTGACCACAGAGAGTTTCAGTGACTTGCCCCAGATTCACAGTCAACAAGTGGCAAAGAGCAAATTTGTTGAGACAGACGTACAATAACCAGATAACGGGATGCTCAGGCTGTCAGTCACAGGGTGACCTCTGTCGGAGATGCTGAACCAGGTCTGTATGTGAGGAGCGGGACATCCACCCAGGTGCGTAGCTGTGCACGCATGTGTGCTTACACACGTGCGCTTACACACGTACGGTCTCACACACATATACAGTCACACACTCATGTATACACACAAGTATGTGCACATACACACAGTCACACATTTCCCAGACATACACACAGTCACACTCATACACACATGCACACTCATATACATACACACTCACACAGTGCCACACACTCACACACATGTAAATGCACACGCACTTCTCACACACAATGTACTCACACGTACTGTCACACACACACGCACAGAATCACACCCATACCCTCTTTCACACACTGACACACATACACAAATGCGCACGTACACTCCCATGCACACTCACTCACTCACACACACTGAGAACAGGTAAGACCGTGTAGGTGGGTGTGGTGGTCGGGGAGGCCAGGCTGGGGTCCCTGGGGGGACCAGGTGAAGAAATCCATCGGAGCACCCTGTGGAGGAGGAGACCGGTGAGGCTGGGCTGGGCTCCAAGAGCAGGAGGAACATGCAGGTGTGAAGAAGGATGCGAGCGACCTTCCGGGCTGAAGAAACAGCTGAGCAAACCCTGCGAGGCAGAGGGGAGCGCAGGTCCATCTCAGCGAGGACCTGCTCGTGGTGTCAGGGTTCCTGATGCCCAGCTTTTGGGGGCCAGGGAGGCCAGGCCCAGGACTTGGGTGGCACAGAGTTTGTCAACAGCACGAGGACAAGGCCTAGCAGCCAAGGCAGAGGGCCTGGAGTAAATTAGTCTTGAGTTCCAATTCCAGTTCCTCCACTTACTGCTGTGTACTGTGAGGCTGTTGTTGCCTCTCCAGCCTCTATTTTTTCATCCTGTAAAATGGGAATAATTGTAACCCACCTTGTAGCATTGCTGAGGCTATTAAATGAGACCATGCGTGCTGAGAGCGTCACACGGCACTGATCACCAGGAAGCACCAAGTGTGCGGTGGGCACAGTCGTTCCCATACCGTTCCTGGTTGTCATAAGGTTCTGAGCGCGATGGCTGTCCCACACCCCTTGCCATCTAGTTGATTCTGACTCCTAGCACCCTGCACCTTAGGGTTTCTGAGTATCAGCCGGTGTATTTGAACTGCTGGCCTTTGGGTGAACAGCCAGGCTGTTAGCTAACCACTGAACAACCAGGGCACACTCTTCAAGTGTTTGCGTCCCTTCTCTTGCAGGCAGGTCCTGTGTCCACCACATTATCAGAGAAAAGTAAATTGTTGTACAAAGGCAGTCCCCTTGCTCCCTGACGGGTGTCCCAGGGGTGAACCACACAGTTCTTGGAGAGGGACAAGGTGTTGAGAAGCCGCCTCGGTCCTGGGAGCCACACTGTCAGTGACAGCTCTGCAGCCTGGCAGGTGAAATTGGACACTTGGAACATTGTCCTTGATTTCTTTCAGCAGAGATGGAGACAGCCCACACCTCAGCTTTGTCCTTAATTGGTCACACTTTGAATCGTGCTGCTTACTTGTGACCCCAGAGTTAATAAACAGCCAGAGTCCTCGCTGTATTGAAGAGCAGCTTACAGACTGGAAGACCGCGGGGTGCTGGCAATCATCTGCGGGGCTTTCAGAGTAAATTACCCGCCCATCAGTTTCTGTTCTCCTGGGAGTTGCTGCTTCAGGTCAAGGGATCCTTGTTGTAAGTGAAACCAGTAAGAAGATTTGAATCCGCCCCAAAGTCACCTAAAACACAGAATGTCCGCAGATGGCTTCCTTTCCTCACCCTTTGGCTGCACACACTACCCAAGTGGTACCAACTGGAGCTGCAGCCCCTCCTGGCGCCCCCCATTGTGCATGCCTTGACTGACTCACCTGATCTGCTGCTGCGGCTTCCCAGGTGCCCCCTGCACCTGTCCTCGCTGCCTGGACCCTGGTCTGAGCACGGATGAGAACACCACCACAGACTCCTGTCCCCCTGTCTGCCTCCATTACCACCTGGTTTCAAGTTCTTCTCCACAAGCTGTAAGGAGATCCTTCTCAAATGCAAATCCAGTCCCACCAGGCTCTGACTGAAACTTTCCAAAGCCTCCCTGTTAGCTTCAGGTTAAAAGCATCTTCCTAGGAAGGCGGGCCAGGCCCTCCATTGTCCACCACTGACACCCTCCAGCCCTCCGCAAGGCCATTTGTCATCCACTACTGCCCCCACCCTGCAAGGACCTTCACGGGCGACCACTGCTCCCCCTCCCCCCTCCTTGCAGGGTCCTTGCTGGTCCACCCCTGTGCTCCCCACCTCCTTGCTCCCTCCTTCTGCCCCACAGGTGACACCCTCACAGGACAAAAGCGGCCAAGGGCCTAAGGCTGGAGTCTGACCACTGTATGCATGCTGTTCCCAACCCTGGGATACCCTCCTGTCCATGTGGGTCAAAGAAACACATCCTCTGCCTCCTCTGAAGCACAGCTCTGCCATTTCCGCCCACGTGAGGCCTCTCACAGAACAGGAGTTCACTACCCTCCCTTGGAGATCTGTGTAGGTATTTGAATAGCTGACTACATGTCACTGTAATAAAATTTCCTCTGTTTGCCCCAGTTCTCTGCTTCAACCTGGGGCAAGGTTAACATCAGGCTTCTTGCATCTGTGTGTCTTGGGTGCTAAGAAAGTAAGCTTTACAGGGATAATTTCATCCAAACATCAGCATTATCATATTAAAAAACCCAAAACCAAACCCACTTCCATCAAGTTGATTCCGACTCACGGCGACCTTACAGGGCAGAGCAGAACTGCTCCACAGTGTCGAAGGAGCGCCTGGTGGATTTGAACTGCCAGTGTTTTGGTGATCAGATGTAGCACTTACCCACTGCACCACCAGGGTTTTCAATTATCATATTTGGTAGATACTATTCCTATTATCATTTTACAGAGAAGGAAAATGAGGTACAGAGAGGTCGAGTCACTTGTCTAAGATCACACAGGCAGTTAAGTGTCATAGACAGGACTTGATTTCAGGTCTGAATGACTTGAAAGACAGTAAATGGTCAAGAAATATTGGTTTTTTTGTGGAAGTATGGTCAGAGTGCCATTCTTTCCAATCACCACCCCCATTCTGAAAGTGCATCTGGAATATTTATATACATGTATTTACAAGCATATGCACGAATGCATACATTTATGGAGGACTACCTTATGGAAGCAGCAGTCAAGAAATCAAAAGACACATTGCTCAAAAAAAGAAAAGACACATTGCATTGGGAAAATCTGCTGAAAAACTGTTGAAAAGTAGAGACGTCACCTTGAAGACTAAGGTGTGCCTGAGCTAAGCCACAGCATTTTCAATCATATCATATGCGTGTGAAAGCTATAGAAAGAATAAGGAAGACAGAAGAAGAACTGGTGCCTTTCAATTGTGACGCTGGAGAATAACACCAAATGTAGCATGAACCACCAAAAGAAGAAACAGATCTGTTCCAGAAGAAGTACAACCAGAGTGCTCCTTGGGAGCAAAGGTGGCAAGACTGTGTCTGACCTACTTTGGACATGTTGTCAGGGAGGATCAGTCCCTGGAGAAGGATATAGTGCTTGGTACAGTGGAGGGTCGGTGAAAAAGAGGAAGACCCTCAGGGAGATGGATTGACACAGTGGCTGCAACAACGGGCTTAAGTATAAAAATGATGGTGGGCATGGCACAAGACTGGGCAGTGTTTCGTTCTGTAGCGCACGACATCACTATGGGTGGGAACCAACTGGACGGCACCTAACAACCACCTACATGACTGAAACCCCGCTGGCATGGTGGCTGAGGTACTGGCTGCTGACCAAGATGTCAGCTGTTTGAGTCTACCAGGCGCTCCTTGAAAACTCGATGGGGAAGTTCTACTCTGTCCTATAGGGTCGCCATGAGTCAGAATTGACTCAGCGGCAATGTTTTTTTACCTACATGACTTCTTCAAGACAAAACTTACTTGAAAGTAGAGTAGGGGAAAAGCTTGAATCTACAGAATCTGGGTTCTCTGCAAACTGTGACCACTGAATTTGGTTTCAGTTTTCTCATCTTTAAGTGAGGAATTTGGACTTGGTAGAACACCTTCGATCCCAGACAGTCTATGAGGGTATAGAAGCAGATCTGTGTGAGGGACTAGGCTCAGAGCAGATGCACTAGGACAGCTGACGAGACAGTGATGATTCGGGGTAGAATTCTCTCCTTCCACGTGGGATACCCAGATTCAGTTCCCAGCCAGTGCATCTCTTGCACAGCCACCTCCCACGTGGAGGGTTGTATGTTGCTATGATGCTGACCAAGTTTCAGGAAGCTTCCAGTCTAAGACAGACTAGGAAGAAAAGCCTGGACCAAAAACCAGCCAAGGAAAACTCTATGGATCACAAGAATCCATGGATTCGATCATGGCTGGAGTGAACACGGTGCAGCACGGGGGAAGTGTTGTGTACTACTGTGCATAGGGTTGCTATGTGCTTGACCGAGCAAAAGCTAACTAGAAAACAAGGTCCTTGGCAAATAACCGACCACTGCACGGAAGGTGAGATGGCCATCCTTGCCCATGGTTTTCCAGCTGATCCCATTTATATTGTGCTCAATATCATTAATATCACACACAAGCAAAACTTCGCTCAAGATCTTTCAAAAACAACAGCAACAGAAATTCAAGTCAGATTCAGAACAGGATGTGGAATCAGGGACACCATTGCTTATGTCAGATGGATCTTGGGTGAAAGCAGAGAACACCAGAAAGATGTTTACCTGTGTTTCAGTGACTATGCAAAGGCATTTGACTGTGTGGATCATAACAAATTATGGCTAATGTTGTGCTGAATGGGAATTCCAGAACACGTAATTGCACTGTTAAGGAATCCATCCACGGATCCAGAGGCAGTCATGGAAAGAGAACAAGGGAACACTGCATGGTTTAAAATCAGGAAAGGTGTGAGTCAGGGATGTATCTTTTCACCGTACCATCTCAGTCTGTATGCTAAGAAAATAATCCAAGAAGCTGGATTATACGAAGAAGAAAGAGGCGTCAGAATTGGAGGGCAACTCACTGACAACCTGAGTTATGTAGATGACACCACCTTACTTGCTGAAAGCGAAGAAGATTTGAAACACTCTCTGATGAAGATCAAGGACCACAGCCCTCAGCACGGATTGCGCCTCAAGATCAAGAAAACAAAAATCCTCACAACTGGACCAGTGAGCAACATCACGGTAAGTGGAGAAAGGACTGAGGTGGTCAAGGGTTTCGTTTTACTTGGTTCCACGATCAGTGCTCACGGAAGCAGCCGTCAAAAAGCGAAAAGATGCGTCACATTGAGAAAGTCTTCTGCAAAGGACCTCTTTAAAGTGTTAAAAAGTAAACACGTCCCTGGAGAAGGACCTCATCCTTGGTAGAGTAGAGGGTCAGTGAAGAAGAGAGAGACCCTCGATGAGACAGACAGACACAGCGGCTGCGACAATGGGCTCAAACATAAAAATGATAAAACCTGCCCAGCTGCCGTCTGAGGCACAGCTAATGGTCCCAACTCTGCAGGAATGATGATCACCAAGGACCAAAACGACATGGGGGAAAGAGCACCCAGCAGACAGACAGACCCACGTGAGTGGGTGACTGCATCGACATGTGACCTCAAGAACCAGATGGTGCCCGGCCACCACCAGCATGGTTTAAAATCAGGAAAGGTGTGATGGGGCTCACAAAACCGTGATAGGGCTCACAAAGTTGAGTCTCACTGGCAACACAAGAATAGAAAGGGGCGCACCCTGAGATCTTCACTAAAAGACTGCAGGTGATGGTCCAGGGGCCTAGGGAGCGTGGCCCCTGGCCCTGATGCTGCCCCATCCATGAATCATGATGGAGGTCAGCTCTTCAGACACGAATGGCTTGTGCTTTGCGACACACAGCGACAGTATCATGGGTGCACTTTATGGTTCTATGCATCCATAGGATGTTGCCCTGCTGGCCCCTAACTGGAGGCGGGGGAGAGGGTGGAGCGGAGGGGATAGGAGATGGTTAGGAGGACATGACATGTACAGAACGGAGAGGAGGAGTGTGCTGTCACTGGGCAGGGAGAGCAGGGGGAGCTGCCCACAGACGGGCATGCAGATTTATACATGATTATACATTTTCACTCAATCATAATTAAAAAATAAATAAATAAATAAATAAATAAATATAGTTGTGGACATGGCACAAGACGGGGCAACGTTTCGCTCCGTTGTGCACAGGGCCTCTCTGAGTTGGAACCGACTCGATGGCACCTGACAGCAGCAACAACCTACTGTGCCCCCAAATCCCAATCTCGGTCTCTCCCTGGAGTGGTTTCTGATCTGACTGAGAAGGCACGGACTTGGCATGGTCATGGAGGTCTGGACTGACACCGTCAAATGGGACATAATGTGGCCCCGTTCAAAATAGGAAGTGGAAACGCCGGAAGAGAAGACATCTGCGAGGACCAGGCGAGGTTTCTTCCACCGTTACATCCGCTCTTTGAACCCACATCCCTGAATCTGACCTCTGGAGGGACTGATGCTCCCCTTTGAAGCAGTTAGACCTCTGAGATGGAGTGCTCGGTCACTTGTCATCCCAAGCATGTCAACTCACGTATCAGTCCTTGAGAGCTGGCATGAGCTGTGAACAGGGCGATCTGATGTGCTCAGTTGCAGGATTTTCATAAGAAACTCTAGTGTGGCCACACTGAAGAGTAATTGCTCTGTCTGAGGGGAGATTGCATCACTGCTCCAGAATGCTCGCCGCCTTTCCTTAGCTTCAGTTGATAAATTCCTACCCTATTCACATCAGCTTTGGCCAAGGCACCCAAAGCAGAAGTGACAGGTGCCTCTTCCAAGCAGAGGCCTGAAAAGCACGTGTGTGGTTTGCTGGGTTCTTTTCTGCCTGCACTGAAGTTGAATCCTGGTGACATGGAGCACAGCCCCAGAGGCCCTGTCACAGAGACTGCTGTGAGGGAGAAGTGAATCTTCACTGTTGTTCTGGGAGGTTTGTTTCGACCCAGGTGTGATTCAGCCTTTCCCCGTTTCTACAAGAAAGTGGCTCTTCCCTTCTCCAGCCAGTTAATGCCATGGAGAACATTGCAAGGCATTTCACATTTTTTTTAAAAAAAGCTAGTAATCTATATTTCCATGTAAAATATCTCAATTTTATAACGTTGAAACACATTTTAAAAAATTATTGTGCTGGCCAAATGTGCTGGAGCTTACCCAGAAGATGCTGGTTGATGACTTCACACTGACCTGTCACAGGAGGGGTCCCTTCCAGGGAAGTGGACTTGGCGAGCACCCAGAGGGCATGGGTGTAGCCCAGGAGTCCGGAGCTTAGGCAGAAGTCAGGCTGGTCTGACACTTTCTGCCAGTTTGACTTGGAGCAAGTCACTTAGCCTCTCTGTGCCTCAGCTTCTTAATCTTTAAAATGGAGAGATAAACCCACCCTCATTCATTTGCAGTGATATCTAAATCAGTTCCTACATACACATCAGTCAGGACTATGCCTGACACACACAACTTCTCAGTTGATACGGGGGTCCATTTTCTGAGTTCTCCTTTTCATGGTCACTAACGGGTCACATGATCTTCAGTGGCTTTTCACCAGCTGTCCAGTGGTGGTAGTGAGCCTCCCTACCTCAGCCAGGTGCTGTGTGAGTTGGTGCAGGGCCAGACCGGCCTTTGCTAAGCACCCACTCTTGGCCATGCCCTGAGGATGGTGCTGAGTCCCTGGGGCAGGGTCTTAGCTAAAGCTGCTGTAGGAGAAATGCCCCAGGTGGGTGGCTTGAGTAAACACTAGTTATTTTCTCACAACTTAGGAGGCTACAAGTCTGAATTCAGGGCGCTTGCTGTCAGAGAAGGCTCTCTTCCTGTTACTTTTCAGCTCCCCTCTGTCTTTTGGTGGCCTCCACTTGGTGACGCATCTGTCGTCCCCACCTGCACTGGCTTTCCTCTGCGTCCACTCTGCTCCTCAGAACCCCAGAAGTCCCTAGTGAAGACACCCCTGTGCCGACCTGGCCTCACTAACGTGACGAGGAGAGCCCTCTTTCTAAGTGGGGTCGTATCTGCAGACACAGGGTTAGGAACCAAGACACAGTGCTTTCTGCAGGAGGCCCAGTTCAGTTCAGAGAGAGAGCATCACGTACTGGATCGAGGTTGGGGCCTGTTCATCTGGCCCCACTCGAGGAAGGTCCAGTATCTACAGAAAACAAGCCCGCTGGTGATCCTGAATCTCACTCTGAAACAAGTACCCGCATACAAGCAGTCTGTTTGGGAGGTGGTCCTCGAAGCCGTGACAGGGAGGAGGAGAAGAGAGACACGGGACGGGGCAGCAAGCAAGGAGCCTGCAGGGACAGGTCATCACTGGGCAGCAGGGTGCGGTCCCTTGGGGGAGCGCTGGAAGGCTCTACAGAGAGTCTTGAAGCTTCTGACCGAGAGGCAAAGGAGCTATGCAGACAGCACGGTTGTCTTCAGGGTGTCAGTCCCCAGCCCCGCCGGCCTGCACTACGCAGCGGCCAGGCACACACCGCTGGCCAGACAGAGCCCTCAAGGAAAAGTTTGCGGAACTTGCAGTGGTGAGGGTGGCCGTGGTGGGCACCAAGGGGACGTGGGTGAGGTGGGGCCGGCGTCAGTGACAACGGGAACGGGAACACTAACTGTTGGCTTGCTGCTCACTTACCATCTCGCAGGCGCCGAGCCCTCACACGGCTGTCTCCCTGGTGGCCCAGCCAGCAGCAGAGCTGTGAGCAGAACAGCCACCGAGGCCGGAGCTCCTGCTCCGAGCACGTCCCACCGTCCCAGCATTCCCGCTTGCTCCTGCTGGGATGGTCTGTGGAGAGTCAGGCAGGCTTGGTCCCCGATGGAGACCACGGCGGTGGCCCGCCTCCGGGGTGGATGGTCTGACGACACCATGCGGGCTGCAGAGTGCAGGCCTGGGAAGGCCCCTCACCAGTCCCAGGGCTGCAGTGGCCTCAGCCAGCGGGAGGTTTCTGCTCCCATAGCCCGGACTCCGCCTCGAGTCCACCCAGGAGGATTCAGACACACCTTTATGAGTCCCCAGGAAGGCAGAGAAAACCAAAAGGAAACAGAAGGCCCCCGAACACTTCACAAACACACACACACACACACACACACACACACACACACACACACACACACACCTGGCGCTGCTCCAGCCTGGCACTGAAAGCGTTACCCCAAACGCCTCCATGATCGATGGCTATAATACTGTCTATGTAATGGGTTTCCTATTTAAATTTTGTGAGGATTTAATCAGTTGGGCGCAGCTGTGCAAGACGCACCATAAACCATGTTGAAAAATATGTAGACATATACATTTATCTGCTGCAAATTACGCTCACTTAGAGGTGGTCTTAATGGCCCATGTACCCATCATTACAAGCATAAATTCTAAACTGTCTGTTTCCAGTGAATTTGCTTTGAGAAAAAAATTAATGCTTATCCTTAGCAGAGCACGGTAATAAATGAAAGGGCTCCTTAATTTGCAGGGTGCTAACAGCTGAGCCATTTTCCACCAGGAACCCCACGCTGGGTCCTGCGAGGCGCGGCGGCTTTGTGGGGATTCCTGTCCCCAGCTGTGGTTCCTGAGCAGACCAGCCCCCGCGGCTCGCCGGGTCCCTCAGGGAAAGCTGGGGCCCCGGCTGCAGAATGGGGGTGAGCCCCCCTGCCTTCAGCTTCAGCTGCACCCTCTCTCCTCCTGATGTGAGCTGGGCCTGCCTCTGGCTGACGTGGGGACGCACAGCACGTGGGCTGCTCCGGTGATCCCGCATCGTGGAGGCTAACGTGAGTTCACTGCACGGAAGTCTCCCACTTTCTCTAAGGTCCTAGTTCTGGGAACTGGGAGAAGCGAGGAGGGCTGGAGCCCCAGCCCACTGCTCCGGCAAGGCCTGACCCCACCAGGTGGCATCTCCTCAGAGAAGCCACGGGCTGCCAGGTGAGAAGCCGTTCTCCACGCCCTTCTCAGTCCTCAGGCGACCTCACCTCACAGGAAACCCGTCGGGAAGGCACCACCACTGCCAGCATTTCAAACACAGAGACAAGGCCCTCACGGGGGCGTAGGAGAGAGGCACCAAGGCACACATTTTCAAAGCAGCGCTGTGGGGAGGGAGCACGGGAGCCCGTGGGCATCTGCAGAGAGCATGCCTCGTAATTCTGCTCCTGCCTCTGCCCCACTGATCCCAGCTGAGTGGGGAGCCCGAGGCTTGGGGAAGTGAAGCAGCTTTCCCAGCGGCGCACCCCTTGTAGGTGAGACGGCTAGAGCCCAGCTCACTGCCGGGGGATTCCCGATTCATTCACTTCTCTGGGTATCGTGCAGATGCCTCTCCCACCCCGGAAATGAAAAAGCTTGACTGTCTTCAGCCCACACTGGGCACTGGCTGTGAGCCAGATGGGGATAGAAGCTGTCACCTACTTTGCCTTGTCCCATTTTCCTCATCTCACCCTTCGCCCCTGGAAACGCTTCACTCGATTCACCCTGGATCTGTTTGTGGCCAGTGGGCCCCACCCGAGGGTGTACCACCTTGTCCTGGGGGCTAAGGCAGTGCCTGGCACACTTAGGTGTTTGCTGAGTACTTGTTAAATTAGTCCCCTTACTCAAAAAATAGTTGAAGGGGACATTGTGTGACACTAGTCTGACTTCCCTTGTGCCGGGGCAGACCCCCAAAGGGTTGGGTAGGACCACCTAGGTGCCTGGTCCCCTTCTTCAGGAAGTGTAGGCTGTGCTCACCAGCTGGCCGTCCCAGGAGGAGAAACTGGCTTTGGGAGACCCAGACAGAAACTCATGCCCACCCTCTCTGGTCCATGTTCTTTTCCGGGAGTCAAGAGTGCAGTCAAGGTTTCACTCACAGTCACCCATGTGTCTGAGAACGACAGTCAAGTTTGTACCAGAAAGCAGTGAAAAATAAAAATGTCGGAAGTCAGAATCTCTGTTTCAAAAACCAGCCTATTACTTCCTGCCCGGTGACAGAGAGACCCTAGTGGTCCAATGGACAGCCCCTTCCTCCTGGAGACGACTCCCCGGAGCCCTTCCCCTCTGACGATGAGTCCAGCCTGCCCCCGGAGACAGGACGCCTTCTGGGCCGCCCAGGGAGGCTGGCAGTGCGTCCCACACTCTTTCCATAGAAAGCAACAGGAGAGGAGAGGAAATCTTGACAGATCTGGCTTGTGGTTCTCTATAATTTAACAACTGGTAGTGACAGTGAGAGTCGTCCCCACAGTGGGGTCATTGCCACTGAAACACACAACGGAGCTGGAGCAGGTGGAGAGATGCTTGTCCCACATACCGAGGCTGCCGGGCAGGGAGAGGCAACATGGCAACGGCACTCCCACATGTGCTCTGCTGTTAGCAGGGTTCCACTGGGGTGGGCACCACACAGGGCAGGCTCAGTTCAGTTTGGGCAGACCGGGCGAGGAGGTGCCACCAAGGCCAGTGCTAGGGTCACACATGCAGAGAGACTGAATTAAGACAGATTGGAACGATGACGCATCTTCAAGTAACCTAGGACCAGACCCTTTCTCCGTGACACACACACGCACGGGTACTTCAAGGGCACAGTCGAGAGGAGCCACAGTGCCGTGCTGGCTGAACTCTGGGCCGTGAACCAAAAGCCATGCCCTAAGGCAACTCCCCTAATAAGGGTGTGGGCTCCCCCTAGGCCTAACACAGTCTGGTCTCACCCACCAGCTGACCCCAGGCAAATTTAGACAGTAGGGTTGACAGCACAGAATGAGCAAGACCAGAGAATGGAGGACAACCCCACAGCACTGGAAGTCATGGCCAGGCAAAACGGCCACCCACACACACTTGGGGGGACACAATGAACCCATGACGTAAAATGCGCCAATGAAGACATGTCTCCAGAGTCTCGAGTCAGAAGAACCATTTCACGGCAGCAACTCAAAGCCCCAGCTGGAGACACCGGAAGCCAAGAGTGGCCTCCAGGACTGTGGGATTTAAATGGTGGGGCTGTCTGACCAGAGACTCATTCATATGTGGGCACGTAAGGCCATCAATTCAAGCCGTAAATCTCCGGGCAGGCCACCTTGCACAGTGTGGCCCATCCTCGCCTGCTGTTGGCTCCAGAACCTGGGCCTCCCTGGGGGCCTGCACTGCCATGCAGCGACGTCACTCTCCACCAGTTTGGCTTCCTGACCTCAGCAAAACGGACCCCGTACAAAGCCAGTCACTCATCCATGGAAGAAGGTTCTCTCCAGCCTTGTGCTTGGTAGAAAGGTCAGGTTACAATGAAGTGAAATGGGTGAGTCCTGAGTCAGTCCCAGCCAACGACGAGGCACCTTGTCCGGCCTCTGGGAGTTTTCTTTCCTGTCAGATGGAGAGTCAGTCCTGGACTAGACCTCCAGCTTCCCCGTGCTCTCAGCCCAGCGGACACTCTGGACGTGTCCTGCTCGCCACCTTCCCACTGCCCATCTGTCTGACCTGCCTGTGCCTGGTCACTGCTCGTTGCCATGGAGCAGGCTCTGCCCACGGCAACGTCACGTGTAAACACAGAGGGAAACGTCTTCGTGACTGCTGGTGCGTGGGAGGCCACCGTTGCCACCACCATGTTCATCCACCTCACCAGGGGTCCCTGCATTTCTGTTGGCCCTCGACGTCACCAAACCTGCCGCCCTTTCTGGTCGCGGGCCTAACGGACGACACGCCCGGAGTGAGTGCGCCACGGTCTCTGAACCCTCACTGCAAAGGAGCATTTCAGTTTTGTCTCTTCTAAGACTGATCTGCTCATTCTTGCGGCAGTCCATGGTACATTCAGTGTTCTTCACCGGCACAGCCATTTAAACATACCTGCTCTTCCTGTTTCTTTGCTGTCCACTTTTGCATGTGTGTGAGGTAACAGAGCACGCCACACCCGCAGTGGGTGCAGGTCAGTCACCAGAGCGACATCTTTCCTTTTAAACACTTCAAAGAGGTCTTCTGCAGATTCGCCCAACGCAACGAGAGCGCACTCATTCTCACCCTCCCAGGTTTACCTTAAATAGCAGCTTCTTGGAGACATTTGACCTGATGCCCACGTCTTATCAGAGCACCGTTTCTGCACCTCCTTGGCGCCGGCCGTAATTCCCAACACACCTTCTTCTTTCTCTGCTCGTCTTCTGTCTGTCTCCCCCACCCGGCTGTAAGCACCTTGAGGGCAGGACTGTCTCTGTTCTTCTCAGGACGCTAACCCCTGCCCTGCCCAATCACAAAGCCTAGGACTTATTCCGTGCTCACTCTGGAGTGATTCTTCTCTGAGGAATTTTCTCTGCTTTATATGCTCCTTTCCTCACAGCTTCCCCCACTCCTCTGTGAGGTAGCTATTATTACTAAGCCCATTTTTACAGATGAGGACCCGGAAGGCCACAGAGGTGCAATGGCTTGTTCTAGGCCACAGAGCTTAGAAGTGGCCGGAGCCACGAACCCGCCCAGGTCCGACTGACATTGGAGTTGGGCCTTTGAGCCAGGACACTGGGCTACCTGTTCCATCATGTATGTTCAAAAGAATCACTGAAAAATGAGAGATCGGAACCCCTGAGTCCAAGCCAATCCCACCGAAACACACCCTGCACTGTGATTTCCGTTCTATCCATACTCAGTCGGTGCTTGGTGCCGAGCTGCGCATGCGGGACCTCTCCCTCCACGCTGTCCGGTGACCGTAGTGACCGCACTGGGTGTGGGACCCACTCAACCACCCCCTCATGCCTGTTCAGTTCCTCGGGCCCACTTGGGACTCGAATCTCACAAGTGAGTCTAGGCTCACAAGCATTCCATGGCGCAGGACAGAAAGAAACCAGGGTCACCTGAATGTCCCTTACTGACAGATGCAGACAGAAAGACCCAACGGCACCTAGAGAGAGGACTCGTCCCCTAGACTGGCTCTGAAGCCCCTATTACGCTACGCAACCCCACAACAAAACAACTTTAGAAGCTGCAGTGAACAGCTGAGTCGGCAAGCGCTGTGCTATCTCCATCGTTCCAACAACTAAGGCGACACAGGCCCTGGGCCTCCTGCAGGTAGGCAGGGAGTCACCTGCGGCGTAGGGCCAGGGAGCGGCGAGCCGAGACCCTCGGCCCGGCGGAGCGCCCACCAAACCTCTCTTTACGTGTCCACACACGTGCACATGACGGGAAACAGCCTGCTTCTCTCGGAGCAAGGCGTCAGCCACAGAGAAATAAACAAAGACCAGCACACTTCCCAGGGTAGAAGACCTGCGCAGGCAAGAGCCAGGAACTCAGGTTAGGCTCTTCTCCGGTTCTAACAGCCTTCGCCCGGAAGCAGCTCACCGGCAGGGGCGGGCCCGCAGCCGCCCCGCTTCCGCCCGCAGCCGCCCCGCTTCCGCCCGCAGCCGCCCCGCTTCCGCCCGCAGCCGCCCCGCTTCCGCCCCCGGCGGCCCCGCTTCCGCGTCCAGCCGCCTCTGCTTCCGGCCGCCCCGCTTCCGCTTCCGGCCGCCCCGCTTCCGCTTCCGGCCGCCCCGCTTCCTCCTCCTCCAGCCGCCCGCGCTGCCTCCCGCTGCGCCGCGCGTTGATGCTCCTTGGTATTAAGTAATTAACAGGACAGGCCTATAGTGTTAACTACTTACTACTTATCTTTAAATAAACTAACTTTTTAAAAAAGCTTAAATACGATTACTTTTAAATTTGTGAAAAATGCAGTTATTTAAAAATAGTCATTAAAAAAGTGTAAGTGGAAAATGGGTAATATTAGGTGATAACCTTAAAATTAAATACACTGAAAACAAAACAACATAATTAAATTTAAACCAGTTATCAGCACCTAATCTCCACCAGACACCCACCTGCGTGTGCAACAAAGGGAGACAAACACCATTAGAGTGGGGACAGGCACGCCAGCCCCCCGCTGGGCCTGTCTCCCCGGTGCACTCAAGACTCAGAGGCAAAGATGGAAAGGGAATGGTCTTCTCTCCAGATAGATGGATGCCATTTAACGTGTGCCCATAGGCCACCAGAAGCCATCGTGGGCACCAAGGGAGGTTGGGGAGGAGGGATCCTTGGGCTGAAACCAGGACATCTGGAGTATAGTCTGTGTCTGTCACCAGCTTGCTCTGACTTCGGATTCCTGGGAGGAGTGGCCTCAGAGTTCCCCCCAACTCACAGTGACCTTCTGCAGCCCCCCACGGGCTGTGGCTCAGAACACTGTGACCCACAGTGTTTCAGTGCCAGGCCTGTCTTCCTAAGCTGTCTCTGTCTGCATCGAGGACATCACCTTTTCTCTCTGAGCCTTTCAGGTTCAGGCTCAATGACTCAGTTCCAGGGCATCAATATTACCCTCCCGAGTCACTGCTGCCAACGGAGGCCAAGTGTGGCTTGGGAAAGAGCAGGTCAGAAACATTCGTGCTCCCATCCCGGGCTCATTCTGGGAGGCTATCGAGCCCCACGCCTTCCTGGGAAGTTATTTGTGTTGGCAAAGGCCATTCAGGTGTGTGAAGAGGGGTGGGGTGTGGGCAGTGGTCCTGAGCACACAAGAGCCTGTTCAGTTCTGCAAACCTGGGCTTTGTGGTCAATCAGAGGCTCGTTTCAGTTAGTATATCGCGCAACCAGCAGGATTACCTGCAACGATAAAATTCATGTCTCCCCGACTTCAAAATGAAAGGTCTCCAGGAGGATATTGACAGCATCATTGTTGCTGGAAAGAGAGAATGCTGGCAGCAGTGATCCCACTGTGCGGGGAAGAAAGGGTCCGGGAAGCGGGTCTATTTTCGTATGCGCTGACTGCAGATCGTGGCACCTCCTAGTCCCCTCATTCTTGGGCCGTGACAGCTCCCCGCAGGACGCCAGGCTGTGCTGCTCGCAAACAAACAAGCCTGGTCTCCCCCAGCACAGGCCTCGACTGAGGGCACAGAGAATGGTGGGCTGCGTGCTCCCTCCGTCCTTGCCACCTGCACCCTGCCACCCACGGCGTCTCCGGTCACAGCAGCAGGTGGCTCCCCACCACTCTTCTCTGCTCCTCCAATTTTCTCTGGGCCCCAGCGGGGACCTGGTGAACTAAGGGACAGCACTGACTCCTGACCAGGTACAGAGCAGCTTGGCCACAAGCCAGCCAGCAGCTTTGTCCCCTGGCATTAGGGCAGCAGCCTTAAAGGCTTATGTTTCCTACATTCTGCTGAGGGCTCCAGGGAGAACACCTCACATGGGCACTAATAACCCATGGAGGGCATGTGTCCGTGGCGCTCGGGGGCCACTCTAAGAAGTGACACGTGTGTGTCCTTCTCACAGCAGCTGCTGCAGGTTGAAATGTGGCCCCAAACACATGTGGGAGTCCTACACCGTTCACCTGTGGGTTGGATCCAGTTTGGGAATAGGCCGTTCTTTGTGGTGTTTAGGCTGAGTCAGCGCAGGGTGAACTCTAAACCCAAGCACTCCTGAGCGGTAAGAAGAGCAGACGAGACTCCTGAGAGGCACAGACTGCGGGAAGATGATGTCATGTGGTGGTCACCGAGGACCTAGGACTGCCAGGGCTGCAGAAGCAGCCACAAGGATCTCCCCAGGGCTGGCAGAGGGAGTGCCTTCCCAAGCAGCTGGTACCCTGATCTCAGACCCGCAGCCTCCTGTGCTGTGAAGGAATCAGCTTCTGTCTGAAGCCCTGGCTGTGAAAGCAGCCCCAGGGAGCAAGGGCGGGGGCCAGGAGCGGGTAGAACCATCACACCCACGCTGCGCAGTGGAGACAGGTCACAGAGAGTTTGGAGGTTTCCCCCGAGGTGGATCAGACAGGAAGTGGAGAGCTCGGCCAGCTGGCCCCAGAGTCTGGGGTCTGAACTGGCCCACAAGCATCCGGCCGTGGCAGGAAGCACTGCAGGAGCCGGAAGACCAAGCCCTGGGCTGGCCAGTCGGTTCTGCTCCCCTGAGCTGCCTCCTGGCCAGCCCTCCAGTCCTGGCCACAGAAATGATGACACACTCCCCAAGTCCTCACCCATTGCGCTGGGAGCGTCCTCGGGGTGAGTACAGAGATGACGGCAGGTCTTCTGTTTGTCGTCCGTGTGCCGATGAAGCCAGGAAAGGCAGAGACGCCCGCACCTCCCAGAGGTCGCAGCGGGACCGGGAATCCCGACTGCTGGCTCCACCTCAGGCCGAGTGGCCACACCCGGCCCACTCTCTCCGTGAACCCTAGTTCCTGCCCTGACCCAGTGGCAGCTCCTTGCTGGGGTGAGGCCAATCTAGGACAGGGGGCCCTCAACTCAGCTACCTGGCAGCTGCTCCTGGCCCCCAAACACTGAAACCGCCAGGTGTGCCCTCTGTCCCAGTGACAAGGCAACGTGACGCTTTCGTCTTCCGTAGGTCAGGGCCTGCAGTGGGGCGGTCATGGTGCCACTCACCCCCCATCTGATGGTGATCACTCGCGCTGTGGAAACCCTTCCCTTCCCCCCGGTATCTGGCCTCCACCCCGCAGTGCTGGCCACACCCAAGCCAGAGTTAGGACAGGTGTAAAAGTCACTAACGACAAAAGACATACCTGTCTCCTGGCCGGGGGAGGCAGGACGCACCCTCTCCTGAGGACACCACTGCTCCGCCAGCCTGTCCTCCCTCATCTCCATGATTCCCCTGCTTAGAGCCATCAGCCCAGAATCGTGAACCCCAGTAACCCGGGCACCACAGAACCAACCTGCCTGGTCCTCCGCCATCCGCCCAGTCGTGGCAGGCTCCTGTCCACTATGGCAGCTGCTGTGGACTCTGAGTGCCTCCCAGTCTTGGGGTCACCTGCCAGCACGGTGACACACATCATGCGTTAGGAGCAGAGGAGTTTCCGTTGGTTAATTTAGGAAGAGGATCACCAGGGCTTTCTTAGGTGGGATGAGCCCTGAAGCCCATCCACCGCAACAGACCCTTTGAGTGTTTGAAGACCTGGGGGCGTGGCTTCTGGCACCATAGCAACACGCGAGCTACCCAGAGACGCCTGACAGACAGCGATGGGCTCCACGTGGGGAAGCAGGCATCCCAGGCGCAGCCCCCGCCCGACCAGGAGGTGAGGAGCGCCAGGGTGAGGCCTGGATTTCCAGGGTCTGTGAACATCTTTCCAGGTCCCCCTGATGCACAGCCACTGTGGAGAGGCACAGGCTTGGGAGCATGGTTCGCGGGAAGGAATGTCACAGCGTCAGTCTGCCACATGTAAAGCGTCAGGAGCTCTCAGCTGATGGCCCGTCTTTGCTGACATGACAACAGTTTGTCTGGCCTCGGAAGTCCGTCCCTCGGAGCTCTGTTCTGTCCCTATGGCTGACTTCCAAGGCTGTGTGACTTCGAGGAGAGTTTCAGCCATTCCAAGCCTCTGTCCTCCGTTGTAAACCGGGGGCAGTCAGGGCACCCACCCCGGGGAGCGCGGAAGGAGGGCGCTGGGAGCGGGTGCTCAGCCTGTTGGTCTTGCCGGGAGCTCCGGGCGCGCCCCGCCCCTCTCAGGCCTCTTAGGGATCGAGGACCCGGCGACGACGACGTCCGAATGAGCCGCATCACACTGCCCCTCCGGTTCTGGCTCCCGCTGGCGCACGTGGCACCTTCCGGGGCTCCGGAAACAGGCAGGAGCCCGGCGTCCAGGACGGCTCAGAGGAGGTCGCCGTGGGAGACGGGACGAAGGCCAGCGCTGCAACCCTCCGTCCCTGACACAGCAGAGCCACAGCATCACCACCTCCATTGTGATGGTGTCAGGATGGAACTGGTATTAACACGCTCAAGCTTTCTGATTATTTTTTAAAGATGCAGTTATGTGCTTTGAGTTCAAACCACGATTTTTAAAACTTCGACGACAGCATCCACTGTGAAGCCCAGTCCAGCCCTCTGTGTGTGCCCTTCTGCCACAGTGAGAGGGGCCTCTTGTTGCTGCCGTCCCCTCGACCAGCTGTGATCAGACCTTTACATTATACACGGGTTTCACCAGCACATTTTCGTGTCTCCAGGTCCTTCTTCTCAGTCTGAAATCTCCGCTGAAAGCTGCTCGGGTCACAGCAGCACACAAGACTCCACTGACGGACAGGGACAGCTACACAAGAGGTGCGCTGGCTTGGGGCCGAACCCCGTCTCCTGCGTGGAAGGTGACATTTCCACCACTGCGCTGTCACGAGGTTGAGATGGCCTTTCCTGGTGGCTGTGGCCATCAAGTCGATTGTGATTCACAGAGACTCTGTGAATGCAGAGCAGAAGCTTCATGGGGTCTTCAAGGCTGTGATCGTTCAGAAGCAGACCACCAGACTGTCTTCCAAGGGGTCTTGGTGTGTTTGAGTCACCCATCTCTTAGCTAGCAGCCAAGCTCTTAACTAGTTGTGCTGCCCAGGAGCTGAGAGGCCACCCTGGCCCTGGGGACCTCAACTGTGTGGGGGTTTGCCCCCTGGGGATGGTGCTCAGCACACTATCACTGGGAGGGGGCCTGGAGAGCAGGGCTCAGGGGCATGAAGGCAGCTTTCCTCTGGAATTCCCTGCAGCCACCTCCCACAGCACCAGCCTGGCCAGCTGATTTGGAGCTGGGCTCTGAGCTTTAGGCCTTCAGGTTTCAAGTCACCGTGACTTTCAGAGACTTACGTTCTTCATTCATGAAGCAAGGACGAGGGCTCTGGAGAGTCACGTGAGGTAACACCCACGTGAAAACCCTGACTCACTGCGGAAAGTGCAGCAGCGACAGCATGGACAAGCGGGTGGATTTCCTAAACTTCTCATTCTACGACACACAAGCCAGTTCCTGCCTCAGTGGGGAAGCCTGGATCTCTGGAAGTGGATGAGCTGGACCAAGTGGAGAATTAGCCATCCAGACTCGCACAGTGGCTGCACAGTGGCCACGCCCCGCTGCCCCACGGATGGGCCAGATGGCTGGGGAAGCAGGGGCAGGGAGGCAGCCCAGCTGTAGACAGTAGAGATGAGAGCAGGAAGGGTTCACGAGAGCACCCCCTGCTGCCACTGCATCCCCTCCAGAGGGGTCTCTGCCCTGCTCCGACAGATGTGCTATCTGGGAAGTTTTCCAGGTGCCATGTTGGGAAAGGAGGCCATTAGCCCCATGCCAGGACCAGCGCTGGCAAACTGGGCAGGAGAGCTTGTCCTGGTGCTCAGGCTTTCTCACCTTCCACCAAGGGCCCTCTGTCCTTCCTGAGGCAAAGATCTGCTCCCTAGATGGTCTGTCTGTGGCCCTCTCACAGCTTGTCTGTCTTAGGGTCTGTTTTCCTAGGACTCATTCCACCTGCTTAGGTGGTGAATCATTTGAAATAATCCCTGTCAGTAACGGGCTAGCCTTCTAGTGTTTCTAATACCTTCGTGGATAAAACTCAACATAAACCCAGTCCCTGGAGCGTGAGAAGCAGTCAAACCCCTCTTCCCATTTCTGTACCATCTCTGACCCCAGCTGCCCACAGAGCACTTTCTGTCTCCGACCCCAGTCACCCAGGGTGAGGGCAGAGCTGTCCTGTTCTTCAGACTGCCGAGTGGGCAGATGTCACCTGCAGACTTGGGGAGTTCGCACAACACCGTCATTCCTACCTACTGGCTTCTTCTGCTTTGGGTTCGGTAATTCTCTGGGATGACTCATGGAACTCATGGAGAGTATTATCATTACAGATTTATTACAGCAGAAAGAAACAAATCAAGATTGTCATGAGGGATCTTCTAAAAATTAAACTCTTAGGCTCATCAAATGAATAAAAAGAAAACCCACAGACGAGGAAAAAATTGAGGGCTCGTACAAACCCAGCAAAGATCTGAACTCTAAAATGTACAGGAAAATCCAACATCTCTCCAACAAAGGCTACCCACTTGGCAGTCCAATGAAAAACAGACAAAGGAAATAAACTCTTCATCAAAGAAGACATGCAAGTGGCCAACAGACACATGAGAAAATGATGGTGATTACTAGCTATTAGAGAAATGTGGATCAAAGCCACGGTGAGACATGGGCTCATCCCAGAATTACTGGCACAAATTAAACAAAGAGAAAATAACGAATGTTGGAGAGGCTGCGGGGAGACTGGAACTCTCAGGCACCACTAGTGGCATCGCAAGTGGCACCACCATGTTGGAAAATAATACAGCATTTCTGTAGAAAGCTAGAAATGGAAAGACCATAGCATCCACCAATCCTACTCCTAAGACTGTATTCTAGAAAAATAAGGGTCATCACACATCTAGACATAACGCACACCCACGGTCACTGCAGCACTGCTCACAACAGGAGAAAGTCGGACACAACCTAGGTGCTCATCAAAAGATGATGGATAAACACACTGGTGCGTACACACAACGGAGAATCCCATAACCATGATGAGTCTGTGGACATTTCACAATGCAGATGAATCTGGAGGAGACCATGCTGGGCGAAATAAGACCATCACAAAAAGACAAGTGCTGTAAGAGACCACTGCTGTAAACCTCCACAAAACACTGTGCGCGCACAAAAGAACAGTCTTTGACAGTTACCAGGCAGGGGCGAGGTGGGCCTGGGAAAACACTATGTAGACAACAGAGAGGGGATCACTTGGGGGAGGGTAAGACAGTGCCCAGCCCTGGGGAAGCCACACAACTTGTGCAAGGCAACGTCGTCAAAGCCCCACGGACACAGGCAAGCTCCCCGAGGAAGCAAACCGCTTGACTGAGGGCTGTGGTGACCCTGGTCTCAGGAAACATCTAGCTCCACTGGCATGAAGTAGCAGGTAAGCAAAATGTTTTACATTCTACTGTGGTGAATAGTGTCCGGGTCTTAAAGTCTGTGAGCCTCCATCTAGGATACTGCACAGGTCTCACCCCTTCAGGAGCAAAGGAGAATGAAGAAAACTAAGGATGCAAGAGAAAGATTAATCCAGAGGAGGAATGGAATGGAGCACACCTACCACAACCTCCTCCAGACGGAGTCCAGTATAACTAGATGGTGGCCAGCTACCACCTTTGACTGCTCTGACAAGGGTCACAATAGAGAGTCCCATACAGAGCTGGAGAAAAATGTAGAACAACATTCTAACACCCCAGAAGAGGCCAGCCTTGCTGACCTGACAGAGACGTGAGAAACCCTGAGAGCATGGCCCTCGGACACCCTTTCAGCTCAGTATGAGGCCACTCCCGAGATTCACCCTTCAGCCACATGTTGGACAGCCCCATAGAACACAAGGAGACTAAAGGGGCCCACAGCCCTGGGGCAAGGACTAGAGGCGGGAGAGGCCAGGAAAGCTTGTAGTAGGAACCCAAGGTTGCACTTGGCTTTTGGCAAGGTCCAGTACGGAGAATGCTGCCATGTAGTGGGGTTGTTAACCAGCTTCCTAAGACAACACAGGTGCTTACTGTTTAATGAGAAACTAGCTTGTTCTGTAAACCTTTATCTAAAGTACAATTTAAAAAAGAAAGAACTAAAGATGGAAAAAAATTGTCTAGATTCTTAAAAAGTCATTATGAGGAAGAAGTGCAGAGAGAGGTCTGGCAGGGGTTGCAGAGCGGGGCTTCCATATCCAGAGGCGGTGTGTCCCTCTCGTTCACCGACCAGGCAGCTCTCTGAGCCTCGTGGTTCTGGGTTCTATCAGCCGTTCCTCCATGGCAGGGTAACACTGCCTTCTGCGGCTGGTCAGTCTCTTGGTCTGGCCAGCCCTCACTTACCAGCGCAGATCCTCAGATGTACCTACCCTGCAAGTCCCAGACCAAGGCACCCCCGTTATGCAAGGTCGTTCCTCAGGAGTCCAGCCTCACCCCGCGTTTTCCCTCTGGGAAACTTGCACGTCATGACCACTGCCGTTAGCTGAGCTGTGGAACCACTGCAGGTCAGTGAGGAGACCAGGAGGGGTGCCCTGTCTGCCGTCTGGGAGAATAGCCACTCTACTTCTAATGCCAGGTCTGAGGTTCAGGTCTCCCCATAGGTGGCCTGGAAGCAAGTCCAAGTGACCCACTTCCAGAGCACAGAGCCCAGTGCCACCCAGACATGCACATAGTCTCCACACGTCAGGGTGGACTTGCAGGGTGGACTTGTGCAAGGTGACCCGGCACGGAGAGAGTGCAAGGGAGCTGGACTCCGGGCCGGGTAGCTGAGCAGCTCCCAGGGAGCCGTCAGCCTCTCGGGCTTGGTTCCCAGCACCCGGCGTGAATGGGAGTGAGAGTGCGGCACAAAGATCTGGCTGGCATTGGCAGGTAGCACTCTGGATGCCTCTCCAGGTGCTTTCCACAAAGCTGTCACCCGTCCAATCCAGCTGCATCTGGAGGCAGGAGTGACTAGGCCTCCCTTCAGGGGGACACTGGAGGACGGCACCCAGCCAGTGGCATGGCCCAGTGGCCCCACACGCCTCTGCTGTCCGGCAGAGCTGAATCTCAGTGATGTGGGGCCTGGGGCAAGGCCCGCCATGTTTCCAAGCCTCAGTTTCCCTGTCTGTGGAATGAGGCCATAGCAGGCCATACCTGAGAGGGCTATTTTAAGGGAGAGCTCAGAAACAGTGCCTGCAAACCATAGACACGAGGTGAGCCTTCGAGGGATATTAGCTGAAATTAGGATTTTTCTACAGCCTTTCCTGTCTCGGGGATTGTCTATACCCCAGAGCCAGGCCGCTGGCATCTGCAGCGGCCTAAGGCCAGCGTGTGAGAGGCCACGCCTGGCCCTCAAGTCGTGGAGATCTAAACAGGTCCCCTGTAGCCCCAGGCTAGAGGGAACACCATGTTTAAACAGAACAAAGACTTGCTTTGTAATTAAAATTCCTTTGATAAAGACGCAAAAGATTTCTGGGAGAAGGACTAGGAGACAGAATTAATAGCAAAGGGTGTTATTTCATGTTTTAATAGAAGCATGCTTACTTTTTAAAAGGAGACTTTTCCTTGAATCTCTCCCCTCCCAGCCCCAAAGGGGCAGCTGCTCAGGAACGAAGTTTCGGCAACTAGAAACTCTTTTCTGGGGGTCCTCCCTGTTCCACCATCTCACAATCGTCTTTATGCTGCGAGGACCGAAGGTGAACAAATTCCTGCTGAGACATGTCCCAGGCTCCCACACCCACAGGTCTCCCGTTGGCCGCAGAAAACCCCCCAGTAGCTGTGTTCCTACCTAATTAGGGGCCTGGGCTGATAAGGTATTTCCTGCCAAGAACAGCAATTCCAGAGAAAGAGAGAGAGAGAAAAAAAATTTTTTTCCTTCAAATGTGTGGAAAAAGGGCCTTTAATCAGAGAAGCAGATCTTTCTTTTTATTACTGAGGATAATGTGATATAAAATTCTCAAAACTGCACATAATGAAGGTAAAATGGATCATGGGAAAATTTTCTTCTGTTACTGTAAAATTCTGGTGAGAATAGGAGGGTTTGCAGGTGCTTTAGCTAGGCTGAATTAATATCTACATTTTCTTAAAAGAAGACATTCTCCTTTTATTAAAGGAAATAGCCCTGCATGACAGTGGTGGGTTGACAACATCTCTCCCCCAAATATGTCTGTGTCCCGACCCCCAGAGCCGTGTTCCTTGTGTGTCTGTGTTGTGACCCCCAGAGCCGTGGTTCCTTGTGTGTCTGTGTTGTGACCCCCAGAGCTGTGTTATCTTGTGTGTCTGCATCCAGAGCCCTGGAGCCCGTGTTACCTTGTATGTCTGTGTGCTGTCCCCTGGAGCCCGTGTCACCTTGTATGTCTATCTCCTGACCCCTGGAGCCTGTGAGAATCACCCCGGGTTGTGAACGAGGCTCCCCAGATGTGACCATGAGGGAGATTGTCCTGGATCATCTGGGTGAGCCTGACCCATGAGAGGTGTCCTGACAAATAGAAGGTGGAGGGGTCAAAGGAGAATGCAAAGGCTGAAAGGACCAGAGACAGAAGACAGGCCAAGGAGACCAGACAGCCCCCAGAAGCTCAGAAGGTGTAGGCTTCTCCCCTCGAGCCCCCAGAAGGCTGACACCCTGACTTTAGCCCAGTCCAGCCGACTTGGGGCTTCGGACCCCCGGAACTGTGGAAGAGCATGTGTGAGTTGTTCCAAGACACTAAGTTGCGGTCACCTGTCACCTCCCCAGTAGGTGTATGAAATTGAGAATGCTCTTGGAACTCCGCATTTCCAAATATTTGCAGTTATTGCTGTTACATTATAATAGTCTCCTGTCAATAGCTCTTAGAGACAATCAAGAAAGGTTGACACCTCACAGCAAAGAATACGGACAAGCAAGTCACAGCAGTGGCAACATCAAATAAACACCATAAGCCTGTTGACTCCACTGATGATGAGACACATGAGAAGTAAGCACAAAACCCGCCTCTCCGATCTGCTTGGCAGGTGCCTTGCGTGACCGTGCTCCCTGAGGGCAGCCTGTGGTGACGCAGGCTTTTCTGACACGGCTGGTGGAGGTGACAGGGTGAACAACCGTTCTGGAAATCCTTTTCATAAAGCGCTGCCGCCGGTCCGAGCTGACCGCCCAGCAGCTGTGCGGCCATCCACGGCAGGTAGTCCTGGCTTTTCGGAGAATCCCCCCGAAAGTCGCTTGGTTTTTACAGAAGACCTGCATGTGCACCTCTTTTCACTGGCCAAAAGAAGTCCAAAGATGGTTTCCACTCTTGCAGACACAGCCTTCCGCAGGAGCATCTCACCGGGTCTCCTCCCGCGCAGGCGACACGTGCAGCGGAGACTCAGTGTCACCCCGTCCGTCCCGCTTTACGCCCGTCGGCCAGGCTCCTCCTCGCCAACACCTCCAGCCCCGCCGAGTGACCCAGCCACATCCAACCAGTGCCAGGTGACACACAAGGGCACCAGGCATCACCAGGTCCCATCCTCCACTTGTCACCCCTGTTGGTCTCTCTAACTGCAGGGTTCACCCCTCGGCACGCGTGGTTAATGCAAACTAAACCCTGTGTTCTTGGCCCTTCAGCCCAGCTCTACATGCCATTGCCAGCTAGGCTCCGGAGGCTGCTGCCCTCACCCCCACGGCCTCTGAGCCCCCTCGTCCCCTCCTGATGCCTGATGCCTGATGCTGATGAGTGAGACTGCCAGGTGCGTGCGTGTTTCTACCTCTCCAGGCTGTGGAGTTATCAAAACATCCCTGCTTTTACTGCATGCTACGTTATGTTAGATGTTATGTGTTAAGATTTTGTGATTTGGTAGGTTATATTTTGGGTCAGCCAGAACTCCAAATTTTTTTCCCACATAAATTAATAGTAATAATTTCTTTGATTTATACCATTTCGGCTTATGAAAAGTTTCTTCCTGCTCTCCACTCTAGGATAGTGTGGGAAGCCTGGATCTGCGTATCTGCCCTGGTGGCGTGGGGTTAAGAGCTCAGCTGCTAACAGAAGGACTGTTGGTGTGAGCCCACTGGCGGCCCAGCAGGGGAAACGTCTGCTCCAGTAAAGACGACAGCCTGGGAACCCCACAGCGAGCTCTACTCTGTCCCATAGGGTCATTGTGACTCGGAATCGACTCACAGGCACACAACAGCGTGTATCTATCTGTCCGTGCGTCTGATAAACTAAGTAGAATGGGTCAAGTTAAAGTAAAACTATCAGATGAAGAATAGTACAAGAGCTTTCAAACACGGCAGGAGTTGCACAGTGATTAAACTCTGGGAGATCCCACCACACGTGGGACAACTCACTACCATTGTGACAGTGTGGGAACAAGTCAGTGTGTTAGGCTGTGCTTAATCATCTGTCAGACCACATAGAAACAGAGTAACAAACCAAAGCAGTTTTCACTTAAAATCACCTCTTCTTTGCAGCCACATCTTTACAGATTTCGTTTTCTCTTTGGCACGTGGTAGAAAAGTCTTCTCTTACCTTCGATGCCACCCAACCACGTGTCTCCTTCAGACAAATGTCTCATGGGGAGACGCACCTGGCCCAAGAGAATGTGCTTATTCAGCCTGGATCCAAAAAGCAGTCCCCTCAGACCAGCACTGTGTTGTGACCTCAGCCCAGTGAGAAGCTGCTACCAGCTTTCAGCTGACCGCATGGATTTCATTCAAACAAAATTCTATCTGAGGTTTACCAGGAAAATTAAAATAATTTACCCCAAACACGCAGATTGGCATCACTCACAGATAGGGAGGAATGTAACTTGTGGAAATATTTGATTTTTGCACATTACCGTTTTAATTAGACATGTTAATTGAACACATGTGTTAATCTGAAGCTGCTAAAAGGAGAAAAAGAGACTTAGGGAGAGGCCGTGAGCCCCCGCACGGCAGGGTGCGCACGCTTGAGTGCCGATGAGGATATCCTGGTAGCCGACCCTCCAAGCTTGGTCGTCCTCGATCTCAGTCCTCGCCGCCTGCCCCTTGTCCTGCTAAGTGTGGGTAGAGAAGTCACTTCTCCAGACTGGGCCTCGGTTTCCTCATCCACGAAACAGGAGAACCGTGACTCTCTGTCATGCCGTCACTGAGGTCAGATGAGGAGGCCCTGCTGTTTCACCGTGTCGGTGATGTCCCCAGGATTCCTTGCCACAAAGTCCCCGCCCTCTCTGGCTCCTGGTGCTTGGCACTCAAGGTCCACGTGAGCAGAGGAAGGATGTGCACCCTCAGGCTCCAGACGGAAGGGCAGCTGACACGGAGCAGGGCTGAGAACTCCAGCAAGGAAGACCCTTCCCGCGCTGGCCGCCCCGCTCCGGGGCTGGGTGATGGTGTGAGGCGAGCATCAGTGACCCGGGGAGGGTTTGGGTTAGAAACCGGGTGTGCTCTGGGTAATCAAGCAGCACAACTAAAACCCTCCTGTTGGAGTTGGCTGACAGGGGTGGGGAGAGGCACAGGTCCCCACTGCAGGGACAGTGAAGCTGTCAGAAGGTCGTCTGTTCCTTCACAGGGTCATCCATATTTCACACTTCTTTTTGCCGTTCTACCTTGTGTGCGTGTCGGTCACCCCAACTGGCCCGTGATTTCTTGTTCACCTGTGTTTCCCTCCGGGCACTCAGGGCAACCCTGGTACGTGGTCAGTACTCACGTGGGGTGTTCCCCAGACTTGGGGCCCCAGGTGCATACCTATCATGGAAAGCCCTCACTGCCCACTGAATTTAAACTCTTCTCTCTATTGACAGAATTAAGTCCTGTGGTTATTCTAATGTATTAATTTTATTGGCAAATGATGAATTTACTAATAACGTGACGCAATTACCACTAGCAACAAGAGCATCAGAGAGTGGTCCCTGGGGCCCACTGGGTGTGTGCTCCTCCACCCATTCGCCCATTCAACAGATATTTGCTGAGAGTCATTCGTTGTCAGGCACTGTGCTGGGTGCAGCAAAGGTAGTAATGAGTAAGGCTGTCATGGCCTTGTTCTCAGGAAGCTTACGTTCTTCACGAAGAGACGGCAGCCAAGAAGAAGACTGTAAAACTCAGGCTACCGATTCAGGTGGGTGAGAAACATTATTATCTGTTCCGTGAAGGTGGCAGGCAGAATAGTGGCCCCTGAGATGTGCGCATTCTAACCTTAGAACCTGTGAGTGTGTCAGGTCACACAGCAGGGGGATCCAGGGTGTGAATCAGCCGACTGTGAGACCAGTCTGGATTTTACAGGCGGGTCCATTACTGGCACAAGTGTCCTCAAGAGCAGCAGAGCGAGCTACGACCACGAAAGGTCAGAGTGATGCGGTGCGGGAAGAACAAGAGCACCTTTGCTGGCTTTGAAGACGGAGAAATGGCGCTCCAGGCCCAGGAACCTGGTGTCCTGTAGAAGCTGGAAAAGGCAAGAGGAAGAAGGGCCTCCTGGAGCCGGCAGGACCAGACGGGTGGACAGCGGCCTTTCCCTGGGGCCGTGGTGTCCTGTCTTCCTTGGCCTCATGGAGCCAGACAGCAGCCCTATCACTTGAGGACACCAAATGAGACCCTAGGGCATCTTTCCAGTTCCTTGATTATAAAACCCTCATGGCCCCTTTTCCTTCAGCCTTGAACTGGATAGCAGCATGTGACTGCCCTTCTGCCAGGCCCTGAGAGCTGCTTTGGGAAACTCCCCTCCTGCTCTCTTTCCGAAATTAAAACTAGCTTCCCATCTCCCAGCCTATCCCCCACTCTTTTTATGCCTCAGTTTCCCATCTGGGTTTCTAAACCCTAAATTCTTTTATTTTTTTATTTTCATTGTGTTTAAGTAAAGGTTTACAACCCAAGTGAATCTGCCATATAAAACCCTGAGCACCTGCCTCTCTGCAGCGCCGTCTGCTCTCCTCACCCTGTGACGCACACTGTTCCTTTCTGCTCTGTATTTCCAGTATCCGCTCAACCAATGCTTCTCCCCTCTTCTCCACCCTCTCCTCTGCCCTCTAAAAAGGATAGGTTTGACGGCCTCATATGTATATTAAATCATAAAGTACACACACCACCTGCGTGACTCTGTGTCCCGTAGTCCAGTCTAATCTTTAATATGTAGTGGGGGGGGGGGGGAACCGCCAACATGCCCCACCTGGGATTTCACAGACATTACTGCTGAAGCTGACATTATCCTGGGTGTTTGGATGCAGTGAACGCTGATGTGGAGATTATAGGGAGTGCAGAGCGAAGGACCCAGCTTATCCCTGATAAGATGCTCTTTGTCCTCGTCTCCAGAAAAACAGCCCTTGAAGTACCTGGATGCCTGGGTCTGGGACTTCCAGGCCATGCCTGATGATTTGTGATGAGTGGACGCTGGCTGGACCAGAGAAGATGCCTCAGAAGCATGAGTTAGCTTATCACACGGCACCAGCCAGTGAAAGCCCCAAAGGCAATGGCACAGAGCACTTCCTGGTTGGTGACAACGTCTGCTCTTGGGAGGGTAGCACATCCCTTGAGACGTGGAAGCTTCGTGCGAGGGTCCTTCCTGGGCCTCGTAGCATACATCTCTCCATTGGTACCCTTTTTAAAATTTTTAATAAATTGGCAGACATTTGTATTCATTCCATCAAATTATTGAACCCAAGGGGGCAGTGGGAGCCTGCAGGTCAGAGAGTTAGGGTGTCATGCAGACTCCTAAGCTTGTAGCTGGCATCTTGAAAGGGTGGTGAGAGACAAGGCTGGAATTTCTGGCCAGCAAGTCAGAAGGCAGGGTGTCATGTGGCCTCCCCCAACCTTCAGGTTGGCTTCTGCCTGGGTCACAGAGAGTGCCTGGGGGGCAATTGGCAACCAGGACAGAGAAGTCAGAATGTGAGGATGGGACCAGTCTCCACATTTAGGGGACATTTATGGTTCAGGCAAAAATCTGGATGATGGTACAAGAATGCCTAAGACTTTGGGGATTGTTTTTATGGCCACACACGTGTGGCAGTGATCTATGCAGAGATGGTGGGGTGGAGGAAGATGGTCTCACAGCCTTCCACAACCGTCTTTGCTTTCTGCCATGAGCCAGCAGGCTGGAGGGCGCAGGAGCCACCCTGATGCCTCTGTTAGTCCCTCCATGTAATTGGCCGGGGAACACCTGACCTCCAGATGCCTGTTTAGCAGGGTTGTAGCGTGCGTGGAAAGCTGCCTGGACCCTTGCAGCAAAGGCCAGAAAGGCCCTCGGTAATTTGTGCTGCGGTGGAGGCTTTTCCTTCCGAAGCAGCAGGCATTTCAGGGGCAAGATGGGGCTTCATTTTTCCTGACTCCCTGGCCCTGTCAGAGGCGAGCAGCCTCAGCTGCGAAATGAATTTGGTCCCTCCTGTTCGTGCATTAGACAAATGCGAGCCTTTACCTGAGCCCAGCACCCCACAGGGAACACAACTGTCACAAACATCCAACAAAACCCAACCGACAAAACCCAACCCGCGGAGTAGGGAGATGCCGAGGGGGACATCCCCGCGGGGGCCGAGGGGTGAGAAGGCCTGAGCCCTGGGCAGCCAGGAGAGGCACAGGGCTTCTGCCAAAGGCCAGTCACGGGGACAAAGACACTCCAGCTCACAGGGAGGTCTGAGACTGCAAGCCAGCCCCTCCCCACACCCCTCAGACTGGGTGGCCCAGGGCGATGTCCTTGTGCAGCTCTGAAACCACCCAGCTGCAGACGGTTCACAGCTCCCTCCTTTGACTGAGCTGGAGCTTGTTTGTTCTAAGGAGGCCTATAAAGAGTTGGCCTGATGGGAAAGCAGGCCACTGTGTGGGTCCTTTCCGAAGGAGACTGCCTCGCTGGCTGCACTCATCCAATGGCATTTAAGGCTCATTAAATTTTGAATTCCATGTCACCTGCCTTGGGCTCAAAATAGTTCTCTGCCAGCCTTTTGTCTCCCAACTCCATTTTCATGGAAATTGTTTCCATTCACCCCTCTGTTCCCTGCTTCCTGCAGCAACACCCAGGCTTTAGTAACCAGCAGGGCAGAATGCTTCCCTCTGGGAACCTGTCATGCGGGGAGTCGCTGGGCCCTGAGTGATGTGAAAATATGGGGAGCACCATCGGAACACTGCCCCTCCTCCTGCTCCCGGCTCCAGCTGTGGACAAGGAGGCCGCGATGCCTGTCCTTGCCATGCCTGGCCTCAGTGTCACCACTGGCTGGCAGCTTCATCAGCGCCCCCCTGCCACGGGCAGCCTCCTGGTCTGCCCAGGCCAGGCCAGGTGTCCCACCGCAGGGAAGTTCCAGACCCTGGCACAGGAGATGCATACGCCCACCTACAGTGGCAGCTGTGGGTCATGACACACACCTCTTGTACAGTACATGTGTGACAGGGTGGTTCAGAGGTCCCAGTCTCTCCTTCGGAGCAGGAGACCCGGGTTCAGTTCCCAGCAACGCACCCTGTGCCCAGCACCACCCGTCGGTCAGTGGGGGCCCCTGAGTCACCGAGCAGGGCTTTAGCAGAGCTTCTGAAGGAGGCGGTCGACACCAACTCCGGCTCCTGGGCCACCGAGATCAACCCTTTCCGGCCTTCTCCTTAGGATCACTGGAGGAGTGGAGGGGCCACGCGACCACCACCCACCTCCTGATGCCCGTCTCCCGTCCAGTGACCCCGTCTGGCTGACCTCCTGCCAGCAGACCCCTGCATGCCCCAGGTGCCCACATGTTGGCCACCGCAAGCCCGCCTGGAGAGGAGAAGGCAGAGAGGCTCGGAGGACCTGACTCCCCGCCCCTTACTGCTGGCTTGTGATAAACCTCTGGGGCCTTTTCGGGACCCCGGTCTCGGTGCTGGCTTCTGTGGCAGGCGGTCTGAACCACGTTTTATGGCGACACTTCCAGACTGAGACCGACTACGAAGACGGGCCTGGTGACTCGCTTCTGAAAACCAGCCTACCAAGGGTCTGGTCTGCAATGATCGTGAAGACAGCCCAAGGCAGGGCAGAGACTCCCTGTCGCTGCTGGGGGTCACCGTGAGGCGGGGGCCAACTCTTCAGCAGCCACCAACACGTAGAACTTGATAACAGCCAGAGGTTGATTTATGGGCTTGTAAGTGGATGGCCCAAGGCCTGTTCTTATTATACCCATTTTCTTACAGAATGAAACGCAGAGGAGTTACAGAAATTGTCCGTGTCACACAACAGTTAAGGTGCAGAGCTGGGATTGGAATCCAGACCCCTTGGACCCTGAGGATGCACTTCTCCCCCGATCTGCTACACCTCACCACCCTGCTCAGATACTGCCATGCAGGAATGTCAAACACATCTGAATTTTCATGTGAGCGCTCCCAGTTTTTAAAACTTGGCAAGCAAAATACCTCTTTTGAGCATTGCCAGGGCCAACAAAGGTGCCTGTGAGCAGGAGCTGGCTGGTGTGCCCTTGCTTATGCCTGGGGCTTAAGCTAAGGCTTTCCAGAGAACAAAGAGGCCGTCAGCACTGACAAGAAACTTCCTTCTGAGCTGGGCAGGAAGCCCACCGAGCAGCCCGAGCTCAGTCTGGGATCCAGGTGGGATGAGGGGAGACCCAGCGTGCTCTGGGGAGCGGGCAGCCTTTCCAGTCTGAGTGCTAAGTCGCTTCAAAGAGGGGTTCAGGGGCACCCACGCTGTGACTGGGGGGCGCCTGTGGCGTATTAAATCAGTGCGCCGAGTGCAGCAACCAGCACAAGAAATGACAGTTCTCATCAGCCCACGTGTGAATCTGCCATCACAAGCTGCGGGATTCAGGAGGGACTGGAAAATGCTGAGAAGCGGGAACGTGTTGCTCGCACAGAAGGAATCTGCACCAACGGGCGTCTTCCTCTGCGAGAGGCGCCAGCAACATGACTCTGTTTGTCCGCCCCTCCGGCTTCCCGCCCCCAGACGGGAAAGGGGAAGGTGTCTCCTCATCCGGGATCAGGGGTCTGCTAGGTGTTTGCTGACAGAGTGAGCAGTCGTGAAATCTCACATGGGGTAAACGAGTGGACAGTGCAGAGTGGTAGTTAGGTGCTGTGCGTCTGTGCTGCTCTGAGCCTCGAGCACGGACACGTCTACCCTAACAGTGCGGAAACGAGTGGCCCTGGGCACAGTTCACTCGGGCGGTCACAGAGAAGGAGGCCCCCAAAGCCAGCCCCCAGCTCCCTCTGCCTTCCCGCGCGGGAAGGTGATTCGTGGGCCATGGGAATGCCTGCCCGGTGTGTCTGTGGGAGAAGTTCGAGAGGGAAGAAGTCCTGCCCTTGGTGAGATTTGTCCTCACTGTCTGACGGCTGTAGGGGGCTGGTAGGGGGCTCTGCAAGAGCAAGCCGGGCTGCAGCATGTGGAGTCCCTGTGAGGTACCAACGGCTCACGTAGTTCTCGGGTCACAGAAAGGCTAGGGGATCGAGTCCACCCAGAGCTGCTTGGGGGTCAGCCTCCAGGAGGTTGGCCACCGCACGCCCTGTGCAGCCTGGTTCTGGGGACTGCCTGCGAGTGCCCTGTGGACCCTCATTCCAGGGACTGGCCACTGAATGCCCTGTGGACCCTAGTTCCGGGGACTGCCTGCTGAGTGTCCCGTGGACCCTAATTCCAGGGACTGGCCACTGAATGCCCCGTGGACCCTAGTTCTGCTCTGACACACAGTGGGGTCACCGTGAGTCAGATCTACTCAACAGTCACTGTTTCGCTTTCTCTCTTTTTCTTCCTTTTGTGTAGTGTTTGCCCATTTCCACAGGGTAAATACTCCCACTGCTCTAACTTCAAGTGTCCAGCACGATGGCACTGAGCTCGGAGCTGGGAGGGGACACGCGGCTCCGATGGCTCCAGGACACCATTGCACAGCAGACACAGGCCACCATCTGAAGGCCTTGGTTGGTGCCCCCACCATGCGACACAGCCCGGACTACAGAACCACACTCTTCCAGAATTTTGCAGGGTGCCAGGACCCAGATCTTCTACTGTGCAGAAGAACTTTAGGGACCCCATTGCCCACCTACCCATTCCAGGCTTCCAGGACAGAGGTCTCCACGGAGGTGGGCTGACGCTTCTCTCCCCTGCAGAGCAGCTGGTGGGTTCAAACTGCTGGACTTTCGGCAGCAGCCCAGCACTTAGGGGGGCAGTGGGTCGGAGTCACCACCCCCATTGTCTTCACTATGGACCTGGGGAAACAGGAGCCCAGAGAGGGGAAGCATCTCCCCGAGGGCACACAGCAGTTTGGTGTCAGCTGAGCCCTCGTGTCCCCACTTAGCTGGCGCCACCCCTGCCACCGTGACATTTCTCCTTCCCCCTCAGGATCCCTGTCCCGTGTTCTCCTCTGGCCTCTGCTTCTGTCCTGTTACCAGCCCCTGTGTGAGCCTGTGAGTGTGTGGTGGGGGCAGCTCACGGAGCAAGAGTGGCTTCCTGGTTGCCAGGCAACAGTAAGGCACCCTGGCGGAGCATCCCTGGGTCCTTGTGGATAAACGGGTGCAGCAGGACAGAGCCCCCCCCCCGGAGGAGGGGAGCCTGGTAACACCTGGGGAGAGGGTCCTGAACCAGAAAGGGCCCATACACCCTGCAAGGGTGGGTGGGGAGATGTGTGGCTCAAAGGGACCTTGGAGAGGGGGCGTCCCCAGCCTTATACACCAGACAGAGAAACAAAGACCCAAATCTGGGAAGGACCTGCTGAAAGTCACCTCAGTGGGTGATGTCCATCCCAGGGCTACTTGAAGTGGATGATGCAGAATCTGGGGCTCCCACTGAACCTCACTGATTAAGAAAGAGACCTCGATAGGCAGCAGCACCCTGACCACTAGGCACGGGGGGCTTAACAGTGACTCCATGGTGGCGTGCCTGGGACGGGCTCAGGAGTGTCATCTCTGCCCAGCACAGTCCCCTCCTCCCTCTTTTATCGCAGCCCCAGTCGGGTGGGCGTGGGGCACAGCCAGGAGGAGGAGGTGGGTGAGAAGGAGTGGGGCTGAGGGCGCGGGGGTCACGACGTTCTGGGGTCACTCGCTGAACAGATGGCGGGCAGAGATTGGCTTTAACTCACACGGTTGAGTAAACAATGTTGAAGTTTTCCTTGCCAGCCTGGGGAGCCGAGCAGATCGTGCAGAGCGGAGGTACCTGCACCCCCCGCCCGCGTCATCTGCTCTTCCTGGGGTTCTCATTTCCTCCCCTGTTTGTGCTTTAGAGCATGGCTGGCTGCTCAGGAAGCCTGTGCCCTTGGCGGCGGGTGCGCGGCTGTGGGAAGGGCGGAGGCGGCCGCCAGCCCTTTGTTGCCATGTGTGCCTGGGTAGCAGCCGTCAGGTGGAATCACAGTCAAAGGCATTACAAGCAAACTGCTTGGGGCGGGGGTTGGTCTTTTCTAATCCTTGGTAATAAAGAACCACATCCCCCCGGTGTCTCTGTCAGTGAGATTATCCATCTGTCCTCAGATCAAAGACCTGTCTTCGTGGGCCACTGGCTCAGCCACTCGCTGGTTTCCCTAACCCCTCTAAGCTTTGGTTTCCCAAGTTTCCAGGGAGGTCTGTCTAGTGTCTTTATGGGGAGGAGACGTTTGCGGGAGGCAGTGCGTGTGAACGGCTGAGAGTAGGAAAAAGAGAAAGAAAGGAGGGTACGCTGTGGGTGAGCCAACAACCGTCTGGAGCAGCCGAATGCATCCAGTCAGCTTTCCTGTTCGAACCCCTCTCGACCAAGACTGGGCGCAGAGAAGAGCAGGGCACACGCTCCACCCTAGGGGGCTGCTGCTGAGGGGGGCAACAAGAGTTGAAAAGAGAGGCAGAAATTACAAGAGTGTGTGAGTGGTGGTTCTGACTGGGGGCTCTGGGGCCAGATTGCCTGAGCGCACGGTTCTGTTGTCACCTAGGAGCTGTGTAACCTGGAGCCAGTTCCCTACGTGCCTCAGTCACCTCATCTCTGGCACGCGTACCCTAACTACAGCTCACTGGCTAGGTATCACCCACCTTGCTGGGCTGCTGTGAGGATGGAAAAAGGCAAGTCACGTGGTCTGTGACCCGTGTGAAAAAGGCTCACTGTCAGCTGCTGCGCCCACCACCAAATGCTACACCACTGACCACCTAGGGCGCGGGGCACCACGGGACGCTGGGGGCAGGGAGGGCTTCTGGGAACAGACACTGGGACAAAGGGACTCGCGAATGAATCTTGGAGAACAAGCCTGAGCCAGGTGAAAACAAAGGCACTCAACAGACCCTCGCTGAGGAGTAGCTAGGGGAGAACGGAGTGCAGGGTCTCTGCGCTCTCTCCGTCTAGACCAGGAGTCAGCAGACGTCTACAACAAGCCGTGTGGAAAACACGTCAGACGTCGCAGGCCTGTCGCAGCCACCTCGTTGTGCTGTGGCGGCATGACGACAACCAGAGACGGTGTGGCAACGAGCAGGTTAGCTGTGTTCCAGTGCAATGAGAGTTCACAGGGGGCAGCACACGAGGTCCGACAATTGAGTCTGAGACTTGCCTGTTCTGAGCGCTACCCACCTCAGTGCTGAAGATCACTGCAGTCACCCTCAAAGTGCTCGCTTTGGAAAGCTACACACCAACGCTGGTGTGCAATCCACCCTTCAAAGCCGTGTTGGAACTCTTTCTGGAATGGCTGTTGGGCATGGTGGCAAGTTCTCAGACTTGTCTAGTTGTCTGTGAGGCAGTTTTTAGCCAGTCAACAGATCACTCTACGGGAACCCCCTCCCTGCTCACCTGGTCTGGCCCCCAGTGACTTTATTCTTTACCCAAAGAGAAAGGAAATACTGAAAGGAAGAGATTTGGGTGGCATTCAGCACACAAGGGCAGCATGATGGCCGCTCAGATGGCCATTCCAGAAAAAGACTTCCAAAAGAGCTTTGAAGGGTGGACAAGGCGCTGGTGTTGGTGCACAGCTTCCCACACTTCGAGGGTGACCGTAGTGATACTCAGCTATGAGGTGATGTAGTACTTTTTCTAGGATGAGTTTGTGAATTAAATTGACAGAGTTCATATTACTCTTCTCTTTTCACCCATTGAAGAATATAAATATTGTTGTCACTGAAGGGCCGTGTGACAACAGACAGTGAACTGGACACAGGCTGAGGCACAGCTTTCCAGCTCCTGTTCCAGAGTTTTCCCTGTATGACATGAAGCGTTGTTTGGCTCTTAAGGAAAAGGCCGGCCTTTTGAGTCTGCCCAGAGGGGCCTGAGGATAAAGACCAGGCAATTTACTTCCAAGATGGTCACAGCCATCGAAAATCCCCAGGGCACAGTTTTACTGGGGCACACACGAGGCCACATGCATACATGTGTGCACACGCACGTGCACACGCACACACCCGTGGCACTCGTGTTCTTCCAAGCCAAGTGGTTTGCCAAACTCTGCCCAGTCGGACTTGAGGTTCGTCGCTGAAGTCGCTGTTGCATTTTCTGTTTCCCATTCTGCAGCGGTGGCCGCCTGTCTAACTACAATCAATTCACTTTCACTTAAAAACATCAAGTCTCTTCATGGAGCTGCTACCAGGCCAGCTGTGCGGTGAACTGCAAGTGCGAAAGGGAGAAACCGCTCAGCCGCCATCCGGGCAGCGTCCTCTCGGAAACCTCAGACGTCACCAAGTCAAGGGAGGCTATGAGGGCTGGGACCCAGGGTCGGCATCTGGGGTCTGGAGTCAGCCGGCTGCCTCGTGCCCATCTCAGGAGCTGGGCAGGAGCTATGTGAGAGCAAACTGCGCCTTCTAACTGAGTGGCACAGCGAGGTCAATTTTGACACTCAACAGAGGCCAGACAAAGGAAGAGCGGGAGTGGGAGCAGGCGAGGGGGCGAACACCGGGTGGAGGGCAGGAGGGGGGCTTCTTCCAGAGCAGGTGGCAGGGCAGACACAGGGCCTGCGCGGGGGGCACTGGGCGTCCGTTCACGGTGATGGCCTAGAGATGGGTTGTGGTGACGGTCGCTTGGTGTTCTGCATGTGACTACACCCCAGACTTTGACTCCTCACGACCTGAGGTGTCTCAGAGGAGAACTGTGCCCACGCTGCTTCCAACGGCTGACTTATCAGAAGTGAATTACCAGGCTTTCTTCCCAGGTGTCTCTGGTAGACTCAAACTGCCAATCTTCTGGGGAGAAGTCAAGTGTGAGGATCGTGTAGTAGGTGCCTAATGAATGTCTGTTGACTGAATACGCAGAACTCCTCCCACTGATATTCAAGCCTTCAGTGTCTAACCAACTTCGTGTTTTCTGATTCTTCTCTGAGGACACCAGTCCACGCCCTTGATTTCTAACCCAGCGGGCCTCCACTCTATCCTCAAATACGTCACCCTGAGCCTTCATTTGTATTGTCTCTGCCCATCGCCATGTGGTACGCTATCCTTCTCAATTCCAACTCACAGTGGCCCTATAAGCTCATGTCTCTTCTCCTCCAGGATGCTCTCCCTGACCACACCAACCCCCAGGACTTCTTATTGGAGGTTTAGTGGCCTGGACTGTATACCCCTGGGGCTGTCGGGTCTGATTTGTCGTCAGGATTAGCTAGGAGAGCTTTTAACAGACTTTACCCCCAGGACCCGCTCTTAGAGATGGATTCAGAAGCTGGGGTAAGTCCCAAGCACTGGAAATTTCTAAGCTCTCCTAGTAGTTCTGACTGACAGTCAGGTTTAGGGGTCTAGGACAATGGTTTTACTTGGCCCCCAGCTCGTTTGGATTCTCCCAAAGAGACCATGAGTGGCTGGAGGGCCACCCCCTCCCCATATCCGGCACATTCAGGCCAACATGCAGCGATGCATAAATGCCACTTAGAGAAACACAGGTCACAGAACAAGCCTGCTGAGGAAGGACAGGTAGCATGCTGGTACTGTGCTGTCAGGAGGCGAGACAGTGGGCTTCTGTCGTGATGTTCTGGGTCATTCCCTCTTGTCTGTCAGCTTGCCATACTGCCGTGATGTGTACAGTCTGTGGGTCTGAAAGATACTCCACTGGTGTTTCAGACACCAGCAGGGTCACCTGTGGGGGACAGACTTCAGTGGAGCTTGCAGATGAAGATGGACTGGGAAGACACAGCAAGCTTAAAAATGTGGCCAGTGAAAACCTTACGAAAAACAGCGGAACACCGCCTGCTGTCAGTGCCTGGAAATGATGCCCCCAGGTTGGTGCCCGGAGACAAACGCCTCCAGGGTGCGAGACACTTACAAGACAACTGGGGAAGAGCTGCCTCCTTCAAAGTAAAGTCAACCTAAATGACATGGGCAGAGGCAAGCTTGGGGACCTTCATTTGCTGATGTGACATGACTCAAAATGAGAAGGAACAGCTGCAGATATCCATTAATGAGTGGAACATGGAATCACAAAGTATGAATCTAGGAAAATTGGAAGTAATCAGAAACGAAATGGAATGCACAAAGATTGATGTCAAAGGCATCAGTGAGCTGAAATGGATGGATACCAGCATTTTGAATCAGATGGTTGTCTGGTCTGCTATGCCAGAAACCACAAACTGAAGAGAAATGGCATTGCATTCATCATTAAAAAAAATAATATTCAGAATCTATCCTGAAGTATATAAGTAATGCTGTTAGTGACAGGACGATATCCATACGCCTACAAGGAAGACCAGCTAATATGATTATTATTCAAATGGATGAACTAGCTACTAATGCCAGAGAGGGAGAGAGTGAAGATTTTTACCAACTTCTGCAGCCTGAAATTGAACAAACATGCAATCAAGATGTATGAATTACTGGTGATTAGAATAGAAAAGTTGGAAACAAAAAAGAAAGGTTAGTAGTTGGAAAACACGGCCTTGGTGATAGAAACAATGCTGGAGATCTCATGGCAGAATTTTGGAAGACGAGTGCCTTCTTCGTTGCAAGCACCATTTTCAGCAACACAGACAGTGAATATACTCCTGGACCATCAGCAGGCAGAATACAAAGGAATCAAATCAACTGCATCTGTGGAAGGAGACAATGGGAAAGCTCAGTGCCATCAGGGAGAACAAGGCTGTGGGCAGGCTGCAGAGCAAACCACCAGTTGTTCATGTGCGGTTCAGGTTGCAGGTGACGAAAATTGAACAAATCTGTGAGAGCCAAACTACGACTCTGAACATATTCAGAGACCACCTCAAGAACAGATTTGACACGTTGAACACTAATAACCAAAGATCGGGTGAGTTGTGGAACGATACCAAGGATCTCATACGTGAAGGAAGAAAAAGATCATTAAAAGAAAGAAAAGATCAAAGCGAATGTCAGAAGAGATTCTGAAAATTGCTCTTGGATATAAAACAACTAAAGCAAAAAAAAAAAAGAAAAGAAGAAGTAAAAGAGATGAACACAAGATTTTCAAGGGTGGCTCAGGAAGAGAAAGTAAAAGGTTATAATGACATGTGCAGAGGCCTGGCCATAGAACATGCTTGGAGTTTCTCAAGCTGAAAGGACTGAAGAAAAGCCAAAAACCCCAAGCTGCACTGTTGAAGGACTTTATGGGTAAAAAGCTGAATGATGCAGGAATCATCAAGAGAAGATGAAAGGAATACACAGAGTCACTGTACCCAAAACAATCCTCAATATTCACTCATTTCAGGAGGTAGCATGTGATCAAGAACCAACAGGAAGGAAGGAAGAAGTCCACTTGCACCAAAAGCATTGGCAAAAAGGAAGGAGTAATTGACAGAGCTATTTCAACGCATGGATGTGTGGATAACTGGGATGCTGGAAGAGCCTATGCCAAGAAAACTGAAAGACAGCTACCCGTAGAACAGACTGGAAGAGATCCATGTTATCGCCGATTCAGAGAAGGTGATCCCACAGAAAGGAGGAAATTATCGAGCGATACCGTCACATGCAAGTGATATTGTGCTGAAGTTCATTCAGAACCAGTTACAACAGTACATTGGCAGAAGTGACAGACATTTAAACTAGATTCCGAAGAGAACATGCAAAGATGGGCATCACTGCTAATGTCAGATAGATCTTGGCTGAAAGCAGAGAACACCAGAAAGATGTTTGCCATATTTTATTGACTATGCAAAGGCACTCAACTGTGTGCATCATAACAAATTTTGGGTAACACTGTAAAGTATGGGAATTCCCAAATACTTCCCTGTGCTTATGAGAGACCTATACATAGACCAAGAGGCAGTCATTCAAACGGAGCAAAGGGATACTCTGTGGTTTACAGTCAGGAAAGGTGTATGTCAGAGTTGCATCCTTTCACCATACCTGTTCAATCTGTATGCAAAGTAAATAATGTGGGAAGCTGGACTGTATGAAGCAGAATGAGGAATCAGGATTGGAGGGCGTTATGCGGATGACACAACCATCCTTGCTGTAAGTGAAAAGACTTGAAGCATTTTGTGATGAAGATCAAAGGCTGTACGTAGTATGGATGACATCTCAGCGTGTCCTCATCTCAGCGTATCCCCACAGCTGGAGTGGTAAGCAACACGGCGGTAAGTGGAGAAAAGATGGAATCAGTCAAGGGTTTCATTTTTCTTGGATCCACAGTTAACACTCACGGAAGCACCAGTCAAGAAATCAAATGATGTGTTGCATTGGATATATCTGCTGCAAAAGACCTCTTTAAAGTGTTAAAAAAACAAAGATGTCACCTTGAGGACAAAGGTGTGCCTGACCCAAGCAATGATGTCTTCAAACACCTCTTATGCAGACAAAAGCTGGACAGTGAATAAGGAAGACCAAAGAATGGATGGCTCTGAATTATGGGGTCGGGGAAGTATAGTGACTGTTACCAGGGACTGCCACAGAAAAAACAAATCTGTCTTGGAAGAGGTAAAACCAGAAGCTGTTTAGAATCAAGGACAGCTAGACTTCATCTAACAGACTTTAGACCTGTCATCAGGAGAGATCAATCTCTGGGGGAAGGACATCAGGCTTGGTAAAGCAGAGGGTCAGTGAGAAAAAGGAAGACCCCGACGCGCTGGATTGACCTGGTGTCTGCGACAAGGGCTCAAGCAGAACAGTGGTCATGAGGGTGGCACAGGACCGTCTTCTCTGTGTGTCTGTGGTCACTGTGTGTCAAAACCGACTGGCTGCTACCTCACAGCAACAACAACGAGCATTCGTCCTTAAAGCAAGATTTCATCCAGGTAGGTGGAGGGTGTCCAGCCCCTCCAGGTTGGCCCGGAGCTGGCCCAACACCCCGACATGGTATGTGTGTTACTGTGGCCGCCCAGCTGCTCTGCCCCACCTCGGGCTGGGGTCCACTTGGGCAGCTGTGGAAGTGTGACTCGGCTGGCATCCCTCTCAGGCCACCAGACCCACCCCACCTGCCAATCTCACCACATGGCCACCCCCGCCCAAGGAGCTGAGCTGAGCTCAGCCTCTTAGCACATGCAGTGCGCACACATGCTCTCCTGGCCGCCTGGCATGCAGGCCTGTGTGTTGCCGTGGCATGGTGCCCACTCCCGGGCACGGCTGGGCCAGTGCATGGTCTGGCAGATGGCGGCAGGGTGGGGGCACAAGGAAGCGAGAGCTCCTGCCAGTGCTGGAGGTGACAGTGGGTGGAGGTGTCACTGGGGGAGGAAAGACCCTGGCAGGCAGGCGGCAGGCGGTGCTGCGATGGTTGGTCCGGGCAGTAGGCTCTGCACTGTACTTCCTGGATGGGTTTTCCCCAAAGCCTGGCTCCACCCTGCCACGACATCAAGGCTGTCAGCCTGTAGGCAAGGGCAGTGCTGGGACAGGGTGTTTAGGGGTGCCATTCCTGTTTCCATGTCTGAAACCCACCACAAACTGAATTCGATGCTGTCCCCGTTGACAGTGATTCTGTGAGTGTCCGGTCCCTCACTGGACGGAGGGCCTGGAGATCTATTTCCCAAACCATCAGCCACAGAAGACCTCATGGAGGCCGGTTCTGCTCTGACTCACATGGGACGGCCGGCCCTGGAACCGACTCAGGGACAACAAGCTTTCTGGTTCCACTCCAGCCACGAGATCCAAAGTGGGGTTACGGGGGAAGAGCCTCGCTGACGTGGCTGGGTTATCAGGGGAGCCACCGCCGGCTGGCCTCACAGGGCAGGGGTGACAGCGACGACTGGGCCAGTCAGCGGGTGTGTATGCTCTTGACAAACGGCTGGTCTCCAGACAGGTGGGATCAGCCACAGGCCCCCGGGCAGTGAAGCAGGATAGACAGCTGCCCAGGCAGCTCCTAGTGGCCCCTCCGGCTGTCGGGGGCGGGGAGCAGTGGGAGGGGAGCTCAGAAAGCTCCAAGAAGGGAGGGCAGCTTCTACAGAGGCCACCCACCAAGGAGCTGCGACCTGGGCTCCAGGTCTGACGCTGCTGGCTGTGGGACTCTTGGAAAGTTACCAACTCTTCTGAGCGCCTCTGTCTTCATCTGAAAAGGCAGAATCAGTGCAGCTCTGAGCTCCTGGGGTCCAAAGGGCTCAACAAGGGTGGGTGGTGGCTTTGCTGCTGCCGGCACGGCAAATGTACTACAGAGGTCAAGAGCTCCCACCCTCAGAAACTGTCCTGGGGGCTGGCAGATTCGTCTTGACTTCACACTAACCACAGCTGGCATTCATGGAGTGTGGCTCTACGTCAGACGTTTCCATAATCCATTCCTGTATCTAACTCGCATCCTGTGTCACACTACATCCAGTCACCTTCGAGTTGACTGATTCATGGCGACCCGTGTGTGTCCGAGCAGAACTGTCCTCCACAGGGCTCTCAGTGGCTGGTGTGCTATAAGCAGATCATCAGGGCCTTCTTCCAAGGTGCCTCTGGGCAGACTTGAACCCCCAGCCTGACGAGCAGTTGAGCGCATTAGCCGTCTGTACCACCCAGGGACCCTGACTGTGCAATAACATACAGTTACACTGTCAGCCCCCTTCACAGATGGGAAAAACGAGCCTTAGTTAGGTCACATACTCAGGGTCGCATTGTGTGCGTTTGGAGACTTGGAGATCTGAGCACAGGCCACTTGACTCTAAGAGTCTCTATCCTCACACAACTTCCCAAAGACGCTCCCACGCACACCTCCCTTCCTCTGACTGGCACCGGAGACAGTGTCTCTGGGGAAGAGGCCAGAGGTAGCTCGCTGAGCATCTTTGTCCCCATGGATTCCAGAGGGACCCAGAGAAGAGGCCAACTGACCCTACGCCCTGTGGCCCACATGACCTTGGGTGAGCTGCCCTGCCGACTCTCCGGTCTCCTCCCGTTCCACCCCCACTGGACCCCCTGCTGTTGCTCAGATTCACCGAGCTCCCCCCTGGCTAGTTCTGTCTCAGCACAAGGGCGTCAGCCGTGCAGCCCTTCTGCCTGGAACACTCTGTGTCCCCTGCTTCACAGAGCTGGTCAGCATTTCATTCTCTACTCAGCGTCCTCTTTAGAGACGCCTTTCCTGGGACCCCCACGTAAAAAACTCCTCTGTGGTGCCGGGTCCTTCACAGCTAATGCCCTCATCTGTCTGTCCCTTTCTTTCTGGCTGTCTCCCCTCTGGACAGTGAGAGGAAGTATCTCGTCCACTTTGACTGATTGCATGTTCACCAGCACCTTGCACTTAGCACCCAGCACGAAGTGGGCCCTGGGTAAGTCCTTGTTAACAGGCTGTCCCACCACCCAGCAGTGCGTCAGCACAAAGTCGTGCTCAGTTAGTTTTTGCTGCTTAACTGTGGGCGTCACCCAAGAGTGGAGGTCAGTGGGTAAGGTGGACAGGCGCCCCATCCCTGGTCTGCCACAGGCTCCCCAGGCAGGCTCTGCAGCCGGCTAGGGGAAGACCCTCTGGGTGACGAGGCTGCCTTCCCTCTCCCTCTCGCTTTCTCCCACAATGGAGTGTGCAGTCTGGGTCGGCATGACCTGCTGACCACGGATGGGGACCCTTCTGGTGGCACATGTTCTTCCAGTAGCAGACATCCCTGAGCTGCCACTCTTCACAGAGACCCCAGAACCCAGGACTGGAGCCAGCAAGGCCCAGGCCACTTCCCGAGCCCCGAGTCCCCTTATCTTCGGTCCTGGCAAGCACCAGCAGGGAGACAGGGCCTTTCAGGTCCCTGCTTGATGTTCCCACTAAACAGCATCTCCAGGGCCAGGGGCATTCCCCTCAAGTCCCCCCAGATAATGCTGCATCTGAAGCACAGGAGCATGGCTCCTGTGGAGACCCATAGAGCCCCCAAGTCTGAAGACACTGCTCGGGAATGTGAGCACTCCCTCCCCTAGCAAAGCCCTGCTGCGCCACACATGGGATCGGGCAGGTAGGGGTCTGTGGTGTTCTCACCATGTACTGGTTTCTCCAATCGCCACAGGCTCAGACCAAGCCGAGAGCACATGGAACCCAGACCCTCCGTCTCGGCGCTCTGAAGTTTCTGTGCTGACCGTAATTCTGCCCTGTGTGTCTCCCTGCTCCCAGAAGAATCCCTTACGTAGCACAGGGTCTCTGGGTCATGGGAACAGCTAAGCAGCCCAGGTTGGCAGTTAGAACACACCAGCAGACACCTAGAAAGGAAGGCCAGGTGATCTGTTTCTCAAAGGACACAGCCACAGGAGACCCTGCAGAGCGCAGTTCTACTCTGCACCACACGGGTCACCATGAGGTGGAATCGATTCGATGGTTGTTAGTGGTGGGTGAATAAAGCGCAGACTCTGTTAGCAGCTGCGTGATCTTGGGCACCCTCCCTAACTCTCCAAATCTTGCTTTCGTCATCTGTAGAGTGCAAACCACTGTAACAAGGCCTGCCTGAGGACAATTGTGAAGGTCACAGTCCTGACGCGCACAGCTCACGGTCAACAGTGGTGTAGGGCTGCCACTGCTGCGGTACCTTCAGCCAGTGACAGGTGACCGCCTGTAACAGATGAATCCCAAACTCGGTGGCATGACAAAGTCCAGGTTGATTTCTGGCTCGTAGCTCGGTTCGCTGCAGGGGCCCCTGGCTGGGCAGCTCCCCTCCGTACAGTGACTCGGGGACGAGGCTTCCTCAGACAGTGACCGCCTCAGCAGGTTCTCAGGGGGAGAGCCGCCGCGGGTCTCCCACCCACACTCCACTGGAGGGAACTCAGTCACGTGGTCTTGTCCAGCTGCAGGGAACGCTGGGAAACGTAGTCTCGCTGAATGAAGGGGGAAGAGGCTTGGTGGCTCACTGGCCTCTACACCTGTTACTCCTTTCTAATGACGTGCCGTGTTCCCACTCAGAAGAGATCCCGTAGCATCCCCTGTTCACAGAACTCCGTTTGCTGCCTCAGCCTGCAACTCAAAGCTTGTTCCGCTGTAATTAGACATTATCACACCTTTGGGTGATGTGGAGTTGACCCCAGAGCAGAGACCTCGTGTGCCACAGCACCACACATTGCCTGGTCTCGCGCCATCTCTGTGACCCTTGGTGTGCTGTGTCCATTGCTGTGGGCACTGGGGACACCTTCCGATGTGTGGGTTCACCCTCCAGCAACACATCAGACAATTCTCTGTTGTGACCCACGTGGTTTATGTTGGCTAATTTTGGGGAGCAGGTCACCAGGCTTTTCTACCTCGTCCATCTCAGTGTGGAAGTTCCACTGAAGTTGGTTCACCGTGAGAGACCCTGCTGGCACCGGAAAGACTGGTGACGTAGCTTCCAGGATCCCAGCAGCACAGAAGACACCGGAGAACAACAAGCCGACAGACAGTGGTAGGCCCACTTCTTTACTTCACTTCCATCTAACACACGTCTGCTTCAGCCCAACCGCCAGTGCTGCTGCCTGATGGGGTGACAGAACCGCAGACTGAGGCCCGCAGACAGAGGCGTGTCACGGCGCCCTGAGGCAAAACCACACCAAGGCACCTTTGCTGTTCCGCCTCCTAACATGACTCCAGGAACTCAGTCAGGAGCTGAGACAGTGAACGATCATGGATCTTTACCCTAAAGACGTTCTGAACTGTTAACTGAGCTGGCAAAGGGTATCTTGTATCAGCACAAGCCTGGTGACAGACAGAGCTGACCCTTGGCTTCAGCATCAGGAAGACATTTGGGCATGGTGGGGACTGTGGTATCCTGTGGCAATACACTTACAGAAAGGTGGGCCGGCCCTTGGCAGGAGCTGCTTCTTGCCACTGGGAGCTAAGCATTACCAGACCTTGGTGGATTTTTGTTTTCACATGAGAAACATCCAATCTCCTGTCTTTCTAAACCTAAGTTCATCAGTACTTAAAATGCCAAACCCACTGTCATCCAGGCGACTTTAACTCACAGCCACCCTGCAGGTTTCCAAGGCTGTGAGAGCCTCCAGAAGCAGAAGGCCCATCCTTCCCCAGTGAAGCTGCTGGTGGTTTTGAACAGCTGACCTTTGGGTTAGATTTAAAATACATTATGCTTTTAAAAAAAGAGAGAGAGAGACTGCGAAAACACAATGTGCAGAAACCCCGTGTGGGCCAAACAGAACAAATCTCCAGGATGATGACAGCCGTCTCTTTGCGGCCTCCGCCGTAGACTGTGTCACAGACGTAGGTGAAGAAGTGGCTGGCAGTTAGCGGGCCACAGCCGCCATGTGTGAAAACAGACAAGTGGCCGCAGGGACGCCACTGAGGGGACCAGTCTTGGTGCTTTGGTCATAATCTTTTTTTTGGAAAGGAAGCTGAGTATTTCTGTTAGCTCCTACAGAAGCCAAGCTTTAGGGGTAAGTCCACTTTTTCCTCCAGTTCATGGAAGTCTAGCAGGGTCCCTGTACCAGCAGTTTTCAAATATGAGGACGGTAGGTGCAGCCTGAGTTTTGAGTGCGAGTCTGGACTCTGTCACCGACTTGATCGGTGACCCTGATGGGTCCGTCAACCTCCCTGGCTCACACTTGTGAAGGGAGAGAGTTCAATCCCACGACCCGGGACATCTTTTCCGGCTAGGCAGTTCCTGCCCGAGTCTGCCTCGTGGACTGGGAAACAGAGCAGACCACATTTACCAGACATGTGGCTTGTAACTTTATTAAGCAATTTGTACAAAACCTCCAAGAGTAATTTATTCCCGCAGTGGTGTGAGACGGAGACGAAAATCGATAGAATAATGCCTCTGTTGTTTTTATTTTCTCAACCATGAAGAGAGGCTCTTCCATCTCAAGAGTTCCTGTGGCCTCTTTACAGTCAACTGTCCTTAAGGCCTGATGAGCTCATTGCAGAGAATGACACCCCTCCTCACCCAGAAACACAGTCCAGGAGCCCTTCCAGGGAGCAAAGTTGCTTAAGGCTTTCATGGCACTTGAAAGATGACCGGAGAAGCAAGGGAGACAGTGTGGGGAGACTGAGCAGCGGGCCCTGTCTCTGCCTCGTGACAAAGCCATTCTGGGCAGAAATTTAAAGGCCACTTGTCTCAGATTCAACTGCTGCCTCTTGACCAAATCCAAGCTGTTACAGTCACTTCATTTCTGTCAAGGTCATGAGCAGCTGACCTTCGCCTAGGCAGAGACACTGCCCGCGCTGCCTGCCGGGCGTCTGCGCAACACTGGCTTTCCTTTCTGCACCAGGGAGAGTATCACCACTTTGTGAGACTCAAGAGCTTCTTCTATTTCCTGGCCTAAGGGGGCCAGGTGGGAAAGGAAACACTGAGGAGGGGCAGGCCATGCACGTGGGAGGCCTGGGCCCTAGTCCTGCTCCGCTCTGTCCATGGATGAGGAGACCTGGGCTCTAGTCCTCTCTCCACCCTGACCAGGTTTAGGTAAGAGACATCAGCATCTTGGTCTCTAAAGCGCACTACCACACCTCCTGTCTGCTTTCTGCACGGTGCTGTCCGAGGATCACAAACCGTAGCCTCAGTACCTGCTGTGTTTTTGGTTACCAGCAACAAACTTAAACTCTGGCTGCCTCCGCAACAGTAGATATATGGAGCGCACAATAGAGACTCACAGGACTCACGGGACACTGGAAAAACGGGCCTGGACATGGGCAAGTCCGGATGTTTGTGCAAGACACCACGCTGCTAACTTAGCCTCAGATCCACTCAGCTCTGTGAAGCTGGCCTGGAACTTTCCAGACGCGATCCCCTCTGTTTGGCGCTGCCCGTGGGAACCACCAGAGGGAGGCTGGTGGGGAGGGCGTCGAGGGGCTCCTGTTTGCTGACTGTTCCATTGGCTCGCCCAGCAACGGCTCCTAACCCGGAAGGTGGCACTAGAGACCGCTGCTAGCTTCTTCCCTTGCCCCCCAAATCAGCCCCGTCACACCCTTCAGAAGCACCGGGGGTGGGCCTGCGTTCTAAGTTCTCAGAGCCCCCTGGGAAGTCCAGCCTGAGGGGTGAGCTGCCTCCTACCCCGGGCCGTTGCACTTCTTCGCTCAGTGCTGTCTAACCGATGCCTGCATCGCCGTCTACGCTGCCTTCTCTGTTGGGCACTGTGACTCTGGGTCCGTCTCCGCGTCACCATCGAGGTTGCACCCCAGAGGCACTATGGCCACACTCAGTTCAGCCTGCCCAGTCTCCCTACTATGTCCCCGTTGCTGTCACTAGCTGCGGATAAAACGTCCGGGATCAAGCATGCTTTCTACAGCTCTTCCAGGAGGCAGGCGAGCAGTGAGGAGCCTGGCAGCCGGGACTGGGAGCTGCCTTTCTGCGGGGACTAGTCTCTGGGGACTCCTACAAAACCGAACTGTTAAGGGCTCAGTTGGGGGTGCCCTTAGCACCCACTGGCTCGTGAGTCAGTTCTCATTTGTGGGCACCCCTGTGGCTGCCACGGGTTTTCAATGGCTGATTTCTCAGAAGGAGATCACCAGGACTTTATGAATTTTCCAGAATCCTAAGGTCTTCACACAGTCCAAGGGGAGCAGAATGGTGAACCCAGCTGTGACCTGTAGAAAGTATTGGGGTATATCAGACCGCAGACACAGTGGACCACCCACCAAGCCACCGAGGGCAGCTCCTCGCCAGGACGAGAGTCAGCCACGCCTGTAACCCCTTCTCATCTAGACTGCCACAGGGACCCTCCCATCCTCAGGGAGGGTGGCAACGTCAGTCCCTGGGTGGCACAGGTGGTCAAGTACTCAGCTGTTGCTGACCGAGAGGCCGGTGTTTCAAATCCACCCAGAAATGCCTCCAAAGAAAGGCTTGGCAATTTGCTTCTGAAAGATGGCGGCCATTGAGTACACCGCAGAGGACAGATCTTCCGGGACGCGCATGAGGACGATGGCAGCCGCTGACGCCCCCGTGGAGCAGAGGCCTGCTGGGGCACACATGAGGCCACCGTGAGTTAGAACTGATTCAAAGACACTCCGTTTTTTTCTTTTTTGGCTCAGCGTCCACCTTGGTTCAGGTCTCCCCAGAACGCAGCAGGAGGACCCCTCTTCCGACCCGGCTAGCCCACCTCCCTGCCCCCAGCCACCACTAGGGGTTCCGGCCACCCAAGCAGCCCTGGGTCCCCTTCTTGTTGCCTCTCAGCACCAAAGCCACCAGCCCTTCCTCCCGGGTCCCCTCCCCTGGGGGTCAAACAAGTCTCCCTTCTAGCACCCTCAAAGCGCCAGGGGCCTGATTACATGGCCCCTCCCCGGACACTGGGGAGCCACAGTCCTTCCTCCCATGGGCTCCTGTGTTCCCAAAGTGCTACATCAACTCTCTGGAGCAAGAGGGAGGTGACCTCCAACTGTGCCAAAGTGATCGAGTAGGAGGGGTCTCGCCAGTTTGGTTTCTGGCAGGTCACAGCTCTGGGGGCTACACGCTATTAAGTGAAAAATTAGATTGTAAAACGGCATAAAGCGTAATCCATTCCAACTCTATCAGCGTAGATCTAGAAAGACACGTAGGAGTGACTTACAGCAGCTCTCTCTAGGTGATGTGATTATGAACTATTTTTTATTTTTGTTGATTTCTTATCTGCATTTTCTAAGTTTCTTCCAATGAGCATAGACAATTTTGTAAAACAGGCTTTTAAGGTTACACAAACATTGTAAGAGCACCTTGCTGCCACGCAGAGGCCTGCCGCATCTCACAGCTGGAAGCTGGTTTCCCACCTGTGAGGTCAAGAAGGCAGGTGTTTTCGTCCCTGTTTTGTAGAAGGGGACGCTGAAGGGCAGTGGACGTGCACAGCCTGCCTGAGTGGCCGGCAATGCTGACCAGGAGCCAGACGGGACCCTAGGGCTCGGCGAGCGCAGGCTTACCCTTGCGTGGCATAAGACGGCTGTGAGCAGGCACGCAGAGGTATGTGACCTGGTGTCACAGTGGTTCAGAGTTCAGGCTGCTGACCAAAGAGCTCAGCCACTGAACTCGCCTGCTGCCCCTCAGAAGCTCTGTGGAGGCAGCTCTCCTCTGTCCACAGGGCTGCTAGGAGTTGGAATTGACTCACTGGGGATGTGCTTGTGGTTTGCTTTTTTTAATTAAGGAAGTGTGTAGGGTCTCTGATTTAGAAGGGTCTCTGATTTAGAAAGGTCTCATGCCCCAGTGACAAGGGAGCAGTCGCCCTGGATTTGGACACTGAGTAATGGGGGCAGGGACAAGGAGCCATAGAACTGTGCCAGAAGCAAGCCTGCTTGACTCTGGGTCCCAGAAAGGGAAGGGGATTTTGACGCTTGGCAGAAAGCCAGGGAGGCAGCTCCTGAGCTGGACTGCTGTCATATGACCTGAGGCCTGGGTTGTACGAGTTCTCGGGGACATGGTTGCTGAGGTCAGGGTACCCCAAGGTGCCTCAGAAGAAGGATTTGCCCCTCCCGGCAAATCAGCCCCAAAGAAGGCTCTGAGCACAGTTCTGCTCTGACCTGCTGTGTGTCGGAGTTACTCAGTGGTGCTGGCGCCCATGGGATATTCCGGCAGCTGTCACGTTTCACGTCATCCTGACGTTTCACAGCCTCCTTGGCTCATCAGGGAGACGGGGGAGTGAGAAGGAAAAGCCCACCACCCCTGGCGCCACCCAGGTTTTGTTTTAACGAGGGGGGTGAAGGTGTTTGAGCAGGTACGTAACTCGTGAAGCTCATTGCTTGAGGGCTCAGTGTGGGCATGGTGGGACCGCTTACAGACACCGGCTGAATGAACACGCCAACACACAGCCCCCACGAGACAGGCTGGGCAGGTGCTGTTACCTCCCTGTGCCAGCGAGGAAACTGAGTCCTGGGGAGGAGGGGACACTGGAACCTGCGTCCCGGGTTTGCCGATCTGTGTCCTCTGCCTGGCACTGGGGCAGCCTCTCAGAGGCCGTTTCAGAGACACCTGCCTTTGCTCTCTTGCAACCAAACTGTCCTGCGGCAACTTCACGTAACCGTCACAGAGACGACTTCAAATGCACTAATTAACTCCCAGGGACAAGCACCCCCTACCAGCTCCCAAACCCCTCCAGGTTCTCAGGGATCCCACAGCAGATGTGGAAACAGGAGGCCCGAGGAAGTTCGAGGCAAAGTTCCTACAGGCTGCAGGTGAACAGGGGAAAGAAGGAATCTGATTGATGGCTGTTTTGATTACAACTCCTTTCATTTCAGGTGAGAGAAAGCTGGAGTAAACCAGCTGAGGCAGAGAGGAGAACTGATGCGGAGGATAGAGACGGAAACTCACATGACCCCGAGAAGGCAAAAACCTTCAGCCAGGTCTCAGGGCCTATCGGATCAAGTGTGGACATCTCCGAGGCAGGCTCTCTTCCCTGGCCTTTTATTTCAGTTTCTCATTGCCTGTGTAGGAAACCTGGTGATGCGGTAGCTGAGTGCCATGTCTGCTCACCAAATGGTCAGCCGTTCAAATCCTCCAGGCTCTCCTTGGAAACTCCATGGGGCAGTTCCACTCTCTCCCATGGCATCACTATGAGTCGGAATTGACCCACTGGCACAGGGTTTGGTTAATGGGTTTTGTGGTGACTGATTTTTCTGGCTACAGCCCAGCCACCTCCTGCTGGGCCAGGTGCTGAGAATGCGCTCTGAGGTCCTCGTCCTCATGTCCCTCCTCTGACCAGTGAGGGAAGACGGACCTGCTCTCCCAAGTCTGGTTTGAGAAGACTCCCGGTCAGGAGCGGGGCTGGCTCCCATGAAGCCTAGGTGCTCACCCCAGACTGGTCAACAAGGTCAGCACCAGAGTGACATTCAGCAGACGTGGTGACAGGGGCCACCTCCTGTGAAGCTGGCTGTGTCCCGAGAGGGAAGTGTCACTGTGAGTTGGCTGTATTTGGTTTCCACTCAGATTTCTCGTTTTTGAAAACCAGCTCTGTGTCAGGATCTATGCTGGAATTATTTCCTACGTGACATTGTCTGTCTTCACAGCTGGCCCATGAAGTGGCTGGTGTCACTAACAGAAGAGGAAGCGGAGACCCAGAGAGGCTGTCAGTCACCAAGCTCAGGCCGCTGGAACGTGACCGAGCCAGCACTTACAGTCCTTCCTGCTGGACTCCAAAGCACGTTCTCTTCCCCGCTCCATGCTGTTTCCTTAAGATACGTAAAAGACACGCCCCATGAGCAAGGCCTGGCGCCCTGGAGGTGCAGTGTGAGGATTAGGGTGCTAACAGGAAGGCCGGCAGCTGGAACGCACCAGCGGCCCCTCGGAAGCCCCAGGGCGCTGTGCGTCAGAACTCACTCAAGGGCAGCAGCGGGTTGGTTTTCCTTGAGGGGCCGTTGAGCCCTGGGTGACGGGCACCGTGATGAGCGTGTCCACGCTTATTCTCAGGATGCGCCCTGTCAACGCCGCGCCCCCTGTGGCTCGTGGCCGCCGTGTTGGACGGCACCGACGGGGCCCACTTTCCTCTTCCCCGGAGGCTTCATCAGACCGCGAGCTCCCGAGGACACGTCCGGCACTGGCGCTGTGTTCCCCTTTTTATCTCCAGCCCCTGCAGGAGTTCCTGACTCTTGGTAGGCACCCCCAGATACGTGAATGAATGACGCTTTGTTCTTTTTCAGAATCAAAGGCAATTCACCACGTATTTAATTATAACTTTCTGTAAAGAACACAGAGAAAAATGAGGCAGCGACGTGTGTCTATACACCCTACAGGTGGCACAGCTTAGGGGAGCCTGAGCATGGGACAGGGACTGAGTCGCCACAGAAACCACGCAACACTGAAATTTTAGCGCTTGCCTCTTAATTGATGCCTCTCAGTGCATTGATTCCTCTTAAAATCCGACACCACTGAGTCGATTCTGACTCATAGCGACCCCATAGGTCAGAATAGAACGGCCTGTAGAGTTTCCAAGGACCGCCTGACGGACTTGATCTGCCAACCTTTTGGTTAGCAGATGTAGATTCTCCTTAGCAACACCATAAAATAACTTTATTACCTCCATTTCATGGCATAGGAAACTGAGGCTCAAAAAGTCTAAGTAGGTTGCTTGAAAATCGCACAATTATTAAATCCCAGAGACATCAGAGCTCCCACTGTGACTCACCGCGGGTGCCCACGGCATTTCTCTGCTCCAGAGATGGGGCCCGCCTCACTTCCAGCATAGAGGATTTTCATAGATAGACGAAACCGAGTGGCAGGTGTCCAGGTCCCTTCAGAAGCCAGCAGCCCAGGGAGCCGGTTGTCAGGGACACCTGGCCCAGAGGTGACAGCCCCTACAGGTCTGTCTCTTCGGGCCAAGGAAAATGACTCTTCTGTGCCTCCTGGTGGCCAGGTGAGGCATGGGCTCCAAGAAGTGGGAGCTCCTGGCTCACAACCCAGTGGGCGGGAGACCACCAGGTGGGCTGCGGCCGGGGTGCAGGGCCAGCAGGGGTACCCCCACCCTGAGGCGTCTGGGCTGACCGTGATGATTCTGCCCAAATGGCCCAGTATGCAGGGTTGTCACTGCTCATCACTGCTCGTTACTTAAGCATGCACTTTTCCACTCAAAGAAAAATACAAATTACCTTTCCTTCAAAAGCTCTCATCTGAAAGATTTCAGGGTGTTTCTTATCTAATAGCTCTTTTCTTGCTTATTGCCCCTAGTTGACTAAAACATATTATATTCTCAGGAGTCCCCTCCCCAGCAAAGATCACTTTCCACAGGCTGCGATTTAATTGAGTGTGGTGCGGACTGCAGGATGGAGACGGGAAATAAAGGTCTCCCATCTGATCCGAGCCCAATAAAAGAACATTAACGTTTCACCTTTTGTTCCTGTGCAAGAAAATCCTTCGGTGCGTTGTATCCAAACTGACTGAGATCGTTAGGAGGAGAAGGACAGAGTCAAGGGACAGACAGCGCTGGCGGTGGGCTCAGACCCCGTCCTCACACAGAAGGACAGCAGGAAGGGGAAGTGAGGAGAGAGAGCCTTTACCAGACGTTCAGATCGGCACTGGTGTTGCCTAAGCCTTGCTTTAGTGGCAAATGACAAAGAGACAAGCCACTTTGTACAAAATCACATGAATACACTTTTTATACAGGCCCGCGGCGGTTGGGTTGGTCTGCACTCACAGGACCCTCTGGGACAGATGCCCCACGGTGTTTACAAGGCTGTGATCTCTGCTGAACAGACGGCCACGTCTTTCTCCTGACAAGTGGCGGTGGAGTTCAAAGCCCCGACTTCCCGGCCAGCAGCCAAGCTCTTAACCACTGTGCCACCCAGGCTCCTTAGGCAATATCCTAAAACCACCCCAAGAATGAGAGCTCCATGAGAGGGCAAACCTCGTCCACCTCGGTCACCAGACTTTTGCCAGGGCTAGGAAAACACCACACGTGTGACAGCAAGTCACTAAATACTTTGTCACACATGTAAATAAACAAAAGCCAGGCTGGCCAGGCTCTCAGAAAGGCCGCCTCTGCCTCTGGACGCCCAGGGTCAGCCGGGCCTGTCTGAGCCTCAGCAGCAATGCTGGCCCCGCCTCCCGACGGGAAGCTGTGGGGACAAAGCAGCCTTGCTCCAGGAGGAGGGGCCGCTGAGCAGGTCTGAGCCTGGGCGAGCAGGGGCCTCAGGCCGGGCCCTTCCTTTCACCGCCACAGACACAAAGCCCAAGGAAGGCCGAGAACCAGTCCCTCCCAGAGGCACAGGCCTGCAGCAGAGAAACTGCCCCCCCGGCAGCCACGTCTTTTGTCCAAAGAGGAGAGGCTGGCTGGGTTGGTCCAGCAGTGTCTTGGGCTGCAGCTGGGCCCTATGTTCTCAAGGCCATTGATAAACATGTGACACTTAGTGGCACCCACAGAGGGGAAGGCCACTACGGGGATCTGCTGCAGTGAAGAGTTTATTAAACCCAGGCAGATAAATGTCCCGAGGACCCAGGGCCTGTCACCCCCCCACCAAGCCCGGCCCTGTTGCCCCGCCACCAGCTATAGGCTTTCAACCGGGTAGAGAAGGCTCTTCTCTCCTGAGTCCCTTCCCTCACGCTGCCCCTCCTGATGCTGAGACCAATGACAGATAGCTCTGCTCTCTGCAAGAGGGGGGTGAAGCATGTTCCTGCAGTGATCACACCAAAATCTAGGGACACAAAGCCTGAATTCACCTCAACCCACATCAGAGGGTCCCTGGGGACCACCAACAGCTAAGTGTGCCTGACTACAAACCAAAAGGCTGACAGTTCAAATACCCCTAGGGGCACCTGGGATGACAGACCTGCTGATCTGCTCAGAAGGTTGTAGACTGTGGACAGACTTCTGACCCCAGACACGCAGGGTCTGCCTGGAGGTGGGTTGTCTCAACAGCAGCTTTTCTGTTGGGGGGCTTTTTTTTTCACCCCCAAGAAACGGGAGGAACATAACAAGGATTGTAAGGTTTTGTGTGAGGAACTATCTTGAATTGTAAACTTGTAATGTCCATCACCAGTGTGTCCACCTTGGGAAAACATCCACCACTCCCCCTGGACTGCAGGCACGATGAGGTTGGGTCTCCTTCTGGGTTCTCATCCCAGAGTTTTGAAAGAAAGAAGCCTCCACTAATATTTTTAGGCTGAATAATCAACTGTTGAAAGCTGCATAGACGGAAGAGGTTTTGTCCATCTACATGAAATGGGATCTTCATGTTCCCCGCTCAGGCAGGATCCCACAGATCCACAGGACACCTGATTGCATTTTAAATGAAGGAGCCCAGTCCTCAGACATCCCAGGCGGCCGGCACAAGCAACAATCCCCATAACGAATGCCCGCTTGGGGAGCAGTGTTCCTTCCTTGGCCGCGAACTCTCGGTGGGACCATGGACAGGCCGGCATGGATCAGAGGTCAAGACAAACCAAGCCACGGCAGCAGTTTTGACTTGTCCTACTGTTGCACAAAATTTAAAAAGCCTCCTCATATCTCTTTCTTAAAAGAAGCAGAAGCGTGACAACATATTGTTTAAAGACATCAAGTGGGTGGAAGACAGCATTGCTTTCTTTTCACGTAAAGTGGTTTTCAGTTCAGAAGTCACATGAGGTCAGACGTTCATGTCTTCTTCCAGGGACAGTCACGGACCTCTGCTCTGAGCATAGAGATGAAGGAACCGTGGTCTTAGCTCTCAGGTGTGTCCCCGCCCCCCACCACTCGCCCCTGTCCCAGGCAGTCAAACTGGAATTCAAACCTGTGGCCATCGAGTCAACTCCGACTCACAGTGACCCAGGAGCTACAGGCCAGAGCTGTGCCAGCTGGTTTACTTGGCTGCAGGCTGCACCGAGCAAGTCCCTGGGCTTCCTTCCTTGGCACCATGGGTCAGCTCAGACCACCAGGTCTCAGCCACACAAGACCCTCCCCCAGCTGTGAGGAGAGTGGAAACCAAGAGCAGACGCTCGTGCACTAAGCGGGGAGTATGGCTGTAGCAGAAGAAGATGTTGGGACCCACGTAAGCATGCAGAGGCGCCCAACAAGGGGGACAGAGCCCCAGGGACCACAGCTTCCCCCTCCCACTGAGGCCTGCTGGCGGACGTTCTGTAGTAGACATAGTCACCCAACTTTGATAGTCATTTCAGGGATGAAATTTCAGGGTCTCCCAACTTCCTGCCCCCAGAAAAACTTCCTCAAACACATCCCCGCACATTCAGTGACAATCCCACAGTTTACTCAGCATTTGCAGAGACCTGCAGAAGAAACCAGAAGGTAAAGACCCCATTCGCATCTCCCCCCACTGGCATTCCAGGGGAAGCTGGGGAAGCCACAGGAGCTTATCCACCAGCAGGGCCACTGACACAGTGTTTGCAGGTGTCGGAAGAAGGACAGCTACCAAACAGGTGAGGCAGGTGTGAGACAGGAAGAGCCAAACCAAACTGACTGCCATCGGGACAACTCTGACTGGCAGCGACCCTATAGGACCGAGTCGAGTTGCCCTGTGGGGTTCCTAGGCTGTGATTCTCATAGATGCACACTGCCACAGCTGTCTCCCTCAAAGCAGCTGGGGAGCCCCAATACCAGGCACTTAACTGCTGTGCTTCCAGCACTCCTTGAGATGGGGGAGCTGACCCTCCCTCTGATGGAGAATTTAAAAGTGGAACGCTTACAAGGGAGTTGAGAGCATAGTCACTGCCCGGGACAGCTGTAGCAACAAGTCCTCACTGGCGGTGCTATCTGCCAGGCAGAAAGGGCGAGCATCTCACTGACAGCATCCCCTCTAACACCCCCTTAGTCCTCCCTTACAGATGAGGGAAGGAGCTTAGAGAGATTCAGCCCGTGTTCACAGGGATCAAGCCAGGACACTGGCTGGTTCACCCTGCACCCCACTTTATATTCACTGAGGCCTGCTGAGGATTTCTAGGTGTGTTTGTCAGGATTTGATGTTGTTTTATAAAAGCTAGGCATTGGCAAAGCAATATTTTTTAAAAAGCAGTTCTGCTTTTCAGACCATTAGTTTCTACAATAGGCTGTGGCCACTTGGTATTTGAGAAACGTAAGAGCTGGCAAGAATGCAACACCACTCTGGCATTTCACACATCACAGGAAAGCGGGCTGCTTCAGATGGCAGGCCTGCAGCTGAGAGAGAGACTGGGTCTCCCAAAGCAACGCTGGTGCAGTGGCTGAGAGGTCAGCTGCTAGCTGAAAGTCAGCAGTTTGACTCTACCAGGTGTCACTGGCAGCCCTGTGGGGCAGTTCTGCTCTGTCCTCTAGAGTCATTGTGAGTTGGAATTGACTCAGTGCCAATCTGATTGTTTTGTTTGCTTTTTCATGCTTCAGTCATTGTCCCTGGAAGGACAGAGGTGCCAGGGCAGGATTCTGAAGGACAGAGCAGGACAAGACAGGACAGGGCAGGCTGGACAGAGTAGGACAGGACAGGACAGAGCAGTACAGGACAGGACTGGACAGAGCAGGCTGGACAGAGCAGGACAGGACAGGACAGGAGGTCTTGAGCACGATATCCCAAGATCCATCTCTGCTGTTCACTCACTGTGGGACTTTAGGAAAGTCATGATTCATCAGTTCTCTCTCAGAAAAGTGAGGTTACTTAAGGTGCTAGAATTCTCCCTTTCATGCAGGGTACCAGGGTTTGACTCCCACCCAGCACGCTTCCTGTGTGGCCACCACCCATTGGTCAGTGGGGTCTTGGGTGACACTCTGAGGCTGACGTGTTTGGAGGAGCTTCCAGACTACAGCCCACTGGGAAGGAGGACCAACTGCTGCTCTCCTGCTTGTCCGTTCACCAGAATGTTGGCATGTTTACTGTGCACTGAGTCCTGAGCCTGGTGCTGAGGAGAGAGCAATCAGCCGGAGAGACAAGTTTGTTTCCCATCAGACTGCATTTCCACAGAGAGGAGACGGACGAGAAAGCACTTAGCGATGCATCATTGCTCTTTTCCTCACACCGCACATTCTTGCTTAGGATCAGTTTTTGTGGCTGCGTAACTTTCCACTGTTTGGATTACAGTAGTACAGTTGACTAGTCTGCTGTTGCTTGGATTACTGTAATCTAGTTAACTGGTGCCCTTTAGTTTAGATTACAGTAACGTAGCTAACTAGTCCCCTGTTGTTCAGATTACTGTAATCTACTTAACCAGTTCTCTATTGTTTAGAATACAGTAATCCAGTTAACTAGTCCCTTGTTCTTTGGGTTACTATAACCTTGGTCACTAGTCCCCTGTTGTTTGGATTACAGTGATACAGTTACTTAGTCCCTTGTTGGGCATCTAGGCGTCTTGTTTTGTCCTGTGTTCACTGCAGGGTTGTAAACACCTATGTGTCCATTCACAGATATCTCCCTATGACAGAGGCAAGGAATTGAATCTCTTGGGTCAGAGAATGTGAATAAGGCTCAGGACTTTGCTGCAATTATCAAGAAGCCCTCTATAACGTAACATCCCACAAGTTTGCTTTTGACCCAGTGTTCTGATAATGACTGAACACTCTTAGTTCTTCTCTATTAGCAATGCTCACTGCCCAACTACTCTCCAAACTGAGCTCTAGCACTCCTGAGCTGCAACACACACCCTCAAATTCCCTGAGTTACAACACAGACACTCAAATGCCAGAGGTCCCTGATGTCTATGACCTAGGAATAGCTTTTTCTTCTTTGGATCTTCAGATTTATCCAAAATACTCAATCTACAAGAAGCTAAAAAAAAAAAAAAAAAAAAAAAAAAAAAAAAAAAAACTTCACTAACCCCACTGTGCTTGCCATACATAAGCTGACTTGTAAGTTCCAGTTTGCTATTACCTTGTCCTGGGTGCAACTCTTTTATGGCTCTGTGGAGGCACCTTCTATTTCTTAGAAGTGTAAATTTTAAAGAGTTCTGCCTTTTGTCCACCTGCTTTGTGTTGTGTTCCACCATCCAAAGGACTTATTACCAAACCTAACGTAATTATGAAACACCTTTCCGCAAAGGTGGCCTCAATTTATCTCTCTAGCCGTGAAACTCAAAACCCGAGCCTGGTGGATTAAAACTGGAAATCAACAACAAGACATCTATTAAAACCCCCCAAATACTTGGAAACTAAACAACACACTTCTAAATAATCCATGAGTCAAAGAGGAAATCTCAAAGGAAAATTAGAAAGTTGTTTGAACCAAACAGAAATGAAAACATATTAAATGTACAGGATGCAGCTAAAGCAGTTCTTGGAGTGAAATGCATAGCATTAAATGAGAATATTGGGAAAAAAAGTTTTGCATCAACAGTATAGTTGTTTGTCTTAAAACAAAGCTAGAAGGGGGGGAAATAAAGCCAAAACCTGCAGAAGGGAGAAAATGATAATAAGAAAGGAAATCAATAAAGCTAAAAATAATAGGAAAATCAAATGAAAACAAGAGCTTGAAAAGAGCAGTAAAGTTGATAAGCCTCTAGTCAAACTGAAAGAAACAGAGAAGACACAAATTATATTATTAAAGGGATGAAAGAGAGGCACCATAGACATTGAAAGTTCTGTGAGGGAATGCCACAAACAATCTGCACTCACAAAGCCAACAGTTTACATGAAGTTAATCCGTTTCTTAAAAGCCACAACTACTAAAACTCTTCCAATAAGAAATAGATAACCTCAATAGTCCTACATGTATTAAAGAAGCTGAAAGAATAGTTTAAAATGCTCTGAAAGAGACAGCTCCGGGCCCAGATGGTTTCACTGTAAATTCTACCAAACATTTAAAGAAGAAATAGCATCAAGTCTACACAAATTCTTATGAAAATAGAAAATGAAGGAATACTTTCCAATGTGTTTTGTATTTTATAAGGCCAGCTTTATTCTAATACAAAAAGCAAAAAAAAAGGTATACCTGACCAATGTCCTTCATTAATAGAGACACAAACATCCCCATCAAAATAGTATCAAAAAAATTCAACAATGTATATAAACAATGATATGTCATAACCAAACATGATCCACTCTAAAAATACGAAGTTGGGTCAGCATTTAAAAATCAGTTGCTGATCTGACATATTAACAAATTAAGGAAGAAAAACCACATGGTCGTATCAGTAGACACACAAAAAATTGTTTAAAAAAATTCAACATTCATTCATAGCAATAACAAAAACAAAAAACCCTCAGCAATCTCAGAATAGAAGATGATTTCCCCACCTGACCAAGAACATCTACAAAAACCCTGCAGTTAACGTTATTCCTAATGGTTAAGAACAAATATTTTCTCCCTAAGGTTGGGAACAAGGCAAAGATGCTCACTGTACCACTTCTATTCAACATTACACCAGAAGTTTCATCACACTCAATAATACCCACCCCCAAAGGGGAAAAGAGATTGGAAAGGCAGAAATGAAACTATCTGTTCACATGGAAGGCATGATTGCACAGAAAATATCAAAGGAATCTATTTAAAAACTAGAACTAATAAGCAAGTTTAGAGACTTTGCAAAATACAAGGTCAACATATAAAAGTCAACTGTATTTCTAAGTATCGGGAAAGAGCAATTAGAAACTGAAATTTTTCAAAATCATGTATACAATTGTTCAAAAGATAAGTAGCTAACCAGACAAAAATCTAACTAAGGTGTGTGCGGATCTGCGTGCGGAAAACCACAAAGCTGAGATTCAGCAGTGAGGACGCTAATTCCCTCCCTAATCTAGATACTGGATGAGAGTCAATGCAGAATCCCACCTGAGTTTTTGTTTGTTTCATGTTTCAGATCTAGGTGGATTAATTATAGTATTTATATGGTGAAGCAAAGGAGATGGAGAAGCCAAAACAATTTTGGAAACTGAGGCCGGAGTTGGAGAACTCACACTGCCCAGTGTTACCTTGTGCTACAGAATGACAGAGGTCAACGGGACAGGATGGGGAGTCCAGGGGGACACCCACACAAACAGAGCCCACGGATTTTGACAAAGGTGCAAAGGCAATTCAATGGAGAAAGAACAGTCCCTTCAGCAAAGGGTGTGGGAACAATGGAACACCCCTATGCCCAAAGAAGAGGACGGGAGAGAAGGGGGAAGGAGGTAGCAGCTTTCACTATAATCACAAAAAGCAGGAACAACTTACATTCCCTCCAGTGGGTGAATGAAAAAAGGAATGTTGCTAAAACCATACAATGCCGTATCATAAAAAAAGGGAATAAACTATTGATACGCACAACATGGATAAACTTCAAAGACATCATGTAGGATGAAAGAAGCCAGTCCTGAAAGGTTACATACCGTACGATTTCATTTACACGGCATTTTGGAAAAGGCAAAACTACAGGGGTAAAGAACAGGCCAGCGGTTGCCAGGAATTAGGAGTGGGATGAAGATCTGATTACAAAAAAAGGATGCAAAAGAATTTATGGAGTGACTGAGCTGCGCTGTATGTTGGTGCTAATAGTGTACACAGGCTAAAATTCACAGGCCTCTCCACTCCAGAAGACGGTCAGTTTTACTGTATGTAGGTTTTAAAAATGCTGAGCCTCTTGACCGGCTGTTTTCTCCCCACCGGGTTGTCAGACCACGCTGAGCGCTGGAGGAGGGGCACCACCCGCAGCAGGTGCCCCTTCTTCACAGCGTCCCCGTGGACTGCAGAGCCCACCGTGTGGTGGTTTCTCCCAGACATGGTTCTCTTTCTCCAGCAACCTCTGTTTATTGAGAAAGCCTCACTCCTCCCCCGGGTGCTCTGGGAGGGGGCCGCTCACTCTGACTCTGAGAAGGCAGGACTTCCTGTGTCCTGTCTCCTGGTCTCAGATTCTGTGGTTCTCACCTGTCTCCAGGCCTCGTGCCACCCCTCCCTGTCAGTTGTGTCCTTGACTGCACGCAAGTAATAGATTTTATTATCTCACACGAGCAGAAGATTAGAGGTTTAACGGCATCGAGGTTCATTAATTTGCTGGACACAGTCACACAAGCAGAGCTCTGCCACCCAGGAAAAAGGTGACAAAGCAGTGGTTTGATGTTAGGTGGTCAGCAGTGCCCACAGCCTCTTCCCACCCTCAACCCCGACCCGACAGCCTGGCATCGTCTTGAGTAACCTCTGTCCATCTTGGGAGCTCGCAACAAGGGAACCCCGAGGACGTGCATGTGCTGAGGTGCTGTACCATCTGGAGTACACGCTCCCTGGGGGCGGGAATGTGCTTGATTGCGCTTGATTGCTCAGTGCCGTACGCTCCGCAAGGAGGACACCACCTGACGTGTGTCACTGTGCTTAGCTGCTTTCGCATGGTCCCCCAGCTCATGGTAACGTCATGTCCAAGGGGATCAAACTGTGATGATTCACAGGGTTGTCACTGACTGATTTCCCGGAATTCGATCCCCTGGCCTTCTTCCTAGTCTCTCCACCCGGGAGCCCCACTGAACCCTGCTTGGAACCCTAGCAACAACCCCCAAGCCTCTGCTGACAGCTGGTAGCAGCTGCCCATGAAGTGCCTTGGCTCAGAGTCTAATCTGGGTCTCCCACGTGGGGAGCAAGAATTCCATCACTGAACCACCACTGCCTGGCACGTACTAGTTATTAAAAAAAAAAAAAACTGATTGTCACCTGGCCAATCAACTAAGTAACTAGAGTGTGGGCTGTAGGAGGGTACACACTTCTGTTTGTCTTGTTTGCTGCTAAATCTCCAGGGCCAAGAGGAGGGTGTAGTACATAGCTGGCATTCAACAAAGACTCGACAAAGGAATGGATTCTCGGAGCCTCTGTGTGGGGCTGGTCTCTGCACAGAAGTCTGGCGATGTAACTGCCACAAGTCAAAAATCAAATTCTGACTCCTGCAGCCATGTGGACACATGGGAATTAGCCTGAGAAGCGCACTGGGTGACCCTCTCAAGGCCCCGGATGGGAGGCTGAGAGTTCAAGGGCAGATCAGGCCACTGTCCTTAGCACTGATCTGTCCTTTCTGATCACCGTCTGCTCCCTTTACGGCGTTCCTTGTGGGGAGAAAAACAGAAGAAGAAAAAAGAATAGGAAGAAATAAAAGTAAAGATGTTGCCAGATGCTCCCAGCAGAAGCAATAGCCTGGGTAAAAATTCCCCAGTCCATCAACACAATGACTGGTGCTGGGAGGCTGGGATGTTAGGAAGAAACAGGTACAGAACATGTGTTACTCTGGAGACAGTGTGGAAAGGGGGACCTGAAAAGCCCAACTAGAGGTCGCAGCATTACTGCTCAGAACACTGGCTGGGGACATCACCTGTCGGAAAATGCTGGATGGCAGCATCCGCCCTTCCCCATCCATCCCTTGGGTTCAGAAGGAGAGGAGCTGCGACGTCTGTCCTTGCTGTGTAAGAGGCTTTATTCTGTCGCTGGGGACACCTTGCCTGTCTGTCTGCTCCCTCTGATTAGCACACGTCCAGCCTCAGCAGGAGACCCGCAGGGCACTTCTGAGTGGCGTGTCTGCAGTACAGCTCCCTGTTCCATCCTCCCGTCCCTCCTGCCCGTACCACCCAGAACAGGGAAGGCCCACGTTCTCGGTCCTGGTTTCTGCTGTCCCTGTTCACGCCACCTTCCAAGCTGAAGGTTGCAGTATCCCTAACTCCACCCTCCCGCATCCCTTGCACAAAGTCACCTCTCCTGGCTGTCCTCTTCCCTCACCCAGCACCCTAACAACTCCCTCGTGGTCACCTTGCCCCATGGCTCTGCCCTCCCTGGTCACGCTCACACCCTCTTGACAATTCTCTTTGTGAGGCACCCTGAACCTCATCACTCCCCTGCTCAGAAGCCTTGGGTGGCTCCTCTGCTCCTTCTCAGGACACGGAGAGCCCATCCCAGTCCGGGCACCTTTCCTGCAGCCTTGCTGCCTTCCTTGCCTTCTCTGCCCTGTGCCCTCCGGCACTCTTGGAGTCAGTGCTACTAGCGTAAAGATGGCATCACCCGACAACTGTTCACATCCCATCTTCTTCCCAGACCTCAGTTCCTGGGGAGGAGAACCCTTTCTCTTTCATAGGAACAGCTGTCTCGTCAGTGCCTCACTGCATCCTCCCCCAGCTCACCCGGTATTCCTCCGTCTTATTGCTCCTGCTACTCCTTCAGCTGGATAGTCCCCAAACCCTGGTTACCCCTTATTGTAATCTCACTTCTACCCTGCAGATTTCCAGATGACCCCAGCACTCTTTGGCTTGCTCTGTTTTCCTGGAATGGGAGTTCAGGTGGGCGGTATCTTGTCTGCTGGATTACGGCTCCATCCCTACTGCTCAGACAGTGCACGTGTTACTGAAGAGAGAAAGACTTCCCAGGACTTAGGCTTTGCTGTATCCTTCTCCTTTTTCTTCCCCATGGGTTATGCATTTATCTGTACATAAGAAGCCGGAGAACAAGGAAAACCCGTATTTCTTGTGGTGATTAGAGATCGCTTCTCTGCACGTGCAGGTCTTCCCATTTGTATGTGTCTCAGTCGCCTAGCACAAAATGCCCCGAGTGGATGGCTTCCGCAAAGGGAAGCTTATTCTCAGCCTAGTAGGCTGCAAGTCTGAACTCAGGGCGCCAGCTCCAGGGGGCTTTCTCTCCCTCTCGCCTCTGGAGGAAGATCCTTGCGGTGCATCAGTCTTCCCTTGCTAGGGAGCATCTCAGAGCAGGAACGTCAAGCCCAAAGGATACCCTCTGCTCCCAGTGCTGCTTTCTTGGTGGTCTGCAGTCCCAGGATCTCCACTGGCTCCCCTTTCCTTTGTCTCTTGTGCAATAGAAGGTGGTGCAGGCCATACCCCTGGGAAACCACCCTTACCTCAGATTAGGGGGGTAACCTTAGTGAGGGTGTGACAGTCCCACTCTAGACCTCTGTAACATACCCAGTCGTCCCCTGTTAACCACGGGCAGAGATTAGGATTGACAACATGGGGAAATCACAGAATGGAAGGCAACCACACAAGACTGGGAATCATGGCCCAGCCAAATTGCCACACGCATTTTTTGGAGGGCACAATTCAATTTAAAACAGTGTACCAATTGAAATACTACTTACAAGCACTTCCTTAGGGTGCACACATGGTCCCCGATATGAACAAGTTTAAAATTCAGCCAGGATGACCAGTGGGGCCGCACCACTTAAGACACTGAAACACATCCACGCTCGTCTGAAAGAGCTCTTCCGTGGAGCTTCCTTCTCAGCCCCTGCCATCGTGGGCTCCTCGGCTGCCTCCTGGGAGCCCCAGACCTCCCGCAGCCAGACAGACCCGGGGCCAACCTCAGCTGTGCGGAGTCGCAGAGCTGCAGCCGGCGTTGCTGGCAGTCGCACGGTGTCCTGGCAGCAAGGGTTGTTAAAAATCCTGCATGTCACTCTGTGGTGACGGAAAAGTGGGGACGCTGTCTTAGTCACCTACAGCTGCTGTAGCAGTAACACCACGAGTGGGGGCTTAGCAAACAGCTAGTTATTTTTTCAGTGTAGGAGTTTAGAAGTTCAAATTCTGGGTGCCGGCTCCCAGGGAAGTTTCTCTCTTCTCTCTTCTCTCTGTCTCCTTTTGTGGGCTCTGGAGGAAGGTCCTTGTCTGCTTGAACTTCTTCTCCTGGGCAGTCTTCCTGTGGCTTGGCTGTCTCTTCCCCATCTCTACTTGCTTTTTAACTCTCTTTAAATCTCGAAGAGATTGACTTAAGACACACCCTCCACTAATCCTGTCTGGATCTAACAAAGACAATCCATTTTCAAGTGAGATTCTAAGCACAGACACAGGGGTCAAGATTTACAACACGTTTTGGGGACACACCATCCACTCCATGGCAGGCATCATGGGGGGGTGGGGTTTAACTGTGGTTTTACCCTGGTTGCTGAATGGACCACTGATCTCTAGCTCTGTGAAGCAGTGTGTCCTTTGTCCTCAGTCACCGTGAGCTGAGGTTCTGTCACTAACCAAGACTCAGTGATTGAAAATCTCTACCTCCCAAGGAGTTTACCACCTGGACGCGATAGCCCGGCCGTCGCTAGAAGGCTGACGAAGAGTCAGGGTTTCCACGTCTCAAGGATCTAAGTCCCAGTGTTGACTTTCCCTGATGAACTCCCTAATTTTGCCTTCAAATCCCTTTATAACTGGATTTCGTGGTAGACTTGGCAGTTTCAAAGTCCACTTGTTCTTAAGTTTGCACTTAAGTTTTCTCTGTAATTTTTTTTGTCTTGGCTGTCAGTAAAGTCAATTGCCCTTTTCTTGGGCTTTAAAATAATGGCAGCCTATGACATCTGTGCCCAGCATAATGCCCTCCAGATTCATCCATGCTGTGAGGTGTTCCACAGATTCCTCATTGTTCCTTACCATCGGGTAGCATTCCATTGTGTGTGTACCACAACTGGCTTATCAATTTGTCTCCTGATGGGTCAACTCAAATTTTAATTAAGAAACAAACTTGAAGTCATAGCTTCCTCCTGCACTGGGGACCTGGTCAGAGGGTGGACAGACTTCTTTGCGTGGTGATTATTAGGCCAGAGAGGGTGGGCAAGGTTAGGCAGGCCTGAGGTTTTCCTGCCGAAAAGGCCAAAGGATCACTGGAGGCTGTGAGCAGCCGGAACCCCAGACCCGCACCCCAGGACTGTGTCTCACGCCCTGGAACCACCAGACTTGTTTGCAAGACTCGCTAGTTGCTTTTGTCTACCCAGTAACCCTTTCTGTCCTATAACAGTGACCCCTTCCATTGACTGAAGCCCTTCTTTTCCATTCCGTATGCCCTGGAGGGGCTGCCAATCATGTTGCCCCTCCCCACCAGCCAAAGCACGAGGAGGTGATACAGGCCTTGCTAAACTTTGTCTCGCTTTTCGTAGACACCAGTGATTGGCCTAGGGTTGGACTCATAACCTGAGACAGACTAGTCAGAGTCCACGTTGGTTGCCTTTTCCACTAGTGCTGACTGGAGAAGTCTTCTCTCTTTTCGCATGGCTGAGCCAGATGGTGTGAGGCCTATGGCTGACAGGGCAGCTCCTCCCCTTCTCCTCACCAGGAGGCTGGGACCCATTGTGGCAGGAGACACTGAGAATGAAGTATGGCGAGAACTCAAGAAACGACAGAAACAGGGAGAGATACAAAGAGGCAGAAGGAGGAAGCAACTTTAGCAGAGCCTTTGGAGGCCACTCAGTGACCTCCAGCACTGAAGCAGGACACCTTGGTGGCGGGGCCAGCTGGGCTCCACGAGCAGCGCCCACAGACCTAAGACGGCAGGTGGCAGCTCACACCCCTGCCCAGCTGGCCCCAGGGCAGCCCCTGTGAGTCCCTCCTCAAAGACTCTGGCACTGAAAACAGAGAGATGTGCCTCCAGCAGTGACAGACGTCTGTTCTATGGGTGATAAACGCAGTGTGGCTGCCTAAGGCCAAGACGCAGCAGCCGGCTCTCACCTACACGTGGATGCTGAGCGCAGATGCTTGCAGTCCGCCAACTCAGGCAGTGGCTATTCTAAAAGATTGATATTGTTTACCTGGGTCATTAGTCTAAATGCAGGAAAAGATGAGCCTGAGAGGAGAGACTTTGACACAAACAGCTGCATTTCTGTCTAGGGCCCCGGCGGCGGCGGCGGCTCCAGACACTCAGTTCAGAACCAGGCTGCCGAGCACCTACCAGTGATGAGCTGTGTTCTAGGCCTTGTGGGGTCAGAGACACAAGCAAGGTCTGGGTCTGTCTCCCCAGGACCCCAGGGTGTTTGGCAAGAAGGACACCCACAACAGGTGCAGTACCGGAAGTACAAGGCAGGTTCTGGAGCTGGGATACCTGGGTTCAAGATTCCAGTTTAGCACAACAGTTAGCAGCCAGGAGCCAGATGTGGATATCAGCTGTACTTTTTTAGCAAGCAACCTCACCTCTATGGGCTCCGTGCCTCAGTTTCCTTCTCTGTTAAGTAATAAAGACGACAGTGCCTACCTCTCTGCTGTAGTAAAGATGAACTCAGGAGAGGTGTGAGATCCCTGGTGTGCTGTGCGTCCTCAGTAAGGGGTGCCTGGTTTTCATTGTCCCCGTTATTATTGTCATTAGCTGTGACCGTCACTATGATCACCTTTCTACATCTGATGGTGCGCCGGTTGAGCTGTTAACTGAAAGGTTGCTGACCAAAGTTTGGCAGTCTGAAACCACCAGCTGCTCCTTGGAAGCCCTATGGGGCAGTTCTACTCTGTCTTACAGGGTCACCATAAATCAGAATGAACTCAGTGGCAAGAGGCTTCTTACTTTTTTTTAATCTACTACATTAGTGACTTTGGAATAAGCCATGGAGGAGGCTAAGTCTCTTTGGGATTAGGGCCAAAGTCAAAAAGCCACTGCTGTCAAATTTATTACAACTTTGCTTTTGGGGAACTAGAAAAGAGAGAGCTTAGTGAGAGGGGGCTCTCTCAAGGGTGTGGCATTTGAGCCGGATCTCGAAGGACATGGACATGTGACACCAGCAGGCATCCCCACGTAGAGCTCCCCACCCACAGTGGCATGACCTTCTTGGGCAGGCACCATGGCACCTCTGGCCCTCAGTTCTTCTACCTTCAGCTGGGGATGTGCGTATCTGTGCTGCTGAATGCTCCTGGTTCTTACGAAAACAGAAAGTGCTTTAAATTTTTAAAAAGAGTATGTGTTTGGATAAGGTAGAATCATTATGTCAGTTGATGTGAGACATTTCGGTTTCTGATCAAAATGGAGTAACACAAACCAGATTTATCCTTCTACTTTAGATGACTGAGAAAAAGAAGATGTGGAACAATGGTTTTTAGAGACTGGACATCAGGCAGCACAGGAGAACTATCCTTGTGAAAGGAGGAACAAGGTGATCTCTTTGTCTCCCCTTGCCACATGCCTGAAGAGAGTGTCCGGCACGGACTAGAAGGAGGAGGACTCCATGCAGAACTTTCCTGAGTGGAGGAGACAGAATTCAAAGTCTGGAGAAGCCAGCAGAGCTAGAGTTTATAGGGCAGAGCACCACTGAAGAGATCTGCATAAAGAGAGCACCCCAAGAACACCCTCTCTGGGGTGCAGGAAAGTGAAGAAGTGCGCACACATTGGAAGAAGCTGTCCAGGCTGGAGAGAGACGGCGAAAACAACAGACGGTGGGAACTCCTGGGGCCCGGGCAGCACCGGTAGGAGGTGACGCCCCCAACACCAGGACGGAGAAACCTCAAAACGCACAGGGCGTCAGCTGGAGCCCTCAAAAGGGAAATGCCTCAGCACCCCAAACAAGCCCTTTGCTGTTGAGTCAGTTCACATTCATCGAGCAACTACAGGATGGAGAAGAATTACTCCACAGTTTCCCAGGTTGTCGTCTTTACAGAAAGAGACTGCTGCATCTTTCTACCACTGAGTGGCTGCTAGGCTCCAACTGGAGCCTTTTCGTTGTCATTTGGGTGCTTAACCAATGCACCACCAAGGCTCAAATTAGCCCTACACTTAAAAACTGCTTTGGTCCAGCTTAACGAGGCCTAAAAGCAAGCCTTGAAAGGATCGGACTGTTTCCAAGTAATCTAAAAGCTCAGCAATATGTAAAGGAAGAACAAAACAAATTCATCCCTCAGCAAGGCAAGGTAAAATTCAGTGAAAAATTACCAGACATACTGTTTTGAGTCTTGTGCTCTTTTAAAGAACTGTCTAGAAAGGGTCAACAGATAGGCTAGACGGGAAGCTTAGTGGCTCAAATGAGTTTTTGTTGACTGGGGAGGAAAAGTTCTGGAAAGGCCAGTGAGAACGGCCACACAACCTGAAGAATGTCGCTCATGTCACCAAAGTGTACGCGTAGAAGCTGTTGGACTGGGAACTTGCTGCTTTTTGGCTCATTCAAATAAGTCCCACAATTCCTCAGTTTCCCAAACCAGAAACAAATAAAACAAATAATTTTAAATAAAAATCATCAGGTGTAGAAAGAACCAAGACGACAACTGATAACGAGAAGAAAAGTCAACAAAGAGGAAGTACACCCAGAAATGACACAATGGTGGACAAGACGTGAAAATAACTCCCCTAAAACATCTTACCCACTCAAGAAAGCTTGAGTAGAGTAAGGACAAAATGTAAACTGTAAGAAGGCCCGCACGGAACTCCTCGAGGTGAAAAATACAGTGTTTGAGATAAAGAAAACATGATGGATGCAGCAAAACTGACACAACGGAGGGCTTTGCTGGGCCCTTCGTGGAGCTGGATTGAAAGCCATCTGTTTGGATGCACAAGTGGGAGGTCGTGAGTTCAGAGCAGCTGCCACGACAGAGAGGGTCTTTGTGAAAATTTACATAAAGTCATCCTCACTGGGAGACGTATTATAAAAAGAATTATTTAAAAGATACTCTTCCTTAGGGCTGATGAAGCCCTGAGTTAAGACAGACAGCCAGTGTGCCGACAAAAAACATCCCCTGACAAAAACTTCATCCTGAGGTGCCCGTCACTCAGGCATCCCGTTTCCAGTCATGATGTGCACAACCACATGCAGTAGGCCAGCCTGAATCAGCCCAAACAAAGGAGAAGGACTGTCACAGGCACTGGGGGCTTCCGGAAAGACCCCTGGGCTGACCACAATTTCCGCTCTGCCTGAGAATACTTGGACCTCCTTCTAAGAACCAGAAGAGAACCCACCAGCGAGCCTCCCCTCCTCCCTCCCCCGCTCGCCCTCTCCCTTCTCCCTCTGTAACCACCTGCCTGTCCCTCTACCCCTCACTTTCCCATCACCTGTGAGCTGAATGCGTGTTACTGTTGTTAACTGCCATCAATCACGGCAACCCCGCATACAACAGAATGAAACTCTGCCCAGTCCCACACTGTCCTCAGGATTGTTAATGTGTGCGAGTCCCTTCTTGCAGCCACGGGGTGGTGTCTTCCAACCCAGGAGGCTCACCTCCCATCACTGTACCAGACAACATTCTGTTGTGACCCACACGGCTTTCCTTGGCTAATTTTCGGAAGTAGATAACCAGGCTTTTCTTCCTGCTTTGTCTTAGTCTGGAAGCTCTGCTGAAACCTGTCCCATATCAAACCTATTCAAAAACTATTGTGGAGTGTCTAATAGGTACCAGCCACTGTCCTAGGTCCTGGAGGTGTGGCAGTGTACAATATAGACTCACTCGCTGAGCTCACATCTAGCAGGAGGAGACAGAAAAAAAAATGTAGACAAATGTATGAATAATAGTATCCTGAGAAAATGTTGTACAGTGCTGTAAAGAAAAGTCACATGGGTGACCTTGCATGGGTGACCCTGCTGGCATTGGAAACAGTGGTGGCATAGCTCCCAGCATCCCAGCAACACACAAGCCACCATGGTAGGAAAAGCTGACTGGTGGGTGGCGGAATTTCACATTGACCAAAGGCAGCTTGGCACACAGAGGGGATGAATGAAGGGAGTGTCCCAGCTGCATGGCTCACCAAGAGGTGGGAACTCCCTTAGGACCTGCCTACAGTGTTTGAATGTTGAAACCACACATCTGGGACTGTCTTGATGCAGACCCTTCTCTAACCAGAGTCTTAAAAAACAAGAGGTCAACATAGACCCTTCAGACCTGTGCTGGACCCCTCATCAGCAGCGCCAGAGGCTGCCTCAGGGCTCTCCCAGAGAAGCCCCCCAGTTCAGGCTTTCCCAGAAAGATGCCACTGTTCTGATTCTATTCAGCCCGAGAACACCAGGGGATATTCAGAACCCTGGAGACAAAAAACAACAAGGAGACAGTCATTTATCTCTGCAATAACAATTCATATTTTCATATCTTTGATACACAGTCTAATACTCAAATCAATAAGCCAATGGAGATTCACTCAGTGAAAGTTTAATAAGAAAAATGCTTAAAAAAAAATTTGGCAAGCTAGTGGTATTATCTGCAGGTGTGCTAGATTGTGGGTCTGGGGTGAAATCTGCCCTTTGTTTCCCCAGTGTAATGAAACCGAGAGGCTAAACTTCTGAGCTGATTATAATCACAGGGAAATGGGAGCTTCTGGCTGTTTTCTGTTCCCCCTCATCCCTCCTCCTTTGTCCCAATCAATATAGCAAGTTTTATCATCTCTGATGAAAACTCTCGCTGTTTTTGCAGTTCAGGCTTCTTCATGCCTGGCCTGGTTGCACAGTTAAGCAAACTGGCATCAGAAGGCATGGGCTCTGGCAGGTCAAAGCAAAGACTGCTTCAGAAGGCAGCTGGGCAAAGTGGAGGCTGACGAGGTGGAGGCTGTCTCTTGCAGACACCGTGCCATGTCTTCCCCTTGGTTGTGCTGTGACTTCCGGATGCCAAAGTCAAACTCTGTTAGCAAGGCATGGCCCCTGGATCCTTTAGGAATGAGGAATAGGGTCACGAAAACTCCCTATCAAAGTTTTGATAGAGCTATCATCTTCATGGTTATCAAACCTATTCAAAAAATATTGTGGAGTGTCTATTAGGTACCAGGCGCTGTCCTAGGTCCTGGAGATGCAGCAGTGTACAGTACACACTCACTCACTGAGCTCACATCTAGCAGGAGGAGACAGAAAAAAAACACATAAACAAATGTATGAATAATATTATACTGAGAAAATGTCATACAGTGCTGTAAGGAAAAGCCACAGAGGGTTACTGGATGTGGGAGAATCTAGCCTTTGCTTTCCCACTCCGTGGCCATTCCCAGGAAGGAGCAGGGCTCGGCACCTCCTCTTCACTCGCTACCTCATTATCCAGCATTTCACCATTATGACAATAATGAACATCCTGCTATCCAACTCCTACGCACACAAACCACAGAGCTGGCAGTAGTGAGTCCTGAAGTGCTGAGCAAGAGTAGTGCCAACTGATGGTTAAGGCTGTATGTCAACCGGTCTGGGCTGTGATTCTCGGCGATTTGGCAGTCATGTAGTGATGCAGTCATCCTCCATTTCTGTGATCTGATGTAACCATTCTCCATCTTCACATAATGTTGATTTTCACGTAATGACCTGGTATTTGGAACCTAACCGTCTCACTAAATGAGGACCAGGTATATTTATGGATTTTCCTGTGTGGTGTCCAAGAAGCTCATTTTGGAATGAATCTTAAAGAGTCTTTCTCAAATCTCTTTCAGTGCTTGGACAGAGTTGCATACCTCTAGTGACGTGGCCAAGATTTCTGGAAGAGAGGTACCCAGGCAATTGACCAGAAGAGATCCTCCTCTTTGGTAAGCAGGTACTTCAGAATGTACCCATTCCAAAGAAAGATGCTCCAACAGAACAGGGTAATTACCAAACAGTGTCATCAATATCACACGCAAGTAAAATTTTGCTAAACATCATTCAAAAACTGTTGCAGCAATACATTGACAGAGAACTGTCAGAAACTTAAGCTGGGTTCAGACAAGAACATGGAATGAGGAATATCACTGCTGATGTCAGACGGACCTGGCTGAAAGCAGAGAGCACCATAAAGATGTTTACTTGTAATTCATTGACTGTCATAGATTGAACTCTGTTCCCCTCAGAGAGTGTGTAGCCATGTAGCTGCACAATGATTCCCAATATGACTGGCCTCCGTTTCGTGATTTTCTGTGCTGTATGTTCAAGGATTAGGGTGGGACTGTAAACCCTTTCATAGGACCACCTCCCTGCTCCACTGTGAAGGGAGTTTCCTCAGAGTGTGCTTGCACCACCCTTTATCCTTTCATCCTATGAGAGATGAAAGGAAAGGGAAGCAAGCAGAGAATTGGAAACCTCACACCATCGAGAAAGCAGCACTGGGAGAAGAGCGTGGCCTTCAGACCTGAGGTTCCTGTGCCAAGATGCTCCCTGAAAAAAGACTGATGCCACCCAAGGACTGTCCTCCAGAGCCAACCAGGTGGAAAGCCTGCCTCTGGCATGGACATCCTGAATTTGGACTTGTAACTTGCTAGACTGTAAGAATAAAATTTTCTCTTTTACAGTCATCCCCTTTGTGGTATTTCTGTTACAGCTACACTAGCTGACTAACTCACTGACTATGCAAAGGCCTTTGACCATGTGCATCGTAACTAATTGTGTATAACATTGCCAAGAAAGGGAATTGCAGAACCCCGGGTTGTGCTAATGAGAAACCTGCGTCTCGACCAAGAGGCAGTCGTCTGAACACACCGAGGAGATTCTGCCCAGTTTAAAATCAGGAAAGGTGTGTGTCAGGGTTGTATCCTTGCTTACTCAGTCTGTATGTTGAGCAAATAGTCTGAGAGGTGGACTTCATGAGAAAGAACACAGCATCCGGACTGGAGGAAGACTCATTAACAACCTGTGTTCTGCAGATGACATGACTTTGCTTGCCGAAAGAGAACTTACAGTACTTATTAATGAAAATCAAACAGTGCAGCCTTCAGTGTAGATTACACTTCAGCATAAAGAAAACAAAATTCTCCCAAGTGGACCAGTAAGCTGCATCACGAGAAATGGAGACAAAGTTGAGGTTGTCAAGGATTTCTTTTTGCTCGGATCCACAATCGACACCCTTGGAAGCAGCAGGCAAGAGATCAAACGACGCATTGCACTGGGCAAATCTGCAGCAAAAGGCCTCTTTAAAGTGTTGAAAAGCAAAGATATCACCTGGAAGACTAAGTGCGCTGGACCTGAGCCATGGTATTTTCGATCAGCTCGTACACATGTGAAAGCTAGGCAGTGAATAAGGAAGACAAAAGAAGGGCTGATGACTTTGAATTATGGCATTGGCAAAGAAGATTGACTCTACCACGGACCGCCAGAAGACTGAGCAAATCTGTCTGGGAAGAAATACAGTCAGAAGGCTCCTTAGAAAAGAAGATCAGAACGGGAGTCAGAGTGCTCCTTAGGAGTGAGCATCTCACGTGCTTAGGACATGCTAGCAACAGGGACTGGTCTCGAGAGAAGGACATCGTGCCTGGTAGAGTAGACAGTCGGCGAGAAGGAGGGAGACCCTCAACCGCGTGGGTTGACACTGGCGGCCACAACGGGCCCAAACAAGGCAATGACCGCTGAGACAGCGCAGGAGGGAGCAGCGTTTGGTTCTGTCGGGCAGAGGGCCACTGAGGCCAGAACAAACCCGACAGCAGCTAACAAGGACAGCAGTGCCACGACTCCGTCTATGCCCTTTGAAGGGTTTGGAGAGGCTTCTGGGACTGGGGTAGCAGGCGGGTTACCAGGAGGCACCTGAAGGCCTGGAGTAGAATTGCCAACATTTGTGGATAAACAGTCCCAGGATTGTAAGTAACCAGAAGACTTTTCAGGGTGCTTGAGAAGGGTCTGCAGCAGGGCTGCAAACTGCTAAGGGGTCTTTAGTGCAGTCCCTCCGGGCCAGTCCACACTGAGATACTCCTGACTAGTAGACCCAACTGCGTTACTTCTGGAAAGGGTATCAAGGGCAGAATGAATAACTTTACATTGGAGATGGTTTTTCTCATGTTCCTGGGTGTCTGCAGAGATGAGCCTTTGTTAAGATGTATCACCCTTCGGAGGCTGGCAGAACCACCCGTAACACCCACAAGGCTTCTTTATGGACTTCCTTCCCTGGCCACAAAGAAAACAGCCGCAGCTTCACGCCCCCCTAAAAGAAAAGTCAACCCTTGGGACCTCCATGTTTGGCTCTGAGGAGGTCTGCTAGGCCTGTCTCCACCCTGCCCCTGGATGTCAGCTTCTCCCCACCTCCCTGTCCCACCCCCGTCCCTGCCTGCTGTCACACCTCAGCTCTCCTGAGTCACTGAGTTTTAATTTGGGCTAATCTCCACTCCTGACTCAGGTAGGTGTGGTGGTGATAAATCAAAACGAGGACACAAGCTGTCAGTAACAACACAGGAGAGACTCGTCACTCTAATCAACTTTATTTATTAGCAGTGAGTCACAGGAGAGTGTCTAGCAGATTTTCCCCCCTTGCCTTGATGCTGCCTTTAGTCTCCATGAAGCCACCGGAAAGCAGACGCAGCAGAGCTGGGACTGAAGCAGCAAAGAGGAGATGGCATGGGGAGACTCTGCATGGCATCGTGCTGGACAGCCACAAAGGCCGCTGTGATCAGAGCTGATGGAGAGGGAGGCAGCGACCTGGCTTCTTCAGGTGGGTGGGGTCCGGAGAGTCTTCTCTCCACTGTGGATGGAGAAGTCATGCGGTCCAGAGACACAGTGTGTCACCTCTGGACTTCTGGGGCTGGAAGAGGCAGAAAGATCACATCTAAGCCAACCCTTTGCTTCAAAGCAGGCGAGAGGTCTTTAACAAGCCTTTCTGCCTGATCTGGGCTTGAGCTTTTCCAAAGCTAAATTCAAGGAGCTGGCCTAGGTGCTTGCTGAGGACTTTGGATGAACAGCACTCAATGATTCCATGAAAAGCCACCCCACCCCAGAAGGTCCCTACTTCGTTTTGTATTTCCTTTAAGTGAACCATTCAGTAAGGGCATTTCCAGCCCCATTATGAAGTCAGCGTGCTGTGTTTCCCAGATTTTTCCCCACCACTTCTTGTTGTTGGGTGCTGTCCAGTTGGTTCTGACTCATAGTGTCCTTGCGGACCACAAAGGGAAACCCAGCCAATCCTGTGCCCCCCTCACGAAACTTACCCACCATGTGGTGTCAGCGGCATTGAGAGAGAAGCCAGTAGGAGGTGGAGGAGGACTTCACAAAGTTGCCGCTGTGCGCGCAGGACCCCTCTGTATCACGAAGCTCTGACACAGATTCACCCTAAGGAGGTGGGTGGGAAGAAGCCTGAGAACGACCAGACAAGCTTTCAGCCCCTCAGCAGTTGTCAGCTGGCCAAGGCTGGGCCAGCCGGCAGGGGACACCCCTGGGGTAGAAGAGCGGTGACTGTCTGACCTGTGCCTCTGCATCCCAGTGGCGGGCAGGGAGATTGCAGGGCTCAGCGTATGAACACTAGATAGACCGAACCAGAGCCCACTCTTCTCTAGAGGCTAACAATAAAGGAAGACACAAAGGTGCAGAAGAGCTGAGCCACAGACAGCTTAAACTACCAAGTAGGTGTAATATTTTGAACAAAGTGATTCCACCGTATTTTGTCTCAAAGTTCCAAACCCACGTGGTATACACAACTTGTGGAGTCTGCCTGGGCCATCAAGTCCTTTGTGCATAACTGGTGCTGAGAACACCTCCACCGTGGATACAGGTGATTGGACCAGGGATGAACGTGTGACTCCCATCTCAGCCAATCAGATTCTTCTCTGGAATTTGGAAGTTGGGGCTGATGCTACCGGTTTCACTCTGGGTTGCTCACAAAAAAATGCGTAAAATCAGGAGCAGCATGTGGAGAACTGATAAAAGCTGATCCACTATGAGACAAAGAAGTAAAGCGGAGCGACACAGAGGTGGGGAATGAGAGGGAGCACACAGCGCTTTGTGGCTCTCAGCTCTAGACGTTGACGGAGCTTGGCCACACTGCCCGCCCTGGCGTTTCAGACCTGGGTCTTCACAGTATGTCTCCGTTTTTCGCTTTAATGGCTTGCATTGGTTTCTGTTTCTTGCAACCAAAACAGTTCTGAGTGAGCATTTAAATTTGGCGTTTGGTACCACGCACGTATGGTGGCCGTGCGCAACCTGGGTTTCTCTCGGAGCCTCAGAACAGATACCCGGCTGCCTGGTACTCATCTCCGCATGGGACTCTGCAGGTCCCCCAACCCAAGAGCTCCCTGTCATCATGCCTGGTGCCCCATCTACACTCTCTTAGTGACGCAGTTACTGAGGGCAGGACTGTGCTGAGCTCTGATTCCTGCGTTGCTTCATTATGTCCTCACAACACTGCTACAAGGAGAATGTTGTGCTTCTCCCAATTTTGCAGATGAGGAAACTGAGGTCCAAGGAAGCTGGGACGCATGTCCAAATTTCACACCTCAAGGAGCGGAGTCAGGAGGTTGCTGCTGGTGTCAGCGCCATGAAGCACGTGGTGACGCGCAGCGACCCTACGCACAGCAGCATGGGTGCTACACTGCGCCCACAATCTGTGGTGTGTGGGAGCCTATTGTTGCAGCCACTGTGTCAATTCAGAGTTAGGATACGTGCCTGACTTTCTAATTCTGGGTTCGGTCCTTTTGTTTAATTTTTGTTGATTCGTCATTATAAATTGTCATTATATCATTTTTGCTTTCCACTGGATTGCCTTTTTTTTGGAATGGATACAGATACAGTTCTCTTCCAGCCACTTGGCCAGGCGTCATCTTCCAAACCTCCAGGCCTAGATGAGTGAGCACTTCCGGGGTTGCAGCCATTGGCTGAAGCGTCTCAGCTGGTACGCCACTGATGCCTGGAGCCCTGTTTCTGCCAGCGGCTGCACTGCAGCCCGGACGTCATCCTTCAGCGCCATTGGCTCCTCACCACTCAGGCCACCACCAGATGACAGGTGGCAGTGCTCTGTCTCTACAGAGAGATACATAGGCAAATAGAACACTTCTCATATATTTTGTGTGTTTTTTTTCTCTTATGAATATACATAAAAAGAAATTGATTTAAATGACTGTGAAACTGGAAAACCCAAAACTTGCAGAGCAGTCTGGCAGGCTGACCAACTTAGCAAGTCTTGAGGCAGAATCTCTTCTTCCCTGAGAGGCATCAATTTTTGCTTTGAAGACTGTACGGGGCAGTTCTCCTCTGACCTCTGGGTCACTAGGAGTCAGGCCAACTTGACAGCAGTGGGTTTTTTTTTTTTTTTTTTGTCTTGACTTGCCTACTACGCTGCATTGCACTGGACTTCTGGCAGCCCCTCAACCCCAACAGGATTGCTGCTGGACCAGGGATCTCTGTTTGTGGCTTCCGCTATGTGTGACATGGCTAGCCTCGGCCATGGCTTGGATAGGCCCCCACACGCCCTGGCCCTCCTGGGAAAGGTGCTGGGACTGGGTCCAGATGCTCAGATGTTTCAAAAAAACTTGCAAAACTCAGAGACAGAGCCGTGCTCAGAGGAGACTGCTGCTTCCTTTTCTCACAACTCCCCGCTGTGGGCAGTGCCACCTGCCTCCCGGCACGTGGCTCTGCAGGGGCCGGGGTCCTTTTAGCATCTGGCCAGGAAGAGGTTGCATTTCACAGGAGTAGAAACCAAACCGAGCCGCCAACACACCAACCCTGCATCCCGGCGACTGCACGTACATCAGGGTGGCACAGTGCCCCGTGCAGTTTTTCGGGGCCGCTCTTCCAGAAGCAGGTCCCCAGGCTTTGTGCCTGATCACATGGGTCTGTGGGGCACATCTACACAGCACCCAGCTGACTTCATGTAAAATCAAGTCCCTGCCTGCTGCTCTGGTGCAGGAGTGACTCCTCAGGACGTCGCCCTGCTCTCTGCTGGGTCGCCTCTCTTGACGAGGCGACCCAAAGTAAAAGGGCACGCTGCGACGTGAACCAGTCCAACATCAGAAGACAGCGACATGCCGCTCTGCGACCTGTTACTATAATCCTCAGATATAAAATGTGGCGCAGAGGGGCTGACCCTCGTTGGTGCTTGATCAAAGTGGACAGTTCTTCTGCTGAAGGATCTGTTGATTCCTTTGGTGGAAAATGTTGCATAATCATTGTCAGATAAAAAGGCAACCAAAGAAGATGAAGCCCAAACATGTAGAGTATGAAAAAGCATTGTAGCGGAGGACCAGCAGCTAATTAATGTAAACACAGTGGCATTTTTCCTGGTTTTCTGATATGTGTGGTGTGTGTCGGCTTCTTAAAGCTTCTTATCATTGTGATTTCCTTTCTCACTCTCAGTCATTATTATCTTCATACCTAATTTTACATTCTCTCTCTTTTTAAGAGGGCTGCCAAGTTGCAGGAGCGTCCCACAGTGCCTGGAGCCACCCTTGATTTTCAGCTGGGTCTTGGGCTATGATGGGAGCCCAAGAAGGTTCTGAAGCAGGGGAGGATTCAGAGTGGCATTCCGGCAGACGAGAGGTGAGCCCCAGGTGGTACAGCAAGGACAGCTGTCCCCTCTTCCCACCCTGAAACCCACAATGTCTCTCCAGCCCTCATCTTGGGCGGAAGGCCAATGATGTTCTATGTTTTCACTGCTGATTAGCCTCTGTTATCAGGATGCTCAAAGGCGCCCACTCAGTAAAGCAAAGCAAACAAACTCCCACAAACCCACAAACAGCTCTGGGAGAAAAGGCCCTGCTTTATGTCCTAATTAACAAGTCATTCTCAGCCAGTCAGATGACTCGCTTGTCACCTCATTTGGATCTGTGGGCAAACAAATCATCTCTGGGCCTCAGGCAGTCGCCCAGAAAGGGAAGATGGTTGGAGAGCAGGTCCATCACTGTGTCTCTGGCTTCCTGCACCCCGCGCCCCCTCCCCGCCCTCTTTGTCCACACGCAGCCAGAGGGCCCCCAGCGCCCACCTCTGCACGCTGGTGAGGCGGCGGGCCTCGGCCGTGCAGCCCCTTCTCTGCACCTCGGTTCCTTCCTCATGGTTCATCTGTTGGTGCTGGGGTTGTCACAGGCGGCCCCCAAGGAGCGCTATCTCTGCAGAGAACATGAAGACAAAGGTCCTCATGATGTCCAATCAGTACTGTGGTTTACCCTTCCTGGAACCTGGGCGCAGAGCACCCGAGAGTGAGGAGTGGTAGCTGGTCTCCCGAAACGCACATGGGTGCCCCCAAGCACTGAACTCACCCTACTCCCACCCTAGCTCTCTGCTTGCCACCAGCTCTGCCTCCCTAAGTGGTCACTCCCCATCCCGGGGCCTCAGTCTCCTCATCCATGCAACGAACAGGCAAGAGAAGCGTGTGGTCTCCTGGTGGCAGCCTGCACACCAGCCATGGCCCGAAGACACTGCTCGAGCCACTCAGGGCTCTCTCTCGTGTCTCCTTACCTTTGAACTAGGTGCCAATGCTTTAAAAATGAAAAAATGGGATGACTCCTGGAGGAAACCGGCAAGTCTGTGTCACTTACGCTCACATCCCTCACAGCACCAGAGACAGCTGCCCAAGGACAGGGCATGTCCCCTCCACTTCACCACACTCCCCATCACTCCCCGGGGTCCCACGCGGCCCGCCTGACTGGTGGAAGCCCCCTGTGGCCCCTACGGGCTCTGCAGTCTGTGCTGACAGCCTTCTTTGCATGGACTCTTTCAGGGCTTGTGGTCCACCTTTCACTCCTTTGAAACACTGTCGGCTCCTGCCCCCCACATCGCGGAGCCCCTCTGGGTCCCAGGACTTGCATTAAGCACTGAGGGGCAGACAAGTGGAGCACAAGACACGGCTCCCTGACTTGGAGAACTCCGAGTTTTGCCCCAGGTGTGCAGAGACTGGCTGGGTGAGAACCATGGCTGTCCTCCCACGCTGGTGGAGGAAGACTTTCCTCCTGGTGTGGGGAGACCAGGCCAAAGGGTGACTCCCTGTGCCTTTGTCCAACCACAAAACCAGTACTAGGTGGCGTCTTCCAGGTTCTCGGGTGCTTTCCTGGCTGTCCTATGTTGGAGTCCTCATCATACTCCACAAAGGTAGAGACTACTTCCAGAAGTTCACAGATGCCGAGTGACTTAATGTCATTCCCCACACGTTTTGTTTTCAGTGCTCTGCCCAAACACCCACAAGCATAAATTTAAAATCTTGGCACCTGCCACTTTGAATGGCTTAAGTGACATGTCCACCGTGCCCTTTGCCCTGGTAAGTGAACACTGTGCCCCAGGAAACAGCCCCGGTACAATGCCCAAGGAGGTACAAGAGATGTGTGTCAGAGGCAGAGCAAGGACCCCCCGCTTCACTGCCTGGGACTCGCCTCTTAGCTTCCTAGTTCCTCCCACATCTGCTGCTGCCAACAACCTGTGTGGCAAAGGGTAGCAGCTGACCCCGGGCTTCCCCGTGTCGCAGGGGCCAGCAAGTATCCAACATGGCCAGCCCCCCGCTTGCTGACTCATGTAGCGGTGTTTGTCTGCTATGCATGCTCCTGCTCTGGCCAAAGAAGAAGCGGCCAGGGCCATTTGGCACGACAGTTTCCAAGCTCCTCAGAAATGATAAAACCAGTCCTAACACACTGTAGGAAATCAGGGGTTCAGGGTCTATGAATCTAAGTGTCTCCCCTCCCTTGAAGGACAGGATTCTGAGTTCTCTTTCTAGGCTCCATGCCAAGGGCCAGAAGCAGGACAGGTCCTGAGTGTCTGCAGCTTGGGCTGTAGAGGCAGGTGACAGCTGAAGACCTGAGAACCTGCCAAGGACTCCGCAAGCCAGGCTCCCATCTGCACTGGCATGTGTGACGCTCCTCTGGTAACAAGCTTCTCCCTAGTTAAAAGTAATAAATCTCCCCTGATTTCAGGGGCAGGTTGTCAGGATTGTTTCCTCTGGCTTTGCATAAAGAAGAAATGTGAACCCAACATCACCCAGAAGGAGGAGTGGGTCAGTCCCAAAGATAGGGCCCTCCCGGCTGGGCAAGACAAGAGAGACTGACCCCGTGGGGACCCAAGGCCCAAGTTTGTTCTTCCTGTCATGCTATCCCCTTCTTCCTGCTATCTGAATGCTTCCCCGCTTCTGCTTGGGCATCAGGAAGCCCATGTCTTTACCCTCTCACCACCCCATGGAGTCCTTCAGGGGTACAATCCATTAAGTGCCTATTGCCGAACCCACCCAGAAAGGCTCAGAACAAAGGCCTGGTGACCTGCTACCAGAAGGTCACAGCCGTGAAGCCCGGTAGAGCGCAGTTCTACTGTGCAACACATGGGGTCACTGTGAGGTGGGGTCAGCTCAAAGGCGTTTTTTGTTGGTTTATCACCTAGCTGTGCCACAGAAGTGTTTGGCTGCTAACCGAACAATCAGCAGTTCAGACCCACCAGCCTCTCCCTAGGAGCCCTACGGGGGCAGTTCTACCCTGTCCTAGGGGGTCACTGTGAGTCATAACTGACTCAGTGGCAAGCCTTGTTTTGTTCAGCTATGTAATTCTCATTCACGTTGTTGAACAAAAGGTATTTGCAGTGAAGTTGTTGGTCTTGCAAAATTCTATCATGTGATCTCCAGATCATTTCTATTCTATCATGCGACCTCTAACATCATCGCTGTCCCCACAGCCATGTTTTCTGACTGCCACTGTCCTTCTTCATTTCTAACTTGTGAATTCCAATCACCAGATGCAAGACACAAGCATCAGATTGACTACATCTGTGGAAAGAGATGATGTAAAAGTTCAGAATCACCAGTCGGAACAAGGTGGAGTCACCTGTGTTGTAGACTGTCAACTGCTCATAGCAAGTTTAAGTCACAGCTGAGGAAAAATAAAACAAGTCCACAAGGGCCAAAATAGAACCTTGAATACATCCTACCTGAACTTAGAGACCACTTTGATGCACTGAACACTAACGACTGAAGACCAGACAAGCTGTGGGATGACACCAAGGACATGATCCACGAAGACAGCAAGAGGTCATTGAAGACACGCGGTAAAAGAAAAGACCAAAATTGATGTCGAAAGAGATTTGGAGACTTTCTCTTGCATGTGAAGTAGGAAGTGATGGAAGAAACGATGACGTTAAAGAGCCGAACAGAAGATTTCAAAAGGCAGCTTGAGATGGCAAGGTAAAACTTACAGTAACAGATGCAGCGATGACCCAGAGTCAGAAAGCCACAAGGACGAGTGTGCTGGGCACTCCTCCAAAGGGCAGAGCTGGGGACAGAGTTCAAGCCTCGAGTTGCAACGTGAAGAATTCTACAGGGATGATACGGAACAATGCAGGAGGTGTCAGAAGAAGGAAGGACTCCAGAGCCGCTAACCAGAAAGGCCTGGCCAATGTTCAACCATTGGTGGCGGGTGGTGGTGCTGGGTGGAGACTCCCCAGCTGCACTGAAGGCGCTGGTGAAAAGCCAGGCTCCCGGGGCTGCAAGTGCTCACTCGCCTGTGCTGAGAAATCGGCGAGACAGACTCTTGACCCACCGACTGGACGGGATTCATAATTGTCCTCATTCCAAAAAGGAGTGACCCAACCGAAGGTAGAAATTACTTAATAAGATTGTTAATACCACATGCAAGTAAAACTTTTCCGAAGATAATTCACAGCTGGTTGCAGCAGTACTTGAACAGGAAACTGCCAGAAATCGAAGCCAGATTCCAAAGAGGAGTTGGAATGAGGGATACTGTTGACGTCAGACGGATCTCGGCTGAAAGAGACGTTTACCTGTATGTTGTTGACTAGGCAGAAGCACTGACTGCCTGGAGCATAACAAACGGTGGGGAACACTGTGAAGAAGGAGAACTCTGGAACTGTGCTCATGAGGAACCTGTGCACAGAACAGGTGGCTCTCATTCAAACAGAACGAGGGGATACGGTGTGTATGAAGTCAGGACTGGTGTGTTTCGGGTTGTACCCTTTCACCATAATTATTCAGTCTGTGTGCTGAGCAAATAGTCTGAGAAGCTGGGCTGACAGGAGAAGGGGCATCAGGAAGGAACACACATTAACAGTCCACAGTGTGCCAGTGGCACAGCTGTGCTTGATGCAAGCAAACAGGGCTTGAGGTACTCCCTTGAAAAGCCTTTGTATGTATCACACCCCAGCACAAGGGAAACAAAAGTCTTCACAACTGGACCAGTAAACAACACCATGATAAATTAGGAAAGGTTTGAAGTTGTCAAGGTTTTCATTTTACTGAGATCTGCTATCAATGCCCACAGAGGCAGCAGTCAAGAAATCGAATGATATATTGAGCTGGGCAATCTTCTGCAAAAGACCTCTTTAAAGCGTTGAAAAGACACGACTTTCAGGACTAAGGATCTCCTGACCCAAGCCATGATATTTTCAATTGCCTTATGTGCATGTGAAAGCTGGACAATGAATTAAGGAAGTTTGCATCAGAACTGATGCCTTTGAGTTGTGATGTTGGCTAAGGCCATTGAGTATACCAAGGATGGCCCAAAGAATGAATGGACAAATCTATCTTGGAAGATGTACATCCAGAATGCCCCTTGGAAGTGAGATGGTGAGACTGGATGCCACGTACTCTGGACAGGTCACTGGGAGAGACCCACCCCTGGAGAAGGACGTGATGTTTGGGAAGGGAGAAAATTATCTTAAAGAGGAAGACACTAGAGGACATGAACTGACAGCGCGGCTGCCCCCAGGGGGCTCGGCACGACAGGGATGGTGAGGGTGGCAGAGGACCAGGCAGCGGTTCCTCTTGTAGTTCACGGGGTCGCTAGGAGCTGGAGCCGACCCCACAGCACCTAACACCAGCAACAGCACCGCGTGCTGCCCTCCCCCGCGCCCAGACACCAGATCTTTTCTTTCCCGTCGTTCTGCCGTGAGGAACGCGTCTGGCTCACTCTTTGGCGCTGACAGCTTCAGGTAACCACAAGTCCTTTTTTCATTCTGCATCACATTTTTCTAAAACCTTTGTTCACCTTCCTCCCATAGTGTGGGACCTGGAACTGGGTGAGCTGGAACAGCAGACAAAGAAATGGGTTGAAACAAGGCGAGGCGGCGGGGGGTGGGCCACCAAGCCAGAGCCTGGGGGCGGGGGGTGGGCGGTGGACAAGAGAGGCACAAGCCTGATCTTTAGTCGATGCTCAATGCATTCTTGTTGAATGAGTGAATAAATTGATGGAGACCTGGGGTGCCAAATGTTAGGAGGAATGCTGGGACAATTGTCACATCTTATGAAGGCAGAACAAAGATGAGTGTGCAAAATCAGTCATATTCCCTCCGCCTGGTAAAGACCTTGATTTTCCTTTGGGGAAATCTCCTCCCCATCACATGCAGCCTTGGGGCTGTCAGTCTAGGTGATCCTGGCAAAGGGTCAGTCACATCTTCCAATCAAACCAATTAGGCCAGGTGTCCCGTGAGATGGACATCCTGGTGCACACTGGTTAAGAGCTATGGAGGCCATTGAAAAGGTCAACTGTTGAAACCCACCAGGTGCTCCTTGGAAGCTCTGTGAGACAGTTCTACTCTGTCCTACAGGGTCGATATGAGTCAGAATCGACTCAATGGCAATAGGTTTTCCCATAGGAATTTGAACTTTGAGTCAAGTGACCTAAGGACCCAAAGTGCTGGGGGCTCATTGGTCCCATCGGTGGTACCTTCAATCCAGTGTCCAGTTCCCTGCTGCCTCGACCACAGGCTGTCCTCCTGGATATGCCTACTCCAAGCTCTGTCCTCAAGATCTCCCTTGTAAGAAGTCCCATGTTCATCAAACCAATTTCCTTGTTTTTTCTCTCTTTTTCTTTTTTAAGGTTAGTCAGTGGGATTTCTGTCACAGGCAACCACAGTGTTACCTAGAGCCTAGGCTGCCAACCAAAACTTCAACTCCTTGGAAACACCATGAGACAGTTCTACTCTGTCCTGTAGGGTTACTATGAGTCCGAATCAACTTGATAGCAATGGGTAATATAAGATCAAAGGGCAGCCATGCCTGAGGGTGACAAGGTCTTGGGCCATTTCCAAGACCTCTCCCTAGACAGCACAGCTGGCCACCTGGTCACTGGTGGCCTGATAGGAAAGTGACTCTACTGGTTTTTAGTCCTATAGGTATGTCCCCAGGTACTTCTCAGACACCCTGAGTCAGCAGGGGGGCAACCGCTGAAAGCTGCCAGTCTCAAATTCTCAACCCCACCTCAGACTGGCTGGAGCTGGCTCTCCCAAAAGGGGGACTGGGACACTTGGGCAAGCACTGCTGGGACATAAAAGCCTTCGGAGCAGTGAGCACAGTTAGCTACCTTCCTTCTGTACCCGCTGGTGCCCGACAGCCCAGCCAGCAGGGTGTGCAGCTTGCTTCCGGAGGCTACTCCGACAGGTCCCCCCAGGAAATCCTCTATCAGCAGAACACCCCCACACCTTTGTCAGTCAGCTTGGTTAACGAGCATCACCTCTTTGTGGTTCCACTCTCAGCGGCTCCGAAGTTTCATCTGAGAGAATGAGAGAGACTAGGACGGGGCACAAGGAGGGCTGACTCCACGGGGCTGCGGGGCTGCGGGGAGGCTGAGTGAGAGCCCCACCTGCACAGCTCGGGTCTGTGTCTGGAGCGGTATGCCACCAAGGAGAGGCCGACTCCCAGAGACCCTAAAGAAGGAGCAGAACCGCGTCTCCGAAGGTGCCTGGTGGGTTCGGATGCCGACGTCTGCTGCTGTGGGTGCTGCCAGCTCGGCTCCGACTCACGGTGACCTGTGAGCGGCACAACAAAACGCTGCCAAGTCTTGTCCCAGGTCCACAGTCATTGGTACGCCTAAGCGTGTTGCGGCGGTTGCTCGATCAGTCCGTCTCACGGAGGGTCTTCCTCTTCTCCACTGAGCCTCCATCTGCCAAGCATGATGTCCTTCTCCAGGGACTGATCCCTGACCACATGTTCAAAGGATGTAAGGCACCGCCTTGCCATCTTGGCTTCCAAGGAGCACTCTGGTGGGACCTCTTCCAGAACAGAACTGTTTGTTCTTTCGGTGGTCCACATTCAATATTCTTCTCCAACACGACAATTTGGAGGCATCAATTCTTCGGTCTTCTTTGTTCGTTGTCCAGCTTTCACGTGTGTGTGAGGTGGCTGAAAACACTGTGGCTTGGGTCAGGCACACCTTAGTCTTCAAGGGGACATCTTTAGTTTTCAATATTTGAAAGAGGTCTTTTGGCAGCAGATTTTCCCAATGGAATGTGTCTTTGATGTCTTGACTGCTGCTTCCATGGGTTCTGATTGCGAACCCCAAGTAAAATGAAATCCCTGACAGCCTCGATCCTTTCTCCATTTGTGGAGGTGTTGCTTACTGGTCCAGTTGTCGGGATTTTTGTTTTCTTGAGGTGTAATCCATACTGAAGGCTGTGGCCCCGGATCTTCGTCAGTGACCTCTATCCTACAACAAAGGCACCTAGGGTCACGAAGCTCAGCTCTACTGGGACACACTAGGCAACTGGGGTCAGAACTCACGTGACAGCAAGCAGTTTGGCATTTCATTTTAACTACTGCTTTCCGTCAGCCAGACCTGAACCCCCAAAGAGCCAGCCTGAGCCAAGTGGGGAGTGCCTCAGAAAGCAACTCTGTGAGGGGAAAACAGACAAGCAAAAACCCCTTCCTTTGCCACTCTGTCGGGTCTTCCCTTCGTCTGTACCACAAATCCCCCGGGGAGGGCTGTGTGAGCAGGGCGATGGCAGGGATCACCGGGAGGAACGTCAGCTCTCTGGCACCCGGGCAGCCCAGCTCTCCTCCCGAGTGGCCAGAAGCCAGAATGGCTGCCCTCCGAGGCTGGACTTTTCCATTGAGATGGCGACGGCTTTATCTTTAAAGAGCAGCCAGGTTGGGCTCAGAAAAGGCACAGAGGGTGGGGAGGAGGGTTCCCTGCCCGCCTGTGCCTTGACCATAAGATGACAGCCCCCAGGTGTGCTGGAGATGGTCGTGGGTGGGCGGGCAGAGGGCCACAGGAGGAATGTGATGGCCTCACTGGGGTGGCATGATGGCTGCCACATGGAACACGTGGTCAGTGGCCAGTCTGCCCCTCTCCCGGCGGAATCAGAGACCCTCCTTCTAGGAAGAACATTTAAAGTTCCTTATTCTGATTCTAATACCCTCCAAAGGGAAAAACTTCCTTTTGGTGATCTCTTCATGGAGCTTTGTACTTTTTGTTTTTTGCTTAAATTTTTTTTATTAATTCATATGTATGCATGTGTATGTGTCTGTATACATATATGTATATATATATATATATATACACATATAAATACACAGATACATATGGAGAGAGAAGAGCCTGTTGGTGCTGCGGTTAAACACGTGGCTGCTAACCAGAAGGTCAGTGGTTCAAACCCACCAGCCACTTGATGGGAGAAAGACATGATGATCTGTTTTTGTAAAGATTTACAACCCAGGAAACCCTCTAAAGGCAGTCCTTCTGTGTCCTTACAGGGTCACCAAGTCAGAATACATATAAAATAAAGCTTGCAGTGTTAACAGTTTTAGGTGCTGAAGCAAATGACATTGATTTTATTTATGAGGTTGTGCCACCGTCACCAACACTTGCTTCCAAAATTGTGTCGTTGCCCTAAACAGAAACCCTGTAGCCTATGAGCAATAACTCCCCTTCTCGCCTTCCCCAGCTGCTGGCACCCTTGATCGGCTATCTGCTTCCTGCCCGCACCGGTCGGTCTCAGCTGACGTGAGCAGGAACACGGTGAACCTTCTAGTGACATAAAAGGGTAAACAGTGTATGCTCCCTCTTACATAAAACATCCAGAATAGTTTCTGTTTGTTTTCTTTCTTGTCTTCTAAGTCAGTCTCTCTCCCTCTCACCTGCAAGTCCTCTGCTTTTCCGCTGAGGGGACTTGTCAGCAGGCCTGAGAGCCAAAGAATCTAAGAGACGGCCTCCCCCCGCTACCCGTTGTCCATAAGTCAGCCTGAGACCTGGAGGAGGCAGAAACAGCAAGTAATGGCTAAGCCAGGAGAAGTCTGGTCGCCAACCCCAGGGGAATTCTGTGTCACACTCCTCCTGCTCAGAGCTAACAGAGTTAAACCCAAGGTGAGGGATCTGTGTTCAATGCCACAGTACCACTGGCCTGAACAAGTGTAGGCTGACTTATTTGACACTGGGCTTCTCTGAGCCTTTAATATCCTTCTGTATGTAGGAAGAAAACCCTGGTGCACTAGTGGTTAAGGGCTACGACTGCTAACCAAAAGACAGTCAGCTCCAATCCACGAGGCACTCCTTGGAAACCTGTGGGGCAATTCTACTCGGTCCTGTAAGGTCACTGCGAGTCAGAAACCCCTTGACAGCAGCGGCTTGGTTTTCCAGTTTGACACACAGGAAATCTCCTCGGATGGGCGGTATTTTCCGAAGTCATTAACCTGTCTTCATTTCCCAACGAGCATCACAAGTTGCAGAACTAACATTTAGTAGCACACTGGAAAAAACACTGTGCCACTTGATACTGTCTGTGACCCACTCACAGGAGTGACCACGTCTTCCAAACTGTCTGCCCAGGAGGGAAGACGCTTCTTCCAAACCAAAGGCCTGGGCTGCGTTTCTAAAAGCATGAGCTGTTGTAAGTGAAACTGTAGGATAAAACAATTTTAAACTAACAAAAAGTTCCATCTCTCACCTCATATTGGCTTCAAAATCCTACCTTTAATGAAATATTTAGGGTGGAAAGGGGCGAGGAGAGGAAATCTTTGCCCTGATCCCAAGGCTCTGCTGCCTGCCTGCAGTCTGGAGCCCGTCAAAGCCAGTGGCCCCGACGGAGCCCCGCCCTGGGGACAGGGGCAGGCCGAGGGCTCGCCGAGGGCCGCCGCGGAGCAGCCAGCAGAGGGCCGGTTGGCAGCAGACCGCCTTGCAGCCGTTGTGTTCATGAGCCTCTGCCCACCCCTTCCACACCCTCCTCCCCTTCCTGTAATCTCGAGCTACTGAGAATCGGCATTTTCTCACCTTTATAACATGAGAAACAAGTTAATTAAAATCAGTCCTGGCGCCAGTCTCGGAACGGCCTGCCTTGTCGCAGACCTGTCGGCGGTGCTGTGATGGCAGCTGGCGGAGGGGGTGGTTCTGAGACACCGGTATTTGCGTTCATTTAGGAGGCATTAACTAAACCCTGAGATTAATCAGGGAGCAACTGAGATGACGAGGAATCTTTAGCTCCCTTCCGTCTAGATCCAGACACCCGAACCTTCCACCACCCAGGACCGCTTCGTGGCTCTTGGATGCGCGTGGTGGCACCGTTGGGGGAGGTTCGGACTTGGAAGTTCTTTTCAACCCTCAGGCAGATTAGAGGACAATTCGAATGCTGTCTGCCTTGACGGGGGTGGTGCTCTCTAACTCTCGAAAACCTAAACCACATTCTTTGCCGACGAGTCAATGCCAGCTCCTAACAACTCTTCGGGACACAGTACAGCTACCCGGTGGAGTTTCCATGGAGTCGCTGGTGGCTTCTGACTGCTGACCTTTTGTTAGCAGCCGAGTTCTTAACCACTGCACCACTGCAGCTCCAACCCTGTACACGGTGGTTGTTGATGAGGGGTGTTTGTGGGTAGCTCTGACTGGTGTTTCCTGTGCAGTAGTGTTGGTCTCACACACCTGTGCACTAACCAGAGTCTAGGAAGAAGAGAATCACAGTCTGCCTTCCCTCCCCTCCCATCTTCTTCACTACACACACACAGACACACATACACACACCCCACATTCACATACTGCATTCACACACACAGCACCAAACACATCTACACACACTGCATTCACACACACACCCCACACTCACACCACATTCACACCTACACACCACACTCACACCCACCACATTCGTACACACAAGTATTAACATATATGCACACATTTTCCCCAGTAATATCAGGAATACTTGCCAGTGCACACACAGATAAATTTTAAAAATGCGGAAAAACATGAAGACTAATCCTGACTAATATTATTTTAAACACATAAAAGACAGAGGAAAATGGCGGGGGGAGTAAGGCGTGTGGCCCGTCACAGCTGCACAGTGGTCTTCCTTCTCCATCTCCTGAAACCTTGCCGATTTGCCAGGGCTCAACTCAAGAGCCTCAGGTTTTCAAGAGTGTCCCCAGTACCTGACTGGGATGCTGGAGTTCTAGACCCGTGCCTGGAAGGCGCTTCTGGCAAACTTGAGATATGCTATCTGACCCCTGAGTGACATGTGAATTAATGCTAATGTAGACTTCTCACCAGAATGGGGTTTGGGAACAGTCTCCTGAGATGGGTTTCACTCAATTTTGCAGACAAGGCACCCATCTCAGAAGAGAAAAAGAAGAGAAAGATGCTGAGGATGAGGTTTGCTAACTTGTAGTGTACTCTCCACTACTGCCTGACCCCCAAGCCCAGGCTCTTGGCCACCCTACCACCCACCCTCTGAGCAGATGAGGCTCTTGGTGCCCCACAGGTAAAGAAGGACTTGGGTCCTGTCTAGGCTCGGAGGCTGGCTTTCTAATGGGGGCTGTGGAAACCCCCAAAGGACCCGCCACTTTAAGAGCTGCGTCCTTTAGCAGCCAGTCTTAACACAGGATGTGGAGGTTTTTTTATTCCTATTACTCAAATAATACCAGCTCAAAGTGAGGGGGACTTGGAGCCCTCTGCTGATGAAGACACAGCATGGACCACATCCTTACGTAAAGAAAACAAAAATCTTTGCAACTGGACCAGTAAGCAACAATAAATGGAGAAAGGATTGAGGTTGTCAAGGATTTCATGTTACTTGGCTCAGCAGCCAGCACCCTTGGAAGCAGCAGTCAAGAAATCAAACAAAGTATTACTTGGGCAAATCTGCTGCAAAAGATCTCTTTACAGAATTGAAAAGCGAACACGTAACTCCGAGGACTGAGGTACAAGTGGCCCAAGTGGTAATATTTTCAGTCTCCTCAGACTCGTGGGAAAGCAGGAAGGTGAGAAAGTAAGGCCAAAGAGGAGTTAGTGCCTTTGAATTGCGGTGCTGCTAGAGAATACTGACTGTGCTGCAGCCTGCCCCAAGAACAAACCAATCTGCCTTGGAGGAAGCACAGCCGGAATGCTCCTTAAAAGCGAAGACAGTGAGACGTTTTCTCAACACGTTGGACGAGTTGTCAGGAAGAGCGACCCCGAGGGAGGGCACTGCGCCGGCTCAAGCAGAGGTCCGGCAAGAAACCCAGGATGGCGGCAGCGGCGGCCAAGCTCAGCCACAACCGGGAGGGCGTGCGGCCAAGCAGCGTGTCGTCCTGTTGTGTAGAGAGTCACCAAGACTTGAAACTGACCCAATGGCACCCCACAACAGGACACAGGTCCCCGCCTTAGAAGGAACACAAACAGCGTGTTGCTTGGCAGCGGAAGTGCCAAGACTTGGACTTGCTCACTTCGGACACATTATCAGGAAAGAGCAACTGTCAAGTCCAGGAAGAGCCAGGATGTCTGGTCAAGTAGAAGGCCAGCCAAAACGACAGACGCCCTCAGTGAGACGGACTGCCACATGGGCTCAAACACGCCAACAATCATTCGGATGACACAGGACTGGGCTCCATTTTTGTTCTGGTGCACGTGAAGTCACCATGAGTCAGAAGTGACTCAGCAGCAGCTAACAGCAAACAACAACACATGAGAACATTCTCATTATAAAAGATTCAAATTATCACAAGCATGCCGGCAAAGCTCACAGGCCCTTTACCCATCCTCGACTCCCTCTCTTCTCACCAGATATTACACTGTCAACAGTTTGCCTTGTGCACTCTTCTAATCATCTCTGTACACGCACATAAATCAAAGTTTTGTTTTATGATCACACTATGAAAATTATTCTTGAAATGCTTCTTCATGGAATAATGCACCTAGAGGTCACTCCAACCATCTACACCAACACAGCAACCTGCCACCTTTCTAACACCAGAACTGCACTGCAGTTTTGCCTTTGCCAAACCACCTGGTAAAGTCCCTCTTGTGCACACATGCAAGGGAGTCATCAGGCTAGATTCCGGGAGGTGAAAATCCCAGGAACGCACATCCCAGCAACGGTAAGGTGCCCTTGCCAAGCAAACTGTCTTTTCAGAGTTCTGGGTAAAGTGTGTCAGAGTAGGGGGCTTCATACCCACCACCAGCCAGATGTGGCCTTCATGGTGGTCATGATTAGCCCTGTGCTTACATTACCAGGTAGAAGAAGAGGTCTGGGTTATCACACTTCTGACCTCATTTGGGACTGGAATTCAGTCTGTCCTAATTCCACACCCACCAACTCAGATTTTCTTAGCAACCTTTTTGGGGTAATGATGGAGAAGATACATCAACACAAGAGAATATGTGCTAAGAACCCAAGAGGCAGAGTCCTGGGTTCAGAGGACAGAGAACATCCTGACAGGTGGCATGGGCCCATGGCCTCAGAGTCTGGACCAGACTGAGTGTCTCTTTGCCCACTAGACACTAAGAGGGGTGGGCTTCCCAGTGGTGGAAGGCCTGGGTGTAGGCTACGCAAGTCATTTAACTTCTCTGAGGTGACTTGTCTCGTCTGCAGAATCAAGTCAACGCCTGGTGGGTTGCTTCCCAAAGTGCGCTCTGGCCAGGAGCCCGTGAGATTGGCATGGGTAAACATGAGCTCCTTTCCTGACACTGTGTGGGCTTGCATTAGCCATCTCTCTGACGTGACCTTAAAACAAAGAAAGGAAAAGCAAACAGAGGTGTTGATGAGAGCAGTGACGACAACGATGATGATGACGATGGTGACGATGACGGTGGTGATGACCACGATGACAATGACAGTGATGATGATGACATTGATGATGATGATGACGATGGTGATGACAATGACCATAATGATGATGATGGCAACAACGATGACAGCGGTGACAATGAGTGTGACGATGATGACAGTGATGACGTGATGGTGATGACCATGATGATGGCGACAAAGATGACAGTGACGGTGCTGACGACGGTGCTGACGACGTTGACGATGACGATGGTGCACAGTGAGGCTCGGGGCAGAGGATCACGGGCTGTGACACGGCACCTTCCTGATGTGCTCTGAGAGAATAAGGGAAACGGTGATTAGCTGCGGGATCACATAAAGCATGCAGAAGGGAGCGCTGCCACTTGAGTGTTAATTATTGCACCGAAGTGCCACAAGTCATCAGGAATTCAACAGCCTGCTTGTATCCTGTAGGGTACCCGACTTCTGGTGTCCGGTCGATTCTAACTTGTAGCTGCCCTATAGGACAGAGCAGAGGTGCCCCATAAGTTTCCACAGAGCAGCTGGTAGACTTGAACTGCCAACCTTTTGAGTAGCAGCCAAGCTTCTAATCACTGTGACACCGGGGCTCCATAGGCTACCTAGGCTACAGAAAGACCAGCGGAAGTGATTTAGTAAACAGAGGCCAATGGCAAAGGCAGGGGAGGGGGCAAAGGTCTAATCAGTGGGGACTAGTTTCATTTCCCGCCAAGCTATTGAAAGCCGAGTTGGACAAATCAGGGCTCCTCGGTGACAAGCAACCATGATCAGCTCACAGTGGCCCATGCCATGAAGGCCATTCACAGACTGTGGTCATCTGGTCTCTGTCCCCTTCCGTCTTTCAGTCCCACTTTCTTCTGTGTCAGTTCCGGGCAGCATGCTCCCTTCGCCAATGATGATTGTTTTATGGTCTCCTCTCATTAAGCCCAAAGAAAACCTGGACCTCTTTTCCCAAAATAACCCAGTAACTAACCATCCAGGGGTGGGATTCAAATGGCTAACTTGCTTGGGCTGGAGATTCAAGTCCACCAAGATGTACTTCAGAAGAAGGGCTGGCAATCTACTCCCAAAAAACACCAAACACTGAAAATCTTACAAAAGCACCGTCGACTATGACCCACGTTAAGGTCACTGCTGTGAGTCGAGTCAATCAGGGAGCAACTGGTATTTTTTAATTTTATCATGATTATTGGCTTTTATTCATGTGCATTGTCTCACGGAGTCAAATTAGATCTCGTGCCCAGCTGTGAACAAATAACTGTTGCCAAGATAAAAATAAAAAATGTCATTGCCATCAAGTCGATTCTGATTCATAATAACCCTGTAAGAATCTCCAAGGAGTGGCTAGTGGATTTGAACTGCTGACGTTTTGGCTAGCCAACATAGCTCTTAACCACTACGCTGTGGGAATACGCTGAGTGGCCAGACCCAGGATACATGACAGCCCCAAACTTGGGGACACCAGGCCAGTGAGCCCCATTTAAACCACATGGTCTGGCAGTTGGGGAGGTGTGGGGCTTGGAGGGCTAACAAATCACTGTTCTCTGCCTCAGTTCGGAACAATCAAGAGAGAGACTCAGGGCTGGGCAGGTGGGGCTCAAAACCCCCCAGTTTTTTCTGGCGCAGCTAGATTTGGAGACTGCAGCTTCAGTGTTCAGTTACAAGGAGCTTCGAAATACTAGAATCCTGGAAAGAGCCTGCCGTGGGCCAGGCTCTGCCAGGTCACCACAGGTCTCCGCTCAGGAACTTGACTGTGAAATCAGAGCTTGGAAGAGGATAACGTCTGTATTCTCTGAGAGGGAAGTGGAGGAGGAAGCTATGTGGAAGATACCCTTCTCTCAGATTCACCAAACAGCATATCACCATCTCTTGGGCAGGATACAGGCCAACAGAAAGCCTAGGGATGCAGCCCTTCCGCCTTCCTGCAAGCAAGAAGAGTCAGGAATCAGAGCCTTCCCTACCTCACAACAGGTATGGGCCCCTCAGCAGGAAACCAGGATGGCATTACAAAAGAAGTGAGTGACTATCAGAGCCAGTGACAGCAGCAGAAGGCCCCAACAGACGTGAAAGAAGACACCCCTTCTCTCATTGTCTGTCCCAAGGATGCCAAGTCATTACAGCAGCACTGAAGCGCGGCTCACACACAAGCAGCTGGCACTCCGTAGACAAGTTCTGCATCTGTAGACTCAATCAACCACAGATCAAAAGTATTTGAGGGGCACAGAGAAAGATCCAAAATGCGAACCTCAAATTTGCTGCATGTCGGGCTCGGAGCTGAGTTCCTGGATGGAAGATGTGCAGCATCCCCGGCTGTAGCCTCCGGCCACTGCCCAGCTCCTCCATCTGTCTCCACCACTCTTACTGGAGTGTAGCCACCTCACGTCATGATTCCCTAAACAGTACTTGACAGCACAGCAAATGTTTGCTTACCGTTTACACTGACTAGGAATTGTAGGTGATTCAGACATGATTTAAAGCATATGGGGAGGATGTGTGTAGGTTGTTCGCAAACATGACTGCATTTCATAGAAGGGACCTTAGCATCTGCGGATTGGGGTACCTGTTGGGGGTTGGTTCCAGGACCCCTGCAAATACCGATGCTAAGGAGGGACTAAGCATATGCATATATTCCAGTCTGCCCGGGAGACTGTCACGATTTCAGAACATTTATAAAATCTCCCTCTGTGAAAAATCAAAAGGCAAAGTAGCATCAGTCACCAGGACAGTCTGTGCCAAGTCCTGGACCTGGATGCAGAACTGGACGTGGAGTGCAAAGGACTGGGCTCCAGTCCCAGGCTGCCCTGCTGCAGGGTGCCCCTGGACAAGGAGCCCCAACCTCCTGAAGTTCCATTTCCTGCTATCATGAGGATTCTAACCCTCTTCTGCCTCAGTGATCTCCCAGGTTTGTGAAGGTCAAAGAGGAAACGAGGGGAAACACTTTGAATAATGGTAGTTAACGTTTTCAGCCCTCAGCACATGTTGGGTACTTGTTCTAAGCCTTAACATGGGGTAACTCCTCTAATCTCCAGAATAATCCCATGAGGTAGGCGTTCTGACTACAATTTCCATCTCTTACAGATGAGGAGATTGAGGCACAGAGAGGCTGAGAAATTTGCCCGAAAGTTGCAGACTCTACAAGATGCTGTAGCTGCAGTCACAGACAGGGGACCACTGGTGACAGCCAGAGTTCAGTGGAGTGGGTAGAAAGAGAAGCAGGCCGACAGCCATGAACTTGCCTGCTCTCTGCCTCCACGCAGAGGTGGGGTTTCTAAGCAACAGAATCCTGAGGCTCAGACACGGGCCGTGAGCAGGGGCAGGGTACAGAGAGCGGGGCAGAGGCCTCACATGTGGCTGCTCGAAGCATAGCAATCTGCTTCCAAAGACTGACCAGCAGAAGCCAAATAACCACAACAGCACTGTGTCCAGCCCGCATGATTTGGACTCATCATCTGGGGATCAATCACTAAAGAAGTGTACTGGGCAAAGCAGAGGGCCACCCGTGGTGTGGGAGACCACGGTGAGATGAAGGAGCACAGCAGCCCCACTGATGAACTTGAACACCCACTTGAACACCCACCATGTTGTCACAAGGACAACATGGGCGGGGGCAGCATTTTGCTCTATTGTCCACAAAGTCACCATGAGTCACAGTTGGCTCAACAGCAGCTACCTACCTGTCTGTGTGTCTGTCTGTCTCAGTGTGGCCACAGCAGAAGAGGTCTGGTTGCAGAGCCCAACTTGGTACAAGCAAGACCCTCGGTAAATATGACACAAGGGCACAGGGACGCTGGCACCGATACTCCTGGGCCTTTTACTCTCCTGGGCACCACTTTCTTTTGAAATAGGGACATGGGAGAACTAGGCAAGGGGATCTTATCCAGGTCATTCAGGGGACAGAGGACGCCAGCACTACCACACAGGCCACACGTGCACATAGGTTAACCTGGAAAGCCTGGCTTTTCTCCTCACCAATCCCTGGGTTCTTCCTAGAAAATTCAATATTGAGCCGGAAACAATCTTTGTATTGTAGCCTGTGACTTCTAGAGAGAAGGAAGAATATTCTTTACCAATGCTGACTAGCTCTACAAAGACAGAAATGTGGATGTCCGACCTGGCTAAGAGGGAGGGTAGGAAGAAATCATTTTTTAGCACCTGTCCAAGTTTTGGTATACTGTATTACGTGATTTAACTTTATATTTCAGCTTATGTTTGATTTTTCTGTAAGATTTATAGAATGGCTTATAAAGAGATGAGTCACAGTGTTTGCTTTGCCCAGATAAGCACAGCAAAGGGCTGCCACACACGGCCCTGACTTTCCCTCCTGGGTCTGTGGCAGGCATTGCTAATCAATCATGATGCTCTTTCTCACCAACCGCAGACATGACCTTAGAAGCCTCCTCCTAGTTCTCTAGGCTATCTGAGCTGGCACCTGAGATGAAAACCATTTGCTATTCCTGCCAAAGAAGAAATGGAACCAGGTAAGAACAAAAAACAGCAGAGGGGGCAAACAAAACATCAGGCCACTGGGAGGGAGAAGAAAAAACAGAGCACGAGAGTCGAGAGCTCTGCCAAGTGGGCGGACCTGGGACACAAGTGGCAGAAAACAAGGGTGGAGAAGGCGAAAGAGCTGACGAGAAGCCGTAACTCTGGCAACCAACAAGAAGGTGGTCATGTGACACCCACAGGCTGTAAATCCGCGAGAGCTGATAATAAGCGGAGACAGCTGGAAAGGGGGCCAGAGACATCAGGAGGTGTTTGCAGGACAAACACGGCAATGGCTTCCCTCTGAACTTTATGGCCATTAAATGACTGGAGACAGAGACACAGATGCAGACGTACGGGTGCACACACACGTGAGCAAACCTCTCTCACAGTGGCGCCAACACCAGTCAACACTGAGGGGTCTGCTGGGTCAGACGCTGGCTCGTCTCGCGCTGTGACGTCAATACTACTGTCCTTTTACACAGCCCGAAAGTGAGCCTCATGCAAGGTTAAATAACGTACCAAAATCCAAGAGCTAGACTACAGAGGAACCGGGATCCGAATCCAAGCAGCATTACCCCCAATAAACAATGTCACATCTGCACTGTAAACCTGGGAAGAGTCAGGGAGCAGCGGTCCCCAGTTTCCTCGTCTGGGGGATTTCCAGTCTTGCCTACATACAGACCCCTCATTCCTTTATGTATCCCATCACACATTTAAATATTACTGTGTGCCACTGTGTGTCAGACACTGCACTGAGTACTCAAAAAGCCGGATAAAGAAGAGAGTCGAAGGCCCTGAACTCACATGGCTTTGCTTCCATTTTCCTAGAATGAGAGAATGTTACAGTAGCTAGGAAACTTTAAACCAAGCCCTTCACTTTAGAGCTGGGGAAATAGACTGGAGAACTGGAGGCAACCCAGGCTCACCCTGCCCAGCTCAGAGGTTAATGGAGCCCACCAGTTCAGCCCACCGGTTCAGCGCACCTCAGGCCTGATTCTTAGCCAGCCTGGGGTTAATGAGGGAAAGAGCCCTTCTTGAGTGGACGCTGAAGAATCAAATCACCTGTACGGCCAGAAGGATCCTTTTGCTCCCAGGTGATTCTAACATGCAGTCAAGTTTGAGAACTACCGGGGTTAAAGAAGGTCCAACGAATGCCTCCTCTGAGGTACAGAAGATGGGATCACCCTGGTGATTCAGCATGCCCCCACTTTTTGGAAATCTGTGGAAAGATACGTTTGCAAACTGCCCACGATCCAGCCTTAGGCAGCAGGCAAAGGGGATCAGAACAGGCACCAGTAAGCCAGCCTTGCTGGCCCTGTGACAGCAGTTGTTTGGGTTTATTTCAGAGACTATTTTGAGGATCTGGCTCAATAGCTTCAGGCAGTTTCTAAGTTCATTATCAGTTCAAACTGGCTCAGTGGGTGTCAGGGTCTTTTGCTGATGTTAGAAAAATAGAATTACCTTGACTTTGTTCGTAAATGTACAAAGAAAAAATTACCTAACTTGGTTTAGAAGCCATTATGGCTTGGTTTGGATGCTTTTACAGATAAATAGGGGCTTTGAGTTCTTGGGTTCAAACTTTGAATGCCACAGGCAAGGGGGACACCAGCCAGCAGTCCCACTTGAACTCCCAGAGTGAGGGGCATTCTGTGGGCAGAGTCCAGAGAAGCACGAAGCAGAGACTAACTCACACCCCAGCAAATCTCCCCCCTTGACTGAGCTACCCCCAAGTCCTGTGGGTTCCAGGAGCCCCAGAGGATAAATGAAGTGTTCTTACAAATCTACCCTAGCAGAAGGTCAGTGGAGACAGTGATAAAACGGTACCTAGAAGTGCAAAGGTGAAAACCAGGGGAGTAGGAGGCCTGAGGCTAGCTTCGACAGGTGACAAAGGAGAGCTGGAGACCGACCTCCTGCTCCATTGACAAGTGACCTTGCAATCAGCTGACGTAGTGCTTCTCCCAGAGCCGGAGGCCAGGAACAGGCACTGCCCCTGGGCAGGAGCAGAGGGTTCCTCTCCCTTTGCGTTTTATTAGCTTTAGCTGTGAACTGCTCCCAGCCAAAGACCTGTCTGAGCTGGAGGAGGAAGAAACAGCTGCAGGGAAGAAGCATCCAGAGAACTGGTCCAGCTGCTGGTCCACCTGCTGGGCGCTAAAACAGGACCAGGACTGTCCCAAAGCTGCCTGGGTTCCAGCAGGCATGGGTGGTGGTGGGTCCCACCCTATCGAGTGGGCTCCAAGGCTCAGGACCCTATGAGTGCAGAACAGAACTGCCCTTTCAAAATCAGATTCCCAGGCTGTCTTCCAAGGCACTTCTTGGGGGCTTTGAACCGGCAGCCTTCCAGTTACCAGTCCAGCGCTTAACCATCAGTGCCACCCAGTGTGACCCTGGGCCCATTTGGCCACATAGACTGCAGGTCACCCCTCAGAAAGATGGTCCCCCATCAAGACACCTGAAATCTCCCCTCCCCAGGTCTCTCCCATCTCACCTGGCTGGGTGTGCCCCCCAAGAGCCTTCTCACAGTGTTGCATTCTAATCTTGTTATTGATTTGTATTCTTGTCTATGGCGTATCCCCCAAACTTGAACTGAACCACCCTAAGGGCGGGGATCTTCTTTGGCTTATGTTTCACTGTATCTCCAAGGCATACTACAAGGTGTCACACACATGTATCCATGCGCGCGCGCACACACACACACGCAAAGTCCATTCTGAATCATGGCAACCTCACGTATTTCACAGCAGAACTGTGCCATGTGGGTTTGGTTTGTTTGCTTTGTTTGAATAATCTATTTGTTGTTGTTAGGTGCTGCTGAGCGAGGTCCTATGCACAGCGACCCCATGTGCCCCGGGGCAGAGCCCTGCTGGGTTCTGAGCCAGCCTTCTGATCCTTCTCGTGCACAAGCTCACCGTGGCAGCCACTGAGTCGGCTCATCCCATTGAGGGGCTTTGTCTTTTTCGCTGGCCCTCTAGTTTACCAAGCATGATGTCCTTCTCCAGGGGCTGGTCCCTCCTGATAATGTGTCCAAAGGATGTGCGATGAAGTCTCGCTATCTTTACCTCTAAGGAGCCCTGCGGCTGTATTTCTTCCAGGTCAGATCAGTTTGTTCTTTTGGCAGTGCACGTGTATCCTGTATTGTTCTCCAACACAACAATTCAAAGACTTCATTTCTTCTTCTGTCTTCCTTATGCATTGTCCAGCTTTCACATGCATACGATGCCACTGAAGACACCCTGGCTCGGGTCAGGCCACTGTAGTCTCTACGGTGACATCTTGGCTTTTCCACACTTTAAAGAGGTCCTTTGCAGCAGGTTTGCCGAATGAGACATAGCCTTTGATTTCTTGACTGCTGTTTTGACGAGCGTTGATTGTGGATCCGAGTAAAATAAAATCCTGAACAAGCTCAGTCTTTTCTCCATACATCGTGCTGCTGTTCACTGGCCCATTTGTGGGGATCTGTGTTTTCCTGATGTTGGGCTGTGCTCTTTGATCTTCGACAGTAAGGACTTCAAGTCCTCTTTGCTTTCAACAAGCAAAGCTGTGTCAGGTGCATGACAGAGGTTGTTAATGAATCTTCCTCTGACCCTGACACTCTGTTCTTCACGTGCTCCAGCTTCTTGAATTATTTGTTCTCCGTACAGACTATGCATGGCTAAAAGATACAACACCGATACGCCTTTCCTGGCTTTAAACCGCACAGTGTCCCCTTGCTCTGTTCCAACAACTGTCCCTAATTCATGCACAGATTTCTTGTAAGTACAATTAAGTGTTCTGGAGTTTCCATTCTTCACAATGCTATCCATAGTATGTTATAAGCCACACAGTCAAAGCCTTTGTGTAGTCAAAAGAAAATAAACAAAAACAGGTAAGCATCTTTCTGGAATTCTCTGCTTTCAGCTGAGATCCATCTGACATCCGCAGTGATGTTCTTGTTCCATATCGCTGAGAACACACGCAGCAACACAAACCCCAGTTCAACTGTTGTACACACACAGTTCAGTGATGCTGATTATTTTCTCTTAGTTGTGCAACTGTCCTCACCCGCTTTTCAGAGCTACCCCTCCCCCGTTAACATAAGCACACTGTGCCCTGAAGTTTCTAATGTTTTGAAATGCTGTAGGCAACTTGATCCGTACAAACAGTGCTCTTAAAGAGCACTGTGTTCAAGGCAGACATGTTTTACTAGTGCGGATAAAGTATTTGGGGATTTTAAGATTTCTGGGGATGTGTTTGGTGTATGGTTTAAAGATTATCTCAAGACAATAGCTTCAGGGATTCGTCCAGTCCCCATGGCTCTGGGAAGTCTGTAGTCCATGACAGCTTAAAGTTCTGTTCGTCTCCCTGTTGTGATTCTGTCGGGTTTTCAGTGAGTGGTTTTTTTGAAGTCAGGTCACCAGGCCTTTCTTCCAAGGTGCCCCAGGGTGGTCCGGCCTTGCAGTTCGTGGTCAAGGGCATTAGCCATCATCACTCGGGCTGTCGGGCACAGAAGAGATGCTCAGGCTTTGTTTAGATGGATGAATGAGGGAATGATCCGGAATTCCACACAAAGGTGCTGCAGGACTGATAAGGAGAGGGAACCAGCTGTGATCAGTGATTTGGGCAGGAGAAGCGGGAGGTGACAAGCAATCAGAGGTCTGAGCCGTGGTGTCCCCATCTCATCAACTGGGAACAGGGGCTGTGGAGACAGAAGTGGGAGGGGGCTTAAGGGACACAGAGCCGAGCATAGAAAAGGCAGAGGGGAAGAGAAGACGCTGCTGAGGAAAAGAGGAAAGGCAGTGAGGCTCCGGGGTGGCTGTCTCACCATCCCCAGGGGAGAGCTGGCTGCGGGTCCCGTCCAGGGTGTCTCACGTACAACCACACCCCTCTGTCTGCCAGCGGCAGCTAGGACATGGACGGGCTTCAGGGGAGCTTCCTGACTGAGGGGAGGGGTTTCTGGCGCCCCTGTCTCTGCAGCCAGGCTCCAAGAGCAGACCCCAGTCCGTGAGCCAGGGAGCCCCGGCTGGCCAACAGGTGGCCCAGCAGACAGTCCGAGCGCTTGTTCCGCTAAGAGTCGGACGGCGTCTGCTTTTGCCACCGGGAGTCTCGGCTCTGAGTTTTGAAAATATGTGAAGCATCTACAATTTTTACCAAAGAAACACACCCTTGTCACACAGAATCTTGGGAAGCTAAAGCTGCAATTGCTAACCAAATGGCCGGCACTTCAAACCCAGCCCTCCCTCCTTAGAAACCCCATGAGGCGGTTTTATTCTGCGCTATGGAGGGTCTACGAGGACTGCCAGTTGAGCTCGTGCACTCACTCTAGAAAAAGTGCTGTACACTGATGGCTGACTCTCACCACGGTCCCCTTCGAAGTCCTCCCCTGGGAAGCTGTGTACCGACACCAGGGCCTAGGCCACCCTTCAAAGCAATCAGGGAACTTTTTCTGGAATGTCCACTAGAGCTGTTGTAATTACCCTTGATGTCCTGAATGGCACCTAAATGTCTTCCTTTCAGTATTTCCTTTATCTCTGGGTAAAGAAAAAAGCCACCAGGAGCCAGATCAAGGAAGTGGGGAGGCTGTTCCAACACAGCTATTTGCTCACTGGCTGAAAACTCCCCCCCAGATGAGTAGACAATTAAGTTGGCACACTTGCCACCATGAGTAACGGCCCTTCTAGAAAGAGTTCCAAAATTACTCTGGAGGGTGGACTAGGCACTGGCATCGGGGCAAAGCTTTCCAAAGGGAGGACTTCAAAGGTGACTGCAGTGATATTGGACAATGAAATATATAGCACTTAGAACAGTTAAACTCACAGATGTAATTGTCAGACCTCATATGCATTGGAATTGACTCAAAGACAGTGGGTTTTGGTTTTATAGGTTGCCTGTAAGTCTGAATCAACTTGATGGAAGAAAGTTTTTTCTTTTTTTTAATGGAAGGGAGTCCTGGTAGGGAAGTGGTTAAGAGCCCAGCTGCTAACTGGAAGGCCCTCTGTGTGCATCCACCACTGATCCTCAGAAGCCCTGTGGGGCATCTCTGCCCCATCCCATCGGGGTGCTAGGAGTCAGAAGTGACTTGACGGCAGCAGGCGTTCCAAAGTCCAGAGCTCTTGGACAGCCCAGTGGTTTGCACCAGACTGTTAACTACTGCAGGGTTGATGCTTCAAATTCACCCACTAGTGGGGCAGATAAAAGGCCCGGTGACCTGCCCCCATGAAGGTCACGGCCACGAATGCCCCGTGGAGCAGGTCAAGAGTGAAATCTACTTGACCACAACAGGCTTGGTTTGGGTTTGATTTCCAAGTCCAGGGCACTTAAAGCATTCTAAACTCCTGCTTTCAAGGCATTTCCAAGGTTCTAGCACAGTCCCAGCCCTGGGCCTCATCCCCACCCTCTGCTGGCACTGGCCCAGCCTCAGGGAGAGAAAAGATGCTCTTGATTAGCCCAGGAGAAGATAGACATTGTCATCACAAAGGTGAGAAGCAGGCCCACTCGAAGAGCTTGGTTAAGTGGGACATGGGAAGGGGCTGGTGGCCAAGGACAGGGGACCAAGGACCTCTGGGCCCTATGGAGCCCAGGACTGGATGCTAGTGATCAAGGCTGCATTTCTGTCCCTCTGCCACTCTCAGAGCACTCCATTCCCTGATGACACATGACTATTTCACTCCTGAAAATGTCACCCCTGGTGTAGTTTGGGCTTGAGTTTCAGAGTTCAAGTCCTTCACCACCAGAACTCAGACAACGCGGACTCAGAACTGGGCACCTGGGTTCAGATCCCGGCCCCAAACTGAGACAACACAGATTCAGAGCCAGGCTGGATGGTTCAGATCCCGGCCCCACCACTTATACCTGGAGGCTGATGCCTCCGTTTCCACCTCTGTAAAACTGGAATCATAGCTGTTTCTGCAGAGCTCCAGTGAATATTAAATGACCTAATTCATGAAAAGTATTCAAAACAGCACCGGGAAGACGCTGCTTAAAGCTCTTCATCAGCTCCATCAACTGCTCCATCAACTGAGGGGAACCAAACTAGATGCCCTTGGACCAGACAGACCCGAAACCCCCGGGAAGTGACACACTAGGGAGTGGCTGGGACTACAGAGTCCTGGAGAGCATTCAAATCTAACTTAAAGAGAAAAGGAACCAGGCAATCAAACACTATCTGAGGACTATCTGAGGCCACCAGTTTGGGATCCTGGGGAAAAAAATGTTGTTTCTCTAACTTTAAATTCCGGAGAAGCCGCAGCAGTAAGACCCAGTGAAGACTCTGGATTGGTGGCTTGGGTCAGGTCTACCCTAGTCTATCCAGCTGTAGCCAGAGGTGGAGGCGGAGGGACAGGGTCCCAAGGTGAGTACAGAGCTGGGGGAGGCCTGCGCCAAGGGCAGACTCTCTGAGACAGGGCTGAGGCCAGGGAAGGCTGTGTCCTCCACAACAGGGCAGGACGGCTCTGAGCCAGCGGTATCCCCCTCCGCGGATTCACACGCGCACACACACCGTGCACGTACACACATGGATGCGCACACATATGCGTGCACGCGCACACACACGCTTGCACCAAGACTTCGGTGAGCACCAAGGGTGGGAATTAAAGCAAAATAGACTGTTCTCTGCTTCTGGTCATGGCGGCCTTTTTAGCTTTCACAGACCCCAGATCGGAGGCAGGAAAGGCCCCAGAGGTCGTTGCTGTCCAGGAAGTCACCTTGGTCCAGGAAACCTCTGTGCAGCATCTCAGACCGAGCCGCCACCAGAAAACACGTGTCTGCCGACCAAGGTGCCCACAGCTGGGGGATTTCTGAGTCATCAGTCAAACAGTTCACACGTGATCACTGACAGAAGGGCGCTGTGGGGACCGAGAAACAGCTCTGTCCGTTTTCCACATCAGACACAACACTGTTTCTGAAGCGTGCAGCTCTGGTTGCTTGTTTTTACAGAAGTGTCCTCGGCGCCCCGCCACACCCCGCATCACACCCCTGCTCTGCCTGCAAGAGCCCGCAGAAGAATCTGGCTACCAGCTGGGGTTTAGGAGCAAAACAGACCTGGATTTGGACCGGCTCTGTCTCTCACCGTGTGACTTAGTGGGCTGCTCCGTCATTCTGATTCCCAAACTCATCAGCAAAATGAGGACAATAGCTCGGCCCACATCCTTGCCCGTAAAAAGCAGTCCACACGAACAACAGCTCCTCCAGAAAAGTGCAGCAAACCCCAAAGGCCAGGTCTGCTCATTTCCAGGTCAGTAAGCCTCAGCCCTCAGGTCAGCCCGTGGTTGGCACTGAGTCCAGGTCCCTCCAGGTTAGTGGTCTTGTGTGGTCTTTACCTACCCAGCTGGTGCAGTGCTTAAGCACTACGGCTACTAACCAAAAGGTCAGCAGTTCAGACCCACCGGTCGCTCCTTGGACACTCTGTGGGGCAGTTCTGCTCTGTGCCATGGGGTGCTGCTATTAAATCATGGGATGCTACCAAAAAATCAGCAGTTCAGATCCACCAGACACCCCTTGGACACTCGGTGGGGCAGTCCTACTCTGCATCGTGGAGTCGCTAAGTGTGGAAATCAACTCAGTGGCGGTGGCTTTGGGTTTGTTTGTTTGTTTATCTTTCCAGAATGCATTCCCTTTCTTTGGACAACGGCACCCTGTTTTTGTCCGGGCAGCCATCTTTCCCTTGGTTACTGTCTGGTGGGACCAACAGCCGAAGCACCCTGCCCACCGGAGGCCTGTATAAGCCGGCCAGGCGTTCTGCCCCGAGCTTCCATCCGGAGCGGAGAGGCAGAAGCAGGCGACGGCTGGCACTCGCTGCCTGGACGGGTGCTGAGATCCAGCTCTCCTGCCAGCCCCGCACCTCCCCTCCTTCCTCACTTCCTCGCCGGGGCCCCAGCCTCCCAGTGAGACCGTGAGCCGCAGCACACCCCTTTTCTCCTTGTTCAGGTGCACCCCCGTCCCCTCTAACAAAAGGACGCTGAAGAACCAAACGGTGGGAAAAGTGGGGTTTGGGAAGGAGTTGCGGGGTTTCCTGTGGGCAGGCTGGGGTCAGCTGTTCGGGTCTTGTGTGATGGGAAAGAGGATGTGAAAACTGGGGTGAGAGGAGCCAGGAGAGAGACCCCATCACAGGGGGGCAGCCCACATGTGTCTGCGGTGTGAGGAAGCCCGGGAAGTGGCGGGATTGCGGGGCGCTGCCTCCCAGGTGAACTCCTGGGGTTCGTCACCACAGCCCTCCCCGTCCGCTGCCAGCACAGCTCCGTGTGTAGAGCCAGAGGGGACATGGGGACAATTGTCTCACGGGCAGAGCTCCCAGGCTCCGAGGTAGAAAGGAGGAAGTGCTGAAATGCATTTCTTCCAAGTGTTCTGGAATGCAGCCGGGGCACCCATAACAGAAAGCCGGCACCTAGCTCAGAAGTAAGGCAATGTATTTCCTTAAACTGCAGTCATAATTTCTAATCGAACTTCTCTCTCAAAAATTCATGACATAAGAGACTGAATTATTAAGTAAACAAAATCATAAATGAAGACTCTAACTGAGCTAATGTTTGCACTAAACCGCTTCTGGTCTTGCTGGCGTTCAGACCCAGAGCCCCAGCGGTCCAGGCAGCATGTCACTGCCTGCCAGCCACGACTGTCCCTGCAGCCAGCGGAAAACTGGTGCCTCCTGCTCTTCAAACCCTGTTGGTGGTGGACTGGGGATTTCAGACAGTTAAAGCAACTGAATGACCCAACTGTCCTTGCCCTGAGGCAATGCCAAGCTTGGCGCTGCTCCCTGGGCTGTCACTCACTGTCCCCAGCGTCACACTTCCCGGTCCCTGATAGCCTCTGACAGCTGAGAGATGTTGTACCACTTAGACCCCCTAACCTAATTTTGGTTCTAGCTAGTCTGATCACTTTTCTTAAATTCAGCATATTTTATCCATGACCTCTGTGTGGTGCCAAACTCCAGAAACCAGTGGGGGAGATGTAGACTTGCAGATGGGCCGTGTTCTGTGCCCTCTGCCTTCCTAGCATTTTCTCCACTCCGGCTCTGTGCCAGGCAAAGGGCCCTCTGTGTCGGACAGGGCAGAGCTGCCCACCCCTGTGACCTGGTGGCCCAGCAGAGAGGAGATGTTGGCAAACTGGCCCACAGATCAACAGAGAAGGGCCAAACGGGATGGGTGGGTGAGTTTGCAGAAGGAATAGAGGTTGAAAAGGTTTCTCTGAGTAAACACAGCTATCAGAGGCCCGACGGCAGGAGGGCTGGACAAGCAGGGTGGACGAGCGCTCCTAGGGACAGGGGACAAATGGACACGGGCTCTGAGGACGGGAAGGACCAGGCCTGTTGAAGGCACTGACAGCCAGTGTTACAGACCGGACTGTGTCCCACAAAACCGCGTGCCAACCTGGCTGGGTGTAACACCCAGTGTAGCGCGGTTGTGCCCGATCTTGTGATCTGAGGTGACAACCTTACGTGCTGTCGATCCTGCCCCGTGATGTCGGTGAGGCAGGGTCGCAGGCGGTCATGCTAACAGTCAGGACGCCGTCTGCAGCTTTGGGCTGTATCTCCAGTCAGTCTCTTTGGAGATATAAAAGAGAGAAGGAACAGAAGAGAGGTTCTCATTACCACCAAGGAAGAAGAGCCATGAATGGAAAGACACCGCTGGACCCAGGGCAAGAGGGGTGACAAGGACCTTCCCCCAGAACCGACTGAGAGAGAAGCCTGTCCGGTAGAGATGATACCCTAAATTCAGACTTCTAGCCCCTGAGACTGTGAGAGAAGAGACTCCTGTTTGTTAAAGCCATCCGCTGTGATGTCTCTGTGACAGCAGGACTAGGTGACTGAGACGCCACCCACTGTGGCGTCTCTGTGACAGAAGCACCAGGTGACCCAGACGGACATCCAGAGTGTCTGGAGCACAAGAAGCCGAGGTAGGCCTAGAGCGGCGGGCAGCTTCCTCGTGAGGGACGGCGGGCTGCCTCAGCCAAGGTGCCTCTGAGGGGAAACACTTAGTGATCCCTGAGAGTGGTTACTGGGGAGGCACTCAGGGACAGGGGGAACAGTCCTGCTCCACAAGGCGGGGCAGCAGGTCCTGGGAGAAGCCCCCCGGGGCTGTGGCGGAGGGCAGCTGGCATGAAGTTGAGCAGCACTGAGCGCAGGGTCTGGAACACGAGGAGACCGAGCTGCCACTGAGCCAGTTCTGACTCCTGGTGCCCTGACATGTGTCAGAGGACGGGGCCCCCCAGAGCTTCCAGGGCTGAGTTTCTGGGCACAGATCACCAGGCCTTTCTTGTGAGGCACCTCGGGGTGGGGGTTCCCACTGCCAGCTTGTCCTTAGCAGCCAAGTGTGGCAGCTGTTTGCACAGCTGGGACTCTGGTCCACAGGGAGCACCCAGTCAACGGTGATCCTAGCTCCCCTGGGAAGAAGACGAGATCTCTCCTGTTTCTCAGTCACGGACTCTAAAAAACAAAGAAATTGGGATAAATGTCTCAAAAGGTCCTTTCTTAGGGAATTTGAGTAGGGTAAGGTTTATACATGTGACTTTGCAGACCCCACGGGTCTGCCCACGGGTCCCCGTGACCCACCTCTGATGCCAGGAGCGCAGTCCCGGACACCTGGCCCTCTCGGAGAAGGCTTGCTTAAGCCTGATGTTTTCTCAGCCGTCAGCTTGGCGTCAGCGAGGGGACACCGCTGTGTTGGCTAACCTGCCCTCATGTCCGTAAAAGCATCCTCAACAGGTTATGTGGACTCAGCGTCCCCAACCCGCCGTGACCCAGACCCCTGGCCAGTGAGCACAGCGACTGAGAGCTGCTAAGGGCCTCCCGTGCCTCGGACTGTCTGGGGCTGAGGAACTAGCAAGCCAAGTTACCCTGGCGGCATCCGAGAAATGTCACAGGTGCTCCCACAGCCTTGGGGAGCACCCAGTCCAGCCTCGCCTCCTCTTGGCCACAGGCCTCTGCGGAGCTTGGAGGCACCCACTCGGGGAGCCCGGTCTTCCACCCGGTGCTCACCTGGCCATGAGGTCTCCCCTGCTGCTCGTTGTCCTGGCCCCCCAACACTCGGGCCGGGGGTCTCCATTAAGCCTTAGGAAGGACTTTGGCTGTCCAGGAAGCAGGCAGTCCAGAGAAGTAAGATTTTCCACGGGACTAACCACATGGAGCAGGGATTGGGGGCCACGCTTTGTTCCAAGTACTTTATATGAAATGACGAATTCACCCCAGCTGTAGGCTGCAGGTGACTTACCATGACCCCGTTTTACAGATGAGGAGACTGAGCTGCAGGCAGGCGTGCCCAAGGTCACTCAGCTGACACAGTCTGCTCGACTCCAAAACTCATGCTCAGCTACACAGCAGAGGAAGCGCTCCCTGCCAAGGCATGACCTCAGAGCCGGCTGGACTCGGGCTCTGCTGCCAGCCAGACCCAGTGTGCTCAGCTGGCAGAGCCCGAATGTCTCTGCCAAGGTCACTTTTGAAATGACCAGTAAGGAGCCAGTCGCTTTACTGTTGAGACAGCTCCCTGGTTTCACATCTTTTTTAAGTTGTCTGCAGAGGACTCCTGAGGGCACCTCTCCAGAGTGCTCCGAGGGCTGCAGGAGCGCCCCTGCGTCCCCCAGGCAGACAGACGCCTTCTCTGTGCCCCCCTGGTCCCTTGTCCTGCCAGTGATGGCACTTGTCCCAGGCCCTTCAGTTGCTCCAGTGGGTCCTCCCCACCCTGGCACAGAAGGGGAGCAGAGCATGTTGGGTACACGGGCACTGGTGGCACCGTGGTTAAAGCACGCGCCTGCTGACTGAGCAGCTGGTCACTCTGTCGCAGGGAGAAAACCCTGGGCCTGTTGGGCACAACCAGTGTGCGCTGATGGCAGGGGCGGCAGGGGCGGAAAGAGAGCCTGTGTCTCACTGGGCAGGGGAGGCCGGCAGCTGGAGCGGCTGCTGCCGAGGCTGGTCCAGGCGGTGGGAGGAAACGTTATTTGAAGGGACTCACCAGCAGGGTGTTCCTACAAGTGACATCGGCAGCACCCTCCAGGACACTGCCCAGGCACAAAGGGACTCACCCACAACGGAACGCGTCACCAGGATTCTCACGGGGCCAGCCCGGTGAAGGAGCCAGGGTTCCAGTGCAGAGTTACCCGAGGCGGTGGGACCTTCCACAGCCTGGGGGCCTCTGCCTGAGTGTGACCCCACGAGCTGCCCCACGGAGCAGATGGGGCAGTCCACTTCCACACAGACAAGAGCCTGAGAAGCCCCACTGTGAAGCTGGATCCTGTCCTTGAGGGTGCTGGAAACCCTGGGGGCACCACGATTGAGCTCTGCAGCTGCCCCCCAAAGTGTCGGCAGCGTGGCTCTGCCAGGCACTGCTCGGGAACCCTCGGGGCAGCCCTGCTCAGCCCTCCACGGTCGCTGTGCATGGGAATCTGCTCGACAGCAGTTTCGGTTTGGTTTGGTTTGGAGGAGAACTGTAAGCTGGAATCAACTTGCCTGCACTGGGTTTGGTGTTGGTTTGGGGCTTATAGGGTTGTTACAAGTTGTGATCGACTCAGCAACATGGCTTTTGGTGTTGCAATGATTAAGCCCTCGGCGGCTCACGGAAAGGTCAGTGGTTCCCACCCAGCGGCCGCGCTGCAGGAGGAAACCCCTAGGGCTCTGCTCTGTCACCTGCACAGCCCAGGGAACCCCACGGGCTGTTCTGCCACGTCTGACAGTGTCACTGTGAGCTGGAGCAGGCTCAGCGGCACTTCAGGCCAACAGCGTCGGGTTTCACTCTAGCTCTGGGATCACAGACAACAGGACAACAGTCAGGGTTAGAGCAGTCCTCCACCCTTCTGTGTTCCAGAACCGAGCTGGCCAGGACTGCCTCACTCTCCCAGCTGGACCAAGCTTTAGAAGGCTACCTCCTGGCTCTAGGTCCCTAAACCCTCTCCCCGCAGCCCGTACGTAGTCCCGGTATCTGACCAGGTGACCCCTCACCCTCCCTCTTCCCCCTCCCACAGCCCTCCCAGGATGCCAACACCTATCACAGCTAAGGAAAGCGTTCCAAGGCCAGTGCCCCAACTGCGAATTCAGCAAACCACTCCCCCAGACCCCTGGCCCACCCCTAACAGCCTCTCAGACACCGCTCCCGGCCCACCCAAGCCCTTCAAACTCACTGCCCTTTGTTTTAGCAGACCTGGATCCAGACCTAACTCTAGTCTAGTTGTCCCCTTCGGTGATGGAGCTAGAGGGAAGTCACCTTTGTCTGTTTAGCTTCCTTCAGTGGGGGTTCTCTTACCTGCACCAGAATCGTGGCTGACATCATCCTTACTCCATTTCACAGAAAACAGGGTGGCAGAGACCGAATGGCCTGTCCAGGGACACAGACAGAAAGGCAAGCTGGGCGGGCACACGGGCGAGTCTCCGCTCAGACCGTTGTTCTCACAGTGAGGGGGCGGGGGCAGGTGGGTGGAGAGAGGCCCTGAGAGGAGGAGGCCATGGCACAGCTCACGGAGAGCCTGATCGGGGAGGAACCTTGGACTGACGGTCCTTCCATGCCTGGCAGAGAGGGACTCCTCCCATGCCCTGTAGAGGGACACCCCCATCCTTGACAGAAAGGCCCCCCCCACACCTGAGAGAGGGACTCTCTTCCTTCCTCACACGTCCGCAGGTGTGTCACCTGCCCCTAGCAGAGTCCTAACGGCCCTTCAAGAGGCATCTTCAGGACGGCCTTCCCGACCCCCCGGCGGGTGAGGGCCCCCTGGCTCTGAGCTCCACTCACTCACACACTCCACCTTGCAATTGCGACAGCTCTGATCTGCTCCCTGCCCATCTGCGAGCTCTAAGGGGCCAGGACTAAGCCAGCGTCGTCTTTGGGGTCCTGCCAGTGGTCACCTCGCCCTTGCTCATGATGGACCCGGAGCCCACAGTCCCTCCAGCAGGCCTGTACCCGGTCACCCCCTACCGGACCTCTCCTCGAACTGCTCCAGCCTGTGCCCTTGAGCCCTAGGGTGCGTCTGTGTCCCCAGCTCAGTCCAGGCTTAGAGGAAGCTGTCATGCCCTGCACCCAAGGCAGGAGGGAGGACCATCCCGGGCTTCCCAGAGGAAATGTCAGCGACTGGGAAGCCCATGTCAGAAACCTTAGAAAGATGCGGCCCTTCGACTGTGATGCCTCTTCTAGAAACACTTCCTGAGGGAAGAATGCACACTAACCTCCAAGATTCGTGTCTGGGGACACAGAGTCCACAACAGAGGGAGTGGGCTGGCCAGTCAGGGTCCACCAAGTAACTCCCTGAAACCCTGGCAGCAGAGGGGGGCAGGGTGCTGACTGCCAACCAATAGCTTGGCAGTTCAGACCCACCAGGCATCCCTTGGAAACTGTAGGACAGTTCCACTCTGTCCTGTAGGCTTGCTGTGCGTTGCAACTGACTCAGTGACCGTGGGCTTGGTTTGGGTTAAATAATTCTATAACACACAGCCATTACCCACCATGTGAGACAGGAGTACTTAGTGACATGTGGAAATTGTCAGGACAGACTCTAAAATTTTGTTAAGAGTGTATAATAACAGATAATCACTGATTAAAAAGGTAGATACATATGTGTATAAGAAAAAAATTTAAATATATCAAAACTTTCAACTCTCACTAAACTCGCTGCCATCAAGTCAATTCTGACCCATAGCAACCCTACAGACAGACTAGAACTGCCCCATGGGGTTTCCAAGGAGCATATGGTGGGTTTGGACTGCCGACCTTCTGGTTAGCAGCCACAGCACTTAACCACTGCACCACCAGGCTTTCTGTCAAAACTTGAGCAGCACCTGTTTCAGGTTATAGCATTATAGATGATTTTCCTCTTTCTTTCTGCTTTTCTGTAGATTCCAAATCTTCTAAAATGAAATATGTCAGGGAGTCATCTGCTCATGAGGCAGAGTACAGCGTGGCCCTGTGTCCCTCCGGTTTCCTGTCTGGGTTCTGTGTAACCAGAAGCTTCTGTTAGATCCAGAAATGAGGAATCTTGATTCTGCTGCAGCCACACGTCTAGTGCTTCTGGTTGCAGTTGCAGGGTGGTGACGAGGGTGGGAGGGTGGGGTGAGCCGGTCAGGCCTATGTCAGCGTCTCCCGGGGTCCCTCCTCTCTCAAACAGTATCCACCCCTCTCCCCCACTTCAGAGAGTCTGAGCCGCCGTGGAGGAGACCAGAGCAGGAAGGAAGGCAGAGGTGCCCTGGGGGACCCATGTGCTCTGAGCAGCTCCAATCCCAGAAGATTCCTTTGTGTTTTCTGAATCGTAACTGGAATCGCTCTGAGTCACCCCTCAATTTTACACCCTGGAGCCATTTCCATGGTGTCCAGGGAGGTCCCCCTCCTTGTATTCTGTTGTTGGGGGGGACACTGTTCACTTGGCCATGCTTCCCAGTCTGCCTTGGTTACAGACAGGGCTGCATGGAGCACACTGGAGCATGTTCTCGTGACCCATGTGCATTTCCAGTTCCTTACAGGTCACAGCAAGGTGTGAAGCTCCTCCTCTCACGTAACAGCCCGTAAGCTCCAGCCACCTAAGCAGGTCTGACTTCCCAGAGGAGGATCAGCCATTGTCCTTCCTGAAACCCCTGCCCTGCATGTGGTCAGCTGCCCTGGGTGAGACAGGTCTGTGTTGTGGCAGGCCTGCCTGGCTACCTGCCCAGTATCTTCTCTTTCTTCTTCCCTAGTAGCAGAACCCTGATTTCACTCTGAGTTCAGAGGGCTCTGCTCACAGGCCTCCTTGCCAAGCTTCCCTTGCAGCTAGGCATGACCAATGGGCTGACAGCAGCTAGGACAGCGGGAGACGTAGAGGTGCACTCCTTGAGACAACAGCAGCTGGCACAAGCCCTTTGGCCTCCCTGCCCTGTCTACTTCCTGCCTAGGACACGGCTGTGAGGACAGAGCCGCAGCGGCCCTTCGCAACCAAATACAGTCTCGATGACGGAAGCCAGGTGTCCAAGGACTGCAGAGGGGCCGGAGGGAAGGCGCCCAGTCCTGACGTCCCTGTAGCCACTGCGCTTGCCCAAGACCTGCCACTTTCCACACAAGATGGAAACATGCTTGCACCTTGTCTGAGCGCAGTTAGTTTTAGCCTCTGCTACTACTGGGTAAGTTCTCATCTGTCACACAGTCTTTAATCCAGAAAGTGTCTCAGGAAACTGTGTCAGACACTCACTCAGCTATTAGTGGCACGAGACCAGGTTTACAGTGCTGCAGCTGTTGCTTGCCGGCAGGACTCCCTGCTTCAGGAACCCCAAAAGGAAGCAGTGACCCCTTGGCTGGCCTCCCAGAAGAGGAAACAGACACACAGGAGGGTGGGCTCGGAGCCGTCACTCCACAGCCCGCAGGGAGCGGGGACGTTGAGCTTCTGACTCAGATCTTCTGGGTCCAGAGCCAAGCTCTGAGCCACCACCCTGTGGCTGGTGGTACTGCCTTTCCCAGCCAGCTGCCAGCCCTCCAGAGCACGCATCAGGTCTCCTGGCACTGGGCACACAGCAGGTGGTCAATAAAATACTGTTTGGCTACTCAGCAAAGTGTTGCTGCGGAGAAGGGCTTTCTGGGCACCCGAACCGGGTCAGTAGCGCTGGCTGTAGGGCCTGACCTCAAGGACAGCAGAATTCCAGTGGAGGGTTCCCTCTCTTGCACCCAGCCAGCTGCTGCTGGCCTGTAGACGTTTAAAGGTCAGGGTGCTGATGTTCAGCTGTGAACTTATCACTTCTGTCAGGACCACGGGGATTAAAGATGCAGGGTTGTATGTCTGTCGTGTGTGTGTGTGTGTTTATGTGTGTAGGGGCTCAGCTCTAGTGAGGTCACTGCTGTTACACTGTCTCCTGAATTTATACCTGAGTGTCTGTTTTCTCCCAGCAGATGAGCTGGGAACAGAGTTAACTCTGGGATCTTCTAACCAGGTAGCCCCAGATCCTCACAAGTGAAACAGGCTCCACTGCGGTGCTGTGGGTTCTTGTCACCCTAGGCTGTGTTTGACCCGTTCAGTCTAACAGCATATTTTAATCTCCTCTTAAACCACTGGCTAATTATTTCAGTAAGATTTAATTCCTTCAGCTCCCTCGAGGGGTGGGCAGAGATCTCAGCACCCACTCCGGAATGCCCGTAATCTTTAGCACAGCACTGGACTTAGTTTAGGTGCCCAGAGGACAGTCAACGACTAGGAAGCCCACAGCCCTGAGCGCAGCCCTGGACAAAGCATAGATGCCCAGTGGACAGCCAATGACCAAGAAACCCACAGCCCTGAGCACAGCCCCGGACAAAGCATAGATGCCCAGTGGACAGCCAATGACCAAGAAGCCCACAGCCCTGAGCGCAGCCCCAGACACTATGTATACGCCCAGTGGACAGCAGGTAGCTGGGGACTGAGCAGCGAGTCTGATCGTCCACCTCCAGAACAGCTCATAAGACGCAGTCCTGGCTGTGGCCCCGGGTTCTGGCTCAGCTGTGGCATAGGACTCGGGGAAGAGAAGTGGGAGAAAGGCTTTGTCCCGAGCACGGTCTCTAGACCGGTGATTTTCAGCTATTTTTAAAGTCCCAGGTTGACACACGTAACCGAAACGCTGGCAGGGCAGTGAGGACAGAGCAGTCAGTCTGGAACCACAGGAAAAGCCAGGCCAGTTGTCCCCGAGGTAGCTCCAGCCCAGGCCAGCCCCCGCGTGCCAGCGCAGAGCTGTGTTGCCCTGGGTTCTTGGTGGCTGCTTCCTGAAAGCAGACTGTGGGCCTTCCTTGCCTCTGGGAAGGTTCGAACCACCTAGCTTTGTCTTAATAGTCCATCCAGTAACCATTTGTGCTGCTCAGGTAATTTTCCAAAGTAGACATCAGGCCTTTTTTTCACAGTTTTAGTCTGGAAACTGCCAAAACCTCTCCACCACAGGGGACCCTGCTGGTATTTGAAATACCGGTGACGCAGCTTCTGGAGTCATAGCAACTCACCAGCCACCACAGCAGGACCAGCTAATGGACCCGCCCTAATCCCTCAGCAGGACTGCGAGGCGAATACCACCTTCACCCCTGTCACAGATGCGGTGGAACGCCGGAGTCTGTGTCCCCCATCTGGATGCCAACTGCACAGGGATGCTCTTGGAGCACCAGCAGGCATGGAGACCGTGGTGGGTGGCTTTCTTCCCAGGCTTGAGGCTGTCACCGTCCACTCCCCCAACCTCAGGTCTGGGGAAGCTCCCACTGAGGACGGGGACCGGCTCTGAGGGCAGACGTCAGCAGCGCTCCCCTGGCTTCAGTGATTCATCCTCAGAGTGGCAGGGGTGACATCTCGTGTCGGACCTACGTCCACTGTCCCCCCAGGTGGTTCCCTCGGTGGAGCACGCAGCCTCCCCCATCCTACCAACCCCTTTCCGCTTTGTGCGGAGGCCTCCCTGGAGCCCAGGCTGGGTCCAGGCCGCTGGGATGCGTGTCCTGCCGTGTGGCGCAGAGCAGGGCCGCCCAACCTGAGCCCCTCACTGCCGTCACCTCTGACTGGGGCTCTCCTGGTCCTCCCTGGTAGTGCTGGTCACACTGGGATTAATCAGTTGATTATGATCCTTTGTTGAATGTGTGGGTTTCTACATATTTACAAATAATCTGACAAAAGCCAGGCTCTGAGTCCCCCAGAACCCCCTTCCCCTCTGATCCTGCCCCCAGCGTGAGTCAGCGCTTCCGGCTGTGGTGTTTTCAGAACCGCCACACTACCCTTAGTCACCGAGAGATGACAAGGGGCAGGTTTTCTCTGAGCCAAGACAGACACAGGATTCGCCACCTCTGCAGGTCACTCTGAAACCCTGGTGGCATAGCGGTTAAGTGCCATGACTGCTAACCAGAAGGTCAGCAGTTCAAATCTGTCAGGTGCTCCTTAGAAATCCCCTGGGGCTGTTCTGCTGTGTAGGCAGGGTCGCTCTGAGTGAGAATCCACCGTGGACTTGGTCTGGGTTTGGAGGTCACTTGCTGCTATGTTCAAATGATGTGCACTCCTTGAGCTAGAAGCCCCAATTTTGAAAACTTATCCTAAAGAAACAATTGAATAAATATTCTAAGATGTTTGTGCAGGTGAATGCCTAATACCATCCCTTAAAGAACGAGAAATCGGAAACTGCCTGTTTATCCAAGAATAGAGAAATTCATGAATAAGTGGTTCAGTATGTCCATACGAAAAAGATCTCCCTTGACCTGGACGGTCTGCATTCCCTGTTAATGTAACACCTTCTCCTGGGCCACCTGCTACCTGCCCTGACGACCTGCAGAGATTATTCCAGGATCCAGGACAAACAAAGAAAGAGACAAACCTCTGTGGTGGACTACTGTGCTGCGATTTTAAAAACTGAGGCAATTCTATATGTACAGATATGAAAAGATTTTCCAGGTCAATGGCTAATTTATAAAAGGAAGAAAACAGCGCGGTCTGTAAGGTATCATCTATGTTTCACACTGGGGAAGGACAGGGAGACAGGAGCAAGGAAAGGAGACGGACCTGTCTGCTCTCTTCTGCATCAGCTCTCTGCAGAAGAAAGCACAAAGCTTTGTCACCAGAGTTACCACTGGGGAAGGGGGGTGGGGGTCTCTGATCAGGGAGAGGAGCCCTGGTCCCCCAGTGGTTAGCACTTCCTCTGCTAACCGTGACGTCGGTGATTCAGACCCATCCAGGGGCTTCCCGGGAGAAAAGACCTGTGGGTCTGCCCCATAAAGGGTGTTGCCCAGAAACCCCACAGGACGGCTCTCCTCAGTCCTGTGGGCTCACTGCAGGTCACAAACCAACTCAGCAGGGCACAGCAACAGGCTGGGGAGACTTTTCACTGCTTTCACTTTTATATTGACTTTGTTTTTTTTTTCTTAGACATCTTCCTGTGTTCCTTACTTCTTGCTTGATAAATGAGACACCAGAAAGGAAAGAAAGAAGAATGGAAAAACAGGAGGGAGGGTGGGAGGCAGGGAGGGCTGGAGGGAGGGAGACAGCTCCAGTCCGGCAGAGGAGGCACTTTGTGGGGAAATGCTGAACGAGCCGTGTGCTCAGTGCGGTGACAGAGACGTTCCCGTGTCTCCGGGAGGTCACAGAGGACAGGCCCCTAGCCCAGGGGGAGGGATCAGGACACGCTGTCTGGGGGCAGGGATGACTTGATTCTTATAAGATGAGGACAACCAGCTGTAGGAAACAACCCACAGGCTTCCTGGAGATATTCCACACGTCTAGCGAGGCCACTTGGGAGAGTTTAAAAGATGTTGCCAGTGGTGGAGAGCAGAAATGGCTGTTTGTCCGTATTCCCCAAGGGTGGCTAGCTGCCAGAAAAATTCCCAGGCCGAGTTACCCAGTGAGCCCAAGCTGGGTGCAGTTACACTGAGCGTTTGCACACATCGTCTCTCAATTAGCGCCACAGCTGGCCTGCCCGCTCCCTGCCTCCAGTGATACGCAGAACTGGCTAAGGCCTCCCAGCTCTGATTCTTCCAAGTTGTCTTTTAAGTGCTGCATTTCTGTCGGATGCCATGAAATTTCTAAGTTCCAGCTTCACAGAGAACCATCTGAGCCCACCCCCATTCCTGAGCCATCTCTCAGAATGAGTGTTCTTTAAAAACAACAAGATCCTTGCTGACACCTCTCTGTAGAGAGCTCCATTACAATCCTGCACTTGCCCAGTGTCCTTTCCTTGGCCACCGGTAACCAAGGCAACGAGATGCTATGGTAACACAGGGAGGAGAGGAAGAGAGGCATCCTCAAACTCTCTCTCCTCTCTCCTCCATTCAAGACAGCAGCTAACTTGGCAGAGAGAGCATCTTTGGGGTGGGAGCTCTGCTCTTGGCTTCCCAGGGAGAGACGACCAGTACATCCATGGCAGTGGCTTTGTGACTGACATCCAGAGCCTCTTGTTTCATACCCTGAAGACTAGGGCTGGTCCCCCCCAGACCCCTCAAACCCTGGCCCAATCTAGGATCTCTGATGCCCAAAGTGCCCAGATATACAGACATGGAGTGGGACCATGTATAAGCAAAGCCCTCCACATAACGAATACAGGACCAAGTCACCAGTTAGCACAATCTTTACCGGCGTTAGTTTACACAGAGTCATGGTGACCCGGGTCCCACAGAACCAAACACTGCCCAGACACACTCCATCTTCGCAACACGGGCATGCTCCAGTCCACCGTCACGGTCACGGTGTGTTGTGAGTACCTCTGGACCCAGGGGGCTTATCTTCCACTGTTGTCTTAGGGTCCTCGCGGGGCTCCGCCCTGTCTTCTAGGGCCCTGCCATCACGTCAGCGTCCTCTGACGCATTCTCTGCTTCCCTGACACGTTCCTCCGCTGTTCTCCGCTTCACCTGCTGCCTCTGCCTCTGACTCCTGCCTCCCTCCCTCTGTCCCTCCCTCCCTCTGTCCCTCCCTCCCTCTGTCCTTCTTTTCCTCCGTCTGTCCCTCCTTCCCTCCCTCTGTCCCTCCTTCCCGTCTGTCCCCTCCTTCACCCTCCTCCTTGGGTCCACAGCTGATCTGTCACTTTCAGGTTGGCGTGACTTACAGAGAAGGTTCTCACTGCCCTGGTGCCAGGTCCCAGGCCTGCCAAGGGCATGGGAGCCCCACTCGCCCAAGCCTCAGCGAGGGTGATAGCTCCCTCCCTGTGCTCTCACCGTGCAGTCAGGGTGCGGGTGAGAACAATGTGGGGGGAGACAGGCAAGGCCCTGCGGGGACCTTGCAGAGGTGGAAGTATCACAGACAGTGTACCTTTTGCTGCTGCTCTGCCCCTCGGGCCTCGGGGTTCAGGGTCCCCAAGAAGGCCTGAAGGCAGGGTTAGGGCTTTCAAGTGTTGGGAACCAAGCAGGAGGAGCAGAGTGCGGCGTGAGCTTCTTGGTCGGGTTTACGGGTAAACGAGAGTCCCTGGGAGTCCAAATAAATAATATGCTCGGCCGCAAACTACAGGGCTGGAGGTTCAAGTCCAGCAAGGAGACCCCAGAGTAAAGGCCTGGCAACCTGCTTCCCAAAGAAATCAGCCGTTGACAAGCAGCCGTCCTTACGAGTGGGAATCACCTCCACAGTGACAGGCTGGGTGGTGAGCCAGCGAGACTCAGGTGTGAGCACAAAGCGCCTTCAGGCACAAGCAGCAAAAGGCGGCCGCTGGCCGTGCCTGCCTGTCACAGGCAGGTGGGACAGCTCTCTGAGGGCTGAGGCCACAGAGAACAGACCGCGCCCAGGCAGCGACTGCAGTTGCTCCCTGCTTCTGGGCACGTTTCCACTCGCTGAAGCACTTTTGGGTTGTCTTTTGGTCTGAGGCTCCCGAAGCACTTTGTAGGTGTGCTTTCTAGAAGAGACCACTGCTCAGGAGAAAGGGAGCTGTCCAGTTTGGACACCAACCCTGCCTGGCTGCTCCAGGAGGAACCAGAAGACACCCAAGCAGAAAGGGGCCACATTGGGGTGCTTCTTTCCCAAGCAAGCGTACAGTGTTTGTCACTTGTGCTCTTTAATTACGACCCCAGAGGTTTGTTGACAGTACACATTTGCCTGCTTAACTTCAGAATTAAAGAGGCAGAAGGCTACTTAACTCCCCACTAACAAATGTTAAACCCTAATAAATGCATTTTTAATAATAACGTTCTGAAATTCAAAGATCACATCTCCCCGTTCATTATCTAAGAAAAACATTTTAATTATCTATTGACACATATCTCACAAGGAGCACGGTTTGTTTCAGAGATAAATGGGTGCATAGGCGAATCAGGGTAATTAAGAGCCAGCGGAGTCTTACGAGTTTATTTCCTGGGGAACCTCACTGTAGGCGGGGGGGTGTCTCACACAGCTGTCAGACTCCGTAAATGTATTGTTTAATAACAACTTGGCACTTAATTATACTGAGATGGTGAGAGCTTAGATCTAAACTGAGGGCGCGTTCCAGCCGTCTCTTCCAAACGACTTCTCCTCATGGACATAGCTTTCCAGGTCGGACAAGACGAGAGGGGGAGCTGATGCCCTGCGGATTGCTGGCTGAAAGTCCCCAGGACTGGGACCTGTCATGAGCAGGAGTCTATTCTGTTGCTGGATGTCCAAAGGGGACATTCCGTGTCAATTCCAGAAGTCATGCCAATTTCAGAGTTGTCCACTGGTTGCAGTCACATCTTTGACTCTGGCCACCAAACACTGCCTACTTTTCTGGCCTCAGTGTTCTCTGCAAGCTCACCTCAGACTCTGAAAGCCAATGGGTCCCTTGCCAGCTCTCTGTCCCTACCACAGAGAATGGTAACACTTGGAGAGCAGCTGTGCCATCAGCCAGGTCTCAGGGACAGGATGGCCGCACAGCATGAGCAAGAGACGAATCCTCACGGTTTGAGGTCATGGAGAGTTGGGGATGCTTGTTACTCCAGCATCCCGTGGCTCATCCTGATGTACACTCTTCCCAGCGCCGGGCGCTGCCCTGAGAATGCCTGGAAACAGGGAGCAAATGAACTGCCAGGAAGCCCCCCTCCCCTTCCCGGCAGGAAGGTGTCTGCTCCCGAGTGCCCTCCAGGGTTCCGAGGTCCTTGAAGAATGCCCCGGAGTGGCGTGAGCGAGAAGCCGCCCAGGGGCTGAGAAGCTTCAGTCCCGCGTCCCTCGGACCCAGGGATAGCAGAGTCAGCAACTGTGCTCTGTGTTTGGAGCTGTAGACTACTGAAGGAAACACGTGTAAGTGTGCATGTACATGTGTGTGCATGTAAGTGTATGCATGCATGTGTGTACGAGTTGTGTGAGTGCACGCACATGAGCACATGCATGCGTGTGTATGTGCGTGAGTGCAGAATGTGTGAGTGATCGCATGTGTGTCGATGTGTACATGTGCGCACATGTGTGTGTTTGTGGGTGCACGTGTGCATGTGTGTGAATGCATACGAGTGCATGTGAGCACATCTGCACACCCATGCATGTGTGAGCCCGTCTGTACACACGTGCTTGAGTGTAAGTGCATGTGTGCATGTGTGTGTTGGTGTTCCCAGCCCCTGTCCCCTGACTACTGACAATGGTAATGTGTGTGTGTGTGCACACACGCGTGTACATGCGTACGCACACGCACACACTGACCTTCCCACCTCCCATTCCTCTGACTCCTGGTAATGGTAATGTGTGTGTGCGCTCACACGTATGCACGTGTGTGTGTGTGTGTACACTGGTCTTCCCAGCCCCTGTTCCCTGACTGCTGGTAATGGTGTCCTAGTTTTTCTTTGAGGCACTATCATGGATTCAATCGTGTCCCCTAAAAATGTGTGTAGCAGTTTGGCTGGGCTGTGATCCCGTCTTGTTTGACAACCCTCCATTCTGGGATACTCCTGGACTGTGAACCCTCATTTCCGCCTGTGGTTAATAGACTGGATTCTGTTACAGAGGATAACAGTGGGACTGTGACACCTTCCTGAGGTCCCCTCCCTGCTCCACTGGAAAGGGAACTTCCCTGGAGTGTGGCTTATACCACCTTTTATCCTACAAGAGACAAAAGGAAAGAGAAGCAAGCGGAGAGCTGGGACTTCACACCAACAAGAAGCAGGGTCAGCAGCTGAGCACGTCCTTTGGGCGGACCATGACCACTGCACCTCAGAAGCCCCCAGCTAGGGGAAGATTGAGGACAAGGGCCTTCCTCCAGAGCCAGGAGAGAAAGCCGTCCCTGGGAGCTGCCATGCTGAGTCTGGATTTTCAGCCTACTGGACTGTGACAAATAAAGGTCTCTTCTAAAAAGCCACCTACTTGTGGTATCTCTGTTACAGCAGCACTAGAGGGCTGAGACAGGTACCGAGCCTCGTTCTCATGCCCGGGCCTGGTGCCTCCGGTGGCACTGTCCTCACCCCCAGGACTCGGAGACGTGTACCTCATCAAGGTTACAAAGTCAAGGCATGCTGGACCAGAGCGTCACACCCCCACGCCTGAGTAATTCCTTTCACACCTAACTGGTGTGCACCTCCCCTGAGCCGTGCGTGACTTGGGGGCGCAGCGGTGAGTGCACCGCTCGAGACTGCCGCAGACAGCCCCGGAGTCAGCCCACTGCTCTTTCACCAGGGCCTGCGTCCCTCCCTCTCCACCCGGAAACCACCTGTAACGCCAGGCCGGCTCTGGATCAGAGCAGACTTGTTCTCCACGGGGTTTTCAGCGTCTCAGTTCGGGGAGCAGGCCACCAGGTCTTCCTTCTGAGGCACCCCTGGGTGGGCTTAGACCTCCCGCCCCTTGGTCAGCTGCTCCCACCCCTAGGTCAGCCGTTTTCACTGCCCAGAAAACCTTCCCCTCAGCTCCCCGCCACCCACCTGAAAACCTCCCCTGACTACCAAGACTCTCTGTGAGCCTCCTTGTTCTGAGTTCTGTCCCCTACAGTCTACGGCACACCATCAGTGCATGGCTGGACAAGGCACCCAAAGGGGTGGCCGTCGGGGGTGAGGGCTTCAGGGCCTAACAGGGGAGAGACCGAAGGACCACTGGGGTGCTTCATCACGGTGCCCCTCAAGTCCTGCAGAACATGGGACTGCGCATCTCCCGCAGAGCCCAGGGCACTCGGCGAGCCGCCTCCTTTTCACCCCAGGCCAGAGAGTCCCGGCCGCTGCCTCCAGCTGTTTGCCATGGACCAGATCTTAGCATCTGGCTCCAGCCTCCACGGGGGAGGGAAAGAAAGTCGTGGAAGCATTGGGGCCCGCAGTGCTTGCTGGTGGCCAAGTCCTCAGCGCTGGGGGAGCAGGAGCGGCCCAGGAGCTGATTGCATTTCCCCTGGCAACCACACGCCCCGCGGTCCCATCAATACTGTGGTGCTGGTCGGGATGTGGCTTCCTGACACCTGCAGAGGAAATCTATACTGCTCCAGGAACACCTTCTCCAGCCCTCCTGTGTCCCCTGCAGGCTGGGCAGCTTAAAGGGACCCCGAAAGCAGATCAGGCAGCTCAGCCCTCAGAGCGGCAGCCTAGAAGGCAACAGGGCGTTCACCTGCACCCTCTTCATCGCCCCCCACCAACACCTCTCTGCTCCACAGTCACAGTCACCTCTGCCGTCTGTCACTTTTCCAACCCAGCCTAATAATAGCAGCTCACATTTAGAAGAGACTTTACACGTATTAACTCATTTACTCCTCAGAAAATCCATCCTCGTGGCTTAGATATCTATTAGCATCCAGACTTTCCACTGGAGAAATCTGAAGCCCAGAGCAGCCGAGAAACTGGTTGGAAGCCGCACAGCTCATCCATCCAGCTCACGGCCCTGCTGGGCTTTCCCTCGCCGCAGCTGGTCAGTCCTTGCCTTGATTCCCACAGTTACGGCCAGTCAGGACCACAGTTTCAGTGAGGACCCTTGCGAGCCCTGTGACCTCAGAACAGCTGTGCAGCCTCCCTGACCCTTGTTCCCTTCATCTGTAATGTGGGTATCGCTATAATTTAAAAAAAAGACACATGGCCGTGGAGTTGGTTCCGACTCCTGGTGACTTCCAGGTTCACAGCACAGCCATCCCTTAGGGCTTTCCTGGCTGTGATCATCCCAGAAGCAGACCACCAGGCCCTTCTTCCATGGCACTGTGCATGCATTCAACCACCAACCTTTAGTGACAAGGGACCACCCAGGAGCTTCAGATGACAACAGCACCTGTCTCGGAGGGTTCCATTAGATAACCTGTCACTCCTTTGTCCCCCTGTCTGTTGACACATGAGCCCTCTCCAGAGACTGCACATGACACACGAGCCCCCCTGGAGATTGCCGTGACATGCAAGCCCCTCCTCCCCCCGGATACTGCACATGACACACAAGCCTCCCCTGAAGACTGCACGTGAGGCATACTGGTCAGGAGTCAAGTCAAGAGTCCTGCAGGGGCAGCGAGAATTCTGCTACTGACCCATGCTGCCCGCGTCCATTACTGATGATGCGTTGTTAGGAGCCGTCAAGTCAGCCCCAGCTCCAGTGACCCTGCACACAGCAGAATGAAACTCTGCCTGTTCCGAGCCAGGCCCACAGGCATTTTCCTGCTTGAGCCTGTTGCTGTGGTCACTGGTTAAGAGTCTTTGTCCCTTTTGCTGACCCTCTACCAAGCATGACGTCCTTCTTCAGGGACTGATCCCGCCCGTCTAAAGTACGTAGTCTCAGCATCCTTGCTTCTAGGGTACATTGTGGCCGTACGTCTTCAAGGACAGACCCGTTGGTCTTCCTGGATGCATGGGGCACTCAGCTTTCTCCTCAAGCACCACAATCCAGAAACCTCGGCTCTTCTGTCCTCCTTACTCATGGTCAGCTTTCACATGCATGTGGCACAACTGAAAATACCACTGCTCGGGTCGGTGCAACCTGGTCTTCAAGGTGACGTCTTTACCTTTCCATGTTTTAAATAGCTCCTTTGTAGCAGATTTGCCCAGTACAATGCATCTTTTGATCTCTTGACTGCTGCTTCCGTGGGCGTTGATTGTGGAGCCAAGCAAAAGAAATCCCTGACAACCTCAATCCTTTCTCCAGTTTTTATAATGTTGCTTACTGGTCCAGTTGTAAAGATTTTTGTTTTCTTGATGTTGAGCTATAATTCTCAAGGCTGTGGGTTTTGATCTTCATCAGTAGGTGCTTCAAGTCCTCTTCATTTTCAAGAAGCAAGACTGTGTCATCTGCGTAGCACAGATTGTTAACGAGTCTGCCTCCAGTCCTAGTGCTCCATTCTTCTTCACATGGTCCAGTTTCCAGGGTTATCTGCTCCACACACAGACTGAAAAGTATGGTCAAAGCATACAACCCTGACACACATCTTTCTTGATTTTAAACCATGCAGTGTCCCCTTGTTCTGTTCAAATGACTGCATCTCGATCCATGTATAGATTCCAGTAAATACAATTACATGTTCTGGGATTCCCATTCTTCCCAATGTTAGCCGCAGTTTGTTATGATCCACACAGTCCAATATGTTTGCACAGTCAATAAAACACAAGTAAACATCTTTCTGGTGTTCTCTGCTTTCAGCCAGGATCCATCTGACCTCAGCATGATATCCTTGGTTCTGTTTCCTCTTCTGCATCTGGCCTGAATTTCTGGCAGTTCCTTGTTAATGTACTGCTGCAGCCACTTTTGAATGATCTTCAGCAAAATTTCGGTTTCATTAATGATAGCAAATTTAAATTAACAGATGACCCAGCAGTTGGGCTATAAATCTTAACCCTTGTCCTGGAGTGGTTCCCATTCACATTCACCCCTGCAGACAGAGCGTCCCCACAGAGTGTCCCTGAGGCCGTCTGTAAAAGAGTCCATCGTCTTCTACCAGTGCTGTGGGCCCACAGACGTGACCCCACTGCTGGGCCCAGAGCTACTGCGCCAGGCCAGCACTGGGGAAGAGTAGGGCATTAGAGGCTCCGTGAATGACAAGGAGCGGTGACCAACGAGCCACCAGGGATGGGCTGAGGTCAGGCAGGCAGAGAGGAAGACAAGGGCAAAGGAGGCAGAGAGCTGGGGAGACACAGCCAGAAAGTGCCGACTGCATCAGGGGCCCAAGGAAATCCATCCAATTGGAATTCAGCCAGTATGCCGACGAGCAGAGTCAAAGTACTAACAACATCTCGTCTTTGCAAAAAGTCTCTGAAGCATCTTCCCATTCTCTGCGTTATATGATTCCCACGGCCGTGAGATGTCTTCCAGCCCCTTGTGAGTCACACTGACCCCACGCGACAGAACAGAATGGGGGCGGTGGTTAAGAGCTCAGCTGCTAGCCGAGAGGTCGGTTGTTTGACCCCACTGGCTGCCCGTGGAAGTCCCGCGGGGCAGCCCTGCTCCACCCATACGGGGTCACCGTGAGCCAAAACTGACTCAACGGCAGCGTTTTAACCTTTACGGAAGCAGCTCACTGGGTCTCTTCTCTCACTGTAGTGAGGGGATTATAATCACTCCACTTTATGGGTGAGGGGATGGTTCCCTGGAGATCAAGCGGCTTGCTCAGCTCAGAAAGTTGGGTTTGAAGCAGTGTCTGGCTGGACGGGCATTTCCCACGCCCCGGCTTTGTGGTAAAGTGTCTGGGTGACATAACACGGTTTACATGTGACTACTAGCGGGAGGGCTGGCAGCTCAGACCCACCCCAGCACTGGCTCTGAGAAAGGCTGGTTTCCCGAGAAAGTCTCGGGGAACGGTTCTGTTCTGTAAACACGGGGTCACCATGAGTCAGAATCAACCCGAGGGCAAGGGGTTCGGTCTCTGCCTGGCTGGGTGGTGACCCCCCTTGTCCTCGTCCTCTATGCCTAGGGCCACATTTCACCTCCCGGAGATGTGGGGGGAGGTCCGCAGTGGAGGAGGGGGCAGTGCCACGCAGCTATTCAAAAACTCTGTTTTGAGAGCGACTGTGAACCATTTGGGGTTTCAGGACTTGTCTCAGCACCTGGATGCAGATGTGGAGGGACCAGGAGGACAGTGGCCAGTGACCTGCCTCTCTGCCCGGCCCAGCAAAACAGAAACAGAACAACTAAGGCCTCCAAGCCCTGCCGGGGCTTCAGCAAGAGTGGTGATTGAAAGACGCCCGACAAACAATGCAGACAGCGTGTCGCAGCTCTCTGATGTCTCATCCAGCCGGCGCTTCCTTCAGCCAAGGAGGACAAACCAGAACGGATTAGCTAGGCCCCTGCTGGGGGCGAGGTGGGAGGCTGAGAGGGAGCTGTGCAGACTCCTTGACCCCAGGGGTCAAGAGCGAGCTGTGCCCAGAGCCAGCTCTGCACGGCACCCGTGGCTGGCAGCAGGCACAATGACCCAGATGGGCTGGTGGGAGGTCACAGCAGGGACATTTCCATTTTAACCCCATTGTTTAGCCAAATGAAGGCAAGACATCCCTGCTCCCCACTGGAGAAGGCGGCCTGGCTTCAATAGCTTCTGAGCACTGACAGATAATTCAGAGATATTGGATATCTCACCACCTGGGGACCGCCCTTCCCTACCACGGCAATCAGTTACTGCCCACCAACCGGGGTCCATGCGGAGGCCCCGGGTCCCCTCACGCCTTTACCATCAGGCTCCAGTGTCTCGGAAAATATTGCTTGAATTTATTTCTGTAATCACATTAGGAAGGCGGTGAGTTATCGTGAAGTCAGCACTCCTCCGTCTTCTCCCCACTGGTCCTTTGTTTGAGACCCTGCTCAAAGAGCTCCAGTCACTAATGTAATTACACACTACCTGGCAAAGAGGAGTCCGGAAAAAGTGAAGACACTTCACACGCTGTGTGTATCACTCTGAGTGTCCCTTCTCCCAAAACTGAGTGCTGACAAGAATCCATTAGCGTCTGATTTGACGACTACTGTGTCTAAGGACACACAGGCCGTGGACACTGTCTTCCAGGTCCCTCAGCTGTCCGGAGCACCGCTCCCCCAGAAGTCTCAGTCAAAGCAAACCCTCCGAACAGAGCTGGCTCTGAGGGGTAACGGGAGAACACAAGACAGCCGCCAATCCAGGCCACGAGTGTGGTCATGTGTGCTTGTGGCTGCGTGTCTTGTGCTGGTGTCTAAAGCAAAGCCTGTGGCTGTTTCTTTGACACTAGTGGATCCCGGAGAACCTGCATATCCCTTCTGCTCACCACTGGATCAACATGACAGCAAACAGTGTAGCTGCAGACCCTAAGAAAGCCCGTCTGAGGTGCCACAGCCATGGTACTGGACCCCTGGAGGAGGACCTGTGATCCTAGGACTGGGCCTGGTTCCATGGTGACCAGTATCATAAAAAGCGCTTAATCATTATTTATTGGGCTCTGAATTTTAGCTCAGCCTCTGATAGGCAGTTAGTGGCTTGAGCTGACAAGCAGAAGGTGGGGGTCTGATCTACTCAGAGGGCCTGGGAAGAAAGGGCTGCTTGCAAAATGCAGCCACGGGGGCCCCGCGGAGCCTGGTTCTCCTCGCACACATGCGGGGTGCCTGTGAGGCAGAAGTGACCCTAGAGCAGATGAGGAGGGACAAACCACACCAGGCTTAGTGGGGTTACAGATTAAGATGCAGATGGGACCCAGTTAACAAAATAAGGGTAAGAACCCAGTGCAGCCCCAGGGGCAGGGACTGGGGGGACTGGAGCCCCTTCTTGCGAAGGGGAGAGGAACCCCACTGTTTCCAGTGGGACAGTAAGAAATGGAGGCTCTATGACGTGAGGACGCTGCGAAGACGTCCTGTCAGGGGGGAGGAACGGGAGGCGGCGATTCAACGAGGTCCGTCTGGGGGAGAGAGGAGACTGGGCTGGGGAAGGTAAACCTCTGAGGGCCGGAGGAAGCCCGAGGACGGCATCCAGAACCGACTGGTCGCAAAACAGCTGTATGATGACGCCTTTCAGACTCAGGAAAGTCAAGGGAAGAGAGACCAGACACAGAAACCGTTCGAGTTTCAATGGACCCTGTGGTGTCAGAGGTGAGGGCAGCAGCTGGCTTTGTGGAGGAGGTGGCTGGGTGGGGAAAAGAGAGCGGCTTCTGGGGGCAGGTGACGCCGCTGCTCTTGATCTGGGGGCCACTCGTGACAGTGTGTTTACTTGGTGACAACCGTCCAGCTACACAGGAGCCTTTTTCTGTTTGTGGGTCCCATCTCAATAAACTGTTCCCGTGGCTGTCTGGTGGTTAGGGTCCTGTTAACAGATGCTGGGGGCTCACGTTCCCCCAGAGGGGCCTCTGAGGAAAGACCTGGCAGCCTGGCTGCCCCCGATATCACCACGAACACCCCACAGGGCACAACACCACTCTTAACACATGGAGTCCCCAGAGTGGGATGGGACACGGCCGTGGCTGGAGGTGGTGCCCTGGGCGCGGGACAGGGGCCGGGGGAGCAGGAGCCGGGCATGGCTGGTTGCCACCGCCAGCGCAGCTTGGGTACTTTCGCTCTGTGCACTGATTACTCCTATGGAAATGCATTTTTGTGTGTGGTCTCACACGGTACCGTCAGGTGATCTCTCACAGGCAAAGTTTCATGACCCCTAAAGGCAAAGTTACACGTGACTGGCTCAAGAGGGACAGGTATCAGCTGATGGAGAAGCACTTTCCGAGCCTCAGAGTCTCCAACAAGCTGGGTGGTGAGCTCATGGACAGCGGAGGTGCTCAAGGGGCAGAGATTGAGCCTCCAGGTGGGGCCATGGCCAGGTGACCATGAGACCGTTTGGTCATTGACAGGACGGCGGGACACTTTCCAAGGCTGCACATACTTTGGTCCCAAGCACTTGCGTTTTTTTGTCTGTGTCTTGTTGGTCCAGGGTTAAGTAATCAAAAAGGCCACGAATTCCAAGGCGGGGGCTCTCTGAAACTGGGGCAATGATCGGAACCAGAAGGAGGAGGGTCCACGTTGACAACGAGCTGCTGTCTGGACACCGTGAGGAGGAGAACGCGGGAGCTGAGTCAAGTCCACTGCGTGCTCAATGGCGTCAGGCTTTCAAGAGCGCGGAACGTGGGACAATTTGCTGTAACCGGGGCCTCTGCTTCTGGGCCAGCAGACGGCAGGGCACATTGTCTGCATGCAGGCTGTAAACTAAGAGCTTTTCTACATTTGTAAAAGGATGAAAACTATCAAAAGAAGAATAAGTATTTCCTGACACAGGAAAATTACACCAGTTCAAACATCAGTATCCACAAACAAAGCTTTACTGGAACGGGCAATGCTCCTCGTTTGCACGTCACCTGTGCTGCTCCTGTAACAGAGCAGAGCTGAGTGGTGGCAACAGAGGCCACATGAGTCGGAAGCCTCAAGGGATTCCCCTCTGGGATTCACCCTCTGGCCCTTGGCTGCCGGCGCCACTACACCATGCCAAGGTCAGCAGCGTGCGGCATCCAGCACCTCACGGCGTCTAACAGGCTTGTGCCGCTGTGCACTCGTTTAACAAGCTGTAGACGGAAATGGAATCACAGGCCACACGGCTCCCAAAGCCTGAAACCCAAGTTCCAGGCTGTACATTGGATCTCGCTAATCTCAAGAATTCTTCCAGGCAAATTGAAGCCAAGGAGGCAGACCAGGCCCCCGTAAGGGACCCTGTCCCTCAGCAAGGCCAGCCAGGCTGCCCACAAGCTTGGCTCTGGGCCTGGGGCCTGGGTGTCCCTTCCCTGTGGGACGAGGCCCTTCTCCCTGGAGCCTAGTGGTGGTCCTAGAAACCCCAAGCTCTGGGCACGTGCGGTCTTCCCTAGGGACAAGAAAGACTCCTCAGATGGTGAGACTTTTCACCAAACAACAGCTTTCTTTGTCAGCGAAGAACAATGTTCACCAGGTAAATTCAGTTAAGAAAGTTCTTTGAGGATGGCAGCAGTGTCTCCACCCCAGGGCCCCCACAAATGCCACTCCACCTCTCCCTGGGGCTGTCACTCTTAACTTCCTTCCCACTACTCCTGTGGACCCCCACGAAAATGAAGGAAACACGTCCTGGTCCTGGGCACCGTCCTCATGGCCAGGTCCTGGAGCAGCGTTCCCTGGTATAATCTTAATGCCTTACAGCATGTTTTCCCCTTTTCAAAATAGACAAGTGAGAGCTTCACGTAACTACTGCTGTGACAACCCTTTAAACGATCTGTAAGGGACGTTTACTGCACCAGCTCCTCTGGCCTCTGCACTGGCCTCTTTCCAAGGGGCCCAGAGCCCCCTCGGCTCCTGTGACCTTGGCCTCCCTCTTCTTCCTTGCTCTCCTGAGAAATGGCCTTCAGCCTGGAAAACAGCAGCTAGGAAGGCTGCCTGGCGTTTTGTGTTTGCACAACTTTCTTTCTTGCTCCTTATCTCAGAGTGAACTTGGCAGGCTAGTTTCACCATCTGAGGGATTTTTGTGCAAGTTTTGTCTTTGCCTGTTACAAACATGCAGATTGGAGTCCAGGTGTCTGACATGCAGATCTGTAGTTTAATAAAGAGTTTCTTGTAACTGTTTTGTGACTTATACAGTTAACCGGGGGCTACGTGCTGAAAAAGATGAAGAATTTCTTGTTAAGATTATATGTAAACTCTGATGCAAAAATTGTTCTCTGAGACTCTGTGGAGAGCAGCCCACGTGGCTGTCAAGTCTCCGATAATATCAGACCTCCTGATAAACCTTCCTCTTTCTAACTTGCAGTATGTCTTATTGGCTCAACTGCCCCAGGACGCGCACCCAAAGCAGGTAACCCTGGTGACTTACGGAGCTTCACTGGCTGTTTCCTGACAAGGACCAGCTGACCTCCCTGTCCCAGGCTGGAAACGCCCCTGAAACCTACTCAGGGACACAGTGACACACAACGTCCACTGACGGCGGGTGGTGGCTGCCCCAGAGGTGCCCTAGCCGGGATCTGAACTCAGATCTCCCATGTGGAAACTGAGTCTTCCACCACCGAACCACTGGGCACCCCTCAGCCTCCACCTGGAGAGGACCCACAGGCACCCACCCTCCTCCACTGAGTTTCCTCCCCTGCTAATAGCTGAGTTCTGCCACCAGCCTACAGTCAAATCCTCCACGTGCCAGCTGCGCCCCCCGGGAGGCTGCTCGCACTGCTGTATGTCTATTTCCTTGTCTGTAAAACAGAGATTTGTTTTAAGTGTGTAAGTCACCGAGTGCTGAGCGGCTTTGAGATAATCATGCATGTGAAGAACTCAGAGCAGCACCTGGCCCAGAGAAGCAGTGAACAGTCCTACTAAATCTCCTTGTGGGAGAAAAGCCTGTCCAGTGTCTGAGCGAGTTCCTGGCTAACAGTAGAGTGGACTCCTCGGGCCTGTCCATCACGGGGCCCCGTGGGGTGGCCATGATGAGACTGAGGGCCCCGTAGCCAGTTACTTGCTGGGCCAGTCCAAATGACTTATTGTATCAGCCCTGGGCAAGGGAGCAGAAAGCAAGAAGATGAAAAATCATAGCATTGATTTTTCCAGCGCATGAAACCAGCAATGTTATTTCCAGACCCATCCTTTTTGAAATTAAATTAAATAAAGTTTAGCTCAGTTTGTCAATTTGCTGAAAACCATCTTGATCCGACCTTCTCCTTTGTCGCTAAGGGGATTGGGGGGATGCTTTTCCTGGGAACCTTACTATATCAGGAGACGGAGGGCTTTAGATGATGTTCCAGAATTCCAAGAGCATTTTAACTGATGAGTGGTCAGTTTGCAAGTGCGTTTTCCGTAACCATTAGGAGGCATTTTGACAAATGAAGGCGGTGGCGAGAGTCCTCCAGGAGAGTCACAGGGCAGACTCTACACTTGTCTCTGGAAATACAGCCCCCAAAGCGGTAGAATTGTATCCCTGTCTCACAGATACACTTCCAGAAGTATATTCCTCTTTTGCTTCGATTATAAGATTTTTCTTTCTTTCCAAAACAATAAATGTGCCTGTTATCTCAGGTGAGAAAATCTCATCTTGATACTGCCTCGAGGAGAGGTGTTTTCCAAGCCTTAACTCTCCCTGGTAAGGGGCTAATACCATTCTCTAGAGGGCCAGGCTGGGGTGGGCAGCAGCAATAAGCATTCTGTCAATCATCGTAACCAGCCAGAACCAACCACCCGGACCAGGGGAGCTTCTGCTCAGTTAACGTGGGGGCAGGGAGGCGGGGGTTAATAAAAGCCAGCTCTGTATCTCCTGGTTCACTGCCTAGAAGCCTGATAAGTGCCTTATACACTGCCCGGATGCCTGCCTCTAAGACCCCTGGCTGCTGAAAGACCATAGCCCAGCTTTCCAGGAAAAGATAGAGAGGTCATGGGCCCGCTCTTCTGTTCAGAGTCGCAGTCCAAGGACTCGAGCCAGTCCTGGTGATCAGAATTGTTTGGGAACTTGGCCCTGGGATCAGTGAGGTGTCCAGAGGGGCTTCACCAGGACTAGCAACTGAATCCAGTCTTTCAAAACTGGGTTCCCATTGTGCTCCTTTACAGATCTGTCAATATGGGATCAAAGTGACAACAGCAACTTGAACATTTAGATGGGAAACTTTGGGGGCAGTGAGTTCATGTTAGCAGGATGGGGACAGTTCAGAGCAGGAGGGTGAGAATGGTCACACAACTCAAAGAATGTCACGAACGTCACTGAGCGGTACATGCACAAACCGTTGAGTGGGCGTGTGTTCTGCTATGCGTATCCTCCACAACAAGAACAAGTACATCCTGGGGGAAGCGAACCTGGCTTTCCGCTTGTTCTTAAGGGCCTGAAGTAAGTGTCCTTTCTTGTGTGAAAGCCACTCCACCTTCCTGAGCCTTGGTCAGCTCCAGGAACATTTCACACACTGCCTGGTAAACACCTTCAAGCAACTACTGCGTCGGCCTGCGGGTGCCGCTCAGCATCTGCAGCTGTGCCTGTAACCGAGGGGTGCTCAGTCAGTGCCAGCAGCGGTATGGAAAGAGACACCTCTGAGACGTCCTGGGAAAACCCTTCCAGGAGTTAATGGCAACAGCTGGTCCGAAATTTCGGCAGATTTTAAATAAATCGAGCTTCCTCCAGTCAATAGGCTGTTATGAAGCCCTTCATAGTCGCTGTTTTTTCATGGAGTCCCCTCCAGCTCATGATGAACTCCCGTGTCAGAGCCACGCTCCGTGGCGTGTTCACCAGCTTTTTCGGAAGCAGCTCACCAGGCCTTACTTCTCAGCACTTCTGGGTGTGCTTGCACGGACAGCCTTTTCGTTAGCATCTAAATGTGTTAATTGTTTGCACCACGAGGACTCCAATCATGATACAGCAGATATCTCTTTCTTTCCTTGAAACAAGTATTGACTACGTATGATTAAGTTGAAAAAATAACAGATTACAAAACAGTTTGTGTAGCAACGATCCCATTTTTATTGGGGGAAAAACTTTGTATCACACACACGAACACATTCTCCGCATTTGATTTACAGCAGTAAGGTGAATTCCAGACCAGAGGGGCAGCAAGTGACACGCCAGGCCTCAGGACATGACAAGCGTCACCCCGGGTTGTTCTTGTTAGGTGCTGTTGAGTGGCTCTTCATCATTGTGACTCTCCGTATGACAGAACAGAGCACTGCCCCACCCTGCACCAGCGTCACGGTCGCCGCTCTGTGTGACTCATCGTCAGCGCTGCTGCGCCACTCCCTCTTCTCCCGAGCCTCTGCCTCCTGTCCTTCTCCAGGGACTGGTCCCTCTTGATGACATGTCAAAGTACCTGAGAAGAAATCTCTCTCTCTTGATTCCAAGTACCACTTCCAGCAGAGGTCTGCCTGTTCTCCCGGCAGTCCACGCGACAGTCGGCACTCTTTACCAACGCCGTGGCTCGCAGACGTCGGCTCTTCCTCTGTCTTTCTAACTCATCGTCCGGCTTTCACACACAGGCGAGGCAATTGAAACCACCACGGCTTGGGTTGCGCGCCTGCGGCCTCACGGTGCTATCTTTGCCTTTTACTACTTTGAAGCGGTCTCCTGCAGCAGATTTCCCTGGTGCGATGCACGGTTTGACTCCAGCCTCCATGGGTGTTGATCATGGATCCAAGTGAAATGAAATCATTGGTAACTGTCTTTATCACAACGTTTCCTACTGGTCCAGTTGTGACTATTTTTGTTTCCTTTATGTTGCGGTGTAATCCACGTGGAAGGCTGTGGTCTTTGATCTCCATCAGTAAATGCTTCAAATCCTCTTCGTTTTCAGCAAGCAACCTCATGTCATGTGTATAACACAAGTTGTTACTGCATCTGCCTCCAATCTTGATGCCTCTTTCCTCTTTGAGGCGTATTTCTTGGGGGGACACAACTCAATCGGTGATGCATGTCCCCTTCTGAAGGATTATTTACTCAGCACGTAGACTGAATAGGTATGGTGAAAGGATATGACCCCGATGCACACTGTTCCTGACTGAGCACCATGCCGTGTACCCCTGTTCTGTTCAAACCACTGCCTCTTGATCCACGTAGATTCCTCAGAAGTGCATTTAGTGTTCTGGAATTTCCATTCTTTGCAATGTTAGCCATAGTTAGTTACGATCCACACAGTAGAATGCCTTTACACAGTCCATAAAACATAGAGAAACATCTCCGTGGTGTTCTCTGCTTTCATCCAAGACCCATCTGACATGAGCAATGATATCCCTGATTCCACATTGTTTTCGTCAGCTAGTAGAGCTCTGACAGGAATACCACAAGTGGACGGTTTTAACAAAGAGCAGTGTTTATTCTTACACAGTTCAGTAGATTACAAGTCCACAGCCAGGGCGTCTGCTTCAGCGGAAGGGCCTTCCCTCTGACGGCTCTGGAGGAAAGTCCTTGTGTTGCGTCAGTGCTTGGTCAGGGAGCATCTTGGTGTGGGAACCCTCATGCTCTACGTTTGCTGCTGCTCTCTCGGTGGTGTGAGGTTCCCAACTCTCTGCTTGCTCCCCTTTCCTTTCATCTCTTACAGGATAAAAGGTGGTACATGTGACGCTTCAGGGAAACTCCCTTTATAATGGAGCAGGGAGGTGACCTTAGGAAAGGATTGGCAGTCCCACCATAAACCTTTTTAACATCCAGCATAGGAAAATCACAAAACGGAGAGCATTCACCCAATCCTGATAATCACAACCTAGCCGAACTTCTATACATATCTTTCGGGGGACACGATTCTATCCATGACACACGTCCTCTTCTGAATCCAGCTTGAATTTCTGAGTTCGTCCTGTTTATGTACTGCTGCAACTGTTTTTGAATAATTTTCAAAAAATTTTACTGGTGTGTGACATAAATGATGTTATATGATAATTTCTGCATCCAGTGGATTACCTTTCTTTGTAATGAGCATAGACACGGCTCTTTTCCAGCTGGTTGGCCAGGTAGCGGTCTTTCAGATGTTCTGGCTTAGACTAGTGAGCACTTGCAGCACTGCATCCATTTGTTGAAACATCTCGGTTGGCATTCCATCACTTTCTGGGGCCCTGTTTTTCTTTGACACCTCCAGTGCGGCTTGGACTTCCTCCCTCAGTACCATCTCGGTTTCTGATCCCATGCTACCTCCTGAAACGGTGGAAGGTCAACCAACTATTTTGATACAATGACTCGGTGTATTCCTCCCATCTCCTTTTAATGTTTCCCGTATCTTTCAGTATTTTCCCTGTAGAATCCTTCAGCGTTGCAATTCGAGGCTTGAAGTTTTTCTTCAGTTCTGTCAGCAGGAGCAGTTGCTAACACCTTCTTCCCTCTGGGTTTTCTAACTCCAGGCCTTTGCACATGTTGTTGTAACACTTCACCGTGTCTTTGCGAGCTGCCCTTTGAATATTCTGTCCAGCTCTTCCACTTCATCCTTTCTTCCTTCCATTTTAGTGACTCGATGTTCAAGAACAAGTTTCAGAGTCTCTTCTGACTTTCATTTTGGCTTTTTCTTTCTTTCCTCTCTTTTCAATGACCTCTTGTTTTCGTCACAGATGACGTCCTTGGGGTCATTGCCTAGCTTGTCTGGTGTTCAGTCACTAGTGCTTGGAGCATCGAACCTATCGTCTAGATGATTTCCAAACCCAGGTGGGACATACTCAGGGTTGCACTTTGGCTCCTGTGGACTTGCTCTAAACGGCTCCCCTTCAACTTGAACTTGCACGGGAGCAGTTGATGGTGTGTTTTGCAGCTGGCTCCTGACCTGGTTCGGATGTTGATGCTGAGTTTCTCTGTCATCTCTTTCCACAAAAGTGGTTGGTTTGATTCCTGTGTATTCTATTCAGTGAGGTCAAGGAAGGGGATCAAGGAAGCCTTCAGAAACAAGGTGCCGCTGACATCAGCCCAGAACCTCAGTGCTGAAGCTGTGGTTCCCAACCTTTAGCTACTCATCCACGGACTTCACAATTTCGTCATTTCCTCCTACCACCAGTAAGGTTATTTACTTAATTTTTTTCTCTTATACTGTCTTACTTTTATTTAAGTAAGTTTGTTGTAAAAGGTAACTGTTAAGCTGAAATATATATATATATATATATATGGGAGAAAAAAGCAGTATTACCTGCTATAGTCAAAAGAAGGCAATCATAAAAACACATTCTAAAAACTTTTCAAGTTGTTAAATACCAGTTACATGTTGATGGTTGAAATCACTACATCTGAGGTCTTATTCTTCTTTGTAAAAGAGGAGAGATTAACAAGTATTGCATAGATGTTAAAGCTACCTGAATCCCCCAAAGAAACCCTACCTTTTCTGGAAGGCAGGAGAGGGGCTGGCTTTCTGCCTCACCAAGGGGCCCAGGGCAGCATCCTGGAAGCAGAGGAGAGCAGAGGGAATTCCCAGGTGAGCGTGGGAAGCCTTGTGAGGGAGAATGTGGCAAAGGTAGGAGGCATAGGGCCTTCCTTATGAGGGGACAGCTAGAGGATGGATGACATCGATGGCACTTGTGTTCCAGCAACCAGGGGCATGGGCAGGACTGGGAAGCAGAGATATCTCATTAGAAGCGTTCATACAGTTTTGAGTTTTGGACTATGTCCACATACCGTCCGTTCAAAACAGAAGATAAATAGAAAGATACATGACCAGGTAGAAAGAAGGGAAGGAAGGAAGGTAGAGCTGAGGAGATGTGCACCCAGAATCTTGCACATAAACACACAGAATCCCTTGGGCAGCAAAATTCAAAACAGTCCAATGGTGCACAGGCAATACACCGCAAAGCCTGGGAGTCCAGCTGCCTGGGGCCTAATCTTAGCCCTGCCACTGACCAGCAAGTGCCTTACATAAGGATCTTAACCTTCCCAGGCTCCGCACTGAATCTGTGTAAAGAGGAGGTGAGCGGCGCCCTCTCCACTGGGTGTGTGATGCATGCAGGAGGTGACAAAGTGAAGCCCTTTCCCCTCCTCAAGTGTCCAGTGAATCATGATTAAGTTGCCACCACCACGTCAGTCTCTGCGACTCTTCGCTTGTTTTAAGCATGTCTCTGTATGTTCCCTTATCTGTCTCTGTCTTCTTTCCCTTCATTTCTAAAATAAGACTGAGGCATGTTTTGCGTCATTTATTATGTGTGTTTAATAGACTCTCCTGTGCCCTGCTCTCGATTTTAATCCACTAACAAGGAGAAAGTTGCCGTTTCCAGCAGTAAGTGAGCCGGTTCCATTATGTCGCTTTGACTTCTCTGGGCTTCTGCTTGGTTTCAGAAGTGCAGGTCAGCAACTTTGGGCTCAGACTGCTGGCCTCTGCATGTGTGGGTGCCCACAGACTCGGGGATCTCCAGCAGCCAGCCGAGGCGGGGGGAGGGAGCGGGAGAGGAGGTGCGCTGGTGGCAGTGGTCCTTTCCCATGGAGCGTCCTCCAGATAACAGTGGTGGGCACAGAGCCCCCACAGCCTGGAACGCCCCTGCTGAGCTCGGTTCCCTCGGCTGTCGCTGCTGCTGCTCTGTGTGGTGGTCAGCAATTCTCGGTCAGCGGTGCTGTGCACGGGAGGGGGAAACCCTGCTGGTGTGGTGGCTAAGTGCTGTGACTGTTCACTGGAGGTCGGCAGTTCAAATCCAGCAGGTGCTCCTTGGAAACTCCATGAGGCACTTCTATTCTGTCCTGTAGGGTCCCTATGAGTCGGAGTCAGCTCGACAGCCGTGATTTGCTTTTTGTGTGTTATGACGAGGAGGGCACGGAGGTGCTGCCCAGTGCTGGCCGGCTCCTGAAACGTCCCCTGCAGGCAGTGTTTCCACAGGCTGTGTCTGCGTTCTGGTTCGCAGCCATGCAGAGTCTGTCACCCTCTGTCTTCCGGGATTCCTGCAAGGCCACTTGTTCTTCAGTCACCAAGTCACTGACAGTGAGCCCACGGCGTTTCACTAAATGTCTCTCTGCTGCACAGGAAACATTTTTTTTCCCTGAAAGCTGCTGTTAGCTTATGTAAGGTCCAAAAAACACTTCGCAGTGACGGAGAAGGTAACTTCCACCGTATTTTGTGTGTTGAGGGCGCCCTGGGGGTGGGAAGGCAGGTGTGATTTCTGTCCTCAGAGACCCATCAGCCTCATTTGAATACCACTTACTGGGGGTGTGCCCAGCCCCAGAGACCACGCAAATGTGTGTCTAGGTAAAAAGCCAGAAAGCAGCAGCCCTGCCCATGGAGCGGGGAGGACTCCTGACCCCTCCTGGGCTTGCTTTTATGACTTTCATATCCTTGAAGTTATTTAAAAGAAGATGAAACCTGACAGGTGCTGGGGTTGGCAAAACCAGCGAGTTGATTGTATTGCGGGCTGCCAGTGGAAGCCCTACCCGGAGCGCCGTCAGCACATTCGAAACGGCTCGCTTCACGGCTGTCCACGGCACTGCGCCCATGACCCACACAGCAAACCTGACGTGCGGACGGGGCAGGACACTTCACTTCCTGCCAGCCACTTCTCTGTCAGGTACACCTCTGTTCCCCAGTCTCAGCCTGGGTGTTTCCCCTGGGGCTGAGTTCTCTCCACCTCCTCAGCACCTAGGGACATCGGCCAAATCCACCCAATCATCCAATCACAGAGCCACATCTCCCAGTCACAGTGACTGCTTCACGGATAAATATGAGACCTAAACTGGGCTGTTTAGAGCCTTGCCTAAGGCTGTGGAAGAAACTGTGAAAAAGAGGCTTTCCTCTCTCCTGTGGGTGTAATCTCACACCGGGCCAGTCTGGAGCTACCCTATGTAGACAGCCTCCAGGTGGGGGAGACTAAAGATGGAAACAGAATCCCGAGAACGGTAGCTGGCTGGATGCAGCCGTACCTGAAGCTACTCTTGCGATTTTAGTTACACTGAATTATTTGTAGGATTTGTAATGAATTCTTTGTATTAAGCCACATTGATTTGGATCTCTGTCACAATCAAAACCTTCCTGACACAGAGCTAACTTTTTACTCTATCCTGGGGAGCACAGGCAATATTCCCTGCCTACAGTACCACCACACCAACTCCCTGAAGTCAGATTATACCCCAGAGTCTGCCACTGCCCTACTGTGTCACCCAATAGAAATTCTTTAATACGTCACTTGCATGAGAATTCGTACCTCAGAGTCCGCTTCTAGGCGCTCGCGCTAAGCTGAACATTCTTATTACAAAGCTGGGACAAGAGATTGAACCAGGATGTAACTTCCAGCATTCTGATCCTCCACCCTTCTGGCTCTTCCTAAAATCGTGACCAAATATCACAGCTGACCCACACGATGACGGTGACAGTTCCTTGTTTTCATCATTTTTATAGTATGGAAAGTGACCACTGCAATCTGTTTACTGTGGTGGTTATGAAGTTCCTTTTCAAAATAAATGTCTTCAGATTCCGAAGATGAGTCTGTTTGTTTCATTCCGAATTCCCCAAGCTTCATGAAAACGTGGCAGAAATGGTGAAGGTGGTGGACTAACAGAAAACTCTGAACCCCAGCCCTGCCCAGCAGGCCTCCCACATAAACCACAGCCACAGCCACAGCGGTAGGAGGACTGGTCCCAGGCTCTGGTGGGAGCCTCTCTTGTCACAGCCTCTCTTGTCGCCGCTGACTGCACCTCCCGTCTGCTGGCCCAGCTCTGCGGTCCCCCAGCCGTGCGGTCCCCCAGCCCCGCCGTCCCCGACTCCTGCAGTCAACCAGCCCTGTGGTCACTCACTCACCCCTGCAGTCACGGGAGGGAGAGACACAGATGAGCAGTGGTTGGGAAGACAGATGGTGTCACCTATGCGGAGCCGGAAAGAAATGAGGCCTGGGTGCCGGTGTCCCAGATGAAGATGGATGAGGACACAGCGAGTGAGAAACCACAGCCCAAAGGTCCTCCCAGGTGGAACAGTGAGGCCGGGGGTGGGGTGCTGGCCCCCAAGAACCTCCTTGAAGGAGGCGGCCCTGCCCTCCAGACTTCCTCGAGACTCACGCCAGCCAGCCATGACCCTGTCCAGAGCCAGTCAAAGGCCGGTTCAGATTCTCCCACCAAGTACCTAACAGTGGTACTTTAGGCCAGACCCACAACCACTCCAAGTCCCTATTACCCCATCTGTAAAATGGGGAGACGTAGACGGGGCAGCAGCAGAGATGAAACCATTTGCAGAGAGCCCTTAATCCAGGTCATGTATGGTCCAGGAGGAGAGCCTTTGGACCATCCTCTTCCTCCCTTCAGTCCTAGCCGGAGCAGAAAGCCTGCTGTCACCCTGAGGAGGTCGGATTCAAGGCCAGATGGGCCTCAGAAGTCAGGGTCTGGGGCACTTCCTCTATGCTTGCTGCCTTTTTTTTTTTTTTGTCTTTGGCCTAGCCGTAAGCTTTGGCCTCATCATGCCGAGGAAATGTGCCTGTCACAGAAGACACCGTTAGTTCACACACCCCAACACACTGTACTCGGGCAGTGACTCACCTACCTAGCAGGTGTGGCTGCTGAAGGCTCCCAGCTGCTCAGGTCTGCAGAGAATCACCGCTGAGTGACGCGGGCTGCCTCCCAGCTCCGGAGGGCGAATCAGGCCAGCGGAGGGCGAATCAGGCCAGCGGCTGTTGGATGGACGCCAAGTCGTGGCGACGGCACGTGTGTCCGAGTAGAACTGGGCTCGCGGGGTTTCCACTGGCTGCGTTTCCAGAAACCAGACACCAGGCCTTTCTTCTGAGGCCTCTCGGGCAGGACATGAACCTCTAACCTTTAGGTCAGCAAACTGGAGCATTAACAGTCTGCACCACTCAGGGACTCTAGTCCTAGGGAAGGAGGGCTTTGAGGAGGGTGCCCATCCCCCGGTGTCGGCCATCCCCAGGAACCATGACCCCCACCACGTCACCCTCCCCTGGGTGCTTCCTGCCTCACCGACTAGAGTGCAATGACACCCTCAGCTCTGCTCCTGCAGCCTGGTCTCTACGCCAAATCTCTCTTCCTGTCGCCAGCGAAAGGGGAGGAATTTAGATTTCCAAATAACACCCGTCAGCTAAATGCTGGATATTTGGGTTTCTGTGTCCTTGACCATCCACACTCAACACACAGCCTCTTGTTGAAGCCTTATAATACCCCTGAGAGGGGGCAGAACAGAAACTCATCCGCACTGCAGGGCCAGGCTGGACGCTGCGATTCCGTTCCCCAAGATGGAAGGCTCGCCCATAAAGAAAGAGCGCAGATGAAAGCAGAGCACAGAGATGGGGAGACCTCACCCAAGGAGCCCACTGAGCCCCTGGCCCATCAGCCAGCCGCCCCTGATCTGTTCACACGCAGGCACCCGGCTGTACGCGGACTCCTAGGTCCTGAGTGGCTAATAAGTCAGGTTCAGTAGAGTTGCTGATGAGCCCCGTTGACTCTGACGGTCTGTGATTCTGCGCCAAAGCCCACCAGAACTCTGGAGAGAACTCTGACTCTGCCCCCTTAGAACCCAACTCAGAGCTGTTAGCTGAAATCCACCTGGGAGCTAACATGTCTCAGAACTGTCTACCACTCCCATGGAGGCCGAGTCAGGACATCACAGGATGCACTGCACTGGGAAAGTCTGCTGCCAAGGGCCTCTTCAAAGGGTTAAAAGGCAAAGATGTCACCGTGAAGACTTGAAGGTACACCTGACCCAGGCCAGGATATTTTCAGTTGCCTCATGTGCATGTGAAAGCGGGACCATGAACAAAGAAGACAGAGGAAGGGTTGATGCCTCTGAATTGTGGTTTTGGAGAAAAATATTGAATGCACCATGGACCACCAAAAGAACCAACAGAATGTTCTGGAAGAAGTCCAACCAGAGTGCTCTTGGAAGCAAAGATGGCAAGACTGCATCTTACACACTTTGGACATGTTGTCAGGAAGGATCGGTCCCTGAAGAAGGACATCATGCTTGGTAGAGTGGAGGGTCAGTGAGAAAACCGAGGACCCTTGATGAGATAGATTGACCCAGTGGCCACAACAGCAGGCTTCAGTATAAAAATGATTGTGAACACGACACAAGACCAGACAGCGTTTTGTTCTGTTGTGCACAGGATTGCTGTGAGTCGGAACTGACTCAATGGCACCTCACAACAACAGCAACAGCAACAACCACAGTGAGAGAGCAGGCAGATCCTGGAGCCAGAGGGTCCCGGTCCAAATCCTGGTTCTTCTACTTGATTGCTGTGTGACCTTGAAAGCTAAGGTAACCTCTCTGATCTCAGTTCTCACATCAGCTAGGAGAGACCAGGTTGTGTGGTAATAACAGCAGTCCCAGGATCACAATGGTTTAAAATAGTGAAATGCGTCTGCAGGTCGTCTGGCCCTCCCGCCCTACACCATCCTCACTTTGGGACCCACCGATCTCGGAAGGAAGGAAACCAATCACACGCCGGCTCTTCAAGTGTCTACCGCAAAGGCAGGCACGCCACTTATCTTGCGTTTCATTGGTCAAAGCAAGTCACATGGCCACACTGAGCTTCAAAGCAGAGCAAACCCCAGATCAAACTGCCTCGGAGTCAGGCACAGCTCACAGCGACCCTGTAGACAGTGCAGAACCGCCCTGCAGTTCCCAAGGAGCGCCTGGGGGATCTGAACTGCCGACCTTCTGGTGAGCAGATGCCGCGCTTCACCTCTGCATCCCCGAGGTCTCCCCAAAGCTCAGAGGGGGGTGTAAACCGCCACAAGCTTGGGGGAGACATCGGATGAGCTGCTGACAGTGACCACAGCTGCAGAGCGCTGGTGTGCGACGGGGACAGCAGCGCACCTGCCTCTCAGGCTTGTTCTGAGGAGTGGGGGGTGAACTCACACGAAGCCCTTCAAACAGGGTCCGACACACTGTGCGAGCCCACCGAGCTGCATCCACACCACCAAGCAGCTCAGTGTCCGACCACCCTGGCGCGCACACGCTACGCACCCCCTTGGGAGAGGAGGGCGACCCTGTCGCTGAGAGTGACTCGCCCACCCGGGAACCACCCGGGGCCACGCCTTACAGGCCGACCCCAGCAGCAGGGGCAGGGGCCAGTCGTAACTCTGCCACACGCCCCAGAACGCCTCTGCAGCCTCCCCCCTGCACGTACGTCCTTCGGAGTCAGAGGTGAAAGAACAGAGGTCGATGGCGTTGCCGTTGCTGGGAAGTGCCACCAAGCTGGCACCGGCTCACAGGGACCCCGTGGGACAGAGTTGAACTGTCCTTGTTTCCTTAGAGCCAGTAGAGTGGGGCTGCCAGCATCTCGGTCAGCAGCCCCGTGCCTCCTCACTGCGCCACCGAGGCTCCAGGAGCCGACCCAACGGAGGGGACCTGCGCTGTCCAGCCCATTCCAACTCAAAGCGACCCTACAGACAGAGTACAGCTGCCCTGTGGGGTTTCTGAGGAGCATCTGGAGGACTTGAACTGCCAGCCTTTGGGTTAGCAGACGCAGCACTTAACCACTACGCCAGCAGGATTTCCACGGGTCAGCTGCAAACCAAACCAAACCCAGTGCCATCAAGTCGATTCCAACCCTCCGGGACAGAGTAGACCTGTTGCTCCACAGAGTTTCCAAGAAGCGCCTGGTGGGTTCAAGTTGCCGACCTTCCGGGGAGCAGATGTAGCACTTAACCACTAGGCCCCCAGGACTTCCGGGGGTCAACTAGCCACACTGAAAAAAGCCCAGGTGGGATCAGACTGACAGCAACAGTTTGAGGTTCACTGAGAAGCTTCAGGGACAGTGAGTTCGTGCCGCTGGCGATGGGATAACCCCGCAGAGGCCAGCGAGGAGATGAAGGTCAAGTTCAGCGTCACTGAAGTGTGCAGGCAGAAACTGTTGAAAGTGGGGCATCTCTTGCTGTATTTCACCCACCAAAAAAATTAATGCATTCATAACAGTATAAAAAAAGAATGCAAAACAAAGTATCACTCTCAGAAAGGGGTTGTTTGTGTTCTAGCCCCTCCAGGACAGTGAAGCCAACATACAGTAAGAAATACTGGAGACAGCCCCTTAAAAATCCTGCAGCTCCGTGCTCCGCCTTCAACTCCTGCTGCTCAGGACCCTAGAGACGTAAACGGACAGAACACTGACGGGCGGCGCCTGGGTCGGCCACACCGTCTCGGCTTCCAAAAGCCTGCCGTGGTGTCACACGTGGGGGACGGGACTCAGCAAGCAGTCGCTGCACACGCTGACGTTATTACAACTTGTGTTACACCCCACCTAGCCAGAGACATTTTAGGGGGATCCCCGAAAATGCTTCTTCATCTCAGAAGTAACCACAGAAACGGTGATAAAGGAAACAAGATGCCCTGGTGGTGCACTGGTTAAGAGCTTGATTGCTGACCGAAATGGGGCAGCTCCCTGGAAACTCGAGGGGCAGGTCTATCCACCGCACAAGGGCATTGTAAGTCAGAATCTACCCAGTGACAACAGGTTCTGTTTGGGTTTAAAGGAAAAGCATTTGAAAGCTCTGCTCACTTTAAGATTAGATTTTCTCCGGTAATTTGCCCTGAGGGGCATGCTCTCTAAGACAGATGCTTGAACACGCTCATCTCAACAGTGTTTGTGTTACAAAACTGTCCACAGCCATCAACAGCTGTGTGGTTAAATAAGGCGTGGTGAAGCCGTTAAAAAGAGATTAAACGGAAACATTGGAGAGAATTACAGATTAACAGCAGTGTTTAAAAGAATTAGAGTTAATAATACCTCCATTAAAACAAATCAAATAGCTCTGCTTGTAACGATATGTAGACATCTACAGAAAGTTATGCAGCGAAAGGGCACTATACAAAGCTGGAAGTGGGCTCAGCCCCATGTGTGTCCCCTCTACAGTTACACAGACAAGCAGGCAGACAGAGAGCACAGGGCATACCTAACAGCCGCTTCCCTGGGAGCGAAACGCCAGAGGGGTGGGTTAGGGGTGCAAAGGGAGGCATGTGGGTGTCAAGGGTTACCTTCTATGCCATCTAAATTGTTTGTATCATATGTCTGTGTACACTTATTTCTAGAATGTATTTGAAATAATATTAATTAGGTGGCCCCACAGGCCCAGTGGTTTTCCCTGGAGACTCCAGAAGGCAAAGCTACCCCCTGCCCACCCCTAGAGTGGAGAATTGGACCACTGACCCACCTCCCCAGAGGGAGGAGGGGCTACACCATGCCCAGGAGGACCCAGCCCTGTGAGGCTGGCTTAGCCCTGGCAGGCACAGTCTTGGGCAGCTTTGTGTGAGCATGGGAGGGGCCCTGATCCAAGCCCCCACAGTGGTGGTGTGGCAGTGGGTAAGCCTCTCACCTCCTAAGAGGCCCTGGGCAGCAGAAGGAAATGCAGAGGGCGCAGCGGTAGAGAGCTGCTCACCAAAAGATTGGCAGTTCAAATCCTCCAGGAGCTCCTTGTAACCCTATGGGGCAGCTCTACTCTGTCCCCTACTGTCGCTATGAGTCAGAAACAACTTGATGGGAGCAGTTTATTTTTTTTTCGGTTTGGGCAGAAGGATGTCCAGGCTCTGTGGGGGAGCAGCAGCCCCTGGGGTGACATGAACTCACAATAGAGCTTGTCCCCACAGCAGCCTCAGTAGGGACACCCGTCTGATCTGTGTTCCTCCGGGGCTGCTGTAAGGACTGAAGGAGGCCGGGCGGGTGAACGTGGGCCCGAAAGGAAACAGAAGTGGGTGCTGTTATCACCGTCTCACCCCGACAGGTGAGGAGTGGGCGGCCCCTAGAGGGTGGGACACACACCCCAGGCCTCACGGTTCCCAAGTGGGAGCCGGGACCCAGACCCAGGCTGTCCGGTTCCCAGGCCTGTACTCCTAAGCGTGCAGTCACCGTCTCTCTATCACGCCCCACAAAACTAAAGCCTCCCGGCGTTGTCTGCCCTGTTGACCACTCTGTGGGTGAAATATCCCTCAGTAAATCTAGGGCCTGGCTGCCCACTGCCTGCCCGTCCTCAGCCCCAGTGCCCAGAGGAGGCTTCCGCAGGGAAGGCAGAAGAGCTGGCTCTCAGGACCTGGAGTGGGAAAGACTGGAACGTGGGCTTGTCGCTCCTGTTCCATTGCTCTGTTCCTGCCAGAGGCCAGTGAGACCTCTGTCTGCCAGGGCATGGCCCAGCCTCCCCTGGTCCTGGGCCCCGCCGTGCACTGTCTAGGAACAAGGGATGGCTGGCTTCTTATCCAGGCTTTGCAGCCAGGATCCCTAATAAATACCTTCTCTGGCCATGTGGCCTGGAAAGAGTCACACAGGTCCCTGGGGCCTCAGTTTCACTGTCTGTGAAACGGTCCTGTTTAGCACACCCTGACTCATGCTCTGCTGAGGCTCTGTTCACGGCTGTAGGGTTAGTAGCTGCTGGGAGGCCCTTTCCAAACCCCTCTCCCAGGACCGTGATGCTCCTTTCATTGGCTGCAGAGTGTTGGCTGATGGCTCAGAGAGAATCCCCTCTCCGGAAGCTGCTAGCCTTTCCCAAGGTTACATACCACTCCGTGGGGCAGCCCTCACCAGTGCCGTCCTTGTGAGAGAACAAAGCTGGCCCCCTTTCTCAATTCTGGACTCCACTGTAAGACCATCCAGCTGGCGCCCTTCCCTGATTCCAGGCTCTGCTGCAGGGCTGTGCCAGCTCCAGCAGCTGAGAAGTTGACTGTGACTGTGGGTGTTGCGGCTAACCTCTCCCTCTGCCCAGCCCTGCACCCCTCACCCCTCCAGGTGTTGACCCCAGGGGGTCTCCCCAACAAACCTCTGCATGCAAACCTCTCTCTGAGTCTGCTTCACAGCGAGGCTGACCGCAGGATATGGGTGAAGCCACCTTCTAAAAAATTAAAATTTATTGACGAAGAAAACAGTACTAGAGCATCACCAAGTACTCGAGGGGGTGACGGAAAGAAAATCTCTCAGATCTCTCAATCCCACCATAGTAACAAACAGCACTGCCAATCACGTAACAGCAAATACCTGGGCGATGGACGGCCAGCCTCCACCCGAGTTGGCTCAGCGCTTCCGGTGTTTTTTTTCTGTACATATTGTTACCTGACAGAGTCTGCGCCCTGGAGCAGTTGAGCCAACGAAACACGCTCCAAATCAGAAAGAGGAAGAAGGTGTATCAGGAGGTCTGATTCCACTGGAGGCTCGACAACGACACAGACTGTTTTCCAAGGAGTCTCAAAAGACAATTTTTACATTAGAATTTGTATATCACTTTGGCAAGGAATACTTCATGTTGTGAAGCAGGTAGTCCACAGATAACAGGATACATCACAAAATAGTCACAAGAAATTCTATTAAACTACAAACATGTTTATGAGACAACTGGAATCTAATCTGCATGTCTGAAACAGGCAAAGACAAAACTTATACAAAAATCTCTCAGTTAGTGAAACTAGCCTGCCAGGTTCACTCTGAGATAAGGAGCAAGAAAGAAGGTTGTGGATGCACAAAAAGCCAGGCAGCTGTCCTAGCTGCTGTCTTCCAGGCTGAAAGCCTTTTCTTAAGAGAGCAGGGAAGAAGAGGGAAGCCAAGGTCGCAGGAGCTGAGGGGGCTCTGTGCCCCTTTGGAAACAGGCCAGCGCAGAGGCCAGAGTAGCTGGTGCGGTAAAAAACTCTTACAGATTATTTAGAGGGTTGTTACGGCATTAGTTATGTGAAGCTCTTAATCACCCATTTGGAAAAGAAGAAAACTTACTAGTAGCAAGGTATTACAGTTGCAATGTATTTTTCATAAAGCTAAAATCAAATAATTTTACATAGGTGTAGTTTATATACAATCTGTGTGAACACAAAGTGCGTTTTATGTGACCCTACACATCTGTTCATTCTGCTGTTCTAGGCCAGCATGTTCTGTGCATCCTCCGTATTACCCGAGTCCTCTGGAACATCTCTAAAGGCTGCAGAGGACCCACTGAGTGGCAGCGCCTTGTCAGTAGCCGGCCTTGTCACTAGCCAGCTGTGTCCCCAGTGATGTGCATTTAGCTTCATTTGGGATCTTAAATTACAAATTATGCTGTGATAAACATGTTAAGAACATAGCTTTTTCTGTATTTAGAATTCCATCCTGGGACGAAATTCCAGAAGTAGAACAACTGCGTATGAATTTATAAATACTCATTTAAAGCTGTTCTTACACAGTTTGCCCATAAAATCAAGAGAGCTGAGCGAGCGCACATTCCCCACTTTACCGCTGTGTGATCTTGGGCAATTTACATAACCTCTCTGTGCCCTAGCTGCCCCACTGGAAAGTGCAGCAGGAGAGGACAGACAGCAGTGAGAAGCGAGAGTTCTCGGCTGGTGAGAAGGACCCCCTGAGAGGCTAAGGGACCACCCCAGCCCTGGGGGAGCTCTCACCGACGCCCTGAGGATGGGCTGTAATGAGCTCTCCTCGCTTCTTACAAGTGGTTGGAGGATTGTGGTTGGGTTATCTGTTACGAATTGAGTTACAGAAGACTTTCCGTCCCCCAGGAGCTCAAAACGCAGAAATCAGATAAACCGTAATCCTCTGCCACACACAGCAACTTGATTAAAATCCGCCTCAGAGTAAACAGAGGTGGGGGTGAGGAGAGGAGGGACTGAGGCCAGGGGTTCCCGGGTGCCCAGTGAACAACAGATGGAAATTAGGGAAACAGAACAGACACCGCTTTTCCAAAGTCTAGAGTTATCCACAAGTACTTTTTAAAAACCAGGACACTAAGTTGAAGGTCTCCTTGGTTACCCCCCGGATCTCACTCCTGCCCATGACGTGGTGACAATCAGGCGTCGGGACTGGAGTGCTGAGCGGTCAGAGGACCCTTGTCCAGGGTCTCCTACCGCTTTCCAGCCCCTGACCTGGTGCCCTGCTCGAACCCTTCTCGATCCTTCGGGGCCTGGTGGTGGAGTGCTACAGCAGATCGCCCCTGACTCTCAGCAGCAGCGCGTACACCAGAGCGCAGCGTCGCCCGTCCCGTGCCTCCTGACATCGCCAGTTGGCGCCGTCCACAGCCGCGGCCGCCGTGTGTTCCGAGGGCCGCCTGCCTAGCGGCTCATCTTCCAGCGCTCCGTCAGACCGCATTCTGCTGTGATCTACAGCTTTTCATTAGCTGGTCTTCGGAAGTATGTCTATAGGACATTCTTTCAGTCTGTCTTAGTCTGGAAGCTTCTCTGAAGCCTGTCCACCGTGGGCGACCATGCTGGCATTTGAAGCACTTGTGGCGTGGCTTCTAGGGCCAGAGCGACACGCAAGCCCTGACAGAACAGCAGGATTTCTGTCCCTTGAATAGAATACAAATACATACAGGTAGGTACGTTTGTAGACCGAAACCGGCCTCACTGCTGGGAAGCCTGCACCGACTCACGGCAGCCCTATAGGACAGGGCGACCGCCCCGTAGGGCTCCCGAGGCAGTCATTTTACGGAAGCAGGCTGCCACGTCTTCGTCTTCCAGAGCAGCCAGTGGGCTCAAACCGGCAACTCTTTGGTTAGCAGTGGAGCACTGAACCACTGCACCACCAGGCTCCTGTAGGTCGGTTGATGATAGAGAGATAGACAGACAGACAGACAGACAGATAGATAGGCGGACAGATATAGAAACACTTCCACAGAAACCACATAACCATTTTGTATCAATGTCTTGGCATAAACAAAATTGTACTGTACATATTACTCAGCCCTCAGCACTCACCACGCCAGCACGCAGAAAGGTAAGCTTGGTCTTGCCCTTGAACAACCAGGTGGTCTGCTGCTCCTTGCTGTTAGATTCTAGGGTGCATAGAGCATCTCTGTGCACAGTCCTGCCCACGTCCCCACACACATCTTCCCACAGCCCCACCTACGTCTCTGCACAGGGCCCTGCACTCATCCTCACCCACATCTCTGCACGGCTCCCACAAATGTCTCTGCACACGTCCCACCCCACACACACAGCACCTCTGTGGAGCAGTGGGACTGATGGCTGGACTCCCAAGACAGGCAATTCGCCAGCCATCTGGCGAGTCCGCAGCGCTCAGTGGTTCCACATTCATGGTCTCAAGACCTCTTCTGTCTGTCCAGCGTCCTGTGTGCAGGCGGGGAGGTAGGTGAGGCCACTTTACAGACAAGGTCTAGGGAGCTAAGGCCGTCTGCTCCAATCCCCAGGGCCTGTCAGTGGAGAGTGCCTGGTGGTGGAACAGTCTTTGCTCAGCTATTGGCCAAGAGGTGGGCGGCCAGAAGAACTGTGGGCATGCTGTGCAAGAAAGGGCCGGTGGCCACTTCTGTAAGGTCATGGTCATGGAGCACCCTGGGGGGCACAGGGCTACCCTGACATACACGAGGTCACCAGGAATCAGGCCCAGCTGGACGGCGGTGGGCTTGAGTGTGTACATACGCAGACACATGTGTGCACGTGGTCAGCGGAGGAGCTGTGGGGGAAGGAAAGAGCTGGCCGGGTGGGAGCAGGGGCAGCGGGGCATCTCCTATTAGGGGTGCCGTGGCCCCGGCTGCACCTGTGTTGTCTAGACACAACCAGAACGCCAGCGGAAACAGCTCCGACAAGCCCTCGCTAATTGCTATCGTCTAAATGAAGTGATTCATACCGCTCTGCTCGTGCATAATTAGCTAATAAATTACAAATGAGTAACCGTCTCCCCGGAGCAGCAGGAAGGGGGGAGCCAGCCGACGCAAACCTCGCGTTCCTCTGGGACTCGCTAAATCATTAACTCCCTTTGGAATCTCAGGCCATTTTTTTCCTTTATTATCACAAGGCTATTCTTGGCATTGACAAATCAGGACTTCTGAAATTACCAAGCCCAGCACTTGTTCCCCCACTTGCCTTCTTTATCAGGGAAGAAGCCTGTCTGTTATGACACATATCCGGTTTACAACATGACCTTCAACAACCCTCCTGCAAGACAAAGACCGGAAATTTCAAAGACAACGGTACGGCAGGTGCTCTCACAGCATGAGGCGTCCAGTAGGCACGTCTCGAAACCAGTTTGGGAATTGCTTTCCGGAACCCGACGGGGCTTCTGGGAGGCAGAGGCAGTTCTGGGAAGTCGTGGCAGGTCCGGGAACTCGTGATTTGGGCAAGGGCCCCAGGACAGCCCAGGTGTGACAGCCATTCAGCTCAGGGAGTGAGCGTGCACTTCAGGTGGGCGGAAACTACGGTGATTCCCACTCCGAGTGCTCTCAATCGACGCTCCTCTGCCCACCAGAGCACGCTGGGGCATGTCCTCTGACCTCCCGAGGGAGTTAACACGCATCTCAGAAGTCGAGGCCTTGCTGTGCCCCTTCATCCCAACACCTGTCCACCGTCAGAGACTAAGCCGCGACACAGCCGCACAGCCCGGACATGTCCTCACTTTCCACCTCCTGGGGAACTGGGGGCCTTTATTAACAGTGCACAAGTCAGGGCTGTCTCATTGCTAGCGGTAAAGCCCAACGCAAATAGTTTAAACCAAAAAGGGAGTGTCCAGGCCCATGTCAAGCCCCCCAGTGATGTCGTGGGTTAAGTGCTACATCTGCTAACCAAAAGGTGGGCAGTTCGAATCTGCCAGGCGCTCCTTAGAAACTCTGTGGGGCAGTGCTGCTCTGACCTCTGAGGTCGCTGTGAGTCGGAACAGACTTGACGGCAGTGAGTGTGGTTTGGTTTTTGGGTAACTGTAAAGAATGATCTTGAGCAATAGATTTGAAGAACCAATAACTCAAAACACTAACTGCGAAGAAATTATCACTGGATTGTTGGAAGAGAGTGACACTGAGGGGCAGGGACACCCCACTGTCCCATTTGGGGGCCCCAAGAAGGGCCTGGAGGCCACTCAGGAGAGGAAGGAGGTGCTGCTCCAGGGGGATAGCTGGGCCTGTCATGGCTTCTTTTCTACTTTTGGACTTGGACATGTCCTCCTGACTCTGTGCCTCAGTTTCTCTGTCTGGACTGTGTGGCGGCTGAAGCAGTTAGTGGGTCTTTTTTGTGTAGTTAATTGTGTTGTTGTTGTAGGGGTTCTACAGAGCAGGACGCACACCATGGAGCGCTCTCTGCCCATGCCCCCCAGGGTTGAGGGTGGCACCCCTCAGGCTGTGCGGCCCTCTCACCCTCCGCTTCTGAGCTGTCCCTCCTCACTGCCACCAACTCTCCGCCCCTAAATGCAGTCGGACGATCTTGTCGGTGCCCAGTCTTTAACCCCGCAGAGTCCTGCTCCTAAGTTTCCCTGTTCCCTCCTTCTGCTTTCCTCGAGTTCCTCTAAAACAGCAGGAGCGGTGGACATGCGGACACCTTCCATCTGGCGTCCTTCCTGGAGGCGGCCAGCCGGCTCCCCAGGGCCTGCTCTTTGCATATGCATGAGCCAAGAAGGCTGTCCCGCCACCCGCAGTGCGGTCACAGCCCGTTGTCAATGTGTGCCCAAGCCAGCCGGCCCTTCCTGTCTGTCCCTCAATCCCGCCGCACTGTCAGGCCTCTCTCTGAGTTCTGGGCACTCAGATCAACTCCACAAACTCACGTGAGCACAAGTTGGCACAGGCCTCCATCCAGGCTGTTGACATTGTCACCCTGCAAGGTTACAGCCACACACCACAGAACAACAGTGGACCTTCACCTCCAACGATAAGTGTGGGCACCCTCACCGGAGAAGCTGCCAGCAAGTACTGCCTCTCTGTCTCAGCGCCACCCCAAAACAACCCATGGCAGGCTTCCGGCATTTGCGATGGGCTGTGGACTCAGACACAGTCTGACGGATTGGTCCAGTTCATCACGGCCACCTGCAAGCCGTGTATCTCTGGCTAAGCCACTTAACTCTTCAGGACTCAGTTTCCCCACGTCTCAGACAACGATCCTCAGGGAGACAGCTGTGCGTGCCTCAGAGCATCTTCCACCACGAGCTCAGCACGCTCAAGCACTGAGTAAATGTTGGCTGGTTTAGCACACTTCATTCCAGGGCAACACTCTGAGGCAGATCTTCATATTTATCCCTGTTTCACAGATGAGAAAACTGAGGCTCAGACAGGTGAAACCCCATGCCCAAAGTGTCAAAGCCATGAATTAAAGCTGCATATTTTCACCTTCGAGGGACAGGTTCTTACCCGCTACCTGACGCCTGCCATTCCTGAAATTCCTAGTGTCTGTCCCTCTCTCTGTCCGCCTGTCTGTCCCTACCCTTCTGCCTGTCTCTGTCTCTATCCATCTTTCTGCCCTTCTGTCCCTCTGCCTGTCCTCCTTCCTGTCCACTTCTCTGTCCCTCTGTCCCTTTGTCACTCTGTCCTCCCTGTCTGTCTGTCCCTCTCCCTGTCCTTCTCCCAGTGGAAGGGACTCGGGGAAAGTTGATCAACTGTCTGAGGTCAGAACAAGGTCCTGGGAAGTCAAGGTTACAAAGACGGAGGGACGAAGGCTGATGCCTGAGGACAGAGCTTACCCAGGAGGCTGGAGGAGTGACACATGGTGGCCCAGAGCAGGCGATCTCTGCAAATGTAGTCAGCTTCCTGGCAGGGACAACGTACTGGCTGGCCATAGCTGGGGTGGGCACCAGTTGATGGACGACCTTTTTCTCACTCATTAGGCCATCTGACACATACACATGTGTGCAGTGTGTCAGACATGGGAGCAGCCAAGTGGGGGTTAGGGCAGTGACGTGAAAGTGGCCCCTGGAGCCCACAGAGGCTCCACTTTCCTTCTCCCTGCAAGGAAGCAGAGGGGAGGTAAGTGAGGGGCCCCGTAAGTCAGGACCCTCGTGAGGGAGCACTGCTGTGAGTGAGAGCCCCTTTAAGGGAGCACCCCCTAAGGGAGCACCCCTTCATGGCCCCCACCTCCTAGCAGTGCAGACACAGCCATGGAGCAGCAGAGTGGACTTCAGGACCTCCAAACGCACCCACCTGTAGGGACGTTCCTGGGCCAGCACCTGCCCCAGAACCCCTGGAGGAACTGGCAGGTGGCTGGCCACCTGGCTGGCGCTGCGGTGGAGGGTGGAGGTTTGTGCTCGTCACACCGGTGTTTGTAAGGCACCTACCCAGTCCCCGGGTGACGCAAACAGCTAAGCACCCGACTGCTAGCCGACAGCTTGGTGACCAGAACCCCAGCAGGCAGTGAGGGAACAGCGACAGGGCGGGTGAGGAGGCCCTCTGGGTGCTGAAGCCCCTCCTCTCCAGGCGGGGGCAGGAAGACAGGAAGCGACAGCCTTGGGGGAGCATTGTTGGGGTCACCCCCAGGACCCTGCATGCCACCTATTCTGCAGCCTCCCAGTGAGGGCCTGGCTGCAGAGCAGCTGAGGGGATGTCAGCACCTTAAGAAGCACCCCCCTATTGAGATGTTCTCAGGCCAAACATGAAACAGAAAATAGAAGACCCCCACATCTCTATAAATGCCTTCGGCCCCCTGACTGTCCACATGCTGGCTGGCCGTGAAGGCAGAGGCCCTGTTCACAAACACTGGACCTTGAGAAGCTGCGGCCCCGTTCCTGGGAGGAAGTCCCCCCATCCCTCTCATGAGTTCTGTCCTCTCTGGGTGCTCTGACTGTGGGGTGAGAGGCAACCAGCTGTGGAAATCTCACCTGATGGGTGGTCTCTGCTCTCAGAGCCAAGGACTATAAGAACCAGAGGTCACCCCAGGGGATGCCCAGCTGAGGGGGACAGTGAGGCCAGTCTGAAAACCCATCCCAAGCCCCCATGCGGACATGGTCTCTCCTGCAAACCAGCCTCAGCCCTGCGTGCAGCCTCTAGCACCGGGGGCTTCCTGGAGAGAAGCAAGACCGCGTTTTCCAGAAGCCGTCAGACTTCTCCAAGTTGCTGCCCAGCATGCTGAGTGATGCAGCGGCTCTGGCTGACACGTGCTCACCTGGGCACCCTCTGGACCCTCTGCCTTTGGCTGCGAACCCCGCTGAGCAGTTGAGACTTAACCCCCAGCAGACCGATTTAGCCCCGCTTTTAGCCCCAGGGTCCCAGCGATGAGCAGAGAAGGGCCAGGCTCAAGCTAGGCCGGCGGCTCGCCACAGACCAGTGCCTATGGGGCTTGCTCATATTTAGAACTTCCTTCCATATATTTTTAATAAAACAACTGATACAAATTCAAAACCAACTTCATAAATCAAACATGATTCAATGTTGGCGACTTCAAGGTTTCCCCAGCACTTGGCCGGGAGCGGGCCGCTCTCCCAGACGGGGGCTTGCCTTCCAGTGCTTGAGGTTTTGTGAAAGGTTTATTGGATTTCATAGTCCCTTAAGGGGAAACCCTTTAAATGTCTCTGCAATTATAAGTCTAATAACACTCTCAGCCCTTGGACACAGCCTTGACTTGACAGAGATAAGGAACTCGAAGTTGCTCAGTCAATACCGAGCTATTAATCTCTGTCACCTCCCTGTCACCACGGCTCAGGAAAACAATATCGTCTCCTGACCCAGGTGAAGGCATGCAGTGATTTTATTCGGAACGTCAGCATTCATCAAGCCAGCCTTTGTCACACCCCTGCTCCTGAGCAGCTCCCAGCTCTCAGCCTTGCCTGGGCTGACACCCTTCCAACCGAAAGAGTTGCTTCCAGTCTTTGCCTGTTATTATTGTTTAGCACTTATTCAAGTGTAAAAAGCCTCTAAGAATAAAGTTTTTCTCCCCACTAGAGAGACCTGGCAGATGGATCACTTGCTGGGGCTCTCAGGTGACCCAAGCCAAGGACAGCTGGAAATCACTGAACACCGCCTTTGTTTACACATTCAAATGAAGGGTAATTTTTGTCCTGCCTCGGCTCAAATTGGATTACGGTGGGGTACAACTCTGGTCACCACCGCTGCTGGTGGTGTATTGATATCGGCACCCTCCACCTTGACCTTGAAAGAATCGCAAGAAATTGTTTGCAAGAAAAGCCAACCAGAGCTTTAACGAGGAACTACCCGGAGGCAGTCAGGCTGGCCTTCCTCTGTAGTCAGGGTCACAGGAGGTGCTTGTCTCGCCAAGCTGGAGCCTCGATTCTGGAGCACAGGGTCCAACCAGACAAAGCTTGTGGGCACCCACCATAAGGCACAGGGTGACATCAGGAGAAACTGCTGTCAGGCCTCCACCCAATCTGAGGGACGGATTATTCTCTGGGATTATTCTCTTTCCAGCTCCCTTCTAAAGGCCATTTGAAGTGAACTTATTTGTTTCCTTCTAGAGTTTTTAATCCCTAGGGTAGATGTGGAATCCAAAAACAAGACCGTAAAAAGGGGCCAACTACTCAATGAGATAGCATCTCACCCTAATAATGTTGGCCATGATCCAAAAAACACAAAACACTAAATGCTGGAGAGGTTGTGGAGAGACTGGAACTCTCCTTCACTGTTGGTGGGATTGCAGAATGGTGTAACCTCTTTGGAAAGCAGTCTGGCACTACCTTAAAATAATGGATATAGATATACCATTTGACCCAGTAATTCCACTGCTCGCAATACATCCTACAGAATCAAGGCCATTCACACCAAATGATACATGCACATGAATGTTCATCGCAGCACAGTCCACAATAGCAAAAAGATGGAGTCAACCAAGATGCCCAACAACAGAAGAATGGATAGGTAAACTATGGTATACATATTCAACGGAGCACTACGCAATGATAGAGAACAACAATGACAGCGGAAACATCTCTTAACCTGGTTTCAACTGGAGGACATCATGTTGAGTGAAAGTAGTCAGCGACAGAAGGGCAAATATTGTGTGAGACCCCTACAATAAGAACTTAAAAGCAGACTCATGCATAACAGAGAAGACTCTGACAGCTGCAAGGTGGGGAGGGTGGGAGAGTGAGGCGGAGAATGCTTAGATTAGATAGCTGTTAGAAATTTGATTGGGTGAACTTGGTGGTAGCACACATTAATAAGAAGATTGATATTAATGGGACTTCAACACAACTTGTGTACTCCTCCCATCTTAACCTACTATTACAAGGACAGAGTAGCTGGGGAGGGAGCCGGGGACCATGCTCTCAGGGGGAATCAACTGGCACAACTAGCGTTTTGCTAATGAGGACTCTCCACACCCCACATTGGTGAGTGGCGTCTGGGGTCTTAAAAGTTGCCAAGCTGCCATCTGAGGGTACAGCAAAGGGTCCCAACTTAGCAGAAACAGATGATCACCAAGGTTCATAACAACATGGGGGAAAGAAAATCCAGAAGACACAGAGACCCACACGAGTGGCTGTCTACATTGACTTGTGACCAGAAGAACGAGGTGGTGCCCGGCCACCACCAATGATAGCCACGATGGAGCTTACAAAGTTGAGTCTCACTGGCAACACAAGTATAAATAGGGATGCACCCTGAGATCTCCACTAAAATACCACAATTGGTGGTCCAGGGACTTTGGGTTCCCCTGGGAGCATGGCCCCTGGCCCTGACACTGCCCCTGTCCATAAATGGAAAGTCAACTTTTTGGACAGCAATGGATTGGACTTGATGATGCAGAGTGACCATATTGTGTGGGCACTTTATGATTCTAGGCATCTAAAAGAGGTTGTCCTGTTGATTTCATACTGAAGGAAGGAGAATGGGTGGAGAGAAGGTAGGAGACTGTTGGGAAGATAAGACATGTATGGAGCAGTGAGGAAGAGAGTGCTGTCACCGTGCAGGGGGAGCAGTGGAAGCTGCATATAGGTCAGCATGCAAATTTATATGGGAATGTACATTTTCATTCAATCATAATAAAAAAAAAGAGAGGTCAACTATAGTCATTTTCATTAGATTGTTATCTATTCTATTCCTATGTAACAAGAAAGACTGTCTTATCTCTGTATTGCAGGTTATTAATGAGTCTTTCTCCAATCCTGATGCTACATTCTTCTTTACAGAGTTCAAATTCTTGGATTATTTGCTCAGCATATAGACTGAATACGTATGGTGAAAGGATACAACCCTGATGCACACCTTTCCTGATTTGAAGCGTCCCTTTGTTCTGTTAGATGACTACCTCTTGGTCTATGTACAGGTTTCCCAGGAGTGCAGTCAAGTAGTCCAGAATTCCCATTCTTTCCATTCTTCATTTCTTATGATCCACACCGTGAAACTCAGCCTAACATCTTTTTTTTGGTATTTTCTGCTTTCGGTCAAGATTTGTCTAACATCAATAATGATATCTCTTGTTTCATGGTCTCTTCTGAAAACCAGCTTGGATTTCCAGCGGTTCCCTTCTGATGTATTGCTGCAATCACTTTTGAATCATCTTTAGGGAAGTTTTATTTGCATGCGATGTCAGTGATACCATTCAATAAATGTGGAGGGGCCGGTTAGCAGCAGCCCCAGAACCAGGCCTGGAGATGTGATGCCCTGGGCACTGCAGACCACCAGGTGTGAACAGTGCCACCCAGAGTCCTCTTGGCTTCGTGGAGTGCCTCGGGGGCTGAAGTAGACGGTGTGGGACCAGGAAGGACTCTCGGTCCCCAGGCCTCCAAAGGTATCTGTTTTATACAGTGCACTTCGAGATCAGAGTTAGTCTTTGAGCCCTCAGAGGCCCCACACCCAGGCCACCTCAGCCCAGCATCTTTTGGGGCTGTGTGCCCGACTTGCTCCAGTGAGACCCCTTGGTGTTTCAGAAGGGTCCACGTGAGGAGCCGCCACGGACCTGTGGTTTGGTGTTCATGGGAAGCTCCCTGAGGACTTCTCTTCTGTTGGCGGACAGTCCCTGTCTCTGCTGGTGCTGGATGACTCCTGGTGGGCCGGTCCACGGTGCTTCCGCAGACGACTGAACAGAACACCGCTCGGTCCCGCACATCTCCACGGTCGTCGGGGGCTCAGGTCTGTCGCAGGGGCCACTCCGTCTCCTGAGTGCCCTCTAACCCCAGGGACTCCTCCCGCAGCACTGTTGGGTTGTGGGATATTCGGCAGTGACCCGTGGCATTTCTAGTCCATAACGTTCCGAAGTAGAGCACCAGGCCTTTCTTCCTGCCCATCTTAGTCTGGAAGTGCCACTGAAACGTGTCCATCGTGGGTGACCTTGCTGGCATTTGAGGGACCAGTGACGTAACTTCCAGCATCATAACAGCGTGTAACCCATGAAGTTATAATAAACTGACAGACAGGCAATGGAATTCCTGTCTAAGGATCCCTAATAAAATTTTAAAAATTAAGATAAAAAAAAAAAACCTGCCATCAAGTATGTTCTGACTCATAGTGACCCCAGAGGTCAGAGCAGAACTGCCCCATAGAGTTTCCAAGGAGTGCCTGGCAGGCTTTAACTGCCAGCCCTTTGGTTAGCAGACGTAGCACTTAACCCACTACACCAGAAGGATCCCTAATAGATAGTAATTTTATTTAAAAAAAAAAAAAAGACAAATAAAAATCTTCTGTCTTCTCTGAGAAAACTCTGAGAGCTTTCTGTTCTGCCTTTGGGTGCTGAAGCTGTAACCTAAGTTAACTATCACTGGCACCCTGGCATCTCTCCAGCACCGCACTGGCATCATGCTGCGGTCTTGATTTTCCGCTGTTGCTTGTATTTTGGCAACTTGTGTCGTGTCTTTTACTATGGGTCTCTCTGAGCCCCTTTCCCACAGACACGGGTTTAAAAGGACAAACGAAACATGTGTGAACCCAGGAATGGAGGCCAGGCTGGGACTTGGTCACCGAGACTTGTGTGAGTATTAGGCGGACCTCAGCTTCCCCACCTGTAAAAAGAGGGTGTCAGGGAATTAACTTTTCCCAGCACCAACTGATTTGCTGACCTCTTCCACCAAATACCCTGAAAACACACTCATGGCCTCCAAATGGACGGACACTGGGGACTAAAGCAGGAACTTGGAAGCCAGAGGCTTGGGAAGTAGGTGTCTAGGCTTTTCTTGCTGGTCCCTTGTAGTCTAGAAGCCCCGCTGAAGCCTGTTCATCACAGTGACACGTAAATGTCCCCTGACAGACAAGTGGTGGCTGTCCACGGGAGGTGTTAAGGACTGCTGGCTGGCTGGCCTCTCTGCTGGGCAGCCTGGTTCTGTCAGCCTGCCCAGGACGAGCAGCCCCACCAAGTCACAGAGGCATCAAGCACACAGTAAGCCCTGCCTCTCCTGTGCCCCTGAAGAGCCTGGCACAGAACTGGTACCTAAGAGATGCTGAAACAGTTCCCTGTGGACAAATGTCAGCTCCACAAGGGGGCATCTGTCTAGAGCTACACTGTCCCACATGATGGCCCCTAGCCCCAGTGCACCCCCTGGAAATAATTTAAGTTAAAAATCCAATTACCATTTTGAATGGCACAGATACACTACATCTCCATCATCACAGAAAGTTTGAACTGTGCTGACTCACAGCCTGTGAAGAGGATGGGTATCACTGAGCCAGGGCTCGTTCCTCTCTGAAGCTGGAACCCCCAGGTCCTTGGGTTCCTAAGATTCAAACATAGACCCCAGATGTAATGACCCGGAATGTCTTCCACATCTTAGGGGCTGCAAAATGCCGCAGGTAAAGACAGACTCAGGAAAGCCGACTTGCACCAAGGTTCTCAGGTGAAATTCTCAAGCCCCTGTCCAGTCTCCTTCCCTGAGCATAGCATCTCAAGATAGGCAGATGGCAGAAGGAAGTGACAAGAAGGACCAGTATCAGGTGGACTAAGATAAGTGAGCTCCCCACATAGAGCACCCCCTACATACACATGTACACAACACACACATACACACACACACACCATGACCTCTGCCTCTAATCCTCAGAGTTCCTGGCACACTATAGCTTCCAGCACCCCCCAAACACTGCAGACAGACTTCACTGGCCTTCTGGCACTTTGTGCCTCCCTGCAGGCCCACTGCCATCAGTCAAATACCCAAACTAAGCCTAGACATCAATCTGGGAAAGAAGCCAGGAAACTAGAGGAGGGAAATGAACTAGGAAGGTAAACAACTCCTGATCTCACACAGCCAGTACTCTGCTCTGACCCTGGTCACTGAGGAAAGAGTCCTTCCCGGTCCGCTCATCTACTGCAACTGTCTGAACCGACGGGAGCCTCAGACGTGACTTGGGGAGCAGCCGGGCAGGCGAGGAGACACAGACTCCGCTCCTGCCACCCAGAGTCACAGGATCTAGAGAACAGGCACAAAGGCTTGGAGACACAACGGAGCAATGTGTAAAGTCAGGCAACGGGTTGCCAGGGGCAGGCGTGTGTGTGTGTGTGTGTGTGTGTGTGTGTGTGTGTTCTGCAAACATCCACCTGAAAAATGAACACAGACCTTACTGACAGTGTGATGGCAATAGCCGGACTTTACAGTCAAAGAATTTTAGCTTTTACAAGACACTTTTGCACAGACTGTCTCATTTCTTCAAGAGCTTGTGGAGGTAGTTGCTGGCCCCATTTCATAGTTATAAAATACGCAGGTCACTGGAAGTAAAATGCCTCTCCTAAATTGCATGGATATAAACTCAACAGGCTTTTGAATTCCAAAACACAGACAAATTAATGGAGGTAATTTAGGTCCAAAAACAGAGACAATAGTGTTTTTGAGCAACAAAAGCATGAAAAGGCTACATTTCTTAAACAGCAGATGTAGAACTAGGCATTCTGCATGTAGGAGTTCAGTTAATCCTCACGGTGATCCTGTGAGACAGCCACTACAATCACCCACTTTATAGATGGGGAGACTGATGCTCAGGGAAGTTCAAAATTTTGCCCACAGTCACACAGCAAGTAAGCAGGAGAGATAAAGGTTTGATCCAATTTGTAGTTGTTTTATGGGTTTATAGGCTACATTATGGGGTCATCATCTTTTCAAGTTTGAATGAGTGAATGGAAAATTCAATAGAAAATGTCAAAGAACAAATTAGTGTCTATAATAACTACGAAATGGCCCAACCAAACAGCCCTCTGAGCAGTGAGGTGATTAAAGATATGGCTGAGGGTTTCCTTGGCAATAGGAAATGGTCTTTGTCTCAAGAGGCATTTTATCTCCTTACTACTCATGGGGTGGAACCATGACTAGGCGCCTGGTGGGAGACATTTGACTGTGGGTGTGAGAGTAGGGCAGATAAGATGTCTTTGACCAGGTAACATGTCAGCACCTATGACATCTGTCCTCAAATGGCAGCCACAAGGAGTCTGGCCAGACGGTGTCACATTCTGCCAGCTGCAGCTCTGGGCAGGGGCATCAGGCGTGCTTCTCGTGGCACACTGCCCATAAATCAGCTCCCAGGCCGGCTGCACAATTGCAATGTGTCTCTTTCAAGCAGAGCAGAGGAAAAATGGCTCCATCTGCTCACTGCTCGGTGATAAATAAAACAGAATTGGAGCAAAATGGATGGAAAGCAATTTTTGGAAGATGAATTTCCAGCGGAATTGGCCACTGTGTGTGTACCTCTCCTGGTGTCAGAAATGGCTGTCTCATCTCCTGCCAGGACTGATAGCTGAGGAGGTGTCGAAAGACAAAAAGAGAGGCACTTGCTGGAGAAAGGTGGTCAGGAAAGAGTTCCTGCAAAGCCTTCCCACCTCTGCTTCCTTCCTCTTCTCTATGTTCTCCTTCATCTTCTCTGTCACTGTCACCCTCAACGTCATCATCACTATCACCATCATCACCATCACCATCATCACCATCACCACGATCACCACCACCATCACCATCATCACCATCACCACCACCATCACCACCATCACCATCATCACCATCATCACCATCACCACCACCATCACCACCATCACCATCACCATCATCACCACCATCACCATCATCACCACCACCATCACCATCACCATCACCACCATCACCATCATCACCATCACCATCATCACCATCACCATCACCACCATCACCACCATCACCATCACCATCATCACCATCATCACCACCACCGTCACCATCACCATCGCCACGATCATCATCACCACCACCATCACCATCATCACCATCATCACCATCACCATCATCACCATCATCACCATCACCACCATCACCACCATCACCATCACCATCATCACCACCATCACCACCATCACCATCACCACCATCATCACCATCATCACCACCATCACCACCATCACCACCATCACCATCACCACCATCATCACCATCATCACCACCATCACCACCATCATCACCATCATCACCACCATCACCACCACCATCACCATCGTCACCATCATCCTCACCATCATCCTCACCATCATCACCATTGTTAGAGCAGCAATTCTGTTTTAGTCAGCTAGTGTTGCTCTAACAACCATCATCACCAGCCCCATCACCATCATCACTGTCACCGTCCCCATCACCGTCATCACTGTCACTGTCTCCGTCATCGCTATCACCATCAGCATCATCACCGTTATCTCCATCGGCACTGCCTTAGTCACCTGGTACTGCTGCCAGAGAAAATACCACAAGTTGCAGGCTTCACAAAGAGAAACTTGTGTTGTCACAGTGCGGTCAGCCACCAATCCGTTACATATTACAGTTCATTCAATATAACAAATCATCCCAGTCCAGTAAGCCGAGTCCAGATTCAAGGAGAGCATCTCGGCACAGGAACCTCGGGTCCAGAGGATGTGCCCGCTCTTGGTGATGCTGCTCTCTTAGTGGTGTGAGGTTCCCTCTTCCTCTGCTCACTTCTCTCTCTTGTATCCCCCAAGCTCGCAACTTGAGTCCTGCCTCACTAACACAACTGTTGCCCATTCTCCGTCATCAATTATCACAGAGGCAGGATTCACAACACGTGGGAGGAATGGGACCATGCTGTGACTCCTAGCCGAGTCAAATCAACACACACATTTTTGGGGAGACACAATTCAATTCATGACAACCACTATTGCCATCATCATCATCACCATTGCTGTCATTGTGATTAATTGGTTAATTGGTATCTTGAGGCTTTGCCACCAGCCAAGCAGTTCCTGAGTGGTGCAAATTGTTAAATGCTGTCTACTAACTGAAAGATTAGCAGTTCAGCCCCACTCGGAGGAACCTGAGAAGAGAGGCCTGGTCACCTGCTTCCGAAATGTCACAGTCTTGTGTAATTCTGCTCTACACACGTGGATTTGCCATGAGTCAGTCAACTTGACAACAACTGGTTTATTGTTATTGTTCTTATGTTTTTAATGCACCAGGCACTATGCTGCCGTCTGTAAGCCTTTGCGCAAGGTGCCCCTTCCTGAGTCTTATTTAATTCTGTCCTGATCACGGTATTTAAGAATGCAAGATCTGTCCCTTGGTACTCTGTATCTGCCTCTTTCAACTTATTCTTCTCTGTACCTTTTGTCCCCTTCTAATATATACTCAACAAGGAAGAGCTCTGGTAGCTCAGTGGTTAAGAGCTTAGCTGCTAACAAAAGATCAGGGATTGAAGATTGCCAGCTGCTCCACAGGAGGAGGACACAGCAGCCTCTTTGCATAAAGATTATGGCTTTGGAAACCCTGTGGGGCAGTTCGACTCTATCCTATAGGTTTCCATGAATCAGAAGCAACTCAGCAACATTGGATTTGGTTGGGGGAATTGTTTGTTTGTTTTTTTGGTGATAGAAGGACTGACGATGAAGTTTGTGAACTCCTCCTAGAAAAAGTGCTGTGTACCTCACTGCTGAACATCACTATGTTCAACTTCGGAGTACTCCCCTGGGGAAGCTACGCACTGACGCCGACACCTCATCTACCCTTCAAGGCAATTTTGGTACTCTTTATCTGGAATGACCATCAGAGTTGTCGTCATATTACCCATCATGTCCTGAATGTCATCAAAATGTCTTCTTTTCAATATTTCCTTTATCTTTGGGTAAAGAAGAAGTCATCGGGGGCCAGATTATGTGAATAGGGAGGATGTCCTGACACTGGCTAGAAACTCCTTCACAGATAACTGTTCAGTCAGGTTTAAGACCCTACCACGGCACCACTGCGCACAAAGGCCACTCCAGAAAGAGTTCCAAAATCGGTCTGAAGGATGGCCGAGGTGCTGGCATCAGTGCATAGCTTCCTAAGGGAAGTACTTCAAAGATAACCGTACATTCAACACTGAGGTATGTAGCACTTAGAACAATTAAGTTCGTGGGCTTATTGTCAGCCCTTGTGCGCTCAGTAACTTGCCTCATCTGTTAATTGTCTGTATGTCTTTCCCATCTAGAATAGATACTCTCAAGGGCAGGAATTTTTGTCTGTTTTTCTATCACCAATTCCAAGAATAATTCCTGATTTACTGAAAAAAGATAAAAAGAAACCAAACCTGTTGTCATCGACTCTGATTTGTAGCAACGCCATAGAACCCAGTAGAACTGCCCTACAGGTCCCCCAGGGAGTGGCTGGTGGATTCAAACCACTGACCTTTGGGTTACAGCCGTAGTTCTTAACTACTGCACCACCAGGGCTCCCCGTTCAACAAGTAGTTGTGGAATAAGCAAATGAATGATATCCCGGAATCCAAAACAGCCCTGTGAAGCGGGCCTGGGCCCTGCCTGTCCCGCCTCCATCCAAGCTCTGCTCTTTGTACACACCAGCTACTCCCACTTCCTCAGCTGGGAGCTTCTGGCCTCGGAGTCCCGAAGCGTGCTGTTCCTCTGATGCCGCACCCCCTCCCCAAACTCCCCTGCCACTCCTGCTCTGTCCCCTCTGTGCTCCCTGGAGCACCCGAGGACACACTCATTCCTCTCCCACTTCTCCGTCAGCTCTCATAGACTGTTACCACTTTACATGCTTGCCTGTCACCCTGGGGGGTGGCTGTCTGCCTGGGATTCATGGGGTCAAATTTCTTTAGACCACTGTGTAGGTCAGGAGCCCAGCACCGGGCCTGACTCTGAGGAGGTGCTCAAGAACTCTCAGTCCACTTCATATACAGAGGAACTGCCAAGGAGCTGGGATTTGCCATCAGACCTAAATTGAAGGTCTGTGTACTCAGGCTCTGCCGGGCCACTCCCCAGGTGTCGTGGTTTCAGGGTCATGTCACCACGCCCACAGCCAGGTCAGGAGACCTAACCGCTTCAGGTGATCATGTCCTTGTCCATTCTTGCAGAGAGTCAGTGTGAATACCTCTGAGTACCCCATTCTAGAAGGCATGCCCAGAGTCGAAAAGATCTTGGGGCTTAAAAGAGGACATTGACAGTGTCACACAAGGAAACAAGGAACCAACTGCAGATCAGGATAAATGCAATGAGGACCAGAGAAATGGGGGTGACGGGGTCATGAGAGGTGTGTCTGTAGTTCGGCAACCTGTGATTCAAGCTACCGTGAATCAAGAGCACTCAGGAGGAAAGTTCCAGAAACTGACCGTTGAACTGGCTGGGCGTGGAGCACTCCGCTGAATCCACACGTGTACTGTGACATGCGGCGGCCCCTGCTGCGGCCCCCAGCCATCTCACAGACCCTTGGTCTCTCACCGGCACTCGTGTGAGCAGCATCCACCTCCTGTCTCATTTGCTGCTTCTTGTGTTACGTAATACCCTCTGTTTCTTGAAAACACGGCTCTTAAAAAGCAATGAAACGGTCAAAGCAACCCCTCAAAGGCTGAGGGTGAGGGGCTGGAGAGAACCAGAGGGAGGGACTTTGGGCTAGTGCAGGGCAGTTGGCGAGCTCCATAAAGGCTGCAGCCTCAAGGACTTCCAGGTCACCAGGTTTGGTCAGCATCAGTGGAGGCCCGGACAGCTTCAGCACACCCAGAAGTGTTTAAGAAACTCACAGAAGAGAAAGGCTACTTTCCAGAGCAAGTCTTCAACTGTGATGAAGCTATTATTTCCAACGCATTTACACTGTATTAAGCATTATAAGTAATCCGGAGATTTAAAGTATACAGGAAGATGAACCTAGGTTATCTGTAAATCCTATACCACTTACATAAGAGACTTAAGCATCTTCAAATTTTGGCACCCGCAGGGGTCTAGGAATCAATCCCTCAGGAACTGAGGGACAGCTGTATTCACACGTCGTTGTCCCTGTTTTCCCCTTCCCTGCAATCAGGAAGGCCCTTTGGAGCCGTGCCTCTTAGCCACCTCCCTCACCACGAGAAGCTCTCAGGGAGCCTCTCTGCCTTGGCTCACCCTTCTATCAGCCCAGCAGATGAGACCCCGAGTCTGTCCAAGCAAGAAATCAGAGACGGAATGGGACACTAGGGTCCCCGCCGGCCTCAGCTGTGTCTGTCCAGTGGGCTGTAAATCCCTAGTGCACCTGATGTTCCGGTGATAGACAGGAGCATCGAAAAGGTCTACCTCAGACGTGAGGGCCTGGAATGACCTGCCCCTCCACTCTCTGGGTCAAATGTAGATAATTTATAGATAACTCAAGTTCCAAACTTCTATATCAGGGCTGTCACTTCATCCTGCTGTGGTGGCTTCCATGTTGCTGTAATGCTGGAAGCTACACCATGACTATTTCAGGTTCAAGCAAGGTTACCCACAGACAGGCTTCTGCAGAATTCCAGATGAAGAGAGACTAGGGAGAAAGACCTGGCGTTCCAGTTTCACAAGTTGATGAAAGCCAGGCAGATCGCAACAGAACATGGTCTGACTTGTTTGCTTTGGACACGTCACCAGGAGGGATCAGTCACTGGAGAGAGACCTCAGATGTGGCGAGGCAGAGGGCCAGGGAAGGCGACGGAGACTCTTGATGAGATGACTGGTCCAGGGCTGCAGTGATGGACTTCGACACATCGGTGACCGTCAGTAAGGCTCGTGGCTGGAGAGCACTTCTTTGTGTTGTAATAAGATCACCGTGAGTGGAGTCAGCGGGACAGTGTCTATCCGTCTATCTATCTGTCTAGATCAGAGCTGAAGTTTTCTTACTAGGCAAATGGGTAAGGGAAGTAGAAGGGGCTTAAAACGATTTGAGTGTGGCCAAATAATCAGTCTGCCTGCAACGTCACTGAACTGGGCTATTCAGATACACCACGAGCAGCACAGCTTTAGAAAAGGCAAATGCAGCCCAGATATCCCTCGGGGCAGGGGATACCTGCTGCCTTCCCCTCCCCCACACTAGACTCCCCAGTTCCAGCTGATGCGGGGGGAGACATTCTGGCCTGGGAGACGGAGATCAGGGTTCTGACCTGTGTCACCACACACTGACTCTGTGACCTGGACACATCTTCGTCCTCCCTTGACCTCACTACTTCTATCGGTCCCTGAAGAAAACAAGCTGCACCTGACCTTCCTCTGGGGTAGTGGCGAAGCTGTGAAAATTGACCGCATATAGCTTCGCCACTCTGTCTGCTACATGAACCCATCTCGTCACTGAATAAATGGGACGGACGGACGGACGGACGGACGGACGGACGGACGGACGGACGGACGGACGGACGGACGGACGGACGGACGGACGGATGGACGGACGGATGGACGGACGGACGGATGGGTGAAACCCGATCACCTCAGAGGTTCTGGGCAGCTTTCTAAAAGGCAGACAAATTGAAGGCATCAGCTTTAGAGTGACTCAGAGAAGCTAGCGAGATGCTTTTCCCTGGGTAAGAGGCTAGGAGAGGCTTCCTCCCCTCTTCATGCTGTTGTTTCCATATAAAGAAGACACAGGACCGACTGGGGTGGAACCTTTGCCAGCAAAAGTAAATCCAAAAAGAAAAAGAAAAAGAAAAAAGTCATTTAAAAATACAAAAAAAAAAAAAACTGTTTAAGTCAGTCCACTGCCAACAACTCAGTTCTAACAGACAGAGACCCTATAGGACAGAGCAGAACTGCTGCCCCATAGGATTTCTAGGGAGCTGCTGGTAGATTCAAAGTATTGTCCTTTCGGTTAGCAGTAGGGGCCTTAACCATTGTACCATGAGGGCTGCCCCGACCTTTGACAGAGAGAGTAAAGGACTGTGGCAAAGTGGAAACCGTAGTCCCCTCCCTTCTTTTTCAGGTGGAGGGTGGGGAAGGTTTGAAAGATGGGGAGGCTTCTGTATTGTAGTGGCTTGCCACCCTCTCTCTGTCTCTCTCTCTCTCTCTTTCAAACACACACACACACACACACACACACACACACACACATACATCTAGTTGGGCCACACACCTCCTTAGAATAGATTTATATGGAGCCTTTATCAGATGTGTGTGACCCCCTTTTAGAACGTGGGTCCCTGCTCAGTGGTCCCACCTCGTTCCTCAGAGAAGGAGAGGATGATGCATGGGAAGAATGGGGGTCAGCGGGAATAAAGCTGGGGCAGAAGTTGCCAACCTCAGGAAAGCCACAGAAGAGACAAAAACATAAGATGTTTATTTCAAGTCGAATGAGGCAAACCACACTTCGACAAGTGGCTATTATAACTTTACAGTAAGAGATTGGAGGTGCTGTTACTACAGCTGCACCCCGCAGTGCGGCTTCCTCAGGGGACCTTCCCAAGGAGCCAGCAGCCTGCTGGAGAGCAGACTTGGACAGCAGGGGTGCAGCGGTGGAGCAGGGCCGGCCGGTCCCCGGGGCGCAGAGCTTCGCTAACCCTGCCGCGGCCTTCTCCCCGAGCCCTTTTGCTCTTCTCTGTGGCCTGGGGCCCCCAGATTCACCCACTTATAGGCCATCCTCACGGTTTCTGCCACATCCACCACCACCTGTGCCTGCTATTTAGCCAGTGTTTCCTTCAATTTGATTTCCTTTATTTAGTAAATAGATCATTAGAAAAGGAAATCGTACATCCTCCCTGTAGATGAAAAACTGGATCACTTGGCAAAATTAACGAGAACGAGCACACAGATCAGAAGTTCCAAACGTTCCTCCACATACCTCGTAAAACCCTGGACACCCACAGTGGCCCGCATTCCGCACCTTGAGGTGCCGTGGTGGAAATCACCCCAGGATAATTCTGACCTCACCCCACTCGGACTTCTAAGGCCAGAGGTCCCTTTGGAGCTGAGGCCATCTTCTCTGGCCGACTTCATCAGAAGTGGTGAAGGGAAAAGACAGTCTAGTTAACAAACAGTGCTGGCAAAACTGGATGTCCATCTGTAAAAAAATGAAAGGGGACCCATTCCTCAAGCGATATACAAGAACTAATTCAAAATACATCAGTGACCTAAACACAAGGTCTGTCCATTAAGTTCTCAAACTCATCCTAGAAAAAGTGCTGCATATCTCGTTGCTGAATATTACTACGGTCACCTTCAAAGTCCTCCCCTTGGCAAGCTGTGCAACCAACACCAGCACCTGGCCCACCTTTCAAAGCAACTTTGGAGCTCTTTTTCTGGAATGACCATCACAGCTGTCGTCCTACGATGCTTGATGTTCTGAATGTGAGCTAAATGTCTTCTTTTCAATGTTTCCTTTATCTCTCCATAAAGAAAAAGTCACTGGGGTCCAGATCAGGGTGGATGTTCCAATACAGTTATTTGCCTACTGGCTAAAAGCTTCCTAACAGACAACTAGGCAATTAAGTTTGCAAGCTTGCCACCATGCCACTGTATGCAATGGCCCTTCCAGAATCACTCCAAAATTGCTTACAAAGGGTGGACCAGGCACTGGCATCAGTGTACAGTTTCCCAAGGAGAGTACTCTGAAGGTGACCGTAGTGGTATTCCACAAGGAAGTTCGTAGCACTTAGGACAACTAAGTTCACGAACTTAATTGACAGACCTCGTATTAAAACCAAAAATTATAAAATTCATGGAAGAAAAAGTACGGACAACACTAGAAGTTGTAACACATGGTATAAATTAACAATACAGAAACACCAGAAGATACACTAGATAACTGTATTTTCTTAAAAATTAAAAACTTAATGCTCATCAAAGGATTTCACCAGAAAAGTAAAGAAAAGGCTTATAGACCAGGAAATGAAAAAATGACGATGAAGTATTTGACAAAGTTCTAATATCTAAAGTCGATAGGAAAATCCAACTCCTTTGCAACAAAAGAACAAATAACACAACTAAAAAATGGACAAAGGCGAAGAACATGCTTCTTGGCTTAAGTAGATACCAGAGAGTAACTGGGCAGCTGCTGCCCACAGGTGAGATGAGAAGGCAGAGGGGGACAGGAGCTTGCTGAATGGACTTGGGAAATAGGGGATGCAAGGGAGGAGTGTGTTGTCACAGTGTGGGTAGAGCATCTAGGAGTGCGCGGCAAAGCGTGTGTAAATTTTTGTATGAGAAAATGACTCAGATTGTAAACTTTCACTTAAAACACAAAGCAAAAATAAATTTAGTTTTAAAATATGCAAAGGATCTGAACAGACACTTCACCAAAGAAGACATTCAAGCAGCTAACAGATACGAGAAAATTCTTATGGTCACCAGCCATTAGAGATATGCAAATCAAAAGTACAAGGAGATACCATCTCACTCCAACAGTAGTGGTACAAATAAAAAAAATGGAGAAACAGTGGGCAGATTAGAACTCTTACACACCACTGGAGGGAAGACAAAATGTTACAACCATTTTGGAAAACAATATAGTGCTTCCTTAAAAATCTAGAAACAGATGCACCATATGATCCAGCAGTCCTGCTCCTAGGGATGTATCCTAGAGAAACAAGAGCTGTTACACGAACAGACACAGGCACTCCTGTGTTCACTGGAGTGTCGTCCACAGTAGCAAGCAGATGTAGACAATCTAGATGACCATCAGCTGCACACAGTGGAATATTGTGCAAAGATAAAGAACAGGGATGAATCTGTGAAACATTTCCCAGCTTAGATGAATCTAGAGGACATTATGCTAAGTGACATAAGTCAATCACGAAAGGACAAATATTGTATGACAGTATAAAAACTGTGTGGAAGACTTATACACAAAAAGAAAGTCTTTGATGATTATGAAGGAACAGAAAGGTAGGAGTGGGAAAACACTTAATAGACAATAGACAGGCGGTAACTTTGGTAACAAGTACAACACACAAGTCAACACAACACAACCAAGGCAAAGTCATAGAGGCTTTGGAGACGTATCTGAACTCCTTGAGAGTTGGGGACCATGTCTCAGGGAACATTTTACTTGACTGGCATAACACAGTTTAGAAAGAAAATGTTTTACATCCAATTTTGATGACTAGCATTTGGGGTCTTTAAAGCTTATGAGCATCCATCTAAGATATTCCTCTGCTCCCACCCCGTCTGGAGCAAGGGAGAATGAGGAAAACCAAAGACATAACGGACAGATTAGTCCACAGGACTGACTAACGAACCTCAGTTACCACAGCCTCCACCAGACTGAGTCAGGACAACTAGATGGGGCCCAGCTACTGTCACTGACTGCTCTCTCTGACAGGGATCACAGCTGAGGGTCTCTGACAGAGAACGAGGAGAATGTAAAACAACATTCAAATTCACAAAAAAAGACCAGATTTACTTCCTGGCGGAGACTGGGTAAACCCCAAGACAGTAGCCCTCAGACACCCTTTTAGCTCAATACTGAAGTCACTCCTGAAGTTCACACTTTAGCCAAAGGTTAGCTGAGTCTATAAAACTAACAATAACACAAGCAGTCTACCTGCATTTGTGAGACTAAGTGGGCCCACCAGCCTGGGGGTGAGGATGAGAAGGCGGGAGGAGACGGGAGGGGGGGTGCATCTGGGGGAATGGAGACGAAGAGCCCAGGGCTTGGAGGTCGCAGAACAATCTGCTTAATGACAATCTAATGCTGTCTGCAAACTTGTGTCTAAATCACAATGAAGGAACAAAAATAAACAATCTGGAAGCAGACACCAGTGATGGCTACCCAGCATGGCGCCTGCACAGAAAGCCACCAACTGTACAACAGAGCTTCAAGACAGCTGAAACGGAATAATGCTGTTCTGTGTATTTCACTACCATAAAAGTTAAAAACATGTGTTTTTATAACTGAAAGATCTCATCACACTGCACTGCTATTCATTCCTTCCACAGATAATTGTGTACTGAGCACTATTCTAAATCCTTGACATTCATCACTGAGTAAAACAGACAAAACACTTCAGTCTCCTTGAATCTTCTAGTGAGCACAACAAAGAAGCAGCATAATAAGCGAGGAAACGGTGGATTAACTGAGGAGGGAATACGGCCCGCGGACGTGGAAGCTGCTGGTGGGGGAGATTTCAGCACCAAGGAGAGGCTCTGCCGAGGCCTCACTGGGAGGGGAGATGGGAAGGTGAGGGAGAGAGCCTTGTGGTTACCCAGGAGACGAGGATGCCCACAGAGGGAACAGCCAGTGCAGAGGCCCTCGGAAGGGGAAGAGCAAATGTGGGTGATGCGAACAGTATAAGAAGAGATGAGAGAGGCTGGAAGCAGAAACTAAGGGTGTTGTGGGCTACTGGGAGAACTGGGGTTTCTACTTGTGGACCATGGGCAGCTATGGAAGGGGTTCCAGCAGAGGAAAAGATTACCTGACCTACATTTTAACAGAACCCTTCAGTTGCCAGGTTCTAGACTATTGCAGGGGTTGAGGTGGCAGGGATGGAATCAGGGAGACCTGCTAAGAAGAGATAATCAAAATAATCGAGGTAATCCACCGAAGAGTGGTTGCAGAGTGGGTAGTAGTGGATTCTGGATATATTGTGAAGGACTGAATGTGGAATGTGAACCAGGAAAGTCAAGAATGGCCCCAGTATTTCAGGCCTGAGTGAAAGAACGGAACTGACGTCAACTGAGATGGAGAAGACTCAGGGAGAGCAGTCTGAGGAACAAGGGGACGAGCAGAAGTTTCGTTTGATTCAGGATGGATTTAAAATGTCTTTGGGGCATCTCAGATCGACGGTGCTGTTTTCCACAAATATTTGTTTTTCCTCCTTTATTTCACTATTGTCAAGTCATCCACAGCTCTTGACTGGGCCAACTGAGCAGACGGGAGTCCCTTCCTCAGCCTGAGTCCTGGCATGATTATGACACAGCACAGAGCACGGGGGACAGGTAGCATGAGTGACAAGCCAGCCTTTCTGAGGAACGCTGCTGGAACCCAAGGTCAGAGTTACTGTCGTAGGGGACAGGGACCTTATTCAAATTTAATTAGAAGAAATTCTTATTAAGCCAAGATAATCATTCAAATGAGAGAGACCTCAGTGTCACCTCAGTATGAAGGCCAGTGGAATCTTCTGAATCACATTCATGGTGTTCGTTATACACCAAAGAGGATGAAAAAAAATCTCAAGGTCAAGGTTGGTAGCCAGTCAATTCACTGCTGTTGTAGATAGGACTAAAAAGTGGACAGAAGACCTTGAGTGAGCAGGCTGCGGACACCGCAGCTACACGGTAAAATGGTCACAGATCAGTTCTGGGCTTTGTAATCCCTGGCTGTCCAGTGACTGGGTCCACTGTGATCACATGGTCCTGAGTCATAGCACGTGATGCTCGTAAGCACTGTCAGGACTACAACCTTTAACTGACATCAGAGAACGTGCATCCTGAGCACTTCCTCCTTTGGGCCGTAGCCGAGCTTTCCTTACTCTGGCTCAGCCATGAGGTTCAGGGGTAGTCCACTCTCCCCAACAGGTGCCGAAGTGCAATCTAGGCTTCTCTGTCTGAGACACCACCCAGTGGGACTATCAAGCAGGCAGCAGGCATGCACGGCTTGAGCTCAAGAGGGAGGTCCAGGCTGGGAAATGAGTTGGGCGATCACTGGCACGTAGACAGTGCTGAAGGCCATAGGACACCGTGGTAGCTGCAAGAAAAGAAGGCCCAGGACCAAGTGTCAGGGCCTCCGACCTTCCAAGGTGGTCACAGGAGGAGGACAGCAATGAAAACTGAGAGGAGGTGGACAGTGAGCGGGAGGGGAACAGAGAGTGTGGCTTTCAGAAGTCGCAGGAAGACCGTGATTCCAAGAGGAGGGCTCATCAACTATGCCCGACACTGCTGAGAGCTCGGTCAAGGCTGGGCGCCGAGCGGCCCCGGGGTCTGTCGACGGACGTCACTGAGGACCCTGCCGACGGCCGCTGATGCTGAGTCAGGGTGGGGCTTACCCGGGACTTGGTTTAAGTCGAGAGAGAGGAAAGGGATGGAAGACAGCAACACAGATAACTCTACAGGGGTTGTGATGCAGCGGTGAACAGAGAAATGAGGGTGTACCTAACAAGGCCCACGTCACTCTAGTGGGGAGAGATGACAATACGCCGGACGCTTTGAGGAAAGATCCAGTAAAGAAACGTTTTGATGCAGCAGGAAACAGAAGGCAGCATGCACGAGTGACGTCCTCAGAAGTACAAGAAGGGCAGGGACGCGGCACACAGCTGGAAGGAGTGGCTTTCTGCAGAATCACAGAGAATTCTCCTGTGGTGACGGATAGAAAGGCGTAGTACACAGACACTAAGCCATTGTCTCTCCAACTTCAGAGAGCTCTCAGTGACATCTTGCTTCAATTCAATTGCTTCCCAATCACTTCCAGTTATTCAAATAATATCATTCCAGCCACGCAGGATCACGCCTGTGATTTTGTTTGTTTGTTTCAGTCTGAGACATGATTCAAAACTCCTCCTCTCCACACCCCCAACCAGGCTCAATCAAGCTGCTTAGAGTGGAGAACAGAGAACAGGGTCCCCTCTTCTTTCCTTTGCTGGCTGCTCTCTCCCCTAGTCTGAGGGACCCTCCCAAGCCTGCTGGTGCCCAGGTGTTGGGAAGGAGTCTGGCTTGAGCCAGTTGCCTCTAAAGCCAAGGCTGCCATCCCGGTGTTCACAGTACGGGGTTGGGGTCCACACATCTTCCTGGACAGCCAAGGCTCTCCCCCCAAAGAAACTGAAGCATCTCCTTCTGCCCTGTGGTGGGTGCATCACCCAGCCCCTCTCTGAGATGGTCATTCCGCTGCTTGGCCCAGCCACCATCAGGGTGCCTTCTTTCGCTTCTGCTAGGGAGTTCCTCCACAACTCCCAGAGCTCAGGAGCCCTGAGCTCCCTTTCTGCTTCCTGTATGACTTCTGTCCACAGTCCTTGTCACCACTGGACTCCGCTTTGTTTATTCATTTTGTTTATTGTCTGCCTCTCACAACCAGGTTGTAAAGCCCATGAAAGCAGGGATGTGCATCTGCATGGTTCACTTGTTTCATTAGATATTCATTAAAATTGGATGACTGAGGTAGAGATTGCACCCAAGCTCACTGTTGTAGATTATTCTAGTAACGGCCCCAGTGAAACACCTCTCCTGTATTCACAGCCCGCGCTGGGTCCCTCCCTCGCTGAACTGGGGATTGGCCGTGTGACCTGCTTTGATCAGTGAGGCTTTGACCAATGGATCACCAAGCAGACACATCCCAGCAGAGGAGCTGGAAGTACTTGCTCAGTAACTGGGGCTTGTCCTCTTTCTTGTTGTTTCCGGAACCCGACACCAGGTTAGTACATTTGGAAAAGCCCGGGGGAGAAGCGGCCATCCAGCCACAGCCAAGCCCCTGGATGGCTGTGGCCCAGGGGTGACCCCAGCACCAGCCGAGCCCACCCTAAATGGCTGATCCACAGAATCATGAGCAAACACAAGGACTAATGGCTGTAAGCTGCCAAGTTTGGGGCTCTCTTCTTATGCAGCAATAAATAACTGCTACAGCCCACAACACATGGGTTCCTTCCATCCTACCAGCACAAAACACGCCACTAAGTAGATTTCCCAACACAGTCTTCCCTTCTTTTTGTAGTACCCAGACTCAAGAGCCCAGAAGATTTAGTAAAGCCGAAATTCCTTTTTATCCCCAACCCCTAAATCACTGGGGCAGCTGATATCAACTGGTTCCCAGAAACAACATCCATCCACCAAGTGGACCTTCCAGAAATACCCAGGACTTCTTTGGCACCTGCTCCACCTGTGCATGGAAAGAGGGAGGTGGATTCCCTGGGAGTGTCTCAGGAACCACTGGCCAGGAAATCCAGAGGTCTTTCCCAAGAGGGAGTGAGAGAGGCCGACGGCAGCTCTGCAGCAGGAGACCCAAGTGAGGGGACTCAGCCCTCTCCTGCCATGGCCTCTGAAGCCCACCCAAAGGGCACTGCTGGGTTTTGCAGGAATCTGCTGGGATGGATTGTGTTATGTTATGCCAACGCAACACAGCCCTAACCCCTCGTCTTGGTCACCTGGCGCTGCTGTAACAGAACCTACCACAGGTGGCTGGCTCTAACAAAGAGAAACTAATTTCTCACAGTCGGGCCAGTTCTACTCTGACTTCTAGGGTCTCTACGAATCAGCCTCGACTCCACAGCAGTGGATGAGTCAGCTAAAAGTTAGCGTAAGTCCAAATTCAGGGCATCAGCTCCAGGCGAAGGCTTTCTCTGTTGGCTCTGGAAGAAGGTCCCAGTCATCAATCTTCCCTTGGGCTGGGAGCTGTTGAGGCCCAGGGTGGCTCTGCCCCAGTGTGGCTTCTCGGTGTGGTGTGTGACAGCTCTGCGCTTGCTGCGCTTCCTTTGTATCTCAAGAGATCGCCTGAGGGCACCCCTTCCGGCCCCGCCCCACAGCGACCGCGTGGTCCCCCGCTGCCATCGCAGAGGCAGGTTCACAGCACAGGGGAACAGCACACGACGCCAGTGCTCGTGGCACAGCCGGACTGCTACACACATTTGGGGGGACAGAATTCAACCCATGACGTCCCTGAACCCTGTGACCTTGCGTGGGGAGACGGGGGTTTCCTTCGCAGATGACATCAGAGAAATCAACACAGCCATGCTGTCAGCACAGGCACGCCATTAACAAGGGCACACCTGAGCAGAGTGGGCGCTAGTCCTCATCCTGCCTGAGTGTCACCTTACAAAAGAGGACAGAGACAGAGCCATACACAGGCGTTAGACCATGGGAGGATCTATCCTCAAGCGACACCAAGAAATGCCCGAGCCACCGGCAGCTGAAGAAAATGAGGAAGCATCTTTCCCGGGAGCCCTGAGAGAAGAAGCCGAGTAGTGCCGACCCCCTGCGTTCAGATGCCCCGCCTGCGGAACTGGGGGACCAGACATTTCTATTCTTACAGCCGCCCACTTAGGGGTGTGTTGGTACGGCACACTAGCAGCTCAGGTGGCTGCCGCGAGCACGATCTCTCTCACCTCCTGCTCCCCACCATCCCTCCCCAGCAGAGAGCTTCCCTGCAGTGCTCACCAGGGAAACCGGAGTCTGGTACCCTGACCCCGTGGAATTAAAAACCTGGCCCACCACGTTAGCAGGGGTGAGTGGACAGGACCTGAGACACTGTCTCACACGCAGGCAATCTCAGCTCTCCTAGCCCTGGGGAAGGTGTGATTAAGGTGCACGGGAACAGATGTGGCCTCATTTTGCACAGGCCACTGAGCCCCAGGTGAGTTGCACACTTTGAAGCTGAGCATCCAGAGCCCAAGAGGGGCTACCTTCCCCTCCATGTTCAAGCTTACCTCTAAAGCAAGCCCAAGCTTCAGCCTTCAGTCACAAGTACTGAGTGGTAAATGCCTGGGAACTGGTGTGCACCCAGTGGCAGGAAATAGCACGCCACTTCCGAGGTCCTGCCCAACACCCTGCTCCAGGAACTCCCCGGCTCTTCAGGATGGCTCTCCCGCCTCCAGAATCACCCCGAATGAAAGCTAGTCCTCTGGAAAAGAGGCCACAACCGGAGGCGTTCATGTGTGCCTGGGCTAATCACACAATGCTTCAAAACCCAGGAACAGCCCACCAGCATTTAGATTCCTAGTGTCTCCTGAGTTTGGCAAACAAAACGCCTGATTTAGCATCAGTCACCTGGAGCTGAGTTGTGGCTGTAGCCCAAGTGGCCACAGTCCCTACCGCTCCACATTATCTTGTTCATGAGGACCACTTCATTCATTGCCATACCCGCCTGGAGCCTCAAGGCATTCCTCTCAGGTTCCTGAAGTCCACGGAGATGCACCACCCAGAAGGCCCTATGAGGAACGCCATGGTGACAAGTCCCCAGCCTGCCTTCCCCTCTAGGGTTGGCCTCAGCTGCAGACAGTGCCTCACCTGAGGTCCTACCCTTCCCAGGACAGCCCACATCCAGTGACTGAGTGGGGTGGGGAACCTACAGACCCAGCACTTCCTGCTCAATCCAGAGCACATCTGACAGGCCCCCTGTGCTCCAGAGCGACCCCGTGTGGCCTCCACCAGGACTTCCTCAGGCCTGTAATGAGGCTGCACATCTTCCTCTCCCCATCCTCATTTCTCGTCCTTCTTCTCACAGAGGTCAGTCCTTAACAAACATTTTGTACCCCAAATTCTATCTTATCACTAGCTGCTGGGAAACCTAAGCTGTCATAGATCCCCTGACACAAGGATTGGATGGATTACTGAGCAACTATTCCAGTTGTTCATCTGGGGAAACTGAGATTCGGGTAGAGGAAATTCCCCAGGGTCTCCTAAACAGAAGAAGGCGGGGCCAGGATCTCCTGACTCTAAGAACAAAGCCAGGCTGAGAAATTCCTGCTGCAGACAACTCCAGATCCACCACCACCACCCAACGACAGGAGAAAGGACGGTGTCTCGGATGGATGTTCCCCAACAATGGAGCCCAAGATACAGACTTGGGGGCAAGTGCTTTATTTAGGGGGTGATTCCAGGAAGCAGAAAAGATGGAGAAGGGTAGTCCAAGGAAGGGAGAAAAGCCAACACAATAGCATGTGGTTCGAATTGCTGCTGTGACTAACCAGGTTCAATTCCACCAGGACCCCTGAGAGGTGTCCAGAGCGCTACCTAGAGCTGTCCTCCTGAAGGACAGCCAGCAGCACATGCCTCCACCTGCTCCTGAGCTCAGTGGCTGGGAGTCCCCCAGGGACAACAGCCTTCCTACTCCTGTGCTCTGCTTGAGCATGGTCCAAGCTGATTTCCACACTGTCAGAGAGGTCCCCGGAGACAAAGAGCAGAAAATCACCTTGCACAGAAATGTTGACAGTTGTTTCAATGAGGTGTAACACATGCAAAAGTAAATACAAGCTATAGAAGAAAGGATGCTTAAATCTAGCAGTGGAAAGAAGTCAGAAAGAAAGCTGTGCGGAGTACACTAGCTTGGACAAAGTTTTGAAGGACGAGGAAGCAGTCACTGCAGAGTGCCTTGGCCATCTGGCGCTTCTACAACAGAAATACCACAAGTGGGTAGTTTTAAAAAGAGACATACTGTCACAGTCCAGTAGGCTGCAAGTTCGAATTCAGGGCACTAGCTCCTGTGGAAGTCCTTCTCTGTTTTCTCCGGAGAAAGGTCTTTGTCATCAATCTTCCCCTGGACTAGGAGTTCCTAAGGCACAAAGACCCTGAGTCCTTTCTAAAGGGTGTGTTCTGCTCCTGGCTCTGCTTTCTTGGTGGTAGGAGGTCCTCAACTCTCTGCTTACTTCTCTTTCCTTTACATCCCAAGAGTTTGCCTCAAGGCCCAAGACAATCTTACACACTGAATTCTGTCTGCACCAACACAACTGCTGTCGGTCCACCCTCATTAATGTCATAGAGGCAGGGTTTACAACAGGTAGGAATATCACACAATACCAGGAATCATGGCCTGGCCAAATTGCTACACACATTAATCAGGGGACACAACTTAATCCTTGACAAGAAAGGAAATAAAAGACTCAACAAGGAGACAGGACTGCATAGTATGTTTGGGGTGCTGTAAGTATTTGGGACTTCTAGAGCATAAAGATAGTTCTGGAAGACATACAATCAGAGCTCCTTGAAAGCAAAGATGGCAAGGCTGCATCTTACTTTGGACATGTTCTCAGAAGGGGTCAGTCCCTGGAGAAGGCCATCCTGCTTCATTGACAGAGTGGAGGGTCAGCAACAAAGAGGAAGACCTTCAACGAGATGGACTGACACAACAGCCGCAACAATGGGCTTCAGCATAAAAACGATTGTGGACGTGGTGCAAGATGGGACAGTGTTTCATTCCACTGTGCGTGGGACTGCTATGATTCAGAATCGACTCCACGGCATCTAACAACAACAGAGCATAAAGATCAAAGAGGAATGAGCCCAAAGACAGAGGTAGTGAGGAAGCAAGGATGGACTTAAGCTCTAAATACCATACCAAGTTATTTGAATTTTTACCCACAGGGTTATCATACCATGAAATTGACTTTTTGTATGTGTGCAGTTCTACAAATTTCAACACATCTATAAATTTGTGGAGAGTCCTGGTGGCACAGTGGCCCAAAGCTTGCTGCTAACCAAAAGGTCTGCAGTTCAAATCCACCAGGGGCTTCTTGGGAGCCCTAGGAAAAGTCCTGTTGTGTCCTGTAGAGTCACTGGGAGTCAGAATAACCTAACAGCCCAGGTTACATAACGACCACTATGATCAAGAAACAACAGTTCTGCCATCTCAAAACATTTCCCACACTTCAGCCTGGGGACTTCAGAGCTGTGAGCAGTCCCTTGGATACTCCACTGGTCCCACTGCATCTGGAGCGCGGGAGAATGAAGAAGACCAGACATTAGGGAAAGACTGGTCCAGAGGTTTAATGGACCACAGCTACCACAGCCTCCACCAGACAGCCCAGCACATCTAGCAGTGCCCAGCTGCCATCCCTGACTGCTTGGACAGGGATTATAACAGACGGTCCTGGACAGGGCTGCATATACATATAGAACACAATTTTACTCACAGCAAAAGATCAAATTTACCAGAGAACTGAGAAACCCTGAGAGTATGGCCCCCAGACACACTTTGAATTCCGTATTGAAGTCACTCCCGAGGTTCACTCTACAGCCAAAGATTAGACAGACCCGTAAAACAAAATAAGACTAAGTGGCCACACAATCCAGGGCAAGGATGATAAGGCAGGGGGACAGGAAAGCTGATAACGGGGAACCCAAGGTCAAGAAGGGGAAGAGTGTTAACATGTTGTAGAGTTGGCAACCAGCATCACAAAGCAACACGTCTCTTGTTTAACAAGAAGCTAATTTGCTCTGTAAACCTTCATCTAAAAGCCAATTTTAAAAAAGATAAAAAAGTTTCTCCTATGCTTTGTGGTTACATCCTTCCCTAACTCACAATCCTCAATCACTAATCCACTCCCCATGGTTGTATTTTTGTCTGAGAACATAAGTAAGTAATGTAATAAGTAACCTTTCAAGACTGGCTTTTTTCACTCAGCACATGACTGTAAGATTCACGTGAGCAGTTTTCTGAATCAGTAGTTTGTTCTTTTTTGTTGACAAGTAGTATTCCATCATACGGAATTGAAGGCTATTTGGGTGGTTTCTAGTTTGGGGCAATTATGGATAGAGCCTCTACAAACATTTGTGCATAGTTCTTTGTGTGAACACAAATTTTCACTTCTCTAGGGAAAATACTGAGGTTGCTCAGTCATACGGCAAATGCATGTTTAACTTCTTAAGAAGCTGTCAGGCTTTTCCAGCATGACTGTGGCGTTTTACATTCTTATCGACAGTGTGTGAGTTCCAGGTGCTCTGCATCCTCGTCCAAACTTGAACGCATGTTTCATGGTAGCCATTCTAGCAGGTATGGCGTGATTTGCTCAAAGGTTTTCAAGCAAGGGAATGAGATGATCAAGTTTGGTAAGAAAAGCAAGGCAAGAAAATCTAGGAGAGCGATGCAGTAATGTAGGCAAGAGATGCCGGTGGCCTGCACGAAGTGGTGGCCGTGATGATGAAACACAGTGGACAGATGCTCCAGAAGCCATCACTGGCACTGGGAGTTGAGAAACGGAGTCCAGGATGAAACCCAGGCTTCTGGCTCCTCAAGAGCTCAGAGCCCCACATAAAGAGAAGAAGAGTCACTATGAGGACATGGGGTGAATCAGCAGTGAGCGGAGCAACTTATCTGTCCTAGTCTCCAGCTGTGAACCTCTGTGCGGGTGATTGCACCAAACAGCTTGGCTCCATTTACTTGGGAAAATTTACGTTCCTCTCTGTTGGAGGAGATGTGTCCAACTGCCAGCCTGTGTTTGCAGAATTATAAACCTGCCAATGGGCTGCATTCTGGGAGTGACCCAGACTTGTTGCAAACAGGAATGCAAATGCCTTAATAGTGAATTAGGCAAAAAGGCCCAAATGTGGAGCAGCAGGGCCAGGAGTAGAACACCCCAACCAACAGCCAATTGTTGCCTCCTTCACAGGGTGGATGAACTTCTCTTGCCTGAACTATCGATGAGTCTGGAGACTTGTCTGATGATTCCAGCTGTTCCAGCATCCTGAATACGGTGCTCTCTGAAGGCCTAGACCAAATAAAACATGAATGCCAGGAAATGAGAATGTTAATTGGAAGCTGCCACTTTGACATGGTATTTGAAGTTTGCATTGAATGTAGCCTTGTGTGGGCTGCATGCCAAAGGCCCAGCTTCCCGGGAGAAGGAAACTTTCGAGAAGATGCTCTAGGAATCCCATTGTATCCTGTCCAGCCCAATTCCCTCCCCAAGCTCCTGGCACCTGTGTGGAACTGGCCTTCACAACAGAGCAAAATTCCTACAGCGTTCCCCACGACGTCCCTTCCTTTCACCTCTATCACTCCTGCCCTCCTCTATGAAAGAGTCTGAATGTTGTTCTTTACCACAGAATTTTCAAAGTTCTTTCTTATGTGAACATTGCAATAAACCTACTATTATTATCTCATTTTCCCATTGAAAAAACTGAGGTTCAGAGAGGGTGAATGACTTGTCTACACTCCTACATCAGGTCTACGGTAGAACTCAAAACGTAAGTCAAGTTTTCCCAGCATGCTTCATCACTGTCTTTTCCTTGGGTGATGTCAATCCCCAAAGTAAATTCAATGTGGCTGCCACTCCCATTCCTTGCCATCTGGCGGGTCTATGTTGTGGACATCCGTTGGGTTGGCTGTCTCTACCCCTACCTTCCAGAAATTGTTCCTCCTCTCCCTCTATGTGGTTAAAGCAGCCATCTTTGTACAGTGGGGATACACACCACTCAGACCAAGGTGGTTGGCCCACAGTAGACACCTGACCCACGCTGGACCAATCAGAGGCCCTGCCCTGGGAATTTAGAGTTGGGACTGAGAAAGTGACACCAGGTTTCTCTCTGGCCGTTGTAGCATGCGACCTTTTGTCACATCTGTCACTACATGGAGTGAGAAACAGAACTGACAGGAGGAAAAAAGGTTGAAGATTAAGAAAAAAAAGTATCTGCAGTAAGATTAGGATCCTTCTGTAAATAAGGATGCATGGAAGCTGCCTGCTGGAGTCCCAGAGCCTCTCAGATTCTTTTACTTCTTGAGCTTTTGGTGTTCAGCTCTTCTTCAGACATTGTGAGGAACTTGAAGCCCACCCCCACCCAAAAACAAAAAGTCACCTTAAAGTTGTATGAAGTGTAATCAACTTGACAACAATGAGTTTGGGTTTGGGTTTGGTTTTCAAACTAGTGAAAGTCATGAACATAGATCCTGTTGTTTTGCTTTACAGAACTCATCACCATCTGACATAGTGCACTCAGTTGTCCATTGTACATCTCTTTGGAACAAAGACCTTGTCTGTCCTGCTAGATTCCCCAGTGCCTCACACTGCTCCTGGAACACAGAAAACTCACAGTGTACAATCATTGAGCAATCCGTTAATGAGTAAACTGAACATAAAGTCCCTTAAAAACCATGCAGTCCCGGTTCCTCGCTTTACAGAAAGAAAACTGAGGTCAGGAGAGAAGTTGCTGACCAAGGCTGCACAGTGAGTCTGCAGCTGATTCAGACCTGGAATGCAGCATCCTGGGGCTCTGCCCAGGACTGAAGGGAGGATTCCCAGAACATTAGCAAGAAGAGCCTGAGTCCTAGCACCAGGCTGAGAGTGTTCCATGTATCAGCTCTTTAGAAAAACCAAGCCCATTGCCATCTAGTTGATCCTGACTCCCAGGCAAGTGACTCATAGTGACCTGATCGTCAGAGTAGAATTGTCCCATAGCATTTCCAAGGAGCACCTGGTGGATTTGAACCACCAACTTTCTGGTTAGCAGCTGTAGCACTTAACCACTACACTTAACCACCACCACTTAACCACCACCAGGGTTTCTTATGACACCCTAGAGGAGCGATATTGTGTCTCCTGTTTTACAAAAGAAGAAACAGATGTATTGAAGGTATCACACAACTTTCCTTAAACCACACTCTTAGAAAGTAGCAGTATGTCTTTGCTATACCCCTTTGCCAGTAACTTTTACCCTTTTTGCTTCAAAGTCTTGCATGTGTCAATGAACATGTACTGACCCTGGTAGCTAGGGAACCCCACTCTGCAAGGACTTCTCCTTCCTGGCCACTGACCTCTACTATTGGACTGCTGTTGTCATCAGGTGCCTTTGAGTCAGTTCCAACTCATTGTGACCCTATGCGACAGAAGGAAACACTGCCCTGTCTTGTGCCATTCTCAGAACCAGTGTTAGGTTTGAGCCATCACTGTGGGAACTGCGCCGGTTCATCTCATTAAGGGTCTTCCTCTTTTTCACTGACCCTCTACTTCCACTTTACCAAGCATGATACCGTTCTACAAAGACTGGCCCCTCCCAGTAACATGTCCATAGTACATTGGACAAAATCTTGTCATCCTTGCTTCGTTCTTTTAGCAACTCAGGGTATATTCAGTATTCTTCACCAACACCATGATTCGAAGTTTTCAGTTCTTTGGTCTTCCTTATTCATTGTCCAGCTTTCACATGCATATAAGGTGACTGAAACTACTATGGCTTGGGTGAGGCACGCCTTAGTCTTCAAGGTGGTATCTTTGCTTTTTAACACTTTAGAGAGGTCTTTGACGGTAGATTTGCCCAATGTAGGAAACCCTGGTGGCGTAATGGTTAAGTGCTACAGCTGCTGACCAAAAGGTTGGCAGTTCAAATCTACCAGGCACTTATTAGGAACTCTATGGGGCAGTTCTCTGTCCTAGAGGGTAGCAATGAGTCAGAATCAACTCAGTGGCAGTAGGCTTGGTTTTTGGTGAGTTTTCCCCAGTGGAATGCGTCTACTTTCATTATTGCTGCTTCCATGGACATTGATTGTGGATCCAGGCAAAATGAATCTCTTGACAACTTCAGTCTTTTCTCTGTTTATCATGATGTTGCTTAGCAGTTGTGATGATTTTCCTTTTCTTTGTGTTGAAGTAGAACCCATACTGAAAGCTCTAGCCTTTGAGCCTCAGCAGTAAGTACTTCGAGTCCTCTTCACTTTCAGCAAGCAGGGTTGTGTCATCTGTATAACACAGATCGTTAATGAGTCTTCCTTCAACCCTCATGCTCTGTTCTTCTTCACGTAGTCCAGCTTCTCAGATCTGTTGCTCAGCAAACAGATTAAATAAGTGTAATGAAAGCATGCAGCTCTGATGCACTCCTTTCCTAACTTTAAACCATGAAGTATCCCCTTTATTATGTTTGCACAACTGCCTCTTGAACTATATAGAGGTTCCTCATGAATGCAATTAAGTGTTTTGGCGTTCCCACTCTTCTCAATGTTGTCCATAACTTGTTATGTTTCATGCAGCTGAAAGACTTTGCACAGTCAATAATATACAGATAAACATCTTTCTGGTAGTCTCTGCTTTCAGCCAGGATCCATCCAACCTCAGCAATGATATCCCTGGTTGCACGTCCTCTTCCAAATTCAGGTTGAATTTCTGACAGTTCCCTGTCAATATACAGCTACAGCCACTTTTGAATGATTTTCAGCAAAATTTTAGTTATGTGTGATGTTAATGATCTTATTTGATAACTTGCACATTCAGTTAAATGACCTTTCTTTGGAATAAGCACAAATATGGATCTCTTCCAGTCTGTTGACCAGGTGGTTGCCTTCCAGATTTCTTGACATAGATGAATGAGCACTTCTGGCACGTCATCCACTTGTTGAAACATTTGGCTTGATACTGTCTCCGTTCCTGCAGCCTTGTTTTGCACCAATGCCTGAGATGCAGCTTGGACACCTACCTTTAGTACTATTTCCTGATTGCATGCTACTTGCTGAAATAGTTGAACATCAAGCAATTCTTTTTGATACAGTGACTCTTTGTATGCCTTTAATCTTCTTTTGATGTCCCGTGAGTCATTGAATATTTTCCTAGTAGAATGCTTCACTATAACAACTCAAGACTTGACATTTTTCTTCAGTTCTTTCAGCTTCAGAAACATAGAGTGTGTTCTTCCTTTTTGCTTCTCCGTCTCTAGCTCTTCCCACATATTATTATCATACTTCACTTTGTCTTCTCAGGGTGCCCTTTGAAATCTTCTGTTCAGCTCTTTAACTTCACGGTTTTTTCCTTCTGCCGTAGCTACTCAATGTTCAACAGCAAGTTTCAGAGTCTCTGTTGACATCCACTTTGGTCTTTTCATTCTTTCCCGTCTTTTTAATGACCTCGTTTTCTTCAAGTATGACATCCTTGATGCTATTCCACAGTTCATCTGGTCTTCGGTCATTAGTGTTCGAGGAGTCTGATCCACACAGGAGATGGTCTCTGAGTTCAGGTGGCACACACTTGAGATTGTGCTTTGGCTCTTGTGAACTTGTTCTAATTTTCTCTCCTTACAAGATGAATTCATGTGGGAGCGGTTGATGGTCTGTCCCAAAGTTGGTCCCTGGCCTTGTTCTGACTGATGACATCGAGCTTTTACATTGTTTCCACATATATAATTGATTTGAATCCTATACATTCCATTGAGTACAGTCCATGTATATGGTCACAGTTTGTGTGTTGAAGAAAGGTATTTGCAGTGAAGGACTTGTTGATCTTGTGAGATTCTATCATGCAATCTCCAGCATGGTTTCCATCATCAAGGCTGTGTTTTCCAACTACTGACCCTTCTCTGTTTCCAGCTTTTGCATTCTAGTCATCACTAATTATCGTTACTTCCTGCTCACATGTTCAATCAGCTTCAGACTGCAGACCCTAGTAAAAATCTTCAATTTCTTCACCTTTGGCCTTAGTGGTTGGTAAGTCAACTTGACTGGCAGTCATATTAACTGGTCTTCCTTGTAGGCATATGGATACTATCCCATCACTGACAGCATGGTACTTCAAGATAGATCTTGAAGTGTTCCTTTGGACAATGAATGCAACACCATTCCTCTTCAGGTTGTCATTCCCAGCGTAGTAGACCACATGCTTGTCTGACTCAAAGTGGCCAACACCAGCATATTTCAGCCCACTAATGCCTAGGGTATCCATCTTCATGTGCTTCATTTCATTTCATTTTTGATGACTTCCAATTTGGCTACACTCACACTTCAGACATTCCGTGTTCTGATTATTAATGGATGTTTTCAGCTGTTTCTTCTCATCTGGGGTCATCCCGCATCAGTAAATGCAGGTCCTGAAAGCTTGACTCCATCCATGCTGTTAAGGTCGACTCTACTTTGAGGAGACAGCTCTCCCACAGTCATCTTTTGAGTGCCTTCCAACCTGGGAGCGTAGGGTCATTTTCCAGCACTTTAGCAGACAGTGTTCTACAGCTATTCATAAAGTTTTCACTGGCTAATTCTTTTCAGAAGTGGACAAACAGATCCTTCTTCCTAGTCTTGTCTTAGAAGAGAAACCCACCTGAAACCTGTCCCTCACAGGTGCCCCTGCCAGTATTTCAGTACCAGTGACATAACTTCCAGCATCACAGCAACACACAAGCTCTCCTAGTACAACACACGGACAGACACATAGGGGACGTGGTTGTTAATGTCCAGCAATTTGACTCCAACTCACAGCCACCATTTGCACCTCAGAACAAACATTGCCAAGTCCTGCGCCATCCTCGCAATCATCTGTACATCTGAGTCTGCTTTTCTGGCCACTGTGCTGATCCATCTCTCTGAGGGTTTCCAGAGCCCTCTTGGGCTTTCTGCTTCAACAAACGTGATCACTCCCACAGGGATTGATCCTTCTGGTGACACATCCAAAGCAAGTGAGTTGGGCCATGTACTGCTGTGGTCCACCAGGTTTTCATTGAAGTCCATTACCAGGCCTTTCTCCCTAGTCCTCCTTTGTCTGGAAGCTCTCCAAAACCTGTCCACTGTGGGTGACCGTGCTGGGATCTGAAACACTCAGGGCATATTTTCAAGTATTACAGCCACATAGAAGCCACCACAGCACAACAACCGACAGGTGGGTGGCGGGTGCTGTGACAGCACCTCTCTGTCCTTCTACAACGCACCGGTCTCACACCCTTGGGTCCTTGTAATCTGCAACTCCACCTGAAAGTTGAGTCTGTGCTGGGGTGACAGTGACTGGGAGAGACTGACATTTACTCCTTTAAGAGGTTGTTATCTTTTACAGCAGGACTTTCAGAGATCCAACCTCTCCTGACCTAACAGGAAAGAGCCTCCGAGGTGGATCCCAGTGCAGGGGCAAGCCAGTGGGGGTGACGCATCAAATCGGGAGAACTTTGGGGCCCAGTGCGTCATGGATGGATGTTTGCTCCACCTGTGCAGACAGGCAGGGTGGTGGTGGTCCAGAGGCAGAATTCCCGCCTCCCCGCAGGGACCCAGTTCAGGGTCCAGCCAGTGCACCTCACGTGCGGCTGCCCCCGTCTGTCCAGGGAGGTTTGTGTGTTACACAGACACTGAAAATGGTTCTACGGAGCTTCCAGATGAAAGCACATTAGGAAACAGGCCTGGTGAGCCACGTCTGACATGCAGTCAGTGAAAACCCTGTGGTCACAACAATCCAGAGGGCAGCCCGTCAGGGAGCAGCTCCTTCCATTGTGGGGTGGGTCACTGTGGCTCAGGGGCCAGCACAGTGGCAGATGATGGTAACCACATGCAGCCAGTCAGCCGTGGTCACGGGGACCCCGCTAACAATAACTGCATATGGTCAGTTTGCCATGGTCACGGGGACCCCACTAACAGTAACTGCATATGGTCAGTTTGCCATGGTCACGGGGACCCTGCTAACAGTAACCAGATACAGTCAGTCAGCTGTGGTCACGGGGACCCCGCTAACAGTAACCAGATACAGTCAGTCAACACTGGTCCCTGGGGCCCAGGAAAGAGCCTGAGATGAGCCTGGGGTCAGACGACCTGCATTCAAGGCCCAACGCCCCTGCTGGCCACCTTGGTGACTTTGGGTTACTGGTATTTACATACGTCACTTTTAATAATGGGAATTATAACATTCCTTTACAGGAGAGTTGTCTGGCAAAATTCCTACCACAATCAATAAATGAAAAGCAAACCTTGTAGACTTTTGAGGTGCCTGTGCACAAGCACATCTTGAATTCCTGCCATGAGCCAAACCTGCGCCTGGTGCAGAAAGCAGTCCGGAACCGCTGTCTCCCCTGACTCTGAAAAGGCTGAGACCAAAGCTTCCCCACCAGATACTGCTGGACACCAGGAGCTGAGAGCCCAGCACGGCAAAGGGTAATCAGCTAAATTTATTAGCCACTAAAAGACAAACTGCCACTTGGCAGTTAAGTTTGCAAACATCATACAACCTCGTAGAGTGTATTTCTCCAAATTAATGTGTTCTTTCTCATGTAATAATCAATCAGTGGGTGTTTCAGTTGCTTCATTAGCTCTGCATGTAAATTAATCTCTGCGTATTGGAACTACAAGCCCAGCCTTGTACTGCCAGCCCGTTTGTAAGATAAATCAGATTACTGCAGCCCCAGCAAAGGTTCTCAGTTCTTGGGTCACCAAGAGCCAGCGGGTCCCTTCAGTGCCCGAGCATGGAGGCTTAAGGAGAATTTGGGGCACCATAGCCAGGCTAATCACATTTGCTTTGGGAGAGGACTGAGGGTCAGTTGCTATTTTGCCCTTAGGAAAAGCTGCCTGCATTGAATTCTTGGAGTCACTTGGGCTTCCCTCCCTGGTCTGGATGGCACCACGGAAGGAAAGCCGCATCTGCTGTTCTGTGAGTGGGGGTGAGGACTGGCAGGTGGCACCCAGTCCCCGCTTCCCTAGGAAGCCAGGAGGCAAAGCCAAAATTCCATGGCCTCAAGTCAGTTCCTACTCACAGCAACCCACAGGACAGAGGAGAACCGCCCCGGCTGACCCCTGGGCTGCAGTCTTCATGGGGACAGACTGCCCCATCTTTCTCTCTGGAGCAACTGGCAGATTAGAATCACAGACCTTTCGGTTAGCAGCTGAGCGTTTACCCACTGTGCCACCGGGCCTCCTCCTGGGAGATAAAAGGAAAGGCCAGTTCCTGCCCGGGTCTGCCCCCACGACCTAGCGGAGATTACCCCTCCAACAGCCTCCTCTGAATACCCCTAACCGCAGTGACTGCTTCCTTTCTCAAATCTTCCATCCCCTTAGAAGGTCATACCTTGGTTACACAGACAACAGAGTGACACATATACTAGAGTCCAACAGGTCTGAGTTCAAATCCTGACTCTGCTACCTACTAGCTGTGTGACCTTGCAAAGTCAAGCAGCCTCTCTGAGCCTCAGTTGTCCAGCTGAAAAATGAAATCAACAAGCACAAAGCTGTGAGTGGCCCCAGGGACCTGTAAGAACAAAGAAACCCGTGGGAGACGAGCAGATGAACAGAACTGGGAGAGTGCGTGAAAGAAGGAAGAGTGGAATAAAGAAAGGGGTGAATTACAGTGGACAGACAAATGAACAACCAGGGAACCCAAGCCGAGAATGAAGAGCCCACCCTTCTCTCCCCACTCCTCCTCCTCTGTGCCAAATGTCCTCACAGAAGCCAGGACACCAGGTACCCGTGGGAACCACACAGGAGTGGGGTCACTTTGGTTCCCCCGTTATTAGGGCCCAGGTGCCCTCCTGAGCCCCTGGGAACCCTGTTTCCGTATTTCCTCATCCGCTGCCCGAGCCAACAGGCTTCTGTAGCTGTGGATCACAAGAGATACCTCATCCCTCCCTGCAGAAACACCACCCCAGTGTCCTGATGGGACCAGACTCTTCCCCCAAGTGACTACCAGTTGCAGAAACAACCACCCAGAGCCTCTGTGAACACTTCAGTGACCTAAAGTCACATTTACAGAGACAGGAACTGAGGCATCCCCAGATGGCTGCTAACTGAGAGTCCTTCCAGCAGCTCAGAAGAGATACCTGGTCGTCTGCTTCCGAAAAGTCAGCCATTGGAAACCCTGGTGGGCACAGTTCTCTTCTGACACACGTGGGGCCACCAGGAGTCACAATCACTCCATGACCACTGGTTACCGGCTTAACTGAGGACTGAAGCTGTCCACATGAAACACAGGAAGAGAAACAGCCTTCCCCCGACTCCCGTTCCAGTTTCTCCTCTACCACCTTGGAATGGTGGTCTCCTGGCCCTGGGTTTCCAAACCTGATGTTGACGCCCCTTCCTTGTGCTTAGCCCGCACCCCCGAGAGTCGGCTGAGCCACGCCCAGGAATGGCACCGACTCTCAGCACCTGTCTCTCCCTCTAAACTGTCAGCTACTCGCAGACAGGAATGTGTGCGCCAGGAACACAGCAGGAGGCCGGGGGTGTCTGCTAAGAGGCTGAGGGAACGCGTGTGGTATTAAGAGGCAAAACGACTGCACGCATTCCAGGTTCAGAAAAACCTAGACTGGGATCCAAGCCCTGCCTTCTTCCCAGCTGTATGGCCTTAGGCAAATGATGGAACCACTCCCAGCCTTAGTTTCCCCAGTAGTGTGAGGAGGACAAGACTGACGGCTTTGCAAGGCTGACTGGAGGAGCAGAGGAAGGAAGGGTGTTGCATAGTGGTTAATCACTGCTTTCCAGCCACAACTCCTAAAACAACCCAAGCTACTTCCTGCCTAATGCATGCTTTGCATATGCTGTTCCCTTTGCCCAGAATGCTGATCCTCTAACTTCTGGCTGGTCCTGCTTATCTTTCAACCTTCATCTTAAATGTTACACTCTCAGAAAGAACTTCCCTGGCCACCCACTTAAGTCTTCTGTAAATTGCTATTGGAAAATTCCACTTGATAGCTGCATTGCCATCTGTTGTTCCATTAAAAATACCCTGGAGTAGGCACTTACCTTCTGTTAAGGACGAGGAAAAAACTGGGGCATGGATGGCGGGTTTGGCTGAACACCGCGATGAGCGCCATCTGTGTCCCCGGGTCGGCGCCCCGAGGCCAGCAGGCAGCACTGCAGTGAGCGGAGAAAAGACTGAGGTGGTCAGGGATGTCTGCCTTGGATCAAAAATCAACGCCCGTGGGAACAGCAGTCAAGAAAGCCAAGGACAGACAGCACCAGGTTAGTTTGCTGCCAAAGACCTCTTCAAAGGGATGGAAAGCAAGGATGTCACTTTGAGAATGACGGGGTGCCTGACTCAAGCCATGGGATTGTCAGATGTCACGTACACATGTGAAAGCTGGACTGGGGACAAGGAAGACCTAACAGGAACAAATGCCTCTGGACGGTGGCTTTGGCAGCCTCTGTGACACCTGTCCCCAGTCACTGCCTCCCGTCTGTCCCTTCTTCCTAGACGGACACACGCACATCTGTGTGCTCCCTGAGGGCAGCCACATGCACAGTGCCAGGCTAACACCTACCAGCCTGCCCGCCAGAGGCCACCGCGTCCGCTCTTGCTCATGGCGATCTCTGTGTCTCAGAGCAGAACTGTGCTCCACACGGCCACTGAGGGCTGATTTTTCAGAAGCAGACTGTCAAACCTTTCTTCCAAAGTGGATTCTAGCCTCCCAACTTCCAGTGAAACAATTTATACACACACACACACACACACACACACACACACACACACACACACACACACACAGACCCTACCAGGGCCTTTGCCAAGCTGATAGCAGGAGCTCAAGGAACACTCAGTAACCACATGAGCAAAAGAGCTCCTACTGTGTGCTGATCCCTGGCCAGGGGCAGGTAGAGAGCAGGAGACAGGAGCCCCGGCCAGGACGGGAGGCAGACAGGTCACGGACAGGCACAGCGCACCACGTCTTCAGTGTTCTGCTTTCTCAGACCTCAGGGGGACAATGACTCTTACCTTGCAAAATGACAGAGAAATTTCCCCAGTTTCTGCAGAAGGATTTGTTTTTCCTTGTGGGTCTCTGTCATGATTTCTGATCCTATGCCAACTCCTTCTGCTGTGTCAGGGGACAGAAAGAGGCAGGCAGGGAGGCACAGACAGAGAGAGGAAGGAGAGTGGTTTTCGGGCTGCAATTGCCCTCTGGAATTGACGGGGCTGCCGGTCAGGGGCTGCGCTTGATGAATCATTTGCCCAAGAGCCTGACCAGCGGGAGCTTCGACCTTGGTGAGGGAGCAATCTGTCTTCATGGAAACACACTGCCATAAGCACATGTCTCAGCTTCGCTGGGGAGGGCCCTGAGGCTCTGAGAGAAAAGAGCTTTACCCAGGGCTGAGGAGGACAAATGTATGCCCATTGGCAGGCATGGAAGCAGCGTGACCCCGGAGGGCTGGAAACCAGCTTCCCCCCAGTGACCACGAGGCCTTGCACCAGGCCAGCAGTACAATCGGCTTCTGTGGGAGCTCCACGTCCGCACCCCCTTGTGAGCGAGACCAAGCTCTCCATTTGTCACTGAGGATGGGGGTGGGTCTTTGAGGGTATCTCCTTTGTCATCTAAGTCCGTTGAAGCAAAATGCAGGCCATATCCTAAACCTCTGGCCTGTCCCCAGGGATGTCCTAGGGAACAGTGGAGGTGATAAATCTGGGGACTCTTCCTACCCTCTCCGAGGCCCCAGCTGTCCTGTCTGTCTGTACAGAGAGCGCTGGGGGAGATTTATGTGCCAGGATCCGGGGCCACTGTGGAAGCAGAAAACAAGTGCCTGCACCTGGAGGAGAAGCATTGATGGGAGCCTGGGGTGTGCTTATTAAGGAAGAGAAAGGCAGGAAGGCGAGATCGGGGCTCCTGCTGGGCCCCCATTTTGAGTGACACTGTATTGGGATATTATGGGATGGCTGGGCCTGGCTATTTTGGGATGAATTGGACAAATAGATAATGTTCATAGGGAGAAAAATAAAAGCCAGAAGTCAAGTGAGAAGCTTGTCACAGGCAACCGACAAAGAGACATTTGCCAGGGAGGGGAGAGAAAGTAAGGGGACTCTGCAGGGGTGGCCCAATGTGACCCCAAGGGCACTGCCACCAAAGTGGGCAAGTCCAGCCCATCATCTGCAGGCAATGGTGGAGGGGCAGGGGCACAAGGCCTGGAAGAGGGCAGCCTTCCATGTGTCTGAGATGGGCGAGGTCACCTTGCCTGAGGACAGCAAACTGGATAAGGTGACCTCACAGTTTTCTTTTAGAAGAAGAGCGGTGATTTTTCCCCTAAATGTTTGTGGCTGTGGATACATGACTGTTTGCCAGAACCTTCTCCAGGACATTAAAGTTCTGGGAGCAAAGGGTACAGTCGTAGGTTTTGAGAGGGTAATGTTTTGTGTCCTTACTGTCACTTGGCCTTGAGACAGAGCTGTGACGTGGTAACCCTCCAGCCTGCCCTCAACACAAACCAGCTCACAGCTGGAGACATGGCCCCAGTGGGACTCAAACAGGCTCCACAAACGTGTCCTCTCTTCTGGGCCCCGTGGAGTCTGAGGAAGAGAGTGCCCCCCACCATGTGGGCGTGCACACACACACGTACGTGCACACCCACCCACACGCATACACACCCACCTGCACACCCCACTAAGCCGTCAGAACGTGTTGAGAAGGTGCAGACAAGCCTTCGTAAACATTGCAGAGCTCCGAGCAAATGACTCAGCACAGTTTCTGAGAGTTTCCCCAAAGCAGCACTCCAGCCAAAGCACCGCCGGTCGGGCCCAGAGCAGCTTCTGCCATGAAGAGCCCTGATGGTGCAGTGGTGAAGCGCTCAGCTGCTAACTGAAAGGTCAGCGGTTCAAACCCAGTGGCCCCTCTGCTGTGAGGGAGAGAGACATGGCAGTCAGCTTCTCTAGAGACCTGCAGTCTCAGAAACCCTGTGGAATAGTTCTACTCTGTCTCACAGGGTTATTTTGAGTCAGAATTGACTTGATGGAGGTGAGTTTGGTTTGGGGTTTTGATGTCTGCTCTGTGCTCCATCTGTCCTCACCGTGATCCCACCTCCCAGCCCCAGGGGGGTGCTGGCCTCATCACCTGCACTGCAGGCTACATAGTGGTGTTTGTTTTTTGAGTAGCGACACTCTCATCTCCTGCAAATGTTTGAGGTTAGAGAAACTAAAATCCGTGTGTAAAGGTTAACTAGCCATTAGTCTATCAGATGGAAATAACACTTAGAAGCCAATTAATTCAAGAAATCCTGTTATGTGATTTTCATTCACATTTGTGTCAAAATTCACCGAATTCCCCTGCCTTCCTTTTGGTGTTGGGGATAGCATATTCTGGTTAACAAGCTTCTAATTTTGTGACATTGCATTTACTGTCAAACTTTAAAAATTAGTAAAATAAAATACATTGAAACTCAAGAGTCATCACTAGCCAGATAGCGCTCTGGGGGCCTGGAGTTGCCATATCTTCTGATATTTCAAGTCAAGTCTTTCCTCTGCGTTTTCATGTGAAATCTGGTTTTAAAATGTAGGCGATGAAAGTCAAAGCTTCAAATCACCATGAAGTTGAACAAAAACCAGACTGAGGACCAGATTTGGCCCTTTAGCAGAAGCCTGCTGCTATCCTTGATTGGGGTTCTGGGGTTTCTGGGTGATTGGTTGCCGTTTTGGTTTTCTGGTTGCGTGGATTCTAGATAATTTCTTTCTTTTTTTTTTTTTCACAGCAAAGGATCCCGAAGTGATGACACTGAGACAAAAGGAGTGAAACGGAAGCAGTAAAGCCCTAGGCAAAGCCCTTTCCTCCCCATGACAGTGCTCACATGAGCTCTAAGAGGTGCGATCCCAAGTGTGAAGTTCAGTGACAGGTAGGTTGAGAAAGAGGAGGAAGGAGAAAAAGGAATGTTGACCAGGCTGGACTGGGGCTGCTTGGCCTCCCACTGTCCCCAGAGAAGCTTTTGAAATGACAGTTGTTTGTTCTGCTGAAGTCACTCTGTTGCCCTGACTGACCACAATCACTGACCTGCTGAAAGAAAGGTCCTGAGGTCACTCTCATCTATGTAGTACACAGTGATCAATAACTCTTGCAGAGCCCCCTCCCAACATAAATGTGTAACTCAATCAGTGCTGTGCAGATGGGGCAACATTTGGCCCTGAAAGCCTGCTGTGAACAGCAGAAAATGTGGGTGATTTCATAACTCGAGATTGCGTTGTCCTATTTCTGCTGAACTGAAGGGTAGCTGAAATGCACATTAATAATTCAGCACCACGGACAGGGCTGCAGACCTCCAGGAGGGCGTCCCCTCCCACAGCTTGGCTCTCCTCAGCTGGAGTCTAGAGAGCCTGGCCACGAGAGGGCCCAGGAGCAAGGCCCACACCAAGCCCCAACATGAGCTGCAAAGGAGGGCTTTGGTGACTCCCCCAAATCAAGTATTTATGGAGCAGAGACTGACCCCAGACCCAGCCATGCCTGGGAGCTCAGGAAATGGGGGGTGGGGAGTCTCTCCCAAGTCAAGGTTTGCTCCTTTCTTTTGATGCTTTTGCCTTCTGAGCTGAGTAGTGTTTTTATTTCAACTCCGGGAAACAGGTTGGAGTTAATCCTTCCAACAGAACTCTTGATTTCCTTCCTGATCTTTTTCCACATCTCTGTTCTCTCTGACTTACTCCTTTTTCTTCTCTTGCTTTTCTTCTCTCTCTGCTCCCCTTGCAGTCCTCACTCCATGTGTCTTCCTTCTAACATTAATAGAGTTCTAGAACCCGAGGAATGCCCTTAGAAATCTTGAGTTTCAGGAGTAACAAGCTCAGACACCCTTAAGGGACAAGTAGGTCACATAAATATGTATAGTGGGCAAAGCATCGTTGCTGCTGTTGCTGTTAGGTGCCACTGAATCAGTTCCAGCTCATAGCAACCCCATGCACAAAAGAATGAAACATTTTATGGTCCTGCATCACGCCCACAATCGCTATGCTTGAGCCTAGTGTTTCAGCCACGGTGTCAGCTCATCTTCTTGAAGATCTTCCTCCTTTTCGTGGACCGCCTACCAAGTGTGATGTCCTTTTCCAGCAACCGATTCCTCTCGACAACGTGTCCAAAGTACATAAAGCATAGTTTCACTGCCCTCGCTTCTAAAGAGCACTCTGGTTGTACTTCATCCAAGACAGATCTGTTTACTCCTCTGGCAGACTATGGCACATTCAATGTTCTTCTCCAACACCACAATTCCAAAGCCTCAGTTCTTCTGTCTTCCTTATTCACTGTTCAGCTTTGCCATGCATATGATGTGATTGAAAATATCATGACTTGAGTCAAGAGCACCTTCATCTTCAAGGTGACATCTCTACCCTTCAACACTTTAAAGAGGTCTTTGCCATAGATTTGCCCAACACAATGCATCTTTTGATTTCTTGACTGCTGCTTCCATGGGCGTTGATTGTGGATCCAAGTAAAATGAAATCCTTGACAGCCTTAGCCTTTTTTTTCATTTATCATGATGCTGCTTATCGGCCTGGTTGTGAGGACTTTTTTTTCCCTTAATGTTGAGGTGTAACCTGTTGTCTTTGATCTTCAACAGTAATTGTTTCAAGTTCTCTTCCCTTTCAGCAGGCAAGGCTGTGTCATCTGTGTCACACAGGTTGTTAATGAGCCATCCTCCATTCCCAATGCCCCATTTGTCTTCATACAGTCCAACTTCTCAGATTACTTGCTCAGCATACACACTGAATAGGTGTGGTGAAAAGATACAGCCCTGACACACACCTGTCCTGACTTTAAGCCATGCAGTATCCTCTTACTCTATTCAAACAGCTGCCTCTTGATCCATGCACAGATTCCTCAGAAGCATGATTAAGTGTTCTAGAATTCCTGTTCTCTGCAAAGTTATTCTTAAGTTGTTATAATCTGCACAGCCGAATATCTTTGCATAGCCAATGAAACACAGGTAAATGTCTTTCTGGTACTCTCTGTGTTCAGCTAAGATCCATCTGATTTCAGCAATGCTATCCCTGGTTCCACATCTTCTTCTGAATCTGGCCTGAATTTCTGACAATGCTGTCAATATATAGCTGCAGCTGCTTTTGAATGATCTTCAACAAAATTTTGTCTATGAGTGATATTAATGATATTGTTCAATAATTTCCTCACTCAGTTGGATCACCTTTCTTTGGAACAGGCATAAATATGGATCTCTTCTAGCTGGTTGGCCAAGTTACTCTCTTCCATAATTCTTGGCATAGACGCATGAGCACTTCTAGGGCTGCATCCACTTGTTGAACTGTTTCAACTGATATTCTGTCAATCCCTGGAGCTCTGTTTTTCACCCATGCCTTCATTCCTGATCATGTACTATCCCTAAAAGTGTTGAACGTCAACCAGTTCTCTTTGGTATGGTGACTCTGTGTGTTCCCTCCATCTTCTTTTGATACTTCCTGTTTGATATTTTCCACAGAGACTCCTCTGCTATCGCAACTCAAGGCTTGAATTTTTTCTTCACTTCTTTCAGCTTAAGGAATGTTCTTCCCATTTGGCTTTCTGTCCCCTGCTCTTTGCACGTGTCATTATACTTCTGACTGATGACACTGAAATTTTCCATAGTCTCTTTCCACAGATGCAGTTGATTTGACTTCTGTGTATTCCATCCTATGAGGTTCACATGATTGTCACCATTCATGTTGGTGACAAAAGTTCTTTGCAATGAAGAAGTCATTGGTTTGCAAAATTCTGTCCATGTAATCTCCAGTGTCCTTTCTGTCACCAGAGCTGTATTTCCCAGCTACTAATCCTTCTTCTTTGCTTCCAACTTTTGCATTTCAATCACCAGTAATTATTGATGTATCCTGATTTCATGTTAGATCAATTTCGTACTGCGGAAGCTAGTACAAATTTTAAATTTCTTCATCTTTGGCCTTAGCAATCTGCAGATGTCATAGACTGAATTGTGACCCACCAAAAAAAAGTGTGTAGCAATGTGACTGGGCCATGATTCCCAATGTTGTGTGACTGCACTCCATTGCGTGATTTTCTGATGCTGTAAATCTTAATCTCTGTCTGTGGTTAATAAACTGGATTATGTTAGTGAGGATTAGGATGGGACAGTATCACCTTTTTAAGGTTACCTCCCAGCTCCAAGGTAAAGAGAGTCTCCCTGGAGTGTGGCTTGTATCACCTCTTATCTTTTCATCCTAGAAGAAATAAAAGGAAAGAGAAGCAAGCAGAGAGTTGGGAACCTCATACCATCAAGAAAGTAGTGCCAGGAGTAGAGCGTGTCCTTCAGATCTGATATTTCTGGACCAAGATGCAAAGACTGATGTAACACAGGGAGCTTCTTCCAGAGATGACAGAAAGAGTGACTTCCCCAGAGCCAAGACCCTGTACTTGGACTTGTAGTCTGCCAGAGTGAGTGCCAATAGACTTGTCTTTGCTCAAGCCATCCACCATGCGGTGTTTCTATTAGAGCAGTACCAGATGGCTGAAACAGTGCAGAAATTTGAATAATCGTCATATTAACTGGTCTTCCCCTTAGGTGTATGGATATCATCTTATTACTGACAGTGTTGTACTTCAGGATAGATTTTAAAACATTCTTTTTGACTGTGAATGTGAAGCCGTCCCTCTTCGAGTCGTCACTCCCAGTACGGAATACCATATGACGGTCCAGTTCAAAACGGCCAGTGCCAGTCCCTTTCGGCTCGCTAATGCCTCCCAACTCGACAGCACTTGGCAATGCCTCCCAGTGTTTACGCATTCCATTTCACTTGTGATGCTTTTCAATTTTCCTAGATTCGCACTCGGTACATTCCATGTTCTGATTCTTAATGGATGTTAATAAAATATCTGTCATCTCTGGAAGAAGCTCCCTGTGTTACATCAGTCTTTGCATCTTGGTCCAGAAATATCAGATCTGAAGGACACGCTCTACTCCTGGCACTACTTTCTTGATGGTATGAGGTTCCCAATTCTCAATACTCAATACTCTTAATAAAGTATTGAAGAAAGAAATTGAAGGAGACCTAAACAAGTAGAAGAAATCCTGGTTGTGTGGTGGTTAAGTGCTATGTCTGCTAACCAGAATTTCAGCAGTTCAAATCACCGGGTGCTCCTTGGAGACTATCAGCAGTTCTACTCTGTCCTATAGGGTCCCTGTGAGCTGGAGTCAACTCGACGGTAGTGGGTTTTGATTTTTAAGCAGATGGAAAGACATTCTATGTTCATGAACTGAAACATTTAATACTGTTGAAAGCGGCCCAGGTAGTGCAATGGCTAAACATTCATCTGCCAGCAGAAAGGTTGGCAGTCTGAACCCACCAGCAGCTCATGGAAGAAAGCTCTGACAATCTGCTTCAGTAACTATTGCTGCCTAAGAAACTCTGTGAGACTGTTCTCTGTCACATGGGATTGCAATGAGTCAGAACTGGGAGGGGCGGTCGGTGTCAGAGCTGGTAAAACGGTTGGGAAGAAGAGGCATTTCTGACCTCCACCTCACAGGAATCGGCTTTGGGCTGCTGATTCAAATTCCCCCTCCCCTTTGTGAAGCCAGAGGAATGGGTTGCATGCCCTGCCGTGTCATGTTTGCAGATGTATCACCAAAAACATGAGCCACAAGAGAAAAAATAATAAATTGGACTCTGTCAAAATGTAAAACTCAGCATCAGAAAACTTTATCAACCAAGTGAAAATATTGTCTACTGAATGGGAGAAAATATTTGGTAACCACACATACAATAAGGATTTACTGTCTAGGTTGCGTAAAGAACTATAACTTGTGGTGAAAGCTAAGAAAGCAGTAGAGAGAGTGGACTGACAAGGCAAAAGTTAAAATCTCTTGTAATCTAATCAGAGCAGTGGCATCCCCTCAGTGTTGAGGCACCTACCGGTTAGAAGCAAGGAAAAAGGATGAGTAGGGCTGGTGGTTGCAGGAGGTAGCAACTACCATTGTCGTGTGCAGCTGAGTCAACTCTGACTCACAACAACCCTATAGGATGGAGTAGAACTGCCCCTCAGGGTTTCCTAGGCTTTAATCTTTACCAAAGCAGGCTGCCAGGCCTTCTCCGAGCTCAGAGCCATCAGTGGGGTTGATTACTGACCCTTCAGTGAGCAGTCAAGCTTTGAACCACTGTACTGCCAGGGCTGCTTGAGGAGTGTTTGCCAGCCAAGTGCCGTTGAGGGTTTAGGGGCATCTTAAAAGTCATCGACTGCATCAGCCATGGCTGCACTGGTATAAATCAGTTGACTAGTTCTTTTTAGCAAGATGGTTAGGTGAGGCTAAGGGATTTTGGATGAAAGGAGATCTAGGCTTGGCAAAGTTGGCCTAATAAGCAACCTGCGAATGGCTACTGAGCCAGACGTAGGCTTCCTTGAGCCTTGCACCCTGTGTGTAGACAGGTGGAGGTAGAGAAAACTGGGCCAGTCCATGTCATTTGCTCCCTTTGTCCCTGTGCCATGGTTTTGGCACTAAGTGGAGATCTGAGCTTCCCATTGTGGTGAGACTGGCTCTATGTCCCAATTGTCCTCACCATCAAAGCCTCCATCCTCTCCCTGTATGGCATATAGGACATTCAACTCCAGCTGCCTGTGAATAGTGCCTTCAAAGCCTGAACCATAAATACCAAGCTGTTCCTAGGTCTGCTGCTAAGACCCTGGGCCCGGCACCGTGGGGGTCAGCCTAGTCGCTCACATTTGGGGCATTGTGGCTCCCTGCATTTTCAAAGCCACACTGTTCTACCTGGAAAGACCTATAAAGAAATACTAACTTTGTTAAAAGCCCCCTGACAGAGACACATCATCACCCAAAATCAGCTTAACAAAGCCTTGATAAAGACAACAACAGGAAGAGGCTAACTCATTTGGTTCGGGTTTGAGAGCACTTCACGGGTCACAGACATAGGGCCTCTCCTTCATCACTGATGATGGATCAGGTCTGTGGGCACTGGAAATTGGCTAAGGTGCTGATGCCCTCAAAAACCTGCTGAGCCAAGAAGATACAGGACCTTCTAAAAGTCTAAACCACCTCCCCACCTGCTGAGCCCACCACTCCCCAAGCCAGACCCTTCCAAGGCTGAGACACATCGCACAGGGAGCCAGGAGTTTGTTCTGTTCCCACGTAGTGACTCTGCATTCTCTTCCATTTATTTTAAGCAAATTATTCAGCCAAGTTGACAAGCATGAAAAAAACATGACCTACCCTGGCTTTTCAAAATAGATTTTCTCTTAAATATGATTCATCATGCTCTGATCTCTCACTGTATTTTTATCAAATGTTCCATGCCAGCTCTTAAAAGGGCCCTATCAACTCCGCTGGTTACGGCTGGTGTCTTTGACTCTATCATCAGATGAATCCCTATCAACCTGCGACAGAAAATTCCACCTTCCTGAGGCCCTGGAAGATGCTCCAAGCAAGTTCTGGGGAGTCTGGAGTCCCATCATGAAGACATTCCGTCACAAACATAGCGACCATGTGTCAGCCTTCGTTATATGGTCACTGGACACCACCATGGAAAGACCCTACCTGCTCCCTGACCCCACGGAGGTCGCATTAGATAGGGGAGACTCAGTGTAAACAAGTAAAGAAGAGGATGAATAAAATCATTTTGGACAGTGTCATGGATTGAATTGTGTCCCTCAAAAAATGTGTGTAGCAGTTTGGCTGGGCCATGATTGCCAGTCTTTGTGACTGCCCACCATTGTGTGACTTTCCATGCTGTCAATCCTCATCTCTGCCTGCCGTTAATAGATGGAGCAGCTTGCTGCCTGGTGTTATCACCAGGGGCAGCACTGGGGGCAGAGCATGTCCTTCAGACCTGAGCTTCCTGGGCTGAGGTGCTCTCAGACCAAAGAAACACTGATGCAACCCAAGGCCCTTCCTCCAGAGCTGACAGAGAGAGAGAGAGAAACTGTTCTCCCGGAGCCGGCACCCTGAATTCGGACTTCTAGCCTGCTGGACTGTGTGAGATGAAACTTCTTTCTTAACACCATCTACTCATGGTAAATCTGCTAGAGCAGTACCGGATGATCAAGACAGACAGTGACAACTTCTGTGAAGAAAATCAGAGTGATGTAACAGAGTGACCGGGCAGGTGGGTTGGCAGTCTCCCTGAAGAAGTGCCACTTGAGCAGAGTCTTGAGTGAAGACTGAGTTGTGTCCTCTCCCAAAATATGTGTTAAATTCATAATTCCTGCTCCCGTGAACACGTCTTTGCTGGGAGGAAGTCTTTGCAGACATTATCAGTCAGGCTGATGGGAGGCCAGGCTGAAGAAGGAGCCCCCGAGCCTACATGGCTGGTATCGTTACAAGGAGGAGACGCACAGAGGCAGAGAAACGGAGACGATGATCGTGTGAAGAATGTACGAGCAGAGGAAATTCCAGGATGGCTGGCCATCCCCAAAAGTTAGGAGAGAGCGGAACAGCCTCCTGTAGCGCCCTCAGAAGGAATCGACACAGGCAACATCCGCATTACAGTTTCCCAGCTTCTGGCACTTTAAGACAATTTCTGTTCTTATAAACCCTGCAGCTTGTGGCGTTTCCCTGTGTGAGACACACTGTGCTCTAGAAGGAGAGCACTGCAGGAGTGGGAGCAAGAGCTCTGTAGTCATGCCCTGTGGATGCCACCAACCACGCTGGGCCAAGTTAGTGCCACCCAAGATGACTGGACAGGAAGTCAAATTGTTCCATCACCAAAGGAACAAGAAAGTCTCCAAGGGTGGGTCTCAGGATAAGGGCTCTGTCTGCAGGGAGAAGTACCTCCAGGGTCCTGACACGGTATTAAACTGTCTTGTTTACGGTTATCCCCAGAGTCTAGCCCAAAGCCAGGTACAAAGTAGATGCTCAGTGCAGCTTGTTGAGGCGAGGAAGGGACTTAGAAGAAATATAACCTGCCAACCAGATGGTCCTCGAGGGTCAAAGACCTTCAGCCTGCAGGACCACCTGGCATGGTGCTCTGGACTTCCTGACGACAGTTGTTCACTCCCATCAGTGTTTCACACTTCCTGATGATAGTGGTGCTCCCCTCATGGTGCTCCACACTTCCTGATGACAATTATCAGCTCCCAAAATGGTGCTCCACACTTCCTGACGACAGTGATGCTCCCATCACGGTGCTCCACACTTCCTGATGACAGTGGTGCTCCCCTCACGGTGCTCCATACTTCCTGATGACTATTGTCAGCTCCCACTCGTTAAGTGCTTGGTGTGCTCAGAGTGCTCGTTGTGCCCTGTGATAAACAATTTTGATGTATTTCTTCTTTCATTCCTTGTTTCCTTATTACACATAAAGATACCAAATCACACTGATTCACCACGTGATTCATCTCATCAATAAGCAGAAGGGAGAAATGATGGAGGCTAAAGACCTGGCCATGGCAGGGCAATCCCATGTCTCTCCTAGACCAGGACTTCATCGCCCTGGCGATGCCTCCGGAGAAATGACCCTTACAGCCGCCTCACGTTTACGGTGCTGGCTTGGCAACTCCAAGTTCTTAGTTTTCTCGCACTTCATTTGTTTGTTTATTCATTCAAGTGTGTTTACTGAACATCTACAATGTGCCAACCGCTGTATTGGAGATACTCCAATGAGCAAAAGACACAAACTCTTCTATAACTGCTGACCTCCCCAAACAGGTGAGCCCAGCCACGGGGACGAGAAGCATAAAGCTGAGAGACCATCGTTCATGTCTGCCTTCTGCTCACCCCACCTGCCCCTCACCCCTGACGTCCACGGCCCAGGAGGCTCTGAAGTGGGTGTTCTTTCACCCAGCGAAGCAAGGTGGGGAGACAGACAAGTAGCAAAGGCAGAGGGGAGTCTGGAACAAAGAGATAACAAGACATAAAGCCAAGCCACAGCCATCACCAAGGCTGACCTGTTCATCTGCTGGAGGCAAGGCTCAACAGTGGGTCATTCTTGAGTGGATAGACTTGGTGGTTGAAACCAGCGCTTGATTTTTAGGACAATTCAGCTTCAAAACACCCCCTTCCTTCTGCACAATGCCAGCCTGAAGCTTCCCTCTGCTCTCCCTCCTGTCCTCTCAGCCCACCCCCTCCCAGGCCACCTCTTCGCGTTCCCTCTCCCTACTCCGGCCTGCTCTATGTTGCCATTCGAGGCCTCTCCAGCTTTCTCGTGAACTGTAATGACAAGAAAAGGAGAGCTTCTTCCTTTACAGGAAAGTGAGAAGAAAAGTGTTACCTGTCCAACAAAATGCAGCTCTCTTAAGAGAAGGGACGGACGTAGGGATGAGACGGAATGGCCAGCAGCTCTCTCTTCGTGCTGTCTCTTCAGTCCTTGGGTGAGTTGTTTCCATGGTGATCAGGTAAGTCCCTCGCTTCCCGTCAAGCCAAAGGCGCTGCTCGTGTCCTTATTGCAACAGGAGCAACGATCACTGTCATCGTTGCTTTTGTGTGTCAACTTGGTGAGGCTTAGAAAAAACAAATCAAGCCTGTTTTAAAGCCAATTCTGACTCATAGCAACCCAATAGGACAGGGTAGAACTGCCTTGTAGAGTTTGGGAGGAGCTAGTGGCATTTGAACTGCTGACCCTTTGGTTAGCAGCCAAGCTCTTAACCACTGCTCCATCAGGGCTCCTGGTGAGGCTGTGGTATGTCTTTGACAGGTTCAACGCTCCTCTAGACGTTGCTAGTAAAGTGTTTATGTGTCACTAACATCTGCAGTCAGCTGACTGTAAGTAAAGAGGATCGCCCCTGGCAACATAGGTGGCCCTTGGCCAATCGGGCACAGCAAAACCACACAAGTCTCCTAGGAGAGAAGGAATTCTGCCTTGAGGTATAACACAGCCTGGAGTTCTGCTGGAGTTCCCACTCTGCTACCCGCCCTCCTGAATTTTGGACTTGCCACCCCCACAATCAAGACAGCTGGTTGATTTAAGTCTCTCTAATTCCCTCCCTCTCCTTCCCTGCTCCCTTTCTCCTCTTCGCTCTCTGTCTGTTATCTCTGTCTCTCTGTCTCTCCCTGCCCTATTCCTCTGAAGACTTCTGACTAACGGTCACCCCAGTGTCCCCATACAGAGGCTTACACATATGTCTACAGAGGAAAAGGTGCCACTCACCAGGTAACCCACCAGCCCTCACACCGCCCCAGCTCCCCTGGCCTTTAGACGTTGAAGCACTGACACCCTGTGACTGCTGCTTCTGCAAGTAGATATCAATACTTGTCGCCACCACCTGCTTGCTGGGTGGGTGACCTTAGGTAAGTTACTAAACTTTCTGGACCTCCTTCTCTTGTCTATAAAATGGCCATAAGGTCTATAAAATGTGTGTGTGGCTATCTGCATGACGCCTGGTGCAGACGGAGTGGGGGATGCTGGTTCTCAACCTGGCACATTGAGAACACCTGGGAGTTTAGAAAAAATATGATGCCCGAGGTCTCAGAAGCTCCATAGATGCTTCCGCACTCCCTGGGGGCTGAGCTGCTGGGCTGGGCGCTGGGGGACCATGGTCACGGGGGACATCCAGCTCAGCAGGCATGGCACACTTTACAAAGAAAGCGTTCAACAGCCCACTTTGCTGAGTCGCACCTGGGGTCTTAATAGCTTTGGAGTGGCCACTAACATACTGTGCTGGTATCATCTCATCTGGAACAAAGGAGAATGGAAAAACACCAAAGACCCAATGGTGAGATGGGTCCAAAGGACTAGTGGACCAGATCCCCACAGCCTCCACCAGACTGGGTCCAGCACAGCTAGATGGTGCCCAGCTACCACCACTGACTGCGCAGACAGGGGTCACAACAGAGGGTCCTGGAGAAAAATGGAGAACAAAATTCTAACTTGTGGAAAGATCAGACTTACTAGTCTGACAGAGACTGGAAAAACCCCAGGAGACTGCCTCCCCGACACTGTTTAGCAGTGCTGAAGTCACTCCTAAGGTCCACCCTTCACCCGAAGATTAGACAGACCTACAAGAGAAAGCAGGACTGAAGGGCGCACGGACCCTGGCCGAGGACTGGAAGGCAGGAACGGACAGGAAAGCTGCCATCAGGGAACCCAAGGTTGGGAAAGAGGAGTAGAGGGTTGCCACGTTGTGGGGTTGTTAACCAACGTCACAAAGCAATGTACATGCTAACTGCTTAATGACAAGCTAGTTTGTTCTGCAAACCTTCATCTAAAATACAATAACAACAACAAAAAAATTGATGCCTGACCCCAACCCCTGTGATAAAACTAGACTCCCTGGGGCCGGGAGCCTGGATGTCAGCTTTGTCTATGGCTCCCTTGGTGGCTCTAATTTGCAGCCAGGAAGGAGAGCTGCCTTCTAGATAGATGGTGGCTGTTGGGGCTGTCGCTGCTGTTTTTTAATCCACTTGGTCCAGCCTCAAACCCAAAGGTCTGCGGGAACCTCTAGGAAAAAAGACTTCCTTGTCTCTTAAAATGGTTGAGTGCTTCCGATTCTCAGCCAAGCCCCTCTCATCTTTCAGAGGGACTAAATGAAGCTGAGAAGCCCATAGCCCGTGGCGCAGCATTTTAGGTAAAAGGTACCTAATCAAAAATGTCTGGGGATAATTGGCAAATTGGCTCTTCATAAGAGGGAAGTAATCTGAATTAAGCACCATGAGTTAGCGGAGAGACGACAGTGGCTCCGGGCTCTGGGCACACGGCACGGCAGTATCAATGAATCAGTCTCAGAGATACACTCAATTTCCCCCTGCGACCCCGAGAGCTCTGTCCTCCCTTCAGCCCAGGAGTGGAGGCATTGGGAGAGGGAAGCCTGTCTGGCCAATTTGAATTCCAAAGCCATAGCTGTTTGATCTGGAGTAATGGAGTGAATCCCTGGCACCCACGCAAGCCCCAGCAGACCAAGCTGGGAGTGAGTCGCAGGGAACCAAACGGGCTCCCGTCTGCTTGGGGTCTGACCAGAACAAACAGGCCACTCTCTAACACAACTGCTTGGGGTGGGATTTATGGCATCAATGTCTTCAAAGGCAGTTTGAAAAAAGAGAAGAAAGGAAATAAAGAAGAAACAATCTCCTTTCCCCGTGTCCCTTTCCTCAAAATTGAAGTCAGAGCTCTCATTATTTCATTAGCTCGTCTCTTTCCCTCAGTGGCGATTGGGTTCATGAGCATTTGATTTAAGCTGCAATTAAAAGCCCAATCGTAGAAGAACATTTTCAGAGGATAATTGGGAGCATCCTGCCAGCTTGTCAGCCTTTTAGTTGACTCTAATTGTTGGCCAGTAAATGAAAAGCAAGTTTGAGTAAGTAGTTCATCCCAGGAAACGTGACAGAGAAGGAAATCACATCCCAGTGATGGAGGACTCTGCCCTCTGCCCCGAACAGCAGTCTCCCCTTTGCTCAGCGCCACAGACCCAGCACTGCCATCTGTAAGATACACAGCCACATGCAGGCATGAAACAGGGCTCCAGAGAGCATGGCTCTGCCTCTGGCTTTCTTCTTTCCACACCCTCCTTCTTTCCCTCCTTTTTACTTTCCATGAAACCCTCAAAAAGAGTCCTTTAAGATGTTTTTTTCAACTTTTCCCTGTCCCCTCCTATGAGTCCACTGGTAGCAGCTTCAGCTAGGAGTCCCTGGACAGAGCACACAGTTAGCACACATGGCTGCTGACCAAAAGACTGGACGCTCGAGTCCAGCTGAAGCTCCTAGGAAGAAAGTCCTGGCCATCTATTTCCAAAAATTCAGCCATTGTGGATCACAGCTCTGCTCTGACACCTGTAGGATTGCTGGGACTCAGAACAGACCCACAACGGCTCTCAGGCTAAGTTTTAGCAGCTTGAGCTAAAGACAGCTCTTTCTGCTTCTAGAGAGATCACAGAGAGATCAGAATAGGCTGCTCTGCCGGCTGAGATTCCATCACTAGCGTGGGCTGGATGGTACCTTGGACAGCAGAGAGATTTCAAGTGACGGATGAAGGAATCATAACACACTGAATGAAGGTGGTGGCTTGATCCTCACCACCCCTCATGCAGTTGTCCCTGGTTTTCCTTTGGGAAAGCTTTGCTCTCCCTTCCCAGCCTGCAGAGTGGAAGTTACGGTAAGTCCTGGCAGCACACGCAAGTACTCGCTCACCACTCTCTCCAGGGCAGGCAGTCTCCCCGCGTCCTGCAGACAGGGCCCCAGCTGGCTTTGGCTAGTGGGGTACTGGTGCAGACAACACAAGCCATGTCCCAGCAGGAGCTGTGAATTAACTGTTGGGTCAGCTCTGTGTTCCTGCCGTTCCCCACTGCCTCCAAAGTGAGTTTATCTCACCTCAGGGACTTCAGTGTGGGTGAAAGGGAGCATGGTGGGCAGCCTAGCAGAGCCACAGTACAGGGCTGGATGAGAAGGGTGTGGTAGGGAGCAGCCGAAAATGCACAGGAAAGCCAACAGGATGTTGTCTGTCTCCTCCCAGGGCTCTGGGAGGGAAAGAGGCAATCGTTCCCAACTGGGTGTGCCACTAGACGTGGGGAGAACTGGGGAGCATGGAGCTGCCAACTCTTTTTTGCCACCAAGTAGCTTGAAAACAAAGCCCAGGTGTGGAGGGAAACTAGCCTGAGACACAGAAGCCAGAGCAGCACTCGAGCTCCTACCAAAAACACACCCAGAGCCATCAGGTGGATACCCCTCCAAGGTGGCCAGTGTGCGCGTGAGGGTAGCACGTGACCCACAGGCTCTCAGCTGCTGCTTTGGGGAAGCAGATCACCAGGCCTTTGTTCTGAGGCACTCTGGGTGGGCTTCCACCTCCAATCTTTCTGTTCACAACCAAGTATGCTGCTTGTGCCCCTCAGGGACTCAGAGCTTCTAGCAAACCGTGTGAAACCACGTCCTCCTCCAGCTGTTTCAGGCACAGGGGCCAGCGACTGCAGCTTGCATTGGTGTTTTCTGTCATTTGCAACTAAAAGAATTCTCACTGAAACCGATCCTAAATCTGAGGTTCTTGCTCTCTCAGGCCTTCTCCTCTATGCCCTCAGGAGATGAGGTCTCTGTCATGCTCTCAGGGGACACTGAGGCCATTTGGCACAAGTAGCCAATTGCTAAGAGAATCTTCTGGGGTCTTAAAAGCTAGCAGGCTGCTGTCTGAGGTACACCGCATGGTCCCAACTCACCCAGAACACGTGGTCACTGAGAACAATGAAGACAAGGAAAAAGGCTCGAGAGACAGAAGGACCTGCGTGAATGGGAGAGCATGTCATCACGTGACCAGAAGAGCCCCATGGTGGCCAGCTACCACCAAAGACAACCGTGGTGGGGCACACAATGCTGCCCTGTGGCAACACGAGGAAAAGAGCGATACGAGCTCAAGAACTCCTCGAAAAGACCACAACTGATGGTCTGATGGTCCGTGGGATCCCCTAGGAGTGTAGCCCTAGACCTGCCGCTGCCCCTGTCCAGAAAACACTGCTGAGGTCAACTCTTTGGGCAGGAATGGACTGGACTTGGGGACACAGTGTGACCACATGGTGTGTGTCTTTTATGGTTCTATGCGTCTATAGGACGCTGTCCTACTGGCCTCTTGCTAGAGGGGAGAGGAGACCGTGGAGAGGAGGGGACAGGAGATTGTTAAGAGCATACCACATGTATAGAACAGAAAGAAGGAGTGTGCTGTCACCGGGCAAGGAGAGCAGAAGGGGCTGCAGACAGGCGGGCATGCAAAATTAACTTGGATTGTGTGCTTTCAGTTAATCACAATAAGAAGAGAGAGAAAGATGAGGTGTCCGAAGTGTCAGGAGCACTGGTGCCTTTGCTTACAGCCAAAGTGATCACACACCCCAGAATGGCCCACCTTGGAGTGACTTACTGACCAGAATCTGAAGAAAGTTCCGGAAGATGGTGCTGGAGAAAAGGCTGTTATTAAAAAGGTGGGTGTGACCGTAGAGGGGAGGTCAATACAACGGGACTAAACCAAAAGCTAAGAGGTTTCCTAAATACAACCTGGCACTTGGAAGGACAGAGTGGAAGGGGCAGGGTCCTGGGGACTATCATTTCAGGGGGCATCTAGGTCAATTGGCCTAACAGAGTTTTTTAAGATACTTTTCTACATGCCACTCTGGTGAGTGGCTTCTGGGTTCTTCAAAGCTAGCAGGAAGCCGTCAAAGAAGCATCAGCTTGTCCCAACCTACCTGGAGCAGAGGAGAACGAAAGACATCAAAGAAGTAAGGAAAAGATGAGCTCAAGAACAGAAAGGGCTGTACAAATCAAAGACGACACCAGCATGAACCCAGACAGACTGGGTGGTACCCGGCCACCAGCAATGACTGTCCTGACAGAGAACAGACACAGATCCCTGACACAGCAGCAGAAAGATGAGTGTGTGGAAGCTGAACCCTATCAGCAGGACCAGACTCCATGGTCCAACAGACTGGAGGATCCCCAGAAGACAGAACTCCGTGACTCTCCATTAGCCCAGGACAGAAACCATTTCTAAACCAAATCTTCAGATGAAGATTGGACTGGACTGTAAGACAAAATGACGCTGGTGATGAGTGTGCTTCTGGGCCTAAGAAGATGTGGGAGGCTCACTGGGCAGCTCCTGTCCAGAGGCAAGATGAGAGGGCGCAGGGGGACAGACACCGGGTGAGTGGACACAGGACACACAAGGTGGAGAGGAGCAGTGTGCGGTCAGAGGGTGAGAGTAGCTAGAGTTACACAGCAGTGTGCGTGTCAGTTTCTGTGCGACAAATGGGCTTGACTTACAACCTTTCACTTAAAGCACAGAAAAACATCAGAAAGAAAAAATGAAAAAGTGGAGCATGTTTTGTTGTGTGTACTCACAACAATGACCTAAGTAACATTTTAAAAATTAAAAACAAAACACTGAAAGGCACAGACAGCGGTCCCCTTGGCTGTGCTGACACAAAGAGGAAGAGCCAAGGGCAGCCAGGAGTCAGGATGGGCTTCCATGAGGACAGAACCCTGAGCTGGAAGCTGCTAAAAAGTTCTCTGTACACCTCTCCATTCTATGCTAATGCCTTCCATTACTGAAAAATAAAACTCACTGATTAACTTTGCCCTACAAGGTCACCATGAGTCGGAAGCTACTCAACAGCACTGGGTTTTTGGATTAACTTTGAGGGGGAGAAAAAGAAGCCCATGGGGACTTGGTATTCCCTCCACAGCCAAGGAGTTGCAAGCCACAGCCCTCTGCTCCACCCAAGTCATCGATCACCACGGCAGCCAACACCGGCCAGGGAGACACTCAGCTCAGCCTTTTCTAGAGTTTTATTTCTAAAAGCATCAATGACAATTTGATTTTGATGATTAATTTCTTCACCAATGGCCAACTCTTCCTGATGTAAGTCGGAAAGTAAACAACACAAACGGACTAAGATATCATGGCAGGACTGATCAGCACCCCAACAGGTACGAAAGCATCAAGGCACTTACTCTCCGCCTGGAGAAGGGGGTCAGTTGGAGTGATTTTCACAAAGGCACTAGGGTCCTGTTGCCCAGCGTCCTAGAAAGCTGCAGCCCAAAGCCTCAGAGCTAAGAGCCCAGCAGCTCTCGGCTGGTGCGCCTGGATTTGGAAAGTCTTTTGGGGTGCTTCTTGGGCCATTGTGAGGAGTGATGACAGAAGCTGAGTGTCGGGCTTTCTGGTCTCACTTCAAACAGAACATCTCTGAATACAAATTTATTTGAAAAATGGCATCTGCAGCAATAGAACTCAAAAATAGGAGACGGAAAAACAAAAGAGGAAGACGACGAGGAGTCTAACCTCGGTGAGGGTGGCTGCTCCCCGTGCAGAACAAGCCAGGGTCCCCGGCTCGTACACGGAGAAGCTGTTGAGTTGGTATATGTTTTGCTATGTGTATTCGCAACAACAGTAAAAATAACTAAAGAAAAACATTATTTTAAAAAAATGATTCTGAAATAATCCTGCTAAATTATTAAAAAAAAAAAAAAAGGTGATGGAAAGAAGCTCAGAAACAGGGAAAGACTAGCCCCATGCCACCCAGGATCTCAACTATGGGGCCAGGGCTGAGGCCCAGGTGCTCTGAGCCCGGACTAACAGGCCGCCGTCGCATCGGTCTTAGTCCTTTAGAGCTTAGAGACAGATTTATTCCAGGGGTGAGAGAACTTGAGACTGTTCACCACAAGACATCATCAGAAGGACTCCTGCCTGTGCTCTGTACCCCTGACGAACCACCCCTATTTGCCCCAGACTGAGTGTTCCAATCAAGATGCTTCCCACGTGCTCTATAACCCATGTCCGTCACCGTGGTCGGCACCCCAAACCCGACCAGACCCGCCGCCCTGGAGCCCATCCCGACCTCCAGCAACCCCAGAGAGTGTCCCTCTGTCAAGCTCCCCAGAAGCCCACTGAAACAGCTTCCTCCCACGGAGCGACTGCAGGTCTCAGATGGCCACCGCTTCCTCCCGGAGCCACGACTGGTCTCAGACAGCCGCCACTTCCTCCCGCGAGTGACTGCTGGTTTCAAATCAGCAACTTTTCAGCCGGCAGCTGACTGCTTTAACGAGGGCGCCACTGCCCAGAGGGGGGGTAATGAGTGCTGGTTTACTGAGTGGCAGAGCGGGATCTGCAGGGAGACAGAGCCCTGGGGGTCACGTGTCTCCGTCAGTCACAAGGCCGGCCCCTATTCCAGGCCCCCGAGCTGTCTAGAACTCTCGGGGTGAGGGGAGGCTGCAGCCTGAGTGAGCAACTGCTTTTGCTATCACCCATGTCATAGAGAGTCACCTACTATACATGGAATACTGTGCTGGACACGTAACATTTGCAGGAAGATATAGGACAAAAGACACGCCATCATACTTTCAAAAAACAAAACACCATCAGACTAGTTCCAGTTCGCAGTGACCCAGTATCTCAGGGTACAGCTGCTCTCCCAGAGTTTTCAAAAGTCACAGCCTCCCAGGAGCCAATGGCTGGGCTCTCTGCGAAGCCCCTCTGAGGGGCTCACACCTCCACCTCTTGAGCCTCTATCGGAAACACCACCAGGCATTGACTCCAGCTCAGGCTGGAGTCATTGTGACTGTGCTCCGTGTCGTTTCAGAGACTGACCTGCGGTAAGCAGACCTCCAGGCCTTTCTGCCCAGCTGCCTCTGAGTGGATTTGACCCTCTAGCCTGTTGGCAGCAGCTGAGCGCGTTGGCTGTCTGCGCCACCTGGGGCTCAGAGCATCTACCGACCTCGTGTACCGCTGGAGAAGGTGCTTGGGAACAAGCCGTCGGATGGGACGCAGAGATCACTGCTGCAGTAGCTGGTTATCCAAGTGGTGGGCAGAAATTCAAAGGGAAGGGAGGAAAGCATGCGTTGGCCTCCCGCTGGGTAGCTCCGGATCCCTGGACGGTGAGACTCCGTGACACCCCTGCACCCACGCATCGTACTGATGGCCTTGCCTCTTCCTCTCTTTGTACTGACAGCCTTTGCAACGTGACTTTAAAGTTCTTCCTGTGAAGAGCTGAGGCCTATTTCTTTGCACCCTATTTGGAGGGGGTTGAACCAAGCCGGAGAGGTGCCTGGTGCATAATTAAAGGGGCCGCTCACCCTCCAGGTGGTTCAAGCGCGAGGTCAGTGCCGAGAAGGAGCATCTTCTCAAGCATCATGTCTTCGGAGCTCATTTGCCTCACCCACGCCCCAGCCCTGGAAACCCCGGAGGGGCAGAGGTCAACGACTACGGCTGCTAACCAAAATCACGGCAGTCTGAATCCACTGGGTGCTCCTTGGTAACCCCAGGAAGCGCCTCTACTCCGTCCCATGGGGTTGCTGTGAGTCAGAACCAGCTCAACGGTGATGGGTTTTTTCAGTCCCAGCCCTTTATGTAACTTCTGTTGGAGAACAGAGTGGCTCACAGGTGACACTGGGCTGATCCTGAGCCGTGGCCTCCTGCTCACACTCCGGCACCCATGCTGTTCCGTGAAGACCAGCCCGGGCTAGCCTGTGAAGCACAGACCAGGCATAACAGCTCAGGACCTCCTGGACAAGCCAGCCCCCAGCTGACCTCCAGCTGAGCACAGGTACACAAAGAAGCCCAGCCGGCGTCAGTCAAACTTCTGGCCAAGCCACAAACTCGTGAGAAATAGCTGTGTTGCAGGGATACTCGGCACACAGCAGTGGCTACCTCGTACACCCGCTTACCTTCCCTCTGTACCACACCTTTGATGCCAGTCTTCCCCTAAGGGACTTGTCTAAAAAGTAAAAAGCAAATGACTCTGACTTCAGTAGTATAAACCATGGTAGGTTTAGAAATAACTCAGGTGACCAGGACACAAAGTGAAGAGAGGCATTCTTCTGCTTCTGACTCTACCGGTAGTCTGAAACGAGTTTTCCTCCATCTCTGGAACTCAGAGACCCTCTTCTTGAAAATAAACGGTTTAAGCACAGCTAGATGGTGCCTCTCCATCACCACTGGCTGATCTGGCAAGGCTCACAGCAGACGGTCCTGAAGAGAGCTAAAGGAAAATACAAACCAAAGTCTAACTCACACAAAAAGACCAGTGTTGCTGGTCTAACGGAGACTGGGAAAATCTCAAGAGAGGGGCCCTGGGCACCCTTCCAGCTCGGGGACCAAGCCAGTCCTGAGGTTCAGCCTGCAGCCAAAGGTTGGACAGGCCCATAAAACCAAACCAAAGGGTCACGCCAGCCCAGGGGCAAGGACCAGATGGCAGGAGGGGACAGGAAAGCTGGTAACGGGGAACCCAAGGTTAAGAAGAGAGAAGGTTGCTATGTCGTGGGGCTGGAAATCAATGCCACAAAACATTATGTGTATGAATTGTTCAATGAGAAACTATTTGCTCTGTAAGCCTTTATCTAAAGTATGATTTTTAAAAAGATGTTTGAAAAAAATGAGTGTTCTGGTCCAGAACAGAGTTACCTGGGTCTTCAGTTTGTTGAGGTGACTGACCAGGGGGCAGAGCTGAAGTCTTCTGAGGCTCAGGAAGAGGGACACATGCTGCCACCTACCCGTGACGTCGTCCTTGACCGGCGACCGTGCCCCCATCCGTGTATCCTGCTGTGGTGGCGTGCACACTGAGTTTACAACACTGGGAGCCATGCCACCAGGACTGCAGACAACAGGGCCCCCCCGTGGTGGACGGGGCTCAGAGGCACCTCCAGACTGAGACAGACTAGGAGGAAAGGCCGGGCGAGACACTTCTGGAAACTGGCCGGTAGAAACCTTGTGGATAATCATACACTGTTGTCCCACTTTCCTGCTTTGGAGATGTCATCAGGAGAAAGAGGTCACAGGTAGGAGACATCATGTTTGCTGAAGCTGAGGACCAGCCAGCGCCAGGGAGATCCTCGTGAAATGGGTTAGCGTGGTGGCCACAGTGACGAACACGCTGGGGATGGAGGAGGACACAGGGATGGACAGCGCTTTGTCCTGTGGTATGGAAGGTCGCTACTGGTCAGGGACAGCCACCAACCACAAGCTGTAACAAGGACAGGGAAGAGGGAGACAGTGCCACGGGGGCATGTTCCTGCCTGCCAGGGCCCAGATCCACCCTGTGGTACCTTCTGTGCCACCCCACACCAGGTCCCTGTTCAGAGGGCTAGAACCCCCAGACCGATCGACATTGGAGCTGCGGCTGCCTGGCTAGCTCTCCCCTCATTTCCCGCTCTGTACCCCTCAGGGAACAACCTGCCAGCTCCTTCCAATTGTGAAAAGCCTGGGGGCAAAGCCTGGGACAGATACCTGTGTCCCTGCCTTGGGACAGGACGAAATACAGGCACTGAGCAGCCCTCCCCCCAGTATGACTTGGCCCACCTAGTGGCTGGTGTTGTTTCTAGAACTGGAAGCCATACTGCTCAGCAGGAAAGCAGCTCTGATTGTTCTTCATTCATACAGGGGCAGGGGAGAGCTCGTTTCTACCATCTTTGTCAAATCTCAGTTTACGGACCTGACCTTCAAGGATGCCTCTGTCCTGTGAAGCACCAACCATTCACATGGACAGAGCAGGAGGAGCCCTTGCCGTGAAGGTTGCCTGCAGCCTTTGGCACCCCAACACAAGCTTGGAAACCCCTCTTACTGTGCCCACTCCCACCCCCGAGCTGGAAGGAAAAGCTCCACCGGTTACAAGGCTCAAGGATTTGGGTCTTGGATTCCGACAGCCTTTGCACATGCAGATAACTTCGCAGCTTACAAACGGCTTTCACAAGTTTTATTTTATTTGATCCTCAAAGCATCCTTGTGATGAGAAAGCTGAAGTCCAGAAGGGTTAGGTGAGCTGTCTGAGGGCATGAAGAAGGTAAGAGAGGATCTGGGACCAGGTGGGGGGTCTTCTCACAGAGGTGCTGTCCTCCTTCCACGGAGAGCTGGGACCAGTGGGGGGTCTTCTCTTGAGGATGCTGCCCCTCTCCATGGGGAGCTGGGACTAGGCAGAGGTCTTCTCAGGAGGACGCTGCCACGTGACAGGACCACCCTGTCACGTCTGCCACTACCATCATCACCCCCAAACCCCCATGGCCATGTTTCTAATGGCATCACTGCATTACCACCCCTCTTCCCAATAGCAGCCAGTACAGACAGCAGGTGCAAGGGGGATGGTTTTGTAAGCTGCCCACAGCTTTGTTCCCCAATCTCCACCCCTGGCCAAACCTCACGGTTGCACAGCCTGCCAGCAGGAAAGGTCCAGCTAGATTTTCTCCCACATGGGACGGGCAGTGTGGTTGGTGTAGTAGCTTTTGAGCCAGGCAGACTTGAATGCAGATCCCAGCTCTACCAAGCCCTAAGAATGATGACTGTAGGCAAGTTACTTAACTTGTCTGATCCTCAGTTCTCGTTTCTGTAAAATGGGGTAATACCACATCATACCGTTTATAAGGAATAAGTGAAATAATATATGCAACTGTAACTGGCAGGGGTAAACTCTTCCCCCTTCTGAAATGTAACCCATGGGGTCTAATTACCCCCTCCATCTGCCTGGCTCTCTGAGTGTTGTCTGGGTTACAACAAAAGACTGCCCACTGCTACTCTGCTCCAGGTGGCTCCACTGCCCAGCTGCCCCCATCCACTCAGACACAAGCAGGAAGCTGCGAAGTTGGCCTTAGATGAACTTTCTGGGTCGTACCCCAAGCCACCGTATTGCACACCCACTGCACCTCCATACATACCAACTGTTGTTGTTGTTAGATGCTGTCTGCTAGGTCCCGACTCACAGAGACCCTATGAACAACAGAACAAAACACTGCCTGGTCTTGTACCATGCCCACAATCATTTTTACGCTGAAGCCCGTTGTAGCCTCTGTGTGAGTCCATCTCCTTGAGGGTCATCTTCTTTCTCCCTGGCTCTCCACTCTCCTGAGCATGATGTTCTTCTTCAGGGATGATCCCTCCTGACATGTCCAAAGTATGTCAGAGGCAGTCTCGCCATCCTTGCTTCCAAAGAGCACTCTGGTTAACTCCTTCCGGAACAGACCTGTTTGTTCTTTTGATAGCCCGTGGCATGTTCAAGATTCTTCTCCAGCACTGCAGTTCAAAGGCGTCAATTCTTCTTCTGTCTTCTTTATTCATGGTCCGGTTTTCACACGTGTACGATGTGATTCAAAATACTGTGACTTGGGTAAGGCGCACCTAGTATTCAAGGTGACGTCTTTACTTTTCAATACTTGAAAGAGGTCTTCTGCAGTATATTTTTCCAGTACAGTGTGTATGATTTCTTGACTGCTGCTTCCATGGATATTGATTGCAGAACCAAATAAAATTCTTGATAACTTCAATCCTGTCTCCGTTTATCATGACGTTGCTTATTGGTCCAGTTGTGAGAATTTTTTCTTTCTTGATGTTGAGATGCAATGCATACAGAAGGCTGTGGTCTTTGATCTTCATTAGTAAGTGTTTCAAATCCTCCTCAGTTTCAGCAAGCAGAGTTGTGTCATCTGCATCATACAGGTTGTTCATGAGTCACTCTCCAATCCTGATGACTGTTCTTCTTCATATAGTCCAGTTTCTGAGATTATTTGCTCAGCATACAGACTAAAAAGGTATGGTGAAAGGATACAGCCCTGACACACACCATTCCTGACTTTAAGCCATACACTGTCCCCTTGTTCTGTTCACACGACTGCCTCTTGATCCACGTACAGATTCCGTAAGAGCACAGCTAAGTGCCCTGGAATTCCCATTTTACGCAATGTTAGCCATAATTTGTTATGATCCACACAGTTGAGTGCCTTTGTGTAGCCAATGAAACGCGGGTAAACATCTTTCTGATATTCTCTGCTTTCAGCCAAGATCCATCTGACATCAGCGATGACATCCCTGGTTCCACGTGCTCTTCTGAATCCGGCCTGAATTTCTGGCAGTTCACTGTCAATGCTCTATTGCAGTCACTTTTGAGTGATCTTAAATAAAATTTTACTTGTGTGTGATATCGGTGATATTGTTTGATAATTTTCACTTTTGGTTGGATCACTTTTCTTGGAGATAGGCATAAACGTGGGTCTTTTCCAGTTGGCTGGCCAGGTAGTTGTCTTCCAAATTTCTTGGCATAAGTGGGTGAGCACTTCCAGGGCTGCATCCAGTAGCAGAAACATCTCAGTTGATATTCCATAAATTCCTGAAGCCTTGTTTTTTGGTTTTTGTTTCTTGTACCAATTCCTTCAATGACTCTGTATTCCTTCCATCTTCTGTTGATGCTCTTTGAGCGGTTTAGTATTTTCCCTACGGAATCCTTTACTACTGCAACTCGAGGCTTGAATATTTTCTTCAGTTCTTCCAGCTTGAAAAACTCAGATCTCGTTCTTCCCTTTTGGTTTCCTATCTCCAGATCCTTCCACATGTCATTGTAACATTTTATTTTTGTCTTCTTGAGCTGCCCTTTGAAATCTTGTGTTCATTTATTTTTCTCCATCATTTCTTCCTTTTCTTTTAGCCACTGAACAGTCAAGAGCAAGTTTCCAAGTCTCTTCTGACATCTAATTTGATCTTTCCTTTTTCTCCTGTCTTCTAATGACCTTGTGCTCTCTTCATGGATAATGTCTTCAGCGTCACTCCGCAACTCATTTGTTCTTCAATCATTAGTGTTCAACTTATCAAATCTGTTCTTGAGATGGTCTCTGAACTCATGTGGGATATATGCCAGGTCATACTTTCACTCTCACGGACTCGTTCTAATTTTCTTCAATTTGAACTTGCCTCTGAGCAGTTGACGGTCTGTGCCACAGTCAACACTTGGTCTTGCTCTGACTGATGACAGTGAACTTTTCTGTCATCATTTTCTACAGATGTAGTTGATTTGATTCCTGTGCATTCCATCTAGTGAGGTCCATGTGTAGAGTTTGTCATGTGTGTTGGTACAATAAAGCATTTGCAATAAAGAAGTCATCGGTCTGATAAAATGCTGTCATGTGATCTCTGGCACCATTTCTGTCACCAAGACCATGGTTTCCAACTGCTGATCCCTCTTCTTTGTTTCCAGCTTTTGCTTCCAATCACCGGTAACGATCAACACATCTTAACTGCATGTTATGTCAGTTTCAGACTGCAGAAGCTGGTGAAAATCCTTCATGTCTTCATGGCTTCATGGCCTTAGTGTTTGGTGCATAAATGTGTATAGTAGTCATGTTAACTGGCTTTCCTTGTAGGTGTGTGGATATTATCCTGTCATTGTAGGTGTGTGGACGTGATCCTATCACTTCAGTTTGTTCATCTTCAGCCTTAGTAGTTGGCACATAAATCTGACCAACAGTCATATTAACTGGCTTTCCTTGCAGGTATGTGGATATCATCCTATCACTGACAGCATTGTACTTCAGGACAGATCTTAAACTATTCTTTTTAATGATGAATGCAACACCATTCCTCTTCAAGTTTTCATTCCTGGAATAGCAAACTACATGATTGTCTAATTCAAAGTGGCCAGTACCGATCCTCTTCAATTCACTGTCGCCTAGGTGGGAACTCTGATGATGCAGTGGTTGAGTGCCACGTCTGCTGTCCAAAAGGTCATCTTTCAAATCCACCAGGTGCTCCTTGGAAACTCTGTGGGGTAGTTCTACTCTGTTCTACACAGTTGCCATGAGTTAAAATCAACTACAGCAGTGGGTTTTGTTTTTTGGTTTTAAAACTAGGATATCAATGTTCATGCATTCCATTTCATTTTTGAGGGTTTCCAATTTTCCTAGATTCATGTGTCATACATCCCACATTCCAATTTTTAATGGATGTCTACAGCTGTTTCTTCTCATTTTGAGTGGTGCCACATGAGCAAATGAAGGTCCCCAAAGTCTGACTCCATCCATGTCATTAAGGTCATCTGCTTTGAGAAGGCATCTCTTCCCCAGTCATCTTCTGATTGCCTTCCAACCTGGGGGGCTCATTTTCCGGCACTGTGTTAGCCAATGTTCCATTGCTCTTCATGATGTTTTCACTGGCCAGTTCTTTTCAGAAGTAGATTGCTGGGTCCTGGAAGGTCAGCTGAAACCTGTCCACCGTGGGTGACCATACTGGTGTCTGAGTAGCGGTGGCATATCTTCCAGCACCACAACAACATGCAAGCCCCCAAAGTACGACACACTGACAGACAAGTGGGAAATACGTTAATTAGTTTCTGAAATTGACTGCCTAGTCCCAGAAACGTCATGAATTATGCACATGTGCCCTACCTGGCACCTAGTAAGTGTCCTAGAACCACCAGCATCGGGGAGCTTGACCTGAGGCTTAGTCTCAGAGCTCCCCACCTGACCAGCTTGCTGTAAAGCCTGCTTTCTCTTTCTCAAAGGCCTCGTGTCTCTCAACTGACTGGAGGAGTCAAACCAGGCAGGACCCATGCCCACTGGGCTACAAAATGAATAAACGAAGGAACACAAAAGGGTCTAACACAGTGCCTGTCGCACGATCTGTTGCTGGGGGGTCGATTCTGACACAGCGACACTACAGGACAGAGTACACAAGCCCCACAGGCTTCCAAGAAGCAGCCGACAGATTTCAACTACTAACCTTTGGGTTAGTAGTTCGAGCTCTTAACCACTCGGCCATCAGGGCTCTGCCTGTTGCCTAGGGAGGTTAGCGAGAGTTTAGAAAGTGGTGGCAGTGGTAGCGACGACTGAGTGACAGTAACCAGGGTAATAACAGTAACAGCTGGATGCTAAATAAGAGCCAGGGCTGAGCTGGGGCTGAGCTGGCCTGAAGGAGTCCTCAGCACCCCCACCCGACCTCTTGCCGAGCACGGAATGACCCAGCACACACCCAGCAGGCATCCTGTGCCCCACTCGTCAGCCTCAGCGACAGCTGCACGTCAACACTGGATTCACTGGCCGTGGGACACAGAGAACACGCTGGGAGGAGAGGTGGGCTGTGTCATCAGGCGTGTGGTTAGTCGTGCTCACGGCATTGGCGATGCTAGGAGCTGCACTAATGTACAGTAGTTTAACCGTCAACCAGCAGCTGTGCAAGGAGATGCCGGGTTACCAGATGACCACATAAGGGCCCTGGAGAAAGACTCCCCGCAGGCCCCCGAAGCCCTGCGGCCCAGGGCCTGTGTCAGGTGTGCGTATAAGATCACTAGTGTCCTCATGGCAACAAACACCTGTGTGCATGGCATCTGACTCTCAGGACAGCCTTGACCTGTCATGCACTTCCAAATTTCTTTTAAAATGTCAAACTGAGGTTGAGAGGTAAGGAAAGTCACTGGACATGACTCGAACCAGGCAGCCTGACTCCAGAGCTGTGTCTTTCTCCCTAAACCAGGTCAGTCATCATTGAGGTGACTGCAACTCATGGTGACCACGTGCTCCAGAGTGTGACCACCTCTGTAGGGTGGTCAGTGGTGGTGGGCTTTCCAAAGCAGACCACCAGGCCTTTCTTCTGAGGCACCTCAGGTTGGATCGGGACTACCCGCCTGGCAGTGAGTAGCCCAGCACTTAGTTGTTGGCGCCATCTAGGACAAGGCGGCAGGGTCGTTCAGAGATGCAGCAGGGTCGTTCATTCGGAGATGTGCCGCCCCGTGGGAGACCTGCAGCGGGAAACCCCATGAGGCCTTCCAAGAAAGTGAACGGTGACCCCGGCCTCATGTTTCTATCGGGGTCCAGAGGTTCTGAGGTGAGGAATGGGAACCTGATTCAGAAGCGTGCTTCATGGTGAAGCTACTTTAACTGCAGCAGCAGGAGGGGGAAGGAGTCCAGGACGGAGGGAGGGCAGGGGTTAGCATCTTCTTGGCCTCCATCTGGACCCTGACACCACTCTGACCAGCTGTGTGAGCTGGGACAAGTCACTTGACCTCTGTGCACCTCAATCTTCTGCAAGTGAGGACACTAATCCGTCTGTCATGTGGTAACTGAGGAAGGTGTCTTAAGCCCTAATGACCCAGCAGCTCAGCCGCCTCACACTGCTGTAACACAAATACCACAAGCTGACGGCTCTAACAAAGGAGAAGTTATTCTCTCTGACCTAGGAGACTCGAAGTCCAAATTCAGGACACCAGCTCCAAGGGAAGGCTTTCGCTCTCCGCTGGCTCTGGGGAGAGGCCCTTGCTTCTCTACACAGGGACCCCAGGTCCAGAGGACACGCTGTTCTCCTGGCTCTTTAGTCTCAGTGGTAGGCAGTCTCTGCATCTCTGCACCTGCTTCTCTCTCTTATATCTCAAAAGAGATTGACTCAAGACAAAACCGAATCTCATAAATTGTGCCCTGCCTCATTAACGTAACTGCCGCTAATCCCACCTCGTGACATTATAGAGGTAGCATTTACAACACATAGGAAAATCACATCGGATGACAAAACCACACAGCACTGGGAATCACGGCCCAGCCACGGTGACACGCACACGTGGGGCACACGATTCACTCAGGAGTAAATAAGTGTTGGCTTCCTCCCTTTTCTGTGGAGAAGAGACATTTGAAACAAGAACTTAAGGGTATGATAAATACTTCTTCCCAATAGCTCTTCTCCTGAGTCAAAACTTGCTGCTAATAAAGAAAAATGTCTTTGATGTTTAAAAACCAAAAGATGGTACAAACAAAACAACCTGGTCCCCAAGAACAGAGCCCTCAGACTTCTCCTCCCAGAAGACCAGCCACAGAACACCCCAGCAGCCTTCTGAACACCCACTTACCGCAGCACCCCCCACAGCTCCTGCTGGCTCCAGCCGACGGTCTCCTCCCCATCCCAGAGGTGAGCCCCCCACTGCTCTCGTGTTCTCTGGTACAGAAAAATAAAAGGGTCAAATAGAAGGCATTATTTCCCATCTGCTAGGGAGTCTATAGGAAGGGAAAACTGGTTGATCCCTTGCAGCCAACATGAGGCATGAAGATACGCTTGGTCCCAGTCCCCTGAGGCTCAGGTAAGGACTTCTGGGTTCTGAGTTTCTCCTTATCCATCACCTAACGTGCTGGGGTTCTTGCTGGCCCTCTTCCTGGATTTTCCCACCTGGATCAGGACCCAGACACTCCTGCGGATAATGGCTGGGGCAGGAGCCCCAAGGGTGTGGCAGAGGCTTGGGGTGAGAAGACACGACCGCAGTGGCTGCCGCAGCAGGCCGGGGGGCTCAACCTCCGTTTCAGGCAAAGCAGCTCTGACCCAGTTCTGACCCACCGCCGTCCCCCCTGGCCGGGCTGCTCCCCTGACCCACCGCCGTCCCCTCTGGTCGGGATGCTCCCCTGACCCACCGCCGTACCCCCAGCCAGGGTGCTCCCCTGACCCACCGCCGTCCCCTCTGGCCAGGCTCCTTCTCTGGACAGAGGGCGGTGCTCTATGAGAATGAGTGCACAAGCCCCAGAAGTCGTGACTCAGCCCTCTGCTGCCCCCTGCCCTCAGGTCGCTGAGAACCTCATTACCAAATCTGGGTGCCCTCAGCTGGCTCTGGAGAAACAAAGCCTGGCTTCGGCTGAAGTCACCCCACCTTTGGGAGTGCCTCAGCTGTCAGAGTGGGAAGCTTAATGAGAGGATGATGGGGAGAAATTGCCCCATCTCTTTAAGCCTGAACTCAATCCCGGCTGCCTAATTGCACCCAGCCGCTCCCCATCTCTCAACAGCCTGGTTTCAACTGTCCAGCTAAGGGGCCTGACTGATGCAGGGAAGGCCAATTACTGGGTCAAATTGGACCCCAAAATCAACTCAGAGGAATCTGTTTGGTCCGTGCCATCTGGTGCTGCAGGTCACAGGCATGGCTTCAACCCAGAAGTGCCCCCGGAAGCATTCAGCTCTCCTGGCTCTGAGTGGTGGGTGCACTGCTTGCTTTTGTTGGCTTTAACAGTTCTGTCGTTTGACCTAACTCTGTGATTCCGGGTAGTTTCCAACATTTGTTTATGAAGGTTTCAGCTGAGAGTGCAGATTTCTGGCTGTTTTTCCACGATCACGAGCACCCCAGCCCCGTGTAACACACACACCCCCAGCATGGAGCTAGACCTGGGGGAGCACCGGTGTCTGAGCCCAGCCCACGCCACCCCACCTTGCTACAGCCCGACAGCGGGACTCTGGGAAGCGGCTACTTCTGGAGCCCCTGCCGACCGCTTCCCGACCTGGGTGTTAGTGCTGTCATCTGCGTGACTACAAGGCTGTCGCCATGAGCTCTGGTCCTCAAGAAGACCTGTTCTGGTCCCACAAGCCCCCTGGTGGGCAGTGAGGAGTGGGCCTCCAGGCTGGGGCCAGAGAGGCCCGGACAGCTGGGTTACTGAGCAGGCCGTTCATGCCGGAGACGGCCAGGGACGTGGGCCTTCCCCTGGGCCGGGGGTGGCCGTCCACCGCAGCCACAGCCCTCTCTCGCTGACCGGGGGCAGCCATGGCCATCGCTGGCTCCAGTCTCGGGGGGGGGCCTGACAGGGGAGGCTGGGTGCCCTCAGAAGGGCTGTTACTTCTTTGGGGGCACCCCTCTACCTCCACAGCCACTGCACCCCCTCTTCACGGCAGATTTAAGGCAAGGCCGTCAGGAAGAAATAGAGCATTGCTGATGAGAGCAGGGGCTTCGGGGGTGGGCTGGCAGGAGGACCCAAGAGCCCACTGGACTGAAGATGCCCGGCCAGCGCCAGGCACCCTTCCCACTCGGTCTGCACCCCCTTCATGGCCCGCACCCCTCTGCTGGCCAACCCGCAGAGCCTCCAATGTTTCAAGATTACCAAGGCGAGCTTGTAGCCACGTGGCTCCCTCCCAGTCCGTCCTGTGCCAACAGCAGCAGAAGGGATACTAATTAGAGGGTGAATTATTGGCTTCCCACGGTGCACTGCAGGGACATTAAAAATGAGGGGGCTTTGCTGCTTGCCTTTTGGACGCTTAGTCTTGGTTTAATATATGCGTGTTTCTAGGTGAGCAGCGGGGGACAGTTTTTATGATTATAATTGTTGCATAATTACTGGCCTAAGGTTGCCTATTGTTAAATAAAAATGCTGAGACACTAATGTTTTATTGAACAGTACAAGGAGATAAAACTGTAACATCTTTTCCTGAGCAATCGAAGCTGCTCGTTTGCAGCCTGGTGACAGCCCTAGCCATCCTAACGGAAGAGGTGGACGGTCTCGCCTGGCTGGAAGTCAAGTGTGAAATATTTGCTTGGGAAAATTAAAGGAGCAGAGAAGGGACAGGGAGGTGGGGGAGCTCCGTGCGGTGTGGGGCAGGGAGCGCCCAGGCCTGGCAGCGCACCCTGCGCTCAACACCAGCCCGGTCGTGGGGGACCTTTCCTGCGGGAGAAACGGAAAGGACAGTGAAGCAGAGATGGTGGGGGCTGTGGAGCGGGGACTGCAGCCTCACGGGACAGCCCGCCCACGGCTGCCATCCCTCTCCAGCACAGCCTCTCCTTCAAAGCACCAGCAGGTGATATGAGAGTGAAACCCAGTGCTGTGGGGCCAGCTCAGACTCGTGGTGACCGCATGGGGGGCAGAGCAAGGTTGAGTGGCTGTCGTCTTCACAGAGGCTGATCACCAGGCCCACCTCCCACAGAACCGCTGGGCACCTTCGAGCTGCCCGCTGTCCAGGAGAGTAGCTGAGTGCAAGCCGTCGGCTCCCGCTGGCGACCTTATCTGGAAGCGGGCCGACAATGAACCTGACATTTCCCAAATCTGCCTCCTCCCCACCCCACCAGCTCCCAGGCCAGGCGCCCTCGTCACAGACTCCCAGCGGCCCCTCTGCCTCCAGGGTCAGCCGCCTGCTCCCTGTCCTTCAGCTCCCGAAGATTCCAGCAGCCATTCAAGCAATGGTTTCTCCCAGAAGACAGCCGGATGGGAGAAACAGTGATGTGAGGGTGGTCTGCCGTCTCCCCAGCCAGAGACGCACATGGGGTGGGAGACATGACATGATCTGGTCAAGAAGCCAGTGCCTGGCCCCTCGGGAGTCCCACCACTCAGAGGGAGGACTCACTCCTCAACCAGGTGTGCACAGCTGGGATAGCAAAGCCGAGGTGGGCAGGGCAAGCCCGAATGCCAGAAGGTCAAGGTGTCCGGCTCTCTCCCTGCCAGCCTCTGGGGGCCTTCCTAAGGCCCAGCCCACCAAGGCTCCGAGCTTTTGGTCAAGACTTTCACATCAGCCACAAAAGCAAACCCACTTTCCTCTCTACCAGGTTCCACCTGGTTCTCCCAGGGCAAACCTCAGTCCAGCGGAAGGAGCTGGGAGTCAGGAGGCCTGAGTTCTGCTTCCCGTTCGGTCAGTCCTCTGCGTTTCTTAGGTAAGTCCCATCAACTTTCATCTTTAGAACAGAAATAACATCACCAGTCTGCTTCCTACACAGTTGGCACACGCCCTGATTAGACCTCAAAGAACCAAGGGCTGTCAGAGTTAGGGAAAGTTGGTTCATCCGGTCTAATTTCTGTCCAAATGCAGGAAATATTTCTAGAGCATTCCTGACAGGTGTTCCTCTGCCCTCTGCATGAGGATGAAGGCTTCAGAAAGCTCCGGGAAGCTCCGCCTTTGGCTGGACAGCTCTGATTTTGCTTCCTCCTCTGAGTGAGACCAGCCCGACTGTGATCCCCAGGCTTCCTTGAGCTGCGCCTTGTCCACACAGCAGACCTGAAGGAATTTGAAGTCTGTTCTTCTCCAGGATAAATACCCCAGGTTCCTCAGCCATTCTACATGTTTCAAACCCGTTATCACCCTCCTCCTCTGGAGCCCACCTGTGAATAGTTCCACGCATCGCCTAACAGAAAACACGACCCTGTGGGCAACCCAGCCACAGCAGAATATAATCACCTCCGTCAGTCCAGTCACTAAACCAAAAGCCAAAGCTACGGTCATAGAGTCAATTCCAACTCACAGCAATCCTACAGGACAGGGTAAAACTGCTCCATAGAGTCTTCAAGGAGTGTCTGTGGGTGTGAACTGCTGATCTTTCGGTTAGCAGACGGAGCACTTAACCGCTAGGCCACCCGGGTTTCCGTCTAGTCACTGTACTCCTAATAATACAGCCCATAACCGTGTGAGCTTTTTAGCAGACACGTCACACATTTGGCTCATACTGAGCTGTGCTCAGCTAAAACCTCCAGATCTCTTTCACATAAATGGCTTTTAAGCTGGATCTCACTGTCCAGTACACGTACAGGTGATTATTTCAAAATAAAATGTATGGTTTTGTCCTTCTTTCTGTTTTGCTCCAACATGCTGTTTTCAGCCTCTTTCCACACTGTTTAAATCTCCATAAATCCCGATACTGCCGTCTCATGCTTGAATCGGAAGGATTTGCCTTATAACTGAGCATCATCCTTGGATTTGTTAAGAAAACCTTTTGGTCTTTGGTGAAAAGTGTTGAGTTAACAAGACAAAACCATGCACAGAAATGCGTCAGACACACAGAGTCGCACAATGTTTCTCTATCAGCCCAGTAATACGGTTTTCCTCCAGTCTGGGGAACAGATTATTGCTCCTTCATTGAGGTACCCGTTGAAGCGGTGGGCTTATGTTTAGAATTGGCGCGGCAGGAAAATACACACAGGGACACAGAGAGAGACACACACACACGCATCATTACTCAAATGGCATTCAGTACGGAGAGAAACTCACTCCACAGCAGACACATAAGAACTGAGACCACCTGGGAGGATGGAGGGCCCCTTTGCCCCCTTCCAGCTCCCGCTGGGTCACTCTGGGTAGAGCTGGCAGATGGCCCTCCTCAACGTGATCAGTGTTTTATTCTGTCTTTCTCTCACCTAGTGCATGGTAACGAGCTCAGAGAAGTGCCCATGGAACCGGTTCGCTGGTTCTGCCGCACGTACCCGCAGCTCAACACAGACAGTGGCTGCATGTAATCCAGGCTTCCAGGAATCTACATTAAAATAAATAAATAACTAAAAACCCAGCCAGCAGCCAAACGGGAACCCGCTGAAGGAAGGTCAGCCTTCACTCCTTCTTCTTCTGGACCCTGGTGGTGGACCGCGGACTGGACAGCCCCTAACTTACAGCCAGCCCATGCACAACAGAACACAGTGTTGGCTGCTCTTGGGCCACCCCCGTGACCCGTGGGACACCAGACCCAGAGACACATGGGGCTTTCATCGGCTGGCCGTCCCAGTCGATCACCAGGCCTGTCCTCCTTGTCTGTCTCAGGCCAGAAGCCCCCCTGAAACCTGGTCAGCATCAGAGCAGCAGGCAGGCCGCCCCAGGAGGCTGCACGTGACAAGCGAGCCCCCCTCCGAGACTGCGCGTGATACGCGAGCACCCCTGGAGAATGCACGTGACACGTAAGCCTCGCCTGGAGACTGCACGTGACACGTGAGCCCCCCCTGGAGACAGCACGTGACACGCAAGCCCTCCCCCTGGAGACTGCACGTGACACACGAGCCCCCCGGAGACTGCATGTGAGGCACCCCGGGCCGCAGTCCTGCCCGGATCTCCTGCATGGGAGACAGAATTCCAGGCCTGCACCGCAGCAGCCCTTGGGACACACTAAGTAACCAGCACCCAGGGGCCACCGTCATTTCCCACCCGTCAGGCTTATTGCGAAGCTGCTTCCACACTCACTGTGAAGGCCACCAAAAGGCAGAGCTCTTCACAACTGAAACCAGAGGACCGGGCATGGGCAGCAAACCAGAGTATTTCCAGGGTATTGTATGAGATGTCAGAGTTCTGCATGGAGCATAAAAAGTTTTAAAAAAACTGGGGACAGATGTGTCCCAGAGAACTATGAGGGCAGGCTAGAACTAGTGGGGCAGTGCATGTCACACTGGACTCTAGGGGTAAAACTCTGAGAAGGCAAGAAAAAAATTCATACTAAAAACAAAAACCACACCCTTTAGCCCCCGAGTCAATCCCAATTCAGAGCGACCCTGCAGGACCGAGTAGAACTGCCCCACAGAGTTCCCGAGGAGTGCCTGGTGGACGTGAGCTGCAGGCCTTTCGTGGCACTTAACCAGCGCGTCACCAGGGCGTACCTGCCACCACTTCCGACGCGCCCGGTGACTCAGCACGCTTCCCTTAAGGGAGACAGAGGGACCCACAGGAACACCCAGAGGAAAGTCATGGGGTCTGGAAAGGGTTACAAGTGTTTTAATCCACGACCTCAGAGCGGTCATTCTCAAAAGTCCACCTCCGTCTCTCCATCCCAAACAGCTCTCACAGGACTGCAGCCCTGGAGGGTCTCCACACAAACCCCGAATCTCCCTCTGCAGGCCTGGGGGGGTGGGCTGCAGCTTCCTCTTGCTCCAGTGGTCCCTTCTGGTCCTTATTTAACAGACCAATTCCTCATCCTGGGGATGCTCCCTGTCCCTTCCTTCTCTTTCTAGATGGCCTGTTCCTACTGAAAAGAGGTATTTTGTATTTAAAACTCCAGCCCTCCAGCTTGTCCTGAGCAACTCTAAGAGGGGGCAACACGAGGTCACCTTCTTTCATGCCAGCAGGTGACCAGAGCTGAGGAACACCTGCCCGCTTCCGGAGGGACTGCTGGTCGCCTGCCCCCACCCTCCGCAGCTGGCTCACCCCCTCATTCACAGCTCCTGTCCGGGCCCTGCAGGTCTTTGAGTGGGTGATTCTCGCTCTGCTCGCACTTCCTGCTCTGCTCCACCGGCCTCCCAAACCCTCACTCGGTGGTGGGTCAAGAGCAGCAGGTGACAAACATGGGGCCATCGCACCCCCACCCCCCAATCCCATGCCAGTCACCGTCCCCTACAAGAAGCAGACAGCCCCTGACTTGTTCCTGCAGTGCCCGGCAGGGGTGAACGACCAAGGGGCCCAGCTGGCAGCCAGGAGCCTGGCACCTCTGCTCTGCAAAGAGGCTCCTGAGGGGACAGGCCTGGGGACCCACTGCCAAGAAAACCTGCCACTGAAACCCTCCGGAGCACAGGTCTGCTGGGACACACACAGAGCCACCAGGAGCCAGAACCAAGCTGGCAGCGGCTGGCTGTCGCCTCACCAACATCAGCTGCGCGGCCAGAGGCGCCACTCAGAAAACCTTCGTCTCACGAATGACAAGGTAAATGTCATGGAAAAGGCTCTTGTGGAAAGCGCATCATCTCCCCCTCCAGAGACTGTCCCCCCACCTCTCCCGAGGCCCAGCTGGGACGTGAGTCAGGGAGCCGGTGGAGAGAAGTGGGTGGGGGTCAGGCCAGGGTACAAGACAGTCCTGAGCAGGGCCTCCAGCTGAGCCTGGGCAGAGTGACCCCAGCCGGGCCGCCGTGTCCTTCTCCCTGCAGCCTGGCTCTGCAGCCAGATGGTAATGACTCTCCTGTCCCCTCAGCCTGGGCAGGCTGTGAACAGGCGCTGTCAAGCACGGTCCTCTCCAGCTCAGTCCCAGGGCCCGGAGCTGCTTTTTCCCTGCAAATGACAACTTTCTAATTTCGAGCCTTTTGGTCCCCGGTGAGAAAGGTGGAGAGAAGGCTGAGGATGGCATCTGGGTCCTGCAGAATCCAGACCTTGGGTGGGAGGCAACCTTAAGAGGTCATCCTCTGTGTTCCTGGCCAACTTCTCTCCTCTGTCTGGGGTCCAGTCCAGGCTCACCTCCTTCAATAAGCCTTCCTGGACTGCCCTAGTCCTTGTTGCTGTCTCTCTCTCTCCCCACCCCTCTCTCTGCCCTCCAAACACCTCCAACTTCGTCTATCCTCTTGGCAAGCTGCCCAGGAGAATCTTTAGTTCCCGGAAGTAGGAGTTGAACCTGGAGAGTAGATCTGAGTCTTGGTGTCTGTCCCCCAAGCGTACGTGTGACCTTGGAGGGGTCTCTTGGTCTCTCTGGGCTCGTCCTAAAACGGGGCTGGACCCTGGGCTTCCTGCTCAGAGTGGCTCCCTGCGTGACGAAAATGGGCACTTCTGGTCCACAGGGTTGGCACTGGGTGACTTTTGGAAGTAGGTCATCAGGTTTTTCTTCCTAGTCTGTCTTAGTCTGGCTACCCTGCTGACCTCTTCTCAGCATCCCAGCAACGTGCCAGCACCCCGAGAGACAGTGTCATGATCGCTGTGCTTGGGGTGCTTTGGCTGGAAAGCAAACCTGAGTCTACGTCATAGAAGGTGAGAATTCTATCACTGAACTACCGCTGCCCTCAGAAACAGTATTAGAAGTCCCTTAGTCTAAAGTTCAAATCCCAGCTCAGCTGTTCACTGGCCCGCAAATCCTGGGGCAAATCACTGTTTCTGATCTTCATCTGAAACACGGGGACCACACTGCCTGACTCATAGGGCTGTTTGTGAGCATGAACAGGAAAGGTATTTATGGAAGTGTGGGCCGCGCCTCCGGGCTCAGCCCACAGCAGGTGCTGGGCTGGCATTTGTTGGTGCCGGGACGTGTGACTTGCTCACCTCCCATGGATCTGAGAGGGCCTGGGACACAAAGCCCAAGGAAGTGGGAGCCGTGTGGTCAGCAAGGGGGTGGGAGAGCAAGTTGGTTCTATGGTTTCAGTGCTTCTTTTTTACTAGTTATTTCGTAATTTCTCAACAAAATAGTCACACTGTAAGGCAGGGATATAAAAGCAGTTTAAAGAGAAGAGGAAAGCAAGCTCACCCGGACACCCCAAGAGCGTCTTTCCGTGTGCCATTTAGTGTGAGTTCACCCTGGCCGCTGGCTGAGCTCCCACTGACCAGGAACGGCCAGCAGGAAACAGGTCTGCAGAGAAGCCAGCCCAGCCACGGCTGCAAGGAGTCGCTCTGGCAAGGACCCTTACATAAGCCACACCAGGTCACCGAGTGGAGAGTGATTTTGCAAAAGGAAGAATGTTGTTCGAGAATGTTTCTCATTACAGAGGTCACCCGTGTCTCTGGCTGCCTGTCCCCAGGACACTACCAGCCAAGCAACCTCCACTCCACCTGGGGGGCACAGCCAGGCTGTTAGACCACTGCGGGCACCTTCTCCTGGCTGCCCACCCCTGGGCTCCCTGCGTGAACAGCTCTGCTCCCCGGTGCTGGGTCTTAGTTGGTGTGTCACAGAGCCACCTCCAGGAGGGCCCCCCGCTGCCCCCTTCCTCGGCATCTCCTGCCTCCCTAATGATGACATTTCCACCAAAAGGCAGTGACAGAAGAAATTAGTTCACAGCCCTTGGCAACTGCACACTGAGCATTCAGATTAAACTTTCAAAGGGAAAATGTGATCTGGGTGCTCGAGGAAGTCACTCGGTACAGGGAAGGGCTTCGGGGTAGAGCGCTCACTGGAGCTGCAGACCCGCGAGGGGAGAGGGCAGCGGGGCGCGGAACTGGGGAGCCACGGAAGCGGCGGCTCTGCCCAGGCAGCCGCACGCCACCAGCCACACGGGCAGGGCCCAGGGTCTGCGTCTGCTCTTCACTCCAGCCCAAGCCTGTCAAGGCACCCATGGCTTAATGAGCCCCGCGGCCGGGGGTGCACTGACTGTAACATTTCAGCTAATTGGCCCCAGCCCTCCCCTCCATCAGCACCCCTCTGGCTTCCCTGCTCTCCACCCCCCTTTCCAATCACCGATAATGATTCCAGAAGCTTGGCATTCAGCAGGGCACCAGATAGCCTCTCCTCCTGTACCCAGGGACTCCTCATCGTTTGAAAGTCAGGAACCAGACTTATCAAGAGCTGTCCCTAAAGTGGACCACACAGAAGGCTGACCGTGTGCACCCGAAAAGCCTTCTGCAGGGCATGGATGCTGTGTTGTCTTCCTTTGCATTTCCCTTCCTAGAACAAACATCCAGGAATAAACGCTCACTGAGGGCCACCATGTGCTGCCGCACAGGGTGTACACTGCACAATACTGGGGTGTGCAGATTGACTCCCCCAAAGCTGCGCAGTTCTACTCCGTTCTGTGGGGTCACTGTGTGTCCAGTTGACTCATCTACAACAAGTAGATAAGAATTCTGTGTGTTTGGTACAGGAGGAGTTCACAGGGGTGGTGGTGCCTGACTACCACTCTAGGTGACACCAACCCTAGTGGTCCCATTGTTCTGAACACTGAGTCAGGAGCTACTGGAAACACCCACTGGAGCAGGTATGTTTTCTCTGAGACCAGAGAGAACCCTTCGGAAGGGGATAATGCCTGTGGCTCGGTGTGGCTTCCCAGGCAGCAGTGTGTGAGTGCCTGATGGGACACAGCTTGAATGGTTGGAGACCGCCTCCCTCTCAGGAGCTCACAGACACAGAGACTTCTGGGGGGGACACTCGGACACAGCATCACTTGAGAAGGGGTTCTGGGAAGGGGTCTACATAAAACGCTCTTCCTGTCCTCTGGGTCCCAGGGCTTTTCCCTCTGTCTGCAGACGGGGGCTGCTGAGATCTGGCAAAGACTCTGAGGCGGCTTTGAATGTAAAGACTAACAGTGGGGGGGTGGTAATCTGAGTTTACTTCTGCTGGCATTATCCTGAATCTACCCCCAAGGCTGAGGGCGTTTCCCTGCCTCCCAGGTAGGCAAACACCCAGCGCCTGGGCAGGCACCTCCGCCTGGGGTGCCTCTGTCGGCAGCCTTAAAGCAAAACGGAGTGGAGTGGGGGTGGCAGGGTGCTGGAGGCCCAGGAAGAAAGCAGAAAGGAGGGCTAAAGCTCAGGAAACGCTTTCTGTGCCTTCGGAGGGGAGTGCCAGCGAGGAGGAGAGGCCTGGGGAGGCCAAGGGAAGCCCTCGAGTTGAAGGAAGAGCAGTGAAGGGGAGGAGGGGGCAGAAAGGAGAGCAAGAATGGGGAGGGGGGAGAGAGGAGGGAGAGACAGAACCCGAACGGAGGCGGGAACCGGGACGGGAGGCTGAAGAGGTGGAGAGACAGGACACAGGGAGGGAGGCCGGGGGAGGGAGGGCACGGGACCGAGGACGCCGGAGCCAGAGCGGGGCCCAGAGGCAGGTGGGCACCCCGGGAGGGTGAGGGGTCCCCCCGAGGCCGGCGTCCCCCGCGCCGTCCCCCGCGACGCCGAGCGGTTCCCGCGCCTCCGACCGTCCCCGCGCCCGCGGGGGGCCGCCGGAACGCGCTCATCGACGCCGAGGCGGGGGCGCCATCGATCGGCCGCTCCGACTGGGCCCGGGATAAGTGGGAGCAATTGGGCCGGGCGACGCCGAGGCACAGCCGCCGGGCGCGGGTGCCGCGGCGCGAGCTCCCGCAATTAGGGCTGAGTGTCTAAATCGGCCGGGCTCGCCGCCGAGCATGCCCGGCGCCGTGGTCACCGCCGAGACGTGCTTGGCCAGCTGCCCGCAGCCCGCCCGCAAGGCGTGGGCGCAGGGCACCGGCAAGGGCGCGGGGGCGCACCCCGCGTGGACGCTCCGGCTCCTCTCTGCCCAGGTCAGACGCTCGCCCTGTCCCGGCGCCAGCCCTAGGACCGTCAGGGGATAGCGCCCACGGGCTCGGGGACCCCGGGTGGGCAGTGGGCCTCCCTGAGCCTCTGCTTCCTCTGCGACTCCGGGGTGCTGGTACCAGCTCCTCGGTGTTGGAGGGGTGAGGAGACCTTGCTTAGCTCCTGGTCATCGGTTCTCCTGGTGATGTGTTCTCCCTGAAGCCAGAGCCTGAGATGCCCAGCAGTGTCCACCAACCCTCAGGCAGGCTTCCGCATTCAGTGGGTGCTGTGCTAATATTCTGCGCTCAACCAGGATGTGGTTGGCTGTGCCTCCAGCCCCTTCAGACTCAAGGGTGCAGACTGGACCTGCTCCCCGGGTTTTCTTGGCTGTGATCTTTAGGGTTACCGGCTTCTTCAACCCCGGCTCCTTTCCAGTATGAGGTAGAATTCAGTACTGACATCAGGCTGAGTCCAGGCTGGGTCACCTCTAAGGGACACATGCCATGCAGCCTGGTGGGGCCCTCGGTGCCCCTCTCTCTTGCCCTGACGTGAGGGGAGCACCTCCGGCAAGTGGAAGAGAGGAGGCTCTCGGCTGTCCACTCTCCAAATACACCCCCCTCCCTCCTCTTCACAGCCCAGAGGTGCGAGGCCGCTGGCCAAACCCCCCTGGCATGCTCTCCCATTACACAGCCGGTCCACTGTCTCAGTTAAACGTGAGACACCTGGCGTCTGTGGCTCAGTGCGCAGCCTTCGGGGTCCCTGCTGGCACGCAGAGACAGAAGCAGCGGTGGCCCTGGGGCCCAGGAGAGGTGAACACAGGGCTGTGAAAGCTAACCCCTGTGGGCGCCTGGCATTTGGAAGTCCTGAGTGGGTGCTGGAAACCGTCTGTGTGCTCAGCTGCTGACCACCAGGTCCGAGGTTCAAGTCTGCCCAGAGGGGCCGCAGAGGAAAAGCCTTGTGATCTCCTTCCAGAAAAGCGCCTGCTGCCAAGTCTGCAGGGCATCATGCCACTCAACACGCACGAAGTCACTTTAAAAGGCAATGCAGCAAAAACTGGCTTCATTTTTACTTTTTGTATTTGGAAGGATCCCTGGTGACACAGTAGTTAAAGGACGTGGCTGCTCACCCAGAGGTCCCCCATCCAGATCCACCAGCTGCTCCCTGGAGACCCTACGGGGCGGCTCTGCCGTGTCCTGTGAGGTCGTTGGGAATCCACTGCGTGCTCAGGCCTTCGTATGAGTTACTCCGTTCAGTCCTCACAGCAAGCCTGGGAAGTAGGTACAGTCATTCCCATTCCGCAGATAAAGAAACTGAGGCTTAAAGAGGTTACGTAACTGGCTCAGGGTCACAGACTCAGTGGCAGAGTTGGGATTCAAATGGAGACAGGCCACTCAGTAGGCAGAGTTTAGAGGTAAGATGCCAGGCTGAATTTCACCAGAGAAAGGAAGAAACCTGCAGTCCCCAGAGTGGAGATGGAGGGACAGCAGGGTGAGCAAAGTGGGGAGAGGAAGTTCCAAGGAGGATTTTAACTTGTTTGCTGTGCGAGGTGAGGCCCTCCTCCCTCCCCCTCCCCCTCCCCCTCCCCCTCCCCTCCCTTCCTCCCCCTCCTCCCTCCTCCCTCCCACTCCTCCCTCCTCCCTCCTCCCTCCCTCCCTCTTTCCTCCTCCGTCTCCTCTGGAGAACTTTGGAAAAGCCCGGCTTGCTTCTAGAGCAGGCACAGGGTTCTGTATGGGGTTCGGGCAGGGTGACACTGAGGCAGCTGCTTCAGGCCAGGGAGGCAGAGAAGGGGGGGACCCTGACGTCTAAAGTCAGAGTTTCCTCATGTGCATCTCTAGCAGTGTGCTGTCCACTCGGTTTCCAGTCCTAGCTGCCCTATAGGACAGAGCACACGACCTGCAGGGTCTCGTCAGCTGTGACCTGTACGGGAGCTGATCACCAGGTCTCTTCTCCCACTGAGCTTTTGGAGAGCCACTGAGTGCTTAACCACTGCACCACCAGGGCTCTGTCTTCAGTCCTGTGTCCTTTTTGTGCCTTTCCTCAGCAGTAACTGTTTGTTGTGGAAAAAGTGGGCAAACCAAATGGATAAAACAAAAATCACTCTTGGCCCCAGCCTTTCACACTCCTTCTACATAATTATTCTTTCTTAAGTTTTATTTAACAGTAGGATCACAGCCGTACTGTTTTCAGTCTATTTTTAAACACGATCAGCATTTATGAGCACAGCTTCAGCCAGACAAACGCTCCTGCGGCACTTCACTGGCTGCAAACACACCGCTGGGTACATGAGCTGCAAGGTATTTGACCAAACTCCTGTCGGTGGCTTTGCACAGAATTTCCTGTCCCTGGAAGGTGCAGATGGGTAGGCTCTCAGCTAATGACCAAAAGGTTGACCGTTATAATCCACCCAGACACCCCTCAGAAGACAGCCCTGGCAGTCCACTTTTGAGAGATCACAGTCATCAGAAACCCTATGGAGCACAGTTCTGCTCTGAAACCCATAGGGTCACCATGAGTTGGAACTGACTCAGGGGCAACTGGTATTTTTTAAGCCCAGTAAAATATAAAGTCGGTAACTTTTGACTTCATGTCTAATGAATGGCGCTTTTCAGGTAGACAAGCCACAAGAACCATGCTTCACCTTCTAACGAGAGACACACCGATGTAGAACTGGCCTTGTGACTGAAGGATAAGGGAAACACTGTAAGAAGACTGAGCCCGGGCACCAGCTGTGTCTCCTCTGTGCCCTTCCTGCCTGTGTGGGTGACTCTCTGAGACCCAGAGCGGGCATCCAGCTCAGTCGCGGACCAAGGAGGACTGGCAAGGCTGCAGGCACCCCAAAATCATCCACCTCCTGGAGAGCATCCGGTCCTTGGCATGTCCCACTGAGAGCAGATTTGTGGCCTGGGTGCCTCTCCCACCTGCTTTAGGAGGATACTGAGCACTTGGGCGGCTGTCAGTTTGAATCCTGGCTGTGTCACTTCAGAACTCTGTGCCATTGAGCAAATTCCTTAACCTCTGCACATTGGTTTCCTTGCCTGCAGAGTGCAGCTATCACTGCTTCGTATTGTTGACGGTTTGAAAAGGAGTGAGACGTGTAAGGTGCTCAGTGCGGCATAGACGGTCGAGCTTTAGCCGTTAGGTGTGTCGAGCATCCCCAGCACCCAGTAAGCCGGTCTCTTCTTTCTGATGCTTCGCTTGAGGGCTTGCTGTCCATGCACGCAGGTGGGGGGAACAGGGTAAGCTGCTTCCCCTGCTTCGCTGTGTCCAACTGTTCGGGAGACAAGACAGTAACTACCAACAGGACATGCACAAAATGTAAGCAGAAGAACAAACACAAAAGAACGTTAAAGCTTTAGAGGACAGAGTCAGGGAGAGCACTTCTCATAAATGAACGGTGTGTGTACAGAGCTGGGGTGGGAGTTTTGGAAACCATGTCTGAAGCAAGACCGCCATGCAAGGGACAGACCAGCAGCTGGGAGTCAGCTGATGAAGCAATGTCAGCAGAGAACAGAGAGATTTTGTAGGGCACTGTTCCGCTCAGAGTGGGTCACGCGATCACTGGCTGGGGAAGCGAGGCCAAGATGGCCACGGACACTGCGAGCGGGCACCAGGCTCAGAGGAACAACTGCTCACGAAGCCAGTCTGTGGTGGGACAGTCTGAGTCCCGAGGTCCTTGGAGTGGAGAAACTGAGGACAGCTTCCTTGGCAGGAGCATGATCGAGAACGGGTCTGCAGCCTGGAGGACTGGCGGATGCGACCGGGAGGCCCGGGTGACAGGAGGCTGCCGCACTTCAGAATGCCCGCAAAGGCAGGAGGAAGCACCTTCAGTGGGAGCTCACCTGTCCCCCTTGGGAATCACTACACAGAGCCCCCTTAGCTTCCATGCTCCTTGTTCCTCACCCCTGCAACCCGAAGTCTAGGAACTGGGACTCCCTGCTGGGAGGCCGAATGAGTGGCCCCTTCCGTCCACCCTGTCCTAACGCCCAGGTCCACTGAGTGTGTGTGTCCCCTGGCAAGGTGGGATGGGGGTTATCAACAAAGTCCAGGATGCTGATCAGCTGGCACCGAGATGCAGAGACTCGCCCAGATTACTCCAGAAGGCGCAGTGCAGTCCCAAGAACCCTTCCACAAGGAAAGCTGGAGTTTCAGGGGGAGACCTGACTGCAGCAGCAGAGAGTGGAGTGACGAAGGAGGGGACCACAAGCCAAGGGATGCTGGTAGCCTTTAGAAGCATCATTTGAAATCAGTTCACTAAACAAGAGCCATTCCCTGAACTGTTAAGCCTGCATTCAAATGGCTGCAAATGTTTTTGAAGAGAGAAGAAATACAGACTTTAAGGTGGCAAGTGCTGCTATCCATGGTGGGATTTTTTTTTTTTTAACTCGAGTTAAAATAACGTTAAGCAGTAAACTGCATTGTACAGGCAAGGAAACCGATGTGCCAAGAGGTTAAGTAATTTGCTCAGTGTCATCAGTCCCTTCCCTGGACGCAACCTCTGAGGGCCATGAACTCGGTCTCTCTGATTGCCCCTCACTCACTACAGGCTGACCCGTGTGCAGCGGCAGAGCTGGGCCCCTCTGTGCAGTCTGCCCAGTGCTCAAGAGACTCCCTCCTGAGGCCTTGGTCACAGCAACGCAAGCAAGTGTCCCCCTGGAGGCCGTCAGCCGGAACAGGACACAGGCCTCCCTGCCACGTGTGTGCGAGACCAGAGGAAGCAGTCAGCCACCAAGTCCTCGATGGCCTCCTCAGCATCGGCATCCAAGAAAGTGGGATCAGACGTGGGGTAGGGCGGAAGAGGGAGTGGTTAACAGCAGGGAAGGACCAAAGGCAAACTTGGGGTCCAGCCCAGTGAGGGGAAGATATGTGGTACAGCTCCGGTGATGGGAGATCTAGGCCAGCTCTGGAGAAGCCCTCTGGCACGGTGGCGGCTCTGTGAGGTTCTTGCGCATGCCTGCGTGACCACAGCTGTCCCTGTTACCACGACCAGACACCACTGTTCGTGTCTCCGTCTCACAATTCATCTCACCCTTCATTTCCTCTCTACGTGTCCTGCCCTCTGACCTTCCCCTTGCGCTACCTAATTTTCCCATAAGCACTCCCAGGAAGTCTATCTCTTGCCTGTGTTACAAGAGGAAGATTCTGGTATTGAGAGCTTGGATTCCTCCTTGAATAGATGTCCAAGAGTATCAGTTATTTAAAATTCAATACCTGTAAACAGCTTGCGAGCACACCATATTTCAGGGCCTGTCTGTGTTTAGTCAAATGCTAAGAACATATGTCTCTTTGCAAATCTACTCCCAGGACTACAACGAGCGATTCAGAAAACAGTCTGAAATGTGCCAGCATTCATCTTTCCCCTCTGGTGGAGAGGATTTGCTCAGAAAGGGGCTCAATGGTCCATCACCAAACTGTCGCACCTTTTTAGCCTCTGTCTCCAACCCCTGACCCCACAGAAGGGAGCAGGCAGACTTTCCGTAGGGCGACATAGTGGACCAAGCTGGCAACAAACGCACAGGGTCTATCCATCACCAGCACCTAACGACGGTGCTTCCAAGATGAAGTAAGAAGTGCCATACGGCGCTGCAGGAAAACAAAGACACTAAAATTTAAGAGGAGAGTAAAATTTGTTTATGGACCTCACTAAAGAAAACTTGCTGAGTATTGAGTCTGGAGACCCACGCTGCTGCTGCTGTTATTTAGCACAGTGTGTGCGTGCATATGTTTGTGCATGTGTGCGCATGTGTGCACGTGTGTGCATGCTGTTTCCCAGGTTCAGTAGTTGCTTGTTGCTATGGTTGCCATGTTCAGGGGTTTTGTATTAATCAAAGTTTATTTGGAAGGAACAATTTAAAACTTGCTTTTTTATCAACCATCCGAGAAACCCTACTGATGTGAAGACTACTTCAATAGAATGCCTTTGGAGATTTAAACATACATTTAAGATGCTCCAGCCAGCCAAGGTTTTCTGGAACAACACTCATCAATTTTATTTATTTATTAAGTGTCTACCGTGCTCCAAGCATTTTTCATTTATTATTTCACTTAGTCCTTAGGACAACCTGCAATGAAGTGGTTGTTTCACCCATTTACAGCTGAAGGAGTTGAGATGCAGAGATGGTAAGTGGTTTGCCCGAGGTCACCTGGCTAGAAGGTGGTGGAGCCAGGACTCCCATGCAGTGCACGTAAGCTCATGAGTTGTTCACTGTCTGTTTACTACACTGCCCTAGCCACAGTGTTCTAACTGAGCTTTCTGGAATGTTTTGATTGGAGCGTTGCAGAGGGGACCCCAGGGGAGCCTGGAAGGGCTGAGGAGGCATGCTTCGGCAAGTCACTCCTGTGAACTGGGTCCCGATCTATTGCCGTGGTCACTGCCCACAGGAGGTGGACTGGGCTGCCCGCTGTGGGCCACGGAAACAAACCACGTCACTCTCAAGGGCAGAGAGCTGCTTGATGGCACGGGCTCCCGTACAGTGACAAGACAGGCAGGTGTCTAATTTGTCCCTTCTGGATAAGAGCATTTTTCTAACCTGATCTTTATCACTTCTGTAGTCTCAGAATGCTTGGGAATCTTTCATTCTTTACTTAGAAAAATATAACATAGCCAAGATTAAATTATTTTTCTACCTTTTTTATTTCTTTAGCATAATTAATATTTTTGGGATGCCAGCTATGCCACACACTCAAAAATTATTTTCATTCACATGCTGTTATTTCTTTCATTTAATAATCTTCAGGAGTAGATAGAACATATTACCAACATAGCAAATAAGCCTCACCTTGTGTACCAACTCCGTATTCACTCAAAGGATATTGATTTACTAAACACTAATTTTATACTAGAAAATACTCTAGACGCTGTTCTAATCTCTGCGTATAAAACAGTAGTAAACAAAGAAGATGTCCTAGTCATCTGCTTTTATGTAACAGAACCATTCCAAAACTTACTGGCTTCATAAGGAAAAATTAAACTAGACCAAAATAAATAGAAGGATGTGCTCATGGACTAGAAGACTGAGTGTTGTCAAGATGTCGATTCTACACAAATTGACCTATAGATTCAATGCCATCCAAATCAACTCCATGGGAGTTTGATTCTAAAATGCTCATGGAAAAACAAGTAGCCTAGAATGGCCAAAATGATCATGAAGAAACAAAGATGGAAGACTCACATCACCCAATTCTAAGACTTACTACAAAATTACCATCTGAAGACAATGTGTTAGGTGCAAGGATAGACCAATAGAATTTAAGAACAGACCAACAGAATAGATGGGCCAATAGAAAAAAACAGAGTTCAGAAATGGACCCTCACTTACATGGTCACTTAACAACGATGCCAAGATAATTCAATGGAGAAAGAACAGCCTCTCACACAAAAATTGCTGGGATAACTGTACATCCAAATACAAAACCTCTATTCATACCCAACAATGTATTTTTAAAAATGGATCATAGTTCAAGTATAAAACTTCTAGAAGACAATACAAGATAAAATCCTTGTGATCTTAAGTTAAGCACTTATTTCATATCTATAACACCATAACCCATAAACAACTTGACAGATTGAACTACATCAAAATTAAAATGTCTTCTCTTCAAAACACATTGTTAAATAAATGAAAAGACAGCCAACAGTCAATGAGAAAATATTTGCTGTATACATATTAGAGGAAGGTTGCATCCAAAATGCTAAAAGCACTCCTACAACTCAATAATTGAAGTTGAAAAAATTAAATAGGCACGCTGGGGTCTTCAAAATCTTGCAAGTAGCCATCTAAGACATGACACTTTGGGTCTACTTGCCCAGAGCAAGGGAAGGAGAACCAAGAATAGGAGGAGTGTCTGCAGTTACGTTCTCTCAAGATGCAAAATCAGTGAAGCCTATGTGTGTAGACAGAGAAAGAGTTATCTCCAGGAAATGGCTCACACAGTTGTAGAGGCTGGCAGGTCTTAAGTTCACAGGTCAGGTGTCAGGATGCAGGCTTCTCCTGAGCCACGTAGCTGCAAAGGCTGACATACCAAAGATCCGCAGGTCAGACAGCAGGCTGCTGGCTCACAGGCCACGTGAAGGTTGATGATCTCAAGGTCAATGGGAAGTGCAGCACTCTGATGGCCCGAGTCCCAAGAACTAGAGGTCCGATGACGAAGAGTGAGATGTATGATCCAGAGCAAGCAAAAGCTGGTAAGCTTTGCCAGAACGTTTGTATACATTGGATGTAGGTCACAACCATGAAGAAACTCCCCTTACAACTGATTGGCTGCTTATCATACAGGCAATTACATTAAATCACAAAATAGAGGATAACTACACCACTTCGTAACTGCCAGATTACTTCAATACATAACTGCCAGATTTGTTACATTATTTTCAAACCACTAATAATCATGGCCAGCCACACTGACACACAGACTTAACCACTGCAAGCAGGAAATGGAATGTGGGGCTAATTTCCTCCATGAACAACTGCCTCCTTTGCCATGAGACCAGACGAACTGGATGGTGTGTAACTACCATTACTGTATGTTTTGATCAAAGATTCTATAGAATAATTTTTACCAAAAGGGGGAAATGAAGAACAGAATTCCAAATTATGGATACCAGATTTCTGGAGCCATGTAAGCTAGATGAACCCCTCAAACTATGGATTTGAGATCATTTTTAAAACTTAAAGCAAAAATATCCCCTAAAGTCTTAAAACCAAGTACATTTAGCTTAACTAGTTAAAAGGAGGAAAAAATCTGATTTCAAACATTATGCTCTTTTAAGAACCGTCCATATGGGAAAAAACCGACAACAGCAACTTGACAGATTGGATGGAGATCTTACTAATGATGGAGAAACAACTCAGAAATGAAGAGTGAGAAAGCTGTACAACTTAGTGAGTGTGATCAGTGTCACTAAATCGTGCACGTAGAAACTGTTGAACTGGTGTTTGTTTGGTTATGTACACTCACAAAAACAACAATAGAATAGATAATTTATTTTTTAAAAAAGAAACATATTTCAAGAAACCGTCTTGTTTTATCTTGTTTTGTGGTTTCTATTAACTGTCATTCTTTACTGTTTTCTTCCTTCTCACTTTCAATGGAATTAGCTGAGATTCTATCTTTCCTTTTTCCACTTTCCTAATCTGAAAATTATACATTCTTTTTCTATTGTTTTGGTGTTTATGTTTAATTGTTAGCATTCGTACTTGACTTTACAAAGCATAAAGTTAATCAATACCTATTGTTATTCTTGTGTGTTGTAGAGCCAATCCTATCCCATGAAGACTCCACAGGACAGAAGAGAACTGCCCATTGGGCTCCCCAGGTTGCCGTCTTTACAGGAACAGATTCCCAGGTCTCCCCTGCAGAGCCACTGGGGGCTTCAATCACGGATCTTTCAGTGAGCTGGTGAGCACTCAACCTTTGTGCCGTCAGGGCTCTTTAATCAATACCTGCACAAACAACACCAGACTCTTCCAACATTTCACCTCCAATCAGAAATCCAGCCTCTTACAGATTGCTCCCATCTATTGTTTATGTACCCTTTGTTCTTACACTTCTAAAATTTTTTGTTAGCTTTGCTGTTGTTTTCACCTCATTTTTCTTTGGATTACCCATAGGCTTACCAATATTTGTCTTTGCTTAGGGCTTTTCCTTCTAAATTTTCTTTCTTTGTTCCTGACATTCACCCTTCAACAGCTCTTCTCAGTGATGGTCTTGGTAAGTTTGTCTGAAAACATCTCAATTTCACCTCCACTCCTGGTTTTCACCCTTAATCTTGACTGAATTCAAGAATTCTGTGTTGACATTTTCCCTCAATGCTTGAAATGTATTATTTCAATGTTATGTGGCCTCTATTGTTGTTGTTGAGAAATCTGCTGTCCATCTAATTGTCATCTGTTTCAGACATTTTTCTTTGTCTTTTGTGTTCTGCAAGGTAATTGTAATGTATGTTTGTTGCAGTTGTCATGTTAGGACTGCAGGTTCTTCTTTAGCTGCATTTTTCATCAAAACTGAATAATAATAAAAACCATAATCTCTGAATGCTGCTTCGTCCTCTTTCTCCAGTCTCTCTTTCTGAAACACCCGTTACGTTTTCTAGTTCTGTTCTTTGTGTCTTTGTTTTCCTTTTATATTTTCAGTCCCTTAATCTGCAGCAATCAGTCTTCTCAGCAGTGTTCAGTCTACTGTTTATTAAGCTTTGTATTTCAAACACTGCTTTTTCCAGAAGTTCTATGTGGTTCTTCTTCCAATCTCCTATTCCTTCTTTATAGTGTCCTTTTTTCCTTATGGAAATGATCCTTATTTTATATTACTAATAATTTTAAGCATACTTTATAGTGTTATTAATTTCTCTGTCGACGGCACTTGGCTTGGCTGGCCAGCCAAAATTATTGATGTTTTAATCCTTCTTGGTTTCTGTTTTTTGCTTGTCTATCTGTCTCACTGCCTATCACCACTTACATAGTATTTGTTGTATCCTAGGCACTTACACCCACACTTTTCTGTCAGTTGGTCGTACTGTGGAGGCTTGCATGTTGCTGTGATGCTGGAAGCTGTGCCACCAGTATTCGGATACCAAGAGGGTCACCCATCGTGACATGTTTCAGCTGAGCTTCCAGACTGAGGCAGACTAGGAGAAAGGACCTGAAAGTCTACTTCTGAAAAGAATTAGCCAATCAAAACCTTATAAATAGCAACAGATACAGTGTGGGAAAATGATCCCCAGATTGGAATGCACTCAAGAGACGACTAAGGAAGGGCTGCCTCCTCAAAGTATTGACCTTAATGGCACAGATGGAGTAAAGCTCATGAGGAATCTGTGCATGGATCGAGAGGCAGTCCTGCAAATGCACCAGGAGACACTGTATGGTTTAAAGTCAGGAAGTGTGTGTGTCAAGGCTGTATCCTTTTACCATACCTTTTCAATCCGTGTGCCAAGAAAATAATCTGAGAAGCTGGGCTATGTGAAGAAGAATGAAGCATTAGTATTGGAGAAAGACTCATTAACAACTTGCATTATGCAGAGGACACAACCTTACTCACTGTAAGTGAAGAGGATTTGAAACACTTGCTGATGAAGCTCAAAGACCACAGTCTTCAGTACGGACAACACCACAACATCAAGAGAACAAAGATCCTCACAACTTGACCAGTAAGCAATATCATGATAAATGGAGAAAAGATTGAGGTTGTTGAGGATTTCATTTTATTTGGTTCCACAATGAACACCCATGGAAGCAGCTATCAAGAAAGCAAAAGACACATTGCATTGGGAAAATTGGCTGCAGGAGACCTCTTTAAAGTGTTTTAAAGATATCACCATAAAGACTAAGATGCCCCTGACCCAAGCTACGATATTTTCAGTAACATCATATGCATGCAAAAGCTTGACAGTGAATAAGGAAAACAGAAGAACAATTTATGACTTTGAATGGTAGTGCTGCAGAAGAATATTGAGTGTGCCATGACTGTCAAAAGAACAAACAGATCTGTTCTAGAAAAAGTCAACCAGAGCGCTCCTTGAAAGCAAAGATGGCTAGACTGCATCTTACACACTTTGGACGTGTTGTCAGGAGGAGTCAGTCCCTGGAGAAGGACGTCACGCTTGGTAGAGTAGAGGGTCAATGAACAAGAGAACGACACTCAAAGAGATAGATTGAAATAGTGGCTGCAACAATGGGCTTCAGCACAAACACACAATTGTGTGCATGGCGCAGGACCAGGCAGTGTTTCGTTCTGTTGTGCACAGGGTCACTATGAGTCAGAACTGACTCAGTGGCAGCTGACCTCAACAAGCGCTTACAAATACTAAATTTTTAATATTATTGTTATATCTGTTGACTAATGCTGTTTGGTCTCCATGTGTTTGGCAGTTTTGGATTGTGGGTTCCTTTTCAATTGCACTTAATCTGTCAAGCTCCCATGACATAGATGATGGCACTGTTCCTTTATGGCAGTTTATTGTTTACGTCTTCCAGGTACCCAAGGAGTGACAAAGCTTAGGATCCATTTCTATATTAATTTTATAGTTTGGATTTTATGAAAAATACAGAACAATGCATTTGGGTGTTAAATTTGCTTAAAATACAAAATAGAAATTTTTAATTCCTCAAGAGTAAATTCTATAAACAAGAGTCCATGCAGAAACATACTACCCTGCCTCTCAAACATCTCATCTCGTGCATAGTGCCTACTTCCAACCCATTGTCTCGTTCAGTCCCAAGACCACATTTCCTAACCGCCAGATCAACGGCACACTCACTGCTCACTGGCCGCCTCCTTCCGGGACAGTCAAGCCGTGAGCTCCCACACTTTTCAGTTTCTTTCCCTTTCAGGAATCTGGTGATTCTCCTTCTTTCTCACAGCACCAACCCGGCCCTTTTGTCTCTACGGTTGTAGTTTAGATGGTGTTACGGAGGCTGTAAAGCTGGGAGATTTTGGATGACACTGGTTTGCCATTAGCCTGCCATCAGATGTCCTTCAAGGGATTATGACCAGGGAAGAGGCATAATTTGATCTATGTTTTCTAAAGGTCATTCTGTTCAATCAGCAGAGGCTGTCCAGAGTGCTAGGCTGAGAAGAATACAAGCCCGTGAGGACTCAGTGGAAAAAAGTATTGCAATTCACTAGGCATTTCAGCCAAGACCCAGGAAGCAGGACAGCAGCATGCGTGTCATCTGTCTCCTCACCCTGACTGGTCTCTTGTTTTTCACATGGGAAAACTGGGGCTGAGAGAAGTTCAGTGACTTTCCTACAGTCACTCATTTGGGAGGTGTATTTCCAAGGTCTTAGACTTCATCTTCATTTAATTCTATAGATGGCATTCTTCATTTTACCTGCACGGTTGAAAACATCACAGTCTGTATAGACTCAAGTCAAGTTCTAATTAATTTAACCCTTCTAGATACCAGAGACTTTGCTGAGCACTGACAACAGAGTGATGAACTGGAAACAGTCCCTGCCCTTGAGGAGCTCCCTCTCTAGCAAGCTTTAAATAGCTCAGATGTAGAATAATGACCACAGTGGTAAACGTGGGGGTCGGGAGTGAAAAACAACAGCCGACCGTAGCCAGACTCACTTGGAGAGGTCTGGAAGGTGGTGTTTAATCTACGTCAAATCTATTCTGGTTTGTTTGGCCATACATCTAGCTCAGAAGCAGAATAAGAAACTGTTCTATTTTTAACTCTATGCTCATTCATCTCACCTACTGTATTCCATTTCATAAATATTTACTTAAATATTTGCTGAGTTCTCTCCTGGCATCAGGCTCCTCCTGGCCAGGGCCAAGGGAGAATGACTGGGGAAAAAGGAGACCTTGGGGGCTACAGGACAACTTCTGCCAAGGTCGTAGACACCAGATGAAGGCACAACAAGGCTGATGATGGAAAAATTACAGAGTTTGGAAAATTCGGGTCACAGCTCCGTCAGGCTCCTAGGGTTCCTGGATGTCCTTCTTTCTCTATCAAAACCTAACTTTGGAAAAATGTGTATCTATTGTGTCTATCTCCCCATGAATCTAAATCTCAACCTCTGAGAAGTCATTAGGAGTCCTTGGGTGTTGCAGCCAGTTGATTTGATCAGCTGCTAACCAACATGTTAGCGTCCCAGTCCCCAGAGAGCCGGTGGTCTGCTTTCAGAAACTCTGCCCCTGAAAACCCCACACGTGCTCTGACACGTGGGAAGCCGCTGTGAGCTGAAATTCAGTTGAACGGCATCTGGCTTGCTCTTGTTGTTACTGGTTTATTTTTATAGAGATAGGTACATTTTAATTTTTATGACAGCCAAAATATTTTTCATATACCCAAGATCCTGTTTCTTTTTAAAAATATTTTTGTAGTTAAACTGAAAAATTCCAAAGATTTGAAGAAACAAATTTAAACTTACTTTTTCTTTTGTAACTATTTAACCTCTGTAAACCAAGGATTTTTAAAAAATTACAGAGAAAGTACAGAACATAATTGAATGATGAAATTCCTATGAGATTACATAAATCCTAATGTCATATATTTTTCTTAATCAAAGGGTCTCTTTTTTGATCATCTGTATAATAAATAATTTTATACATTTGAACACATAAAATAAATAATATTAGTAAAACCCCACTTTTGCTTTCATTTCCATGAGGTTAATTTTGAAAATGGGATTTCTATGTTCAAAAGTTTGAAAATCAATGGCCTAATGAATCAAACCTACTAACTTGAGCTAACAAGAAATAAAGAAGACGATGCCTATTCCAGGTGTTCACACAGCAGATGACGGGCGGGCACTGTCCTGGAGGCCTTCCTGTCCCTAACTCAGAGCAGAGGTGAACGACACTCTCAGGCTCCTTGAAGGAGATAACACAGGGCAGGCTCAGCAACCCTTAAGTCAAAGAGTTCCGCCTGCTGAACTGGGGGCCAAATGTGTTTTCCTTGTACACTATTGCAGGTGTGCGTGCATGTGTGTATTGTTTTGTTTTGTTTTTAGTGTTCTTTGCAGCATGAGTCACAATTACAAAAAACTGGAAGCAACCTAAATGCCCATTAGCAGATGAAGGAACAAGCAGACCATGATGCATATGTACAAGGGGAACACTACTCAGCCAGCAGTGGAAATGAGTCTTGATGCACGCTGCTATATGGAAGGAGTTGAGTTAAATAAGTCAATCACAAAAGGACAAACATGGCATGTCCTCATTTACATCAAAAGACAAGAAAAGCAAATGGATAGAGAACAAAGTTTCTAAGTGGTTACCGGGGGTGGGAAGGAGAGTTCAAGGGGGTTCGTGGTGATGGCAATATTACAGTGAACGAGGGTAGGCTTGCACAGCCAGTTATTAAAATTGCTATCAGTAAATTTTTTGTGTTTTATCAATAAGTTACACACCTGTAAAAAGTTGAGCTGGCAAAAGTTGTGTAACGGATATATTTACAACCAAAAGAAAAAAAAAACAACAAAAGAAGACGAAAAAAAGGTGCTGAAGCTGCTTCATACAACTAGAAATCTCCTGGGATTCAGTCTCTTAGTTTGGAGGTTTAGCCTCACAGCTTCTAGGGATGGCCCAGGGAACTGGCCTAATAACTTGTTTCGTGCTTTGATTCTATCTCCTAGTTAATTTTGTAGTGCCTGGTCTTAAAAGCTTATAAGTTGCCATCCAAGGCACAACAGTTGTCTCTGTTCACCTGGAGAAACAGAGGAAGAAAGACAGGAATAGGAGATGGAATGTGTGGCTGCCTCCAAGAGCAACTGCCTTCTTTGCCATGAGATCAGAAGAACTGGATGGTGCCCAGCTGCCATTCCTGATCATTTTGATCAAAGAGTCTGAAAAAGAAACTTGATCAAAAGTGGGGAAATGCAGAAAATAAATTCTCATTGACCTCTGACTTTCTAGACCTGCAGAGGCTGGGTGAAACTCTGACTATTACAGTGGGATAGTCTTTAAAACCTAAACTATACATAGCCCCCTAAAGTCTTATAAAAGCCAGTCATTTAGTTTAAAAACTAGTTTAAGAAAAGCCTGCCTTGCAGATTATGCTCTTTAAGAACTATCTATATAGACCCAAATCAACAACCATGACTTGAAAAAATAAGAGACAAACCTTAGAGGACAGTGAATTTGTTTTAATAGAGAAAGAAAAACTCAGAAAAGGAGGGTTAAAATGGTTGCACAATTCAAAGAATCAAAGAATGTAATAAATGTCATGAAATGGTACAAGTAGAAACTTTTATTGGTGTCTGTTTTTCTAACATATTTTTATGTTAGAGAAAGTAGGACTGTTTTGGACAAAGTAAGGGTTTTATTATCATGGTCACTGCCCTTACCTTACCGTCCCTACTCATACACCCTGTACCAACACTTGGCTGGTGTTCCAGACAACTTGGTGCATCTCTTACTCCAATCACTGCAGCAGAAACTGAGGCTTTAATGGCTTCTATGTGAGTGCAGTTGGCTTTCGAGTCTCGCTTTCAGACAAGAAGCAGGACTGCCCCTTAACTCACTCCATGTTCGGTATGGAAAACCTGGGAAGAAAGGCAAGTCAAACCCCATGGTACCACCCGTGACCAGTGGGGACATGGAGCCCCTAGTCAAACGCTTCCTCTTTTGCTCTTTTGGGCACAGAGCTTTCAAGTACATTTCATGAAACTCCTCCAAAAGTCCTAGCAGAATCTGGCACCAGTGGCCCATGTTATTCCTATGTTTTGTTACATGTCATTGAGTCAGCTCCAGCTCATGGCGACCCTAAGCACAGCAGAATGAAACACTGTCAGGCCCTGCACTGTGTCCACAATCATTGCTGTGCTTGAGCCCATTGTGCAGTACTGTGTCAGTCCCCCTTGTTGAGGGTCCCCCTCTTTTTCGTTGACTCTCTACCAAGCATTGACTCTCTACAACAAGTCCAAGTGTGTGAGATGTAGTCATGTCATCCATGCTTCTAAGGAGCACTCTGGGTGCACTTCTTCCAGGGCAGATTTGTTCATTCGTTTGGCAGTCCATAGTATACTCAATATTCTTTGCCAACACTACAATTAAAAGGCATCAGTTCTTCTTCCATCTTCATTATGCATTGTCCAGCTTTGGCACGCACATGATACTACTGAAAACACCATGGCATGAGTCAGGTGCGCCTTAGTCTTCAAGGTGACATGTTTACTTTTCAACACTTTAAAGAGGTCTTTCGCAGCAAATGTGCACAGTGAATGCAATGCATCTTTTGTGTTGGGTGTTGGCTGTGGATGCAGGAGATCTCATTTGCCTGTGTGGTGGTCAGCATCATGCTTCATCTGTGCGTCAGCTTCCCTCTTCCCCTGTTCATTTCCTCTCCCCTGGCATCAGATTTTCAAACAAAATATCTTAAAAGGCAAACTGTTATTTCAGGCTCTGATTTCCAGGCAACTCCTGGTTAAAACTCTTTGTATTGTTTTATTCCCTTTTAGAGAGGAGAAGAGGGTGGAAAGGAGGGGACAGGTGTTCACTGGGAGGATACTACTAGAAAGAGTGAAAAGGAGTGTGCTGTCACAGAGTGCGGAGAGAAGATAGAGTTGTAGAGAGGCAGGTATGCATAATTGACTTGGATTGTATTCTTCCACTTAACCATACTTTTTAAAAAAGAACTTGAAACAAAATCTTTTCAATAAGACAAAAGCTGCACTGGGTACTCAGTGACTAATCCAGACATTCAATAGGAATTCCAAAATGTCACCATGACTTCTTTTAAGATGCAGCCACTTAAAATTATCTAGTCAAAGAACTAGAGCTGACCCCAGAGATAAACCTGTACTTGCTCTGCAAAAACAGATTGGGGATTCTTTCCAGTTGTTTCCAAATCTAATTTCTCAAGTTTTCTAATTGCGTATCTCCCTGGTACCAAGACTGTTCATGTTATTAATGTTTTTGTTGTTTTGTTTTGTTTTGCTTTTGTATTTTGTGGTTTTTTTATTTTATTTTTTTTGGTTGAAAACATAGAGCTGTGACCTTGGTGAGAGCATTCAGTATGACCTCTAGGAGCCAGTATGAATAAACACTACCTGTAAGAGACCATAATTAGCTGAGCATCACCTGTCACCTCAGATAGGAAGGTCCATATTCACACAGCCAGAGAGATGAGCAGCTCTGAGTTCTCAGCAGCCCCCTCCATCACCCTGGCCAGGTGACGATGGCAATTGAGCACCTCCTTTACTTAATCCGAGAGTCGAGGACCACTCTGTCTGCAAAACACTGGAGTCCTAAATCTTGTTGACACACCTGCTGCCGTTAGTTGCTCCCATGCTGGCTCTAGCCCTTGATGACCTCGTGTAGAGTAACAAGACAGTGCATGGTCCTGCGTCTCCTTCACGATTGTCAATATGTTGGAAATCACTGGTGGGACCATCTTGTCAGTCCGTCTCGTCGAGGGTTCCCCTTGTTTGCACTGGGCCTCCACTTTCCCCAGGTGAAGGTCTTTTCCCGTAACTGGTCTTTCCTGGTGACATGTCCAAAGTCAACGAGCCCAAGTCTCACTGTTCTTATTTACAGGGAACATTCTGGTTGTGTTTCTTCTAGTTTATTCCTTCTTTTGGCAGTTCAAAAGAACTTTTGGCAGAATAGTCAATCTTCTTTGCCAACACCACAATTCAAATGCATCAGTTTTTCAGTCTTCCTTTTTTATTATCTGGCTTTTGTGTACCTAGGAGCTGACAGAAGAGACCAGGGCTTGGGTCAGGTGCACCTCAGTCATCAAAGTGACACCTTTGCTTTTTAAAAACTTTAAGGAGGTCTTTTACCAATTTTTACAATGGAATATGTCATTTGCTGTCTTGGCTGCCACTTCTATGGAGGTTGACTATTGATCAAAGTAAACGAAATTGTTGACAACTCTGATTTTGTCTTTACTCTTCATGTTTATTGGCCCAGTTGTGAGGATTTTTGTTTTCTTCGCATTCAGATGTCATCCGTATAGAAAGCTGTAGTCACCAAGTTACACCTACGTTTTTCTCAGCATGGTTAGGTTTGGATTGGACCTGAGTTTGGTTGGCACTATTTCAGAATCAAGAGTCAGGCTATGATACAGTTCTGCTATGGAAAGCAACACGAAGTGGTATGAGACGGCCCGTCCCAAAGGTCTGCCTTTGGCAATGGCTCATCTGGTGTCCTCTGGCATCACCATCACTCTCTTCGAAGGTTGGGAGCTGCTCTTTCCAGAACACTTGTCTCTGTGTGATTCCAGGTCACAGTCTGTGAATGAGGGAAACACCTGTGTCGTGTGAATGTGTTTCACTTGCAACTCACAGACATCTGACCGATACAATACACCAGCCTCTGGCTCTATATTCTTAGAGAGAGGGACGGAAAGCATAATGTGACTGACACCATCGTCAGTCCGTCAAAATTGTTTCTGGCCAATAGTCAGCAGTCCCCCCAAATGAGCCTACTGTGTTTACTTCACTCAGAGTGGGTCTCCTAACTTTTGCAGGACTCCCACCTGAGGTTTTGACCCTTCTCCTGGTTCAGCAGTCTCATTTATAGTGTCCCACCAGACCCAAAGACAGATTCACCACTTACTCCAGGAAACCTCCAGCTCTTTATGTCAACAGAATTCCTGATGGCTGGCCACCTACCCCAGAATTCCTGAAGTGTGTATGCAGATTGAGGCACACAGTTTCCCTGACGAATTTCAGGCCTTGAAAAGTTACACAGTGAAACATGAGGTATCCCCAGGTAGTGTGGGGTTCCTTGGGAGATGCTTGTAAAGGCAGCTGAGGCTTTGACAGTCAGAGGAGGGAAGTGAATATAGGGCTGGGGTGGCTGAGAAAAGGAGGGAGAACCACCTTAGAGCCTTCTCCCCATTGTCTTCTATTTGGGGCTGGTCCCACAGAAGCTCCTTAGTATGTTTCCTAAAGACACTGAATGTCTCAGGTGCATCTTGAACTCCAAGTTCTTGTGATGTTGGGCAGATTTCAGCAGCACTTCCACACTCAGATACACTATGAAAAAATAACAGAAATATACTTCTAGAAATCAGCCAGTGAAAACCTTGTGGAGCCCAAGGGTCCAACCTGCAGCGGGTCATGGGGGTGGGGCAGACCCCGCAGACCCTGCATCAGGTCACAGGGGTGGGGCAGACCCTGCAGCGGGTCACAGGGGTGGGGTGGACCCTGCAGCAGGTCACAGAGGTGGGACAGACGCTGCAGTGTTTCCCTCATTGTGTACAACGTTGCCACTAATGGGTCCTAAGGTCCCCTCCCTGCTCCATTTTAAAGGAAGTCTCCCTGGAGTGTGGCTTGCCCTACCCTTTATCCTTTCCTCCTGCAAGAGATGAAAGGAGAGGGAAGCCAGCAGAGAGCCGGGAACCTCATACCATCAAGAAAGCAGCACCAGGAGAACTGCACGTCCTTCAGACCTGAGGTCCCTGCTGCACCAAGGTGCTCCCTGGACAAAGATGATGCCACCCAAGGACTCTCCTCCAGAGCTGACAGGGGTAAAGCCTTCCCCTGGAGCGGACATCCTGAATTCAGACTTGCAGCCTACTGGACTGTGTAAGAATAAATTTTTCTTGGCTAAATCCATCCACTCATGGTATTTCTGCTAGAGCAGAGCTAGTTGACTAAAGCACAGCCTAAGTTACCTCGCCCTCGTCTTCCTCAGAATCTCCCAGGAAGCCATCTCCAGAACTGGGGCGGACCCACTTTCCCCTCCTGTTCTCCGCACACCACTCTCCTAGGCGCTAGGTCCTGCTGTGGAGGAACAGAGGAGTCAGTCTTGGCCGCTAGTCAACATGCTCTAAGCCCCTAGTTTCCCATCCATCTCTACTCAGGCCCCAAACACCAGCTTTCTCGGTGATTCCACAGGAAGGAATTCAGGAAGTCACTACATTGTCCCCGATGCAGACAGTGCCCTCTGGCTGGCTTCTTCTGGCTCCCCCTCAGACTCCTCTCTCAGAGGCTCCCCAAGACCCCTTAATGTCCAGCAGGCTCCTCAGATCAATATGGTGAGAAAACCCAAGGCCACCGCCTGTCACAGGATCCATGGGGCCCACAGCAGGCACCCAGGAAATGCTGGGTGTCGGCAGCTAAGACACGCAGAGGGCTTGTGACTACTGTCCTCTCATCCCCCTGCCAGCACGGGCTGCCGCACCAGCCTGCTGCCTTCGGAATTCTCTAGACAAGCAGCCGGCTCCAGCCACTGCCTTGCTGTGCACGCCCAAGCTCATTCAGAGTCTTGCTGGGCCATCTGAGAGTTCCCCTTCCTCTGGTAGCCCCAAGATGGCACAGGTTTCATCTGCTGACCAGCATCCCACCCAAAAGGTCAGCAGTTCATTTCACCAGGTGCTCCTTGGAAACTCTATGAGAGCAGTTCTGCTCTGTCCTGCGGGGCCACTGAGAGTTGGCATCAACTCGACAGCAGTGGGTTTGGTTTGGGGGGGTTGTGTCAGCTATTTAAATAAATACATGATGAGGAGTGAGTAGATGGGTGGGTGGATGGATGGATGGACGAATGGACAGATGCAAGCACGGATGGGAAGGTGGGTAGATGATGGACTGACAGACAGATTTAAGCTTCTCCACCCACCCACTCACTGCCATCAAGCCAATTCTGACTCAAAGCGACCCTGCAGGACACATTAGAACTGCCCTACAGGGTTTCCCAGGCTACAGTCTTCATGGAAGCAGACTGCCACGTGCTTCACCCCCAGCACAGCTGGGGTGGGTTCAAACTGCCAACCTTTGGTTCTCAGCCAAGCACTTGAACCAGGAGCCTTTAAACTTCTCCAGATGAACCTAACTCATATTCAATTTTAAACCCTCTGCTCTAAGGCTACCGTTCCCATCTCCACAAGGGGCAGGACTTCCCAGAAGATCCAAGAGACAGCAGGGGGTGAGAGAAACCCTTGGCCATGGGCTCTTCCCACCTGTGATTAAGCAGAGATCCAAGAGCCTCGGTGTTCACGAGGCCTGGGCAGGCTGCTGGAGTCAGCACAGGGTCTGCTCCACCTCCATAAATCACTGTCTCCCTGACAAATGGCTCAGGGTGACATCTGTGAGTCACTCTGTACACTGCCTGAAGAGGAGATGGGGCCACTAAACAGGGCTTGAAGGTGTCAGATTAGCTCTTGTACATTTTAATGGAGCGTGGGATTAGGTGGGCGGCGGCCCTGGCTGTGAAGTGGTTCCCTAACGGATGAGGAAGCACTTCTCACCAAGGTGACTTCAGTCAGTGGCAGCTGGAAACAAATGAGGTCCTGTCCGTAAAACCCTCTGAGCTATTCTGAGAGTAAAATGCCCTCCAACTTACTCTTAATTCTAGTTGTGCGAGGGGAGCAATTGTTTTCTCCCAAAATTCAGCCTTCCTTACGGCTGCCCACAGAGTCAATGCATGAAGTCAGCAGATCTTTCTTCTTGCCCAGAAATGACCACTACTGGCTTGAGTCTGGGGAGTCCCTGGGCAGAAGAAGGGGTTAACACACTTGCCTGCTAAACAAAAGTTTGGCAGTTCAATCTACACAGAGGTCCCTGAGAAGGAAGATCTGACGATCTATTTCTGGTAAGTTTGGAAAGTTGTCCACTGAAAACCCTGCACAGCACAGGTGTACTCTGAGACAGGCAAGGAGTTGAAATCAGCTTGACAGCCCACAGTAACATGAGTTCAATGGGTGACGAGAGGCCCCATGTACTTCAAAACTCCAAGGCTACCAGTTAGGTGACCTTCATCCGAGCAGTGGACATCCTAGGACTTGGTTGGTCCATTTGTACAATAACAAAAGGGAACTAGAAATTCTTTATTACTCTGTTATGAATTGACTTGTGTCCCCTCAAAATATGTGTTGAAATACTACCCCGATACCAGTGGGTGTAATGGCAAGTGATGTACTCTACACAAATGGGTGCGATCACATCTGATGTACCCCATACCAGTGGGTGCGATCGCCTGTGAAGTACCCCATACCAGTGGGTGCGATCGCATGTGATGTACCCCATACCAGTGGGTGCGATCGCATGTGATGTACCCCATACCAGTGGGTGCGATCGCATGTGATGTACCCCATACCAGTGGGTGCGATCGCATGTGAAGTACCCCATACCAGTGGGTGCGATCGCATGTGATGTACCCCATACCAGTGGGTGCGATCGCATGTGAAGTACCCCATACCAGTGGGTGCGATCGCATGTGATGTACCCCATACCAGTGGGTGCGATCGCATGTGAGGTACCCCATACCAGTGGGTGCGATCGCATGTGAGGTACCCCATACCAGTGGGTGCGATCGCATGTGAGGTACCCCACACCAGTGGGTGTGATCACATGTGAAGTACCTTATACTAGTGGGTATGATCGCATGCAATGTACCCCACACCAGTAGATGTAATTGCATACGATGTAATATAATCAAAGAGTTAAGGCAACACCAAGATAGAGTCTAAATCGCATCATTTCTAAGTTATTAAAAAACTAGCATAGACTCAGACAGACGTGCATGCCCAGAAAAGACAAACCGCATGTGAGGAAAATCTATAAGCCAAGAACCAAGGGGTGCCCCAGAGCACCTGCAAGGGAAGAATAGAAAAGATGGAGATCACAAGTTGGGTTTTAGCCTCAGAAACTGTGAGAAAACAAAGTGCTCTTCTTTAAAGCTTGTGGTATTTCTGTTATAGCAACACTAGCACACCAAGACGTTCAGTATCAGTCAGGATTCATTCAGTTACAAAACACCAAAATTATTAATGTAATCCAGTTTAAGGAAAGCAAAGAATGTATTAGTGTATATAACTGGAAGGCTTAGGAGGTGTATCAGCTTCAGGAATAGCTGGATCCAGGGGCTGAGTGTCCTTGGTGCTCGTCTCTTTCTTGATCTTCATCTGTCAGCTTTCTTTCCTCAGTTTTGACCCAGTTTGCAGCCAGCTTTTCTGTTGAAGTGCGAGATGGCTGCCAGAGGCACTAGGTCTACTTCTTAACCCCCTCAGCATCATCAGGCAGAGGGGGGAAAGCCTTCTTCACCTACAGACCAAACAGGGCTCTTTGGACAGCTTCTCACTGACATAGCTTAGGTCACATGCTCAAACCTAAAGCAATCTACGAATGGAATGAAAAAAATTAATGAGATTGAATAGGTCAATCACAGTAAATGGAGAAAAAATTGAAATTGTAAAGGATTTCATTTTACTTGGATTCACAATCAACACCCATGGACCCAACAATAGAGAAATCAAAAGGCCCATTGCATTGTGCAAATCTGCTGCAAAAGATGTTTTTAAAGTGTTGGAAAGATGTCACCTTGAAGACTAAGGTGCTCCTGACCCAAACTGCAGTGTCTTCAGCTGCCACGTATGCATGCAAAGTAGGACAATGAATAAGGAAGACTGAAGAACCAATGACTTTGAATTAAGGTGTTGTCAAAGCATGTTGTCTGTACCATGGACTGCCAGAAGAAAGAACAGGTCTGTGCTGGAAGAAGGACAGCAGAAGGCTCCTAAGTAGTAAAGATGGTGTCAGGGATTGAATTGTGACCCCCCAGAAACATGTGTAGCCATTTGGCTATGCCATGATTCCTGGGACTGTGTTATGTTCCCCCACAGTGTAAACCCTGCCTCTACGATGTTAATGAGGGAGGGTGGGAGGTGTTTGCATTGGTGGGGCAGGACTTAGTCAGGACTCAATGTGTGAGATTCTATTGTGCCTTGAGGCAGTGTCTTGGGATAACCGAAGTAAAGGGAAGCAAGCAGACAGCTGGGGACTCACACCACCAAGAAGCAGTGCTGGGAACAGAGTGCATCCTTGGAAAGAAACCAGGGTCTTTGTACTTCAGAAGCTCCCAGTCCAGGGGGAAATTGAAAAGAACCTTCCTTCAGAGCAAACAGAGAGAGGCTTCCCCCAGAGCTGACGCCCTGAATTTGGATTTGTAACTTACCGGACTGTGACAGCATAAACTTTCTCCTTGTAAAGCCATCCACTCAGCTGAAACAGATGGTGAGGCTGCGTCTATTACACAATGGATGAACCGTCAGGAGGGATCAGTCCCTGGACAAATCCAACATGCTTGCTGAGGTACAGGGTCTGCAAAAAGAGGAAGACCCTCCATAAGATGGACTGGCACAGTGGCTGCAGTACTGGAGTGAAACGCGTCAGTGACTGTGAGGGTGGAACAGGACCAGGCAGAGTTTCGTTCTGTTGTACATAGGGCCACCGTGAGTCAGAACCAACTGGACAGCACCTAAGAACAACAACCAGTCAACCATATGCCCAACCCTAGAGCCCAAGAGAGGGGTGTCAATTCCACCCGAATCACACAGGCCAAGAGTGGGGTGTGATGTTAAGAAAACACAGAAAGGGTGATGGGGAGATGACACAAACAGACACCCAAAGCAGAGTCTCCCAAAGTGGTGATTCTGTGGCCTCAGAGTAAGATAAAAAGTACTTAATAAGAAGACCCGATAAGTTGGAAAAACCAAGAAACAAAACCGGTTGCCATGGAGTCGATTTGAACCCCTAGTGACCCTACAGGGCAGAGAAGGCTGCTCCAGGGCTTTCTAAGGAGCCACTGGCGAATCTGCACTGCCTGCCTTTCGGTCAGCAGCTGTCTTAGTCATCCAGAGCTGCTATAACAGAAATAAAACACATACATTACTTCAACACCCAGAAGTCTGTTCTCTCACAGTCTAGAAGGTTACAAGTCCGAATTCCGGGCTTCACCTCACACAAAGTCCTTCCCTCTCTGCTGGCTCCAGAGGAAGGCTCTTATCATCAACCTTCCCACGGTCTCAGAGCTTCTCTACACAGGAGCCTCAGGTCCGGAGGAGGATCCGTGCTCCTGGAGCCGCTTTCTTGGTGGTGTGAGGTCCTCCTGTCTCTGTTCTCGCTTCTGTCTCTTGTATCTCAAAAGAGATTGGATCAAGACACAGTTCAGTCTTGTAGATCTCATCACCATAACTTACTAAGCCAGCTCGCTCACATCATAATGACAGAATTTACAGCCCTTAGGAAAATCACATTAGATGACAGAAAGACGAGCAATTACGCCGTGTAGAATCGTGGCCTACCCAAGCTGACAGATATTTTAGAAGAACACATTTCAACCCATGACAGCAGCCAAATGCTGAAACACCAGCCTCCAGGTTGGAAAGGAAGAAGTAAACTTGTCCCTATTTGTAGATGGCCAGAGGCTTGTCTCTCCACTCTCCTTTGACCCGTGAGGAAGCCGAGTCACTGAGACACGGCCCAGGGAGCTCGACCAGAGCTGGCTGCTGACTCCTGGAGCCCTTGGACTGGGTGTGTGCCTTCCCACGAACCTCCCTGAGAGCAAAAACTTTTTAAAAACAGCAGTCCTGGTTGTGATGATGTGTAGGTTCTGCCAGATGCTATCTTTGGGAGAAACGAGTACAAGCTAGATCCTCTCTGTGTCAGTTCTTCAACCGCGTGTCAGTCTGTGCTATCTCAGGGAAACTTTCCATTTGAAAAACGTGACGAGGGTGATGAGAAGGCAGTTCTGTGTGTCTGGCCACCCAGGCATCCTGCCCCCACTCAGGAGACTTTGTTTCCTGGCCTCCTGAGACCCACACACAGCAAAGCCAGGTCTGTCTCCAGGTCCCAGCGTGGGGGTAACACTGTCAGGGCGGGGACACTGTCAGACCACAGAGGGAAGTCTCAGTACTCTTCTCCCACCTGCTGGACTTCATTTCCGGGTGTCCACAGAAGTCATCGCTTTCTGAGCACAGAGGAGACCGCTACAAACTGGGCCGTGAGGGGCTGGGTCTCTGCCCACTCTCAGTTCACCCAGCTGGAAGGAGACAGGCTTGCGGGCCCTGAGCACACCTTGTGGAATGATGTGACCAAAGGCCTGTGTCCTGATCATGGCATACTGGAGGAAGACGGGGACACCTCTTACGGACCCTCTTCATCAAGGTCAAAGGTGTCCTCCTTCAGATCACGGTCAATGACTGGCCTGTGGCACTCTGTGGAGGAGGCCTGTCAGAGGGTCCAGATTTCCAGTTCCTGGATGGAAGCCCACAGGCAATGTTCCCACTCGCTGGAAACTGAGCCATGACACAGCTGAACCCAGTGTGCACAACCAGGAACACTCCACACACAAGCAGGCCGGCAGGTGGGTGGCAAATTTGGGCCTTCTAACCCAGCCACTGCCTGGGTGCCCCATGCTGATCCAAGACACCCGCTCCTTGGAACTCTCTGGTCTGAGACCCCGCAGGTCTTGTCACCCTCCGTCTGGGGGCCGGTGAATGGTGACCACCCTCCCCAGAGTTCCACCAGCTGGGAACAGACGGAAGACGACCGATGAAGGGGTTCTGTTGTGAGATGCGACCAAGTCAATCCCCGCTCAGGGGACTCCACGTGCATGAAGCAGAGCTACCGCACAGGCTCTTCGAGGCTGTGACCTGTCAGAAGCAGGTGGTCAGACTTGGCTTCCAAAGCACCCCTGGGAAGTTTGAAAGGCCCACCTTTCAGCTTGTAGTCGAGCGCTTGCACACGTGCACCACCCAGTGGCTCCAGTAAGGAGTTGGGCAGGAGAAGGCAAAATGTGAGAGACCTTTCAAAACTGTCCCGGGGTAAATCCAATCAAGACTGTGCTGAAACTCCCCTACGAAGACACTCTCCGTGCCCAGCCGGGAAATACAGAACAAGGACAGGCAAGGTGCTGCAATGTGTGCACGTGACACCGTGTCACTCCAAAACAGAACAACTGCCTCTGGGATGAGATCGCAAGTGGAACATCAGCCTGCAGCAGCAAGAAGACAGGGTCCGGGGACCGATGGGGCCACGGACCCTGGGTCTACTGTACTCGGGTTCTAGGGATGGGCAGGGGCAGCCGGGAAGCCCTACATAACAAGAGGCATCGGAGCACCCCATTAGGGCAGGGTGCAAGGCCAGCTCGCAGGGGAGTTTTGTCATCTGTGGTGAGTCACGATCCTATACCAGCAGGCCTGGAGCGGATCAAATGCTCACAGTGTGGCTGGAAAGCCCAGGCAACCCACGAACCACTGCTTCAGAAAAGGCCCTGCAGCGGGCGCAGTGAAGGAGGGCTCAGCGCAGCCAGCAGGAGCTGCCACTGAACTGAGGAGCCCTGTGGGTCAGGGGGAGACACCCCGACAGCTGCTGGGCATCGGGGAGTGAACACAGAGGAAGGACACGTGTCCTTCTCAGGAAGAGCCTGCGAAACATTGATAACCCAAAGAAAACTTGAAAATTAACATCACGAAAAATATCAACCTATCATCGCAAATGAGTATTCTCTCCCGAGGAACTGCAAGAAATGAAGTCTTTGGAAAAAGGAAGAATTTATACTCTGTTAGAAAAATAAATGTCTATTAAACATTTAAGGTCACTGCTAAAAGAAAAGGTAATCATTAAAAGAAAACCACCAAAAGTTTGCTACGACTTCCAACCCAACAGTGAAAAACAATGTTCTTTGTCAATCGTATGGGTCAGAGGTCACCAAACCCTGGCCTGCCCTTCACCAAGTGGACAGAGTCCCATCCATCAGGGACAGCCAGCACATTTGCACCCCAAGGCTAAAGGCAGGGTGAGGTTGTTTTGTCACTGTCCTGGACACCTCTACACCATTCGCCGAGATTCCATTAGAAACAGGAATGTTAAAAGGTCCTCGGTATTTTCAAGTGGTTATTTTTCTCTGGAAGGTAATTGGAATGGCCCTCTGGCCCCTGTGCACTCCAAGGCCCTAGAATGTTTGTTACAAAGGAAAGGGCACCAGGAACTGTCCCCAGATGCGCTGCCGTTCGGTGTGTCTTCTCTAAGGATTCGCTCCATCTAGATTGTGTGGTCCAAATTCATCTGACCACTTGACCACTCCCCTGAAGAACTGAGGCTTGAGTTTCTGTCCTTGCCTGGAAACAAAGGATCGAGCACAAGAACAGAGAGGGTGAGAACTTCCCCTGAGACCAAACAGCCAAGGAATCCGATTAGCAGAGAAAAAGCTACAACCCATTTCCCTAAACCTCAGCTAATGTTAAGAAAATGTCAATTTTTCGGCATGACATGGTTGGATTGGCTTCATGTCGCTTAGCTCAACTCCAAGGTTCAGATAAATGCTGTAGGGTTTTTCTTTCAATTTTCATGAACTGCAAATTGAAAATGATCTTGAACATACCATTTAACTCCTTCATGTCTGATAGGGAAGAGCAGAGGTTCCAGGAGAAGGGCTCACTCAAGCTGGTGGCAGAGCACAGGACTCCTCAAGACGGCACCCGGCACCTACGAAACACTCGCCAGTGACAGACACTGAGGTGGGCGCTGCCTGTTGGGACCTGAATCACAACCACAGCAGCTTACACGGCAGTGACCGTCCTCTTCATCCCCAGTGGTGGAGCAGAGCCCAGGCTGAGAGGGTCAGAGAGTTTGCCCAAGGTCACACAGCTGGTGAGTGGCAGCATCTCAAGTTGAGGCCAAGAGGCACTAGCCCCAGAGGTCACTCTCAAGACCTTACTGTGCTGTCCTCATCCTGACCCAGTGATCACACGGTGCCAGAGTTCCTTTCCAGCATTCGCTTTACATCTTCCTGGTCAGTGGGGTCTGAACACTTAACGTCCCAGCTATCCAGTTCCTTCATTTAGGAAATGGACCTTCTAACAGCCCAACCACGCAGGGCTATGTGAGGACAGAAATGGCCCATTTCAGTTGCCTGCCCCAGGACCCGGCCATGACAGGAGCTCTAATGGAGGCTGATCCCTGGTTTCCTGATCCACGCTTAAAATAAATAAATACACATATATACAAGTGTGTTTGTATCTCTGGATGTGCAGATGCTTGAGCACTGAGCTACCAGCTGAAAGGCTGGAGATTCACATCGTCCTCCCAGAGTGACTCGGGAGAAGGGCCTGAAAATCTACTTCCGAAAATCAGAACGGAGAGGAGCACAGCTGTGTCCTGACCCACATAGGTCACCACAGAGACCCAGGGAGCACAGCTGTGCCCTGACCCACACGGGTCACCACACGTCAGAGTCAGCTCAGTGGCCACTGGTGTATAGGTCCGCACATAGGCAGGGAGAGACATGGTATACGCGGTCTGACAATTGAGTTCACAAATTTAGTTGTTCGAAGTGCTACACAGCTCTTTGCTGACTGTCACTACAGTCACCTCCCAAGGACCCCCCTTGGGAAGCTATTGGCCAATGTCAATGCCTAGTCCACCCTTCAAAGCAGTTTTGGAACACTGTCTGGAAACTGCTCTGTACAACGAGCAGGTGGCCAGTTCACAAACTGAATTATCTAGTTGTCTGTGAGGGAGATTTTAGCCAGTCAACAAGTAACTGTATGGGGATACCACCCCTACTCACCTGATCTGGCCCCCGGTGACTTTTTTCTTTACCCAAATGAAGATAAAGGAGATATTGAAAAGGAGACATTTTGAGGACATTCAGGACATCAAGGGTAGTGTAACAACAGCTCTGATGGCTGTCCCAGGAAAAGGGTTCCCGTATTGCTCTGAAGGGCAGACTAGGTGCTGGCGTTGGTGTGTAGCTTCCCAAGGGGAGGACTTCGAAGGGGACCGTGGCCATAGTCAGCAGTGAGGTGTGCCACACTTTTTCTAGGACAAGTCTGTGGACTTCATGGACAGATCTTGTGTGCACCTCCCTGTCTGGCGCTAACAGCTAAGCCCTCAACTACCAGTCTAAAGATCAGGAGTTCAAATCCAGCCAAAATTGCTCAGAAGACAGGCCTGGTGACCAGCTTCAGAAGGGTCACAGCCTTGAAAACTCCCGAGGAGGTTCTGCTGTGCACCCACCAGGGTGCTGTGAGCCAGGGTCAACAGCAACGAACAGCTACCTCTCTGTCCATCTAGGCACAGGCACGTGCACATTCCACACTAGCCAGCCTCCAAGACGACCCCAGCCACCCCCTTTCCTGGTGTTCACGTCTTGCATTATCCCCTGCTACACGGCACGGGAGTCAGGCTACGTGACTGACAGAACCCTGCAGAGGTGACGTGTGTCGGGCCCGTGGCACGCGTGCTTCTCTCGTTGCTGGCTCTCACGATGCTGCCTCTCAAGGGAAAGGACCAAGTGGGATGGAGCGAAGGCCTCTGGCCAGTGTCCAGCAAGGACCTGGGCCCCCCAACCACCTGAGGGGCCTTGGAAAGGGATGTCCCAGCCGGAGCCCAGTCCAGATGACGCAGCCCCAGCCGACGGCTGGACCGTGGTATCCTGAGACAGCCTGAGCCAGACCACCCAGCTAAGACACCCCTGGGGTCCTTACCCCCAGAAGTGGGGTGAAGTAATCCATGGCTAAGTTTTGGGGTTATCTGTTAGAAGCAGACAGCGAAAACACCTTAGCTTTTTCTTCCTTTCGGAAGGGGACGTCGGTGAGAATGCATCACTGGGATCACCATGGGCTTGGCCGGGCTCCCAGAGACACGGGAGGGGGGGCGCGGTGAGGACCTGCCCCACTCCGCCTCCGCAAGGCAGGAAGCATCTTCCCCCGGTCTGCTTCACTGGCTCTGCATTTTAGAAGCTGCTCTTAATTATCTTTAAACTGAATCCCGTTCCAAGCCATCAAGCAACAAAAACAGAGGTATTTGCTGTCGGTGGAATAAAAGCTTTCTTTCCGTTTACATGTCAGCCTGGAAAATGGCATGAAAGCATTTTGCAAGTTTTCTTGAATTTGAGTTTCTGTTTTGATTTTTTTAAAGTGCAAATCAGCATCCAAGCACAAACCTTGGGGTGTCCTGGAAATTTAATTAGAATGTGGGTTGTTTTACATAAATTTCTTTCTGCTGTTTTCTTACGGCTGACAGGATCACCCATATGCTTAAACTATAATTGAGTGGGGAGGCAAACAGGGAAACAGAGACCCAGCCTGAAGGAGAGCTGCCAAACTAGCGGGCTGGGGGCAGCTGCGGGCTGGAGCCGAGCTGGAGCCGGGCTGGGCTGGAGCTGGAGTTTCTGGGTCAGTCAAAGGTAACTGGTGGGTCTCAGTCAAAAGACTGCGTCAGCCGCGGCTCCTGGTCTGTGACAGTAGGGAGGGACTTTCCATTCCGACCCCACTCCTTTTCAGGCACAGGTAGAGCTGCTCGTCTCTGGCCCCTGCAGGAGCCCCGGTAGCTCAGTGGTTAAGAACTACGGCAAGTTACGGGGCACTCAGATCCACGAAGCGCTCCTGGAGTCCCTGTTGGGAAGTTCTGTGCTGTCCTGTGGGCTGCAGTGAATAGCAATCAACTTCAAGTCCACAAGTTCGCTGTTTGGCTTCCAAGGGAACGTTACAGCTGTCTCCAATCTTATGGAAAAGGAAAGAGGATTTCAAGAAATTAACTCACTCACTGTAAATCATACAACCAGTAAGTCACAAGTCTCTGAACCCTTCCAGCCAGCTCTCAGGCACCTGCTCCTGCAGGTACATTGTGGGATTTCGGCAAGACTCTCCGCCCCAGTGCACTAACCCCAAAAGCGACCAGGGTGGGAAGGAGGAGGGAAATGAGGACACCTTTGGACAAAGCACCACTGACCCAGCCTCTCCTGGACACCCTGAGGTCCCGTTAAGCAACTTGACATGGCCAACTGTCCACTGGGACAAAGGCTGGCTGGGAAGAGGGTGGTCTTCCACCCCAGGGATTGGACCAGCTGTTCAAACCTCTCTCCACTGTCAGCCACGTGGCTGGGGTTTCGTCTGGAGCCTCAGCCGGGTGCCGCAGCCCCTCACGCTGCAGCCTGGGCTCTGAGGCCCCCGCGCCACCTGCGGTGCCCAGCTGCTCGATGTGTCAGACCCAGGCTGTCTCTGGACTCGTGCTGTGGGCTCTTACCTAATCAACAGTCAAACCTGAGAACCTGTGTCAGGCAAAAACCTGCCAGAGAAGGAAAACAAATATTTTCCACCAAAATGAGTAAGAGAAGTGGTCAGACTGTATGTAACCTGTCAAAGGCAGCAAATATGTGAGGTCTGAAAAACAAGGCCCTCCAGGTCACACGGGTTTCACGGTGCCTGACCTAGGGACGGGGCAAATGAGAACAAATATGGACTGCTTCTCCTTTCGGGCTTTGCAGCTTGTGGGCAAAACAGATGTGCACAGGCTTTACAGCCCCCACACAGAGAGCCTGATAGGAACCGGGTGCTTCACAGAGGAAGTGGCATTTGAGCTGCGGGTTGAAGGGGGCGGCCCAGCTGACAGACAAGGGGAACCAGGCCTTCCTGTCTAGTGGCCTGGGTGTGCGAGGCCGGGAAAGCTATCCCCACCTCCAAGAGACAGACCGGGACACAGAAATAGACACTGCCTTTGTCATTTCCTATGCCCCTGACTGGTCTGAGCAGGTCCTCAAAGGTGACAAAGTGGCCAGAGTGAGAGGAGGGAGGCAGACACACTTTCGAGGCTGCCACTCATTCTACAAGTGTCTGCTGCCCTTCTCACCACGCCCGGCCCTGTGCTGGCCTGGGACTACAGCACCGAGCAGGCAGGCGCTGCAGATGGCAAGTGGGCCTCGGGGCTCAGGCTGCACCCAGGAGGGGCTGCAGCACCCGGCCGAGGCTCCAGACGAAACCCCAGCCACACGGCCGACCGTTGGGAGGCGTCTGAGCAAGTGGTCAAACCCTGGGGTGGAAGCCCACCCTCTTCTCAGCCAGCCTTTGTCCTGATGGCCAGCCAGCCATGTCAAGTTGCTTAACTGGTGTCCAGGAGAGGCTGGGTCAGCAGGCAATTTGTCCAGAAGTGCCCTCACGTCCGTCTCCTTCCGCCCTGGGCACCTCTGAGGTCAGCGCACCGGCGCGGGTAGTTTCCCTGAAATCCTGCCATGCAGCTCCAGGAGCAGCTGTGCCTGAGGGCCAGCTGGAGTGGCTTTGGAGGCTTGGGGGGATCAAGCTTCCCAGGAGCTTGGGTCTCCCTGGCTGAGCTTCAAAAGCTACTGAATTCCTTCCAGAATTAAGGGGGGAGATTCCTTAAAGCCTCTCACTCCGGTGCACAAGGCGAGGATTAGGTGCACCCTGCACGGCCTGTCTGGCCATCGCGCCGCTGTCCCAGGGCTGAGAGGCTCCAGGGCATCCTGCCCAGCTGCAGAGAGGGGCCAGGGTGGCCCTGGACCCCAGTAGCCTGCAGAGGTGGCACCGGCGGGACAGGGTTTTTAGGCCTGACTGGCTGCACCGACCCCTCAAAAACAGAAAAATTTGTCAAAAGCAGTTAGCTGAAAGCCAATCTGCAACATAACCAACCTTCCAGAATACCAAACAGTAAGAACAATTCACCAAATTTGGATTATTTTTCCTAGATACCCTAGCCTGTGCCCCTACCCCTTAAATATTTATCTTAAAGTTGTTTATGAAGTGGTCGGTCAGTCTAGCAGCTGGTTTCTGTTGATCATGGAGCCAGCACAGCAGGGCACTGGTCACGCCGCGGGCTGGTTCTCAACTGGTCTCTGCAGATTGTCCCACGGTCCCCCTCGTCTGGGACACACAAAGCCGGCTGTGCCGGCTCCAGCCCTCAGAGTCAAAGGGCGCCGGTCCAAAGAGCTTCCACAGCCTTGACCCACCTTGCTGGAGGTCTGGCTTTGTGTCTGAACATGTGTCCCACAACGACGCAACACCCCTCCCCAGAGCGGACAGTGGGCTTTGCTGTGAAGATCTGCCCGCTGCTTGTTTACTTGAATCCAGCACTGCCTCTGACCTTGCTGGAAAGTCATTACAGAGAGCAGGCTCTCGGTTGGTGCGGATGTTCTAAGTGACGCGCTTTAAAAACACCTCCGTGTAAATCAGATATTGCCGTAAAATGGAAATTGCAGCTACAAATTACACACTTATTACAACGGTGTCTGACATATGGGGTGACAGCGTGCTATATAACAGGTAGCCTGAGAAACAAGAGTCACATGCTGAGCATAAAAGATAATTATTTTTCAATCCGCAATAATACTATCTCTTATTTTTGACATAATTCCTGAGCAAGGCATCACAGAATCCTACATCAAAGTGAGAGGAGTCGTTAAGGCATTATTCAAGCCCTCTGTTTTACCGACCCAGCACTGAAGACAGGAGGAGATCTGCCCAAAGTCACTCCCAGAGAGCTGGGAAGTGCTGCGGTCCCAATAGCCACCCGCTGCACGGAGGTTTCCTGGCTCAGTCCACTGACTTCCTGGTTCTGGATTGAAGTGTGCCCTCCAGGACTGTGGAGTAAACCCTAACCCTGTACCAGAAACCCTGCCGGTGTAGTGATTCAGCGCTACAGCTGCTCCCCGAAAGGTCAGCCATCCGAGTCCACCAGGTGCTTCTCGGACACTCGATGCAGCAGTTCTCCTCTGACCTGGAGGGTCACACAGAGACAGAACGGACTCAGCAGTGCAGGTTTGTTTGTTTGGTTCTGTTTTAACCTTTATACCTGTAAAGTGAAGGGCCACTGTAGGTGCTGTGGTCCAGCACGCAGCTGCTAACCCAAAACCTGACGGGTTGGACCCATCCGACAGCCCCACAACAGAAAGGCCGGGAGATGTGACGAGCAAAGACTGAGGCCTGGGAAGCCCCACAGCTCTGTTCACCTGGAGTACAGGGAAAACGGAGAGTCAGGAGCAGAGGGAGGAAGCAGGACGTGGGGCTGACTGCCTCCATGAACCACTGTCTCCTTTGCTGTGACATCAGAAGAACCACATGGTGCCCAGCTGTCATTACTAAACATTTTAAACAAAGAGTTTATACAAGAATTTTGGTCACAAGAGGGAGAATGCAGTACAGAATTTCAAATTCGCGTAGAAACCAGACTTCCTAGAGCCAAGGAGGATGAATGAACCTGAAACTATTGCCCTGAAATGATCTGAAAACTTTAAACCTTAATGACAAAGAACAAGTCAGCTAAGCTGGTAAAGAACGTCTGCCTGGGGCACTGCACTCTTTCAAGATCTACCTGCATGAGAGAAAACTGACGCCAGCTGCAACTAGATAGAAAGTTCACAGAACAGTGAGTTGATGTCGGCGGGGGAGGAACATCTTTGAAAAGAAGGGTGACAACGGTCACACAGCTGGATGTCATCCCTGACACTCAATCGTGTACACAGAAAGTGCTGGATTGGTGTAGGTTTTGCTAAGATATTTTTCTGTTAGAGAAAATAGGAATGTTTCGGAAAGAGTAAGACTTTTTTAGTGGTCACCGCTCTTACCTTACTTACCTAGACAACAACCCTTACAAGACAGTTCTGCTTTGTCACATGGGATCACTGTGAATTGAAACTGACTCACAACCTTTGGATATAATCTCATTTGGGACTAGTGCTTTTCTTTGTGATGTTAGTGAGGCCGCATCAAGGTGGACCAAAACCAAACAAACCACTGCCATCAAGTCAATCCTGAGTCACAGCGACCCTACAGACAAAGCAGAACTGCCCCTATCGAGTTTCTAAGGTGCACTTGGCGAATTCAAAACGCCAACCTGTTAGCAGACATAGCCCTTAACCACTACGCCACGAGGGTTTTCCGGTCCCATGAGAAGGGTGCTAAAAACAGAGAAACAGAAGCTGAAAAGAGACAAGGGCCTGCCCCCAGAGCCCACAGAGAAAGCCTGCGCTGAGAGCTGGTGCCCTGTGTTGGACTTCTAGCCTCCTGGACTATGGGAGAATAGATTTCTGCTCATTAAAGGCACCCCCTTGCAGTATTTTGTGATAGCAGCACTGGATAACGGAAACATTCACTGAGCCCTCCAGGACAGGAAGGCGTAATCCTTGAGTCTACTCCGTGGCAGTGCCCACTGGGGCCCTGGACTGCAGCGGGTGCCCTGGGAAGAGACCAGGTGAGTATGGATGGTCTATGGAGCCTGGCACTGGGTGCACAGGAAATGGCAGACTGAGGTCCTGCCCCTGGCATGCCACACTCTGTGGCCTTGAACATGACTTTTTTTTTCCTGAATTTTATTTATTTTGTTGTTGTTGTTGTTGAAAATATACCCAGCCCAACATACACCCATTCAGTCATTTCCTCATGTGCACTTCAGTGACGGTGACAGCACTCTTCAACTTGTGCAAGCCCCCTTGCCCTCCTTTTCTGGGTCCGTATCCACCACCAACAGAAATTCACTGCCCCCTGAGGTTCCCATTTAATCTTTAGAGTTGCAGTTGTCAGTCTGGATCATTGTTTAAGAAAGCATTATGCTCAAGACAGACCTTTTCTATTAGCTAAGCTGTTGTTTAGTTTTAAGATGACTTCAGGGGATAATTTTGGTTTAAAGTCACAGACAATTTCAAGGCAATAGTTTCAGGAGTTCATCCAGCCCCCATGGCTCCTGAAAGTCTGGAGTCCACAAGATTTTGAAATTCCGGTCCATACTTTCCCCATTTTAAACAGGATTCTTCTGTAAAAGTGTTGATTAAAATGTTCAATAACGGTAGCCAGGCACCATCTAGTTCTGGTCTCATGCCAAAGGAGACCACTGTTCCTGGAGGCAGTCGCCACATGTTCCATGAAGGAGGAAGTTGTTCCTGGAGACGGTCGGCCGCACATTGCGTGAAGGAGGCCGTTGTCCCTGGAGGCAGTCCGCCCCACGCTCCGTTGGTTGTCCTCCTCCTGCTCCCGAGTCTCTTTCTTCTTCTGTTGCTCCAGGTGAGCAGAGACCAGTTGCTCTGCCTTGGACAGCCATTTGTAAGCTTCTAAGACCTCAGCCACCACGCATCAAACTAGGAGGTAGAAGCCAAGCCAGCCAAGCGCCGTCAAGGAGGTAGAAGAGAAGTGCTAAATGTGGCATTTGGTGGGTTAATCACTATGTCCCATTAAATCGCCACCTTAAACTTCCAAGCCAAAAAACCGAATCCCAGGAGGTTTGGGGTGACACGGCAGCCTCAAAATCCGCTCTCTCTCTCTTTTTTTCTTCTGGTTGTTCTTGTAGCCAGTTCGACTTTTTTACAGACATACAGCTTATTGACGGAAATCACCCTGCTCAGTTAGGCGACTCTCCCCTTAATCACTGCAGTTCTCTCGTTACCATCCCCCCTTCCTTCCCTCCCTCCTAATCAACTTTAGTCTCTACACGTTGGCTTTCCTTATTATCTTTTCACAGGAGTGAGGTCATGCCGTCCCTGTCCTTCTGTGATGACCTATGTCACTTAGCTGAAAGTCTTCCATCTCCACCCACTCTGTACCACGCATCAAGACTTCGTGTCTCTTACTGGCTGAGTAACATTCCATTGTGTGCGTGTGCTGTATTTTGTCCATTCGTCTGTGGATGGGTAGTTAGGCTGTTTCCACTTCATGGTTGTTCTGAGCAGTGCTGCAGGGAACACTGGTGGACCGGTCTCTTTTTGAGTCCCTGCTTTGAGCTCATTTGGGTACACAACTGGAAGTATGATTGCTGGGTTACATGGTAACTCAGCTTTCAGTTTTTTGAGGAACTACTACACTGCTCCCATAGCAGCTGTACCATTTTGTATTCCCCGTAGCAACCAATTAGCTTCCCAGTTCCCCACATCTCCATCAATATTCATTATTTTCTGATCTTTGGGATGTCTGTTTATAATTGAATCTTGGCCATCCTCCAAATCTAAATCCATTACCTTCAAGTTGACTCCAACTCACAGCAACCCTGTAGGGGAGAGCAGAACAGCTCCATAGAGTTTCCAAGGAGCACGTGGCAGATTTGAACTGTCAGCCTTTTGGGTAGTAGCACTTACCCACTGTTTTAGTCAGCTAAGGCTGCTCTAACAGAAATACCACCAACTGGATACCCTTAACAAAGGAAAGTTTAGTCTTACACAGTCCCGTAGGCTGTAAGTCCATATTCAGGATGTCTGCTCCAGGGGAAGGCTGTCTCCCTTGTGGGCTCTGGAGGAAAGTCTGGTATTGCAGCAGTCTTTGTCCAGGAGCATCTTGGTACAGGAACCTCAGGTTTTAAGGATGTGCTCTTCTCCTGGTGCTGCTTTCTTCATGGTGTGAGGTTCCCAATTCCCTGCTTGCTTCCCTTTCCTTTTATCTGTTGTAGGATGCAAGGATTAAGGGTGGGGCAAGCCATACTCCAGGGAAACTCCCTTTACAGTGGAGCACGGAGGTGATCCTATGAAGTGATTTACAATCCCACCCTAATCCTTTAACATACAGCACATGAAAACTACATAATCGAGGACAATCAAAATATTGAGAATCATGGACCAGCCACACGGCTACACATATTTTTGGGGCACACAGTTCAATCCACGACACCCACTGTGCCACTAGGATCTCCACCCATCCTGGTGGGAGTGCAGTGGCATCTCCGTATGATCTTGGTTTGCATCTCCCTGATGGCTGATGACTCTGAGCCTCTTTTCACATGTTTAGTGGACATCTGAATGTTTTCTTTGATGAAGTGTCTATTCAAGCTCTTTGCCCATTTTGTGATGGAGTTATTTGTCTCTATGGATAAGTTGTTGAAGTTTTATATATATTTTGATTTTCCAATTCTTGTAAGACACGTGGATTCCAAAGATGTTCTCCCAGTTGGAGGTTTGTCTTTTCACTTTTTCGTACTCATTTAATGAACAATTTTTTTTTAATTTTATAAGGCTCCATTTACTTATTTTCTTTACTATCTGTGGCCTCTTGCCATTCCATGAAAAAGTTAAAGACCGGTTTTCCTGCTTCTGTAAAGCAACTGTTGAAATTTTCATTAGAATTGCATTGAATCTATAGATCACTATGAGTGGTATTGACGTCTTAACACTATTCAGTCGGCCAATCTGTGGACACGAGACATCTTTCCATCTACTCAAGTCTTCTTTAATCTCTTTCAGCAGTGTCTTATAGTTCTCACTGTATAAGTCATTCATGTCTCTGGTGAGGTTTATTTCTAGATAGTTTTTTCTCTTTGACACTATTGTAAATGGAACTGTTTTTCTAAATTCCCTTTCAGATTTCTCACTGATAGTGTATAGCACCCCAACTAATTTTTGTTTGTTTCTACTGGTCAAACCAGCCTGAAGTAGAAGCCAAAGGAAGCTAGGAAGTGTAACTCCCTGTGACACAGAGCAGGACAGGAGGTGCACAGGAGGAGACCTGGGAGAAACAGAGAAAAGAACCAGGAAAACCACTTCTCAATGTTCACATTCAGCTAAGTGGCTGCATTCCTCATTCTCCAACCTAGGGTCTTTCCTCCCATGTCTCTTGCCTTCTCACAGAAGCTCTGTGTCCTATATTTCTTCTCTGAAATAAAGCCCTAGTCAACGCTTCCCTCAACAGCTGTCCAACTGTCCCGCCAAGGCTGGCCTCTGTCTTCTCAGACTTGGTCTTCTTTTTTCCTGGGCTTCACCCCTTCTCGTCCACCCAGTTTCCACCTCCACGGGACGAAGAGACAGCTTCTGTCTCAGTAGTGCCCACACAAGTCCCAGGTCAGATGCTCTTTGGCCAACGCTGGTCACCAGCTCCTCCCTGAGCCAGCCACTGTGGCCAGTGCATGCAGTGCTTCTGACTGGTTTGCCTTCAGTCACTTCTCCATCCTTGAAGCCAGGTAGTGTCATCCCAGTCAAAACCTATGGCCTAAAAATAGGTGAAGGGTGTTTCCCCCAACTAAAACCTAGGGGAAAATAAACAAGAAGAGTCATCTACATACTCCTTCCATTATATTGGCCTACAAACAAAGCGAGTAATCCCTATTTTGCATACTATTTCAAGAGCATGTGCTGGTGATAAAGGTGAGAAACGAGCTGTGTGCCACCCCTAAGGGATGGCTGGGACGCGGTGGGGTGCGATGTTCTCAAGCTCTATTGTTTGGTGCAAGGGGAAAGTCCATCACTTACTTCTATTTGGGGAGAAGGAGAAATGGGCAAGGCATTGTCCTTGCGACCTGTGTCTGTATTTAGCATCTCTGGAAGGATGTGCCAGAGCCGGACAATAAAGACCACTTGCAGGAGACAGCAAGGGGACTGAGCTATCAAAACAGCAAAGACAGTGGCTTTTCACTGTGTGGCCTTTTGTATTATTTGACCTTTATGCTGGGCATCTGTTTCTTTCCTATATAAATAAATAAATTGTTAAGAAACATAAGGCTAATAGGACACCAAAAGGAAGATGTTGGCAACCTGGGGATCCTGAATATGACTCCCCCCGAGGTACTCACCCTACAAAGGCCCAGGCGCAGCAGGGCCAGTCACTCTGGGCCAGGACACAGTCACGGAGCGTGAATGGAGCCACATTTAGAACTAGGACATCTGCTCCTAGTGCCCACTCTTGGTGGCACGCAGCAGGTGGTTCTGCTTGTGTCTAAGCCCGTAAAACAGCAGTGTAAGATAAGGGAGCTATGTTAGGACAGCCTATCATCTTCTTGAAAATGATGAGCTGGTCTCTCAAAACCAGCCTTAATGGGGGAATTAAAAAATTGAAATTAACTTTGGTTCTCCAGAGCCTCAGTAGCTATCTGTGTCTTATAAGCAATAGAGCAATTGTTTTCTGTTGCACAGCACACAATAAAAGAACGGCATGCCCGTCAATCACCTGCGTCATCATCATCCCTGAAGGGCTTAGCTCCTATTACGAGCCAGGTGCAGGGCCAAACATTGTGTGTGTGCTATCTCTTCTACTTCTTACTGCTCTGTGATGCAGCTACTACTGGTTTGAAGACCCCCAAGTGGCAGAAACAGTTTACATTCAACTATAACTGACAGGTTGGCAGTTTGAACCCACTCATCAGTGCCATGGAATGCCACAGCTGGAGGGCAAGTGATCAAGGTCTGCAACTCAGTCGGTCCAATTAGAAGGAGTGTTCTTGACCATGGAAGCCAATCGCCTTTAAATAAGTAAGAGATGGCTTACGGCTGAGCCCAAGCCAATCTGATGGCTGCCTTCTCCAAACCTGAAAAATGTCCTCCTGGAAACTGATGCAGGGTCCCGCAGTCTGAACACCTCTTCACATTTCAACAACAGTTTCATCGGGTTTGGGAACACACGGGCTGAACCACTGCACGTGACCTCAAGCTTGCCGGTGCCTGTTGGAGGTGAGAGACTCATTCGTAACAGCTGAACCGAGAAGATGGAAGGCTTATCTGTTTATTTGGATAAATGTAAATGAATTCTATTACCTGTCAAAATGTTATCAAGACCCCAATGAAATGAACTCTTTTTCTTTTCTTTTTTTTCCTTTTCAGGGTGAAGAGAATGAAGGGGAGAGAAATGAATGCTCGGGACAGATTGCTTTGATTTGAAATGAAAACAAATAACTTTAAGCAAAAAAAAAAGGCTTTCATTATTTTGGAGACCTTGGCATTCTTGCAGATACATTCATGAATTAATCATTAAAATCCTGAAATGTAGAATAAATCATGTGGTTTTCAATGCCAGCTCACGAGAAAGGGGCCCTCAAACAGTTATTAAGACGCAGAGCTCTAAGCTGCTCCTGCTCAGAATAACTTTTCTGTAGAAATAAAGTGAATCAGGTGATAGTGTGTGTATGTGTGTGTGCGTGGGAGAGAGAGAGAGAGTGAGGGGGAGGGAGAGGGAGAGAGAGAGAGAGAGAGGCAGCCCTGGGCCCCAGTCTCAACTGTGTACAAGCCAGCTCCTACCGTGTGTCTCTGCATATTAGCACAATTTAATATCTGCTAATGGAACAGCTCTGTCTGCCATCGACAGCAGGATCAAAAGAGGGCCATGCAGCTTTTAAATTATTAGCACTAATTAGGCAAATCAAAGAGGAGGAGGGCAAGGAGACCAGAGAATGCATCAGAAGTAAAGCAAAGGAATGTCTACCTGCCTGGACTGTCAGGATCAAGCTATACCACCCACCAATTAGCATGGAAGCATCTCTGGAGCGACCAGAGATTGAGCAGACCTGCCCCAAGAAGAAGAGAGATAGCTTTATTACAGCGACTCCTTAATTAAAATGCAGGGGTTGCTGATCATTGCACAATTAAATAGGGCTGCAGACGGTAGCAGCCAGCTATCAGGAGGTTTGTAGGCCTCGTGTCATTAAAGTCACCTTCGTGGCTTCCTGTGTAGCCACGCGGCCCCTGAGCTGTCCGTGGTGCTGAAAAGCACACTGACTTCTAGAAGGCCTGTTAGAGGAAAAGGTGCTTCGGGGGGGGGGGGTTCTCCCCTCCACTCCACTGCCACCACCCTGTTACCAGTTCTGTGAACCACTCTGATTTTTTCAGAGCCCATTTTCAGACTAATTAGACAGGAAAAAGAAGAATGGGGGTGTACAGTGGAAAAACTGCCAAGCCTAATTAACTCCCAGTCACTGCAATCTGTACCTAAAGTTATTGAAGCTGAGATTGTTCCCTGCTGATGCCCCCTGTCTCTCTGACTTCTCACCTGCTAGGAGGGTATGTTATTTTCTTAAGAGTTTGATGGGGACTAGGCTCAGGTTTGATGTAGAACCTCAGGCTGCTAAGTATGGTGTCATATCTAGTAAGGATACATCCAAGGTCACCAGAGGGTGGAGGGTGGTGGACCAGACACGCAAGCCTCAAATCAGAGAAGAAGCCTCTTTTAACACAAGAGAGTGAAAGTGATGAGTTCCTGTAGAAGTCATGCTCAGACAGTCTCGCCTTCCCAGAATTTCAGGAGTGACATGACCTCAGTGTCACCCCATCAGTGCGTTCTTCACTCTTGCCTCCTGTCTTCTCTCTCTTCCACTTTCTCTCTCTTCTTTGTCCACTTTCTTCCCTACCTTCTCTCTAATATTTCTAGTTGTTCTTATTTTTCTCCCAGATCTCCTTTCTCTGTGTCTCTCCCTTCTCTCCTGCTGCTGTCCCCAGCAATCACAGTACCGCTAGAACAAGGGCAGACGTGCAGTTTTCATCCCTTCCTCTTTGCTTTTCACATACAGACTCCCTAGTTAATCCCATTTTTATCAGGATGGTCCAATGACTGAATCCGCTCCCAGCAATGTTGAAAAAAAAGCTGGAATGCATTTTCAGGAGGCTTAGGTCCTCAGAGGCCGTGCCAGAAGACAGGTGTGTCAGTCAGTGTGGGTTGGGCTGTGCTAAATACTGGGCTCGGTCATGCAGCGGGTCAACATAGTGTTTTACTTCTTGCTCACGTGACAGTCCAAGGCAGATACATGTTGGGTGGGCTTTCCGGGTAGCTATTCAAGGGCACAGCCACAGAATGGCTCTTCCGTTGTCAGGGACTCCCCTGACAGCCGGAGGGGAGACAAGGAGGAGTGGGAGCAGGAGGTTTGATTGGGCCTGACCTGGAAATGCCACATTCCCTCCAGGCACACCACGGAGGGCGGGGTTCGATCACACAGCCACATTTGGCTTTAAGACCTGCTTTACGGGCATGTTTTGGTGGGGTAGCATGCTATCTACTTCATCTGCCTCTTCTGTTACTCAGATCTTCTCTCTTCGTTTAGTCTCTTTTGTAAACAGCTCCTCTGGAATCCTGGTCAGTCTTTTTTTCTGGGAAAACTTACAAAAGGAAAATGAACAGGATGAACCCAGTCCCCAGCACTGTGACTCCCCTGGAGGCTGACGCCAGTGTTCATAGTCCTTCTCCTCTGCTGCTTATTCTGGATTCCCTTCACCCTTAACGAGCATCCTGGTCTTTAGGGCTTACCTGGTGGGGTGACCAGAACCCTCGCTCTCCTCCCAGATCTCTTCTTCCTCTATGTCTGCATCTCCCATCTTTCCTGACACTGTGTCCAATCTGAGCCACTGTCACCTGGCCTCCATCAGGCCATAGCTGCTGCATGTTTTCCTTTATTGTCAGAATCTGATGGGAAATGCTCCTGTGTATCACCTAGGTTACAGATAAATTCTGTCCTGTTCCCACTGTCCAATAGCAGCTCTGTTTCCTACTGATGATCACAGTCAATTACCAGGAGCTTGAACTGACTAGTGGCCATCAAAGACTGAATTTACCGGGACCCTCACTATGTCCTCTGGTAAAAGAACCTCCTCTATGAGAACCAGGACTTCTGAGCCCAGGAGGTCAGATTTGTAGGATGGGCAACTGGGGTAAGATGGAGAGGATGCAGGGATGGTCAAGGAGGAAGACCTGACCACAAGATAGCAGCCTTGCCCAAAAAGCTGCTCGCCGGGGCCAACGTGCTAACAGCTGCACACACACAGGGAGACTCTCCCACAGCAGAAAGTCTGTGGGGCTGTGTTTAAAATAACTGACTGTATGCAAATTTGAGTTGGGTGCTGGGTGGACTTTTTGGACTAATGGGCCTCAGCTTGCAATGAAGAAATACACAATCTAAGGCCAATACCCAGAGGCCATCTTTGGCTCCTTGTACAACAGAACCTGGGGCCTAAAGGGAGAACTCTGACTCCAATCTGTCACATGGAGCCCTGTGCCACCCTAAGCACTTCTCACCCTCTATCACCATCCTGTCTCTTTCTCTTGTTGTCTATCTCAGTCTCTAGAAGGTAAGCTCCATGGGGGCAGGGATCCATTTTGTGTGTTCATGTCTACATCTCAGCACTTAGTACACTGCTTGCTCAATCAGTGTATACCGAATGACAAATGAAAGGATGAATGTGGATGACATGATTGTGAAGTCTCTGGGAACAGGCTCTGTCTCCTGCTCCTAGAAATGCAGAGAAGTGACTGGCTGGACACCTGGTTGGTCCCCACCCCACTTTCTCGCCAGTCTTTCGTGGCTGTCCCCCTAATGCAAGCAAGGCTATTTTTAGATCGAGTTCTTCCTCTCTTGTCCATTACGGTGGTGCGGAGAAGCTGGCTACCTGGGGCTTACAGGAGCTCTAAAGAAAACCAATCTTCCTCTCTCTGGAAAGCCCTGGTGCATTCTGTGACAGGCTACAGGGCAGCAGCTGCCTGGGCCGTCTGCACAGAGTGATGCGAGTACATGTTTCAGCTGTTTGGCTGGAGGTACCTGAGGCAGCAATCACTGAGTCTCCTCCCACCCACAGACATGCAAACTCAGGCTTTTTCACCTCTTTCAGTGTCTTATCTCCTTCTCTCATTAGACAGCTTTCTGGAGCCTCGGAAGGTTTCTCTGGTGCAGGAGTCTCTTCCAGCTAATTACGTGAGGAGCCAGGAGACTGCCTGTGGACTGCTTTAATAGTCTTCCGTCCAGGGCTCAGCACGCTTCTCTGTTCCGAATATCTGAGAGTAAATTCTTCCTAAAGAGAGGCAGAAGTGGTAAGAGTATGTGAGCAAACAAGTTGTCTCCTTGAGAAAGGCAGACGTAATGACACTCGTCCCAGAGACTTGAGAGGGGCCTGTGTGTGGCCCAGAAAGGCCACACTGAACCACCAACTGTAACCCTTCATAATTAAGAGGCGCTCACTGAGGTGATCTTTGCAAAACCTTGAGAAGGAAGGATCATACGGTCTCTGTGTGAGAAGAAATCTCAGAGAAGTAGAGCAGTGTGATCAGAACAGCGGCGACATCAAAGTGACCACACCAGTTACAGGCTGTGCAGTCCATCCTCCCAATACATAAGCCAGTAAACACACTGCCATCCAGCCGACTCTGACTCATGGCAACTCCACTCATGTCAGCACGGAACTGTGCCCCACGGGTTTACTGGCCGCTGATTTTTCAGAAGACCACCAGGCCTTCTTTCCAAGGCCCTTCTGGGGGACTTGGGCCTCTGACTTCCCAGTTACCAACTGAGTGTGTTAACCACTTGCACCATCCACAGCCTCCTGCTGATAAACAAAGCAGGGATCGAGACCAGCCTGGATTTACACCCCTCCTCTCCCCATTACAGCTGTGTAGCCTTGGGCCGGTTACCTCGCTCTGTGACCCTCAGCTACAGCCTTCTTCCTCCAGCTCCAGGTAGCCGTTCCTACCACAAACCCACTTGCCAGAGTAGCTGGTAATGACAGTCATTCAGCTACAGTGATAATGGCATCCGCAGCTTCTTGACTGCTGCTATCAGGCCCTGTACTAAGTCTGCTGCACTATAGCAACCCTGTGAAGTGTATACTTTTATTATCCTCACCCTGAGGAAGGGGAAACAAATTCTCAAAGAGCTCAGGTCATCTTCCTGATGACACACACAAAACAAAACCCACTGTCATCAAGTCGATTCTGACTGAAAGCAACCCTATAGGACAGAGTACAACTGCCCCATAAAGTTTCCAAGGAGCGCCTGGTGACTGCCAATGTTTTGGTTAGCAGCCATCCTGCTCATCCACTACTCCACCAGGATTTCCTGATGTCACACAGCAGGAAGAAAGGAAGCTGGGATATGGACCTAGCTTTGGCTTGTTGTGTTTGCCCAAAAGTCATAAACTCAAGACTATGACACTGATGTCACCAGCTGTATTTTGTGTGTTCTGCACAATGTTGTAAATGGTCTTAATTAATTTGCAAAATTTTTTTTTTTAAAAAGCCCACTACATAGGAAAAAAGAAGAAGAAAGAAAGAAATTGTGGGTAGAATCAGAAGATTTGGTAGCTGAGAGCCCTCATTTTGTGTGATCGCAGTTGGCTACAGAAAACACAGACTGTTCCCTGTGAACAGAGCACTCCCTCTGTGGCTGCTCAAGCTCCACCACTCCCTGCTGTTTCACACAAGTCCCATTTTACCATGTGTTTTACCACCTGAGCCCTCAGAGGATGAGAGTTTCCAACCTCTACGTCACCCACTGTGCCATATCCAAACCCAGTGCCATCGAGTTGGATGCAACACGTCACAACCCTAGAGACCAGAACAGAAACCAATCCACACTCACTGCCATCAAGTGGATTTCAACTCACAGTGGCTCTACTGGGCAAAGTAGTACTGTCCCATAGAGTTTCCAAGGAGCAGCTGGTGGATTCGAACTTCCGATCTTTTGATTAGTAGCCATAACTCTTAACCACTGCATCACCAGGGTTTCCACCAGGGCCGCAGACCCCCTTATAACTGTGATTTCTCAGGTGACCAGGGATAACAACAATGGCAGCCATTTAGATGACATTAATGATAATAACATAAACACTTGCTGACAAAGATCAAAGACGACAGCTTTCAGCACGGAATAGACCACAACATAAGAAAGGAGAAAGCTTCACAACTAAACCAATGAGCAACATCGTGATAAATGGAGAAAATATTGAAATTGTCAGGATTTCACAAAGATTTTCTTGGATCCACAATCAAACCCCATGAAAGCTGGAGTAAATAAATCAAACAGTGTATCAAACTGCATAAACCTGCAGCAGAGACCTCTTTAAAATGTTAAAAAGCAAAGATGTCACTTCGGGGACTAAGGTCTTCCTGATCCAACCCATGGTACTTTCAATCACCTCATATGCACACAAAAGTTGGACAGTGAATAAGAAAGACTGAAGAAGAACTGATGCCTTTGAAATGTGGTGTTAGTGAAGAATATTGAATGTACTGTGGACTGCCACAAGAACAAACGAGTCTGCCTGGGAAGAGTACACGGCAAGCATAGACGTGATGATGGTGAGACTTCATGTCATGTCCTTGGGACATACGTTGTCAGCAGGGATCAGGCCCTGGAGAAGAACATCATGCTCTGTGAAGTAGAAGATTAGTGACAAAGAAGACAACCCTCAGCAAGATGGACTGACAGCGCCGCCACAAGGGGCTCGAACGCGGTAAGTATCAGAAGGATGGCGCAAGCCTGGGCAGTGTTTGATTCTGCCATAGGGTCACTGTGAGTTGGAACCAATGTGATGACACCCAACAACAGCAGTGACAGTCAAGCGGTGGTGCTCTGTGCTTCCAAATCTGTGACCTTATGTAATCTTCAAAACAAAAAACACTTCCTGGGAAACCAATTGGCCAAGAACTGTTGCCAAGCACAGGAAAGGCAGAGAAGAACACGGCATGATCTCAGCCTTCCAGAAGCCTACAGCCTCCCAAGGACAACAAGTCTCCAGTTACAGCCCAGCATGGCCACAGAAGACACCATACCCAGCACTGGGGGGTCCAGGAGGAACAGCAGCAAGCTAACTGGAGGAGCTCACAGCACTTTGTGGAGGTGACATCCCTGCTGTGTCCTAAGGGAGGAACAGACCTTGTAAAGAAGATTGCCGTTAGCTGCTGTTGGTCTGGCTCTCATACTGACTGCCATGACAAGAAGCCAGCACTTCCCATCCTGAGAAAGAAAAGCAGTGGTTTCTTGTCACGGCAACCCCACTATCAGGAATATGGTCATTCCTACTTCTTGACAAACTGTGGATGGTAATGGTCCAGTCTGCACCCGATCGTGGTGGTGGCCCACGACTGGACAGCATCTCCCTCCACTGTGCAAGGGTCACCATGAGCTGGGACATGGAGTTCACCACACTTTCGAGTAGCCTGTGCCAACTTTGGACGTTTCTGACTATGAAAATCTGAAGTTCCCCATGGCAACTAAGCAATGGAGTAACAGCTGCACTTGGAGTAACACCTCGTGAGTCTTCCATGGTGGCTACTTTCTAAATAAACCTTGTTTGGTACAGGTAGGTCCTAGTCTGCTCACTGAAATGACAGCTTGTTGGTTTGTGTTCCATTCTAGATGTCCTTCCCAGGAGAGGTCACACTCCAAATAAGACAAGTCCCAGGTCTCTGCTTCATCCCTTCCTTGGCAGCTGGATCTGGGTAATGTACCTGGACACTGCAGATGGCCTTCTGTGGCCTGAGCATGGCAGCTGGACGGTCCCTGGCTGTGGCAGCTCAAGGCATTGCTCCCAGGCGCCCACCCGTCACCCCTTGTCCGTCATTTCACTTTGAGAGCAGACTCCTGTGAGCTTGTCAGCAGCTGTCACAGTCACTGGGCTGGTCTCTCACTTCATTTTTGAGCCTGTTAAGTTTAATGCGCCCGTGCTTGGGAAAGCAGAGGGAACGGCCTCTCTTTGTGGCTGTGATGGTTGCTTTCATCTTTTCTCGGAGATTCCACCCAGATAGATGCTGTTCATGTTTATTCACTGCATGAAGTGGTTCCTGAACCAGACAGCAAGGCTTAGTTAAACAGTTGAGCTATCGAAGCAGAGAAGCTTTCCCTAATCATTCGTTTCCCGAGTGCCTTTGAGCCTGCGTGCCTCCAGCTCCCTCAGCCCACACCAGACAGCAAGCTGTCACCTTTGGGTCCTCTCTTCCTTGCCCTCCGCAGTCCATCCACCATCAGGTCCCATTGGCTCATTCTCCCAATACTTCCCGTCAACGGGTGCCACACCTCCGCTGGCCTGGCCACTGCCATCGCCCCCCGGGTGTCCTCCTGCTCGCGGCCCATCCGTTCCGCAAATCACACCCAGAGGCACTTGTTTAAGTATAAATGGAATCTTGTAAGATCTCTCACCTACTTAAAACACCTCTGTGGTTCCCATCCCATTTAAAATAAAGTCCAAACTCCCTGCCGTGGTCTACGAGGCCCTGCGTGACTGGTCCTGTGCTGCCCCCGTCACCTGTCATACTTTGCCGTGTTTTCTGTCTGCATTCTGCAAGAAACAGGCTGTAGGAGTTTCACTGGGTTGCTGTAACAAAATGCCGTGAACTGAGTGGCTTAAATTCACAGAAGCTCCTCGCCTCACAGTCCTAGAGGCTAGAATTTCAAGCCAGAGCTGTCGGCAGGGCCGTGCAGTCTCTGGGTTCTGGGTGGAGTGCGCGCCACGCCTTCCTCTCAGCGTCCGGAGGTTGCCAGTCATTGTTTGCAGCCCTTGGCTTGTGGATGCACCACTCCAGTGTCTGCCTTCAGTTTCACATGGCCTTGTCTCCTCTGCATCTGGGTCCAAACTGTCCCTCTTTTCATGAGGACACCACCTACCATCAGGCCGGCACCCACCCTAATCCAGCATGTCCTCTTCTGACACCTGCATAGACTGTTCCCAACAAGGTCCCATCCATGGGTACCGAGACAGGAATTTGGGTTCAAGTAAACAGCTGTGAAGTGACCCCAGGACGTACCATGAGCAAACGGAAGTCCAAATAAAGTTTGGACTTTATTTAAGAGCAGGGAACACACCAATAAAAGACACACACTGAGCCGACACCTCCGAGGACAGCTGGGACTCTGTCCTGCTGCGTGCTTTGGCCCGGTGGGCTGAGAAGGCTGGGGAGCTCACCCACCGGCCCCCACCCTTCATTTCTGAGCAACCCTCTGGGAGTCCACCGGAGGCTGGGGACCCTCAGAGATAAAAACACAGGCAGCTGGGCGGGCTGAAAGAACCAAGAAGCGTCTGGGACTTCAGCACTACTCAGCATGCGGTCCTGGACAGTCACAAGAAAAAGTCACCAGGGAAATACAGCTCTGAAGAGGAAAGCCCCAGGGAACCCCAGAACCCCCATGGAACCCCCGCAGAAAGAGAACAGGTGAGGGGCTGCTTCAGATGCAAGAGGGAGGGGACGTCGGGGGCAGGCTATCCCCATGGGTGATATTGGGGATCAGACATAAAAGGATGACGGGTATGGACCAGCACGTGAGGCCCTAAGGCCCCCCGAGGCCCACATGGACGAAGCTGGCTTCCACTGCAGGCTTCCCAGGCCGAGCTGCGCAGGAGAACCTCACCTGGAAGGAGGCCCAGTGGACAGTGACTCGGCAGCTTCCCGCCACGTGGCTCTGGCGTTGAGGGCTGAGGACGGAGTCAGAGGGACAGGGAAGCTCCAGGGACCTGCTCCTCTCCGACAGTCTGAATGCCCGCAGGACGGATGAGGAGGTCAGGCCGCCAAAGTACAAAGGGGCGTGGGCTCCAGTGGCCTCGTGGAAAACCAGCGGGGCAAGCAGCCTTCCTCCTGCTCCTCCTCCCACCGGCCCCCGAACAGCCGGGGCTTTCTCGTTTCTCACACCCACACCTGTTCCCATGCCTGAAGCTGTACCTGCTAGAGCCCATGTCCCCATGGGATCCCAGGCCCGACGATGCCGAGTGCAGCCATTGCTATAGACTGGTGCTGACACCAAGCCCTGCGGCTGGTGGGTGACGCGTCTGGCTCCTCCTGGCCTGGGGGCGTCTGGTGGTCAGGACAGGTCTCCTCCATCCTGGTGTTGTCAGTACCTCCTCTGGGGGCTGGCACGCGGTTGGGGTTGCTGGGTGCCACTGAGTCAGCTCCAACTCACAGTGACCCGTGTCCCACAGAGCAGACACTGTCTGGTCTCACTGTCCTCCCAGTCAGCACCACGTCTGAGCCCGTGGCCGCAGCCACTGTGTCAATCAGCCCCCTTCAGGATCTTCCTCTTCTTTACTGACCCTCCACTTGACCAAGTATGATGCCCTCCGAGGACGATCTCTCCTGATGACATGTCCAAAGAGTGTCCGATGCAGTCATGCCATCCGCACTTCGCAGGAGCACTCGGCGCTTCTTCCCAGACCAATTTGTTTGTTCTTTTGGCAGCTCAAGGCATAGTCGGTATTCTTCGCCGCCACCACAGCTCAAAGCATTGGTTCTTCTTCAGTACATAATGAATGTTCAATAGCTACTAGCTGGAGAGGTGGATGGAGAGATAGGTAAGCTACCCCGTGCAGTCAGGGCTGGGCACTTAGCAGCTGCTGAGCAAACAGCTGACTGATTTTGTCAGGCGAATGGCAGGTCTCGACAAAGCATTCACCGTGGGTGGCAGCAGGTGGGCTGGACTTTGCATAGCAATTCCTACAAGGCACTGACTCAAGGTACCCCACAGCCACCCTGACATTTGGACCAAAGAAGGGACCTCACGGCGCAGTGCGGAAAGTGGAGCGTGCAGAGCTGGGGTCCAGGTCCTGCTGCTCAGCGGGCTTGCAGATGCTCTCGGGGAATATTTCTTGAAGCCTCTGCTCCCTCTTCTGCAGAGGGGGATGAGTCTGCCTGCCAAGGAGATGCCTGGGTTCTGGTGGTTGTCATGGGTGCTGGGTGCTGTCAAGTCGGCTCTGGCCCAGAGCAGCCCGCGTACAGCTGCACAGACACGGCTAGCTCTGCACCCTTCTCACTGCTGTCACCACGCGGGCGCACCTGCAGGGACAGACAGAGCCGAGCCCGCCGTGGCCTCCCGTCTTCGGAGTCCAGCTGTGCTCCGTGGGGCTTTCAGAGACTCACCCCTGGGAAGCGGATGGCCAGCCTTCCTTCCAAGGCCCTCTGAGTGTGAACTCTCAGCGTCTTGATCAGCAGCCATAGGTGAAGATCAAGACTGCATGTCAAGACAGGCTGGCTGGCTGTTGTCCGAGGTGGGAAAAGGAACTGGCCCTGGCGGGGCTGGAACCAGAGTCCTCTGTGGCTCAGAAAAGCGAGACTTAGTGAAGATGGCCTCTGCCAAGCCAGGGATACAAGGGAGGGCCCTGCAGAAAGCCCCATGAAGGCGCATCACCTGCAGAGATAGCCACAGGCTCCCAAGAAGCAGGCGGTCGTCCTTGAGCCCTGGCCAGGGACCCACCAGCGGCCTAAGGCGTCGGGTCCCTCCGGGGGGCTTCCACTTGCTCCAGTCCCTGCTGGACCAGAGTTTTCTTTCTCTCCGTAGCCAGTTTGGGGGGATTTTTAGTAGTGGTGGCAGTTCAGCAACGAGGATAAACGCCCCACGGACGAGGAAACCAAACCCCGCGGAATTCAGTCGTGTGCCGCCTCCATCGAGAAGATTAAAAAAGCGCCCAGTACATGTTGTTTTCCTCTTCTGAGCAGCAAGCTGCTAACCAGACGACTCCAGGGATGTTTCTCAAGTCTCAGGACAAATTAAAGTCCAGACACACGCTAGGGAATTGAAAAGCTCATATGTCTAGAGCCTGCAAGTAGAAAAGGGGAAAAACAAAGCATAAAAAACATCTGGAAAGGCAAGACGCTTACGCTAGTGTGCAGGGCTGAGGGGGGTCGTGGGACCGCGGCCACGGGCAGGCTGCTGAGCCCCTGAGACCCGGGTTTGCGCTTTGGTTCCATCCCCTTGTTGGTCTCGTGATCTTGCCTTGTCCTCCTGAACCGCTCTTCACCTCCGCTTCTTTGTCCAGTTGGGACACCTACTTTCAGGGCCGTCGGGAGGGTTAGAGGGCAGAGGGTGTCGACGCCTGACACAGAGGCGGCACTCCATGGTCACAGTGCTCTTGAATTCCCTGGCAATGGTTTTTTACGTTTGCATTAAAACGCACTGAATGGTTTTACAATCCAGACATACAGCAACCAGACCCAGTCACAGGATCGATAGCGTGCCCTGCACGGCACCTCTCATCCTGTGCTGCCGTTTGGCTTAGAACTCAATGTTTTGTCTTTCTTTCATGTCCAGTGCGGAAATGTTTCATGTTTATTTACCAGCTAGACACTAAAGTGCATGCTAACGGAAATTACCCCCATCAGGATCCCACCATGGTTTAAAGTATTAAATAACAAAACACTTAATGAACATGTATGTATGTATTTTTTTACTTTTAAATAAAGATGAGAAGCTCCATGGGCCCCTTGTTCTCTTCAACACGTCACTGACACCCAGGGAGAGCCTGTCTCTGCCTTAAACCGAGCCCCGTTTCCCAGCTCTCCAAGGGAGACCAACGATCCATCACTCCCCGTGCGCCGAGTCAAAGGCTAAACGTCTTATTTGCCACACAGGCTGACCCTCACCTCTGGCTTCAGACCATAAACAAAACGGAAAAATACGGTGAGGCCCCTCAACACAACAGCCTGGTCTCCGAAGAATTACAAAAGGGACAGGCTGACCCCTGCTGTCGGGAGGGAGACCGACAGGCCGCCCGGGCACGCCGAGGAGGGCGGGCCGAGGAACCCAAACCCAGCTCGCTGCCTCCGGTTCGCTGCCCAAGAGGGGCCTCGGGGCTCTCAGCAGCTGGGCTTCATACCTGGGTCCATGCCGGGCAGGAGGGCCAGGCCTCCCCCAGTGGATCTCTGCAGGACGCAGGGGACCCAGGGAGAGCACGGCCTGGTTGGTATTCGCAAAGCAGAGCAGGCGAATGAGCGCGTGCTGTGGCTGCAGGCACAGGGCCCCGAGGTGGGCTCCCCGGGCACAAGGCCGGGCCTCCCAGCCTCCCACCAGGCGAGACCCGCAGAGGGACCTGCCATCCCCGCCTCCTACAGCCGGCGCCCCCTGGTGGCAAGGCCGTAGCTCGCTCGACTCGCTTCCAGTTCAGAGGCGCCCGTCCCCGTCTGCAGAGCCCACCGTAACAAGTTACCCTTCATGGAAAGGACAGGTCATCCCTTAAACACCTTAGTACAGAAGGAACACTGAGGATTCAACCAGCCAGCCTCCAGACAAGCGTTGGGAGGGACACCTGGGACAGAGCAGGTACGGCTGGCTGTGGCCATCACCAGGGCCACTCAAAGAAACCACCTGCTCCTGCAAGAATGGAACCCGCATCCATCGAGTTCCCTGCATCTCATGGCGACCCTACGGGACAGGGTAGCACTACCTCATGGGGTCTCCAAGGCTGTCGTTTTCATGAAGCAGACTGCCACATCTTTCTTCCAGGGAGCGGCCAGCAGGTTCAGATGACTGACATTCTAGCTAACACCTGAGCATTCAACCCCTGCCACACCAGGAATCGTGTAAGCAGTGTGGCTGGTCACCAAGTAGTCGTGCTCCCTACCTGGTGGACACACACTGGGACTATGCCTGGCGGTCTTCTTGCGGCTGAGTGGGTACATGAGACTAGTTCTGGCCAGTGGGTTTTGAGCAGAAGCCAGAACCCTTAATCACACAAGACCAGGAGATGGTCTTTCCCTTTGAGAGAGCATGGTGGATAGAGCGCCCACTCCCACTCCCCACAACTCACAAGAGACACATGAAAAGGAGAAAAATACAATTTCAGAGTAGAGCATTGCTTGTTATGCAGCATAACTTACAGATCCCCCCAAGATTGCAGGGTAAGAACTGTGCACTTGTGAGAACGCTGGCATGCAGGAACAATTTGGGAGGCTGTGTCAGGTCAGGTAAGCTTGACCGTAGCTGCTGCTTGAATTGAGAAAAGCTCTACTAGACCCCAGTCGGCATGCCTAGTAGATGCTGGTGGTGGTCTGGGAGAGTACGTCCCTGCATTTTTAACATTGTGGCACACGTGGAAAACATTACATGGGTGCCACAGCCTGGGGTAAACTCCAGAGGAGTCGGGGGTCCCTGGGTGGAGCAGACAGCCACTCAGCTGCTCAAAGAAAAGCTGTCAATTCAAGCCCACCCCAAGAGGCCACAGAAGAAGACCTGCTCATCTACTTCAGCATCAAAGACCCTGCAGGGCACAGGTCTCCTCTGACACACAGGAGGTCACCATGAGTTGAAGTCAGCTCCACAGTAGCTGATTTATATGGAATTTGGTGAAAACTCCCCTTTGTTTTCTTAACTTTGTGTAATTGCTGTTGTTGTTAGGTGCCGTCAAGGCAGTTCCAACTCATGGTGACCCCAGTACAACACAACAAACACTGCCTTGTCCTGGGCCGTCCTCACGATCGTCACGCCCAAGCCCGCTGTTGCAGTCCCTCGGTCCATCCGTCCCATTGAGGATCTCCTCTTTTTCACTGACCCTCTGCTTTACCAACCATGGTGTCCTTCTCCAGGGTCTGGTCCCTCCTGACAGAAGGTCCAAAGCACATGAGACCAAGTCTCGCCATCTGCGCTTCCAAGACGGGCTCTGGCTGTACTTGTTTCAGGACAGAACTATTTGTTCTTCTGACATGGTGTGTTCAATATTCCTGGCCAGCACCACAATTCAAAGCTGTCAGCGCTCCTCTAGGGCCACTTGTTCATTGCCCAGCTTTGTGTGTACATGAAACAGCTAAAAATACCATGGCTTCGGTCAGGCGTCCAGTCCTCAGTGGGACTTCTGTGGTTTTTCACACCCTAAGGAGGTCTTTGGCAGCAGATTTGCCCAATGCGACATGTCATTTGAGTCCTTGACAACTGTTTCCACAGGAGTTGATTGTGAATTCAAGTAACACAAAATCCTTGAAAAAAAACTTGAATCTTTCTTGTCTATCATGACGTTGGTTACTGGTCCAGTTCTGAGGATTTTTGCTTTTCCCTGATGAGGTGTCATCTATTCTGAAAGAACAGCCTTTGATCATCGTCAGTAAGAGCTGCAAGTCCTCTGCACTCTCGGCACCCACGGTTGTGTCACTGAACAGCGCAGGTTGTCAGTCGGCCTCCGGTCCTGATGCCGCATTCTTCTTTGTACAGTCTCACTGCTTGGACTGTTCGCTCAGCATCCGGGTTGAATAAGTGTGGTGAGAGGATTCAACCCTGGTGCAGACCTTTCCTGCCTAAACCATGCAGTGTCCCCTTGTTCTGTTGGAGTGACTGCCTCTTGATCTACGTACAGATTCCTCATAGGCACAACTAAGTCTTCCAGAATTCCCATCCTTCACAAGGCTATCCATAATTTGTTATGATCCACATGGCCAAATGCCTTTGCATAGTCAATGATACAGAAGTGAACACCTGTCTGGTGTCCTCTAATTTCAACCTGGATCTGTGTGACATCAGCAATGGTATCCACTGTCCCGTGTCCCCTTCTGAACACAGCTAGAGTTAATGGCCGTTCCCTGTCAATACAGCACTGCAGCCATCTGGAATGATCTTCAGCAATGTTTTACTGGCTTGTGATATAAACAATATTGTTCAATAATTTCTTCATTCTGTTGGCTCACTTCTTTAGAATGGACACAAATATGGATCTCTTCCAGTCAGGTGGCCAGGCAGCTGTTCTCCAAACTTCTTGGCATAGACAAGTGAGCACTTCCAGCACTGCGTCTGTTTGCTCAGACATCTCAGTTGGCATTCGGTCAATTCCTGGACCCTTGTTTTTTCACTAATGCCTTCAGTGCAGCTGGAACCTCTTCCCCCAGTACCTCCTGAACTTATTGAACATCGACCAATTCTTTCTGGTGTAACAACTCTGTGTATTCCATCTTCTGAGGCTGCCTACACTGTTTAGTATTTCACCCAAAGAATCCTTCAGTATTGCAACTAGAGGCTTGAAATTTTTCCTCGTCTCTTTTAGCTTGAGAAACGCTGAACATGTTCTTCCTTTCTGATTTTCTACCTCAAGTCTTTGGACATCTCGTTATAAAACTTTGTCTCCTCAAGCCACCATTTGAAATCTTCTGCTTGGCTCTTTGACTTCATCATTTCTTCCTCTCGCTTTAGCTACTGTGCCTTCAGAAACAAGTTTCAGAGTTTCCTCTGACATTCACTTTGGTCTTTTCTGTCTTTTTAATGACCTTTTGCTTTCTTCAGGTACGATGTCCTCATAGGTATTCCACGGTTCTTCTGGTCTTCAGTCATTATTAGTGTTTAATGCATCAAGTATGTTCTTGAGATGAAGTCTAAAATCACGTGGGATATAGTCAAGATTATACTTTGGCTCCTGTAGACTTGTCCTAGTTTTCTTCAGCCTGAACTTTCATCTGAGCCCAAGCTGATCTGTTTCGGATTAGGCCCCTGGCCTTGTTCTGACTGATGATATCGAGCTGTCCCACTGTCTCTTTCCACAGACGCAGTCAATTTGATTCCTGTGTATTCTGTCTGGTGAGGGCCACATGGATAGTCACCATTTACGCTATTGAAAAAAGCTAGATGCAATGAAGAAGTTAGTGTCACAAAATCCTGTCATACGATATCACATGGTGTCTATCACCAAAGCCATATTTTTCTACTACTGATCCTTCTTCTTTGTTCCCAACTTTTGCATTCCAATCATAAGTAATTATCAAAGACTCTTGATCACGTTTGATCAATTTCAGACCTCGGAAGTTGATAAATAATCTTCAATTTCTTCATCTTTGGCCTCTTGTGGTTACTGCACAAATTTGAATAATAATCACATTAACTGGTCTTCCTTGTAGGTGTATGCATTATGCTACCACTGACCGTGTTGTACCTTAGGACACATCTTGAGGTGTTCTTTTTGACAATGAGTGCATTGCCACTCCTCTTCATTTTGGTATCATTCCTCCGAAGTAGACCACATGACTGTCCGATCCAAAAAGGCCAGCTCCAGTCCATCTCAGCTCACTAACGTCTGTTGTTGTTGTCGCTGCTGCTGTTGCTGTTGTTAGGTGCCCTCAGGTTGGCTCTGACTCACAGCAGCTCTGCGTGAAATGAACCAAACACTGCCTGGTCCTGGGCTAGGCCCGTGATCATTACAGTGTTTAAGCCCACTGTTGCAGCCACTGTGTCAATCCATCTCCTCAAGGGTCTTCCTCTTTGTCGCTGACCCTCCACTGTACCAAGCATGATGTCCTCCTCCAGGGACGGACCCCTCCTGCCAACATGTCCAAAGTCTGTAAGACGCAGTCCCACCTTTCTCGCTTCAGAGGAGCCCTCTGGTTGTGCTTTCCTCCGCAGCAGACCTGTTCATTCCTATGGCAGTCCGTGGTGGGCTTAATATTCTTCTCCAACACCAAGATTCAAAGGCATCAACTCTTCCTCTGTCTTCCTTATTCACTGTCCAACTTTCACATGCATAGGATGTGAATGAAGATACTGATGCCTAGGATATCAATACTGATGTGTTCCATTTCAGTTTAACAACATCTAGTTTTCCTAGATTGATATCTCATATGTTCCAGATTCTGATTATTAGTGGATGTTTGCATGCATTTCTTCTCATTCCGAGTTGCACCACACCGGTAACAGAAGGTCCCAAAAGCTTGACTCCATCCACATCATTTAGGTTGACTCTGCTTTGAAGAGGCACCTCTTCCCCTGTTCTTTTCTGAGTGCTGTCCGACCTGAGGGTCTTGTCTTCTGGTCCTATGTCTGACAGTTCTACTGCTATTCATAAGGTTTTCATTAGCCAACTTTTTCAAGACACACTACCAGGTGCTACCTCCTAATCAGTCTTAATCTGGAAGTTCCGCTGAAGCCCGTCCACCAAGGGTGACCCCACTGGTATTTTGACCTACAGGTTTCAAAGCTTCCAGCATCAAAGCAACATGCAAGTCGTCACAGAAGGATAAGGCGACACGGTAAATGGGGGATTATGGAATTAAAGCACAGGAAATCTTAGGTAACATGTTAATTATTAAATTCAATAAACCCTCCAAATAAAATCTTTTTTGATTTATAAACCAGCATGCTTTGATGAACATAATTGTTTTTTCCATTGTATTTTATGCCTGAAATGGCCACACGTTTCTGATAAGAGCTCATTAATGATCTCCTCTTCAAATTCTTGACAGTCATCATACATGAGAAAACTTGTATACCAAAGTAGTGATGAAATTTTTTTTATAATTTTTACACTTCCAAAATTGTTGAAATTATATTTAAAGAACATAATGGTTATTTTTCCTTATTGACAAATATAATGCTAAAATTCTTGAATTAATGCAGCCAAGCCACCCAATTAATGCAAGTGTTCTTTTAATTTAATCTAACTTTTCCATATCAAGCATTTCAAAATAATGATGAAACTCTGATTTGCAAAACGCACATGAATCGTAAGGGCAGTCACACTGCGGCTCACTAGACACCACAGAAGGAGTCCACCAGCCACAAAGGGACAGAAATGTTTAACACCGTGACATTTCTAACTCGGGGAGGCCACCCACTGCTGTCCTCGCAGCAGCCCATGAAGTTTAGATAACTTCCCTGTTCACATCCTCCACGCCGTCTCGGTTTTCTTAATGTGAAAGCTCTTCCCTGCCCCAGCTCGTCTGCCATCTCTCATCCTGCTCCCCCCAACTCTGGCCTGCTCTGTAGCACTAAAGCCCCTTCCCACCCCAAGACCTTCTTCACACAGGGACAGATTACCCACTAAGCAAGCAAATGCTGGCTTACTTGTACTTACTAATTTGGAAGGCATAATTTCACCCCTGCACGCTGTGCCAGCTGTAGAACAGGGCCCACAGCGCCTGTGTATCCCACACAGGGTGGTGCATCCCATGCTCACTGGCTGGTCCACCCCGTCGGGGCTTCCTGCAAGCCATCTGTCAACTCTGTCTGGCACCTTTGTCCTCTCAGTGTTCAGCAGCTAAACACTACTCATCAGGGAAGACCAGTCACAGGAACAGGACATCGTAGTTGGTAGAGCAGATGGTTAACAAAGACAAGGAAAGCCCTCAGTGGGACGAACTGACGCCATGCCCACGACAGAGGTCACAGAGATGGGGCAGACCCAGCCCTGCTTTGTTCTCTTACATGTTAGTTGCCGTGAGTCAGCGCCAACCCAATAGCCCCTAGTGGCAGTTGGTGGCTGGGAGTCACATTTCTGACCTAGATTTTTCCTGAGTGAAGGGGAGTTTACGCGGGGAGATTCTGTAGGATGAAGAGGAAGCTCGGAAGTGAAGGGCTGAGTTTGTCGTGTGGCTTTCACGTGCCTCGTCTAACAGCAAACGTGACTTAGGCCTCAGTTGCTCAGAACACCTTCTCTGACCTCCTAGTTTAAGTAAGGTCTCCTGGTACTCACTGTGGAAACCCTGGTGGTGCAATGGTTAAGCGCTCTGTCTGCTAGCCAAGAGGTCGGCAGCTCCCATCCACCAGGCGCTCCTTGGAGACTCTCGGGCCAGCTTCGTTCTGTCCCGTGCAGTCACCATCAGAATCAAGCCAATGGCACAGGGTTTGGTTCAGGTTTATTCTGACTGGTGTCAGTTTCCTCATTTGTGAAAACGGGAATAAACAGACCCTAGTTTTGCTGAGTAAACGAGATATAACCCATGTCAGTGCCTGGAGCAGTGCCTAGCCTCCGACGATTGCCGGAGGTGAGCCACCCGTCACGCCGGCTATCATGCCTTTTACATGTCATTTGGGCAGGCACCATGACTGGACATAGGTATCTGTCTTTGTGCCTTTGATCCCCACCTGACTGTGAACTCCACAAAGCCAGGGGACATACCTTTTTGGTCTTCTATACTGTGCCTGAGGTCAACACATACTTGTTGAACAAATGAGTGAATTCACCCTGTGCCAGTGCGCTGAGCTACAGAAACTCGACTTGGTGGAGAGCCCACATACACGGGACTGGAGGGTGAGTCTGAAACAGCAGACGATGCTGAAATACCAAAACGCGTTTGGCCTGCTTCCTCTAGCTACCCACCAGGCTGTCCTACCCTCACTTCCTTCCCCTTTGTCCCCCTCTGCTCAGGAATCTGCTTTGCTGGCATTCTACACTGCCGCATTCTCTGTACCGTTCCCACATGGCATCTGCCACACAGTACTTGTCCAATAAATGTTGACTGGATGGGCAGCTGGGTAACTGAGAGAATGCAGGACTCTATTTAGCACAGAGGGAACGTCTTCTTGCGATTTCAAATCCCCCCCACCGAATCTCCCACTCCACCCTGATATCCCCTAATCCTGTGGAACCAGAAGGGGACCCCATCCCTGCAGTTAATTTAAAACAGAAACAAGAGTGGGGTGCTCTCAGGCCAGTGGTGCTCAAGGCTGCATCCAGGCGGTGCCTCTGTCTCTCCTGGTGGCCAGCCTTGAAATGGAATTACTTCATCCTTCAGAGCCAGCGGCAGGGAGCTCCTTCCTTTCTGAGGAACAAGCACGCACGGCAAAGACACTCTGCTTCTATAAATATGCTTTTCTAAATGTGAAAGGGTTAGAGCAATTTTCAGAGGTCTCCGCCTCGAAGGAGCCCCTAGATGATACTTAATTGAACCACTTTTGCTTTGAGAAGTGAAGAAACTAAAATGTAAGAGGTGGAAATGGTTCTTGGTTTTATGTCAAAATAACAGAATTTTCTGTTATTAAACCCAGGAAAATAAACATAAACAGCTCAGCCAAGGACAACAAAGGATACGATTTTTATAGGGCAGCTGACATAAAAGTAATCTTCTTTTAGCTCTACTTTCAAACAAAGAACACCCATTGGAGGCACCTTTGCTGAGAGAAATCTCTCGGCCTCTTTTGGTATTCAAAACGGAACATTAAATACAAACATGTCTACGGCAAGTTTAAATATTAACTTCTTTCATAACATCTGCACGGTGTTCCCAAAGCCAAGTCTTTGAATAAAGGAAAGTGAATTTTGTAAATCTTTGAAGATCACAAAAGTGAATTCTCTGACAAGGGCCAAGTGATCGATCTGTCGTTTGGTATTTGTAAGAACATCTGAATAAAACTTGGCATACTTTCAACCCAAGGCACATCCAGGAGCCAGCAATTAAACGCTTGCTATATTCAATGTATTCAGAATGCCTGTTTGTTTCTGAATTTGAAGCGATCTTCCCTGAAGACGGAGGGAGCGGACAGCTGCCAGGTCAGCATTCCCAGACACTGAAGAGAAAAGGGAAGTACGTGAGCAGGTTTTGATGACCGCCAGTCCGAGCTGCTGCCCTCTGCAAAACTCCCAGGGACACGTCCGTCAGAACCCCACGGCGAACGGCGCCCCGGGGCCCCGCAGAGAGCAGCCCGCACAGGCGTCCTGGGCGGTTTACTGCTTCCCTCTTGTCCTTGGTTTGGCTGTTTGGCATCGAAAGTCCTCTTCAGTGGGAGCCAAGCCCGAAGTGCAGGGAGGCGGGACCCAGATTCCAATTAGGGAGCCAAGACTCGCTGCCACTCAGCTGATTCTGAGTCATGGAGACCCTGAGCGTGTCGGAGCAGAGCTGCGCCCTCGGGCTTCTCCACAGCTGGCATTTATGGAGACAGGGTGCCTGCCAGGCCTTTCTTCCACAGAACTGCTGGGTGAATTTGAACTCACAACCTTCCAGTTAGTAGTTGAGTGCAAAGGATCTCAGCCACCCAGGCTTGGTCAAACCCCGGCAAATCGATGCTCTCAGCCAGAACCCTAAACCTGAAGGGTTTACCACAAAAATATGGGAAGAGTGGAGATTATCGAACACAGCAGCCATAGAATCCAAAGTCCAGTAGTGGCAAAGGGGACAGGGCTTCCACCTCCTCCTACAGAGCACCCGGAGAAAGAGGCAGGAAGGTCCGAACCAGCCACACTGCTCACCAGGCTTCTGCCCAGCATGGGAGCAAAGGGGACAGCTTTCCAAATTCTCACAGGGGACTGGAGCTGAGGTCCCGGGAGGCACCAGCAGCGGCCTGAGCAGCCCGTCCCAGAGGCGCAGCTGACTGTGGCCCTGCCCCAAGCCTCTCCAGCCTGTGTTGGTCCCTCCCTCCCCAGCCGTCACTCTTCTGCCAGGTCTGCAGGAGCTGGTTCTGTTGCCTGCTAGACCCCAGCTGTGGCCCTTTCTTGTCAGCCCACCTCCCCAGCTCTGACCCCAAAGAGCCCCTGGCCAAGGCCAGACTTTAGGGTAGGGGGGTGGAACTGGAAGGCAGAGACCGTATTGGACGAGACGCGCTCCACTACCCAGATCAAAGGAACTGGGCTCCTCACACCGAATTTTTGAACCAATGGAGACACTGGAAGCTGCCTATCCCCAACCCTTCATCTGGTGGGTGAACCAGAGTGGGCCCAAGAGCCATTCAGGGCCAGCCAGGCGGCGGCCGCCTCCAGGAGCCCCTCTGACCAGCTACTCTGGGCCTGAGTGGTGTGGGTTCCCTGACCAGCTAGGGTGAGGTCAAGAGGCCCAGCAGATCAGCTCACCAAGCCGGCCGAGTGGGCAGCACTGTGCCTGGACACTCACAGGATGCCTTGTCAAACCCAGGCTTTAATCCTGTCCCAGAAGCAAAGCTCTGGTTCACAACTCCTTAAGAACAGTATTGTGAGACATTCTGAACGTAAGAAAACTAATGAAGGTGTGCAGGATGGAGACCCCCCTCCGTGGTCAGTGTGGAAAATGACGGGGCGACCCTGAAGGTGGAAGCGGGAGATGGGAGAGCGACAGGCAGCAGCAGACTGCTGTGGGGACATTGACACGCAGATGTCTCTTCCTCTGGGATAGAACAGGTGTGGCGCAGGAGTGGAAATGGAACATCCCACAGGAGCAATTTGTTTCTGTGCGTCGTGGGTCTTGATCCTGATTCGCAGGGCGGAGAACAAGACAGGAACGGAGGTGTGTCTCCTGTCCGCGTGATTGCTGGGTATGTGTTTCTAAGTGCAAAAACCAAAAACGTGCTGAAAAGTTTTGACTGGCACGTCTCAGACAGCACCCTAAGTATGCGGGACAGAATGATTTAGGACCGTGTTACAAATCTAGAAAGGACAAGCTGGAGAGAAGGCCGTACACCCCGAGCTTTGCCCGGTGTAGCCCAGTGGCCTCTGTAGGTTAGAGGTCAGCAAGCGTTTTCTGTGAAGAGCCACAGGTGAATGTTTGAGGCTGGGGGACCACGTGGCTGTGGGTGCCAAGCTCCACACCACAGCGGGAGCCGCCCAGGATGTGTGCACACAAACAGAAGCAGATGTGTTCCAATAAAACTTTATTTTTCAATATTTTTAAACAAGTAGTGGGCTACAGTTCCCCAGCTCTGCTGTCGTTGGCCAGATTTCCTCGGTTCTCCCCGATCTCCAGCACCGACAGGCTCCTCACCAGACTCTGAGACCGCAGTCCTCAGCCCCCGCAAACACTAGCGTCCCCTCTCCGATGCAGCGTGCTCATGTTACTGCGGGAGGAGGGTGCTCCTGGGTTCTCACCAGCAAGAGGGGCCAGAGAGCCCCGCGCACACGAGGGAGAACCTCAGTGACACATCCCCACCGCGCAAACCATCCCCACGTAGCGGGAGGATGGAAGCCGCCCCACCTGCCTCCCATGGGTCCCCTGCATCACACATGTGACATCACCATTCACCCACAGAATTAGCACACAAACTCCAGTCTCCCCCGCAAGCACTTTTGCCTGAAAAACCAGGCGGCAGCTTCACAGTGACAACCCGAGAACCACTTGTCGCTCTGATGATGGCCTGGCAGCATCTAAGTGTCTGTCGTAATGAAGATGGGCCTCTTGCCTTTCGATTTATTTTGTCAACCATCCGAACGGAGTCGGCAAATAGCTCAAAACAGCGCTGCGTGCGGACCACCCAGCAAAGAGAGCTTCGAAATGACGCTTATCACCACACAGCTAAATATTTACGTCAAAGATTCTTCTGGAAGACAGCCCGCTCGCCCAGCCTCCCCGGCCAGCACACCTGCAGCTTTTTGTAGCTAATTGGGAAGCTCCAGAAAGCGCATGCGAGAAGGCCCCGGCAAACAGATGCGCCCTCCATTAATTAAACAAGCCGGAGCAATCACCCGGGCTGTAATTGGAAAATGTGCTTTTTTCCTCCATTTTAAGGCAGTTGCAGTTATTTGCAAATGTTTTTTGATAGTTTCTCAGAAGAGAAAGTCTGCTAGCAGCAGGCGCTGGCTTCCTCTAGCAGGCAGGGCAGATGGCGGGAAAGGTCTCAGGCACGGGGCAGAGTCATCCAGGCCCACTAATGAGTTCCTCTGCTCTGCTCCTTCCCCTCTCTCCAGAAGTCGGTGCTGGTGAGAAAAGGGAGTTCACCCGCTTAAACAGGCCACCTGCTTATGCTACTTACAGGCACAATTGTGCTCCCAGGTGCTGCGCTCCACAGCGCTCCAGCGAGGTGTGCACCTGTCCAGGGCTCGAGCAGGCATGTGCTCCGGCAGCCAGCTCCGCCTGCTCCGCCTTAGCTGAGCTCTCACTGTCCACAGGAGGCGAGCAGGAAAGGCCGCTGGAGGAGGAGCAGGCAGACAGAACAGCCTGTCGTCTCTCCCATGCCCCTGTCCCTGAGTTCCAGACAGCACCTGAGAGAACCCTAGAACACGAATTGTCACTGTAATTTATAGTGGGGCACCTAGTCTCTCACTCAGGGCTTGCAGACTCTGTTTCCTCCAGGGACCAATGTCTAGAGATCGCTAAAGAATTCAGAGCAAGTAATATATGGCTAGACGGATGGATGGGTGGGTGGACAGACGATGGATAGGTGAGTGATGAAAGAGTGGACAAGAGGGTGGACGGGTGGGTGGGTGGGCAGGTGGGAGGGTGAATGAGTGGGTGAATGGATGCTTGGGTGTGTGGGTGGGTGGACGGATCAACTGATGGATTGATAGGAAGATGATTGATGGGTAGATAGGTGAGTGGGTGAGTGGATGACTGAGTAGGTCAATGGGTGGGTGGTTGGATGGATGGACGGATGGATGGATGGATGGGTGGGTGGGTGGGTGGGTGAAAGGATGGATGGATGGGTGGGTGAATGGGTGGGTGGATGGGTGGGTGGGTGGATGGGTGAATGGATGGATGGGTGAATGGATGGATGGATGGATGAGGGATGGATGATGGATGGGTGGATGATGGATGGGTGGGTGAGTAGATGGATGGGTGGGTGGGTGGGTGGATTGATGGATACATAGACATACAGTTAAGCACTTGCCTACTGACTGAAAGGTTGGAAGTTCAGACCTAGCTGTCTGCTATCATAAGGACTACTACCCTCTGGGGCAGTTCTACTCTGTCATGTGAGGTCCCCGTGTCCCAGTGAGTCTGAACTGACTCGATGGCACCTAACAACAACAAAAACAAAACAATATAGGGCCGCAGCACTAAAGAAGCCAAACCCATTACTGTCTGGTTGGTTGTGACTCACAGGCACCCTACAGGACAGAGGAGAAACACCGGGGCAGCTGAAGGATTCCAACTGCTGACCTCTTGGCTGGCAGCAGGCTCTAACCACTGCACCCCCAGGTCTGCCAAGGGCACTTGCAGGACACTGGAAAGCTGAAGGAGGGAGAGGGACCTACTCCTTCCTGCTGGCATCACCACAGCAGTCACTGGCTTTTCACTCCAAAAGCAAATCGGTCCTAATTTCCAACCTCTCCCAGCACTCCCGTGAATGACCTCATTCCCTCCTCTCCCTACCCAAGTCCACCAGCACCAGCTGGCAGTACACCCTCCTCAGAGCATGGCTCCCGAATCCATGAAGTCTCTCTACGAAGCAATTAAGTGCTGGTGATTCCATCTTTGTAACTTTGTTTCTCAAGACCTAAGATGCTTCTGTGTGTACTATCTTTGGGATACCTGAGTATTTTCTTTTTGCCCTTGAAGTCCCTTTAAAGGAGATAATTTAATATAGGAAAAAAAAATCAGTTGTGTTTTTTAACTCATTTGACCCTGACTAATCCAATATTTGATACTAGGAATGATCTCCAGAAACAGATCCTCAAAGACAGTATTAGGAAATTGCTTTGGTCACGTCCTTAACCTTAAGCACAGAGCCAAGACCCCTGAGAAATGGACTGTTGGTGATTATAGCCCATAGGGACCAATGACATCATGGTTAATCAAATTATCGTGTCTAACTGTGGGAGGCATAGCCTTGGGGACCAAGGGGCTACTGCCTTTTACTACTGGAGAAACAACAATGACTCCAGTGAGCACGGGGTGAGTTGGTGGCTTCTGACGGCACTAAAGAGCCTGTGACGGGAAACGACAGACTCAGGGCCTCATTGCTCAGCCTAAGTCATGGCCATTGCGTCAAAGAGCTTTTAGGGCAACCTAAAATAGTCTCCTATTCGTATAACCCAGCCTCTTGGACTTGCTCGGCATACGGATTGAAAAGTATGGTGAAAGGATACAACCCTAAGACACACCTTTCCTGACTTTAAACCATGCAGTGTCCCCTTGTTCTGTTCGCACTACTGCCTCTTGATCCATACACAGATTCCTTAAGAGCACAGTTAGGTATTCTGGAATTCACTTTCTGCACAACGTTAGCCATAGTTTAGCATGATCCACGCAGTCTGATGCTTTTGCGTAGTCAATGAAACGCAAGTCAACATCTTTCTGGTATTCTCTGCTTTCAGCCAAGATTCGTCTGACATCAGCAATGATATCTCTGATTCCACATTGTCTTCTGAATCCAGCTAGAATTTCTGGCCATTCCTTGTCGATATAGTGTTTGAGTCATTTTTGAATGATCTTGAGCAGAATTTTACTTGCGTGTGATATCAGCGATATTGTTCGGTAATTTGCACATTCAGTTGGATTACCTCTCTTTGGAGTGGGCATATCCGGTCAGTTGTCCCAATGTCTGTCCTCCAAATTTCTTGGCATAGGTGTGTGAGCACTTCCAGCGCTGTATCTGTTTATTGAAATATCTCAACTGATACTCCATCAATTCCTGGAGCCTTGTTTTTTGCCGATGCCTTCATTGCAGCTGTGACTTCTTCCTTCAGTACCATCGGTTCCTGATCATAGGCTACCTCTTCAAATGGCTGAACATCGACCAGTTCCTTCTGGTATAGAGACTCTGTGTATTCCTTCCATCTTCTTTTGATGCTCTCTGAGTCGTTTAATAGCTTCCCTGTGGAATCCTTCACTACTACAACTCAAGGTTTGAATTTTTTCTTCAGTTCTTTCAGCTTGAGAAATGCAGAGTGTGTTCTTCCCTTCTGGTTTTGCATTTCCAGCTCTTCACACATGTAATTCTAACACTTGAGTTTGTCGTCTTTGGCTGTCCTTTGAAACCCTGTTTAGGTCTTTTGCTTCACCATTCCTTCCTTTTGCTTTAGCTGCTCGATGTTCAAGAGCAAGTTTCAGAGTCTCTTCTGACATCCAATTTGGTCTTTTCTTTCTCTGCTGTCTTTTAAATGACCTCTTACTTTCTTCATGGATGATGTCTCTGATGTCATTCTACAATTCATTTGGTCTTTGGTCATTAGTGTTCAACACGTCAAATCTGGTCTTGAGATGTTCTATAAACTCAGGAGGGATGTACTCAAGGTCACACTTTGGCTGTCATGGACTTGTTCTAGTTTTCTTCAATTTCAATTTGAATCTGCATATGAGCAATTGATGATCTGTGCCACACTCAGCACCTCGTCTTGTCCTGACTGCTGATGTGGAGCTTTTCCATCGTCTTTTTCCACAGATGTAGTCAATTTGGTTCCTGTGTATTCCATCTGATGAGGTCCATGTGTACAGTTTCTGTTTATGTTGGCCAAAAAATGTATTTGCAATGAAAAAGTCATTACTCTTGCAAAATTCTATAGTGCGATCTCTGGCATTATTTCTATCACCAAGGCCGTATTTTCCAACTACTGATCCTTTTTCTTTGTTTCCAACTTTTACGTTCCGGTCACCAGTAATTATCAATGCTTCCTGATTGCATGTTCAATCAATTTCAGACTGCAGAAACTGGTAAAAATCTTCAACCTCTTCACCTTTGGCCTTAGTGGTTGGTGCATAAATTTGAATAATAGTCGTATTAACTGACCTTCTTTGTAGGCATATGGATATTATCCTATCACTGACAGCACGGTACTTCAGGACAGATCTTGAAATGTTCCTTTCGGTGATGAACACAACACTGTTCAAATTTTTGTTCCCAGCACAGTAGGCTATATGATTGTCTGATTCAAAATGGCCAAACCCAGTCCATTTCAGCTCTCTAGTGCCTAGGATGTCATTATTTATGGATCCCATTTCATTTTTTACAATTTACAATTTTCCTAGATTCATATGTCATATATTCCATGTCCTAGTTATTAAAGGATGTTGGCAGCGGTTCCTTCTCATTTTCAGTTGCGCCACATCAGCAAACCAAGATCCCAGAGGCCTTACTCCACCCACGTCGTTCAGATGGACTCTACTTTGAAGAGGCAGCTCTTCCCCAGTCATCTTCCGAGTGCCTTCCAACCCAGAAGCTCACTTTTGGGCACCATATATGACAATGTTCGGCTGCTATTCATAAGGTCTTCCCTGGCTAATTCCTTTCAGAAGTAGACTATCAGGTCCTTCTTCCTAGTCTGCCTTAGTCCAAGAAGCTGGATTATATGAAGAAGAGCAAGGCATCAGGATTGGAGGATGACTTATTAACAACCTGTGCTATGCAGATGACACAACCTTACTTGCTGGAAATGAAGAAGATTTGAGACTTTTACTGATGAAGATCAAGGACCACAGCCTTCAGTATGGATTGTACTTCAACATCAGGAAAACAAAAATCCTCACAACTGGACCAGTAAGCAGCATGGTCATAAATGGAGAAAAGATTGAGGTTGTCAAGGATTTCATTTTACTTGGGTCCACAACCAGAGCCCATGGAAGCAGCAGTCAATAAATCAAAAGACACATTGCATTGGGAAAATCTGCTGCAAAGGATCTTTTTAAAGCATTCAAAAGTAAAGATGTCAGTTTGAAGACTAAAGTGTACCTGACCCAAGCTGTGGTATTTTCAGTCGCATCATATGTGTACAAAAGCTAGGCAATGAACAAAGAAGACTTGATGCCTTTGAATTGTGATGTTGGAGAAGAATGTTGAATGGACCATGGGCCCCCAGAAGATCCAACAGGTCTGTTCTGGAAGAAGGACAACCAGTGTGCTCCATGGAAGCAAAGATGACAAGACTGCGTCTTCCACACAGTTTGGACATGTTACCAGGAAGGATTAGTCCATGGCGAAGGACGTCATGCTTGGTAGAGTGGAGGGACAGCGAGAAAGAGGAAGATCCTCGACAAGATGGACTGACACACTGGCCGCTAACAATGGACTTAAGCAATAAAAACAATTGTGGACGTGGCGCCAGACCAGGCAGCATTTCGTGCTGTTGTCCACAGGGTCGCTGTGAGTCGGAACCAATTGGACAGCACCTAACAACAGCAACAAAATAATCTCTTACTTACACAAGAAATAAACTAAACCTAAATTTAATCGTGTGAGTTGCAGAATCACGCATAGGTTGAATTCTCAGACTCATCAAGTATCCTGCATCAGAGCTTTGTTTAGGAAGAAGTGGACCTAAATGTAAAATAAAGATATCTGGATAAAACCTGAAGAGGCTGAGTAAACTAAACCCCTGCGTCTTTCTGAGATCTTTTTCCTAGAAAGGAGTGTTACCTCCTCCTACATGGAAAAGACTAATTTTTCCCTTGCTTAAAGATGTTGTAGTAATTTCATGTGGAGTCTCGGGAGAATATGCTTACATTCCTGAAGACCTATCCAGCGTTCATTATCTATTGAAAACTAAAACATTAATTGTCTTTGATTCACTTCTGGCTCACAGCGACCCTAGAGGACAGAGTGGAACAATGGCCCATGGGGTTTCCAAGGGGTGGCTGGTGGATTCAAATCACTGACCTTCAGGTTAGCAGCCAAGTTCGTGGCACTGGGCCGCCAGGGCTCCAGTTCTTGATCGCTGTGTAAACTTACTCTAGCAGGTGAAGAAAGCTAAGGATTTGGAGAACACAGATTTTAAAAGTGTGACTTATTACATCACTAGATATTAACTAATTTCCATGGTCCTCTACGGCAACTGAGAGAAATATCTGGCCCATAGGACATGCTCAACAAAAGTTTTCTATTCATTAATAGAATTAATTACTGTTAATTAAGTTAATTAATTAATATATTGCCTTTGGGGGGAAACTTAGAGATGATTTTTCTTTCCTCCCCCCGGTCACTGTTTCATTCCCCCAGGCATGAGAAATTCCCATAGGATTTATGATTTGTAGGCAGACTGGCTGAAGGTTGGAGATGCTCTGTATTAGGACACTGGTGTGGGGGAGACTGGAGGGGTAAGGATATCAGGGCTGGCCCCCCAATAGGAAAGACCCCCACCCACCTTTTTGCCTCACCATCCTAACATATGGCTTCACTATAAAAGCTATTTTTTGGAGGGGAGAGAGGGAGGGAGTGAAGGGGGAAGAAGGGTGGGGGAAAGGAAGAAGGGAGGAGGGAGGGTGAGGGAGGGAGGGCAGGCAGGGAAGGAGGGAGGGTAAAGACAAAGCTGGGTCTTCTCCCTACTTTTCATGCTCTCCTTTAGGAAGTCTTCATAAACCCCTCCCCCCAGCAACTTTTGCTAGCAACCTATTGGTCAGAACTTAGACCCACAGCCACACCCATTGTGTTGAATCAACTCCAACTCATAGCAACGCCACAGGACAGAGGAGAACCACCCAACAGAGTTCCTAAGGAGCAGCAGGTGTATTCAAGCACCCCATCTTTTGGTCACAAGCCACAGCTCTTAACCACTGCTTCCCAAGGGTTCCCCCTGGTCAAAACGTAGGGTGCAAATATAACCTCTTATCTGAGCGTATTACTGCCTGCTGCCCCTCTTGGAATAGAAGACTTGGGGATTTTGTTGGTAAGGACAACTTAAAACTGGGCGCTGGGAGGTAACTAAGAACCTCAGCTGCGCCAAGTGTAGTCTCAGATCCAGCCGTGTCCCCACAGGCTTTCCCGAACCCCCAGATGTGGGATGCTACAGGACAAGTGCTGGGCTGATAAAGCCTAAAGAGTTTTCTCTGCCTTCAAGTGAAGCAGCGGGACAGTACGGTGGAGAGTCACCTGGCCCTGCCTGTTCAAGCCCCACAGCCCTCCCTCCGAGCCTGAAGAACAAGGGTCCAGACCTTCTGCCCCAGAGAGAGATACACAAAGCAATACTCACACGTGACTTGCCCAGAGTTTGAAACTCCAGGCAGAGAACTGGATGAAGAGAAAACTTCTGAGAGTTTCTAGGGCTTGAATTTGCTTTTCCAAGACAAGAGTGTAGGCACCGAGAGCAGACAGTCGGTCCCCACGCAGAGCAGATGCCACCCATGGCTAGAGGGCGACAGCAGAGCTGAGGAGAAGTGCTGCAGGGTGGGACCACGGCTGGGACCTCGTTGCTGGTGGGGACACAGAGGTGCGGCTGCTATGGAAAACTGCTGCCCACAGTTTTGTTATATAGGTTTTACATGAGGAAATCCTTTTTAAAAAAAGGCCAAAGAAAGAACTCTAAGTAAGTGTTACAGGTAATCAGCATTTTACCCTAGTGTGTAGGAGTTCTTCACCTCAGTCCCAAGCCTTGCCATGAGCACATTGAAATGCATTTTTTTTTAAAAAAAAAAGAAGGGGCCATCGGTGACCTCCACAGCCAGACAGACTCATCTACCTGAAATCTGAAAACTGGAAAAACCCATGAAACTGCCACCTTCAGACCTCAGACAACAGGCAGTGCAGGACATCCATCCCTAAGAGAACAGGAGCAAATAAGGGGAGCCCAAGGACTGCCCATATTTCTACCTGGACAGAGGCCCCCATCACAGCTCTGGGCTGGGAAGATGAGTGTCAGAGCTCAGCAGGCCAAAGCCACTGGAGTCCCCAGAACCAAGTGAGAGGAGAGCCGCAGAGAGAGCTCAGAGGTCTGCAGGGAGGGCTTCTCCCTGAGTTTTCAGCTGAGCACTGACCACCACCATGTGGAAACAGCCTGAAAGAAAAGCTGGAACAGCTAGAACAATTCTTGGAGTACACGGAATCAGCCCTGGGAATATGTCAGGTGCCCGGTGGCCAGGTAGAGGGACACTCAGCAGTGCACCAGACTAGTCCCACCTGGTGAAGCTTGGCCAGCCAGGACAGGGCCACAGTGTTGCCGGTAACCTGCCTGTGTCCCAGAACTGAGCTCAAACACATATAAAGGAATACTAAAAAATCCAGCATCTAACAAGGTAAATTTCACAAGGACAGGGCATCTAATCAAAAGCTGCCAGCAGGCAAAAAAGGTGGAAAAATATCACCCATAATGAGGAGAAATGTCAGTTACCAAAAAGAGGCTTGGAAATGATGCGAATGATAAAACTAGCAACAAGAACCTTAAACAGCTATTGTAACTGTTTTCTATACAGTTAGGTGTGTTCTAGAAGGTAGAGGCAAGCACAAGCATGTTAAGGAGAGAGACGATAGAGATTGTTAAAAGACCCAGATCAAACTTCTAGAGATGAAAATCACATCTAACATGAAACATTCATTGGATATTGTTGTTTGCAGGGGAAACATAGCAATAGAAAGAATCCAAGATGAAACAGCAAAAAAGACTTGGAAAATTAACGAAACATCAGTGAGCAAGTGGTAGGACAACACAGAGTGGCCTAATGTACGTATAACTGGAGTATCAGAAAAGGGTGAATGGGTACTGGGAGGAGAACCGAATAAAAATTATCAAGAAATAATGGCTAATAGGATTTCAGGGACATCTAGGTCAGTTGGTGTGACAGTTTTTTTAAGTAAATATTCTGCAGTCCACTTTAGCTAGTGGCATCTGGAGTCTAAACACTAGCAAGCCGCCATGTAAGTAGCATCAGTGGGTCCCAACCCACCGGGAGCAGAGAAACATGAAGGACATCAAAGATGTAAAGAAATACGAGCCCAAGAGACAGAAAAGGCTGTATGATACAGGGGCCACATCCGCATGAGACCAGAAGGTCCAGATGGTGCCCAGCCACCACCAACGACTGCCCTGACAGAGATACAACATGAAGCCCTGACACAGTGGGAGAAAAATGGATGCAAAGAATTAGAACTCTATTAAAAGGCCACACTGGAGGGTCCCCAGAAGACACGGCCTCTGAATGCCCTGTTACTCCAGAGTTGAAACAATTTCCAAAGCCAGCTCTTCAGACAAGGACTGGACTGGACTACAGGACACAAAATGATACTGGTAAAGAGTGTGCTTCTTGGCTGAAGTGTGTACATGAGGCTACCTGGTCAGCTCCTGTCCAGAGGCGAGACGAGGAGGCAGGGAGTTGAATGAACACGGGAAACACCAGGCAGAAAGGGGGCACGTGTTATGGGGTGAGGGGAGCAGTGGGAGTTACGTGGTGGGGGTTATAAGACACGTCGACTTAGGTTGTAAACTTTCCCTTGAAGCTCAATAAAAGATTTTTAAAAAGAAATAATGGCTAAAAACTTCCCAAATTTTATGAAAACTATAAACCAAAAAATCAAGGTGAAACAAACCGTACTGTGAGAAGCCTGAGCAGAGCTACACCGAGGCACCTCGTGGGGAAACTGCTTGAGGCAAGTGACACACAGGGAGCGTCCCAGCTGCTGACACAGGAAGCCTTGTTGGTCGGAGCCGAGTCACTGCAAACAAGGGAGACCCCCAGTGAGATTGGTGGGCACATCGACACGTCACTGCAAACAAGGGAGACTCTCAGTCAGAGGGGTTGTTTTAGTCTGCTAGGGCTGCTCTAACAGAAATACCACTGAGCTTTAACAAAGGAAGGTTTATTCTTACACAGTCCAGTAGGCTACAAGCCCAAATTCAGGATGTCCGCTCCAGGGGAAGGCTTTCCCCTTGTCGGCTCTGGAGGAACGTCCAGTATTGCGTCAGTCTTTGTCCAGGTAGCATCTTGGCACAGGAACCTCAGGTCTGAAGAATGCGCTCTTCTGGTGCTGCTTTCTTGATGGTACGAGGTTCCCAAATCTCTGCCTGCTTCTCTGTCCTTTTATCTCTCGTAGGATGAAGGGATTAAGGGTGGGGCAGGCCATAATCCAGGGAAACTCCCTTTACAGTGGAGCAGGGAGGTGACCCTATGAAGGGAATCACAGCCCCACCTCAATCCTTTAATGTGCAGCACAGGAAAATCACATAATAGAGGACAATCACAAAATATTGGGAATCATGGCCCAGCCACCAGAGGGCGTCCAGAGGTGGCTGCACAGTCCGTGTTGGCTCGGCAGTGGAGCAGCTGCGGTTACACTGTAACACCGTATTTCAAAATCCACCAGCGGAAGCACAGGACCGGGGAGGAGGCCACCAGGCAGGGACTACTGGGACACGCAGCTTCCCAAGGGGAAACAACCCGCTGGCTCAGCATCTCCCCAACATGAGTCTGAACATACCCTGTTTTCAGTGGGGCATTTTGCCATGGGCGAGTGTCACCCGGGCTAATTTCCTTTAAATCGACTTTAAACTGAATCTTTGTTCTTTAAATTGTAGTCCATTCTAAATTATTAAAACCATGGAATTAATGTGTTAATGAGGTTCTTTTCCATATACACATGTGTGTGTCTGCGTGTCTGCGTGTGTCTGTGTCTGCGCGTCTGCGTGTCTACGTGTGCATGTACGCATATTCACCACCTGTGTGCTTTCCTGCACCGCCCGGCAGGTTGCCCTGACACCGGGAGCCATGCACCAGGCTTTCAAATCCGCCGGGATCCCTCGTGGGGCCAGGCTGTGTTCAGCACAGCATCCAGACTGAGGCAGACCAGGGCCCCAGGCCTGGCGATTCGCTGCTGACAGTCAGCCGGTGACAGCCCTGCGGGGACAGGGTGTCCCTGAGACTTTGACTCACTTGCCAGGCTGTGTCCTCGGACAGGCCAAACACTGGGAAAGACATCGTGCTCCGTGACGTGGAGGGCCAGCAGAACCAAGGGAGGTCCCCGGTGTGACGGACAGACCGAGGGCGACGACGGCGGGCTCGCCCCCACCAGCGGTCGTGAAGTGGCCCAGGCCCGGGCCATGTCCCTTCTGCCCTACGCGGGGTGGCCAGGAGTCTGAGCTGCCTTGACAGCCACTGACAACAAAGGTGTGTGTGTCCGTCTGTCTGTGTATATGTGTCCTATGTGTATGTGTGCTATGTGTGTCTGTGTGTGTCTATGTGTATGTGTCTGTGTAAATGTCTTGTACATATATGTATGTGTGTATATGTGTATTATGTGTATGCGATGCATATGTGTATGTATGCATCTGTGTACATTGTGTATGTGTGTGATATTGTGTATACACATATGTTTATATCCACGCATGCACTTATTGTGTGTATACGTCTTATGTATGTACATCTGTGTAGGTGATCGCATATATGTGTGTGTGTACATGTATATATATATGTCTGTACACATTTTTAAAACATCACCCAGGTTCACACACCACAGCTGGAGACGCGTCCGTCTGAGCCCCCCTGTGACCCAGACCTCCACCAAGCAGGCACTCACTCTCCAGGCCTCAGCCGTGCGGCCACGCTCGTCCACCCAGACCCTGGTTTTCAGACACAGCTGTGCAGCGGGGGTTCTGTCTGATTGAGGCTTTGCTGCTGCTTTGGGGGCTCAAGTGAGGGTGAGAAATCCTGGGAGCAGGGTCAGTGTCACTGGATTTGGTGACCAAGAGGCCCAGGGGGAATGGTTGGGGGAGTCAGCTTACAGGGCATTTCAAAGGAAAAGTTAAAAATCTGAAAATGAAGGGAAAAAGTAAGAACTGGGTCCAAATAGCTCCAGACCTCACTCAAGGCCAAGAATTGCTTACGGACAAAAAGACCGACGGGTCCCAGAACGTTTCAGACGCTGTCGCAGCAAAGAGGAACTGTGTGGTTATGAACAGGACCAGGAAGCCGTAAACCTGAGCACTCAGGGGGTGCGTGTGCAGAGCAGCCTGGGAAGGAGCGGGGAGCCCAGGTCCGAGTGTCTCAGGCCTGTTTGGGAGGGCAGGGAGCGCCTTACAGGCATCTGCACGGCCTTAGAGGAGAGCCTACGTGCCAGCAACACCAGGGACCAGTAGGGCAACCCACCCGGCTGCTCTTCCAGCAAAGCTCTGCCCACAGGGGACAGCGTGTCCCTCAGTGAGCCCAAGCAACCAGCCAGCGTGATACATTGTTTCTCCTGGTGTACTAATCAGTGCCCTGCAATGGTAGCTGGTAGTTTATTGGGGCTCCCTCCAAGTGTCCTGGCTCTCTATCCTTCCAGCCACCTGCTGGGACTGCGTTTCCCACTCTGTGAACCCCACACATCTGTCAGTTTGGGCAAAGACTAGGCATATACCACGGACTGACAAAAGAACAAACAAATCTGTCTTGGAATAAGTACAGCCAGGATGCTTCCTGCAGGCAAGGATAGAGAAACGCCACCTCACACACTTTGGACATGTTCTCAGGTAGGCCAGTCCCTGGAGAAGGACGCCGTACTGGGTAAAGTCAAGGGTCAGCAAAAGAGAGGAAGAGAGATGGACTGACTAGGTGGTCAGAGCCCTGGGCACAAGGCTGGCAATGACTGGGAGGGTGGCCGGGACTGAGGGTGTTTCTGCCTGTGGTGCAGGGTCTCTAAGAGGAGGACCCGAGGGCACCTCAAAACAAAGACAGTTTTGACAGGAAGAGTGATCATCTGACCTCCTTTGGCCAACGAAAGGAGTCACATCCAGGTGAACCGCAAAGAGACAGGGCAGGCTTGTCCTGGTCCCTCTTCTGCCCCTGTCACTGCTGAGATGGAGGCCCACAGCCTAGGCCCCCACAGAACCGTGACAAGCAGAGCTGTCTAGAGACGCCCACCAGACGCATGGCCCAAGCAACAGTCAAGGGTCTCAGTCAGCTGGTGCTGCTCTAACAGAAATGTCACAAGTGAATGGCTTCAGAAAAGAGCAAAGTTTATTCTTACACAGTCCAGGAGTTGACAAGCCCGAATTCAGGGTGTCTGCTCCAGGGGAAGGCTTTCCTTCTTTGATGTCTCTGGAGGAACGTCCTTGTGTTATCCCAGCCTTCGGTCGGGGAGCATCTTGGTGCAGGAGCCTCAGGTCTGAAGGAGGTGCCTCACTCCCCGTGCTGCTTTCTTGGTGGTGTGAGGTTCCCGGCTCTCTGCTCGCCCCCCTCTCTTTTTATCTCCTGTAGGACAAAAGGGTAAAGGGTGGTGCAGGCCGCACTCCAGGGAAGCTCCCTGAGCTAGGGTGATGCTCTCCCACCCCAAACCTCTCTTGACATAATCACCCTACCCACTACCCGCAGGCAGAGATCAGGAGGTATAGCACGGGAAGATCACAAGACATTGGGAATGGCGGCCCAGCCAAATGGCTACACACGTATGTGGGGGACACAGCTCAAGCCACAAAGGTGAGACGTGCACTTGAGCTGTACGGAGTCACTGACGACCGGAGATTGTCACTGAAGCTGAACGTAGCCCCACCCTGACTGGGACAGTTAGTGCCAGCCAGGCCCGCTGCCTCCGCTCACCTGCCAGCGGCTGGGCAGGTCAAATGTCACCAGTTCCCGGTGACCCCACATGTGTCAAGGGTAGCTGTGGCCCCAGGGTTTTCTGTGACTGATTATCCAGAAGCGGATCACCAGGCCTTTGTTCTAAGTCACCAGGGGGCTTCTGGCAGGTCAGCGTGCTCACCGTGGCGTCAGCCCCAAGAGACTCCTGAGTGTGCGGAGAGGAAAAGCAGAATGCCTGGACTCGCAGGACTCAGCCCGGCCATGGGCCACAGCAGCCGGCCTGGACAGCCCGCGGGCTCCCTGCACCCCACCAGCGGCTGCAGCTACGTGAAGAGTCTTTGTTGGCATCGTTGTGGCAGCTAACTACAGACGAAGTCCGTGTTCTCTACTGCGCCACGCAAGCCAGCTGCCCGGGGCCACAGCCAGCCCACAGCCGTGCCCACTGAGCAGAGCTTCAAGTTTTTAATTAGCTAAAATTGGAAGGTTTCAACTAAAAATCTGGGTTTCTGGCTGCTCAGAAACGAGAAGCTCTACCCCACCGGTCCTACGTTCCCATCTGGTGTGAGGGGAAACCACAGCTGCCCGCTGCAGACGGGTGTGAGCACACAGCACACCGCAGCCACCGTCACCCCTGCAGCCTTAACTACAGCTGGTTTCACTCGTCTACGTCACCCGCCTGAAGCTGGGAGCGTTGGGTTGGGACCTCCACGACCTCTGCTGCCATCGCTCTGACCTTGCACGCTCGCACACACAAGCACCCTCGCACACACACATACGCACATCTGCTCTCACACACTCATGCATGCACACACACACACGTGCCCACAGGCATGTGCACGCACACGCTGACTCTTCTCTCCGGTCCCTCCATCCAGCTGAACCTGTCGCCATGGCATCAGTTGTAACCCACGGCAACCCCCTGTGTGTCGCAGCAGGATGGTGCTCCCTCGGGGTCTCGGTGGCTGACTTCTTGGAGTCAGTGGCCACAGTCGCCTTCTGAGCAGCCTCCAGGGGGACCCCCGCCTCCAGCCCCCTGGTTAGCAGCCGGGCACGTTAAACACTGGCGTCCTGAGAGCCTCCCTCCCCGCATCCAAGGAGAAAATGCCAGAGGCTGTTCTGACCACTGGGAAGATGCAGACACTGAGGAAACGAGGCCAGGAGGGGCCAGGACCTGGGAGGGAGGAGACGAGGAGAGAAGGAAGGAAAGAAGTCTTGTGCCACAAACAGCTCTCTCTGGATGCTTGGTGGGGCAGTGCATCTCCATCCACTGGAACCCAGGCCTCGTGACCGACTTTGACCAACAAAACGTGAGAGGCAGCGACATGGGCCTCCCGGGGCAGCTGGTGGGCCAGGATGCATGGGCCCTGTTCTCTGGCTCCACCACAGGTGGGCTCGCAGCATCACGTGCCGAGATGCAGGCCCCGCCAGCGGGGTCCTGAGGGACCACAGGGAGCAGAGTCCTGACTGCCTACAAAGGACAGACAGCATGAGGGGAAACGCCTCTGTTCTCCCAGCCCACATTTCAGGGATCACTGCTAACCCGGCAGGCAGCCGTGTCCCTTCTGACTGACACGCCAGTGTGAGGTATTCAGAAAAAGTCCCTCTCTCCTATGTCTTCATTCCCTGTGCTACAGCCGGTAACCAGATGGTTGGCAATTCAAATCCACCAGAGGCTCCTTGGAAACTCTATTGGGCAGTTCTATTCTGTCTAGGGTTGCTGTGAGTCAGAGTCAACTTGACGGCAGTGGGTTTGGTTTGGTTTGCTTTGGTTTTCATTCCACAAGAATCCAGACACCACCCAGCCTTTCCCACTCCTGTGTAGTTTTAAATCCCATTTAATGTTTCCTAAGGGCTTCACTAATCCCCGCAGAGATGCTATACTAAGGTAAACAGGTCAAATGTTGTTATCCCTACGCCTCACAAGCTCAGAAAAATCACATTACCAGCTCATGGGGCTGGCTTCCTGGCAGGGGGCTTGCAGAGAGCAGAGGCCGGGGCTCCCAACCCCCTGACCCCCCGACCTCCTGACCTCCCGAACCCCAACCTCCTGAGCCCCTGACCCCTCGCCTGGTGCTCCTTCCCTGCACCAGGAAATGGGGCAGCACAGTTCTAGAAATAGTCTGAAATTCTGGGCTCTGAGCCAGCGTGGGACCCCTTCTCCTGCCATACAGAAAATGTATCCAAACAGTTTAATTGTGGATGCTGGGCCTGGACACCCAAGCTGTGGCCTTCACTGCCCATGGCCGAGGGCAAGTCGCTCCACCGCTGTCCCCTCTGTCCCCCACAGCCTCCTAATATGGGGGTAACAATAGCCCTCGGCTCACAGTCTTGTAATAACCAGAGGGTTTGGCACGGCAGCTGCCCTACAAGCAGACATTGGTGAGATTCAGCTGTTACTGTCACGTTAGCAAAGGGGTCCGGTTTCCCAGTGGTTATGCACTTGACCATCAAATTCAGCAGTTCGAAGGCAACGCGGGAGAAGGCACCAGGCCCTGCAGGAGGACGTGCTTGTGTAGACACTTAGAACCTTAGAAGCCCCATGGGGCAGTGTGACTCTGTCCTACAGACTCGTTGGACTTGACGGCAGTGGGTTTTGTAAGCTCACTATGAACCAGAATCAACCGGAGGCCACGGGTTTGGCTGGGTCCCCGAACGGCTCAGGAAGTCACTGCGCCCGTAACCTGACCGGCGGTGGCCCAGGACGGTAATGCTGGGCTCTCGCCACAGGGTGGCACTGTTGCCCCTGGCACCCTTCCTCCTGCGTCACCAAACCTGCCTGTCTCAAAGTGTCAACTTGACGGAAAAATGAAAGGTCGTCCCTGAAGATGACAAGGTCTGGGCGCTCCAGCCAAAAAAGTGTCCTTCCTGTCGCCTCAAAGTGCAGAAACCTCTGTGTTCCTGTCTCTCTGCAGCCGGTTAGAGCCAGGGCTCCAAGCCCGGCTGGTGTCGGAAGAAGCCGGTGGCGCTTTCCAAGGGCGTTTCTTGCCAGGCTGCCCAGCCCTGTCACCACGCACACGGTGGTCAAGCAGCGGGCGTTGGTCCTGGGAGTGTGATGGAGAAACGGATCGGAGGCCATTCAGACCCTAACCCCCCTAGGAATCCCCTGAGGATCTCGGTCAAACGCTGACTCCGAGTCTGGTGGGCTGGGGCTGGGGCTGGCCTGGGTTATGCACTTATCAAAAGCTCCTCGGGGCGCTCCTGGGGGCACGGGTGCCCCTGGTCCACAGTCACACGGCACACACACTCCTCCTACGTTCTGACCCACGTAGGCTCCACATTGAAACCCCAGGCCCAACCCCTCACCCGCAAGTTGACTCTGACTCACAGAGACCCTATAGGACCCCAAAGGGTCCCAGGCTGTCACCCTCACATGGGCCGACAGTCACGTCTTCCCCCTGCAGAGCGCCTGGTGGGTTCACACTGACAGGCTTCCCGTCAACAGCCCAGCAGTTTAACCTCTGGGCCACCAGGTCCCCTCAGTCTTCACAGTGTCCCTGAGTATGACTGTTCCCACCCTAAGGATGAGAAACAAGCCTATCCGGTGACTGTCCCAGTCTGCCACCGCTCACAGTAGTAGAGGCAGCACTCCCAAGCGGACTACATTGAGTTTTTCTTCTTAGTCAACTTTGTAGACTGTGGAGTAAAAAAACACACAGCACACACTGGCCCACCCAACACCTGTACACATTCAAAGGGCTGTGTGACTGTCACGGCTGTCCTCCAGGTTCCTCCACCCCATGAACAGACGCTTGGTGGGCCCCAGGCCACGGCACTCTGCTCTGTCTTCCCTCGGCTGGTGGGGTCTTGTTGTGCTGACCTGTTCTGTGTGTCTCCTGGGAGTGGGATCACACCACGTGTGTTCCTCTGCACAGCTTACTGCTCAGCATGTTTCCAGGTTCCTCTACACTGTCACGCAGTCAGCTCTCTCTGTGGCTCAGTGAGATACCCCTGTCCTGTGTCTGACTGTGTTTGCTTGCCCAAATGCTGGACGTTTCGCTGTCTCCACCTGCTGTCATCTACAACACTGCAGTGGGCGCTAAAGGGCCGCCCAGGTCAGCTCGGCCCGGGAGCCCGCAGCTTCTAGCCAGAAGCGAGCCTCGTCTTGGGTGGGGAGGAAAGAGGACGCCAGTGCCCTGAATGGAAACACTTATCTCTAACACTTCAGCAGCACGGACAGCAGAGACAGTGAATCTTCAATACTTAGGCACTGGGTGAGGTTTCACTTTGTTAAAAGCAGTGGTATGTGTCAAATCCGACACGGGTGCCTTATGTTGAATTAAAGCAAACAGACCCACCTTCTCCCTCCTCTGAAATCGCCAGGAGGAAGAGGAAAAGCCACTGAGGCAAGATGGCCAAGTGGTGGAGAGGTCCCGAGAGCTCATCACTAGGCCTCAGGAGTGCAGCCCTGCCTCTTAGGGGCTGTGTGACTTCCACAGCCATCCAGCCTCTCTGTGCCTCTTCATCTCGGAGCTAAGAACACTGACTTCATCTCCTTTAGGAAGCAGTTACAAGGACTAAGCAGACTGCTGGATAAAGTGTGTGCTCAGGCATCGACTGAGACCAGGTTGTGTGTCCTGGGCTATGAGGACAGCAGGGACAAATGTGTCCCCACCTTCGGCTTGCAGGACCTCACAGCCTAAAGGGTAAATGGGGGAGCAGTCAGGGAGGGAGGCCCCTGGGAAGAGGTGACCACCACACGGCCCAGCAAGGTGGCCCCCCAGCACCCTACATGCCACTCACACAAACTCACCCGTGTGTACCGGCAGAAACCCAACCACACCCGTCATCCTCGGGTAAGCCCGCACTCGCAGCCACTCGTCTGTCACACAGCAGGACCACCCTGAGGGCCTGCTCGCCTGTGACCCTCACAGAAGCTGACTGCCAGGACCTGCTTCCTCCGTGCTGCCAGATTCGAATCTCCACCTTTTAACCGAGCAAACCAGCTGTGCCACCCGGGGACCTTAGGTACCCAGCACCGCCGCCCAAAGAAAGTTCGCTGTTGGGAGGTCTCCTCCCACCCCCACGGGGTGAGCCCCAGCAGGCAGGAGGTGGGGCTGGAGTGGGCCGGGTCTCACGTTCCTGGAGCCTCTCAGGCTCAGAGCTGACGCCAGCAGAGTGGCACGGGTGACGGCACCGTGGAAAGACACCTGACTTTGGGCCACCGCCCCCAGGGGCACAGCTGCCACTTCAGATGATGCCCCCACAGCAACCTTTCTGATTCTTCAGGGTTACGAGAATGTGGAGCAGATCCATTTGTCAAGGGCATGTGGCTGCAGCTTAAAACCTAGTGCCTGGGAAAACAGGGGCCCCTTCTGTGGGGTCGTGCTGAACAAGGGGTCTGCAAGAGACTGGAAACAGTCCACCTACCCGCCCACAGGAAGGGGAAGGAGACGACAGCAGCGGTCTGGTGAGCTACTGTCACCGCTGAACACCACTGTGAGGCAGAAAGATCTACAAGGTACAAGGGGCCCTGCAGGCTCAGTGGTTAAGCACTCAGCTGCTGGCAAGAGTCGGTAGTTCAAATCCACCCACTGCTCCTCAGGAGAAACACATGGCTGTCTGCTTCCCCGGGATTTCTGCCTTGGAGACTGGATGGGGAGGTTCTACGCAGTCAGAACAGACTCAGCAGTGATGAGCTCACGGGAACAGCGAAACGCAGACTGGCAGGCCCTGTGCGCTGCTCTTCTGTGCCAAAGGCAGAGGAATGTCTCCACCTTTACTCCCATGCGCTTAAAAAAAAACCGCATGCTCGGTTAAGGGACCCCTGCCCTGGAGCCAGGCTGAGAAGGCAGGAAGGGGCCGGAAGCCTGGGGACGGGAGCCCACGGTTGAGAGGGGGCTGCTGACACGTCCTGGCGGTGCTTGCCGGTGTCATCAACAGTGTGTCTGCTAACCGTTCAATGAGAAGCTGGTTTCTTCTGTAAAACTTCATCTGATGTACAATTAAAGAAATGCATCAATTTTCTTAAAAAGGTGTGAATGGGCACATAAAAGACCGAACAGGGGTAATCCCAAACAAAAAGTTTTGGACTGTGAAACTGCATCCCTGGCCCAGCCCTGCTGGTGGGGACCTCGCCCACCTTCCCGGAGTCTGAAGGGCCCCTTCCGCTGGCAGGGTCTGAAGACCAGAGGCCGACTGTGCTCGCAGCGCCCCCTGGTGTCAGAGCAGAGCCGCACTCTGGGTGGTCAGGGGCTGACTCTTCTGAAGCGGGTGCCAGGCCTTTCCTCTGCGTTACTTCTGGGTGGACCTGAACCGCAACCCTCAGTTAGCAGCTGAGAGGACTAACTGTTTCACCACCCAGAGACTCCGGAAAATATTTGGGGCACTGCCTAGTCCCCTCCACCCCCATCACATGCATCATTCCCACTCCGTCTCTAGGGACTAACTAAGCCCCACAAGAATCCCTCCCATGACAGCTGGGGAGTGCTCTGTCCCAGGAAACTAGGGTTTTCGTGCCAGACAATTTCAGTCATACCTGTAGCAGGATGAACGGTGGTCCCACAGATACCAGACCCCAAGCTCTGGAGCTCATGCTACCTCATTTGAAAACTGGGTCTTTGCCGCTGTGACTATCATCCTGGATGCTCTGGGTGGGCCCTGAGCCCAATGACAAAGGTCCGTACAAGCACCAGAGGGGGGCAGAGAGGACCCAACATCCACAGAAAAGGGGCCCTGGCGGCACACCCCAAGTGCTGGGACTGCTGCACAGCAGGCCTCCTCTGTGCTGGGACGGGCTAGGAAAGGAGCCTGCTCTCTGAGACCAGACTGCAATGGATTCAGATCCAGCCACCTCCACTGCCACCACCAGCCCTGAGTGGGCCAGGAAACCAGTCCGATGGGTCACCCACCTCCCTTCTTTAAAATCCACAAGAAATGTGTTCCTGGAAGGTGTGCTGAATGAGAAACCAGAATTCCCCCACAGCAGTAGGCTGAGCACTTGACGCCGAGTAATCCCTTGGTCTGGTGGGCTTATTTCTGCATTGTCCCCGGAAAGTCAGACAAAGGAGTGAGCAGGGGCAGTGGCTCCCAGTTTTGGAGGACAGCCATCACTCAGAGTGTTTGATAAAAATACGCACACCTCGAGAGACAGACTAATGGGACCCAGCTGAGAGCCCAGAGATGCCACCATCGTCCTATCAACAGTTGATATTCAACAAAGGCCCCAAGATTGTAAACTGGGGTAAAAACAGTCCCTTTAACAAATGGTACTGGCAAAATTGGATATCTATCTGCAAAAAATTGAAACAAGACCCTTAACTCACACATTACACAAAAACTAACTCAAACTGGATAAAAGACCTAAATATTAAATCCAAAATGATAAAGATCATACCCAAAAAATAGAGTCAATGGTGCAAGTTTTAATACACAGCTCAGACAGACCTCAAAATCTGACAAACAAAGCATGACAACAGAAAAGAAAATAGATAAATGGGAACTACTAAGAATCATTTTTGCTCATCCAAAAACTTTATCAAAAGAATTAAAAGACCACCCACAGAAGAGGAAAAACTACTTGGCAACTATATGTTGGACCGACGTCTGACCTCCGTCATCTATAAGGTACTAGAAAATATCAACAAGAAAAACATCCAATTAAAGATGGCTAAAAGACATGGACAGACACTTCTCCAAAGAGGACATCCAGGCAGCCAAAAGACACATGAGGAAATGTTCACGACCACTAGCTATCAGAGAAATCTAGATCAAAACTACAGTGAGGTACCATCTCACCCCAACGAGGTTGGCCATGATCCAAACAACACGAAACAACAAGTGCTGGAGAGCCTGGGGGGAGGGAAGAATTCTCCTGCACTGCTGGTGGGGTCGCAGAATGGTACAAGCTCTTTGGAAAGCAGTCTGGCTCTGCCTTCAAAAGCTGGAAATAGATACACCATTTGATACAGTAATCCTACTGCTTGGAATACATCCCACAGAATCAAGGGCAGTCACAGGGACAGACACACGCACACAAATGTTTGTCGAAGCACAGTCCACAAGAGCAAAAAGGTGGAATCAAACCAGATGCCCAACAACAGATGAATGGATAAATAAACGACAGCATATACACTCAGTAGAACACTATGCAATGAGAAACAACAGTGACGGCCTCAGGAAGCTTCTCATAACCTGGTTTCAACTGGAAGACATTATGCTGAGTGCAATCAGTCAGCAGCACGAGGACAAACATTGTATAAGACCCCTGCTATAAGGACTTAAAAATAGACTTATGTACAGAAGGAAACACTCTGATGGCTACCGGGGAGGGGAGGAAGGGAAGGAGAAGACTAATTATAGATTAGACAGCTGACAGAAATTTGGTTGGGGGAAAGCAGTGACAGCACATACCAGATAGAAGACCAACTGAACTGGACTTCAACATAAACTGAAAACTCTTCCAATCTTAACCCAATATTGCCAGGATAGAGTAGCAGGGGTGGGGGTCTGGGGACCATGTTCTCAGGGGACATCAAGGCCACCTGGCATAACTAGCCTACTGCTAAGAGCGTCTTCTGCACCCCGTATTGGCGAGTGGTGTCTGGGGTCTTAAAAGCTAGCAGGCTGCCATCTGAGGCACAACAAATGGTCCCAGATCAGCTGGAACAGATGATCACCATGGACAACCAAGACATCAGGGAAAAAAGAGCCCAGAAGACAGAAGGACCCACATCAATGTGTGACGGTATGGACATACAGCCAGAAGAACCAGATGGTGCCCGGCCACAACCAAAGACATCCGTGATGGGGCACAGGACGTTGAGACCTAGTGGCAACACGAGAAAAAAGAGGGGTGCACCTCAGGAACTCCTCTAAAAGACCACAGTTGATGGTTCGTAGGCCTGGGGTTCCCTTGGGAGCACAGCCCCTAGGCCTGCTGCCACCCCTGACTAGGAGTCACCATCGAGGTCAACCCTTTGGACAGGAATGAGTTGGGCTGGGGGCATAGGGCAACCACCTAGTGTGTGCACTTTATGGTTCCATGTGGCTCTAGGATGCTGTCCTACTGGCCTCTTGCTAGAGGGGAGAGGAGAGGGTGGAGAGGAGGGGACAGGGGGTTGTTAAGAGGACACGACGCGTATAGAACGGAAAGGAGGAGTGTGTGTACTCGTATATGCACGCCGGGCTCACCCAAGCCCACTAGGGACACGTTTCCCTCTTCATCCAGACCACAGGGCTGAAGAAACCCTGGGGCACAGACGTCCCGGGTCCTGGACCTCACTCACCTCCCGGCTCCTTCGGGGTGCACACACGTCCCGGGTCCTGGACCTCACTCACCTCCCGGCTCCTTCGGGGTGCACACGTCCCGGCTCCTTCAGGGTGCACACCTCCCGGCTCCTTTGGGGCGCACACGTCCCGGCTCCTTCGGGGTGCACATGTCCCGGCTCCTTCGGGGTGCACACGTCCCGGCTCCTGGTCCTCACTCACCTCCCGGCTCCTTCGGGGCGCACACGTCCCGGCTCCTTCGGGGTGCACACGTCCTGGCTCCTTCGGGGTGCACACGTCCTGGGTCCTGGTCCTCACTCACCTCCTGGCTCCTTCGGGGTGCACACGTCCCGGCTCCTTCGGGGTGCACACGTCCTGGCTCCTTCGGGGTGCACACACGTCCCGGGTCCTGGACCTCACTCACCTCCTGGCTCCTTCGGGGTGCACACGTCCCGGCTCCTTCGGGGTGCACACGTCCTGGCTCCTTCGGGGTGCACACATCCCAGGTCCTGGTCCTCACTCACCTCCCGGCTCCTTCGGGGTGCACACATCCCGGCTCCTTCGGGGTGCACACGTCCTGGCTCCTTCGGGGTGCACACGTCCCGGGTCCTGGTCCTCACTCACCTCCTGGCTCCTTCGGGGTGCACACGTCCTGGCTCCTTCAGGGTGCACACGTCCTGGCTCCTTCGGGGTGCACACGTCCTGGCTCCTTCGGGGTGCACACGTCCCGGCTCCTTCTGCAGAAGATACTGGACTCTGGTCTTTGCCGCTTCCCCGCAGTCAGGTGACACTGGGTAGGAAGGCGAGAGGCCGCAGGGCCCAGGCCAAGTGACGTGCAGACATCATTTGGCACTCACGTGAGCTCTGGCCTGCTGACCAGAGACGGGGAAGCAAAAGAGCTTTGGGAGATGTGACCTGCAGGGGTGGAGGGAGCCCTCCTGGTTCTGGCACCTGGGTCACCTTCCCGTAAGCTCCAAGCAACAAAGAGGCGTGTCCAGATTGAATTCATTCTTCAGCCACTTACGAAGCATCTCCGGGGCGGCAGAGGCTGCCCCCACTTCAGGGAAAGTGGAGTCGGGGGGACCCAGTCCCCGAGCCGGACCCCACCCTCACCCCCACCCCCACTGCCCGGAGGCGCCCTTTTAAGCTTCTATCTTAAGAGCAGCCATGGCAGCTTGTCACCTTTCCGGCCTTCCAACGTCTCCTCCGTCGGTCACACAGGTCCGCTTACTGTGCACCCCGCCACCCCAGCCACCTTCGCCCAAAAGGCCCCTGCGTTGACTGGGTTCCTCAGGGTCCCCGCGAAGGAAGGATGCTGAAGACCGTGCTCCCGGAGGCAGCAGTGGCGCCCTGGGGACAGCAGGTGGCGCCACGAACCCCAACAGTGGAGGACGGGCGCCTTCCCAGGCAGGCTGTCACTGGGCGTCCAGGGCACAGGCGGCTCCGAAGTGTCCAGCTCGGTGGCTGAGTGCAGCCCGGCCTGAGCCAAAGCCCACAGGCCCGTGAAGGCTGGGAAAAGGGGAAAGCCAGGCCCCACGTTCCACAAACGGGGGGGGTCAGGTTGGTGAAGCTGGGGGCCCCCCATCACCAACGAGATACCCCTACCAGGGGCCCGCTGTGCGCTGTGAGTCTGTGGGCACCCCGGCGTCAGCCTGCAGCCCACAGCCATGCCCTCCCCGCAGCACTCACTGTCTAGCCCAGTCCTATATAAGCGTCTTTGTCGCTGGTCCTTGCCTCTGTCGCCTCGGGCTGCTGGCACAGAAACTCCGCCAGAAGATGGCTTCACAGAGGGAAATTGATCACCTCACAGAAAAGTAGGCTGAAGTCCAAATCCAGGGCATCAGTTCCAGGGGAAGGCTGTCTCTGCTGGGTCCGGAGGGAGGTCCTTCTTGTGCGTCTCTCCTGGACTGGGAGTTTCTGAGGCTCAGGGACCCCGAGGTCAAAGGAAGTGCTCTGCTCCTGGTACCTCTCTCCTGGTGGGACGTGGTCGCCAGTTCTCCGCTTGCTTCCCTTTCCTCTATGTCCCAGAGAACACCTCAAGTCCTAATAAATTACAGTCTTTTACCCACTGAGCCCTGCCCCACCAGCCCAACTGTGGCCCACCCTGCCTTGCTCAAATCCAAAAGGCAGGATTTGCCACCCAGGAAAATTGTGCAATGCCAGGAATGACGGCTCAGCCAAACTGAGACCTGCATTTCGGGAGGACATATTCCAGTCCAGGACAGTCCGGAGGTGCCAGTTAACATGAGATATTTTCCAAACTCGCATCACCTACATGGCCTTCAGGGGTCTGGCCACATTTACACAACACACAGATTATTGTCCAGGGAACACTTTTCTCTAAATCAATTCACTTTAAGTTAAATAAAACTACACCCAAAACAAGACAAACTCGCCATGGTCAAGTCCATATGGAGCCTCAGTGACCTGCGGGTTTCAGAGCAGAAACTCTCTGCAGTGCTTTCTTTCTTCTTCCCCCAGAGATTAATAAGTGTGATATTTAAAGCACTTACATACATTGATATAGCTCTAATAAGGAATTTATCTGGAAAGTGAAAGCATTTAGAACATTCTCAAAAACCAACAAAGCCACCCAGTGGTCACAATCATAAAAACAAACGTGAAGGAACGTTGTTAGACATCTATGAGACAACACGAGAACAGCCAACGACCACAGCGTCGCAGGATGCACACGTCCACTCCACGGGGTTTTCCATGGTTGTGACCTCACGTCAGTCCCCGATGACACACAGGTTGTGCGCCTCCATCAACCCAAAGGGTAGCTGTTTGAAGCCCCCAGGGGCGCTGCTGAGGAAAGGCCTGGAGACCGGCTTCCGTAAATATGACAGCCTTGAAAACCCAAGGGTGCTGCTCTTCTCTGCAGCCCGTGGGGTCGCTGGGAGTCCGCACGGACCCAGCAGCAGCGGCTCTGGACCTGCGTGGAGTCACACGGGAGCAGAAGGGACTCTGGACCCGCCTTGGGTCCTACGGGAGTGGACGGGGCTCCGGACCTGGTGGAGTCTCGCCGACGTGGACGGGGCACTGGACCCACGTGGGGTCTTACTGACACAGACGGGGCTCCGGACCCGCATGGAGTCTCACTGGAGCAGACAGCCAAGGATTCGAACCACCGTCCTTTGGACCCGAGGAAAGTATTTTATTGCTGTGGTAACGGGAAGCGCGGCATCTCCTGCCACAGGTGGAAGGGAATGCAAACTCAGCATCTCACAGTTAGGAAGTCTTGCTGTCGGGCTGTCACTGAAAACCACGCCTCCGCATCAGGACTCTGCTCTCTGGCTCGCCGGCCCGTGCCCGGAGGTCTGAGAGCAGTAAGCCTGTCGAGACACTGGCACAAGCTCTTTTATCCCCCAGGAAGCTGCAGGGAAGAGCAACACCCACGCTTCCTATCAGCCTGGCTCCTCCTAGGCCCCGTGCCAAGTGTGATTTCATCTCAAGGAGGTCCTTAGAGATCAACCAGGACCCACCCACACGCCCATCTGATGCCCGACACCCTCGTGTCACAACCCCTGCCCACTGCCTGCTGTGGGGACAGCCTCTGGCTGGGACAGGACAGCAGGAAAGATGTGTGACCTCAGGGTCCTCAAAGAACAGAGACTGAGGACAAGCGTGCGGAGGCCTTCCTCAGTGGTCCTGCCGTCCTGGGATGTGCTACTGTGGGGATGGTTTGTGTCCCCTTGACCCAGAGATCTGTAAGTCCAGAAGTTCCAGGGATTGGTCACAGCACTAGCCTGGGAATGTCAAGGACACCAAAGCAGAGGGGGAGCCTGGCCCCCTGATTCTGCGGGGAACTCTTCCATAGCATTTTGGAGTCAGGCAGATCAGGGCTCCAGTCTCTGGCTCTGTGCCTTTCTAGTGGTGGGGACTTCAAAAAAGGGTGCTTAACCCTTTCAGGCCTCAGGATCCTCATCTGCAAAATGGGCACAGTAACCATTTCACTGAGTTGTTTGTGGGGCTGAGATCACTTAGGTAGAGTAACTCAACCAGTATTCGCAAGCAAGCAAAGAGCACTGGGAAAAACAAAAAGTGCTTCTGTGAGTTCCCATGGGCTGCCCTTTGAAGGCCACAGCTCTCCATCCCAGTCCACCCTCTGGCCTCTCCTCAGCACCTGATTGCTTCCCTTGATGGTACTGATGGAGAGATCCCCTTCCCTGTCTCCATCCTCCATCAAGGTCAGCTGATTATGACCCCTGAATGACCCCCGCCCTCTCCTGTCTACAGCACACCTGCACATTGCTGGCACTCTATGAGGCCCACTTCTCAGAGGTCGCACCAAGCGGGCACATCTTATTCCAAGAGCCAAGGACCTGAAGTCTCACACCCAGCCCAGTGGCTTCACCCGCTCAACAACCCCTCCAGCACCCTCGCTGTCCCCAGTGGGGGGCTGGAAAGCCAGGATTTACAGCAACCTCTGCGCAGATCCACTGCCCTAGAGAGTTTCCAAGAAGCAGCTGGTGGCTTTGAACTGCCAACCCTCTATTAGCAGCCGATTTCTTGACCAATGCACACCAGAGCTCCAGAAGAGGACTTAGATCCCTAGATCCCAGAGGTCACTCCCTGACCTGATGCCATTCATCCCTCCACTGTCCGTCTTCCCAAAGGTCACAAAAGCCATCTGCTTTGTTCCATGTTGCATGCCCAGCAATATCTGTCTCACAGTCCGTGTTCAATAAATATTTGTTGAATAAGCAAATAAGTCAATCAGTCACCCAATCACTCGTGCCAGCCAGCTCAGGAAATCCAGCAGGCCAGGTCCGAGACAGATTTGCGGAGGAAGTGGGCCAGGCTCTAAAGGAGGCTCCCGGTGACTCCACGGCAGTGCGTTCCCAGGCTCTCTGTGAGTCAAAATTGACTGGATGACAGGATGTTTTGAGTAGGCCTGTGTCCTGGATTGAATTTGGTCCCCCAGAATATCTGCCAGCTTGGCTGGGTCATGATTCCCAGTGCTGCATGACTGCCAGCTTGCCAGCTGACATGGTTTCCCTGTGTGTTGTAAATCGTATCACTAGGAGGTAACGAGATGGATTAGTGGCAGTTATATCAATCTATATCAAATCTACAAGATTTGCTAGTGTTTAAAGCCAATCTCGTCGGAGATATAAAAGAGAGAAGGGAGCAGACAGACATGGGGACTTCATGCCACCAAGAAAGCAGTGCCAGGAACAGAGCACTGAGGTCCCCTTCGAGCCGAGGTCCTCCTGTGAGCCCGAGGTCCCCCCCGGAGGGGCTCCCAGATGAAGGAAGAGTGAGGCAGCACAGCACCTCCCTCCAGAGCCAGGAGAGGCAAACCGCCCCGGAGCTGCGCCCTGAGCTCAGACTTCTAGACCGCTGGACCGTGACAGAAAAGAAACTTCTCTTGCTAAAGTCACATACTGGTGGCACTTGTGTGACAGCAGCACTAGATGATCAAGACTTCCTGCCTGGCAAGAGCATGTTCCACAGGCAAGCTGGTGAGAAGCAGCGCTGGCTGAGGGGCTGCCCCGGTCTGGGGGACACACAACCTACCAGGACCCTGCTGACGTGGTCCTGTTCTGCAGTCACCGTGAACAGGGCAGCATGTCAGAGGGAACCCAGGGAGCTGCCGTAGCTCTGAGGTCCCTGTGCACATGTGCACGCGTGTGCAGCGGCATGTGTGTGATGTGTGCGTGTGCATCTACACGCATGTGCGGGGGCGTGGGCGCGCCTGCCCTTCAGGACGCACAGGAGGGAGGAGACTAAATTCCCACCAGCTCTGACCTTGCTCTGTTGACCAGGGGCTCTCGGCTGGGGGCGATCTTGTATCTAGGGAATGGTTTGGCCACATCCAGAAGCATGTCTTTGGTATCACAACTGGGGACAGAGCTACTGGCATCTAGTGACACCAGGGACGCCGCTTAACACCGTACAGTCCCCACAACAAAGAAGGACCCAGCCCCAATGCTGGTCTCGCCATTGTTTTGAGAAACCTGCTGTCAGGTGTGACTGGGCCGCACGGTGGCCTGCAGGCTCAGGACGCAGGGAGCCGGCAGGAAGCGGCCCCCGTAGCCACGCTGGGCCCAGATGCCACGGTCCCGCCTGCGGCGACGGCGTCACATAACTAGCTCCTCACGGCACGGCAGCAGCTACCGCAGTTTGGATGAACCAGCGAGGAGCACCAGCAAAGCGGGTGGTAGAAAAACCATAGAGCTGTCACAGGCGAGGAGGAGGAAAGCAAGCCGTGTGGAGGGACATGCCCTCTGCGCTTTGAGGGGGAGACTCTGCCACTCAGACCCCTCTCCGACCCTCCTCTCCGTCTGCCTGGTCCACACCTCCACCGCCACCAACCTGGACCAGAGCCCTGACGTGCTCATCCCGTTTCCACCCCAACCCTCCTCCAGTCCACGGAGCTCACAGCACGAATGGGGTGGAAGTCAGAGCAGGAGGCCTGGAAGGTCTCCCCACTGCACTGAGAACTCAAAATGCAGACCAGTGACTGACTGGCCCGCTCTGGCCTCAGCTCGCCTTCCCTGCCGCCCGCCACCGTGCACTCCAGCATCGGAGGCCTGCAAGCTGGCCTGCTCTCTCCCCACTCCCAAAGTCCTTCAGGTTCAGTCCAGCCTCAGGCCACCACCCCTGCAGCTGATGGTCTGGTGCTGGGGGTGGGTCAATCACCCCAACATAAGCAAAGCTGGCCCCAGTGCTAGGGACCACGAGGTCACTGCGTCCTCAGGGTCCATGACTCGTCAGCGGGTGAACTCTTGACCAGGCGATTACTGACCTGAAGGGTGAGGCCGAGTCAGCTACACGGATGTGTGGCTGTTCTCAGCAGCAGAGGGCTGGGCCAAACAGGTGACACAACCCAACTCTTTGCTGTCAGGTCCACTCCAACCCCTGGTGGCCCTACAGCCTCAGTAGAGCTGCCCTTAGGGTTTCCAAGGAGTGCTTAGTAAACCTGTATAGCCAGCCTTTTGTAGGTTTCCACAATGTGCCCCCAGGACCCCCAGGCTGGGCTGGGGGAGGAGAATGAGGAGGAGACGGTGGGCTGCCTGAGGAGCAGGTAAGGAGCTCAGGTTCCATTCTGAGCAAGGGCAGGAGCTCCGGGAAGGTCGTCGGCAGGAGACCGACTGATCAGATTTGCCACTGGACAAGACCGCTGGGCTGCAGCAGACATTCTTACAGTTTCTGCCAAGCAGGCAGCAGCCATAGCTGCTAGAAAGTACCCAGGACGGCGCAGGAGGACACCGTGAGGCGGTGACTCCGGTCATCCCTGGGTGGGTGGTGCCCACAGTTCATGTGCTCCGCTGCCCTCTGGAAAACCGGCAGTCTGAGTCCAGACAGAGGCATTGGGATGAGGTATCCGGTGGTTCCTTTGAAAAGCCCCAGTTCTGCTTTCAGACACAGGGAGTCACCACGGGTCAGAGCCATCTCAGCAGTTGTCCACGGAAGGCAGCTCAAAGCAGTGACAGACGGGGGAGAAGCTGAATAATCTGCCGGGTGGCCACCGCTGGGAGCTGGACCGTGATGGGGAGTGTTTCCTAGTGGGTTCCTGTTTCTTCTGAAGTCTGAAGATTCTAAACCTAATTCTAAAGGACTAGGAGTGACACACCTAGAACAGAGCACCCAAAAAGACACAGGCTGCTGGGGGGGGCACATGGAGCCTGTCTGCCACACTGGCCAGCTGGCTGGACTGCCAAGCAACATCACCTGACAGGTCTGTCCATTTTTGAAAGCATCCCACAGTAAGCAGGGCTGTCACGGTGGGCGCAGTGCATCTCCTCTTGCTGACCCCACAAGGCCAGAGAAGGACCTGGCTGGAGGCGCAAGCTGACCACCACTGACGGTGTCTAATGGAGCCCAGAGCCCTGGTGGGTTAGCAGCATTCAGCTGCTAACCAAGAGGCTCGGCATTGTGAACCAGCCAGCCACCCCGTGGGAAGAGGACAGAGCAGTCCTTCCGCAAAAAATGACAGCCTTGGAAACCCTGGGGGCAGTTCTACTCTGCCCTGCAGCGTCACAAGCTGGAATGGACTCAAAGGTAGCTTTTTTTTTTCTTTTCTGTTTCTGGTTTCAAATGCTGATTCCCACCACTTTGCTTCCCTGCTGTGGAGCCTTGGGCAAGTTTCACAGCCTCTCTGTGCCTTTGTTTCAGTGAACACCTCCAAACTCCCTGAGGGCCTGCCCGCTGGGCCGAGGGCTGTGGGGACAGCCGGCTCAGGGAAGCGTAGCTCAGTCAGCATAGCACCGCTCATCAAGAAAATGCTCCCCATTCTGTTTGGTCGAGTAGCATCTGGGGTCTCAAAAGCTCACCAACAGCCACACAGGACACCCCAGTGGGCTCACCTGCTTGTGAGCAAGGGACAATGAGGAAAACTGAAGACGCAAGGGAAGGATGAGCCCAAAGGACAAAGGGCCCACAGCCCCCGCCAGACCAAGGCCCGCAGGACCAGACAGTGCCCGGCCACCACCACTGACCGCTCTGACAAGGATCGCAACGGACGGTTCCCGATGCGGACAAAAACGCAGAACAAAACCGTAACTCAAAAAGAAAGACCAGACTTGCCGGCCTGACAAGAGCGTGGAGAGACCCTGAAGACGATGGCTCCTGAGCACCCTCTCAGCTCAGCAGAGACTAACGGGGCACCCCATTGCAGGTGCAGGGACAACAAGGGGGCAGGAGAGCTGGTCAAAGGTAACCCCAAACTGAGAACAGAGGGTGCTGACACATTAGGGGTCATTCGCCACTGTCATCAACAACACGGCTACTAACTGCATTGTGGGGAAAAGAATGTAGGGAAACGGCACACCAGTCTGAGAGTCCCGGAAGTCTGTTCAAGGAGAAAGAAAGTGGGGACTGAACCAAGACGGGGTGCAGCCCTGCCAATCGCTGGGGGGGGCCGTTTTTACAGTTCTAAAGCTGCGATGAAGAAGTGAGTGCTGGATTGATACAAAAGTTATTTACGGATTTATGGTTGGGAGCCTCTGGGATATACAGACCAGGCTGTTTGCAGCTAACGGAGAGGCCCAATCACTGGATAAGGAGATCTACCTCCCTGAATTCCAGGGGCAATTCATAGTTAAGTGCCTATAAGGCATACGTACCAGAAGGTTTTCAGCCAATAGTGGGGTCTGACCACTGGATAAGATGACCTCCCTGGATTCCAGGCACAGAGTTCCCTCACGGACTAGGAGAAACCAGTTTGTTCTATAAACCTTCATCTAAAGCCCAGTAAGAAATAAAATCAGGATGATGTCATGAACTGAACTGTGTTCCCCCAAAATCGCAGCCGTCTGACCGGACCATAATTCCCTGTACGGCGTTATGTTCTCCCATGTTGGGATTCCTGCCTCTACGACATCAGTGAGGGTGTGCAGTGAGGGCCACCTGGTACTGCCCGACCAGAAGACACCACGAGCCACAGGCTTCATGAAGAGAATCTTTGCTGTCCCAGTCCTGTCAGCCACAAATCCACGGACAGGTTACAAGTCCACTCAGTGACAGAAACCACCGCAGTCCAGTGGCTGAGTCCAAATCCCACGATAGCATCTCGGCGCGGAGGCTGAGGCCCAGCAGGCGCGCTCTGCTCTTGGTCCTGGTGGTGTGCGGCCGCCTCTCAGCGCTCTCTTCCCGCCCTCGTGTCCCGCAGCAGGTGACCTGCGCCCTGCCTCACCCACAACTGCTGCCCGTCCTCCCTCATCAACATCAGAGAGGCAGGATTCAAACACACAGGAGGAAGGGCAGCATACCGGGACGCCTAGCCGAGCCAAATCAACACATACATTTTTGAGGGGACACAATTCAATCCATGACAGGGTGAATGGGCGGCAGTTGGGTTGGTAGAGCAAGAGTCAATGTGTAAGTTTATTTCATGCCTGGAGGCAGTCTCCTGAGATATAAAGAAGAGGAGCTAGCAGAGTCTTTGGGGACCTTCAACCACCAAGAAAGCAGTGTCGGGAGCTGAGCACACCCTTTGGGAAGGACCTCTCTGTCCCTGGGCCCCTGTGTCCAGGGGAAGATGAAGAGGGCCTTCCTTCAGAGCTGGCAGAGAAAGCCTTGACCTGGAGCTGAAACTCTACATTTGGATGTTGACCTACTGGAGTCTGACCACATTTAAGACTTCTCTCTTCAAAGCCACAGCCACTGTTGGTGTTTCTGTTAGAGTGGCACTGGAGGCCTGACACAGACGGTCAAACAGACGAGAAAGAAAGCAACGAGCGCCGCTGTCTCCAGAGGTCGGTGCACGGGCTCTGCCTCTCGGGAGATGAGAACTGAGACGGTGCCAGACAGGTGGCGACCCAAATGCCATCCTCGTGATGGACTGCAGGGTGTGGCTGAGGTAGAAGATGTCACCTAGCCACCCACACGTGGGTGATGTGGACCACCCAGGAGGAGGCGCGGTGGTCCAAACCAGCAACGCACCTTCTTGGGACAGTGCCGGCCGGAAGAGTACCGTCCTGCGCTGGGAAGACTGAGCCAGGTGCAGAGGGATGCGCCAAGTGCCCACCCCATACTTGGGCCCCCTGGGGAGCAGAGCACCAACCCCCACCCCACCGATGGCAAGAAGTCATTCTTCCTAAGGCCGGCCTCATGGGTGGTGGTGACGATCCCACAGAAAGACAGGGAAAGGCCCGCAGGGGTCCTCCCTGGCATCCACAGTCCAGGGCCCCCAAGGCCAGCCTGCCAGGCAGGGCTGGTCCACTGAGGGAAGTTGTGGTTCAGAAACCGCCCGTAACAGGGGAATTTCTAGAAGGGGGTTTTCTCTTTCTCTTTTGTTCCCTTCACTCAGGAAACCGTGAGAGTCTCCTAACGGGAAATGGCGACAGCAGTGATGAACTGGCCAGCTTCAGGACGGGAAAGGGCTCCAGAGACGCTGTCTTTGGCACTCTTGTCACCTATGACTTAGGCAACAGCATGACGGCTGGCTTTGAAGGCTGTGTCCTAGGGCGAATGCCCCACATCCTTACACTGAAGCAGGAAGGAAGACTTCATTAAGTGTCTGTTCCTGGAGGCAGAAGTGGGAAACAGGCAAGCGTGCGGCTACAGCCATGTCTGCCCAAGTCCTAGGAACGTCACGGAACCCTTGGGACCTGCTGATGTGACAGGTAGGTCAAGTCACTGAGTCACATCCGTCCCTACTCCCAGGAGAGGGGATCTGACCAAACGTGGAAACTGCTGAACGACGCCACTCATCTCACACACCAGTAAAACTTTGCTCGAGATCATTCGAAAGCAACTGCAACAGTATACGGACAACAAACTGCCAGAAATTCCAGCTGGATCCAGAAGCTGACGAGGAACCAGGGAGGTCACTGCTGATGCTGGGTGGATCTGGGCTGAAAGCAGAGGAGCACAGAAAGACGCTCACCTGCATTTCGTTGGCTAGGCAACGGCATTTGACTGTGCGGACCGTAATAAATTAGGGCTGACACTGAGGAGAACGGGAATTCCAGAGCACTCAATTGTGCTCATGGGGAATCTATACCTGGATCAAGGGGCAGTTGTACAAACAGAACAAGAGGACACTGCATGGTTTAAACTCAGGGAAGGTGTGTGTCCAGGTTGCATCCTTTTGTCAAGGTTAGCTAGGGAACCTGATCTCTGCCCCTCCACACTAACATATTTTCCTCCAAAATCTAACATTTTCTAGGGGTAACAGACACTGTGGTTTGCAGCATACAACACGCACTTTATTGATGAGGTTACCAAGGGAACCTGATCTGGCACATAGCAACAGCTCTCCCTGGCAGTTTGTGATGCCAATACCACAATTCCTCCAGGCAGTTGTGAAGTGGCTACAGGAGCCTCAAACCCAATCAGACACCAAGTTACTACTTCCACCTCCCACCCATGACATCTGCCCCCTGCTTTTGCAGATAAAAAGCACCCCCAAAATCTATGCTGGGTCTTCTTCCACTCACGGACACTGATCAGTTTCCTCTTTGGAAAGTACTTTCCCTCAATAAACTTTTATCATTTGCTACTAAAAAGGATGCATCCTCATGTGCTTTGGGGGAGGGGGACCCCAGTTTGCCAGCTGTCAGGAGACCAGACTTGCTAGCTTAATCTCCAGAACCCACATCAGGTCACTCGGGGTCTAATCAGTTAGCAGACCTCAGCACTTTCACCATATTTTTCAACCTTTATACTGAGAAAATAATCCATGAAGCTGGACTACACGAAGAACAGACATCAGGATCGGAGGAAGCCTCATTAGCAACCTGCATTGTGCAGATGACAGCACCTCGCCTGCAGGAAGTGAAGATTTGAAAGACTTACTGATGAAGATCAAAGCCCACAGCCTTCAGTAGGGGTCGGGCCTCAACAAGGAAACTAAAACCCTCCGAACCCGTAAGCAACATCACCAACATCACGACAAGTGGAGAAAAAATTGAGGTTGTCAAGGGTTTCATTTTACTTGGCTCCACAAGGAACACCCAAGGAGGCAGCAGTCAAAAAATCGAAAGACGCGTTGCAAAGGGAAAACCTGCTGCACAGGACCTCTCTCAAGTGTTGGAAAGTCAAGAGGTCACCTTGGAGACTAAAGTGCACCTCACCAAAGCCGCGGTATCTTTAGTCGCATCATACGCCTGCAAAAGCTGGACCATGAACAAAGACAGAACAACGGATGCCTTTCAGTTGTGGCGCTGGCGAAGAATACTGAATGTCCCATGGACCGCCCAAAGAACCAACAGGTCTGTTCCGGAGGAAGTCCAACGAGAGGGCGTCCTGGAAGCCAAGATGGCAAGACTGCGTCTTACATACTCTGGACATGTCAGCAGGGATCAGTCCCTGGAGAAGGACATCATGCTTGGGAGAGAGGAGGGTCAGCAAAAAAAGAGGAAGACCCTCGAGGCGATGGCCAGACACAGTGGCCGCAACAAGGGTCTTGAGCACAGCAGTGACGGTGGGCATGGCGCAGGACCAGGCGGGGTCACAGTGAGTCGGAACTGACTGGCCAGTACCCAACAACGACAGAATTGTTAAGAGCTCTCCTTTTCACAGATTATCTAAAAACTGTGAAGTCACCACGTGTCTACTTTTTGAATCACCTCTCTCAACTATCTTTGGTACAAGTTTCCGTAACAACAGCCTGGAGGGTCTTCAGTGGTCCAACAGGGCTCACTCCGTACCACGTCCTGAGACCAAAAGACAGAGCCCAGGTGGCGCAGTTCGTTCAGAGCTCGGCTGCGAACCCACCAGGCACTCCTTGGAAACCTGAGGGGACAGTTCTACATGTCCCCTAAGACTGATTGATGGCAACAAGCCCTGATGTGCGTGACAGAAAAAGAGCGGAAAATACGTCAGCCTTCTGGGCTCTAAGTATTTGTTTGTCTGAAAGGTTTCCTGAAGGATGTTTTCCTGACGGGCCCAGCTATTGTTCTGGTACCTGGAGTGGGGGTGGGGGGCCTGATGGGTCTTTGTGAGTCCTTGTCCCCCCAGCTGGCTTACATGCTTTCTTTATACTCAAGGACAGTGAGAGTGGCTCTAGTTTTAACCCCTGAGTCGCCTTCCCATGCCCTGCTTCTGTGGTTGCAGAGAGGCCGCAGGTGGAGTGGGGCAGAAGGCACTGACTGCTGCGTGCCTTCGCCGTCCCAGCAGCTTCCTTCTTCACCTGCAGTGAAGCAATCGAGAACTGCAGGCAGGGAAGTCACCAGGAGCAAACAGGAACTAGCTGGGGACTTTGCCTGTCTGTCGCTGGCTGATAGCATCTCCACTTCAGGTGCCTGCAGTCAGAGAGGAAATAACACAGATGTTCACTGCAGCTCTGAGTGCAGCCTACAGGCGAGGCCAGGCCCCCCCCCACGTGTGAGGCCAGCCCACACACCCCCCCGACGTGTGAGGCCAGCCGCCCCCCAGGTGTCAGCCAATTCCGGCTTCTCTGGCCTGAAGGAGTCAGCTGGTTGCAGCTGTGCAGATACCAAGCAAAAAGTCCAGGGGAACAGGAAGTCCTCGGCCTGCGAGCCCCGTGGACACCTTCCCTCTGCTGAGTCATCCCTCCGGGGGCTCTGGAGGCCACACCTACCTGAGTTTCCGAGGCACACGGAAAACCCCAGCAGCTGCGATCCTTGACAGTAAGACCGTCCCCTTGGTATTTCCAACTGCAACAACTTCATCACAAAACCAAACTCGTTGTGTCTGGTGCTCACGTGACAGAGTAGAGCCACCCCAAAGAGGTTCCAAGGAGCTGCTGGTGGATTCCAACTGCCAGTCTACTGGTTAGAGCCACACGCTAACCACTGTACTACCAAGACAAGGCAAAAAAAAAAAACGCCATGTCAGTTCTGACCCACAGCAACCCCGTGAGACGGAGCAGTGCCACCGTAAAACATGGTTCAGACCGCCTGCCGCGGAAGCCAGCACTAACACAGGGGTCCAGTAATGCCCGAGAGGTTTATTACAAGCCGGTGTGTAAGGGGTAGGGGAGTCAGGTCCTCAGAGCCTTCTCCAGGCGAGCTCAGGGTTTCTAACGGGTAGCTGAGGGCAAGCGCGGGCAGCCAGGGGCAAGTGGAGGTCCACCAGCAGGAGGTCAGCTAGGCGGGGTCACGGGCTGGGAGACGGGCATCAGGGACTCGGTGGTGGTCACGTGGCACCCTACTCTTCCAACGATTCTAAGGAAAAGGAGGTAAAGGTTTTATTGTTGTGGCTAAGGAGCTGGAGTTGGTGTTGACCACCTCCTTCAGTGGAGCCGCCCCGGGGGTTGCTGGAAAGCAGCTCCAGAGTCGCAGTGCCAACCTTGTGGGTGGGAGCTGAGCCGGCAGAACCCCACCGCCAGACTCCCGTTTTCCTCCTCAAGGGAGGAGACACAGCGATGGCTTCAGAGGAATTGTATAATACAGCTGTGGGACCCACACCAAGCTGCTCCTTCATGAAAACGGAGCCTTAAGGATATCGCTAATTCAGCCATAAGATGTAGTTGGTGTTTAACGAACACACTGTATCCAAAACCCCTCAAACCCACTGCCATCGAGTGGACTCCAACTGATAGCAACCCTACTGACTGAGCAACAGCCCGGCAAGCTCTCAAGGAGCACCCAGTGGACAGGAACCGCTGCCCTCGGTCAGCAGCCGTGACTCCTAACCACTCTGCCACCAGGGTCTCCTGCTGTCTCCACGAGTGACATTAACTCTTGCAATAGGAAGTACTGCTGTTGCCAGCATGTTACAGACGAAGAAATGAAGACAGGGAAGTTCCGCAGTCTCTACCCACCGGAGCCAGGGTGTTCAGCCCAGAAGAAGGAAACTCACTTTCTATCTTACCATCTCTTTTCAGGACTTTGAGACTGCGACGCCTGGAAAAGGGCTGGAGGTGACCAAGCACCACTTTTCCTGTTGTTGTCAACTCCTGGGTTTCAGTCAAGCAGACAACAGACTGAAGTGGGCCGGATACAGAGGTAGAGGAACGGAGGGCATTTATTTACCGTTTGTAAACAAGGAGGCAGGCAGGCTCTCGAGACCAAATGCCAGCTTGTCTGCAGGGCTGCAACTGATTTGAGGGACAGAGCAGCCGGGCTGGGGGTCTGGGGACCACAGTTTCACGGGACATCTAGGTAAATTGGCATAGCAACGTTTATTAAAATGTTCTGTATCACACTTTGTTGAATGGCATCTGGGGTCTTAAAAGCCAGCAAGTGGCCATCTAGGAAGCTTCAATTGGTCTCAATCCACTTGGAGCAAAGGAGAAAGAAAAACATGAAAGGCATAAGGAAAATACGAGCCCAGAAGACAGAAGGGGCCGTATAATCCAGAGACGACATCAGCGTGAGACCAGAAGAACTAGATGGTGCCTAGCCACCACCAAAGACTGCTCTTACGGGGAACTCAGAAGAGCCCATGGTGGAGTAGGAGAAATGTGGGGTGCAGAACTTGAACTCTGGTTAAGAAAAAAAAAAGACCAGACTTGATGGTGTGACAGACTGGAGGGTCCCAGGAAGACATGATCCTCCCAGACTCTCTGTTAGCCCGGAGCTGAAACCACTCTGGAAGCCACCTCCTCAGACAAAGAGAGAACCGGTCTCTAAGACGTAAAATGATACTGGTGAAGAGCATGCTTCTCGGCTTGGGCAGATATAGGAGGCTGACTGGGCAGCTCCTGTCCAGAGCGGAGAGGAGAAGACAGAGAGGTACAGGAGCTGGCTCAATGGACACAGGAAACGCCGGGTGGAGGGGAGGAGCGTGCTGTCACAGGACAGGGAGGGCAGCTAGGGTCACGTGATAAAGTGTGTCTACGTTTTTTTTCTTTATGATTGTGATTGAGAGCATGCAATCCAATTCACATTTGCATGCCCGCCTACCTGCAGCTCCTTCTAGTCTCCTTGCTGGGTGACAGCACAGTACACGGCATACCCTCTTACCAATCTCCAGTCCCCTGCTCTCCACCCTCTCCATTCCCCTCTAGAAAGAGGCCAGTAGGACAACATCCTATAGATGCCTAGAACCATAAAGTGCACACATGACATGGTCATTCTGTGTCTCTTACTCCAATCCATTCCTGTCTGAAGACTTGACCTCAGTAATGATTTATGATTAAGAGCAGCATCAGGTCTAGGAACCATACTCCCAGGGGAACCCCCAGGCCTTCAGACCACCAATTAAGGTCTTTTAGTAGAGTTCCTAGGGTGTACCCTTATTTTCTCATGTTGCTCCTGGGACTCGACCTTATGAGCCCCATCACAGCTGTCATTAGTGGTGGCCGGGCACCATCTGGTTCTTCTGATCACATGTTGATGTAGTTACCCATTCATGTGGGTCTCTCTGTCTTCTGGGCTCCTTCTCCCTCATGTCGTTGTTGTTCTTGGCGATCATCTGTTCCAGCTGAGTTGGGACCATTCGGTGCACCTCAGATGGCAGCTTGCTAGCTTTTAAGACCCTAGGCACCACTCACCAATATGGGGTGCAGAAGGGTGTGTCTTAAGTTTTTGTAGGAAAAACTGACTCAGATTGTAAACTTTCATTTAAAACACAATGAAAAAAAAGAAAGCTACACCTGAGAATTTATAGGCTCCAAATTGAGGGGGGTGGGTAGTGCATCTTCACAGTAAAGAGGCTGTCTTAGCTGACTCCTAGTGAGGAGACGTAGGGACAGCGCCCTTACCCTGCAAGGACAGAGAAGTTTCTGAAAAACAACTATTACAGGATGTTGCTATGTATGTTTGAGTCTGCATGTTTAGAAACCTTAGTGGGTAGTGGTAAGCACTACAGCTGCTGACCGAAGATCGGCTGTTCAAATCCACCAGGCACTCCTTGGAAATTCCACAGGGCAGCTGTGCTCTGTACTACATACAGGGTTGCTGAGTGGGAACTGACTCCATGGCAACAGCGTTTTTCCTTCCTTCCAATATGTTTGTCTAGTCCGGTCACTTCATTGATACTATAGATGGGAAAACTGAGGTTGGACAGGAATTAGGGATTTTTGGCCCAGGATCCCACAGTAAGGTGGTGGGTGAGTCCCCAGTTTCGAAGCTTTCTGTTTCTCTCTGGTGACTCACCTCCAGAAGAAACCGCTCTCGGGAATCTCTTAATCATTTCCTTGCTTTTCAATTCTCCATGATTATTTTTGTCTCTTCTCTTCATGCTACTATGTTTCCGAGAAGAAAGAAAAGAAAACAGAGAGGAGTCGAGGGAGACGGGAAGAAAAGTCTCACCTGCCTATTGATAACTCAGGCGCAGGACTCTTGAACTGACGCCGCCCTGGTGGTGCAGTGGTTAGGGACTGCGGCTGCTAACAGAAAGGGCGCAGCTGGAGTCCAGCAGCCTCCCTGGGAAACCCTGGGAGCCGGACGATTCCGGGACGGGCTTGGTTTTGATTTCTCAGGCGGAGGTCAAGTCAGTTCCCCTCTGCGACTGCGGCCGGGAGCCGGACATCACCCCACACCGCGGCGCCCACATCAAACAAGGCCGCCGGCGCCCCCTCTGCCCTCACCCGACACGGCGGCTGCGCGCCACGGCCCCGCGTCGCCCGCGCCGGCCCCGCCCCCGAGGGCGGCGAGCCCCGATGACGGCAGCGGGCGCGGCGCATGCGCGGCGGGGCCCGGCCCGCGGCGGCGGAGGGCGGAGGGCGAGGCTGCCCGCAGTGGCCCGGCCGCGGCGGCCGCGCGGCGATGGTCTAGTGGCCGGCGGCCGGCGGCGAGCTCGGCCGGGGGAGGCGGCCGGGAGGCGCGCTCCTCCTCGCGGCTCCGGGCGGCGGCCGCGCGCCGAGGGGGCGTCGCCGGCCCGGGAGGCCGCGGGCGCCATGGCGGCCCGGGCGGTGCTGGACGAGTTCACGGCGCCCGCCGAGAAGGGGGCGCTGCTGGAGCGGAGCCGCGGCCGCATCGAGGGCCTGTTCGGCGTCCGCCTGGCCGTGCTGGGCGCGCTGGGCGCCGAGGAGCCGCTGCCCGCGCGCATCTGGCTGCAGCTTAGCGGCGCCCAAGAGGCGGTGCACAGCGCCAAGGTGAGGGCGCCCCCCTAGGGCCTCGGGGTTCCGTCTGCGGGGCGCGGGGCGCGGGGCGCATCGCCGTGGGGCCCATCGCCGTGGGGTCCCGGGGAGAGGGCGCAAACTCCAGATGCATGTCACCTGCAGCTGGCAGCGCAGCCGAGGACCTCAGCTTCCCCACTTGTAAAGTGGCCATCACGGAAGCACCCACTGAAGACGGCGGTCGCGAGACTAGAGGGGGTGGTCTGTTGAAAGCTCTGAGCACAGAGCTTGCGAATGTCGCTGCTGTGGCCTGTCCTCTCCTTCCTCCACTGGCCCCAGGATGTGGCGCAGGGCGTGATGCGGGGTCGTCAGCGTCGATGTCTACCACCTCAGCCTCTTTTTTTTCCCCCAGGCCTTCATGACAGGGGCCTGGGGGAGACTGAGGATGTCAGTCTGTTTTACCATGTGAGGAAGTCAGAATACCAGTAAAATACTCAGAATGTCAGGGTGAGATGTTGGTCTTTAATAATAGCACTTAACGTGATTTCTGGCGTTGGTATTCTGAACAACCAGCATTTACAGAGTGCTGACTGCCCATCAGACGTTATGCTAAATACTTCACAATGATTATCTACTGCAGCCCTTACAAACCCCAGGGAGGCACTTTCTACAGCCAACCCCCTTTCTTTTAAACAGCTGAGGAAACTGAAACTCTTCTTCGAGGTGACTCACCTTCTTAAGTCAGCACTGCAGACTTCGACACAATCAGCACCTTGCTGTCTCCCTCCCACCCTAGCCACACACCAAGGACAGGGCTCCCTCCACGGTCCACAGGCTCCTCCGTGTTTCCGAGATCACTTGAGGGGGAGGCAGGATTCAGGTCTGAGGAGTGTGACCCCAGAGCCTCTGTTGGAAAACTGGCTCCCAAGTCGTGGGCCTGAGTGTGGGGTCATAGTGAGGGGTCTTATTCAGTGTTGCCTTATACCCTACTTAAGAAGAGTGATCGGCTATTGTAGGGTCTGATTGGTGGTACCTCCTGACTACAAACAGAAAAGCTGGAGTGCTTGCTTTAAACATGCTGAGAAGAGATGGGATACTTAACTGTATGGATCTTCTCCACCGCCTGACTTCAGAGGCTGAGTCAACTTTGCTTTCCTTTTCTTAATTCTGTAAATCAGTTGGCTGACTTTGGACAATTGGACTAATTCCCGCCCTCTCCTTTCCTTCTCTCCAGCTAACCCAGGTCTGAGAAGTTTGGTGTGACTCAATCCTGTTGCTCCTGAAAGCCTCTCAGTGTTCGCTGTTTGCTTTCCGTTGCCTTAGCGGTGGTGGAGAGTCTGGTTCTTGTGTCCCCTCCCTCACATCCTTGTCCCGATGCTGTACCTGGCTCTCTCCTGGCACAAGCTTCGGGAGGCTAACCCTCCTGCAGAAGCCATTGTCCTGCCTCGGGACTTAGCACAGCCTTCTGCTGCTTGTCTCATCCAGTCTACACTCTTTCCCTGACTTCAAAAACCCAGTCATCCAGCGCCGTCCCGTTTCCCGGTGTTGTGTTGCAGCAGCTCTGAGCTGGGCTCAGAGGACTGTCACAGCTGGCTGTGCGCCCCGCCCACTCCCAGTTCTGCTTTCACTCAGGACTCACCCCAAGGCATGGGGAGCACTTCCTTTGCTGTAGAGAAAAACCTTGTTCTTCCTGCCGGACTTCCAGCTCCAGTTCTTGCTCTTACCCCACACACTTGAGGGAAGCTGATTGGAAAAGGTGGGTCTTAACAGTAGCTTGGAAGTGGATGTCACCTGCCCTTCTCTTTGAGACTTGTGTTACTCATAACCCAACCTTCAACGTTTTTTTTCCCACTGAGACTCATAGCTTTGTTAGTCTTGGATTTGTTGTACCTTTTTTTTTTTTTTTGGAGGAAGAGAAAACTATTAACTGAATTAAGAAAATTGAGAACAGGAAAGCAAGCTTTAACATTTACACTATCTTAAGTTAATCTGTGGAGGAGGTTTGAGGAAGGGAAGATTTTGAATAAGAACAGTTTGAGACTGTACTGGGGTCCCGCTCTTGATTTACTTTGTTTTTTTGCTTTTAAAATGCTAATTCACTCTATTTGCAAATGTCAGAAAAGGGAAACACCCAGTTTAGTTAGTTTGGTCTCCTGTGCTGCTGGGTGGAGAGATGGGGAGCTGATGAAAAGTGGTAGCACCCACCCTCTCACCCGCTGAGTGACCCCAGCTCCTGGTGCAAAGTGGAGCTGCTCTGTGGGTGCTCTTGGCTGTGCTGGACACTGACGTGCCTTGCCAGGCTTTCTTCCTCAGCACATCTGGGGGGTATGAACTGCCAAGCTTGAGCTTAGTAGTAGAGTGCAGACTGATGACGCCACCCAGGGACCTTGAAGATACCTTGGTGGAGGCGGTGGTGGTGGTGGTGGTGGTGGTGGTGGTTGCCATAATGTTGGTTCAACTCATGGTTGAAAAAAGGCCCTATATTGTCCCAAAGAAAATCCATTGGAGAAAGTGCAGTTGAAGAGCCAAGAAGATCCCCAAGGGCTTAGCCTTGAGGTGGAAGTGGCCGTGAATAGAGGACTGGGAGCCGTTGGGTGGAGGTGGGTGTTCTCCGAGGGCAGGGAGCCATCGGGTGGAGGTGGGTGTGAACTGAGGACAGGGAGCCGTCAGGTAGAGGTGGGTGTGAACTGAGGACAGGGAGACTTAGGGTGGAGGTGGGTGTGAACCGAGGACAGGGAGCCGTCAGGTGGAGGTGGGTGTGAACTGAGGACAGGGAGCTGTCGGGTGGAGGTGGGTGTGAACCGAGGACTGGGAGCCTTAGGGTGGAGGTGGGTGTGAACCGAGGACAGGGAGCCGTCAGGTGGAGGTGGGTGTGAACTGAGGACAGGGAGCCTTAGGGTGGAGGTGGGTGTGAACCGAGGACTGGGAGCCTTAGGGTGGAGGTGGGTGTGAACTGAGGACAGGGAGCCTTAGGGTGGAGGTGAGTGTGAACCGAGGACAGGGAGCCCTCGGGTGGAGGTGGGTGTGAACCGAGCACAGGGAGCCTTAGGGTGGAGGTGGGTGTGCTCCGAGGACTGGGAGCCTTAGGGTGGAGGTGGGTGTGCTCAGAGTACAGGGAGCCTTAGGGTGGAGGTGGGTGTGAACCGAGGACTGGGAGCCTTAGGGTGGAGGTGGGTGTGCTCAGAGGACAGGGAGCCATCCGGTGGAGGTGGGTGTGAACCAAGGACAGGGAGCCGTCGGGTGGAGGTGGGTGTGAACCGAGGACAGGGAGCCTTAGGGTGGAGGTGGGTGTGAACTGAGGACTGGGAGCCGTCGGGTGGAGGTGGGTGTGAACTGACAACTGGGAGCCAGGAGACGTCGAGTGATGTTGGAAGAAGTAGGGTAACGTGGAGGGAAGTGTTAGGGTACCCTTGTGAGTGATGGCGCCTTGAGGGCCCCAGTGCCAAGCCAGCATGGTGGACCTTACTGGCGGGGAGTCCTGGAGGGTTTTGAGGAGGTGAGTTTCCTTTAAAGGACGACATGGAGACAGGAGGTTGACAGTGAGTGGAGCAGAAGGGTATCATCGTAAGTTGGAGCCGGACGTGCAGGTGATGTGGTGGTCAACGCTGCGGCTGCTCACCAAAAGGTCAGCCCTTTGAACCCACCAGGCACTTCTTGGAAACTTGGGGCAGTTCTGCTCCATTCTGTAGGGCCATGAGGAGTAGGAGTCAACTTGAAGGCCGTGGGTGTTGTGTGAGTTGCGGTTGGGTGAGGTACAGTGGCGCCAGAGTTGGCAGCTGAGTCAGTGCACAGACTGCAGGGAGAGGCCTGAGGTCCTGGTGGCGGGGGGATGGTGGGTATGTTGTTTCACTGGCTGGTTAGTGAGACCACCAGCTGGAGATGAGCAGTGCAGGTGACATTTAAGTGGCTTACGTGTCCCTTGGCCTCCAGGAGCCTCCAGGAGCCAGCAGCCTGGTGGCAGGAGACAGGCGTGGAGACACGGAGCGCCGGTGGATGCGTGAGACGACGGGATTAGAGGGGCCTGCGGTGGGTGTGCGAGACAACGGGATTAGAGGGCTCTGCGGTGGGTGTGCGAGACAACGGGATTAGAGGGCTCTGCGGTGGGTGTGCGAGACAACGGGATTAGAGGGCTCTGCGGTGGGTGTGCGAGACAACGGGATTAGAGGGCTCTGCGGTGGGTGTGCGAGACAACGGGATTAGAGGGGCCTGCGGTGGGTGTGCGAGACAACGGGATTAGAGGGCTCTGCGGTGGGTGTGCGAGACAACGGGATTAGAGGGCTCTGCGGTGGGTGTGCGAGACAACGGGATTAGAGGGCTCTGCGGTGGGTGTGCGAGACAACGGGATTAGAGGGCTCTGCGGTGGGTGTGTGAGACAACGGGATTAGAGGGCTCTGCGGTGGGTGTGTGAGACAACAGGATTAGAGGGGTCTGCGGTTTGCACCGGGCTTCCCACCGTGGTGCTCACTAGGTGGGGTACCTCTTCTGTCAGTTTTCGGTCCTGTTGCCTTTTATGACAGTAGCTTTGTAATGTGTTGTGGAACACCTGGATGGACATCAAAGATTGGTGACGCCGGCCAAGGGTGGGCAGTCTGACTCCTGGGGCCTTCAGGTGTTGGCTGCGTAGTCGTGGTGTCCCTAGGAGTGACACAGATAGATAGGGAACCTACGGAATACTTAATCTGTATGAATGGATGAATTCTGGGTCAAGTGACCAGCACTGTAACTCAGATCGCCACAGTAGTCACGTCTCTCAGTCAGTTCCCAGATTTGAACAAATTTAAGGACCCATGACCTCTTCAGCAAAGGGGAGGCTAGTTCCTTTTGAGAAAGGCTTCCAATACCCCATCAAAAGTTTATATCGTTCATCTTTCTCCCACACTTCCCGAAAGGGATCTTCTGTCTTTTACAAGACTGACTGTTCACTGGGAAAAGGAAATGATCAGACTTTTCAGGGACTACTGGATCCTGGCTCGGAACTGACACTAATTCCAGGAGACCCACCCATTAGAGTGGGGGCACCCTGTGGAAGTCAGATTGTCAGTGGAGTCTGGCTCATGTTCGTCTCATGGTAGGTCCAGTGGGTCCCCAAATGCATCCTGCAGTGGCTTCCTCAGGTCTAGAATGTATAATTGGAATAGAGACCCTCAGCAACTGGCAGAACCCCACATCAGATCCCTGACAAATGGGGTAAGGTCTGTTATAATAGGAAAAGCTAAGTAGAAGCCATTAGAACTTCTCCTGCCTAGAAAAATAGTAAACCACAAGCGATACCACATTCTTGGAGAGAATTGTAGACTTTACTGTCACCATAAGGATTAAAGGGTGCAGGGGTGGTGATTCCCACACATCCTCATTCGGCTCACCTGTGGGGCCTATGCAGAAAACAGGCCTTGGAGAATGGCCACAGATTATCACAGACTTAACCAGGTGGTCACCCCAGTTGCAGCTGCTGCTCCAGTTGTAGTTTCATTACTGGAGCAGATTAATATGTCCCCTGTTACCTGGTGTGCAGCTGTTGATCTGGCTAATGACTGCTCCATTCCTATTTCAGAAAACCACCAGAAACAACTTTGCATTTAGCCTACAAGGCCAGCAATACACCTTCACTGTCATCCCTCGGGACTATGTTACTTCTCCATCGCTATGTCATCATTTAGTCCCCAGGGACCTTAGTTGGCCTCTCTGTTCACAAGATGTCACACTGGTCCATTATATTGTTGGCATTATGGTGAGTGGACCTAGTAAGGAAGAAGTGTCAGTGACTCTGGACTTACTGGTCAAGTATTTGGGTGCTGGAGGGTTGGAAATGAATCCCTCAAAAATTCAGGCACCTTCCAACTGAGTGAGATCTCTGGGGGTCTGGTAGTGTGGGGCATGTCACAATACTCCTTCTAAAGTGAAGGATAAATTGCTGCACCCGGCTACTCTGACAACTCAAAAAGAGGCACAGTGCCGCTGGGTCTCTGGATTTGCAAGGCAACATACTCCTCCTTTGGGTGTGCTGCCTCAGCCTGTTTATCATGTGACTGGAAGGGCTGCTCCTTTTGAGGGGAGCCCCAAACAAGGGAGGGCTCTGCAGCAGGTTCGGGCTGCTCTGCCCCTTGGTCTGTGTGATCCAGCAGACCCAGTGGTGCTCGCAGCGTCGGTGGCCAACAGAGATGCTGTCAGGAGTCTGCGGCAGGCAGGCCCCTGTTGGTGAATCACACCTCAGACCTTTGGGACTCGGGAGCCAAGTCTTGTCATCCTCTGCAGATAACTACTCTCCTTTTGAAAAACAGCTTTTGGCTTGTTACGGGGCTTTAGTAGAGACTGAACGCTTAACTGTGGGACACCAAGTCACCGTGCGTCCTGAGCTGCCTGTCAAGCAGTGGGTGTTGTCTGACCCACAGAGTCCTGAGGTTGGACAAGCACAGCAGCACTGCGCCACTGAGTGGAAGTGATGTCTGTGAGGTCGGGCCGTGTAGGACCTGAAGGCATCAGGAAGTTGCACGAGGAGGTGGTCCAAGTGCCGTGCCCTCTATCCTTGTAGAGTTACTTTCCGTCTCCCAGTTTGTACCTGTGGCCTCATGGGGAGTTCCTGTGACCAGCTGACTGAGGAAGAGAAGACCCACGCGTGGTTTACAGACAGCTCCTCGCGGTATGCAGCCACCACTTGAGAGTGGACAGCGGCAGCAGTACAGCTGCTTTCGGGGGGCCTCATTCCGTCAAGAAAGAAAGCAGTGCTGGAAGCAGAACACGTCCTTTGGAAAGGGCCAGAGTCCCTGCACCTGAGAAGCTTCCAGGGGAGTGCTGATGACAGAGATCTTCCTCCAGAGCCAGCAGAGAAAGCCTTCCCCTGCAGCTGAAGCCTGGATTTGGACTTTTAGCCCATTTTATCATGAGGAAATAGATTTCTCTTTGTTAAACCCATCCAGTGTGGTGTCTCTGTGACAGCAGCACCAGGTGACTGTGGTGCATCTGTTTAACTTTTGGTCCTGTTGCCTGGCGTGTCAGAGGCTCTGTCTTGAACTGTCGAATGCCTGAGTGAGCATGTCAGAATGATGACGTCAGCAGGCCACACACTGAAACGTCTGTAACCACGAAATGAACCCACTAAGTGCTGTTTGTCACACCTTGAGGAGGCAGTAAATGTGGGCTACCTGCATACAGAAAACAAAATCACCGTAATATCAAACTGCTGCAGAGGTGGCCAAACACTGACCGTTAGCTGCGGTCAGGTCAGCCCCTGAGCAAAACGTGCGTCCCCGTGAGTGGTTATGGATGGGACTGTTGTCACTGGTAGGCTTCTCATTGGCTGGTGGTGTCACTGGTAGGGCTTTCATTGACTGATTTTGGGAAGTAGGTCACCAGGCCTTTGTGTCTAGTCTTAGTCTAGAAACCGTGGTGAAGTCAGTTTAGCCATAGCACCTTGTAAACCCGTGAGATGCATTGGCCCAGACCGGAACCTGATCTCCTGCTTGGTTGGAAGTTGAGACTTCTCCTCCTGAACCACCACTGTCCCCAGAAACACTGCAAAGGCAGGGTGGCTCAGCTGCCCTGGGTGCTCAGGGCTGAAGGAGAGGTCTCCAGGTGACAGTGAGCTCCTGCAGAGGCCATGGCACGTGCAGATGCCAGGTGTGTGAAAGCATGCAGTGCTGTCACCGAGTCTTCAAGGACAGTGACTGGAAGTGGACAGGGGCCTTGGGGCCTGCTGAAGGACGTGCGCAGGACCCTGCCGTGAGGCAGTGGAGGGTCGTGGAGCGTTGTGAGAACACATGTGTTGCAGTGTGGTTTCCATGACTGAACAGTAGTTCCGTCGTCAATGCCTGCGCTGCTGGGTTGTGCTGCTGGTCCGCGGACGGTGCTCCTGGTGATGTGAACACAGGAACGGTCAGAGTTGGGCCACCTCTGCAGCAGTTTGATGTTACCGTGACTTTGTTTTGGTGTTGTCCATGCTACCGGTAAGCCCCAGAATTGAGCCACTGAGACAAACCTCTCCTGGTTTCTAGCGGTCAGGGATGTGGATGGGGCCAGCTGGGTGCTCTTGGCTTCCAGTCTGTCCTCAGGCCTTCTGCTCGAGCTGGGGCGCCGTCCGTCCTCGGCCCGCCTGCTCGGGCTGGGGCACCGTCTTCTCTGAGGGCTTGTGTGGCTTGCACTGCCATGCGCCCCATGGTCATCCAGTGGGTCAGTCCTGGACACAGGGCATCTCCTGGTGCAGCTGAGGCAGGTGACCCCAGAGAAGGAGGGTAGAAGGAAAGGGATTGCCAGGATGGAGAGCGCAGTCTTCAGCACCCTGTCTCGGGAGTGGCGTCCCCACGGCTGCTGCCCAGTCTGTCCGACAGGATGAGTCGCTGCCTCTGGCCTGCACCCCACGGGATCGGGAGCACACAGGGCAGGCGCGCCCGGGGCCGTGGAGGCCCATCTCAGAGGCTCCTGCCACAGCCTGGGTCCCAGGTCACAGGGGACTGCTACCAAAAGGTGACCGTGAGAGGGACATACAGGGTTGGGGGCGAGAGAGGGTGGGGACTGACCTGGATTGGGGAGTGAAGAACTCTTGAAAAATTGTCTGGGGAGTTGTCTCCCCAGGACCGGTGATTGAAACTGGAGGGGCAGAGAAGCCGGCTGGGAGAGAGCCTGGAGAGCAGAGCGCCCACCGGAGACCGGACCTGGGGCGTTCCGGTCAGGACACTGCCACCGGTGTGCGCTCAAGTCAGGAGTGGCAGCAGTTACGGAAGCAAAGGATGTTGGGGAGTGAGGAAAACATCAGATTTCAGAGAGGAAGCAAGGGAACAGTAGACACTGCTCGTTAACAACGGCCATCGAAGACGTAGAGCAGGGTGGGACTCCTGGTCAGGCAGAGGGCAGGGGTGGCGGGCAAGCAGGAGTGTGCATGGGCGAAGTGGGGAGGTCTCAGCCCTTGGCCGTGAGGAGTTGCCGCTCATCTTTAGGTCAGAGCCCCAAACTCGAAGGGACTGACAGGGCGTCCTGAGACCCCCACGCCCCTGTCCCGGTCAATGCTAGCTAGCCCTCTACCACAGGGCGCCAGTGACACCTGAGCTCAGTGACCGAGAGAAGACAGGAGCGTGGACTTCACAGTGCAGAATCTGCTTTGGCTTTTTAAGTTGGCGGGTCATTTCTGTTTTAAGACATGCATTGTGTCTTAATGAAAGGTTTGTATTAATGCTCTCTTAAAAGGTTTAAGTGTGCCTTCTTTAAAAAAATGTATTTCATGTTTTAAAAAGGTCAGTAGGCTAGATTCACTTTTGGACTGCCTCTTTGAGACCTTGGTTTCAGAAGGTGGAAGGGTGAGTGAAGATAGACGTCCTGTTTACTTGAAAGAGGTCACTTGAAGCCTTTAGTAGCCGACCCTGTCTCTGTAAAGACACCAGTCCCTGCCTCTCGTGGGGCGTGAGCATGAAAGCGGGGCGCCGCCCTGGGTAGATCGGCGGCCCCGCAGGGAGCGCAGTGGGGAGAGGAGTGGAGGGGACCGAGATGGAGCCACCGGGCCCCCCGAGCGTCAGCTGACCCAGAAATCCTCCGCCAGGCGATGAGTCCCCTCGGGGGGTTGGCGGTGCTGGTGAAGGGGGCTGAGGGGCGGTCGAGTCAAGTGAGACCCAGGAAATGGTTCTGAGTGGTCCCCGGGGCAGCCCGAGGGTCGGTAGGGCTGACCTTTCCAGGAACAAATGGCCTTGGGGGTCAGGCGAAGAGGAGGCAGGAGGCAGGAGGCAGGAGGCAGCTGGCGGTAAGCAGAGCTGAGGTCAGGGAGAGCGGTACCCAGGATTGGGTGCTGTAGTCAGCCGAGACGGAGGTGAGAGAGGAGAAGGGAGGTGGGGGGCAGGGCGTGGGGGGCCTCCCTGTAGGGCCTCCCCTGTGAGTCGTAGGTGGCCGCTGGGTTCGCTCTCCACAGCTGCCCCACGTCTGGTGCTCGGGTGGAGGCGGCACCATGGGCCGGTCGCCTCGTCTCAGTGAGTAGCCACCAGGAGACACAGCCTGTGACCTCCTACGGGCACTGGCCTCCTGGAGGACTCAGCGTAGAGGGGGATTCTGAATACCAACCAATCTGGAGTCACTGACATGACGGTGCACCCGAGAAGTCACGCTAAGGTACAGGGACACCAGGCCCACTGAGGAGGAAGAGAACAGGAGAGACGGGAAGAGGGGATCTTGGAAAGAACTGGTCACTGTCCTTTTGCGGGCATCCAGTGTTTACTTCCTCTTCTGTGGGCTACAGGAGGAGAGATTCAAAGCAGAAACAGTGCAGTTGAAGTACCAGCGGCTGACCGGGGAGGGCTGGTGCGGCCGGTATAGTCTCGTGTCCTTTCTTCAGGAGAGCGTGGTCCCCGATGTCATGGATTCTCGAACAGTAGATTGTTCATGGAGGAAATAATTTGTAGATAAGATACTGAGTTAGCAACACAGAGTTTTGTTTTTTACCAGAAAAGGGTAGGTTAGTGGTACTTCCTAGAATGTTCTTTTTTTATTCACTTTGGTTGTGAAAAGCATCTTCTTAGGAAACAGTGGTTTCAGTCTCCTTATGATTAATATTTTGGGGTTATACCAGAATGTTGAAATACAGGCTACTCGGGTGGTGTATGTCGAGGCCAAAGGCGACTGCCTGTGGTGGGGGTTTCCTCCTCCCTCTCTGGTTCCCAGCTGGTGTGGTAGGGTTGGCATTCAGTCAGGAACTGCCTTTTGTTCTCTGTTGACTTTTTACTGAGTTGACATAATTGTGTAAGGTCTTCAGTGTCAAAACAAAATTACAGGGGGATTCTTGCTGCGATTAAAGAACTGTTTTTCCAAAGTCACATCATATGGTAGCAACCCAAGAAAAATTATTTTTGCTTAAAGAAACTGAATTTTTTTTTTACTTATTTTTTCAAGATATTTCTTCAACGTAGAGGTTTTATTGTGACTTTGTGTTGACAGGGTTAGTGATTTACAGTAGTTGATGAGTGAGAACTGTGCCAGTAATTTCAGACCTGAATTTTCTGTGCGAATAGGTTGTGATTCGGGCATCTTTTGATTGAAGCCGCCTGTCTGCCGGTCATCTGGGGTCTTCGTCCATTCTGAAACCGACTCATCTAGTTCCCAGTGTGGTTTTCTTTGTACCATTTCTTTAGCTCTGGGATAAAATGTATCTCAGGGCAGTAGCTCCATGGGTCTCTGCAGTCTCAGTGGGTTCCGGCGCCTGAGTCTTCAGGAAGCAGAACGTCTGTTCCACACCTTCCTCCCTTGTGATCAGGAGCCATCTGGTGTGGCTGTGATGGAGATCGTGGTGACGGTAGCCAGGTACCATGTGTGTGGTTCAGGTCTCAGGAGAGTGGAGACAGCCGTTCGTGGACGTGGCTTGTCTTACTGTTCTCTGTTTCTTGGATTCCTGGGCTCCTTCTGGTGAACGGATGTCATAGATGTCGTTTGTATCCCGCGTGGCCGCTCCTGATGCGTCGTTATTCACCGTAGGAATAAGAACGACAGCCCGTAAAAAGGCCGGGTGACTGGATTGTCGAGCATCTGCCACCTGTACTTTTAAATCTACCTAAGTAGTATCCGTGGCTGGTCTTCTTTACAGTGTGTTTTATTATTAACCATGGTGTTTTTAAGATTAGACTACAGCAGAATAACTACCTAGTAACCCCTGGACGCCGAATCAATTCTGACTCATGTACACGACCCTATGTGGCAGAGGAGAACAGCCCAGCAGGTTTCTGAGGCTTTGAGTCTTGGTGGAGTAGACCACCACGGCTCTCTCCTGGGGGGCTGCTGTTGGGTTTGACCCTGTGACCTGCTGTTCACAGGCAAGTGCTTAACCGTGTGACACCAGGGCTCCTTGGAGCGTTATGGTAGGTAGGTTAGTGTAGATAATGGGTCGTACGGTGATAGAGCCTGGGCACCCTGCCGGCTGTGGTGAAGAGCTGGGCTGCTAACCGTCCACGTTTCAGAGGCGTCAGTTCTTTTGTCTTTGTTCATGGTCCAGCTTTCACAGGCACCTGGTGCAATTGAAGATGCCGTGGCTGAAGTCAGGCACACCCTGGTCTTCAAGGTGATGAAGAGGTCCTGCTTAAAGAGGTCTTTGGCGCAGATTTTCCCAGTGCAATGTGTCTTTTGATTTCTTGACTGCTGCTTCCATGGGCACTGATTGCAGACCCAAGTAAAACGAAATCCCTGACTACCTCCACCTTTTCTCCGTGTACGCCGCTGTTGCTCGCTGGTCCCGTTGTGAGGATCTTTGTTTCCTTGCTGTTGAGGCGCAGTCCACACTGAAGGCTGTGGTCCGCGATCTTCCTCAGTAAGGGTTTCAGATCTTCTTCACTTTCAGAGAGTATGGTGGTGTCATCTGCGTAATGCAGACTGGTAATCAGTTGTCCTCCAATCCTGATGCCTCATTCTTCTTCGTAGAATCCAGCTTCTCAGATTATTTGCGTAGTATGCAGGTGGAAAAGTTCTGGTGGAAGGATACCAACCTGATGCACACCTTTGCAGACGTTAAACCGTGCCGTGTTCCCGTGTTCTGGTGGCAGAACTGTCTCTGGATCCATGTACAGCTTCCTTGAGAGCACAGTTAGGTGTCGTGGGACTCCTGTTCTCTGCAGTGTCGGCTGTAGTTTATCATGACCCACACAGTCCCGTGCCTTGCGCACCACTGTACCTGAGCGTGGTATTGATGGCATTGTTCACTAATTCCTGCGTTTGGTGAAATCACCTTTCTTTGGAATGGGCATAAACGTGGAAACCCTGTAGGGAGTTGTGCTCCATCCTATAGGAAACCCTCGTGACGTGCTCTGCTAACCAAAAGGTAAGCAAGTGAGAGCCCCCAGGCGGGCGCTCCTTGGGAGTGTCACAGGACAGTTGTGCTGCCTCCTGTAGGGTCACTGTGAGTCAGAAGCAGCTCAGCAGCAATGGGCTTGGTTTAGTTAGGGTCTTTATGAGGTCACTAGGAGTCAGAATCTGCTGGCTGGTGGTAGGTTTTTCTTTTTCCAGTAGCAAAGGGAGCGAGGAAATATTCAGTCTTAACAAGGTGCGTTGCTGCCCTGAACAAAACTGGGGCTGTGTTATTCAGAAGTGGAAAATAGATTCTGGGACCCAACAGCTGGCATACCCACCTTCATCTGTAATGCAAGCAGAGTGGCACACTGAACCCGTTCATGAGGGAACCAGTAGGATGGGAGCCTAGTTGATGGAAAATTGGAGGAAATGTGTTGTGGGGATGAGAGGCCTGATTAGTGTCCTGCAGAACAGTCGTGAAACCAAAACCTTCTGGGTTCTCTGGTGGACCAGACAGAAGCTTTGAATAATGCCAGCAGTATATCAGCAGACTTCATCTGTAAAGGGTTAGATAGAGTTTCAGGCTTTGTGGCCACACAGGGTCTCTGTCTCTTGGTCATCTTCGCTTTTAAAACTGTGTTTTACGTGAAAGTTTACAGCACAAATTAGTTTTTTATTCAAAAATTTATACACAGATTCTTTTATGACATTGGATGCAGTCCGCAGCGCGTGTCGGCACCGTCTCCTTCCCACCCTGGGTTCCCTGTGTCTGTTCGTCTGGTTCCTGTCCCTCCCTGCCTTTTGGTCTTGTTTTTGAGCAAGAGTTGCCTGTTGGGTCTTCTGCATGTAGTTGAACTGAGAAGCACGTTCCTCACGTGTGTCCCTGTTGTACAAACCCGTGTACCTTGGGTGGAAAGCTGGACTTGGCGAATGGCTTCGGTTCTGGGTTAGCGGGGCTGCGGGGGGCCGTGGCCGGTGGTCTGTGTCAGGCCAGGAGGTCTGGTCTTGGTGAGTTTGTTCTGCGTTTTGCCCTGCGTCCTTCTCCTGCTCTGCCCGGGGCCCTCTGCTGTGACCCCTGTCAGGGTCGCCACTGGTTACAGCCGGGCACCCACTAGTCCTTTGGGGCTCAGGCCGGAGGAGGCTCTAGCTCATGGGGTCCTGTAGTCCTCTGGGCTAGTGTTTTCCTTGTATCTGTGGAGTTTTCACTCTCTGTAACTCCAGATGGGATGGGACCAACAAATGCGTGGACATTTGCAGATGTTGAAGACCCCAGACACTCCTCACCAGAGAAGGACGTAGAACATTTCCTTTTTGAACTGTGTTCTGCCACTTGACCTAGATGTCTCCTGAGACCATGGTTCCCAGCCCTCAGCTGCAGCAGCTTGGTCCCTTAAGGTGTTTGGATGTGTCTGGGAAGCATCTGTGACTTTCCCTGGTGAAGCAATATTGATTTTCCTGGTAACGTGTACTGTTTTTCTCTTCACCAGAATTAAGTTGTCTGCTATCTAATTCGAGAGTTCCTCTGCCTGCCCTGTCCCCCCCTCGTCGCCATCAGGATTGTTTCTGTTCATAGGCACAGCTTTTCTTGAGTTTTTGTAATAGATGCTCTCCAGCGATTTTTGCCCGGTTGGGACTGTTCATCTCACTTAGCGTGACGCCCTCCTGGTTCGTCCACGTTGTGGTGTGTTGCAGATTCGTCACTGCTCTGTACTGTTACATAGTGTTCTGTTGTGCGTGTGTGTCAGTTTGTGTGCGTGTTCATCTGTTGACGGGCTCTGGGTCGTTCCCGTCTTGCTGTCGCGGGCAGGGCCGCAGTGACCGTGGCGTGCCTGCCTACTCGTGTGACGGCCCGTGTTGCTCTGCAGCGCAGCGCTGCGGTGGGGTTGCCGAGCGCTGGGCTCTTTCTCTTTGTAGCTTTTCAGAGAAGTGCCGCGCCGTGCCCCACGGCGGCTGTACCATCTCAGCCCTCCCACCCGCGGGCACAGGGGAGCCTGTCTCCTCGCCGGGGCCCCAGTGCCGTCGCTTTCTTTTTTATTAACACCAGTACTGTCACGGTGAAATCACATCTCAGTGCAGTTTTGATTTGCAGTTTCCTCCTGTTAGTCGCCCGGATTTCTCTGTCTCTTTAACGACCTGTTACAGCTGGCTGCTTGGGCGCGGTCGTCCACTGAATGGGAAAATAAAGGCACAAGGAGAAAAGAAAAATACCCCTCCACCTGGCAGCCGCATGGGCATATGCAGTCATGAAGACACAAAAATGCCTCCCCACCAGGCGGTTACGTGGGTGCACGTGTTCACAACTTGTTGAACTAGCTGTGCTCTTTAAATAGGTGCCACTTGTGTGAGCCCTGGTTAGTGACGTGTGTGTGTAAGTGCGTAGGGTGACACATTCAACAGTGAGAAGAGTTCACGGGTGACAAGTGTGGACCGCTCAGCAGGCAGACAGGTGTTACAGAGCCCATGGGTGAGACGGTGTGATGGCAGCGCTGACCCCCCGGAGTGCGCACTTGAAGGTGATGAATTTTGTGGTGCCTGGGTTTTGTCCCCCTCCAGAAAGCGCTCACTGTGGAACCTACAGAAGGGTGTCGAGTTGGCTGTGCTTTTCTGTACGTTGTTCTGTATTTGGAAAGTTTTTCTGTAAAATACTGGAAGAGAAAAAAAGAAAAACTGAAGAAATATTGATAACAATCAGATTTGATGTGTGGCCCCAGTTTAGATCCTAATCACAACAAAATTGGAAAAAAGACGTTAAACACAGACAGGCAGTAGGTGGTGTTAAGAAATCACTGTTCATGTTACACGGTGCGGTAAGCCACTGTGATCATAATTTTAAAGGTGCGTGTGTTAAAACTGTGCTTGGTGTCTGTCTGACTTGGAAATCCGCCGTGTGTCTGAGTGTCCAGCAATAAACTTGATTCCATGCTAGCACAATCAGTCGGAACGTTAACTGAGATCTGGACAGTTCTACGCGAGCTGACAGCTTGTGGGCAGCAGGCACGTCATTTCTGAGGTCACAGGTTTGTCAGCGTTGTAATTCGGTATCACTGAATGTACAGTTGTCTGTTTCTCATAACCAGACGTGGCTTCCCATTAGGTTATCTCATCAGTAAACCAGTACTGTTTACGTTGTTCAGGTTAGCCTCTTCATAAGAAGAAAAAAACTTCAATTTCAAAAATATGTGAATGCACTGTACTAGTCTTTTAGATTAAAACCCAATCAAACTGATTTGTCAGAGGATTATTTTTGATTACGTGAACTTCAGTTGTTATATAAAAATGATTTCTGAAATGCTGTTTTCTGTGTTTTTTGTCTTTAAAAGGCTAACACATCTAAAACATTGGCTGTGTAGTTTATCCTCTTGGAATTTGGGGAATACAGAGTTATATTAAGTACTTCTTACTCTCGGTAAACCAGTTAGAAAAGAAGTTATTCAAGAAACTTTATAACCTAACTTACTGATTCTCCTGGTGCTGCAGGGAAAACAATCAGAGCTGTAGAAAAGCAAAAAGAAAATCTTACTTGGTGGACCTTCAGAGTGGGAAGCAGACAGGCGCCGACGTCTGCCCACATTGGAGGCCGGTTCCTGAATCGTCACTAGAAATGTCACAGGGCTGGGGGGCGGGGGGTCACTGAAAGCTTCACCTTTCACCAGTTGGTGGAAATTGTGACCTTGTGTTTTGAATCGCCTTTCCTGACAGCTATCGGTACGGGTTTCAGTAAAGGAGGGTCTCCCTTGGTCCAATAGTCGTCTAGTTGTCAAGGGCTGGTAGAAGCGGTAAAGCGGGGAGAGTCTCCTGTGTTCTGTCTGAGTGACTTCATGTGAAAGGCTCCCTCAAAGGCATTCTCCAAGATCATTTTATCTGTTGTCCTTGTCTCAGGGCCCCGCCCCAGTGGAGTCACGTTGTCTGTGCTCAAGGACAGGCAGTGATGATTCCAATACTATTTTCTAAATCCCTGGAAGTAGAAATATACTTTGCAGACACACAGTGAGAATGGAAGACTTTTCTCTTTGTGAACCCAAAGACTCCCGGAGAACTTGAGGCTCTGATCCTACAGGCTCAGGAGTCCAGAACCACGGAACCCTAGTCTGGACCGGGAAAGGGCTGCTCTCCTGTCAGTGACGTTGCAGAGCGGTCCTGCACGGGCCAGTGGGAAAGGTCCCCGTGTGGTCGGACTGTCCAGCACAGGTCAGTGGGAAAGGTCCCCAGGTGGTCGGACTGTCCTGCACGGTCCAATGGGAAGGGTCCCCAGGTGGGCAGACCACACTCCCAGAGGGGTAGCCTGTCAGCCCCCGCACAGACCAGATTCATGGATACAAAGCTGCTTTTGAGACCAGCCTGGTGGTGTCTATCAGCTGGTCATTGGGCTGGTGTAGGAAAACACAAAATAAGGAAAGAAGAACTTTGCCGATTGATGCTGGGAGCTGCAGTAAGACCTGCCTGGGCTGACGCCTTTGGTGACTTGTCACAGACCTTCTGACCACTTTATGTATGCCTCTGGTGACAGGTGACATGTGATACCCTAACCTTGGATGACATGTGCTATCCTGACCACTTTTTGTGCCTCTAGAAAACCGTGGTGGTGCAGTGGCGAAGCTGTACATCCGCTCACGTGCAGGTCGGCAGTTCAGGTCCCCCAGGCACTCCTTGGAAACTGGGGGGCAGTACTACTGTGTCCTGTAGGGTTGCTGTGAGTGGGATTGACTTGGTGGCAGTGTTTTTTTTAGGTTCTCTATGAAGGTGGCAGTCCAGTCTCGGTGCACATAGCCTCAGGGTGGCAGCCCTTTGCGGGGACCTGAGGAGCCCTGAGTTGGACCCCTTCTCGTGTAGCACGAGCCTGGTGTTCAGGGCCCGCTCCTGGGCCTGTGAGGAGTGTCAGCTTTCAGCCGGTTTGCCTGGTTCCTGTGAGGAAAGTCTCTGTGCTTCCCGCTCCTGCGTTCTCCTGAGAATAAGCCATTGCTAGTCTTCATCCCAAACCCTGGTGGCTTTGTGGTTCAGGGCTATCGCTGTCAGCTAAAAGGTCAGCAGTTCAGATCCACCAGGCGCTTGTTGGAGACTGGGAGGGGGCAGTTCTGTGCTGTCCTGTAGGGTCAGTAAGCGCTGGAATTGACTTGACAGCCATGAGTTTCGTGTTTTTGGTTTTGTCTTCACTCAGAACCCCATGGTGGCACCCTGGTTAAGAGCTCCGCTGTTACCAGAAGGTCACCGGGTCACACCCAGCAGCCCCTGCTCAGGAACCCTGTGGGGCGGCCCCGCCCTGTGTGCAGTTGTGAGTCGTTGCCCGTCGGTGTTCAGTCCTGCTGACTGTCCTGCTGGCAGCTGTGGCCGGCTCCCTGCCCTGCATCGAGTGTCTACTCTGCACCTTCCAGGACTCCTTGTCCAGGTTCTGGGGAGTGAGGAACGGGTTGGCAGGACAGGCTAGCACCTCACAGAGCTGCTTCTCAGGAGTGCGGGGTCTGCTGAGTTGGCTTTACCTGGAATTCAGCCTCAGGCCCAGTCGTGGCTCCTGGGTGGAGCAGGTGGAAGGCGTGGCTGTCAGCAGCTGTGCAGGGGTCCGACAGCTGTTTCTGCTGCTGAGCTGTCAGGGCCCGTTGGTTATGAGGAACACACACCCACCCCCACTGCCACTGAGTCAGCTGCAGTTCACAGCAACCCTATAGGACAGAGCAGAAATGCCCGTGGGGTTTCCGAGGCGCCCCTGGGGGAGACACCCGGCCTGCCTTCTGGTGAGCAGCGCGGGAGCTCTTAGCACCGCGCCTCCCAGGGCTCCATAGTGATCGCAGTTTTTCTGAAATCTGTATAGTTTTATTTATTTGGACCGTGAGTGCTGCTTTTGCAGCGATGAAGAATTCCTTGTCGTGATAGTTGTCCCGAGAGTAAAGAAAACCACCCTTGGCTTTGTTTATTTAGGCTACAGGAACTGATTTTGCGGTAAGGAAGAGTATATTTATTGTAGCATGTTTTGAAAAGTTTACCAAAAAAAATTAAAAAAGGAGAGGACTAGAAGAAAACAGATGCACGTTGTTGCCAGATGCCTTCATGGTTGGAAATTTGCAAGAAATTTTAAAAAACCTTTTATCATCAACTCAGAATGTTGGTAGGATTTCCCATGCTCAGTGTCTGCTGGGACATATGGGATCCCAGGTAATAGTGGTAAGACAGAGCCCGTAAGTCCTTAGAAAGAAGTGGCCTCTGACTCAGCATGCCTTCCATCAGTGAGAACACGTGTGAACGGAAAGTTCAGAGAAGGAAACCACTGGGTTGCCAGAGGGTTTTCAACAACTGCTGAGGGGCTGTTCCAGGCAACTCCGTTCAGTGGTTCCACTTGGGCATCTTGCTGAACAAGCTGTCGTGTGTAAAACTTTTAGAAACCTCGCCGGCAGGGCCCTCAGGCGGGTGACTCGGGAGTCGAGGTGGTCCGAGCGGCTGACGGTGTGCCGGAGGCTGAGCACTGGGTCTCGGAGAGAAAGGACACAGTGAAGCGGCGGCGTTGCACACAGATCAGCTGCTGTCTGGCACAGCCACAGAATCGTAACCTTCAGGTTATGTTTTCTGTGAGACGGCAAGCACTGGCATCCCTGCTGGACAGAAGGCGACGTCTCCAGAGTCGAGGCCCCGCTCCTGCTCCGCAGCTGATGGTGTGTCAACAGCCGTGTATGCTGGGGACTCGCTCGGTCGGCTGTGGTTTCACAGAAATGCCGCCCTTGGGCTTCTTGAGCAAGGTTTGGTAGCTGACCCCGTCCCCCATCGCGCTGGCCCCTCTCCCAGGCAGGGTTACCCACGTCACTGCCAGTAGGCCGGATGTCAGCCTGCGTGCCCAGGCATCCTAGGTCCTCTGCCACCTGTATGCATGAGACTTCTGTCCACCTGTCCGGTGTCTCAGCAGGGCCTCTAGTGACATTTGAGCCAGGTAGTGTTGTGCCAGGTTGCCGTACTGGCCCTTGAAGGGGGTTCCACGGCATCCCTGGCCTCTGCCCTCTTGATGCCAGGAGCATGCGCCTTGGGCAGCACACTCATCCTTGCTTGGGAACCCCAGCCTGACGTGGCAGACCCATGACGTGACCGAGTCCAGTCCCTACCCTGAGTCCCCACCCTCAGTCAGCTTATAGACATACAGTGTAGGGGGCTTGTGATAATTGCTATAGTTTTAAATGTGATAAAAATATGATTTTGTTGAGAACAGATTAACCATGGCCACCCAGGATTTCTCAGAAGAGGCTTTGGGTGAGCGTGGAAGGAAAACCTACATCAGAGAACACATTCAAGGTGAAATCACGGGGGACTTGGGATGAAATTCTCAGAATCTCAAACACTAATCCTGTGCAGTAAGGAACTTTAGAAAGTTTTTCAGATTAAGGAAGTGAGATAGGGTTGTACTTTCAGGAAGAACTCTGATACTGTAACAACAGCAGAGTGTCACAAGACCAGTCACAGTGTATCAACTGGCTACCTGTCTAGTTAGACAAGCTTTGATGGAAGATTCCCCTGATGAGGAAGCTTTCAGCCAGGGGCTTGTGTGTCTTTAAAGGAGAACTTGACAGAGGCGCGTGCCTGGTGCTTTGATTCAGACCTGGCAGGGTTGTCAGGTGGAGAGTCCCTGTCTCAGTCGCAGCCTGACAGTGCTAGAGGTGGAGGGGGGACAGGCCGTCGTCACAGTAGGAGCTGTGGCTGAGGGTGCTGGAAGGCGGAGGGGGGACAGGCCATCGTCACAGTAGGAGCTGTGGCTGAGGGTGCTGGAAGGCGGAGGGGGGACAGGCCGTCGTCACAGTAGGAGCTGTGGCTGAGGGTGCTGGAAGGCGGAGGGGGGACAGGCCGTCGTCCCAGTAGGAGCTGTGGCTGAGGGTGCTGGAAGGCGGAGGGGGGACAGGCCGTCGTCCCAGTAGGAGCTGTGGCTGAGGGTGCTGGAAGGCGGAGGGGGGACAGGCCGTCGTCCCAGTAGGAGCTGTGGCTGAGGGTGCTGGAAGGCGGAGGGGGGACAGGCTGTCGTCACGGTAGAAGCTGTGGCTGGATCTAGGAGGGTCAGTGAGATGCTGGCTGAGGGAGAACCGGGACAGAATCTTGGGAAATCTCTGCATTCAGAGAGCAAGCTGGAGAAGTGGCGGTGGGTCCCAGGGAGTCAGCAGAGCCGGGCCGTGGAGAGAGCTGACGGTGTCCCAGAGGTGTGGTGAGGAAGGAGCTCGCCAGGGAGCAGTTGGTCCCCAGTGCCAGGCGACAGAGGTGCCATGGGTGGGAGATGGCTTCAGTTTCAGTGGAGGTGGGACTCAGATTTCAAGGGATTAGGTTACATTTCTGAGAAAGCGTGGTGGTAAAGGAGCTGCGGTGGTCCCCTGAGTAGGCCGTGCAAGGCGAAAGGAAGTGTTCTGTCAGAGAAGGGACCCTAAAGGTGTCCGCTGTAGACGGGTAGGAGCGTGGGCCGTGCGTGAACAGCAGCCAGACAGAAGGTCCTGTCCAAAACGTGGAGGCGCGTCACATCCGTGTCTCCCTGCGTCGTCAGTCTGACAGCAGCCACGCCTGGTGCTTCTCTGACCTGAACCACTTGCACTTGGTTTTCACACGTTAGGGACTCTGTCCTCCCACCCTCGGCCCAACAGGTGAAGGCCAGGGTCTCTGCTGGCTCCCTAGTGAGCTTGGTCTTTCGCTAGAATGACTCAGCACTCACACAGTTGTCACCTGTACATACAGTTACCCATCTGTTACGATCAGAAGAGACATGAGCACAGAGACGCACCTGGCGAAGTCTGGGAAAGGTCCCCTGTCCCCAGGGAAGTGCTGTACCCTCTGTCCTGTGTGGGTGCTCTTCCCTGTCCTGGAAGCCCCCACAGACAGACCTCCAGGGTCCACAGTCTCCTCCGTGGTCATTGGAACCTGGATGAGTGGGCGAGACTGGGCCCTTCATGTGTCAGGTTGATCCAGTCGGTGGGTACACGGGCCGTGCGAACCCCCCCAGCCCCCGAGGCCAGTTGCTGGGCAGGGGCCTGTGTCGCCCCTGCCTGTTTATATGTGTTTATGTGTGACTCACAGGAACCCAGGTGGTACAGTGGTTCTGCAGCAGGAAAGACCCGGTGACCTGTCCCCACAAAGGTTATAGCTGAAGAAATCCAGGGGCAGCTCTGCTGTGTCTTACAGGGACCCCAAATCCAGACCAAACCCACTGTTACCCAGTGACTTCCGACTTGTGGCAACCCTATAGGATTGCCCCCGTAGAGTTTCCAGTGAGGGCCCGGTGGATTTGAACTGCCAGCCTTTTGGTTAGCAGATGTTGCACTTAGCTACTGTGCCACCAGGGTTTCCTGCAGGGTCCCAGTGAGTCAAAATTGCTGGGACACAGGCACATTTGGCCTGGTTGTTTTAAAAAGCGCCTCCGTTCCCCCCCGAAGCAAACCCAGTGCCATCAAGGCAATCCCAGCTCTGCCCCGTAGAGTTTCCAAGGAACACCTGGAAGATCTGAACTACTGGCCTTCTGGCAGGACTTACTCCACTATGCCAGCATGGTTTTCAAGACAGACAAAACAAACAAAAACCCAAGTCTGTTGCACCGTAATTGCTCAGACTATTTTCAAAAACTAGAACCAGAAACAAAAATATCCAGGGAGCAACAAACTGGGGTGTAGGAAAAGACGGATATAAGGCAGACTGTGCTGGGAACAGGACGGAGAGCAGGAATTCCCGAAAGGCAGATTTTCAGGTGAAAGAGGGGCACAAGAAGGGGTCCTGCCTGTGGCATCTGGGCTCTGATAGGGTACGGCTTTTCCTGAGAGTCAAAGGCTGACGGCAGGAGCGGGGTCCAAGTTGAGACAGTGTGGGCAAGAGGGAAGAGGAAGCTGAGCAAGAGAGCACAGAGGCCTGGAGGATGCGGGGTTCCAGAGGCCCACTGTAGGGTGACCAGGCCGTTCAGGCACAGCTGCTAGGAGAGAACTGGTGGGTGTTTGGGAGAAGGTTGAGGAGAAAAGTGGAACAGAGAGCACTATCCTGAGGGTGTTTTAGAAACTGTGGCATGGGAATGACGGGCCAGTGACAGTGTTCTGACGGAGACCAGAAAGGCGCTCTCTGCAGGTCCCCAGTAGGGTGGGCTCCCCTGGGGGTCAGCGGCTGCGTTTTGGGGAGCAGGTCAGCAGGCCTCTCCTCGGAGGCCCTCCGGTGGGCTCCAAACACACAGCCAAAGGGGAGCCCGGCGGCCTGCCCCGACCCAGGCGTGGCTCTGCCGTCAGCGCCTGCCCGTGGGGCTCCTGCATCAGTCTCAGCCATGTTAACCCCCCAACTTTCCGTCCCCTCAGATGTGACGTCAGGTGCCGTGGAGACAGTGCTGGTCACAGCAGCCCCACCGAGCGCAGGACGAGACACCGCCTGGTCTGGTGCCACCCTCGCTGCTGCTGTGCTCGAGCCCGCTGCGGGGGCGCCGTGTCTGTCCGTGGCGTCGAGGGTCTTCCTGTTTTCTGCTAACCCTCTCCTTCACCAAGCATGATGTCCTTTTCCAGGGACTGGTCCCCCTGATGACAGGTCCGAAGTATGTGAGACCCAGGCAGCCATCCTCGCTTCTGAGGACGGTTCTGGCGCGCTTCCTCTAAGGCCGTTCGTTCTTTGGGCGCTCCATGCCGCAGTCTGTGTTCTCCACCGGCCCCGTGATTGGATCAGCGTCCCCCGCCGGCCCCAAGATTGGGTCGGCGTCCCCCGCTGGCCCCATGATTGGGTCACTGTCCCTTGCCGGCACCATGACCAGCAGGCTTCAGTTCTTCAGTCCTCCTTGTTCACTGTCGAGCTGTCGTCGGCACATGAGGCGACTCAGAATGCCACGGCTGGAGTCAGGCGCACCTGGGTCCTCAGAGTGGCACCTTAGCTTTTCGACACTTTAGAGAGCTCTTTTGCAGTGGATTTGCCCAGAGCAGTGTCCCTTTTGATTTCTTGGATGACTGCTTCCAGGAGTGTTAACTGTGGTTGCAGGTGAAATGACCTTCCTGACGACTCTCCTCTGTTTACCTCGGTGGTGCTTATTGGCCCAGCTGTGAGTTTTGTTTTCCTAGAAGTACTGTGTAGCATTTCTGCAGGAGTCTCCTAAAGACAAGAAAGCTCATTTAGGATGCTGAGGTGTCCCACCAGGCCTGAAATCTGCCACCCTTCCTGGCCTGCTAGGGGTCTCCTCCCTCAGTGACCAGTACTCACCCCCAGCACCCTGTCCTGGGGCACCCTGCCTAGCACAGCCTGGTTCCTGGCAGCTGCCCAGCAGTGTTAGATCTGCACCCATGACAGCTGGTCTCTGGGATCTCCTTGTCTCTTGCTCACGCAGGGCAGGGAGCCGTGGTGGGGCTCAGCTGCTGACATGGATTGAATTGTGTCCCCCCAAATGTGTGTGTTGATGAGACTTGGCTGAGTCCCACTACTGTGCCCTTCCTCGCATGTGCTGTGAATCCTGCCTGAGCGATGTGGATGACGGAGAACGAGCAGTAGTTGTGTTGGTGACACAGGGCTCTCAGGTCACCCGCTGTGGGACATGATAGAAGGGAGCCGAGGGAGTTTGGAACCTCACACCACCAAGAGCGGAGCCCGTCCTCTGGACCCGAGGTCCTGTGCCGAGATGCTCTCACTGGACTTGAACTCAGCCTACTGGACTGGGACCGTTTCTCCTACTGAATGGACCTGTAACTCGTAACTGGAGTTGCAGCTCAGTGGACTGTGTCAGTGAACTTTTTTGTCAGGAAACCGTCTGGTTACGGTCTTTCTGGTAGAGCAGCACCAGGTGGCTGGAACAGGTGCTAACAGGAAGCCCCTGGTTTGAGCACCACGGCCACTCTGCGGGAGGGGCTGGCAGTCCACTCCCATGAAGGTTTCAGCCCGGGAAGCCCCATGTGGCAGTCCCACTCCGTCCCAGTGGTCCTCGTGTGTTGGAGTGCCTCGATGGCATGCCGCCGCCCCCACAGCTCCCACAGACAGCCCCTGTGCTGTTCTTCCTACACTTCCTGCCAGCTGCTTCTAACCAGATATGGGCTAGGAGAAATGCCAGCAAAGCCCTTGGGGTGTGTACCAGTGATAGGAGATGGGAGATGGGAATGATGGTTCCAGAACCTTCCCCAGGTCAAACCTGCAGAGACTTGAGAAGCCACTTTGGCCAGTTCTGTTTCTAGTGAGGTTCTGGATGGCAGAGGTTGGCAAGGGCATCTCTGGATTCACGAGACGTTATGGCTCACTAAGAGCCGAGTTTGCAGGGTGTAGAATACGGTGAACCCCCGGGTGATGCCCTTTAATGTCGGTAAGTGTATTCTCACTTTGAAAGGGGCTTCTGCTCCCTCCCTTGCAGTACGTGCAGCTTTGAGTCACTGAAAAGGCCTTTAGGCTTTCCTTGCAGTAAACCAGAAACCCAGACCAACTGCTGTGGAGCTGAGTCCCGCTCGACTTAGGCTGAGGCTCCAAGTCTGTAAAACTGGCAAGCGGGTGGCATCCAACCTCCTCCATCCCACAGGGTGAAACGGGAGGAGAAGCCAGACAGCAGCACAAGGCTGAATGACTCTCTGGAGGTGGGATGCAGACAGGCCTCTCGCCGCCTCTCTGCCGCCTCCGACCCCGGCGGCCCCTCGCACGGCACTGGCTTCTCTGCCCAGCTCTGTAATTCCATCACTGGACACGGAGAGTGCACGGACTGCGCTCAGCCGTGCCGGGGTTCTTGGGGAGCAGCAGTTACAGCGCAGGCTCGGGGCGCTCCGGACACAGCTTTCATCAGGACTCCCTCTTGCGGCCAGGCTGGCTGGCTCACCTCTCCCGGGCCCTCCGCCTCAGCTCAGAGTTGCCCCTCTTTCTCTCTCCGGGGGCTGGGAAGCCCGTTGGATGGTCACCTGCTGCCAGGACACACCCTCCGTGGTGGTGGTAGGCTCTTTTCTCTGCGCGGAATTGGCTCCTTGAGGCAGAGTGGACCATCCCCTTGGCAAGTAGCACTTACTGTCACACAGCTTTGTCCCACGCGGTGTGGGAGTCACAGGACTGTGGCTGGAAAGGCCACACACGACAGTCGTTACCACACGGCACACCTGTACCAGCTTAACCCAGAAATGCACCGTGAAGACGCCGTTAGTAAACGGTCTCATTCATAACTTGGAGAGTGCTGTCATAGGAATTTGTCATATGAAAGGGGTATTATTTTATATGAGTACCCCCCCTTTTTTCTCATAAACACCAGAGACGGTTTTTGACACACATTAGGCGATTTTCACACGTACAGGCAAATGCAAAGGGCAGGGGTCTGGGCCTGCGGAGCTGTACCCTCTGAGTGCCAGCCAGACCCCTGCCTCCTTTGCAGCCATCAAAGATGCTTTTGTTCTGTGCTCAAACCTTGACTTGGGTCCTTTAATAGTGGTCTCATAAAATGTTTGTCTTTTGCGACTAATTTGACTCAACATGATGTTTTCCAGATAACTCCGTGTTGTCACGTATTTCTGAAGATTATTGTTCTTTATCATTCTCCGGTGTCCCGTTTGTTTATCATGTCTTGATGGGCATCTAGGTTGACTCCCAAGTTTTTGCTATTGTGGACAGTGCTGCAGTGAACACCGGCGTGCCCTTATTTCTCTAGGATTTCTCTAGGATATATTCCAAGATGTTGGATTGCCAGATCACTTGGTATTTCTATTTCTAGCCTTTTAAGAAAGTGCGAAGTTAGTTTCCAGAGTGGTTGTGCCCTTTTGTATTCTAACCAGCAGTGTAGAAGAGTTCAGCCTCTCCCGACCTCTGCAGCGTTTACGGTCTTTTTTGCGTTGATACCAGCCTCATTGGGGTGAGATCACATCTCATTGTAGTTTTGATTTGGATTTCTCTAATGGCTAATGATTGTGAGCATTTCTTCATGTGTCTTTTAGCTGCCCAGATGTCTTCTTTGGTTAAGTGTCTGTTCATATCGTTTGTCCATTTTTTAACTGGGTGGTTTGTCTTTTTCTTGTTGAGGTTTTGTAGTATGTTGTAGATTTTGCAAATGAGACATCGATCAGATTTGTGGTTGCCAAAAAATTTGTCCCAGTCTGTAGGTTTTTACTGTTGGTGAAGTCTTTGGACGAGCATAAATGTTTGATTATCTGTTTTCTCTTTGGCTGTCTGTGCATCTTATTAATATTTTGTAGTCTGTTTATGCCGTGTGTTAGGGCTCCCAGCATTGTCTCTGTTTTTTCTTCCATGATCTGTATTGTTCTAGATTTTATATTTAGGTCTTTGATCCGTGTTATTTTTTGTGCATGGTGTGTGATATGGGTCTTGTTTCTTGTTTCTTTTTTTTTTTTGCAGGTGGATATTCAGTTTTGCCAGCACCATTGTTGAATAGAATGTTTCTTCTCCAACTCATGGACTTTGGGCCTTTTGTCAAGAATCAGCTGCTCATATCTGAGTTAATTCTGTTCCGTTGCTCTGTGTCTCTGTTTTGGTACCAGTGCCAGGCTGTTTTGACTACTGTGGCAGTGTAACAGGTTCTAAAGTCAGGTAGTGAGAGGCCTCCCACTTTGTTCTTCATCAGTAATTCTGTGCTTATCCAAGTCTCCTGCTTCCATTTCCACATGAAGTTGGTGATTTGTTTCTCCATCTCATTTAAAAAAGGCACTGGAATTTGTATTGGGATTGCACTGTATGTATAGATGCTTCGGTTAGAATAGACCTTTTCACAATATTAAATCTTTCTATCCATGAGCAAGGTAGGTTTCTGCACTTAAGTAGGTCTCTCTCTCGCTCTTTTGCTCTTTTTCTTTTTTTTTTTGGCTTCTTGAAGTAGAGTTTTGTAGTTTTCTTTGTGTAGATCTTTTACATCTCTGGTTAGATTTATTCCTAAGGATTTTGTGTTCTTGGGGGCTGTTGTAAATGGTATTGATTTGGTGACTTCCTCTTTAATGATCTCTTTGTTGGTGTCAAGGAATCCAGCTGATTTACTTATGTTTAGCATATATCTTGCTACTTGGCTGAACTCTTCTACTGTTTCCAGTAGTTTTTTTTGTGGATTCCTTTTATTTTATTTTTTTTTAATTATGAGTGAGTGAAAATGTACATTCCCATATAAATTTGCATGCCCACCTGTATGCAGCTTACACTGCTCTCCCTGTCCGGTGACAGCACACTATTCCTCGCTGCTCCATACATGTCTCATCCTCCCAACAGTCTCCTTTCCCCTGCTCCCCACCCACTCCCCTTCCTCCAGCCAGAGGTCAACAGGATGGTATCCTATAGATGCACAGAACCATAAAGTGCATCCAATATATGGTCACTCTGTGTCACCAAGTCCAATCCGTTCCTGTCCGAAGAGTGGACCCTCGTTATAATTTATGGACAAGGGCAGCATCAGGGTCAGGGACCATGCTCCCAGGGGAGCCCTGAAGCCACTGGACCATCAAATGCCATCTTTTAGTGGAGGTAGCAAAATGGTAGTTGTGCCATTTGGCCTCGATTTCACCTAAGAGCATGGTCCCCTGCCCCCTGCCCCAGCTACTCTGTCCTTGTAATATTGGGTTAAGATTGAAGGAGTACTCAAGTTATGTGGAAGTCCTTTTAGGGTTTTCTGTGTATAGGGTCATATTTGCAAATAGGGATACTTCTTCCATACCCCTTTGGATGCCCTTTATCTGGTCTGATTGCTCTGGCTAGAACCAACTGCGCATTGTTGAGTAGGGGTGGTAGCAGTAGATGTCTATGTCTAATTCCTGTTCTCGGGGGGAATCCTTTCAGACGCTTTCAGTTTGAATGATGTTGGCTTTGCACAGATGCCCAATTTATGTTGAGGAATTTCCTTTCTCTTCCTGTTTTGGTGAAAGTTTTTAACATGAATGGGTGTTGGACTTTGTCAAATACCTTTTCTGCATCACTGGATAAAATCAAGTGATTCTTATCTTTTGTTTTATGTGGTTGACTGCATTAATTGTTTTTCTGATGTTGAACCAACCCTATTTCCCTGGTGTGAATCTTGCTTGGTCAGGGTGAATTGGGTGTGTTGTTGAATTCTGTTGGCTAGAATTTTGTTGAAGACTTTTGCGTCTAAGTTCTTGAGATATTGGTCTGTAATTTTCCTTTGGGGGGCTATCCTTTCCCAGTTTTGGTATCAGGATTATGTTGGCCTCCTAGAATGAATTTAAGAGTGTTCCATGATTTTCTGTGCTGTAGAGTTCTACAGTGAAGCTGTCTGGGCCAGGACTTTTTTTGGTTAGGAGTTTTTAAATTACTTTTAGTGAGTTGTTCTACTTCTGTTTGTGTTAGTTTTGGTAGGTAGTATGTTTCTAGAAATTGGTCAGTTTGTCCATGGAGTATAATTTTTCGTAGTACTCTATTACGATTGTTTTAATTTAAGCCGTATCCGTTGTGATATTACCTATCTCATTTCATACTCAAGTTCTTTGCTCTCTTGCCTGTTCTCCTTTTGTCAGTTTGGCCATTTTGTTGATCTTAAAAAAAAATAACTTTTTGTCTTGTTAACTCTTTCAATCCTTTTTTATTATCTGTTTTCTTCTGGTGCTTGAGGGGTTCTTCTGTTGCTGTCTTTCTGCTTGTTCGAGTTGTCGGTTTAACGCTGACCTGGGCCCTTCTCTTTGGATGTATGCATTTATTGAGGAAAATTGAGCTTTGAGCTCTGCTTTTGCTGTGTCCCGTAGGTTCTGTTAGGATGTGTTTTCATTCTCATTTAATTCAATGAGTTTCTTTATTCCAGTCCTTGATTTCTTCTGTAATCCAGAAGTTTTTGAACAAGGTGTTGTTCAGTGTCCTTGTGTTTCATTTTGTACCCATGCTTTTCCTACTGTTGATTTTGAGATTTATGGCCTTCATGATCCGAAATTATGTTTTTCAGTATTCCAGTGCCTTACGTTTTGTTAAAACTTGCTTTATGGACTAATATGTGGTGTCTTCTGGAGAATGTTCCCTGTGCATTGGAAGTGAAGGTGTCCTTGTCTGTTATTGTGTGGAGTGTTCTATGTATGTCCCTGAGGTTGAGCTGGTTGACTGGGGCATTTAGATCTTCCATGTCTTTACTGAGCTTCTTTCCAGATGTTCTGTCCATCACCGAAATTAATGTGTTAAAGTCTCTTACTGTTATTGTGGAGCTGTCTACCTCACTCAAATGCTGTCAGAGTTTGTTTGATGTATTTAGAAGCTCTGTTGCTGGGTGAGTAAATATTTCACATGATTATGTCTTTCTGATGCAGTGACCCTGTCAGCAATGTAGACTTAACTTTCCTTGTCCACCGGTGGATTTTAATCTAAAGTCTGCCTTACCTGAAGTTGTAATTGCCACTCCTGCTCTGTCTTGAATGTTGTTAGCTTGATATGTATTTCTCCACCCTTTGAGTTTTAGTTTGCTTGTGTCTTTAAGTGTAAGGTGTACGTCTTGTAGACAGGATATAGACAGATCATGGTTTTTGGTTGGTTGGTTTTTTAATCCATTCTGCCACTCGTTGTTTTTTCTATTGGTTTATTCAACCTGGTTGCATTCAGTGTAATTAATTGATGGGTATGAATTTAATGCTACCGTTTTGGTGCCTTCTTTTGTGTGTTGTAACAGTTTCTTTTTTCACTTCATTTTCTGTGCTGAGTCCTTTTTTGTGATGGACTTTCTTTTTATCCTTTTCGTTGTTGAGTTAATACCTGCTAAGCCTTCTTGATTTTGTTTCTGTGTTAGTCGCTTCTGCAGTTACCGTAGAATTTACCATCATGCTGTATTAAGCCGGCCTTTAATTTCTTGGTGTTGCCTCGACTTCGTCCCCATCTGAAAGCTCTGCGAACGCATTGATCCGTCCCTGTTTTTGGTGTGGTGTCGTCTACGTGCTGTTTCCCTGTCTGTAATGTTTCCGCTTTGATTCCTGGTTTCTCCGTCTCTGCTGACACCGGGACGCTCTCTCTGGCCCTGCGTCCTTGAGTATAGGTGTGATGTTACTGATTTTCTAGTCAAAGAACTCCCTTCCACACGTCTTGGAATTTCAGTTCGGTTTTCGCAAATTCTTCTGAACTTTTGTTTGTCCTGGGAATGCCCTGACTTTGCTGTCATATTTGAGAGACAGTTTTATAGGACACAGAACTTTTGGTTCTCAGTTTTTTTCCTTCACGGCTTTGTATACAAGGTCTGACAGTGAAGTTCCCAAACTTGACGCCATGTGCTTGTGCTGGCAGCACTGTACGACCAACACAGTGGGGATTCACGACCTTGGCCTTCATGCCTCGCAGCTGTGTTCGTGTCGGTGTGTGATGGCGTCTTGCTGAGCAGCGTTTGTTATCGCGTGGCGTGTTTTTGTGTGCTGTCACAGGAGCGTTAGAGCTGAATTAGAGCAGTGAGCACCAGTTAGATTCCTTGGTAAACTTGGCAAGAGCAGAAGTGAAATCAGGGAAATGTTAGTCCACGTTTATGGGGACAATGCCATGAAGAAAGTGGCAGTGTACAAATGGATTAAACGTTGTTTTGAAGGGAGAGAGCGTCATTGATGAAGAGAGGTTAGAGTGGCCAGTAACAAGCAGAACTGACGAAAACACTGCAAAAATTGTTGAATTGTGCCTGAAATTTGCCGGCAAACTGTGAGAAGCATAGCAGACCGAATAAACGTCGATAGGCAAACAGGAAAATCGCAGCTGAAAACCTTGGCATGAGGAAGGTGTGTGCTAGAATGGTCTCAAAGGAGCTCACTGATGAACGAAGCAAAGGAGAGTCGAAATCTGCCAAGACATTTTAGGGAGGTAAGACGATGTTTGGGCCCGTGTTATCACTGGTGATGAAACACGGGTGTACCAATACGACCCTTAAGCAAAGCGTCAGAGTGCACAGTGGAAATCAGCCGACTCTCTACAGCCAAAAAAGTGCCGTTGTCAGTCCAAGTCCAAAGTCAGAGCAATGCTGCTTACTTTTTCTGATCCCAGAGAGATTGTTCCTACTGAGTTTGTACCAACTGGACAAACCGTTAACCAGATTTACTGTTTAGGAGTACTGAAAAGGCTGCGTGAAGAAGTTAGACGAAAATGACCTGAACTTTTCACCGACAGCTCGTGGCTTTTGCATCACGACAGTGCACCAGGCTACGTGGCACTGTCGGTGAGGGGATTTTTAGCAGTAAACAACTGTATGGGAGCACTCTCCCTACTCACCTGATCTGGACTCCCGGTGACTTTTTTCATTACCTGAAGATAAAAATATATTGAAAAGAAGACATTGGGATGACGTTCAGGACATCGAGGGTAGTATGACAACAGTTCTCATGGCCATTCCAGAAGGAGTTCCAGAATTGCTGTGAAGGGTGGACTAGGTGGTGGTACCAGTGTGTAGCTTAATTGTCAGATCTTGTGACTGTCCCTTGGGGTTTCCAGGAAGCACCTGGTAGGTTTGAACTGTGAAACTTTTGGCTAGCGGCTGTAGCTCTTAACCACTAAGCTACGAGGGTTTCTGGTGTAGAATTAGGGATTTTTAATCTGTCATGCAGAATTTCTGTTGAACGTTTGGGACATTATGATTGTTACTGTTTGGTACGTACCTTGTGGTGTATGCTCCCAGGATTGTTCTGCTGTGGGACTTTGAGAAGCTTTCTGAGCTGTTTAAAGTTGGGGTTTGTGTCTGTTAGTTCCAAGAAAGGATTTTTATGTTATTTCTGTACTTATTATATGTAAGGTCTTAAGTATTTTCATTCCAGGAAATGATGTTGTCTTCTTTCTTTATTAATCACCGTTCTGTCTTTTTGGAATTCTAGTTATTTGGATTTGGGTTATTCTAGATGGATCCTTCAAGTCTGTTTTCTCTCATTTTTCCCATTTGTGTGTGTGGTTGAGAGAAATTTCATCTGCTCTGTCAACTCTTCTGAGCCCTGGTAGCTCTGTTTGAGAACTTGGCTGCTTACCCAGAGATCGACGGTTTGAATCCACCAGCTGCTTCTTGGAAACCCAGTGGGGCACTTCTCTTCTGTCCCTGTAGGGTCCGTGTGAGTCGGAATCAACTCACTGCCAACAGGTTTGTGGTTTTCACTCGGCCAGCTCTGTTCAGTCCCATCTTGGCTATCGTGTTCTCAGGACGTGGCCATGACCATGAGGGTAGCACTGGCCTGGGCGGCTTGTGAGAGTCCTCGGCCCATGACCATGACTGTGAGGGTGGCACCAGCCTGGGCGGCATGTGGTCCTGCCCGTGAGGGGCCATGGTCAGAGCGGCCGCCAACGCAGGCTGAGTTCCCCAGCACCCTACTCTGACGGCCTGCCCCCACATCGTTTCGCTTCTGGTTACTGAGTGTCCTGACCCCGGTTTTGTGACTTGAGTCTCGTCTGGTGTCTCTCTGCGAGCACTGGGTAAAACCTGGCTCCCCCCGGCCCCCGCCCTCCCGTGTTACCTGGTTTCCCCCGGCTTATGTCCTACGTCGTACATCACTGTTTTTCTTCATATTGGAGTCTGACTTTCAACCGATGTGTTTTTGTGTTGTAGGTGAGGTCTGAGAAACTGACCAATTGCTCTGTGTCCAGGCAGGGTCTGCTAGGAGCTGGGTTTGACTTCAGCTGAATTAGAATTAGCACTTTTGTTGAGACCATTGGACTTGAAAGTCTTTTATCTGGGGAGGAAACCACTCCTCTCACCCTTGGGTAACTGTCCTTGGAAGTGACTGAGAGGGTATGACCAGCTGGACCTTGGCTGGTCACACTGTCGTTCCATTAGTACTTACTGTGTGTGAATTCAGCCACACAGTTAGCTGTACACAGAAGGCAGTGTCCATGACGTTAACAGGCAGCCATTTCCAATAAAATAAAATACAGAAAACAAAAGGATAAACTTTAATTCAGACCTATCAGTTACATTAAAAGTGAGTCGTTTAAAGAACAATTCAGAGACATTGTCAGAATGGATTTAAAGACATAGCTTAACTATATGTTGTCCTAAACTCATTTGAAATACTCAGATAGGTTAAAAATAAAAGTAGGGAGAAGCATATACCATGTCAACGTGAGTCAGAAGAAAGCTGAATGGTTGGTATTACTGTTGGACAGTGTAGCTTTCTCAGTCAGCTGGTGCTGCTGTAACAAGAGCTACCACAAGTGGATGGCTTTTAAAAGAGAGATTTTATTCTGTGACACTAGGATCCAAGTCAGAATTCAGGGCATCAGCTCCAGGGGAAGGCCTTCTCCGTTGGCCCTGGAGGAAGGTGTCGTCCTCGGTCTCTCCCTGGACCAGGGAGCTCCTGGAGCACAGGGACCCCGCCGTGCATCGTTCCTCTGCTGGTGGTGAAAGGCCCCCAGCTCTCTGCTAGTTTTCTTCGTGTATCTCCTGAGACTGCCTCAAGGCACCAAGCCGTTTTACACGTTGAGTCCGGCCCCACCGACACAACTGCTGCCCTGCTCCCTCACGAACATCACAGAGGCAAGATTTACAGCGTGCAGGAACCTCACACAATACCAGAATCACGGCCTGGTCATATTGCTTAACACTTTTTTAGGCGGACACAATTTGATCTATGACAGTAGCCTTAGAACAAAGGAGATTAGGAGAGACTCAGAGGGGCACTACAGAATGGCAGACGTGTGGACTGAAAATACTAAGTGTGTGTTCACGAAAACACAGGCATCGCTTGTGGTAAAATAACCTTTATGTGGCCTTATGCTTTGCTGCTTTGGAAGAGCAGTCAGGGAGATTTTTCCACTAAGCTCTGAGGAGTTGCCTTCCCCCCTCATTCTCTACCTGAGTCCGGGTTGCGTGACATTTCCTAGGTAAGGTATAGGCAGCTTGGTTTGATCCTTTTTATCTGACCCTGGTCTGCAGCCTGCCCCCTGATTGGTGTGCGCCTTACAAAGGTTGGTCTACAGACTGTGCAAATGAAGTGTGTGCAGCCTATCATGCAAATGAAGAACCCGTGGTCTCTTCAGACAGATCGGTCAGCTCGTGGCCCTGCCTGGTGGGGCCATGTGTTGTCACTGGTGAGGAGCTGTGGGCGTAAGTAGCCAGCCCCACAGAGGGGTGTCAGGCAGAGGGAAGCTGAGAGTAAGAGGGGCAAGGGCATCCTACCGAGCTGCAGCAGGCCAGGGCTGTACACCGCAGGGCTGGCGACAGAGGGAAAGGTGAGGCAGCCGGCGCTGAGGAGACCGCCGGCCCAGCGTGCCGCTCGATGGTAGCAGGACACACGTTGTCGTCAGTCTCCAGTCAGCATGCACCAAGGTGGGTCATTCCTAGACCACAGAGGAAACCGCAGCAAATTGAAAGTACTGAAATCGTGTGGTGTGGCCTCTGACCGTAAAAGAATTACACTACTAATTAGTAACAGAAAGATACGGGAAAATCTGCAGATGTGTGGGAACTGAATCACATGCAGCGTACCCTGTGCTTGTCAGTGATCTGGGCGAAGCGGGAGTCTCCAGACATTCCAGAAGACACTGGGTGTATGGCTTGGCTCAGGTTCTCCTCGTCCTTACGGTGACCCCTTGGCTTTGCCGTGCCATGCCGTGGCCTCTGCACCAGGTCTGCCCGGCCCCACTGGTCACTTGTCCCCTTTCGTGAGGGTTGCAGGTGGCTCCAAGTCAAAGGAAATCCTTGACACCGTGTCTGTTCTGTGTTTATCACAGTGGTGCGTATTGGTCTAGTTGTGAGGCCGTTTGTTTTCTTTGTGTTGGGATGTCATCCACAGGGAAGGCCGTGGTCTTTGATCTTTAGCAGTAAGTGCCTCAAGTCCTCTTCACTTAACAGCCGGCAGGGTTGTGTCATCCGCATAAAGCAGGTTGTCGGTGAATCTTCCTCCAGTCCAGACGCCACACTCTGCTTCACATGGACCAGTTTCTCGAATTATTTGCTCAGCATGCAGATTGAATAGGGACGGTGGAAGGACACAGCCCTGATGCGCACCTCTCGTGGCTGTAAACCGGGCGGGTCCCCTTGTTGTGTTTGCACGACTGCCTCTTGCGCCCTGCGGGTTCCACATGAGCACAGTGAAGTGTCATGGAATTACCTTGTTCTCGACATTCTCAGTAGTTGGTGACTCAGGTCGTCAGGTACCTTTACAGAAGAAAAGGAAGCGTCTGTCTGACAGTCTGTGCTTTCAGCCAGGATCCATCTGACATCAGTCATGACATCTCTCATTCCACATCCCCTTCTGAATCTGGCTTGAATTTCTTAAAATTCCCTATTGTTACACTGCTGCAACTGTTTTTGAATTATCTTTCAAAAATTTTACTGGCATATGGTACTTTTTTGATAATTTCTGTATTCTGTTGAATTACCCTTTTTTGGAATGGGCACAAATACAGATCTCTTCCAGTTGGTTGGCCAGGTAGCTGTTTTCAAATTTATTGGCATAGATGAATGAGCGCCTCCAGTGCTCTATTTTTTGTGAACAGAGAAATAGCCCCACAAAAGTACAGCCTCATGATACTTGACAGAGGTGCAAAAGCAGTTGAATAAAGAGATGAGAATCTTTTCAAGAAATAGTACTGGGGCAACTGGATATCTATAAGCAAAAACCTCAACTCCCTCAGATTATACAAAAATTAATTCACGATGGTCGTTTTCAGTGTAAAAACCCTCAGACTTTTAGAAGATAATCCAGGACAAGATCTTCAGGATCTAGAAGCCGAAGCGTTCTTAGGCGTGACACCAAAAGCACTGACTTTAGGAGAAAAAAAGCAGTAAATCGGTCTTAAAGTTACAAGCATTTGCTTACAAACAATCCTGTTAAAAGAGTGAAAACACAAGCGAAAAACCAGGAGAAAATATTAGCAAGTCACGTAGCTGATAAAGGACCCATCTAGAACAGGTAAGGAATCTCAGAACTCAGTGGTAAGAAACAAACCAGCCAATTAGAAAATGAGCAGACGCATAGAAGAGGGTGTAGGGGTGACGTTCCCCATCACTAGCTGTCAGGGAGATGTCAGCCAAGACGATGACGTGCTGCGTCCTGTTACCCACTGCTGTAGAGTTGCGTCCGACTCCCGGTGAACCTAGAGGTCAGAGTAGAACTGCCTCACCGAGTTTCCTAGGAGCACCTGGGGATTTGAACTGTCCGCCTCTTGGTCAGCAGGCATAGCACTTAATCTCTAGGTCACTAGGGTATCCGCATTCCTACACTGGAACAGCTAAACTGAAAACGAGTGAAAATTCCAGACGCTGAGTGGGACATAAAGGAACGATTTCACAGACACTGCTAGCGGACGTCTCTCAGACATCTGCTAGTGCAGAGTGGTCGAGTTGTTCTCACAGCACCTTACGGGACACAGTATTGCCCCAGTGGGGTCTCCGCGGAGCAGCCAGTGGGTGTGAACGGCTGACCTTTTGACCAGCTGCTGTTCACAAGCCGTGTTCTCTGTGTCCTGGCCCTGTTCACAGGCCGTGTTCTCCAGGTCCTGGCCCTGTTCACAGGCCGTGTTCTCCGGGTCCTGGCCCTGTTCACAGGCTGTGTTTTCCGGGTCCTTGCATAGACGCCAGCTCTCTGCACACACATCCAGGAAGAGAGGAGGATCGGTTACTGTGCGTTGTGTTTGACTCTGTTACCGTGTGACGGAGACGGGAAGCTGCCATGAGAAAAGAGCAGGCTTGTCGTCCAGCAGCAGTGGCCCGTTCTCCGCCACAAGGCCGCACACAACAGCGATGTGTGCGATGATACAAGAGTGAGGGGGCTGTGGCTGGATGTCACTCTGCTGACCCCGAACGTGGCCTCTGTGGTGTTTTCCTCAGACTTCTGGTGTTTCTGCTCATAGGGATTCTGTGGTCCTAAAATCATAGTATAAGAGGAGAGTGTACGTGTATGAATGTAAATTCTAACCGGAGAGCTGTGGCGGGCAACGCAGAGTGGATGGTGGGTGCCACCTTGGGAGGCTTCCTTTTGGGTTGAATGGAATGGCACCGTCTTTGCCCATGCCATTCTGATTTCAGTTTGGGGTGCAGATCAAGGATCAGCAGGCTCATTTCTCACCGGTCAGCCCCGAAGCCGCCCCCTGACACCTACGAGCTAACAGGAAGCGCTCAGTTTGCGCTGGATGCTCTCGCCAGGACTGGACGCTGTGGTCTCATTGAATTCCCTCAACAGCTGGAGGTTGGTCCAGCCTCGTCTCTGTTACGTACAAGAAACAGGCTCTGGGTTAGGGCGGCTTGAGCCAAGTTGTGCGAGTTGTATGGCTGGAATCTCAGGCCAGGACACCCAGATCCTGCGTTCTCAACATGTGTTTCCTTCATCGGTTGTTTTCTTCTGGGGCTGGGGAGGGAGGACATGCGCCGATGCACCGCCCCACCTTCTCGCCACCCCACCTCGGGCCGAGTGAGAGCCACTCCCCTCTGACTGTTGGGACGTCGCTGGAAGCCCTGCCGTGGCCTCGGGGGCGGAGTGCGGGTTCTCCACTCGTTTTGTTCACCGTCCGTGGGAGTGGGCCCCTGTGCAGAATCCCATACACAGCTGGAATAGGCTGTGTATTTTCAGTGGCTGACTTTAAGGTTGACCTCAACACGGTTTAGTTATTAGAAAACAGACGTATTACCTACAGTCCGTTGTTGATCTTGTTCGTAACTGCCTTCCGGAAATCCATCTGTTTTATCTGAAAAGCAAGGCGGACAGTCGTGAAACAAGACAGCGGCTCATTCATGAGTCACTGACTTGAAGAATGATTCCTCTCTTCAGTGTGTCGTAAAGCACAGCAGAGACCGTTGTTCTTCTTAAAACCAATCAAATCCGCTGCTGTCACATCAGTGCCAGCACACAGTGACCCTGCAGGACTGAGGAGGACTGCCCTGTCGTGTCTCTAGGGAGCGCCCGGCGGGTTCACACAGCCGGCCGCGGTCAGCAGCTGTAGCGCCCACTCACTTGGACAGATGTAACCGAGGCTGGTCTCCCGATCTCTGCTCTGCAGCTGGGCACACTTCTGCCATCACATTGCAAGAGACACAGTTGGGAATTTACCAGTCAGCCACAGACGTTTCAGTTCCTCTGAAGACAATTAAACAACTTGTTTTAAACCTTTTATTTAAAACATGGCATTTTTCTCGAAGTTGTAAAGATGATTTCGATTTTTGCAAAATCAGCCTTACATTTTTAATTACGTGAATAGTGTTAAGTTGTGTGCTGTAAGGAGCTTCTGTAACTTGATGGGATTTCTGTCTCTTCACAGGAATACATCAAAGGCATCTGTGAGCCTGAACTAGAAGAAAGAGAGTGTTACCCTAAAGCCATGCACTGCATTTTTGTGGGGGCCCAGAGCCTGTTTCTGAAGAGCTTGATTCAGGACACCTGCGCTGACCTCTGCATCCTGGACACCGGCCTGGTGGGCATCCGCGGGAGCGCCGAGGCCGTCGTCATGGCGCGGAGTCACATTCAGCAGCTCGTCAAGCTCTTCGAGAGCAACGAGAACCTGCCCAGCAGTCACAAGGACTCGGAGGTGAAAAGGGAATTCAGGCAGTTCGTGGAGGCCCGAGCCGACAGCTACACGATGGACCTGCTCATCTTGCCCACGTCCTTGAAGAAGGAACTTCTGACTCTGACGCAGGGTGAGGACAGTCTGTTTGGAACGGGAGACGACGCTGTGGCTAAAACGAGAGACTCGAAGCCGGCCGAGCTCACCTGCCGTGCGGCCTCGGGGCCGAGCATCGCCGTGGAGGAGGCTGTTGTGCGGGAGGACGCGAGAAGCCAGGCGGGCACCCCAGTGTCGGAGCTCGCCCGGCAGATGGACACGGCCTTCTCCAGTCCACCAGGTGAGCCTGCGGTCTCGGTCAATGGCCTGCCCCCGGGCGGAGAGGCGCTGCTCAAAGAGAGAACTGGCCATAAAAGGCGGTCTTCCGATTCTGAAGAAAGGCATACCAAGAAGCAGTTTTCTTTGGAAAATGTTCAGGAGGGGTGGCCTGTATGTGACGGTGAGACGTCGGCTGAAAGCTCAGTCACTGACCTCACTGGTGGCTCTCTTGACCCGGAACGCGTCAGTCCGGATGGCAAGGACACTACTGAGGAGATGGAGTACGGCATCCTCGTGAACTTTTTTAAAACCATGGGCTACTCCCAGGAAATTGTTGAAAAGGCCATTCGGGAGTTTGGGCCATCTGCTGAGCCGTTGCTGCTCTTGGAGGAGATTGAGAAAGAAAATAAAAGGCTCCAGGGAGACAGGGACTGTCCCCCAGGTCCCCTGCACCTGGAGAGCAGCAGAACCGGAAACAGAGGCCTGTGCAACAGCCTCAGTGAGCTCCCAGCGGACTCTGCTCCAAAGAAGACGCCGATGCAGACGCAGCCCGGTGCGGTAGGGAGAGCGCCCCCAGCACCCTTCAGATCAGAGCTGGAGCCGTGCACCTCACTCTGCAAAGTGGACGTCCTCAGACCAGTGCCACTGGAACAGAAACAAGAACCCTGGACTTTAAACCAGAGCTCCATGGGTCACACAGACCTGGAAACCGACGGACCATCACACTCTGTCACCCCATCGGGCCCCAAAGAAGCTGTCAGTTTTGTGTCCCGGGGAGCATTGATCCCTCAGCCCAGAATTCCAGGTGTGCAGCACCAGGGAGAAGCCTTCCTCCCGAATCACACGAGACCCACCTGTGGAAGCCACCCGGGTCGTGGGAGCTCCCCCCCGTCCAGGCCCGGGTGTTCAGCCGTGCGGCCGCCACCTTCCCCTGCTGGCACCAGGCTGCCAGGGCCGTCTGACCATGCTGACTCCTCAGTCACTGGGGTTCAGAGGTTTCGCGACACTCTGAAAGTGCCCTACAAGCTGGAGTTAAAAAACGAGCCGGGAAGGGCGGATCTGAAGCACGTCGTTATAGACGGCAGCAACGTCGCCATCAGGTGAGGGAGTGCACGCCGCACGGGTCCTTCCGCCCCACTGGGCTGGAAGCGGGGTCTCAGAGGGCCGGATGCTCGCGGAGACAGCGCTGTGCGTCTGCTGGGCTGATCTACAGCCTCACCTGGAGGAGAGGGCCGCTGGCCTGCGTTCTCACCAGGGTGGGGGGCTCCAGCTGGCCTCTAGCCTTGCCTGGTGGGTGGCAGGGGAAGCTGACTGGGAAGGGTTTGTCTTTCCGTCCCTGGAGCTCTGGCCTGTGCGTCAACCACTGGGTAACGCTGAGAGCAGGAGATGACAGAGGTCAGCCCTTCCCATTGCAGCGCCCAGTGATGTGCACTGGAGAGATTTCTAAATCATTAGATTCCTGGTACAGTGAGTCCTGCTAGGTTCTGAGTAGGAGTGTGAATCTTACGGTAAAAAAGCGATTTTTCTGCCTTTTTTCTCCTGCAGGAAGGGCCAGTCTCCATCCAGGAGTGTGCAGAGCTGATGGGTATGATTGCCTCCTCCTCCTGCTGGGGGACTGACGCGTGTCCATTCTAGTGAAAGGTGTCTGCTTGGCTTTGTTGTGGCCTTCTACTGTTACTAAATTTTTTTATATTCATTTTAAGTAAAAAGATTAAGACCGGTGCTAAGACGTCTCTCTTGGAACACCTCTGGGACTCTGACGTGACCCTGGTGGTGTGACGTCAGGCCTCTTCTCTGGGGCCATGTGACAGCAGGTGTGGGGTGTGTCTGGGCTCTGAACCCTACACCGTGGACCCGCTGTTGGATCAGGAGCAGTGACACAGACCTTCTGAACTTCAGTGTCCTGTGCGTGGCTGTGACCACATTCCTCCAGCTGCTGGCTGAAGGCCCGCTGACCTGGGAGAGGTCTCTGAGTTCCAGCAGCCACAGTTCAGGGGAGGGACTCCTCGGCCTGGGTGAGAAAGACCCTGCCAGAACTTGGAAATATTCCTCTCCACTGCTGAGGTCTTGTGTGGCCTTCCTAGAAGATGGGGTAATGCCTAAGTTTTGAGGAGAACAATGGAGTTAAAAAAGAAATCTCACTGAAATGCATTAAGACCTGCAAAAGCTGGAACCTGTGTCGGGTGGTAACGTGTCCGAGAAGGAAAAGGTGGAACTTGCTGTGCAGTGAGCTGTACGGAAGTGCTCTGACTGTTTGTCAGAGGCGGAGGCGTGCCTGACCCAGAGAGGCCGGCCGGCCGGGCGCTAGCTCGCCCGGGTTTCCCTGTGCGTAAGCACTTGTCACATGTTCTCCGTTTATTGTCCCTTGTTTGTTACTGTGGGACTCCACAAGGAGGGTGACGCATCTCGTGTGCTCCCCGCAGGACTCGAAGTTTCTGGCTCAGGGCTGTGCTGGTTCTGTCCGCCTCGCCCCCGCCGTTCCCGCGGGCTCTGGTGGGAATCTCAGGCCGAGCGTGCCCTTCGTGAATACTGCGTAGACGTTTCCAGAAACGTGTGATGCACCTGTTTGTCTTCACTGACTGTCACTTTGGTTTGGGCGGCGCCGTTGGGGGAGACTCAGCCGGTGAACACAGCTGCAGGGCATCTTCTGGGTCTCCCTGCGACGTGCAGTCTTGCCAGCCACGGGCAAGACTGGTGCCTCGTTTCCAGGATTCCTTGAGCCAGATGGCAGTGCGAGATTTACGTCACAATTGCCATGCAGTCTTTTTTCACTTACTGTGTGTGAAAAGATCTTCCAAATTCCTCTTCAAAGAATAAGAAATGCTAATTAGCGTGGAATGACTGGGGGTACTGATGCTTTCAAAAGCCTTTTTGGATGGTACCTGTGTGTTTCTCAGCAGTGGCAATTGGAGTTGGGGATGCCCCTGTCTCTTCAGGCCCCCTTTGCTGGCAGGGCGCTTCCCTGCCCCTAGTTGCAGTGACACTCCCATGCACTCACTTCTTGTCAGTCCCTAAAGGATGTGACCATCTCTCTTGAGAAACCACCAAATTAACGTGTGAAGGCCAAGTGCAAGCTGTGATAGAATATCCTCTGGCATTTTCGAAAATTGACTGTTTTAGGGGATCTTTGAACTTTGTTTGAATTCAAAGATGCCCCAGTGTGAAAGCCACACTTTTACCAAAAGGTGTGTTACCCTCAGAAGACAGCTTTCTGCCTAATCTGATGAAAATGCCCCTTTTGGGCCCTTCTTGTAAGTAAACATCGTCAGGGTCAGTCTGCCTGTGAGTGGAGCGAGTGCCCAGAAGGGGGTGTCTTGCCTGCCCTCTTCTTGACCTTTCCCAGAGGCCTCTGGGGCCTGGTGCTGTCAGGCCTCAGCAGGGTCATTGGAGTGCATACTGAAGACTAAAAGAAGATTGGACTCTTTCAGTGACTTCTCACTGCCCAGTTGCAGCTTAATGGTTGCTATCCCAGTGAGCAATTTAGGTGACATTTTAATTGAGACCATACATTTAATTTAGCAAATATTTGGAGTCTTAAAGCGGGAGCAACTGTCATATAGCACGCACTGTACTTTATTATTATTAAAGTATAATCTTCGTTACGGGTTTGTGAGGTCGGAATGATACCTAATTTACATACCTGGAAATGGAGGACCAGAACGCCTTAAACACCTCACCCAAGGTCACACGAGTGCACGGCGCCAGACTCCAAAGCCACCACACAGCTCACCTCCTCCCCAAGAGGGGGTAGACTTTCAGCCCCAGCAGCGTGGAGCGACCTGAGCACGGCAGAGTAGGCCTCGCCCCGTGGACCCAGCTGGCTGGGGAAGCAGTAGGACGGAGACCCGGGCCTTAAGCAGTAGGACCCCAGCCCACCCACCCCTGGCTTCCTGCAAAGCCTCCGTGTCTCTGCCCACCCGGCCTGAGGCCCACAGCTCGCGGTTACCCGTGAGAAATCCCACACCACCTGCTACGGGCTGCTGCGTGGGACGCACCTACCTGCGCCCCCTCGTCACCGCAGATGAGTCAGATGGGTGGTGAGCAGGGGGGGGCTGCCTGCTGGGGAGAGCTGGACAGCAGGGTGGTGGCCAGGTGACAGTTGGGCCGCCGGTCTGAAACCCTGGCCAAGGACACCTCACGTCTGCGTGCTCCCCGTTTCCGTGGCATTACGGTTGCCCTTCCTGTGCCAGCGCTCGTTTCTAAGTTGGGTCATTGGCTAATTTTAAGGGGAGGCTCTAGAAGGAAAGTCTTCTTTCCTCTGGGAAACTCAGAAGTCAGAAGCGACTGGGTAGTGGTGGGGTTTTTGTTTTGTTTTGTGGGAGACTCAGCAAAGGTTTTCACGTTGTCGCCTGCTGCTCTGTCGGGTTCTGACTGCCGACAGCAGTCAGGGGACCTTGCCGCCTACCCCTCCGTGGGCTCCCTGACAGCAGGCACTGGCTGGACAGAACACGGCCAGCTCGTGGGGACTGTTACTGTCGTGGAAATGGGAAAGCCCGGTGGTGAGGGTGACGGCCGCTGACCTTTATGAACACGGGGTGGGCAGTCCTCGTCCACCGGGTGCTTCCTGGAAATGCTGTGGGGCAGTTCTGCCCTGCCTGCAGGTTCACTGTGAGTCGGAATCAACTCCGTGGCAGCAGTTTTGGGTTTTTTTGGATTTTTGTGTGGAAACAGAAGTGTCAATCTCCAGGGAGCCTGCAGACCCGGCCTGCTACTCCACCTCCGTGTACTTGGGCTTGGCTTTCCTAGGATTGGGCGCAGGGCAGCGGCGGGGCGTGCGTAGACTGCCCTGGAGTCTGAACTGTGGGTCTGGGCTCACCTGTCACCTGGCAGCTCTGATCTGACAGCAGATTGGGTGGGAGGCAGTGAAGGAGGTCGGGGGCGGAAGGAGAAAGCGTCCCTCTGCCCACAGTGTCTTGGAGAGGGCTCCACTGTTTTTGTTTTTTTTTTGATAGCTTGATGTTCTGGGTAAAATGTCTGTTTCTTCCAGAATTTTCAACAGCTGGTTTTGCTCTCAACGCAGCTCTTGAGGTTTTCCGGGTATCAAAAGTACACTTTGAAAATCAGCTTAGAGGGTAGGCTTCCAGAAGCTCTGTTGCCCCTCCCTGAGTGTGTCCGTCACTTCCACCCTGAGCTTGTTCTCTCTGGGGTGGCGGTCTCCTCAGTCTGCTTTCACTCTGTGACACCCAGCTCTGCTGGTACTCCCCATAGAAGTGTTGAAGTGGAAGGGGCCGGGAGCTGTTTCTGGCCCGTTGTGAGGCCAGCGGGACACTTGACAGTGCCTCTTCTGAGTGAGCTTCCCTTGGGGCTCCCACCTCCGGGTCCCTGCAGTTCCTGAGAACCTGGCGGCTGTCAGGAAGCCCTGGAGCCTTAGTGGTCATGCTGCGCCTCAGAAGGCCAGCACTTCGGGCCCAGCAGGTGCGCCTGGTAGACCGTGGGCGGTGCAGCTGCGCGCGAGAGGGTTGCTGTGCGTGGCGTCAGTCACCTCGACGGCAGCGGCTGGTTTAGGTTTATAGGCTGTCGACGTACTGGGGACTTTTGTGTTTGGGTCATGGCCGACACCAGCCGTAGCTCAGCCTGTCCCAGCTGGTGAGCAGTTAAAAGGAAGGATGATTGGGTCTTCAAAAATTAAAAAAGAAGAGTACCAACTCCAAAAAAACTACCCCCACAGTAACGGACGTCATACCGTTTCATGTCTGCCATCCCAGCGGGTTAGCCAGTGAGCAGGTAAGCACAGGTTCCCCTGTGCTTACTTAGTCATCAGCAGTGGAACATTGTGTGTGTGTTTACTGCGTCACATCAAGTGAGACCCCCGTGGAGCTGTTCACTGCCGGGGGGTACGGAAGCCCAGGTGTGAGTCTGGGCCTCTCGGGCTCTTCAGTAGCCCGCCCGGGCTTTCCCCCGTTTGAATGCTTTTAGAAAATTCCACCACCGATTCCATGGAGTGAGTTTGTGCACAGCAGCCAGACAGATGAGACCAGATGGGCCGCTGGGGTGCCGAGGCCGCTGGGGAGGCGGGAAGGCCCGGGGCCGGTGGGTGGTCACGGGAAGCTGGGCGTGGAACGGCAGCACGTGCTGCTACGTGTGGGGACCGCGGCCAAGGTCCCGTGACAACGTGTGTGCGCTTTTGTGGGAGATATTCCCTCGGGCTGTAGGCTTGCACGCAGCCACAATAGCAGTGAGTGCAGTTGGGTCCTTGGGAGTTGTCGAGGGTCTGGCGGCTGACTGCAGACATGGGCTGTAGCCTCTAGGAGACATCCAAGCAGCCCTTGGGGGCCTCCCTGCTGCTGGGGTGACGAGGCTGCTGTGGGTGGCGCAGGGCACCGGCTAGGATGCAGGAAGCCTCCTCCGGGCTCCGCTGGGCCGCTGGGTACAGTGGCAGTGCTTCCTGCTTTAGAACCCCAGGGGGACCTCGGTTCCACTCCTCCCCCAGGACCTGGAGGTGCCTGTGCGCCCTCCGGATGGGACAGACAGAGAAAGTGCTGTGGTTTTGAGCACCTGGAGGAGTTTCGGTGGGAGCAGGGGAGGCCACGGCCAGCAGGACGGAGGTGGTGACACCACCTGGCCACAGCCAGAGTGTGTCCACCCATAGAGATGGGATATTCAGTGGCCAGATTCCCTCTGAGCGGTCAGATGTGGAGGGGCACCGTCCACCGGTCGTAGGCAGGGCTGTGAAAGGCCTGAGCAGGAGCAGCAGCCCCCAGCTGCATTTCAGGGGCCAGGCTTATGCGGTGGGTGGGTGGGCTGGGACTAGGAGAGCCCGGGGGCTTGTTTGGAGCCTGCTGGGCCTGAGGTGACAGCAGGTGAGATGAGTCACCAAGAAGCAGCTTGAGGCATGGCCCAGAGGTGCAGAGGAGCCAGCCTGAAGTTGCGGAAGTCCCTTCAGTGTCGGTGGTCCCTGAAGCAGTGACACAGACTTGACTAATGTCAGAAGTGACAGCATCACGTCTAGGATGTTAGTCCTTTCCATTCTAGTGCAGATAGTGACACTGACAAAGGGATTACCGCTTGCAGAGTGTCATACTTTCAAAAACTTTTTATTTTTTTTAAACATTTTCCTAGTTACTTCTGAAAATCTGTCACCAGATTTTTTGGTACAGGGAGCAGTTTTTCGTCTAGACCACAAACCACGGGCCACGTCTGCCCTGCGTCCATTTCTGTAGCTGGGACGCAGCCGCAGCCCTTCATTCGTGACTCTCTGGGCGTGCTTGCTCAGAGCTCCACTGCTGACCACAGGTTGGCGGTTCAAATCCACCAGCTGCTCCGTAGAAGCCTGGCGGGACAGGTCTGCTCTGTCTTCTGGAACTACTGAGTCAGTCGGCTTGACGGCAGTTGGTTTCTGGCTCTCCTGCCCCCCGAGGCAGAGTTGAGTGCTTGCAACAGAGACCGGTCGCCCAGAGTGCCGGCTGCAGCCCTCTGCTGGTCCTCACTGACTGGCTGACTGGTTTTTCCCATCTGCTCTGTATCCTGGCCCCTGTTAGTCTCGTTGGAGCTTGTGTCCCGTGAGAGGAGGACAGGCACGTTTCCCAGGTGCCCAGACAGGGGACAGGGTCCTGCTGGAGCAGGGGGCACAGGAAGCAGCAGTGGCCTTTGGGGAGCTGTGGTCTTGTCACCTCTTCCCTGTCCTGCGACAGGGCCCGGCAGAGGAGGTGGTCTTGACCGCAGCTGCTCAATTGTTTCTGCTTTAGCAACGGATTTCCAAGGAAGAGTCATGAAAGGTGGTTAGAGGCCAGCGTCGAGAGCAGCCTTTCCCCAAGACAGTGGCTGTTTGCTGAAGGAGACAGAAGGGCCCTCAACAAGTATTCCCACAAGGCACTCACTGCCCTCTGTCCAGACAGCACCCCCGTTAGAGAACTCATCAAAATCCAAGAAACAGGGTAAAACTCGGTTACCAGCTGCATCCTCTCCTACACTAGAGCCTGTCTGGTCTTTACAAAGTAGCAAACCATGCAACTTAAGGCCAGAAAGGTAGAAGCAGCCTTCAAGGACACCGGGGATTCCTTTCTGTGTGTCTGCGTGACTTTCCCCTGGCCTCTCCTGCTGGACGCCGGTGTCCCTGAGCCCGCTCGGCCGAAGCAGGCCTCCCTCTCTGCCTGAGCCCCCTCTGCTGAAGCCGGCCTCCGTCTTCTCTCCGCAGCCACGGCCTGCAGAAGTTCTTCTCCTGCCGCGGGATCGCCATCGCCGTGGAGTACTTCTGGAAGCTGGGCAACAGGAACATCACCGTGTTTGTCCCTCAGTGGAGGACGCGGCGCGACCCCAACATCACAGGTGAGGCCGGCCGGCCCGGCGAACGCCAGCGAGGGGCCCCGCCCGTTGGTGTGCGGTGGCGGTGAGGACAGGGCGTGGGCCACAGCCGCAGCCTTCTGAGAACAAAGCCGCCTGTAGCCAGTCGCTGTCCTTCCTGGTCTCCCTTTGGCTGTCACGTTGCATTTTTTTCACGGATGTTCTGAGAATTCCGGGAAGGCTTGGTTGAAGAGACCGTCAAAGCCTAAGAAATGGGTAGAAGGTTACCTCAGTTGCTGACACAGAAAGTTGGGGTTCATTATGTATCACAGAAATCTCTAACCAGTGCTGTAAAAAGTAAATCTATCTTTCCATTAATCTGAGTTTCTGACTGTTTGGCTAGTGTTTTTTTAAGTGCTTACTTGGTAAACTTGGGTCTCCTTACGTAGCGTATTACCTGAACGGTCTGCTGGATGCCGTAATAGAAATCGCTTCTCTGACCGCATGGTGCCGTGCGGCCGGCTTGCAGGCCGCACACGGGAGGTCACGGCGTAGTGTGAGTTGTGGTGTGTTCTCAGATCTTAGGAAGAAGGCCGAAAGGGCTGTGGCAGTCATGTCACACATCAGTCACTCGGAATGCAGGCAGATGGGCGGGGTGAGCATAGGACAGTCCCTGCTCACGAGGCACCAGTGAGGTGGACACGTTGCCCAGGCTAGTCCCAGCTTCCCTCCCTGCCGATGGTGTACCTGTCCCCACAGAAGGGCCCTGGGGAGGGAGGCAGGGCTGCGCACTGTGCGGTGGTTTTTGCAGCAGGATCCCTGAAGAGGTCATGTCTCTCCTGCTCTGGGCAGCCCCGGGACGGTGTAGCCCTGTTACCTGGGGCCTGTCAGCCCAGGTCAGTGCAGAGCTGGGCTGTAGGATGCGGCCCCTGAGTTATTTCCTGCCTTTGTCCCTTTTTGGTTTTCTGAAAGGAGGCCTCAGTGCCCGTTTCTCCGTTGGCACCCCACCCCCGTGAAAGTCCGTCAGTGTTTGTACAGATGGCTGTGCAAGTTGCCTGGCGGGTCGCCTGGAGGGAGGCTCTCACAGACCCTAGGGACAGAGACCGAGCAGGCCTTCGCTGGAGTAGGGGCCCACGAGCGTCCCCTCCCACTCCTCTGCAGGCCCTCCCCCCCGGTCCCTCCCGCCCTCCCCTGGGGTCTCTGCTGCTTGCAGTGTGGCCCGGGTGCTCGGTGGTCGGGCCCACTAAGTATGTACTCCTAGTTTTCTTTCCTCAGGAAGCAAATGAGTCGAGCTTCTTATGCTTAAAAAATAGCTGGTCAGCTGCAGACTGGGTTTGCTGTAGTGGGGGCCCTGCTTGATTGTGGGTTTTCTTCCTGGTAAGTTACCAAAATGAATTCTTGAGTTGACACAGGTCCCCCTGTCTCCCCAGGGGGCTGCCTGGGTGCACTGTCAGACACTGGGCCCCAGGGCCTGCTCCTGTGTCCCCACCCTCTCTGACGTGTCATCGTCTCGGACGCTGGGACCGAGGACCAGGCCCTAACTGTCTCACCTCACTCCCTGACAGAGCAGCACCTCCTGACCCAGCTCCGGGAGCTTGGCCTGCTGTCGCTGACGCCTGCGCGGACGGTCTGCGGGGAGAGAATTGCTTCTCATGACGACAGGTAGGGCCGGCGTGGCCCTCTCGGGCAGGTGTGGGGTGGGGAGGGCCGGCGTGGCCCTCTCGGGCAGGTGGTGGGTGGGGAGGGCCGGCGTGGCCTTCTCGGGCAGGTGTGGGGTGGGGAGGGCCGGCGTGGCCCTCTCGGGCAGGTGTGGGGTGGGGAGGGCCGGCGTGGCCCTCTCGGGCAGGTGTGGGGTGGGGAGGGCCGGCGTGGCCTTCTCGGGCAGGTGTGGGGTGGGGAGGGCCGGCGTGGCCCTTTCGGGCAGGTGGTGGGTGGGGAGGGCCGGCGTGGCCCTCTTGGGCAGGTGTGGGGTGGGGAGGGCAGCCCCCTGCCCAGCTGAGACTCAGTGTTTGTAGGAGTGAGGGCTGTGTGTCCAGCGTCTTTGCTGTGCGCACGTAGGAACAGAACGTGTGTCCAGTTGTTTGGTGATCACGCGTGGCCAGGAGTCTGAGTAGATGCCCGCTGTCCACAGTCATCGTTTCTGGTGCCAGCAGTGAGTGACGGTGGTGTTTGGTGTGTCTCCTCTCCATGACACACCTCGGAGTGGCTTTCAGGCTTGACCTCCGGGTCTCTGTTTTGGCCTGTGACTCGGTCTGTCGTTCTGTGTGTCTTCTCAGTGCAGGCGATGGTCTCAGCTGGCCCAGTGTGACAGAAACCAGCTGTGTGTCCCAGGTCAGAAGCACATCTAGAACACAACTGTGTGTGGCAGTGATCTGGGGTCTCCACTGGACGTCTGGTCTAGGTGCTAGTCCAAGCAGCAAAACCAGACTGTCAGGCCCTCCGCTGCTGAGTCGATGCTGACTCATAGTGACCCTGTAGACAGAGCAGAACTGTCCTGTAGAGTTCCCAAGAAGCTTCTGATGGACTTGACCTGCTGACCTCTTGATGAGCAGCCAAAGAACCTAACCGCTGCGCCACTGAGGTGCCCTCAGCCGGGTCCAGACTGCAGAGCCAGCTTCGGGGACACCGGTGACGCAGACTCAGCTCCTGCCCCGAGCTGTTGGCACTGGGGAGAAGCAGACACGGGCAGTGGAGGCGGCCCCTCCGGGCCTGACCGGGGTGCTGGTGCTCCCTTCTCAGTCCTCCTACGGTTGTGTGAGGTCTCAGCAGTGGGGGCACCAGCACCTGGGGACAGGGTCCCCCATCCTCCCCATGCCTATGTATGCCCTGCTCGGTGGGCAGCCTGCGGCACTCGCAGCCCCCTGGTGTTTCTGCCTCCCTCCCGTCCCCACACCCCAGTTCCCTCAATGAAGACAAGTCAGTCTTTGCTTGTGACCCCAGCTAGGGGGCGATGGTCAGAGACAGGAGAGGGACTTGAGGGGAGGGACCCGGGGTAGCAGCCTTCTCCCTCAGCCCCTGCTCCTTCCCAGGCAGATCGAGGCCATATCTGACGGCCAGGGTTAGGGGGCCGTAGGACCGCACAGTGGGGGCCACTGAGGAGGAGCACTGCGTGGCTGGGCCAGAAGGACGCTCTGGGATGGGGGCCTCAGATGCGGGGTGGGGCTCCTGGAGGGCCCAGGGAGGAAAGCAGGAGACTTGGGGCTCCTGGAGGCCCGTCAGGTCCCCCCGCCCACCCCAGCGGGATTGGGGTCCTGCACAGTGAGAGGCTGCCTGTAAGTCCGGGGCACCGGATCCTGCCTCTGTGCCAGGTGTCTGACGTCTCTGGACCTAACCCGGTGTTCTTTCTAAGTCCCCTGTAAGCATTCCCCTGTCTGGGCGAGCGAGTCAGCTGTGGGTCCTTTCATTTCAGTGAGTCCCTTAATGGGTCGTTTCGTTGTCTCTGTATGCACTGCCTGAGACAGACGGGGTCACCCTCGGGGTCGGACGAGTGTTGGCCTCTCCACTCTCGCTCACGAGGCGGGTTTCATGTGAGTGGTGTCCGGCAGTGAGCTAGGATTCCTCGTCATGCCTCGTCCTCATCCTGCTCGTGACGCTGTCTCCTGTCGTGCCTTGCGTTTCCGTGACTCGGGAACGTGGGCTGAGTGGAATGGCCCTTCCAGGCACCCCATCTGAGGACAGAGCAGAGACTGTGCCCCTGGGTCGGAAAAGAGACTGAGCAGGGACGGTGGTGCTGTGACAGCAGCGGGGGCCTGTGGCCCAGCAGCCGGCCCGGGGGCCTCCACGGCCGCCGACCCAGCCTGTGCTCTGGGCCCGGACGGTCCTCGGGGGACGTGCGAGGGGCAGTGGAGCCCATCCGCGGAGGGCCAGCTGTGTGCGCGCCAAGCCTGAGGGTCTCACCAACCGCAGGCAGGCGGCTTCCGGCGGCGGCGGCACGCCCCGGGCCGGGCCACCTCTCTGTGGTGACCTTCCTATGAAGAGGAAGTCCTTCTGGTGTCTCGTGAAGCAGCATCTGTAAGCCGGGGATGGCCGTCCGCCTGCCGTCACTGCTTTCCGTTTCCGCAGGTTCCTTCTCCACTTAGCAGACAGAACTGGTGGCATAATCGTGACAAATGACAACTTCAGAGAGTTTGTGACCGAGTCCGTCTCCTGGAGAGAGATTATCACGAAAAGGTAACCTTTTCTCGCTTCTCTCTGGTCAGAAGTCCTTGGTGGTGTACTGTTTGGGTGTGCTGTGCGTGGGTCTTGCTCTCCCAGTCTTGCAGAAGGCGGCGCAGGAAACGGGGCGTTGCGAGCACCCGCTCTCGGGCCGTGGGAGACCTGGTCCCTCTGGGGAGGGTGGGAGAAGGCCGCCTCAGGCAGCAGAGCCAGCGAGTGACCTGTGGGTCATCGGGTGCTGAGCCAGCTGCTAGTCGCAGGGTGTGCCCGGCTGGTTAAGTTCACCGAGCTCCCACCTCAGTGGTCTCTAGGTGGTGCAGACAGTTCGTGCGCTCGGCTGCCAGCAGTGAGCCTGTGGGGCCCCGTGCCACCTGGGGCGGAGGGGCGGGCAGGTGGCTTCCAGACTGTTAGGTAGTGTTCTCCGTGTGCATTCACAGTCATGGTTTAATCAGCTACATTGGAAATATGTTTGAATATCTTCCAAAATAACAAGAGTTTAGTGTTCACGCTATAAGCTTCTGATTTGTGGTGAGACCGTGAACGTGTCCAGCTGCTGAAAACTGTCTGAAGGTCGGTCAGTAAAAACTGGCTCCTGGGACGTTTTGTTACCAAGCATCACTTGAATAGTTTCTGAAAACAAAAGGCAGCTGGTACCAGGAACAAGTCCTACAGTGCCACAAACCCTGAGACACAAACAGACCTCAGGCCAAGTGTAAGTCGGACGGGTTCCTTGCCTTGTAGGGGTTTCACACTTCCTCCTGGTCTGGTGTTTCTGCTTCGCTAAATCCTTAGAGGATTTTCAGAGACGGACTCTGCGATGAGCACCCAGGTTCTGTAATCGCTGCAGCCATCAGACCCATCTGCTGTTGGACAGTTGGTGTTGGTAGTGACCCAAAATCTGTGTCTGCCCTTCCGAGCATGCTCAGCTGTCACTGTCATCGAGGGCCAGGCTGTGGTGCTGCAGACAGCTCAGCAGCAGGTTGGCGGTCAGAGCCTACCCAGAGGCGCATCTGAAGGCAGTCCTGGCAGTGTGCCTGCAAAACGTCACAGTCTGGAAAACCCTGTGGAGCGGTCCTGCTCTGCGTGCGGGTCACAGGGAGCTGGAGCCGCCTCCCCACAGCGACCTCCCAGGCCCCGTTTCTGTTGGGCTTTCACTTTGGGGTCCTTGTCGACGTGGACGCATCGTTCACTCCGAGCACACGGGGTGACAGTGTCGGCAGTCTTGTGCTCCAGTCAGCCTGTGCCGTCAGATGTCAACCCCAGCAAGGCGGAGCCGAGGCCGAGCTTACACTGCAGCTCTCAGACTTGTGCTTTGCATTTCCCAGACTTGACGTGGAGTGCTGAACCAGCCTCGGTTTCCCTCCTCGCCTGCCGTGTTGTTCAGAGCAGACTCTTGTCGGCGAGCCCATCAGCGCGCGCGTGGGTCACAGCCTCCCTCCAGACGCCGGGCCCTGGGGTGCACCTGCCGTGTCCTCAGCTGGTGGCTGCTTTTCAGAATTGTACTGAAAGTCCCATGAGCAGAAGGAGCTGTTTGCTAAGCCCAGAGAAACGTCTGAAAAGCAGTGTAACTGCTCTCTGTTGGTCGGCTGTCTTGTTATCTGACCTGTAACATTTATGACCATAGTAAAAAATCTGTTCTGCGTGTTCGTGACCTCCGTCTGGCAGAAACAGGCACTGAGGTGTGAGGGGAGAGAAGTGCCAGTCGCCATGGTGAAGGCCAGGCATCTGCTTGGCAGGGCCGTGGGGCTCAGTGGTTTCGCAGTTATGTCCTCCCTTGGTGGTCTGATGGAGTCGGTCCTCAGTTTTCACGTAACTCCTGATTTCCACGTCACAGCTGTGGTCTTCAGAAAGATGTCGCTAAGTGAGGAGTAGGTGTCCTAGACTGTGAAGGCCCCCAGGAGAGAAGTTAGAAGGGTTTACGGGGTGGCCGTTCACCATCAGGCCAGGAAGCAGTTCCGGAAACCCCAGCAGACTCTGGCTCTGGATCGGACGGTGCGTGAGACTCAGTCTGCACAGTTTGTGATTCCTCTGCCCTGTCACCCTGCTGTGTTGTAGGTTGCTGCAGTACACCTTTGCGGGGGACATATTCATGGTCCCTGATGACCCCCTGGGAAGAAGTGGGCCTCGGTTGGAAGAATTTCTGCGGAAGGACGTCTTCTTTAGGTATTGCCTTTTTCTGATTGTGTTTAAAGTGTGTCTCAGTTAAGTTCCTTGTGCTTCGATGCAAGCCCTGTGTTTGAAGGCTGAAAGCATCATTTCATTTAAAAGGAAAACATGCGCTTCAAGTCAGTGCTGATGTGGACTGTGTGGAAGCTGATCCAGCGGGCACCCTGAAGGCCGGACCTCCACTTGTGGTCCCTGTGCTTGTGACCCTACGGCGGGTGGAGGTGGGCAGAGCCTTTCCCAGTCGAGGGGGCACCTGCTAGCAAGGCTGCCTCATTCATAGACATGTGGACGTCTGTCTGTGGTCATGTTCTGGCGGTGTGTGACTGTATTGGGTGTGACTGTCAGGCGCAGCTGTGTTAAAGATGGAGACACAGTCTTCTACTTTCTGTTATCACTGAATTGAGAAGCCAGTATTCTGTGTTTGTGTGGAAGGTGATATTTCAGGATTTGTTTGTTTTGGTTGGGAGGAGTTTGTTGTTTCTGTACAGGTGGATTGCTGATAGTTGGCTCTGTTCTCAGAATTGTCACGTAGTGGGCTTAGTTACCTGACGTGTCCTAGATACCTGGCTAGCCAGCCACAGGGCCAAGTGACAGGCCTGCACAGCCTGTATTTCCCTGCAGACATTTGCGCAGGGAGCTAAGGTGGGCAGAAGGGGAATGCTCGTAGTCTGGAGAGCAGGGAAGCCCCACAGCTGATGGCTTTTGTCTGCAAGAGGGTCCCTTGTGGACTCTGGGGGTGAATGCAGTGGGGTGACGGCAGGGCGGCCTTCTCCCCAGAGGAGTCTCCTGCAGAGACCACGATTCCTGCGCCCTGGTCGGGGGCTCGTTCCTGCTCTGAGCCATTGGGTTTGTGGGTGCAGAGGCGAGGCGCTGGCTCCCCAGGTCACGCTTCCTCATGGGCCCCAGGAGGGTAGCAGCCCCTTGTCTGCAGGTGGGCATCAGTGTGCCTGCGTTTTCTTCCCAGCAGCCTGCCTTGACCCTGTGCAAGGCTCTCAGCCCTGAGGCCCGTGTGGAGGCTCAGCCCCAGGCTCCACATCGCCCAGCAGCCTGGTGGCAGGGTCCATCCCCCTGCCCTCTTTTATTCACCCAATGCTCTTGACAAAGGGGTCACTGGGTGCCTTGCAGATGGCTCACTTGGAAAACTAGCAGAGTGCTCAGCCACCAGCCAGGTCCAGTGAAGAGGCTCTGGAACAGTGGGTGTGCCCTGGCACGCACATTCACATACCCGTGCAAAGAGGCTGTGGGCGCCGTCCCTGCCCAGGCTGCGTCCCCTGTTGTGACCTCCATCAGCCAGCACCACGCATAAAGCCAGCGTCTCCAGGGCTCTGAGGCCTGTCAGCCAGGGTTCGTGACACTGTCCCGGTGATTGTTGAGGAAGCCCCCGGCAGCTGGCTTGGTCAGTCCTCGCGGAAGCAGGCCTGGGGGTGGGACCAGCCGGTGAAGAGCGGTTACACCTTTGCACAGCCCCCTGGAGACAGTACCCGTGCAGCCCTTGCAGGCTGCTGTCCAGGCGGCTGACCCCGGCGCCTGCACTGTCTGCGGCCCTGTCGCCGGCCGCCCACCAAGCGGGTCCTTCAGGCGGCTTTCTCATTGGCCTGGCAAGCCGCTCACACGCATTGCTTCCCTTCACAGAGACATGCGGCCCCTTCTCAGAGCCCTGCCAAGCGTGGGTGTGTTCGACCCAGGCCTCAGAGTCCCTGGTGTCCAGGCAGCTGCCACCGGCCACCAGCCTCCAGCCCGGGGCCAGGGAGCCCCTCCAAGCCAGTGGCTGCCGCAGCAGCCCCACATCCCCCTCCTGGCCAGCACCCCACCGAGCTTGCCCGGGCCAGCCCAGCGGTCCTCTGCGGAGACGAGCGAGCTGAGGGAGGCACTTCTTAAGATCTTCCCCGACTCCCAGCAGAGGCTGAAGATCGACCAGATCCTGGCGGCGCATCCCTACATGAAGGACCTGAACGCGCTCTCCGCCATGGTGCTGGACTGAGGCCGGCGGGCCGCGGGGCACCAGGCGGGCGCGCGGGGCACCAGGCGGGCACGTGGGGCCGGCCGACGGGACTCGGGCCGCGTCAGCACCTGACAGGAGGGACGGGGTGCCACGGGAGGGTTGGCCCAGGGCCAGTTCTGGGTAGAGAAAAACCATGTTTTGTGTATTAAAAAATCCCAAGTTTGAAAACCAGCTTTTTTCTATATATAAATTATGCTGCTATTACAGATTTAATGTTTTCTGTAAAAGGAAAGCCTGCATTTTCTGCCTGTCCAGAATTGTTTAATAGCAGTGTACTCTTCACGTGTATTTACATTTTTATGTTTTTTTAAACTATTTTCCTTAAAGCTGAAAATATTGACAAATGGATGTGATTAGCCTTTCTAAATAAAAGTAAAAATAAAAAAAAAAGTTGTTTTCCTCAGGGAGGCAGGCCCTCTGGAAGTCTCTTGTCCTGAGCCGTCCCGCTCCCGAGGACGTGTGTGCCCCTGGCCCCCGGCCCCCTCCTCGCCTTGGGGCTGGCTGGTGTCCGGCCCATCACTTGGGGGCCACTTGTGAGAGAGGCCCCAGGTGCCACCAGGTGGCGCTTTGAGCCTGTTGGTGGGTGGCGCCCGGGGCCGGGGAAGCTTAGACTGTGGACCTCGTCCCCTCGCCCACTCCAGAGGGAGCGGCCCACCCTGCGCACACTAGACATGCCCGGGGCCACAGCTTCTCTGGCCACCCACCCCTCTGAAGACAGGTGTGTGCCAGGAAGTCCCCTGACTCTGGTCAGTGATGTCCCAAACCACTGGAGATGTCCCAGTGTGGAGTTTGTGTCACTTTGCCAAAAACTAGTCTTTGTTCTTGAGAATGACCCAAAGCAGCAAACAACACTCGTGGCCTCTGGGGGCCACAGAGCCCGTGTTTGGCTTCCTGTCTATCCCTGCAGTGGCCTGAGCAGCCCCCGGAGGCCTTCCGCAGAACCTCCCGTGCTGGCTGAGTATCCGGTGTTGCCCGGATGCTGTCCAGTGGAGTTCTGTTCCTTGGTGGCTGTTGACCCTTTCACTGTCACTCAGACCTCCCGAGGGCTTTGTGGTTTGTCCTTGTTCTGTCCCTAGGCCACTGGCGGTCAGGCTGACGCTGCCCTGGGGGTCGTGTCTCCCAGCCCCAGAAGCGGTGGCTGAGATCCTGGCACTGTCAGGGGACCGTGGTGGCCGCCAGCCAGCTCCCACCAGGCATCTTTGCTCTCAGTCTTGCAAGGCCTCTGCAGCTGGTCGGGGGTGATTCATCTAGAACCCTCCAGGCGGCCAGAACTGAGCGTCATCCTTGCTCTCAAGTGCCATAGAGGTGGCCTTGAGCGTGAATGAATGTACCCCCAGCTGTGGTCATGGAGGTGTGGGCCTGTCTTGCAGGGACTCTGACCTTCAGTTCAGGATTTGTCTAGCAGCCTCTCCGGCCTGGCATCTCCTGTTTGAGGGGCACCGGAGACTTGCCTCGGCTGTGTCTGGAAGGGAGCTGAGCGGTCACGATGCCAGGTGGAGCTGGCGAGGCGAGGACTCTGGAGTTTCCCAGGCTGGAGAAATGACAAGACCCGTGACCTTAAAATTCCCTGGGCTTCGGGTTCTCGGTGTGGTCTGAGATCTGCCTGCCCCTTCCTCTTCCTTGGGCTTGGGAAGAGCACATAAAACACGAATTTCTCGTCTTCGGCATCCTCTGTGATCACATTACTGTCTGAAACCCCAGTTACGAAGCCTTTGAAAACAAGCCGCTACCCGCGGTCAGCCTCTGCGTGAGAGATGACGCCTCATCTTGTCCGGGAGGTGACACTGTGTCCGGATTCTGTGGCCTTCCTGAGATGTAGGTGGCAGGGCCTGCTCAGAGAGAGGAGAGGCTGGTGGGGTCTGACAGGGGTCAGCGTTGTGGGCCGGCTCAGCTGTGTGCTGTCGGGCTCTGGCCTGTGGCTGCTGCGACACGAGGGCTGTGGCCCTGCCACCATGGCACTGGTGACCGGAAGAGGGCACCGGGATGCGCGCACACACTGGCTCCCCCCGTGCAGCTGTGCAGAGTGGTTGCAAGTACAGGGTCCTCTGTAGGTGGACCGAGCCCGCGCCCCTGGGGCCCTAGCCAGCCCGCTGCCCATCCCTGAGCTGTGGCCTGCCGTTGGCCGTCCCTTCACACCCCCTCCTGTCCCTGCACTTCTGGCCCTCCCCTGTCCTTTCCTGCTGTGTCCCCAAGCCTCTGTCGTGGGCTCCTGACCCTGACACGACCTTACGTTCTGGCCCTCCTGTTCCGGATCACTGGGGTTTCTCAGTTACCCCGTGGCCTCTGAAGAATCAGCTCCGTCCGTGGCTCATGCTCTCTCTCCCTGTCGTGTTCTTCGTGCCCTGATTTGCAGACCGGTCACCCCAGCACCTGGTGTAGCCCAGGAGGGTGCCCAAGGTCTGCTTCTCACGGCGTCTGCTGGCAGCGGCCGAGCATTGCACACCACGGGCCGCTTTTGTCTGTCCTCTTCCCTCGGGACCAGGCACCCGTCGTTCCCACTCTCTTCTACCTCCAGGCCGGTCCTTGGCCCCTTTCCTGTGCCCAGCAGGTGGTTCTCAGATGAAACCACCTCAGACGTGCAGGGTCTGCGGCTCCAGTAGGGCACCAGCTGGTTCCCACGCAAGGGGCCCATGGGCCCCGTTGTGAGAAACTTTGCCTCTCCCTCTGCTCCCTAACTGTGGTGTCCCCTTTAGTTTTGACTTCTGAGCCCACCAGCCTCAGGCCTGCCCCCGGTCCTCCAGAAGTGCACTGCCAGCTGGTCGGGGGCTCTGTGGGTTCTGGGACCGCAGCCTGCAACCACTCCTCTGTCTCCCCACCCACCCACCCTGTGAAGCCCCTTACAGCCCCACCGGGGCCCCAGCCCCCCACCCCACACCAGACCCCACACCGCAGCCAGCTCTGCCTCCCAGGAAACACGCCTCTGTGACTGTCAGCCGACCCCTCTGGTTGCGGCTCCTGCGAGCTTTGTGTCTTTGGCCACCCACCTCCTGACCCAGGGTGGACAGTGTGACCTCTCAGATCTCCTCTCCTGACTCTTCTCAGCCAGAAAGGCCTTCCCACAGAGCCCTGTCGTGGCCGGTGGCAGCGTCCTGTGACCCTCCTGACCTTGTGTCCCAGGCTGGCACACTGCAGCTGCCTGTGCTGTCTTCCCTCGCCTAGACTGTGAGCTCCTCGCGGGCAGGGACCATCCGTGATCGCTGTTCATGTTCTGTGGCACCCAGCGCACTGTCCTGAATTTAGTAGGTGCCCAATAAACGTCTGTTGAGTCGTACTCGCAGATGGTGCTTTCTTGACTGTGGCCTCGGTCCGCTCCCCCGGCAGGACTGTCAGCCCTCCGCATCCTGCAGCCAGGCCCAGGGATCCCCTCACTGGGGCGATGGTCTCCCTTTCTGGGAGTCTCCAACACATACTCTGTGGGTGGGCAGGGCAGGGCTGAGCCCAGCTGAGGGCAGAGCAGGCCACCGTGCTCGGACATCCTGGGCACAGCTTGTTAGCTGGATGCCTGGTCCGGGTGTGGCCAGTTGGAGCTGCCCCTGAGATTTCGACCCCCGGTGGAGGGAGCTGGGGGCGGCGTCCCACCTTGAGGGGACGCTGGTCTGTGCCGAGGGAAGGATCCGTGACGGTGCCGGAATGCCAGCTTCCTCCAGGGAACCCTCGTGGCATCGTGCCCTTGCTCCAATGTCAGGGTGCTGGACATTCCCAGACACCGCCCCTTTTGTGTCCACTGGTTCTGGTCCAGAGGAGTCCTCGTGGCGCAGTGGCTAAGCGCTCAGGCTTGAGCCAATCGGGTGATTCAGGGGAAGAGGCGACAGCCGGCTTCCTGCAGACTGACAGCTTGGAAGCCCTGTGGGCAGGGTCCCCGTGCCCTCTGGGGCCACGGAGCCAGACCCCATTCTGCAGCATTGGGTGTGTCGAGGCTGGAGGAGACCATGTGTCCCTGCCTGTCTTAGGCTGCGTTCTTGAGAGAAACAGGACCAGTGAAAGGTGTCAGTGTACACACAGATCTGTATCAAGGAAGTGGCTGCGCCAGTCCGAGAGACTGGAACGCCCCAAGTCCGTGGTCAGGAGGAGGCTGTCACCCACAGGCTGCGGAGGTCCATGAACCCAGGGTGGCCTGGCAGGACCAAAGATGAGCTGCTGTCTCAAGTCCCAGACAAACAGGGGCCAGCGCAGGGTCCAGGAGAGGCCCAAAGAGTCCCACGCCTGCTGGGAAGTCTGCCTGTCCTCCATGCAGGCCACACAGGGAAACTCCCTTCAGCTGACTGGGTGCTCACAGCAGGTCCCGTGGGAGTGATCACAGACCAGATTTCACAACGTCATGCAGTCACCAAACTGCTGAGAATGGGCGGCCCAACCAAGTGGATGCAGTCTAACCACCGACTCAGCCCTTAGCGAGGACTGTAAGAGTACACGTGTCCCCTTCGTCTGGTGTTCAGAAAGGCCCAGAGACTCCTGCAAACCTGACTTGAGAATCATCCATCCTGGTCAGAACACAGCCTGAGAACTGGGCCGTCTGCCTCCCCCGAGCCACTCCCTCCCCTCCTCCAGCACCCCTGCACCTCCCAGCCCCCTCCACAGCCACAGCCACCTCACCCCGATCCCCAGCTTCCTGTGGCCCCTCGGGGTGGGCTGGAAGTTCTGCGCTGGGTTCCCTGGCAGGCACAGAGCAGTTTGGTTGGGTCAGAGCTTGACACCTGCGGCGTCCCCTGTGAGCGGGTGTGACCCAGCGTGACAACACAGGAAGGTGTGACTGGTTCCTGCCCCACGGTGGCCACAAGGAGGGAGCACCTTCACACCCGTGAAGGGCCGACCACAGTCCCTGGTATGGTGTCCCTCAGTGCCCTGAGCAGCCGCCTGTGACAGTGAGGCACAGGCCACCACCCTGGCAGACCTCACACATCTGCTGGCCAGTGGCTCTAAGGCCTCAGCCTCCAGCATCTCTGTCGTCCCACTGACCGAAAGGGGGGACGGGGAGGGGGGCTCTTGGTGAGGACCTTCCCTTCCTCGGAGCCTCAGCAGACCAAGAGGCAACCAATGAGGGCATTGCTGCTTGACCAGCTGGTGCCCCGAGACCCCAGAGGAGGGGCCCAGAGAGCAGGTGCCAGGAACGTTGGTGCCAACAGCTGACACGCATGCCAGGTGTGAGCTGTGGCGCTCATCCACACAGCCCTGCAAGGTAAGTGCTGTCAGGATAATCTGTTTCCAGAGGAGGAAACAGGTCCAGAGACCTGTAGATCTCAGACGGGCATGGCCTGGATTCAGGATTTGAGCTACTCAGGACCACTCTACCACCCCTAAAGGAGTGCTTCCCCAGAAGTCACCCAGCAGCCAGGACAGTGGCCGAGATGGGCACCCAGTGGAAGGAACTGGGTCCGTCACCCACCTGCTGGGGAAGGCAGTCTGTGGACAGAGCTGCCTGCACCCCTGCTTCCCGCCCACTGGGCCCAGGTCCAGCCCTGCTGCAGAGAGCACTCTGTTCAAGAGACAGCCAGCCAGCGGGCAGAGGTTCTGTCATCAGGGAGCCCTGTCCACTTCAGCTGGGGGGACACATCTGCCCTCAATGGTCTGTGAAAACCAAGAACAGACTCTGTCTCAGCTCAGGTTCCAATCCACTGAGTCTTCGTGCTGCCGGGGCTGGTGGCAGGTGCTGAGGAAACTGAGGCTTGCCAGGCTGGGATTTACCCAGCAGCTGGGCATGCCGAAGTCCCCAGAGCCCGTGCTGGAGCCAGGGGCCTGGGAGCTGGCGTTCCTGCGGGCAGCACACTGCCCCTCTCCCACCTGCTGGCTTCGCTCAGGGGCCTCTCAGGTTCCCTTTACCACCCTCCACCCCGCTCCCGGGAGCCCTGAGCGAAACTCAGCACGGGGTCAGGCATGGGGCCGGGCACAGGCAGGCCTGCCCGAGGGAAGGACGCATCGCCAGCCCGTCTGTCTCCAGGAGTCAGTTTAAGGTTTCAGGCACCAAAAACGGCAGCGGGAAGGAGGGCCTCCGGGACAGCCGACTCTTCTGCTCATGTGACTCCCCAGTCCAGCATCTGGATGCCAGCAGCCCTTCTGGGGACACGGCACCACACACACACACAGACACACACACCCCCGAGGTGGGCAGGGGTCTTGTTACTCTGTGTTATGGCTGGGGAACCTGGTACCCAGTTGGAAAGCGGAGGGGGCCCTGGGACCGCCAGCACCCTCCTAGGTGATTCACCTGCTTTCCTGGCCCCTTGTGATTCCCGGATGCCTCTGATTCTGTAATTCCTGCAGTTCACAGCCCCCCTGTATTCCAGGTCCCCGTGCCCACAACTCTCCTGGAGCAGCGACTGAGCGGGAACAGGACTGGGGGTGGGAGGACAGGACCAGATGGCTGTCCCCTCGGGCCTGTTCTGATGCTCCTTGGCGTCTTCAGGCCGTGGTTTCCTTGTCTGTCCATGGCAGTGAGGGTCTCCCGCTCAGAGCTGGTGGCTATGTCATCCCTGGCTGTGTGGGGGGGTCACCCAGAGGGAGGGATGCTAAAATTCCTGTCCCAGCCACTGCCCAGACAGTGAGGTCAAGGTCGCTGGCCCCAGGTGATCCCAGGATGTAGGCCAGCTTGAGAAACCCTGCTGAGGGCTTGCTGCCACCAGGATGAAGTCCAGAGACAGGGGCCAGACCCCCGTGGGGCCCTCTGGTCCTCAAGTCCCAGCTGTGTATCCAGTGGGTCCTGCTCTGGACCTCACCTGACCTCTGGTGTCTGCTCCAGCCAAGACCATGCAGATACAGGACACAAGGGGGCACTCAAGGGGCACCCCAGAAACCTCTCTTGGCTCCTTAGTGCCAGGAGGGGGAGGAGCCCTGCTTTGATTCTCCCCCACCTGGTCCTCACTCCTGCCGAGGATGGCACTAATGATACCTGGGGACAATCAACAAAGGACAGGAGGAGGGAGGAGAAGGGACAGCCGGCACCCGGGGAGCACACAGGCTTCTGTTGGCTGGGCCAGCGCCTCCTGACACCTGGAGCCCGGGTGCAGACTCCCGTACCATCCACAGCCTGCCGTCTGGGGGTCAGGAGGGGGTGTCCTAGCTGTGTCCCCGTATCGCCCATGGCCCACTGTCTGGGAGGTCAGGAGTGGGGTCCCCTGGCTATCTCCCACTGTCCACAGCCCACCATCTGGGGGGTCAGGAGAGGGGCCCCCTGGCTATCTCTCCACACCATCCCATAGCCCACCATGTGGGGGCTCAGAAGCAGGGTCCCCTGGCTGCTGGGACCGGGGCCCAGCACGTGGAGAGCGTCCCTCTCAGTGTGCCAAGGCCGGGCTGGCTGAGGTTGCCCGCTGCGCCACTGCCAGGCTCAACCCAGATCTGACGGCTGTTTGTCCTATCTGCTCTGGCACCCAGGAGAGATGGGTGTCTTCCCCCTTGGGCAAGTGTATCTCCAGATATCTGACTCCTGGCCATCTCCCCAGACTAGGACCCTGGTCCAGGACCAGCTGGAACAGAGGCGGGGGTGGGGGGCCCTGCTGAGGCACCCACCCACTCCCTACTCCCTGCCAGAATCCTAGCTCTGAGAGGCACCCAGTTTGGCTTCCAGCCCCGAGACCTCTGCCCCAGAGGTGGTGTTTGTCTTGGGCGCTCCAGCACCGGGCTGGGACCCACCCCTCCGAGGGCTGGAATCCACGTTCCCGCCTGGACGCCTGAGCTTTGCACCCTGCACGCTGTTAGGAGGTGCCTGCTGGCATGGTCATCAAGCACTGACTTGGGGACGTAAGGTCCACAGTTCAAACTCACCATCCATTCTAGGGGATAAAGATGTGGCTGTACCCAAATATTCATACCCTGGGAGATCCTGTGGGGGCAGCTCTACCCTGCCCTGCGGGGTTGCTGCAGGGGCGGCTCTGCCCTGCCTTGCGGGGTCACCGCGGGGGTGGCTCTGCCCTGTCCTACGGGGTCGGAGTGAGCCAGAATTGGTGGCTGTGGGCACCGCAGTGCTGTAGGTTAATGCCAAGGACTGCACCGTGAGGCTCAGGCGTGAGAGCTGGCCCCAAGTCAGGCGACCCTAGGACAGGAGCCCCTTCCAGAAGGAAGAGCCTGCCATCTGTGTCCTTTCAGGTTCCTCCCTGTGTGGACCCCAGACCCAGCTGGAGCTGCCCCTGTGTCCTCATTGGAGGCTGTCTCAGACAGCCCAGTGCTGAGGGAGGGAGGGAAGGGGCCTGGGGGAGGGGCTGTGAATGGCAGGGGTCACATTCAAGGTGGAGGAGTTGGGAGGAGCTCAGAGTGTCCTGAGGCTGGAGAGGTGAGCGACAAGGGTTGGACCCTGTCCTGTGGGTTGTCCAGCCTTCTCTCTGTCCTGGTGGTGGCTGTCTGGCCTTCTCTCCCTCCACGTGGTTGAGAGAACCCAGGCCTTGCTGTCTGGAGAAGCTCCCTGCCCCCCAGTCCATTTCTATGTCCTGGAGGTACTTCGCCCTCTGCTGCCTCCCTAGGAAGAGAAGAGCACTTAGGTGGCCAGCTCCCTCCCTGTGCTGGAGGGCTGGGGGGCTGCCCCTCCGTGTCTGCCGGGGGGCCTGTTGTGTCAGCACCAGCTGCCTGTTACATCTCTTGGGACTTGGTCTCCCCACGACCTCTGACCCCCACAGTGAGCATCAGCCGGCCTGACCCTCCCTGACCGAAGGGCAGGTCAGTCTGGCCATCTGGGACCTCATCTCCCTGGTGTGGCCTGGTATCAGAAAAATACATTTGGCTCCTCTTTGGGGGAAAGGCAGCCTGGTTTCCTTAGGGGACACTCATTCCGACCATGGCTTGATGTATAACCTCTAGTTGAAGAGGCTCTTAACCCCTCTGAGCCTCAGTTTCCCCTGTGTATCCATCACTTGCTTTGCAAGATAATGATTCTTAACAGTTTTGTATCTGGTTTTGAAAATAAAAAACTACTCCCAGCAAGTCTCTTACAACTCGTGGTGACCCCAGCTGTCAGCGGAGCTCTGCTCGGGGGTTTTCTTGGTTGACATCTTGTGGAAGCAGGTGGCCAGACCTTTCCTTGGGAAGCTGCTGGATGGGCTCAAATGCCAGTCAAGGGCACCATACAGCCCCACGCCAACCACAGTCAGCCACCGAGCCCCGTGTCAACTACGGTCAGGCACCAAGCCCCGCTGCCAACCACGGTTGGTGTTGTGGATTGCACTGTGTCCTCCCAGAAAACGTGTGCGTGGATGTGGCTGGGCCGTGAGTCCTGGTGCGGTGTGATTTCTCCCACGTGCCAGGAGTGCTGCCTCCGTGGTGGCGATGAGGAAGAACGGCAGCAGCTGTACCGGAGGGGCAGGCCTCGTGGTGGGGCTGGGGTTGTGGGGGGTCAGCTCTACAGAGACAGAAGGAAAGGGGAGGGGCAGAGAGCTGGGAACCTCACAGCCTCAGGCGAGGGCACCAGAACCGAGTGTCCCCTGGACCTGAGTCGGCCGCAGGGATGCTCTCCCACTGAACTTGGACTCTCAGCCCACGGGGCTGGGATCAGTTCTCATGTGAATGGATTTGTCCCTTTCTGGAGCCATCCACACGCAGTATCTTCTGTTAGTGTGGCGCCGTGTGACTAGCCCCGTGTTAGTCACAGCAGCGTCGTCTCACTTTCGCCCTTGCTTTGTTTGAAGCGCAGCCAACGCCAAAGAACCCACACAGTTCATAACTACACAGCTGAGTGTTCAGAAACAGGGCTCACCCATGTCACCGTCACCCAGACGAAGGAACTGATCAGCACAGCTCAGAGTCACCCCAAGCCCCGCCAGGCCCCAGGCCCCACAGAGGTCACCACAGCCCTGACCTCTAACAGGGCGGACCAGGACTCTCCCAGGGAGCAGGGGACCGACTGCAGGACCTTTGTGAGGAGGAAGCACCACAGCAGCCGGTCTCTGGAGCCGGGCAGGGCTCCCATCTACCCCTGGCCTTGACCTCCTGACCCTCGGCCAGCCTCCAGGCCAAGGAAGGTGCAAGGGGAAGCTCTGGGGACAAATCCACAGAGAGGCACCTGTGCACAGCGGCCCAGTCCAAGGAACACGCGTCGTTCTCAGAGGGCCGCCGGCGGTGAGCCCAGGAAGTGCTGCAGACGGGCTGTGTCTTTGCTTCGGAGGCCGGAGCCAGGACGCGCCGCCCGCTGCTGCCCTGCGATCGGTGGGTTTCAGCGCCCGCCTCCCGTCGTCCCGTCTGCGAGCAGACACAGCGGTGCCTGCCTGTCTTCTGGCCTCGGGTGAGGGCAGCCATCTGTCCCAAAGGGAAATGCAAGCTTGCGGCCACTCTGCCCGGGGTGTTGCAGGGGGTGTTGCCCTCGCCGGAGCCCACGGCTGCCACGTCCGGGCTGCGGAAGGCTGTCTGGGTGCCGCGCGGGACGCAGGGAGCCTAAGCCGCCGTGCCCCTGGGATGAAGACGGAGGCTGGGGCTCTGGGAAAGCACGGGGTTCATAACCCGGGGGGCAGCTGAGGCTGGGAGAACCGGTGGAGAGGTGCCAGAGACGTTCTGAGGAGCGCTGCTCTTAGGGCGCTAGGACGCTCACCGAGGGAAGAGGCTGAAAAGTGGAGCTCGGTGAGAACAAGGCTGTCTTCACCCCGACCGACCGCGGGGCGCCCTGGAGCAAGAAGGCCGCGGAGTGTAGCTGACTCACTCACCGTGACTGCGGGCGCGGGGGCGCGGGGGCACGGAGCACTGCCCCACCTGGCCCCAGCCCAGGATGGGCACAGAGCCAACCGCTGTAGCCCAAAGCCTTCGTAGGCCGAGTTTGGAGGGAGATCACCAGGCCTTTCCTCCTAGTCTGCCTGCATCAACGAAGCCGGGTCCCCGTCGCAGCAGCGCCCGAGCACAGCTGGACCTGAGGGTCCGGCTCCGGGACGCTCGCGTACCGAACCAGGCCGCTCGGCCCACGGGGCTGTGATCGTTTCTCATGAGGCGCCTTGTCTGGGAGCCGAGCAGGGTCTCCTGCGTGGACCCGCCACCGCCTCAGCGTCACGGTCCCTCTCGGGTTCAGGCCTCGGTCCTGGGGTCATCGAGGGCGGGGCGGCTGGGGGACGGGGACAGCCCGGGGGCGGGGCTGCAGGGGCGGGGCTGCAGGGAGCGGGGCGGGGCGGCCGGGGGCGGATGTCCTGGGGCGGGGCGTCCGGGGGCGGGGCTCCAGGGAGCGGGGGCGGGGCGTGACTCCAGGGGCGGGGCTCCAGGGGTGGGGCGGGGCTCCAGGGGCGGGGCTCCAGGGGCGGGGCTGCAGGGAGCGGGGCGGGGCGGCCGGGGGCGGATGTCCTGGGGCGGGGCGTCCGGGGGCGGGGCTCCAGGGAGCGGGGGCGGGGCGTGACTCCAGGGGCGGGGCTCCAGGGGTGGGGCGGGGCTCCAGGGGCGGAGCGGGGCGGCCGGGGGCGGGTGTCCCGGGGCGGGGCTCTAGGGGGCGGGGCTGGCTCCAGGGGCGGGGCTGCCTCCGCTCTGCAGGAGGCAATTCTCCGCAGAAAGGGCATCGTCTGGCTGTAATTGCCAGCCAGCGCTGGAGGCGTGGTGAGTGCCAGCCACGGAAACCAGGGTACCAGCCCAGTGCTTTGTAAGCATGCCGTGGGGAGAACGGAGTAAACACGGGAGCCGGTCAGACCCAGCCTCTGCTGCTGGGACCTGGGTCTGACGATTTAGAAACCACCTTGCAGGGCTGTCGTGCATGGGGCGTGAGGAGTCTTTGGGTACCTGGCCGAGAGTCTCCCTGGAGGATGGGCGGGGAGAAGGGAACTGGGAGGAGAGAAGGGGGGAGGATTCCCCTCGATGTTTGCCTGGGCTCTCCCTGGCCCCACTTCTAAGCAGCCGGACCCTCCCAAGCCTGGGGGGTACAGAGCCCCGTGTGACAAAAGCGCTGAGCGACACAGAAGCCACGCTGGTCTAGGGAACAGCCAAGGTGGGGAGGTGGGGTCCAAGCACTCTGAGAGGCACTTGGCCAGACAGGTGGCCGGAACGGTGACCTGACAATCAACCAGCCTGGCTGAGAATAGCCTCTGCCTCTACACAGATGAAATAATCTGGGACCCCACCTGGCCTCGGGCCCCTCGGAGCCTCTGCCAGCCCCAGGGTCTGAGGCTTCGTGTTCTGCAGAAGGGAAGACTGGGCCCCCCAGAGCATGTTTGTTAAGGTCCATGTCCTTGGTACCATCTGGATACAACTGGCCTCCTGCCAGCACCCAGCACCCAGCAGGAGGGGCTGAGCACCCCTTCCCTGTCCCATGAGGACAGAGTTGGTGAACCTCAGTCCAGCCCCTCCCAGCCCCCATGTGCCTTCTCAGGACCCCAAGAGAGGTGAGAGGGTGTCATGGGTTGAATTGTGTCCCCCCAAAAATATGTGCAGCCGTGTGGCTGGGACATGATTCCCAGTATCTTGGGACTGTCCTCCATTGTGTGGTTTCACTAAACTGTCTGCTAAAGGAGCTGTAAATTCCTGCATAGGATTACTCCTTGCTCTGCTGTGGGGGAAGTTTCCCTGGAGTATGGCTTGCCCCACCCTTAAGCTTTTCAGCCTGCAAGAGAAAAGGAAACAGAAACCAAGAGAATTAGGAGCCTCGCACCATCAAGAAATGTGCACCTGGAGAAGAGCGCGTCCTTGAGACCTGAGATTCTTGTGCCAAGATGCTCCCTGGACAAAGACTGATGCAATACTGGACTTTCCTCCAGAGCCGACAAGGGGAAAGCCTTCCCCTGGAGCGGGCACCCTGAATATGGACTTGCAACCTACCGGACTGTGTAAGAATAAACCTTCCTTTGTTAAAGCCGTCCACTCTGTGGTATTTCTGTTAGAGTGGCACTAGCTGACTAAAACAGGGGGTGACCAGCACTTGTGGGCAACCAACCTGTGCCTCCTTAGAGGCACTTCCCAGAATACTGAAGTGACTGCTACCATGACCTGGCGTCTCTCAGGACATGGTGGCAGGGAGCTGGAAGGCAGGGTTACATGGGTTTTGGGGTACCAGGGAACCTCTCCACCCAGCAGGGCCAAGGGATGCACATCTGTTCATGCCTACCCCACATGCACAAGCGTGCTGACGTGTGTGACACATTCACCACACCACTTGTTGCTGGTCTGGAGTCTCAGGCCAAACTTAGGGCCCAGAGAGGGGTGGGAACCCTGCAAAAGTCAGACTGCAAAGCAGGCCGCTGCTCCAAGGACACCTCGCTGTGAGACAGCATCCCTAACAATCACCAGAACATTGCACTTACTGGGGGCCTAGTGTAAGCCATGATGGACACTTGAAAACTAAGACTTCTTATAAACTGATCTCCACATGTAACCAGCACTTGAGCAAGGCTGAGAATTTTGCCCAGACCACACGCTCAGTAAGTCACGCAGCTAGGCTCACGCTCAAGCCCACCTGACAGCAAACTACATGTTTTCTCCACCTCAAGCCGTGACGCCTGGGATGCCATCACCAAGCCCCTCTGCTCTCCGTTAGTTGAGACGTGAACGCTGCTGGGAGGACCCCCACCTTAAGGCATCCCTGGAGAGCTCCCGCGGGGGCCCTGCATCTTGAACAGTGACCAGGAAGCCGTGCCCCCGCAGGAACCAAGGCCCCGAGGTGAGGAGGTTGCCACTGGGTGCTGCTTAGCTGGCCCCAGGGCACAGCCCCGGGGCAGGCGGAACAACACCTGCCAGCCTGGGCCATCCGCAGTTGTTATGCGTGCACCCGTCTTGGCACCCCTGTGCTGGTCCAGCCCACAGAGGGTCCTCCTTTTTGTCACAGACCCTGTATTTCACTAAGCATGATGGCCCTCTCCAGGGACCAGCCCCTCCTGACAACGTGTCCAAAGTCTGTGTGATGGACGAGGAAGTGAAATGTGGAAAAGGCCGAGGTTCAGCCTCCCCTCGCTCTCAGCCCTGGAGAGAGGACTAGGACCCTGGGGCCCAACAAAGAAGCCTTTGCAGAAAGGGATCCCTGGGCACCTCGCTTCAGATGAGGGCGGTTTTCTGCCTGCATGGCGTGCAGGCCTGAGCACAGTGACGGGGTGTCTATAGATGAAGTCTTTCTGGGGGAAGTTTGGTAATTTATATCAGAAGTCTTCCAAATGTGCTTACTTTGGGACGTGTCCTTCCTGTATAAGAAGTTCCTGGGAGGTACAGTGGCTAATGTGCCTGGCTGCTAACTGGCAGGTTGGCGGTTCAAGCCTACTGAGGGGTGCCTCAGAAAAAAGGCCTAGTGGTCTCCACCCCAAAATCAGCCGTTGAAAACCTCACGGAGCACTGTTCTACTCAGTAAGGCATGGGGCACCCAGAGTCAGAGTCAACTCAAGGGCAAGTGTGTTCATTCTTCATCCTGCTGTACAAACCCGGCTGTCGGACTCGGGCGCTGCACACCTGGAATGGTCATAGATCACGCCACAGAGTGGGCAACAAACAGTACCTGCAGACTGAGCACCACGGTCTACCTGCCTGGAGGTTAGGGCCTGAGCCCCGTGACACATCTGTCTGAGGACCGGAGACTGAGCCCTGTGACGTGTCTGTCAGGGGACCGGAGACTGAGCCCCGTGACATGTCTGTCAGGGGATTAGGAGAAATCTTTGTTTTCTGTTTGTTCTCCCCTTCCTTCTTTGTCTCCCCATGCGTGTCCCTCCCGCGCTCACTCTCCTCTGCGGTCAGTTGTGTCTGCAGTTTGGGCTGGGGTCCTGTGACCTAGGCCTGGCCGGTCAGGAGCCTGCTGCCTGCCGCAGTGACTGGTGCCGGGTCAGGCACGGGACTCAGACTAGGCCAGTGGGATTCCGTTCGGAGACTTTCGTGGAAACTGCTGGGAAGCAGCAGCTCATTTTCACAGATGTTGGGAGCTGGCAGAAGGTGAGCCCGGCACTCTGGCCATCACCCTGCACCCAGGGTGCTTCTGACCCTCACTCGGCCGCGGTGCCTGAAAGTCTCTGGTCCTCGTTCCATTCGGGAGCCCTAGTGGTGCAGTGGTTGAGTGCTCTGCTCACCAAAAGGTCGGCGGTTCAAATCCACCAGCTGCTCCTTTGAACCTTCATGGGGCAGCTCTACTGTCTGAGAGGGTCGTTATGAGTTGGAATCGACTTGGTGGCAATGGGTTTTTGTTGCGTTCTGCTGGGCCATGTAGGCTGTCCAGACTGGAGCGGAGATGCCCTTGGGAAGCATGAAGTGGCCAGTAGTGGGGCCAGGCCAGTCCTCCCATCGGGCCCTCTGGCAGTGGGCCTGTCACGATAAAGTCGCAGCAGGAGCTAATGTCCAGTGAGCCAGGGCAAGAGGAAGGGGCTTTGGTGGTGCAATGGTTAAGTGCTCACCGGCTAACTGAAAAGTTAGCAGTTCTTACCCAGCCAGGGGCTCCACGGGAGAACAGGTGGCCATCTGCCCCCTGAGAGACAGCCCAGAAGGCCCTGGGCGGCGGTTCTGCTCTGTCACATGGGGTTGCTGGGAGCTGTCCACCTTCTGTGACTTCTTGAGGTGATGTTCCCTTGGAGGGTGGGACAGAGGCATCGACGGTGCAGAAGGTAAAGGTGCTTTAAGGAAGGGGTGAAAGCGTGAGACTGCGGCTGCAGCCCAGGTACCAGCTGAGACGTCTCTGGGCCTGAAGAATTAAACACACACGCGGACCTCACGGGGGTCTCTGGCAGCATCAGAAGCCTGAAGGTTTGTTCCTGACTCTAAGACATTGGTGCAAGTTAACCCAACTGCCGTTGGGTCGAGTCTGACTCCTGACGACCCTGTAGGACAGTGGAGAGCTGCCCCGCAGAGTTTCCAAGGAGCGCCTGGTCGATTTGAACCACAGACCTTCTGGTACACAGAGGGAGCCCTCACCCGCTGTGTCCTCCGGGCTTCCAGGGTGGAGGGATCAGCAACCTTGGCCCCCTGTGGGGCTCTATGCCCCCCATTTATTTGTTGGGGCATTTGGGTCGTTGCCGCCTTGGGGCTCGTCTGTTGCCAAGCTGGTTGCTGTCCTTTCCAGCCAGGAGGCGGCTGTTGTAACTGTCATGCAGCTCTCTTCCTGGCTTAGACGTTAGTAGGAAAAGCACCCTTTCACCTCTAGACCCTTTTGTTCTACATTCTGATGAGGAATCTGGCAGAGACTGTGGGGAGACCCAAGCAGAGGTAGGGAGGGGGAGACAGGCAGCAGCTTCCCAAGTCACCATGCCCCCTGAGTCCCAATGCCCTCTGAATCCCCGTGGCCCCCGGGTCCCCGTGTCCTCAGGGTCCCCATGTCCCCCAGGTCCCCATGCCCAGCGCTTCATGTTCACAGTCGGTCATGAAATGGCCAAGCAGGTGCTGACGGAGCAGCAGCTTGAAGGCCGCCCCCCGCCCCCGCCCCCTCTGGCTCTCCGGCGCTGCTTCACCTGCTGCTGCCGGCTGCCTGTCATTGCGCGGCGACACCAGCTCACGGTGACCACGTGTGTCAGAGTGGAACTGCACTCCAGTGCATCCTCGGTGGATGACTTTTCACCAGCGGATCTCTGGACTCTTCCTCCAAGGCATCTCTGGGGAGCCTCGACCTCCAGCCCTATCTCTTAGTGGCCGAGCACGTTCACTGGGGTCCAGGCCGCCGCCAATGCCACTGACGCTGCAGGAGCCCGAGTGGTGCCCGCTCCTCATGGCCCATCTCAGTCGCCCAGTGCCGCTACAACAGCAAGACCACCGGTGGAAGCTTTAGCAAAGAGAAGCTCGTTCTCTCAGAGCCTGGAGGCTGGAAGGCTGAATTCAGGGCGCCAGCTCCAGAGGAAGGCTTCTTCCTCTGTCGCATCTGGTGGGAGGTCCTTGTCATCAAACTTTCCCCAGGTCCAGAAGCTTCTCAGCACAGGGACCCAGGTCCAAAGGCCACACTCTGCCCCTGGAGCTGTTTTCTTGGTGATAGGAAGCCTCCCTGTCTCTCTGCCTGCTTCTCTCTTTTCTGTCTCAGAAGAGACTCAAGACACACCACAAAGCTGTAGGTGGAGTCCTGCCTCAACATAGCTGCCTCTAATCCTGCCTCGTTAATGTCACGGAGGTGGGATTTACGACACACAGGAAAACCACGTGACAAAATGATGGATGGCCGCACAACACCGGGAGCTGTGGCCTGATCAAGTTAACCCGCGTTTTTAGGACAAGTTCCATCGGTAGCACAGCCAGAGGACCTCCAGTGGAGTGGGGTCCAGGTTCCTGGGACTGGGACGTGAGGCTCCCTCCGCCTTGGTGGTCGGGATGGAGCCCTTGTTCCGGCAGCAGGAGCAGCACGCTGTGACTGCTGGCGGCTGAGCCCCCATCCCGGTTGCAGCCCGCCGTGAGGTCCCTTCTAGAGCTGGTGCTGCTGTAGCTAGCTTTAGGACGTGGGTCCTGGCCAGCTGGGTGCTGGGATTCCCAGAACTCAGGGAACTTAACCATTCCTGCTGTCACGTCATCACGTTGTCACAGACAAGTTTTGTAGGTAGCGTTGTGCTTTCTGTCACCCTTGACCGGCTAATTTTCACTGAGGTGAAACTTAGGTCTAGTGAGACACTTGGGTGTACAGTTCAGGGGGCTTGGACAGATGTACCGGCTACTGTAACCGACATCTGGATTGGTCAGCTTTCTCCTTGCGTTTGGGGTAGATGCTAGTTGGAGATCGCGCCCAGAGATCTTTGAAGAACTGAGTGCTGTGTCGGTCGCTCAGCTGGCCCTGACCTGGTTCCGTGTCTTCAAGGTCAGAGTCACATTGGGATGGCTGTTTTGTTCCTTTGAGGTCTATTACTTGTTCTAAGCCAAAGGAGCGCGTCCATGGTGAGCCACCAAGAGGAGAAGGTAAACAGCAGTCCAGCTGTGGAAGACACCTTGGCCGGTGCCCAGGGACGCGGACACCGAGAGGCGGAAGCCGAGAAGTGACAGTGGCGAGTTTACAGCTCCAAATGACAGGCTTTTCCAGCATTTTGTTCTGAAGGGTTTGGTTCCTCTGCCCACGTCCAAAGGCGTTTGTAAGAATCTTGGTGGCTGAGAAGTGGATGAGCCGGGCTCAGATGGGTGACAGTGACAAAAAGGGAGCTCCGCTGCTGCTCCAAACTCACCCAGTGGGGTGCAGGTTTTAAGAAGGAGAAATTAAATGAGTTAAATTTTTCGCCTACCCAGCGATGGCACCAGCAAGGAGCTCTGGTGGGGCAGCAGTTAAACACTTGGCAGCTGCCCAGAAGGTCAGCAGCTGGCCGCCCTCCGGCAGCTCTGCAGGACAGAGCCCAACCACCTGCCTCCGTACGGGTTACAGCCCAGGGGGCCCTGGGGGGCAGCTCCGCTGATGGGGCCTGGGGATGGATGAGAGAGGAGCAGCAGCTCAGCCTGGAGGGGGCTGCCAGACTGCTGTCCCCGATGTCACCAAGTCTCGGGGGGGAGGGAAGGCTTCACTAGTGCCCTTCCCTCCACCCAGTCACACTGCTGTCCCTGACGTTACCGAGCCTGGGGAGGAGAACAGGCTTCAGCAGTGCCCTTCCCTCCACCCAGTTACACCACTGTCCCCGATGTCACCGAGCCTGGGGAGGAGGGCAGGCTTCACCGGTGCCCTTCCCTCCACCCTGTACAAGGAGCCCTCCAGAAGCAGCCTGCTGGCACCTGTCAGCACCTGCCCCAGGACAAACTCCTTTACAATATGCAAGTTACCTACCACTGGCTCAGCCTTAGTTTTCTAAACTGGAAAAAGAGGTTACTACAAACACCCACTGCTCGGAGCTGGAGAACTCACTTAATCTGAGTACTCAGCAGAGCGTCAGTCACATAGTGACAAATGGTAATAATAGTTACTGTTACTCTGCTGACCCAGTGAGAAAGGCATACCAGCACCACAGCTGTGCTTTCAACTGGCCAGGGACCAGTGCCTCCCCTGAGGGTCTACAAGTGGAGGAAAGGGTGGGAGGGGTATGCAGACCCTCAGATACCATGGGCCACCACCGGCAGGAGAGCTGAACTAAAGATTTCAAAAGGCGGCTTGAGAAGACAAAGTGAAGTATTGTAATAACATGTGCAAAGAGCTGGAGATAGAAAACCAGAGGGAAGAGCACCCTTGACGTTTTTCATGCTGAAAGAATTGAAGAAAAAATTCAAGCTTCAAGTTTCGATATTAAAGGATTCTGGTTGTGTAGTGGCTAAGTGCCACAGCTGCTAACCAAAAGGTCATCAGTTTGAATCCCCCAAGTACTCCTTGGCCCACGGGGCAGTTTCCCTCCACCTACAGGGTCACAATGAGTCGGAATTGACTTGACAGAACTGGGTTCAGTCTTTTTTATTTTTTGGTTTACATGGAAAATATCAGACGACGCAGGCAGCATCAAAAGAAGACGGAAGAGATGCAGACAGTCACTTTACCGAAAAGAGCTGGTCCACGTCCGACCATTTCAGGAGGGAACACGTGATCAGGGAGCGAGTGTACAGAAGGAGGGGTCCAGGCTGCACTGAAGGCGTCACCTGAGAGCAAGGCTCCAGGACTGACGGACACCAGCGTCACGTGTCAGCAGAACAGATGCAGCCCCGACATCACTCATCTCTGTCAAGAAATCTGGAGGACAGTTACCTGGACAACCAACTGGAAAAGACCCATAGTTACGCCTGTTCCCAAGAAAGACGATTCAACCAAATGTGGGAATTATCCAACGATAATATTAATAGCACATTCAAGTAAAATTTTGCTAAAGATCATTCGAAAGTGGCTGCAGTGCATTGACAGGCAGCTGCCAGGAATTCACACCGGATCCAGAAGAGGATGTGGCACCAGGGATGTCACTGCTGATGTCAGTTGGATCTTGGCTGAAAGCAGAGGACACCCGAGAGATGTTTACCAGTGCTTCACTGGCTCTGCAGAGGTGTTTGACTGTGTGATGGAAACGAATTATGGGTGGCGTGGTGCAGAACAGGAATCCCAGCACAGTCCGCTGTGCTTGTGAGGAACCTGTACAGAGATCCCTAGGCAGTCCTTCAAACCGAACAAGGAGATACTCCGCGGTTTGAAACCAGGATAGGTGTGCATCAGGTCTGTATCCTTTCACCCTAACTGTCCAATCTGCACTGAGAAAGTAATCTGAGAAGCTAGAGTATTAAAAACAAAGGGGCATTAGGACTGAAAGAAGACTGCTTAACAACCTGCATTACGCAGATGGCACAACCTTGCTTGCAGAAAGTGAAGAGGCCTTGAAATATTTACTGCTCGAAGAGCAAAGACCACAGCTTTCAGCGTGGATTACACCTAAACACCAAGGCCCAGTAAGCAACATCACAAAAAATGCAGACAGGATTGAAGTTGTCAAGGATTTCGTTTTACTTGGGATCCACAATCAACGCCTCTGGAAGTAGCAGTCAAGGAGTTAAATGACATATTGCATTGGGCAAATCTGCTGAAAAAGATCTCTTTAAAGTGTTGAAAAGCAAAGCAGTCACCTTGGAGACTAAGCACCCCTGAAACAGGTGAGGGTGTGGGCAGTCTCCTCACACACATGCGAAAGTTGGACAATGCCTAAGAAAGGTGAAACAAGGATTGAGGCCTCAGAGTTGTGACTTTGGTGAAGAACATTGAATGGACCGTGGACCACCAGATGGACAAATGTGTTTTTCTAGGGAGAAACAGCCAGAATGCCCCTTAGAAGCAAGGATGGTGGGACTTCATCTCACGTGGTCTGAACATGCTGTCAGAGTGACCAGCCCTTGTAGAAGGACAGCACACTTGGCAAAGTAGAGGGTCAGGTAAAAAGTGGAAGACCCTCATTCGTTCTGGTGTGCACAGGGTCGATGTGAGTCGGAACTGACCTGACAGCATCGAACGGCTACAGCTGCCCCTGCCCGAAGCTGCCCCCACACCCCGACTGCTGGCTGTGCCCCTACAACCTGTCCGGAAGAGTCACTGTGGTTCACACCGGGTGAAAAGTTTCCACCTTACAGAATGCCGTGTGGCTGCAATTATCATGCAGTTAAGTTTAAATACATCAACTCCCATGTTCCAGTCCTTCATCCACTCAAAAGCCACTGGCAGACCACCTGCCCTGTGCCAGCCACAGCTTGAGAACCTGGAGGTAGAAGTGACCACAAAGACAGCGTCTGTTCTTGGGCATTTACGTTCTAAAGGGGCTTTGTGATGTGCTACCTGCCTCTTTGTCACCCCCTTTAGGCCTCAGGTGCCCACTGTATCTGATTGGGATAATAATGGTACCAGTGGCCTCATAAGGGTGCTGGGAGTTTTAAAGGAGCTCGTGTCATAAAGCATCTAGGATACTTCAGTCAACACAGTCAGCACTTCGTAAGCGTTCCTATTATTATTTCAGGGAAGGCCGAATGGGTTTAGGGGAGAGACCAGGAGTTTGTCTGGGGATATCTTATCTCGGAGAGTGGGTGTCTACTGTGTAGAAACTCAGATATGCAAGGAGGTTACGGGACAGGTCTAAGCCGGAGACAGATTTGGAGGCAGCTGGTGTGCATCAGAAGAACCAACCCAGTGCTATTGCGTGGATTCCGGCTCATGGCGACCCTGTAGTGGCCGGATAGATGGCGTCTAGAACACAGAACGGGTTGAGGCCACCAAGGGAGTGGAGGTAGGGGAGAGAAACATCCCGAGGACCGAGCCCTGGGGCACCCTGGAGTTTGGGAGTTGGAGAGCTGAGAAGGGCTGAGGTGGGGCAGGCAGAAAGGAAGGAGGGAACCTGGAGATCGTGGTACCCCAAAAGCCAAGTGAAGAAAGCATTTGGGGGAAGAAGCTGGGCTCCATCATCAAAGGCCCCTAGGGAACACTGAGGGGTGGTCACTGACTCTGGCCACAGGGAGGGCCCTGGGAACCTTGACAGAAGCAGTTTTGGTGAAATGCCAGATGAAAAAGCCACACATCTCCTCCTGAGTGTTGACTATTTCGTTATCTGATGTTTCATCTTTGCAATAACAGGAAGCCATCCACTATCAGACCACTCTGTGCATCAGTGACAGACACCTGGCGGTGCGTCCTGAGCACCGGGATGTGAGAGGGCACAGTGCTGGCTGTGATGGTCAAGGTCGCATGTCAGCTTAGCTGGGCCAGGAGTCTTAGCAGTCCGACAGTTGTGCAGTGACGTAATTTGACAGCTATGTAAGAATGTATGTAATTTGGCGGTTATGCAGTGATGCGATTTGATCTGGCAGCTGTGTAGTGATGTGGTCACCCTGCACTTTTTTATTCGATGTGGTCAGTCTCCATTTTTCCGTTGATGCCGATTTTCACACAGTGACTGCTCTTGGGAACCTGACCATGTCGGTGAGGGCGAGTGTGTGCCCTGTAGTGTGTTTATAGAGAAGGGAAGACCCGAAGCATAGACACCACTTTGTTTTCCTTGTTGAAAATATTTTTATTTTTTTTCTTGTGCTTTAAACAAAAGTTTACATCACAAATTAGTTTCTTGTTCAAAACTGTGTCCACAGAATCGTTTTGTGACAGTGGTATCGGTCCCTGTGACGTGGCAGTGCTCTCCTTTCTGGTCCGGCTTTCCCACCTCTCTTTGTCCAGTTTCCCCGTCACTTCCTGCCGTCTCGTCTTTGCTGTGGGACAGGCACTGCCCCTTCGGGTCTCACTTACTTGGCCGAACTAGGAAGCACGTTTGTCCAGTGTGTTAGTGGGTTACAGGCTTGTCTCACCTTTGCCCGACATGGGGACCGTCAGAGTGGCTCCAGCTCCAAGCTGGCAGGCTGACCAGCGGCCAGAGTTTCGAGGTCCTGCAGTCTCGGTCAGGCCGGGAAGTCTGGTCTGCTCTGTAGCCGTCACCTTTCTTAGAGAGGAAGGCACTGCCGCAAGGGACAGCAGCAGCTGCGCCAACACGGCGGGTGGAGGGGAGTGTGTGCGCCAGGAAGTGCACTGTTGTTCTAACAGAACAGCCTTCGTTTTAGCTGATTCAGGGTGAAATGCACATGTACTTTTAAGTTTCCCTTGTGGCGCATTTGAGCAAGACAAAGTGAGATCAAAGGAAGGCACAGACCCCTCTGAGATGCTGTCACTGTTTAGAGTCACTTTGTTCCATGAGGCGTGGAAACAGTTTCTGATCTGTTGAGCCAAGTGTGGAAGTTAAGCCCAGGGCCTCGATCACACAGGGCACCAGGCTTTGGTAGTCGGTGTGATGAAACCAGAGCTTGTGCTGGAGCACACGCACGCCCTCTGGAGGGATGTACGGCCTGGTGGGTCCTAGCTGACAGAGAGGAAGAAGGCTGGGAACTCAGAAAGAAAGCATAGAACTATTGAAAAGCTCTTGGTGAGGAGGCGGAAACCCTGGGGGCACGGTGGGTTCAGTGCTACGTCTGCTTACCCAAAGGTCAGCAGTTCACATCCGCCAAGCGCTCCGGGGAAGCTCTGTGGGGCAGTTCTCTGACCTGTAGGGTCACTACAAGTTGGGTCCAACTTGATGGCAGTGGCTTTGACGAGAAGGGGCTTTGATGAGTTAGGTGAATCAGGGAAGGATCTCTAGGGTCCCTTGGTGGCAGCGGTGTTGACCTGTGTGACACGCAGTAGGCAGCAGAGACTTTTTAAAACTCTTGGCAGGCACTTGAACTTGCCCTCTGACCCCCAGACACCCAGAGTGATGCGTCCCCATGGCTCTCTCAGGAGGAAGGCAGGCCTTGGTCTTAGTGAAAAGAAATCCTAGGGGACTATTTTAACTGAACGAGGTGTGGCGCTTCTGGGGTCCACCAGGGTCTTCTATCGGAAACTTGAATTTGACTCACCTGCTCCCTGTGCCCACTTCTGGTCCCAGCCCAAGAGCCCAGGGACATCACCAGGGAAGTGGGGGCAGTGCTGGCCACACCTAAGTGCTACAGTCTGCAGAATGTGTGCGCCGGGTTCACAGATAATTATTTTTTATTAAAATGTCCGTGTTACTAGTTACAACCTCAAAAACCATTTTCACAGTCCCAGCTTACGTGAGTCAGTACACCTATAAGGGCTGAAACTCTGGGCCTATGGACTGTTGAGCCTTGAGACGTGCCCTGGTGAGAGCTGTCATCATGGGCCAGTGACGGTGACAGTGCGAAGCCTGCGGTCCCATCTGCACAGGCTGCGCCACGCACAGTTGTCGCACTGCTGCTTGTGTTTGCGTAGGCACTGACGTGGTCAGGCTTTCTGGGGCTTTAGCTACAACGCTGTGGGAATTACTGTTGGTGAAACTATAGTAATCACTTTTTTGAGAATGAAACAGTGATTAAAGAAGTGTGATGCACAGGGATCACAATTCACAAGTAACATTAGATCAAAAACCACGACTAAAGGTTCTGTATGATCTAGTACTGGAGGAGGTCCTTGGGGACGGTGACACTGAGTTACTGAACCAGGGACACCAACACTAGTGACATTACTGCCCGAATCCCACCAAAACTGACTTTGACCCTCACCCCAGCCCCGATTTGGTGCTGCAAATGGGAGAGGAAATGTTTCTCGTGTCTGACTGCTCACTGGCCAGCCAGCAGGCATTTCTGAGAAAATAGAAAACGGACACAAATTAAGAGACACTAAACAGCTAGGGTCAAGGACATAAGTGCCCCCAGGCACTGCCCCCTCAGCACCCAAGGCCCCACGGTCTTTCCCTGCTGACTGGGGAGCTGACTTCAGGGCCCCCTACCAGGAACGAGGCCCCCTCAGGCAATCAGCTGGAGCCAACTCAGGCGCCCCCGCTGTGTGGGTGGGTGCCGAGCGGGCCATCGGCAAGCGATCTTTGGGATAAAAGTCATGGATTTCATATTTAAGAAGCAGGTGTTAGTGACCACTAATTCACCTTCTGTAAATTCAGTGGGAGAAAAGCAAAGCCCTGTGTTCTGGAAGGGACAGCAAGCAGGCCAGCACAAAGGGTGGACCCAGTCACGGGGCAGCCAGGCCAAGGGCTGCTACAGAAGAGAGCCGACCTCACAGTTCTGGGAGGAGAAGAGGAGGTCAGGTACCCCAAACTCCTCACCCAAAGCCTGGAGCTCAGGAGAAGCTGTGTCCCCGGTCACTGCTGCAGAAAGGGGGCGAGAACCTAGGCCTCGTGACTCCCTCCCAGCCAGCACGTTATAGCCTGAAAGCTCACGGGTTTGGATGAGACCCAGTGCCCAGAATCCAGCCGACACGCAGGAGATACTCCAGATGAGGGGACGCTGCTGGGGAAACAGAATCGACAAGACCCCAGCCCACCACTTAGAAATGCAAAGACAGATCCTTTAGTCGTGGTCACTGCTGTCCTGATCAGAGCTGGCACGCGCAGTGCATCCAGCCGGCACACAGTGGGTCCGCATCACAGGACGAAAGGAGCCCTCACTGCACTAATCAGCTGACCCCGTGGCCGACAGTGACGCTGCCCCCCAACCGCACGCCTGGAGCTGGCCTGCGGCTGGGGTGTCATCTGTCCTGGCCCCTGCTGGTTTCACGTGCGTCAGCCCTCCTCAGCCCTCGTGGCTGCTGCAGCCTGCGTCCTCCAGGAGGGGGCTCTGCCCCAGGTCTCGGGAGTGAGACCTGACCCAGACCAGGGAGGTCACAGGGAGGACAGAGAGTGCCAGCCGCCTTGTTTATTTGATTAAAAAGAGAGAAACCTCCTCCATTACAGAGCCAAAGGTGAGGAAGGAACCCCGGGCCTCACCTGGCTTGCACGTTAGAAAATGCTTAGTCGACCAGCAAAAGGGGACTACTGCTTAGCCACCTAAATTATAGAGACAGTGGGGTCTGAAAGGCCCACGGCACCCACGGGGCTCTAACGGGAAATGTCAGGGAGGGGACAGGAGGGACGCCAGCGCTTAGGGCTGCCCTCGGCCCACATGGGTGGCAGTCAGCACCGACGGAGCACCTGGCGGGCCAGGCACTGTGCTGTCCACCCGTCTGGTTACTCCTCCCAAGGCTCTGGGGCTCGGTGTCGTGACTGCCTCCATCTTCCTCACAGGAAGGCCGAGACGCAGAGACGAGGACACTGCCGAGGTCATTCTCGGACGAGGACACCGCCAAGGGCTCTCACCAGCGGGGAAGCGGTGGTCTGGGACGTGCCCTATGGGACATCAGTTGTTCCCTCTGCTGACCCAAATGTGTAGCTCTGTGTGCCCCAAACACCCAGACAGTGCAAGTGAGAGGAAAAGATGGGATTTGGGGCTAAATAATCCAGGTAGGGAACGTGGTTTTCCCTTCACACAGGGACACAGTTAGATCATGGGAACAAAGGAGGAGGCCCCTGTGTCATTCTGTTATTGTTACGAAGTGGATAAAACGTTATTGCTTTTGTTGATTATAAAATACATGCTTATTATAAAATATATGCCTATTATGAAATAGACAAATAATATGAGGCAGTAGAAAGTGAACCCCCACAAGAGACAGAAATATAATCTCAGAAATAACTGTTGTTAGTAATTTGGTATGATCCTCATGGAATTTTCTCTAAATATGCATATTCCTTAAAAATAAATGCAGCAGCCACATAAACCGGAGCCTCCGTCAGTCTGAGACCAGAGGAGCCAGTTGGTGCCCAGCTGCCACCAGTGACCCCTGACAGGGAACATAAGAGAGTCCCCGACGGAGCAGGAGAAATGTGGGGTGCAGAAATCAAATCTTCATAAAAAGATGAGACTTAATGGTCTGGCTGAGACTAGAGGGACCCCAGAAGACACGACCCCCAGACTCTGTTAACCTAGAACTAAAATCGGCCCTGAAGCCAACTCTTCGAAGATTAGACTGAACTATAAAACACAAATAAATAAATGCAGCCAGCTTGTTTCTGTCCACAGCCAACCACCTTCTTTTAGACTAATCTCGGTGTTGAGGACAGCCAGAAAGGCTGCTCTAATGCCAACCTGTCACCTTTGGTCATTAAGAAGTGTCAGCCGGCCTCTCCCCTGTGATGTCACCGCCAGTGTGTCCCCATCGTCCTCTTCGGAGGTGGGAGGTGCAGCCGAGGGCCAGGCCTGTGGTTCCGAGTCCCTCCAGGAGGGGGCGCCAAGTTCTCTGCCCTCCAACGGGACCGTCTCCCGACCTGCTCTGGCTTTCCACGGCTAAAGATGTTTCCAAAATAAAGTGCTCACTGAATGTATTTTAGCACTTTTTATTGTCGTAGAGTATACGTAACGCATTGTATAATGGAAACCCTGGTGGCACCCTGGGTCTGAGGCTGCAGACCCTGTTCTGAATCTCAGCATCCAGAACTCAGTATTTTTCAGGGGTACAATTTAGTGACGTCAGTCACGTTAATCACCAACGCCCATAAACCAGAAACTCACACCTGTTGCCGTCAAGTCAGGACACAGCAGAACTGCCCCCACAGAGTTTCCAAGGAGCAGACGGTGAACTCAATCGTCTGACCTTTCTGGTTAGAGCCGAGCCCGTGGCCGGCCCGGGGGACCCCCGCCACCCCCAGCCGCTGCCGAATTCCCATCACACCCGGACGGCGCTTCCCCTCTCCCCACCCTCCTCCCTGGCAACCACTCGTATGTTTGGGTCTCTGTACGTGCCCCATGTAGGGTTGCTATGCGTCAGAATTGACTCAAAGGCAGTGGGTTTGTGGGTTTGTGTTTGCTTACCTTTGCCTGTTCTCGGGGTTCTGTGTAACTGGGAGCACACAATAAGTGTCCTCCTGTGATTGACTCGTTTCACTCGGCATCATGTTTCCAAGGCTCGTACATGGTGTAGCATGTCAAGGGACTTCGTTTCTTGTCTGGCTGAGCAGTGTCCCATCGTCCGTGCTTGCTGTTTAGCCCTTCCTTGGCGGGTAGACTTGTAACCGTTGCCGCGGTCTGGCTGCCGTGAGCCCCGCCGCGGTGAGTGTTGGTGTGTGTATCTGTTTCTGTTGCTGCTCTCAGGTCTCCGGGGTACGTGGTTAGGAGGACAGTTGCCGAGTCACAGGGGAGGACGGTAGCCTCCGTGGTACCATGCCCGAGCGCTCAGCTGCTGACCCAAAGGCAGGCAGTTCACACCCCGCGCTTCTCCCAGGGAGAGAGCCGTGGCGGTTGGCTTTGGTGAAGGCCACAGCCTTGGGAGCTCTCAGGCGGCTGTGCTCTGCAAGAGGACAACCCCACTTACTGTGGTTGAGTGATTCCAACTCCCGATGACCCTGTGGGACAGGATAGACGCCCCACGGGCTGTCCACGGAGCAGCTGGTGGGTGTGAACCGCTGGCCTCTGGTTAGTAGCTGAGCGCTTAGCCACCGCGCCACCAGGGTTCCCACTCCGTCCATAGGGTGGCTGCAAGTCAGAACGGACTCGACTGCGAGGGGTCTGCCCGCCTCCTTTTCCTGTTCCAGTTTATGGTGGTAGGTTGTTTGACTCTCGGAGAAATGCCGACCTGCGGTGTGGACACAGCAGCCGTACCGTTTCGCATCCTCAGCAGCAACAGATAAGGGTTGCAGTGACTCCCCGTTCTTTCCAGGCCTTGTTCTTTTCAGGTGGCCCTTTCACCCTGGCCGTCCTAGTGGGAGTGAAGAGGCAGCTCTTCATGCTGTGGAGCTGTGGCTCTCCAGGGCCCTGGTTGGGTGGCGGGGAGCGTCACAGCTGCTCCGGAAAGGTCTCAGCCGCTCCTCGGACACTGCGGGGAGGCTCTGCCCTGTCCTGCGGGTTCATTAGGAGGCACCACAGTGGGCTTCAGCCTGGTTTGGTCTGGTTTTGTTAGTGCCTGGTGGAACTCCGCTGGGGCAGGGATTACGCGCTCGTCTGCCAAACCCCAAGGTCAGCAAGGCAAATCTAGCACGCAGTCCTTGGGAATGCAGTGGGACGTTCTATCAGTCAGGTTGCTGTTTTCAGTGGGGTCTCTGCCTGGCTGTGACATCAGGGTGATGCGGGCTTCCTAGAAGGGAGTTTAGAAGCGTCTCTTCCTTTTCTGTGCTCTGCAGTAGTTTAAGCTGTAAGCCCCTCTCCAAGTGGTTGCTAGAATTCTCCAGTGAAGCCACCTGGGCCAGGCCTTTGCCTGTTTTTTTCTTTTCTTTTTTTTAAATTAGGTTGTTTATCTTTTCCTTGTTAGGCTATAGAAATTTTATATCTGTATTGGAGACTGGGCCCTTATCAGATACATGACTTCTGAATTTTCTCTCAAACTGTTGTTTTGTTACTTTTTAAAAAGCCTTTGATGAATGAAATGTTTAATTTTTGTAGGAGCCCCACTTACCTGTTTTGTCCTTTGCTGCTTCTGCTTTCATTACTGCATCAATCACCCATCATGAAAAACTAGGCCCCGGATTAAAATAAAATAAAAGCTAGGCCTGAAGCCGCACCTCTGTATTTTTTTCTAGGAACTTTATGGTTTTTGCTTTCACGTTAGGGTCCCTGATCCATTTTGAACTAGCTTTTGTGCCTGGTGTGAGGCACGGATTCTGATTCATTCTCCTGCATTCAGAAATTCAACTTCCCAGCACCATTTACTGAAGAAACTCCTCCTTTTCCTTCTAAAAAGTCAGTTGACTAGAGATGCGTAAGTTTATTGTTGGCCTCTCAGTTCTATTCCACTGGTCTACATGTCATTGTTATACCGTAGCAAATGATTTTGATTACTGTAACTGTATTGTGTATTGTGAAATCAGGAAGTATGAGTCCTCCTACCTTAGCCAAAAAGCCAAGTGCCGTCGAGTCGGATCCGGCTATATATATATATATTTTTTTTTGTGAAAGGTTATTGTTAGCTGCCATTGAGTTGGTTCCTGACCCACAGCGACACTGTGCGAAAGAGAACCAAATGCCCCCTGGCCAGCACTGTCCTGTGATCAGCTGGGACCAGATGGCTGTGATCCACAGAGTTTTCCCTGGCTGGGGTTTGGCAGTAGGCAACCAGGACACTCCTCCCAGTCTAGCTTAGTCTGGAAACGAGCAACCTCAAGAGAGAACAGAGCTGAGTGACAAAAGATGTCAAGTCCCAGGTCTGAAAACTCTGTGGGTTCCCACAGAGTGACGTGAGTCTCAGTCTGTCCACGGAATGGATGGGTGGCCCCATGTGAGGTGCAGTGGCTGGGAATTGAACACGAGTCTCCCACACAGAGAGAATTCTACCACTGAACCATCAAACCAAAAAAATAAAAAACACCAAATCCATTGTCGCTGAGTCGATAGCAACTCACAGCAAACCTATAGGACGAAGTAGAATTGTCCCAAATAGTATCCCAGGGCAGCTGGTGGATTCAGGCTTCTGACGATTGGGGGTTAGCAGCTGTAGGACTCAGCCACTGAACCCACAACCGCTGCTCCCACAAAGGCGCCTAGGATGTAAATGGTCAAAAGCCCAGAGAGAAGTAAGGTACGGGGAGGTGACCCTGCCATTACGCCCTGCTTTCTTCCCAGGCAGCAGCCCCGGTGTACGAAGTGTTTCCTGGAGGCTGCACTGATTCACCAGCAGCAGTGTGCCTGGGGGCTTGGAAGTGAGGCGCGGCTCCCAGCAGATACGCAGGACTGGGCAGACAAAAGTCAGAGCTTGGGGGTCATGAAACAGCAGTGAAGACCCTGGGGCACCAACTGGGACCCTGGAAGAGCTACCCCCTGGGAGGAACATGAAACAGTCTGACATTTTTAAAGACTAACTCTTTCTTTCCAACCGGCTCAGGCTCAGACTGGATTAAGGTGACCTACAGCGACTCGTACCACCTACCAGGATGGAAAGGAAATCCTGTCTCAAGAAAAGTGATCAGGAGAGTCGCATGTTACCTCGGGAGCTCTTTATACCCATCAGGTGTTCAGTAAAAAGTTAAGTGACAAGTGGGAGATGCTTAAAAGGTCAAGTGTGTTCGTAATCAGAACTCCAGAAGGGGAGGAAGCAGAAATGTGGAAGGAGCAACACTGGAAGAGAACAGAGCTGAGTGACAGAAGAGGCCAAGTCACAGACCTACAAACTCTGTGGATTCTAAACAGAGTAAATATAAACAAAAACATGTCCATATGTCATAGCAAGTCTGAAAATCAAAACTAAAAAGAAAACACTTCCAAGTAGCTAGGGGACAGGCAGGTCTGAAAATCAAAACCAAAGAAAACTCTTCAAAGTAGCTAGGGGACGGTCTACAGTATCTTTTTTTTAAAAAAAAAAAAAAAAGTAGGACTCAGTGTTTCAGCAGAAATTATGAACACTCAGAGGACAGCCCAGTGGAACTGACGGGGCACAGACAGTAACAGTCACAGTCACAGGAGAACTGCCTCTTCCTCCCTTACACTCTGTCAACGTTTGCTTCGTATGTGTTTGGGGCTCTGTTGTTAGATGCAAACATATTTTTAATGACTATATATGTTCCTTTTTAAAAAAATGTACATCAAATGTGTTTATTATTTTTTTATTTATTGTGATTGAGTGAACATGTGCAACCCAGTTTAAATTCACATGCTCGCCTATGTGCAGCTCCTACTGCTCTCCTTGCCTGGTGACAACACACTCTTCCCATCTGTTCTATACAGTCATGTCCTCTTAACCATCTTCTGTCCCCTCTTCTCCACCCTCTCCACTCCCCTCTAGTAAGAGGCCAGTAGGACAACACCATATAGATGCAAAGAACCATAAAGTGCACACATAATATGGTCACTCTTTGTCACCAAGTCCAATCTATGCCTGTCCGAGGAGTTGACCTCAGTAATGATTTATGGACAGCACCAGCACCCAGTCTAGGGGTCATGCTCCCAGGGAAACCCCGAGGCCTTTGGACCATCAATTACTATCTTTTAGTGGAGTTCTCAGGGTGCACCCCCTTTTATTCTCTTGTTGACACTGAGACTCAACACTGTGAGCCCCATGATGGCTGTCACTGGTGGAGGCCAGGCACCATCTGGTTCTTCTGGTCATGTGTTGATGCAGTCACCCATTCACGTGGGTCTTTCTGTCTTCTGTGTTCTCTTTCCCCCGTGTCATTTTGGTCCCAGTGATCATCTGTTCCTGCTGAATTGAGACCATTTGGTATACCTCAGATGGCAGCTTGCTAGCTTTTAAGACCCCAGACGCCATTCACCAATAAGTGGTGTAGAAGACTCTCTTAGCCATATGCTAGTTACGCCAATTGGCCAGATGTCCCCTGAGAGCGTGGTCCCCGGATTCTTGCCCCTGCTCCTCTGTCCTTGCAATACTGGCTTAAGATACGAAGAGTATTCAGGTTACGTTGAAATCCAATTAAGTTGATCATCTTTCTAATGTGTGCTGTCAGTGATTTCACCCAACCAAATTTCTGTCAGCTATCTCTAATCTATAACCAGCCCTCTCCCTCTCTCCCCTCCCTTGCAGCTGTCAAAGAGTCTTTTCTTCTGCACATGAGTCTGTTTTTAAGTCTTTATAGTAGGGGTCTCATACAATATTTATCCTTGTGCAGCTGACTGATTTCACTCAACATAATGTCTTCCAATTAAAACCAAGTTGTGAGATGCTTCCTAAAATCATCATTGTTCCTTATCATTGCATAGTGTTCCGTTGAATGTATGTACCATAGTTTATTTATCCATTTGTCTGTTGTTGGGCATCTGGGTTGATGCCATCTTTTTGCTATTTGGGCTGTGCTACAACAAACAATCGTTTATTCCAAACTTTGTTTGGAAATGGAAGAAACGCCAGATAAGTAAAGCACTACTGAAGAACACCACACCGGAAGTCCTCTCACCACCTGACTTTAGGACCTATTACACTGCCACAGTTGTCCAAACAGCCTGGTGCTGGTACAAAAAGAGACACATAGACCAATGGAACAGAGATGAGACCCCAGAGATGAGACCCCATCATCCTCCTATGAACAGTTGATATTCGACAAAGGCCCTAGCATTTTAAACTGGGATGAAAACAGTCTCTTCAACAAATGGTGCTGGCAAAATTGGATATCCATCTGCAAAAAAACTGAAACAAGATCCATATCTCACACCTTATGCAAAAACCAACTCAATTTGGATAACAGACCTAAATACCAAATCTAAAATGGTCAAGCTCATCCAAGAAAAAATAGGATCAACAATGGAAGTTTTAATACATGATACAGACAGACTTCAAAATCTGTCAAACAAAGCACAGTCAACAGAAAATTTATAAATGGAAACTACTAAGAATCAAACACTTTTTTTCATCCAAAGACTTTGTCAGAAGAATTAAAAGACCACCTGCAGGATGGGGAAGGACATTTGGTAACTATGTGCCTAGTACAGTTCCTTGCACGCTGCACTGTCTCCTTCCACTTTGGACTCCGATACAAATGTCAGACTCCTGGCATCTGATCTCCATAATCTCCATAATCAACAAGGAAACGATAAATCATCCACTTAAGTGATGGGAGAAGGAGTTGGACAGACCCTTCTCTAAGGAGGAGATCCAGACAGCCAAAAGACGCATGTGGAATTGCTCACAATCATTAGCTATTAAAGAAATTCAAATCAAAACTACGATGACATACCATCTCACCCCAACAAGGTTGTCTGTGATCCAGAAAATGTGCAACAATAAATGCTGGAGAGGCTGTGGGGAAATTGGAACTCTCCTACACTTTTGGTGGGATTGCCAAAAGGTACAACCTCTCTGGAAAGCAATCTGGCGCTTCCTTAAAAAGCTGGAAATAGACGTACCATTTGACCCAGTAACCCTACAGAAGCAACGGCAGTCGCACAGACGTGTTTATTTTACCTTCATCCCCGAAGGCTGTTTGTTAACGGATATAGAATTCGGGGTTGGCAGGTCTTTTTCTTCAGTGCTTTGTAACTGTTGCTCTGCTCCCTTTGGCCTCCGTGAATTCTGGTGAGATTTCCATCATCGAATTGCTGTTCCCCTAAAAGTAATGCATTGTTTTGGACCTGGGTACTTTCAAGACTTTGTCTTTAGCTTTTAGAAGCTTGACTCTTAGGTGTCTGGGCATGGATTTCTTTGGGCTTATCTTGTTGGGTTCACTGTTTTATTTTCTAAATTTGAGAAATTTGGGGCTATTATTTCCTAGAATATTTCTCATGCATTACACTGTGTCCTTTCCACTTTGGACCCTGATTCAAATGTTAGACTTCCGGCACTGTCCCTCCATCCTTGTGTCTGTGTTCATTATTTTTAAATCTCTTTTCAGTTTTTGGTAATTTCTGCTGCCCTGCCTTCAAATCCCATCTTGTTCTTCTTTGCACCTTCTATTTCTTTGCTAAGAATTTATATCTTTCTATTTATTTCGGAAGTGTTTGCTCTAACATCTGGAGCATCTTTACAGCGGTTGCTTTAAAGTCTCTGCTGGAGAATTCTGACGTCTGTGTCATTTTGCCATTGGCATATGTGGATTTTTTTTCCCCATGTGAGTTGAAATCTTTCTGTTTCCTTATATACTGTTTTAAGCACCTGGTATCGCTCCAACAGAAAATACCGCGAGCCAAAGGCTTCATGGAGAGAATATTGTTACAGTCCGGTAAGCCACAAATCCATTAACAAGTCCACTCAATAAGAAATTATCACAGTCTGGTGAGCTGAGCCCAAGTGTGAGGAGAGCATCTTGGCAGGAGCCCCAGGTCCAAAGGACGTGCTCTGCGCTCAGTCCTGCCTCCGTGGGGGCGGGAGGCTCCCGACTCTCTCTGCTCCCTGCTCTCCCTTCTGTCCCACAGCTGGTGACCTGAGTCCTCCCTAGCACAGCTGCTGCCCATTCTCCCTGGTCAACATCACAGAGGCAGGAGTCACAACACCTGGGAGGAAGGGCACTATATTGGAACTCACAGCCAAGTCAAATCAATACATACATTGTTTGGGAGACACAACACAATCTATGATGCTGAGTAATGTATTTTGTCCCGGACATTCTGAATATCGTGTTACGAGACTCTGAGCCTTGTTTAAATATTGCGGGTATTGTTGACATGTTTTGTCTTGGTAGACTACTGACCTGGCTGGGCTCAGGTGGCCAGTTCGCACCAGCTCTCTGTGAGGTCATGATTCCAGTCTCAGTTCAGTTGTTACAGCCTTTGCAGTGTGATGTGGATCGGTTTCCTGTGTGCCCCACCCAATGGCCATCAGGAACTGCACAGTGGTCAGGGTCAAAGCGCAGTTCTCGAAGACTTCGCTATGTTCTTTGAGATCAGACCCACGCCTGTGTAGCTCAGAGGTGAGCCCAGAGCCCTGAACAACGTTATGGGTCTGCTTTCTCCCGCTCTTCTCCCTTTGTGATCTCTCTGTTACTTTCCAGTTTCCTGGTCCCAGCTTTCAGTTCTCCAGTTAGACAGCTAGGCTTTTACTTCACTGTCTTAGTCATTTAGTGCTGTTATAACAGAGAGATCACAAGTGGGTGTCTTTAAAAAGATAAATTTTATTCTGTCACAGTCTAGTAGGCTACAAGTCCAAATTCAGGGCATCAGATTTGGGGCTAAGCTTTCTCCGCTGGCTGTAGAGGAAGACCCTTTCAAACTTCCCCTGGACCAGGAGCTTCTAAGGTGCAGGGACCCAGGTCCCGAGGATGTACTTGGTTCCTGACACTGCTTACTTGGTGGTATGAGGTCCTTAACTCTCTCTACTTGCTTCCTGTTCCTTTACATCCCAAGAGATTGCCTCCAGGAGTGACACAACCTTACACATTGTTTTCATTTTCAATCTTCTGCATTTAATTTTGCCCCACCAACCCAACTGCTGCCCGTTCTCTCTCATTAACATCACAGAAGAAGGGTTTACAGAACACAGCAACATCACAGAGTACAGGAACCTCACACAGTACCTCATCAGATGGCCACACACAGTTTTGGAGGCTATAATTTAATCCATGCCACCTGCCCCGCTGCGCACTTTCTGCAGATGTGCTGGTGACTGGGACAGAGCCTGGGGACAGAGCGAGAGGAGAAGCGCTAGGTGGTTGACCGCTGCTCCTCAGACCACAGCTGCCCTGCCGGAGAGGCAGTTCCCTGTCCCCTTGCCCCACAGCCCCGTTGCTCCCCCTTCCGCTGCCAGGAGATCCCGTTCCCACTGGAACGGGAACCGCAACTCATGGATTTTCTTGATAAACTGACCCTTTGGTTGTTCTATAGCCCTCTTTGTCTCCTCTATAGATTTTAACCTAAAGCCTGTTCCTCTCTAATGTTAACAAGGCCGCCAGCTCCCTTCAGCTGCTGTTTACGTGGAATACTTTTTCCCATCCTTTCACCTTCAAGCCCTTGGCATTTTGGGGTCTAAAGTGGGTCTCTCGTAGACAGCATACAGTGGGATCACGCTATCATTAAATACAAGGCCAGCTTTTAAAAAATCCATCACATTTCTATCTAGCTACAACAAATAATCAGAAACTGAAAAAGAATTAACTACTATACACAGTAGCATTAAAAACAAATATGTATGCGTTGTTACAACAAAACTATGAAAAATCTCTACACAGAAAATGATGAAGCTTTGTTAAGGAATATTAAAGAAGTCACACATAAGTTAAGTGATATACTATGTTCACAGATTGACATGGGCAAGCTAATTCTACAACCACATGAAAACATGAAAGGCCCAAACTAGCTAAGACAGTCTTGATGAATAGGAACACAGTTGGTTGACAAACCACGGTAATGAAGACAGGGTAGTGCTGAAAGGAAGGTACACAAGAATTGCCAGGGAAGTTCACAAACTCATACTAGAAAAAGCGCTGCATCCCCTGAATATCACTATGGTCACCTTTCAAGTACTTCCCCTGGGAAGGTAGGCACTGATGCCAGCGCCTGGTTCATGCTTCAAAGCAGTTCTGGACCTCTTTCTGGAAAGGACATTGTGTGCTGTGTGGCACAGCAGCAAGTTCACAAACTTAGTTGTCTAGTTGTCTGTGAGGGAGATTTTAGCCATTAAACAAATAACTGTATTGGCACAACCTCCCTATTCACCTGATGAGGCCCCCAACAACTTTTTTCTTTACCTGAAGATAAAGGAAATACTGAAAAGAAGACATTTTGATGACACTCAGGACATCAAGGGTAATATGACCTCAGCTCTGATGTCTATTCCAGGAAAAGAGTTCCAAAATTGCTTTAAAGGGTCAACTAGGTGCTGGCATCAGTTCATAGCTTCCCCAGGGCAGTACTTTGAAGGTGACCATAGTAATATTCAGCAATGTGGTGTGTAGCACTTAGAATAATTAAGTTTATGGACTTCCGAGACCTCATACTAACAGCATACTAACAGGTCAATGTAAAAGTCTAGAGAATTCAGAAACAGACTGACGCGTGTGTGGACGATGTAACCAAATGCAATGTTGAGGTACGATGGGAAAGGATGAGTCTTTGCATTAGAAGGTACTAGGTCAATTAGTATAGATACAAAAATATACATGTAAAAAATAAATATTGATTCTTATAACAAAAGAAGCTGCCCGAAATCCAGTAAACTTACGTTAAAAAGGTGCTTGTCTACGTTAGTCATCAGAAAACACACACTAAAACCGCAGGGATGTGGTGCCAGACACCCACCAGAGTGCTCAGAATTGACCAGACTAACCAGACCGGGCACTGGCCGACACCTGGTGGAACTGACCCCCTCAGTCACCACCGCTGGCTCGGCCTGACCTCTGCCTGCCGGGAGCTGAAGGCTTGGCCTGACTGTGTCAGCTGAGACTCTGCTTTGCTGGGTCAGGATGAACTGGAATTGACCCAGTGGTACACATCAATGTAGTGATAGATTCCTGGGGGTCAGAAGGTCCCACTCCAGCCCCTGCAGCCCAGGGTGCCCATAGCACCCACACCACCTAGACCACCCACACCACCCGCAACACCCACATCACCCACGCCACGCATACCCCCTACACATCCACACCACCCATGTCACCCCCCAAGTGGGTCTTCTGCTCTTCCATTAGATGCCAAGTAGCCCAAGACTCCTGCAAAGCAGAATAAGCCCACACCAGTTGTTGTCAAGTTGACACTAACTCATGGTGACCCCACGCCTGCTGGAAAAGAACGGTACTCCATAAGACTTTCAGTGGCTGATTTCAGCAGTAGGTTACCAGGGCTTTCTCTGAGATGCCTCTCGATGAATACAAATCTCCAGCCTTTTGGTTAGCAGGTAAGCATGATAACCATTTTCAGGGCCTTTTTAAATTCTGAGCCCCCCCCCCCCCAATCCTAGAAGCTCATCTTCTTTCCCAGAAGCCTTAGCATCCATCTGAAAGGTCTGAAGCAGAGCAAGGAAAGAGACCTGCCAGCTGGGGCTAGGGGTGGGGCAGGTGCCTGCTGAGGGACCTTTAAATCCTGGCAGTAGCCTGCCAGCCACATCCAAAGCTCTGAGGTCATTTCCACTGATACCAGAGACTTGGCACCTGGTGGATTAGAACGTCAGGTGTGCCCCAGATCTGATGCCTCACTCCCTGGCACCTAGCAGAGAGAGCTGAGAGGAGCAGAGTGCCCTCTGGCTGCCAGAACTCAGCCCCTTCTGCAGGACAGGGTCCACCAAGGAGGGGAAGGGGGATGTTGAGTAGCTGAGCCCCTGCTTGTGCCCTGCGAGGCTGACCTTGAGGTTCAAGGATTCCCAACTGGCAACACAGAGAGCACACCCCTTCTGAAGGTTCAAAGGCTCCGATATCGGAGCCAGCCTCACTCTTACAGACCTCTATTGTTGATGGCACCACCCATTGCTAAGCAACAAAGCTGGCATTGCAGGCACTGGCAGGACAGCTCGCAGGGCGCCGGGCAGAAGTGGCACCTGGCAGCTGCCTGAGATTCTGCCTACACCCTAGGCCCTCTGCAGGGCCAGAGGCTGCACCAGGAGCCAGCGGCTATGCCAGCATCACACGCTCGTTCTCAAGGAGGGGGAGGGGAGAAGACAGGATCTGGATGCTGAGCTGTGTACAACCTAGGGGCTTATTTCCTGGGCAGCTGCAGGCAGGCCACTTAATGTTTCCGGATTTGAGTTTCTTTCCCTGTAAAGGGAATCCTGGTGGCCTAGTGGCTAAGTGCTACTGCTGTTACACAAAAGCTCAGCAGTTCCAACCTACCAGATGCTCCTCGGAAACTCCACGGGGCAGTTCTACTCTGTCCTGTAAGGTCACTGTGAGTCAGAATCAACTGACGGCACACAACAACACAAAAATGAGGCCAATCAGACCTGGTGTCCCAGAGCGGTTGTGAGGTTAAAGGCGACGCCGGCTGGAAAGGGCTTTGTGAATTTACAGTGGAATTTACCATCCAGCATTGCCATTATACTTAAAGAGCTCATCATGGCCCCCTGAGAAGGAGCACACACCTACTGTTTACTTGACAAAACAAGGTTCACCACCCAGCACGCAGGGTGGCTTGTCCCATTCTGTTGTGAGTACATAAATGTAACACATGGCCAACACAGTCAACTGCTAACAGAAAGGTGGATGGCTTACGACCACTCAGAGGCATGTGGAAGAAAGTCCTGGTGATCTACTTCTGAAAAATTAGCAGCTGTAAGTCCTGTGGAGCACAGTTCTACTGGGACAGACACAGGTCACAATGATAGTGGTTAACTCAACCACAGCTGGCTATGTACTGTAAAATATGATACTAAATTTGTAAGTTATGAACTGTAGTGGTCAGGATTATGCTAGCTTGGCTACTCCACGTTTGGCTGCTGTATTAAGGGGCAGGGGCGGGGCCTGTGGTGGCTTCTGGCCCCTCAGCTCTCGTCTCTCCGCCTCTGCCACCTACTGCCAGTCTGCTCACAGATCCAGCAGCTCCTGCTTCTTCCGGCGTCTCGTTCCTGGACCTGAACTAGCAGCTGTTGGATTCCTCAACCCTTACAGCTGGCTCTTGAGGGTCCTGTTCCCTGACCTGCTGGTCTGGGTTCACCAGCCTCTGCAGCTCTGTCTCACCGCCAGCTGGGGACCCGTGACCTACAGGACTGGCAGTCTAGAGCTCTGGTCTCTGACCTGCTGACCTTGGGTTCACCAGCTCCCATGGCCATGGAAGGCTTGTGCCGGGACTTGCAATTGTGTGAGCTGTTTCCTGATGCATAGATCTTTCCTTGTACACACGTGTGTTACTGGTTTGCTTCCCTAGAAAACACAGCCTAAGACATAAACTATATGTATTTTATGAAGTAAAATAAAATATATGAATAAATTTATTGTTGCTTACATAATCTGGAAGGTTGCTTGCAATCTTTTAATAACTATCTCTTGATGGCAGGATTATCGCTGGCTTTTCTGTCTTTTTATAATATTTAATATTTTATTGTGCTTTAAGTCAAAGTTTACCATCCACCTGAGATTATCACACAAAAGCTTGCACACACAGTGCTCTGTCACTGTGGCTACTCCCCCACACCGCGACAGCACGCGCCTCCTCTCCGCCCTGCACTTCTGACGTCCCTTCATCAAGCTCCTGTCCCCCTCTGCTATCTTTCTCTTCTTTTCTTGTCTGCATTTTCCACCTTTTCTGCAGGGCTGGATTGCTTGAGCAACAGCAATGAACAAATAATCAAAACAGCCCGCCTGTGGCTGTATAGAAGGGGCCAGAGTCACACTGCAGAAGCCCTGGGCGAGGAAGAGTTAAGGCCCCACCCCTTGATGACAGGTCAGTGCTCGGAAGCCACCTGCCTGCCCACGGGAGACAGGCCTGCCATCTGCTGCTGAAAGGCCACAGCCTGGAAACTCCTCAAGCGCCGCTCTAACAGCCGCTTGCCAACAACTACCCAAAACAGAGACACCCTCAACAGTGCCTGAGGCTCAAGAACATCCGAGCCTCTCCAATCCAGTGACTGTCCCACACCCCCTGCCTGCTGAGTGGTCTCCAGGGACTGCTGAGAAACAGCGGCATCCTCCTCACCCCACCGCATCCCACCCTGGTCCCCAAGAAGCCCACTGTACACACAGAGGAGGGCACAGCTTGTGCAGTGGAAGGAACTCAGACTCAGAAGCCAGAAGGACCCAGGCAGGCACATCAGCCTCCGTGTTTTCCTCTGGAAAGTGGGGATCACAGCCCTGCCCCCACAGGGTCCTTGTCATAACCCAGTGTCGTCTCTCTGTAAACAGCCTGGCAACAGACCACACCCCACCCCCTAAACCTTAGCGATCATTAAACACATGTAAGTAAAACAAAAAACAAAAGTAGCTGCTCTGGTCAAAGAGGTGCAACAGCCCTGAGGGGACCCTCAGTGAGCTCCGGCTCCAGGAGCAGGGCCACCCCCCGTGGAGGGGAGACCGAGCCTGGGTCAGGGAGCTGGACGTCAAGTGTGAGGTACCTGGTCTCAGTGGGCCACTTTGTGTCTGTGCACCAATCCTGACTCCGAGTTCTCAGCAGGAGCTTTGGGAAACTTCTGTTGTAAGTTGTTTGCTGTCCTCGAATTGGTGACTCTGCACACCATGGGGTAAAATGCTGCCTGGTTCTGCACCGTCTGCATGACTGGCTGTGGGACAGGCCTCTACGATCCATGGGGTTTCCTCCGCGAGATTTTGGGAGGCAGATCATCAGGCCTTACCTCTCAGCCAGCGTCAGCCAGGAAGCCCCTGATGCCTGTTGACTGTCACAGCAAAGCACAAGCCCCGCGACAAACCGTGGTGACTGCACGCAAGGTGCGCTGACCGGGAGCTGAACCTGGGCTTCTCGCAAAGAAGGTGCAGATTCTGCAGCTAACCCACGGCTGTCCATCACCACTCACTGGCGGAGAGAACGATTCTGGTCTGTCGTAACAATTGCTGAATAGCCCCTTCTCCGGCCAGCCTTTCAATTGTCCTTCCAAACATGCTTGTAGATTAAATACCTGCTGATAAACTGGAAAGATCTCTTGATGCACTTTGATGATACTATTAGCATTGATGACTGCTCATTGGTCACTGACCCAAACTGAGGTGAGGGATGTGAGCCTTAGCGGTATCTGTAGGGCAACTATTGTGTTCTGTTGGCCGGGGAAACTGGATCGTCTGCATAAGGATCCATTTTACATAAAAACACCAAGTTGTTTTGCAGTTTTAACGTATACTGTGTTCTCCAGTAACAAGACAAGAATGTCCTTTATCACCACTCCTGTTTAACATTGCACTGGAAGTTGTAGCCAGAGCAATAACACAAGAAAAAGGAAATAAAAAGTATGCAAATATGTAATGAAAAAGTAAAACTCTTTATTTGAGGGTGATATGATAGTATACATAGAAAACCCAAGAGAAAACTACTAGAACGAATTGAAAGACCCAGCAGAGTAACACGATAAAAGATAAACGTAAAAATCAGTTGGATTTCTATACATCAATAAAGAGACTGTCAGAAAGGAAATCAAGAAAATAACAGCATTTATAATAGCCCCTACAAAAATAAAATGCTTAGCAGCTGTAGCACTCAACCACTATGCCAGCAGGGTTTCCAGAAGCTCTGTAGACACATCCAAACCCCCTGAGGAAGTGCATTGCTGTGCTGGGGCCTGGAAGGACCACGGTCTCAGGGAACATCTCACTCCACTGGCACAACATAGTTTATAAAGAACATGTTCTGCGTTCTGCTTTGCTGAGTAGCATCTGGGTCTTAAAAGCTTCTGAATAACACTCTAAGATGCTGCACTCATCTCACCCCTTCCAGACCAAGGGAAAATGAAAAAAAAAAAAAACAAGACATGAGGGAAAGACTAGTCCAAAGGACTAATGGACCCCAGCTACCACAGCCTCCCCCAGACTTAGTCCAACACGACCAGATGGTGTCCAGCTACCACCACTAACTGCTCTGATGGAGATCACAGCAGAGAGTCCCAGACAGAGGTGGAGGAAAATGTAAAGCAAGATTCTAACTTACGAAAAAGACCAGACTTACTGGCCTCACTGAGATTTGAGAAATCCTGAAAGTATGGCCCCAGACACCCTTTTAGCTTAGTAGTGAAGTCACTCCTAGGGTTCACTTGTCGGTCAAAGATTATGGGGGTCCCTGAAGCAAAATGAGACTAAAGGGGCACACCAGCCCAGAGTCAAAGACTAAAGGCAGGAGGGAACAGGAAAGTTAGCAAAAGAGAACCCAGTGCTGAGAAAGGAGAGTGTTGGCATGTGGTAGGGTTACTAACCAGTGTCACAAAACAGTATGTGTACTAATTGTTTACTGAGAAGCTAGTTTGTTCTGTAAACTGTTATCTAAAGTACCACAATATATATGTGTGTGTGTGTGTGTGTTCTCTAGGAATAGAATTTCTGTGTAAATCAAAAAAGAATATATTATTTTGTTCAGTCCTTAGTCATCCAGTGCTGCCATAACAGAAAAACCACAGGTGGATGGTGTCTCAGTCACCTAGTGCTGCTATAACAGAAATAACAGAAGCGAACTGCTTCAACAAATAGGAACTTACTTTCTTGCAATACACTCAGGGCACTACCTCCAGGGGAATGCTTTCTGTACTAGTTCTGGAAGAAGGTGCTTGTCATCAGTCTTCCCCTGGACTGGGAGGTTCTGAGGCAGAAGGGACCTGGGGCCCTTTCCAAAGGACACGCTCTGTTCCCAGCACTGCTTCCTGGTGGAATGTGGTCCCCAGCTCTCTGCTTGTTCCCCTTTCCTTTGCATCAGAAGAGGTTGCCTCAAGGCACGACTCAGTCTTGCACTCCTGTCCCGCTGACACGGCCGCCGCCCATCCTCCCTTTTGAACGTGGCAGAAGCAGTTTGGCCTTGCCAAATTGCTACACAGATTGTTGCAGGGACACAGTTCAATCCATGACGAGTCCTTTACCAAGAGATTTCAGAAAACGAGCCACCAGTAACAACGTCTCATGGTATTTGGGTCCCTGGAACTTCACAGCCATTAGTCAGTGTTTATAGCTGTGACATGTACGACGACTCCACACTAAGCCAAACATCTGTCTTATTGTTCCTCCAGTGAATAAGGAAGACTGTCACGGATTGCGTTGTGTCCACCCAAAATGTATGTACTGATTTGACTTGAGTGTGAGTCCCAGCCAGTTGCCCTTCCTCCCTGGTGCTGTGACTCCCGCCTTGGTGATGCTGATGAGGGAGAAGGGGCAGCAGCTGTGCTGGGGAGGCGGGACTCACGTCACCAGCTTTAGGGCAGAAGGGAGAGAAGTGAGCAGAGGAAGCTGGGGGCTGTGCAGCACCAAGAAGGCAGCGCCAAGACAGCGCATGTCCTTTGCTCCTTAGGCTCCTGTGCCAAGACGCTCTCCCTTGATATGGACTCAGCTCACCGGACTGTGATAACTTCTCCTATTGAGCGGACTTGTAACTTGTCAATGGACTTGTTGTTGACCAGGCTGTGACAATAAAGATTCTCCTCAGGAAGACATCTGTGGTGTTTTCCTTTGGAGCAGCACCAGATGACTCAAACAAACACCGAAGAAGAGTGGAGGCCTTTGAATCTCAGCGTTGGTGAAGACTAGCAAATGCACCACGGACTTCGAGGAGCTGACGGATCGTTCCGGAAGGAGTGCAGCCGGAGTGCCCCCTAGAAGTCGGGACGTGACACTGGGTCTCACATGCCTCGGACGCATTCAGGAGGAGTCAGTCCCTGGAGAAGGACATCACGCTTGGTAGGGGTCAGCAAACACAAGGAAGCCCCTTTGCACGGGCTCCAGGCTGACAGGGCGCAGGAGGGCGGCCCAGGGCCGGGCGCTTTTCGTCCCGCTGTCCCTCGGAGGTCAGTGTGTGCGGGAGCTGGTGTGGTGGCCCTCGATGACAACCACGACAACAGCCCCAGCACCACCCTCCGTGGTCAGATCAGGGAGTTCACACACCGCAAAGCGCGCTACGTTATTTTTAACTGGGTTTCTATCAATCACTTTCTTTCACATATATGAAGCACGTCAGCTGTGTCGTCGGTAATAGTGAAGGGTGGGTTCACACGGTATTTGTAACAAGGTTTATGAGAGGAAGCCAACAACCTGTAGGCACTGGGGGTGGGGGCTGGGAGCCAAGGCTGGTGGTCCCCTTGATCTCAGCGGGTGCCCGCCTGCCGTCTCCCCGGCTGCTGAGCAGAGCCACGGGGCCCTCCTCCTGGACAGACTGTGCCCCAGGGCCGGGCAGCGTGTGCTCCCAAGTTGGTCTGCCAGCTGAAAAAGTACCGTAACGTGCTTGAGGATGCTGCTGGCGTTGATGGCTTCCGGTCGGTCATTGACTCAAACTGAGGCGGCAGGTGTGGGCCTCAGTGGAGTCGGCAGGACGTCCCTGGCCTTCCAGTCGCCCAGGAAGCTGAAGACCCTTGGTCTGTGAGCTGATGAGCATGACAAGGTGACAGGCACCTCTGCCAGAATTCACGCTCTGTAAAGACTGGCCTCAAAACTTGGTCCCACCAGCCTTGTGACCTAAGGACAGCTGAGGAACACGAGGCCAACACACAGGTGTCTACACTGCCAGGACTCCTCTCTCTCGGAAGGATTGGGCTTCCTTTGGAGGTCCTGGCCTCCTGCTCTCTCATTTCCACATCACTGGGACTTTGCTTTGGTGAGCTGATGGGACCTCAGAGGGACCAGGTCAGGTTTTGCCGTGTGACAAGTGGATGGCCGTTCAGAAACTGCTGTGTAACAACAGTTGTTCCTTGAAGTCCTTTCCCTCCATTTGGTTACATTCATCTGCCATCTAAGGGGCCTGATGGTGCAGTGGTTAAGCACTTGGCTGCTAATGGAAAGGTTGGTGGTTTGAATCCAGCTGACAGATCCTGGGAGAAAGAGTCAGGAATCTGATGAGGCTGTGGGGAAAACCCTGGTGACGCAGTGGGTAAACGCTACATCCACTCACCAAAGGGTCAGCCACCCAAATCTACCAGGCACTCCTGGGAAACTCTATGGGGCAGTTCCACTCTGTCCTGTAGGGTCACTGTGAGTCAGAATCGACTTGACAGCTGTAGGTTTGGTTTTTGTTGTTGTTGTTTCAATGAGGTAGTTCTACTCCGCAACATGTGGGGTCACTATGAAATCAACTCCTTGGCACGTAACACCAATAATCCGTCTGCCTGTCTAAATACTTCAGCATCTGTCTCTCATCCTCTTCCTCCACTTTCCTCCTTCCTCCTCCTCTTCCTTCCCTTTCTCACACTCTCTCCTCTTCTCCACCTGTAACACACCCTGAAAACCCCGAAGTCTTAAAGGACAAAGGCAAGAACCCAGACAGGCTCGTCAAAGCCCAGGGGAACCAGGGCCGTGAGGTCACCCCCAAGCGCGTAGTTGGCTTTGGGTGAGAATATATCACAAAGGAGCCAACAGCGGAGCGCAGTCTTGAAATATCAGGTGCTGTTGGCCAGGCAGACAGGTGGGTGGCGCAAGAGGGAACCGCGGGGGCGGCAGACACAAGGCGAAGACGCGCCAGCAAGCCGCCTGGCTGCGAGGCTGCCGTCACAGCGTCTCATCCTCCAGTATCGGGGCACCGCACTGGGTGGTGAAGGTGGCGTGTCAGAGGAGGCCAGGTAACCATGGACGGGGCGACCAGCTAAGAGTCCTGGACACCAGCTTCTAAATTAGCGCCCTCAGCCCCAAATTTTCACTGGGATTTGGGATTTGAAATTCTAAACAATACAGGGAGATGTGTGGGTCAGGCGGTAGCGAGAATGGGAACAGAGAATCTCCTCAGGGAGGTTGCATTTGTGACGGACGTGGGGGTCCTTCCGCAGACCACAGGGGAAGTAGGATCTCCAAAGTCAGGAGACACTTGTTGCGACACAGAAGAACATCCCTTGCAGACCTTCACAAAGATACAAGAACCGGAAAGCACTTGTTGTTTTATTCTTTGGTGTTATTGAAAATATGCGTAGCAAAACAGGCCAGCTCAGCAGTTCCTGCACGCACAGTCCCTGCTCCCACAGTCCCTGCGCACCCAGACCCTGCGCACCCAGTTTCGTGGCACTGCTGACCTTCCGCCAGCCGGACAGCTGTTCTCACCTCCCTTTCAGAACTGTTCCTCCCTCTTGGAAACCCTGGTGGCTTGGTGGTTAAGTGTGACAGCAGCTTACCAAAAGGTCAGCAGTTCATGTCCACAAGGTGCTCCTTGGACACTCTCTGGGGCAGTTCTACTCTGACCTATAGGGTCACACTGTGAGTTGGAGTCGACTTGATGGCAGTGGATTTGTTTTTGTTTGTTTGTTTTTCTTGTCAGTTGAACTGTGTCCCTCAAAATATGTAAATTTTAACCTCCACTCCTGTGGTCACAGTGAGTTGGCAATGGGTTGGTTTTTTTCTTTTATGCGTGTGGTTATAAACTCATTTGGGAATTGACTGCCTTAGTCACATCATTGAGACAACGTGAGTGTCAGGTGTCTCTTGAGTCAATCTCTTTTGAGATGTAAAAGAGATTAAGTACAACCTATGAAGCAGAGACGGAGGAAGGGAAATGCCAGGCAGAGAAACGCTAGGCTACTCGCAGATGGCCCGGGAGCAGAAGGTCCCAGGGAGAATGCCCTCGTCTAGAGCCTGCACCCTGAATGCAAGCATCTAGTCTCTTGAACTGTGAGAAAACAGATCTCTGTGTGTTAAAGACATCCACTTATGGTATTTCTGTTACAGCAGCACCAGATGACCGAGACACTGTCTTGTCACCGTACGGCACCCTGAGTTTCCTGTAAGTGTTGCTGTTTCAACCTTTCAAGTTGCTGTTGCTGAGAGGCCTTTGACAGTGCTCAAGGCAGATGTTCTTGACTAATGAAGTTAAACTATTTGTTTTAGAGAAATTTCAGGTATGGTATTTTCGGTTTAAGGTTTAAAGATTATCTCAGGGCAATAGTTTCAAGCGTACGTCCAGCCTCAGTGGCTCCAGACAGCCTAGAGTCCACTAGAATTTGCAGTTCTGTCCTACCTTTCTGTTCCTTTTGATAGGGATTCTTCTATAGGATACTTGATCAAAACACTCAGTGATGGTAGCCAGGCACCATCCAGTTTTCTGGTCTCACGGCAAAAGGGACGGCTGTTCAAGGGGGCGTAAACATTCCTTCTTTTCTTCCTCAAAGCAGGGAGATTTTCGGAGACTGAGACCCACCCTCAGGAGAACAATGAGTGGCGTGTCCTCGGCGCGGCAGCCTGGGGTCTCAGCATGCAAACCCAGGGGCTCTTAGGGGACCCTGCTGGATAATTCAATCTTATTCTCAGCTCCCATTCTGCCAGGTGGCAGAAATGCTGTCTCAGGCAACTTGGGGTGCTCAGCCTTTCCCATTTCCCCCAGGGCTGCCTCTAACATTCTGGGGGACTCACTGTGGCCTTGTTGGGCCCCAATCCCTCTCCTTGCAGCTTGCCGCAGAGACGCGCGCCCCTCCAGGCCCTCAGTCTAGCCTGTCTCAGGGCTGGGGTGCCCCCCACTCCCACAGCCGTACTGAAGCACGCGGGGCAGCTCTTTCTTCTCTGTGCCCTGTGGTGTCCCCAGAGACTTTCCCAGGAGACAGCACGGGGTACTCTGGTTGCTGTCATCACCGTCCGGCTGGGAGTCGTGCCTCCAACCTGGGGCTTAGGTGGGGCACACAGTTCCAGCCCACTCTCAGGGGACCTTCTGGGTCTGTTCTGAACGGCTTCCCCTCTGGTCCCCTTCCCTGGCCCTCTGGAATCCCACTCTATAGGGGACAGTTGATTTTAATTATCGTCCCCCTCTCCCCATGTGCCACCAACTCAGTTCTGAGTCACAGCAACCCTACACGACAGAGTAGAACTGTCCTAGCGAGTTTCTAAGGAGTGACTTGATAGACGAACTGTGGACTTTTGCTTGGCCGCTGAGCCTTTAACTACCGAGCCACCGGGGCTGCGTTTCTTCAGCTAGTCCTTTCTGTTTGTTTAAAGACGTAGAATCCAGAAGAAGCATATTTTCTCTCCACTTTCATCACATCCCTTCCCTGAGGCGCTGAGCAAGTCAGGGCTGAGCAACTGGGGTTTGGGAAGGCAAGCCGTCCCTTCCGGATCCTCGTCCTTTGAGGCCGGGGATCACCTGTTCTCTTCCACTCCACGTGCTTGCCTCTCCACCTAGTTCCCTCCGCAATTCTTAAATCTAAACAGGACAGACAGACTCCACCCCTCCGGTGTGGCCATCCGCATCCGCAGATGCCCACCTGTGGGTCTAGGATGGGCGCTGACCCGTTGAGGCCTGCCGAGGAGGCTGGGACGTGGCAGCGGTCCCTAGCCACTCACTGGGGCTGCCCCTCCGCTGTCGGCCTCCCTGCCCTAGGGGATGGAGGGTCACAGAGGGGACACTTGTCACTGGCACTAAAGCAGTGCTGCAGACCCTTCTGTCACATTAGAAAGGGTTCCTGCAAAACAAAAGAGAAAGAAGGAAAGAGAAACCTGCTCTCGGGTCAACCGACGCCTTTCCTGTCCCCAGCCTTTCCTGTCCCCAGCTGGGGCAGCCCTGGGGCAGCTTTCCTGTCTTCGCTGCTTGTCCTCCAACCCAGGTTCCAGAGGCAGCAGCTGCCTTGTCGGAGCGTCATGTGATCGTGGCTGAGAAACTGGGTGCTTTCTGTCCAGAGGGGAGGCGGTGGGGGACAGGGGTCAGCCAAGTGCATCCTGGAGGTACAGAGTGGGAGAGAAGCGTGTGCTGTCACGGGGGGAGGTGGGCGGAGAGTCGCTGAGAAGGGCACTCGGGGTTTTGCAGGGAAAACTGACTTGCTGTAAACTTCCACTTAATCCCAATGAAAAGAATTAAATCCACTGTTGTCAATTCTGACTCATAGTTTAATCACAGTACAAAAATTAAAAATGAAATCAGTTTCTGTCTTTGCTGCTCAGTATTTGGTTAACGTGTGAACCCCTGTGGGCTGCAGACAGTTTTCACTTGCCTGCTAACTACACGCTGCTCCCATGGAAGAAAGACTTGGCCATCTGCTTCCATAAACCCTTTAGAGATCATTTCCACCCTGGGACACCTGGGGTTGCCATGATCGGAAACCAACCAGACAGCAGCAGATAACAAGGCACACGTGCTCTGCCTCAGTTTCCTCATCTGTAAAGTGGGAGTGGTGAGAGTACCTCCAAGGGCAGCCACAGTGATCAGACGAGTTAGGACGCGTCAGGCCTTGCCCTCCAGCCTGGCCCACAGTCAGCTCTCGACAAGCCCGGCCTGGACCAGTGCGCAGCGGGTTTTCCCTCCCAGCAGTCCTTGGGAGTTTAGGAGGAAATGCGGCATCAAAGGGGTTGAGATTCTGAAGGAGAGGGAGACAAGGCACAGGGCGCAGGCGGGGATGGGAAATACCACAGATTTCAGGCCACAGGAACGAGGCAAAACAGTGACATTTCAGCTATAAATAGCAGCACAGCCAGCAATTGCTGGTCAGGGTCATCATGCCAAACAACAGCCGCTTCCTCCGCGTCCGTGAAAGATAAACAGAGTCCCTCACCCCCCCCAATGCATACAGCTCCCCACCCCTCAGATGTGCAGAGCTCACACCTGCCCCAACACACGCTGCCCCCAGCCCCCAGTGCACACAGCCCCCAGCCCCCCAGTGCACTCAGCCCCCAGCCCCCCAGTGCACTCAGCCCCCAGCCCCCAGTGCACACAACCCCCAGCCCCCCAGTGCACACAGCCCCCAGCCCCCCAGTGCACTCAGCCCCCAGCCCCTCAGTGCACTCAGCCTCCAGCCCCCCAGTGCACACAGCCCCTAGCCCCCCAGTGCACTCAGCCCCCAGCCCCCCAGTGCACTCAGCCCCCAGCCCCCCAGTGCACTCAGCCCTCAGCCCCCAGTGCACACAACCCCTAGCCCCCCAGTGCACACAGCACCCAGCCCCCCAGTGCACTCAGCCCGCAGCCCCCCAGTGCACACAGCCCCGCCCCAGTGCACACAGCACCCCCCAACACACACAGCCCCACCCCAACACACACAGCACCCCCCAACGCACACAGCCTGGCACTAGGGAGCAACATCTAGCAGCAGAGAGAATTCCGGGGTGCCACTGGGGGTGCCTACAGCCCCGGTCCCCCCAGGGTTGCCACCGTCCTACAGCTTTCCTTGAAACCCAGAGGCTGGGGCCTACTGCTGCAGTCCTGGATGACCTCCACACCCCTGGCTGCTGAGCCCCCGGGCTGCTGTGGCAGCAGGGAAGCCTGGAAACACCTCCCTTCGACGGTTTTGGAAGCACCTCTTAAGACCGCAGAGCTGGGAGTGGTCTCCAGGCAGTCCTCCTTATCACAACTACTGCTTCTGAGTGTCTGGGGCACACCTGGGGGTGCAGTCAGTGCCGTGGGTCTCGGGTGACACACTGAGGCCCTCGCTGTAGCCGTCAGCCACGGCTGAGTTGGCCGCGGCCACGGTGACCACACAGAGGGCAGGACAAAATGCCGCCCTTCGCAGTGGAGGGTGTGCTCTGCCCATGGCTGAACCGTGACCACAGTCGGCCACCAGCAGGGTCTCCCTGGTTTTCACCAACCAGAGCGTCCTTCCCAGCAACTGGCATCTGCTGACCACCGCCTGAAGTACTAAGTCCAAAACCTCGGCACCGCGGCTGTCCTCTGTGCAGTCCCCCAGGCTCCCTCAAATCCTGCCCCCAAGGTCCTTTCTCCAGGAAGACTCCCTCGCTCTGAGTGGAGCTGTCTGCGGAGACCTCATAGCTGGTGAGCCGCAATGTTTATTGGGGTACCTCATAGCCGCCTAGTGCTGCCTTTACACAAATGCCACCAGGGCATGGCTTTAAAGAACCCCAATCCCCTACTGCCCGACCCAGAGGCTAAGAGGCGAGATCAGGGCTCGGCTGTGTCTGCTCCTTCCCGTGGTGGCCTGGGGCCTCCTTAAGTCCTCAGCGTGTACACGGCCTTCGCCTGGCGTGACCTCCGCAGCAGGAGCTTGCGGCTGTGTCTGTTCTGCTTCCTCTCACAGCTCAGAAGTGATCAGGTTAGGGTGCTCCCTGAACTGGTGTGACCCAAGTCAATTATGTCTCGTCAGCTGGCCTGACAGGAGGTGACTGCGTGATCAGAAACCCTCCTCGGGTAGAAACGCACTGCTCTAGAGCTGGTTCTGACCCCTAGTGACCCTCTGGGACAGACAGGAACTGCCCCGTGGCATTTCCGAGGAGCGCCTGGTGGATCCGAGCAGCTGACCTGTGAGAGCGCAGCCGCCCGCCTCACTGCTGTGCCCGTGGGACTCCTCATGGCTGTAGGGTTAGGGTTCCCGAGCACGTTTGGGGGGTAGCACACAGTCCACAGCAGGCCCCTACTGAGCCAGGAAGGCGCCCTTGCGGAGCAACAGGGAAGCGCTGAGGTCGGACCCAACAGGAGCCCCCCGGAAACAAAGACCTGCAAGCTGTCCCTGTGAGGCTCTCTGCCTGGGACTCCCTGAGGGCAGGCCTACACTGCCCTTCGGGGTCTTGTGACAGGCTTGCCATAGACCTGGAGAAACACTGAGCTGCAGTATACACCCAGCTGAACGCATGACAGTGAGAGACAGGAAAGGACAAGGCACAGCCAGAGAGCGGACAGCGAGGACGGTCACCCCTCCGGAGGCGGGCCAGAGGCTCCGAGCCCAGGCCAGTCCCTGTCCACCCCACCAGGCACAGCTGTTGCCCTGGCCGTTGTTGCACGTGGACTGTGTGCCCCTTCTCTCTGGTGGGTGAGTGGGTGTGTGGCTTAGGGGTGACCGTGCTGGGAAGGGGCTGTGGGTTGAGTCCAGCCTGTGAGTTCGTGCAGGACAGGGGGGTGAACCTCACCCCCGCACCCTTTGTGCTCACTGTGTGACCCTTGGAAGTGTGCAGGGAGCTGCAGAAGGCAGGTGGAGCTGCGGGCCCTTCGTGCCATCCCCCCTTCTCCTCTGTCCCCTGCTTCTCTTGTGCTCACACCGAGGAGGAATTCAGTGGCATCTACTGAAGAACTAACCAGGTGCAGATGCGAATACGAGCCAGTCCCAGCACCTGTGACAGAAAGGAACCCTGGGGACGCATTGGTCCTGTGGGCAGCCGTCAACCCAAAGGCCTGCCGTCTGAACCTACCTGCGGTTCCAGGGGAAAACACCTGGTGACAGGCTCCCGGGGAGCCTTCTGCCTCGGCAGAGACCCCGGGTAAGCATGAGCCCCGGAGAACAAAGGGCCACATCCAGGAGAGACTCCAGCAGCTGGAGACCTCAGGGACTAGATGGTGCCCCGCCACCCCCAGTAACTGCCCTGGCAGAGAAGTCAGCAGAGTCAGAAACGTGGAATGCAGAACCTGAAGGGACCAGACTTGATGGCGTGACAGGCTGCAGGGTCCACAGAGACAAGGCCCCCGGGCTCCCTGTTAGCCCAGCACTGAAACCATCCCAAAGCCAACTCCAGTGAGACAGAACTGGTCTACAAGATGTAAGGGAGCGTGCTGCAGCTACCACCCAGAAGGAGGGCCCCTCGGAGCCACTCGGCGGCACAGCGAGGTCTCCCTGCTCTGAGAGCTGCTGGGGCTGGGACAGGCTCGGCGGGCTTGGTCGGGTTTTTCATGCGATTATAAAATGACACTGGTGACAAGCGTGCTTGGGCTCCACTAGAGTCACGAACCCGACCAGGCAGATCCCATCTGGGGGTGAAATGACAAGGTAGGGGACAGGAGGGGACTGCATGGGCACGGAAAACACAGGGTGGAGGGGAGGCGTGCCGCCGTGGGGTGGGGGTGGGGCAGCTGGGACCCCCCAGCAATGTGTGCGCCCCAGTTTCCGTGTGAGAAGCGGACCTGAGTTGTAAGCGTTCACATAAAGAAAGACAAGAAAAAATGAACTTTTTGAAAACAGAAAGACATCTGCCTAGGAGAAGCTCTGTGGGGCAGTCGGATAGGGTCGCTGCCTGTAGGGGTCACTGTGAGTGGGGACTGAGGCAACAGCCCCCAGCAACGACCTTAGGGCAGGCAGCGTGGTTCGTGGTGGGTGCTCTGTGAATGCTGCTGATCGAATAATTGATGTTGTTATCAACAGCCATTCCACTTAGAAAATGATCAATTTCCAAGTATCTTCTATTGATATTTACTGGCAACAGATTTCTCTATCTGTGGGACCATTGACTCCCTTTTCTTGGATGTTTTAGTTAGTAAGTAAAGAAGAAGAGAGAGAAAAGGCCAGCGGGGGAGAAGTGCCAGTTCTGAGCCCAAGTGAGCCTCCGGGAGCCGGACTGTGCCTCTTGCCCAGGCTGAGGATGTTTGGGATCCACGGCTCCGGGGCTTCAGTGGGGTCCTGGCCCCTGTCGGCCCACTCGGCCGCCCTTCTCTGTGTGTAAACCCTGGCCATGCGTCAGCCACCTCGGCTGGCAGCATGCTCTGCCCACATTCCCCCGACGACAGCCTCTGTCCCCTGTTGTCCGGCTCCGTACGGCAGGAAGCTGAGTTTTCCGGGCTCGCTTGCCCAGTGGTTCCGGGTACTTTGCGCAATGGAAAGAACTGACAGAAGACTGAGGGGGGCTCAGGAGGAGGGGGACCCACTTGTTTCCTCCCCTTGCTCTCCTTGGGTTGCCGCCTCAGTACAGGCATGGCTCTTTCACAGCCCCGGCCCCACCAACCCAAGGCCACTGAGTCGATTCTGACTCACGGGGACCTTGTGTGGGCAGATGGGAGCAGATCCACGGATTTCAAGGCCATGGTTGTGGAGAAGCAGACTGCTTGGCCTCTCCTCCGAGGCACCGCTAGGCGGACTCAAACCACCAGCCTTTGGAGCCGTGGTTGAGCTCTGCACCACCCGCACCACCCAGGGAGTCCCCAGCTCCCGTGGAGCAGCTCTTGTACAGCTACAGCTCCCGGGAATCAGAGACTAATTACCCACAAAGCACTGGGAAGGAAGAAGCCTGGTGGCACACTGGTTAAGTGCTACATCTGCTAACCTAAAAGTCAGCTGCTCAAATCTCTCAGATGCTCCCTGGAAACTCCTTGGGCAGTTCTACTCTGACCCACGGGGTCGCTGTGAGCTGGAACCGACTTGACGGCAGTGGGTTTGGTTTTGTTTTTAAGCACCAAAAAGCCAAAACTGCTGCTGTTGGGTCCGTTCTGACTCATAGTCACAGTGATCCTACAGGTCAGAGCAGAACTGCCGCACAGGGTGTCTGAGGGGTGACGGCACGATCTGAACTGCCGGCCTTGTAGATACCGGCCAACCTTCTAGCCACTGAACCACCAGGCTCCTGCTCAGTGGCCGGGGGGCTCGCTGTTGCTGGCTATTGTTAAGCTGGCTCTGACCCGTGACCACCCTGCTCATGATGGAACTGGACTCTCGTGGTCCACAGGACTTTCCCTGGCTGATTTCCAGAAGCAGACCACCAGGCTTTCATCATTGTCCACCTTAGTCTGCAAGCTCAGCACCTCAGGACCACACACCCCAGGCTTCTAAGGACAGAAGAGTGGTGGCCGCCCCTGGGGAACTAGCCAGGATCTGAATCCAGGCCCCCCGCATGCAGGGCACGATTTCCACCCCTGAACCAACACTGCCCTTGGAACTTCACCAGCGGCCACTTAACCCAGAAGGTCAGCGGTTCAAATCCACCCACTGGTCCCGGAGACCCTAAGTATCACCGCTACTTTGTCTTAGAGGGTCGCTATGAGTCACAATCGACTTGAAGGTGATGGGTTTTTTTTGTTTGTTTTTGTTTTTAACAGATGGTTTTTGGAGAGCTGGTTCACTGCTCTGTCTGTGAGGTGCCCCTGAAAACTGGAAGGCGTCCCCACAGCTCCTGCCCTTGGCTGCAGGCAGGACGGGGCCACGGGTAGTCGGGGAAGCTCACTCCATCGGATGCTTGTGTCTGCAGGGGACTCGTTGGTATTCTGTCTTCAGAAATGGGCTGTGACTTAGGAGAGGGCCAGTGGGGAGCTCTGGGGAGGGGACCAGGCTGCAGATAAGCCTTGTGAGGAAGCAGACACGGGGCCTGGGAGCACCGCTTTCTGGAAGGGGTCTGAGACTTCTCCCTGGTCATTTGGGACTGGAGGGGTTGACCCTAAGCCAGGTGCACAGAGTCCGATTCCTCAGGTCCCCCATTTGTGACACGTGACTGTCTCTGTAAAAAGAAAACACAATGAGGGCATGGCGCTGGGGGTAGTTTTACCCCACTGTGGGCAAAGGGGACGTGAGATGGCAGTCCTGCAGCCAGGCTCCCAGCGCCCTGCAGGGCAGGGCTGGTCAGAGGTGTGAACACCAGGTGGCAGCCCAGCAGGAGCCTGAATTCAGGACTTCCTGAATGCCGCAGTGAGGACACAGGCCCAGACACAGGTCTTGGCCACCCAGAAACGGATGACTCAGGCTGGATTTATTTCTCTGCTTTCACTCGTATGACCGTTTCCGAGTACTGGGGAGCGTCAGGCTGCTAACTGACAGTCGGCGCTTCCGAAGCACGCTGAGTGCCTCAGAAGTAAGGCTGGCGACGTGTCGCTGCAAGGTCGTGCTCTGAAAACCCTCTGGGGCAGTTCTGCTCCGCACACGTGGGGTCTCTGTGAGCTGGGATTGGCTCCACGTGGCTAACGACGATGCTGACCCTTAACCACGTGTCAGGCACGGCTCTGGGCCTGCCCCCAGCCTTAGCCCGCCTAGTCTTCACGGCCAACCAGGTGCATTTCTGACCACCGTTTTAGGGGTGAGGGGTGCCAAGACTCAGAGGGGTGAAGCAGCACGCCAAGTCACGCAGCAGCCAGCAGCTCGTGTTGCCAGGGCAGTGTCTGGGCCCGTCAGCCCGGATACCAAATGCCATCTGAGGAGGCCAGCTCACTGCAGAGGGATACCCCCAGCGTGGGCACCGGGAGAATGAGGCCACAACAGCCAAATGAGAAGCTGGGAAAGGGGGGAACCAGTGGGTGCTGGTTCTGCAACATGGATTTTCACTATCTGGAGGCAAGGAGCATTCCAGCAGGCCTGCACCACAGAGGACACTGTGGTCTGTTTCCACACCAGGCAGCTGCCACACACGCGAAGCACGTGACAGTTGGATGTGGGACGTGGAGCCTCTGCTGGCGTTCGTTTGGGACGTCCCAGGAAGCCCCGCGTCCTGTCTTCACAGGTGCTGTGGGGCACCCAGGCTGTGTCTGTTGTTGGCATGGTTAGCAGCCATCGAGTCTGAGCTGCAGCCCCTCTGCCCAGCAGAAGGCAGCACTGCCTGGCCCTGCCTCCTCTTCAGGGTCACGTTGACGTCCCTCGCAGTGGCCGTCATGCCCCTCCCTCTTGCCCCTCCCTCTCACCGAGCTGCCCAGGCCCTCGCTGGCTGTTTCCCTGAGCATGACAGCCTCCTGTAGTGACAGGTCCCTTCTGACGATGGGTCCAAGCGAGTGAGTCAGGCAACAACCTGACTCTAGGGGCAAGTTACAAAACTGTAACAAAGATTTTATTTCAGAGGAAGCCGAATCTCTACAGAAGGAAGCCTGGGGTTCAAGAGACGCTGCCAGTGTGGGACCTGAGCAGGACGGCTGTCTGCTCCCATGGGATGATCCGAGGTGGCGCTTAGCTGGGCAAAAGGACTTGGTTCCAGAAAGTCGTCATTTACGCAAAGCTGAGTCCCTTCTAAGTGGGAACAAGCCTGTAACGGGGCCACTTGTCCTTTTACTCTTTTGCAGTAGGGACAAGTGTTCTCAGCTCTCCTATGATGACACCTCAAGACGAGAATGTGAGTTTAGAAAATGACGGTGACCCAGGGCTTTCCGGGAGAAGAGCCTGCGGCGGACCTCCGTCGGCATACTCTTTTCTGGTTAACAGCTGTGGTCCGGGATGTTGTCGCCGGCCATTTTTCAGAAGTGGATCACCAGGTCCTTGTTCCCAGTCTGTCTTAGCCTGGAAGCTCTGCAGAAACCTGTCAGCCATGAGTGCACCTGCTGAGTGCCGTTGGGACACAGCTGCCAGTGTGACAGCCCCAGGCAGCCCCCACCATGAGACTCAGCACCAGGCACCTGGCTGAGGGGACTACGGGCCGAGGCTGGCTAAGTGTCACAGAAGACAGAGGTGTCAACAAGGAAGGGTCTCTGCCTTCAAGCACCTCCCAGCACAGAGGGAAGAAGGATATTTAACCAAGATGTGCTGAACAAGAGGAGTGAGCATGCTTAGAAACACAGACATCGGGGAAGACTTCCCGGAGGAGGTGGGATTACAGTTGTTGGAAAGCCTTGTCAGGCTCAGGAAACAGCCCAAACCCGACAGCTCAGAGGAGGAAAAGGCAGGGAATGGCCAGATGTGGCTGAAGAGGGAGTGGCTGGGTGCGGGGCCAGGTAAGTCTGCAGAGCTGATCTGGGCCAGGCTACAGCAGATCCTGACTGCAGAGGACACGGCTGTCCATTCTGTACCACACGTCCACGCAGGAAACGTGTCACGTCACAATGTTTCCATCAACGAGAATCTACCTCTCCTGGTACTCAGAGCAGGGGTCCGGCTGGCCGCTATCTGTGCGTGGAAAATGCGGTCTACAGCAGTTCCTCCCGCATGTTTCCTTCCTCCTCCACTGTCCCCAAGGGGGCTTCCTTCCAGGGCCGCTCCACTCCCCCGAGGACGACCATCTACCGGCAAGGTCCTTGTGGATAAAAATCAAACCATCAATTCCCCAGGGGAATCTGCACAGAGAAGTGGGCGATGGGAACGGAGCCCTGGATCAGCAGGCAGGAGAGAGCTGGGTGCCAGTCTGAACCCTGTCACCAACCACGGGACTGTGGGCAAGCTACTTCATCTCTCTAGGTCTTGGTTTCTTTACCTGTAAAGTGAGGAACTGAACTGCTGATCCACCCCCTTCTAGAGTCACAAAGAGGTGCCCTGCTGCTCCGACAGAGGCAACAGAAGGACCACGCATTCCTGTCGAGGCACTCGCCGAGTGTCCCGGTTTAAGGAGCCCAGCGACGCTGTGGTTAAGTGCTCACTGCTGACCAAGACGTCGTTTTGGACATGCCCAGCAGCTCTGAGGGAGAAGCAGGCTGGGGACCCGTGGCTGGGGAGACTCATCCCGGGAAGCCGGGGTGCAGAGCTCCTCTGTCCTTGCGGGTCGCTGCGCCCCAATCAACTTCACAGCAACAGGTTTGGGGGTTTATCACAACTGTGGTTACTGTGACCTGTGACTAGACAAAGGTGCAGGCACACTGGAGGAAGTCACGTCCCTCTTCGGGGCCTACGCTCTGTGTTCTGTACCCATCTCCGTCCTCTCTCTCCTGCTCTGGACATCTGCCATCACTGCCTCTCCCCAGGAGCGTCCCTGGCTGCTGGGCTTCCAGGAAACTCCCTCTGTGACTGCGAGGGGCCCTGCGAGTGACAGGCACACAGTGGGTCTCAGTGCTCAGATGTGAATGGAAAGCTTGAGAACCACCATGGATGGTGCTCACAGGGCCAGGAGCCCCCTGAAACTGAGCCCACAGTGGCCTCCAAGGACACTGCCTGGGAGAAACTCCTGCTGTTGGCACGCTGGTAGAGATTCCTAAGGCCGCGGGGCGGAGAAAAGCTGTCTCGGGGCCTCCAGGGAGCGGCTGGCGGGCTGACCTCTGATCCCGTCCTGCGACGCGAGTCCGCACCGCCGCTTTAATCCACAGAGCCCGTCCGCGACCTTGAGGGTTTGGACTGAGTCTCTGGAACTCAGCACAACACAGACGTTTGGAGAATGTGCGAGCTGACGTCCTCTTCCAGCCGAAGGCTTTGTCCTCGGTGTGAAGCAGATCTGAACTGGACGAATCCACAGCCATTGAGTTAATTCTGACTCATGGCAACCTGACAGAAAAGAGTAGAACCGGCCCACAGCTCCCAAGGAGCTCCTGGTGGATCTGAACTGCCGACCTACCAGGTAGCAGCTGTAGCAGTTAACCACCAAGCCACCAGGGTTTCCTTGTTTAAGGTAACTGTTCATTTCCAGAACCCCTGGGTCGTTTTAAAGGTTAGAGGTCCACCCAAAGGCACCTCTGGAGAGAGACCCAGCAACCTATCACCCCCAAATCAGATGTCAGAGACCTGCAGCTCACGGCTCTGCCGCACACAGGGTCCCCACGAGTCAAAATCAGCAGGTGGCGGCTGGCTGGCTGTTCCAGTCCATGGCCGGTAATTTTATCACAACACTCGATTTACCAAATTTTGTGCGAGTTCTCATAACTCCTCATGTGGCTCACACCCTGTGGCTCCTAGGTAAAAGCTGCTTTTTAAAATATAAAATGATCATGTTTCATTTTCTTTGTTTCATCTCCTCCAGTTCCTTAAAGATGGTTGGTGCTTCCTGCAGCCACCGCCAGAACCCAGGAGACAAGGGAGACGCAAGGGGCTGCTTCTGCAGCCTGAGCTCTGGGACCGTGAAGACGGAACGTCCCTTGCGCCATCAGTGTGGCTCAGGGACACTGCGGAAGAGACAGAGAGCTGGTCTAACCTGGAATCACCGACATCTCTTCAGCTCCCCTCGAGAATTGTCATAGATTGAATTACGTCCTATGTCCTTGATCTCACATTTGCTAGGATACGTCTCCTTTTCTTCCCTTCAGTGTGGACCCTTTAATCTTCGTAAATGATCTTCCTTCTCCTTTTATTGTCCTTCCGTCCATACTTTTTCTATCTTTGTCTTCTTCTTGCTCTTTGGTTCTTTTCTCATTGCTTGGCCTTTTCTTGGACTTTATTTTCTGTCCTGTAGTATGGGCATTTTACACCATGTTTTCTAACCCGTAACAGCCTTTTCTTGCTCCCCCTACTGCTCCTTTTTCATAGTCTCTCTTCTTGTTTTACTAATGCAGGGTTGTCTTGAATCTCTCGGAATATATCCACAAGTTTTTTTTCCTGATTCTCGAATTATATATTTTTTCTGTTAGGATATTTTATTTTGTCTATTCTCTTTCGTGTTACTGCTTGCCTCGGAAGTGGGCTGACCTGTGATGTTCCCATCCTCGTCTCAGAGGGACAGGGCAGCAGGGCTGGGTTTTGGCCATTGTTCGGTGTGTTGGACTGTCTCACTGCATTTCTTCCTGAAAGAGCTTCTCTGTGAGGTGGTGGGACACCTGACACACTGGAGGGAGATTTTGTTTTAGGGTGAGCAAGAAGGGAATAAACTCTAAAGCAGCTGGGCCCTAAGATGGGAATGAGCAGGACTTTCACCTGAGACACTGTCTTGGTCACCTAGTATTGTTGTAACAGAGACACCACAGAGGACAGTGTCTCGGTCACCCGGTGCTGCTGTCACAGAGATGCCACAGCGATGGCTTTAACAAAGAGAAATTGACTCTCACAGTCTAGGAGGCTACATGTCTGAGTTTAGGACGGCAGCCCCCGAGGAAAGCTGTCCCTCTCGGCTGGCTCTGGGGCAGGTCTTTGTCACCAGCCCCCACCCTGGTGTAGGGGACTCTCAGCCCCAGGAACCCAGCCCTGGCTCTTCACGGTCTGTGGCCCGTCTCCTCTTCGCTGACTTCTCTGTTTTCGATCTCAAAAGAGACCAGCCCAGCATACACCCTCATTCTGTGAACCGACTCCTGCCTCATCGTCATAAAAGCCTTTCGTGCTCTCTCTTTAGACTCACAGAGGAGAGGCTTTGCAATAATATGACAATCACAACAAATCTCAAAGTGGTGGGCAGCTAAGTAACACTCGGAATCACGGCCTCGTCAAGCTGACGCACATTTTGGGGGGCCACAGTTCAATCCATGCTAGACACTGTCACTCAGAAATGTTTTCGGTGATGCCTTCACAGGCAGTTAATAGAGATATGTTTTATTTTTCCATGTGATAAGAGACCTGGAGGCAGCGAGCCAGGTCCCAGGTGGCAACGCGAAGAGATCAGGAGAGGCCGAGCCCCGGGGTGGCAGCGCGGAGAGGTGGGGAGAGGCCGGACTGGCGTCTTTCCCCTCGTTGGCGTTTTGGCTCTTTATCCGCCTGACTGCGAGACAGATCTGCGTCTACAGGGGTGACAGCCCCTTTCTGGGGGTCGCACTGGGGCAGGGCCAGCACTAGGCAGATCTGCGCACTTTATTAGGGAACCAGGGCTTTCACGAAAGCTCTCTAGCAGGACCTTTCCTCCTTCCTTCCTTTGTTCATTCATTTGTTCGTTCCTTCTTTCTTTTCTTTTTTGTCCTTTGACCAGAGCTGAGTCACGCGGTTCAGCGGTTAAGGGAAGGGGGCTGGGAAGCAGAGTGTCTGCCAGCCAAACAGAAACCAAATCAGACAGGGCTGTAGGCAGCCTCAGATGACCCCGGGTTCTAGGAGCTGGTGAGAAAGGGGAGAAGAGATTGGGAGGTAGCTAGCTGTGATCCCACAGAGACCGAGGTCCACGCTGGAGACACACACCCTCCTCCTCTGAAACCCACATGCCTTCCCGCACGCCCAGCCCCGCAGAGCTGGGAGCACCCATCGGCTCCCAAAGCCCCCACGGGGACCGCAGTGGCAGTGCTTACCCCTGTCTCTCTCAGGACTCTGAGCCCTCATGTGGGGAAGACTGGACCAGACAATGCGTTTGCACTAAGCTTCCGGTAACTTCTAAGGCCTTGGGATGTTGTGTCCTCTAGGTATGTCTTTATTTTTCTGGGTGTCTTGGGTCATGCTGAATAATCTAACGATATGATTTAGAGTTGGAACTAAGCAGACAGAAAGACCAACCGAATGACTTAGGCCAGGGGGCTCCGGTCACATGTTTCAGCCGATATGGAGACTGAGCTCTGCCACATGAGCAATCTGACAACCGGCCATGCCCACAGAGTGGAGCCCCAATCAATCAATTAGTTGCACCTACAGAATGGAGCCCCAATCATTGAATCCGTCATGCCTACATAATTGGAGTCCCAACAAAAAAAATTGAACTCTGAGGCTCCGGTGAGTTTCCCCGGTTGGCAGTGCTCTGTGCCTGTTGCCACTCAGTGGCAAGACTCGGCGTGTTGTCCCTCCCCAACGCCGGGAGAGCCGCATATCCTGGCTCTATAGGGGAGGGATGGTGCAAACTCGGTGTTTGGTGTTTCCCTGGGCTCTGTCCTCCATACTTTAACCCTTGGCTGGTTTTAATCATAACATTTCCTGTAATAAACCATAATCATGAGTATAAAAGATTTCATTTGAGTTCTGCACATCTTTCCAGTGAATTATCGAGTCTATGGAGGCTCTTGGGGACCCTCAAGCTTGCAAGGGTGTCGCCATGTGGACTGTACTCCCTTGAACGGATCACCTGGGAATCCTCGGAATCTAGAGAAGACCCTGGCCTAGAAGAGGGCATTTGATTCCTGAGGAAGGGCAGGGGAGGTGGGAGGAAGGACAGGAAAAGGAAAGGTGAGGAAGGGAGTCACCGCTGCCCTCTGAGTGTCTACTCTGACTGCGGGGTGACCCGGGGGCTGCCAGCACTGTCGGTGCGAGGCTGCTCAGGATCCCCAAATGTGAGAGCCCCCCCTTCTGAAATGGCTGCACCTTAATTCTGATGCTTCCTTCAGGAAAAGTGAGAGGAGCAGGGGCGAGGACGGCAGAGGGGACCTGGGCTCAGCACCCTCTCTTACCCTGTTTTGAAAGAGGAATGTCTTACTGTGATTATCATGAAGTGTAATTACAATGTTTGGGGAGGGGCTGTGTGGCAATGATCCCTTTTAAGACATCTTTAGTCGGATCCCACTCGACGGCACTTGGCTGGCTAATGCTACTGAGTGTTTATCTCTGGTTGAAATGACAGCTGCATCCATGAACTGTGTTAAGTGGACTCTTTGACCTTACATGCATACATTTCTAAAGAGGTGGTTGTTTGGATGGTCACAGGCCCTGGACAGAAGGAAACTCACCACTGGAGCCAATAGGCCCCGAGATCTTCTTCTGCTCAGGGTCTGAAATAGTATCACTACCATGATCACGTTAAATCATCGGGCTTGGCCCAGCCTTCCAATCCTAGGTAAATACCAAAGAGAAATAGAAACGTATTGCCACACAAAATCTTGTACACAAATGTGTAGCAGCTTTAACCACAATAAAAAGTGGAAACAGTCCAAAAGTCCATCAATAGCTCCAGGAATAACAAACCGTGGTCCAGATGTAGCCCATTACGGACTGTGGAGTGTCACCCATCAATAAAAAGGAATGAAGTGCCGTGTATACTACCACATGGATGAACCTTGAAAATACTGTACCTGCTGAGAGTCAGCCACTGAAGACCACATACTGTGCAAAATGTCCAGAACAGGCAAACCCACAGATAGTACATAAATAGACTAGACATGGGACGGAGGAGGTGATTGGGAAGTGACTACTGAAAGGCACCTAGTTTCTTTTGGGGATGGTGAGATATTGCTTGCCTGGTCATTAAGAGCTTGGCTACTAACCCAAAAGGTCAGCAGTCTGAATCAATCAGCTGCTCCTTGGGAACCCTATGGGGCAGATGTGCTTTGTCCTGTAGGATTGCTGTGGGTCAGCACTGATTCCATGGCAGTGGGTTGGTTTTTGGTTAGTTCTGAAATTTTTTAAAAACAGACTACAAAGACAGCTGGGTAGCTCTGTGAATATGTTAAAGCCCATTGCATTACAAGGTCTGACAGTGAAGTTTGCAACTCACCACCAGGCACTTACACTGGCAGCACTGTACAAAAAACTCAGTAGGGTTTCATAACCTTGGTATATCCGTATCTCACAGCTGCGTTCATGTCAACATGCGTCGGCATCTTGCCGAGTGGCATTCCTTGTGTGTTTTTGTGTGTTGTTGAGAGAATTTCAGAACTTGAATTAAGGCAATGAGCAAACATTCAATTTGTCATTAAATTTGGCAAAAGTAGAAGTGAAATCAGGGACATGTTAGTCCAAGTTTACGGGGATAATGTCATGAAGAAAATGGCAGTGCACAAATTGATTAAATGTGTTTTTGAGTGGGAGAGAAACCATCAAAGATGAAGAGAGGTCAAGATGGCCGGTAACAGGCAGAACTGATGAAAACACTGCAAAAATTCATCTAGCTGTGTATCAGAATTGTTAGCTGACTGTGAGGAGCATAGCAGATACAGTAAACACAGATAGAGAAACAGAAAAATCTTAACTGAAAATCTTGTTATGAGAAAGGTGTGAGCACAAATGGTCCCAGAGGTGCTCACTGATGAACAAAAGCAGAGTCAAAGTTTGCCAAGACCTTTTCAAGAGGCAAGACAACGTTTAGGGGTCTGTTATCACTGGTGACGAAACACGGGTACACCAGTACGACCCTGCCACAAAGCATCAAAGTGTGAGTGGAAGTCAGCCAATTCTCTAGGAACCAAAAAATTCCATCACTCCAAATCAAGAGTCAAAATGATGTTGCTAATCGCTTTTGATACCGTGGGGATTGGTCATCATGAATTTGTGCCAACTGGACTAACAGTTAACCAAGTTTACTATTTGGAAGGGCTGAAAAGGCTTTGTGAAAAAGTTATACAAAAATGACCTGAGCTTTTCACCAGCAGCCCATGGCGATGCCCAGCTCACACAGCACCGTCTGTGACGGAGTTTTTTACCCAGCAAACAAATAGCTGTACTGGAAAACCCTCCCTACTTACCCAGTCTGGCCCCTGATGACTTTTTTCGTTACCTACAGATAAAGGAAATATTGAAAGGAAGACCTTTTGATGACGTTCAGGACATCAAGGGTACTAGGATGAAAGCTCTAATGGCCATACCAGAAAAGGTGTTCCAAAATTGCTTTGACAGGTGGACTAGGCTTAGGCATCAGCACATAGCTTCCCAAAAGAAGTCCTTTGAAGGTGATCATAGTGATATTCAGCAATGACATATGTAGCACTTTTTCCAGGATAAGTTTGCGAACTTAATTGTCAGATCTCACATACACTTTAAATGGATGAATTGTATAGAATGTGAACTATGTCTCGATAAAATTGCTGCCTCTCAAAAAAAGGAGGGGAGAAAAGGAATGGATGTGGTGTCCATGGCTGAGTGGGTGTGAGGACTAAAGGGAAGTCCCCAGACGTTTCTGGAACTCTTGTGCTACATGTATGCTCCCTGTTTTACAGTGTTGTATGGATTATGACTATGGGTTATAGTTTTCTAAAAGCAGTTTTTGGAACATCATTCCTAAGATAAAAACATATATATTAAATTAAACAAAATGCAGAGACCTAAGTCACCTAAAAGAACCTAAGTATCTGAAAATCAATGATGAGGATTTTAAATTGCATTTGACAAATAATTTATTTAGAGAGAAGCAGAAAGAAAATTGCCCCTTCTGAGTTAAATTACTGTAATCTTTTTAAAGCAGTCTTATTGAGATCATTTATGTGGGATACAACTCTCCCATTTCAAGTGGACAGCAGTTTTCAGCACATTTGTGGAGGTGTGCAAACATCACCACGACCCATTTTAAAGTATTTTCATCACCCAGAATGACAGCACACTCCATTTAGCAGGTGTGCCTCGTCCTCCCACCCTCCAGTCCTGTAGCGGTTGTTAGGTGCCCCTGTGTCTGCTACAGCTCTGTGTCGTTTTGTCGTTGGCCGCCGCTGAGTTGGTTCCGACTTGTAGTGACCCCACGCGCAGCGGAAGGAAACCCTGGCCAGTTCTGTGCCACCTTCCCAGCTGTTGTTGCCCTGAAGCCCCCTGGGTCCATCTGTCTCCTGGACGGTCTTCCTCTTGTGTACTGACTCTGTCCTTTACCAAGCAAGACGTCCACTTCCGGGGACTGATCCTTTCCGACAACACATTCAGAGTGTATAAGACATAGCCTTGCCATCTTTGCTTCTAAGAACCATTCCAGCTGTACTTCTTCACAGACAGATGGGTTGTTCCTAATGTAGGAACCACCTACAACTAGACCAATAAACAACGTCCTCATCAATGGAGAAAGGACTGAGGTGGCCAAGGATTTCATCCTACTTGGTTCCACGATCAACGCCCACGGAAGCAGCAGTCAAGAAACTAAAAGACGCATCGCCTTGGGAAAACCTGCTGCAAAAGGCCTCTTTGAAGCACTGAAAAAGTAAAGATGTCACCGTGGAGACTAAGGCACACCTGACCCAAGCCACGGTGTTTTGAGTTGCATCATATCATGCAAAAAATAGACAACGAATAAGGAAGACAGAAGGAGAGTGGCTTGGAATTCCTTGAACTGTGGTGTTGGAGAAGAACACTGAACGTCCCGCAGAGTGCCAAGAGAACAAACCGATCTGTTCTGGGAGAAGGACAACCAGAGTGCTACCTGGAAGTAAACACGGTGAGATTTCATCTTACGTCCTTTGGACATTTTGTCAGGGTGTGGCACAGAGAAGGGCTTCAGAAAACTCCTATGTTATTTGGGGATTATAATAGAGGGCCCTGGACAGAAAGGGAGGAAAATGTGGAATATAATTCAAATTCAGAAAAAAGACCCGACTTACTGGTCTGACAGAAACTTGAGGAACCCTCGAGACCATGTCTCCTGGCCACCCTGCTGACTCAGAACTGAAGCCATTCCTGCAGGGCACCTTTCAGCCAACAACAGAGAGCCTACAAACTAGTCAACACAGAGTGAAGTTCCCAGTTCAGTAAAGTGTTTGAGACCATGTGAGCAACACCTGCCCCAAAGCGAAAACCAGAAAGCAGGAAGGGAGAGGAAACCAGGGTGATGGGGATCAGGAGCCCGGAGCAGAAAGGGCGAGGGCTGAAACATTGTCAGGATTGCAACCAATGTCACAAGACAACATGTATACAAATTTTTGAATTAGGTGGCGTCTGGGGTCTTAAAAGCTAGGAAGCTGCCATCTGAGGCACGCGAAATGGTCCCAGCTGAGCAGGAACAGATGGTCACCAAGGACCCGAACAACATGGGGGAAAGAGAACCCAGAAGACACACAGACCTATGTGAACGAGTGGCTACATCAACATGTGACTGGAAGAACCAGATGGTGCCTGGCCACCACCAGTGACAGCCATGATGGGGCTCACAAAGTGGAGTCTCAGTGGCAACAAGAGAATAAAAGGGGGTGCACCCTGAGAACTCCACTAAAAGACCACCACTGATAGTCTGAAGGCCTCAGGGTTCCTGTGGGAGCATGGCCCCTAGTCTTGCTGCTGTCTCTGCCCATGAATCATTACTGAGATCAACTCCTTGGATAGGAAGAGACTGGACTCAGCAGCACAGAGGGACCACACTGTGTGTGCACTTTACGGCTCTATGCATCTGTGGGATGCTGTACTACCGCCGTCTTACCGGAGGGGACTGGAGAGGGTGGGGGACAGGGCACAGAAGAAGGTTAAGAGGATATGACGTGTGTAGAACGGAAAGGAGGGGTGTGCCGTCCCCGGGCAAGGAGAGCAGGGGTGCTGCACACAGGTGGACGTGCAGATTTAAACCAGATCATACACTTTCAATCAATTGACATACATAAATAATATACAAAAAGATAAATTTTCAAATTAGAAACGAATTTGCTCTCTGAATTTTTGCCGAATGCATGTGCACCCCCCTCCCCACAACTCATTGAATTATGTTAAGAAACACAGGCTATTTTGCTGAATTAAATAGCTTTTGGATGTGAAGATGAACTAATAAAACACAAGAAAGATTTCAGATCAATGTAACCCAGGAAATGAAGCTAGTGCTGGGGGCAGAAGTCCAGCTCTGTTACTTTTCACCTAAAAATAGTCCATACTCCACTTAACTCATTCAATTTGAATGTTTCTTCTCCCAGAGAGGTGTTAACTGGCTATTATACTGAACTGATTTTAAGCCACGGCGCTGGTTTAAGATGTTGGAGATTAAAACGGCCCTCTCTCCTTGAGTGCAGTGATCAAGTGCTATGTCTGCTAACCAAAAATGTTGGCAGTTGGAATCCACCAGATGCTCCTCGGAAACTCTAGGGGGTAGTTCTACTCTGCCCTACAGGGTCACTGTGAGTCGACAGGCAGCGGGTTTGGTTTTTTGGTGACCAACTCAGGTGGCCCAAGCTGGCCTAGAGGTGGACTTGAAGCATCAAAGTTCTAGCTGTGTCTCCAGGGAGGACAGGTTACAGCAGAGACGTCCCTCTGACCATGATCACACAGATCATGGGGGACCTTGAGGGGACCTTGCTTAGCTTGGAAAAGGTGGAAGAATGAGAACCCAGGAGCTGTTTAGACTCGAGAACTGTTTGTGGAATCCAGGGAAAGGCCTCAGCTAGCACTGGACCCAAATTTTGGGGTGGCCTCTTAGTCACCACGTGCTGCCTTACCACAAGGAGATCGCATTAGCAGGGAGAAATTTCTCTCCTCACAGTTACAGAGGTTAGAAGTCCAAATTCAGAGTGTCAGCTTCAGGGACAACTTCTCTCTCTGTTGGCCTTTTCCTCGGTGTCCCCCGATCCGGGAGCTGCTCCACACAGGGGACCTGAGCCTGAAGGACACCCTGCTCCCGGCACTGCTCGCTTGGTGGTGTGAGATCCTCATCTCCGCTCGCTTCTTTTTCCTTTTTATCTCTTGGGAGGTAAAAGGAGGTGCATGTCATGCTCCAGGGAAACTCAGGGATGTGACCTGGGGGAGGGTACCACAATCCCATCGTAGTCCTCTTTAACACAAAATCACTATCACAAAATGCAGGTCAACCACACCACAGTGGGAATCACGGCCTAACTAAGTTGACACATATTTGGGGGGACACAATCCCGTCCATGATGGTTTGGGTCCCCCCAAAAGCAGCATCTGGCCTCCCTCGCTCCGGTCAGCTCCCGAGGCACTATGCTGCAGCCGAGGCTCCGGTCCTGGCTGCACCCACCTGGAGGGACTGGCCCGTGAGGTGAGGTCTCACCGACGCCCGGCACAGCCCTCGCCCTGCGCCTGCTGGTGTGGTCGTCACCAGCTGTGAGCCAGCACAGCGGCCCTTGCGTGCAGAGCTGAGGGCCCTCACGTGGCTTTCCAGGCCATGAGCTTTTGAAAGCAGTTTGCCAGTCCTGTCTTTTGCAGTGCTTGTGGGTGGGCTCAAACTCCAGCCTTTCTGCTGGCCGTCAGGTGCCAGCCCTTGTCACGGCCACCGTCGCCGTTACCAGTCACTGTGCAGTTGGCGGTGACTCAGGGTGACCCTGTGTGTGACAGAAGGAAATGCCGGTCCATCCTGTCCGTCTCAAAAGAACCAGACACACTGCCTTCCCCTCCGCTGTGACTCACGGCCACCACACAGGACAGAGGACAGCTGGCCCACAGTTTCCAAGGGGCACCTGCCAGACTCGAACTGCCAGCCTTTAGGTTAGCAGCCGTGGCACTTAACCACTGAGCCACCAGGGTGTCCTTGGACCCCCAATAAACACTCAGCAAGGACTTGCTCTTTCAGGGAGAAGCTTCCCAGGCCCTCTGCTGCTCTTGGTTTCTCTGTGAGCACCCCAACACATATTTATTCCACTGCATGAGGAAAATCCCAGACGCGTAACATGAATTAGAAGGTCTTTCAAGAACTGTCCTGTGTCTCCCTGACCACGTCTTCTCTGTTCCACCTCCCCTGTCTCCTCAGTTCCACCTCCTTGTGCCAGCCAAATAAAACTTGACAATAACAACTAAGGCTTCCCTAGTGCTCACCCAGTGCCCGGCACCGCGCTGAGCAATTCGGCCACGCTGTCTCCTGTAAAACCCTGTCAGCTGGACGCAATCATCAGTCCTGTTTTACAGATGAGGAAACTGAACACAGACTAAGTAACTTACTCAAGTCCCACAGCCAGTAAGCGGTAGCACTGGGATTTGAGACCTGAAAACCCAACCCTGCTGCCATTGAGTTGATTCTGACCTACAGTAACGCTGTAGAACTTAGAACCGCCCCAGAGGCTGTCCAAGGCTGTGCATCTTTACAGAAGCAGATGGCCACATCTTTCCCTCCAGGAAAGGAGTGACTGGTGGATTCAGACTACTGACCTTTTAGTTAGCAGCTGGCCTCTTAACAACTGTGCCACCATGGCTCCTTAATTTGAACCCAGGCAGTCTAAACTGAGAAAGCATAAGGGCTTGGCCAATAAGCTCATGACCCCTTGCAAATGCCTGTTTCTTTAAATGGGTCATTTTTTATCTGCCTTCTGGTCATGCACCTGTAGTTCCTTCTTCCTAATACAGTCTCTACATTGCCTAACTCCTACCCCTTCTTCAGATCTCAGCTAAAATGCCACCTCCTTCAGGAAGCCTTCCCTGAATCTCTGGTCTGTTCGGTGCTTGCCGTCACTCCCATGGTACCTCTGCTTCCCCCAGAGAGCACCTCTCACCCTTCATTGACGGTACAGCTCACCGGCCCGAGACGGGACACACGCTTGTCAGGCTCATGTAAATTTATCCCCACTGTGACACATGGCCTGACCCAGAGTAGGCTCTTCACCTCTATCTAAGGAATGAGTGGCCTTGGCAGAGAGCTACTCCACAAAACCTCTGCGGAGGGTTGGCCTGGGAGGATGAGCTCAGCGGTGGTTTCCTGTGACTTGTTGTAACTGTACTTACAGAGAGCGGGACGAGAGCGGAGCGCCCTAACGCTGGCGGCGTTCCCACGCCTCTCCTTCCTCTGCTTCCCTAAATCACCAAGAAATGGCCTATCCGTCTGTTTCTACCACTGAACTAAATCGCGGGGCCCTGCCTGCAGCACGCAGCAGATCCCAGAGCCGTTCTACCCACCTGGCGGGACCGCGGATGGACCACAGGCTTCTGATCCAACCGTGCGACGGGGAGAGATGGGACAGCTGGGTGACATGGGGACGTGGTGCTGTCTGTGCACAAGGGCGAGGGGGATACACAGGAAACTTGTGTTTCTGTAGAGAAAGGGGACTTTTGGACTGCAGGCTGCCCTGGAAGGCTGCGGGACAGGATGGGAGGGAGACTTCCTTTTCCCCAGAAGCCTTGTGGACCTGGACACATTTTAATTTTCATTGTGTGCATGTATTTCTATCTAAAAAGCATTGAAATGCTGGTTTTAGAAAACGGGAAGTCTGCGGTCTTGCACAGCTACAGACTTCTGACTCACTGAGGGGTCTCACCCTCAGAGCCTTGGAGGGGTGGCCCTGACAGAGCCCTGGGCCCGGGGCTAGATGCAGCCTCCTCCCTGTGACACTGCAGTTCCTACACCTCCTGGAATTTCAGGCCATCTCAGCCTCACCCCAGGAACCCCAGGAAGGGCTGGCAACCCAGGGGCGATTAGGGAAGGGGCCCCTTCCAGGCCCCGGCCCTGGCCCGTCACGCCGCCTGGCACAGTGAACACGGACGCAGGGCAGGGTGGAGGTGATGGGAGAGGCTGTCACTCTGTTTCTGTGCCTGGTGGCCCTGTTTGGGTTTTTCACAGTGCATGCGTGCTGCTGGGAGCCCTGGTGTTGCAGTGACGTGATACAGCTGCTCCCCAGAAGGTCGGCGGTTCAGACCCCCCAGGAGCTGCTTGGGAACTCCATGGGGCAGTCTCACTCTGTCCCATACGGTCGCTATGCGTCAGAGTCCACCGACACAGACTCAGCAGAAGGAGACGCCTCCTGGTCCCGCCTGCCTCGCCGCTGTCGGGCTGCTCAGGCCTGCTGCCGAGACCACCGAACTTCTGGAGTTTTTGGTTGTACTCTAGATGAAGGTTTACAGACAACGGAGTTTCTCCCTAAACAATTAACACTCATTGTTCTGTGATACCGGTTACCAGCCCCATGATGTGCCAACACCCCCCCTCGGCCTCGGCTCCCTCTGACCAGCCGTCCTGTCCCCTGCTGCCTTCCTGCCCCTGCGCTGGCATGCCCCTTCAGTCCTCGCTTTGTTTCATGGGCCTGTCCAGTCTTTGGGTGAAGAGTGCACCCCAGGAGTGGCCTCATCACGGAGCTGAAAGGGTGCCCGGGGGCCACACTCTATGGGTTTCTCCAGTCTCTGGTAGACCAGTCATCTGGCCATTTTTTGTAAGTTAGAATTTCCTTCTGTGTTTTTCTCCTTCTCTGTCTGAGACCCTCCACTGTGACGGCTGTCAGGGTGGTTGGTGGTGGTAGCCGATAGCCCCCAGCTGGGCTGGACTCAGTCTGGTGGAGGCCATGGTCAGTGTGGTCCATCAGTCCTTCTCTCGGCCTGGCTCCACGTGGGGCGGGACCATGGAGTGTCCTCGATGGTCCCTCACAAGCTTTTAGAACTGTGGACGCTGCTCACCCAAGTAGGATGTAGCAGGTTTTCTTTATAAACTGTGTCACGCCAGCTGATCTCCATGGTCCAGGAGACCATGGTCCCTTGAGCCCTCAGCTCCAGCATTTGGTCCCTTGGAAGACCACCATCTGCCGAGGGTCTCCCAGTTCAGGGGCTCTCTGAGCACAGTTTGAGGGTCTCCCAGCCCAGGGACTCTCCTTCTAGCACAGATTCGGGCAGTGTTCTGTTCTGCCCCACAGGCTTCACTGGCTGATGTCAGAAGTGGGTCACCAGGCCTTTCTTCCTGGTCTACAGTGGTCTGGACACTGCTGAGACCTGTCTCCTCCATGTGACCGTACTGGTGTTAGAAACGCCGGTGGCACTGACCCTAGCACTGTGGCAACACGGGAGACCCCACGGGGCGGCAAGCCGTTGGTTTCCCCCACAGCTGTGCTCCCCCGACCCCGTCTACACTGTCAGGAAAAGGAAGGCATCAGGTCCTCCCCCAACCCAGCTCACCTGAACAGCTGAGGAGTTCACCTAAACCTGACAGTTATCTGCCTGATTAAAAGAATGAAAAACCTGAACAGCGAATTAATCACAAACCGGAGGCAGCACCTGACAACAATTAAAGGGGTGAGGCCCCAGTGCCCCACAGAGGAGGGGACTCGGTGATGCACTCTGCACACCTGAGACGGGCGGCTCCAGGGCACTGAGCGCCCTGACCTCCGCTGTCTGACCGTTAGGCCGCACGGCCTCCTCTCTCTGGCTCTGAGACCACATAGCCTGTGCTGTGAAGTCCTGGGCTGTTCAGTGCGAGAAAGGATCGCCCCGAGTTGCGTTGCTGGGGGCCTGGCGGCAAGGAGACATCGGGGGGCTCGGGAAGGCCGGTGCAAGCTCGCCCCCGGAGGTCCCCCCAGCAGCCCCGCCGGCTCTGACCAGCTCACTTGGGTAGCCAGAAATACACGAGAATGAACCCTTAAGTTCATGGACGTCCCTCTGGGCACTCACCCTGGCGGCACTATACACACCACTCAGTAAGGTCTGACGGCCTGGGCACATCGGGGTCTCACAGCTGTGCTCGTGTGGACATGCAGTGGCGTCTCGCTGAGCGCCATTCATTAGTGTCGCTGCGTGGTTTTGTGTGCCTTCCTGAGAATGCTGGAGCTTGAATTAGAGCAGTGCACCAACATTAAATTTCTGGTTGAACTTGGCAAGAGTGAAAATGAAATCAGGGCCGTGTTGGGGCATGCGGACGGGCACAATGCCGTGAAGGAAGCGGCAGTGCCCACGTGGATTTTTCTGAGGGGAGAGAAGGTGTCACTGATGAAGAGAGGTCAGGGTGAAAGGTAGCAAGCGCAAGCGATGAAAACACTGCAAAAATTTATCCAATTGTGCATCCAAATTTTTGGCTGGCTGTCAGAAGCGTAGCAGACCAAGTAAACATCGATAAACAGGAAAATTTCAGCTGCGAGTCTGGGCACATGAAAGGTGCGTGTCAAAGTGTTCTGAAGGGACTCACTCAGGAACAAAATCAAAGGACAGTCCCAGCTGCCAAGATCATTTGGAGAGTCAGGACGATGTGCCGGGCGCGTCATCACTGGCGGTGAAGCGCGGGTGTGCCCACACGGCCCTGAAACAAAGTCTGCAAGGGCACAATGGAAGTCAGCCACCTCTGCTCTACCCAAAGAGTTCCCCTCAGTCCAAATCAAGAGTGGCAACAATGTAGCTGACCTTTCTAGATACCAGAGAGACCGTTCATTAGGAATTTGTACCAACTGGACAAACAGATAACCAAGTTTACTATGAGGAAGTCAGGTGAAAACAGCCTGAACTGTTCACCAACGACTCCCAGTTGTCGCATCACGACGATGCACCAGCCTGCACGGCCCTGTCCACAACGGAGTTTTTAGCCAGTAAATCAATAACTGTATTGAAACACCCTTCCCACTCACCTGATCTGGCCCCCAGTGACCTTTTCTTTAACCTGAGATAAAGGAAATACTGGAAGGAAGTCATTTGGATGACATTCAGAGCATCAAAGGTAACACAGCTTGAGCACTGAACGCCGTTCCAGAAAAAAGTTCCACAATTGTTTGAAGGGTGGACTGGCTTTAGGTATCGGTGCACAGCTTCCCAAGGGGAGGACTTCGTAGGTGACCGTGGTGATACAACAAGACACGTGGCGCTTTTTCCAGGACGGGTTTGCGGACTTAATTAGCAGACCTTGTATTTTGAGCTTGTTTTCAATGAATGAAATCCACGTGTCCCTCTGTTGAACCCACGTGCCTGGTGGACAAGACAGGCAGTCCTAGCACCACTTGACTACGTTGTTTTCGGGTGGGTGGACAGGCCATTTTCTGAGCAAGCCCAAATTCCTCTGGTTTCAAAGTCACAGTCTGTTTTCAGTGGAAGAACCAGCTGAGGCCGGGATCACCCACTTCTCTGGTCTTTCCATTAGCAGAGTTCTCCCCAGAGGCCTCTGTGTGCAGACACGTGTCAGCAATGAGCATCTGGAAGGTGCAGACAGTGTCACAAGATTCTCCTCTGAGGGCCGGGGCAGGGGCAGGCTACACGGAGGACATTCCTCCTGATGAAAGCTCAAGGAAAACCTGCTTCCTGGTGACCACAGTCCTTGAGTTCTGACATCCCTAGGAGACCACCTCGCTGGCCCTCCGGGGTGGGTGGACAGGGACCCGGAAGCCCGATGGGCTGAGGGGTGGGGAGGGGAGAGGACTCAGCCAGTCCCAGCCTGCTTGTGTGTGTTGCCCAGCGCGTGTCCTGACCCTTGCCCCACTCCTGGTTTGTTAAGGCGTGTCAGGTAACTAGCACCCTGAGCAGCGGCCCAGGTGACTCGAGGCGGTGACAAGCGCCCTCTCCTTGCCCTGAAGTGCGGCTTCTGGGGCGCAAGTCCAGCTGGGGAAGAGCTGTGTGAGAGGTCAGTTCAGGGCACTTCAGCCGCCTCCCCTCCACAAGGTCCTCGTAAGTTTCGTCTAATGGGCAGAGCTGTTGCTTGCAAAACGAAAACAAGACAAAGAGGAAGCTGTTACTTCTCCCATCTAGGAATCTCAGAGGAGGCCTCGGGTGGCACAGACGGTCAACCCATTTGGCTGCTGACCGACAGCTGGATGATTAAGTCCCCCTGGGGTGCCTCGGAAGAAAGGCCTGGCAATCTGCTTCCCAGAAGTTAGCCATTGGGACCCCCCGGGTGGGGCTGTGCTCAGGCACACACAGGGCACCCTGAGTCAGACCCGACTCCACGGCCCTGGGTGCTGGGTAGGGTCACAGGAATTGGCACATCTGCAGGCCTTGAAATCAGTGTTTCAAAGATAGGGTCTGTGGAGACCGGGTCCAACAACGACCGTACCCTCCAGGTCTGGCATTTCAGAATCCCATAAATCTCAGCCGTTTATGGCCTTCCAACACCCTGGTAGCGCAGTAGTTAAGTACAACAGCTGCTCACCACAAGGTTGGCAATGAGAGTCCAAGGCGCCCCTTGGAAACTCTGCGGGGCAGCTCTGCTCTGTCTGTAGGGTCACTGTGAGTCGGAATGGGCTCAGAAGCACGGGGTTTGGGTTATTTTCTTTTAAAGTACTCCAGAAAAACCAAAGGCAACACACTACAGTGTGACTGCGGAGCTCCCTGGAAAGAAAGGCGGAGGCCATCCCCGCGGCCTTGCGGCTCTGGACGGGGCGGCTGCCTGCGGGAGTCCGCTGGGCCCTCCTGCGGCGAGCGGCCCAGCTCGGCAGCCTGTCCCCTGCCTGAGGCGGAGGGGGCAGGTGCCCGGGGGAGCAGGCCACCAGCGGCCTCGGGGCTGCCTGTCTTGTCCTCCAGGACAGCCGGCCTCTCACCCGCCCTCCGTTTCTCCGTCTGCACAGCCTGTTCCTTCACTACAGCCCCCCAGAATCCCTCCCCGTCCCCCACTTGCCACCCTGGCCCGGCCTTCTAATTAGTGACTTGAGCTCGTGCCCCACGCGCCCGCTGGTGACTAACGTGGTGCCGGTTTCCTCGGCATCCGGACCGGCATCCGGACCTCCCTCAGTCCAGCCTTCCTCCTTCTCCGGGGCAGCCCGTGGGCCCTGCGCCTGCTCGCCTGTGGCCTCCAACACAGGCCCTCAAGTTTTCTGTTTTTATTTGATTCTGGAACTTGTTTTTGTCACTGTAATGAGTTGGGTTTTAATTTTAGTATTCAAAAGTCTTTTTATTATAAAATCATCACAGTAAATTATAAAAACTCATGACTTACAGGCATGTGACATGGAAACAGAGATCCTACCACCTCTGATTGCTGTGTGAGGGTGGAGAAAGAGCAGCTTCAGGGTGCCACCCAGGGCCATGGAAGCAGGGACAGTGCTGTCAGCCAGCACAAATACACAAAAAGGCAGCATGAGGTGCCCGATAAGCCTCGTTCTTCCTTCTTGGAAGACAGGGGGGGACGGGCAGCACCGTGGTGTTGTGGCTGAGCAGTGCCACGTGCTAATGAGGAGCCCTCTGTGTACTTGGGCAGCGCCACGGGGCTTCAGAGCAAACCTCTGGGGATCGCTAACCCCAGAAACAGTGCCGACTCCTGGAGCATGACAGCTCTGTGCTGTAGCTGCGTTCTGGGAGTGCCAGCGACAGGAAGCAGCTTGGCTCTGGGCGTCGAGAGCTGTCAGGGGTTTGAAATTGCACCTCACCTGCAAGTTAACCAGAAACCCCAGTGATGTAGAGGCTTAAGTGCTACGGCTGCTGACCAAAGGGTCAGCAGTTCAAATACACCAGGTGCTCCTCGGAAACTGTATAGGGCAGTTCTACTCTGACCTCTAGGGTCGCCATGAGTCGGACCTGACTCAGAGACAGTAGGCCTGCTTTTGGGGTTTTGCAGGTTAACCGGTGAACCTGCCATAGTGTCATGTCTGCCAGAAGGAGACTCGAGTCTCCTGGGTCAGAGACACAGGGTCGTGTTACTCACAGAAATGGCAGCAGCCACAGTATCCCCATTTCCTGTGTCTGTTCCCCAAATCCAGTTTCCTCAGGGTGATGTGAGGAGAACCTGCTCTCTCAAAGGGTGAGTTACAGGAGAAGTACCTTGAGCTTAGAGAAGCCAGACCTTTTATAACGGGCAGTGAGCCTGCATGCCCTTTAACTCAGTATAAGACACTGTCTCTGTTTTCCAAGCTTCTAAACCAATCTGCTGTTGGCTCTGGGAGGGGGTGCTGTGTCTGTCTTTGGAGTTGTCTGTCGCTGCAGAGACCCCTTTGAAAAGACAGTCTGGGCCAAAGGCAGTGGTCAGTGCTTCCGTTCCATGCGGGAGGCACGTGGAGGCTCCTCTCTCAGAGGCGGGCTCTGGCTTTGCCGAAGCTTCGGCCTCGCCAGTGAAGACGGGAGCCAGTAACGGGACTCAAACTGCAGTCAGCCAGCTGGCTCCAGGGCCCTTGGCAGCTGAAGAAGGGGCAATCAGGCAAATAAATTAAGGTTGTTGTTTTCTTCGCGACCATGTGCACCCCAGACCCAAACACTGCCGGTCCTGTGCCACCCTCACAACACTGCTCTGCGGAGCCCCCCGCGGCAGCCACCGGGCCCGTCCATCTCCCCGTTTCCTGGACTGTCCGCTGCTCCGCACGTGACGTTCCTCCCCAGGAACTGGACCCTCCACACAGCATGTCCACAGTAGGGGGCGCCGTCTTGCCGTCCTTGCTTCTAAGGAGCGTTCTGTCTGTACTTCTGCCCAAACAGACGGTTCCGTCTTCTGGCGCTCTGCGGCTTAGTCGGCATTCATCTCCAAGAGTCCAATTCAGGGGCCTTGCTCTCTTCAGCCTTCCCTGTTCATTGACCGGCTTTCACATGCACACGATGCGATTCACAATACGATGGCTTGGGCCAGGTGCACCCTGGTCTTCAAGGTGACGTCCTTGCTTCTGAGTACTTTGGAGGTCCTTTGCCACAGATTTGCCCAATACTAGGTGTCATTTGATTGTTTGACCACTGTTCCCATGGTCATTGACCGTGGTTCAAGTAAAACGAAATCCTTGACCGCCTCAGTCTTTTCTCCGCTTATCATGACGTTGCTTTTGTGAAGGCTGTTTTCTTGACGTTGGGATGTGTGACTCCTCCTGAAGGCTGTGGTCCTTGATCCTCACCAAGTCCCTCAAGTCCCCTTCACTTTCAGTTAATAAGTCAGCTGAAAGGTCTCTCGGTGGAGGTCACCAACAGCTGAGGTCAGACTCATTCAGTCACGTGGCGAGCAGGTGTGAGAGGCAGGTAAGGCCTAGGCCACAGGACTTGGTAAGTCAAGGTCACGAGGCAGGATGCAATTTATCCCTCTGTGGTGAGAACCCACTGGGAAGTTTAAAGCAGGCCTGTGCGTTCTGTGATGGGAGTGGGATCACAGCCGTCCAGGGGAGCGCCACCTTGTCCTTGCCCCCGAGGCTCTGGACTTCCTCCAAGGGCGGTGGCAGCCCGTGGCCGGAGTCAGGTGGAACCCGGTCACCAGGGCGCCCGGGTGGAGAAGCAGAGCCTGGGCTGCAGTCGGAAAGCGGATGGCGGCACCTACAGCGAGGGCCTCCGGAGGAGCTCAGGGGCGCAAGTTAGGCCGGCGTCAGACCTCGTCCCCGGGGGCGACAGCTTCTTCTGTTGGCTGTCAAAAGGCAGCAGCGCGCAATGACAGACAAGCCGTCTGTTCCGTCTCAGCCTGGCAGCAGGGCCTTGGCCACGTGATCCGGCCTCTTCAGGTCTGTCTGTCCTCTGCTAAGTGTCCCACTTCCACAGAGGTACGGCACATGGGGCCTGCCCCAGGGACCCACGCAGCCCCTTTCGCAGTCAGCTTAGAAGACTGAGTAGCCTGGAGAACAAGGGGAGCAAAGACAGGAAAAAAGAAATTTCAAGCCCAGCTTCCCCAGGAGGGCAAGTCAGCTGCCTGTCACTTCTGGCTGGTTTCTCAGGGACAGTGGCCATGCACGGCATGCCATTTCCGGCAGGTCCCTCAGGGCTGGTGACTTGGAAGAGAGAGTGGTGCAGAGATACAGGTGAGAGGGAAGCGGAGGCTGTGAAAACTTCGGGCCCAGACAGACCGCAGTGTGAAGGCTGGTTCCACAACTGCCCGCTGTCAGTCCGGCAAGTGACATTTCCGGGACTTTTATTTCCTCATTTATGACACAAGGCGAAGCAGCACGTCAGTCAGCGCTGGGAGGGTTGAACGAGTTATGAGGCAGTGCCCGGCTTGGCAGCTTTCCCAGAAACCTTCCATCTTTCCGGAACTTTCTTTCTGGGTCAGGACTTACCTGCACACACAGAATGGGAGCTGAGAAGAGCTGGCAGGCTGTGCCTGTACTAGGCAGGTGGGGACACGCAGACAGAAGGCGCCTGGCTTGCCCGAGCTCCCCGGGGGCCAGGGCTGGGCGTCCTTCTCCAGCTCTCAGGCGGGCGCCTTGCCCTGTTTTCGCAAGGCCTGGCATCCATCTTCCTGGGGACAAGAGACAGGACCTCTGAGCTCTCTGCCTGAGGGGAAAGCTGGAGGACCCTAGCTGCCGGGATGTCTCCAGCTCCCCAGTGGCCCGCATCAATTACGTTAATGGACTTGTGCAGGTCCAGCCAGGGAGAGGAGGGGACGGTATTTATTGGCTTCCTCTGTTGGGGGCCTGGGTCACACAGTGCACACCGTGCCATTGCTTTTGAGGCCCTTGGGTTCAGGGAGTCTGTATTGCCCACCCTGTTGCCGTGGCAACAGGTCCTGAAAGGTCAGAGGTTCCCTGTCCACCTTGCTCCTGAATACCCAGGGGAACAATGTAACCACTCACGTATTACCCTTCTTTCAGGAAAAAAAAACACTGTAAGTAGCTTACTTAAAAACAAACAAACAAACACACACCACACGGAAAAGAGATTTGAAATCCGCTGAGTCAGAGCCTCTCTTGACAAGCACCCAGGGGATTCTGCTTCTCTCCCTGTCCTGACCTTTGGGTCTTGCAACATGGGTGCTCGCAGTCTCCGTGGAAAAAATTCCAGAAATCTGATACAGGCCTCCCTCCGCCCCGGTGGCGAGGGTCCAGCCTCGGGGTCAAGGGTTCCGTGCTGGACTCAAGAACGCGTCTCACCTCCCTGGGCCAGAAGCTGAGTGCCCCCTGGGGACAGAGGCCCAGATCTGCGCTGACAGAAACATCCTGTGCTTCTTGTTAAATCTCATCACACCAGCTAAAGCTGGCCTTGGGAAGCACCCTGGGCTGGCAGCTGAAGCCGGGCCGCAGACGGCGCACTGGTGACCGGGGAGAGGGGACACACTGAGCAAAGGGATCAGCGTTTTTCCCAGGGGGTTCCAGAGTCGTTCTGATTGGCGTGGGGGCTGCCGGCATCTCTGTAAGCCCCCACAGCACTCAACCGCGACCCCAGCAGGGCTCCTCCCACGAGATGGGAGGGATCAAGGCGCCGTCTACATGTTGGAGTCTAACTATTCTAAACTTTCTCAAAGATGTCCCTCACACAGTGATTTCTGGTTTTCCGTTTCTAGTGTCTTCTGCTTCTAAAACACCCCTTCACGGACCCTGTGAAGGGTGAAATAGAGGGAAACAAGAAGTGGACACCTATCCTAAGGAAGTTGCCCGAGACGGGACACAGGAGAAGTCGTCTTCCAAGGGGTGGTGAAGCCGCTAGGGAATTGCACGAGCCGCTGGAAGGGACGCCCTCACGGGCAACAAGGCATCTGAGTCCCTACCGCCACAGGCCACAGGGATACCCTGTCCACACGTCCCCTCCCAGCCTGGATTTAGCTGTGGGACTTGGGACTGAAGTCTCAGGCTCTGTCACCGTCCTTCCTCTTTGATTCCTTCTCTGAAAACTTGGCAGTTACCGTCGTGTCTGCTGCGAAGAAGTGGAAGACACAGAAACTGCGGTCCCCGTGCACTTCAGCTGTGGGGACAAGACACACAAAACAGAGAGCAAAACGGGGGACAGGCCGGGCGAACCCCACCCCTAGCACCCGCCTGCCAACAAGGGGGAGACCCTCCTGAGGTCAGTCACCACAAAGCTGCAGGGAGATTCTTCCTGAAGGGTGCCCTCGGGGTTGGCTCTGGAAAGAAACAAGGAGGTGGGTTGGCAGAACGCTGGCCTTCCAGACAGGGAGAGTGACGAAGCTTAGGGACCAATGGGGGGCTGGGGGAGCAGGGGTGCCGCCAGGCTGCCTTGAGGTCAGGTCTGACTCGGGGGAATGGCCAGAGAGCTTAAAGGCATTTTGCAGTTCTTTTTGTATGTTTTTAATTTACTTTTTATTGTGTTTTAAGTCAAAGTTTGTGATTCAAGTCAATTTCTCATACAGAAACACACCCACTCTTCGTCATGTGCCCCCCAGCTGCTCTCCCACCCTGTGACAGCAGACTCCTCCCTCCACCATGCATTCCCTGTGTCCATCCCACCAGCTCCTGTCCCCTGTGCCCTGTCATCTCACCTCCGGACAGGAGCACCCAGTGAGTCCCCTGTGTCCACCCAGGCCAAGAGGCGCTCTCTCTGCTGTGTCCCTTGCTGTCTTACAGACCAGTTTAATCTTTGTCTCAGGAGTTGGCTTCAGTAATGGCTTTAGCCCTGAGCTAACAGGGTCGGGCTATGTGTTCTGGGGACCTCCCTGTCTGTGAGACCATCAAGTCCGTTCTCTTTACTAGAATTTGAGTTGTGCACCCCACATTTCTCCTCTCCAACAGGGGTTCTCTGTTGAGTTGCCTGGTAAGGTGGTTGTTTTAGCCAGTGGGTGCTGCTCTGACAGAAATACTACCGAGCGGATGGCTTTGACAAAGAAGGTTTATTCTCACACAGTCTGGCAGGCTACAAGTCCAAATTCGGGATGTTCGCTCCAGGAGAAGGCTTTCCTCCTTGTTGGCTCTGGAGGAAAGTCCTTGTGTTGCATCAGTCTTTGTTCGGGGAGCATCCTGGTGCGGGAACCTCAGATCTGAAGGACATGCTCTTTTCCCGGTGCTTCTTTCTTGATGGTATGAGGTTCCCAATTCTCTGCTTATTTCCCTTTCCTGTTATCTCTTGTAGGATGCAAGGATTAAGGGTGAGGCAAGCCACACTCGAGGGAAACTCCCTTTACAGTGGATCAGGAGGTGACCCTATGAAGGGATTTATAGTCCCACCCTAATCCTTTCACATACAGCCTAGGAAAATCACAGCATGGAGGACAGTCACAAGGTGCTGGGAATCATGGCCCAAGCACATGGTGACAACTATTTTGGGGGGAACACAATTCAGTGCGTGACAGTGGTCCTCAGTGGCAGCCAGGCACCATTTAGCTCTTCCACTCACATGTTGGTATCATCTAAGCTTGGTGGTTCCATTGTCTGTGATAGGTCTGACTGTGTGCAGGTGGGAACACAGACACGTCAGGTCTTCTCTACCCGAGTGGGGCTGCTCCCTTCCCTGAAATGTTTGCATGTGTCCTTCCCTCTGCTTGGAACTCCTTTCCTCTGCATCAGTTCTTTGTGAGGGAACTTTCTGGAAGGACGGAGGAGTTCTGTGAGCCGGTACTAACAGTGGAGGGTCACTATGAATCAGAATCAACTTGACAGTGACGAGTTTGCTGTAGTTTTTTTTTAAATAATGTTTTAGCCACTAGCCACATGTAGGTATTTATGTTGAAATGTGACTAGTATGACTGAGGAATAATTTTTTAAAATATATTTTAAGTAATTTAGATTCAAATAAACCCACAGAGTTACCTGGTGACCGGACTGGACGACACCGGCCTAGGTTTTCTCATGACTGGCTCCTCTGCAAGGCTCACATCTCAGGGCAAACACACGCTCCTGACAACGACTCCTGAGACACTGGAGAAGCCAGTCCTCAGAATTACCACCTGTCATAGGGAGAAGGCTGCACCCCAAAGACACTGCTGTCTTGAGCCCTGGAACCTGTGGGTTTGTTAGGCCTGTATGGCAAAGGGACTAAAGGTTGCAGATGGAATCAAGGCTGGTTGCTAATCAGCCGACCTTGAGAGAGGTTACTCTGGATTATCTGGTTGACTCGGTGTGATCGCATGAGTCCTCAGAAGCAGAATAGATGAGTAGAGAAGAGGTTTGGGTTAGAGAGACTAGACAGAAGCAAAAGGAAAGAATTGGGGGTGACAGGGACTCCTACCACCCATGCTGGTTTTGAGATGGAGGAAGAGGCCACAAACCAAGGAATGTGGGTGGTCTCCAGGAGCCAGGAACAGCCCTGAGCCGATGCCAGCAAAGACACAGAGGGGTCCCGATCGTGTGCTTGCGAGGGACTGAATCTGTCAACAGCCCTCCCCTAGAAACTGCAGAGAGGAGCACAACCCCACAGCAGCCTTGACGTCAGTCTGGGCCCCAGACCAGGCTGCTGACTTAGCCCGCCTGGCTGACACTGAGCACAGGCTGCGAGAAGCCCGTCAGCTGGTGGTGATCTGCTCGGGCAGCACTAGGGAGCTAGCCCATCCCTCCTAGACCAGGTCAGGCCCTCCGGGGCTCTGCCCCTAGCAGACGAGGGTTCCACAGGATCAAGGTGGGGTGCTAACCTGGATCCTCCTTCTGGACCACTCTTCAGCATCCTCAGGGTCCTAGAATCCCTGTCCAGCAGCCCTGGGCCTGCATTTGGGGACTATGTCTAGGTCCCCCCATCTGTGCCCCAGAGAGAAGACAGAGCCTCAGGAGAATGCATCTACAGGCCAAAGGCCACCTGTTCAGGAGACGAGTAAGACCGGAGCTGAGACGCCACCGAACTCCGATGTCCACGTGGGGACAGCTGGGGCCCCTTGACGTGCGGGGGCAGAGTGAAGCAAAGAGGAGGGGGCTGCAGCTGGGCCGGCTCTCTCTGTGTGCCGTGTTCTGGGGGGGAGTGTGGGGAAAGTTGCAGATTCCAAATGCAAACCTGCTCTGGCAGGTCTTCATAAAGTATAATTGTCACGGTAGGTGACTGGAGTACATGGTCTTTAACGGTTTGTTGGCTTGATCACCCGTTTTAACGACTTGAACAGCGTTCTGGGGCCCCATCATGCACCCACAGCATCACGGTCCCCGTCGGCTCAGTCTCCCCACCACTTTGACTTTCTTCAAAACGCGCGCTGTTGCCAGACCTGGCCCTGCGTCTGTGCTCACTGCTGCAGAGGCGCCTCTGCAGTCACCGCGGAGACTCCCGAGAGAGGTCTGTCCCATGGGGGCCATCCTGCTGGTGCAAGGGAAGGGCCGTGCTCCCCTGACACCTGGGGGAGCCTGGACAGAAGATCACCAGTCCTTTCTTCTGCAGTGTTCCTGCCGGGTGGGTTCAGATGGCCACCCTCCAACCTCTGCATCAGTAATCAGCAGAAACCATTTGCGCCAGCCAGGGACAGTTTCCTGAGGTCACAGACCTCATGCCCCCGGGAATCCCCGCAGGCTGGCGCACAGCAAGTACTCAGACGGCAGTCCCGGGATTTTGTTTCTTCCATTGACGACGGGGTTTGTTGGACAGTCTTTGGCTGCCGTGTGACAAGTATCACGGGTAGAAAGAGGCAAGCCAGTAGAAACCGTGGCGATCAGAGTTAGTCCGGCGGGAGGCGGTGGTCGGGGCCGCCCCCGCGAGGCTCGGCTGGCCAAGAGGCCGGTTTGGGCTGGGCGGTCGCCGGGCTGGCCCACCCTGCTGCGCCTCCAGCGGGAAGCAGGTCTGAAGAGAGAGAAACAAATGGAGGGCTTCTAAGAGCCTCCCAGGCCTCTGAAAGGTGCACACAGTGAAGTCGACCGGCCAGTTCCCTGTGGCCTCCCGATAGCATCGTGCCCCAGTTCCGTGGGGGAGTCCGGCTCCAATGCTGTCCACAATGGGCCTCAATCAGCAGCCCCATCTCTCGTTTCTGACAGATGAGCCTTGTCATTTCTCTGAAGGAACCGTAGCCATTTCTCTTCCAGGCTCAAAGCAGCCGCCCTGCCCCACAAAAGCCCAACAAGGTGGACACTTAAACCATGCCAGTGACCAGGTTTGATCAGCTAAGGAAGACCGATTGAGCAATTGCAGCCCAAATTACCTCTGTGGTACCAAGAGGGTTTCTCAAAGCCAGCTGAAGTCTTGCCAAATTAAAGGATGTCCGGGTGAAATACTGTGAGTATCAGTTTCCCTCTCTGGCAGCAGAGAGGATTAAATGCCCGTGAAGTGCTTTGCAGTTTTAAGCTGTTAGGAATTATTCTTCTGCGTAATAGGGAAAAAATAGAATTCCTGGCACATGAAGCTTGTAACATTGTGAGCCTGAACACCATCCTCAGGATGTCTTTGAGAGCTACCTTTTTAAAAAAAAAAAAAAAAAGTAAACCAATTTGTCTACGGATACATGTATAGACATGCTGGAGAGTCAGTTGGGTTAATCAGTGTTTCAATTAAGAAATGCAAGGGGTAGAACCTGTTTCTTGTTGATTGGCAAAGAAATGGTTGCCAGGAGTCTGCTGCTTACACGTGAAACCTGAGGGGACAGGCGTCCGTCTGCCTGCAGGAGGCTCAAGGAATCAAAGGCAGCGTCACCCCATTCCCATAAACAGGGCTCCGGTGACCTTACCCAGGCAGGGATGTCTGTGTTGGGCTTCCCGACCTTCTGGGATCTCTGAGAGAGGGCCGCCCCCAGTGGACCCTTGTCAACAACCGAGGGTCTTGCCACCTGTCTGTGCCTCTCTCTGTAACCCTCCCCACTGCTGCCGTCACAAGCTGCAAACAGTCGGCCACACCGGCCGGCGCTGCCGTAGTGCGGCACCGTGTTCGCTTAGTTTCATTGTCGACACTGTCACAGATCTGGTCCCTGTCTTTAGGCGTTGGAAACATTACCCACAAACCTACAGATGCACTTTAATAGGGAACCCCAACCCAAAGCCAACCCACCGCTGTCCTGTGGATTCTGACTCAGAGCAGAGCCGCCCCACGGGGCTTCCAAGGGGCCGCTGGTGGGTTCCAACCGCGGACCTTTCAGTCGGCAGCTGAGCTCTTAACCACTGCGCCACCAATATGTACACATATCAATATGTACACACATCAAAAAACAAAGAAATCCTAAAATTTTCCCCAGCAATGCCGAAGAGTCGACCCTCTGGGCGTTGCAACAAGGACTGGGCGTGTGGAAGGTTCCGGGCCTGGGCCCCCCCAGCGGTGCGGGTGGTCAGAAGGCGAGCACACGTCCTCGGTGTGCTCCTTTCTGCTTTGTCGTCATGGTGACTCGTCCTGGTGACACCTCACGGCTTCCCGAACCTGCCTGCCAACTTTGGCGAAATGACCAGGGTTTGGGGGGCCACGCTTTCAAGTGGCTGAAGCCCTTGATTTTATTTAGAGAAAATTTCTTTGAGTCCTGTTACTATGAACTTACTAACAACAAGATGTACAGAAAAAAATCCCAAGCCACCAAGTGCTGTCCAAAGGACAGTCCTAAGTGTAGTTGGCTGAGACTGCGACATGGGGTAAGGACCACCAGCACCTGAAAGGTGGTGGCCTAGAGCACCCCAGAGTCATTACCTGGCAACCCGAGGTCATCAGACAAACGCCAGGCTCCAGGGCTGAAGTCGGTGGCCACGACAGGCTCCTGCTGGACGTTCCCGGGGCACAAGCAGGCCTTTGGCCTTGTCTCCCTCCCAGAGGCTGCCTGCGTTTTTGGCTTGTGGCCCCTCTGCCCCCTTCAGAGCCAGCGGTGCTGTGCTCTCTGACCTCTGTTCACGCCGCCTTCTGCTCTGACTTTGACTCTCCTGTGTCCCTCATTTCTAACAAGCCTGGGGCTCTCCTGGAGAACCCCCAACCTCATGAACCTTGATCTAATCACTGCTGCAAAGTCTCTCTGGCCCTGTAAGGAAACACACTCGCAGATTCTGGGGATCAGGAGGTGGACCTCTTGGGGGTGTTGACGGTGTTCTGTGCAGGTCTTCTCCATCTCCCACCCTCTAGGGGCTCCTTCCGTCTCAAGCCAGGCCTTGTTGTCAAAGAGTTCTATGTGTATTGACTCATTTCATCTTCGTATCCCCCTGGGGCTGGAGCCATGCTGGCGCAGTGGTAAGGAGCCCCAGCTGCTAACAAAGGGTCAGAGGTTCAAATCCTTAGAAGTCCTATTAGCAATCCTACTCCGTCCTATGGGGTCCCTGTGACTTGGAATCAACTGATGGCAGCTGGCTTGGTTTTGGTTTTAATCACCCTTGGAGGAAGGACTATTTTTATAGATGAGAAAACAGGCAAAAAGGGTCACTAATTTAGTACTGGGAAACCCTGGTGGCATCGTGATTCAATACTACGTCTGCTAACCAGAAGGCCGGCTGTTCAAATGCACCAGGCACTCCTTGGAAAGGAGCTCCCTCAACGGCAGCAGGTACTGAGTGCTCACGCCTCAGCTGTATGGCTCCTGAGCTTGTGTTCCGACTCCAAGATCACACAGATGTGATCTCTGTTCTTTTTATCTTAATTATAGAAGCAGAGCAAAGGGTATGGTTAAAAATAATTCAAATAAATACCAGTTGCCTTCTCTTCCACCCCCCTTCTCCTCAGGTGACCCCCTCCTAGTCCTTTCACTGGAAAAAAACCCTTTTAACCATCACAGCTTTGGTCTTCTCCAGAGTCCTCCCTGTACCCGAAATGTCACACCTTTTTAAACACATCTTGTTGGTCAGTGTAGAGAATTGCGTAGCTGTCCAGATAATACAAAATATACTTTTACTAATTCTTCTAAAATTGTTAAAGTAGTCTTAAATTTTGAAAAAATGCTCATAAGGGACCCGAAGGCCTTGGCAAAGACATGCATAAATCCATGTAACTTGGTAATACACATAAATCTGTGCAACTTGGTAAACCTGTGTTGAAAAGCACAGGCATACACGAAATCACGGAGGCCTTGAGGCGGGTCACAGGTCTCAGGGGTGCAGACAGTTTGTTCTAGGCTATCTCCCACAGGATGATGGCTGGACCCACCCAGCGGTAGGGTGGAAGAGAGGCCTGGCTGTCTGGTTCCACAGAAGGAGGTGTCCTGCTCTGCGAGGCACACGGCTGCCCTCAGGCAGAGGTGATTCAACAGCCACCAGTTTGAGTTCAGTTTTGTGAAGCCAGGCAGACCTGGATGTCACATTGCACTCTGCCACTTGAAAGTGTGCACCTGAGGAGAAGTCAGGTATTGCCTCTGAGTTTCTGTCCTTTGTAGAATGAAGGTCATGGTCTCACCATGGGCATTCTCAGTTACTGTCAATAACGTTGGCAGTTGTTATGAGCTCACAGCTCCAGTTTCAAATGATGAGCTCCAGAATCAGCAAATGCCCATCCTCCGAGACAGTTTGGAAGGAAGGGCAAACACCTGCAGACAATGAATAAAATCATGTGAAAGAGAAATTGTAAAGAGTTTCCGTGGACCGGGCAGCCAGGGCTTTGAGGGACACCGGCCTGTCTGAGATCTCTTCATTCAGTCAAGAGCGATGCTGAGGGCTGTCTGTGTGATAGACCCAGATGAGGACACCTGGTAAACATGACCCACGTCCCTGCCTTCAAGGAGCTTAGCGTGTCTGTAGCGTGCAACAGGAGCTCAACAGCAGCTTAATTTTTCCTTTTAAAAGGTAAATTCTGACAGCTACAACGATTCAGTAAGATCTAGATTCCTGGAATAAGCCTGTGTACGTTGAGGGGGCAGGGATTGTATCTGGTGATGAGAACAGACTCTGACCAACTTAGGCTGATGTGGAAAGTAGTCGTTGCCAACACCACCCCGGCAGACCACCGGGTATCTAAAAGCCTAAATGATTCACCAGCTTCTTGCAAAATTTGGTGTCTAACATCTAACACCTAACCTTTGCCTGCAGACGTGTGACTTGTTCTGAAGGAACACTACAGTTTTGCCAAATGCATGTCCTGGCCGTTTGGGCTTTTGTGAACTTTGGAAGACTTTCTGTAGCTAGCTCGGCTGCATTCTTGGACAGACACTCGTTTCGGATGCTGTCTTGGCCATTCCCGGACGTGAAGAACCGGCAGCGGGTCTGAGCGACAAAGAAAACATTGTTTTTTCTGTGCTCCAGGCATGTCTGACTGACCTGTTGAGGACCTGTTCGCCTTTGCAAAACTGATAGGAATCTGTTTGAAAAGGAGGAGCTCCTTCTAGTTTTAGGCCAAGAAGTGCTCTGGTTTGGGGGGGCAGCAGAGCTCAGCTCGGAAGGGAGCGTCACTACCTGTCCTCAGAGGTCCACCTCGGATGAGCGATAGATGCGTGTGCATGGTCTAACAAAGGAGGGTGGCCCCAGTGTCCTGGGCAAGAGCTACCCATGACGCCCTGGAGCAGGCACGGTCTGGCCGTGAGCCAGGTCGGAGAGACGGGTTTGTCTTGTTACCCGTCTGCTACAAGACAGCTGGGTTGGCGTTAAAGATACGTGGAGTTGTGGATGGAATTGCGTCCCCCCAAAACAAGTGCATCAATTTGGTCAGGTCATGACTGTGTGATGGTCCACCATCTGATGACATTTTCCTGTGCGTTAGCAGTTCTGTCGGTGTGACTGAATAAAAGGCACCAGCAGCAGTTTTACTGATAAGGTCTATGAGACTGGAAGTGTCTTAAGCCAATCTCTTTTGAGGTATGAAAGACAGAGGGGAGCAGAGAGACTGGGGGACCTCCTACCACCAAGAAAGCAGTGCTGGGAGCAGAGTGTCCTTTGGACCTGTGCTTCCCATGCTGAGATGGTCCCGGACCAAGAGAAGACAGATGCATCACAGGGACCTTCCTCCAGAGCCAACAGGGAGAGAAAGCCTCCCCCGATCCCTGGTGCTGATGCCCAAACTGTGACATCTAGCCTACTGTACTATGAGAGATGAACTTGCTCTCTGCTAAGGTCATCCTCTTGTGGTGTCTCTGTTACAGCCGCACTAGGCGACTGAGACACCGTCCTCTTGTGGTGTTTCTGTTACAGCAGCAGCAGGTGACTGAGACACTTGGAAATCATCTACACAGCGTTAACTGGTTGGGCCAGCTTTGACTGAGTTATCTGCGATTGCTGTCTAAGCCAAGGAAAGGACGATTTCTGCTTTGACCACGTGGAAGATCAGGGTCACTATGAGCTGGAATCAACTCAGCAGCAATGGGTCTGGGTCTGGGTCTGTTTCTGGGTGCACAGAAGGTAGGAAGCCCTCCTGGCACAGTGGTTAAGTGCTCTGTCTGCTAACCAAAAGATCTGTAGTTCAAATCCACCACCAGGTGCTTCTTGGAAACTCTATGGGACAGTTCTGCCCTGCCCTATAGGGTAACTATGAGTCAGAATCCACTTGATGGCTGTCATGGATTGAACCGTGTCCTCCGGGAATGTTTGTAGCCGTGTGGCTGGGCCATGACTCCCAATATTTTATGATTGCACTCTATTTTGTGAGTTTTCTGACGCCATAAATCTCAACCTCTGCCTCTGGTTAACGCAGAAGATCCTGTTAGAGAGGATTAGGGCGGGACTGTGAACCCCTTCACAAGGTCACCTCCCTGCTCCAACGTAAAGAGAGCTTCCCTGGAGTGTGGCGTGTGCCACCTTTTATCCTTTTATCCTACAAGAGATAAAAAGAAAGGGAAATGAGCAGAGAACTAGGAATTTCACACCATGAAGAAAGCAGCACCTGGAGCAGAGCCCATCCTTCAGAGCCAAGATCGTCCCTGAACAAAGACGGACAGAGCCGACAGACGGAAGGCTCCCCCTGGGGCAACACCCTGAATTCGGACTTACAGCCTACAGGATGGTGGGAGAATGAACTCTTCTTACTTAAAGCCACTCACTGGTGGGATTTCTGTTAGGGCAGCACCAGAGAACTCAAACAGTGGCACTGGGCTTTTTGGTTTTACTGTGCCTTGACCGGCAGAAACACGGTCATTAAGCAAGTCACTAAAGTAGCAGAGGCTTGTGGATGAGAAATATGGAAAATGGGCCTCCCCAAAATTGAGGGATTGAAGAGATCCACCCAGAAAGTGACCATTAAGGGACACAGGATGTAACAAGGGCAGGGTTTATGTTTTGGGAAGAGGACAGTGATGACAGGAGGAGGGAAGGGTTCTGCCAAGTGAGGTCATGGTTTGCTCATTTGGGAGAGTTCAGAAAGCTACTGCAGCAGCCTGCTGGAGACCCGGGTGCTTGCCCAGTGGTTACACGCCAGGCAAGCCACCACCTGTCTCTCAGGGCAGGTCTGGGTGTTGATGTGATGAGTCCAGTTGACAGAGACCAGGAAGAAAGACTTGGTGGTGTCGTTCCAAAAATCAGCCAGAGAAAAACCCATGAACAACACTGGTCAGATCCCCCACTGATAAGGGGGCAGCAGAAGACGGGGCAGTGCTCATGGGGTCACCGCGGGTCAGGGACAGTCATAGAAGGGGCTGTGGCTGGGGGTGGAATGTGTGTGTCCATCTGTGTTTCTAGGCCATCCCCACGTGAAGATGTGAATGATGTCTAATTTCGGGAACAGGCTGCACTGTGAAGTTGGGGACCGAGGACCGACGCGGCAAGTCGAACACCCCGTTGGCTGCTCCTGCTTCATCCCCTCACGAGGTCTTGCCAGGCGTCAGGGACAAAGTTTTCGAAAAGATGCCCGAGAGTCAGTACTGGACCTGTACGAATGGCACACTAGTATAAATTTCTATGGCCAAACCAAACCCACTGCTGTCAAGTCAGTTCTGACTCACAGCACCCAGAGAGGACAGCATAGAACTGGCCCAGGGTTTCCAAGGGGCACCTGGCAGATTGGAGCTGCCGGCGTTTGGTCAGCAGCCTCGGCACTTACCCATTACGTCGCCAGCTTTCCCATGACTTTGTGTAAGACCCTCAGATATCAATATAATCTTAAAAACAAACCAACCCAGTTGCTCTGGAGTCTACGGTGACACAAATCAGCCCCAGGAACCCCACCAAGGCTGTGACCCTGATCACTGCGGACTGTCAGCGCTCACTCCCGCTGAGGGGCTGGTGTGTTTGAACCCACACCTTCTGGCTGGCGGCCGAGTGCTCTCCCCTCTGCGTCACCCGGGCTCCAGCACCGCGGGGCTAGCACTTCACACCCTATTGGAGTGGATTCAGGTGCCACTGATGTGATCCAGGGACATGACCTGAAGTCCCTGCTCCTGAAATCCCATCCCCTAGGGCACGATTTGGTTGGTTTTACAGTTTACAAAATGCTGTCTTGTGGATTAACTGTCTTGGAAGCAGAGTCGTCTCCTGTCTCAGAAGAGGCAGCGTAGTCACCCGTTGGGCTACTTTCCCTCTGATGTCCAGAATCCAGAATCCGTAGTGGTGACATTCACCTCCCACCCCCAGCCGTCCACCCTCCTCTGCAGTCGGCGCTAACTGCTGCTGCGTCAGGCCGAGCCCCTTCTAAGCTAGTCCGATTAGCTGAGAGGAAATCAATCTAACGAGGTCAGTTTTGTATAAAAAGGAAGTGGGACAGGGGCGGGGTGGGAGGAAGGAAGAAGTAACTTTGACTCTTGTTGAGCCGCAGGCACAAACCGGCCAAGGAAGGCCACCGCGAGGATTCCAGAGGCTGACAGAGAGGACGTGCTTCTGGGAGGCTGACGTCAGAGCCCCGACATCCTGAGAGCAGCGCACCGTCTCCAGGGAAAGCGGGGTCCTGGGCACCTCTGCCGTCTGCAAGGTAACTCCCTGCCTCTCAGCGCGGGGCCAGCGATGCGATCGAGCTTTCCCAGATGGAACAGAGCTGTTGCTTAGGAGACAGGGTGGGGGTGGGAGGGAGGTCTGAAGTTGGCCAAACAGGGAGGATTTGGGACTTTAATTAACACGTTAGCAAGTTCTCTTCAGTGAGGGTCCATTACTCAGAGTGCAGAGAGGCCACGGGGCTCTGGGGGGCTGCCCGCACTGACAGGACACCCCCAGCCACTGTGCCCTGGACCTTCTTGGGTGGAGGACTTGAATGAAGCCTGTGCAGTTTACAGGCCAGTTCCAGCCACAGGGCTCTGGCTGTCATTACCGGTGACCATGAAACACTGACCTCCAAACCGGAGCTGAGTTAACTGTGTCCGACCTTCCCACGCACAGACAACTTACAAACCCAACTTCCCCCCAAACGTCAGAGGCAGCTACAAGTTAACTAATGTGACCAGGAAGCCTTTAAAATTAGGAATATTGTAAAATTTTCTGTAGGTGAACTTTATCATGTGCTAGGCGTTCACACGTGCACACGCAGCGAGAGACAGTCCGCGGAGCCTTGCTGGAGTTCTGATCGCTCCGAGGGGTTTTCAAGGGGATTTTTGATCACACTGTTTTTTCCCTGCAGGGGAGTTTGGACGCTGACCCTGCTGAGGTGTGGCTCCTTCTGTTCTTAGGTCTGTCCCTGCCTTTGGGTCGTCTATCTGCTTCATGTTCACCTTCTGTATTTAGTGTGACAGTACTGAGACCAGAATGTGTCTAACTGCTTAAAATATTCTTTTTGCCTTATAATATCTAGTTCTGGTTCACCTGAATCAAAACTGACGACTGGAAAAACGGTGTGGGGGTTTCTCTGACCACCTACGACTTCACACGGGACGGGAGGGTGGGGGAGAATCCAGATCTACAGCCCAAGGCCGACTGCCCTGAGGTGCAGGAGGGATCCACCTCCTCTCTTGGTGTCTTTACCAATTCTGACACCAACTGCCCCTCCCATGATGCTTTCTACGTCTCTGCTGGGTTTGATAATTCACTGCAACAGCCACAGAACTCGCAGACCACACTCAACGATTATGGGTTTATTAGGGCAGGGTTACCACCTGAGATCAGAGACGCTCGGGACACAGTCCTTCCATCGGGGCAGCCTCTTCTCAGCTGTGCCCACTGGCAGGCCTCTCTGGCCGCTGGGTCTCTGCCCTGCTTGGGCAAGGGTTACAGAGGTCTTTAGCTCTGCGGGTGAGTGCCCCAGGCACCCCACCCACCTGAGTCTCACTGGAGGCGCTCAGCTCTAGTTCTGTGGTCTCTCTCCACCGAGTCCAGCCGCACTGTGGCCCACTGGCCGGCCTCCTGCCCGAAGGCGCTCGACCTTTGCGGTCGGTGGTGCAGAGGCCCGCTGTGTGTCTCCTGCTGGTCTCTCCTGCCATCTTCTCGCAGGCTTTGGTGCCGCAGCTCTCTCTCGTGGGCTTCTGGTTCCAGGGACTTTGCAGTGCCAAGACCCCCCGTGCAAAGGACAGGCTCCACTCCTGGTTATTCTTTCCTGGTGGGGTGGGACTCCTCTTCCCTGGGATTGACTGATCCTTTAAGTTTAGCAGGAGGGCCGACAGCGGGGTCCCCTTATTGGGGTTCCATACACTTTATTTGCATGGCGGTCATCCCGTCACTCAGCGGGAGTTCAAAGGTGACCACAAGAAAGGGTCACCTGACATAATTCCGGACCCCGCACCAACCAGCCCCGCAAGGGCCGCTCTGGAAACAGCCCCTCTTCCTGTTGGTTCCCTGGTCACCTGTTTTCCACGTGACCCTGGAGAGCCCGCTGCCTAAAGTGCCCACTCCCGGTAACCTCCCCGAGTGCTGGGACCGACTTCCAGCCGCTTTCTGGGCTCAGGAGGACGTCCCCCACTTCCTGCCACCCCAACAGGCATCTATCTGCGTTTCCTCCCGCAGGGTACCTTCCCCATCTGTTGCCATAGAGCCCAGCCCAGCCCAGGGTGACCCTGGGGGCAGGGTAGGACCGCCCCACGGGCTTTCCCAGGAGCGCTGGTGGGTTGTGGCGCGCAGCAGGGGCTCTTGCCGCTGTGCTGCCAGGGAGTCCTGTGTCCCCTACAGGGGGAAGTCCCGGGGCAGACCTCGGACAGAGCCAAGTGAGGCAGCCAGGCTCAGGTTTGGATCCCGGCTCTGCCACTGGTGCCTCAGCTGCCTCGCAGGTCAGAGGGGGATAATCATGATGAGACTTGGTGGCACTTCCTGTGAGAGCTGCTGAGGCATCACAGGGGACAGAGGAGGTGTCTCAAGTGGCGGCTGAGGGGGTTTCCGCCGGGAATGACCCCAGGGTCAGGGTCCTCAGTCCCACTCTGGGCTCTCTTCATGCCCGCCCCCCCCAAGTCCTGTCTCATCCTCAGCCTCCCTGCAGGGCAGCCTGAGAGGGGTTGGAACTTGGCCCACAAGGCCCGGCACACTCGGAACCCGGTGGACTTCTTTACCATCACTCACCCCCTGTCTCACCCCCTACCCACCCTCCCCAAAATCCAAAGAAGAAAATACAATGGGGACTTTTTCACTTCCTGGAGTCAGGCAGCCTCTGACCACCCAGGGCCTTCTTCTGAAATGCTTGTCCTCTGATTCAGATTCAGCCGCTCCCCGCTCCTCTCAACCTGGTGAACTCCTTCTAATTCCTGGGCTCTTTGCTCAGTCCCTCACCTATTACATACCTGACCTATTACACAGGAGCCCTGGTGTGCAATGGTTAGTTAGCGTGCCGGGCTGCTAGCTGAAAGGCCTGTGGTTTAAATCCTCCAGCTGCCGTCTGGGAGCTGTGGAAGCCCTATGGGGCGGTTCTACGCTGTGCTGTGGAGTCTCCATGAATTGGAATGGATGCCTCAGGCAGGTTATTTATTATACTTCTTAGAACCATGTGCCTTTTTGGTCCTTTGCGACGTTTCCCGCAGTTGTAATGATGCATTTATTTGCCAGAATGATCAGTGTTTGTGTCCTCCCTAGATTATGAACTCCCTGAGGGCAAGACCACTGGGTTGGTATTTCCAGAACTGGTGCAGTGTCTGTATTTGTTGAATGAATGTCTTCCTCACTTGCTAAGCTCTGACCAAGTCTGACTCATTTCTGAGTGTTGGGCTCTGACCCAGCAGCGTATGACGGAATGTCAGATGCCTCTGCAAATGTTTGTTAAAGGAATACTAACACCACAGTCACTGCACGAATCTGTGTGACCAGCAGAACCTCTTCAACCGACTTCAAGCTCTAGGGACCAGCTTCAGCAAGAGGATGTGATGTTTGCAGCTGAGAAGAACACTTGTGTTGTTGTTCACTTCTGCGACCTCAAAAAGTGTGCTTGAATGTGCTTACAGTCCCAGAGGAAGACAGAAGCCACAGAAGCGAAGGACTGGGTTGAGACAAGAAGTATCAACACAGCCACATCTACAAATTCGCTGAAGGATGCTGGAAGTCAGCAACTTGTCTTTAGTTCTGAAAATAACTTTCTTTGCCTTCAGCTATGTCTCGTGCTTGCACAGCAACTCACCAGGGAGGCAAGAAATGAGGGAAAGCGTGTTTTCTAAAATCCCATATAAAGTCCTTTTTTGTTTGTTTGTTTGGGAACAGAGTGCCATTTTTATAGAAGATCTGAGATGAAAACCCTATCAGTTTGTACGTGGCTGGGGAAGCCTTTGAAACCCCTCCCGGAGCTGCTCGTGTGGGCGCTTCTCTTTCGGGGGGTGGGTCCCCGAAGGTGGCCCGACTGCGGTTTTGTCGGTGAGAACCATGGCGGCGCTGTACGAAATCTGCGAACCGCCCGGGTTGGGGGAGCGTAAACAGCAGCCTCGCAAGGGACGCCGGCGAGTGTGGGGTCGCATTTCTGGTGGGCCGCGGCAGGGTGGTGGCACCACCCCGGAACAAAGCCACGTGGGTCGCCGGGGGAGAGGTCACGCGGGACAGGAGCGCGCTCGTGTCTCCCCCCGCGCAGGGTGCCGGCGTGGATCCACCTGAAGGAACGGTCGCATCGCGGCCACCGCCAGCCGGGGGGCTCAGACCCCGCGCCACCCGAGGCGCCCCGTGCCCCGCGGCCCGCCGGCGGCCGCCCACTGCCTCTGCGCCTGCGCGCCGACGGGAGGCCCCGCCCCCGGGGGCTGCCGGCGCGGGGCCGCGCCTCCTCGCGCCCGCCGCCCGCCGCCCGCTGTGGTATTTAGCGGGCGCGCGCGGCGGGCGCGAGGACGCGCGCGGCGGCGGCGGCGGCGGCGGCCAGGGGGGAGCCCGGGCGGCCGTTGCGAGGCGCGCTCTCGAGCGGCGGCGGCGGCGGCGGCGGCCCAAGGTGTCCCGTCGGTCTCGGCGCCGGGGAGAGGCGGCGGAGCTGCCCGCGGTGGCGGGGCTTGGCGGCGGCGGCGGCGACGGAGCGCGTTTGAGCGGGGCCTGGGGTCCGAGGCGCGCTCTCCGCCCACAGGTAAGAGGGGCCCGGCCTGGAGGGAGGAGCCGCGCGGGCCGGCGGCCCCGGGAATGGCGGCGGGAGGGCGCCGGGCCGGGCCGCGGCGCCCTTTGTCTGGGCCCGAGCCGCGGCCCGCCGGCTCCGCCGGCCCCCGCCGCCCGCGCCGCCCGAGCGCCGCCCCCCGCCCCTCCCCTGCCCGCGGCCCCGCCGGCTCGCGCCCGCCCCCGGCGCCCCGGCCCGGTGGGCCCCCCGGGGTGGGGGTGGGGGCAGTCGAGCCGAGCCCCGCGCGCCCGCGCCCGCGCCCCGGGAGGCGGCGCCGGGGCGCCCGCGGCCCGCGCCGGCCTTTGTTGCCCGGGGTCCCGGCCGGGCGGCCAACATGGCGCGGGTCAGCCGGGCGCGGGCCCCGGCGGCGGCCCCTCCCCGGGCGCGGGCGGCGGGGCCCGGCGTCCTTGGCGCGCGTCCTCCCCCGCGGGCTCCCCGCGCCCCGAGCGGCCGCCGCGCGGGGCCGCGTCCTCGCTGCCCCGGCCCAGGCGGCGGCGGCGGCGCGCGGCGCGGAGGAGGGCCGCCTCCCTTGTTTGTGTAGCCGGCCAGGGGAGCCCTGGCGTTTTTGTTCGGAGCCCTGGTTCTTCCAGGCGGCGTTCGCCGCGGAGTTGGGGGTCTCTGGCTGACTTTTCCCGGCTCTGTAGTGAGGGGTTGGGTGACCTGCGCCGCCGTGAGGCCTCGCTGTGTATTTATTTATTTTTTTCCCTCTGCCGGTTCCTGGAAAGATTGAGGATTTGGGTGCCCTGACATGGAGACAAGTCCGGTTTTTCTGTTTGGAAAAGCACGTTGCGTAGCGGCCGTGTCAGAGCCCCAGAAGCCACGACCGTGGATTTAGGACGGCGCCCTGTCGGTTCCGAGCGGTTGGACGTTTCCCATTTCGGGGTGAGCGGCTGTCACGGGTCGGTGGTTGAGTCTTCCTAGCGGTTGGTTCCTTCCCGGCCCCACCGATTTGTGACCTTGGGCAAGGTACTTCCCCGCTCTGTGCCGAGCTGTCTTGTCAGGTGACAGTACCTGGCTCCTAGGATCGCTGGGAGGGAGAGGGTGGCGGGGAAGGCCGCGCAGCCCAGCTGGCGCATAGTAAGTGCTCAGTAAAGCCTAGTGGTGGGAGCTGGTGTCGCGATCTGGGCGCTCGCGGTGTTGAAAGCGCCGGACTGGAGTTTGTGCGTTTGAGTTAGAAGTCCTAAGTGCTTGGGTGTTTCATCGTTGGTTGTTGGTTGTCATAAACGCAAAGTAGGAGGCGGCTCGAGTGGTAAGTGACCGGCCATCCGAGGTAATGGTACAGATAGGCGGCCCTTCACCCCTTTGGGGCCAGTGTCCCTGTATCCTCCGCGTCGCAGGAGGTTCTGATGAGAGAAGGGACCTGGCGGACCTACTTTGCTAGGTAGGGAGGTGTCAGCTGCCCCTCGCAGGCTCTGCTGGCCTTCATCTGCCCACGCTCGCCCCGCGCTGGCTGGAGGGTCCCGCCGGCCGTGGCTGCTGCCTTTCCCGCTGTGCTGACTTTGAGCAGGGACCCCGCAGACACCGTGGGAGCCGCGGAGGCCCTTGCGTGGGCTCCTGACCCCTGGGCTCCGGGGCCACATCGCCAGGGCAGTGCTGAGCGGATGGATGGCTGTGGCCGTCACCGAGCAGGAAGAGTGTGAAGCGCACTGGGGGACGGGGAAGGAAGGAAGGGAGGAAGGGAGGGAGTCAGTCAGGCTGGGCCGTGAGGCCACCCAGTGCTCAGGCTGGTAACAGCCCCAGAGGACTGGCACCTTGGAGCCCGAGTTTCCAGTTGTCTGTGCACAGGGTGTGCAGTCCCCAGGGGCAAGGGTGACCATCCCAGGTACCCTGCTGTGTGTAGGGTTCAGGCCACGTCCAGATGGTAACATCTTCTCTCAGGACGTTAGGTGTATACCTGTTTGGAAATTTCTGTAGTATAGGATTTAAATTAGGTTAAAATCAGGTTTCCTTTAGCGAAATGTTAGATAGGATTACTTTCAAACAGGGCTTGGAACTAGTGGTCTGTCTTTGAGTTCCTACTGAGCTTGTGCTTGTCTCAGCGTCCCAGACGTACTGAATCGGAATCTACGCGTGAACAGGGTCCCCGGGTGATTCTTGTTGCAGCTCCCTCCTTGGGAGACTGTGAGAGGCGGGTACACTTGGCAGGGGTTTGAACCAGGACAGGAGGGTCTGCAGTGCTGCTTTCAAGGACTTCTGAGTTACCTAACTTGATAGAAGGGGACAGTGAGCCCCTGGAAGTACGTGCTAGGTGTGTGTGGTGACAGGCGTGTTCCAGAAGTTACTGAAGAGCAGTGGTGTGACAGCAGGGGTGTCCTTTTGTCAGGCAGATGCTGGCTTAGTGTAGGGTGGGAAGATTTGGAAAACTTTTTAAATAAAAATGTTGATTTTATCATCTGCAATGGCTAGTTGCAATCCTGCCTACATTTTTTTTTTTTTAATTTAGATATGTTATAAACCAAAAAAACCCACTGGAGTGAGTTGATTCCCACTCACAGTGACTGACCCTGTTACAGAACGGGTGTAAATGACCCCGTTGGCATCTCTTTCTGCCTAACTTTAACATTGTATTTTAAAGTTGCCATCAGGTGGGTTTTGACTCGTAGTGACCTTATAGGACAACATAGAACCACCCTGCAAGGTCTTTAAGGCTAAATCTCCCTGCTTCTTTCCCTGAGGAGGGGCTGGGGGGTTCTGCACTGTCAGCTTAGCGGCTGAGTGCTCAATCACAGTGCCACCGCGGCTCTTCGTTTTAAACTGATGTGTGGTATAGTCAATAGATAGGAAACTTAACTTTCTAGGGTAAGTATTCCACAAAATTCAAATTGAGATACAAACTTAATTCAATTTAGCTGTATGTTTCCTCTAAGCTTCAGGAAATTCTCACTGAATTGCTGGAGAGCAGTATTCCTTGATATCTGTAATTAGAATGTTATCATTAGGCTAAAACTAATTTGAGTTATAAAGGCTGTGGTAGCGTTGACATAGTATGAAGAGCGGGATTTTATTTTCAGCAGTGGATTTTAACAGTGGTGGTTTGAAAACAGCTCCTCCACAGGGTCGCAAAGCTCCTTTAATGGTTGTGTCGGTTAAATCGCCGTTTAAATTGTATGTTAAAGCTATTGGGGAGATTAATTTTTTTTTTTTTAGTTTTACTGAATGCTAGAGTTGGAAGTTTTTCTCTTTGTGTAACGAGATTTATTAGGCTTATCTTTCTTGTATTAGTTATGGACTTTTGCATACACCTGGTAATATGTTTAAATTTTGGACTTTTTTGATACACATGCTCTCACTTTAAACAAAACCAGTATGTGAGAACTGCAAGAGTGCCCTGCAGACAAAAAAAAAGCCATTTTTTCTTACAAAAAGTATCCTTGATGCCAGCCAAGTGCCGTCAAGTTGGATAGTGTTCTGTTAAATAGAAATATTGCAAATGCGCTTTATCGCTGTTATTTACTGTGCTTTAGATGGAAGTTTACAGCTCACGTAGACTTCTCGTGCAGCGATGTCCATGCGTGCTCCTGGGACCCTAGTTGTACCCCACCGGCCACCCTGCGTTTCCATGCCATCCGAGCAGTCTCATCGTTTCTGCCTGCTCTTCCGCCGCCGGACGGGAACTGCCCCCTTGGTCTCATGTGTTTGCTTGATCTGAGAGGCACATTCTTCATGAGTGTTAGTTTTGATTGTATAGTACGGTCTCATTTTTGTCAGGGCTTTGTCAGGGCTTTGGGGTGGTTTCAGCTCTGGGGTAACAGTGTCTGGGGCCATGACTTGAGGGTTCCTCTAGTCTCGTTCAGACCAGTAAGTCTGGGCTTTTTGTGTGCATTTGAGGGCTGCACTGGACTTTTCTCCTGGTCCGTAAGCTGTGGTCAGTGGCAGCTGGGCACCATCCAGGTCCCAAGTTGGTGGAATCTCTGGTTTATGTCACCCTTTTGTCTCTTGGGCTACTGTTCCCTCGAGTCTTGAGTGTCTTCATTTTCCTTTGCTGCAGGTAGTTTGGGATAAATTGGTACTTCTTAGATAGCTGCTTGCTAGCTTTTGAGAGCCCAGACACCGCTCACCAGAGTGGGATGCAGAACAATTTTCTTCGTAACCTTTGTGAGGCCAGTTGACCTCAGTGCCCTCTGAAACCGTGGTCCCCAGACTCGCACCGCTGCCGTCTGTTGCTCTAGGGTTTGGTTGGAGTCAGGACATTTCTCAGCTTTCGGTTTAGCCAGCTGTGCTGACTTCCCCTGAACTATAGGTTGTCTTTCCCTCCTCTGAGATGATTCTTACCTACAGTCCAGTTAATGAATTCTCCTCTCCTCCCTCTGTAACCTTGTCAGCATCATAGAATGTTTTCTTACTGCCTCACCTTCTCTGGAGTCCTTACAGTGGCTCTCCCGTATGGTATTTGTCCTTGTGCGGTTGACTGGTTTCACTCAGCGTAATGCCTTCTGGATTCATCCGCGTTATGGGATGCGGGCTCATCGGTGTGTAGTGTTCCACCGTGCGTCTGCTGTGACGTTTGGAGATCCAGTCATCTGTTGATGGGCACCTAGGGTTCCATCTTGCTGCTCTTGTGAACAGTGGTGTGGTGAGTCTGGATGTGCCAGTGTCTGTCCGTGTGTGGCTCTGATTTCTCCAGGACAGTCCACAGAGTAGGATTGTTGCATTATGAAATACTTTTGTTTCTAGCTTTTTAAGGAAGTGCCGATTTTTTTCCATTTTTTAAAAAAATACTTGTGCTTTCAGTGAGCGTTTACAGTCCAAGTCCGTTTGCTGTATGAGACCCTGGGTGTGCTGCCGGAAGGCTCTGGCTGCTCTCCGCCCTGTGACGGCCCGCTCCCGCAGCTTCCCAGACTCCTGCGCCAGCTCCCACCCCTCCCTCTGCACCGTCCCGCCTTACTGCCGGTCGGTCCGGAGCTGCTCTGACAGCCTCGGGTGGGATTTCAGCGGTCTGTACCAGCATCGGTTTGCGTCTGACAGTCCGGTCCAGTCTTTGTCTGGAGAGCTGGCTTCGGAACTCGTCTCAGTCTGGTCCGGCAGGAGTCCCAGGGGCCGTGGCCTTGGGGTCCTCCGGGAGGTCGGCCCATCAGGTCTGGCCTTTTAGTGGGGTTCTGGATCTGCACCTCCGTTCTCTGTCTGTGTCAGGGACTCGGCTTGTGTCCGGTGCCAGGGCTGTCTCTGGTCGTGGCCAGGCGCTGTCTGGTTCTTCTGGTCGCGGGCTGGTGTGGTCTCCCCGTTATTGTCCCCTTTTGCCTCCTGGCCTTACATTTTCCCGTGTCCTTGATACCCTGTGAGGCAGCACCACACTGATTTCCAGAAAGTGGTTGTACTGTTTTTACGTTCCCACCAGTTGTAAGTGTTCCCATTTCCGTAACCTCCCCAACATTTGTTACTTGGTGTTTTGTGCATTAAGGCCGCCTTTGTTGGGGTGAGATGGTATCTCCTTGTAGTTTTGGATTTCTCTAATGGCCCGTGATAGGGAGCATTTCCTCACAGTGTGTTGGCTGCCTGAGTGTCTTCTTTGGAGAGGTTCCTGTTCGCGTGTTTTTGCCCGTTCTTTGAGTTATTTGTCTTTCTGTGGTTGAGGTTTTGCAGTATTTTGTAGATTTTAGATGTTACATCCTGATGGCAGCCAAACCTTTTTTTCCCAGGATTGCCTGGTGGATTCAAACTGCCAACCTTTTGGGTTAGCCATAGCTCTTACCCACTACACTACTGGGATTTCTTCCCGGTCCACAGGTGGTCTTTTGACCCTTTGGGTGATTTTTAGGAGCTCCTAGTTGTCTGGTTTCCCTTCTGGTGTTTGTGTGTTGTTATTAATGTTTTATAGTCTGTTTATGCCTCTAGTGTTTTTCCCCATTGACTTCTTCCATAAGCTGTATTGTTTGGGGTTTTATGTTTAGGTCTGTGATCCATTTTGAGTAAGTCTTTGTGTATGGTGTCAGGGGTGGATTGTTTCATGTTTCTGTAGATGAATATTCCTTTTGCCAGCACTGTTGATTAAAGAAACTTTCTCTTTTCCCCTCTGAACTTTGACCTTTTGTTGAAGATCAGTTGTCCGCAGGTGAGTGGGTTGACTCCTGGATTCCCAGTTGTGTTGCGTTGCTCTGTGTGTCTGTTCTTGTGCCAGTGCTGGGCTGTTTGGGTGACTGGCTGTGCAGTCAGCCTCCCGCCTTGTTGTTGGTTTTCAGTGGTACTGTCACTTACCTTCTGTTCCATACAGAGTTGGGGATTTGTTTCTCGTTTCATTTAAAATTACTGTCGAAGTTTGGATGGAGATTGTATTGTGTCTGTGGATTCCTTTGGGTAGAACAGATGCCTTTTGCAGTGTTAAGGCTTCCTGTCCATGAATGTGGTATGCTTTTCCACTTAGTAGGTCTCCTGATTTCTTGCATTTTATGTCCTTAATTAGATTTATTCCTAAGTATTTTATCTTTACAATATCTTGTAAAAGGCATTGTTCCCTCATTTGTCTCTTTGCATTCTCTCTGTCAGTGCAGAGGAATCCAGCTGATTCTTGTGTATTGATCATGCGTCATTTCACTTTGCTGAGTCCTACTATTAATTGAGTTAGTTTCTTTATGTGATCTGGAATGTCCTGTGTGTAGGATCATCTCTAGGGCAGTGTTGAGTAAGACGGGTGATGGAAGGCATCTCGAGGGGAACGCTGGCAGTCACCAGTGAGAATCATTCTGACCACTGGTTTGTGTATGTGCCCTTAATTATGTGGAGGAATTTCCCCTGTATTCCTCTTGTGCTGAAAGTCTTTATCAGCAGTGCGTGTGGGGCTGTATCAAAGGCTTTGTTCTGTGTTAGTTGAGACCATGAGGTGAGACCCTCCTTGCGTACCTGGTATGAACTGTGTGTGGTCATGAGGTATTATGATTCTGATATGCTGTTGACTTGAACTAGAATTTTGTGGAGAATTTTTGTGTCTGTATTCATGAGAGATGTTGGTCTATCATTTTCTTTTTTAGTGCTCCCTTTACCTGGCCTCAGGGACCCTGGTGGCACAGTGGTTAAAGTCACTTGACTGCTCACTGAGAGGTCAGCAGTGTAAACTCACCAGCTGCTGTGGGAGAAAGATGTCCATGTCCATAAAGATTTTTAGCTGTGGATGTCCAGTGGGCAGTTCTGCTGTGTCCAGACAGGGCACTGGGAGTCGGAGTGGACTGGACATCAGGGAGTTTGGGTGGGCTTGCCTGGTTTTGGTGTCAGGGCTGTGCTGACCTCATGGAGTGAGTTGAGGAGTGTTCTTGCCTTTTCAGTGTTCTGGAACAGTTGGAGGAGTGTTGGTGTCAGTTATTCTCGGAATGTTTGGTAGACATTTTCCAGCCAAGCTGTCTGGGTGGACCAGGGCTTTTGTTGTTGAGAGTATTTTTTTTTTAAATGACCCCTTTAGTTTGTATTTTTGTTATTATAAGTGTCTTTAGTTTTTGCACATCCATTTGTGTTAGTCTTGATATGTAATGTGTTTCTAGAAATTAGCTCTTGAGGTTTTCAGATGTGTTGAAGTAGAGTTCTTCACAATGTTGATCTTATGACCCTTTTTATTTCGTTTGGCTGTGACGTCACCTGTCTCATTTCTTGTCGAGGTTTATTTGCATCATTTGTCATTTTGTTGATTTTGTTGATCTTTTCAAGAAACCAACTTCTGGTCTTGTTGGTTCTTTAGATTACTTTTCTGTTTTATTTATGTATGCTCTGATTTTTATTATTTCCTTTCTTCTGGTGGCCATGGCTTCTTTTGTTGCTCTTCATTGTTTGCGTTGTAGAACTAAGGTATTGATCTTGACCGTTTTTTGATATGTAAGTTTACCGCCGTACAGTTGCTTTTGCTTTGTTTCCAAGTTTTTGGGGTGTGTTTTATTCTTGATTTGAGTTTAGGAATTTTTTTTAATTCCATTTTTCATTTATTCAGTTACTTAGTGGTTTTTGAGGAGGTGTTATTTAGTTTCCGTGTAGTTGATTTTTTTTCCATTTTTCCTGTAATCAGAGAATATGCATTCTGTGATTTTGATATTTTTGAAAATACTGAGGCTTGCTTTGTGGCCTGAAGTGTCTGTTCTGGAGAGAGACCCTTGTGCATTGGGTTGGTGAAGAATATGTCTTCACTGTGCTGCTTGGGGTGGAGTGTTCTGGGTGCGCTGGTGGGCCGGCTGGTTGGTGGGGCTGGTTCTGTCGTGGGCGTCTCTGTGGAGTTTCTTTCTCTGAGTCATCAAAGGTGGCCTGTTAGGGTTGCCCGCTGTCACTGTTTTTCTCTTGGACACTGATGCCTTTCTTCTTCTTCTTTTTCTTTTGTAACACATCTTGGAGCTCTGTTGCCTAAGTGAGTATCCACCCTGGCTGTGTCCCTTTGTGTCCTTTTGGGGCGGTGACCGTGTGATCATTATGGGCTGCCCTTTGTGCTCTCTTGACTTTTATCAGTTAATACTGCCACTCATGAGCTTTTTCTTTCCTTTTTTTATTGTGACTAAATGGAAGCATGCCATCCGGGTGGCCTTTGCAGGCCCGCCGGTCTGCAGCTCCTTCGGCCCTCCTTGTCCGGTGGCAGCGCTCTCCTCTCCGTGCTGTGCCTGTGCTGTGCTCTTACTCTGTTGTCTGCTCCTCTCCACCCTCTCCTCCCCCTCTAGAAAGAAACCAGTAGGACAGCCTCCTACAAACGCATAAAATAGAATTACAAAGTACACACGCCATATGGTCACACTGTATTCCCGGGTCCAGTCCATTTTTGTCCAGAGAGCTGGCCTCAGTCATGTTTTCTGGGCAGGGGCAGTAGCAGGTCTAGGGGCCACTCCCCCAGGGGGCCCGACAGCCTGGAGGACCATCCGTCGTGGTCTTATAGTCGAGTTCTTGAGCTGCACCCCTCTTTTTCTTGTGTCGCCACAGGGACTCCACGGTGGGTGCCCCAGCGCGGAGGTCTTTGGAGGTGGCTGGGTGCTGTCTGGTGCCTCTGGTGACGTGTTGCTGCAGTCTCCCATTCACGTGGGTCCTCCTGTCTCCTGGACTCTTTTTTCCTTTGTGTTTCTGTTCTCGGTGATCATCTCTTCCAGATGAGTCAGGACCATTTGGCGTACCCCAGATGGCAGCTGGCTAGCATTTAAGACCCCAGATGCCACTCACCATTGTGGGGTACAGAAGACTCTTAGCAGTAAGGCTAGTTATGCCAGTTGGCCTCAGTGTCCCCCAAGATTGTCCTCTTTTTGGATGAGTGCTTGCTTTGTGTTTTTTACATCCTTGGATGGTCAGGGTACTTTCATCTTTAGGTGGGAGGGGTGCTGCTTGTAGGCGGCTCACTGCTGAGTGACACTGGGGTGCCCGTTCCTCTCCCCTCTCGGGAGGTGCGTTTCAGCCACTTACATCCCGTGTGATTCTGGAAGGGCCTGAGTTTACTGCTGTTGTGGGTGTGTGTGGGTGCGTGTGTGAGGGTGTGTGTGGTGGTTTCTCTGTTCCACTTGCTTTTATGTGCTGGGTTTTCTTTGATTTGGGATTTTCTTTTCATTATTGTTGACTTTCTGCCTGCTAAGTCTGTGCTTTCTTTATTTTGGTCTGTAGGTTTGTTAGTGTTCTTTGCGCTACCCTGAAGTGTACCTTCACCTTTTTATTTTGAAGTTGTCATGGTCTGAAGATTAGTGTCTCTGGTTCCACGTTTTCAGTCTCGTAGCTTTTTTTGTTTTTGATTGTTTTGTATCTGGATTGATACCTGGGCAGCAGTGTTAATCAGGTTCTTGTCAGCTGTTGTTGGGCCTCCTTTAGTATTTCTGAAAGGTTGGTCTGTGTTTTGGTCATCTGGTGCTGCTGTAACGGAAATACCACAAGTGGATGGCTTTAACTAGGAAAAGTTTTTTCTTACACAGTCCAGTAGGCTGCAAGTCTGAATTCAGGGTGTCCGCTCGAGGAGACGGCTTTCCCTCTGTCGGCTCTGAAGGAAGCTCCTCATGTAGCATCATCTTCGGTTGGGGGGCATCTTGGTGCAGGAACCTCAGGTCTGAAGGATGCGCTGTTCTCTGGGTGCTGCCTTTCTTGATGGTGTTAGGTTCCCAGCTCTGCTTGCTTCCGTTTCCTTTTCTCATAGGATGAAAGGATAAAGGGTGGTGCAAGCCGCACTCCAGGGAAACTCCCTTCACAGTGGAGCAGGGAGGTGATCTTAGGAACGAATTTAACAGTCATACCCTAATCGTCTTAACATGCAAGATGCGAAAGTCACAAAATGGAGAACAATCATAAAATATTGGGAATCATGGCCCAGCCAAATTACTACCCATGTTTTGAGGGGGGCACAATTCAATCCATGACAGTCTGATTTGTACAGATTCCCTTAATTTTTGTTTACCTGGCAATGGCCCGATTTCGTTGTCATGTTTGAGGGACAGTTTTACTGTGTATGTAACTCAGGGTTGGCAGTGTTTTTCTTCCGTGTTTTGTATGTATATATATAACGTTTCATTGCCTTTTTTTCTTCTGACAAATCAGAGCTTGGTCTACTGATTTCCCTTTGTGGATGAGAATTTGTTTTTCCTGACGTGCCCTAGGGGTTCTTTGGCTTTGGCAAGTTGGATTATGATGCCTTGGTGAGTTTCTTTTGGAATCTGTCTTGTGTGGAGTTTCTTTAAATTCTTGGATGTGTATCTTCTTGTCTTTCATGTTTGGGACTTTTCCTTCCAGCATGGCTTCAAGAATTCTCTCAGTACCTTTTTTTTGGTGTGTGTGTGTTCTCTTGTTCTGTAATTCTGACCACACATAAATTCCTCTGGATGGTGTCCCACGTAACTCTAGAGATTCTGTTTTCCTGACTGCTCCTCAGACCCATCTGTGTCAAGGGATTTGTTCTCTGTTTTGCTGATTTTTTTCCACTGATTCAGTTCCATCTCCATGTCTTTCCATTGACCTGCCTGTTCCTGATTTTGTCACTAACCTTAGGGATTTCTAGTTGCTGTTTTTCTGTGGTTTCTGATTTTTTTGCTCTTGCGCTGTTTTCCTGAATTCTTCTAGAGTTTTGTCTGTGCTGTCCTTGGTGTTGTGTTTTCTCTCATCTCTGTCTTGAACTCTTGGTCCTTTGAATTCTTTGCTAGGTAGTTCCATTACCATTTCTTCTTTAGGACAGTTTTCTGGCCTTTGAGGGTGGTCACGGGTTGGAGACATTTTGTCCTACCTTGTGATGTGTTACGTCAGTTGTCAGAGGTAGTGAGGTGTTGTTACGTTTACATACTGACGGAATGTTGGTTTGCTGGGTTCTGCTTTTTCGTTTTGTTTTGCTGCATCTGGTGTGGCAGGGTGGGTGCTGTGCTGGCTGTTGCTCTGGTAGCACGGGGGACACTCCCACTGTGCTCTGGGGCAGGGCAGCAGCGGCTGGCAGAGTGGGTGTGCTGTGCAGGTTGCTGGTCTGGTAGCCCAGGGACAGTCCCACTGCACTCTGAGGGGTGGGCAGTGGCTGGCAGTGCAGACAGGGTCTCTGTTGCTGGTTGTGGGAGAGGCTGAGGACAGACTGGCGTTGGCCACTGTCTGTCGTTGGTCCAATGGTGCGGAAGCTGGCAGTGACACTTGCTGAGTGGGCAGAGTGGTGGACAGAGCAGGGAGCAGAGGCCTGGGTAGCTGCAGCCAGCAGGGAGCACCCAGTCTCCTTTGCTTGCCAGAGTGGTCTGGGACTTTGTAGGGCTGGGCGAGGATTGGGAGGTGGGGTCTTCTGAGCAGCTCTGCTCTGTTGGAGGGATGCATAGTGGGACAGGGTGTGGGGCCTAGCTGGGCAGCCAGGAGCGTGGCTGCTCAGTGGGTAGGCAAGGGGGATGGTGGACAGGGTTTGGTAGGGAGTAAAAGCGGGGCTCAGACTGTGTCCCCAGCGTTGAGGGCTGCAGGAAAAGAAAGTTCAGTCCTGTCGCCACTAGGAGGTTGGTGAAGGGGGTGGGAGCGGTTCAGGTCACTGGGTGAAGGTGCCTGGGGACTTCCTGTTGGCTGCAGTCAGCAGTGGAGACTTGACCCTGGTCAGAGGTGAGCGGGGTTCTGCCTGTGGTCCAGTCAGGTGACAGACCACCTGCTAACCACAAGCTGCAGGTCTGCCACCCCCGCATGCCACCCACAGCAGTGAGCAGGGACCACTGCCGGTGAGCCACCCTGTCGCGGGGTTCCGGTTCCCGCCTTGCCCGGTGGACAGCGGGGCGCCCGAGCTCTCGCCCGCCTCCTGCGCCCCTGCCTGCCCCCTTCGGGTTAGGCCTGGCTCCGGTCTCCCTCACTGTCCTCTCTGGTGTGTCCGTGCTCTCTCTCTGTCTTGGGGGACTGGGTGAAGATGCGTCTCTGTGCTGCTCCCCCAGCGTCACTGCCGGCTCTGTGTGCAGGTGGCCGCGCTCTGCGGGGCGGTGGCCGCCTGCTCTCGCTTGTGTTCCCCGCCGGCTGTGTGTACGCAGTTTGTTTTCCGTCAGTGTTTGGTTTCAGTCTTGGTCGTTTCGTTCTGTGCTCAGGCTGTGAGGATGACCGTCGCCGTCTGTCTGACTTGGCTCCTGGGGTCCGGGCAGTGGAAGGACAGTCAGGTCACGTGGACCAAGCTGCCATCTTGGCCCTCCCTCCACCTGGTGTCCTTGCCAGCCGTGCCCCCTGTGTTTCCGTGCACTCTGCCCTCTACTCAGCCCGGATTCCTTGTGTCCGCAGAGCGCTCTGTGCTAGAGCGCCCTCCGCCTCCCTTCTGACGGTGGTTAATACCCACCTGGGGCCGGTGACTCGCCGCACTAAGCCTCGGTCTCCGTGACCGACTGCAGACTCTTGGGCACGTTGTGGCGGCCTGTCCTCCTCGCCCAGCACAGCGTCCTGCTACTGGAGGGGCACGGTGTTCAGAGTGGTTAAGATGTGGACTTCGATGTGTCTCTTGTTCCGTGCTGCAAGAGCAGGGATCTGCCCGACACAGTCGAGAGGGCTTACGTGTTTAAAATAGCTAGTTGTTGAAATTGTCACTCAATTTCTCTAAATATGACTGCTCCTGGGGCTGTAGGGACAGAGTAAACAGAAATGCGACTTGTGAGATGTCCAGTACACAAGTCATAAAGGCGGCAGTGGGAACAGTGAGGGGGAAGGAGTCCTGCTGCCCAAGGTGGTGGCGTTTCAGCTCAAACAAGAGGACGAGAGGGTAGGCCTGAGAGCAGGGGAAGCAGAGCGGCTCAGGCAGAGGCTGGCAGGAGTCGGGAGGACAGGTCAGAGCAAGCACGGAGGACGAGGGGGGTGGCGATGTGAAGCGAGGGTGGGAAGAGGTGGGCGTCTGACCCGCCAGCAGAGAACTTGGGTTATAAGTGTAATGGGAAGCCGTGGAAAGGTTTAGATTACAGGAGCGATGTAGTCTGTTTTTTTTAAAATTGTTTTAGCTGTTGCTTGCTTTTGCTTGGTTACTCCTGACCTAGTAAAATTGCCTGGTTAAAAGACTGTTTCTTTTAATCGTGTGGTAGTTGGCTGTGTTGTGAACTGAGGGCAAATGGAGAGAAGCATATGGATTGGAGAGAGACGGAATTCATGGGACTTGCTGAGAGGCGATGGGATGCTTTGAGAGGTGGGGGAAGGAAGGGATTAAGTGTCTGACTTGAGCAGCGTATAAACTGGGGCGCCTTTACCAAGAGGACAAAGACTTGGGTGTTGGGTGGGGCAGGAGGTGTGAGTGAATGTGTAAGCTTTGAGACACCAAGGTGTTAAGTCAGGAAGGAGGAGCATCGGAGACACTGTGACCTGTCTGGGCGTGGAGGGAGCAGCAAGTGGAGCCCAGCAGGAGCAGAGGGGTACGGGAGAGTCGCAGTGGCGAAGAGAGAAATGGCAGGGTTGGGGGCTATGCTCCTGTGGGTGGTGGTCATGTCTGCTTTAGTGAGGGGACGGGAGGTGGTGGTGGGCTTGGAGGGTTGCTGGTGTAGACGCTGGGTCTGGTGCTTCCGTTAGGGCTTCCTGTGGAAATGAAGGGTAAGGCCACAAGGGGGTGCGGACAGTCAGTGAGTGCTGCAGTGTGGCCAGCCGGAGGTGTACTGATCAACAGGGCGACAGGGAAGGAGAGGGCAGCGTCTGTGAGGGTTAGGTGGGGTCACCTCTGATTGCTGCTGTTCAGAGTGTGGGCACAGAGCAGTCGTGTGACTCCTCCCCAGGGTGGACTTCTTGTTGAAGTGAAGCATGGATACATGCAGAGAAATACTGGTGTTGTAGACGCAGAGTCGTAACTAACTTGGAGGTCCGGCGACACAAGTGCTAGAGAAACAGAAGTGCCTCCTCCTCCCGCTCAGAGTCATGCCCCTCCCCACAGAGGTCATCCTCTCTCTGAACATCGTAGAGTGATTTTACCTGTGTCTGAACTTGCTGTGAATGGAACAAGACAGTATGTTGTTTGACTGTGTTTCACTTCTTCCAGCATTGTGTGTGTGAGATTCACATGTTACCTCTCAGGTTGGGTGATGGTTGGTGTGTGTCCACTTGGCTGTGCTGTGGTTCTCAGTGGTTTGGCAAACCCTGGACTGACGGCTGTGCCTCTATGTGGTATGATGTAATCATCTCCATGGCGAGGTCTGACGTGATGTCATTGCCCCGTGGTGAGCTGTGCTCTGAGCAGTTGATCGAAAAGGGAGTTTCCTGGCGGTTTGCCATGCCTTCAGTACATCAGTGGAGTGGATCTTCCAGAGAGGCTTGCTGTCTGGATCCTGCCCCCGAACCCTCATTGTCTGACCTCTGGTCTGGGGACATGTGCCAGCAGGCTGCTGTCCAACCTACAGATGTCGGGCTGGTCAGCCTTGCAAGCAACCACGTGAGTCAGGAGGGGCCTCCAGCCTGATTCCTGACCCACAGGTTTGGGACTTGGCCAGCCTCCCCCACTGCGGGAGCCACGTCCCTGAATTCGGTCGCTGTCTCTGTGTTGATGTTTACAGCTGCACTGGTTTGGCTCCCAGTACATTACCAGGAGTTACCATGGATCCCAGTGCTTCTCCTTTGAATAGACTGGTGACTCCATGTGGGATCAGGTCTGATCAGGTCTGAGGTTGCCTGACCATAGGTTTTATTGAGCAGAGCTCTTTTATGCTTGCTTGGTTTCGTGCTGGGCCTGACACACATGTAGAGAAAAAAGGTGAAGAGAACTTTTGGAGAACAAATTTCTCTTTATAAAGTAGATGTTACCAGTGAGAAACACTTTTTAAAATTAGAATTAGGGTCACATTGGATTTCATAGAAAGTGTCACGTGGCTGTACTTACAGTACGTACTGCAGAGTGCACCGTAGAAGCTAGTGATGGTTAATATAATGGAAGAAAGCATGGACTAGCTTCTTAGCAAAGACTTTACCTCTAGACCATGAATGATGTGAAGTAATCCTCTGTTAAAAATCGCTTACTGGCTTTGCTCCTTTGAACGTGCTGAACCCCAGGCAGCACAGCCTTGATTTCAGCTGTGCTTGTCAGGGGACCTGATTGGGCTTTGTTGGGGAGAACGTGAGGGGCCCTGGTGGTTAAGACACTCGGCAGCGAACTCAAAGGTCACTACTTCAAAGCCACCAGCCACTCTGTGGGAAAAATGCAGTCTTCTGCTTTCCTGGAGATGACAGAAAACCCAAACCCATTGCTGTCTGGTTGGTTCCTACTTTGAGTGACCCTGTCAGAACTCCCATAGAGTTCAAGGAGCCCCTGGTGGATTCTAACTGCTGACCTTTCAGTTAGCAACGGCAGCACGTAACTGCTACACCATCAGGGTTTCCATTTCTTGAAGATTACAGCCTTGGAAAGTGCATGGGGTTTTGTCCTATAGAATCACTGTAAGTAGTAGGTATGGACACTGCAGCAGTGGGATTTGGGGACAACTTGGATGTCCATCAGTATAGATAAGATGTGAGTTCATTTCTGCAAGCTGTGTTTCTCTAAGTTGAGGAGTAATCAGGTTTTATTTTGGAATTAACTTGTTTTTTGAGGTGAAATTCATTTAGCTGAAAGGAACCATCTTGAAGTGAACAGACTGGTCTCATTTAAGTACCCTCAGTGGGGGACAGGCCCACCTCTGTCTCATTGCCGAGCAGTCTCCTTGGCCCAAAGGGAAGCTGCTGCCACGTTGGACTGTCCCTGACCCCCTCCTCACCCAGCCCTTGGCTGCTGTCAGCCCTGCTGTGGCGTTTGTGCCTGGCTTCTTGGGCTTGGCCTCCCGTCGAGGTCCATCCATGTGGTAACCTGGATCAGGATTTTGTCTCTGTTTGTGGCTCACTAATGCCCTGTTATATGTACATATCACAGCATATCCATTTGGCTGTTGATGGATTTTTGGGTGATTTGTATCTTTTGACTGTTGTGAATCACACTCTGGTGAAAGAGTTTGTCTGAGCACCTGTTTTCAACCCCTAGGAATAGAACTGATGGTCTGTTTTGAGTTTTCTATGTAACTTTGGAGGAAAAATCTGACAGTTTTCTTTGGCCACTGCAGTAGTTTGCATCTTGATTAGCAGTGTGGGAGCGTTCCAGTGTCTCCACGTCCTCACCGTCACTTGATGCTCTCTGTTTTTAAGGTTGGTGGACATCCTGGTGGCTGTGAAGTGGTATCTCCTTATGATCTAGATTTGCCTTTCACTGAGGACTTCTTTGGCGCCTAAGTGGTGCTGTGGCATGAGCTCAGCTGCCAACCAGAGGGTCATTTGCTGACCAGAGGGTCAGCTGCTAACCAGGGGGTCAGCAGTTTGAATCCATCAGTTGCTCCTTAGAAACCTTCTGAGGCAGTTTGGGTCCTATAGGGTCACTGGAGTCGACTAGACAGCAGTGAGTAATGTCTTAATGGTGTTTATGATAGACCAAGAGGCAGTCTGTTGAACAGATAAGGGAGTACCGCATGGGTTAAAATTAGGAAAGGTGTGCAGCAGGAATGTATCGTTTCACCATACCTCTTCAGTCTGCACATCAGGAAAACCAAAATCTTCACAACTGGGCCAAGAAGCACCATCATGATGAATGGAGGGATGGATGGAAGTTGTCAGGCATTTCGTTGGACTTGAATACTGCCATGGAAGCAGCAGTTAAGACACCAGACAACACACTGCATTGGGCAAATCTGCCATAAAAGGTCTCTTGAAGGTGTTGAAAAGCAAAGGTGTGACCTTGAACTCTACAGTGTTTTCATTTGCCTTGTGTGCATGTGAAGGCTGCTGAAGAATAAGGAAAACCAAAGAAGAAAGCCTTCCAGTCACCTGGTTGGTGATGGGTGTTGCCGGTCCTGTTCTGTGGGCAGTGTAAAGAACTGATTGAAAGAAGTGCAGCCGGAATGTTCCTCAGAAGCAAGATGTTTGCCTCATGTACTTTGAGCGTGTTATCAGGAGGGAGCAGTCCCTGGGGAGAGGGCACCATGCTTGGCTGAGTTAGAGGGTCAGTGAAGAAGAGGAAGACGCTCCATGAGATGGTTGGTGCAGTGGCTGCTGCGGTGGGCTGTGGTGGAGCAGTGATTGTGGGCCTGGGGCAGGACCGGAAGGTGCTGTGTTCGGGCACGCGTGGGGTTACTGTGAGTCGGGACTGACTGGACTCACCTAACAACAGCCGCGCTAGGAGTGATGTGGGCCACGTTTTCACATGCTTGTTGGCTGTTTGTGTATCTTCTTTGGAGAAATGTTTATCTGATTTCTTTGCCTCTGTGTTTTTGAGTTGTAGTTCTGTATATGTTCTGGATGTTAGGCTGTTATCAGAAAAATGTGCGAATAGTCTTTTCTGTAGATTGCCTTTTCACTTGATAGTGCTCTTTGGTACACAAAAGTTTTAAGCCTTTATTCTTTTGTTGATAATGCTTTTGGCATCATGTGTAAGAGTCCATTGCCAAATCTCAGGAAGATTCATGCCTGTGTTTTCTTTTAAGAGATTCATAGTCTTAACTCTTCTGGCACTTGGCTGGCATTTAGGCCATTGGTCAGTTTTGCATTAATTTTTATATTGGTGTGAGATGGGGTCCACTTTGCCTGAGGGCATCCCTTTGGCTCAGTGGCTGTCCCACTTGTTGAAGAGACTCTTCCATCTCTGTTGCAGAGCCTTGAGACCCTAGCTGAAACAGTGTGGCCAGAGTTGGTTGTGTATCTTCTTTGGAGAAATGTTTATCTGATTTCTTTGCCTCTGTGTTTTTGAGTTGTAGTTCTGTATATGTTCTGGATGTTAGGCTGTTATCAGAAAAATGTGCGAATAGTCTTTTCTGCAGCTTCGTAGTAAGTTCTAAAATTGGGGCAACAAGTCCTCCAGCTTCATTCTTTTTCTTGATTGCAAAGCGGTTTCAATTTGAAGATTGACCTCTCTGTCTCTGCATGAAAGGCCGTTTGAGTGTGGAGAGGGATTACAGTGAATCTGTTTGTCACCTAAGTTAGTATTGCTGTCTTAACAAAAAGTATGGCAAGTCTCCCAGTTCATCAGCATGGGATGCCTTTCCGTTTTTTAAGTCTTCAGTGTCTTTTAACAAGGCCTTAGGGTTTTCAGTGTAGAGTTCTTTCATCTCCGTGGTTAAATGTATTCTTAGTTATTTTATTCTGGATGCTGCTGTTTCCGTAATTCTCTTTTTGGATCGTTCACTGCTACTGTAAAGAACAACCAGTTTTGGCTGCTGGGTTTGTACCCGGTGCTGAGTTTGTACACTGCAACTTTGTTTTCTGTTAGCTCGAGCAATGTTTTGTGGATTCACTTTAAGGTTTTTAGTGTAGAGAATCACTTAGGAACAGTTTTACTTTCTTATAATTAACTTTTAAAAAATTCCACGAGGGCGGAGTAGATGCATATGTGTGAGAAGAACATGTGCCTTTTTGCAGAGGGACTGATTTTTAATAAACTTCTTTTCCTGTTAATACTCGCCTATTTGAGGGATTTTAACACAAACAGTGAGCCTGAGAACAGAGAAACTCTGATGTTATGGAGGGGAGATGGTCAACTCTTGATTTCTCAGCGTTTCACTGGGCATAAGAAATCCCCGCGGTTCCTCAGTGGGAACGTGTGGGCCTTCTTGGTTTTCGCCTGTCACTCCAAGCGTTAAACTTCATGATGTAACCCGTTATTAGGGCCAGAATAACGTGTGATTCGTGAAACACTGGAGAAGTCATAGGAGAGTGCCGTGTCACACGCGCACTCACAGACACAGGGTCACCCACAGCCTGGTGGCCAGAAGCGAGCCGTTGTGGACATTGGAGGGTGATTTCTAGTCTGTGTATTGCTTCTTTTTTATTATGTTAGCCATACAGATGTTACAGTTGATTTCTTTGATTTAAATCCTTTGACATATTTTTGCACTCAGTGCTTACCACTTGGCAGTAGCTATGTGTGTTTGTTTGAGCTGTGCAGTCCCAAACGACCACCCTTGGATCTTGCAGTCTCTGTGTTCCTCAGCTCTTGGTAGTTGGTGTGCCTTCTGATTCTGAACTTGACCTCCCTCTCCTCTGCTGACCTCTCCCTTCAGCCTTTAAACCGCAGCCTGCAGTTTGGATCTCCTGGTTTCTTTTCTGCCCTGTGATTTGCCTACATATGTACATACACGCATACATGGCTGTGTCGGTGCAGGCCTGCGTGTGTGCGTACGGGCACAGATGGCTCTGTTAGGGTGCAGGCCTGTGTGGGTGCGTACATACGTACGTAGATGGCTGTGTCAGGGTGCAGGCCTACTCTGTGATGTAAATGTTCAGAAAAATTGGGTATTTACAGTAGGAACGAATTACTGTTGAGCCTGGCTTGACGTGTGTGACCCCATGTGTGTCAGAGTGAACTGTGTCCTGTAGAATTTTCAGGGACTGATTTTTCGGAATCAGGTTGCCAGGCCTTACTTCTGAGGTGCCTTCGGTGGGGGGGGGAGCTTACATTTTGTAGGGTTTCGGTCAGCAGCCGGATTCACTGTCTGTGTTGCCCGGGAATCCTAGTGGGTATGTATCCATCCATTCAGGCCCAGTGTCGTGTGGCAGGGGACCTCTGTCCTCATCCAGGGCTGCTTCAGTGGATTTGCTGTTACAGACAGGGCTCCTGCAAGCGCTGTGTGCACGTGTCCGGGCTAGCATGTGTGAGCCGCAGGGTGGAATTCTGGACAAGAGGTGTTGGGTGCCTTACACACTTCACAGTGGCGGTAGAAATGGCTGTATCACATGAGAAACCTCAGGGTGAACAGTCCCAGGACTGTAGATGTGTCCCCTACATGCCAGTCTTGGCAATCAGTCTTCAAAAACAGATTCATACCTTGTCCTTTCCTTGCTAATGTATGCAGTTTGTGATGTTAATCGTGCCAAGTTTCTGATGTCCGTTTTCCTTTTTTTTGAAGAATTTTACAGGCACACACAGTTGAGAATTGCATAGTTCCATCAGTTCGTTAAAAGAAAAATCACCGCACCCTTGCTCCCCCCTCCTTCCCAGAGGACAACACGCGCCTTTCAGGGCTGATTTTTGTACCTGCTGTCTCTGTCTCTGATACACACTTCCCTCGTGACTTCTCGATTTCAGTGTCGGCACCGTCTGTTGGTGTTCTGCTGTGAAGGCTGAGACTTCCCATGGCCCCGACCCCGCCACCTGCCCAGCGGTCCTGTTGCAGCACTCACCTAGTGCAGTTACTGGGCAGGTGGGTGTTTCTCCTGTTGTGGCTGTGGGAGTTACTCAGCACTTCAGCCCTGGAGTCCACTGGGGTTCCTCCCTCCCTGCACTGCTACCGTCCCTCCCTGCTGCCTCTGAAGCCCCTTGTTTGCTGTCCCCGCCTGCTCATCTGTGACAGTGGCTTGGATGTCGTGCTGAGCTGCCACTAGGGCCCCGTTTCTCTGCTGCCCCCTCCTCTCCTGGGCTGCTCCTCTCTGTGGCTCGTGTTGCCATTGGGCGTGGTCTCCCCCTGCAGTGTGGGAGATCTGGTCTTCCAGCAGCATCCTGAGGACGTGGGCAGGGCAGGTAGTGCTTTCAGAACCCGTGTGACTGATGGCATTGTCCCGCTGCCCTCAGCCTCTTAGGGAAATTGGCTGACCATATTCCCTGAGGATTTTAGAGAGCGTTGGGCTGTTGCATTTTTAGCTTTGGATGCCGCCGTCCCTAAGTCTAGTACCTTTTCAATTCTGATTTATTCGTTCACAACTAGTTGTTGAGCTTTTACTATGTGCCAGACTCTTTAAGTGTTAGGGATAGATCACTGAGACAAATGGAACCCAAACCAAGAAACAAACAGAACTCCTCTCTCCTAGGTGTGGTGTGGGGTGGTGTGTGGGGTGGTGTCGTAGGAGCAGCGTATCGCAGTGACCACAGTCAGCAACACGTGGGTCAGTGGTGTGGTGTGTTCAAACCAGTGGCTGGCTGGTGGCGACGGGGGTGTGAGCACCACTGCACTCCCTCTGGTTTTCGGTGGCTGGTTTTGCGGGTAGATCACCAGGCCTGTCTTCTGAGTTCTCTTTGTGTGGATTTAGCACGTAGAGCAGTTAAGTTCACGGACTTTGTTGTTCAACCTCGTAGATGATAACCGATTTCGGCCGAATTGAGCTGGGGTAAGGGTTCCTAAATTTTTCGTCCAGTGTTTCTTTCCCCTAAATTTTATCATTTGTCAGTGTTACTAGTAGAGTGCCATCAAATGTATATGCTGGGCTTTCTACAGGGACTCTGTGCCCCAGATTCCTGAATTTTTTCTGTTTTGTAAGCCATCCGTGGCTGTTGATTGGGCACTGGCTCATGGCAGCGCCCTGTCAGCCCAGCGCTGTGCTCTGCACAGGTCTCCGTGGGAAGTGGGTCACCAAGCAGGCTTGCCAGGCATCCCCGGGTGGACTTGAATGGCAGCCTTTTGATGAACCGTCCAGGCTTGACCGTCTGTGCCACCTAAGGCCTCTGTCATAAGCAACACGGTCTTTTCTGCTTAGTTTTCTGGTGGGCAGGTTCGACTGTGACGGCGGTGGGGTTTTTTGTTTTGGTCTTTAGGATCACAAATCTTTCATGGATTGCTGCTGATTTTGATCTGCTATAAAATTTATTTCTCTGTGTGTGTCGAATTTGCCAAACGGGACATGGAGTAGAGTGGGCCGTGTGTGAGGTTGTAGAACTCGGTATGCTATGTTTCATAAATGAGGTTGAAGGCACCTGATGCCCAGATAGAGCGGTGTGTGAGACTTCTGCATCCTGAGCTAATACAAAGCGTTGGAGAAGTCCCCAGCTGTGTTCCAGCCTGGACACGGACGCTAGACCGGGTGACCAGTCAGTGTCAGGGCGATTTTATCCAGACACTGAGAATTCGTGATTGTCTTGGAATCGTGACTGAAATAGCTTTAATGTCTTAATTTCTTCAGGTATGTTGCCAAAATTACGATGTTTAGCGATGTGGTGTGAAATGAGAGTGAGAGTGAGCTGGCTTGCCCTCCTCCTGCTTCTGTTGCCGGCCGGGCTTGTTGACGCCGGGCTTGGATGTCAGATGACAGCCCGGATGATAAACAGACACGGCCGTTTTGATACACAGAGTTCTGAGAAGCAGCTGTGTGTTAGGGCTGCCGTGTAACCTCAGGAGTATGGGGAAATTGAACTTTCCACGAGAAAACTGTAAACTCAGAAAGGCTCTGTTGCCGCGCTGTGTCCCTGTCTGTCTCTGGCAGGGTGGAAGGAGGTGGCCCATGTCTTCTGTTGGGTTAGCCTCGGGAGGCTGTGCCTTAGGGACAGGTGACACGGCTCGGCTCTCCCCGGCTGTTGCTGCGTTTCTCTGGCCTTCACTTTCCTCATGGGCAGGATGGAGAGGAGAGCTGCCCCAGGGGGATTGCGGGCAGTGCTGTCTGGGCCGTGCGCCCTGCGGGTGCCGCTTCACGGGGCTGAGTCTGCCGCAGCCTGGGCTTCGTCGTGGGTCGGGCACGGTGGTAAACTGAGGTTAGGAAAGTGAGCGAGGATTGAGAGACATTCTCCTTATAATCCTGCTCTGGAAATCTGGTGCTTTTTGCTCAGTTACTCAAGTGTCAGAGACCTAGTTTGGCTCGACAAGCATCACTTAGGAAAGCTGGGCCACTGGTGGTACAGCAGGTGTGCCCTCATACCCGACCTGGGGTGATACCTCAAACTCTGTGCTTGGTGGTAGTTTTATTATTTTACAGATGAGAAATTGGAGACCCAGAAGACTGTGTTTTTGTCTAATAGAAAAATAGTAAGAGCAAAGTTAGGAATACAGATTTAGCTTTTGATTTCAGCCAAGCCCTTTTTTCTTTCCCGCTATACACAGCTACCCTTTCAAGTGTTTGTTGTTGGTGGTATGTCACTGAAGAATGAAGTCCTACCTGAAATCAGATGGATTTATGAAACTCGGACACCACCACACAATATTTTGAATTGGTGTGGAACTACACCCAATTTTTAAAGATTATTTTTATAGTGATAAAATCATTTATTTTGCTTTGTATCATTTTCAGTCTCTGTTGTAAATACCTTGTAAGGTTTCATCAAGCAGCAGCAGGGCTGTCCTTGCCAGGGATGGACAGATGAGTGACTCTGAGTTTTGTATATACTCTTTCTCTTTTACCTGGAATCCCTCATACCTTTTTTTTTCCTTTTAATAAAAAACAAAACAAGAGCTCTTTCAAAAAGATTTGAGGACCTGCTCTGGGGTTGTACTTCTTCCAGAAGAGACCTGTTTTTTCTTTTGGCAGTCCATGGGATGTTCAGTATTCTTCTCCAACACCACAATTAAAAAGCATCAGTTCTTCTGTCTCCTTTGTTCGCTCTCCAGTTTTCACATGCGTAAGATGTAGCTGAAAATACCGTGGCTTGGGTCAAGTGCCCTTTAGTCTTCAAGGGGACATCTTTACTTTACAGCACGTTAAAGTGGTCCTCTACAGCAGGTTTTCTCAACACGGTGTGCCTTTTGATTTCTTGACTGCTGCTTCCATGAGCAGCATGTGATGTTTCTGTCCTGTGCACGGGCTCTCCGTGTGACTCAGGAACCTGGCAGTCAGGGTTGTATCCTTTCATCATACCTTTTCAATCTGTATGCTGAGCAAAGAATCTAAGAAGCTGTATTCTGCAAAGAAGAACAAGGCATCAGGATTGGAGGACGACTCGTTAGCAAGCTGCGTTGTGCAGACCTTACTTGCTGGAAGTGAAGAACGTTTGAAACACTTACTGATGAAGATCAACAAGAGTCCTCACACCTGGACCAGTGAGCCACATCCTGCTAAATGGAGACGGGACTGAGGTGGTCAAGGGCTTCGTTTCCCTTGGGTCCACAGTCAACGCCTGTGGAAGCAGCAGTCAAGAAATCAGAAGACGCACTGCTTGAGAAAATCTTCTGTGAAGGACGTCTTTAAAGTGTTGGAAAGTGAAGATGTCCCCTTGAAGACTGAAGTGCACTTGACCCAAGCCACGGTGTTTTCAGTTGCATCTTATGCACGTGAAAACTGGGCCGTGAACAAGGAAGACAGAAGGAGAAGTGATGCTTTTTGATTGTGGTGTTGGAGAATACTGAATGTCCCGTGGACCGCCAAAAGAACAAACAGGTCTGTTCTGGAAGGCGTCCAACCAGAGTGCTCCTCGGAAGCCAAGAAGGCAAGGCTGCGTCTTACATACTTCGGACGTGTTGTCAGGAGGGATCAGTCTCTGCAGGACATCATGATTGGGGGAGTGGAGGGTCAGCGTAAGGTCAGCGTAAAAGAGGAAGACCCTTGACGAGATGGATTGGCGCAGCGGCTGCAACAGTGGGCTTCAGCATAAAAACAACTGTGGGCATGATGTGAGACCCAGCAGTGTTTTGTCCTGTCGTTCATAGGGTAGCTAGGAGTTGGAACTCACTGGATGGCAGCTAATAACACCAACAACAGGTTTATTAAAGTACAAAGAAACGTTAAAAAATTTCTTCTAAGTACCAGTATGTTTAACCCACGTACCACATGCGCTGTGGGGTCCTCAGTAATTGTTGGAAGTGTAAAGGGGTCAGGCCTAGGAGTACAGCATGCTGCCTTCCTGTTCCCTTGCAGGTTCAGGGTCGTGGTAGGCAGTATGTGAACGAATGAGCCGGCTCTGTGCCAGCTGCACTGTGGACAGCAGTGGACGGCCAGCCTGCAGGCACCAGTTGGCCAAGTCCCGGACTGCCGCCTCCCGGACTGCCCCAAACCTGTGAGAACTGATCACTCCAGTGGGGCGCTGACAGTGTGGGGAAGGGAGCAGAGGAGAGAACAGTGCCTCAGTGGGCAGCAGGAGGGTGTCCTGGCGAAACTAGGAGGAGGACAGTGGAAGGGGCGCCTGGGCAGTCTCCAGAGGGGACTTGGTAACTTTCCTTCCTGACTTAACTGGGCACCAGTCCCCTCCCTGTGTGGCCTCCTCTGACTGCTTCAGGGACCCGTCTTGTTGTGGAGGGGAAAGCAAAAGGTGGTCTCGGTAAAGATTTACGTTTGTGAGAAATTTTATTAAACTCAAAATATTTATTTTTTAACTTTTTAAAATTGTTTTAAGTGCACATTTATAATCCAGGTCGGTCCTGACACCCGTGTGGCATGTGACCTTACTAGCTGCCGTCCCCGCACTGACGGCACTGTCATGGGACTCGCCCCACTGAGGACAGTACCGGGGACATGATGGGACTCGCCTCCACTGTGTTTCCCGTGTCCGTTCAGCCGGCTCCTGTCCCCGCTGCGCTGCCATCTCGCCTGTGGACAGGAGATGCTCCGTTGGTGCCCTGTGTCTAGTGAAGCCAAGAAGCACACGTCCACCAGCATCCTTTTATGTCTTAAACCAAGAGACCCCCTGGTGTCCCGGCAGTTCTGACTCTCAGTGACCCTGTGGGACAGAGTGAGGGGCACCTGGTGGGTTTGAACTGGAGCCCTTTGGTTAGCAGACACAGCACTCACCCACCGTGCCGCCAGGGTCTCCTCAGGTCTTGTGGACCAGTTCAATCTTTGAGAAATTGGCTTTGGGAATGGTTTCAGTTCTGGGTTAACAGAGAATCTGGGGACCGTGTCTTCCAGGGACCCATCTCTGGACTCTCAAGTTCTACATCCCACATTTCTCCCCCTCCATCAGGGACTGTCTGCTGAGTCCCTGGAGGACAAGCCGTTGGTGGTAGCCAGGTCCCCTCGGGCTCTTTGAGTCTCGTGCTGGTGTAGCCTCTGGGTCGTGCTGGCCGTTTCTGTGTCCTGGGTGCACGGTTTTCCCTATGTCTTTGATGCTCTTCATTTTCCTCCACTCCAGGTGGGTTGGGACCAACTGATGCTTCTTAGATGGCTGCTTGCTAACTTTTAAGATGGGAGGCACCACTCAGCAAAGTGGGATACAGAATGTTGTCTTTATTAACTTTTGTTCTGCCGTTTGACCTAAATGTCTCCTGCAACCACATTCCCGAGGCCCCTGCTTCTCAAAGTGTTCACTTGTATTTAGGAATCTTTTTGGTGCTTGGTGTACTCCAGCTGTGCTGACCTCTTAGCGACTTCTGTGTCGTCTGCTCTATTACAGCTGTCTGGTGTCTAAGATAGGTGTGACCATATAACAGGGAGGATCCGTCAGAAGGGTATGTCAGAGCGTGTGTAAGCCACTGAGGACAGTACCGGGGACATGATGGGATGCCGACTAAGTGTTTGAGACAGCTGCTCACCAGTGAGAATCGGGGGCAGGGTCCTTCCGCCACTCACACTGGAGTGCCTCCTTCTGTAGGTCGGTAACTTCACCCTCTTAGGCTCCGCTGTGCCTCCCTGTTGAGCTCGCTGTCCCTGAGCCTGTTAGGGTTCAAAGGCAGCAAGGACAGAAGCCACCACCAGTCACTGGACTCCAGTAAGAGTCGTGGCGGTTCAGACGACCAGAGCAGCAGTCAGAGCCACTGGCCTCTCCTGTGCGAGGAGGAGGAGGAGACACAGACAGCCATTCCAGCCGTCAGAATTCCTGTCGTTTAGAGGGGGGTTCTCTCCATGGGAGGTCGCCCTCAGACGGGATCGACTTGGTGGCAGCTGGCATTGGCGGCATAGGTACATTTTAAAAATGCCAGCATATCAAGATATAGTAATTTTAGGAAAACTAATGGCATGAATTAGAGCTTAATGAGTTCTCTTGGAGGGAAGAAGAATACAAGATTATTTTCTAAGGAATAAAAATCAAAGTGGTGTTAGACTTTTGGTGGCTTGTCACTGGATGTTCGAAGACCGTGGAACAGAGCACACGCGGTCCCAGGCTGTGAGGAGAATTCTAACCGTGTGCAGTTCATGCAGGAGCTTTGGATCGCTGAGAGCAAGCGTTGAGCAAGCCTGTCCTCAGAGATTCTGTGCCGTACTGCGGCTGTCGTGAACACAGGACCAGGACCTCGCTTCTCTTTGTTGCTGACTAAGGATGATGACTTTGATTGACTGTCCTCAGTGTCCAGTTGACAGGACCCGACCAGTCCGTGGAAACCTGGGTGGTGCAGTTAAAAGTGCTGAGTCTGTCAGCCGAAAAGTTGGCTGTTCAAATCCGCCAGGCAGTCCTTGGAAACTATGAGGCAGTTCTACTCTGTCCTGTAGGGTTGCTGTGGGTCAGAATTGACTCAGCAGCAGTGGGTTTGGGGTTTAACCAAGCCATACAAAATTCTCGATTGTGGTTTCCCATTGGAAGCCCCTGGCCTGTGCCCGGCGAAGGGACTGCGTCCTGGAGCACCCCCGGTGGTGCCGATGGGCGATGCCCCCGCCGCCCACCTGAAGGTTGGACGTGCCTGCCAGAACCCCGGACAGCTGGTGAGGCTTCCTTCCTGGGCAGGTGGAAACCAGAGGAGAGGGACTGGAGCCTCCTGCCGCCGAGCCGACTCTGGGGCCGACTCCTGTAACACTGCCTCGTTTCTCGGACGGTTTTAACAGAACTGCTTTTTGTCCTGGACTCTGTTTGCATGCACTTTATCTTGCCCTCTCTTTAAAAAAATCCAAGAAGAATGCCTGGGCTGTCGGGGCACGCTGGCCTGACCTTCCGTGACTTGTCGGCGGACCCCAGGAGGTTGGGTTTGCTCGCTCTTCTCCTCCGTCACCGTGTGGCTCTGTTTCACTGGCACCTCGCCAAGGCTGACGGCGTTCCCGTCCCCGTCGGTGGCGGCGACAGCCACTTGGGGCTGAGTTCTGCGTGGGTGGAGTCAGTCACGTGGACAGCCGTGTCTGAACGCGCCGCTCTGATTTCTTCGTTCTCTTAGGAGCGGCCAGGGGTGCCCTGTTCCTGGGGTCTTGCCTGTGTCAGGCCTGCCTGCTCAGTCTCTTCTTTTTAAAATCCCTTTTTTTTTTCTGGTTAGGGGACTGACACATGCCTTGTAAGAGTGTAGCAAACCAGCAGTGGACTTGTTCTTCGTGACACGCGTGTGAGTTTTCACAGGCCTCTCTTCTGGGGCCATTGTCTTGCTGGGCTTCAGAGATGCTGTCGCCCGGCTTTCTCCCATGTCCGCTCGCCTTTCAGCTCATGTCCCTTAGTGTGGGCCTGCAGGGCAGCACTGGCCACACCTGGGAGCGTGTTGGTGAAAAACGCAGACTCTCAGGCCCAGCACAGCCTGCGGAATCAGACTCTGCATTCTGACGAGTGTCCTGGATGGTGCTGCTGGTTTCTATTGGGTGCCACGGAGCCGTTCCCACCTCTCAGTGGCTCCGGATCGCGGGAGCACTCTGCCCAGGACGTTTCTTGGTGCCCTCGTTGTCGCAGTAGCTGACTGCAGGGTTTCTTCTGGGGAGCCCCCGGGCTCTCCGGGCGATAAGCCAGCATGATCAAATCAGGAAGTGACTGCAGCCTCGAGGCCACCTGCTTTCTGTAGTGAACCTTTAAAGGTTGAAGTTCCTTGATTTCCTTGTGATTTTAGGCAGGCTCCTGGTCTCTGGCCTCACACGTCCCCAGTCGAGCCGCCTCTTTGGTGTCTCAGCCACTACGGCCGCCCCTCCCAGGCCCTCGCAGGTGTCTCTCCCCCGCTGTGTGTCTGTTGTCCTGTGTCGGCATCGTGCACGGTGCCCAGCAGGTGCTGAGTAACTGTGCGCTGTCTTGGCGGGGCAGAGGCACTGCGGAAGGAAGACCTGGGGGTCTGCCTCCGGAAACCAGCCTGGGGAGCCCCTGCGGCCCAGCTGTGCTCGGGACTCGTGGCAGTGCCGGGAGCAGGAGTCCCTGGCGCGGCCGCTGGCGGTGTGGCAGACGTGGAAGCTTCGGAGTGTGGTGGTTTGGGCTGTGAGAACGGAAGGGGACTGGCTGCACGTGCCTGCCTGGGGGGAGGCTCCGTGTCCTTGTCACTGAGTCAGCACGCTGGTTCAGACTTCTCTTGGACGACAGGTCTTTTGTCCCCAGGTTTTCCTTTTCCCTACTCAGATATTAGTCACATAACTTTTCTTCTGTAGCTGCAAGGTGCTGAGGATTATTTTCAGGAAAAAAAAAATAGTTTTTAGGAGAAAAAAATACATGGTACTTTAGGAAAAAAAGTCACACTGCTTTGTGACAGGTCCAGAAAGTAAAAAAAGGCATTTATTCTCTTCAGCAGTATTGTGCTTATAACAAAGTTTGATTTTTAACTTTCGTGTTTTAAGCTGTTGGAAGTTCTGAGACGCACCTTAATTTTTGTGAGAAGGTGAGAAGTGCCTTTTCACGTTGTAATTGAAGAAACATACACACTGTGGTGCCGACCGCTGCTGCCCCTGCCGCTGCCTCCGAGGGGAGCGGGCCTCTGGGGGGTCTCCGCTGCCCCCGTCAGGCGGTGGCGGGTCTCCAGCCCTTCTTCCAAGGCGCTTTGGGTGGAGCTTAGTAGTTGGGCATCAGCTGTTGGCACTGCCTGGGGAGGGGCTCCTGTGTGTTGCAGTGTGGTACGGCTGTGAGGCATCCTTTTCAGCAAAGGGCGTTGAAGGGCAGGGAAGCTGTAGGTGTTCACGGTGGAGGGGACTGGGTCTCACTAGACGGTGACCAGTGTGGCACCTGCAGTTTTATCTCACTGTAAATCTTACTGCGTGGTTTCTAGGGATACGTTTTAGGAAAGAAAGGTTGTGAAGAGCTGGCTCTTACTCACAGTGACCCCACGTCCAGCAGGGCAGACCCTGCCCTGCCCCCCGCCGGCCTCCTGTTTGTTACACGTGAGCCCAGTGTGGTGGCCCTGGTGCCGGTCATCTTGTGGAGGGTCTTCCTCTTTCCTCTGAACTTCTGCTTGACCAAGCATGGTGTCCTTCTCCAGCGACTGGCCCCTCCTGGCAGCACGGCCAGGGTAAGGGCAGGAGTTGGCAGTGTTCCTGTTGCGTCTTTTATTATTATCAGGTGAAGAAGGTGAATCTTTTCCTCCTTTGGACACGTTGTGCTCACAGCTGGCTCTCAGTCAGACTGACCCTCACGGAGCAGCGTGTCTCCTGTGCCCTGTGAAGATCGGGAGAGACTTAACTCGGCGTTGGTTTAGCCCTCTCGGTGATTTCCAAGCACGCACTGTCCGTGCACATTCTGTGTCCAGCTGCTGGCCACTTGGCCAGTATGTACTTCCTGAAAAAGACGTGTGTGAGGGTCTGTGTCCCCGCCACTCAGACAGCTGGCTGCTTGGTGGTTTTCTGGTCTGTCAGCTGCCATGGCCACCTGCCATCTCATCTGTCTTCAGTCGGCAGTTTGCTTTACAATATTTGCAATCTTTTTCCATGTCTGACCACTTTTCTCCACTCTAAGCTTTTAATCTTCTGTAAAGTAAAAAAGGGGGGCCAAACATTGTGCATTGATTAGAGCCACCAGGTATTAGGCTGTGACAAGTGAGAGAAACGCTGAATCGGTCTTATAAAAGGAAATGAGTGCCTTGTGAGACTGAGAACAGAGGTTCAAGCCAGCCTGTGCCCTCTGTGTGAGCACTGCTGAGCAGCAGTGGCCTGATGGAGGGAGATGCTGATCTGTTTTGATTTAGGTTAAAATCCATCTGACTTGACACCTGACTGGGTGTGGCTGAGATGCAGGCTTAGAAATGGGGGTCGGCGGCCACTCCTGCTGAGGGTCCTCGAGGCTGACTTCAGTCTTTGTGGACACGCCTTCATGAGATGTTTTCTGGAGGTTGCGGCGCTAGTGCAAGTATCTGACCTCGCTGAGAGGTTCTGCCGTGGTCTGTTGTGCTAAGTGAGCCCTGGAAGGGCTTGGGTGCTGACCAGGACAGTCGGCAGTCTGCGTCCGTGGTCTGGACACCAGGCACCGTGAGTCAATAGTTATGAGTTCCTTCTCTCTTTTTTTAAATATTTTTTTAAATAACGTATGTGGAAAAGCCTGGTGGCTCAGCAGCTAAGCACTCAGTTGCTGGCAGAATGTGGCCGTTAGCCTCCTGAGAGACCGCAGCCTTGGAGCCCCTCGGGGTGGAGGTACTCTGTTGGGGTGCTATGCGTCAGAATTGACACTGGCAGTGGGTACAGTGTAGACAGTGGTCCGTCGCCCCTTAACTCAGAAGCCATGTGAGGGCTGAAAGTGTTATCCGAGTTTTACAGCCTGGATTTGAGTTCCTTCAAGTTTAGGTGACTGTCTGTAAGGTTGAAGGATTTGATCATAGACTGGTTTCAGAGTGCTCCAGGTTTCTACCAGCTTAGACGTTGATTTAATTCGGAATTAAGTTTAGAAAAGTTTCAGTACCTAAAGCGATTGAAGTGTTCCCTGTATCCATGAGACTTGCTAGAATGAATGGGTGTCAGAAAGTAAAGAAGCAGGTAGTAGGAATTCCATTGGTGGGCATGGGCAGTGTCTGCTGCTGTATTTCCTGTGCATTCGCCCGGATGGTTTGTGTAGAGGCAGATTCACGGGGTGCAGGTGCTGCACGCCCGGGGAGTGACGAGAGTTCAGATGCCATGCTGGCAGGTGAGGCGTCTGCAGGTCACTGCGGGGGATCGTGGCCTGGGAAGGCTTTTCTCCGCCTCCTGTAATGACGGGTTGGGCCTCTGCGGGTCCTGGCTGACACAGTGAGGTTGCTGAGATAGCCCAGGACTCCACTGGGGCGAGGGTGGTTCAAGTTTGTTTAAAAAACGAAACAGGCTACCTGATTTAATGAGGAGATTTAAACTGGCTTTTCAATATGGGAGTTGAAGTAGAAGTTTCAATTGGTTTAGGTATGCCCGCTCCTGACGCTGCGGGCTGCGGGCTGCGGGCTGCGGGCTGCGGGCTGCGGGCGCGCCTGCGGAGACGGACTTAGTTTGGCACGCTTCTGAGGATGTGTATGGTTTAAGGACACGGCAGAACCAGCGGCTGGCTGTGGTTTAATGAGGCCATGTCATCTTCATTTTTCTTTCGGTGTGAACCTGGCACCGTTCTCATGCTGGGTCGCTCTCAGCGACGGGAAGCGGTATGCCACGCTCCACGAGGTGTCAGGGTTAGAGAAACACGGTCCACGTCCTGTCGGTGTTAGGGCAGTTTGGGCCCTGACACAGGTGGACAGGAGACAGCCGTTAGAATTGGGGACTGGAGGAGCTGGCGTCTGATCAGATAGTGGCCGGCGGACTTAGGGAGAGTGCTTTTATTCCGGATAAAAATTCGGAGTTGGCACGGTTGGGGCGCTAGTCCGGGAAAGAGAGCAAGAAGTCTGACGCCTCGTTTCCCACAAAGTGGCCGGTGTTTCCAGCTGTGACTTACAAAGCCTAGGGTTCGGCCGCCGGAGAAGCGGAGGCCGGCACAGCGTCACGGGCGGCAGAGGACCGCCCAGCGGTGCGCGGGTCACTCGGGTCGGCGTCTTTGACGTGACCCTGCGGCGTGGCTCGGGGCCGGGCTTCAGGGTGTCCCTGCGACCCACCTGGTCTGCGAGTGGGGGCCTCCAGCCCTTGTGGGCGGAGCCGTGGGCCGAGGGTCGGCAGAGGCCCCGCCCCGCCTGCCCCAGGCCCCGCCCCGCCTGCCCCAGGCCCCGCCCCGTGCCTGGGAGCCGCCTTGGGCGCGCGGAGTCCCGGACCTCGGAGGGCTGGGGCGCCACTGGAACTCCGCAGCTAGCTTTGGGTGCTGCCGACTCAGCTCCGGCTTGAAGATGGCTCTTCTTCCCCGGCGGGGTGGGCCCCCCGGAAGCTCCAGGCCTGGGGTGCAGGCCTGTGGAGGCCCGCCCGTGACCTGGTCTCGATGGGAGCCCGGCTGGCGAGCCTGCAGAGACCGACTCCCGGACAGACCAAGCTCAGGGCGTGGCAGGCCGCTGAGCGATCTTGCCGTTTTTGGAGAAGCAGGCGGCTGCGCGAGCACGGTGGTGTGGTTGACTTGGGGCGAGACACGCTGCTCTTCCCGGTCCCTGTGCAGGGCAGGACACCCAGCTGGAGAAGCTGATCTCTGACCCGATTGGAGCCGCGGGTGTTGCAGGGTCTCGGGAAAAGGCTTTGCTTCCTGCAGACCGCCATGAGTGGCCTGTCTTCTCACGACGGGGACGCGGGCCCTGTCTTGCTCGTGCTCCTGACCGGAGGCTTGTTCCCGTGTCTGCCGGCGGCGCGGACCCGGAAGAGAAAAAGGTGCCGCCACCTAGGCGGTGTCTGATGCTCTGGACTCGCAGGTGGAGTTTGGACGCAGAACAGTTGGCAGGGACCTTCGTTTCACCCCGTTGAAGTGAAATTGGAGGTGTCGTCGCCCTCGGTGGCTCCTGCAGGGCTGTGAGCCTGGGATACGGGTTCTACCTCTGGAATTCGGGGGTATTTTTAGCAGCTGCCAGGCCGGAGCACCGCCATCCACCAGAAGTAACCGCAGCATCTCACTTGGTACAAACTGGACCTTCTGCGGTGCTGGGAATATCAGTTTGTGCTGTAACCTGATGGTCAGCCGTGGCTGAATGCACTCCTGACTGGGTCAAGAAATTCAGCAGTGCTCTTCCTGCAGCAGCTCTGCGGCCTTACACACCAGCTGTGTCTACTGCCTTTGGCTGTGCTGGTAACTCAGTAACTTGAAAGCCACTGCCGGTGGACTTGTTCTGTGCCCAGGGAACCACTTTCCAGTGTTAGGTTGCTCAGTGAGCACACAGCAGGCAGATGACTGTTAGGGACTTACGGTAATAGGAAGTGCGTGTGACACAAAGGGGTGGGTCGTGAGGCAGGCGGAGAAGCCAGAGGGAGGCGGGTTATAGTGCCGCATCCACGGTCGTGCTGGGGTAGAACACCTGCGCCACACAGGGCCCCCGAGGAGCTCCCCAAGGGGAACTCGGCTCTGCCGCTGTCCCCCTTCCGTTCACCCTGAGAACTTCCCCTGAGGACCAGTGTGGCCCGCTCAGCCCTCACCCCACTGAGGTGTCTGTTGCAAACCACCTGGGTCGTCTAGGCCCTGGATTGTGCTTACGTGATGAAATTGGTGAGGATGGTTGTTTTTAAAAGATGAATTCTTTCAGTGAAATAACCCTAATAACAGAGAGAAGTCATTAATTGGCCGTGGCTTAGTGTGCAGAGTCACTGGTGTCCTCAGAAGGACCTCAGCAGACGATTGATCTTTCTTTTCCGAGTCTCCCCTTCTTTTGCTGTGAACAGAATGACTTTCTGAAACTTCCATCGAGGGTGGCCCTTTTTGAGGGGGCACTGACTGCGAGGAGACAGGAGTCTTCCTTGCCGGGGTTAGTGTTTTAGAAGAGGGTGCTGGGTGGGCAGCAGGCCCTTCCTTGTCCTCCGCTGCCGTCTTCCCTCCAGCACACCTCCAGAACCAATGCTTCAGCTACTGGAAGGCTGGTACCAGCACTCTGCGGATTCCGCGGTGTCTGAGCTCAGGGACCGTGGTGGCAGTTGGCAGCTGACTCAGAATCTGAGAGAAAGACGGGGTGACACTGACCTCAGACAGAGGAGCTCTGGGGCCTGAGGTTGCCCGCAGGGTGTGTCTCACTTGTTTACGGCCCAGTTTCTCTTTCAACATTTCTTAGTGTGGCTTTGGAATTGGCAACAAAGACCATTTTTGCCTTCTTCAAAAAGAATTCAAAATGTAATCCCAGTGTTTTTGAGTGTGACTGCTGGTAATCAGAATGTGTATTTTAGTGTACTTGATCCCCTGTTTTCCTTTGGTTTCTGCCGACAGTCAGTGTTTTCTGGGCGGGTCAGTGCTACTTGTAAAACAGACTGTGGTTATCACTCTTCTCACCTGTGCACCCATCTCTCGTGCAGCAATGAGCCGCCAGACGGCGACAGCACTGCCCACGGGGACGTCCAAGTGTACGCCGTCGCAGAGGGTGCCCGCGCTGACGGGCACCACCGCATCCAACAATGACCTGGCCAGCCTCTTTGAGTGCCCGGTCTGCTTCGACTACGTGCTGCCGCCCATTCTCCAGTGCCAGAGCGGCCACCTGGTCTGCAGCAACTGCCGCCCGAAGCTCACCTGCTGCCCCACATGCCGGGGCCCGCTGGGCTCCATCCGCAACCTGGCCATGGAAAAAGTGGCCAACTCCGTCCTCTTCCCTTGCAAGTACGCCTCCTCCGGGTGCGAGATCACGCTGCCCCACACGGAGAAGGCCGACCACGAGGAGCTCTGTGAGTTCCGCCCGTACTCCTGCCCGTGCCCCGGCGCCTCCTGCAAGTGGCAGGGCTCCCTGGACGCCGTCATGCCCCACCTCATGCACCAGCACAAGTCCATCACGACGCTGCAGGGCGAGGACATCGTCTTCCTGGCCACGGACATCAACCTCCCGGGCGCGGTGGACTGGGTGATGATGCAGTCCTGCTTTGGCTTCCACTTCATGCTGGTCCTGGAGAAGCAGGAGAAGTACGACGGCCACCAGCAGTTCTTCGCCATCGTCCAGCTGATCGGGACGCGCAAGCAAGCAGAAAACTTTGCCTACCGGCTCGAGCTCAACGGGCACAGGCGGCGATTGACTTGGGAGGCGACGCCCCGGTCGATTCACGAGGGCATCGCCACCGCCATCATGAACAGCGACTGCCTCGTCTTTGACACCAGCATCGCCCAGCTTTTTGCAGAAAACGGCAATTTAGGCATCAACGTAACTATTTCCATGTGCTGAGACGGCAGCCGGACGTGCGCCAGCCAGCGCGGCCCCACTCCCGGCTCTGCGGCCAAGGCCCCGCCGCCTGGGGCCGCGCCAGGGGAGAGGAGCGGAGTGGAGCGGAGTGGAGCGGGCGGGCCGGGCCGTGCGGACCGGAGACCGTTGCATGTAGTAACACTAATATATTTAAAAATAAGTCAGCAGTAAACCACTGAGAAAATTATATATATATATATCCTCTCAAGACGGGCATCTTTTGTATTAAGAAAGTTGATTCTGCAGGAAGCATTGTAAAATAATTCTGAATTTGTGTTTGTTGTAGATCGACTGTCCTGTTGGAGAAGACCGGGGTCTGTGTGTGGTCTGTGCGTGTGTGCGCGCACGCGTGGCCGTGTGTGTGGTTTCTCCCCCGACTTGACAAGCCATGGGGCGCGGCCCCGGCCGCCGCGCTCCGCCCTGGGAGTCCCCGCCTCCTGCTGCTCTGTGTGTTTGCTTTGCTTTCTTTTTTTTTTTGGTGTGTGTGCGTGTGTGTTTGCTGATTTTTATTAATTCTAGTTTTTCATTAAATAAACTTGACCTTCCTTTCTGTAATTCAGGTTTTCCTTTATTTTTTTGTAAGTTTCTAAAGTTAGTGTCTTTTTGATAATGCATAATTGTTTATGGTGAAGTTTATACAGACATGTTGGATATTTTCTTTTCCCCCATTAATCAGTTAATTAGAAATATTTTAAATTCAGCTATTTTGTGAAGATATTAATTCCCAAAAGGAGAGAGAACATTGGAAGAATTACCAGAAGCTGTGTAAAGCAGACATAAAATGGTCACACACTCTCCCCCCTTCCTCATTGGAGTCATACCTTCAAACGTAGTTTTTGAAAGGCTAGGGAATAACTTTTTTTTTTTAAAGATACTGAAAAAAAAAACCCACAAGCGTTTTTTCCCCCAGAGATTTTAGGTGAATCACATGTTTAAAATTTGTTCTTGTATTTATTGGTTTTGCAAAAGAAGTCATCGTCTTACACAGTATTTGTAATTAAATCATTTGTTTAAAAAAAGACAGTTTGCAAAAAAGATGTTTTTGTCTTTTATAATTCTCATTAAAAGAATATCGCAAATCACAAACTCTGTGTGTCTGCTTCAGTCCCGAGTTGGGTGGAATCCCCAGGTTCCTCTCCCGCTACATGCTGTGCGTGGAGCGCCTGGCAGAAAGCAGTGACCGGGGCCTGAGGACCTCAGACAAGGCTCCGAGTTCTGCTCGGGGATGCGCTCCAGGCCACCGCGTGGGACACAGTCGTCTTTTCTGCTTTGTCAGCAGTTTGTCACCCGCAGTTCTTTGAGGAGAAGGACTAGTTAAAGCGTCAGCCACTTTATTTCCTCTTTAAAAAACAAGCAGCACCTGTTAACTGGGCACCCTAGAGCCTCACAGTTAGGAGCCAGCGTGTGCCCTGCTGGCCATGGGGGTGATGCGGCCCCCTTCGGTGTGACACTCGGCCAGTTTCTGATGGTTGTATGGTGGGGTTGGTGACAGGAGCCACCTCCAAGGGTTAGGTGGGGTACAGGCGAGTTGCCTAGAAGGCTGCGTTGGGTGAACGCTCACCCATCCAGTGTCAGCTCCTGTGAAGAAGCCTTGAGCCAGCAGCCAGCTGTGGCTTGTTACTGCTTCCTCTGGGAGCCACGAGGCAAACTCTGAAAAGGCCTCCTGAGTTGTGTTTTGTGCAGTTCCTGGGGATGCCACAAGCCTAGAAAGTCAGAATTAATTTAGATTTCCCCTTCTGTACCACCAGTTCCTGATCACCGAGCTCAGTTGGTCGTCACTGTTGTCCCACATGAGCGCGGCATCAGACGAGACCGCGGCATGTGCTGGGGCCGCTTCCTGGTGTGGAGATGGCGCGGTGCAGCCCCCAGTCGAGGGCCCCCTCCGTCTGCTTTTGTCTCCAGAAAAAGAGCTTCCCTGCTACCTGGGTCACTCGCACCAGCCGACCGGACAGCCACTGAGTCGAGTCAGCCTCCTAGACCCAGGGGACCTGCTCTGGGGGGGTTCCGAGAGGTGGGTGGTAGGTTCCGGCTGCCGGCAACCTTCTGCATAGCCGCTGAGCTCTGTAACTGCTGTTCCACAGGGCTTCCTCCTTGGTCCAGCCCCGGGCCCTTACCAGCAAGATCTGCCCTCGGGAAGTGGTCGGCCTGGCTTGCTGTCCCCTCAGGTTGTCCACAGTGGGTGTCCACACTCGCTGTCCCTGCTGCCCGGGCCTGGACCCAGACCTCTTCCTCCCTGCTGCCGGGGACTCAGCGTGGTATTCCAAGAGGGCCGTGACTGAAGGTCTGGTGAGTTGTGTGTTTTTGTTGCTTTCCGAGTTTTGACACATGCAGTGCAGTGATACAGATGACATACTAGACACGGGGTGGCCTTTCTCATGCCTCCACCCGCCCCCGTGTCCTGACTTCTCTGCTGTTGGTCACTTTGGTAGCATGCACATCATCCTGTGATGCTCGAGCCATACATGACTGAGCCTCAAGTGTTCAGTTTTAAAATGGGATAGTTTGGTTCAAGGTTTAACGATCGGCTGAAGAACCTCACTGCCTGAGTCCCTGCCAACCCCGAAGGGCCCCCTGAGATGGAAGAGAACTGCTCCAGGGGGTTGCCAAGGCTGTAACTCATCCATTAGGTGGGACGCAGTGTCTCTGCCTGCGGAACGTCGGGTGAGACCAGATGTTGGTGGCCAAGCGCCTGGGCGACGTTGCCGTCAGGCTGCACTTCCGTGACTGGCTACTCGTGATGCCTGGTTGATGGGTGTGTGGCGAGCACGTGTTTTCTGAAACTGCTGAGTAGCTCTCCACCCAGTCCTGAAGCCGGGTTTGTTGGAGTCACCGCTGGGTCTGGGGCACTTCCAGGAGTGCTGGGACCACAAGAGGCGCTCACGTCGTCTTTGTAATTTGTGAACGAATTAGAAATAGAACTTGGGTTTGCCATGTTCCTAGGTGACTGCTGTGCTGTCCCAGTAACGGACAGGTTGTGAGTCTTCATTTACACAGGTGCCTTTTCAGAGGCACATTGTTGGCGTGGTCTCAGCACTTTGAAATGTTTTCAGCTTACACAGCACACTTTTGGGAGAAGGCGTGGGTGAGATCTCAGCACTGTGCAGTGATGTCAGCTAGCACTTCCTAGCCTTTTGGGTGTAATTTTTAATCCATTTATTTTGAAAAAATTGAGATCAAATCCTTATATCCTCCTCTTGTTCTAGCACGTACCATGACCCTTTTGAGCATATCACCATCTTTATCTTTGGAAAACACCATGTTTTGTGATTTCTGTGAGAATTCACTCTAATTTTAGCCAGATTTTTATTGTTGGCTTCTTTGGCTGTTTATAAAGAACCTGTGAACACGTCTCTTCTCTGGTGACAACCTTGGGATTACTTCCTTCTCTGAGAAGCTCTTAACAGCAGAAACATGAAAACCCTCTAGGAGAGGCACTCAGTCTGGGCTACTACCCACTTCAGTGACCTCACACTTTGCAAATCTAAGCACAAAGGTGGTCGAGTTTGTGTGCCAGCCAGACAGATGGGTCTCTCCCTGTCCGGACTGTCGGTTCTTCTGAGTCTCCCCAGCCTAGAGGAGGGGCCACAGCCGCATCTCTTAGTCCTCTTGAGGTGCAACTGAAAACCCTCTGTTGTGACAGGTACTGCCCTTCTGGGGTTTTCTTCGGGGGGAGAGCATGAGGCAGGGTGGGCATTCTGCTCTTCTGCTATTGGGAAACTCGAATTTGCCCTGCTGAATTGATTCACAGGCCAGTCGAATAATGATGGTTTGGGCTCAAGTCTTCCTGTAACTTGCGTGCTTTTTATGATAGGATGTGTGACTTCAACTGATTCTAGTCAAACACAACACTTGGTATTTCAACTATTCAAAGTGCCGAGTTCAGCGACATTACATTCACTGTGTCAGACGGTCACCTGACTCCTGAGTCACGGAAACCACGGCTGTTCCCCTCCCTCCTGTCAGCCCCGGTGCGGGCACATGGACTCGGGGCTGCAGGCACTGATCAGTGGAGACCTGTCCCACAGTGGGGTCACCCAGGACTTTCTGTGTCCGACTTGACTCATTCGGCATGTGGGTGGGAGCACGTGTGAGAACTGCGTTTCCATGATCTGTTGGAAGACACGTGTGACCAGTAAGCTCACACGAGTGGCCATGGATTGCTCAGCCCAGCAGACGAGCAGGGCCGGAGGCCCCCCAGCCGGAGGTGAGCCGCTTTGCAGAGCCCTCGCTGGGCGAGCTGGGTGACCCCAGTTAAGCCAGAAGCTGCCGCGAATACCACAGGCGTCCCAGTCACCCAGCGCTGCCCCGGCAGATGGACACGCGAGTGGCTTTAACAAAGGGAAGTACCTTCGCACAGGCCAGCAGGGTGCAGGTCCAAACGCCGTGCCTCAGCTCCGAGGAGGCCCTCCTGGGTCTGCCCCCGAGGAAGGTCCCGTCGTCAGTCCTGGCCTGGGTGAGGTGCTTCTCGGGCACAGGGGCCCCGGGTCCAAGGGAGACGCTCTGCTGCTGGCTGCTGCCCTTCGGGTCGGCGGACTGCCTCTGCCCAACTTCCTTTCATCTCTTGTAAGATCAGAGGTGGTGCAGGGGCCCCAGGGACACCCCCTTTTACTGGATTGTCCCGCTCTGACGTCGTAACATCTGATTCTGCCTCCTTAACCACAGCAGAGCTCAGAATTGAAACACACCGCAAGATGGAGGGTAGCCACCCAGGAGTGGGAGCTGGGGCCTAACCAAGTGGACACGTTGGGGGGACACAGTTCCATCCATGGGAACATCCTGGGGCTAATCAGTGGCAGCTGCATGAGACGAGGGGTCAGAACACAACAGGGCGGACCTGTGACCGCCTGTTAGTGCCCAAGCGGTTCATAGAGGGATGTCCAGAGGAAACACCAGGGACCCCCATGGACTGCCTGTGTCTGTCACTCCGTGTGTCCACTCGACACCAGGGACCCCGTGGACTGCCTGTGTCTGTGATTCTCCGTGCATCCACTCAGGGTGCACATCCCAGGACACAGGAGGCCTGTCGGGTAGCTCGTCACCGTCCTGAACTGTTTTACTTTTTTACCAACAGAAACTCCTGTTTATCTAAAAATACCCTAAGCTATGTCCTACAGATTGGAAACTGTATCTGCTAAGAGTGAATAATCTGTAACACCAGTGTGATTCCTGCCACCCAACAGAAGGCCAGCTTGGTCACAAACTAGCGAGGGAGGGGACAGGCCTTCCACCGGACAGGAGGCTTAAATGGCCCGCGGGAGGTGAGGGGTGAGAATCTACTTCCACGACTCCTGTCAACCAAGGCAGCAGCAGTCGTGGCTGACGAGGTGGCCGACTCCTGGCGACCCCACATGTGTCAGGAGGACTAGGGTCGTGGCTGACGAGGTGGCCGACTCCTGGCGACCCCGCGTGTGTCAGGAGGACTGGGGTCGTGGCTGACGAGGTGGCCGACTCCTGGCGACCCTGCGTGTTGTCAGGAGGACCGGCTGCTGCAGGGCTTCTGGTGGCTGATGTTTCTGGGAGGAGGCGGCCAGGCCTTTCTGCTGAGGTCCATGCTCCGCTGCTCATCAGGAGGCCAGCAGTGAGGGTCCACCGCTGCGGCCTGGAAACCCTGTCCTGTGGGGTTGCCACGCGTCGGCATTGACTCGACGGCAACAAGCCTGGCTTCCTTCAATGAGCCCCACGCCCGCCAGCAAGTCCGAAGTGCAGCGAGATACCCCCTTGTACTTGCTCGACAGGACACAGTAGCCAAGATGGGGTTGGGAACCCTGTTTTCTGGGGACATCGAGGTCAACTGGCATAAGTAGTCCTTTTCTAAGTGAGTGTTCTGTGCCCCACATTGCTCAGTGGAGCCCAGGGCCCTAAAAGCCAGCAGGCTGCCATCTGAGCGACACTGAATGGTCCTAGCCCACCCGGGACAGAAGACAACCACGAACATCAGACACGAGGAAAAATGAGCCCAGGGGACAGAAGGACCCATATGACGGGGAGACATCAGCAAGAAACCAGAAGAACCAGATGGTGCCTGGCCTCCACCAAAGACCGCCCTGGTCGGGGATGCAATACTCTCAGAGTCCTTGACACAGCATGAGAACGGGAGGACGGATCTAGAACCTTTACGAGATCAGACGTGATGGTCCGACAACCTGGAGGGTCCCCTGAGGACATGGCCCCTTGACCTGCTGCTGCCTCAGCGCTGACACCAGCGCTGAAGTCCGCCCGTCAGAGAACAGGCTGGACGTGGGGACCCAGAGGGATCCCTGTACGTGTGCGCTTCCCGGTTCAGTATGTGTTTGAGGCTGTCCTACTGGTTGGGTTCTGAGAGGAGAGCGGAGAGGGTAGCGAGGAGGGGACAGGTCGGCCGAGAGGGTACCGGGGCAGCGAGCGGACGAGCGCTGTGCCAGGGTGAGCAGACCCGACCGAGCGGCAGAGGCAGGGCTTTGGGGCTGGGCACAGAAAACTGACTTGGATTGTAAACTCAATCACAATTAAGAAAGTGTTACTGAGGGTGCAGGGGACGGACCCTTGGCTGCGGTGGGACCGCCAGGGGTGCGTGGCGGTGGCGGGTGGCCTGGTGCACTGGGTGCCTCTGACTCACGGCGGCCCTGTGCCCAGCAGAACCAAACACTGCCTGGCCTCACCGTCCTCACCACCCTCGTGCTGTGTCCGCTGCTGCGTCCATCCATCTCCTTGGGGGTCCTTCCTCTTTTCCTCTGACCCTCTCCTTGACTCAGCACGATGTCCTTCTCCCGGATCTGATCCCTCCTGACAACCTGTCCCGAGCAGGTGAGGCATCGTCTCGCCATCCTGGCTTTGGAGGAACATCTGGCTGTCCTCCAAGACAGATCTGGCTGTTCTCCTGGCCGTCTGTGGTGCCGTCCGTGCTCCCCACCGACAGCACAGACCCGGCGTCCCGCCCCAAGGGATGGCACGCTGGAATGCACTCGGAATCTGAGCGTCCGTGGACAGGTGATGTCACAGACAGACGGTGCCGCACACCGTATGATGGAGAAGTGAAATTCTGACACACGCTGCGACACAGGTGAACCTTGAAAACATGCCAGCTGAAGCCAGTCAGTCACCACTGTGGCTCCATGTATGTGAACCGGGCTGATGTTCTGGGGTCAGGGAAGGGACGGCAGTGTCGGCTCACAGAGCGCTGCGCAAGTCTGGAAACGGCTCGTGGGGTCACTGTGCACTGAAGGACACCATCAGTGACACGCAACCGCAGAAGACACTGAACAGGCCAGCGGTTTGTGATCTGCCGACCACAGTGAAACACCCTGCGTCACCCCAAAACACAAAAATAGCTGACTACTCACCAAGCACCCCTGAAGATGTGACGGCGGGCGGGAGGCAGAGACCGGCGGCCTGGGTTTGCGTCCCGCCCCTGCACCCCTTGGCCCGAGCTCTTCTGTGAGAGGGACTGACAGTGTCTGCCCCAAGGCCTGGGGGTGGCAGACGGGGACAGCAAGGAGCCAGGCCGTGTCCCTGCGCCTGGCTGAGGGGCGGTGTCCTTGTCCTTGTCCTTCTTTGACAAGAGAAACGTTCTGTTCCGACAGATGGGGTTTTCTTGAGCTTTTCTAAATCCTGAAAAGCATCGTGGCTTCACAGGTATTAACAGAAGCTATCAACTCCAGTCCACGACGGCCCGTGACGTCACGCTGGGTGGGTGTGCACCATCGGGCCACGATCCTGCTTCAGGGTCTGAGTCCGTGCTGAGCAGCTGACCGCGTCTGTGCAGAGGGGCACTGGGTTCAGAGTGAAGCCGAGTTGGTGCTGACTCGGTGGCCCTGCAGGACAGGGCTGGACGGCCGCCCAGTTCTCGAGGGGCACCTGGCAGGTCTGAGTTGCTGACTTCGGTTAGTAGCCAAGCACTTAACCACTGAACCACCTGGGTTTCCAGCTGACTGATAGGAACCACGTTGTGTCCCAAATGAACCAATTTTTATGGCAAAGAAAGTGTGCCTTAATGTTTTAAAAAGTCATTCTTGATGCCTGTTTGCCCGCTTCAGTGGCCACTGACCAGTCTTCAGGTCCTTGCCTACGCCCTCGCCTTCCTGGTGGTGTCCTCCAAACGGGGCCACTAGCCTCAAGGACAGGCAAGTATGGGCCCCTGGGAGCACCAGCCCTTGGCCAGCAGCTCCGGTCACGGTGTATGGTGGTGGTGCTTTTTTTAAAGCTGCTGACCAAACTTCCAGGGGGTAGGGCACAGTCCTTCTCTTTCTGGCCACGGCGGTGTGGGCGTGAACTGCTCTGTCCCCCATTTCTGTGCCACTCTGTCGGTCTAACTCTGGATGTGGAGAGGGAACCAGCCAGCAGAAGTCACTCTGCTTAGGGCTGGTCCTTTAACCTCGTGGCGGTTTCCTCCTTTCAGCAGGTCACCGGGTGATCACTGCAGATGTGGGGGACAGAATTTACACCGATCCACATCAGTCCCGATGGCACGGTGGATCCAGGCTGCCTTGGGCAGGACGCTCCTGAGGGGGAACATGCCGTCGAGTCTGTTCTGACTGATGCCAACTTTGGTGGCAGATGCTGCTGGTGACTGTGCCCAACAGCAGGAACACAGAAGCCTCTGCTCAGCGGGAGTCGGGGCCAGAGTGACGTCTGTCACACCACTGCTCTCCTGCAGAGGCGGCACGGCAAGGACACGGCTGGCTGGCCCAGCTTGACTGGTGGCGACGGTGCAGCGGGAAGCTCCTGGGCGCCCCTCCCCCACTCACAGGCAGCAGGGTGTCCAGAGCGCCATTCACCGTCACTGTGCCTCAGGCCGCAAGTGTACAAGTCAGTTTCTCGTTGAACATTATTGATACAAGTGTTGTTTGTGACACTGCCTGCCAGCCCCACAACATGGCAACACTCTCCCTTCCACGCCTGGGGTTTCCTGTCCCCAGCTCTCCTGTCCCCTGCTGCCTTCTCGCCCCTGCCCCTGCGTGCCCCTTTAGTCTGGTTCTGTGGCCTGTCTGGGCTCTGGCTGAAGGGTGCTCCTCAGGACTGACGTCATCGCTGAGCTCTGACGGTGGCTGGGGCCGTGCTCTCGGGGTCACTCCGGTCTGTTGGACCAATAGCTTGGGGTATTTTGGTGAGTCGGAATTTTTCCATTTTTCTCCAGCTTGGTCTGGGACCTCTGTTTGGCCCCGTCAGGGCAGTTGGTGACGTCAGCCAGGCGCCACCTGGTTGTGCGGGACTCAGTCTGCTGCCCTGTGCAGGGCGGAAAAGGCTGCTGCCAGCGCAGCCCGGACCCCAAGGCTGTACCCCGGGACCTCTGCCAGGCTCCCTCAAGGCGATCTGTGTTCTCCCTAAAAGCCCAGCTGACTGTGCAGTGCCAGCTGGGGAAGAACAGGTTGACTGCTGAAATTTCACCGAGCACCCAGGTTGCCCCAGGAGGTTTCTTTCAAAAGAACAGGCATGCTTACAGCGGAAAGGCATGGACGGCCCCCCGGCTGCAGTAGCTGAGACTCCCCACAAACACAGCAACCCCACCTTGCTGAGAACAGGCTTTGGATGGGACGAGACATGCCAACAGTGGGAGGTCAGACTGCTTCAGGGGGACCAGCTAGCATGGCTGGCTTCTTCCTCACCTGTAGGGTGACCCCACAGACACAAGATGACCGCTGGGTGCCAGGCCACACGTCTTCTTGTCCCCCACGACCCCTTGCCCAGAAGACACAGAGCACGTTCTCCAGCAGCATGGGATTCTGGGTAACTTGTGGGCCTGTTCTCCTGCAGGCAATTCCAAACCCCGACTGGATGCGTGTCTCCGGCAGAATGCAGGCTCTCCCGCCCACTAACACCACACTGCATTCTCCCTTAACCCTCAGGATGACACATCAGGGACCATGATGTGCATTTAACAGATGAGAAAGACTAAGATGTTGAAAGGTCACGCAGCTCCTAAGTGGCAGACCTTGACTCTGCAGTCAACCATCCTCTGGACTCAGCGTTGGGAGAAGTGGTGTCAGCAACAGCGTGGATGGGGTGGCAGGACTCCCGGGATCCCAGGAAGCATGGCCGTCCCCTCCAGGGCCTGGCCTCATCTGGGGTCACAGACCCAGGGACCGGCGTGCTTGTGTGAGCCGCTTATCTGGGGTGAACTAGCCTACTGAGACTGCCACTTCTCTGGGTGACCAGTCTGGGCATGCAGGCCTCCCCGACCCCAGGGGTGCCAACCCCAGCTTCCCTGTGCACACAGAGGACAGCCGCCTGCTCCCACCTCGGCGCTGCTGCCTCCTGAGCAGCTGTTCTCAGGGTCCAGCCATGTCCGCAGGGGAGTGTGCTGCAGCGCTGACAGGGTGACCACCACCGGGCAGACCCAGCAGGCCAGGCCTTCGGCCGCACCTTAAGGACCCAAGGTGGTGGTCTATGGGAGGCCTTGGGGGCCCGGGGTCGTGGTGGCCAGAGCTTGCCTGCCAACCGAGAGGCCCGTGGCTCCTACCAACCGGCTGCTCCCCGGACCCCCTCAGTCCTCCAGGGCCGCGGAGCTCGGGCTGACTTCACAGTAACAGGTTTGGTTTTTCTTTGTCTTCAGCAAGTTCTCACAGAGCCCTAGTGGTGCAGTGGTTAAGCACTCTGCTGCCAGTCGAAAGGTCGGCAGTTTGAACCCACTAGTGGCTCTGCAGAGGAGGTCTGGCCACCTGCTTCTGTGAAGTCCTCAGTCCAGGAGTCCCATGGGGCGGCTCTGTCCTGCCGGGTCACTACGAGTCAGAATGGCCTTGATGGCACCCAGTCCCTGGATGGTCCAAGGTGCCAACGCCTATGGCTGCTTCGTGACAGCTCAGCAGTCCGAGGCCAGCCAGGGTGCCCAGAAAGAGCCCTGGTGATCAGCCTGGAAAAGCCAGCCACTGACGGCTCTGTGGCCACAGCTGTGCTCTGACACGTGCCAGGAGTCGGAACCAGCTCGGGAACCCACATGCTTCCATGCTGGGGACACTGACAACCACTGTTCTCTACCTTTTCAAGGACACCGCTTATTCCATGAAGTCACAAAAGAACTCCATTTTTGCACTTTATTAAATTAGCATCTAGTATTTGTAATAAACTTATCAGCTACTGCCACGGTGAAGTTCACTAGCATTATGATTATTTCCATAAATCAGACATTAGCTTACCCTACTTGTGCCAATAAGATCAACTCTGCCTTGTGACGCTTATAACTGAAGGTTCTGGAAGGTTGAGATCTGGGCCTATAATTTGCTATTTAAGAGCCCAGGTCTGGTCTTGACAGCAAAGCCACCATCAAAAGCAGCGTTGAGGACGTCATCCAGGCAGCTGGCGGTGACAAAGCTCAGATCCTGCCGCACGTTGCCTGGGATCTCTTCCAGATCCTTCTCGTTCCTCTGGGGGATGATGACCTCCTTCAGGCCGGCTCTGTGCGCGGCCAGCACTTTGTCTTTAATCCCTCCGACCTGGACAGAGAGAACGGTGGGAAGGTCACCATCTCCTCCTCAGGCTGAGAGAGGAAGCCCTCCCCCCCTTTCCACAGAATTAAACCAGCGTAATTTAAAAAAGCCCAGGTCACCTTCCACCCTGGTACAGTGCGGACTAAGGGAGCCACCGAGAAGATTAGTAGAAGTGACCTAAATTCTGTGTTTCAAGTAGTGTGGTACTGAAATGCAGTGCTGCGTTTGTGTGACGTGGACACCGCGCCTCTGTGATACAGACGAGACCGTCCTTGCAGGGGGAATCCTGCACTGAGCTTTCGACAGGCACTGCTGTCAACTACCCGCTCCCTTTTTAATAAAGCCACGTATCTCCAGGTTTCTTTTCCGTTTTCATTCACTTATGTAATTTTCTTTTAATTGTGCTTTAGTGGAAGTGTACAGTCCAAGTCACTCTTCCACGGAGAAGCCCAGGCACCCGCCTCTCAGCAGCTCTGTCTGCTCTCCTCCGCCTGTGACAGCGCACACTTTTTCACTCTTTACTTCCAGTATCTGCCCAGCCAACGCTTGTCCCCTCCTCTCCACCCTCTCCTCTCTGAAAAGAAACCAGTGGGACAACCTCATGTATGTATTACATGGAACTCCCAAGTCCACCCCGCCTGCGTCTCTGTGTCCCCGGGTTCAGTCCGTCCCTGCTCTGACGTGCTGGCTTCATTACACTCGTTTCTGCTCTGGGCAGCAGCAAGCCTAGGGGCCATGTTGTCAGGGGACCCCCCAGGGTGCTGGACCATCAGGTCTGTCCTTGGCGGAGGCTGGGCACCCTCTAGTTCTCGTCTCCGGCTGACGCAGCCTCCCGATCACACACAGGCCCTTCTGTCTCCTGAGCTCGTTCCTCCCCACGTCTCTGATGTTCTCCAGGGAGGCTGGGACTGACTGACGTTCCTCAGACGGCAGCTCTCACCAACACGGGGTGGGGAGCAGTCTCTTAGGAAAAGACTAGTTATGCCAACTGACCTCGATGTGCCCTGGAAACATGGTCCCCAGACCCACCCCTTGAAGTGCTGCCACCCCTGGTTGACACCATCAAGGCTGGCATCGCCCACGCTGTCTTGTCTTTCGGTTGATTCTGAGAAGTCAACAGAAGCATTCTTCTGGCTGTAAGGGCTGCTCCCACTGAGCTCAGTGCCTGTCAGGATCACCTTCTCTTCCAGGGAGAAAGCCACGGCCTCTGTGCTACTTAATGGACACGTGGTGCGGACTAGCACCAAGTTCAGAGTTGTCTTTCTAAGCACGTCACAGTAAGAGTTTCACCCTGCACTCCGGTGTGCTTCACCGACAGAGCTTGAAAGCTACTTCTCTTAAAACCCGAATTGCTTTTCTTAAGGAAAACATGCCCTACAACTACCGAGGCTCCGTGGTAGTCCTGAAACATATCCACAAGTTCTTCCAAAATCAGAACCTAATGGCCCTTGCCTTGCACGCGAGCCCACAGTGTGGGGAGGCAACACTGTGAGAGGCTGAGCAGCAAAGCGGCACATTGCAAGACGGTGTTTCGAGTCCTTTTCCCTCCGTGTTTTCAGCGTACTTTTATCCCAGCTCCCGAGAAGAAAGCTTAATTCTTGGTGACCCGGAAAGATGAGGAAGCACCCTTTCCTCGCTGGTGTGGGCCTTCCCAACCTGAAGACACCTGGCCCAGAAACCACACTGCCACTGAACAGCCGCAGCACTTATAACCACCACCAGGCCACCAGGCCACCTGAAGACACCTGACGGTCCCGGGACTGTTCACCTGTCCTCTGACCGCTCGCTGGGCCTGCGAGAGCGCCCGTGACAGGTTGGGTCGGCTCACCGTCTTCTCCCTGGTCCTTGGGGCACTTCTGAGGCCATTTCTGACCCAGGAGCTCTCTTTCTTCGTTCTTTAGCTGTGCCTTTTCTAGTGTTCGCGGGTCTCTAGGGGCTGCTGTCTTTGCTCCTGTCTCTGGTGCCAGTTGACACCTGAAGATGTCCTCCCCACTGTCACAGCTCCGCGGGGGCGGGGGCCTCTGGGGGGCTGTCCGTGGCTCCCCCAGCAGAGAGCTCAGTGGAAGACTCCTTTCTCCCCTACATTCAGCAAATTCCTGACCTTCTTAAAAAACTGGTACACACACACACAACACTTGGCACTTCAAAGCTTCTGCAATTACAGTTCAGTGACACAGAGGATACTCTTCACGCTGTGCAACCTCAATCCCTACCTCTCCTAGTGACTCCACGACCACCACACGGGAACTCCTGGGGGCCCAGCGGCAAACAGCTACAGATGCTCACCAAAGGTCGGCAGCTGGACTCCACCAGGCGTCCCCAGGATGCCACGGGCCACTCCACGCTGTCCTCCGGGGCCGCTGAGAGTCAGCACTCACACGGGCAGTTTTGGGTGTGGGTTACTCCAAGCCAGGCCCCGACAGCCCCGGCTCACAGCTCCTTCCTGCTCTGGGGACCCTTCCGGCTCCAAGCCAGCACCTTCCCCAGATGCCTGCTCGGAAACTATCCTTGCATTTTACTTCCTCAGCCGGAACACCGGTGGCGTCCAGAGACCTGCTGGCTGATGACCGCCCATTTCTGCCAGCGTCAAGGACTCCCTTCCTCCCCGGCTCAGTCACCATCCTGAAGCGGGAACTTAAGGACAAGGGGATGGCCAGGACAGCACCTGCACCCCTCTCCGCAGCAGGGCAGGCGGTGACCAGGGCAGCTGTCCCAGGGGACCCAGGACTGCCTCCAGAGTGGGCCGTGAGGAGGTAACACGTGGTTCTTACAGGGCCCTGCCTTCCTGCAGGGAAACGCCAATGCCTCTCAAAGAACGTAAAAGCTGCACGTGCAGCCACGACGTGTCTGTGGTGACAAGTCTGCAGAGAGCAGGGGTGGCCGAGCACTCTGAGGTGACGGCAAATCCACGAGATACCGCAGAGCGAGGGCCAGCCGTCTGTGTCCCTAAGCCAGATGTCTGTAAGTGGGGACTCACCGGACTGCCACGGAGTGGAAGAGCTCGTGCAGGGATGGGAAGAGACAAGCCCTCCTTCTGCGCAGTCATCTGTGGACACGGCGCAGCGGGCGGAGTCCAGAACAGAGCTGACGCGGCGGGACCCACAGGACACTGGGGAGTGGAGAGCGCTTCTGATGATCTTCACGGGCGTTTCTGCGGTCTCCTGTCCCCGTGACTTCGTAAAATACCAGAATGAAGAACAGTCCTCACTGTTCTCATTGTGCCATGAACCTGCCAAAACTGCCCTAGACTGGATCTAGTGACTTCCTAGTGACTTAACATCTTCAGATACGTCCCCTGGCTCCGTGTGTTTGGTCGGGGTTTTTGCCCGTAGTTTAGGATGTGAACCGCAGCCCAGGCCCTGCCTGAGATCACTTCACAGTTCACCTCTTGGGCTTGGTTCACGGGAAGCTGGCTCTTCTCCTCCAAGCTGTGGTCAGTGTCCTCTAGGCCACGGTCGGCCCCCTCTAAGTCCTGGTCAGCTCCTCGAAGCCACGTCAGCCTTTACCATGTCCCTGCTGGATGCTGGCTCTTCCCTGGGCTTGGAACTGCAGGAGTCTCTCATGTCCACAGGAGGGCAGGTCTCAGAGGACAGGATCCAGCTTCCCGTCTAAAATCGGCCGTGAGCCTGCTTCACAAGTGCGCCCTCCACTGTGCAGCACCCTGTTCATCAGAGCAAGGCCTCACGTCTGCAGCTGAACACGTGACGCCTCCGGTGACCAGACGAGTGCCACCTGCCCTCACCTGCTGGTTAGGAGAAGCAAGGGTCTGAACTGGTTTGGTCTGGTCTGAACCCTCGATGGGCCGCTGCGTGTCCACCCCACATACACTGAATCAGAACCCGCAGCCTGGCCAGATCCTCGGGTGGCGCTTGTATGAAGGAAAGGCCTGCCCTGCCAGCAGTTCTGAGCGGGCCGGCCAGAGGGTCAGCATCGCCCCGGAGCTTCTTAGAAACACAAGTTCTCGGCAGAGCTTCAAAACAGCTTGAAGCCCTGAGGAGAAGGGAAAAACATGAGAAGAACTGTTCCCGTTTCTTTCACTTAATTAAGATTTTAAAGTATGGACTAGCAGCAGGAGGAAAGGTGCACCCGAGGAAGGCACCGACGTGGACAGAGAGCCCGCGCCGGGCGCCGCGCACTCACGGGGAGGACGAGGCCCCTCAGCGTGATCTCCCCGGTCATGGCGACGTCGGAGCGGACCAGCCGCCCGCTGAAGAGGGACGCCAGGCAGGTTACTATGGTCACGCCGGCAGATGGCCCGTCTTTTGTGACGGCTCCAGCTGGGAAGTGCAGGTGGACGTCTGTGTTGTCAAGAAGATCGAAACTTCCAGAAGCTTAAAAAGGAAAAGAGGATTTTAATGTAGAAACACCAAACCTTTCTTTCACTCCTACCAGGAAAAGTAATGTGACGCCCACGTTGGCAGATATGTGTGCACGTGTGCGTGCGTGCATGTGTGTGCAGGTGGGCACCCACGGACGACCACAGGCACAGGACAGGCACATCCATGTGTGCTGCAGGGATGTCTCTATAAACACACAGGGCACAGTCATGGACGGATGCCTCCTCAATATAACCGAACGCCTCCTGGGACTTCTGGCTGACCATGTCTGTGGGCTTGCGACTCTTGTCTCGCAGGGCAGTGCTGTGTCTGTGTAACATAGTCCATGAGACAGTGTTCCACGTCACAGTCCGGTGAACAGCGTCTCACATCTTAAAAGCTTGTGAGCAGCCTTCTGAGATAACAGCTGTTGGTCTCTGCTCATCCTGAGTGACAGAGACACAAGGAAGCCACAGACTCACAGGAGAACCCAGTCCACAGCACTAACGGTCCACACGAACAACGTCATCCCCTGCAAAGGCTGGGACAACTGGACAGTGTTCCGCTGCCACTAGCAACCATTCCAGCCAGGGGCTAACGGTCCCACAGAGAGTGGGAGAAAAATGCAGACCTCAACTCAATTTCCTAGAAAAGGCCAGACTCACTGGGCCAGCAGAGACTAGACAGACCCCAAGACTGTCGCCCTGAGATGCTCTTTAAACTTGAACTGAGACCACCCCCAGAGGTCATTCAGCCAAAGGACAGATCAGCCCATAAAATAAACAGTGTCACCCGAGAGAACTGTGCTCCTCCAAGTGACCACCTAGATGCGACCAAAGACAAGACAGCTTGGGGAGTGGGGGCAGGGTGGCTGGAGTGACGGAACCATGCCCGTGGGGATGTGGGGTGCTGACGCGCCACGAGCGTCGGCACTGGGATCACGGAGTGAGGAGGACAGGCTGCTCCCTGGGAGCCCCACGCCCTGTGTGAGCCCCCCACGAGCACAGTCTGCTGCTCCCACAGGGCGCCTGCTGGGTGACCGCACCTGCCTGCCCAGCGGCAGACAGTGCAGTCCCAGTGGGCCCACAGGGGCCGTCGCGTGGACCGTCCGCAGGACTGCCGGCCAGCCACTCCTTCCGGATCTGCGTCCACGTGTCCCTAGCCAGACAGCCCGTGGCGATCCGGAGCCCTTCCCCGGGGGGTCGGAAATGGAAGGTGCTTCACGGAATGGTGTCACTCATCATCTAGAGCCACCAGGGCCTGTGTCAGAGGGTCGTGAAACGTCCCCCAGCTCGAGGCTCAGGCCTCTTTCCCACACAGCGGCACCCCACCGGGGCCCGGGCACTCACCGTTAGTCAGGTGGTACTTCCTGGCGTTGCTGCGGAGCCAGCTGATGGCCAGATGGGCCGACTCCTTCATGACGTCCCCGAGCTGGCCGGTCAGAGTCAGCTGGCCCTCACCCTCCATCCGGCTGGCCTCCACAAACATGATCTCCCCACCTAACGGCGTCCAAGCCAGACCGATGGCCACTCCTGGCTGACTCAGGCGCTCAGACACCTGACGGAGAGACGACAATGACCGGGCTGGACCGCGCGGGCTGGGCCGTCTTCAGGCTGACCCGGAACTCAGCCTCCTGCGGGGGGCTCAGCACACGCAGAGCGCTTCTTTCCTGCAGCGTCTGGGGGGACAGTCACCACCCAGCCTCTGGCTTTCTGTCACACGACCCACCTCCCTCTGGCAACACAGTGACTGTCCTTGAACACAGTGTGACACCTTTGACAGACGCAGTTACACACGCCCTGACTTTCTGGGAACCAACGCGATGTTCTCCATCTGTGGAAGGACCTGTGTTACCCACCGCTGTGCGCCCACCTCCTGGGTCGGCCACGTGCTTATGTGTTCTCCAGAAGCTGACTTCGTTTTGAGGAATCGAGTTTGTCTGGGAAATCACAAGCCCTCTGACCAACACACATTCTGGAAGTGTCCACTCTAACAGGCCACTGTGATGGCACTTACTCCAAACCCGCAGACTTCACTTCTCTGCCATTCAGCTCTGTGCTGCTCTGCAGGTACTGGGAAAGACGACTTATGGGGTCCCAGCTTTTTCCCAGGCGACAGGAGGCCCACTGCCTCAATGCCACTAACTGGACACTTCACTCACCTGAGATCATGAGCCTCACAGCTTGACACATCCGAGATCTAAACACCGACCTGTGGCCGCTGAGCTGACCGTGACTTAAAGCGCCCTACAGGACACGGCAGAACTGTCCCATGAGGGTGGCAGCCAAGCTCTCCAGGGCAGCACCAGGGGCCCCCGAGGTAGAAAGGTCCGTGCAGGCAGGACAGCCAGTCAGGTGCACTTTCATTGTCACCCTGGAGCCCCTCATTTCCTGTGCTACAGAAGGTGTCCACTAGGAACTGTGCTCAGGACGGCCAACAGGCACCAGCCTCAACAGGGGAGGTTAAACTCTCACTGAGGAAGAGTCGGGTTTGCAGCCCGAGTCTGTCACCGTCCACAGGCCCACAGATCTGTCCGTCTACAGGACCACGTCTGTCCGTCTACAGGGCCAGGTCTGTCTACAGGACCAGGTCTGTCTGTCTACAGGCCCACAGGTCTGTCCGTCTACAGGGCCAGGTCTGTCTACAGGACCAGGTCTGTCTGTCTACAGGACCAGGTCTGTCTGTCTACAGGACCACAGGTCTGTCCGTCTACAGGGCCAGGTCTGTTGTCATCCACAGACCCACATTTCGGAGGCTGACCTCTTTTCTTAGATCTGGAAACTTACTTCCAAATCCTACATGGTATTAACAGAAGCTAGGGATACTGTTCTTTCTGCAGTGAGTAGAAAAGCCTATTTCAAAAGCCGGTTCCATGTGTTAGAAGCCTGACTTCACACGACAGGTTAAGGCCTCCAAAGGCCAAGCAGGTGCTGGGCTGGCACGGCCCAGGCCGTCCTCGCCGCCTGCTCAGGCCCCTGCCCTGCTCTCTTCACCTGAGGAACGTGCGCAAAAGACTCACATGCCAAAGAGCAATAATGTTTTAAGGGAAATACGGAAACAACTCTTCACAAAGCTGTTCGCAAAGCTTGATTTTCTGAGTCCCTGTAAGTGAACTAACGCACCTAGTTTGTGCAGAACTCTTCGAGGGCAGGTAAGGATCCCTTTAAACGATCCCTGATGTAAGGGGTCAGGGGTCATTTAGCAGAAAAAGCCAGTCGGTACCACGTTTTAGTTCTAACCCGAATAAGGCCTTCCTTACGGCTGAACGCCCCCAATCCTGAGAGCTAATCTATCAGAATCACAGCTCCCAGGAGTGTCACCAAGCAGCCAGGTGTCCACTCCCTGTGACGATGAGGAAGCCAGGCCCATTTCCACATTCCGAGAGCTGTGGTGTCCCAGGAAGAACCCACAGATGATTCTGACTCAGTGACCCTACTGACCAGAGAATTGCCCCACAGGGCACCCCGCTGTGGCTGGTGGATTTGAACTGCGGACCGTCTGGGGAGGAGCCACCATGGCCGTCACCACCCAAACGAGAGGTCCCTGAAGCTAGGCCTGCCGGCATTTCCCGACGCCTCTATGGATCCCCCAGCTCTTCCTCCACCACCTCCCTCCCTGAGACCTTGTTAGGGCAGAGAAACCCTTCATTAAAGCACCCACGGTACGGACAGAAGAGGCTGAGGAGGAGAGAGGGAGAAAGTCAGAGACCGTGATCTTTCAGGAGAACCAGACGGCAGAGAACACGGCCAGGCTGGGTCACCGAAAGAGGGCATGGCTGGGGTCTGCAGCTCCCTTCCTGGTCCTAATAGCACAGGAAACACTAAAAAGCCACACTATACAGAAAACAAGTTTCCAAATTTACGACAAAATTCTGTCTCCCGAAATACTCCACTCTACTTCTGCAGTCTACTGGGCAGCCTCCAGCAGAAGCTGGTGAGCAGCCGCTGAGCAGCGGGGCTGATTACCTCCGTTTCGTACATCGGGGGCCCAAGGATGTCTTTCAGCGCGTGGAAGTCTATCAAGATCGGCATTTCAGGGGGGAGGGCCAGGTCTGTGGTGTCACTGATCGACTCCGGACTGGCATCTTCTAAGACATGTTCTCTGCAACCTGAGACAGAAAAGGTATTTAGAACGGACTTGTAAGCCCTCTGCAGGCTTCAGAATTAGCAGTAAACATACACGAGTGGGTGTGCTTTGGCAGCACGGGCCCTTGTCGGCACTAATTAGGGCAGAAATGCATCCTCCGTGTGGGTGGAAGTCGGGAGAAGGGCGAGTCTCCCAGGGACCCTTTCGGGGTGGCGTGATGTGTCTCCGGTCCACTCGCTTGCTCAGCCTCTCCCTCTCCACTGGCGTGTGACCTCCAGGAGGTGGTCACGGCTGTCAGAGGCCAGAAAAGGAGGGTCAAGTGCCATCGACCACCTCTCACCGTTCTCTGCCAGGGCTGGTAAGAAACCCGTCACGTCTCTCTAGCCTGGATGGCTTCTCAGGGGCTCCGACAGGCGTCCTGCTTTCTGCTGTGGCCAGTGCGGACTCGGAGTGACAGCCCACACTAAGTAACGCCTCCTCTGTGAGAACACAGCTCATCTTCAAGGGTTTAGTTTTCCAACAGAGACAAGTATAACCCGCAATATTGGGATAAGAGAACATGAAGCGCACTCTGAAATCCCTGTCATGATGGGCCATTTCCTTTCTCCCTTCTGGGGGCCAGGTCTGAGGGACGTGTGGTCCAAGTATGGCCCGACTCTGGGTTCGGACCTGGACTCACAGGGAGCCCCACCAGCCGACCAGGGCGCCTCTCCTCCAGGTTGGGGACTGCGGCCGGAGTGACGCCCAACACGGCGCACTCCACGGCGAACCGCGGACCCTACAGTCAGGAGCAGGCGTGTCCCCCGAGGTGGGAACTCCGGCCCCCGGTCGCCCTCATCCGTGTCTGTCTCGTGGTTTTGCTGGGATTCTTCTTGTTACTGCGCCATCTCATGAAACGGTTCACAGTGCTCTTCTTTCACTTCACCTTTCACACTGGAGCCTCTTTCAGAAGCCCATCACTGCACGTGCACCTGTATCCCAGACACACATCCACATGTCAGTTTTGCTTCTCTTCCAGTTCTACTATACAAAATTAAAGCTTTGGTTACACCTTTCCTTAATTAGCCCTTTCCTCCTAAAAGCAATTACTGAGTACCTGCACTAATCATCTGGGCTCAAACAATGTCAGCCCCCGACGGTAACAGGTGACATCCTGGGTGTCCACGGGCTCTGGGGCACCACCACCCGGATGTGACCTCAGGGGAAGGGGGCTCTAGTCTCCCGCCAGCCTCCACTGGGCTCCCCTTCAAGACCGGATCACCGGCGCTGTTGGAGAGAAAACGGGCTCCCCAGCAGCTCGGCTTTCTCCCTGTGCCAGCCGCTGGACCCTGTAGGCACGAACCTTCCTGCGCACCCTGCAAGAGAGCTGTGAGAATTACAGAGATCCCCTGCAGACCGCGCCATAACACACGTGAAACCTCAGGTTACGTATGTTCTCTGTCCTGTCTCTGTCATGTCTCCCCAGATTTCAGGAAGTCGTGTCTGACTGTTCTAACTTTCTGCAGCACTCCTGTCTCACAAGACCGAGCAGTCCCGGCTTACTCGTGGAAAGGGGCGTCTTCCTGCTGCTGCGCTGTCTGCAATGCACTCCAGGCAATGTCACCGGCCACGGGTGGCAAGGTACCATGACAACCCAAGGCCAAAGAGACCGCCGGTATCATTACCTCATCACCGCTAACAAGCACAGCGAAGTGGGCTGGTCTCAGGCGCCTGCACCTATAGGTGCGGCCTGGGAGGCTGCAGCCAATGCCCAGGAGAGGCTGCAAGTCCCTCCAGCCCGGGGTGCTTTGTCAGCAGCCTTTCCGGGACCTAATTACTGTCCCCAGCCTGTATTCTGCCATCAGAAGAGGAAGTACAGACGGATAGGTGAAAGCTGATCCACAATTATGTAGCCTTTGCTTTAGGACATCCAGCCACTCTCCAAACACAGGACTGAATCCAGTGTAGTCGGTGCTCAGGTGGGGGCGAGGAGGTTATTCCCAGTGCCACTAGACCGAAGAACATACGAGCTTTCAGCACAGCAGCTGTGTGACAGAAGATTCAAGAAACCCAGAACCGACATGCACTTTGGAACATTTCCTTGCTAGAACACAAGCCCAGAGAACTAAGGCTGCAGCGGAGGAAACAGTCAGCTGATGGGAAGAGACAGGAGACCACTGGATTTCAGGAGTCCTCCGCGAGGCTTCTAGGGTTGCAAAGGGAGGAGACGCTGGCTTTTCAAAGAGTGCACACAAAGTCCTCCTTAAAATCATGAAAAAGCAAAACAGTACCTCACCGAGACACCTTGTAAGAAACAAGACTCAGTTACAGGGAACCCCAGAACCACACGCACAAGCTTGTGAGACCTCAGCCCCACGGTCAGGCCTGTGTTCACCGCAGTGCTGTTCACTCGGGCAAGACGACGGGCCGGCCCCAGTGTCCACCAACAGGTAAACGGATGAGCAAACGGGGACACACTCACAGCGGAGCACCGCACGACCTTCAGGAACAGTAAGGAACTCGCCAGTCACCTGACAACGCAGACAAACCCGGAGGGGTTCCTGCTGAGTCAAGCCAATCACAAAAGGACAGACACTGCATGAGACCACTGCTGTCAAAAAGTCCAGGAAAGGTTTACACAGAAGGAAACAATCCTTGATGGGTGGACAAGGGAAGGAAAATCACTAGCTAGATGAACCAAATCCAACCCGTCACCACCGAGTGAATTCAGACTCACAGTGAACCGACGGAGCAGCGGACCTGCCCCCAGGGCCCCCAGGGAGCAGCTGGTGGGTCCAATGATCAGCTCCTGGGTAGCAGTCCAGTTCTGCAGCACCATGGAGCCAGGGCCTCCCTGTGACAGTCCCGATGGGGTGCAGGGAGAGGCGACAGACTGTACACAGTGTGTCAGCATGCCATGGCCAAGATGGAGAGGGGCGCTGGGCAGAAGGCAGAGCAACAGGCAACATGGGAAAAGGCTTGCCCAAGCGTGACCTGGCCGAGACAGTAACCTGGGAGTGGATACGTAAGCAGGTATGTCAACTGAACAGGTGTGGCCTGTACAGGTCTGGGGGAAGGTATAATGCACAGGTACTCGCATCTGCTACAGACGTCTTCATACACAGGGGACACAGCTACACAAACCTGTCACTGTTGGGTGCTGCACCGTCAGCTGTAGCTCGCGGCAGCCCTATGCACAGCAGAGCCCGGCCCAGCCCGGCCCCGCGCTGCCCTCACGGTCACCACTCTGTCTGACCCATTTCTGCAGCCACCGTCCATCTCCCTGAGGGTCTTCCCACCTTGGGCCGACCCGTCACCTCACCAAGCCTGACGCCCTTCCCCAGGGACTGGTCCCTCCTGGTCTCCACCTCGGCCAACGTGCCCAAGGTCGGGAAGGCACGGTCTGGCTGTCCTCGCTTCCCAGGAGCACGGTGCGGGTGCTTCTCCCAGGACACTCATGTTCACTCTTCCGGCAGCTATGGCCCTAGTCAATGTTCTCCTCCAGCACCATGACCCACAGGCGTCCTCTCTTCCGTCTTCCTGGTTCACTGGCCAGCTTTCGAACATGTGAGGTGACTGAAGACACCACGGTTTCGGTCAGGAGCACCTGAATCCTCAAAGTGGTATCTCTGCCTTTCAATGCTTTGAAGAGGTTATTTGCAGCAGATTTGCTCAGTGAAACATGTTGTTTGATTTCTGGACTGCTGCTTCCATGCGGGATGCCTGTGGATACACCTCAAATGGGATCCTCAACCTTGATCTTCTCTGTTTATCAGGATGCTGCTTATTAGTCCCATTGTGAGGGTTTCTGCTTTATGTTGAAGTGTGAGCCACACTGACAGCTGTAACCTTTGACCTTCACCAGGAAGCGCTTTAGGTCCGCTTTGCTTCCTGCAAGCCAGGTTCTCAGCTACCACCAAACCCTTTCAGGGACTGGGTCACACAGCTTCCGGGCTTGGGACCAGAGTCTTGGGGGACATGGAGGTCAAATGGTGTAACACAGTCCATAAAGACGAGGTTCTACATCCCACTTTGGTAAGCAATGTCTGGGATCTTAAAAGCTAGTGAGAGGCCACCTAAGATACAACTACTGGACTCTTCCTGTCTGAGGCATAAAAGAGGGAAGAAAGTCAGACCCAAGACAACAATCCGTCCACAGGAACGTAAACCAAACAGCTTCCACTAGTCTGAGACCAGACAAATGAGACAGTGCATCAGAGACCCAAGGAAACAATCAGTCCAAAGGAAACACAGCACCCACTAGCCCGAGACCAGAAACACCCGGTGGCGCCTGACTGCTGCACAGACTGCTCTGATGGGGATCGCAATATCAAAACAGACAACAAGTCCAGCCCGACAGCACAGGAGGACTGCCACCCCGACGCCCTCCTGGACTCGGTGCTCCTCCAGGTCAGTCTCCAGGGCTGGGAGAGTGTCCGAAACAAATGGCAATTGGCATTAGAAACATGTTGGATTTGTAAAACAACAAACTATAAAAGCAAGACATTATCTTACAATTAGCAAAGTAACTAGTAAAGAAGTGAAAGAAATGACAAAAGTGATTGCTAACTAAAGTGAAGAGATTTTCTCAAACTGCGATGCTTAGGGGAACTGAGTGCAGTTCAATCTTCAGGAAGGCAATTGGTCGGGTGATAAAGAAGCCTTCCGACGGTTCACAGTCTCAGATACTGCAATGATTGTTTTCTTGTGAACATAAACACAGCAAAACATAAACCAATTCAATAGCTTCTACATGCACAATTGCACACTTTGCAGGTTCTGTAAACCTTCTCCCTGGCTACCCCTTTCCCAATTATTCCACCACCACTAACATGAACCTGATGCGGGCCTGGGGCCACCAGCAGGGAACGGGTGGTGGTTTCGTCGTCAGCTGGGTCTCTCACAGGTGATTCTTTAGACAAAGCAGCACAGTGCTCCACGCAAACACTCTTTATTAAACAAGCCAAACTCCTTAAAGACGGTCTCAGGCGCAGTTTCTCTGCAGGCCTAAGATTACCTCAGGCAGCAGTTTTGGAGAGGGGGTGGTTGTCCACCTCGCCGAGCCCAGACTCACTGCCTGTTTTGGTAGGAACCTGTCCCTAAAGACATGGTGCAGAAGGTGGTTTGTACACGAAGCCACCGCTGCAGTGTTCGTGGTAACAGCAGCAATCAGACCCAGTGGGGATGCCCACATGAGAAACATAGCTCAGTGGGGTATTTCCATCCAAGAAAAGGCTCCACAGCCTCTCAAACGCCTGTTTGCAGGCATTTTTAACAATGTCACAAAACAGAGGAAGGCCAAAATTTCACCTGCTATCATTTCTGCACGTCTATCTGTGAACGAATGAAGAGAGCCTAAAATGTTATCAACAGAAGTTATTCCCTGAGTTCTGAGACTGAGATTACATGAAACAGGTCAGTGCGTCACTCTGCAATCCTGGCTCTGGCTTCCTAGCTGGCCTTGAACAAAGTCACTGTTTTGTGTTTGGTTTTCTAGCCGAAGTCATGGGAGGACCCTCACAGGGCTGCTGTGAGATTTCATTCTGTCCCCAGCCTTCTTCAGGGAGCGTACGTCCCTCCTCTGCTGGCCCAACACTGGCGTAACCAGTGCTCCCTCCACCCGAGCTGCGTGTAGGGCCCCTGCCACGTGACAGGCTCAGACGGCGGCGGCAGGCCCAGGCCACAGCTCAACACGGGCCTGGTGGCCACTGGACTCTGCGAGGCATCTGCTGGTCAACCCGGGAAGTGGGTCCTTGAGAATGAAAAGGGATCTTCAGTCCTGCTGTTACCACGAGGTTCCGCCGAGTCTCCTCTGGGGAGGGGCCGCGCCGTCGGCTTCGCGGGCACCTGGCATCTGCCGCGCTCGTACCCGGGCCTAACCAGCCTTCCCCTCTCCCTCTGAAAAAGAACCAAAAGGAAAAGCATTCTGTGATGTGGGATAAACTCCCAGTAATCTTTTGGACGTGATACAAAAACCCAATCTTTTCCATGACAAAATACTGTAATGTGAAATACACAGAAGCGCACCGAGTGAGGTGACAGTACAATGAGCCGTGACCACTTCAGTTCTTCAGAGTTCTTCAGAAGGTTAAGGCATCTTCAAATGGCCTCAAGAGCAGCAAAGGATGCTGGGACTCACATCAATATATATATATATATATATATATATATATATATATATATATAAAAGGGGATTAAGACTCCAGATTGCCCCGTGCTATCAGTGTAGTGCTGCTGTATTTTATTAAAATGTTTCTGTTTCAGTCACCCGGTACTACTCGCACAGAAAATACCAGGAGTGGAAGGCCTGGGGAAGAAAACCTGTGTCACAGCCCAGTAAGGCACCAATCTGTTTACAAGCTACTGGTCCGCATGTTATGAGACACCGCCACAGTCTGCAGGCCAAGTCCAAACTCAAGAAGGCATCCTGACACAGGAACCTGGCTCCAGAGGACGGGCTCTGCTCTCGGTGCGGCCTTCGTGGTGCTGGGGGGTTCCCCACTCACTCTGCTCCCTTCTCTCCCTGTGTCCCACAGCTGGTGACGAGTCCGCCTCCCCAGCACAGCTGCTGTCCCTTCTCCCTCATCCATATCACAGAGGCAGGATTCACAGCACGTGGCACAAATGGCCCCACACTGGGACTCCAGCCAAGTCCAATCAATACATACATTTTGGGGTGGACACAATGCAGTCCTTGGCAATTACCTACTAGAATTCTCTTTACAGATGCTTTCAGAGCATATTTTTTAAAATAACATCATTAGAGGTTGACAATGACACACAAAAATAAAACAAGCAGAACAGGCTAGCTCAGACCTGCCCTGCTCTGAGTGTCTTCTCACTTAAAGGAGAGACAACCAGTCCGAAGGAGAGGGCGCAGGCACCTGTGAGCTGACTTACGGGGCACGGTGCCGTCTCTAAGCCCCTCCTTCCTGCGTAGCTACTGCCAGCGTCTCTGGAGTCCAGACCTGGGGACAGCCGGGACGTCCGGGGCATACCTGGGGTATCCCAGCCCAGGGGGCACCCGGGCCTAGGGCATCCTGCTAAGCCGTGTGACCCCCAGCAGTAAAGCAAACACGGGCCTGGGAGATGCTGCTGAGACAGCGCATGTGAATGTGGGTGCGGCCCCCCAGGGCTGACGACGCTCTGGAGTATACGTCACCAGGCTGTGGGGCAGCGACAGTCTACACAGTCCTCAGGGGCGGGCCTGGCTTTCCCAAGCAGTGGTTCCTAGGAAGCCAGCCAGTGTTCTTTTCTATTTGTCATTCTCTCCCAGGAAAGCGATTTCAGTGCAAGCAGATCCGAGAGGTCCAGACAGGCCACAAGAGGGGGAGAGGCGGCAGGACGAGGACGAGGACGGGGGGAGGTGGGCTCGCTGTCACCAGGCGCTGCCACACTGATTGTGGGGCACAGCCACTGAAGGCGCAGGACTGTCCAGTAGGGTTTCCAAGGAGGCCTGCTGGATTTGACCTCTCGACCTTTTGGCTCCATGACGAAGGATACAGGGGTAATAAAACTCAGGAAATTCTAGTAGTTTCCTACAAAAACAAAACTTCTTGTCTTTGCAAAAAGTTTGCAGCAGAAAGGTGTCCTCTGGGAGCTGACCCACCAATGGGGAGCAGAGAGATGACAGCCACACAGAAGCGGCTGACCGCCTCCATGCCCCTGCGTGCAGTGGAACCACAGCCGTCCCCGACAGTGACGGTCCCCTTTGCTCAGTCCAGAAAGCTGGGTGGACGCTTGGCTGCCTGCTGCCGTGCCCGGCATGCCTCTTCACTGAGTGGACAGAACACTCCAACCCCGTCCCGTGAGCACCGGGGCTGAGCTGTGTGTAGAGATCCCAGGAACCTCTTCTAGAATACGCAAGAAGTGTTTGCTTCTTCACAGTCTTTTAAGGTCTGCGGAGTGGGTGTGAGGTAGGGAGAGGAGAGGAGGGTGTAGGCCAAGAACCCCAGGAACTGCAGCCAGCAAGACAGCAGGCGAGAAAGAGATGGCTGATTCTCGAAAAAAAGACCAGCACCTTCTTTGTCATACAGGTAAGACACCTTCGGGGAACACTTCTGGCAACATCTAGGTCTTATCTGAGGGTTAGTAGAATCCAGGAAGACGCCCAGAATTCCAGAAGCACAGGACGCATGACACACAGAAATGTAAAACCAGGAGGAACTCACAGATGTGGCCAGACATGCTGCCTCACATCTGAGGACACACAGACCCAAAGAGGCGAAATACACGCCATGGCCCAAAGCAAGCGTCAGGCCGCACCTGTGCCCTGACTGCCAGCCAGGCGCCACCTTCTGTCCCAACGAAACGTCCAGTCTACAAAAGCCACTCGTAACTTCAGAGCTCCTGGACAAGGTGAGGCAAGCCTGCTGTAAATTTAGAGACTACTTTTCTTCCTGACTAAAAATAACTCACGTAACTGGTATTACACCGATGCCCTCCTATGCCTGCTGTCAGGAAAAACTGGGAAAAGATGCTGAAAGGAGCCAAATCAGACATTATGGGTTGAACCGTGTTCCCCGAGAGACGCCGGCGTGGGGCCGTGCCTCCATGTAACCTGACCGGGACGCAGGGTTTCTGCAGACACGATCCAGGCACGGTGAGGCCACACCAGGGCAGGCAGCCCTCACCGAGTGTGACTCCGTCTTTACCAGAGGAGACATGGCCCTGCGATGATAGAGGCAGAGGCTGGAGGGATGCCACAGACTGGTGACAAGTCACCAGAAACCAGGAGACAGGCACAGACCTGACTGTGGCCCAGACGTCAGAGAGAGGACAGTCCCGCCTCGAGATCTCAGAGACTAAACGGCTGCTGTGCGAGCCACCCAGTCTGTGGTTCCCTGTCTCTGCAGTCCCAGGACACTGAACCTTCCCGGCTGTCTGTGTCATTGTCTGTGAGCTGTTCCTCAATTCCGAAGCTGCACAGACAGTAATCCAAATGACACTTGTCCATACTAATGAAAATCAATTTTGTCCAGCAGCAGTACACCTGACCCCTTGACACTCAAGAAGCCTGTTTGGTATCTCCTAACAAACTTCAGCATTTCCAGCCACCTATATTCATGTCTGCTTTGTGGATTCTCTATGGAACCTGTTTTAACTCCTTTTTCTCATTAATTAATGAGTTAAATAAAATCTGACACACAGCTGCTTTCTATTTGTATGACAGTCATGATACTATCATTTAAAAAACTATCCTTTAGTGCCATACAAAAATAACTTTTTCTAAACAGTGACAGATTTTCTCAATAGCCAAGTATTAATCAACACAAGTGTAGCTGATTCCTATTAGATTAAGAAATATTAAGGGTCAGAAAAGGCACTTGATAAATATCAACTAAACACCCTTAGCCTATAAAAACCCAGCAAAACAGGAACAGAAGGGAAATTCCTCAACATAATTAAGGGCATACACACAAAACCCACAGCCCATGTTACACCCAGTGGGGAGGGACTGAAAGCACTCCCCTGTAAACGGGAACCAGACAGAGCTGCCCGCAAATACCTCTGACTCAGGATTGCATGGAGTCCCAGCTACAGCAATAAGGCAGGAAAGGGAAATAAAGTGTGTCCCAAGTCAGACCCAACTCCACAGTACTGGGTTTTGGGGAGACCATTAATGAAGAGACCCAAACTATCCCTAAGTCTGTTACGTGATCCTATACAGAGAAAATCCCAGAACTACCAGAACTAATAGAAGGATTTAGCCAAGAGGCAGTAGAAGATCAACACACAAAAATCAACTGGAATCCTCTAAGCTAAGAGAATGCAGACAAGGTAATTGGAAAACAGTACCATTTACAACAGCCCCAGGAACAAATTTAACTGGGGACATAAAAGACTTACACAATGAAAACTACAAAACGCTGCTACAGGAAACCGAGAGACCTGTCCGAGGTATCCAGTGCTGCTCTAACAAAACACAACCAGGAGGCGGCTGTAACAAACGTATTCATTCTCTCTCAGACCAGGAGGCTAGAAACCCGAATTCCAGGCGTCAGTCCAGGGGAAGGCTTTCTCTCTCTCTGTCGGCTCTGCGGGAAGGTCCCTGTCATCAGTCTTCTAAAGGATGCACTACTTACCTGGTTCTTGTTTTTCCATGGTATGAGGTCTCCTGTCTCTCTACTCACTTCTCTCTCTCACATCTCAAGAGAAAATGACCTCAGACACAACCGGGTCTTGTAGGTTGCATCCTGCCCATTAACGCGGTGCTGCTAACCATGCCCCATCACATCATCAACACCACAAAGGTAGGATTGACCACACGTGGGCAAATCACAATAGATGACAAGACAGCAGACAGTTGCACAGCACTGGGAACCATGGCCCCACCAAACTGACCTACGTTTTTAGGCCCCAAAGCACACAATTCAATCCATGACAAGACCATAATATGGAAAAACATACCATGCTCATGGACAGGCAGACTTAACGTTGTTAAAATAGCAATACCTACCTGTGATGGTTAAACCAAAAAATCCCAAACCTGTTGCTATGGAGTCAATTCCAACTGACAGTGACCCTAGAGGACAAGCAGAACTGCGTCACGGTGCTTCCAAGGAGTGCCCGATGGTTTCCAGCGGCCAGCCTCTTGGTCAGCAGCCGCAGCACCTGACCAGCCCACCACCACAGTTTCTGTGACGGTTAAGGTTGTTTGTCAACTTGGCTGGGCCACAATTCTCAGTGATGGGTCAGTTCCAACGTAGCTCAGCACTTAGGTAACGATGAAATCACCTCTGTGACGACTTCTGCCACAAGTAGCCAATCAGTGGACAGGAGTTTTCTGGGGTATGGCCCAAATCCAACACAGATGGAGCTTCTGGAAAAGCTTGTTGGTTTTTGCTCTGCTCTGAATCCAATCCTGCATTTGGCTTATCATCATTTGACCTCCGTTTCATAGGATGTGAACCAGCAGCCTGCCAGCTTAGCCTGCACATCCTGGTCTGACAAGCGCCTGCAGTTAGGTGACTCAGGTGATGGCTCTGGCCTGACACCTGACACCTGACCCACAGACGGGGGACCTTCCAGCTCGACAACTGTGTGGGCCACTTCCTTGATGTAAATCTGTCTACACACGGACTCACTCACTCACTGGTTTTGCTCTAGAGAACTCAGCCCGAGACACTACCCAAAGCAATCCACAGATAAAAAGTAATCCTAATCCCAATTCCAGGAACATTCTTCAATGAGATAGTGAAACGAATCTGCCAACTGCACATGGAAGGGAAAGAGGCCATGAGTCAGCAGAACCTTCCTGAGGAAGGCAGGAGGCTGCGCGCCCCCTGATCTCAGAAGCTAATACACAGTCACCCCCGTCACAGCAGCCTGGCACTGGTGCAATGACAGACACACAGAGCAAATGAACAGAACTGAGAACCCAGACGTAAATTCATCCACCTATGGACAGCTGATCTGTGACAGACGTTCAAGTCCATTAAACGGGGGAAGAGAGAGTCTTCTTTAAGACAGCATGCTGACAAAATTGGATATCCACACCTCACACCACATATAAACACTAACTCAAAAGGAATCAAAGACCTAAATGTAAAACCTAAAATCATGAAGAATGGTCACTGCAGGAAAAACAGGGACAAACATAAGGGCCTTAATTTATGGCACAAAGAAACTATCAAATATAACTAAAAATGCACAGTACAATCTAGATAACTAAGTACACTTAAAAATGAAATACTTACGCTCATCAAAGAGTCCTGGCAGCACAGTGGTTAAGACTTTGGCTGCTAAGCCAAAGGTCAGCAGTTCAGATCCACCGTGTGCTCCTTGGAAGTCCTGTGGGGCAGTTCTACTCTGTCCTATGGGGTCATTACACGATCAGAATCAACTCAACAGCAATTCTGTTCCCTCTGAATTCTTTTTTATATTCATCTAGTAGACGAGTAAATTGAGAAGCAACAGACTGGGAAAAACAAATTGGCAACGACAGATCTGACCAAAGTATAATCTCTAAAATTCACTCGATATCAGGACTGAACCATGACCAGACTTGAACCCTGAAGACCACAGCCCTAGGGGGGCGTCCAGGTCAACTGGTAAAACACAGTTCCTAAACATAACGTCTGACACCTGAGTCCCGTGACCTGCATCTGGAGTCTTCAGAGCTTGTATTCTGCAATCTGAGATGCAGCTCTTGGTTGCTGCCCACCTGGAGCACAGGAGAAGGGAGATGAGGACGCAGGAAGCAGACGGTCCCAAGGGCTCACGGTCCACCTGGACCACAGCCTGCTCTAACCCGAGACCAGAAGAACCAGACAGTGGTGCCTGGCCCCGACCGCTGTGACCAGGACCACGATGGAAGGTGCTGGTTAGAATGGGTAAAAAAGCACAGCATGAAATTCAAAAGACAGACCAGTTTTATTGGTCTGAGAGAGACTGGAGAAAGCCGGGAGACCACTGCCTTAAGGTGACTTTCTACCTTGAAACTGATGACACTCCCAGTGGCCGCCTTTCTGCCAAACAGCAGATGCGCCTGTAAGACAGGTGAGAACACCCGTGACGAGTGTGCTCCTCAGAAGTCAACCCACCAAAGGGCGGCATCTCCCCACAGCCAAAGGCGAAACGCAGCGGGGGGCAGGGAAACCAGGCCAACAGAGACGGGGGGCACAGGCGAGAGAAGGGGCACGCACCGACACACTGCAGAGTCGCCAGCAGTGTCACCGAGCCCTCTGTGTGCGGGTGACCGGCTGCCCAGCTAACAGGTTACACAAACTTTCACCTAAAGCACAATAACATGTTTTTAAGAAGGGGGCCCTCAGACAGACTCAGCTGCTTTAGTTACAAGGTGAAACGTCCTGTTTCCAGCACTCTTGCCACTGGACCAAACACAGGACCCAGCCAGCTTCTGCCAGGCGCACTCTAAGAAGCATCTCGAAGAGGCGCAACGGACGGCTTCTTCTCTCAGAGGCCTGAGTCAGACGTCCAGCTCCTTAGCCCTGGGAGGCTGTCATCTCCTCATCTGAGACAGGGAAGCAGTACCTACAGCTCAGAGGACACTGACAGGGGTCCAGGGATCCTCTGCTTCTCGAAAGTTCACTTTATTCCTCTGACTTTTATGAAAGGCTCTACTTTAGTACCTGTTTTCACTAACAGAAAGAAATCCAAAGCGGACTTCCACTTTTATGAAAAAATGCAGAAAGCAGAAAAAGTGTTCAGTGGTTGTCTTGCAGCTCCCGAGAGGCAGCGTGCACCCCAGGCAGTGACGGTGGTGGTGTCTGGCTCCCTCCCTGGGGTGACACTGCACCTCAGCGCCAAGCCACCAGACCTGTGCGCCGTGTCTGTGAGTATCCATGCTTTCTCTCCATGTCTTGTTTGTACCCACCAGCAAGATATCTCCTCAGGTATGAGAAGGGCTGAAGAGCTCTGAAGGCAGACTGAGCACTTTGACTGTGAGAATGAAATCCAGACGCTGTGCGCACCCAGAACCGGCTGCACACACCACCCGGTTACACACCTGCACAGAAAAGAGCCCCAGAGCTGCCCGAGCCACTACTGGCTCTGCCGGCAGCAAGGGGTCTTCAGTACGTGGCAGCGGACAGGAGGGACTGATGAATGCACACAGCTTGGTGTCCCGTGATCTTTATGAGGTCTGACAATTACGGCCACCAACTGAGCCGTTCTCAGTGCTACATACCCCATGGCTGGATGTCACTGCAGTTACCTTCAAAGTACTCCCCTTGGAAAGCTATGCACTGATGCCAGCGCCTAGTCCACCCTTCAGAGCCATTTTGGAACTCTTTCTGGAGTGGCCTGTGCACACTGGCAAGGTGGCCAGTTCACAAACTTTGTTGTCTAGTTGTCTGTGAGGGAGTTTTTAGCCAGTAAACAAATAACTGTATGGGAACACCATCCATGTTCACCTGATCTGGCCCCCAGGGACTCTTTTCTTTACCTAGAGACAAAGGAAATACTGAAAGGAGACATCTGGACGGTATTCAGGACATCGGGTAGTAGGACAATAGCTGTGATAGCCATTCCAGAAAAAAGAGTTCCAAAATGACTTTGGAGGTGGACTAGGCACTGGCGTTGGTGCACGGCCTCCCAAGGGGAGGACTTCGAAGGTGACTGTGGTGACATCCAGCCATGAGGCATGCAGCACGTTTTCTAGGATGAGTTTGTTGACGTGACTGGCAGTCCTCGTAGATGGTGGTATTTGTAGAACTAAGTGCTTAACTGTGACGAAACTGCCATTTATTGGAAAAAAATGTGAGCAAAACATTTCTTCAGTAGAAGAAAAGCAGGCTAGGGACGCACAGGATGGTGACTATCTGTGTGCGAAAGACAGGAGAGGAGCTGCTACAAATTTTGCCATTTAAATTTTCAGCTGTTTTTTTTGCCTCCATTTACTAAAAGCAGTAAAAAAGCTACAATCTCTGTAATACTTACTGAAGCTTTCAATGACCAGCTCAGTGTCTCTGCAGCACTTCAGTCAGCATTCACCCCACATTTTACAGCGATGTGTTCCTGTGTCTACCTCCCCGGCAGACTGCCCTCCCCCCCGGCAGACTGCCCCCCAGCAGACTGCCCATTTGTTAGGGTCCCTTTCCCCTGTTTCCCAGAATCCAATTCAGCATCAGGCACATCTGAGGATTCACTCAACATCAGCTGATTCCACCTGAATCATCACACACAAGGGTCTCAGACGTGAGAGCTGATCTTCAGTACTCGATGGGGAGCGCCTACCTTGTCTCCCCAGGGCTTTATGCACTAACAAATCTTATTTCCTTGACTAGACATTTAGAAAACACCCTCCCAGTATTGGGGAAGAAAGCATTGCTTTGGTATTCTTGTACTCAGAGACGCTGGCTTTGACGTGGGACAACACTCAGAAGCCACCACATCTTTTTAGGGGACTAATTAAACCCAACAATGACTTGATCATTACTTGACAGTGTTTGAGTTTCCCACTGGGAAACAGAACTGAAGTAACCCACACTCACTGCCCTCCTGCACTAGGCAGGGTATGGTGGCTGTCTGCTGCCTGCAGAGGCCAACACTCTCTCCCACACCAGGCAGATACCGCGGAGGGCACAGCCAGCACGCCGGTGTCAACATCACCTCTACAGCACTGGATGACACTGCATACCCAGACGACATCGTCACAACAATATTAGAACAGGACCCGTCCTGCCCGATGTCCTTGCTAAAGCAGAGGAGTCAGCACAGCAAGTCTCCGCCTCCAGATCCAAACTGGAAGCCCGCCAGCTGCTGGGGAACTCGACAAACACCAACTCAAACAGCGACAGACCAGGTGCCCGAGGACTAAAACTGTCAGTGACGCAAACATTCCTCAGTAACCCCAAACCCACTGCCGTCGGCTTGGGTCTGACTCCCAGTGGCCCGACGGGACAGAGCAGAAGTGCCCTGCAGCACTGCCAGGGGGCGCCTGGCGGATCCGAGCCGCCGGCCTCTTGGCGTGCAGATGTGGCACTCAACCAGCACACCACCAGGTTTTCCAAATGTTCCTCTGCTGCTTTGACTATTCTCAATTATTTGTCCCAAGCCACTGACATAATCAAAAGGAAAGCTAAGTACAAACAGAGTGAAGTCAGACTTCAAATACTAAAAAAGTAAAACAGACTTCAGCGCTCTAAGCCACAGCTGAGCAACCCCAGTCTGCACGGGGGCAGAAACCAGCTCGAGTGGGACAGGCCTCTACAGCGCGACTCCAGTCCCGCGTCCGGTGACGGGGTCTCAGGCCGGGCCGGGGTGCAGCCGACATAGTCCTCTAAATAAACAAGCAGGAACTTCAAACTGCACTGCCTGAACAGCAGGAAACGGAGATCCATTTTTTAATTCTGCTGCCCTGATAACGAGAAAGCCCGAGCTGCAGCTTGTCACGCTGGACTCAGGTGTTTCTTCAGAAGTTAAAGATGTGACCTCTGAGTAACGTAACAACTTAAGACAAAGGATGTAACTGCCTGGTCTGTGGTTTTGGGGTACAGAGGCACACATACAGTACTGCTCCAACAGAAAATACCGCCAGTGGAAGGCTTCATGAAGAGAAACCTTTACTGTCGCAGTCCAGTAAGGCACAAATCCATTTACAACTTACAAGTCCCTTCAGCAAGAGAATTTCTCACAGTCCAGTAGGCTGAGCCCAAATGCAGTGACAGCGTCGCGGCACAGGACCCTCGGGTCCAGTGGACGGGCTCCGCTCTCGGGGCCGCCTCTCAGTGGTGTGAGGTTCCCGGCTCCCTCGGCTCCCTTCCCGCCCTCGTGTCCTGCAGCAGGTGACCTGCGCCCCACCTCACCACACAACTGCCGCCTGTTCTCCCTCATCAACACCACGGAGGCAGGATTCAAACACACAGGAGGAAGGGCACCATGCTGGGACTCCTAGCTGAGTCAACCCAACACACACATTTTAGGGGGACGCAATTCAATCCATGACATCCCCCTTTGGCACCCCAAAATCACATCATGAGAACATACAAGACACATTCATTAGAGCGCAGCAACAGCAACTGTCTTCCTTCACAGCGCAGCAATGATCTTACGTCCAAAATCCATAACTTTTTCTTTAGCTGTAAAATCCAGAGCACATCAGCCTCTCAAAATACAGTGGCGTAACAGGCTGGCACAAATAACACATTTTCATTACAAACGGAGAAATCGCAGGGAAAGGCACAGCACACACCGAGCGTATGATCAGAACAGACGGCATTAGCCTTCATGGCTTCAAAAACAACTTTCCAAATTCGGAGACATTTTATAACCTTTCCCTTCAAACTCTAGGTACTGGCCACTCTCTCCAGCTTCCGAGAGGAAGCACCTGGACTTCAGCTCCGCCTTCCAGGGCCACCAGGACATCAACTCTGCCACTTGGCTTTAGGTGCACCCTAAGCCCAACTGAGTGGCAGTTCCACTCCCACAAACACAGAAAGCCCGGGCTCCACCCTTCCATGGCCATACCTTCTGAGACTGAGGCACCTCAGCCTCTCATCAAATTTGTCTCATCAGCTTCTGCTTCCTGTGGCCTCAAGCCTACATCTGCCCTGCACAGCCAAGTGTTCAAAGCTCCACAGCTCCACCAATTCAGGTGCCTGGAGGCACCCCACTCCACCAAGTAGCCTCCTGCACACAAGCACTCAGCCTTGTTCCGTGGGTCAGCAGGAAGCCTCCTGCACACAGGCATTCAGCAATCTCGCTCTGTGGGTCAGCTCCTGGTTCTCCTGCTGCCGCTGCTTTTCTCACCACCTACTGCCTTCTCAGATGCTGACAGTTCTCTTGGGTTCCTTCTCCCATACATTCAGTTTCAAAACAAACTTCCATGTTTTAGGTGTTTGTTAAGAGCAGTACCCCACTCCTGGTACGAAACTGTGCCTTAATCACCTGGTACTGCTTTAACATAAAATACCACCAGTGGAAGGCGTCATGAAGAGAAAGTTTTATTGTGCTGGTCCAGTAAGGCACAAATCTATCTACAAGTTACAAGTCCATTCAGCAAAAGAATTTCTCACAGTCCGGTAGGCTGAGTCCAAATCCAGGGAGAGCATCTCGGCACAGGAACCTCAGGTCCAGAGGACGTGCTCTGCTCTCAGTCTTGGTGGTGAGAAGTTCCCCAGTCTCTCTGCTCCCTTCTCTTGCTTGTATCCTGCAGCTGGTGACCTGCATCCCGCCTCTCCAGCACAACTGCCGCCTGTTCTCCCTCATCAACATCACAGAGGCAGGATTCACAACACATGGGTGGAAGGGCACCACGCTGGGACTTCTAGATGAGTCAAATCAACACATACATTTTGGGGGGACACAATTCAATCCATGACACACAGGTTATCTGAAAAGTCTTCATTTGTTTGTGGGTGACAGTCTCACCAGGCCATCCTTCTCTGGAGGCCCACCCCAGGGTGGTGTCGCTGTCATGTGGTCCCATGGCATCAGTTCTGACTCACAGTGACCCTGCACACAACAGAACAAATCACTGTGCACTCCTTCACCCTCACAATCGTTACGCTTGCACCCACTGCTGCAGCCGCTCTGCCCAACCATGTTATTGAGAGTGTTCCTCTTTTTCGCTGACCCTTTACTCTGCCAAGCATGATGTCCTTCTCTGGGGACTGATTCTTCCCGATACGTCCAAAGGATGTACGATGTGGTCTTGCTATCCTTGCCGTCCTCTGGTTGTGCTTCTCCCAAGACAGAGCTGTTTGTGTGTCTAGCAGTCCAGGCAGCATTCGATACTCTTCTCCAACACCACCATTTAAAGGAGTCACTACTTCCATCTTCTTACCCATTTGTCAGCTTTTCCATGCATATGATGCAACTGAAAATAGCATGGCTTGGGTCAGGTGCACCTTAGTCTTCAAGGTGACATCTTTACTTTTCAACACTTGAAAGAGGTCCTTTGCAGCAGACTTTCCCAATGCAGTGTGTCTTTTGACTTCTCACTGATGCCTCCATGGACACTGACTGTGGACCCAAGTGAAACAAAATCCTTGACAACCTCAATCCTTTCTCCATTTCTCACAGTGTTGCTGACTGGTCTGGTTGTGAGGATTTCTGTGCAATTCACACTGAAGGCTGTGGTCTTTGATTCATCACTAAGTGTTTCAAATCTCTTCATCTTCACCAAGTTGTGTCCTTTGCATAATGCAGGCTGTAGCAGGTCGTCCTCCGATCCTGATGCCTTGTTCTTTCTCTAGTCCAGCTTCTCAGATTCTCTGCCCAGCACACAGACTGGAACGGTACAAGGAAAGACAGCAGCCCTGACAGACCCCTCTCCTGACTTGAAACCATACAGTGTCCCCTGGTGCTTTCTACACCACCTTTTTTAAATTTATTTTCAATTTTTTTGTGATTCAGTGAAAGTTTACAATTCAAGTCGATTTTCCATTTACAACCCCGAGCACCTGCCTCTGTGCAACCCTACCCGCCCTCCTCACCCTCTGACATCACACTCCACCTTTCCACCCTTTACGCCCAGTATCCACTCAACCAACACTTGTCCCCTCCTCTCTACCCTCTCTTCTCCTCTCCCGCTAACAAGAAACCGGTAGGACATCCCCATTAAACCACCAGCTGTATCACCCTGTGCTGCCAAGTCCAGTCCATCTTTGTCTGAAGTGCTGGCTTCATGTGCTGCTGTCACGTCAGGTGTACCAGCAAGTCTTGGGCTGTGTTCTCACGGGACCCTCCAGGTTGCTGATCACCGAGTCTGCTCTTTAATGGCATTCTTGATCTACACGGTCCTCTTTCTCACCCCATGACTGCCTCCTGGCCCACACGGAGATTCCACATGAGCACAGATAAGCAGTCTGGAACTCCCATTCTCCTCAACATTACCCATAATCTGTTATGATCCACACAGTCAAATGCCTTGGCATAGTCAGCAAAAAACAGGTAAACATCTTTCTGGTATTCTCTGCTTTCAACCAACACCCTTCTGACGTCAGCAGTGATAACCCTGGTTCCGCGTCCTCTTCTGAACGGGCCTGAGTGTCTGGCCGCTCCCGGTCAACATCCGGCTGCCGTCTTTTCAAGTGACTGTAGCAGTTGGCAGGACCATCTGCTAAAGAGACTATCCTCTGTTTCACAGACGTTGGGCCCTTGTCAAAGACAGGTGGCCCCAGGTGGATGGATTTCCATCTGGGTTCTCACTTCTGTTCCCTTGGTCAGTGTGTCTGTCATTGTACCAGCACCAGGTGGTGCTACTAGGGTGCGTCACTTGAAAAACAGCATGTTGATGAATCCTGGGTTTTTCTGTTTTTTTTTTTTAATCCATTCCATCACTGTCTCTTTATAGGCACATTTAGGTCACTTATTTTCAGTGTAATTGTTGATAGACCACTACCATATTTCTGATCATGTGTATGGTCATATTAGGTATTTAATGATAACCTACAAGTATTCATGGACTTGTTCCAACAGCTTGTGAACTGGGTGAAAATAATTTTGAGGGGCAACATTTATTAGTTGTTTTTTCAATTCATGATTCACAAAATATCTAAATGGTAACACAGTTGAGCAGACTGAGGTGGCTGAGATAGTACCTAGGACATCTGGAGGGATAACTACATCGGGGACTCCTCGTCGCTGGAGCCTCGTTGTGGCTGTGGTCCTTATTCAAGGCAAGGGAGAACTCAGGCCTGCTGCAGTGCTGTGTGGTGCCCTCGGGTCCCTGCGGGCACCCTCACCCTGCTGCAGTGCTGTGTGGTGCCCTCAGGTCCCTGCAGACACCCTCACCCTGCTGCAGTGCTGTGTGGTGCCCTCAGGTCCCTGCGGGCACCCTCACCCTGCTGCAGTGCTGTGTGGTGCCCTCGGGTCCCTGCGGGCACCCTCACCCTGCTGCAGTGCTGTGTGGTGCCCTCGGGTCCCTGCGGGCACCCTCACCCTGCTGCAGTGCTGTGTGGTGCCCTGGGGTCCCTGCAGACACCCTCACCCTGCTGCAGTGCTGTGTGGTGCCCTCAGATACCTGCGGGCACCCTCACCCTGCTGCAGTGCTGTGTGGTGCCCTGGGGTCCCTGCAGACACCCTGCTCAGTTCTGTGTAGGGTCATCAGTAGGCATCTTGAGCTGCTGTTTATAACTTCCACCAGCTACACACAAAATTGGTACAAAAGACTCTACATCAGGTTTTTGTGCCATAAACTCCAAATGTAGCTTAGTAACTGGAAATTTCTTGTTAAGAAATGAATTACTTAACATTACAGTATAAAAACAAAACTTCTTTTAGGAGTTTCAAGTAATGCAGTGACAGACTTGTTTTTAATGTCAGAAATAATGCTGGGCTTAGAGTTAGCGCCAGGAAGAAAAGCACTCTCAGGCCGGAAGCTTCAAAATAGGAGAGACCTCCTGTGCTGAGCCAACCCTCCGGGAGCACACCCAGGAGCACTGGCATGTGACCAACTGTCTTTGTTATTTGAGGGGTAATGACTGTTAAATAAACGGACCCAATAATGCTAGGGCGTTTCATAGGCAGGTGAAATGCAGACCTGCCCCGTGTGGCAGGAGGAGGGCGCGTGGTTCAGGCATTCTTTCTGCAAAACGAGGGGACGACTGCGGCACCACAGCTCTGCTCGGTGTTTCCGTGCGTTATTAGGGTTTTCCCAAATGCCCTGTCCTTTCTGGTGTCTTCCTTAAGGTAACAGAGAAGACGAGGTTGCTGAAGTTTCCTTTCACACTGTGCCTGCCATTAGTCAAGGACAGAGACGGGACAGTGTTGGATTTTGTGTACCAGGTCCTTCTTGGTGAAGTTTTAGGCAGATGACCACTGTTCATGTCACTCACGTACCATGTTGTTGGAGGTGGGTGCTGTCGAGTCTATTTTCAACTCACAGTGACCCCATGTGACAGAGCGAGCAGTCCCTGGGATTTTCTGGGCTGTCACTCCGATGGAAGTCGGCGGCCGTCACAGTGACCCCATGTGACAGAGACAGCAGTCCCCGGGTTTTCAGGCTGTCACTCTGGTGGCAGCCAGCGGCTGTCACAGTGACCCCATGTGACAGAGAGAGCAGTCCCTGGGTTTTCTGGGCTGTCACTCCGATGGGAGCCGGCGGCCTTCACAATGACCCCACATGACAGAGAGAGCAGTCCCCAGGTTTTCAGGCTGTCACTCCGATGGGAGCCGGCGGCCAGGTCTCGCACTCGTGGAGCTGCTGAGTGAGTCTGAACCAGCGACCTCTCAGCAGCCGAATGGTTAACCACCGTGCCACCGAGGGCCTCTGAGCACGTCAGACCGGCTGGTGCAATGACCGCGTTACACTGGACCTGGCGAGTCACCTGGGGAGCATGGGCAGTCCATATTATCAGGCCTTCCCAATCACTGCATGACATGCAGCTTCAGCTGTTTACGTCTTCTTAAGTAAATACACACGTTTATACATATGTCATACATATGTGAGTTTTCACTGTAGAGTTTTTGCATATTTTTGTGTTACTGTAAATGATACTTTTACTTCCCTTTCTCTGCCTCACGTGACTAGCACAGTGAAGCAGTCCATGGCCATGTATCCCACAAACCTGTCAGACTGATTAATTCTAGTAATTTGTAGATTCTTTCAGATTTCCTACATATGCCAGCCATCAAGATAAATGTGATAATGGGAGTTTTTACTTCTTGCTTCCCAGCTGCGGCATCTCTTCATCTTTTCCTCTCTAGTGTACACACTGGGACCTCTGAGAAAATGCTGACACAAGTGGTGGTGACAGACCAGTCGGGAAGGCAGGCGACGGAGCAGTGATCGGCCGAGGTGGCCGTGGGCCTTCAGGCTGCTCCACATGGTGTAACTGGTACACTCGATATCTGGATGGACTCCTCGGGACCCGTCCAGCCTGACCCCGACTGGTGGACAGATCCCTGCCCAGCACACTCGAGTGAACACGGGTCTGCTGGTCCCACCTCGGCTGTCTCTGCCCCGGTCTGTAGGAAAACAGAAGTGGTCGGTTGGAAGGAGGACTAGTGGATAGTGGTGTGAGTCACTGATGCCAGTGAAGACGGGCCTCCCAACTTGTGACAGACTCCCCAGGGCCCTGGGGACCACAGGACACCAGGCTGGCTGGGCCAGCAGACCACAGACCTGCCCAGTTCCGACGGTCGCGGTTCTGTCTGGATCCCATTCTGGCTGAGGTGCATTCTGACAAGTGTTGTCTTCAGTTTCCACGTAGGAAACTGAAATCCACCCAATACAGCGGAAGGTACGTTACGCGTCACTTAACTCTCGATCCCTTCCAGGGAGACCCCGGTTGCGTAGTGGTCACGTGCTATGTCTGCTAAGCAAAAGGTCGGCAGTTCCAATCCATCAGGCGCTCCCTGGAAGCCGCGCAGCAGTTCTCCTCTGACCCCGGGGACCGCTGTGGGGTGGGGGCCACTCAGCAGCAGTGGCTCTTGTTCGCTCTGACCCTTTCCAGACAACTATGGAGTTAAAAACACACCAAAACGAAGGAGAAGGGTCTCAGCCCCCGTTCTCCTCTGCGGCTGACTTCCGTTCTCCCGGCTCACCACCCTGACTGCGGCCGGGCTGTGGGAGGGGTGTCTGCCGTGCCAGCAGGGGCTCGGGGCCCGGGTCACGGGAGGTCGGGGGCCGCACACTGACAGGGTCACGGCTGTGCTCCTCGGCTCCGCTTGCTGCCTTGTCACTCCACGGCCTGCTCTGCGTCGGGAGCTGGCTGCTGTGGCACCCTGCCACGGACGCCTGCCGCCGACTCCTCAAGACCCGAGCAGGGTGGGAAGTGGGGCTCCTTCCAACCAAAGCCGGACGCACTCCCGGCGGGAGACTCGGGTGCTCTAGATCCGGCAGCTGCTTCTCGGCAGCTCTTCCCAATCTGTCCCATCTGCAGTCGCGACTGTGCCTCCGCTGTCAGGGACGCCGTGTGTAATGGGTTTAGAAAGTGAGCGCTGTGTGCTGTGTGACTCGCTAAAATCTTTGTCTCCTCAGAGCAGCTTGCTAGTTGTTGGAAGCTCTGTCACGGTGTCTTGGGTTTTACAGTGTGTGTCCCTCGCTGCGGTGAGAGTCCTCTCCAGGGCAGCAGTGAGCACAGTGTCCAGACAGGCGTCACCGCCACCTCTGGGATCGGGGTCCCCAGAGCTCCCTCGCCGGGTCACTGGGGCTCAGATCTCCCAGGAGGCTGCAGTCAGGCTGGCGACCAGCGGGAGGCCCAGCTCGGGGAGGCTCTGCTCCCGGGCCTCACACGCACAGCCGTGGACAGGCCTCGCTCCCAGGCTGCCTGCAGGTTGTCGGCTCCCTCTGTGGACCTGCCCAGAGGCTGAGAGCACAGGGGCTGGCAGGTGACACATGCGGGACGGGAGGAGAGGAGCCCGAGGCAGAAGCTGTGGTCGCTCTATCCATCACTTCTGCCAGCTTCTGTTGGTCACACAGGCCTTAGGTCACGGCGACAGGAGACCGCACAGGAGCGTGACCGCCAGGAGGCCAGCATTGCTGGAGTCATCTCAAAGACCGAGTCCCACAGATTTGTTATTTCTGCATTATTTCAAGAAAAACTGCTATAAATTTCATTTGTATTAATACAGTCCCCAGTTCCCACAGATGAAATTGTTGATTCAGAATTCTGATGAAAAGCTATGATTGTTAAAAAAAAATCCGCTGCCGTCAAGTTGATTCCAAGTCACAGTGGCCCTGCAGACAGAGCGGCAGTGCCCCACAGCGTTCCCAAGGACTCGAGCGGCTGTAGCCCCCCACCACAGCGCCGGTTTCCGGGTCAACAGAGAGTGGCATTCTGTGTGCAGACACGGCTGAGGAGGGCCGATCACCGCTCTCCGTTTCACTGCACGTGGGCCCGCCGTCAGCACCCATGGAAACAGCCGTGAAGAAATGTGCAGCTGCGCTGCCTTAGACAGGCCCGCTGTAAAGGACGGCTTCGCGGCGGTGAGAAGCCCGGGCACCACCTTGGTCCGCTGTAAAGGACGGCTTCGCGGCGGTGAGAAGCCCGGACGCCACCTGGTCCGCTGTAAAGGACGGCTTCGCGGCGGTGAGAAGCCCGGGCGCCACCTTGGTCCGCTGTAAAGGACGGCTTCGCGGCGGTGAGAAGCCCGGACGCCACCTTGGTCCGCTGTAAAGGACGGCTTCGCGGCGGTGAGAAGCCCGGACGCCACCTTGAAGACTAAGGTGCACCTCACCCAAGCTACAGCATTTTCAGTCGCTTCATATGCAAGCAAAAGCCGGACAATGAACAAAGAAGACAGAAGAAGAATTGATGCTTCTGAGTCGTGGTGCTGCAGAACACCGAGTGTACCACGCACCGCAAAACCAACACACGGTTCCATTCCTGAAGAAGCACTGCCAGAGTGCTCCCTGCAAGCAAGGATGGCGAGACTGCGCCTCACACACTTCCGATGTGTTGTCAGGAGGGATCAGTCCCCGGAGAAGGGCATTGCGGCAGAGGGTCAGCAAAACAGGAAGACCCTCGACGAGATGGACTGGCACAGCGGCTGCAGCAACGGACCCCTGCACAGGAACGACCGTGGGCGTGACGCAGGGCCGCGCGGCACTCGGTGCTGTTCACGGGGCTGCTGTGAATTGGAACCAACTGGACGACACCAGCAATAACCAGCAAAACTGATGTCATCCAATAACGGGGCGCACACTGGGGGCATTACACTGGGTGAAATGAGTCAGTGGCAGAGGGTCAGGGGTTGTGGGAGACCACTAATGAAACCCCCGAGAAGGTTTACCCCCAGAGGGAACGAACCCCGGATGGTCACCAGGGAGGGAGAGGAAGGGCGAGGGCGGGGCTAAAGGCGCAAGTAGATTCTGGGGCGGCGGGGCAGGACGGGTCATCCGAAGGAGAAAGAAACGTGCTCATGGATGTACGCATAAACCTCAGGCGATAAATAACTACAGAAAACTTTCTTCTGACATAGAGTGCCTTCTACATTCTTGTAAGTTCCAGAAAACATCACTTATGTCTCCAACACAATGGCCAAAGTGTGTTGGTGACAAACTCGTCTCCCTCTCCACCTGTGACAGTGACAACGCAACTGACAGCCAGGTGCAGCTGCTTCAGCTCACAGCAGAGAGCGAGCACCTGAGGACAGACGGGGGTACCGAAGGCAGCTGGACCAAGGGCTTCAGGTGGAGACAAGGGACAGAGACAGGGAGAAGGGCCCTCAGCCCCCCACACCGCTGTCGGCCTGCACTCATCACCTCCACCCCTGACAAGTCCCCACGCACCTGGGCACGTGGAAGAAGCCCAGATGTCTGAAAGCAGTGGTCTGAACACACGCTGTATTTCTATAGCTCCTCTTCCAACTTGATTAAAGTGACAGTTAAGAAATGAAAAAGTATAAATTCCCATGAACAAAAGCTGATGAGATGCTGACAAATTTTGGAAAGGAGAAAACAGAAGGTTCCAGCCTCAGCAGATCACAGACAGCAGGACCCTCAGTGTCTGCACGGGGGGACCACCACACCCACATGAGCCACAGAACCCTACACAGCATCAGGAGGCTGAGGAGGCCCCAGAAAGGCAGTGACGGGTGGCACCAAACACAAGAGGGCTTACAGGGCTTACAGGATAGGAGGATGTCTGCTCCTATTCCACGGAGATGGAAACAGCTGCTGCTGAGACACAGAAGCCTTCACAGTCTGAGGAGGACACCTCATCGGGCATCCTGGGCTGTCACCCTCATGGAGCAGACTGACAGTGTTTTCCCAGCAAGCTACTGGTGGGTGCGAACTGCTGTTTTTTCAGTTAGCAGCAGGGCGCTCCTTAAGGAGGGACCCAGCTCCCTCTAACCCAACAGAGGACTGCAGGCTCACTCTTTGGGGACCACGACCCAGAGGCTCTACGGTCTGGGATCAGGTACAGTGGAGCAAGGGTGACAAATCATACTCAAAACAGGAGAAGGACGAGAAGTCTCCTCTGAGGCTGCAGCTGTGTTTAAGTCCCCTGTGAGGACTGAAGGAAAGCGATCAGAGAAAACGCTGACCTCTGTCTATCCACCAAGCCCCCCATGAAGCATGACTCATGCACTCAGCTCTTTCCTGGAAAGTGCCGTGGAAGTGGCCGACCATCTAATCAACCACCTCGCCGCAAACACCAATTCCCTGAGGCTCCAGTCACTTGTTAAAGGTGCTTTCGGCAAACTGTGTGAGCGCATCAGCTGACACTCCTGGTCATTCTTGGGCATGAAGTTAAAACATCCTCACAGCCACCACAGGAAACGCCCACACTGATGACTTCCGGGACTCTCCATGACACTGTCTCCACCATTCTCATTTTGGAAAATAAAACCTCAGTCACGTTTTCATCACACACCTGTAAAAGACAGGTTAGGGAACAGCGACAGCACACATAGCCACTCCAGAGACAGAAATCGGCTTTGGCAACGATGGACAGCTTGGATTTTTAACTCCATGTTATCAATTGTTAGTGAGAGACCTAACAGTTACCTGGGCCAGAAAGAAAGAGGAGAACTTCCAACTCCACACCCAGAGCACAGCACTGTCAGAGCTGCGTCCTCAGGCACGCACACTGACTGCTGTGCCACCTAAAGCTCTGTGGAGCTCCTGACAGATGGTGCCCTCCACCGCACGTGCCCGGCCACCCAGCCGCCCAGAGGGCACCCTCCACCATACATGCCTGGCATCAAATGCACCCGGTCACCAGGCCACCCAGAGGGCACCCTTCATCACCTGCAACCAGTGTCACCCAGCCACTTAGAGAGTGCCCTCCATCCCATGCACCCAGCATCACCCTGCTGCTTAGCCAGGGGAGACACCCATCAGAGGAGGGAGTGTGCCATCCCTCCAAGGGTGACCCAACACCATCTCTCCCTCCGAGTTCACTCTGCTCTTCAGTCCTCACCACCAGGTCTGAGGGCAGCAGGTCAAGGTCACAGACCTTCTCCATCGGTCACATCAGAACGGTCCAGCTTGGCTTCCTTAGGCTGCCCCTCGGCCACCTTCACGGCCACGGCTCGGCAAATGGCTCCCAGCCTCCTGTCAAGCGCACGGACCCCGGCCTCTCGGGTGTACCTGTTGTCACAGAGGAGCCTGAATCAGGGCTGAGTGCCGCCGGCAGGGGGCCGATGGAGGCAGCGTGCACGCACTTCCCAGTTCACAGTGCGCGCTCCTATGACGACTGCCCGGCCCGTAAACCCCCCTCTTGTTGTTAGTTTTTTAATAGTCAGACGAATCTTTAGCTGCAGCTTCCACCTTTCCATCGATTATCCTGAACTATTATTCTCTACTTAAATACGAATCCTTGGCTCCCCAGTTCTACTGCTGAAATACACCCGGCAGCCCAGGACACACCGGTCACTCCTTAAGAGTTCTTGCAAATGAAACTTCTAAATTTAAGAACTCTAGACAGTTTATTACTCTTAAAACGCTCCCTACAGAATCAGAAAAACAGCACTCTCTCCAAATCAAACAAAAAAGAACCCAAGACAAAAATCTCGTTTTTCCTGGGAACCACGCCAACCACCCTCCATTCCTGTCCAAAGGGCTTCCCACGGCGGACTGCTGACGGACGCCAGCACCGCGACTCTGCAGAAGGGACTCGAGTGTGATTCAGCAGAGACGTCTCCCAGCACCGCACGCTCAGCTACGATTCTGTCAGCCGCCCCATAAACCTCACGGAGTGCGACCGCTTCCGCTGTCCCGCTCTGGATGGACTGGAAACAGGCAGCCCGAGGCAGGGGCACAGCTCCCCGGGGGAGACGCAGTTTGCTTTCAGGCCGATCAGGCCGTCAGGCACGCATTGTAGACTTCAGGGAAGCGGATTTTAAATGTTCTAGGACGAAAACAAGAGCTCTCGGCTCTTCGATCCACTCACAGGGATGGGGAAGTTCACGCAGGGAGGTGGCTAGACAGCCAGCACTCACGGGACAATGAGTCCCCTGCAGCTCGGCTACGGCTGGTCACTGAAACGACAGGTCTGGAGCAGAGGCAGAGGCCAGGGGCCCAGGCAGGGTAAGAAAGAAGGGAGGCCGCCCCCGCAGTGACAACAGAAAGGGACCTTCTGCGCCGTCAGACCAGGAACCGGCTGTGGCCTGAAGTGGCCAGCAGGACACCAGCAGAGGACAGACAGAAAGGGAGGCACCAACTCCTACCGGTGCCTTTGAATTGAACATGGAAGAAATGCCAGTGCTGAGTAAGAGCAGGTGACGCTGCTCTCCAGCGACATGAACACAAAGATGCTGCATGCAGGCCACTTCCCCGAGGACCCAAACTGACGGAGAGGGTGGCCATCAGGGTCCAGTGCCATCCATGCCTGTCAGGGGGGCTGAAAGTGACAGTGAAGCCAGTGTACCTGGGAGCTGCTCCACGTGGGACGCACTGAGCTTAGCAGAAACTCACATTAACAACAAACTAAGGACACTAGCTAACCGTGTCACAGGCATGAGAATAACCTAAAAGAAGTTAAGGCTCTGAGGACACCATCAAAAGCCAGTCCACTGGCAGAGAGAATTCAGACTGAGGGGGACCCCACGCCCGTCCAAGCAGAGCCACCGGGGTCCTCAGTGGCGGCCACCTCACGGCAGCAGGTCACCAGGCCTCTTCTCCACACTGCTGCCCTGAGGGCCCGCACTGCCCACCTGCGGATGAGCAGCCAGGTGTGCGCCCTCTGCACCACTCAGACGGGCACAGGACGGTCAGAACCAGAAAAGCAGCAGGCTTCCCGGACTGTCTTCCACGGTCCTGAGCTACTCAGACTTCAGACGCTGCACCCTGCTCCTTCCCCCTGAGACTGAGTGAACAGCCTTCACCCAGAAGCGCCCTTCATTCAGGGAGGTGAAAGGATGCAAGAGAAAGGGAGTGTTCAGCTTCAAGAGGGGAAAATTTACAGGGTGTGGATTTGACTGCATATTTTTTGTAAAAGTTGGAGGAGGTGTACAAGGGAGAAATCATACTTAGATTCCAGGTGCCCCTAAAGGCAAAGCTAGAAACGACTGGGACACCTCGAAGGCGCTAAGGAAGAAAACACGACCTCTGAGGTCCCCTCCCTTCCTGCTCAGCAGCACACATCTGTGACCAGAACACACCTCTCCAAGTGGCAACTCGGATCTTGGGGCTCATGTCGTATGTCTGACAACTCCCCAAATACCAAGACACGCCTGCAGTAGACACAAGGCGCTGTTTCTAAAAAGAAGGTTAAAATGAACAAAACAGCTCAGAGACATCTCTGCAGTTTCAGGATCTGAGGCTGCAAACTCACAAGCACACTGAACAGAAAGCCCCCAAGTGCCAGCTGGGAAGCACAGACAGCGGTCACTCCTCACAGTCGTCACTACTTACATTCTCACAGACCCTGCACGGTTTCTTTCTCCCTCCAATCTTAGACATAAAAAAACAGCTATTAAAAAGATTCCAGGATGTGTTGAGCATTACCAAGAGGCATCCCAGGTGTTACCTGAAATCACATTGTCAGAAGACTCTGGCAAATCCATCGCCTCTTTCCGGCAGTGTCCACCTAGTAAGTCACCAACAGGGCAGTGAAGGAACTTCCCGGTCTGAGTTCGTCCTACTGCTCTGTGTGGAGATGCTGAAAGCCTTCCATGAGAAGGCCAGCTCCAGCCCCAAGGTAGCCTCCTGGCCAAACTCTAAGGTGAAGCTGAAAACCAACAGGGAGCTCACAGTTTTTGGACGCCAGCAGTTACCGGCAGAGGACTGCATGCAGGCTGCCTGGCAGGCTGACACAGCGGACCTTCCGACCACGCCAGGACAGCTCGAGGTGGCCGCACCTGACAGCCCTCTGCTCTGGGGAGAGGAGTACGGAAACCTCTAGACACCTCAGACTGCCTGCCACAGCTGGTAGCCAACGCTGGACAGCACCTTCTCAGCTGTTCCAATGTTAATTCCAAAGATCAAAATTCTAAGGATTTAAAAAATCTCTCAGTCACGGAGACGAAAGAACACGTGAGTAACCTAAACCAGGAGTCTGAGGGTCGCATCTGACCTCCGAAGAGAATCCCACAACGTTCCAGATTCTGGCCCCAGGGGCCTGAGGACCACGCTCGTGGGGGTCATCGAGGCCAACTGGCACAACTAGACTATTGCTAAGGGGGTCTTCTGCAGCCCACACTGGCGAGTGGCGTCTGGGGTCTTAAAGGCTGGCAAGCGGCCATCTGAGGTGCACCGCACAGTCCTGGCTCATCCGGAGCAGGCGATCACCGAGAACAACAGAGACACAAGGGAAAAAGAGCCCGGGAGACAGGAGGACCCATGTGAATGGGACACTGTGTCAACGTGTGACCACAAGGCCCAGATGGTGCCCGGCCGCCACCAACGACAGCTGTGGTGGGGCCCACGATGTCGAGTCCCCGAGACAAGACGAGAAAAAGGGGTGCAGCTCAAGAACTCGACTGAAGGACCACAGTTGGTGGTCCAACGGCCTGAGGGACCCCCTGGGAGCGTGGCCTAGACCTGCCACTGCTCCCGACCGGAAAGCACTACTGAGGTCCACCCTTCAGACAGTAAGGGACTGGACTCGGGGACACGATGTGACCCTACGGTTTGTGCACTTTATGGTTCGATGCATTATAGGATCCTGTCCTGTTGGTCTCTTTCTGTACAGGGAAGAAGAGTGTGGAGAGCAGGGGACGGTAGACTGTCAAGAGGACATGATGTGTATATAATGAACAGGAGGAGTGTGCTGTCACCAGGCAAGGAGAGCACAAGGAGCTAGACAGGCAGGCATGCAGAACTGATTTGGATCTATGCTTTCGCTTAATCACAATGAAAAAAAAAGATTCTGGCCCCAGCAGGCATCTGTTTTCCTGTGTTTTGGGCTCCTTATTTATGCAATTCTGGCTCAACGGAGGTTCCCTTGCTACCAAGACACCCTAAGTGCGTCCTCGGGGAGCGGCTGCCCGGCACCTGCTGGGGTGGAGCAGCAGCGAGAGCGACACCTGCTGGGCAGCTGCGGGAGGGACGCGGGAGGGACATGGGTGGGGGCTGCAGGCTGCAGCACGTCCCCCTCTTTTCCACTCTGGACCTCCGGGAAGCCTCTGGCGGCCGACTAACCTGGTGATGATGTCCAGGGTGGTCACCTGCGGGATCTGGATCTGCTGGGGTGTCAGTCCATGCTGCTCCAGCTGCTTTGGGATCAAGTGCCTGTGGGCGATCTCAATCTTCTCTTCTTGCGTGTATCCTGCAACGAAATCAGTCGCGATCGGCAGTGACTCGGCTCTGGTGGCGGCCACAGCGCCACTCTTGAAGGATCCTGGACTTGGAATGAATTTAAGCATGCCTTCAACTGAGACTAGTATCAAATAAAGAAAATCAGCATCCCATTGATAATGCTAAAATTTCCACCTTTGTCACAAACCAAAGACTTGAATGAGATGCGCGGCCCAAGGGAAGGGGCCCAAGGCACCGTCTCCACAGCTCAGACCACAGACTGAGCCACCAAAGAAACCACCACCCACGTGTCTCTGCCGTCTCCACCACACCTCGTGCTGGCAGTGGGGAGTCGCTCTCTAAAACACTTTAACTTTTCAAATTTGTTTACTGGCCTCACTTAGTACAGATTTATTGCCTTTAAGTCCTGTAGGATGAAACTCCCTAGAGCTAATCCTCCTCCTTTCCCCTTAACGAGTAAAAGTATACGTGTGAATTCAAGGGCATCTTTCCAACAGAGGGCAGGTAAAACACACAAGCACCTGAGGGCAGGTGACCAAAGCTGACTGGGGGAGGTGGGCGCACTGTCCCCTCGGCGGGCCCGGCCTGTGTCCCTCGTCTCACACTAGTAGCTTCTGCCTTTGCTCGGGGTTCCCAGGTAGTGAGGCCAAACTGCTTATTTACTTTGTCTTAAAAACATGCAGAAGCAACTTCTTTACCGTACCATAATTTAAATGTAAGAATCTACAGGGCTTGCAGATAACAAAGAAATCCAATTATCGTTCATTCAATTGTACAAATAAATTTCAGACAAATGTGGGAAACAGATTTCGCTTGAATTTAGAAACTAAATACATTTAGATTCTGCTTCATTTTCATTTCCACAGACACTCACTGATACTTGATTTTTGTCGAGAAAAACCAATTCCAAGCCATCAAAATAAGCTGAGAAGGGGGCTTCAGTCAGTGGCAGGAACCAAGCGACTTCGCATGGCATGCTCCTGATGAGGGGACACTGCTGAACACGATGGAGCCACCTGACCACGGAACTGCCTGACCAGGCGACTCAGAGAAATGTCTAGGTGCCAGTGCGCTTCCAGGGGCCGGCGCAGGCAGATTTCATAGGGAGAGAGGTCAGCACCCAACCAGGAAGCCCCGCTGCACAGCAAGCAGCAGCTACGTAACACTTTCCCAGGGAGATGGCAGAAACGTCACGGCCTGATAGATGGGAAGCTAAATAGACCACATAAAGATCTATTTTCAGTTTTGAGACCTTGGCTGAAGAAATAAATTAATTTTCAGTGACAATGTTAGAAACTACTTCAAAGAAAAGCATCATATTTTCCATAAGAAGTGATGGTTTTTCAAGGTTAAAGAAAACGCCTTCAAGAAGACCCCCATACTCCGACCTGCCCTGGTTCCAGACAGACACGCCAGGTTAGCTCTCCCCACTGCAGTCCAGGCTGCCCTCAGCCAGGCTTAGCCCTCGGCACACTGGAGAGGCAGATGCTTCCTGGACCTTCACAGCATGACCCACTTCACAGGAGTGTGCTCCGGAAGGCAAGGACAGCACCTCCCGACCACACCCACTGACCAGGGGCGAGGAGAGCACCTCCCAACCGCACCTGCTGACCACGCACCTGGGACCTGAATGACCTCCATCCTGTCCAGCAAGGCCGGGGGGATCGTTGCCGTCGTGTTGGCAGTTGCTATGAACAGAACCTGGGAGAGGTCGAAGGCCACGTTTAGGTAGTGATCTGTGAAGTTATGGTTCTGTTCGGGGTCCAGCACCTAGGACAGAACAAGAAACACTGAAGCCAAGTTGGCAGTTCCAACAGAAAGCTGTGTAAGTTAGAAACACACAGCATGCGGTGTTAGTGAGGCCAGCACTTCTGCTCACCGGGGCAGCGAGGGGAGCGGAACAGCCCTGAGACCCGGGCCCCTGTTCACCGGGGCAGCGAGGGGAGCGGAACAGCCCTGAGACCCGGGCCCCTGTTCACCGGGCCAGCGAGGGGAGTGGAACAGCCCTGAGACCCGGGCTCCTGTTCACCGGGGCAGCGAGGGGAGCGGAACAGCCCTGAGACCCGGGCCCCTGTTCACCGGGCCAGCGAGGGGAGTGGAACAGCGCTGAGACCAGGGTTTCATTTCTTGCAGTTTCCACACTCTAAATACTTGTTTCTTCATGAAAAATGTTCAAAGTCAACAATTTGGAAAACATACAAAAGTACCAAAAAGCAAAAATCACCCTCGCCAGCTTTCTTCTTAAGTCCATTAACAATTCATTGCATGTCCCTAAACTGATCCCAAAGGGCTGGTTTCTACCTCAGTGACACCTGTGTCTAACTGCTGTGGGAACTGTAGTGAATGCATAGAGCACTTTCAGATTCTCAGGCAGGTAAAACAACAATCACAAGCATCTTTGTCAACTATTACCGGGACGCCTAGTACATCTTCTTTCACTGAAAGGGGGACTCCACCTAAGAGTAAACCCGTAGAAGTTACTACACTACTAAATTCTGACACACACAAGAAAATTCCACTTTTTACAAAGACCTTTCGATGACAATTTCAAAACACTCCGCAACCATATACTAAGGAGACCGTGTCCCCTCGGGCGCCCCGGTCCCCTCGGGCGCCCCGGTGGTGCGACGGCGAGCAGCTCGGAGGGGGACCGGAACGCTGGCACACTGAGTCAACCGGAAGCCCTGGGAGACCCCACAGGCACTTCCACTCTGTCCTACGTGGTCGCCGGGAGTCGGAACGGACTCGACAGCCATGGTGTTTTCATTTCTCTCTCCTTCAGGTGACCTCCCAGCGGCTCCTGTCACAGCCGCCCAGGGCTGTGAGGGCCACACGGGGCCTCAGAGAAGACGCCGCACACTGTCCGCCTCCACGACGCTGACCGCTGTCACTGGTGACGGGTCAGCACAGACGTCACTGGTGTGATGTGTGCGTTTAGAACAGAAGGGCAGTGACGGAAACACTCAGCAGTCGCAATTTTACCACATAAACAGCTTTCCTTGCTTCTGACTGCCTTCCTGAGGTAGCTGTTGTTTTACATTTCCACAAGATGGTCTTAATTCAAGACCCTTTACATATTATCTTGAACGATGAACACTATTACTAGAAACTCAGAGTTTATCTACAACACAACTCTTAGGAAGCTCTAATAGTCTTGTTTTTGACAAAACTAAAAGTGTGATGTTATAAAAATGAGAGACTGCCAAATTGTTAAAGAAAATCTGAATTATGTTCAGTACAGAATTTGGTAGTCATCTTACCATCAGCTCATGTATAGAAAGCAAGAAAACATAACCCTTTATGTATTCTTCAATGGCACTAACGTTTTAGAAATATCTGTCAGATCTGTTGAAGTGATTTTTTTATTTCCCTTAAAAATTTAAGATACTGGGTTTAAAATTAAAAAGTAGGAAAATTGAAATGGTGTCCCTGAACTACGAAGGAGGTCTCTGAAAATGTGTCACAGGGACACTCAACAAACCAGAGGTGGGGCTGCCACAGGACCCAGCGTCTAACACAAGTGACACATGGCCACGCACACCTCTGCTCGTTGTGGCCACACTCACACCGGTCTCCAGACGCAGATAACCTGCAAGCCCACCAACAGAAGAACGGAAGAACGGCAGACCCTGACTCAGCCACAAGAAAACCGAGCTTCTGAAACATCCCACAGTGCCGACGAATCTCAGGATGCTATGTTGGATGAAAGAAGCCAATCAGAGTACACACCGCATGTAGCGATTTTCACGAAGGGACACCAGTGAGTAACTCAACAGAGGTTAACACCCGCTGGCAGTTACTGGGGGAGGAGGAGCTGGAGGGTTTCCTAGCAGCAATCCCCTTCTGGGAGAGCCCACTGCTGCAGCCGCGGTGGCAGTCCATCTCCTTGAGGGTTCCCCTTTTTCTCACCAAGACTCCACTTTACCTAGTACGACGGCCTTCCGCTAGGACTGGTCTTTCCTGATGACGTGTCTGAAGTACACACGATGATGCTGACTGTCCTGGCTCCTACAAGGCCTTCTGGCTACACGTCTTCCGAGACCGTGTGTTCCCTCTTCTGGCGCAGTGTATGCGGGATTCTTTGCCAGCACAATTAAAGGCATCCATTCTGCTGTCCTCCTTTGTCACTGCCCAGCTTTCCTACACGTATGAGGCAACTGAACACACCTCAGCTTAGGTCAGCCACACCGCAGTCTTTAAAGTGGTATCTCTGCTTTCGAACACTTTGAAGAGGTCTTCCGCAGCAGACTTGCCTAACACGATGTGTTGTCTGGTGTCCTGCCTGCGGCTTCCACAAGCGTCGACCGTGGAAGCAAGCACAGTCCCTGACCACCTCAGCCCCTTCTCCATGTATCATGACACCGCTCACTGGTCCAGTCCAAGGGTCTCTCTGTTCTTGATGTTGAGTGCGCTCCATACTCAAGGCTGCGGTCTTTAATCTTCATCGGGTTTAAATCCTCTTCAGTTTCAGCAAGCAGGGCTGTGTCATCTGCATAATGCAGGTTATGAGTTGTCCTCCAGTCCTGATGTTGCGCTGTTCTTCACAGATTCCACCTTCTCAGATTATTTGCTCGGCCCACAGACTGAAAAGGTGTGGTGAAAGCACACAACCCTGAAGCATACCCTTACTGGCTTTAAACCACACAGTGTCCCCTCGTTCTGTTCGCACGACTGCCTCCTGATCCATGTGCTGATTCCTTAAGAGCACAATTCAGTGTTCTGGAATTCACATTCTCTGAAACGTTATCCATAATCTGTTATGATCCACACAGTCCAATGCCTTTGCATAGTCAAGGAGACATAGGTAAACATCTTTCTGGTGTTCTCTGTTTCCAGCCAAGATTCATTTGACATCAGCAGTGATATCCCTGATCCCACATCCTCTTCTGAATCCAGCTTGAACTTCTGGCAGCATCCTCTCCGTATTTTGCTGCAACCACTTCTGAGCAATCTTCAGCAAAATTTCACTCACAAGTGGTATTAATGGAAACCCTGGCAGCCCAGCGGATAAATGCCACGTCTGCTAACCAAAAGGTCAGCAGTTTGCATCGGCCAGACGCTCCTTGAGAACTCTACGGGCCAGTTCTGTCCTGTAGGGTTACTACGAATCAGAATCGACCCAACGGCAGTGGGCTTGGTTCAGTTTGGGTGATATTCATGATGCTGTTCAGTAGTTTCTGTGTTCTGTTGAATCACCTTTCTTTGGAACATGCATGTACCTGGATCACGTCTAGTCAGTTGGCCAGGCAGCTGTCTTCCAAATTTCTTGGCAGGGACACACTCACGCACGCATGCACACACAGACACACACGGGTATGTTTTTGAAATGTTTTACTGATATATGACCTAAATGTTTGGAAATCATGGTTGCAAACAACAAAAAGCCTTCTTAAATATAAACAACCCACTTAGAAATCCTTGGAAAAAATAACCCGATGGTATGTTCCACCTGAACACAAGACAAACGGCTACGAGGTACACACGGAGTCTTACAGCACAGAATCAACAGCAGCTGCAAAGGCAGGACTCCCACACTGGCCCATTTAGGACCTATGAAAAACCTGCTCCTGCATAACGCAACGAGAACCTAGCCAAACTGGACCAAATCAACTTTTTCACAATCTTGGCAAATTAAACGAAGACTTGCAACACTCTCAGAAGTGCCCAAGGCAGAAACAGCAGCATCCTGGTAAAGACAGGGAGCTCTGGGGTGCACTAACTTGCCCCACGCCCATTCCCTTCTACTGAGCTCCACCATAACCTCAAAAGACAACAGCGACACAACTCAAGGAGCTGTAAAAACCAGAAGCCTGGCCCCTGTAGGGGCGGAAAGGACAGGCACGACCTCAAAGCCCGTATCCAGTCAGCGGTGCTATCTGCCCATTCTGGCAGCTACCTGGAAGACCCTTCTCAGGGTCTGTCTCTGAGGAGCCCCGAAGGCCCAATAACTAAGTGCTCTGCCGTCAGCCGCCAGGTCACTATTGTGAACCCGTTAGAAGTCTGTTTCTGTAAAGGTCTGCAGCCCGAGAAATCCTATGGGCAGTTTTACTTTGTCCTGCAAGGTGACCCTGAGTAGAAACTGATTTGATGGCGATGGGTTTTGTCTTTACTTGACCCGACTCAGAGACTACTCTGTGTAAACAGTACTCTCTCGTGGCATTTATCAGTGATAACCACTGTTTCACCTGTTTGAGGCAGGGACACCAGATGGATCCAACAAAAGATGACCAAAACTGGACAGCGAGACATTCACAGGAGGCTTTAAAAGCTCTCCACATTCCTGGGAACCCAGAAAGCCCTGCTCAAGCGCGGGGCTCTAAAACGGACCAGGAGAGGCATGAGAAAGTCCTCTCAGCTCATCTGTGAAGTGCTGCAAAGGCAGGAGGTGAAGGCTAAGGCAGAGCTGCAAACTGCCTTCCCAAGTGCTGTGCCTCAGCGGCCACACAGAGCACCTCAAAGAGCGAGAGATGTCTCTGCTAGTCACACACGGCAGAGAATACAGACTGTACAGCGCGAAAGCCGAGAAAGTCACCAAATGAGGAAATTAAAGAAACAACAAAAATCAACCCCAAAATTCCCAGGATGGGGATATCTGTTATATAATTTAAATATAATTATAATTTTAATACTTTTAATGTCCATTTCTTAAAAAAAAATTATTAGACATGTGAAGAAACACGAAAGTATCTCCCACTAGACAGGAGAAAGGACAGTGGAAAAAGACACTGATCCTGAGGAAACCCAGATGCTTTAGACAGAGACTTAAAAACCAGTTATTTTAAGTGTCGGAATTAAGCAGAAAGGGAGGCGATGTTTACAGATCATAAACCTGATAAGGGACTTGGAGGCAAATACATACAGAACAATAAAACTACACAGAGCCCAATGAAAAACGGGCACAGGGCTCAACATGCAAGAAGACACACCAACAGCCACTTCAGAAAGCCCTTGTCGACTCCAGCCCACAGAGTTCAAAGAGCACCTCGTCTACCTGAGCTGCTGACCTTCTGCTGAGCAGACACAGCCTTAACCACTGGGCCACTGGGTTTCCCAACAGCCAACAAGTGCATGAAAAGATGTCATGACACTGTGAGTCATCAGGGAAACACAAGTGAAAACCACAGTGAGGCCAAGTCCCACCTCCACTAAACCCCAAACCAAGCCCAGTGCTGTCGAGCCAACCCCGACTCACAGCAACCCCGCTAGAGCAGAGCAGAACTGGTCCATGGAGTCTGCAAGAGCGCCTGGCGGATCCCAATGGCCAGCCTTTTGGTAAGCAGCTGCTGCATCCAACCACTGTGCCACCAGGACTGTGACACAGTTAAGCCACTTTGGCAGAGTCTCAAAACGCTAAATCTGAGGGTCCAACAAGTCTCTGCCTAGACACACACCCTCACGGAAACTCACGAGATCCACGCACACAGACACGACCACACAAACAGTCACAGCACCACTACTGGAGTCACCCCAAACGGAGAAGAATCCAAACGTCCAGCAACTGCCCAACGGGGGAGGGAACAATGGGGGACAGTGCTGGCCCGCACCGTGACATGCATGAGCCCTGAAAACGTGACCCTGAGAGGCCAGTCACAAAAGGCCACATACGGTACGATTCCGTTTATACACCAAGTCAGAAAAGGCAACTCCCGAGACAGGAGGTAGACAGTGGTCACAGCGGCTCGCAGGAGGGAGGACAGGCAGTGACAGCTAACAGGTACAGGTTTGTTCTGGAGGTGACGGAACGTTCCAAACGGACACAGTGTCAGTTAAGCTACTCTATAAATACACTGAAATCACTGAAGCGTACACTCTAAGAGGCTCTTCTTGGTGGCAGCGAGGTCCCTGTGACCTCTGCGAGCTGCACCCTTATGGGACGGCAAATCTGGCCCCGGTTCTCGGTAAACAATAGTTACTGTATTTGCATAGTGACTGACCGGTTCCTACACGGACAGTCACTCAGTCCTGCAGGAGAGTTTCACACCCCCTGTCTGCACAGCAGAATGCTACGCCCTCTGCAAGACTGTGGCCAAGCAAATCCTCTTGGCAGAACTACAAAGCCTGGGCAGAACGGCCCCATAAAAAGAGAACCCCACGACCCTGCTGAGACCGACACATACAAAATTCAATCCTACCTTTTCTAGAGGCGAGCAACCACCAGAAACTGATACAAAAACATCACACACTCCTCTGTGCAACTCCAGCCACCCTCCCTGCCCTGGGACAACACACTCCTTTTCCACTCTGTATTTCCTGTGTCTGCTAAACCAAGCTCTGTCCCCTCTTCTCTCCCCTTCCTTGTCACCTCTGGACAGGAGCTGCTCCAACAGCCTCATGTCTATTTTTAGAGATTTATTTTCTTAAGAAGGCAAAACACTACCTCTCTGCACAGAGGACAGCGGGCACAGGTGTGCAGAGTGCCTGCTGTGCTGGACTCAAGGGCTCAGGGGAATGCCCGTTAAAAGGAAACTGCCCTGGGAGGACATTGACCACGGTGACCCATGTGTGCGGAGCAGAACCGCGTGCCACAGGGTTTTCAGTGGCTGATTCTGCAGCAGATACTCGGGTGCCTCTTACGGGGTGCCTCTGGGGGGATGCAAATCACCACCTTTTGGTGACAGCCACAGCTGGGCATGCCTGCCACCAGGGCAGACAGGGGGCACAGATCTGGAGTGCTCCTGGAAGTGCTCAAGGAAACGCAAAGGAAGCATTCAGACAGTGGAGCACAGCTCAGAGCTGAGCAGCGGGGTGAACAGAGACGACACGGCAGATCTACAGCCAAGGGTGTGAGTTCCAGCCCTGCAGAGGGGCGAGCACTGGGAACAAGGCTTCAGGAACTGCTCCAGGACCACAGGGACAAACTGAGGGATGCAGAGAGGCGAGGACCGTGGGACTGGGTTTGCCAGCTCAGACTCTACAAAGAACCCAGAACAAACAGATAAAACAAGACCTACGCCCAGGCAGTTCTTCCATGAAACTGAACAACACCAGGATGGAGAGAAAGAAGACCCTGAAACTTGTGTGGGAGACACAATGGGTCACAGAGGACAGGGTCACAACGGCTCCAGCCACATCTGTGCAGCAGAGGGAACTACACAGCCATGGAGAACTGTCTTCAAAAGAGAGTCATTTCCAACAGAGATTCCACACCCAGTCAGGCCATCGGTCACATACGACAGACACACGGAAATGTTCAGACTGCCAAGTCTCAAAGCATCCACCTCCCAGGCAAGCCTTCTCAGGAAGCTACTGGGGGCTGACACCACAAAAATGTAGGGATAAACCAAGAGAGGAGGACGCGGAGCACAAGGTACAGGACCTCCAACACAGGGACGGGAGAGGGACCCTCAGGGGACAGCGACACACCACACACAGGACAACACGGTGACAGGGGGGTGGGAATCCTAGGAGGACTGCCATGCTATACACACGGGACAACACGGTGACAGGACAGTGACGCTCCACACACGGAACAACACGGTGACAGGACAGCAATGCTCCACACACGGGACAACACGGTGACAGGGGTGGGAATCCTAGGAGGACCGCCACGCTCCACACACGGGACGGCACGGTGACGGGGGGAATTCTAGGAGGACAGCGACACGTCACACATGGGAGACAAAGAAGACAAAAACGGGAATACGGAAAGAAGAACCAACCACTGGGGAGTGAACAGAAGAAACAGAAACGGACTAATTTTAAGATTAAAAACACACGTATAGGCAAAGAAAAGCGCGGAAAGCACCTGTGTCATCGGAATAACACGAACGGAGGCCCGGGGTGCAGCGGTTAAGAGCCTGGCTGGTAACCAAAGGTCGGCAGTTCAAACCCGCCGGCTGCTCCTGGGAAGCCCTGCAGGGCAGTTCCGCTCCGTTCTGCAGGGTCACCGTGAGTCAGAACCGACGAGAGGGCACCGAGCAAGGACAACATAGACATACCCCGTGACAACGTGACAAAACCACACTGAAGCCCAGCTGGGAGAAAGGGAACGTGAAAACGGCCCAGTGGGGACAGAGGCAGACAGAAGGGGATAATGCCACTTCCTATGGGGGACTTGACAGGGGACACAGAAAACAGAGAAACCAGGAAGCAGGAATCCAGCCGTGCTGGGCTCAGGACTGGGGAGAAGCAGAGTCGAAGTGCAGGGAAGAAATGGGGTCACCAGGGGCCTTCCTGCCTCTTATGTGGGGACCCTGCAGGCTTACCAGGTCTCTAAGCAACAAACATACAATGTTTTGTTCAACTAGTTCATTAGGTAAAAAGACACAGAGAATTATCAGAAGAAAAGGAAAAAGAAATCACCAAGACATTTTAATTTCAGTATCACACTATTTCAGGGTCCAGTCTGTATCTAACTGCTTCCCACACTAAGCCCAAACCTGTCACGACATCGCTAGGGAGTCTTCCCTGCTCTCAGGCTTCTCCCCCCATGATCCCAGACAGCGTGCTCCCCAGATCTCACCAGGAGGGCTGCAGTGGGATCACCCTTCAAGCTCTCCTCCACTGATCCCAGACAGAGAGCTCTCCAGATCTTACCTCCAGGAGGGCTGCGGCAGGATCGCCCTGCAAGCTCTTTCCCAGTTTGTCAACCTCGTCCAGTAGAAACACGGGGTTGTTGACGCCAACTGTCTTCAAACCATTGATGATACGGCCAGGCATGCTGCCCACGTAGGTGCGCCTAGCAAGTAAGTGACAAACGGACAACGATGAGAGGTCAGGGGGCAAAGGTAACACCATTTAGAAAGCTCTGCAATCAGGCAGGCCCCGAGGGGTACAGATAGCTGATCTGTCCAGCAGTAAACAATGGCTACAGGCCTGAGTCTGCCCAGAAAGACCGCGGAAGGCAGGCCAGGCCCTCTGCTCAAAACTAAGCCTCCGAGAGCTCTACAGAGGCCCGTGTACCCTGGCGCATGCTGGTGGACCCACAGCAGCTGGTTCGGCTTCTGGACGCTGTGTCCGAAGTCATCTGACTCATTTCCCACCTATTTTCCACTGAATTCCGGCTGCCAGTCTCTTATGATACTGAAAGGGCGGCACCGCACTTACGCTCCTCAGTGAGACGGAAGAGCGTTACACGTCAGTCACACAACTACAGTCCTTCCTCTTCAAGACCCTCAATGTCCCAGGGCCCTGTGGATGTGAGTCCAGTGCTTCTCATGACTTCAGGGACCCTGCTCCCATCACAACTGCCTCTTTCTGTAATCGAACGGCTGCCTCAGGGCTGGCTGAGACAACGCCGTCTTCACCAGAGATCAAGGCTAGTTCAAAGGGCACACGGAACACGGGAGGGAGGGAGAGAGAAGATTCCAAACTTGTCTTTTCAGAGGCAATAATCTATTATTGATTGATTGGGGGTTAGTAAAAGCACATGGTGTTAAGTGTTTGTAACAAAATTCCATCACTTCTGCTCTTTCGAAAAGGCCTGTTCTGCCCACATGCCCCAGCGGCATAACAGAGCTCACCTGGCCATTCTGCCGAGCGTCACACTGTCACATTTACACAGAACCATCCATACAGTTCCAACAGACACCGACGACAGCGCGACACAAAACCAGCACGTTTGTCACAGTGAAAAGCAGTGCCTTTCCCACAAAGCTGGTAAAAACCAGCAGCAGCAAGTCACTGGAATGACAACCTTGCTGCCTGTGTCGGGTGGGGTCCCCACACTGCGCCTGAGCAGAAAGCTCGAGGGCCACGTGCCCAGAAGACGCCGGCCGACTGAGAGTGACCCAGTACCTATCTCATGACCTGCACCAAGAGGACTCTGCACAGGCCGCAGTTCTCCAGTGACTGGCACAGGGTAGGACAGAGCACACGGAGTGACTCTAACACCCCTGTGCGAATGCCTTTCATCTGCAGCTGGTGACCAAATGCAGTGAGCACCACCCTCACAGTGATGAATGAGCACATTCAGGACTTTCCGAGACACGTGGGACAGGACTCAGAATCAAGAGTCCTTGACCTTATTTCTCTAGAAAACATACAGACTTATTATTACTCTAACCTTCGAGAGCAGTAGTGAAGGGAATTTTTTAAAATTTCAAAACCTCATGGGTCATTTCCTGTGGCATTGATTTCCTTCTTTTTCCTTTTACTGAGGGGTAGGCTTCAAAATCACGTACTGACGGCTCAGACACAGAGTCAGGAAGAGGACGCCCCTCCAGGCTGACCCCTTTCAAGAGGAACAGTGGAACCCCAATCCTGGTCCTGTGTACAGACAGCCCCCGGGCCCGCAGCAGGTACGGATGCCTGTGACTGGATCACGGCTCTGGACAACTGGCCCCAGCCTGCCTGACACTCACAGTCCTGCCAATTCAGAAGCAACACAGTAATAATGAGTACAGCTGACTTTTACCGAACGCTGACTGTGCCCGAGACACGGCCTGAACATTTTCCGAGCCGGAGCGAGTCGCCCAAGGGGGGGCCCGTGGTACAATGGCCAGGGCTCAGCTGTTGACCAAAAGGTCCAAGGTTCAAACCCACCAGCAGCTGTTCAGAGCCCGTCAGGAGAACCCAGGGAACCTTCTGGGGTCATCCGACTCCATTCGGAGGGTCCCTGTGAGCCGGACTGATCGGACGGCACAACAACGAATGCAGGACCAGAGCCAGTGTGGGCAGAAAGTGTGGGGAGCTGGAGGCCAACCACCCTCATGGCCTGGGGGCTGACCCTTCAGTACAGAAAGGGGCTCCCCACACCCCCCGCGACCCCACAGGGCCAACTGCTCCTAGCACTGCACAACTGACACGCAGACAGACACCGAAGCCACTGTCAGTGTACAAACCAAGTCACCGCACAGGGACAGCCCCAAAGCTCTGTGGCTAGAGTTAGAACACGCAGGCCCTGGACCCAGCTTCTCCCAGCCGTGTGACACCAATCTCTTCAGCAAAGCAAAGGGCTGCCTCTAGGGGCACGAAAGAGAAAGCGAAGCTACCAAGTCTCTCGACACGTCGTGAGAAAGAATGGTCCTGACCACATCACCCTCACGGCTTGCTTACTAAAAATCTTCCCAGTGGCTTTTCTTTAATGCCTCAGAATTGAGTCTAAGTAAACAAAAGAGCTTAAAAACAGCCATTTCTCATGGAAAACCACTCTGTTCCCCTCCGACTCCAGCTGAGGATCCCTGCGAGGAGCAGTGGAAAACAGGACGTCACCACAGCACCCTGCTCTTCTTTCTCTTTGCGTCACCTTCTCTCCGAAGCAGCTCATGATGTGCACGTTTCAGAACACTCTTTGAGAGGGACGTTGAGGGCGTATTTACTCACAACCGGCAGCTGCTCACAAACCCTTAACCTTTAAACCGGGAAACACAGGGTCGCCCTCTCCCGAGGAGTGAGCCGCTCAGAGTCGCCAGAGAACCAACCAAGGTGCAGCGCACGCAGCTCTCCTTCTGACCACGTCGGCTTCATCCCTGAGGGCCGCCACACTTCCTACAGTGGAACGTGTTCCAACTGAGAGTGGGCCCACGGACAAACCAAACCAGCTGCCGTCACTCCGTGCCAACTCCCGGCAGTCGCATGGGCGCGCGGCCCGGCCGCCCCCCACGTCCCGTGGGCCCCGAGCGCGCGGCCCGGCCACCCCCCACGTCCCACGTAGGCACGGCCCAGCCGCCCCCTACAGGGTTTTCCATGGCCGTGACCTTGGGAGGTGGGCAGTCACGCCTGTCTTTGGGGACCCTCCTGGCGGGCTCAAACCACCAACCCTTTCTTCGGGGGTCAAGACTTTAGCTGTCCACACCACCCAGGGACTCCTTGTATGAGGACAAGACTTACCGGCAGCCCTGATATTTCTGCTCATGGCCCACATGCACCCTGCAAACCTGCCTTCACAGAGGGAAGGTCCAGCTGCCAGCAGGAGAAGGTCACCAAAGATTCCCAACTCCTCACACCTGCCCAGAGGCCACCCTCACTGTCCAACTACAAAAGCCACGAGTCATCGATGGAACCGCACTGGGCCAGGTGAACGTGAAGACGTTACTACACCCACTTACAAATCCAACCTCACAGAGACCCCCGGGGAAGTGGGTACAAATCATTAGGGTCTCAAACTGGTCAGCTGTCATACTTACCTAGGGCTGGTGGGACTGAAATACCACCCAGGGAGGGTTTAACAGGCAGAAATGCATTCTCTCACAGTCCCGGAGGCCAGAACGCCCAGAGCAGGATGCCAGCTCCAGCAGCAGGCTTGGCTGCCGTCTGCTCTGGAGGAAGGTCCTTGTCACTGCCCTTCCAGGCACATGCTTGGCTCCCAGTGCTGCTTTCTGGACACCAGGCGGTTCCTACCCCACCTACTTCACATGCCTTCCCTCTCTTGTGAGATAAAAGGTGACACAGGCCATACCCCAGGGAAAAGTGCCTGCCAGGGGCTCAGGGCTGACCTCAGCCAGGGCATCCACCTGACCCCAGTCCTGTCTCATGTGACCTGCTCCCACCCCACTGACAGGACTAACAAGACAGAGGGCACTCGGCCAGCCCTGGGGACCGTGGCCTGCCTGCGCTGACACACGTGGGGGCGGGAGCACCATCAGTCCGCGATACACGGATCCTGAAATCAGGGGAAATCCCGGCGGGCCAGGGGTTCTGTGCTGTGGCTGCTCGCCAAGAGGCTGGCAGTCCAGATCCACCAGCTGCCCCCTGGGCACCCTGAGGGGCAGTTCTCCTCTGTCGTCTAGGGTCACTGTGAGTTGGAACTGACCTGGCAGCACCTAACGACGACAGCCAAACAGGAGAGACCTGAGGGTGACGGAGGGCACCCACCTGTGCCCGCGGAGAACCGAGGGTGACGGAGGGCACCCAACTGTGCCCGCGGAGAACCGAGGGTGACGGAGGGCACCCACCTGTGCCCGCGGAGAACCGAGGGTGACGGAGGGCACCCACCTGTGCCCGCGGAGACCCGAGGGTGACGGCGGGCACCCACCTGTGCCCGCGGAGAACCGAGGGTGACGGAGGGCACCCACCTGTGCCCGCGGAGAACCGAGGGTGACGGCGGGCACCCACCTGTGCCCGCGGAGAACCGAGGGTGACGGAGGGCACCCACCTGTGCCCGCGGAGAACCGAGGGTGACGGAGGGCACCCACCTGTGCCCGCGGAGAACCGAGGGTGACGGAGGGCACCCACCTGTGCCCGCGGAGAACCGAGGGTGACGGCGGGCACCCAACTGTGCCCGCGGAGAACCGAGGGTGACGGCGGGCACCCACCTGTGCCCGCGGAGAACCGAGGGTGACGGACGGCACCCACCTGTGCCCGCGGAGAACCGAGGGTGACGGAGGGCACCCACCTGTGCCCGCGGAGAACCGAGGGTGACGGAGGGCACCCACCTGTGCCCGCGGAGACCCGAGGGTGACGGCGGGCACCCACCTGTGCCCGCGGAGAACCGAGGGTGACGGCGGGCACCCACCTGTGCCCGCGGAGAACCGAGGGTGACGGAGGGCACCCACCTGTGCCCGCGGAGAACCGAGGGTGACGGAGGGCACCCACCTGTGCCCGCGGAGAACCGAGGGTGACGGAGGGCACCCACCTGTGCCCGCGGAGAACCGAGGGTGACGGAGGGCACCCACCTGTGCCCGCGGAGAACCGAGGGTGACGGCGGGCACCCACCTGTGCCCGCGGAGAACCGAGGGTGACGGCGGGCACCCACCTGTGCCCGCGGAGAACCGAGGGTGACGGACGGCACCCACCTGTGCCCGCGGAGAACCGAGGGTGACGGAGGGCACCCACCTGTGCCCGCGGAGACCCGAGGGTGACGGCGGGCACCCACCTGTGCCCGCGGAGAACCGAGGGTGACGGCGGGCACCCACCTGTGCCCGTGGAGAACCGAGGGTGACGGAGGGCACCTACCTGTGCCCGCGGATGTCGGACTGGTCACACACCCCTCCGAGCGCGATGCGGTGAAACTCTCGGCCCAGCGTCTTCGCCACCGACCTCCCCACACTGGTTTTCCCCACCCCGGGTGGGCCGACGAAGCAGAGAATCGGGCCCTTAAGGTTGTTCTTGAGCTGTCGGACGGCCAAGTACTCCAGCACTCTCTTCTTCAGTTTTTCCATGGCATAATGGTCATTGTCCAGAAGAATCCGGGCTGCCCGAATATCCAGACGATCTGTCAGACAACCCAACAGGAATCATGTGAGCACATGGAATTTTGAAAAAGAATCCCTTTCAAGCCTGGCGAGTCAAGACATTGCATTAGAAAAGACATGTCACCAGCACAGACTGAACCAGAGCCTTCTAGGCGAGCCTTCGGGGAGACGCAGGCCCTGTGGTCCTGCTTCAGAAGGTGCAGCGCCTCCACGAGCAGTGGGCGTCACGCCGCTGAGTGGAGCCTGGCGGGGCAGTGGTTAGGGGCCCAGCTGCTAACCAAAAGCTGCTCCCAAGCAGAAAGAGGTGCCAGTCTGTCTCCACAAAGATCTGAGACCTTGGAAACACCGTGACGCAGTTCTGCTTGGTCCTGCAGGGTTGATTAGGAGTCTGAATCAGCAACCGGTTGTTGTGTGAATCATATCACATTTACCAGCTGTTTACATGTTCCACCTGCCCATCAACGCAGACAACAACCCCAGTCTGTGTGGCTCTACGTACCAAGATGCTCGTGAGTCAAATCCATCAACAAAGTCACCTCCCAACTCCCAGGGGTTAACTGGGTCTTACAAGGGGGGTTCTGCGTTAGGTTGCAACATGACTCCTCTTCTGTGTGGTCTTTCTAGCTCCGGTCTTGAAGCGCCCACCCACAGGAGTGCATGACAGGCTAACGGCGGCCTACTAAAGGAACTGGTCCGTTTTACCTTGAGAGCCCAGTGTGGCGAGAAGAGGAACAGCCCACTCCAACCAAGGAGGGACCAAGGACAGAGACCGGCCAGTGTGAGCCAGCCAGGTGGGCTCCCTGGACCATGGAAAAAGGCGAGTGACTAGACAGAGACTGAGGTCCCCAGAGAGGCGTGCCTGCGAGCATCCTGACCGTCCCTGAGCCTGAACGGTAACTGTCAGCGCCCTTCTAATAAGCCCTGTCATCCTGAGGATGCTCTGTTGGTTCTGCATGGCCACTGCAATGAGTGACTCGAACCTGCGGAGCACAGAGTGTTGTGTGAGGGACGGCCAGCGTCTGAACTGGGACAGACATGGCGAGAGGAGGCCTGTCCGACCTCCGCCCTATGGGGGTCGCCTTCCCCCTGTGAAGTCTGAAGAGGTCAGACTACCCACCCCAGGTTATTAGTGGTACTACATCACCCTATCGACAGAGGAAAACCTCCCACCAAAGAACCATTTTGTACCTGAAAAGGAATTTGCTGTTACTCAATATCGATTTCTGAGTAGGAGACTTAATAAGAACAGAATTACACATCCTTTAAGGAAAACTGAAGACACTGTTAAGGAATTTCTTTTGAGAAATATGTCAGGTAAAGACAAGTTAGAAGTTCTTTCCCAGTTTTGGGGAAAGGTAACTTCCACGCTATATTGCTATTTTGTATCTTTTCTATTCAGGGTCTATTTTTTTCTGGATCTCCCTCCTAGTACACACCCCCTATTTCAAATATTCGTGGGTACATGTAAAAACCTAAAATCTCACCTCCGTGTACATTCCTGTGGTTGACTGCAAGACTGACGGCCCGAGCGCCTTGCACCTCACGCCCCCGCGGGAAAGCCCATCATTTCCCCAACTCCTGCCCCCCAGCTTCTGTCTGGACCAGCACCCTCTCTCAGCAATGTAAACTTCTCCTTCACGAAGCACAGCAGCCCGAGTGCACAGAACACGTGGTTCTACAGTGCAATGGCTGAGAAGCACCACACAACAACTTCTGTACCGTGACGGACCACCTGGAGTCCCCAGTGGGGACATCGAACGATGAGAAGTGGTTCCACGATGGGACATCAGTGCCCATCTAATGCCAACACACAGTATGGAAGGAATCCCAACAACCGTTCTCCTTAAAAATTCTCAACATGTTGTTAAAATGCCTTCTGGCATTTAATGCTATACAAGTCTGCAGTCCATGTGTTTTTTTCCCCTTCCAAGGAAATCTCACACCTGTTTCAAAATCCGTGTCGTTTCTTCCTTCTGCCCTCCACCGTGTACCAGCTCGTTCACGTCCTTCTACCCTCCATCGTCTAACACCCTGTTCACTTCTTTCCTTCACCCTCTCAGACAGAATTTAGAGTTTATCTACATTCTCACTCGTTTCTGCAGTGCTGATTGTGTTCTGTACTTATTAAAATGATTCCTTTTAGTTCCACGTCAGTTCCTTAAACTAGTCTCTATTTGCCTGCCTATAAAATTCATCTACCTGTTACTTCTTTTTTCATAGATTCCATATACACACAATTAAAAAGCACCAAGTAGAGGCTGCCTTAACTGTTCTTGCTTCCTGCTGTAAATATTTTTCAAACAGAGACTCTCCTTTCTCTGAACCCCTCCCTGCCCTCATGTTACCCAGCCTTCTCACAGCCTCTTGTTCTGTTTTTAAGCTACTTCATCTTGCAGCCCTGGTGGCACAGTGGTTAAGAGCTCAATCTGCTAACTGGAAGGCTAGCAGTCCCCTCCACCTGTCACACCTCGGAAACTGTAAGGCACAGTTCTCCTTTGTCCCAGGAGGCCACTGTCACCTGGATCCATGAGATTGGCAAGCAGTTTCGTTTAGTATTTTCAATCTTGAACAGTTTTTAAAAACTCTACCCAAACTTGGTGCTTGTTTCTAAAACCAGGAACAGACTCCCCATGCAGGCCAGCACCTCCTGTCTGGATGGGAAAAGCCTCCGCCCACAGGCTAGCACCTGTGTCTGGCTGGAGCGAGTGGCATCTCATTCCCTGAAACCTGACGCTGCAGAGACAGCTGTCTATCACCAGGAGTCTGGGGAGAACAGGAGGGAAGCTCACTTGTGGGGGACCCTCCTAGGAGACCTACCAAGTTAGGCTGGACGAGCGCCCTGGAGCTTAGTGGGGACAAGCACTGCCACGACTGTGATTATCCTCGTGTGGTGTCTGTGACCCCTAGTCCTCTCATCAGCTGCCGGTAACACTGTGGATAGAGGCTCCCCAAACTGTCTCAGGCACCGACTGTCCCCTCCAGACTGAGTGGGGACCATGGCCCGGCACTCCTCAACTTGTCTTGGGATTACACTTTTTCAGAGGGAGATTGTACAACAGCTGTGGATGAAGCCACCACACCAACGGGGTCACATGGATTCTGACTCACAGAGCCCCTACGGGACAGAAAAGCATGGCCCATGGGGGCTTCTGAAGAGTGGCGGGTAGTTTAAAGCACTGACACTGCAGCTCTTGTCCACGGCAGCACCAGGCTCCCAGCTCCGGGGGCCCACCCAGCACCCAGCTCAGTCCGTCCCGTCTGAATTTCCCAGCTCCTTTCCCAGCTCCGGGGGGCCCACCCAGCACCCAGCTCAGTCCATCCCATCCGAAATTCCCAGCTCCAGGGGGACTACCCAGCACCCAGCTCAGTCCATCCCATCCGAATTTCCCAGCTCTGGGGGGACCACCCAGCACCCAGCTCAGTCCATCCCATCCGAATTTCCCAGCTCCAGGGGGACCACCCAGCACCCGGCTCAGTCCGTCCCTTCTGACTTTACTCCCTCGCTGTGAAGGCAGAAATGCCTCTACCTTGTTGCGTCACATCTCAGCACAGACGCCAATCAGAACTCTGTTCAAATAAAAATGAGTGCACAAATTTCTACAGTTATACTTCGAAAGCCTGCTAAAAATCTCTGGTTAGTAACTTCTGGTATTTAATGCCAACAGTTAGCTTCACTTCAGAGCCGGGGCGCATGAGGAGAGCAGGGAACCCTGAACCACTCGCCGGGCTGCTGAACGACAACAGCCAATCTCCACCCTGGGCTTCCTCGGTCATTCATTAAAACGAAGTCCCAGACGGCAACAAACAGAAACACAAGGTCTCCACACCAGAAAGGCACCAGCGAAACTGCCTGCGAGGACCTGCCTCTGCATGTGGAGATCCCACACAGACGCACAGGGAGGCTGGCCGTCAGCTGTCACTGTCACGTCGAGTCCAAATGACAGCGACCAACAGGTGCCGGAGAGCGCCACTTCCTGGCCGCCACGGCACACCGGGCAGGCTCCAGCTGCCAACCTTCTGGCTAGCAACTAGATGCATAACTGCTGGTGTCGCCCAGGGACCCCACCAGGAAGCCACTATGGCTAATAAGTGAAGTCAGCCAAGTCACAGGGTCCAAGACGAACACACAAAAGTCAGCTTCGCTTCTGCACAGAGCAGTGAACAACCTGAAAAGCAAGTCACACAAACAGTTCCGCTGACAACAGCATCTGGACGATTACAATAGTGAGAAGCGCACTTAACCGGGGGTGCGAACACTTGTGAGCCTTAAACTGTAAACGAAAGCTGCAACAGCTGAACACCCTAAAAGCAAGACATCCTGTGTCCCCAGACTGAAGACTCAGCACAAAGGCAGCAGTGTGGGTTTGGGATGGGTGTCCAGTCTGCATTACACAAGGTGGCCTGCAGACTGGACACCAAACCCAAACCCACTGCGATCAAGTCACTTCCAAATCACCGTGACCCCAAAGGTGAGAAGAGAGCCGCACCTGAGGGTCACAGAAGCAGACTGCCAGGTCTTCCCGTCTCCAGCGGAGTGGCCGGTGCGTGCGAACGGTCGCCCCTTTGGTTACCTTGAATCACCAGGCACCAATCCGTACCAAAATCCCAGCAGCCTTCTGGCAGAAGTGAAAAAACCAATCCTCAAATTTATATGCAGTTTCAAGGGGGCCTGAACAGCCGACAATTTTAAAAAACAAGAAGGCTCAAACTTTCTGATTTCAAACTGTAGTCAAAAGTTCTATGAATCAAAAGAGTATGGTGCCGGCACAAAGGCAGACACAGCAATGGAAAAGATTCAGAGCCTAGAAGGAAACCCCAGATACCGACAGTCCCCCAGTTTTCCACAAGGCTGCTAAGTCCATCCAGCAGGGAAAGCAGAGTCTCTGTGATGCAAGCTGCTGGGACACGGGCACTCCACGTGCAGAAGACTGAAGTCAGACCCAGACCTCACATTACCAACAAAAATTAACTAAAATGGATCCATGCCCTAAACATAAGAACTAAAAGCAGAAAAATCTTAGAAGAAAACACAGGGGTAAAGCTTCAAGATCTCATTTTTGTGTGTGTGATTGAGTCTAAGTATACAACCCAAATGAATTTTGCATGCCCGCCTATCTGCAGCTCCTTCTGCTCCCTTGCCCAGTGACAGCATACTTTTCCTTTTCATTCTATACATGTGGTATCCCCTTAACAAGCTCCTGTCCCCTCCTCTTCTCCCTGTTCTCATCAAAAAAGAGAGCAGTGGCATGGCATCCTATAAATGCAAGGAACCATAAAGCAGACATATCATACAGTCACATTGTGTCCCTGAGTCCAGTCCAGTTTTTTCCAAAGAGTTGACCTCAGTAGCGTTTTCTAGTGAGGGACAAGAAGAGGTCTAGAGGCCATGGTCCCAAGGGACCCCCCAGGCCATCAGACCATCAGCTGCGGTCTTTTAGAAGAGGTCTTGAGCTGCACCCCTTTTTTCTCTTGTTGCCACAGGGACTCAACCTTGCGTGCCTCATCCCAGCTGTCTTTGGTGGTGGCCAGGCACCGTCTCCTTCTTCTGGTCGCATTCTGATACAATCTTCCATTCACATGGGTCCATCTGTTTCCCAAGCTCTTCTTTCCTTGTGTCTTTAGTCTCAGTGATCATCTGTTCCAGATTAGTTGGGACAATTTGGTGTACCTCAGATGGAGCTTGCTAGCTTTTAAGACCCTAGATGCCACTCACTAACAAGGGGTACAGAAGACTCTCTTAGCAATAGGCTAGTTATGTCAAATGGCCTCAACGTCCCCTAACAGCACGGTCCCAGATCCCTGCTCCTGCTGCTCTATCCTTGAAATACTGGGTTGAGATCAGAAGAGCTTTCATTTTATTGCCCATCACTTAATTGGGTTATTTACCTTTTTCTTGTTGGTATTTTGCAGTACCTTGTAGATTATGGCGAAGTGCAGTGAAGTGAATCTACTTTCTACTGTATGCTGTCACTGCTTTCACGTAACCAAATTTCTATGAACTATCTAATCTATGACCAAATTCCTATCAACTATCTAATTTATGACCAACCCTCTCCCTCCCTCCCCACGCTTGTAGCTGTCAAAGTCTTTTCTTCTGTACATAAGTCTATTTTTAAGTTCTTACAGCACGGGTCTCATATAATATTTGTGCTTTTGCTGCTCACTGATTTCACGCAGCATGTCTCCCAATTGAAACCAAATTATAAAATGCTTCCTCAAATCATTATTGTTCTGTGTCATTGCACAGTATTTCACTGAGTATGCCAAGTGCCGTCGAGTCCCATAATTACCCATTCGTCTGTTGACGGGCACCTAGGTTGATTCCATCGTTTTGCTATGGCGGACGGTGCTGCAACAAACATTCACGTGCATGTATCTGTTCACGTGACCCCCAATGTTTCTGTGGAATATCCTCTGCGCAGCGGCATCACGGGAGCAAATGGTATACCTATTTCCAGCTTTTTAAGGCACCAAGATGCCTTCCACAGAGGTTGTACCATTTTGCAATCCCACCAGCAGTGCAGGAGAGTTCTGATTTCTCCACAGCCTCTCCAGCATTTGTTGTTTTGTGTTTTGGGGGTCATGGCCAAGATGGTATCTCATTGTAGCTTTGATTTGAATTCATCTAACAGCTAACGATCGTGAGTATTTCCTCATGTGTCTTGTGGCTGCCTGGATGTCTTCTCTGGAGAAGTGTCTGTCCATGTCCTTTCCCCATCACTTTTTCTTGTTGGTATTTTGCAGTACCTTGTAGATTACGGAGATCAGATATCAGTCTGACATGCAAATGCCAAATATTTTTTCCCATTCTGCAGGTGGTGTTTTAATTCTTTAGAGTCTTTGGATGAGCAAGTGTTGGCTTACTAGTAGTTTTCCTTTGTCTATTTTCTGATGATCGTGCTGTTTGTCAGATTTTGAAGTCTGAGCCATGGATTACAACTTCCACTGCTGACCCTATTTTTTTCTTACATGATCTTTATCATCTTAGGTTTGATATTTAGGTATTTGATACATTTTATTTTTTGTGTAAGGTGTGAGGTAAAGGTCTTGTTTCAGTTTTTTGCATATGGATATCCAATTTTGCCAACACCATTGGTTAAAAGAGACTTTTCCAATTAAGCGATGGGCAAAGGATGAGACATGTATGGAGCAGAGAGGAATAGTGTGCTGTCACTGGACAGGGAGAGCACTGGAAGCTGCATATAGGTGGGCATGTAAATTTATACGGGAATGTACATTTTCACTCAGTCATGTTAAATAAAAAAGAAAAAAAAGAGACTTTTACCCCAGTTTACAACCTTAGGGCCTTTGTCGAATATCAACTATTCATGAGAGGACAGTGGCATCTCTAGGGTCTCAACTCTGTTCCATGGGTCCATATGTCTCTTTTTGTACCAGGACCACGCTGTTTTGACTTCTGTGGCAGTATAATAGGTTCTAAGGTCTGCAGGCAGTGTGAGGCCTCCTATTGTGTTCCTCTCTTTCAATAATGCTTTACTTATCTGGGGTTTCTTCCCTTTCCAAACAGAGTTGATGATTTGTTTCTCCATCTTATTGAAAAAATGACACTGGAATTGGTACTGTGACGGCATTTCCACAATATTGAGTCTTCCTATCCGTGAGCAGGTAGGTTTCTCCACCTCTGTTAGTCTCCTTTGGTTTCCTGCAATAAGGTCTTCTAATTCTATCCGTATAGGTCTCCCATTTCTCTGGTTAGATTTTTTCCTAGGTATTTTACCTTATTGGCAGCTATAATAAATGGTATTATTGATATGGTGATTTCCTCTTTGATGATCTCTTTGTTGGTGTAAAGGAATCCTACTACTGATTTACATATGTTCATCTTATATCCGGATACTTTGCTGAACTCGTCTATTTTAGTTCTAGTAGTTTACTTATGGATTCTTCAGGATTCTGTGCATATACAACCATACCATCTGCAATAGGGAAATTTTTAGTTTTTCTTTGCCAATTGGATGCCCTTTTATTTCTTCGTCTTCTCTAATTGCTGTGGCCAGAACCTCTAGTACAATGTTGAACAGAAATGGTGACAGGGGGCACCCTTGTCTAGTTCCCATTCTCAAGGGGGATCCTTTCAGTCTCTCTTCATCCAGGATGACGTAGACAGTGTTGGCTTTGCATAGATGCCCGTTATTGTGTTGAAGAATTTCACCTCTATTCTTATCTTGTTGAGTTTTTAGCAGGAATAGGTGTTGCACTTTGTCACATGCCTTTTCTGCATCGATTGACAAAATCAGGCATCTAGGTTGATTCCATGTTTTTGTTACTGTGGCCTGTATGCAGTGAACATTTGGTGTGCATGTATCTGTTCACGTGACAGCCACTGTTTCTGTAGGATGTATTCTGAGCAGTGGGATTAATGGGATCAAATGGTATATCTATTTCCAGCTTTTTAAGGAAGCACCTTTGTGCTGTTTATGTGGTTGATCCCATTGTTTTCCTGATGTTGAACCAGCCGTGCATCCCTGGTATGAATGACGAGTTATTTTTTTGTATATGTTTTTGAATTCTATTGACGAGGATTTTAAGATTTTTGCATTTAGGTTCATGAGTGATGACTGGTTTGTAATTTTCATTTTGTGGCATCTTTCCATGGCTTTGGTATCAGGGTTATGCTAGCTTCACAGAATGAATTTGAGAGTATTCCATCCCTTTCTATGCTGTGAAATAGCCTCACTAGTATTGGAGTTAACTCCTCTCTAAAGGTTTGGAGGAATTCTCTGGTAAAGTCATCTGGGCCAGGACTTTTCTTCGTTGGTAGTTTTTTCTGACTACTTTTTTTATCTCTTCCTTTGTGATGGGTTTCTTAAGTTGTTCTATTTCTCCTTGTGATAATTTTGGTAGGTGATATGAATTTAGAAATCTGACCATTTCCTCTAGGTTTTCAAATCCGTTAGAGTACAGTCTTGCATAGTATTGTTATACTTTTGATTTCAGTTGGGTCTGTTGTGACATCTCTCATCTCATTTCTTTTTCGGGTTACTTGTTTACCCTCCTGTTTTTCTTTCCTGTGTCTAGCCAGTGGTTTATCAATTTTGTTGATCTTTTCAAAGAACCAGCTTTTGGTTTTGTTAATTTTTTCAGTTCTTCTTCTATTCTCTAACCCATTTAGTTCTCCTCTAATCTCGATTAGTTTTTTCTGTTGTCTGAGGAGTTCCACTGTTGCTCTCTTTCTGCTTGTTCAAGCTTTAGGGATACTTCTTTGCTTTGGGGCCTTTCTTCATTCCAGACATGTGCATTTATGGAGATAAACTGACCTCTGAGCACTGCTCTGGCTATATCCTATAGGTTCTGGTAAGATGTATCTTCATTCTCATTTGATTCCATAAATTTCATTATTTCATTCTTTATTTCTTCTACAACCTGTGACTTTTTGAGCAAGGCACTGTTCAGTTTCCATGAGCTCCAGTTTCTACATATGCTTTTTTCTACTATTGATTTCAACTTTTATGGCTTTATGGTCTGAAAAATGCTTTGCAATAATTCAGTGGTTTGGATTCAGTTAAGACTTGCTTTACATCCCAACACATGGCCTATTCTGGAAAATGTTAAATGTGCTTTGGAGATGGTGTATTTATCTGTTAAGGGGTAAAAAGTTCTGTATGTTGACGAGGTCTAGTTGGTTAATTGTCCCAGTAAGATCTTTACTGAGCTTTTTTCTAGATGACCTGTCCATTACTGAAAGTGGAGTGTTGGGAGTCTCCAACTGTTATTGTGATCTATCTCGGTTTTCAGTGTTGTCAGTATCTGTTCAATGTATTTAGATGCCCTGGTGTTGGGTGCATAAATATTTCATATTGTTATGTCCTGCTTATGTACTGAACCTTTCAGCAATAGTGACCATCCTTGTCCACATGGTGTATTTCACATTAAAGTCTATTTTATCTGATATTAGTATTGCCACTCCTGCTCTTCTCTGTGTGTTGTCAGCTTGCTATGTATGTCTCCATCCTTGTTCAGTTTGTTCTTATTTTTGAGCCTACGGTATGTTTCTTGTACGCAGCATACAGACGGATTGTGTCCTTTGATCCAGGATGTCACTCTCTGTCTGTTTATTGGAGCATTCAATCTGTTTACATTCAGTGTAACTATTGATAGGTAAGTGGCTCGTGCTATCATTTTGATGCCTTTATCTTTGCGTTGCTGATGTTTTCTACGCTGCTCTTAATACTCTACTCCAAGTCATTCTTCTTTATGGGCTGACTTTTAATCTTTTTCAGTGTTGGCTCTGTTTGTTGAGACTCCTGAATTATGTTTCTTGTGTTGATGTGTCACACTGTTATTTTGCTTTGCAGCTACTCCTATGATCTCCCTTAGTATTCTAAGCTTAAACCAGACTTTAACTTCTGTGTATCTTTTTAATTTCCTCTCCACCTGAAAGGGTTATACCTAGTGTAATATATCCCTCTTCTTAGTGTGACGGTGTCATAGTTTTCATATTAAGATCATTGGTTCCCTTCTTTTAATACTGTAGCTTTGTTTGAGCTTCGTGACTTTCCTGAGTAGGATCCTGGATGCTGTGTCCTGCATTGCCTCCTTATGTATACACTTGATGTTTTTGTTTTTCTAAGCAGAGCTTTCTTCAGTGTTTCTTGAGGTTTGGTTTGGGTTTTACCAAGTCTCTAAGAATGTCCTAATTTGACCTTCATATGTGAGAGACAATTTTGAAGGATATATATTCTTGGTTGGAAGTTTTTCTCCTTCAAGGCTTTAAATGTGTCACCCCACTGCCTTTTTGCCAACATCTTTTGCACCAAGAAGTCAGACAAAACCCTACAGGACTTCCCTCTGCATGTAAGCTTTGCATTAAGTCTCACTACCTTTAAGAGCCTCTGTTTATATTTCATTTTATGAAGCTTGATTATGTCTTGGTGTCTTTCTTTTGAGGTCTACTTTTTTGTGGCATTTTATACACATCTTGGCTATCTATGTTGTCTTCTTTCATAATTTCAGGGAAGTTTTATATCAGTAACTACAATACTCTAATTTTAGCTATCCCTTCCAGTTCAGGAACTCCAATTATTCATAGATTATCCCTCTTAAAGAATCTCACATGTTTCTTAATGCCTCTTCACTTTTCTTAATTCTGTTCTCTGGTTTTCCTCTTAAATGCTGGTGTCAGTGGCTCTATCCTCAAGCTCACTAATCCTGGCTTCCATCTCCTCAATTCTGCTCTTTTGGCTTTAGATTAAATTGTCTAATTCTGTAATTTTATTACTGATCTCCTGGATTTCAAATTGTTGATGTTCCATCAGTTTAAATAGCTTACTTAGTTTTCATTTTGTTCTGCTGTGTTCTGTTTAATCTCTAGGAGGTCTCTCTATATCATTCTTTTGTATTTGGCCTCTGGTAGTTTTCTCCATCTGTGAGGTTTTTTGATTTTTTATTTTTGGAGTATTCTGGAGCCATGGTGCACTGTTCATTTAAATGGTTAGCTACTGATGGTCATCTTTGCGCCATCTAGAAGCTGTTCGGTTTCCCTGGTGTTACTGCAACAGGAGCTGAGGCATAGTTCTAGGAGGGAAGTAAGTGCACTACTAGTTTTGGTCACCAACCACTTCTGTGTACTCTACTGAGTGCCCCAGGGGATTCTGCAGTGGCAGGATCTGCTTCTTGGATGGCAAAGACAGCAGCCTATTCATGGAGTCACTGGGGGGCTATCAGCCAATACTATGATGTGGATCAGTGAAGGGTGGAGGAGATGCTGCCATGCTGCTCAGCAGTCAGTTCTCCAGGTGGTCTTATTTGAAAGAGGTGCTTTACTGCTAAGTAAGGAGCTGTCAGGCCCTCAGGTATGGCAGGCCCCACTTTCTGGCTGACAGTGAAAGCACCTCATAGGCTCTCCCTAGATGCTATGACATGGTTCAAAGGAAGAAGGTGCTACAGCCTTGCTGCCATCCTCTCGTAGGCCCCACCCGTACCTCCAGGCATGACTGCCCCTAACACAGCTGTTCTGCTGGAGAATCATGTCCCAGACAGGTGCTGCTGCTTGGCGTGAGCATGAGCCACAGCTAAGACCTCGGATGGCTGACTCTGCCCCCACCCAAGCTGGCCAAGATGGCCTCCTGCCCAAGCTGCACTTCCTGCTGTAAAACACCACAATCTGTGCTGCATCTCAGAAAAGAGAGGGTGGCGGGGCAATGGTGCTCTCAGTTGGTGGCTGAGCTCTCAAGATGTGACTATCCCAAGCACAATCTCTCTGCTGCACTGTATGCTCTTTACTTAAGCACTGCAGTTCAGCGTATTAGCCAGCTCATGCCTAGTCCCTGCCTCCCAAGATAACAAAGAATGTGTTAGTATCTGCAGTCCTCCCCAACAACGAGCCCACAGAAGTGGCACTCCACATGCCACTGCCTTTTCTTTGAGAGAGGCAGTTTCTCCCTTACTGGTGCCTAGTCCCATCTGACAACCCTATGTCAGATCCCAGGGCTCCCTGCTGTCCATTCGATTATCATTCCAGGCCTTAGTTCTTAGAGGGAATCAAGGACACACATGTCTAGCCATCTTGGCCCCGGCCCCCTCAGGATCTAACTTTTGACAAAGGAAACTTTAATGATACGAAAAACACAGGCAATAGAAGGCACAACAGATAAATTGCACTTCATCAAAACGGAAACTTTAGTGTGTCGGAAGACTTTATTAATAAAGTGAAGAGAAAATTTACAGAATTGGTAACCACGTATCTGGTAAGCATTTAACACCTACACTATAAAAGAACTCCTACAAGCCAATTACAAAACACAAACAGCGTGTCATGAAATTGAATTGCGTCCCCCCCAAAAATACCTGTCAACTTGGCTATGTTATGATACCCAGTACTACATGATGGTCTAGCTTTTTGTCATACAGTGTGATTTCCCTACGTTTGGTAAATCCTATTGTGATGATGTTACTGAAATGGATTAGGGGCAGTTATGCTGGTGAGATCTACAAGACTAAACAGTGTCTTAAGCCAATCTCTTTTCAGACACAACAGAGAAGCGAGCAGGGAGGCAGGAGGCACTCACACCACCAAGACAGTAGGGCCAGAAAAAAAGAGCATGTCCTTTGGACCTGAGGTTCCAGGGCTGAGATGCTCTCAGACCAAGGAAACAGTGGTGACAAAGTCCTTCCTTCAGAGCAAACACAGAGAGAAAGCGTTCCCCTGGGGCTGGCACTCTGGATCGTGGCACCCTGTAGTTGGAGTTCTAGCCTACTGGGCTGTGAGAGAACAAACTTCCCTTTGTTATGTTACAGTCATGTACTTGTGCTATTTCTGTTACAGTGGTACCAGATGACTAAGACACAGCCCAATTAAAAAATGCCATTAGTCACACGGAAATGCAAATCAAAACCATCATAAGGTACCACTTCATACCCTCTAAGATGCCTATTATTATTAGAAAAACAGAAATAACAATGGTTGGTGAGGATGTGCAGAAACTGGAACCCTCATCTACTGCTGGGAATATAACATGGTACAGCTAGTGTGGAAAAACGGGCAGTTCGTCACAAACTAAAACACAGAATTACCATGTAACTCAACAACTCTCCTTCTGGGTACCTAACTAAAAGACTAGACAGCAGGACTCCAACAGATATCTGCACACCAACGCTCGGTGTTGCACTGTTCACAGCTGTGAGGTGGAGGAGACCTGTGTGACCACCCACAGATGAGCGGATAAACAAGACATGGCCCAGCCACAGACAGGACCACTGTCTGGCCACAGTGAACTCTGAGGACACTGGCTGGGTGAAGTGAGTGACACACAAAGGCACATGCTGCACAATCCCACTTAGATGGGATGTCTAGAACACGTGAACACAGGGACCAGCATTCATTAGTGGTAACCAGGTGGTGGGGGAAAGAAGAGTGGGACACTTCTGCTTACAGGGACCTCGCTTCCATTATGGCAGTGGGAACACCTGGAAGCAGACAATGGTGACAGCTGCACAACATGGCAAATGCCATTAATGCCACCAAAATGGACACTGACAACAGTGGGAATGGCCAGTGTTTTCCTACATATGTATTTAACCACAACCAAAAAGAAATCCCTGAGAACTGAAAAATATTACTAAGTGACAGGGACTAAACTGTATCCCCCCAAAACGTGTGGCAAACCAGTGGGCCAGATGCCCTGGTACCATGTGGTGATCCTCCATGCAGTAAATCCTGCCTCCAGGATGGTAAGGAGGGAGGATGCCTGGCAGCTGTGTTTGGTGGGCAAGACTCAGTGTGTGGGGTTGTACTGTGCCTTTGGACATAAAGAGGAGGAGGAAAGTGGAGAGCTGGCGACCTCACAGCACCAAGAAAGCAGCACTAGGAGCATAGTGTGTCTTCTGGAAAGCACCTGGGGTCCCTGCACTCACAGGCTTCCAGTCCAGGGGAAGACTGACAACAGGGATCTTCCTCCAGAATCAGCAGAGCAACCTCCCCCTGGAGCTGACACCCTGTAGCTGGATTTTTAGCTTAGTGGACTGTGACAGAATAAAATTTCTCTTTTTAAGCCACTCACTTGTCGTATCTCTGTTATAACAGCACTAGATGACTAAGACATCAAAAAAATCCCTAAATTTTAAAATACATTGATAAGAAAATTGGCATCCCTAAGTCACCCAGATGTGCATCACACTGTCAGAAGACAGAACACCAGCATCTGCAAACAGCCACTGCTCCGCCAGCGGCACAAACCTACATCAGCAAACCCCTGTCAGCAAGAGGCTGGACACACGCAAGCACAGGAGAGCACTTCCGCGGGCTCAGGTGAAGGGCGCTGCAACCCGGGCCTACACCAACAGGCAGGGCCGCCGCGCCTGAAGGGCACACAGAGGCGATTCCACAAACCGAAGCGGGACTTCTGGGACCCCGGCTGAACTGCCCAAACCACAGCGGGACTTCTGAGACCCCAGCTAGATACAGCTGCAGTTCTGAACCATGGCTGACTCCAGGGAAGACAGGGCACTGGAGCCCTCGCCTCACCATGAGTTTTCAGAAAAACACGAATTAAGAGTGAAACCAAGAGATTCAATTTCAGTTTAGTTTTTCAAGTTAAACACTTACATTATATTTCAGTGGTAAAACACTTGCAGAACTGGAAGGCAGCATTTCCCTCACAGCACATGGACACGAAATAAATGCATCACTGTAATTCACAGCAGCTTTATTTGTAATAAATAAAAAACTGAGAAGCAGCCAAATATCCATCGATAGGTGAATGGACAAACTGTGGCACAGTCACACGGCAACACAAGGAACACGTTTCTGACGGACACGAGACCAGGGACAAAGGCAAGACAGCCACGCTGAGTGGCAGAAGCCTAGCAGGGACAGAGTCCATACCAAGTGATTCCACGTGTGTCCAGTTTTAGAAATTATAAACTAACTACTAGTGCTGGGGACAAGAGGAGATGAGCAGGAAAGGTAGGAAGGGGAGGGTCACAAAGGGACAGGAGGTGACGGGCCGTCATTACCATCACTATGGTGGTTTCACAGACACCTGTCTGTCAGGGCTCACTGGAGTGCACACGTCCCTCATCTGCAGCTCACTGTGCATCAATTACACTGAAATACAGCGGAAACTAAGACACACGGCCAGTACTGCTCCTTACCAATCCCCTCCACAGTTCACCAGCGTCACCGGCTGTAATCTAGTGGGAACCAGGGATTCTCAGGACTTAAGAGAAAACAAAATGTGAATCAGCCTCTTAACTTTACACACAAACATTCCAACAGAAAGACAACCCCAAACCTAGGGAGCGGGATGGTGCACACCTAGCAGAGCACTCAGGAAGGAAGAGTAGCGCAGACAGAGATGCTGACAGTTATGTCTGTTTCCCAAAACCAGACCAGAAAAACTACAGACCACGAGGAAATCTGAAGGTCGCAAAAAAGGAGAGTGATTAGGCGTGTTTCCTCTTACTACCCAGCCACACCCATTAATGAATGTTAAACAAGCCTATCCCCCAAAGTTAACAAAAAGGGGCTGTCTTTAACCCTAACTTTACCCCAGCACACCTAATTCAGCACAAATATTCTTCATTCTGGGCCTCCTTCAAGACAAAAAAGAAAATTCTCAGTTCCAGAAAGGATGGTTCTCTTTAAGCTAACAGGCAAGCACTTTCTATTAAAAATGCAACGTTTGGGACCAAATGTGTCACTTCCTACGAGGGGGAAATGTCCCACTTTCTCCAAAACCACACAAAAGACACCTTCCTGTTCCACCTGACCCTGAGACTGGGTGACACAAGCCTAAGTCTAATGACCTGACGTGAAGAATGAGGGTACAGTGAGACAACCCATGGAAAGAATCTGAAACAAGAATCTGTGCTTTCTCAGCGACAATCAGACTGCACAAAACGTTCTGCTACTCATGTGGCTCACCAGTTGTACTTTTATTCCACGGAAGCTCCACCATGAGTTCCAGGTAATTTCTGGTCAGAGCGTACTCAGGCATGGACTGCGGCATTTTTTTGAGTCTGTGGGGAAAAAAATACACAGCAAACATGTTGAAGAACACAGAATTCCCTGACAGAAGACAAAGCAAGCACACCTCCCTTTCCTGTCCAGCTACATAATGCATGTCTGATTACGTAAATCTGAAAAATGCACTTACAACACAATATAAAACAGATACTTGCAAAGTGGGGAGATACACGCCATATCTTATTTATCCCTGAAGTGTGGTCTGCCAGTACCCAGCCTCCTGAGGCCCCAGGGAGTCTCCAGTCACAGGTATCCACTGAAATACGTGCCATGGTAAGATTTACGTACCTAGTCCTTGTAACATAACAACTAGTTATATATCTTCTGAGTCACAGATGAGGTCAACTCACGAAAGTAAGCTAATACCAGATATTTAATGAAAAAAATGCAACTTTGGTAATGCACAGAGTGCTTCCCAAGTGCCCCTCCCAGGACAGAAACCCAAGTCTATTCACCAGCTCCAGAGTCAACATAAAAGTCCTCTCAACTATGTTTATTAATGTTTAGTTCCTTTTTTAAAAAAGCAAAACACGCTTTAGGTGCAAGCTTACAGAGCATATCAGTCCCTCACAACCTTTCACGTGAAGCGTTTTGTGAGTGTGGTTTCACTCCCCACGACGTGTCAGAGTTCTCCCCATCTGTTTTATCCCGATATTCTATGGAGCCCTGCCTTCTTGTCTTTGCTTTTTGGCAGGCAGCGCCCCTTGAGCTCACACAACTGATTCTCTGCGGAACCCGTCCCTCTCTATTACCGTTTCTCTTAAGTGCTTATCTGCTGATGACTGCTCAGCCGAGAGCTGGTCTTTGGGAACAGGCTCCTCCCCAAAGTCAGAGGGGCCACAGCCTCCGGGAAGCCTCCAGTCTCTGCCAGACCAGCAAGCCCAGTCTTTCGTGTTGATGTGATCTTTCTTCTAACCCTTCTCTCCTGCTCAGTCCAGGGTCCTCTGCTGGGACCCTGGTCAGAGCACCCAGTGCTGGCGGCTGGGCACCATCTACTTCTTCTGGTCTGGGGCTGGGGAGGCTGCAGGTCACACGATCCATTAGCTGAGGGAAATCATGTTAAACACTCTTGACATAAGTGAAGCCATCTTGGATGCTGAACCGTCACTTCAGCTCTGTGTAACCTCCTGTGACGTTTGTGTGCTGTAACCTAGAGATGGCCTGGGAAGACTGCCAAGCCCTTGGCCCGAACGTGTGAAACCACGTATGACTGAAACGGCTAACAACCCACTTAGTTACGGTGTGTTTCACTTCCTTGCACCCTAAGTGACCAGAAGGGTATAAATACCCTAATAAACGTTTGCTCTGGGCTCTTGGCTGGCGATGGCCAAGTAGCCCCTGATCCCAAACTGTTTTCTGTCTGTCTGTCTTTATGTGCCGGCGTGGCCTCTCCTCCGCCCATGTTCACGAGAGACCACTCTGGTCTCCGACAATTAGTGCTCTGGATCCAGTGCCCCGCTGAGTTTTGGTCTCCTGTGCTCTCCCTCGCTCCAGACGGAAAGAAACCAGCAGCTCAGACGGCTGCCTGAGAGCTTTTAGGACGCCAGCTGCGACTCAAAGCAGGACGCAGAGCACTGTCTTGATCTGTTCTGTCGTGCCAGCTGCTGTAAGGTCCCCGGGAGGCATGGTCCTTTGCCTTCCAGCCGGGAACCCCACCCCTGAGTTGCTTAGTTATGTCTGACAGGGCTCCCTGGCCATGCCACTCTGCCCTACATGAGTCACCCTACAGCTGGGTACGCAGGGCAGCCACCACCAAAGCTGCACCGAGGCAGGGAGGGGGCTCTCCCTACATCCTCCCGCACCTCTCGCCGTGTCTACCCTACCTAGCTACCCGTTTGTGAACAAATGTGTGTCCCACTCTGTGGCTGCAGGACTGCTCAAGCCCCAGTAGGGACCGTGGTTGCCTTCACTCTTAGGTTGGGCTCAGTGTCCTCCTGAGCGGGGTCGTGCTGGACTGGCTTCCCCGATGTTGTACTGGAAACTCCGGTGGGACAGTGGCTACAAGTGCCCCATCTGCTAACCACACGGTGAGCAGTTCAGATGTACCAGGCGCTTCCTGGAAACTCTATGGAGCAGCTCTGCTCCATCCTATCGAGGCTGCTGTGAGTCAGAATCGACTCAACGGCAGCGGGTTTGGTGACCAACGGTTTTCCCTTCACCACTACAAACTTGTGTCTTCCATCTAATTTGTCGTTTGCCACCCTACCCTGACCCATCCATGTCGTGTGGGGTGCAGTCAAATCGGTCCCACCTCACAGTGACCTCACGTCCAAGAGTGAAACCGCACCCGGTCCGGTGCCATGCCCACAACTGCTTCCAGGCTCAACCCCTCTGCTGCAGCCAGGGAGTCGCCTCCTCTCCAGGGCCTCCCTCTCTTCTGTTCATCCTCTACTCTACCAAGCATGATGTCCTTCTCCAGGGACTGATCCTCCTGACAACACGTCCAAAGTCTCTGAGATCCGGTCTCACCATCCTTACTCACAAGGAGCACTCTGGTTGTACTTCTTCCAAATCATTTGTTCCTTCGGCGGTCCGTGGTACGCTCAACATTCTTCTCCAACACCACAATTCAAAGGCATCAGTTCTCCTGTCTTGTTCACGGTCCAGCTTTCACACCCATGACACAACTAAAAACACCATGGCTTGGCTCAGACACACCTTAGTTTTTGAGGTGACATCTTTACTTTTCAATACTTTAAAGAGATCTTTTGCAGCAGATTTTCCCACTGCAGTGTGTCTTTTGATTTCCTGACTGCTGCCTCCACGGGCGCTGATAGTGCAACCAAGTAAATCGAAATCCTTGACCACCTCCATCTTTTCTCTATTTATCACGATGCTGCTGACTTGACTGGATGGATTTTTATTTTCTTGATGTTGACATGTAAGCCATACTGAAATAAGTGGTCTTTAATCTTTACTGGTGTTTCAAATTCTTTTGACTTTCAGCAAGCAGCGTTGTATCATCTGCATAATGCAGGGTGTTAGGGAGTCATCCTCCCGTCCTGATACCTCGGTCTTCTTCATGTACTCCAGCTTCGCAGAGTGTCTGCTCAGCACACAGATGGAAAAGGTATGATGAAAGGATACAACCCTGACACACATTTTTCCTGACTTTAAACCGTGCACTGTCCCCTTGTTCTGTTCACACGATTGCCTCTTGAGTCAGAGAGACATTCCTCAGGAGCACAATTAAGTGTTTCAGAATTCCCACTCTCCACAGTACTATCCATAACTTGCTACAATCCACACAGTCAAATGCCTTGGTATAGTAAAAAAAAAAAAGTATCTTTTGGGTATTCTCTGCTTTCAGCCAAGATCCATCTGACATCAGCAATGATATCCTTAGCTGCATGTCCTCTTCTGAATCCAGCTGGAATTTCTGATAGTTCCCTGTCAGTAATATTCCTGCAGATGCTTTTGAATGATCCTGAGTAAAATTTTACTTGTATGTGATATTAATGATATAGTTTGATAATTTCCACATCTGGTTCGACCACCTTTCTTGGGAATAGACAAAAATATGGTCAGTTGGCCAGGTAGCTGTCCTCCAAATTTCCTGGTATAGATGGGTAAACACTTCCAGCGAAACAAGTAAACTGACGTTCCAGTAATCGTGAAGCCTTGTTTTTTTGACAGTACCTTCAATGCAGCCTTGACTTCTTCTTTCAGTGACACTGGTTCCTGATCATACGCTGCCTCCTGATATTGGTGAACACTGACCAGTTTTCACTATGACTCTGTGCGTTCTTTCCACCCTCTTCTGACGCTTCCTGAGTTATTTAGTATTTTCCCTGCAGAATCCTTCACTATTGCAAATCAAGACTTGAATTTTTCTTCAGTTCCGTTAACTGTCAAAAATTTTTTTTCCTATGTGTAAACCTTTGTTGTTACTTAACAGTAGTGGTCTCATATAGTGCTTGTACTTTTGTGATTGACTTATTTGACTCAACAGAATGTCCTCCAAATTTACCCATGTTGTGAGCTGTTGTGTGGACTCACTCATCTTCTTTAGCACTGCGTAGTAACCCCTCATGTGTCAGTAGCGGCCAGCTAGCCCAGGCACTGAGCGGTATTCCCGTGTGTGTCGGTCACGGCCAGCTAGCCCAGGCACTGCGCGGTATTCCCGTGTGTCAGGGACAGCCAGCCACGCCATGGACCTGCTGAGGGCACTCAGGCGGCAGCCAGCCTCCACTTCCGTGAGTGCTGCTGCAGTGACCACGGGTGCGGGAGTGGCCATTTGTGTGGGGCTCCTGCCTCTGTAGGGCACACACCTAGGAGGGGAACTGCCGCCTCGTCTTTACTCACACTCTTAACTGCAACCACAGGAAGTCTCATCTTTAGTTATTAAGCATTCATTCAGGCTCATTAGAATTCACTGGTACAAGAAAAGGCAACACAGTTATAAAGTTAAATGCAGTGTAAAGAGGAAAATGCTTTTCTACTAAACACTGAGATTATACATAAAACACAATCCAACTCTTACATCCTATTCTGCCATCGAAGTTTCCCTGCACTTTACTTTGTAGAGAGAAATGAATCGTTTCTCCCCTACAGAGTTTGTAAGCCAGAGAAAAAGGCCAGGACACGTGAAGAACACAGTAACAGTACACGCATTATGTCTAAAACGAAGCCTGGTCCACTGCTGAAGACAATGAAGAGGCAGTCCCGAGAGTCACACTGCAGACAGGCGGCTCGTCCTCACTTCCCTTCAGGATCTGAGAAAGGACCGGTGAGAGCGGTGTCAATTCAGGAGGACTGCGAATGTTTTAAGAATCAGCAGCCAGCTGAGGAATGAAGACAGCCTTCGACAGGCCAAAGGTGTCACCTGAGAATTCGGAAAGCCACAACAGAAAACCAGCGGACACGGGAGCCTGAAGGACACGGAGCCCTGGATGAGGAGGAGGAGCAGGAAGGGGTGAGGGGACGACCCCGCTTCCAGGTTGTCGTGCCACGGGCAGAAGCAGGCCCGTGCGCCCGAGTTTTCAACATCAACAAACAGAACGAGAACTGCAGTATGCCCAAGCTACCTTTTTATCTCCTTGATGCAGACTTTGTGGGCCTGTTCCGGCATGTGGGACGTCTGGATCTTCTTTTCCAGCATGACAATGTCATCGTTCTCTTCATTCTCATCCTCATCTTCCAAAGCCCCTGGGGTGTGTGTGGCCCTCCTGACAGGGCGGATCGCTACAACCTGAAGCAGAAAGGAGAAGAGGGACACTGTCAGAGGGAAGGACTCGGCTAGCCTCGCGGTTGTCACGGACGCCGTCTCAACTGGCAGGAGCTCGAGTTCCAGAGGGACCGCAAACAGACAGCTGCAGACACAGAGACAGAATTCAAAAAGCCAACCGGCCCAAGGCAAGCAGGATTCTGTAACACAGCCTCACCTCAACGGTGACACGAGAAAAACGTCTTACGAGGATGCCTTCAAGGAGCCGCCCGCTGCTGCTGTCAGCTCCAGCCCACGGCCGCCTCTGGACCACAGAGCGAACCATGCCGGGTCCCGTGCCATCCGCAGCAGTGACACTGCGGAAACACACCGTCACAGCCCAAGTCCAGCCGTGGCACCGGGTGTCTCTGTTTTGCTGACCCTTTACCTTAATTAAGCAGGATGGCCTTCTTTAGGAACTGGTCCTCACTTCCAAGGAGCACTCCAGCTGTTTTCGAGGCAGGTTCGCAGCGCCTCCCGGCAGCCCCCAGTGCGCTCTGCGCTCCTCGCCAGCACTGTAATCCCGCGGCAGCGGTCCTCCTCAGCCCTCTGTCTGCCGTCCAGCTTTCACACGTACGTGAGATGGCTGACTGCACCACAGCCCAAGTCAGGACACTTAGTCTTTGAAGGGACGTCTCTGCTTCTTACACTTCAAAGAGGTCTCCTGCAGCAGGTGACCCAACGTAGCATCATCATCCTCGGTCACCAGCAACCTCCTAAAACGGCTGTCGCCCTTATTTTCTGAGACAATGACTTGTATTCCTTCCATCTTCTTTTGACGGCGTCTGTGTTGTTTAGTACTTCGCCCCCAGAATTCTTCAGATTCTAACTTGAAGCTTGAGTTTCCCCTCCAGTCCCCTCCACCTGAGAAATGCCTGGTGTCCACCCCCGCGGCACCCCAGCCCCAGGCTTGCGAATCCATCACAGCCCTCCGTCTTCCGGAGCCGCCCTCTGAGCCCCTGCTCGGCCCCGGCCTCGGTACCTCAGCTACTCAGCACTCAGGCGCAAGCCTCCGAGTCTCTTCGGACCTGCACTGTGGTCTGTCTTTCTTGTCCCCTTGGTGACCTTCGGCTTTCTCTTGGGACAGAGAACAGCAATCATCAAATGGCCAGGGTCCACCTTTCTCTCAGCTACAGCGGCAGCTACACGGTCCTGACTGGGCATCACGCCTTGTCGCTTGGGAATGAAACGCGCCCACTTTCCTCCTGTCGCCAAGGGCTGGCGCTCTGCCCACAGGCTCCGTTGGCTCTGCCTCCGGCACACAACAGGCCCTCCTCCCCGCCCGCCGTCGTCTCTCCCGGACAGCTCTTGGGCTGGCCACAGCAGTCATGTCCCCGCTGGCCGTGTTCTGCTGTCTGGCAAGGGCACACCCACAGTTGCCCCTTCTTCGGGTGACATCAGGAACCCCTGGGTTGCTGCTTGTGTGCCGGAAGCACCCGTTCCAGCCCACCTTTGGACCCTGTCAGATGGCCCGTACCTGCCTGGGTCCTCCAGGGTCTCTCGTCCGTGCTTGGCCTGTGCAGCTACTCCAGGACATTCTCAGCACATCGGTACTGCAAATGACTCATTCCATCATGGGAACAAAACAATGTCCTGGTATTTAATGCTGACATCCTCAGAGTTTATCTGTTTAATCTGTAAACCTATCTAACACATTCAAACATAAAATCCTTGAAACATATTACAAGAGTACACAGAAATACAGTTTATAAAATATAAACATTAATGCATATTTTCTTTCTTAATCAGCAGGTAAGACTTTCCAAAGCATAAAAATCTGAAAAAGAAATGCTTTTTAAAAAGAAGAGTGTTAAAAAGCCAAAGTAGTGATTTCCTCGTTGAGACAAAGTCACTTTTTAACCAAAGTTTTCTCTTGGCTGCTAGAGCAGCGCCCCTGCAGCCCCACGGGCTGGTGTGAAGACAGCTCCGGCCGGGCTGGTGTGAAGACAGCTCCGGCCGGGCTGGTGTGAAGACAGCTCCGGCCAGCCTGGAGAGTCGACCCCTAACCTGCACACAGAGGTCTCTTCTTGAGTGACTTTCTGGAGCACAGTGGAAAAGCAAGCGATCTCTGTGCGTGGAGACGGCAGCGCTGACAGGAACCCGTGGTCCCTGCTGACTCAACTGCAGCACGCCCGTCAGCTTCAGTCTCAGCACAGAGGGAGTCGCCAGGCCGCTGAGCCGATCTCCAGGCAGACAGAACCCACGTCTCTGGCATCTGTGTCTCCCACAGCCTGGCAAGCAGGCAGAGGGCACAGCAGCGAGGGGACCGCCGCCTCCTCTCTCTCCTCTTGCGATTGCCTCACCTACTTCAGTCTGTCTGTCTCACAAGGGAGAAACCCACGGGCCTTGTCCCCTCTGATGAAGGGCACGCGCGGGCATCACTCTCGGTCTTTCACTTCAGCCAGAGTCCCAGGTCACCAGCAGCCTCCAGAGAATGGTCCTTGTCACATCTTGCCCACTTCACATGCCTTTTCCTTACCACTCCCCTAACATCAAAAATAACAGGTTCAAGGAGGACTCAAGATAAACAGATCCCATCACCACGCAAATGTAATTCAATAAAGCCATCATGAATCAATGCAGAAAGGAAAAGACGACTTAACAAATGGTGTTAACTAAAACAGAAAGCTGCCTGGGAACATGTGGGCGCGGTGGCGAGGTGGCAGACAGCCCCCTTTCCGGGCGGCAGACCAGGCTCTGATGCCCAGCCATGCTCCCCACGCGTGGCCATCACCTCCTGAGGGTCAGTGAAGGCTAGGGTGTCACTGGGACACCGGGGTGTCCCTGTGACGAGGGAAGGCTTCCGCAGAGCTCTCAGACTAGAAAGGCCTGCTGTTCCGCTTCTGAATTTAGCCAACAAACCTCCAAGTCACAACGGTCTGACCCACAGCCAGTCACAGGGACAGAACCGGAGCAGGTGACGGGTGACCTGCCGGGCACTGGGCTGGCCTGAGGACAGGCAACAAGAACCACAAACACGGGACCAATAGACATGCTGCTCTCATGACATTGTTGCCACAGAAGAGCTGAGCACCCGAAAAATGCCAGCTGAGAACCCCAAAGCGGCCCTCTTGCCCGTCTGTTGCGGTGTTCGATCAGGCCACTGGAGGACTGTGAACTCTCATGTGCACGAGACAAGAAGACTAAATGAAAATTAAGCCTTTGTAAACAGAACATCATCAAGACAGCCAAACTACAACACAATGGAGAGAGACAGTCCTCCTAGAGGACACGCTGGTGGCCTGTTCTTTGTACTCTGTGGGTGCAAACATCTTAAACGCAGACATGTTTACCAAAGTCATCTGTTTATTTGATAAACAGGAAAAACACTAGGACAACACGTTCCTCAACAAGGGAAAGGCCCGGGTCAACCTGGGACGGCCACCAAAGCCAAACCAAAGCACAATGAGAAAACGCTCCCTCTGCACAGGAAACAGAAAAGAATAAAGACCCAGCTGTGGACGCGGATGTGAGGGAAACCCATGGCTGGATTTACAGTAAAATTTAAATAGTGACTTGGGTGGTAAGAGACAAACTTTTTTCTCCAATTTTTTATCAAAAACAAACCCAAATCTGTATTTTGAACCACATAAAAATAAGGGGGAACCTGAAGGACTGGAATGAAAGAAACACTCACCCGCTTCTCATTGTCGGGCTTGTGTTTCCTGGTGTTCTGCAGCAGCCTGAGGCCTTCGATCTGTCTCACGAGCAGCGGGATGGTCATCCTGAACCTCTCCTCCGGACTGACGGCATCTAGGATCTAAGGAGCCGCGACTCAGTGAGCAGTCTGTCTCAGGCCCACGCTCCGCAGGCCAGACGCCAAGGGCGCTGCACAGGGAACTCTTACCAACACTCCCCGTCACGTCACAGCTCCCCAGCCAGAGTCACCACATTAAGTCAGCAAGGCTGTGTGAGACGAACGTCCAACCAAGGGCAAATGCAGTGCCACCAGCGTCCTTTCCGACGCACAGCAATCCCAGGGACGGAGAAGAACGGCCTGACAGGGGCTCCGAGGCTGTAAGTCCCCACAGAGGCACACGGCCGCACCTTTCTCCCACAGGGTGGCAGGGGTCAGAACTGTGGGCCTCGCAGTTAGTGGCTGAGCGCTCTAACCACTGTGATGCAAGGCCTCCCCAGGCGCAGACCAGAACCCTTCAATAGACAAGGATTTTGCATTTTAAAATGCTCCTGTGTGTACTGTTCCAAGGTCAAGAAGAAAACACACTGGATGTTGACTCTTTTTGAGAATTATTCTCTAAGAGCCCAGAATACATTTACAGTTCTGTATAAACAAATTACATATGCAAAATATTAAAACTTTAAATATACAACAGAATAGGAACACTATTCTCAATTGCACTTTTAATTGTACTTGAGACAACACTACACAAAACAAAGTAGTCTCTTATCTAAGGATTACACACGCAGTGCCTCAGCACACAGGTGAACAGTCCCACGACAGGTCCACGCTCTCCCTCCTCAACCCTGGGTTCCCTCTGACCAGCTTTCTTGCCCTCTCCTGCCTTCTGGTCCTTGCCCCTGGGATGCTGTGCCCTTTTAGTCTCACTTTGCTTCATGGGCCTGCCCAATCTCTGGCAGGAGAACAAACGTCAGGCGTGATTTCACTGCGGAGCTAACAGGGTGTCTGGGGCCATGCTCTCGGTCTGCAGTCTCTGTCAGGCCCGCGAGGGCGGTCTTTCTTTCTGCATCCAAATGCTGCTCTTTGTTCTTCTCCAGCTCTGTCAGGGACCGTCCACCGCAATCCGTGTCAGGGCAGACAGTGCTGGTAGCTGGGCACTACCTAGGGTGCCCACCTCAGCCTGGTGGAGGTCACTGCAGATGCAGTTTGTCTTCTGGACTGATCTCTCTCCCTGGTATCTTTTCTTCATTCTCTCTCGCTGCCAAGGTGTGAGACCAATGGAGCACCCAGGACGCTGCTGCCAGGCTCTGAGGACCCCAGGCACGCCTCACCAAATCAGAACACTTCTTTTATAAACTGCATTAGGCCGACTCTGCTAGATGTTCCCTGAGACCACGGTTCCTACAGCCAGAACAGGGATGCCCTTCAACAACCCCCACTGAGGGATCTGTGGGGTAGGTGAGGTAGACCCTCCCAGAGGTGGTCCCCAGTGAGGTTCTTCTCCAGGACCACTGCCTGCGTCTGGCCCCAGCAGGCAGCTCTGTGAGGCCTGGGCCCAGCCTGCTTCTATCACGTGTGCCTGCTTTAAAATGGTCTAATTTGAGCATTAAGCTGATAAAATGAAAAAGGTTGCTTACACAAAAACTACATTAGTGTAGAAAGATTCAATAAAGCAGGCTACTTAAAAAATAACTACAAAAATAAGTGCATATGAGGCCTGACAGTTAAGTTCACAAACTCATCCTAGAAAAAGTGCTCCCTAGCTCATCGCTGAGTATCACCACAGTCATCTTCCAAGTCCTCCCCCTGGAAACTGTGCTCCGATGCCAGCACCTAGTCCACCCTTCAAAGCAATTCTGAAATTCTTTTTCTGGAATGGTCAGCAGAGCTGTCGTCCTGTTACCCTTGATGTCCTGAACGCCATCAAAATGTCTTTCCGTATTTCCTTTATTTTCAGGTAAAGAAAAAAGTCCCTGGGGGCCAGATCAGGTGAGTAGGGAGGGTGCTCCCCTGCAGTTACTTGTTTACTGGCTAAAAACTCCTTCACAGACAACCAGACAACTGGGTCTGCGACCTACCACCACAGCACCACGTGCTGTGCAATGGCCATTCCAGAAGAGTTCCAAAATCGCCTTGCGGGGTGGACCAGGCACCGGTGTCAGTGCACGGCTGCCCAATGGGAGGACTGGGAAGGTGATGCAGTGATGCTCAGCAGGAGGCGTGGAGCACAGAGAACAATTCAGCTCCTGGACTGACCTGCTGGGCGTTGTGAGAAAACCTGTATAGCTTGACGGTTTGCGGGAAAGCCACATGCATCTATGGCTCAGCATTTGTATTATTTTCTAAGTGTCTTTAAAACACACTTCCCTTTAAAGACAGAGAACATAAAAATCACAGCATCACAGGTAAGGTTTACGTAAGAAACATCACGAAGAATTCTAACAAAGCTGGCCTCACACCAAGGCAAGGCCACGGAGCCACATGTATAAAAAATAGTGACATGACATATACCTACACCTTGTGAGTTAAATTGTTGGTGCCGTTAGGTGCTGCTGAGTTGGTTCTGACTCACAGCGACCCCATGAACAACAGAAGAAAACCCCGCCTGGTCCTGCACCGCGCCCACAGTCACTTTCATGCTTAAGCCCATTGCTGCGGCCGCTGTGTCAGTCCATCTTGCTGAGGGTCTTCTTTTTCAGTGACCCTCTATTTTACCACGCATGATGTCCTTCTTCAGGGACTGATCCCTCCTAGCAACATGTCCGAAGTGTACAAGACACAGTCTTGCCACCTTACTTCCAAGGAGCACTCTGGTTGTACTTCTTCCAGGACAGATCTGTTTGTTCTTTTGGCCATCCACGGTATAGCCAGTATTTCTCAACACCACAATCCCACGGTGTCAACTCTTCTGTCGTCCTCAGTCACTGCTCAGCTTTTGCGTGCCTATAGTTATGACTGAAAATGTCACAGCTTGGCTCAGACACACCTTAGTCTTCAGAGTGACATCTTTACTTTGCAACCCTTTAAAGTGGTCTTTTGCAACCCATTTTCCCAGTGCAATGTGTCTTCTGATTTCTTAACTGCCCCTTCCATGGGCGGTGACTGTGTAACCAAGTGAAGCAAGAGTCTAAACGACCTCTATCTTTTCTCCATGTATCACGGTGTTGCTCACCACTCCAGCTGTGAGGATTTCTGCTCTCTTGATGTTGAGGTGCAGTCCATGCTGAAAGCTTTGGTCTTTGATCTTCATCACTAACTGTTTCAAATCCTCTTCCCTTTCAGCAAGTAAGGTGGTGTCATTTGCATAATGCAGGCTGTTAATGAGTAGTCCTCCAACCCTCTTCCTTGTTCTTCTTCGTATAATCCAGCTTCTCAGACTATTTGCTCTGTACACAGATTGAAGAGAGATGGTGAAAGGCTACAACCCTGAGGCACACATTTCCGGACTTGAAAGCATGCAGTGTCCCCCTGTGTAGTTTGCATGAATGCCTCTTGATCCACACACAGATTACTGATGAGCAGAATTAAATGTTCTGGAATTTCCATTCTCGTAAGGCTGGCCTCATCTGTTATGACCCACACAGCAGAACACTCTTACATAGTCAGCGAAACATCATTCTAGTCTTCTCTGCTCTCCGCCAATACCCATCTGACGTCAGCAGTGATGCCCCTGGTCCCATGCCGTCTTCTGAGAATCTGGCTTGAATTTCTGGCAGTTCCTTGTCAATCTACTGCTATTGTTGCTTCTGAATGATCTGGAGCAATTTTTACTTGTGTGTGATATTAATGATATTGTTCAATAGTTTGTGTGTTCAGCTGGATCACCTTTCTCTGGAAAGGCATAAATACGGATCTCTTCCTGCTGGTTGGTCAGGTAGCTGTCCTCCAAATTTCCTGGCACAGACAACTGAGCCATCAGTTTGCTGAAGTGTATCGATCAGTGGTCCGTCGGTTCCTGGCACCTCGTTTTTCGCCTGTGCCTTCAGGGTGGCCTCGACTTGTCCCTTCAGTACCTTCAGTTCCTGATCAAACGCTGCCTCCTGCAACGGTCCAGTGGTGACCAATCTTCTGGGCACAGTGACTTCACGTATTCCTTCCATCTTCTTGTGACCCATACAAAGTGTCTTAATACTTCCCCCATAGAATCTTTCACAACTGCAACTCAAGGCTGAACTTTTTCTTCAGTTCCTTCAGCCTGAGAAACGCAGAACATGTCCTTCCCTTCTAGTTCTCTACTTCCAGCTCTTTGCACACGTTATTATAATACATCACTTTGTCTTCTTGAGCCACACATTGGAATTTTCTGCTCCTGGACTTCATCACCCCTTCCTTTTGCTTTAGCTACTTGAGGATCAACGGCAGGTTTCAGAGACTCTTCTGGCCTTCCGTGTGGCCTTGTCTGTCTTTCCTGTCTTTTGAGTGGCCTCTTGCTCTCTTCATGGATGATGTCCTGGATGTAATCCTACACCTTGTCTGGTCTTCAGTCATTAGCGGTCAGCGCATCAGATCATTTCTTGAGATGGTCTCTAAACTCAGTGGGACACACCTACATTCTAGTTTCCTTCAGTTTCAGTCTGACCGCGTATATGAGGAAGTGATGGTCTGTGCCAGGCAGCACCTGGTCCTGTTCTGACTGTGGATAAGGAGCTTTTCCATCATCTCTTTCCACACATGTAGTTGATTTGGTTCCTGTGTAAGTCGTCTGGTGAGGTCTGTGTATATAGCTGCTGTTTATGCTGGTGAGAAAAGTTTTTGCAATGAAGAATTTGCTGGTCTTGCAAAATCCTATCATGTAATCTCCAGCATCATTTCTGCCACCAAGGCCGTATTTTTCAACTACCGTTTCTTCTTTGTTTCCAACTACTGGATTCCAATCACTGCTAACTATCAACGCAAACTGGTTGTATTTTCTACCATATTTAGACTGCAGATGCTTGTAAAACTCTTCAATTTCTTCATCCTGGCCTTAGTGGTTGGTGTATAAATTTGAGTGACAGTGACAACAGCTGGCCCTCCCTGCAGGTGCATGGACGCTGTCCCATCACTGACAGCACGGTACTTCAGACACATCTGAAATGTCCTTTTTGATAATGAACGCCATGCTGTTCCTCTTCAAGCTGTCACTCCGGGCAGAACAGACTGCATCACCGTCCGATTCCAAGCGGCCAGTGCCAGTTCCCTTCAGCTCACCAATGCCAAGGACGTAAATTTTTATGTGGTCTTCACTTCAATTTTGATGATTTCCCATTTCCCTAGATTCATACTTCATATATTCCACGTTCCAATTATTAACGGATGCCTACAGCTGTGTCTTCCCACTTGGAGTCGCGGGCCACACAAGCAAACAAAGGTCCCAAAGGGCTCACTCCAGCCACATCCTGAAAAGTCGGCTCTCCTCTGAGGCGACAGCCCTCCCCCATCTTCTAAGTGCCTCCCAAGCCAAGGGGCTCGTTCTCCAGCTCTGGATCAGACAGGGTCCCACTGTGATTCAAAAGCTTTTCACTGTTTTTTTTTTCCAAGAAGTAGACTTTCAGGCCCTTCTTCCGAGTCTGCCTCCACCTGGAAGCTCACATGAAGCCGGCCAGCCAGCTGGGGGGCCTGCTGAGCTCTGAAGACCCCGGCAGCACAGCTGCCAGCCCCACGGAAACACGTAGCCCTGCAGGGTGACCCGCTGACAGATAAGTCACATCCAACACTGCTTTTATGATTCTCTGCTTCAGTGTTTCTTTTTTCTCTATACACTGACCACGTGGTATACAAACAAAGAAGGCAATCCTGTGTAAACAAGCATTTAAAACAAGCAGGTTGGAAAGGCCATTTACATGTGAAGGCATTTTACCTACTTTTTGGTGTTCCCAGGACCTTTTTCGTGAAGGTCAGCAATTAACTCTTGGCTCTCTACATCCAAATAAAAGTGACAAAGCCGCCCCGGCTTCAAGAAGGGCCCCACGTACCTGGAGCTTCTCCTTGTTGCTGGTCCGGATGATGGACGTCAGAATGTCCGGCAGGGCCTCTCTCGGGAGGCTGTCCAAGAGACGTCGCAATTTGGCCACAGCAGGGACAGACATGTCCAACATTTCAACCAACTAGAAGGAAAAACGTTTTTGGGGTTTTTTTTAATGAAAGCTGGCATTATTTGTCAATTTTAAAAATCAGAATTTCATAAACTTTAAATGTTTGAGACTCAGAGCCCAGGATTTTACAGTGTAAGACAGGTTCTCCCAAAATGTCATTAGAACGGAAAGTAGAAATAGCTCAAAAGCCTCACACTAGTGTCTGTAGACAGCTCTGTAAATCTGTGGTTTCTGAATCGGATTTTCAAAGAAATTCAGATTTATAAAGCATTCTAAGCCCAGTATAATGATCTCCTGTCTGTCACATGGCCTACACGTTTAATATCTAATAAATACACATCCCCTGCCTAAAATTCATGAATCAGAAAGAACCCTGGACCAAAAGGAACCCGGACTCAGCCAAGGAGCCACGGACGAAAGCATAGCTAACTCAGGAACGCCTGTACGACAGGCGCAGAGGGGCTCATTTCACATTAACACCCAAACCAAGCGCCCACCAGCGCCAGCTAATCCTGACGGGACCCTGCAGTAACGGCACAGCAGCCACCAGCCGCCCCGTTTTGCACAGAAGGAAACTGAGGTTGCTATCCAAGGAAGTCTACCAGCCAGAGCTCAACCCAGGTCTTCCACCAGGTGGGGTTCACTCTGGCACGGGGGCACTGTGTGTGCAACTCTACAGTGACCAAGCGTCAGCGCCAAGTGTGGGAGCACGGGACAGACAAACAACGGGGACAGCTCACGTCAACGGGGCACCACCTGCAGACCTGAGGCTCTCTGCTGCCGTCCTCAAGGCACCACAAGACAGATCTCCACCACATCGGAAGGGAGTGCTCAGGATGGGGTACGTCAGAGTATAACCCATGTGGCTCATGCAAAATTCATTCTCACGGGCTCTGAGGACCATACCAAGGATGGCAGGCAGTCACCCTCAGGGCAATGCCCCTCGGCTGGTGACTGAGGGCAGCACCCCAAGACTGGTGAGGTACCAGTTGTCCCCTTGATCCATCATGGACCACTACCTCTGCTATGTCAGAATCACGTGTCCGGACACCGGGCCTGCATCCGATCAGCATTCACACGCTGGATCTCCTGCTACGCCAGAATCGCGTGCCGGGTCACCGAGCCTGCGTCTGATCAGCATTCACACGCTGGATCTCCTGCTATGCCAGAATCGCGTGCTGGGACACCAAGCCTGTATCTGATCAGCATTCACACGCTGGATCTCCTGCTACGTGAGCCCGGACACCGGGCCTGCGTCTGATCAGCATTCACACGCTGGATCTCCTGCTACTCCAGAATCGCGTGCCCGGACACCGAGCCTGTATCTGATCAGCATTCACACGCTGGATCTCCTGCTACGTGAGCCCGGACACCGGGCCTGCGTCTGATCAGCATTCACACGCTGGATCTCCTGCTACGCCAGAATCGCGTGCTGGGACACTGAGCCTGTATCTGATCAGCATTCACACGCTGGATCTCCTGCTACGTGAGCCCGGACGCCGGGCCTGGGTCCGATCAGCACTCACATGCTGGATCTCCTGTTCTGCACGTACCTTGTCACCACCAGCAGCACAGTGAGAGCGGCAGTGCTCTGGGGGATGACGATGGCACAGCACAGAAAAAGAAACCCACCGGGGTATCCAAATGTGAGGCAGAGGTCACACGGGCCACGATGAACGGGCCACACTGACCACTCCAGGGGCAGGGGCAGTGCTGCTCTCCAACAGATCTCTCTGAGCATGTCCTGGGGTGCACAGCAGCAACAACTGCCTTAATCCTGACGAGTGACTCTCCCGACAGTCAGGAGGCCACAGACAGCATACAGGGTGGCCCTGCTGTGCACAAGGCGCAGCGGGTGGATGTGCGCGGCCGGCCTTTTCGCCAGCAACTGACACCTACCCACTCCACCACCAGGCCTCTGTAAACATCAAAGGAAACTAAAAAAGAGTCAAACTAATATACATGTAATACACTGTAATCTAAACCACAGCAGCACTGACCAAGTGGTGTTTCTTTATATTAAAAAGGCCAGACAAGAGCAGTTTGAACGGGGCATGTCCTCTTGCCATCCCTCGGGCTTGGCAGGTGCAGACCCCTGCTCCTGGCCTTGGCAAACCCGGGTCGACTTCCAGCATCGCTCCTGTGTGCTTGCCACATCATAGAATCGCTCCAAGAGTTGGTTTAACTTGAAGCCTTCTGCTGCTGTCACTTCTCTGACACGTCTCCATCCTCTGGCCACCACCACCGTGTCACCTGCATCAGTAAGGGGCCGTCACAGAGCTCCTCACAGGCCCAGTGAGAGCCAGTGCGACGTGGAGTGCCGTGCCCCAGGAAGCCATCTCTTCTAAGCTGCATCCCACCCAACCTGCATTTTACGGGTTAGGAGTATCGTTTGGGTTTTTCTTCCCTTTTCATCTCCGGTGGCCAATCCTCTCTTAATTATCCATCTCTATAAGATGTTCTGTGGGCTTGTTACTGGGAGACAAGGAGACACCACCAGACACTGTGCAATCTGGGAGTGAGGTGAGGCAGGCGCACAGTGACCCGTCACTGACAGGCCTGATGTGCCCTGGCCACTGATCGTGACTGGCGCCGCGCTTTGGGGCCTGAAGAGCCAGCAGGGAGGTCAGCGCTCGACGTACCCACAGTTAACTGGCGAGCTGAGCCACGTCCTGGGGGAACTGAACCCGCAGTAACTGGAATCTGGGCATCTTGGACACCCACAGAGTGGGGATGGCGTCTCCGGGAAAGACTCAGCTGTCTTCCTTTACCATGTCCAGGGCAGACACTTCAAAGCAGTACCTGCAAGTCTTCTATTTAGTATGCCAAGCTTCAGAACCTCTCCACTCTCCTTAGAAATCTTCATCCCATGGGACACCTTCTAGTGACTGCACAGCAGGATGTTCTGGTGAGTGGAGGGGCAGATACTCCCACGGAGTTACACCAAGGCAGTCACAGGAAAACAGAATTCTCTGACAAGCTGTAACATTCCATCACCTTAACAACTATGCTAATGAACACCCAGCTTTATTACCAGCTAAGAAAGGGCTCGGCACCGTTTTACAGAGGCGGGAAATCACTTCCAGGCTGGCCTGTTCACAGTACAGTCTGCTTCAATAAGGACAACTCCAAACGCATCCTCAGGTGGCGACCAGGTTCTGGCTAGTTCCCAGCACGTTACTGGGATTTTACTCAGTCAGCTTAGGTGTAAACTGCACCGCCTCATCCACAGAGCTGACCGGACGGTGCCCCGACCCCGGAAACAAGTGGGGTGGGAAAGGGAACCACGTGAGCTGAGGGGATGCATTTCTTTGTGGCTGTCATGCCATGTAAACTGGTAAGTACCCAAATGAACAAGCATTTACATACATGGTTTGTCCCGTTGTTTTAAAGTACTAGCGTTTGCATGACACTGCAAACACCTGAAGACACGTCTACCTAAAACACGCTAACACGTCCCGCAGACGTCACCTTTAAAAAAATGCAAACAAAATAAAGACTTCAGACTGGCAAAAAGCCAAATCCCTTTCCTGCTTTCAGCCATGCCAAGCCACGTGCCATCGGGTTGGATCCATGACAGACGCACACCTGTGCCGGTACGGTCACCTGCCAGTAAGCACCCTGGCAGCAGAGATGCGGACGACATAGCTGCCGCCCCGGAGGCTGTGAGGTTAAGTGGGGATGGTGTCCTGACACCTCATCAGCGCAGAAACACTGACTTGTGTTGGAACGTCTTAATGACCAGAATCAGAACTTCGACTACGAAGGACAGTTAGAAAAATAACCTTCAGGTTCCACCCTGGAGTTAAACCAGATCAAGTGTGACACAAGCTTTCAGTGCCTATGGTTGTATCCGGGCTGGTGACCGAGTCCTAGCGTCCTCCTGGACATGCAGGTGTTGCCAGGAATCCTGCTATAGTCCATGAAACGTGAGGGGAAGTCATAGTCCCTTCCAGGGAGAAATCAAAACTCACTGACAGACTTCTCACTTTCCTCTTCCACCTCAGCAATAACTTTTCTTTCCTTTCTTTTATTTTAAATATTAAAACAGTATACTGAATAAAATTTGAAGACCATGCTTCTAGAAATTCATACTAATTAAACAATCAAAACTCACTCCCCAAACACTTCCTGAGAACACACAACTTGCAGAGACAATTCGGTGCTCAGGGCAGGACGGTCACAGCAGGGATGGACTCAGCTCTGCTATGACACCATGCCTGTCATGTAAGTGTCAGCACGTGTGCCAGCATGACATTACAGGTCTGCATGGAGGACTGTGCAGGCAGAGGAAGGAATCCCGAGAGCCTACGCAGGCTGGGACGCCACAGAAACAGCACGGGAAGAGCTGGAGGAGGAGGCGCTCGCACAGAGCCAGCAGCCAGACTGTGCAGCCCTGTGGGAACGCGAGGTGAGCCTTGCCACATGGCCAGCACACGGCCGTGGTGAGAGGTGAGGCAAAAAGACAGGCCTAGGCCCGAGTGCTGAGGCCTCAACGTCGCCCCATGAAATCGGGACTTCACGCCACAGCCCTGAAAGCCTTTACGCAGGGAAGTGAGTGAGGCAGCTCAGAGAGCAGCAGTGGGCAGGCACTCAGGTGGGAGGCTGCCGCAGACGTCAGAGCGAGATGCGACAGACGTAGAGAGGCTCCAAGTGGGAACAGTCTGAAAAAGAAACGATATCCAACCCAATAAAATTAAAGAAAGTACTTAATTAAATGCACTTAATATGAAAATTAATGGATATGAAAACAGAAAACAAAACTGACCATAGACTGAGACTAGAAGACCGCCCAAAATGAAATCAGACGCATCCCAGTACAACTTTCTAAAAATGAACGTCATGTCACTACAGAGTCCTTACATGTTCCAGAAACTTCTGCCAACTTGAAGGAATGTAAAGTAACCAGCACAGTGAAAGGCGCTCCGAAGCCGTGGAACAGACACCCTGGGGACACTACTCCAGAAAAGGAGAAGACGGTCTACTCCCCTCGCAGCTCCGTCCCCGACAGCAGACAGACCTGCTCCAGCTTTCCAGCGGCCCTCGCAGGGCTTACAGGCGTCACCTCTCTAGTCTGCTCTTGCTGTCCACTCCCCTAGAAGTACAGCACTCCAACAAACGACCCAGCACGCTGTAGGCTCTGAGACTCACTTCAATTACCAACGATGCTCACAATCCAGACTCTCAGGCAGTGGCTGCCCTGGGACCCAGTTCTACTTCCTGGATTACGTCAGCAGGAGAGCAGGTGACTGCACTGGACGCCGCACCTCACGAAGGCACAAGATGGATTGACAGGGGGCTTTCTCCTAGAGAGAGCTAGCAAACACCCCTCACTCACCTAGAAGGCAGGCCACCACGCTCCCCCCAGGACGCTGGTTCCTGACGCTGTAACCAAGCCTGACGTCAGCTCTGCGTGTGGCTCACCTTCAGTGTAACTGCTGAACACATACTGACCTGGACTCTCACCTTTATAATGCAGAGCCCAGATATTTTACTGACAAACAGCTCTGTGCAGTATTTTAATTTGTAACATTACACGTTTGGCTTTAGTAACTCTTTGACTTGGAAACAGAGAAAGTTATAAGGGAAAGCTGTAGAAGCACTCTGTGGAAAATGCTTGGAAAGGATTAGTTAGTATGCCCTGGAACGGTTTGGGTACACCCACAGAAAACAGCCCGTCAATGTTAACATCACCGTATCCCACTAAACCCCCGGATGTCCCCCCGACGGTCCTCCACCACTTTCCAGGGAAATGGAGGGCCCAGAGGAAAAGGAGTTCCAAGGGCCCCGCGGGCACTCACTTGCACTGCGTATTTGTAGAACTGTTCGGAGAGCTCCCCCAGCTCCTCGCGGCTCTGACCGGCGCTGGGGAACTCCTCCAAGCGGTCCAGCTGCTCCACCTCCGCCACCGGGTACGGCTTCTCCTTCAGGACCTGCGCGATCTGGAAGCGGCACAGGCCGGTGACAAGCAGCGTGTAGTGGGGCTTGGGCCAGTTACTGCCGACCACCTGGACCACCAGCGCGGCCGTCCCGATCCTGCAAGACACAGCGGAAGGTGCCATCACGAGCACACACGCGACAGAACAGACACTCACCTCGGAAACTGCGGCCACTTCTGAGAAATTCATTAAAAACACCCCAAGGTCCGTCTAAGCTTTAAGTCAATTATTTGTCCAATTAAGGCAGCATCTGGTACGAGGTCTCTGAAGTCACCCCATCAGCTACGGAACAGCTGCCCCACAACACTCTGCAACTTGTTTAAAAACCAGCTACACGTCTGGATTGTATGAGCGTAAAAATGGACGAGAAAAAGTAGTTGGTTGACAATTAATGCAGTTCATATTTATTTTGCCAACTAGGAACAAGAGGCTCACTTTTACCCTAGAATAAGTATCAGCATTTAATTCAGGTTTAAATATTAAGTGCATGACATAAACCAGTCAGAACAATTTCTGGCCCAATACGTTTTGCTGCTAACAGCAAGCCAGAGTTTCATATAATCAACTTACATAATTTGTACCCTCATCTCTCGTCTCAAATGGCCACCACCACCTGGGAATCAGCATTCACGCTCTGGGGACATGGAAATGCTAAACGCAGCGGATGAACATCAGAGGCTACGAGCTGCTGCGGACCGAGGGGAGCTGGAGAAAGGCCCACCGGTGGAGGAGGTCAAACCCTAGTTCTGCCGTGTGTGGCGATCGCCTCACCTGATGTTCTTCCAGAAGGCAGGGCGTCATTAAGTGTCAGCTAGTCATCAGGACACAGAACCCAGATCAACTCCCATATAAACCAAGGCCAAAGAGAGGAAGTCTCATCCAAAATCACAGCACAGTTACACAACATGTACAGATCAACACCCAGACGATGCTACCAGCACCCAAGTTAAAGGACCCTTTGCCCCTCAGCCACAGCATTACAATTTCATGGGTCGCAGCAGTTAAGACCACACTGCTTACCAGAGGTCAGCAGCTGGCACCCAGTGGCCACCGCCTGGACACGCACAGGCTGTTGTGTTCTCGAGTGCCTCTCAGAGTCTCCATCGACTCTGGTGGTGGGTTAGGTGCCACCTTACGTAAAAGCTGGAACTGACTCAACAGCAGGTAGCAACGACCAACAGCACATCACTGTCAGCTCAGACTGCACGACAAATCAGCAATACCTCAATCAAGTCCGTGTGGTGCTCATCAGTGCTCACACAACGCAGAGAAAGGCCACTGTTTTCTGACTATTCAGACACGAAATCAGATCGTTGGCCTAAAAAGGATTATACGCTGGAAACCAAAGAGAAACCACAGAAAGCAATGAGACAAACTCACAGCTCAGGACTGTGAGACACACAGGTCTGGGGTAGGTCGTGTCAAAAGATGAGACCACAGATGAGTTTTATGACAAAGCAGGTAAGGTATTTCTGCCAGCCATGGACTGAAAGACGCCCCGAGCTAGGTCTGCACTTTGCTCTCCTCTTAGAGGTAAAACATACAAAGGTTCCGACGCTGTTACCGGCTCTCATGCCATGACACCGTCTTTAAGGACTGTCTACGACCCGTGACACTACATGGCTGGAAACAGAGGGCCTGGGGGAGTCACCCGGGCAACACGTCTTCTCTGAAAGGACGCTGGCGAACACTGTACCGGGCAGGTTCTGCTGGACACGGGACTCTAGCTTTACTCATGCAAGTGGTCAGTAAAACCCATCACCGACTGACTCGATTTGCAGACGATTCCCCTCCGAGAACCCACGAGAGACTGCTGGCCAGACTAACCACCGCCCTCAACCCCCGGCCCCTCGAGCCACACGCGCGGCACCAGCAACCGCCGCCAAAGCAGCGGGGCCGACTCGGCAGCCAAGGGGTCAGGGGCTCCCCTCCCTTCGGGGAGCAGCTCTGGAAACCTACATACTTGTTCCTCTGACACTGTTACAGCTTGGATTTTTGAAACCCGTAACTGGGCCCTACCCTAACCACTGCACAGCATTATTACAATCCAACACAGGTCTGGCTACAACAGACAAAGTCTGTGTAATTTGGAAACTGACCTCTTTACAGTGAGCAATTAAAAGCTTTTTGAGAACTGTCACCTCTAGCAGTGAGAAAATTGAAAAGCAGCACCCCTCGAGAACGCGTTTCCCCGATGAGGCTGCTGTGCAAGTACCTGAGCTCCTGTCCAGACCTCAGGCTCTCACACTGGCCTTTTTTTACTTGAAAGCTCCCCAATTCTCCTGGACCCCTCAATCTTCCACGTCTTCTCCCAGCGCCTTCAGATGCCAGACTGCAGGGCACCCTGACTCCCCATGACCACTGCCCCCTCATTTGCTCTACACTGAAAGCTCCCCCTTTGGGAAACCAAAACACCACCGAAAACACACCAACATATGCTTCACAATTATAATACTTTCACAGTGTCCCTTAACCCCATGCTTCCTCTCGATCCTACGAGGACAGCAGTGCCACCTGCGTACTGCACGTGAGGAACTGAGACAACAGGGAAACCCAGCTAGCTACCCATCGCTACAAGGCTGCACAGAGCAAGAAGGACCTAAATTCAGTTTCAGGAGAAAAGTCCCGCCACAGTGGACATCTGCACCTATCGGAAGTATGCAACACTCACTAGCACAGTTTCTACACGGCTCAGATTCTGGAAAACACAGCTGTTACTTAGTATCTGCCGCACAGCCCGTGCTCCCGGCTGTCGAGTCAAAGGCTGAAGGTTCAAGGCTACCTAGAGGCGCCCTGCAAAGAAGTCCCGGTGATCGGTTCAGGGTTCAGAAGAAACACCCTCTGACGTCCCCACGAGGTGTAGTCTCCCCTGACAGACACGGTGGCACCCTGAGTCAGGACCGACACACCTGGTTGGTAGGGGGGGTCGGTGACAGAAGTGTGGCCCTCCACACTGGAGATCCAAGTTCAAGGGCAGGCAGTGTGCCTCGTGCGTGCCGCCAGCTGTCTGTCTGTGGTGGCCTGCGTGTCACTAGCATGCTGAACCTGGTGGCCGGTGGACAGTACCTGGGGCTTGGGTACTAACGAAGAGGCTGGTACCTGGGACCCACCTGGAGGCCCCGCAGGAGCGAGGCCTGGGGACCTGCTCTGTAAAGAGAACAGCCATGAGGACCCTACAACGCACTTCTGCTCTGTCACACGGCGCTACTGATGGGCATGGACAGCACCCACCAACCATGGTGCTCAACGGGCTGCAGCAGGGCTCTGACTACGGCCACCAGGGGTGCTACTTCAGAACGCCAGCCCACAACAACCCTGTGGGTGGCACAGCCGACCGATGGCCACGTGGGGAGCAGCACAGGACCAGGCAGTTCTCGTCCCATTGTGAGGGGGCAACCGCAGGGCAGCTAACAACAGCGTTAAGGATTAAAGACAGGTCACTTCTGGGGTGAAGCCTGTCTACCAAAGCTGTGGAAACAAAAAATTACACATCTCTGGGAAAGAACCCCCAAAACATTTTTCCAATTTTGTCTTGGTGTCACCTAGACTTGAAAAAATTTATCAAGATTAATAATGACTTAGAAACCAGTCAAGAATCTACGAAAATTGCCTCAACCTATAACAGGAGAGTTTATTGCTACAGGATTTGCTTATTCTCATCTCCTTCTTTCTTAAAACTTCATTTTTGAATTTGAGAAATGCCACTTCTGTATCCAAACACCACCAAAACCAGAGCTGGCAAGTCGATTAGAACTCATGGTGACCGTACAGGACAGAGCACAATCGCCCCACTGGGTTTTCAAGGGGCAGCTGGTGACTGAATGGCTAACCTTCTGGCTAGTGGCTGGGCTGTTACCCCCTGTGCCAAGGTCTGCCACTTCTAGACAGCTCCTCCTTAACAGGGAGCGGCTGCGGGCTAGGGAGACCTGGGTCACTCACCACGCCACTCAGAGTATCTCCTGCACGCCTGAGAACTGCGCATCTACCCGAGATACATAAACTACGGTGAGACTCATGTGGGGCCCCAGAGAGGAAGAAGACCGGCAGAGGAAGAGGACTGAGGCACCAGATCTCAAGAAGGGGAGGCAGAGCTGGCACAGGACGGTGCTCCGTCCTGGAAGGCACCAAGGTGCTAAATGACCGTCGTCTCATTGAGAAACGAGCCACTCATCGTTCATGCTGGTTAAGAGGCCTGCAGGGCGTCGTCCTCCTTGGACCGCAGGAATGAAGCCGTGCTCTTCCGAGAAGGCCCGGAGTGGCACCACGCCTGTCCACGCGCAGGGGGCGGTGCTGTGCCCATGCGCAAGGGGCGGAGCTGTTCCCATACCTGCACAGGCACGGGGGGGGGGGGGGGGGGGGCCGGAGCTGTGCCTACGCACAGGGGGCGGAGCTGCGCCTACGCCTACACAGGTGCAGGGCACTGAGCCTTGCCCACCCCCGCGCATGCGCGGGGGGGGGGGGGGGCGGAGCTGTACCCAGACGGGCGCAGGCGCAGGGCGGGCGGAGCAGGGGGGCGGAGCTGTGCAAAGGTGAGGACGCCCGTCAGCCGAGTCACCGGCGGCCTCTAGGACTTTGTGCCGCAAGGACTGGGGGCAAATTCCGCTTCTTGGAGGCTCAGTGCCACGCCAGACGGTGGAGAGCAAACACAGACGGCAGCAGGGCCCCTTGGCTCCCTGTGGGTGCCACTGCCGCCTGGAGCAGGGACACGGAGAAGGACAAGTGTGTGTCTGGAAGCTAGCATTCATTACAGGGAGACAGTGTTTGTACTGTCAAAACTCTTTCTTAAAAGAAAAGCAGGTGACTGAGAAAGGACAGATTTGTGCCAAGACTGTTACAGATAGCTAAGTGTTTTTATTACCAAAGCACTTTTTGAAAGCACAGAACATTTTAAAGGTTATGTCAGAGAAAGAAGGAACGGAGCCTCCTAAGGAATGTCATATCATCTTGCTGCACAGAATTTAACGAGAAAATAATGTTTCTGGGGTGGCTAGATTGTCCAGTGGATTCTTACAATGCTGGAATTCTACAAACGATGTTCAATGTAGGTTTTCTAACTAGAATGATTAAATTTTAATATTGTTACTCATTTAAAACACAAGGTAACATGAACATCAGAGACTGGCTGACCCCGTATCTGACGACCAGTGACCCCTCCCGTCAGGAGAACTCAGTCCTTATCCTGGAGAGCCCTAGTGCTGGTGTTAGGTCTCACTGGGTCCACTCCGACTCATGGCGACCCCACATGTGCACAGCAGAACCGCCCCACAGGGCTCTCCAGGCTGGGACCTTGTAGACAGATGGCCAGGCCTGTCTTCCCAGGCACGGCTCAGTGGCTGCGATCTTCCCACTTCTGGTCAGTACCGGAGCACGCAGCCCTCTGTACCACCAGGTATTTATATCAGACAAGGAAACACCCCAAATGTCTTACCAGAATCATACCAGTGAACAGTCAGTCACTCCAGCCTAAAGCATCACTACATCTGCTTTCAAATTCACAATGTGCCTGTGAGTAAACACCACACACATGCACAGTAAGAACACAACCAGACAACGAATCAGTGCTCTCACTGCCATGGGAAGCCCAGTATCTGGACACAGAAAGCCAGAAATGATGTGAGAGACAGGCAGAGGTTGAAGGAGAGGCCGTGTATCAGAGAAGCAGAATCCATGTCCAGTTAAGCCGGAAAAGTGTCCAGTTCTGCTCAGGCAGTAACACAGAAGCCAAAGTTTTCCGTGCTTGTGAAAAGCCAAGTTTTAGGTCAATCGTTGGATCCCACAGGCCGCGGCCTGGGGAAGATGTGGCAGCCTGCTTTTGCAAAGATTACAGCCTAGACCCCAAGGAGCAGCCCTCCTCCACCTGCGGGGCTGCTATGCTCCTAACCCACTCAACAACAACAGATTTTATAGCCACATGTGGCCAGTGACCACAACACTGGGTCAGCTGTGGTCAGCTTCCAAACAGATGAAGAAAGAATCAGGAAGTGGTAAGTCCCTTACCCAAAGTCACAACGAAGACCTGAGTGTAGAGTGCTTCTCCTCCCCCAGTGCAATCTAGCGGTAAGCCTGGGGCCTGTTCTGGACTGAACTGTGTCCCCCCAAAATCCGTGTCAACTTGATTCCCAGAATTGCGAGGCTGTCCTCCACGTTGTGGCCCGATGGCATTCTCCTATGCACAGCACATCCTGACCGTGTGATGCCAGTGAGGCGGACTCAGAGGCAGTCACTTCAGTGAGGGACGACACAATCCACAGGACTAGGCTGTAACTTCGGTCAGTCTCTTCTGAGAGAGAAAAGAGACCTCACACCACAAAGAAAGAAGAGTTGGGAATGGAGTGTGTCCTTTGGATCTGAGCACCTAGACCCACGAGAAACTGAAGCCAAGAACGCCCCCAGAGCCATTAGAGAGAGGAGACTTGCCCTGGGGCTGGCCCCCTGAATTCTGACTGCTAGCCTCCTAGAGACTGAGTGTTCACACATCCACTTGAGGTCCTTCTTCTGCTGCAACATTAGGCAACTAAGGCAGGGCCTCAGGAGACACACAATACTGCACAAGAGGAGCAGAAGGGAGAACCAGTCAAGTTCCACAAGGAGAGACCAAAGGGGGGTATCAGCAGAAAAGGACAGTGGGGCGTCCTGGGGGACCCCGGGCATGCAGAAGTCAGTGGACAGAGGATGCTCACTCACGTCAGTTGGGAAACACAAGGCAGAGTGATCGTGACATGCCACCCCCAGCGACTGCTGGTGAGAATGCAGAATAGTGCAGCCCGCTGTGGGACCGTCTGGTGGTTTCTCATCTCCCAGAGAATTCCACGAGACCCAGCACCTCCGCTCCTGGGCACAGAGGCCAAATTCCAAGTAGGCACTGGGATGCCTCTACAGCAACGTCCACTGGAGTGCTGTTCACAGTGGCCAAGCGGGAAATACCCAAGCATCCATCCACAGGTCAGTGGGTACGCAAAGGGCAGTCCCGAGAGACCTGCGAGAGCCAGGACGCCACAGAACTGTCTTGCTTTTCCTGGTCTCACAGGTTTCCCACCTTTGACACGGCGCAGTCTTACCACTTTTCTATCACTTGATGGAAAATGCAGTAAAATCTGCACAAGCCAGGACCTGTGTAAGGCAGAAACGGGTCAGAAAAGGAACCAAGGGACAGGAAAGTGGTTAAGACTGTTACCTGAAACTTGCAAGGCCCAGAACAGGGCAGTCCTGCTGAGTTCAGGTTCTCCCAGGTTTCCCCGTATGTGCATTTTCCTTCTCTGACAGGTTTCTACCGCACACAGGTTCCGTCTTTGACAGGTCTTACTGTACACACACATGTCAAACCTCCTGTTACTGAGTCAATTCTGACTAGAAGTGACCCAACAGGACAGAGTACAACTGTCCCCAAAGATTCCAAGGCTGTAATCTCTACAGAAGCAACCAGGACCCGTTGTACCTATAGAGAGTGGACTATTACTCCACCAAAAAAGTAATTTTTACTACCACAGGAAGGGCCTTGAAAACGGTATGTAAGTGACAAAAGCCAGACACAAAATCACAAACGCCGCACAATCCATTTATATGAAATGCTGCGGACAGACAAACGCAGACAGAGCTGGCGGAGGGGAGCACCAAGTTATTAGACATCAGGGCAGAGGTCGCAGTGATCACACGTCCGACAGCGGCGATGATTGCACAACACCGCGAGGGTGGAAACGCCACTGGACTGTACACCCCAAAACGGTCACAAGGGCAAATTTTATTGTGTTCACACTTTACCGCAGCTAAAGGGGAAACAGGTGCCGTTTAGAGCGGATCTGGTGAAAGCAAAGGTGTGGAGCACAACGCGCAGTGCCTCAGTTACCAGTTTAAAAACCTTCAGTTGAAACAACAACGAAGTCAGGGCAGAAGGACCGGCTGGGAAAGCGGGCCTCGCCAGCACCTGGCCCGGAGTCTGCAGACGCGGGAGGGCGGGAACCCACGGCAAGTCCTCTCACGCGGCGGCCACTGCCCCCGGCCGTCGGAAGACCAGGCGGGACCGCGCCGCCACCAGGGCTCCGCGCTGCCAGCCCCGCCGCCCCGCGGTCCCGGGAGGCGCCGCGCGGCCTACCTGTGCAGCGGCGGCAGGTCCTGCGCGTCGCTGGGCGGGTCAGGCGTGTTGGGGATGACCCCCAGGATGGTGCTCTGCAGCGACGTGCCCTTGAGCAGGCGGCTGCGCACCAGCTGCAGGTTGCGGGCCGAGTGCACGCTGGTGCGCATGGTGGAGCCGGGCAGCAGCACGCCCTCGTGGGTGAGCAGCAGCGGCAGGCGGCTGGGAATCTGGATAGGGCTCCCGGACGACATGGCGACAGCAGGCCGGCCCGAGGGCTGGACGCGACCTCCTCAGCCGCGGCTCCCCTCCTCCGCCGCTTCCGGCGCGCCAGCACTTCCGCATCCGCTCTACGGCCCGCCCCCTGGCTCAAAGGCCGCAGCTTCGCGCGTCCTCCCTTGAGGCTGCCGGGGCGGGCGGGGCGCGTGGCCTGCGTGCCGTAGATACGCGAAAAGAAGCGCACGCCGGTCTCTGACGTGTGCCTCTCCAGGCCTTCTCCACTTTTTGATAAGCCTCAACCACAAACAGAACGACCTGCGTGTTGTGTTTGGAAAGAAGGTCGTGTTTAAATTGTACGCGCTTACGGGTTTGTTTAACTTTTAATGCTAATTCTAACCTGACAAAAACTTTGCAAAAAAACATAAAAGCGTTCCCGTGCACCCTCTACACTCCTGTTTTCCTTGTCACCTCCGTTTCCTCTATTAGCTTGTTACCTAATGGTGGGGACGGAGCCCCCAAGGGAAGGAGCTGGGCTGCTGACCAGACCTCAGCGGCTTGAAGCCACCGGCTGCCCCTTGGAAACCCTGAGGGGCAGTTCCCTCTGTCCTCTGGGGTCGCGGGGGCCGAGGTCTGGTAACTGCTTAGACCCGGAGGGACCTGATCGATTCTGGAGACGGAGCTAGCGAGTTCAGTCTCCCGCCGCACCCCTTCCGCCAAAGCACGGGAAGATGCAAGTGACGGGAAACGTTTATTAAGGGAAAGTAATTCCAAAGAGAGAACGGGCCAGTCTCCATGAGTGGAAAAAGAACTAGTATAGATTTGGGGCGTACTTTTTATTGACAAAAGGAACCCTGGTGGCGTGGTGAGTTAAGAGCTAGGTCTGCTAACCAAAAGGTTGGCGGTTCAAATCCACCAGGTGCTCTTTGGAAATTCTCTGGGGCAGTTCTACTCTGACCTCCAGGGTCACTAGGAGTCAGACCGACTTCACGCAATGGGGTTTTTTCTTTTTTCTTTTTATTGGCAAAAGCAGGGGATGAGGTCATAGACGGGGGAGGGGGAAGGTAGGTAACTTGGTTTTTTTTTATTGAGTTTGAGGCTACTGTGGCCACTTCACAACTGCCAGGAGGTGTTGTTAAGTTTGCATCACAGCTGCGGGAAGAGCTGTTCTACCTGCGTCATAAACTGCTAGGAACAAACTATTGGTTTGTGGCAGATCAGGTTCCCTTGGTTACGTTATCATTACGAGTTGACAAAGGGTTTGGTTGGGGGTTTGTAATCGTAGTAGTGTTGTCCCGTCCATCCCTAATAACTCCTGGGGAAACCTGGAGGCATCAAGATGAAGAATTGGCTGCTGACCAGCAGGTCCGCACTTTGCATTGGCCAGGCGCTCCTCGGTAATCCTAGCAGGCAGTTCTGTTCTGCCTTGTGGGATCGCTATGAGTTAGAATCGATGTGACTGCAATGGTTTTGTAATTTTTTTACAGCTTACCTAGAAACCTGAATCAGTGCTTGCCGGTTTTCTCACCGATGCCCTTTTTCTGGTCCAAGCTCCGATTTAGGCTCCCACTGTTCAGTCTGACAATTTCTCCTTGTCCTTTTCTTTTTTTAACCTCGTAGCTACTGGTTTATTTTGTAGAATGCTCCCTCATTTGCGGTTTAGCTGACATTTTCTCATGACTCAACCTACATATTTTTGGCAAGAATACCGTCAAGTGACATTGTGCACTTGAGTGACACGCGGTGGTGAAGTATCTCATCACTAGTGACATTAACCGTGATCTGCCGAGGTTGTCGCTGTAGGTCACTGTGTAACTCCAAGTGATAGGAGACACATTTGCATTTATTAATTAGAATTCTACCCTACAAAAAGGCTTTCCGCTGATTTATTTGTGTATTCACTTCTATATGTTACCATAGGTTTGTGAGTCTTCTTTCTGTGGATTGGAATCCAATCATATCAGTATGCATTTTGTTGCTCAAACTATTTCGACTTTGGCCATTGGGGTTGATCTGGCTTGGGTTGTGAGGCATAGGGGGATAATTTTACACAAATAGGATGTCCATCCATGCACTAGGAGTCCAGGGGGGAATGGAAAGTTCACTCAAGTTAGTAGACATTTGTTGGGGGACTGCAAAGTGTCAGGTTCTGGGCTCAGTGCAAGCAGAAGAGGGGAACATAAAACAAAGTCTGAACATTTCTCAGCCCAAGGAACAGACCCAGAGACTCCTGAGCCTGCTATGAGTTGGACAGAAACAAATGTTTCTCCAGATGTGACAGGGAGAGAAGGCAGGAGGCATGTCTTCCAGGTACTGTGGTGGAGACAAATGCAGGACCTGGACCCTCCTGCCTGAAGCCATCTCTGTACCTATTCCTGTGATGTGATTCTGCCTCTTTCACTCACTAAGCAGATGTTTTCCAAGTGCATCTTCAGTGCCAGACACTCTTCTAGCTGCTGGGCTGCATCAGTGGACAGGACGGACAGGCTCCCTGCTTTCAGGGAGCTGGTGTTCTAGTGGAGGAAATGAGCCGTGAGCGAGGCAGTGAGCAAGGAGAAGAAGTTTGTTTAGTGACAAGTTCTTTAGACAGCGGGTCAGAGGAGACCTCTGTGAAGACAGGGATTTGAAATGAGCCCTGTGCTACAAAAAGCCAGGAGTAGGGGCCAAGGATGTTTCAGGAACCTGTATCTGGGACACACTGAGCTTGGAGCTGTATAAGACTCATTGAGCAAAGACAGGTGGGTGAGGTCGGGATCTAGAGAGATGTTTAGTAAATATTTGTTGGGTAAATGAATGAAGTACATACACAGCCTGTCCCAGATGGGTCCAGGAAAGCCACTGAAGAGTCACAGTCAGAATCCTGGTGCTACCCCAGGTCAGCTGACATACCCGACAGAGAGGCCATAGGTTCTGGTAAGGAATTTGGGTGTCATTCAAAGCCCAGTGGAGACTACTGGAAGGTTTCATGTTGAGGAGTATCATTACCTGGCTTATGTTTTCAAAACATCAATTTGGCTGCTATGTGGAGAATGGAATATAAAGGTTTAAGATCAGAAGAAGGGAGCCCAGGTGGGAGGTGGTGGCGGTTGCCTAGGCAAGAGATGGCAATGACTTAGACTAGAAGCCACGGCCTTGAGGTATGCTTGACTAGCTACAGCAGAAGGTACTGACGGGTGGGTCATGAAGGGTGAAGGAGAAACAGCTGTCGAGGTGTCTCCTGTGTTGGGCCCAGAGACACTAGGACTGGGCCCAAGCTGAGCTGGCAGCAGAGGAGCCTGGTACTGTCAGCAGGCTCTGGCTTGTTTCTCTGGACATGCACCATCGGTTCCACCCTGTGCTAGCCTGTAGGGGTGACACAGAGAAGACACATGTAGCCCGGGTCTGTAAGGCTCACCTTTCCCAGAGACCTCTCCAAAGGCAGGTGAAAGGGTCCCATTCTTTGAGGTTCCCAAAGTGTTAACCAAGAACTCCTAAAATTGCCTGAGAAATCTGTAGATTATTTTTAAAACACTTAGGCTGTATATTTTCAACATACTCTAAAAGTAATAGCAAAAATTATGTTCCGTTCACGTAATCACTGCTGAATATATTTTTTAAAATATCGGTTCAGAACGTGCTGTTGGAAGTGTGGGGTGGAGACAGGCCCAGGTTTCAGCTGTTCAGCGGACACTGTCCTTCCATGCTGGCAGAGCCTGTCTGTTGGGTGTGTCAGCTGACCTCGGGGAGCGTTAGATTCTGAAGGTAACTCTTCGTGGCTTTCCTGGCCCAGTCTTGGACAGACTGTATGCTTACTTCACTCATTTACCCGACAAATATTTGTTAAACACCTCTTATGTGCTGGGCCACATTCTAGATCCAAGGGTACGTCAGTGAACAAGACAGCCAAGGCCTCTAGTCTCAAAACACTTACATGCTAGTGAGGTAAGAGCAAATAAAACAGCTAACAAAAAGGACATGGCAGTTGTAGAACGTGGTAAGAGGAGAAGAAAGCGCTCAGGAAGTGAAGTGCGGGGTGCCTCGCTAGACGGGTCTGGGAAGGTGACTCTGAAGGAGGGAGTTGGTTGAGACTGAGTGGTAGTGAAGCACAGGGACTGTTCGGCACCCCCCTCTGGCCCGGATTTTAAAAGGGGAAATTAAAACAGTCAGGATTAATTTACAAAACTGACTTTTACTTGCCTTTTTCTCTCTTCCTAAAATCCCTGCCTGCCTTTCCCTGGCCCAGGAAGGGACGCATTAGCTGGCAGGAGCCACCGAGACGGTTATCTTTGCCACTTCTCTTCACAGCTTCTTTAGGTGCATCAGACAAGTGGAGACGCTGAGTGAGGTGCTGGGCAAGCTGGGCCCGGAGTGGAGAGTGCCCGTGAAGGTGCCAGCGGGGGCCCCGTGGCTCAGCTGACGACTGCCAGTTTCCGGGAGCTCGTGCCAGATGCAGCCTGCTCCAGGATGTGTCCTTTCCGGTTGCTGTCGTTGTTGCCCTGACCCCATGCCCTGCACTGAGCTTCTCCTATGAAACCCCCCGTTTTTTTCCCTGACCAATTTGGAGAAGCTTGGAGAATGGACATGCTGCCTGTGCCCTGTGTTTTTTCTGCCAGCAGACATGGTTAATAATAATAACAATAATGAAGTGTTTGATCACTCACCCAAATATCTGTCTCAGAGATTGGCTTTTGGGGGCAGGTAAGGAGAATCTGGAAGGCTTTGTCTGGTAACAGTAGCTGTGGGTTTGCTCTGGAAGGAGCTGGGAGGAGAATGCTCTTGACAGGTGTCTTAGTCTTCTAGTGCTGCTTTAACAGAAATACCACAAAGTGGATGGCCTTAAAAAGAGAAATTTTATTTTTCACAGTCCACTAAGCTACAAATCCAAATTCAATGTGAGAAATCATCACAGTTTGGTAAGCTGAGTCCAAATTCAATATGAGATCATTCTGGAACAGGAACCGGTGGTCCAAAGCATGCTCTGCTCTCTGTGCTGCTTTCTTGGTGGTATGAGGGTCACGAGTCTCAGCTTGCCTCCCTTTCTTTATACTTCACAAGGCGGCCCCAAGGCACAATCCAATTCCACACATTGTATCCTGCCCCACAAACTCCAGTGCAGCCCAGCCACCTTCATGAACATCACAGAGGCAGCAATTCCAATGTGGACCTGGCCCAGACAAATTGTTACAGATTTGAGGGGCAATGCGGTTCTCTTCATGACAGCAGGAGTTAGGGCTGGTGCAAAGATCAAGATGGAGAGGAATGTCACAGGTCCTGGAACAGGGGAGAGGGACAGTCCCTGGCCTCCAGGAGAAGTTGGACCTAGCATAAGAAGAAAAGCCCAGAACCAGGCAAGCTGGATGGCACCGGAGTGAAGCAAGCAGAAGGAAGCAGCGCCTGGCTTGCAAGTGGCTCTGCTCCCCGACCCTGGGCGCCCCCTTACTCCCCGGTAGGCCTTGTGGTCTTGGGCAGCAGGCCTCGCTGGGAAAGAGCAATAATGAGATAAGTCAGCAGTTTCAGACGGTCCCTGGCACAGGTTTCCTGGCTCCGGTGGCCTCTGTCTTCTGCAGAGACTGTTTCTCAGTATGAAAACGGCCTGTATCTGGGCCCTAAGGTTATAATCCTGGCCTCAGCTGAGGTGATGTGAGCTTCTAGAAGCATCTGTGTCATCCAGGTTTTATTCCCAGTCTTCTCCTGGTCCCTATGAAGTCTCAGAAGACATTTTTTCTATCAGAATTTGTGCATTATTTTGGCAAAGATGACCTAATGTTTTTAGGTACATAGCCTCAGATAAGTGTATACATTACAAAATAATCTTAAGAAACTCTTCATTAAACCACAGATATGTCTGTTGGACACCTGGGCTCTAAATCTTTATGTTTGTAACAAGCTAGAAAAAAAAGAACTGGCACAAAAACTTGGGATTAGTGGAACTGGCCTGCCGAGTGCACCAGGATGGAGAAAGGAGCAGAGAGGACAGCTGGGGATGGTAAGTGTCAGGCAGCCTCTCCAGTGGTTAACAAGGATGCAGAAAGGGGGGAGTGACAAAGGCCGCAGGAGCTCAGGGGATCCACAGCTCCTGGGAAAGAGCCCAGTGTAGCTGGGGTAATAAGAAGTACTTAAAGATTACTGAGACAGTCATTCCGACCTTGGTTATGTCAAGTCCTCAATCAGCCGTTTTGAAACGGAGGGAGTGCGTCGTGTGGTAGTAGGGTCACAGTCACGGCGGCAGTGAAGACACTTTTCTGAGGGGACGTTGGAAGGACGGCTGGAGGACCCTCGGGAGGGAGCTCCGCTGCCCGGCCCTGGGAGACGCAGGCGAGTGTGCGGCTGTGCCCGGGCTCCAGCCACGCAGCGACCGCGTTCTGCCGACAGACCCGCTGCACTCGGCAGCGTTGGCCTCACTCCCATCGGGCTCGGTTTTCCTCATTATTAGTCTCCTGGAAGATTTTCTTCCAGAAAAGAAGGCATGTCCATGAAAGCCCTGTGGTGCCTGTCTTGCAGGTGGATGTAAATGCACTGGGTTGGCAGATGAGGCCCCTGCTGAAAGATGCAGAGAAAACAGAACTTCTTGATTTGATCTCTCATAGCCTGGTGTGGTGGTTAAGGCTGTGTCACCCTGGCTGGGCCATGACACTTGGTGCTTTGGAGTTATGTGGTGATGCAATTCGGCAGACATCGGACCAACTGGTCTTTCTTGACAAGATCTGGTACACTGTCGTCACCTCTGCCTGTGATCTGACGTGGCCAACCAGTCAGATGTAAGGGGAGTGTCTTCAGGGGTGTGGCCTGCGTCCTGCACATATGGACGTCCTGGCAAAACTCTCTGGCCTTTGCCTGCTCCAGGCCCCTCATCTGGCTTGCCGTCTTGACCATCCTAAGACGTGAGCTAGCCTCTTGCCTTACTGCCTGCTGATTTTAGGAAACCTCAGCTCCGCTGCCTGGGGGCCAGCTGTCTGCCGTCTGACCCGCTGGTGTTGGGTTCGTCACCCCCCGCAGCTGCACGAATCAGGAGAAGCCTCCAGCCTGACACCGGCCCGAGGACTTGGGACTGACCAGCCCCTGACACGGTGTGAGCATTTCTCTGAGATAAATTTCTTTCTCTCTCTACATGTAGAACTATGCTCCACAGAGTTGGTGTGTGTATATACGTGTGTACGTGTGTGTGTGTATACATGCACATATCTATAGCTTATGTATATATACGTGTATACGTATACATGCATACAGAGTTCGTGTATATATATGGGAGTGTACATAGATAGATAGACGGATGGATAGAGAGATAAACTGGCCTCATCCCAGAGCCTTAAGCAGGGTGTGCGACACCCTCTGTTACCTAACCAGGTCCCCTTTCCTCTTTTCCATCATCCCTGAAGGGGTTGCCTTCTAGCAGCATGTGGTGAGAAGTCCTGTAGCTTGGTGCCATGGCTTAACCAGAAAGTCTGGACACGCTCTGTAGGAGGATTCTAGACACCGAGTCCACAGGCTTGGCTGTGATTTGCCAAGAGGCAGCGCTGCGGGAGGGGACAGAATAAAGGGCTGCAGAGACTCCTCTCCGTAGACTACAGCCTGCCCAGCGAGGACATTTAGGTGAATCAAAAGCCAGTTTTGAACGTCGAGTTGATTCTGAACACTGGTGTGTATGTGTACATAGACAAACACTCTGCAGCGCGTAGTTCTGTTCCAAGACACAGCGCCTTGCCGTGAGTCAGAGCTGGCCTGGTGGCGACTGGTCAGGCTCGGTCTCAGGATTGTCACCTGACAGAGAGCGAGGTGTCAGGGCAGCACCCTCTGCTCCTCTGCTTTGCCGTGCGATACCTTTTGTTCACCTGGTCATGGCCAGCCTTGCTGTCACTGGAGGCTGACTGCACCTGGCTTGGCCTTCAGTCACGTGTGCTTGGCCTGGTGACACCCTGAGCTGCCGGGCGTCCCCTCTGCTGCCCTCAAAGGCACCACTCTCCCCTCTGGGGTTTCCCCATGATTCCCACTCATGTGCGGCCCTGGGAGTTCACTCTGCAGGCCTCGTAAGCCCTTGACTTAAGTGTTTAGCTCCTTCTTGTTCCACTGTCACCGTGTGTCACTGTTAGGTGCCACTGAGTCACTTTCGGCTCCTGGCGACCCTACATGTAACAGGGCAGAAGGCTGCCTAGTCCTGTGCCGTTCTCACAGTCCCTGTGGCCACTGTGTCAGGCCAGCTCCTCGAAGGTAACCCTCTTTTTCCCTGACCCCCCACTTTACTGGGCTTGATGGCCTTCCCCGGGGACTGAGTCTTCCTAACGATATGTCCACGGTACAGGAGACGAAGCTCGCCACCCTTGTTTCTTAGCGGCACTGTGGCCGCACTTCTTCCAGGACAGATCTGTACTGCACGGGGGTCAGGAGAGCTAGTCCTCGGGTACCTCTGCCACTGGCCCACAGAGCACTTGGGGGTGAACCAGAAATGAGGAACCCCAGGGGAGGAGAATTCGGAACTCAGCACCGTTTGTGGGGTCTGCTCTGACCAGCTCACGGGGTCCACTGCCAACAGTTTACAGCTCAGTTGCTGAACATACACACATAGTTAAATAGTAAATGATGTAAACTTATTGTTCAGAAACTACATTTAAAGAAAGGGAATATATACTCAATATATAAACTATATTTGAAAGAAAGGTAATATCACCTGCTAATGATTTTACCGGAAACTCTGGTTGCTTGATGGTTAAGAGCTGCCACAGCTAACCAAAGGCCAGCGGTTCAGACTCACCGGGTGTCCGGGGAAACCAAACCGAGCAGTCCTGCTCTGTCCTGGAGGGTCGCTGTGAGCCAGCATGGGCTCCACAGCAGCAGCCTTTAATTCGTTTACCGTCGTTTATGCTTTCGAGGTTATTTACACTTACTGTCCCTGTGTGGTGCAAATGCCACACAGTGGCACCTTTCTGAGCTGCTCCTTCTAGCGTGAGTTCAGTGGGGCCCTGGTGGACACACTGACACCAGGGAAAGTCATCGCAAAGGCTACAAGCCAGGGGCTGATGTATTATTTTTTTGATTGTCTAGGCTTAGGACCTATGGCTTGGCTTAGGCTTAGGAAGGACGTGGAAGAAGTATTAATAATGCAGAATAAACTTACAGGTGCGTGGTGTCTGTAGCCATTGCATTGTTAACCTCACACACACACACAGACAGATACACACACACACTGTCTATTTATTCAGTGTTTGAAAACTATTATCCGACCCGTCAAATTCATCCACGTCATTGACAAATGAGTGAAAACCCCTGACGCACGTCTTTGGGGTCTCACTGCCTACTACTCAAGCAGGCAAAGCAAAGTACCCACCGGCGCTCGGGTTGGAACTGCTTCCACTCACCCAGTGCAGCCCTAATTTGCTTACAGACACCAGGCTTTCACAAAAATCCATCAAAGTGTTCTGTGAGACTCCACTGCCTGCATGGAATTTATAGCACAGTGTCATAAGTGTTGTTATTTGTAAACTGTGTGCTAACCATACTTTCTATCAGTAAAATGCGTGATGAAGTTGTGTACATACATACGTTTGTTCCAGCACCCCCTCTGGGCCTGTTGTTAAGTGTTTGCCGTCCCAGCGCTGATGAGGCCCTTTGCCAGAGTGCATGACTTGCAACCTGGAACTTCCTGCCTGTCCTTCTCAGTCTGTCCCCTCTAGTGGGGACCTTTGTGTGGAGGATAAACTGACAGCAGTACATTGGGGCACTGCTTCGGGGCCTTTTACTTCATCACCGTAATTTTTCTCTGATGCCTCTACGTCCTGAGCTGGCTCTGGCTGCAGGAAAACCAGCCTCACCCGAGAGTCCTAAGCAGGGTGTGCGATACCCTCTCTTACCTAACACACGGGTCCCTTTTCGTCTTTTCCATCGTCCCTGAAGGGGTCGCCTTCTACCAACACGTGGTGAGAAGTCCTGTGGCTTGGTGCTACAGCTCAACTGGAAAGTCTGGACGTGCTCTGTAGGAGGATTCCAGAAACCGAGTCCACAGGCTTGGTTGTGATTTCCCAAGAGGCAGTGCTGCGGGAGGGCATGGAATAAAGGGATGCAGAGACTCTGCTCCATGGATGACAGCCTCCTCAGCAAGGACAGTTACCGGAAGTAAAACCCAGTTTGTGGGTGTCGAAAGTTGGCTCTCATTTTTTAACGAGATGGAGGAACAAATCACCAACTTAGTGTGGAAAGGGAAGAAACCCTGGAAGAATAAAGCACTACTGAAGAAGAGAAACACAGTGGGAGGCCTCACACGACCTGGCCTCAGAACCTATCACTCTGCCACAGTAATCGAAACAGCCTGGTATTGGCATGAAGGCAGACATGACACCAACGGAACAGAACTGAGACCCATAAATATCGCCTTCCTCTTATGAACAGCCGATTCTCAACAAAGGCCTGAACGTTATAAACTGGGTAAAAACAGTGTCTTTAGCCTATGGTGTTGGCAGAACTGCCTATCAATCTGTAAAAAACTGAAAAGCTGATTCCCAGCACAGACTTACCACATAATTTATGGGGCTCAAGGCAAAGTGAAAACATGGGCCCTGTCTTCAAAACTAGTAAGAATTTCAAGGGGGCAGCACCTGCGCGTGGAACCAGCCCAGCCTGGGGCCCTTCCACTGGTGGACCTCGAGCTGGCTGAGCGGCTCACCCAGAGAGCAGGTCACGCTGCTCACGTCATTCCTCTTTCCATCCCTTCAGGAGTACATTTAACTAGAAGTCCTTCTTCTGCCCCAGGCAAATGGACAGATCTTCTGGGTCAGCGAGGGTTCAAGTCAGCCACTCAGAAAGGGAAAAATGAAAAGCATGTTAATAGAGTTTTTCAAGTGCTTCTATTATTTAAGGTTCCTAAATTGTGCCCCAGTACCCCTGAGTTTATGAAAACCGCGAGTCAGAGGAGGGTGGAATCCCATCCCATTCTTTCACTCACTGGTCCGCCATTTATTTTCTGAATGCCTACTGTCCTCTGAGCGCAGTGCCAGGCCCAGCGTTCCACAGTGAGCACGGCAGATGAGTCCTGTCCTGCAGAGGCTCTCTGTCTAGTGACGGCAGTGAACTCTGAAGAAATGACCCTGACAAACCTGCAATTACAAACTGAAGTTAGGCAAAGAGAGTGATTTTATGAGTGGGCCTGTAGGCAGGGCCGGTAGAGCCAGTCTCTCCAAGTGACCCTGGCTCAGGCTAAGTGGGAGTCATGGAGGGATCCAGGCAGAAGGGGCAGTAGTACTGTGACACTGGCCCAGCCCTCCACATGACCAGCGAATGTCCCTGCAGAGTGATATTCTCTGGGCTGCCGAGGACCGGACCCAAGCTGCTCTTGTTTGCTGCCTTTTCAGGGTCTGATTCTGGGAACCAAAGAATTGGCAAAATAACTGAAAATGACCGCAAGGAGGACATGCTGGGTCCCTGACTCCTCTGGGGGCGTCACGAACTTTGGCGTGGAAATGGGTGGTGAGACGGCTGCAGGACTTAGCTACGTAAGTAGACCTTCTCAGCATCAAGACACTGGGAAACAAGCTGACGAAATATTCTCCAGTGTCAAGGGTGTTTTCTTTTCTCTTTTTTGTAGTGAATCTCAGGTACTCATCATTAATCACATCTTTATGGTTGCTACTTATCTACCCGTCTGTTTATTCATCCACCCGTCCATCCAACCATCTGCCCACCCGCCCGCCCATCCACCCATCCATCCACCCACCCACCCGTCCATCCATCCGCCCATCCATCTGCCCATCCACCCACCCACCATCCGTCTTCCCACCCACCTACCCATCCATCCACCCATCCACCCACCCACCCACCCAGCCATCTATCCATGCATCCATCCACCCACCCACCTGTCCATCCACCCACCCACACACCAGTCCGTCTACCCACCCACCCGTCTGTCTACCCACCCATCCACCCATCTACCCACCCACCCATCCATCCATCCATCTATCCATGCATCCATCCACCCACCCACCTGTCCATCCACCCACCCACACACCAGTCCGTCTACCCACCCACCCGTCTGTCTACCCACCCATCCACCCATCTACCCACCCACCCATCCATCCGCCCGCCAACCCACCCACCCATCCATCCACCCACCCACACACCTATCTGTCTACCCACCCACACACCTATCCATCTACCCACCCACCCACCCGTCTACCCACCCACCCACCCATCTACCCACCCACCCACCCGTCTACCCACCCACCCATCGATCCACCCACCTGCCCACCAACCCATCTGCCCACCCGCCCGCCCACCCATCTGCCCGCCCACCCACCCATCCGTGCATCCATCCACTCATCTGTTCCTTCAACTCTCCACCCATCTATCCATCATCTGTCCATCTTTCTTTACTTACGATAATGACATAAACACCCGTGAGCCCGTCACCAGTGCACCAGCCAGCACTGTGACAGTGACATCCAGTTGTTGGTCTTTTCCTATCTCATTCCCTGACCCTCCCTACCTGAAGTGACCACTTTCCTGAGCAATTTTTCAGTATTCTCTTGCTATATTTTTAAAATGGTGTTATTTATTCTATAAAAACCTAAAAAACCTATTGCTGTTGAATAAGATAGTAAATCTAAAAATTATACATATACTATATATGTTTATAAATAATAAATATATGTATATTTCTTTCTAACTTCATCAAGGAAATGGCAGTGGTGTAGTGGGTAAAATGCCATGTCTGCTCACCAAAAGGTCAGCGGTTCAAATCCGCCAGGGGCTCCTTGGAAGCTCCGCAGGGCAGTTCTCCTCTGATTTCTAGGGTCACTGTGAGTTGGACTCGACTAAATGACAGTGGGTTTGCTTTGGTTTTTTTTGAAACTTTATCAAAATGCTAACGAGTAATCTTTTGGGATTTACCGTTTTACTTCTTGATTTATTTTTTTAGTAGATTTAGACTCACAGGGTGACTTGGTTTTATATTCTAGTTACTAACTAGAATACCCTATAGCTAAAAACTCATTGCCATACAGTCAATTCTGACTCACGGTGAACCTACAGGACAGAATAGACCTGCCCGTGGAGTTTCCAAGAAGCGGCTGGGGATGTGCACCGCAGACCACTTGGTTAGTGGTGAACGCTCAACCACAGTGCCACCACACAAGCAGCCAGTCTTGGCCACTGAGTTGGTTCCTACTTGTAGTGACCCTATAGGACAGGGTGGGACTGCACCATAGGGTTTCTGAGAAGCAACTCGTGGGATTCGAGTCACTGATCTCTGGGTCAGTAGCCGTAACACTTACCCACTACAGCGCTGGGTTTCTGCTGTGCCACCAAGCCCCAGGGCACCCTACATCCTTGTCTACAACTGAACATGAGCAGATGAAAACCCAGTGTCAGCCAGCATGGGTGGGACAGAGCCCCGGTTGGGCCAGCGGTCCCCACTTGGGCAGCCTGCCAGGCAGCCTCGTGTTAGGCGACCTCCTGTGGAAGGGTCCTCCTCTCCTCGGACCTCTGATCTAAACATTCTCATTTTCAGATTTATGAGATCTGAAAACAGTAATGTTGCCTTTGGGGTTTCCTTTCCTAAGAAAACGTACACTGTCAAGGACGGCACCTGGGGCCAGCAGGAGCGGGAGCATGAGGTGCTGGGGACAGAGGATGTCATCCCCAGGGGGACGTCTGATGCTGCCTGGACAGCTACGGTTCCTGTCCACCCCCAACCGAAGTGAGTCCTGAGGGGATGTCGGGGGCACTACCTGCAGGCTGCAAGCCTGGACTCTCCCGAAGTTATTAATCGTGTCTTTGCACACTATGTCACCCACCAAGGGCCTCCAGGGTGACCCAAGGCCCACAGGGACATCGTTAGTCAGTCGTCCAACCAGAGTCATTGAGCACCTCGATGTGCCAGGCTCTGAGCTAGACTGTGGGTTGGGGGATGGTGGTGTGCACCACGCACAGAGTCCCTGCCACCATGGACCTTCCATGGGGAGAAAGAAAACCAACCAGTAAACGCCACAGATGACGTGACTGCCAGCTGTGTGAGAAAGGGGCTTGGGGGACGGCGGAGGGTCTGAGGGACGATGACAGCTCAATAGCTTCGGAGCGATGCTCAGGCCGAGACCTGCAGGTGGAACAAGGAGGTACCAGGTCAGAGTGGGAGAGTGGGGGGACAGTGATCGAGGTGGGAGGAACAGCATGTGTGAGAGCCTCACTGTGAGGTGAAGGGACACCAGGGGAGGTGGCTGGGGACCGAAAAGGAGGCCAGTTTCCCTGGGGAGTCACCTGTGTGTCACCAGGGGCATGGCATGAGATGACGACAGAGAGGCAGGCAGGGTTACACAAGTCCCCACCGGCCACACCCGGGGTGCTGGTCTTCCTTTTTAGGATAACAGGAAGCCACTAGAAGGGCTAAAAGCCCAACAACATGAGCTTTAAATGTACAAGTTAACTAAATCAATTTATCTTTTCCAATAAACCAGAGTTTGATGTAACCATCTTCGAATTGTTTTCCAAACTTACACAGCCTTACTCCCAGGCAAGTCTTTTTATGAGGGTGCTCTAGAGAAACAAAACCAGTCACACACACACACGCACGCATGCACACACAGACATACAGTCCGACTATTAAGTCCGCAAACGTCATTGTTGTAAGTGCTACACGCCCCATTGCTGAGTATCACCATGGTCACCTGCAAAGTCCTCCCCTTGGGAAGCTGTGCACTGACACCAGCACCTTGTCCACCCTTCAGAGCAACTTAGGAACTCTTTCTGGAATGGCCAGTGTGCACGGTGGCAAGTTCACACACTTAATTGCACAGCTGTCCACGAGGGAGTTTTTAGCCAGTAAACACATAATTGTGTGAAAGTACTCTCTCTCTCTCTCTTCACCTGATCTGGCCCCCAATAACTTTTTTCTTTACTCAGATATACAGGAAGTATCGAAAGGAAGACACTCTGATGACATTCAGGACATCAAGGGTACTATGACAACACTCTGTATATGTATACATTTATATCTATATATGCAAGGGTATACGACAACTCTGTGTGTGTATATACTTGTATATAAATACACACGTATCATACACGTATATAGACACAGAGAGAGAGAAAGAGAGAGAGCCAGCCAGCCCTAGTGACGCAGTGCTTCAGAGCTCGACTGCTAACCGAGAGGCCCCTCCGGCTTTCTGAGGTGTGCCTGCTGGATTCTAATGGCTGATCTTTCAGTTAGCAGCCAAACTCTTAACCACTACAGCACCAGGGTTGCCTTGCAGATAATAGCAAGATGAAGAAACATCTGCGTGCACACCTGGATGGCCGCACTGTGGTTCTTCTATCAGTGTAATTCATCCCTTCAAAGTCTCCACCTTGACCTGACTTTTCTTCTCCGAGCCTGGGCCGTGAGGGTGACTGCATTGCCTGTCACCTCTCCGCCAGGTGTCCTGCCCCTCAGCCCCTGGATACTACGGGCCTCCTCTCCTTCCTGACACTGTCATGGCTCACCCCGCTCATGTTCCAAGGCTTCCGGCGTCGCTTGAATGAGAACGTCATTCCCCCGCTCTCGGCACATGATGCCTCTGACGAAAATACCAAAAGGTAAAGTTCTGCTGGGCAAGCGATCAGATGAAAAGCCATCTCTCGGTGGGATGGCCACCAGGTAAGCAGGGCCCGGCCTCAGCCCCCAGAGGCTTGGTGGCTCTTCCTTCATGACAGAAGCCTCGCTCCAGGCCGGGGGGCTTCCCTGGAGGCTCCTGACTCCCCTGCAATGGTGCCCATACTTTATACACACGGTGAGGGATGTGTTTCTGAAGTCACGATTCACATCTTGTCTCAGATTCCCCGAAGGGCCCATGGCCCCCGAAAGGTTAGAAGTGACACAGTCTAAGCTCCTCGGCTGTTCCTGTTGGGTCAGGCATCGCACTTGACGCGGAGCACTGCATTTGGGGCTAGTGGCCCCGTGTTCCGATCCACAAGCCACCACTAACTAGGTATGTGATTAAATGCCCTGTTCCACCAGCCTCGCAAAGTGACAGGAAACTCAGAGGAGAAAAAAAGGAGTCAGTGATTTGAAACGGACAGTAGCACGTTCTTACCTGTACCTCCTAAGACAGTGTGTGTACAGTGGCAGTTTCTAAATATGTTCCAGGAAATGGTAGTCCCATCAAACAAACAAATGAACAAAAATCCTGTCCCTACTGAGTTCTTTCCGACCCACAGCCAGCCCTCAGTGTCCACATAGAGCAGGGTTCTGTGGGATTTGCAGTGGTGGCTTTATTGAAAGTGGGTCACCCAACCTTTTTTCCTTAGGTGTCTCTGGGTGGACTCGAACCAACCCTTTGATTTACAGCCAAGTGTGTTAACCATTTACACACCCGGGGAGTCCAGTCCCACGATGTTGTTGCTAGATGCTGTTGGGTCGGTCTGGGCTTCCAGCGCCCCATTACAACAGAATGAGATGCTGCTGGGTCCTCTGCCACTGAGCCTGGCAAGCGCTGCTGTGTTCGAGCCCCTCACTGCAGTCACCGTGCTGACCCAGCTCCTTGAGGGTCTTCCTCTTTCTCACTGACCCTCGACTTTAACAAGCATGATGCCCTTCTCTAGGGACTCGGCCCCCTGGTAATGTGGCCAGTCGGTGAGACAAAGGAGGGTTCTGGCTGTCCTTCTTCCAAGACGGCGGTGCAGGGTCTGCCCTGCGTCCCTCACCAGCTCGGCAGCAGGACGGCGGGACTTCTGCCCTGCTCTCCCTGTGTGTCGTCCAGCCCGCATGTGCTCACGAGGCAACTGAAAACGCCACGGCTTCTGGCAGGCCCGCCTCAGCCCTCCAAGTGGCATCTCTGCTTTCCAGCCCTTTAAAGAGGCCTTTGGGAGCCGACCTGCCCAATGCAATCCGTTCCTTGATTTCTTTCTTGTTGTACTTGAGGTGAAAGTTTACTGCTCCCTTTAATCTCTCCTACAACATTTTATGCACATATTGTCATATGACACTGGCTGCACCCCACAGAGTGTGACAGCACACTGCCCTTTCCACCCTCGATTTTCTGTGCCCGTTCAACCAGTTCGTGCCCCTTCTTGCCTTCTCGTCCGGCCTCCAGATAGGAGCTGCCCCTTGGGTCCTATGGACCTGCTTGAACTAAGAAGCACATCCTTTGTGTTATTTTATGTTTTACAATCCTATCTAATCTTTGTTTGGAGGGCGGGCTCTAAGAGAGGGTTTTAGTGCTGGGGTAACAGAGCATCCGGGGTTGCTGGCTTCGAGGGTTTCTCCAGGCTCAGACCATCAAGTCCGGCCTTTGCGCATGAAAGTGAGTTCTGCAACACATGTTCTCCTAGCCTGCCAGGGCCGCTCCATTGTGTCCCCAGTCAGAGTGGTCACCGACGGCACCCAGCCACTGTCTGGTTCTTCTGGTCTCAGGCTGATGGAGTCTGTGGTTCATGTGGACTTTTTGTCTCTTGGACTCACGTTTTCCTTATATCTTTAGAGTTCATCATTCTCCTTTTCTCCAAGTGGGTTGGGATCCATTTATGTATTTTATATGGCTGCTGACAAGCTTTGAAGACTCCAGATGCCACTCACTGAAGTGGGGTGCAGAATATTTTCTTAATAAATTCTGTTATGCCAATTGACTTCAGTGTTTCCGGAAACCATGGGCCCAAGACCCCAGCCCCAGTTATTTTGTCCCTCAGAGTCATTTGATTTCTTGACTGCTGCTTCTGTGGGTGTTGACTGTAGGTCCAAGCAAAATGAAATCCTTCGCAATCTCAATCTTTTCCTGTTGATCACGATGTTGCTTACCGGCCCAGTTGTGAGGATTCTTGTTCCCTTTATCTGGAAGTGTAGTCTGTACCAATGGCTGTGACCTTTGAGCTTCGTCCGTAAGTGCTTTAAGCCTTCTTTGCTTTCAGCGAGTAAGGTAGTGCCATCTGTATATGGCAGGTTGTCAGTGAGTCTTTTCCCAGTCCTGCTGCATTTTTCTCCGTGTAGTCCAACTTCTCAGATGATCTGCTCAGCACACACACACGCCTTTCTGATTTCAAACCATGCAACATCCCCTTGTTCTGTTTGAACGGCTGTCGGGACTCGACAGCCCAGATGAACGACTTGACCAAGAGCTTGTCCCATAATAGCCTCCCTGGAAAGAGCCTTCAGTGGTCAGAGGAGTCTGTGAAATTATGCCAGATCTCAGAGATTTACAAAGCAAATCAGCGTACATAACAAAAAGCAAACCAAACCTACTGCAGTGGAGTCAATTCCAACTCAGAGACCCCACAGGGCAGAGTAGACCCCCGCCATACCGTTCGCAAGGAGCACCTGGTGGATTCAAACTTCCAATCGCATGGTTAGCGGCTGTGGTGGTTAATGATTCTGCCACCAAGGTTTCCCAAGCCATGGCAAGCAGTGGTAAAACCCGCAACATAGAAACAGGGTAAACCCTGACCCATTGCTCCTCAGACCTATTCAATAAAAAGGTAGTTCCAGGGAACAGATTCTGGGTAACAGCAAATATTGGTCAGCATACCACGTCTTACCAGCTGTGTTGCTGGATAAGTCCCTTAACACTTGCTGGGCCCTATTTCTTCATGCGTAAGACACTGCATCATAAAATGTGCCTCATGATCCTTCATGAGGTGTGAAAAATGTCAAAGGCTTAGAGAACCACCACCACCACCACCACCACTGCCACCATCAACACCACCACTACCACTGCCACCATCAACACCACCATTAACACCACCACCTCCACCATCGCCGCCATCGCCGCCACCATTGCCATCCTGACCACCACCATCACCACCACCACCACCACCACCACCACCACCACCACCACCACCACCATCAACACCATCACCACCACCACCATCGCTGCCATTGCCACCATCGCTGCCACCACTGCCATCCTCACCGTCCTCACCACCACCACCAACACCATCACCACCACCACCACCACCATCGCTGCCATTGCCACCATCGCCACCACCACTGCCATCCTCACCATCCTCACCACCACCACCAACACCATCACCACCACCACCACCACCACCACCACCACTACCACTGCCACCATCAACACCACCATTAACACCACCACCGCCACCATCGCCGCCATCGCCGCCACCATTGCCATCCTGACCACCACCATCACCACCACCACCACCACCACCAACACCATCACCACCACCACCACCACCATCGCTGCCATTGCCACCATCGCCGCCACCACTGCCATCCTCACCATCCTCACCACCACCACCACCACCACCACCACCACCACCACCACCACTACCACTACCACCACCACCACCAACAACACCACCACCACCACCACCACCATCGCTGCCATCGCCGCCACCACTGCCATCCTCACCACCATCACCACCACCACCACCACCATCATTGCCACAGTCCTCATTACCATCTTTGTCATCACTGCTTTATCACCAGACCGCCATCATCATCCTCACCATCACAGTCCCTCCCCTTTTTGGTTGTTCTCCAATTAGAGCGTCTTCCGTCCATTGTCTCCTTTGATCATCATTATGCAATTATGAAACATACAGGGCCAGTGTCATTTTTCCCCATTTTACACATGAAAAAACCGATGATTAAGATAAATGAAATGGTGTTCCCTGAGTCAGATAGCTAATGGGTGAAGGTGATAAAATTGGAAATTGAGTCTGTTGACCCTGAATCTGATGCTCATAACAGAAACTATGATACATCTGGCAGATTTTCAGAAACACCATGGAAAAGTAACAGTCTTGTAGTCAAACAAGAGCCCACCCTTTAGATGTTGTCTTTGTGGATTGTGTTTATGTGAGCATGGGACTTTAATGAAGAGAGGTGACCCCACTGTTTGGCCTGAGCAATGTCATTCGAATCCTCTGATACACTCAGGAGACAGGAGGACCATTTTGGCTCACTGGGCTAAAAGTCAGACACTCAAATTATCTGAATCCACCCATTGATGGGTGTAGACCAGAGAAGGGACTTTTTATAACTTAGGAAGGAAGAAGGGGACTGGAGTTCTGAATGAGAGTGGAGAAACGTAGGACAAATGATTCTTCTGGTGCCTGTTCCCTTACAGTCCTAGGCTGAGCCTAAGTGTTCACCGTGATATCCAAGCATCTCATGACTAAGGAGCAGGAAGGCAAAAGCTCTTTGCCCTGAGAGACCTGGTTAGACTCTGGCCATAGGATGAGTGACAGAAACTGATGGATCTTGGTAAATGTTTCCGGGAGCTCGGGACACAAGCAGTGCTACTGTGGGGCCCTGGTGACAAAGGGTAGCCCAGCAAGGGGGACAGCCACTCTCTCTGTCATGTTCTTGCTCGACAAAAGCAATTATCTTGAGTCCCCAACGTTCCCATAATGGACATGGGAGCAGCTTTCTAGACAGAGGGACGAGATATACGGGAAAGGGCTGATGGCTCATGGTGACTGAAGCTGACAGGACAGTGGACGCGTGGAGGTGTCCATGGGCCAGACAGGGCTTATGGGGGCCCCACGCCTCCAAGGGTACAAAGACTGTTATCTATTCTGCACTTGCCCCAAATGTAATAAAAAAAGAAGTATAAGAAAGTCAACAAAACCTTAATTTTTCCTGAGAACTTCTGTCATGCTTTTTTTGAAATATCATATACCAATAAACAAACAAAAAAAGATTTTAGTGACCCTGTTTGCTGCTACAGCACAAATATCCCAGGCATCATTAGCGTGGAATGTCAAAATAAGGATACATTTTACTGGGTGATCCGGCAATGAAGAACTTTTGGGAACGTTAACATAAAAATCACACTGGGAGGAGGTGATTTTTGAAATCAAAGTCCTAAATTTTCTGAGTCTTACTTTGCATATAAAAAAGGAAGAGTGACCTTACTTTAAAGCCCTGGACTATTTTCTGAACTAACTATATTTTAAGGTAACAACATAACAGATGAGACAAAGCTGTTTTCTAATGAATTCCAAATACTAAATACAGAAGGAGTGATAAGATTGGAAGAATCAGGATTTTTTTCCAACAAGTCAATTTAGGCAACAGTCCATGTCAGGGAAGCTGACAATGAATGGATCATGCTGCCCACCCTGGACCACTGGGGGGACACCAGACTGCTGTAGCTTCTGATACGACACAACAGGAACTACCCTGTACTACGCATTGAAGATTTCTGCCACATGTCTTGAATTCTGAATTCCATTAGCCTCGAGGTCTAACTATCAGTTAAATGGGAAACACAGACGGTGAACGATGGTGCTAGGCCACACCATGGGATGCCATCAATCCAATTCAGAGTGTCGGAAATCGTACCAGATAAATAACTCAGCTCCTTCAACAAACAACTAGCATAAAAATGCAGAAGAGGGGAACCTGTTACAGATGAAAACAAGACTCACGAGGTGTATGAGATTTATCCTCCAAATGCAGTGTCTGGGCCTTGCTTGGATCTTCATTCAAACAAACCCACTGCAGAAACATGTTTTTGAAATCCTTAAGGAAATTTGAGTACAGATTGGGTATCCATAAATGCCATTAAAGAATTATTGCTACTCTGTTAACAAGGGTTTATAAAAACAGGCTTCGTCCAGAAGACACACATAATGAGGTACTTACTGATGAAGTGATATGATGTGTGGATTACTTCAAATACCCCAGCGACACACAGCAACAACGCAACCTAGAAAGTGAGAGTGGAAACACAAATGCTGACAAGGTTGGAGGCTGGGTGATGGTACACAGGGGTTCCTCATATTATTCCCTCTACTTTGGTTGCGTGTGACAATGTGACAACTTATGTCCAGAAGCTCCTCGGCTGGCGAGTCCTAGGACATTTGGATCCCACATGTGAGGAGGTTTCACTGGTCATTCTTCTCCTGTTTTGAAGGCTTCGTCATCTTTGGGAAGAAGAAGTCGCAAGGCGTGGGATAGAAAACGCTTCTGCATTCCGAGTGATGCTCAGGTTCCAGAGGACGCGGGCACTCCTGGATATGCTTGTGGGTTTCATCTACTGTGTGACGAGCGTGCTGGGGCCAGTAAGTGAAGGGCTTGCTGAGACCGGGGGGGATTCCAGGTTGTGGGGTTAGAACAGAACTAGGGGCACGTTCAGAGCTATCTCAGGAGATGTGGACGTATTTGTCTTTCAGTTTCTGTTCACTAAATAACACATTTGGGGGACTTAGAGCATAATTGTTAGGAATGTGGGCTCTGGGGCCACTCACTGCTTGGCTGTCAACCTTAGCCTGTCACTTAATTACTGGGTGACTTGGGAAAATTTAATTACCCTCTCTGTGCCTCAGTGGAAACTTTGGTAGCGTAGTGGTTAAGTGCTACGGCTGCTAACCAAAAGAACAGCAATTCAACTCCAGCAGGTGCGCCTTAGAAACGCTACAGTGCAGTTCTATTCTGTCCCATAGGGCACTATGAGTCGAATCCACTGAACGGCAATGGATTTGGTTTGGTTTGGTGTGGTGCCTCAGGGTCCTCAAGGAACCTCTTGACACCGTCAGGGACAGACCTCATGGAAACACTCATGTGTCAAGTGGAGAAAACAACTTCCCCTGCCTCGTTTTTTTACCAGTGACTGTTAGCTCCAACTCATGGCAACCGCATGCGTGTCAGAGTAGACCTGTGCTCCACGGGCTCTCACTGGCTGAGTTTCCAGACGTAGATCACCGGGGCTTTCCTCCCAGGTGCCTCTGAGTGCCTCCAAACCAGCAGCCTTCCAGTCAGCCCAGGGTGTGACTGCGCTAGCCACATAGGGACTCCTGTCTGCCCCAGAGGGTAACGTTCAAGGAAATACAGTCCTGAAAGCACTCAGAGCGTGGCTCACTGAGCGGTTCAGAGTGGAACTCCCGCCTTCTGAGTGGGAGACCGGGAGCTGACGCAGCCCGGCCGCTCTGGGGCAGCCCCCGCTGTCCGCCAGGAGAAGCTGGCAGGCTGCCGTGGGCTGGATGGGTCTCAGCAGAGCTTCCAGCCCAAGTCAGAGTAGGACGGGAGGGTTGGAGATCTGCCTCCCCGGAGTCAGCAGTGAAAACCCTTTGGGTGACACCAGCTCAGTCCACGCCAGGTCTGAGGGATGACCCAGGACTGGGCGCCCTGAATTGGGACTGGCTTGAGGGCCACTAGCCGAACAACAAGAACCTGACCTGGCTTGAGACAGCATAGCTGCTTTGAGAAATGGCCAAGCAGTTTTGGGGCAGTAGGTGACCAGAACTCAAGGTTGGTCTCTGTGTACCAGGTTTAGGGTGAATTGACTCTATTTCCTATTCTCCGGTTTCTCAGTCCAACCAAGATTCTCATTTCCGAGAGTGAGTGTGATTGGCCCAGCCGGGTCCCATGTCAGAGGAGGGTGGGGATGTTCACTGACCTTCCAACCTCGACTGTTTGGGGGGGGTGAGTTCCCCAGGAACACAACAGAGGGGGCTGTTACCAGCCAAGCGAGAATGAATATAGGGTCACAGAAACACAGCTGATGATCACCCCGGAGATAACTCAAGGACTTAAAGCCAAGTGCCATCGAGTCGGATCCGACTCATGACGACCCTAGGACTTAAGAGGGAGTGAATGTGCTGCCTGGTCCCCATTTGGGCCTCCAGATCGCTCTCCCCCAGTTCCTGCATCTTTGGGCCCTCAGAGCCTGATCCAGATGGAGCCATCGAGGCCCCTGCCCTCTGGTTGGGTTTGATCAGTGGGAGGAGACTAGAGGAAGGGAGAGGAATGAGGTTAGGCTGTTCATTCCCAGCTGCCTGGGTCCCAGTCACTGAAAGTTGGTGGCCCCAGCTCTTCTTAGGGCCCCGTCTGAGTGACTCTCCCCTTCAGGCCTAGGGGGTAACAGCCCTCAGTGGCTGCTGGTTTCAGAGTGCTCACCCATTTCTGTTGGAGTTTCTAAATTTGCCTGCACCTTTGTAAGTGTCCCTTTCCCAACTCCTCTGAATTATCCAGTTTATGTGCCTTCTATTCCTCGCCTGGGCCAGCTAATAAGTCACAGAGCTGGGACTCAGATCTGGGCCGAGCAAAGCTTCATATCTTCTCTGATTAGACCATCTCCTTGAGGGCACCAACTGTAGTTAACCGGAGGACCTCACTCTCATCCCCTATCTCACACTTGTTGGCCTGAAGAGTTAGCAGTCCAAGCAGCCTAAACTCCAGTCTCCTTGTAGTTGCTGATCATACCGAAGATTCTGGAATATTCTGAGGAGAAAGAGGGGAGTGTTGCCTATGGGGTGGGCCTCTGCCTCGCCCTCTTTGGCACCGAGTGCTTGAAGGCTCTGAGTCTGTGTGCCTGCTGGGTCACCAACCACCGCACAGGCACCAGGTTCCGCACAGCTGTTGCCTCGCTCGCCTTCGAGAAGCTGATCCAGTTTAAGTCTCTGAAACACATCTCCACAGGAGAGGTAAGTGGCTGTGCCATCCCAGCCCTTCTTGCCTGTCCGTCCTCTAGTTGTCACTGTTCCCAGGGACCAGGGGAGAAGAGAAGCAGTTAGGACACAGGGAGGAAGGAGAAAATAATCCCCAGAGTGTAAAATGGTGAGGTCCTCCGGCTTCACAAAGGGGGTTGCGGGGTGGGAAAAGGGGAAGACCAAGTCCAGCCTTCGCCCAAGGCTGAGTCCTGTGAGGCTGGGCCGGATGGGCACCACTGTCCTACCCTCTGCCCGTTCTGACCCCACCCTACATCTCTACAGGGTCTGCTAATCCCCACATTGGCCACACGGCACTCCCAGACCAGATTCAGGATTGCTGGGTTATTAGGGAAGTCACAGGTTATAGTACAGGTCAGGATCAACTTGGAGGTGACAGAACAACTCAGGACACAGTTCCTAAATCAGGGTGGTTTCTCCTTCAGCTGGGCCCATAAGGAGCCCCAGCCCCAGCCTCTGCTTGCGGCTGGCCTGGCCCTCTCATCCTGGGCCTTGGCTTGTGATCCTTGCTCGGCTCTGGAAAGCCATACAGCTGTGTCATCAGCTCTGCCATGAAGTGCCCTGAGGCATCCCTCCCTGCCAGCCAGCCTCCTGCCCAAAGGCGCTCAGCTCTCTAGCTCTCTGTGGGTCAGCAAGTTCAATGTAGCCGCCTTGCTCTGCGAGCCGGGCAACCCACGGAGCCGTTTTGCATCAGCCTGCTGGTTCTGCTGCTGCCCTATCTCTGACACTGGGACCTGCAGTGGTAGAGCTGCTTGTCAGCATCTCGCCTTACCCACTTCCTGGGGCTTGGAGGTTCTCAGCACAGGAACCCAGGGTCTGGAGGTTGTGCTCTGCTTCTGGCTCTTCTTCTGGGTGGCTGTGAGGTTCCTCCACTTCATCAACCTCTACGATGGGCTGCCTTCGAAACTAGCAGGATGACAAAAGTGACCAATCCCCTGTAAGTTTTCCATGCACCTTATTTACATAGCCACACCCCCTACAAGGGTTTCATGTACTTCATTTGCATTACCATGCTGCCCAATCCCTTTTGTGGCCACAGATACCTCTAGCGTCTTAGTGTCCTGACGGTGCTGTTATACACATACTACCAGTGGGTGGTTTTAGAGAAAAGAACTTCATTTTCCCACAGTTGTGGGGTTGAAACTCCGCACAAGTTCTTGGCTGTGTCCATCCCCTCCTTGTAGGTAGCCCCGGCATTCCTCGGGTCCTCAGCTCGGTGACCGTCCTTCCGCAGTGCCTGCCCCCTCACACTGCCACAGCTGGTGCCTCTATCCTTCTGTGCCTAGGCTGCTGCTTTCATTCTCAGACGTGATGAACTAAAACAGGCCCTGCGCTGGCAGGAAGCAGCCCTGTGGAGCTCAGAGCGTCGTTGCTCACTGAAGGGGCCGGCGGTTCAGACCTGTCAGTCTATCTGCAGGAGGAAGATGCAGGAGACAGCTCCAGGAAGGCCACAGCCTGGGAAAGCCCAGCAGGCAGTTCTGCTGGGTCTCGTAGTGTTATAGAAAAAGAGGGAGCGAAGAAACACCCAGGAAAAGGCAAGAAGCGTTTATTATGCCGGCAGGCCACCGGGAACTTCTCATGTCCCAACAAGTGGCGCTGCTTTCAGGTTTCAGCAGAGTATTTATAGATGGGGATCATCTCTATCAGGTCGGTGTGAGATTTATCGAAGGGATGGGAAGGGGCCCGAGTGGAGCGAGTTCCGGCACAGGTGCAGCAAGAACGGAGAGTGTCCCGCCAGGCACTAGGCTCCGGAGGGGAGTGGCCCGTCAGATGGGGGCAGGGAGTGCTCTGCTGAGCCAGCGCCGAACAAAGGAGAGTGTCCCCGTTCAGGCGAGAGTCGCTGTGAAGGGGAGGCGGGTGGCTAGGCGGGTGCGGGAACAGTAAAGGGGGAAGAAAAATCTTCCAGTCTCAGTTATCCATATTAGTAGGGATATTAGGAGTCCGAGTCAACCAGATGGCCAGAGGTCTGGGTTTACACTGATACGGCCTCATTTACGTAACAGAAAGCTGTGTCTCAAACAGTCACAGGTGGAGGGTTAGCATTTACAGCTCGGTTTGGGGGGACACAGTTCAGTCTATTGCAGCTTCCCTCCAGCCAGATGGGACTCACCTCCTGTCCTCCAGTGCACCACACATGTCCGCCTCCTTGGGACTGACACTCTCCAAGGATCACTTTAGAGGCTTATTATGGAAATACATTTATAGTCACATGTAACTTGCCTATAGGAAACATCCTGTGCTTCGGGGTATCTTCCTGTACCCATGAGGCCTTTTGCATCCCGTTCTGCAAGTGGGTCCCCAGGCAGAAAACACACAACACTGCTTCCTGGGCGAGTGTTCACATTAAGGAGACTACAGCACTTCTGCTGTTTCACAGCTCCCTGTGCCCCCGGGCAATCTTAGTTTCCATGGTAACACATCTGGCTCTTCTTCCTTCTTCTCCACGGAGGCACCATCTCAGCGAGTGCCTATCGAGCATCTTCCCTGTGTTGACAGACGGCTTTCTACACGTAACCTCGGTTCGCTTTCACAGTCACATCGTGAAGTGGCTTGTACTCTTTCTCCATGTTTCTAACAAGGTGACCGAAGCACAGAGGGCCCAAGTATCTTGTCTGTGTTTCCACAGCCAGCAAATGACAGTCTGGGACGTGAGCTACGTTGGCTTAGCTCCAGGGTCAGCGGCTCAGCGTTGAAATTCTGAAAACGATTTTGTTGTAACAAGCAGTGTAACAGGCAGTGAGGAGCCTCAAGCCTGTGTCCTCCAGCACAAGTGACGGCGGCTCCACAGAGAGAGGGAATTGCCAAGTCCTGGGGTTTTCACTGTAGAACGTCGCCTTGTGCTCCGAAGTGACCATACCAATTCACATTCCCTAGGGCACTCTAAAAAATGTGTCGGGTTGAGGCTGGGATATCCTGGGAGCTGGAATGAGATCAGGTTCAAGTTAACAGGAAATCATTTGTTAAAGGATTCCAATCGTTGATTCTCAAAGTCACAAATGAGTGGGTTCATTGATGGCAAGGAGATGAGAGGGAAGATGGAAGAAGAAGAGGAACAGGAAAAGAAAGGAAGGAGAAGGAGGAGAAAGTGGTCTCTATTCCGAAGGTCCTGTCCCGGTGATGGACTCACAGCCCTGGAACCGCCACTGCCTGGTCTCAGAACAGCAGAAGGAGAAGTCCTTGCTGCCAGCGACCTCACGGGCCACAGAACTTGGGGTGGGTTGAGGGTAGGGGGAAGGGGAGAGCAAAAGTGCTGCAGGCAGGCTGAGGTGGGGGGACAGGCTTTCTGGAGAGAAGTGCTGATTGGATGGCCAGAAGAGAGGACAGAGAGGACGACACTGTAGGCAATGGGAGCAGCCCGGAGTGGAGCCACTGAAGCTGGACTTGAAGCTGTCCACACGTGACGGTGCTGGAGAGGCTGCCCTAGCAGAGTCAGTTAGGGAAGCGGAGAGGCAAGGAGGAGGCCGGGTACCGGGGATGCAGGTAGAAGAGGGTGGGTGCTGGTGGGGGACACGCGAAGTAGCTTGTGCCGACACTCACTTGAGGGTGTTTGTGTATGGCAGCTGTGGGGAGAGAGTTTGAGATGGTGGTGTTACCACGAGGCTGCTATCTGCAGAGGAACACGAGTGTGGACACCTCAGACGGCAAGGCAAAGACCTAGAAAGTTCGGTTGACATGACTGTTAGTAATAGAAGTGGCGGTGAGGCTATACACCCACTGAGAACTCATTTTGTCAGACACTCTCTGAAATTCTCTCAAAAACCACACACAGTAGGTGTAACCAGCCCAGCTTTATACAAAGCTGGAATCTTTACAGCTACTGTGTAGGATTCAGAGTGGCAGAGTTAGTCACAGTTCAGAGTGGTCAGGCAGCTTGGCCAGGGTCACACAGCTCTGGAGGAGCACTGTGAACTGGGTGGTCTGACTCACTCTTCCACCTTCCTGCTCCGAGAAGGCACAGCGAGGCTACCTGCCGCCAAGGGAGCTCTTCTGGGTGCCTGGCCCAGGGACACTTGGGCCCACTGGTTTGCTGTCTTCCAGGTCATAGGCTTCTTCACCAGCGACGTCAGCCACCTGTTTGACAGTGTGTGCTGCGGCCCCCTGAGCTTGATGGCCGTCTCATCGCTGCTCACCTGTGGCGTTGCCTCCTACCTCATCCTGGGGCCCTCTGCACTCGCTGCCGTCTTCTCCTACTTGCTGCTGCTCCCACTGGAGGTAACGCTTTTCTTTGTCTTCCAGTTGACACTGGACTTTCCCCAGGAGACCTCCGAGGGTTGTGAGTGGCTGACTGGGCACTGCAGTGTGGCTATGACTCAGTTTCCATTTCTGTCTCAAACCGTTGCCTGGCTACAGTGGTCTGCTGAAGATTAGAGGGGAATAAGATGTGGGAAGTCTTTCTCGTAGGGTCCCAGGGGTGCTGCCAGCTGTGCAGACTGTCCTTGGGAGACGTCGTCTCGAGCCTTCTCTTCCACCCAGAATGTGCATTTAACGTTTAATAATAATAACAAATAGCATTAATAATAGCAGTTAATAATGCAGGTGACAATTAATTTAATATGGAGGGGGGAAGATTTGCTGCCAAAGATTCAGGAAAAAGAAACAGGAGGCGACTCTCGGATGGTGTGTGTTCAAAACGAGCAAACGTCTGGTGCTCCTCTCCCTCAGTGTGGTTGCTCTGACCAAACGGTGAACAACTGCTGGAGTGTTTAGGGGGCCAGAAGAAAGAGGGGTCACTCGTGGCCACAGAACGGGTGAGGCTGGTGTCCCGAGGAGGGACAGCCTGGAGAGGCTTCCCCTGGCCAACCATCCACAGGGCCTGGAACGGGGGGTCCCAGTGGCTCCCCACTCAGTGAGGGACAAACCCAGTACTCAGCCTGCCCCTGTGTGGTGTGCTCTGTTAAATGCTCAACCACCAGTCCAGAGGTTAGCAGTTCAAACCCTCTCGGAGGAGCTGCAGAAGGCAGTCCTGCCGACCTAGAAGGTCACAGCCTGAAGGACTCGGGGGAGCAGCTCGGCTCAGCGCATGGGGCCACCGTGAGTTGGAACCAACTTTGTGACGACAGGTTTGGTTAGGTTTATCTAACCTGCAACTGGAACTTCCCCTTGGGAATCCTGGGAGGCTCCTTCCTCAGGCTACCCGAGGGCACCAGCTCCTGCTGGTGAGACTCTTGACATCACCCCGCTTGCTGCGTCCCCTCCAGGCATGCCTCGCCAGCTACGTGGTGAGGCTCCAGAACCGCGCCGCCGAGGTCAGCAACCAGCGCATCCATGTGACCACGGAGATGCTCACCTCCGTGGAGCTGATTAAGATGTTCTCATGGGAGAAGCCGTTTGCTGCAGTCGTTACAGGTGCAGAAGCCGATCTCGTGCTCGGAGCTTGGTAGCATCACAGCGGACCCCCTTTCTCTCTCCAGGGGCTATTCTTTCCTGCACTGAGGGAAGTTCTGTCCTCTCTGCAGAGTGTACTTGGGGTTAATTTTAGTGGATTTCTTTTTCTTCTTCCAGGCCTAAGAAAGACAGAAAGGAAATTACTGGAAAAGTGCGGGCTAGCTCAGAGCTTGGCCACTTCCATTCTGTTCTTAGCCCCAGTGGTGTCCGCTGCGCTCATGTTCCTCATCCACACAGCCTTCAGACTGAAACTCACAGCTTCAGCAGTAAGTGCTTGGGGTGCTTCGTGCCCTGTAATGACAGGGCGTTTCCCCTGTGTGCTTTACTGCCCAACCCTTCAAAGACCTGAGGGTTTCGCAAAGGAACCATGTGCACTGATTTTGTGTTTTTCTGGAATTTTAGGGAGCTCAAGCCTCCTCCCATCCCAGCCACTGGGACAGTGGTATGGCTGTGGCAGCAGCCATAGGAAACAGGGACACAGCATTATCAGGGTGGGGGGTGGGGGCAGGGGAGGTGGTGTACACAGTTAAAACAAATATTCTGAGATAGGCCGTGACCTTGGGAATCCTAATCTGGGGGACTTGTCTGAATGAGGACCCTGGGACAGGCCTTCGTGCCAAGGCATCTCTTCTTCCCCCTTCCCCCTGCGGTCTGACCTCAGTCCCCCTGGGAAGCAGCAGCTGCCTTTTAGGGTGGTTGTTGTGCTGTCAGCAGCGGCGACGTCACACCCTGACTCGTGACGACCCTGCACACACCAGAACCGAGTGCTGCCCTGGCCTGTGCGGCTGTGGCTGAGACCAGGGAGGGTGATTGGGTCTCATTGGCTGGGTGCTACGGAAGCAGGACACCAGACCCGTCTTCCTGGTCTCTGTGAGTCTGGGAGCCCCACTGAAAGCTGCAGCACCACAGCAACGCATGGCCTCCCCGACGGCTGGGCAGCGGCTGCGTGCTAGGGGACTGGTTGAGGATGAAACCGGGTCTTCTGCAGGGCAGCTGAGGTCCTGCCGCTGAACCGCCAACCCTCCCTCCACCTTCTGGGCTGGCAACCCCGGTTCACTGAGGAGAACGAGACAGGGTGACGCTCTTCAGAGTCTGCCATTCTGCTGAGGAGGCCAGGAGGAGACAGCGCCGGTGCCTGTCGGGCCAAGGCTTGGCCTGTGCTCTAGAGAGCGGTCCCCTCGGCTGCGCACAGGCACCCACTCTCGGGTCCTGAGTCAGCCTGTTGTCATAGCGACACACTTCATAAAGCTGCTGTGGAAATAAAGCTCGGGAAACACCAAGAAAAATGCAGGGCTCTGCAGCCCCCGCCCCCCAGAGCCCAGGCAGGGGGTCTAGAAGGGAGGGTGCCTTCAGGAACTCTGCAGGGGTGTTAGGACCCCCCCTGCGCTCACAGCACTCAGAGTTAGGCAGAGGTGTGGTGCCCGCAGTCCGCCTCTGGATGAGGCTGAAGGCAGACAGGGCGCACACAGGGAGACAGCGTAGGGGCGCCCGAGTACCAGGGCAGGACACACTCTGGAATCTGAGAGTCTGATGTGTTCGACTCCAGTCAGAGAAGGTCTCCCGGCAACAGGTAGGCACAGAGCAGGCTAGAAGCCGAGGGAGACGGTGAGTGTCAGAGAGGAAAATGTCACCGCGACAGAGAAGAGAAACCTGTCTTCCCACGACCTTGGCAGCACCAGCCACACTGCGGGTTCAGAAAGCTCTCGCACGCACATTCGCTTGGTGTGTCCCAGGCTTTATTCTCCTATGACTTCATGATTTTTGTTGCCGTGACAACGCGGAAACTCAGGATCTGGGAGTGGGTGACCTGCCCACGTGACAGCATTGCCTTGCGTGGGGGACACCCGAGTCCAGTGTCTGACCACTGAACCTCATGGGCCACCCCTGCCCGCCTGTTGGTGGGGCTTGTTTGCTGCTGTGATACCAAGCTGGTCTCAGTGGGGCTTTCAGACTGAGGCAGACCAGGAAGGAAGGCCTGGTCACCCGCTGCTGACGACCTGTCGCCGGGAACTCTGTGGGGTGAGGGCCTTCTTGAGGCTGACTACTCCAGGGACCACGCCTGCAGACCTCAAACCCAGGGTTCCTCTCAGTCTCCCCCCAGTACCATCCGGCATCTAGGGAGATGCCATCGAGTCAGTTCCTGTTTGTCAGTAGCTGCAGGGGCTGGTTCTTGGCTTGGGGCTAGGGGACGGTGGCCCAGGTAGTGGAATGACAGAACAGGACAAGGCTGGAGTCCTCACTGTCCCCTCCCTGTTCCGTCCAGGCCTTTACCTCGGTGGCCACCTTGAACCCGCTGAGGGCTTCAGTGTTCTTTGTACCCTTCGCTGTCAAAGGCCTCTCTAACTCCGTGTGTGCAGCCAGCAGGTTCAAGGTGAGTGGCCGGCCCTCTGTGGGTGCTCCTTTGCCTTCAACCCTCCGTGATGTGCCCTCTGAACATGTTCCCTGACTGAGGCAGAGTCTGGCCCGGGCCAAGGGGCACTGGCTGTCTCAGCAACCACCTGGGACAAGCCTTGTGGGATGGCTAGACCAGACAGACACATTAGTTTGGGTCCCAGTCCCCAGGGGTCTCAGATGGTTGGTCTGCAGATCGTATCAAGCAAGAAGGTAAGGGTGCCTGTGATTAGCTCTATGGTTTTGCTTTAAAAAAAAAAAAAAAGTGAAATAAATTCCTTGCATTTAAAAACCTGGGTATTTTCTATAAAACCAGAGGTTTCCAGATTCTCTGGAATGGTCATGAGATCCGGCAACAGCTGACCCAAGTCTCCCGTGGCCGCAGCTGCCCCGTGCGCAGGGGACGTGCTCCTGCTGCTGTTCTCACTGTGGCCTCGCACGCCCCCAACCATGGGGCTGCATCTCAGCTCCCAGATGACATCTCAGAAATGGCTCATTTCAGTGTTCATGCCACTGGTCTTGTCCCTCCTGGCACCTGAATTTGAAGCCGGCCTCTAGCCAGCGGTAGAGGAGACAGTTCATACCCGCTTCACTTGTGCGCCCGCAGTCTGTGCCTCTGTCTGTCCTTGGCTCCTGGCTGACATTCCCGTCAGGTATCTCTGAACTCCCACCATGACCTGGGGCCTGAGATGACTGCGCTGAGCGTGACCAGCAGGACTGCTCTCAGGGAGCTCCAGTCCGCTGTTGGAGACAGACGCTGACAGTAACCCATCATCTGAGCTACAACAAGAGCCGTGATGTCAATAAAACCTCCCCATGTTAAAGAAAGTGAGGATGGGGCCCAGGCAACCTCGGGGAAGCTGGCTCGGTAAGGCCCCTCTAGGCCTAGGTAGCACTAGAGCTGAGACCTGAAAGATGACCAGACAGAGAACAGCCAGTGCAAAGGCCCTGAGGCTGCCACGAACTCAGCTTGTCCGACTCACGGAAAGAGTGATAGGCCTTGACTCACCAAACAGCCCCGGGTGCTTCCCTGTTTGCTCCTCAGCTCTCTCTTCCTCCTCAGGGTCCATGGGGTTGCCCCCTTCTCCTCTCTGGCCTACTTGAGGAATGAGGAAATGAAGAATGAGGAAGCCACAGCCTGAGATCAGAAGGGAGGGGAGGGGTGTTTGCTGAAAGAATGCTGAGGGAGATGGCTTTGACCGTGTCTGGGGTCTGGGTTCCTCTGAGGTGGCTGGAGAGCAGGAAGCCACCAGTGGGATGGGTGGAGGTATGGTGGGATATGGGGCGACACGAGAAGGAGACAGGGCAGAGACCCTCGGCCCGGGTCTGCAGACCCTCACGGCAGCAGCCCCTGGAGCTGAGCAGGGCTGCCCCTTGGGCCGGAGCACCTGCTGTCCTAGCCCATCACTCAGCCAGGGCTTAGTAAGTCCGTAGATTCTTTCTGCTTCAGCCCCGCGAGTTTTCCTTCTGGCCTGTAGCTGTGTGACTTTGTGACTGCTAAGCTGAGTGGGACAATCCCCTGGGTCTTCTGCCCTCACTCCTAGCAAGGGACTGTAAATCCACTCCCTGTGTCCTCAGCTGTTGAAGGGAGGAGACAGCCTGAGGGGGTCCCTGCTTGGAGCGACCTCAGGCCTGGTGGTAGCAGACAAGGCGGTCAGCTGGTGGCTGAAGCTGGGCTGCTGGCAGCCTGGGGCAGGAGAAGGCCCTGGAGAGGAACTACGGGGCAGGGGTCTCAGGTCAGTGTTTTCTTTTGGGCTGTTTATTGAAGAGACAAGTGAAAAGCCCTGAATGGTGAAAGCCGAAACAGGGCACACGCAGAGCCTTTGGGGGCTGGAGGACGGCCACGTCCCTAAAAACCACGGTGCTCAGGCACATCTGGGTGCGTGCTTGTCACTGCTGACTCATAAGGTAGAGTGCTACTCGGCTTTTACACAATCAAATCACAAGGTATGTGAGACATCTTGCCAAAAACAACTTTGAAAACAAAGCAGAGGCCCAAAATGCAAAACTGAAGACAGTGGTGACCTGTGGGGAAGGCGCGGTGGGTGGCCTTGTCGCGTGCACATGGCAGGCCAGTGAAGGGCCACCCAGGTGCATGCAAGCGAGGGCCTCTGCTTCCACGGTGGGCTCCTGGGGGCCTGTCGGGTTTCTAAGATGAACTCACTCGGAAGAGAAAGGAGACGGCTACTTCCCGACGGCGACCTGAGCCTAGGGTGTGGTAAGTCCTCCAACGCAGTGCACCCAGGGTTTAAAACCAGCAAAATCAAACCACTTTTTTTTTCCTTCTTTGGAAAATAGCTTTAAAAAAAAAATGTCCTTTTTGTACCAAGTTCAGGCAATTCAGACAACTGCAAACAAATGAGTGAGAAGCCTCCCAGCAGCCGGCTTCCCAGGGAGCAAACAACTGTTTAAAACGGCAATAAATAGCTCCCTGGTCAGGAAACTGGCCTGCAGGCAGAGATATGCAAACACGATTCCTCTTCGGTGGAACTGTTGTTGCTGCCAAGTCTACCTGGCTCACTGGGACCCTGCGTGGACCGGGGAACTCGGCCGCACTGGGCTGCCCACGACTGGACCCAGAGCGGACCCCTGTGAGCCGTCAGGCTTTCAAGGGCCGTTTCAGGAAGCGTCACCAGGCCCTTTCCCCCTAGTGTGTCTCAGCGTGGAGTTCTTGCTCCAGGCAAGTGGTGCCTGCTCAGCACCGCACACCAGGCACCTTGGCTGGGACTGGACCCAGGTCACTCGCGTGGAAGCCTGGAGTTCTACCACTGACCCCACTGCTCTAGCCCCCGTGGGGTCACACTGCCCACCTCACTTGTTTAGTGCTAGAATCCATGTAGTTCAAGCCCCGTGTTTCACAGACACGGAGACGGAGACACAGACAGCAGCAACCTGAGTCACAGGGTCTGAGAGTGTATTTCCTGCCCCACAGAGCAGGGTAGACTGTTTTCTCTTCAACAGGGGTGCGATAATCTCACTAGAGGAACCACACGGCAGAGCTGTGACCCCACAGCTGCTGTGCCTGGGACGAGGCTGATGTTGGGCGGGCCTGGTCAGCTGACAGTGAGCGCGTGTAGCCTCCATGGTGACACGCAGAGGCAGCCAGCGGCTCGGTGGCCTGATCTAACATTTGCGCCGGCAGAAATGGGGCTCTTCCTAACATGGGGTGATGATGAGATCAGGTACGCAGAGAGCGGGCCAGTCCGGAAAACGGTGCAGAGGCCAACTGAGCTCCAGGGCAGAATTCCTCCTCTCTCCCTTTCTTTTTGTCTTCACAGAAATTTTTCCTCCAGGAGAGTCCTACTTTATATGTTCAGACGTTAAAAGACCCCAGCAAGGCAGTGGTTTTGGAAGGGGCCACGCTGTCGTGGAGACAGACCTGCCCAGGGATCGTCAACAGAGCACTGGAACTGGAGAGCAATGGACATGCCCCTGACCAGACGACCAGGGCTCGGCCACCTTCCAGTGGCCTCAGGCCAGAGGACAAAGGGAGCGATTGGGGCCCAGAGGTGTACAAGATAAACCTGGAGGTGCCAAAGGTAGCCTCCCTCACGCCACACTGGCAGGCTGGCTGCCAGACTTTGGGGGCCTGCGGCCAGGGGCTTGGCCTGCACCAATGATGGGTGAATAAGTGCTCTCACTGGGTGTCCCCTTTAAAATATAGACTTCTCGTGGGGTGCAGACACAGTAATCCTGCGTAGCTTCATGTCCATCAGCTGACCACCTCTTTTTCTTAACGGACGAGACCCAAAAGAGCAGCAAAGCACTGTGTTTGCCAGGCACTGGGCGTGAGTCTGGTGCTGGCCTCAGGGCTGGTTGGTGTGTTCCCTGCCCTTCCTTTGCCTGGTTTTTCAAGGGTTCCATCCCCTGCTTGCTCCTGTTCTCCTCCTACCTGCTTACACTTTCTCCTTGGGAACACCACACCTGGTTCCCCGGCTTTAGGTTTCGTCTCTAGCCTACTTCTCCAGCTTCCATGTCCTGTGAGTGCCGGACCCAACTAGCTGTTTCACATCTGCACCCCAAAACCACAGGGCCCAAACGGTGCCCTGGACTTCCACACTGTCCAGCTGGGTTCCCCAGCCTCTCCCCACTCAGGAGATGGCACCACCCTCCTTCCAGAGGGCAAAGACTTGGGAGTCAGACCGATTCCTGTCCTCCCCCTCCAACCCTGCCCTTCCGCGGTCAGTCAGCCTGGCGTCATCACCTCCGCCAAGCCCAGTGGCCGCTCGCCGGGTCCTGCCCGCAGCCGGAGCCCCGGCCCTCATCTCGCCTCTCCACGCCGTCTCAGCCCCCACTTCGGCCTCCTTGTGATTCACTATTCACGCAGTGGACAGACGGGTCTTTCTGAAACGTGAACTGATTCAGGCCACCCTCCAGCTTAAACGCTTCAGTGGCTGCCTGCCTCTTCTCTCGCTCACTGCACACCACCCGGCCAGCCCTCCTGGGGCTCCCTGACACCTAAGTGCAGTCCTGCGTCAGGACCTCTGCACCTGCTGTCCCCACGCTGGCCTCAGGTCTCGCTGTGCCTGCTCCTTCCTGTCACTTAGATGCAAACTGCCATGCCATGTGCTCAGAGAAACCTTCCCTGGCCACCGTGTCTAAAACCGCCTTAACCCCCAGCTGTCTGTCATAAGGGCTGATTTCGCCGCACTTTTATCACTTATCACCATCTGATAACATTTCCTCGCTGTTCTTCGCGGTCTGCCGCCCCCACCGTGCTGGGCTATCAGCTCCATGAGAGCGGTTTCCTCACTCCACGGAAGAAACTGAAATGACCGTTTGATGGACGGGGGGGTGAATGGACAAATGTACATGAATTCTGGGAGGCGAGTGTCATCCTCCCTTTACAGCTGGAGAAACTGAGGCCCAGAGCAGCTAACAGACTTTCCTGGGGTCACAGAGTACAGTAGCTGGCAATCCAGGATTCAGATCTCCTACCTTACGTGCCTACCATCTGTGACTTTCTCTCTGTCACTCCTGTGGGCCTTGTCTCTAAGGCTGCCCCCTGCCAGCCTTGAGACCAAACTCAAATCACTCATGACGGCTCCGCGTGGGGGTCTGGGGAGTCGGTGTTTCCTTTGTTTTGTGTTTTTGGTTTGGTGGGAGGGAGGGTGCGCTGCCCACTGCCTTCTGTCCCCCTTGGCTTCGCAGGGTGCGATGATAGGGATCTGCGGCAACACAGCCAGTGGCAAGAGCAGCCTGCTGTCGGCCATCCTGGGGGAGGTAAGTGCGATCCCGCTGGTGGCAGTCCGGTCGCTTCCAATCTCAGGAACCCCTGGGAACTCAGCAAACAGGGTTTTTATAAGTTGCAAAGGGCTGTGCACATTCCACGGAGAGGTGAGTCACAAACACACCCCTTGTTCAGTGACTCTTTGTCCCCACGTGGAGGCAGCACTTCTGGTCGGAGCGTTATCATAAAACCTGGGTTTAAGCCACTGCAAAGCCAGTACTGAGATGGGTAAACAAGACGTTGATTGGATGCCAGCATGCAAGTGACGTGGGACTTTGCGATCTCAGAGCCTGTCTGCCTTCTCCAGTCAAGTGAGGAGTTTATACTGGGTTGTGATTGTTGTTGTTGTTGTTAGGTTCTGTCCAGTTGGTTCCAACTCATAGCGACCCTGTGCACAACAGAATGAAACACTGCCTGGTCTTGTGCCATGTCTACAACTGTTTTCATGCTTAAGCCCATCATTGTGGCCACTGCGTCAATCCATCTCATCGAGAGTCCTCCTCTTCTCCGCTGACCCTCCTTTCTACCAGGCATGATGTCCTTCTCCAGGGTGTGGTCCTTCCTGTCAACACACCCGAAGTATGTAAGACACAGTCTTGCCATCTTTGCTTCCAAGGAGCACTCTGTCTGTGTCTCTCCCAGAACAGACCTGTTGGTTCTTTTCGAGGTCCATGGGCCATTCAGCATTCTTCTCTAACACCACATTCAAAGGTTTCAGTTCTTCTTCTGTCTTCTTTGTTCATTGTCCAGCTTTCCCATGCATATGGTGCTATTGAAAATACCATGACTTGGGTCAGACACACTTTAGTCTTCAAGGTGACATCTTTACTTTTCAACACTTCAAAGAGATCCTTCACTGCAGATTTTCCCAATGCAATGCATCTTTTGATTTCTTGACTGCTGCTACCATGGGCGTTGATTGTGGACCCAAGTAAAATGAAATCCTTGACAACCTCAACTGTTTCTCCATTTATGACAATGCTGCTTACCAGGCCAGTCGTGAAGATTTTTGTTTTCTTTATGTTGAGGTGCAATCCGTACTGAAGGTTGTGGTCCTTGATCTTCATCAGTAAATGTTTCAAATCTTCACTTCCGCAAGTGAGGCAGTGTCATCTGCATGATGCACGCTGTTAATGAGTCTTCATCCAATCCTGATTCCTTGTTCTTCATGTAGTCCAGTTTCTCAGGTTATTTGCTCGGCACACAGATTGAAAAGGTATGGTAAAAGGATACAACCCTGACACACACCTTTCCTGACTTTAAACTAAGCAGTGTTCCCATGTTCTCTTTGTACAACCACTTGTTGCTTCATATACAGATTCCTTAAGAGCACAGTTTAGTGTTCTGGAATTTCCATTTTATGCAATGGTATCCATAATTTGTTATGATCCACACAGTCAAATTCTTTTGCACAGTCACTGAAAAACAGGTAAACATCTTTCTGGTATTCTCTGCTTTCAGCCAAGATGCATCTGACGTCAGCCATACTATCCGTGGTTCCACATCCTCTTCTGAATCTGGCTTGAATTTCTGGCTGTTCCTTGTCAGTATCCTGTTGCAGTCACTTTCGAATGATCTTCAGCAAAATTCTACTTGTGTGTGACATTAATGACACTGCGCAGTAATTTCCACATTCACTTGGATCATCTTTCTTTGGAATGGGCATAAATATGGATCTCTTCCAGTCAGTTAGTTGGCCAGGTAGCTGTCCTCCAAATTTCTTGGCATCAACGAGTGAGCACTTCCAGTGCTGCATTTGTTTGTCAAAATATCCTGATACTCCATCCATCCTGGAGCCTTGTTTTTGCCAGTGCCTTCAGTGCAGCCTTGACCTCTTCCTTCAGGACCACTGGTTCCTGACCATGTTCTACCTCTTCGGATGGCTTGAACATCGATGGGTTCTTTCTGCTGTAATGACTGTGTTCCTTCCACTTTGTTTTGAAGCATACTGAGTTGTTTAATATTTTCCCTGTAAAATCCTTCACTATCTCACCTCAAGGTTTGAAATTTCTCTTCAGTTCTTTCAGCTTGAAAAATGCAGAATGTGTTCTTCCCTTTTGGTTTTCTATTTCCAGCTCTTTGCACATGTCATTAAAATACTTTGTCTTCTTGTGCTGCCCTTTGAAATCTTCTGTTAGTTCTTTCACTTCATCATTTCTTCCTCTTGCTTTAGCTGCTCATCATCTGAGAGTGAGTTTCAAAGTCTCTTCTGACATCCAATTTGGTCTTTTCTCTCTTTCCTGTCTTTTTAGTGACCTCTTGCTCTCTTCATGGGTGATGTCTTTGATGTCATTCCACGGTTTGTCTGGTCTGCCGTCATTAGTGCTCAACACAGCAAATCTGCTCTTGAGATGGTCTTTAAACTCAGGTGGGATACATTCAAGGTCATGCTTTGGTTCTTGTGGACTCGTTCTAATTTTCTTCAGTTTCAATTTGAATTTGCATATGAGCCATTGATGATGGGCACCACAGTCAGCACCTGGTCTTGTTCTGACTGCTGATATGGAGCTTTTCCATGATCTTTTTCCACAGATGTAGTTGATTTTGTTCCTGTATTTTCCATCTGGTGAGGTCCATGTGTGCAGTCGATATTTGTGTTGGTTAAAAAAGATATTTGCAATGAGAAAGTTGTTGGCCTTGCAGAATTCTATCATGTATTCTCTGACATCATTGCTGTCACCAAGGCCATATTTTCCAACTACTTATCCTTCTTCTTTGTTTCCAACTTTTGCATTCCAGTCACCAGTAGTAAGCAATGCATCCTGATTGCATGTTTAGTCAACTTCAGACAGCAGACGCTAGTAGAATCTTCAGTTTCTTCATCTTTGGCCTTAGCAGTTGGCGCATAAATTGGAATAATAGTTGTATTAACTGGCCCTCCTTGTAGATATATGGATATTGTCCTAGTAGATATATGGATATTGTCCTATCACTGACAGCACTGTACTTCAGGGCACATCTTGAAATGTTCTTTTTGATAATGAACGCAACACCATTCTTCTTCAAGTTTTTGTTCCCTGCGTAGTAGACCGTATGATTGTCTGATTCAAAATGACCAATACGAGTCAATTTCAGCTCAGTTATGCCTAGGATATTGATGTTTATGCATTCCATTTCATTTTTGACAATTTCCAGATTTCCCAAATTCATACTTGTACATTCCATGTTCCAATTATTAGTAGATATTTGCAGCTGTTTCTTTTGATTTTGAGTTGTGTCCCATGAACAAGTGAAGACCCTGAAGGCTTTACTCTGTCCACATCATTAAGGTTGACTCTACTTTGATGAGGCAGCTCTTCCCCAGTCTGGTGGCTCCTTTTCCAGCACTATATCTGACAGTGTTCTGCGGCTCTTCATAAGGTTTCCACTGGCTAATTCTTTCCAGAAGCAGACTGTCAGGTCCTTCTCCCCAGTCTGTCCTAGTCTGGAAGCTCAGCTGATGCCTGTCCACCATGGGAGACCCTGCTGGTACCCAAATACCAGGGGCATAGCCTCACAGTGACAAGCAGACCTCCACTGGCAGACAAGTGGGGGCTGCTCGCTCCATCTTTATACTGGGTAATTTAAGGGTAAACATTGGATGTGGAGCAAGAAAGCATGTGGGTCACTGAGGGGCACCAGGTGAGGAGACAAGTGTCAGGAACTGGGAGGCGGGGTCTGTCCAGAGGTGGGCATCCATGGTCTGGAGTAGACAGGCATCTGGAACTCCGGGGGTCCATCCAGAGGCAGGCCTCTGGGCTCTGGAGGCTCTCAGTGGTGGTCCTCCAGGCTGGCGGTCAGCGACTGGCACCTCCACTTGTTTCAATGAAAGGCTGTAAAGGCTGCGAAGGTTTCATCTCAGAGGCTCCTGTAAGTTAATGTGTGATTTCCGGGGCTGGGTAGTGCCAGGAAGCCAGGACTTTCAAGAAAAACAGATGAAGAATTGGGGTTAGTCCCGACTGCTACTGCAGGAATGTCTCCTGGAAGTCCGTCCTCACTGGCTCTCTGGGCTTCCCTGCCCTGCTTGGTAATCCCTTCACCACTGGAAGGATGACACAGGGTGTCTCCAAGTGTGACGTGATAAGCACAATTGCCTGAAGCCTAGCCACCACCACTGTGGAGTGGGATGTGTGTCCTCATGGTCAGCATCAGGAGTGTGATGTGCAGGGAGCGAGAAGGAGGGCGTGAGGGTGCCACGGGACCATCCTCCTCCCCCAACAGTGAGGCCGCCTGCCTGCTGGGTTTTCTCCCTCTAGAGATCTGGGGGTACCTCTTGAACTCCCAATTCCACCACCTGTGAACATGCCGGTGTCCGCTTTGTCTGTAGCCTGCAGACACACGGCTCAGTCCACCTCTGTCCAGTGTCACCCCCGACCTCCCAGCAGGTGCAGACTAGCTGATCAGCCCATCGCACGCCCGCTCGCAGTGGCCGAGGCACCCACAGGCTTCACTGTGCTCCTCACTAGCCGGCTGCACAGCCACACCTCACCTTCGAGGGTGTGTAACTTGTGAAACTGTGCACTACAGGCTTGTAGGGAGCACAGCGAAGCCTGTGCACAACTGCACAACTCACTGATGGGGTCAGCAGTCCCTGCCACTCACAAAAAACAAACAAAACTTCCCCCAGAATGTGGCACCCCTCACAGCAAACAACCAAATGCCCACAAGGTCTGGTACGCTTTGCTGGTTCCCGGAGGGGTCCCGGGGGGTGACATCATGAGGTGCTGGACCGCTGACTAAAAGGCTGGTGGCTAAAACCCGTCCAGAGCGCCCGGGAGGAAGGCCCTGGCCGTGGGCTTCCGAAAGGTCACAACCCTGAGGCCCCCATGGAGCAGCTCCACGCTGTACACATGGAATCTCTGTGACAGTCACCAACAACAGTGACTGCCCGGGAGCTTCCCATCAGCCCTCCTCTGCTCAGCCCCGGCTGCATCCCCTCTCCCATCCACACTGTCCAGAAAATTAACAGGCTTCCTTCTCCACTCAGCATCTTGCTCAGCTCTAACTCACAGCCAGACTCTCTCCTGGCAGGCCGCCGTGCTGGAAATCACACTTTTCTGTCGAGACAGTCTGACAGCTCTATCTTCCCTGCTCCAACATCTCTGCAACTAGAGACAAGAACGGGGCCATTTTAATAAACAGTGACAACATCTGAGCCCTGTGTGCCCTGCCCTGGGCTACAGGGTCTCGTTTTCCTTCAGTTTCAGAATAACCCGAGGAGGGACCCACAATCCCTATGGCCAGTTGATAGATGAGGAAGCAGGGGGCAGACTTGTCCAAGGTCACAGGGCAGGTAAAGAGTGGAGCCAGGAGGGAGACCTGGTCTACCCAAGGTCGGAGCTTTGCTCTCCATCACAAGGCCACCTTCCTGCCTGGCCAGTGACTCGTTCTTCTTCTCAAACGAACCAGCATCTTTCCTTCGAGCAAAGAAGGAAACATTTTAAAGCTCTTTTCTGATGCATGGAAGCCTGGCTCTGAATCAGAAGTGAAAAGCACAGGATTAAGAAAGAGGAGAAGGGCAGAGATAACCGGGCCCTGCTGGTGTGGCCGGGTGGGCATTACTGCTTTCATTTTTTTTTAGTGGGTGTTTTAAAATTTACCGTAGAGAAAAGCAAAAAGAGTCCTACAGCAACGACCTGCAGACCCACCCCGTCCATTCCACAGTGGACGGCACATTTCCGTGTTTGCCTCACCTCTGTAAATACATATTTTGCAGAATTCTTAAATTATGGAGATTATGACTTTTCTGCACTAAATACCTCATCCTGAAATCCAAAAACAAAGCTATTTTTCCATCTAACCACACACCATTCGCACAGCTGGCAACAGGAAGACCAGCTCCCTCCAACAAAGCCGTCGCTGCCATGTTGATTCCCCCTCACAGTGACCCTAGAGGACAGAGCAGAGCTGCCCCGCAGAGTTTCCAAGGAGTGCCCCAGTGCGTTTGGACTGCCCACCTTTTGACTAGCAGATACACCCCTTAACCAGTAGGTCAGCAGTGATTCCACCTCGAATAGCAGGCCATACTAAAAATGGGGGGGCTGTTTTCAGTTCAGAGCTTGGATTCAGTCCGAGCAGGAAGAGACTGGTTAGCTGCCGCTGCTCTCCTGTGTTCTCAAGGCTGGTCCCTCGGGCTCCTGGTACGCTGGCAGGGTGCTGCTGGTGGTGGTGATGTGAGAGGCCACGGAGACGAATCTGCCCCATGGCAGCCCCGTGTCACTCCTTGAGGGTGATGTTACAAGTCCCATTTTACACAGGACAGCCCGAGGACACCCGAGGGCAGTGGGCTCGGGACACCGTGGCTGCCAAGGCAGGGTGGTCTGTCCTAGGTCGCCCGGTCCTGAGTTGGGCTCCTTCTGCTGTAGATGTACCTGCTGGAGGGCTCAGTAGGTGTGCACGGCAGCCTGGCCTACGTGCCCCAACAGGCCTGGATCGTCAGTGGGAGCATCAGAGAGAACATCCTCATGGGAAGCCAGTATGACCACTCATGGTAGGCCTCCGGGAGCAGTTGGTGGGTGGGGAGGGTGCCCCACCTGCTGTGGCTGACCTCTGTCATGCCCTCGCTGGCCTGCATCACTGTGAAAGAAGAGTGACAGGCAGATGCATGTTTTCATGAGTCAAATGAACCTCCAAGAGGTTAGTCAGCGAGTCCAGGGTCACACAGCTGGGGAACAGTATCAGGATTTGCAGCCAGACACTGGACTCTCACACTGTTACTGGCTCCGAATGGCCAGCACCCCCTCCTCTCTGCTAAAGTATCACTTCAAAGTTCATCGGTAAGAGTGAAATCCTGGCTCCAAGGTCCACGCTGAACAAACGGGCGATGGCATACACGGAAGGCGGAAGACACGCGTTTGGGTCCGTGGTCTGGCGGCCCGGCCCCTCCTGTCCCAATCCCTCTTTCTCTCTTGTGGCCTTTCCCTGTCAAGGGTCCTGGGGTCGACTGGCTGGGAACCTGCCCTTGGAAATCATGAATGAAGTGTGTTCAGTGTGAGATCTGGAAAGTTCTTCCCTGAAAGCTCCCACTTTGCTTTCAGCTCCAGTGGACTTTGACCGGCTGGCTATTTGCTTGGTTTTGCAATCTTCCCCCACTACGACGCCGAGGGGCCTCAGTGGATAGACTGGTTACCTCGGGTGGTGTCCCGTGGTCACCTCCACCTAGTGTGCCATAGTCACGTCTATCTGGTGCCCTATGGCCCTTCCACCGGGTGTCCCACGGCCACCTCCACCTGCTGTCCCATCAGCACTCAGACCCATCCTTCCTGTGCCACTGGGAACCTCAGTCACGTCTCACAGGGACGGTACCACTCCTGACCGACAGACCTGTCCTGATCATTCACCAACTTTCCTATCACAGCCAGCTTTAATCTTCTGAGACCTCTGCAGGGAAAAAGTGGTGTTTTTGTTTCCGTCTTAGAATCTAAGTAGGGACACCTTTGAGGTCCTCTAGCCACCCGCGCCCGCCCACGGCCATACGTCCTGCCCCGTCAGCTTGTAGCCCACGGCCCCGCTTCTCTCACTGCTCAGCTAGCGAGGCGCCTTTCCCCGGAAGTCGCCGCTGTCCGCTTGGCTCCGCCCCCTCAGGGCGGCTCCTCCCCCTCAGGGCAGCTCCTCCCCCTCATGGTGGCTCCTCCCCCCAGGGGCAGGGGCGGCTCCTCCCCTCAGGGCGGCTCCTCCCCTCAGGGCAGCTTCTCCCCCTCAGGGTGGCTCCTCCCCCTCAGGGCGGCTCCTCCCCCTCAGGGTGGCTCCTCTCCCAGGGGCGGTTCCTCCCCGGGGCACTCCTCCCCATCAGGGCGGCTCCTCCCCCGGGGCGCTCCTCCCCCTCAGGGTGGCTCCTCCCCTCAGGGGCGGCTCCACCCCTCAGGGGCGGCTCCTCCGCCCCCGGGGCGCTCCTCCCCCTCATGGCGGCTCCTCCCCCCCAGGCGCGGCTCCCCCCCCCCGGGGCGGCTCCTCCCCCCAGGGGCGGCTCCTCCCCCCAGGGGCGGCTCCTCCCCCCAGGGGCGGCTCCTCCCCCCCAGGGGCGGCTCCTCCCAGGAGTCTCCGCATCTCCGTGTCCCTCCCGGTCCCGCTCCGTGCTGTCTCCCGCTTTACCCTCTTCCTCGGGCCCCTCCAGCCTCCTCGGGCTCCGGGCTCCATCCTGCGCACTCCGCAGACTGACATCCAGCTCTCTTGTTGTCAGCGCTCTGCTCTCAGGCTGGTCCAACTCAAAGGGCAGTTTTGAAATACCTGTCTCAAATAATGCACCAGCTCTTCGGACAGCACATCTCCTGCGAGACGTCTCACGGCAGATACTCTGCCTGCGAGCGCGAGGACCCACAGACACGAACGTTCACGCGGTGCTGGTGCCCCCAACGGAGGACTAGCTACGACCCCGCTGTCCCACAGCAGGGCACTGCTTGACGAGCTCAGGGTCCAGCCAGACGGCGGGATCTCAGGGCACCCGGAAAGCCGTGTGACCCTTCGTGCGCTGCGCTCGAGCACGCACACAGTGATGATGTCCGCAGGCGTCTGTAAGAGGCTGTGCGCTTACGAAGCGATGATTTCTGAATGCCCACACGAGGAGCCGGAACAGCGCAGAGCAGATGGGGGCCAAAGGTGGAGGAGACTGACTTTTCACCCTGTCTGTTTTCTGTTAGAATATTTATTAAGTGCACACGTTACTTTTAAGGAAATAAGAGAAAGAAGGAAATGAAAAAAGTCTCCAATAGTTTACCATTAAGAACAAAATCACGTCCTAATTTCTTAGCATGGAATTCCAGACCATTCCCCTCAAGGCTGGGGAAGGCCAAGGGAGCTGACAGCTGGCTGCCTGTGCCTCACAGCTCCCTGTCCCCTGAAGGTACCTCCAGGTGCTCCGCTGCTGCTCCCTGGACCGGCACCTGGAAATTCTGCCGTTTGGAGACATGACCGAGGTGGGTAAGAGCTGAGCAGGGTTGGTACCTTTATGTCTTAGGGTCCTTAGGCCACAAGGAGCTCTTTGCCTATCAGCATGGGTAGAGAAGGGACCCCAGTCCTTCCTTCTCAAGCAAGCTGAACTTATCCTGAGGCTACTGCCTCAAAGTCAAGAGCAAAGCCTCCCCCACTGAGGGAAGTTGAGGCTGATGGCCGGGCTCTTCTTTCCGGGTCAGAGTGAGACCCTGTAAGTGAGAAAGCCTCCACCCCAGTGACGCTCTCTCCGCTCCAGACAGCACCTGCCCAGGGACAGCCTCACCTGGCAGGTCTAACTGCTACATTTACCTGACGAGTCAGTCTTTCATGTTGACCTTTGATCTCCTAAGACCCCATAAGAAAAAAAACAGCATTACTATCTCTGTTTTATGATGTAATCATGTCTACATGTATGGAACACCTACTACACGTCAGGTCCTCTTGCAGCCACTTGTATGCGTCGTCTCCTGCAAGCCTCGCAGTAGCTCCGGGGGGTAAGTCCTTGGATTCGCCTCACTTTAAGGACTGCAAGTCCTTGAGTTTGGGCCTCTCAGCCTACCCTTGGCCGTGTCCTCAATGTGAAGACTGAGGCCTCACCTGCACCACAGCCTTGGGTTGCCAAAGTGCCTTGAGTAGGGCCTTTTGTGGTTGCTGAACCACGAGGATGCTGTCAGCTGTTGGTCACATTCCTAGAAGGGACGCTGACTAATTTCAAAGCTCTTGTTGAATCTTAAAGAAAGAAGAAACCACAAGATTAGTAGAGTAATACAAAAGGGAGAGTAGAGCTCTGATGTCATCTTCAGGATGTCAGTCTCTGTCCCGGAGCATGTGTGTACCTTGGCCTGTCCCACAGGGAGCTGAGCCGGTCCCGCCTGCCTCTCCCTTCCCCCTCTTTGGGCACACTCGGCTGGTGTGCACCCTCTGGATGCTGTACTTTTACAACTTGTTCACAGGTCGGGGAGCGGGGCCTCAACCTCTCTGGGGGTCAGAGGCAGCGAGTCAGCCTGGCGCGGGCCGTCTACTCCAACCATGAGATCTACCTGCTGGACGACCCGCTGTCAGCCGTGGACGCCCACGTGGGGAGGCACGTCTTTGAGGAGTGCATTGAGAAGACGCTGTGGGGGAAGACCGTCATCCTGGTGGCCCACCAGCTGCAGGTGACTGAGCCTGGAGGGCACCGTGTCCATCCTCCAGGGGCTGCCATTCCAGGATTTCAGAATAGCCTCCTGGGCAGCTGCCCCTTCACCCCAGCCAGACACTGGGGAGCTGGCCCAGGGCACCCCCGTGGGAGCCAGAGCACAGCTGTGCTGCGTGGCCTTCTCAGTGGCTCATTCTTCAGAAGCTGATCACCAGTCTGCCCTTCAGAGTGCCTCTAGGTGGACTCGAATCGCCAGTCTTTTGATCAGCAGCTAGCGCACTGACCATGCCACCACCCAGGGGCTCCTTCCCTCAGACTTGTGGTTGTTAATTGCTGGGAAGGTGACTTTGACTCATGAGACCCTATGTGTGCAGAGTAGAACTGCTGCCAAGGATCTCCAAGGCTTGAGATGACCTTTATGATGCAGATCACCGGTCTGGCTGCTGAGGCACCTCTGGGTGGCTCTGAGTTGCCAACTCTTTGGCCAGATAAGATGGTAAAAGATGTTTGTGTTGGCAAAAACTGAAACCAAATTTGAAAGTCTCTTCCACAGTCAAAAATTCAGCCGGAAGGTGGACACAACCCAATTGTCCATCAGCAGGTGTTTTAGTCAGCTAGGCTGCTCTAACAGAAATACCACAGAGTGGATGGCTTTAACAAAGAAAGATTTATTCTTACACAGTCCGGTAGGTTGCAAGTCCATATTCAGGGTGTCTGCTCCAGGGAAAGACTTTCCCCTTGTCAGCTCTGGAGGAAAGTCCGGTATTGCATCAGTCTTTGTCCAGGGAGCGTCCTCACGCAAGAACCTCTGGTCTGAAGGACGCGCTCTGCTCCCGGTGCTGCTTGCTTGATGGTAGCGAGGTTCTCAAATTGTCCTTTGTTTCTTTTTCCTTTTATTCCTTGCAAGCCAAAAGCATTAAGGGTGGGGCAAGCCATACTCCAGGGAAACTCCCCCCACAGCAGGAATTCACAGCCCCACCCTAATCCTTTAACATACAGGTTAGCAAAACCACACAATGGAGGACAGTCCCAAGATACTGGGAACCATATCCCGGCCACGTGGCTGCACACATTTTTGGGGGGACACAATTCCAACCATGACAGCAGGTGAATGGATAGACAAAAAGTGGCCCAGCCACACGCTGGATAGTTTTCAGCCACAAAAAGACATGCACATACCCTTGGCTCTGGGGGTGGGAGTCCTGGTGACCCATTTCTGTGCAGATGCATGGGGTCGCCTTCATGGAAAAGTGCCTCAGTGTCTGACCTTCTGTGTGTGTCTGTGTGTGTGTCTGAGAGTTTCTCTCTGGCAGAGTTTTAGGAGTAAAGTTGCTAGCTCATAATACCGGTCTTCAAATCTACTGTTGTTAGCTGCCCTTGAGTGGATTCCAACTGAGTTGATTGTAACTGAGGTGTGTGCAGAGGACAACTGCCCCACGGGTTTTGCAAAGCTGGGCCCTGTTCAGAAGCACTGCCAGTCCTGTCCCCCAAGCTGCCGCTAGGGGGGTTGGGATTGCCAACCCTTGTGTTGGTTTGCATCACTTAGGGACTCCTCAACTTTACTAAAGTTGTGAAATTGTCCTCTAAAGTGCTGACCCAATCTGTAGTCCCCTAAACAGTTTATGATAGTTCCCTTTGCCCCAGATCAGCACCAACATTAAGAGTTGTCTGACTTGAAAAGTTGTTCCAGTGTGGTCTTAAGTAATCCTTTCTCATGGCATTAATTTACATTTTCATGATGAATAGTGAGGTTAACTATCTTTTCATACACTTACTGAAGACCTTATTTCTTCTGATTCCTTAGTATTTGGAATTTTGTGACCAAATCATTTTGCTAGAAGATGGGAAAATCTGTGAAAGTGGAACGCATGATGAGTTAATGCAGAAAAAGGGACAATATGCCCAACTCATCCGGAAGACGCGTGAGGAAACCACACAGGTGATTGCCAGCCTCCACTCTGCGCCGCCAGGGGAGAGGATGCCCCCGCACTTGCAGCCAGGGTTTTCTCCACCGAACATGTCGCAGGATGTGGCAAAGGCAGCAGAGAAGCCACAAGTGGGCAATCCGACGGCCACCTCAGAGGGGGAGCTGCTCCGCAGAAATGCCGGTGAGGGTCCTGGGGGGCTGGGGGAGAAGGTCCCCGGGCCTGCCTGCACCCCCGGAGCTCTGGTGTCTCTCCCTCCACCTGAGAGTGGACAGAGTCCCTCATGGTCCCTGAACCCCAACACTGGCACCCAGATTACAGACCCAGTCAGCGTGAGGCCATGGGAGCACGGGGGTTGGTTGGTAAGAGGCCTGAAAGACAGGACGTGGGTTTCACGGGGGCACAGCAGAGTGGAGGCTGGAAGGGGTGCTCATGGTGCTTCCTGGGTGAGAGCTGATCTAAGGCTTTGCAAGGCACTCAGACGTGCACTCATTACACACATGTCGAGAGCAGAGGTACTGCAGACCCAGAATGAGTGGGGTCCCGTCCCTGACATCCCTTTTCTGAGGCAGAGTAGTGGAATGGGAAGACATCCTTTTGAAGAACGTTTTCCACCATGGTGTAAGTTCTCTCAGGAGTGAAATTCAGGAAGACAGCAAGCACCTAAGTGGCCAGTATGGATTACGTGACTTTCCTTGGCCAAAGGAGAGTGAGGCATCTTGACTGACAGTCTTCCCAAGACCAAGACCGATGGAAGAGGAGTGGTCTCCCGTGGAGACAATGGCACGTCATATGTGGGAGCAGGGACTGTGTCAGGCAATAAGAACAGACATCCCTTCCCACTTGGTTGTCGCTATTAATATCAGTAATAGTAGTATTTACTGGTCTCTCCAGGTGCTGGTCGTGGTGCCCTGCTCTAGGCAAGGGTCAGCCTGGGCCGGTGTCACAGCTGTTTCTTGAGGAATTGTCTCAGAAGTCTATCATCTTGTGCTCGATGCAAGGCACCTGGTGACTGTCCAGGCCTGGCACTTTTCAGATAGGAGACGGAGAGGCGAAGTCATTTGTCTGAGGTGGCTCAGCGAGTCCCTCTCGGTGACAGCGCAGGAACCCAGGCTTCCTTATCACCCGTCTTCACTCTCTCCCGAGGCCTCTCTCGACCACTTGGAACCCCAGGCCCCCAGGGTTTATTGAAGGGCTCTAGGGTCCATGTTGCAGCCCTCTTCAGTGTGGTATTCCTGGGGAAGCCCTGCTGTGAGGGTCAGCTTGGGTGGGCAGTGCACTGGAAGAGGAGGAGGCTGGAAAAGGGCCAGAGACAGGAGCAGAAGGCTCTGCTGGGTCTCCCCTGGGTGCCCGAAGAAGACACGGGTGCTTGGGCAGCGTGACCACGCTCTTCTTCTTTCACCCTGACCCAGTGCTGGAGAATCAGCTCACAAAGAAGGAGGAGATGGAAGAAGGCTCCCTGCGGTGGCGCGTCTACCATGCCTACATCCAGGCAGCTGGAGGTACAGTCTGCCCCCCGGCCCGGCCAGGCCAGGCAGCCCGACGTACAGTCTGCCCGCCAGTCCTGGCTGCCCACGACTCCCTTGGGCCAGCCCCGCCCCTGGTCTGAATCAGGTGGGGACAGGCGGCATTTTGGCCTGGATGTGCCTGCAAGGAGTGAGAATGGTGTGGGAGTGGTACCCAACCCCTAACTCCACAGGGAGAAAGAGCGCCCAGGTCAGCCGGCCACGCTGATCCCGGGAGCTGAGGTCACACGTTACTGTTTCGGAGCCCGGTGGCCCTCCTCTTAAGGAGCGCTCTACTTTTTTGCTAGGTTTGATAATTCATTTCAGTGGCCCCCCCAGTACTCACCAACAACACCCACGATTACGGGGTGTATGAACGAAGTGATAGGTTAAAATTCGGGTTCAGGAACCCTCGGGGTGGAATGTTTGGAGCAGGGCAGCCTCTCCTGAGGTGTGCCCGCAGGGGGGTCTCTCTCTGATCCCCAGCCTCGGTCTGGCTCCGGCAGGTGTGTCAGAGCGCCTGCAGCTCTGCTCAGAAGAGCTGCAGGTGCCGTCCTCCCCTGGTAAGCCTTGGCCAGAAGGGACTCGGGCTCCCCTCTGTGGGCCAGGAGCCTCTGCGCCGCCTCTCACTGGGGTCTCCTGTTGCTGATCCCTGGCTGTCACTTCTTGCTTCTTCATGTTACTGCTCTCTCTCTCATTCTTGGTCTCCTGGTTCCAGGACCTTCCCAGGGCAGAGATCGTGGGTCCAGTGGACACACTCTGGTCCTGCGTCCTGTTTGTTGGTGGGGAAGAGACCCTCAGTCATGGCCTGCTGGCTCTCTCCCCCAGCCCAGCTGGCTCAGGGACAACAAGACCCTTCCAGTCGGGGGGGCAAAGCCAGTGTCAGCTCTTGGGAAAGCATTAGAATAAGTAAACGAAGAATTTCTTCATGGGGGACCCGCATAAAAGTGGTTTCTGTGGGGCAGAGGTTGAAGATGTCTCCCCAGTCCAGCTTTCCACCCTGCTGTTCCCTCCCTCACCTCGAACACCGCCTCCTCCTCCCCTCGCTGCTGCCCTCCTCTCTTCGGGTTCTGTACTCTGCTGCAGCGCCACGCAGAACCCGTGAATCACAAACCGTGCCAAGGACCTTACAGCTGGGCAGCAGGCAGTTCCCGAGTCTGTGGGCCCTGCACTGGCTTCTCCTGAACCCAGGCCGCAGAGGCTGACCAGCCCAAAGTGGCAGGTCCGTCAGCGGCTGCTGGCCCACGGGCTGCGGGAGCCGGTGAGTCCGGTGAGGCGACAGGCTGAGAGTCAGGTCAGGTGACAGGCTGCCGGCCTGCGGGGCCACGGGAGCCAGTGAGACGACAGGCTGCTGGCCCACAGAGCTGCCGAAGCTGGCAAATCCCAGATTTGAGTCACACAGGAGACCTCTGGCTCAAGTCACAAGAACTGAAGAGTCAGACAGGAACAAACCAGATGTAGGATCAAAGTGAGACAGAGAGCCCCATGAGGGCACCCACCTATCAATTCTGGGTGCAGGCCATGCCCCAGGGAAGGACGTGACTTCAGTAAGGGTGGGACTTGAGTCACTCCACGCTGTGACCAAGGATGTGCCCCTCACCCTCCTGCCTCGTTAACACGCGGAGGTCAGGCCTGGCGACACCTCGATGGAGGCTCGTTAGCATACAATCACATGAGACCGCAGAATTGTGGGCCACCACCCCGCCCTGGGTGGGCGTCATGTCCTCACCAAGCTGGCATGTAATCCCAGCCATCACAGGTTCTGCACATCTCACCTGCACAGTCCCACGGAGTCACTGTGTGTGAGCCACACAGACCACGGCAGGAAGGGCCACCGCAGAGGTCACGTGAGGTGGGGAGGTGGAGAGGGGTCCTGCCATCCACGGGCTTACATCGCACCGTCCCACTGTGGTCAGTAACCTGCCCGCTAGAGTCGATTCCTAAAGTTAGGCTTTCCTGTGTCCTCTGTAATTAGGGTTTTTCAGACTTTGGACACTGCTGACTCCTCAGTGGGCTGTAAATGCAGCTGAGTAACTTGTGAGCAGCACTCAAGGAAACCTAAAGACCACAATGGAACAGAACAGACTGGAACAGGCAGCATCAGCATGCGCTTATTGGTAGGGACACTTTCACTGAGGTCTGTATTGAAAAAAAAAAAAACAGCCCACTGCTGTCAAGTCAGGTCCAACTCATAGCGACCCTAGAGGTCAGAGCCAAACTGCCCCATAGGACTTCTCAGGAGCACCTGGTAGATTTGAACTGCTGACCTTTGGTTAGCAGATACAGCACTTAACCGTTACACTACCGGGGTTTCCAAAGTGTGTATTAGGTGCAATTTAAAATGGTTTTCGTAAAGCAGACAGTGATGAGAAGGTTCACAGCTGCTGACTTATTAAATGGTATACATTATCATGCCAAGCCAAGTGCCGTCGAGTCGGATTATCAAAGCCCTGTATGAATTCATGGAAACCCCGGCGGTGTAGTAAAGTGCTGCATCTGCTAACCAAAAGGTCAGCAGTCCTTGGAAACTTGGTGGAGCAGTTCTAATCTGACCCGTACAGTCTCTATGAGTTGAAATCTACTCGACGGCACCGGGTTTTATAAATTCATATACATACAAGGCTGACAATTAAGTTCACAAACTCATCCTAGATACAGTGCTGCAGCCATCGCTGCTGAGTATCGCTACAGCCACCTTCAAAGCGCTCTCCTCGGGAAGCTACGTAGTCATGCCAGCGCCTAGTCCACCCTTCAGAGCAACTTTGAAACTCTTTCTGGAATGGCCATTGCTCACGGTGGCAAGGTGACAAGTCCGTGAACTTAATTGTCTAGTTGTCTGTGAGGGAGTTTTTAAACAGTAAGAAAATAACTATTGGAAGACCTCCCTCCTCACCTTGTCTAGCTCCCAGTGACTTTTTCCTTTACCCAAAGATAAAAGAAATACTGAAGGGAAAACATTTGGATGACATTCAGGACAGTGTTTGTGAAAGGCATGTATTATGTCACCAACTGCCATGTATTTACAAACACCTGCTATGTGCCAGGCACTGAACCAAGCTCTGCAGGGCACAGCATTCATAAGTCCCCGAAGAACCAGGCCCATCATCAAGCTGGAGAATGAGGATCGAGAGAGCTTGTGGCCAGCCATAGTCTCAAATGGCATCATAGCAGAGGTGATCCTTGAGTACTCCTTGAAGGAAAGGCAGAATTCTGCAGCAGGCGTTTGGGCATGGAACGCAGACTGTGTAGCTGGGTGGGGTGCTGGGCAAAGAGGTGGCTCTAAAGCGAGGCTGCATCCTGGGTTTCCCTACTGTCTTATTCACCCTCTGCTACGGCTACTGCTGCTGTAACACACCACAAGTGGATCTAGTCATCTTGTGCTGCTATAACAAAAACGGCAAGTGGACGGCTTTAAAGAGAGGAATTTATTTGGTCACAGTCCAGTAGGCTAAGAGTCCCAGTTTAGGGCGTCAGTTGCAGAGGAGTGTTTCTCTACTAGCCTGGAGGAAGGTCGTCGTCCTCAGTCTTTCCCTGGACTGGGAGCTTCTGAGGTGCAGCAAACCCAGGTCCTTTCCAAAGGATATATCCAGCTCCTGGCCCTTCTTCTTGATGGCATGAGGTCCCCAAATCTCTCTGCTAGCTTCCTTTATCTCTCAAGAGATTGCTTCAAGGCACAATGCAGCCTTACGCGTTGAGTCCCACCGCACCAACCCAGCTGCTGCCCATCCTCCCTCATTAACATCAAGGAGGCGGGGTTTACTGCATCTAAGGACATCGCACAGAACCAGGAATCACGGCCTGGGCAAGATGCTACGCTTGTTGCTATACATGTTTTGGGGGGAACACAGTTCAGTCCATGATACCCACCCTGATGTTGTGCCCCAACAGACTAGGGCTGGAATCTCAGCTGCACCACTCACCAGCCCTGGGTGTCCACCCCCACATCAGTTAGGACAGGAGTGCTTTGCTCAGAAACAGTGCGGTAGAGGTGTGTCTGGCACCATGTGTACCACCGAGTAAACCTAATGTACACGGTAGCTCTCGTCATTTTACAAACAGAACCCGCGGGTCCTACGCAGGAGGGCCATGGGAGTACTGTGTGTGTGTCAGGCTTGTCTCACAGTGTCTTCATAACAGCCCTGGGAGCTGGCCTGGCCATCACCATTTCACAGGTGAAAAAGGGGACATCGGATACTTTGCCTATGGCCACATGGTTTGGAAGTCCTAGCACCAGGATTTGAACCCAGGGCTCTCTGATGTTGGAGCCCAACTCTTCCCAGGCTCCAAGGTGTCTAAAGTGAATGAGGATCAGAGAACGCCGAGGATTCGGGAGCTAGGGTGGCCGAGCGGCCTTGCCAGCGTCTCCCAGCTCTGGCTGGGACCCGGTCTTCCTCAGAATCCCCTCCCTCTCTCCCAGGTTACCTGGCCTCTGGCACGGTTGTCCTCATCATGGCGACGTTCACTTCCCTCATAACCTTCACCTCCTGGTGGCCGAGCTATTGGTTGGAGCAGGGCTCAGGGGTGAGTGTCACGACGGGGGTGGGACGTGTTTTTGTGGGCTTGCGTGGCGTGAGGTGGATTTTTCCTTCTTGGGGTACTCCTGTTCTTGTGCCCCGTGGGCCGGAGTGCAGGCTAGGGACTCGGAGGGCGAGCTCGGTGCCTGCCATTGCTGAGACGGCAGCAGCTGCCCCCAAGGGGACCTCTGGGGGCCAGGACAGGAGGGTCCCCTGGGTTCTGGCCTTCTGTTTACCGAATGGGTAGTCACATGTGCAGTCTGGTTGGGTTTCTCTTCGCTCAGGCCACCAAGAACGTTTTCTGCTGCGGGATAGTGACTATACCGTTTTGAGTCCAGCTTGGCCTGCTCATGGGCTTTATTTAAAATAGGCCCATGTCCTCCTGTGGGGGGTGCCAAGAGGCTGCTGTGACAGGCTGCTTCCTTCATCTTCCCCACCACATTCTGAGGTAGGTACCCCTGCCCCGTTTGTCATATGAGGACCCTGTGCCTGGAGCGGCCGACAAACCTGTCTGGGTCTTGTAGATAAGCCCTGCCAGAGCAGGACTTAACTCTGGTGCTCTGAACCTAAGCCATGCTCCCCAAACGCTCCCCTTAGTTAGCTCTCTGAGTCGTATGTCAGCAAGATGAGAAAAAATGGAGGTTGCCAAGGATTTCCCTTTACTTGGATCCACAATCGACACCCATAAAAGCAACAGACAAAAAATCAAAGGACACACTGCATTGGGCAAATGTGCAGCAAAAGACCTCTTCAAAGTGTTGAAAAGCAAGGGTGTCACTTTGAAGACTAAGGTGCGCCTTGTCCAAACCATGGTATTTTCTATCACATTACATGCATCAGAAAGCAGGATGAGGAATAAGGAAAAGAGAAGACTGACACCTTGGAATTGCGGTGTCCAGGCAACACTAAACATTTCACCAGTGGCAGAAAGAACTAACAGAACTGTCTCAGCAGAAGCGCACCCCCAGCGCTCCCTGGCAGCAAGGACCACGGGACTGCGTCTCACGCACCTCGGACATGACATCAGGAGGGACCCGTCCCTGGAGGACGTCATGCTTGGTGAACTAGACGGTCAGCCAGGAGGAAGACTCGGCCCAGGATGGACTGACACAGCGGCGGCGGCGACACCGAGCGCGGCGTGGCGACGGTGAGGACGGCGCAGGAGCGGCGCGCGGGCTCCTCGTGGGCGCAGGGTCACGCGAGTCGGCACCCACCCGGCGACACCTCACGCCACAGCAGCGACAGCAGTCAGGACTTGGCTGGGGAACCAGAGATAATCTAAGCCCTTGGAGGAGATTTTCCACAGGAAAGGAGGAGGTTCCACACGGGTAGAAGGGCTGGGAAGGGCAGGGAGCAGAGGCGGCACCGAAGTGGGGTGCCTGGAAGCCGCAGGCTGACCGCACGCCCCGCGCCCGCCGGCCGCAGACACCGCGCGTGATCCCTGCGCCTCCGCCGGTTGGGTGTCCCCCGAGTGCCTTTCCCACGCTTCTGCCTGGATCACCGCGGAGACAGAAGAAGCGGGGCAGGTCTGGTGACGGGTGACAATCCAGCTTCCACTTCTGACACCATGAACCCCCCAGTGCTGGCCAGTGACTCCAGCGCCCGGTGACTCCAAGTCTGCAGACGAGAATGGCTCCACAGCGGGTCTGAAGGCAGACAGCGGGGTCTTTCTCCCCGGGTGCCGCTGAGCAGGTCTGAACCCTAGCCTTCTGGTCAGCAGCTGGGTGCTCCACCACCCAGCCAGGGTCCACCCTAATAGGAGGAAAGTAGCAGCGTTACTGAATGGAATCTGCTCTGGGGCAAAGCCCCCCTAAAGAAGGAGGAAGGGAAGTCAGGACCTTAGCAGTGCTTAGCTAGAACAACAGCTCCCCGCGGAGGGACCACGTGGGGGGGACCGGGGTGGGGCGGGGAAAGACGTGGGGGTCGGTTGAGGGGGACAGCCTTGTTTTGAGCTGCTGATGTCATGGTCCAGGGGACGGATGCTGCTGGGTGCTGTTGAGTGGATTCTGACTCGCTGAGACTAGGTGACACAGTAGAACTTTCGCACAGGGGGTCCTTGGCTGTGGTCTCTGCCTCAGGAGGTGGTGAGCGGTTCTCCCGGGCTTGCCTTTCATTACTAACAGCCACTTAACCACTGTGCCCAGGGCTCCTTAAAAAAAAAAAAAAAAAATTTGTTGCCTAGAGTTGATACTTACGGGACACATAATGAGGGTCTGATCTGGAGCCACAGCGCGGGAAGGAGAGTAGGAAAGCCGGGAGCGGGTAGGTGTGGAGTGGAGTACCCTATCACAGCAGCCACCGCCTCTTCTGTGGCCAGAGGGGAGAGTTCCTTCCCACTGAACTCCACCCTGAACTGATGCTCGCTGACTCCCTGCTCTCTCCTGAAGACCAACAGCAGCCGAGAGGCCGATGGGACCCAGGCAGACCCTGGTGACGTGCTGGACAATCCACAGCTGCCCTTTTACCAGCTAGTGTACGGCCTCTGCACCCTGCTCCTCATCTGCCTGGGGATCTGCTTCTCCTACTGCTACACCAAGATCACCAGGAAGGCCACCACAGTCTTGCACAATCAGCTCTTCCAGCAGGTGAGGCGGGGGAGGGGCTGGGCGCAGCCACAGGCTAAACCTTGACCTTCTCTGTCCTCCTTGCGGTGCAAATATGTCTGACAGATCGTCGGCTGATTCAGCAGTGCTGGCGTGGACAGCTCAGTGTTGTGTGTGATTCATGGCGTGCGACCCGTGTCGCTGCCCCCGCTGAATCATTTCACCACCGCTAAAACAAACTCTGTGTCTCCAAACATCCCCTCTGTGTCCCCCCCTACTAATAGGCCTTGGCTTCAGTCTGGTGGCCTGTTTCATGTAACTGAGGTCATACAGTACTTGCCCTTTTGTGAGTGACTTTTTCCACTCAGTACGATGTCTTCAAGGTTCATCCATGTCCTGGCATGTATCAGGACTCTCTTCTTTTTGTGACCGAGCAATATTAAATTGTATACAAATCCCGTAATTTGTCCGTCCATCTGTTAATGGACATCAGGGCATTTCCGCCTCGGGCTGTTAGGAACAGTGCTGCAGTGAATGCTGGGGTACCTGGGCTGATGGTTCTGCAGGTGCCCTCACTGGGTGCATAGGGAGCAGGCCAGAGAGTGAGGCCATGTGGGGAGGCTGTCCTGCCTCGGGGAGGGTGACTCTGTGGGTTCAGATTCCCTTGCTGGAGGGTCGCTGGCCACACCAACGCTGGCATCTCTTGGCTGAGCACTGTCATGTATAGAGTGTTGGTGATCGGGCCATGTCCCCTTTGAAGGTGGTGTCATTGTCCCCATTCTACATACAACAGACAGGAGACTCACAGATGTTGAGAATTTTGCCGTGTTGTGCTTAGAATGCCAGACTGTCGCTGTTGTCACAGTGCCCTGGGGATTTCCATTTCTCTCTCAGTCACCAGATGTGACTCAAACACGGACTGTGTGCCAGGCTGTGTGCTAGTCTCTGGGTTTACAATGACAATGGAGTGATGTAGATATGGTTTCCGCCACCATGGGCCTATAGTTCAACGGGGGGACAGATAGAAAGCAGGGGTTGTCATATGGTGTGTAAGTGGACCGTGAGGTGAGGGCACACAGGGCCATAGAACGTAAGACAAGAGTCACCTGATCTGCCTTAGGGGTAGAAAAGGGAAGGGGGAGAGCCCAGGAAGACTTCTTGGTGGAAGGGACCTCTTGGAAAGAACTTGAAGAATGAGTTGAATCTAGACAGTTCAAGCCTGGGGAGCTGGAGGGGAACAGAGCAGAGCTTTCCAGGGAGCTGTAGTGAGTTCTAGAAAGGCTGAACTTGGCGGTGTGGAATTGGGGTCCCAGGAGAGGGTCTCAGGGGAGGAGAGGACCCCTCGTGCCCCCTTAAACAAATGCAAATCGTATTGCCCCTGAGAGTTTCAATTTCGGACAGTGAGGGGAGGCCTTTGCCCACCTCTCAGAGAAAGCTGTTGACTCGTCAGAAGCTGAAAGCAGGAGAGGAACACTCGCAGCAGCCTGTGCCTCTGCAGGCCCGTGGTGGTGGCCACTGACATGACCGTCCCTGGCCATTGCGTGATTCCACCACCAGGGTTCTAGGAACAGCCAGTGCCCAGGCCCAGTGGACTGTTTGTCTTTTCATTCTGAGAAATGTTCAAGTTTCCTTCTTGCTAGAAAATGCATTCTATGTTTAAAGTGTGGTCCTTTCCCCATCCCTTTTGTGGCTTTATTGATTTTAAATTGCATCTTTGCAGTTTTAGAAAATCATAACTAAAGAACAAATCTCTGAGAAAATTGACCTAACTCCAAAAACAGCAACAAGGAAGCAAAACGAAACAGCTCCCCCGACCCCGATGGCTCAGACCCGAGGGAGACTGCCAGAGCCACTTTCTCGGCTGGCCTTGTGGTTGATGCCAGGGACTTTGGCCTCCTGCAAAGGCCACTTGCCGAGGCCACAGCTGCTGGGCCGCTCCTGGGGTCACTTCCCCGCCCTTGGCCCCCAGGTGCCCAGAATTTCAGAACGACCGTGAGCCCTTTAAACTCCCACAATGACTGTGACAGTTTTGACCGCTTTAGCGTAAGCGTTTAACAAGTGTTTCTGGAGGTAAAGACATTTAGAGGCAGAAAAAGCCAGGGAAGCTCCACAGCCAGGAGCCTCTGAGCCCCGTGCCCACCCCTCTCAGTGAGCTGGCCTGTGTCCGTGTGCCCCGCACCATGCCAGTGGTTAGCCACAGCCAGGCATCTGCAGTGACAGCTGCTTTTGGGGACACTGCCTGGCGCGAGTCATCACTGGTTTTCCAAGTACCGTCAAGTTGGCTCACACTGAAGGCGACCTTGTCTGTGTCCAAGCAGAGCCTGGCTCTGCAGAGTTGTCAGGGGCTGATTTCTGGGGAAGGGGGTCAGCATGCCTGTCTTCTGAGGGTGGCTGGGTGGCCTTGAACCCCAGCCTCCCGGGGAGCAGCTGGTGGCAACGACTGCCTGCAGCCCCCCGGGGGCTCTGGTCGCCCCTTCCCTTGGTGGCCTCCCTAACAAACAACAAAGCAAAGTGCCCTTCTGTGCCTTCCTTTTCCTCGTGTTGTAACTTGAGAACTAGGTGGGGAAATGCAGGCAGGCCGGAGGCAGCGGCTCCCTGAGCCTTAGGGAAGGCCTCTGGTGAGGAGGGTTCCCGGCTGGACGTGGTTTGGCCATTGTCCCCTGGAGTGACCTGGAGCAAGTCCCCGTGCTGCCTCTTCTTGTCGGGGCCTCAGCTTCCTCCTCAGTGAAATGCAGGTGCTGGGTGAGGTGACGTGGTGAGAGCTCTTTCTGTCCCGAGTGTTTTCTGACCTTCCAAGGGCCTCACGCCCTCTGGGTGTACCACCTTCCAAGGGGCTAGGAAACCCACCCTCTTCCCCATGAGTCCCTTCTGCCTCATGTGACCCAATGTGCTGCGGAGCAGAGGCACTCGAGAGGGCTGTCTTGGTTGGAATCCTGCTTAAACCTGACAGTCAGGTCTGGTTCCTGGGGCACCACTGCGGGGGCACCCGTTGCCAACCTTCAGGTTAGCGATAGGGCAGAAACTATGGGTACCTCTAGGACCCTCTTCAGGTACAGTCTGAGTCTTGAGCAGTGGCAGAGAAATGGCTGCCTTTCCCCTGTCCCTTCCCCTGTGGTTCTCAAGGCAGAACTGCAGTCTGCTGTCCACTCCCGGGGTGTCAATCACGCTCACAGCAGGGTCCCGCTGTCACCACTATTTGTGTCCAAGACATTTTCATTGACCTCAAATGGGGACGCTCCGTACCCCTTATTTTTCATTTTTAAATATCAGTTCTATTGAGGTACAAGGCATGTAACATGAAATTCACTCTCTGAAATCACACCATTCCGAGATTTGTAAATAAAAGCTGCGCCGTGGGGAGGCTCCACCCAGCAGTCGGTGGAGGAGCCGGCGGCCCTGGACCTGGAGTGCGGAGGGATGCCTGCCCGGCCGGCCCCTCAGGGCGCCTCCCCCACCTCTGCGGAGCCCACCGGTGAGAGCGTGTCAGCAAGCACCCTTCGCTGCCGGCAGGTGCCCCCACAGTCCAGCGCCATTTTGCCCCGCAGGTGCACCGCTACCCCATGAGGTTCTTTGACGCCACCCCGATGGGCCGGCTCGTGAACTGCTTCGCGGGAGATCTGAACGAGCTGGACCAGCTCATGCCTACTGTTACTGAAGTGTTCCTGTTCTTGTTTTTGGTGACGGTCTCCATCCTGTTGACCATCAGTGTACTGTCCCCATACATCCTGGTCACTGGAGTCATACTTGCTGTCATTTGCCTTCTTTTTTATAAGTGAGTGGGTTCCCTTGGTTGTGAGTGGGGGTACGACTTGGTGGTATGGTGATGGGACAGCCCGGAATGGGGTAGTCCCCAAGGGGAATGACCCAGGTCCCTCACCCTTGTTCTGGGAGCAGGATGTTCCAAAGGGCCATCAGCCTTTTCAAGCAACTGGAGTACTACAGCCGGTCCCCTTATTTCTCCCACATCCTTGCCTCTCTGCGTGGCCTGAGCTCCATCCATGTCTATGGGAAAACTGAAGACTTCCTCAGTCAGTAAGTCCTGCTGCCGCCTGCCTGAGGGTGACCGGTCTGTGGTGGCGGGGGGCGGGGGGGAGCAGGAAAGTGGGAAAGACAGTGTCTGGGAATAACGTCATCTTCCGAAGGATCGGATAGAAATTTGCTTTATTCCATTTGCTTCTCTGAGCCTCCAGAGTCTCTCATCTGTAGGATGGGAACAAGGGTCCCTGTCCTGCCCTTTCTGTGCTCGCAGGAATACAGGGTGTTCAGTAGGTGATGGTGGGAGAATGTCACCAATTTACAATTATATTGATAGTTACATTAACCCTTGCTAAATCTGCATGGAAGGTACACGTAGATTAGAAGGAGACAAAAGGCATTAAACCAGCCTTTTAGTTTCTGTAGGGTCACTAGGAGTCAGAATCGACTCAGTGGCAGTGGGTTTGGTTTTGTTTTTTAAAACTTTTATGAAAAAAGACTAAGCAGAAATCAGGAGTGCTTCTATTAGCTCATGTAATTAAAGACTGCAGAGGGGTGACTGCCTTCAGCTTAGGCTTGATCCAGAGGACTCTGTTTTGCTGCTGTGCCCTCTGTGGTGCTGGTTTTAGTCTCAGGTCATGGTAGACTTGGTGGCAGCCCCAGGGTACCCTCATGGTAGCACAGCGGCTACAGTAGTGTCAGACGTCCCGTCATCCTGCTGGAAAAATCTCTCTGTAACTCACTCACAAATCCTGGTAGTAAGGAACTCTCACTGACCCAGCTGGCCAAGGTTCTCATCCCTGCCCCGGTCACTGAGGCCAGCAGAAGAGCATGGGAAGCCTGGGTTGGAGAGGCATATGTGTCTTGAAGTTGTGCTTTTTTTCCTCAGGTTTAAAAGGCTGACTGATACGCAGAGTAACTACCTGCTGTTGTTTCTGTCCGCTGTGCGATGGATGTCACTGAGGCTTGAGATCATCAGCAATCTGGTGACCTTAACTGTCGCCTTGTTTGTGACTTTTGGCGTTTCGTCCACCTCCTCTTCCTTTAAAGCCATGGCTATCAACTTTGTGCTGCAGGTGAGAGAGGCCCACAGACAGCAAGTGCTCCCCTGGGCTGTGCCGACCCAGGGCTCTGGCCTTGGGGCAGACTCAGGGGTCCCTGGGAACTTGGTCACACCTTATGAGCGATGTGATTAGCCTTCTCAATGCTGCTTCCTGGCCCTGTTTCCTGATGTCGTCTCTGAATTGGGATGCCTGTATTTAAAGGTATTTAATGAAATCATGGAAACCCTGGAGGCGTAGGAGTTAACTACCGTGGCTGCTAACTAAGCAGTCAACAGTTCAAATCCACCAGGTTCTCCCTGGAAACTGTCGGGGTGAGAGGTGCTACTCATGGGTTTTGTGAGTTGGAATAGACTTGACAGCAATAGGTTTGGGATTTTTGTTTACTTTTAGAATGAAAGCATGAGATTGGAGGGAATTTCACAGGCAACAGAGTCTAACCCTTGTGACATGGGAAACCGAGGCCCAAAGAGGGCAGGAGTTGCATAAGAACAGGTTGTTAGAAAGAGATCCAGGAGGAGAACTTGACTTCTTGGTTTCCTGGCTAATGTCTTACTTCACAGTTCAGACCCTGATTCAGTTCTCAAACTTCTGTGACTCTCTGGGCAGGTCATGAAAAACGCATGCTTTCCTGGAGCGGGGCTGCTCACACTGTAATGTGCGTAAGGCTTCAAACAGACGCCTGCCCCTGCCCCTGGGGCTGTGGCTCAGCCTGGGATCCAGGACAGCGTGAGTGGAGCAAGCAAGGGATCATTAAAAAGACGGGGGCGGAAGAACAAACCCTGAAGCAGACGTCAGAAGAGACTGAAACTGGCTTTTGAACCTCAGGCGGCTGAAGCAAACAGAAGCAGCAATGACGAAAACGAGATGAAAAGAGATTTCAAAGTGAGGACCCAGAAGAGAAAGGGAGGGTGACAAAGAAACTCGGGGAGACCTGGACCTAGAAAACCAAAAAGAAAGAACACATTCAGCATTTCTGAAGCTGAAAACAACCAAGAAAAAATTCAGACCTCGAGGTGTGCTGTTGAAGGGTTCTGTGGGCTGGATGTTGAATGACGCAAGATGTATTAAAGGAAGAAGAAAGGTAATGAGGCAGTGCTAGAGGAGACCCGGGAAGACTTAGAGAGACGGAAGGGTGTCCATGTTCGTGGACAGGAAGACTTCATGTTGTCCAACCATCAATTTTACCCAAAGGGATTGACAGAGTCCACACAATCCTAATCAAAATTATCACAGTCTTCTGTGCAGAAATAGAAAACCCAATCTTCAAGTTTATGCAGAATTAAAAGGGACCCTGAATAGCAAAAGCAATTGAAACAGGAGAACAAAGTAGGAGGACTCACGCTGCCTAACTTTAAAACACACTACACAGCTGCAGAAACCCTGGCGTGCCGTGGTTGGGTGCCACAGCTCCCACCAGAAGGGCAGCGGTACAAATCCGCCGAGTGTCTGTGGGAACTTTATGGGGCCGTTCTACGCTGACCTCTCAGGTCGCTGCGAGTCAGAATTGACTTGGTGGCAGTGGGGTTTTTTCAGGCAATTACTGTAATCAGAGCAGTCTGCTGCTGTATAGCAACAGATACGTAGAGTGATGGAGCAGAATCAAGAGTCCAGAAGCAAGCGCACACATCTGTAGTCAACTGATGTCTGACAAGGATGCTAGATTTATTTGATGCAGAAAAAGTCTCTTTACTAAGTGGTGTGGGGAAATTAGATTCCACCTGCAGAAAAGTGAAAAGAGATTCATGCCTCCCACCCTAAACAAAACCAAATTCAAGTGAAATTTACAAGCTAAAACCCTAAAATTCTTAGAGGAAGAGGAAGGAGCAGTGCTGTCAGACCAAGCTTTTAACAAAGCCATTGCCACTGAGCAGATCCCAACTTGCAGTGCCCTTACAGAGCGGAGCGGGACTGCCCCGTGGCTTCCCAAAGCTCTATCTTTCAGGGATGCCAATGGCCGTGTCTTTCCACTGGGGAGCAGCTGATGAGTTTGAACTGCTGACTGCTCAGTTAGCAGTCAAGCACTTTAACCACTGTGCCACTAGCACAACTTAGCTTTTAATAACAAATTGTCTAATGCGATTACAAAAGAACAGACAGGAAAAGACAAAATAAATAAACCGGGCCTCATAAAGATTGGAAACTTTCGTTTCCTCAGAACACTTTACCAACAGAACAAAAAGCCAAGCTACTAACAGGAGAACAGCCTTGGAAACTGTGTTTGACAAGACTCTAATAACCCAAATAAATATATACAAAACTCCAACAACGTAACAACAGACAGACAACCCCGGCATGAAAGGGACCAAGACTTGAGCAGACGTTTCACCAGGGGGTGCTCAGAGTCCACAGCAGTAAGGAGTGACACTCAGCCTCCTCGGCCATCAGAGAGCTGCGGATTGGAACCACGGCCAGGTGCCATCTCACTCCCCACTCAGGGGCTGACAATAATAAACAGGAAAGCAGAACATAACAGATGTTGGCGAGGATGTGGGAAAATCGGACCCTGTGCCTTACCCCTTGCTGGCGGGAATGCAAAATGATACAGCTGAGTGGAAGACATCTTGGCAGTTCTTAAAAATCTCAAAATAGAACTATGCTATGATCCAGGCGTTCTCCTCGGTACAGACCCCGAGGACTTGGACCAGAGAGACGCACACAGATGTTCGCCGTGGTGCCGTTGGCACTATCCGAAAGGTGGAACCACCTAAGTGCCTGTCAGCAGAGGAAAGAATAAACACAGCACGTCCGTCCTTACCGTGGGACGCAACTCGGCCAGTGGGAAGGATGGAGCCCCGAACCTTGCACAGTGTGGGTGGAGCTGGAAGGCACTCTGAGGGAAATAAGTCCCACAGGGCTCGCCTCGCGTAACCTCACTTACACAAAAAGGCAAGAAAGGCAAATGCAAGTGCGTAGAGCACAGTTTCTCGGTGGTCAGCTGGGCAGATGGCAGGGCGACAGGAAGGGCTATCAGTAATGGAAACACCACACTGATTAAGGGTGTGTTCGCACAGGCGGTTACTGTGATTTCTTTCAAGACGTTCTACACCGGCCAGGGAGCTGCTGGTGGGTTTGAGCTGCCGCTCTCTTGGTTAACAGCTGAGCACTTAGCCACCCTCAGGCTCCTTACCCAGGGAGTAGAACGTGGGTGAGCCCAGCCGGTGTCCTGGTCTAGCGGTGCGGCATAGGGTAGGGCCAGGTCCATGCACACACACACACGCACCACTTGCTGTGCTCTAGCGTGGACTTGCTCCTGTTCTCTGGGGGAGAGTAAGCAGACGGGAAGCAAACAGAGGGCCCTTGGAGTGGAGTGGAGTGGTGTCGGAGGGACCCCAGCCCAGATCTGCCCAGGCAGCTGGAGGTAAACTCAGAAGCAGGCTGAGGGCCCAGAAATGTCTCAGGGAAGTGGTCGTCCTCGGGGAAGTGGTGTCAGGGCAGCGAGCGGTGACAGCCCCAGCTTGTCCAGCCGCCTCGTGATCTCCCGAGGCTTCTCTTGCTTCCAGCTGGCGTCCAACTTCCAGGCCTCCATCCGGCTCGGTTCAGAGACAGAGGCGTGCTTCATGGCCGTGGAGAGGATAATGAGGTGCACGCAGGTGGGTGCAGGGCACGCAGGCGGGTGCAGGGCACGCAGGTGGGTGCAGCATATGTAGATGGGTGCAGGGCATGAAGGTGGGTGCAGGGAATGAAGGGGAGTGCAGGGCACGCAGGTGGGTCCAGGGCACGCAGGTGGGTCCAGGGCACGTAGGTGGGTGCAGCATATGTAGGTGGGTGCAGGGCATGAAGGTGGGTGCAGGGCACGCAGGTGGGTGCAGGGCACGCAGGTGGGTCCAGGGCACGCAGGTGGGTCCAGGGCATGCAGGTGGGTGCAGGGAATGAAGGTGGGTGCAGGGCATGAAGGTGGGTGCAGGGCACGCAGGTGGGTGCAGGGCACGCAGGTGGGTCCAGGGCACGTAGGTGGGTGCAGCATATGTAGATGGGTGCAGGGTATGAAGGTGGGTGCAGGGCATGAAGGTGGGTGCAGGGCATGAAGGTGGGTGCAGGGCATGAAGGTGGGTGCAGCACACACAGGTATGTGCAGTGTGGGTCTCAGGCAGACAGCTCTGCAGGGCTCCCCGTCGAGGCATGGGTTGTGCCTTCTGGGGTGTCTGCACCACACGGCCTTGGTCCCCGCCTTGCCTGGCCTCTGCACACCATCTCCCTGGGCTCCTCAGTAGCACCGGCCCGTTTCACCCTCACCTCGACCCTCCCGCCGTGGCTGATGGGGTGGGCACAGCTGGCCTGCCTTAGAAACCACAGGTTGTGGGTGCTGCCTGCCAGGTGACGACAGTAGCCGGCTGTCGCTGTTGTCCTGACTGGGAGAAAGTGGCTGTCACAGGAACAGCAACAAGCCAGAAACCCAGACCAGCGGCGGCTCGTCCCTGTGACTCTCAGTGACCCAGCGAGTGTAGCGGCCAGCCCCACAGTGCTCCAGGAGTCTGTGCTGCCACCTTTCGGTTAGCGGTTAAGAGCTTCGTTATTTGTGCACCCCAGGGATTCCTAATAATAATTCTTTGTCCTGTTTACATCATGGCAGTGAAGGGCACAGATTTCAGAGCTAAGTTGCAGGGGTTCAGGTACAAAGTTTGCCACTTGGACCAGCTGGGTGACCTCGGGCGAGTGATTCCACCTCTCTGTTCCCATTGCTGAAATAAGGAAGCTGACACTATCTGCTGGGTTAGGTTGTTTCAGAGATAGAGTGATGTGTGCTGCAAAGTCCTTGGCCCGGTGTCTGGTTCGTGGGAGGCCTTCAGGGCTGGGCGCTCTTGTCGGGGGGCCGTTTCCACGTGCCAGACACTGTGCTAAGCTGGTGGTGGAGAAAGAAAGTTTTATGACATTGATTCAATTACTTTTCCCATTGTCCGGACGAGGACAGCAAGCCTGGCTAAGACCAGCATCTTGCCGGAGCACACGCGGTCAGGGCTGGCAGAGCCTTCCGTCCCAAGGCCGGGTCTCCCACCCCTGTTGTGGGAGAGCAACTCTGATCAGCACCTGGTGACACTGCCGTGACTGGGCGCAGGCCGAGGAGAGCCATGGCATGCAGCCACGAGGTCCTGCTGCTTCTCCAGTATTCTCTCCTCCCCATGTCCCCAGCTGTGCCCGACTCAAAGAGCAGTGGGCTTGGCGTCAGGCTGACCTGGGTTTGCGACTCAGCTCTTCCGCTCATGAGCCACGTGAGCCTGAGGAAGCTGTCTCTGCTTGCACCTCTGTTTGCTCACCTGTGAAACGAGGCTACAGATGCCTACCTCCCAGGCTGAGCATGACCCAGGATGAGGCCCAGCTTCCTGGGGGGTCAGCTCTGCCACCCTGCGTGGTAGTATTCTAGACTCAGTCTCTAGAAAGCCTCCCAGGATGGATGAGAAAAGGTGCTCTAAGGTGCAGTGAGGAATCAACTCCCTGGGCAACTCATTCTTCTGGGCTAAGACTGTGAGCATTTGAGGAGACTGAGGGAATGGGTCAGAACACAGGGAACTTTTGGGTTCCTCTGGTCACACAGCAGAGGGCTTGACCGTGGGGCTGCGCAGCCTAGTGGTCAGGTGTGACACCGGAGGCCGGTGGGTCAGTGGGGATGGGCAAACGGGATGACGACTGCTGAGTCCTTTTTCTTTCTTAAAATGAGGCGAGTGTCCCCGAGGTTCCTTTGCATGTGGAAGGTGTGAGCTGTCCCCCCGGCTGGCCGCAGCATGGGGAAATCACCTTCCAGGATTATCAGATGAAATACCGAGACAACGCGCCAATCGTCCTCGATGGCATCAACCTGACGATCCGTGGCCGGGAGATGGTGGGCATCGTGGGAAGGACGGGCTCCGGTGAGCTGCATGGCCGGGCTGTGCCCTGCCCTAGCCTTGGCCTTTGGGTGTGGATTTATTTGCAGACACGTGTTCCTGACAAGCATGCTAGGCCCTGGGGCTGTTGCTTTGACCCAGACTCCAAGGTCCTTCTGCTTGGCTTTTCAGTGGCAGACTCAGCTGTCGAGTCACTGAAGAGAGACCGAACTGCCGGCCACAGCGAAGCCCTGAAGGGGGCAAGGAGGGTGGGGGTATCCCAAGTCACGGCGCCGGAGGGCTACCCGAGCTGCGGTGGTCCGGGCCGTGAGGTGACATTTGAGCTGAGACGTGGAAAGTGACCAGAATGCAGGAGTGCAGCGCTTCGGGTGGGGGTGGTGCGTTCCCGTGGAGGGCATGGGGTGGTGAGGGCAGGGGACAAAGGGGACCTCAGGCCTTCCTTTCCTTCTGCCCTTTTCGCTCTTCCCTTCACAGACTTCGCTTATCAGCCTCCTGAGTGACACACTCGTGGCTGAAGGAGACACAGGCAGCATGCGAGGACTGCCAACTGAGTTAGGGGTCTCATCTAGAGAAAGGCTGAGTACCTCATCGCTGAATATCACCGTGGTCACCTTCCAAGTCCTCCCCTTGGGAAGCTTGGCACCAATGCTGGTGCCTAGGCCACCCTTCAAAGAAGTTTTGGAACTCTTTTTCTGGGATGGCCGTCAGAGCTGACATTGTATTACCCTTGATGTCCTGAATGTCACCAAAATGTCTTCCTTTCAATATTTCCTTTATCTTCAGGTAAAGAAAAAAGTCAGTGGGGGCCAGATCAGGTGAGTAGGGAGGGTGTTCCAACCCAGTTATTTGTTTACTGGCTGAAAACTCCCTCACAGACAACTACAGAATCAAGTTTGCCATCTTGCTGCTGGGCCTCTGTGCACAATGGCCATTCCAGAGAGTTCCAGAATTGCTCTGAAGGGTGGACTAGGCACTGGCATCAGTGCATGGCTTTCCAAGGGGAGGACTTGGAAGGTGACCGTAGTGATACTCAGCAATGGGGTCTGAGCACTTACAACAGTTAAATTTGCCATTCATTGTTGGACTGCAGTGTACGTGTTTCATGGCAAACACATCTCTCGCTCTGGACTTCGAGCTAAGTAGGAGAGGGGCAGCGGTGCCCTGCTCAGAGATGGAGAGCAAGCCACTGCTGTGAAGACCTGGCACTCTCTGGTCCTGCCAGTAATCCGGTGTTCCACATCAGGAAACTCTCAGGAGCCCAATACGGGAGACTGTGAGTCAGAATCCATTCAGTGGCATCAGATTTTATTTTTTCATGGAGAGCAACACGCATTGCAAGCAGAGTGGCCAGCCACCAGCTCTGAGCAGGGCGTTGCTGCCTGTTTCTAACCAGTGTCAAACACGGAGAGATTTTATTGCTGTGCGGCCGGTACATTGCCCCTGTTTCCAGAAGCCGTGACTTAACTGTTTCCCACCAGCTGGCAGCCTTCTCTTCCTTCCTCCGCCCAGTCTCCTTCCTGCCTTTCCGCTTCTTTCCCTCCATCCCCTTCTATTGCTTTTGGGAGGCCAGGCCCGAGCACTGCCCCCCTCCTCTTTGCACCCTTCGGAGACACTGTTCAGACTTGGTTCTTCCCTCCTGTGAGCTGAGGCACCTGTGGGTCTGTGAGTGGCATCTTCTTGGCTGAGGGAGTTGCCCGGAGTTGCCTTTCCAGGGGGTTCCCTGGATAACTCAGGCTTTCCCAGGTCTATGCCTCCCTGGGCTCTTCTAGCACTTTCTTTACCACAAGGTGGAGGACATCCAGGTGTAATCCTCTGTGTGTTCCTCCTTCGTGATTGCTCGTCTGACCCTGGCTTGAGAGGTCTGGGACATCCTCTGGAGAAGCTCTCAGTCCGTTGCCTGTGTCATTCAGTAACTTTGCTGAGCACCTCTTCCGTACAAGGTTTAGGGACTGCAAAGGCTGGCAAGATACAGTGTCTACCCTGCAGGGACTGAGAACTCACGTGCCCTCAGTACCTGGCAGGTGGCATGATAAGAGACGTGGGTGTAGGGTGTGATGAGGGGCTGGGGAGGGTATGTGCCAAACGGGAGTACTGTCCACATGGAAGGCTGTGGCCATGCCCAGCTTCAGCCGTTGGCGGCCTCCGGGATGGGGTGCTGTGTTGCCATTCTGCTGAGTTTTCAGGAATAGCCTGAAATTTGAATTTTTGAGTGTATGATCTCTGGAAGTTTTAATGCTGCCAAGGAATTTAAAAACAACAGTAATAGGCATGTGGTTGGCTTTGCTCCAGTGGCTCCATTCATGGTCTTTGTTGCGGACTGTAAGAGAACAGCCTGCGGCATCAGGCACCACTTAAAGCAGGGGCCCTCGTCTTCTGTCCTCTGCATGGTCACAGTGACAGAGAATGGGCCACACTGGGAGTAGGTCCACAGTGAATGTCTCTAGTGCCGACTCAGGAAGCTGAGGCTCATCTGTTTCTTGCCTGCAGGGAAGTCCTCCCTGGGAGTGGCCCTCTTCCGCCTGGTGGAGCCCGCCGCTGGGCGGATTCTCATTGACGGTGTGGACATCTGCGGTGTTGGCCTGGAGGAGCTGCGGTCGAAGCTCTCGGCTATCCCTCAGGATCCCGTCCTGTTCTCTGGGACTATCAGGCAAGTGCTGCGAGAGGCCCTGGGGGTTTACTGTTAGGAGTCTCACCTTCCACGTGGGAGACCTGGGTCCGAGTCCCAGCCAACACCTAACACACAGCCGTCACCTGTGTGTCAGCGGTGGTTTGTGAGGTGCTAGGATGCCAACAGATTTCAGCAGAACTTCCAGACTACAGTGGACTAGGAAGAAAGGCCTGACAATCTATCAGAAAATCCCAATCCCAACCACCACCAGTGTTAGCTGTGATGCCAAGCCAGCCAAAAAGTTGAGTCTCACTGGCAACACAAGAATAAAAAGGGGTGCACCCTGAGATCTGCATTAAAAGACTGCAATTGGTGGTCCACGGGCCTCAGGGTTCCCCTGGGAGCATGGCTCTTGGCCCTGATGCTGCCCCTGTCCATACATCATAATGAAGGTCAACTCTCAGACAGGAATGGATTGGACTTGGCAACACAGAGTGACCATACTGTGTGCTCAGTTTATGGTTCTGTGCATCTGTGGGACATCGTCCTGCTGACCTCTTACTGGAGGAAGGGGAGTGGGTGGAGAGGAGGGCATAGGAGGTTGTTGGGAGGATGAGACGTGTATGGAGTAGAGAGGAGAGGGTGCTGTCACCGGGCAAGGAGAGCAGTGGCAGCTGCGTGTACGTGGGCAAGCAATTTATGTGGGAATGTACATTTTCATTCAATCATCATCATCACAATGATACAATCCAGCCAGTGAGAACGCTGCAGGTCACAGTGGCTTGATCCACAGCCCGTCTCAGAGAAGGCGCAGGCGGGGCAGTGCACAGAGTCACCACAGCTAGGTGCTGACTCGAAGGCCCCTGACGGCACCCGGCCGGATGCCTGCTCGATGCAGAGGACCGACTCCAGGGAGGGGTCGCAAGATCAGTTTTCAAGACCAGGGCTAACCTAATTAGCTGATGACGTTCTGACAGGCCTCAAGCTCTGAGTCTCAGGTCTCTGCTCGGCAGTAGGGTCCCTCACCCCTACCTGTCCCTCGTCACTGAAGTGTCCTTAAAGGTTGAATGCAACCCTTTATTCACAAGATCACTGTCAACTATAATGCCCCCAGCCAAAGCAAGGCCTCATTTTCTAAGTACCTAGCGGACCGGTTACATTTTGTTCACCGTTGACTTCCCACCACTTTGACTTCGGCACCACAACTGCCATACGCTGTTGTGTCTGCACAATGTTGGTTGCTGTCTCTCTGCCCACCAAGCCAACAGCTTGGAGGAGTTTTAGGCTGGCATTGAAGAGGTGCCTCTTCACGGGGTCCACACAGTCGGGGCAGGGTGGAAGTGGGACGTAACTCAGGCCGACCAGTAGATGAAGCAGACTGGAATGGGGCTTCCAGCTGCTCCACGCGCTTTCCATTTTCTCAGGTGTCAACCCAGAGGACTAAGTGGTATCCAGATTAGCACTTCTGCTTGGTAATCTGCCTTAGCTGTGTGGGAATGTGAAGGTGCAGAGACCAGGGAAGACTGCAAATCTATGCCTTTTCTTCTAGTTTCCCAACAGCGCACTATTCGTTTCCTAAAATTTTTCATCATCCCAGTCAGAAACTCTGTATCCACTGAACAATAACTCTTCATCCCCCCTGCCCACACCTCATGTGGCTTCCATGACTGGGAAGAGACGAAGCAGAGGGGGAGGCAGGTTTCCATCGGGGCTCAGCGGCCCGTGACGTCCAGGCGAGTGCTTATAATGCTGTAAAGACAAATCAAAGGGCAAACCTTACTGGGTATAAAACCTAATGCCAACTGCCTGATGGTCAGTTAAGATTCTTTCCCCTGCAAGCAACAGAAAAACCGACCCCAAGCGACTCAAGTGAAAGGCCTCTATGGACTCGCAACACTGGGAAGGCCGTGGCTGCCTTCCAGGACCCCAGCTCTGCCTTGCCATCCTCTGTAGGCTCCAAAAGCTCCAGGTGTCCTGCTCCTGGGGACGAAACAGCCGCAGTTCCTGCCTTCAGCCCAGTGAGGAAAGGAAGCTTTTCTCGATGGCTGTCACCTAAGTCTTCAGATCTCCTTTGGGGGCTTCCCTTTCCACCCTGAACTAACCCATATGGCTGGTGACTGCCGTGTGTGGATTGGCTGATAACCAGGTCACTTCCCCCAACCTCGTGGCTGATGGTAGAGCCCTAACAGAACCATGTGGACTCCAAGATGAGAAAGGGTGGGTCCCCACAAAAAGTGGGTGCTGCTGTCTGCAGAAGAAGGAGTGGGTGCCTGGGAGGCACAAGGGCTGGTCACTCACGGTGCTCACATGGGTTCCTCAACACCTCCTCCCCACCACCCTCTCTCAATTGCTCCATTCCAGCCCCTGCTGGTGACTTCCTGTGTGTAGGACAGGTATCTCTGGAACCAAGGGAGGCCGCTGAATGCTCTTCTCTTGTGGCAGGTTCAACCTTGACCCCTTTGACTGCTGTACAGACCAGCAGATCTGGGACGCCTTGGAGAAGACGTTTTTGGCCAAAACTGTAAGTAGCTCCAGAGACTCATTCTTGGTTTTGGCCTGCCTCTTCAGCAGGGCACTGTCCTTGCAGTGGGGGGGTCCCCTCACTTCCTCTTCAGCAGGGCACAGTCCTTGCAGAGGGGAGGTCCCCTCACTTGACACTTCAGATGCTGCTGCTTTGGGGGCTGGACTAAATAATCTCATGGAGGTGAGCTGACTTGGAGTTCCCCATTGGGGGCTGATGGTGCTCAGGCTCTGACTGTATGCCAGGCACTGTTCTAGGCTCCAGGAACCCAGGAAAGACAAGGTGGCGGGTCTTTGCCTCCTCGGGCTGACAGCCAATGGAGGAGGGATGGTAGTCAGCAGTCCACACCTGAGATCCCTTCAGGTGGTGTCTGCTGCTGGAAAATGTGTCCCAGGCCATGGGACCGACAGAAACGTCCCTGGGAGAGGTTCCTACGGTTCGGGTGACCAGGCCAGGCCTCATTAGGGACACAGGAGCTGGGACCAACCCATGTGGGCAGCTGGGCCAACATCTTTGAGAGAATTTCCAGGAAAGGACCTGGTACACGAGACCAGTGAGGTTCTCGAACTCATCCTAGAAAAAGGGCTATGTACCTCGAATAGCACTGCGGTCACCTTTGAAGTCCTCGCCTTGGGAAGCTGTGCACCAACGCCAGCACTTAATCCACCCTTTCAAGCAATTTTAGAACTCTTTTTTTAGAATGGCCATCAGAGCTGTCGTGTGATGAGATCTGACAACTAAGTTTGCGAACTCACCCTAGAAAAAGTGTTTTGAAGGGTGGATCACGTGCAGGTGTCGGGTGCAGCTTTCCATGGGAGAACGTCGAAGGTGACCATACGGACAGTCAGCAATGTAGCACTTTTTCTAGGATGAGTTCGCGAACTTAACAGTTAGACCTCGTGTGCAAAGGCCCGGAGTTGGGCATGAGCTTGACACAGGTGAGGAACAGAAAGGTCAGAGACGACAGCCGAGGGCACGAGGGGTGACGGAACGGGACCAGAGAGGCCTGCGGGTGGTCGCGCTCAGCCTCCCTGCGTGGTGGCCAACGCAGCACCTCTTCTTCCCCAGATCTCAAAGCTTCCAGGAAAACTGCAAGCAGAAGTGGCGGAGAAGGGCGCAAACTTCTCGGTCGGGGAGCGGCAGCTGCTGTGCATGGCCCGGGCGCTCCTCCGCGAGGCCAAGGTGCGCCTGCGCCGGGGGGTGGAGCCCCAGAGCAAGGGAGGCCGGGGGTGGGGCCGGGGAGGCCGAGGGCGTGGCCGGGGGGCTGGGGCGTGGCCGGGGGAGGTCGGGGGCGGGGCCGGGGAGGCCGGGGGCTTGGCCGTGGAGGCCGGGAAGGGGCCGGGAGGCGGGGCCGGGGAGGCCGAGGGGGGGGCCGGGGGGGGCCTGGGCCGGGGCCTGGGAGCCCTGGGCCGGGGAGGCCGGGTTTGGGGGGGGCCTGGGCCGGGGGAGGTCGGGGGAGGGGACAGAGGGGCCGGGTGTGGCCAGGGCGGGGCCGGGGAGGCCGGGGGAGGGGCCGGGGAGGCCGGGGGCGGTGCCGGCTCGGGACACTACCACGGCTGTTCCTCTGTCGCCATGGGAGTGTGGACACCACGCTGTCTCCTGAGACCTCCAAAGGGCTTGTGTGTCTCTCTGAATGCTTTTCTCCTTCCCTTCCCTGTGCTGTGCAAAATTTTGACAACCTACAAAGAAGCAGAGATGTCCTGCCCCTAAAACCCCAGCACTGGGCTCTTTTGCTTTAAAAAATTATCTACAACATACATTTATCTTAAAATTTTGAGGCAGGCTACTTCACTTGTTTTTGTTACAATTGAGATTCAGGTGACAGCTGTCCCAGAGAGCATCACATCTACTGAAAAAGTTTAATGGTGGCTCTTCAAGTGTTGCAGGTACTTTGTCTGCAATTTCAGATGATCCAGCTGCCTGAGCTGATTCCAGCTAATCTCCCGTCTCACAAGTGAGGCAACATACACGCACACGTTTCCATGTGTACTTCTTCCACACTCACATGCCTACACACACACACACACGCACGCACAGAAGTACGTACTCTCACACTCATATTTAAGTGGTGTATCTCCTCCACACTCCCACGGACATACATGCACCCACATACATGTCATGCACACACATGTGCACACGCACCTCCCCACACTCACACACCCACACGTATGCACACACATGTACATACCGTCGTGTTTACCCTGGGCACCTTCTCCACACTCATGTGCACTCACATACGTCCATGCACACGTGCCATGATTAGCTGGTTATACAGGCACAAACGACTAGTGCGTGCCATCCGTGCTGTGAGGAGAGCACAGCCGAGCTCAGTGGGCAGGCAGAGGGGAGAAGGCTTCAGCGGAGGAAGGCAACCCCTCTCTTCTTAAACTGGGTGAGCGACAGAACTGGCCGCACATCGGGGAGCCGCTCTGTCACCTCCTCAGTGCCTTCTTCCCAGCCACTTGGCGGCCTGGCACTGAGACAGTCTCCTCCGATCCAGTCCTCAGCTGACGGCTTTTGTCGTATCTGTGTATCGCCTGTCCTGGGATTTACTGACAGAAATGCTGTTGTCATCAAGTGGGTCCCGACGGGAGGGAGGCCCCAAATGTGTCAGTGCAGAACGGCACTGTGGGGTTTTCAGCAGGCGCCTCCCAAAAGCAGGTTGCCAGCCCTTTCTTCTGAGGCTCCCCAGGGAGGCCTTGAGTCTCCCACTTCTCGGTTGGTGGCTGAGCACGTTAACTGTTTGTGCCATCAGGAACTCCACAACTTTACTGAGGACACTCCTTTGGAGAAACGGCCTCCTCTCAGGAACATTTGTCCAGTCATGCTTCATGTGCTTGCTGTATTTTTCTAATGCACATGATTAATGAAATATGCGCATAGAAACATTAAATCCACGTATTAGTGACCACTGTCTTGTGTGAGCTGGTGTTCACACGCCACCCTTGGGGACGTTGCCTGCCTTCACTCAGCAGAGTAGGAAGGCATTTAACAAAACCAGAAGCTGTTTCTTTCATCTGTGAGGACTTAGTTGTCTGTCCCCTGAAATGTCATTGGCTCCTTTTTGAAACCCTAACACCTCTTTATGATGTATGGACAATTAGAAATCACAGTGGGTGTGGGACTCAGTCCAGCTCCGCACGTCACAGCCAAGGGAGCTGAGGCCGGGAGGGGGGTCATTTACCTCCAGTCCCACAGTGGGTTAGTGTAGCAGCGGAATGAGGCCCGGGGCTTCAGGGCTGGAAGAGGTCCCCTTCACCCACATTTTGCACCCCCAGATCATCCTGATTGATGAAGCCACAGCGTCTGTCGACCTGGAGACTGATGCCTTGATTCATCAGGTCATCCGTGAGGCCTTCCAGAGCTGCACAGTGCTGGTCATTGCACACCGCATCACCACGGTCCTCAGCTGTGACCGCATCCTTGTCATGGCTGCTGGGAAGGTGACAGCTGCCACTCTGGGCTGGCGGGAACGGGGAGGGCGGACACACAGGCCTCTGCCCCATGAGGCCTTCACGTTCTTAAGTCTGAGTTCAGTAGTGGCCTGGTCCCCTTTACTCCTTTCTCTGCCTCCTAGGTCATGGATTTTGACAAGCCAGAGGTCCTGCAGAAGAAGCCTGGGTCACCATTTGCAGCCCTACTGGCTTCAGGCAGCTCCTTGCAGAGGGAAGCAGAAACTGCATGATGCTGGAAGATCCGAGCTCAGGAGATCCCTGTCATGGTCATCTAGTGCTGCTATGTCACAAGTGGAGGGCTTTATCAAAGACAAATCTAAGTCTTCACAATCAAGTTCAAATTCAGGGCATCACCTCCTGGGGATGACTTCACTCTCTGCTGGTCTTCTCATTCATCTTTCCTTGGATAAGGAGCTTCTCCACCGCAGGACCCTGGGTCCAACAGACGGGCTGGGCTCCTGGCACTTCTTTCTTGGTGATGTGCCGTCCCCCCTCTCTGTTCACTTCCTTTTTGCTTTTATCTCTTGAGAAATAAAAGCTGGTGCAGGCCACACCCCAGCGAGCTTCCCTGATACTGATCTGGAACATGACCTGGGTCGTTGTTGGGTGCCCTTGAGTGAGCTCCAACTCACAGCGACCCTCTGCACAGCAAAACAAAACCCCGCCCGTCCTGCACCGCACCCAGTCATTTCTATGCTTAAGCCCGTTGTTGCAGCTGCTGTGTCAGTCTGTCTCCCTGAAAGTCTGCCTCTTTTTTGATGACCCTCTGCCTCACAAACCGCAATGTCCTTCCCTAGGGACTGATCCCTCCCGATGGCATGTCCAAAGTGTGTAAGACGCAGTCTCGCCATCCTTACTTCTAAGAAGCACTCTGTTGGTACCTCTTCCGGGGCAGACCTCGATCTGTTTGTTCTTTTGGTGGTTCATGGTCCGTTCGATATCCTTCTCCAGCCTCACAATTCAGAGGCCTCAGTTCTTCTGTCTTCCTTATTCACTGTCCAGATTTAACTTGCATACGATTCTACTGAAGGTCAGGCCCACCTTGGTCTTCAAGGTGACATCTTTACATTTCAGAACTTTAAAGAGATCTTTTGCAGCAAAGTTTCCCAATACAACATGTCTTCTGATTTCTTGATTACTGCTTCCACAGGCATTGATTGTGGAACCAAGTGAAATAAAATCCGTGACAACCTCGATCCTTTCTCCATTTATCATCACATTGCTCACTGGTCCAGTTCTGAGGATTTTTGTTTTCTTGATGTGGAGGTCCAACCCATACTGAAGGCTGTGGTCTTTGATCTTCATCAGTAAGTGCTTCACATGCTCTTCACTTCCAGCAAGCAGGGTTGTTCTGCTGTAACAGCAGAACGCAAAGGAAATGGAACACATAAATCTTTGATATCCCAGGCAGCAGTGAAGTCAAAAGGGCTGGTCTTGGCCACTTCTGATTGGACAGCCACTTGGTCTGCTACGCCGGGAATGAAAGCTTGACGAGGGACGGTGCTGCCATCATTATCCAAAGAATACTTCGAGATCTGTCCTAAAGTCCAGTGCTGTCAGGGATGAGATAATATCCATATGCCTACAAGGAAGACCAGTTAATATAACTATTATTGAAATTTACACACCAGCCACTAAGGCTGAAGATGAAGAAACTGAAGATTTTTACCAGCTTCTGCAGCCTGAAACTGATGAAAGATACAGTCAGGAAGCCCTGATAATTGCTGGTTATTAGAATACAAGAGTTGGAAACAAAAGAGAAGGTTCAGCAGTCTGCATAACGCAGGTTGCTCATGAGTCTTCTTGCAACCCTGCTACCTCGTTCTTTTTCACATTGTCCAGGTTCTCAGATTATTGGCTCAGCATGCAGATTGAAAAGATATGGAGAAAGGATATGAACCACGCCCCACACCTTTCCTGACTTTAAACTATGCAGTGTCCCCTCGTTGTGTTCACACGACTGCCTCTTGAGCCACACGCAGATTCCTTAGCAGCCCAATTAAGTGTTCTGGAATGCCCATTCTCTGCAACGTTAGCCATAATTTGTTATGATCCACACAGCTAGAGGCTTTTGCATAGTCAGTGAGACACAGGTAAACATCTTTCTGGTGTTCTCTGCTCTCAGCCAAGATCCATCTGACATCAGCAGTGACACCCCTCGTTTCCTGTCCTCTTTGAATCCAGCTGGAATTTCTGGCAGTTCCCTGTCACTATACTGTTGCAGTCACTTTTGAATGATCTTGGAGAGCAACATTCTGTGTGTGATATCAATGATACTGTTTGATAATGTTCACATCTGGTTGGGTCACCTTTTTTGGAAATAAACATAAATATGGATCTCTTCTAGTCAGTTCACCAGGTAGCTGTCTTCCAAATTTCTTGGTGTAGATGAGTGAGCACTTCCAGTGCTGCTTCTATTAGTTGAAACATCTTGGTTGATATTCCATCCATCCCTAGAGCCTTTTTTTGTTTTGGCCAGTGCCTTCAATGCAGCCTTGACTTCTCCTCCCATACCATCAGTTCCCAATCACGTGCTACCTCTTGAAATGGCTGGATATCGCCCAGTGCTTTCTGGTGTAACGACTCCGTGTATTCCTTTTACATTCTCTTAGTGCTCCCTGAGTCGTTTCACGTTCTCCCTGTAGAATCCTTCTCCACTGCAACTTGAGGCTTGGATTTTCTTTTCCGTTCTTTCAGCTTCAGAGATGGAGTGCGAGCTCTTCCCTTTTGGCTTTCTGTCTCCAGCTCTTTGCACGTGTCATTATTAACACTTTGTCTTCTCAAGCTACTCTTTGAAATTTTCCGTTCAGTTCCTTCTCCTCATCATTTCTTCCTTTCACTTTAGCTGCTTGATGCTCAGGAGCAAATTTCAGAGTCTCTTCTGCCATCCATTTTCGTCTTGTCTTTCTCCCCTGCCTTTTTAATGACCTCTTGCTTTCTTCACGGATGGCATCTTTCATGCCATTCGACAGTTCGACTGGCCTTCTGTGATTAGTGGTCTACCCATCAAATCGGTTCTTGAGACGGCCTCTGCACTCAGGGGCGATATACTCAGGGTCTTACTTGGACTCTCATGGACTTGTCCTGGTTTTCTTCAGTTTCAGCTGGACTTGCACATGAGCAGTCGATGGTCTGTGCTGCCGTTGTACTTTGTCTTGTTCTGGCTCATGATACTGAGCTTTTCCATCATCTCCTTCCACAAACGCCTACTCAGTTTGATTCATGTGTATTCCACCTGGCGAGGTCCTTGTGACCTGTTGCCACTACGGTGGTGAAGAAAGGTGTCTGCAGTGCAGGCATTGGTCTTGCAGAGTTGTGTCATGCCATCTCCACTGTTGTTTCTGTCACCAAGGCCCTACTTTTTGATTATTGATCCTTCTTTTTTGTTTCCACCTTTTGTATTCTAATAACCAGTAATTATCAGGGCTTCCCGACTGGATCTTTGATCAGTTTCAGGCTGCAGAAGCTGGTAAAAGTCTTCAGTGTCTTCATCTTCGGCCTTAGTGGCTGGTGTGTAAGTTTCAGTAATAGTTATATTAACTGGTCTTCCTTGTCAGTACATGGACATTATTCCATCCCTGACAGCGTTGGACTTCAGGACAGAGCTTGAAGTGTTCTTTGGACAATGATGACAGCACCATTCCTCGTCAAGCTTTCATTCCTGGTGTGGTAGGCCATGTAGCTGTCCGCTCTGAAACGGCCAGGACCAGCCCTTTTGACTTCACTGCTGCCTGGGGTATCAGCGTTTGTGTGTTCCACTTCATTTTTGACAGTTTCTGACTTCCCTAGACTCATGCCTTGTATATTCCACTTGCCAATTATTAGTAGATGTTTGCAGCTGTTCCCGTTTTGAGTCACGCTTTCTAACCCAGGGGCTTGTTTCCTGGCACTATGTCCAGCAGTGTTCCACGGCTCTTCATGAGGTGGCCACTCGCTGGTTCTCAGACGTAGACTGCGGGACTTCTCCCTCGTCTGTCTGGGTCTGGAAGCCAGCTGAAACCTGCCGAATGTGAGTGACTCTGCTCGCCTCTGGACACTGGTGGCATAGCCGGCAGCGTCGCAGGAGCACGCCAGCCCCATGGCACGACAAACGGACAGACTGGGGGGGGGGCGTGACCTGGGCGCGGGTGCTACAGTCCCGTCCGAACCCTCTTTAACATAACACAGCAATCACAAAATGGGGGGCCACCACACAATATTGGGAATCGTGGCTTAACCAAGCCGACACACATCTGGGGAGGACACACGTCAGTCCCTGACAGTCCTCAAGATGCAGCATGTGGCTTTCTTGTTAACAGAAGGCCAGTTGTCTGAGAGAAAAAAACCCCAAAGTCCACTGCCATCAAGTTGATTCCTACTCACAACGACCCTATAGGACAGAGTAGAACTTCCCATAGAGGTTCCAAGGAGCACCTGGTGGATTTGAACTCCCAGTTTGAACACCTCACCAGATTTCAGCCCCAGACTAGGCCAACAGGGTTTGGGGCTGAAATGTGGTGAGGAGTACTGATGAGGGGATGGAAAAGAAGACCAAAGGACAGAACCGGGACAGACCACCCCGGGCCCCAAGCCTGGGAAACCAGCACTGTTCAGGACTGGGGAGTCCAATGACCACAGGTGTCTTTTTAACTTATATGCACGTTGATTTCCTAATAATGTAAAAGCTTATTATCATTTTCTGATCTGTGTTAAGAGTATTGCAAATGATGTATTCAGTTTGCAAAAAATAAAACTAAGGAAAAGCTGCCCTGTTTGTTAAGCTCTCTGTGTCAGCTGGTACCTGTTCCAGTGTGAGGAACAGAAACCCTCAAACTAACTTTTTGATAAAGGAAGTTACTGGTCCAGGTCATGGCCCCAAGAGGACACTGTCCTTCAGATTGCCAAAGAGACATGAAAGGTGCCTGCTTCTATCTCATCCCAAACTCTGCAGGCCTTGGTTGGGTGCCAGAATCAAAACACTCTCAGCCTGTGTCTCAGCGTCTCTTCTCTCAGCTCTGCGTTTACTCAGCTGCCTTCAGCTTCGGGCCTCTGGCCTGTTCACATGGCACCGCAGCTGGCAGCAGGCTCCTCTGAGGCCACGGCAGCAGCCCCACTGCTGCCTTCCCCAACAGTTCCAGCAAAAACTCCAGGGCTGAATCTCCCAGGGCTGACTCAGGTCATGTGCTTCTCCCTCAACCAATCCTAAGCGAGATGTTGGCACAAGTGGTTTGCCAAGTCCGAGTCTTCTGTCTGTCTCTAGGCCTGGGTTCTGCTGACCTGGCTCCGGAGGACTGTGATGGCAGGGGCTAGTTCTCCAAATAAAATTGGTGTACTTTTCCTAGGTCACAGAGGAAAGGGCGTGGAGGGACAGACCCCAAACAGCAGAGGACTACTGTTTAGGAGAATGGGTGGGTAGAATAAAGCCTTAATCTGTAAAATATGTCAACTAGAAATAAAGTCACTGTAGACTTGATGTGCGTGTCTGTGTGTGGGGTGTGTTTGTCCATGTGGTTACAGACAGGTAAGTAGAAAAGGTAATTGTTTTTCGTTTGCTTCTAGGTGATGGGTAAGATGGCCTTTGTCCTGGGTTCCTGAGAAGTAACCCTTGGAATAATTGGGGTGCCTTAGACTAGGACTTGCAGGTCACATCTTAGGATCTGTGCTGTGGCCTGGGGACTGCCAGACCACAGATTCACTTGGAAAGCCACTGTCTGCTAGCCTCAGAAGGCCCGGTGTAGCCCGTCACACAGGACCAGCTGAGAAAGTCTGGAACGTGAAGGCTGGAGGGCTTCCTGGTTGCCGAAACACAACCATGCATACAAGAGGGTAGCATGTCCTTTGGGACATGGAACCTCCACCTTGGGAACCCTCCTAGGCCCCACTGGGGCATCTCTTCCTCAGGATGGCCTTGATTGGCAGTCTTCTGCTGCTGTAGGTTTAAAATCCTGAGGATAGTACTGTCCCTGAAGCCTGTGGGTAGTTCCAGTAGATTCATGAACCCAGAGGGGAAGGCAGAGGCAGCAGCAGGAAGTGAGAGTATCGTGTGGACACCTAATGTGCGTCTGTCCACCTAATGTGCATCTGTCCACTGGGCAGCAGAAGGATAGTGTCCCGTTGACCTGAGATCCTCCCCGACTTCGGGTCAGAGAGTGTACCACGAGGACGGCCGAGAAGTGTGGAAAGGAGGAAACTGGATCAGCTGCCTAGAGTTGGGGGACCGGATTTGTGCTAATACCCATGAGGCTGTCCAGAAATCTAGAGACCTCAGTGGGGTGGTGGGTGCCACGTGTCACCGCATCTCCTTGTGTGTTGAGGTGACAGCGTCTGACTCCCCAACACGACTTGATAATCCTACCCAGGAAACAGCAGTTGGTGCTCTGTTTCACGCATGGGGTGGGGTGCCAGGACACGTGGTGAACCACGCAGGCGATGTCCCTGTCCTCCTGGAATTTAGACCGGCAGTTACGTGACAGGCTGGCCCAGGCGCGTCCTGGAAGTGTGGACAGTTTCCTGGTGGCAGTGAGGCCTGGAAAGGGAACCACCACAGCTGTGGGTACGGGGGTCAAGGCCAGGAGGAACAGTCCAGGCCGAGCAAACAGCAAGTCGTGCCTGTGGAGTGAACCACGACCTGGGCTGATACAACTCCTGGACCAGGTTCAGGAGAATGGCCAGGTCCTGGAGGGCATGACGCCCATGTGCCCCTGCTCTGGGTCCTCAGGTGGCACCTGCTTCTCCTTCTAGGGCTGACCGTGCTTCCTAGGTGAATGGTCTCCTTCAGAAATCGATTTGTCCTACACGTCTCCTTTGGCCGGTCCTTACCTTTCTCCTTCTGGTAAGTGAAAGGTACGTGCTTTTATCCTGTCCCCAACTCTGCAGATCATGGAGCTGCTCACCTAAAAACTGACAGTAACTGTACTTGCCTTGACCTGTTCCCACATGTGACTGTGCGTGTTGTGTGTAGAAAGCCCCTGTGAACTATGAGTGTCACTTCCCATGACACTTGCTCCAAGGGTCTTTTGTTGTTTGTTGTTAGGTGCCATTGAGTCTGACTCACAGAGACCCTATAGGACGAAGCAGAACTGCTCGTAGTTTCCAGGGAGTACCTAGTGGGTCCAAACTGCCAGCCTTGTGGTTAGCAGATGTACTGCCTAACCGCTGACCACCAGGGTTTCCTGTGGGGGCAGAGATGGATTCAGCACCTGGGTTTCCTGGAGGAGCCCAGCAGGTGGCAGCTTCCTCATAAAAATGCAAGAAGTCTGTCTGTGGCCTGGAAACAGGCTCGAGTCCACTGAGAACCCACCAGGAGCCAAGTCAGGGGACAGGAAGCAGCCGCTTCCCACCAGATGCAGAGGGCGCCGCCCCAGCTGCCCCCACCCGGCCTCTGGCACCTTCTGTCCCAGGAGCGGCTGTGCAGATGGGCCAACGGGGTCCTGGGGCCGACGGGGTCCTCGGGGCCGCGGTTCTCCAACTTCCTCTAGCTGCCCTTTCGGATCTTCTCAGGAGGTTTTCTCTTTTTTTTCCCTTTGTCGTTGTTTTCTTTTTTACCTTAAAAAGTCCCAAACTTGTGGTAAAATACATGGAACATGTGGCCTAAACATTTGAATAAAAACATAGCGACTGTTAACCAGGTGTAGAAGCAGGACCAAGCTGCATGTGGTTTATTTTTGATATAGGGCACATTTTAAATATAAAGGACTTAAACTGCCAACGTTTTGGTTAGCAGCTGAGCTCTTAACCACCAGGCCACCAGGGTTCCCAACTAGAAGGAAATGTAGAGATATGTTGGTACGGTCTCAGGGTAGGAAAGTGTTTCTTACATTAAAAACAAAAGTCCTAAGGTGAAAGATGGGTGAATATTATTATGTTAAGATTATAGGTGTTTGTTAATCAAAAGTCAATTTCTAAAGAAAAAGATTAGAAAGAGAAGCAAAAACTGGTATGAATGTGATTTATTTAACTAGAAGTAATTAATTTGCAGAATTCAAAAATAATTCCCCTACATCCATAAGAAAAGGCCAAACAACCAGAAAAGGAGACAAAGATATAAATAGGCATCTCAGATTCGAGCCAAGTAACCACAGCGTGTACCAGACCCCGAGAGCTGCGGAGGTGTTGATGGTTCTGATGTGGGTGGGAGAGCTGCAGCTAGGGGAGAACACCTCTTCTCCTCGGGACGTGTGGGCGCAGGTTCAGGAAGGACCGAGTGCCGTGTTTCCGCGCCACTGTCAAGGGCCTCGGAAATAATGGTTAACAACAACAAGAATAATAAAGTCCCAACAATAATAAAGCCTCGGAGGGTGTTAAAGCAAGCGTGGCAGGAGGCTCGTCTGCGACTCTGAGGGAAGGACACCGTGGTGCCTTACAATTATTCTTACATTTCTGCAAGTTTAAGTCACTTCAACATGAAAAGGGAAGCACGTTTGGAAGAAACGGCCCGAAAAAGGACGAGGTTTGCCTCCTGTGGACCCAAAGTCCATGTTCCTGGGAGTCTCACTGCTCTCTGGAACCAAGACACCAGGCCTGCGCACTCCTCAATGGTGATTGCACAGTCACCGTCCCCCACTCTCCACCACCTGCAGCTCCTCGGTAAACTAGGTGACATGGGATCAGCCCCAAAGCACGGTGACCCCGTGTGTCAGAGGAGGACTGAGGCTCGCGGGCCCTGCAGCGGCCTGTCCTGAGGCTGTGGTCACCAGGCCTTTCTTCTCACACTCCTCTGGGTGAACTTTGACCTCCAGCCTGGGGGTGAGCGGCTGTCCCTCGCATGCACTGATGGCAGCGCCCAGGGTGTCCCCTCCAGTGCAGGCTGAGTGTCCCCGGCCCCCAGCCCAGGTCGCCTCCTCTGCCTCAGCCCCTCTGTCCCGGGAGAACCCTCTCCCGTGATTTCTGCTTTGTGTCCCCTTTTGGAGGACCTGGGGCCTGGCAGCGCGTGTTCCTCGGCTTGTCTCGGGGTCCTGACTCACAGACGGCAAACACGGGGCCAGGTGATGTGCGTGCCCGGGAGCGGGTGCTGGGAGGTGACCTCCTGGAGCTCCGCACGGGACTGCAGAGCTGAGACTGCCTGGGACGACCTGGAAGCGCTGCAGCTGGAACAGCACTTTGCTAAATTTAGCAGCCCCAGGAAAACGAGACTCTCAGTCAGGAAGCCTGCCGCAGGAATGTCGCTCCCTCCGTCTGTCACGCGCCTCTGCCAGGAGCGAGGGGCCGCCTGGAATGAGACTCTGCTTCTGTGGTTGTTGGGTGAGGGTGGTGGCTGTCGGGTGAGGGTGGTGGCCATGGAGGGGGCTGGACGGCGTGGGGGCTGGCCAGGCCAGGCGCCTGCAGCCATTGGTACCCTCTCCCAGCATGCCTTTTTCCTCTCAGAGCACCTGAGGGTCGGCGGGAGGCGGGAAAGCAGTCACCAGTGTGTCCCCCTGCTCGCAGGTGGCAGGGTCTAACCGACCTGCACAGACAGGACGAGGCAGGAGGAGGAAGGGTCTGCTCAGGGCACAAGACAGGGGAGCCCACATACTTTCTACTGGGCCTGCAGTTTTTTCTTTTTTAATTTCAGTAAAGTTACAGTTGCCATAAATGTTTAAAAATGGGATGCGTCTCATTTTAAGAAAGGACCTTGGTTTCTGTCCAGAAATCAGGAGCTCTGGCTGCACCGGGTAGCGTGGCTGTGTGGCCACCCTCGGCTCAGGCACTCAGTGCTCTCCCCTTGCTGGCAGGGCGGACTCACATTGCCACAGTCTTCACCACTCCGTGTTGTCTTCCTGACCCAGGGCTCTGGGCAACTTGGCATTCATCATCACATTTGCAGGGGTCTTTTCCTAAGAGCGGGTTCAGCTTTCCCTATGGCGTCTCTCTCCATCGTGGGAGAAGACAGCTGTCTCAGGGCCCTTTCAGAAGAAGTGTCTCCCGTGCCCAGCTTCTTGGCTCGCTTCTCTCCTGCTGCCCTCCTACCCCGGAGGATGAACTGTTCTCGTCTGAGCATTGGGTTCCCAGCCGTCCTGGGCCCCATAGTGGAGTCCTTCCCTGGGATGCCCTGCTTCAGCCAGGCCCAGACACCCTTTGAATCCTGAGACCTTCCCAGGTCACAGCCTCCTGTGGCCCTTGTCCATTCTTATAAACCCTCTCCTGACTGAAGCCACCCAGGTGGCCAATATCTGATGTCACATATCCCCTCTGCCTGTTCCCATGCGGCCTTCCTTCCTCCCGGGGCTGAGTGGCTCGGAGGAGAAAGTGTGGGGAGCTGCCCTGAGCCCAGCCTTCACCTTCCTTGTCTGTCCTGCTGGCTGTCCCCAGCAGTCACCTGGCCTCTAGACCAGAGAGGAGGACCAGTGAGTGACACGGACGGTGTCAGAGATGGCACGGGAGGTGGAGAGAGGGGCAGAGAGGGAAGCAAGTACCGGGGACAGGTCAGAGGGCTCAAGGCCCCAAGACAACCGCACGTGGTGACCTGTGACCTCCCAGTGAGATTCTAGCTGAGGCCAGGTCCCCGTGCTGCCCTTCTCAGGCTTGTCACAGCACTTTCTTGTCCCAACACTTACTGCATAATGGAGGGAGAGCCCCCCACACACCCCAATCCAGTCTACAAGTGAGGAGAACAAGGCACAGAAAGCCTTCTGAGCATGGATTAATGCGACACTGAGACCAGAACCCAAGCCCCCTGAGCCCTGATCCGGGAGCCTGTCTGCAGAGTGCACCCCGCTTCGCCCTCAGTGTTCAGCAGAAGTAAAGCAGCCCTGGGGAGTGTATCCCACCTGAATTCAGAAACCAGCACAAGAATTGATTTGACACATTCAACACGAGAAACTGAGGACGAGACTAGCTGTGGAATGACAGCACAGACATCATACGTGACGAGAGCGAGGGGCCATTCAAAAGACAGAAGAGAAAGGGGCGGCCTGGGCGGATGTCAAAGGAGACCCTGAGGTCTCTGCTGAACACTGAGTCACTAAAGCAAAGAAAGAATTGATGCAGTAAAAGAGCTAAACAGGAGGTTTCAGAAGGCAGCTCGAGAAGACAAAAGATGAGTATTATGATGACGTATGCAATGAGCTGGGGCTTGAAAACCAAAAGGGAAGAACACATCCTGCATTTCTCAAGCTGAAAGAACTGAAGGAAAAAACACAAGCCTCGTGTTGTAGAGAAGGATTCTATAGGGAAAATATTAAACGGTGCAGGGAACGTGGACAGCATACCCAGTGTCGCTGTGCCGGGAGGAACCGGTGGATGTCCAGCCGTGCAGGGGGCGGCGTGTGACCAGGAACTGACGGCGCCGGAGGAAGAAGTCCAAGGTCCTGGGGAAGAACAAGGCTCCAGGAATCTATGGGATGTCAGCTGGGAACTGACGGGAAGAGATTCATGTTTAAGAATCTTGCATACCTATTACCAAAAAGGGTGATCCAACTCAACGTGAAAATGACTGAACAGTTATCATCAGTATCACATTCAGATGAAATTTTGCTGAAGATCATGCCAAAGCAGCTGCATCGGCAAGGAGACAGGGAGCTGCCAGGAATTCAGGCCAGATTTTAAAGGGGTGGTGGAACCAGAGATGTGATTGCTGATGTCGGATGGATCCTGGCTGAGAGGAGAACACCAGAAAGTTGTGTGGCTGTTCTTTTTTGACTATGCAAAATGAATTTTAGATAACATTGTGGAGAACGGGAATTTGGGAACACTTAGCCATACTCGTGAGGAATCTGCACATGAATGAAGCGTGTCGGAAGAAAGGTGTGTGTCACGGTACCCTTTCACCACCCTAATTGAATCTGTACATTGGGTAAATAAGCTGAGAAGCTGGAGTGTATGAAGAACATCAGGGTTGAAGGAAGAGCCCTGAACAGCCTCTGTTCTGCAGGGACATGCCCCTGCTGGTTAAAGTGAAGACGACTTGAAGCACTTACTGATGAAGACCAAAGACCACAGCCTTCAGCATGGATCATACCCCAGTATGACGAAAACAAAGTCCGCACACCTGGGCCAGTCAGCAGCATCATGATAAATACAGAAAAGATTGATGTAGTGAAGGGTTTTGTTTTACCTGTGCCTACAGCTGACACCCACAAAAGCAGTACTCAAGAAATCAAAGGATAGACTGCGCTGGGCACACAGGCTGCGGGAGATCTCCTTAAAGTATAAAAAGTGAAGACATACCTTGAAGACGAAGGTGCGCCTGACCCAAGCAGTGTCCTCAGTCGTCTACAGGTGCAAAAATGTGGACCACGGGTGAGGAAGACGGAAGAAGAACCAATACCTCTGCGTTGTGGCGTTGCAGACAATATTGCACGTACCGTGGACCGCCAAAAGAACCACCAATCTGCCTCCAAAGAAGGATAACCAGAGTGCTCCCTGCAAGCCAGGATGGTGAGACCGCGTGTCATGTCCTCTGGACATGTTGTCAGGACGGAGGACACCACGCTGGGTGAAGTAGGCAGTCAGCACAAAGAGGAAGCCCGTCCGTGAGACGGACTGACACAGCGCCTGCACCCACGGGCTCGAGCATAAGGACAGTCGTGAGGAGGGCACAGGGGGACTGGGCAGGTTCTGAGGCTGTTGGGCACAGGGTCGCTGTGAGTCAGAACGGGCTAGATGGCACCTAACAGCAACGACAACAACACCATATGTCTGCACGCTTATATGAGTATGCACGCGCACACATATGCGAGTGTGTGTGCGTGTGTGCGCACACGTAACAGCGTTCTCAGCCCCATGATGGGAAGGGCAGGAGCAGCAGGACTTCAGACAGAGCCTCACTGTGGCCCAAAGCTCTTATGGAACCCCAGAGCGGGAAGAACTCCCTGGAGGAGTGTCCCTGACACTCTCCAGCAGTCACCACTCGTCTCTGGGCACACAGACTTCCAGGATAGCGGTGTACTTTTATTTGCAAATAACGTAGAAGATAAACATGCAAATCACTGTGGTAATCCATTTGCACATAAAAATAGCATTTTTAAAAGAATGAGGAAAATTGCAGGAAGGCGGTCCCACAGTTTCTTCCTCTGTTGCAATGATTCTCCTGTGCTCCCAGTTTCAAGGGCACGCTCCCCAGGGTGCAGCTCAGCACCCTGACCTTTGGTGTAAACCGGCCCTGTCTGGAGCAGGGGCTTGTCTGCCTTTTCTTAGGAGGGTCCTCTCCACCCTTCCGTGCTGGAGAGCTCTGCTTCGAGGGGGCAGTCACCCTCCTCACGTCGCGCTGAGACACCAGGGGTCCCAGTGGAGGACACTACCCTCCCTGGCTGCCTTCCGTGAACACAGAGGAGATGGTGCCACACCCTTGTTCTGTTAAGAGGACCACACTCAGACACCTGCGACGGTGAGTCTGTGTCGTGTTTGTGAGGCCTCCTAGGGTTGTTGTGAAGATCAAGTCCACTGGGGCCGGAGGAGCTTGGTGGTGAAAAGGGCTGTGTGGGCGTCAGGTGGTGTTGTCAGCAGCGATTCGCCCTCATGAGAAAGGAAGAGTGGCAGATGGAAGGGGCACCTGAGACAGTGCCAGCCTGTCCACTCCTCAGACTGGGACACCTCCCTGAGACGCCCGTTGTCCTGTGTTTCAACTCAGCTGTGAGCCTCTCCATTTTCCGCCCCCCTTTTGGTCACAATCAGCTGGACTTTGGTTGTCTTTATGTTGGGATATAATCCATACCGAAGGCTGTCCAGAGGTGGTTCAGGGAAAAAGCTTGGGAATCTTCTTCCCAAAGTATCACTCGCAGAAAACCCTGTATGCACGGGGCACTGCTGTGCTGTCACCCATGCGGGGTTGCCACGGGTCAGATGCTACTTGATGACAACCAGTTTTGTGTTTACTTTGTTGGGAAAACGGCAGACGGAACCAGACAGAGGGGGAAGGCAGCCTCCTTGTGACTTACATCCCAGGACGTGGAGGAGCAGTGCCAGCAGAGGGCAGAAGTGACCAGGACAAGAGAAGGAGGTGGCCTGCACAGGTCTGAGACGCTGTAGCAAAACTCGCCATGAAATCCACACGAGTCAGGAGGACGAGGCTTCTGCGGTGTCCAGAACTGTTAAGAATAAATCAGGATTTGTTATTTCTGACCTGAGACGTTCCGTTCCCTCAGAGCCAGTTCAGTTCGGCTGGAACGACCGCGTCAGAGGACCCTGAGGTTAGGCTCCGGGCGCAGGGAGTCCTGGCGGTGTGGCGGTTAGCAGGCTGGCGACAGGAAGGCCGGCGGGTCGCTGCCTGCAGAGGGGCGGCAGAAGAAAGGCCTGGGGGTCTGCTTCTGAAAAAGCCCTGAAAGTTCTGCGGAGCACGTTCCCACCCTGAGACATGGGGTCACCTCCGTGAGTCGGAGTCAGGGTGCCAACTGGTTCCGTGTGGGACTCTGGCAGGGCACTTGAGAGGTCCGGGGAACAGCAGGGCCGTGCGCTCCGGGAGTTCTCTGGAAGCAGGAGCCCGCTGCCCGTGCCAGCCCGGACTCACACTTTCATCCCTAAAAGAGGAGATGGGGCTGACGTTGCTTTTTCAGCGCTGGTACAGTTGACAAGGAAGGAGAGAACCAGCTTTTCTCCGTTGGAAGATGGGCACTTCCCCCTCCCTGCCCCCAAGGTTGCTTTGCTTAGCTGGGCCACTGAAGGAGAAGCCGGGTGCACTGGGTAGACAGGCCCCTGGATTGGGGGTCAGGAGGCTGGGTTGTAGCCTCAGCATCACCTCAGGCCAGGCTTGGAGGCTTTCTGGGCCTTGGCCTCCTCATCAGCAGAGTGGTTAGCAGTGGGTGGGGGCGCCTCCTTCTCTTGTACGACAGCCGGCTGTGACAGGTCTGGGGGAAGGGGACAGTGTAAGCTGGGCATCAGCTCTGATCCTCACTGAGGGGCTCAGCTAGCCAGAGTCACAGGTGTGGAGGTGAGGGTAGGCGTGGTAGTGCCCTTTCCTGGGGAGAGGGAATGTTGGCCCCCCCAGAGTTCTCTGTGCAGCAGGAGTGGCAGTTGAATGGGACAGTTGGAAAGGAAGACTCCAGTCAGGTACCATAAGAGAAACTGAGTCCCAGCTCTTCGGAGAAGGTGACACAGGCCACGGGCACCCCCTCCACGCTGCAGGAGCCCTGACTCCTTCCGTCCCTGTGGTCCTCAGGGCCCTGGAGTTCCCCGCCCAGGTAAAGGCCAGCTCTGGCAGTTAGCTGTCCCCCATGTTTCCGGAGGGTCCTTGGCTGTACTTGTAGGACAATCTGTCGGGGGGCAACACCTTCACCACACGGCGCCCGTCTGGGAGCAAGCCAGAGCCGGGCTTCCCAGAGGTGAAGAGTGGGGGCACTCCGCTTCCTGAGCCCCCGTCCCGTCACAAAAGGGAAAGAGGTACAGACAGGGTGTGCTTGTGTTCAAGGCATCAGGCATTCCACCCTACGCCCCACCGAGACATGTGCTGACGGCGCTGGTCACAGTTCAACAGCGGGATTGCGTGTGCACACACGTGAAGCGACAGGAACCCACGGCACTCTCTGCTCGGCGGGGCCACAGAGGATTCCATGTGGGGTTTTCTATTTCTTCACTCTCCTCAGAGCATCTCTGTGACTGCGGCAGTGGCCGCAGGTCACAGGTCACAGGTCACCACGTGCGGTTGTCTTGGGGCCTTGAGCCCTCTGACCTGTCCCCGGTACCTGCTTCCCTCTCTGCCCCTCTCTCCACCTCCCGTGCCGTCTCTGACACCGTCCGTGTCACTCACTGGTCCTCCTCTCTGGTCTAGAGGCCAGGTGACTGCTGGGGACAGCCAGCAGGACAGACAAGGAAGGTGAAGGCTGGGCTCAGGGCAGCTCCCCACACTTTCTCCTCCGAGCCACTCAGCCCCGGGAGGAAGGAAGGCCGCATGGGAACAGGCAGAGGGGATATGTGACATCAGGTATTGGCCATCTGGGTGGCTTCAGTCAGGAGAGGGTTTATAAGAATGGACAAGGGCCACAGGAGGCTGTGACCTGGGAAGGTCTCAGGATTCAAAGGGTATCTGGGCCTGGCTGAAGCAGGGCATCCCAGGGAAGGACTCCACTATGGGGCCCAGGACGGCTGGGAACCCAACACTCGGATGAGAACAGTTCATCCTCCGGGGTAGGAGGGCAGCAGGGGAGAAGCGAGCCAAGAAGCTGGGCACAGGAGACACTTCTTCTGAAAGGGCCCTGAGACAGCTGTCTTCTCCCACGATGGAGAGAGACGCCATAGGGAAAGCTGAACCCGCTCTTAGGAAAAGACCCCTGCAAATGTGATGATGAATGCCAAGTTGCCCAGAGCCCTGGGTCAGGAAGACAACACGGAGTGGTGAGGACTGTGGCAATGTGAGTCCGCCCTGCCAGCAAGGGGAGAGCACTGAGTGCCTGAGCCGAGGGTGGCCACACAGCCAAGCATCCCGGTGCAGCCAGAGCTCCTGATTTCTGGACAGAAACCAAGGTCCTTTCTTAAAATGAGACACATCCCATTTTTAAACATTTATGGCAGCTGTAACTTTACTGAAATTAAAAAAGAAAAAACTGCAGGCCCAGTAGAAAGTATGTGGGCTCCCCTGTCTTGTGCCCTGAGCAGACCCTTCCTCCTCCTGCCTCGTCCTGTCTGTGCAGGTCGGTTAGACCCTGCCACCTGCGAGCAGGGGGACACACTGGTGACTGCTTTCCCGCCTCCCGCCGACCCTCAGGTGCTCTGAGAGGAAAAAGGCATGCTGGGAGAGGGTACCAATGGCTGCAGGCGCCTGGCCTGGCCAGCCCTCACGCCGTCCAGCCCCCTCCATGGCCACCACCCTCACCCGACAGCCACCACCCTCACCCAACAACCACAGAAGCAGAGTCTCATTCCAGGCGGCCCCTCGCTCCTGGCAGAGGCGCGTGACAGACGGAGGGAGCGACACTCCTGCGGCAGGCTTCCTGACTGAGAGTCTCGTTTTCCTGGGGCTGCTAAATTTAGCAAAGTGCTGTTCCAGCTGCAGCGCTTCCAGGTCGTCCCAGGCAGTCTCAGCTCTGCAGTCCCGTGCGGAGCTCCAGGAGGTCACCTCCCAGCACCCGCTCCCGGGCACGCACATCACCTGGCCCCGTGTTTGCCGTCTGTGAGTCAGGACCCCGAGACAAGCCGAGGAGTGCGCGCTGCCAGGCCCCGGGTCCTCCAAAAGCGGACACAAAGCAGAAATCATGGGAGAGGGTTCTCCCGGGACAGAGGGGCTGAGGCAGAGGAGGCGACCTGGGCTGGGGGCCGGGGACACTCAGCCTGCACTGGAGGGGACACCCTGGGCGCTGCCATCAGTGCATGCGAGGGACAGCCGCTCACCCCCAGGCTGGAGGTCAAAGTTCACCCAGAGGAGTGTGAGAAGAAAGGCCTGGTGACCACGGCCTCAGGACAGGCCGCTGCAGGGCCCGCGAGCCTCAGTCCTCCTCTGACACACGGGGTCACCGTGCTTTGGGGCTGATCCCATGGCACCTGGTTTACCAAGGAGCTGTAGGTGGTGGAGAGTGGGGGGTGGTGACTGTGCAATCACCCTTGAGGAGTGCGCAGGCCTGGTGTCTTGGTTCCAGAGAGCAGTGAGACTCCCAGGAATGTGGACTTTGGGTCCCCAGGGGGCAAACCTCGTCCTTGTTCGGGCTGTTTCTTCCAAACCTGCTTTACTCTTCACATTGAAGCGACTTAAACGTACAGAAACGTACGAAGAATAATTGTAAGGAACCACGGTGTCCTTCCCTCAGAGTCGCAGACGAGCGTCCGGCCACGCTTGCTTTAACACCCTCCGAGGCTTTATTATTACTCGGCTAGTGTTTATTATTTCCTGAGGCACTGGCTGGAGAGTGGCCTGCAGACAGCGTGCTCGGTCCTTCCTGAACCTGCACCCGGGTGTCCTCCAGTGATAGACGTCTCTCGGTAACTGCGGTCCCGCTGTCAGAACCAGGAAGATGACGGTGACCACAACCCTATCACCTCATCTTCCCTTTCAGACTTTCCCGTTATCCCAGCAACAGCCTTTCCCGTCAGGTGGTCTTCCTCCATGGCCCTGTCCAAGGTGGCACCTTGGTCTCGGTCAGCAGGTCTCTTTGAGCAGTGCCTGCCCAAGCGCAGCCTGCGGGCACCTGCAGCCGGGTCCTTCTCCACGGGGTTTTCAGTGGCTCAGTGTTGGAAGCAGGTCACCAGGCTTGTCTCCCCAGGCGCCTCTGGAAGGCCTGGAACCTGAAGCCCCTCGGCCAGCTGCTGAGACCATGAGCAGCTCGTGCCCCTCGCGGCTTCCCGAGTTCCCTCTGTTCTGAACATTTTGTCACCTTTCTTGGTCTTCTGTGACTTTCTACATATTCCCTACCCTCCCACCCCTGCCCTGAAGGTCATCTCAACAAAAGCAGGGAATTCTGTGTTTTGCACCCAGCACAGATGCCTAGCAATGAGTGAACCAAGCAGCAGCACCCCTGCGGTCACGGAGTGTCCCACCGCCCGCCCTTCCCACCCTGCTCCCTGGAGAACCGCGGTGAGGTTGGATGTGGGCATCTCTGGAGGGGGATGAGCGCAGGCGAGGTGTTGCATAGCCTGTTCCCCTGAGCTTGGCTGACACCTCCTTGTGATTGGATTCAGGCTGCGTGCATTTGCAGAAATTCTGCACGAAGGCTGCCTTGAAAAGATGTGACGGGGTCTGTCACCAGAGCTCGTTGAAGTGAATCCCAGGGAGTGGACATCCTTCTCTTGTTCCGAAGGGGAGGCCGTCAGTCTCTCTCCACGGAGTGAAAGGTGGTTGCTGAGTTTCTGTAAATGCTTTAACCATGGTGGAGGGCTTCTCTTCTATTTCTGTCTTACTGGTGCTCTGATTTTTAATTTAGAAAGGGTGCTGGATTTCATCACATACTTTTTGTGACTTGTTTTTCCCTCTCCGTTTCTCATGTGTGAGATTTCTGCGTGTCGATGTGTGAGCCAGCTCGTTCATTTCTCCTCCGGAATTTGCAGGGAAACTGGTGAAATCCGGAACTCACTGGGACGGCCTTGCTTTTTCAGGCCTGGAAAGAGTTCTGCCTTCGATGGCGCGCAGTCATACCTCGTTTCCGTTGCTGTCTTTTAGTGGAAAATATTCGGTTTTCTTTCTCTGACAGATTTCCACTGTATACTGATTCCAGCTTAGGAAGGTTTCACTATAGTAATATTCTTTCTATATATCACACACACACACAGAGACACGTATATACACACACACACACACACGTTCACACATGCACACACACACATACATGCATCCCGCAGTTTTTTAATCCATTTTCCTTCTGATGGATGTTGAAGGTGTGATGAACAGAACAGCTACAGTTATTCTTGTAGAGAGCCCACAAAAGTGTGCAGATATTTTTATTCCATGAATCACTTATCTCTGTTTTTCTAGATTGAACTTCTGAGTAGACGTCAGTGAGTTTATGGAAAGAGAGACCAGTCGAGGCAGGGAAGAGCTGAGAAGAGAACAGAAGAGGTCTTGCAGATTTGATGACCACTCTGTGCATGACCCTACAACCAGGAGAATTTCTCTGGGACATGTGCATTTCCAAGGAGAGATGTTGGCTCTGTCTAATGTCACCTCGAGCTTGGCCAGGCAGCCCACGTTCCTTTCCAAACTAGTTGTGGCGTTTGTGCACCTGCCCACAGGGTTTCAGCGACGGAGTGCTCCACGCATATGCTGAGGCTTGGACTTTCGAGACATTTTAATTCAGACTCTCTGAAGGACAGAGGCACACCGGTTAAAGTGCTATGCTGCCAACCGACAGAAGACCCGGATGTTCTTGCTGACAAGGAAGCTTGGGAGTGGGCTTAGGGGATGCAGTGGGTCTTCTGAGCAAGCTGCTTCCTGAGCGAGGAGGCCTGACTAGTGAGACAGGATCTGAGGTTTGAGAGCAGCGAGGGGGTCAAAGGGGAGTTGTCGGTGCTGTTGGGGGCTGTTGGGTCAGTGGGAAGATACAGCCCTGACACACATCTTTCCTAACTTTAAACTCGCACGATCCCTTGTTGTATTCAAGCGGCTGCTTCTTGATTTATGCAAGGTTCTTCATGAGCACAATTAAGCGTTCTGGAATTCCAGTTCTTCTTAATTTGTTATGGTCCTTGCTCTCAAATGCCTTAGCCCGGTCAACAAAACCCAAGCCAACATCTTTCTGGCATTTTCTGCCATCCCTCAAGATCTCTGTGACGTCAGCAGCGATGTCCTTCCTTCCACATCCCCTTGGGAACCTGCGTGAGCTCCTGGCCGTTCTGGGTGCTGTGCTACTGCAGCTGCCTCTGGGCGACCTTCCGCAGAGCTTGGCTTGCCTGTGATGCTAATGATATTACTGGGTGATTTCCGCATTCTACTCGATCCCCTCCCTTGGGAATGTGTGTGAATGGGAATCTCTTCCCGTCAGTCAGCCAAGCGGCTGCCTTTCAAATTCTTGGCTTTGATGAGTGAGCACTTCTAGAGCTGCGCCCATTTGTTGAAACCTCTCCATCGGTGTCTCATCTTTGCTGGATTCTGGTTTTTCATGGGTGCCTTCAGTGCGGCTTACGCTTCCTCCTTCAGTCCTGTTGGTTCTTGAGGATGGACTACCTCCTGGAAAGTCTGAAAGTCCAGCACGCCAGTCTGTCTCTCCCTCCATCTCCCTTTGATGCTTCCTGTGGGGCTCAGCATTTTGTCCATAGGGATTTTCACTATTGCAACTCGACACTTGAATTATTTCCTTCAGTTCTTCACCTTGAGAAACACTGAGTGTGTTCTTCCCTTGTTTCCTAATTTCAGGTCTTTGCACACGTTGTTATAATAGTTTACTTCGTTTTCTTGGGCTTCTCTTTGAAATTTTCTGTTCACCTCTAATTCTGCTTCATCATTTCTACTCTATGGTCAAGAACAGATTTCAGAGTCTCTTCTGACATACATTTTGTGTCCCCCCCAACGCATCTTTGGATCGGCTTCTTGCTTTTTTCACGGTTGATGTCCCTGGCATCACCCTACACCTTGTCTGGTCTCCGTTCCTTGTACTCAGTGCGTCAAATCCACTCTCGAGATGGTCTCCCAATTCAGGTAGGATAGACTCAGGTAGCGAGGCCAGCAGAGGTAGTTTGGCTTTTGTGGACTTACTCCAACTTTCTTCAGCTTCAACTTGAACGTGCACAGGTGTCACTGATGCTCTCGTCCACAGTCAGCCCCAGACCTTGCTCTGACTGAAGGTCCTGAGCTTTGCCACGGCCTCTTTCCACTTAGTCGGTCTCATTCATGTGTATTCCTAACAAACAAACAAAAAATCCACTGCCACTGAGTTGCTTCCAACTCATAGCTACACTCTAGGATAGAGTAGAACTGACCCATAAAGTCTCTAAGGAGTCCCTGGTGGATTTGAACTGCCAATGCTTTGGACAGTAGCCACAGCACTTAACCACTACCCATCAAGCTTCCACTTGTGTGATTCTTATGTAAGTTGGTGAAGCAAGGTATTTGCAATAAAGAAGTTGTTGACCCTGTAAAATGCTCTCATGTGATCTACATCACCGTTTCTACCACCAAGGCTGTATCTTCCAACTATCAGCACTTCTTCATGTCCAACTTTTGCATTCCAATCTTCAGTAATTATCACAAATCCTGATTGCATGTTTGATGAATTTTAGACTATGAAAGTTGCTAAAAATCTTTGATTTCTTCATCTTTGGCCTTAGTGATTGCTGGCTAAATTTGAACCATGGTCGTACTAGCTGATCTCCCTTGTAGGCATATGGATATCATCCTGTCACTAACAGTTTTGTATTTCAGGATAGATCTTGAAATGTTCCTTTTGACAATGGGTGTGACACCATTCCTCTTCAGCTGGTCATTCCTGACACAGCAGTAGATCCCACGATTGTCCTACTCAGAAAGGCCAGTTCTAGTCCATTTCAGCTCAGTGATGCTGCCGATATCAATGTTCACATGTTCCGTTTCATACATACATAATTCATACACTCCACATTCTGATTGTCAATGGATGTTTGCAGCTATTTCTTCTCATTTTGAGTCATGCCGTATCAGCAAACAAAGGTCCCAAACTTTTTATGCCACCCGTGTCATTGAAGTTGACTGTAGTTTGAGGTGGCATTTCTCCTCTGGTTGTCTTTTGAGTGACCTTCAACCTGAGGGACCATCTTCAGGCACCATGCCAACCAGCGTTCTGCTGCTGTTCAAAAAGTTATCGTTAGCTAATCTTTTTTTTTTTTTTTTCAGAAGTAGACCACCAGTTTCTTTGACCTAATCTGTCTTAGCGTAAAAGCTTAGCTGAAATCTGTCCCCCATGGGCGACTCACCATTGTCTGAAGGCCGGTGGCAGTGTTACCTACGGCAGTGCACAAGCCCCCACAGAGGCGTTAGGGAGGGTGGAGGTGGGGCTGCCTGACCCCGGTCCAGACTGACGTCGTCTCTTCACCTTCAGCTTGAACCTGTGGAGGTGTGACGGGTGCTCTGTTCCCCAGTCAGCCCCAGACCTTTTGCTGACTGATGGTATTGAGCTTTTCCAGTGTCTCACTGACATCTCTCACTCTCTGCTGCAGATTGAGGGTGTCTCAAAACCAGGAGCCTAGGACTCCAGACAGTCAGCAAGATGGTGGGGGAAGGCCCCTATCTCATCTCAGATCTGGACCGGCGAAGCCCCCGGAGGTCTTTCTTAGAGAGATATGACCCCAGCTTGAAGACCATGATCCCAGTGCGACCCTATGCCAGGTAAGCCAGGAGGAGGCTTGGAGGCCCCAAAACCATGGATTGGGGGTCAGGTAGAGGGCCAAGTGGCATCTTTGGTCTTGGTGTGATACCTCAGTGCACTCTGCTGGGGTCTCTGGACCAATGCACACCTCTGAGTCCCTAAGGTGAGAGGACACATTGCAGGGATGAAGCAGTGGGCTCCAGGTGAGGTTGGCCCCTCCACCGCTTCAGCTCCATTGATGATTGTTTCGTGGCAAACCAGTGGGGAGGGTGAGAGCACCGAGAGCCTCAGGGGTTGGCTAGAGGGGGCTCGGAGCCCTTCTTCACAGCTCAGCACTTGGAAGATCCGGACAGGCTTTCTGACAACTCTGTGCCTCAATGATTTTGTGTGTGGAATGGGGGTAATAATACTACTCTATCACTCAGCTTGCTGAGTCGGTGTGAGGATGAAGGGGCACGATGCGTGGCTGTGTGATAAAAGCCATCCTTCGTGAAACTGTCCTGTCCCATGCTCACAGGGCATCACTTAGCACAGCCTTGGTTTGGTTTCCTCAGAAGCAGAGCCTGAGTCAGGATTTGGAAACAGGGAAAGCCCCCAGGAGGTGGGCTGCTGGAGTGGTTGCAAGGATGGGTCCCACCAGCAGAGCAGTGAGTGCTGTGCGGGCCTGGCAGTGTTCCGTCCTGTGGCACAGAGGTCACCGTGAGGGGAGCTGTCTCAGCAGCAAATGATGACCACAGCCATGCGCTCGTTAGGGAGGTCACCTCAGGGTGCAGAAGGGGATATTTAGGGAGCCTGAGGCGGGGAAGGGGGAAGGACAGCACGAGGCCGTGTTGTCGGGGCGTTGTTGCTGCAGGCGGTGGGGACGGGGTTCCATCAAGGCCTCCTAGGTAGACGCAGGATTTGACACGGGACACTGTGTGAGTCTGAGCTCGCACCAGTGCGTCCTGTAAGCTGAGCTCGGAGGGGACTGTGACGAGAGGCTGTGACTCCAGGGCCCCATCCCGTCGTCTGCTGCTCATATGAGCTCTTCCAGGGCTGGCGTGTAATATAAACACTCAGTAATTGCCAGATACTACTCTGGGTCTCTGCTGTATTCCATCGCAGATGAGTTGTTCCCCAGAGGCAAGACAGCGTCTTTTCTTTCACTTCCTCCTCCTCCCCCTCCTCCTCTCCCTCTCCCCTCCTCTGTTTTTCCCTCCTCGCCCCCAGGCCTTTTCCTTGTTCCTTTTCTCTTACCTCTCCTCTCTCCTCCTTCATCATTACATGCTTGCTAACATTTATGTAGCACATTACATGTCGTCCAGGTTTTCTAGAGAAAACATCAAAAATTATGTAAATATGTGCATGTACAATTTATTTCTGAGGATTAGCTCATGAAATTGCAAAGGGCTAGCAAATACCCCAAATTCATAAATCAGACAGCAGGCCGCAGACTCCTGAAGGCTGGCATCCAAGATATGTAAGTCAGATGATGCGGCGAGTACACAGGGGACAAACAGACAGACAGAAACTCATCACCCTCCAACCAATTTCAACTCAGACTGGACCATTCTGCCGAAGTATCTGTTTATAATCTAAAGACTGACTATGCCCTAAGGAAACTCCCTTTTCAAATGATCAGTTGATTATTTTACACTGGATGACATTATGGAAGATGACTGCATTATATCACATCACATTACACTACACTGTGGGACAGCAACCAGTCCAATGTACGGCCTAACAAGTTGGAATCATAGCCTAATCATGCTGACGCATAACACTGACCACCACGCATGTTAATCCACTTAACCCTGATAATAAACAACGAGGCTGCCTCTAGTTCCTCCCTCATGCCTCACCTCCACTGTGGAACTCCCAGCTGTGGTCCCTTCCCCTTCTCCTGAGATGTTGGGCCTGACTCCATGATGCATCAACTAATGGGCCCCGATTTGCTCATCTGCAAAGTGGAACAGCACCGTCTTTTCCCGGAGATGGTCATGAGACTCAACACTGATCAGAGTTCAATTGTGGGCTCACTAAGAAAATTCCCTGCTCTTGGTGGGGCGGACTGAGTTTTAGGGTTCAAATACTCCTACAGTGGTCTATCTCAGGCTGTCAACATGATGTCACTGAATGTGGTGTTTGGAATGCACTGGGGACACTGCTGTAACGGATTTCCACCAGACAGAAACTACAGACTTACATAACCTCAAGCCATCGATTTTAGTAAAATGTAGTAAAAGAACTAGAAGGGGTGGGCTGGCATCAGTCACCTATGTTTTTAACACAATTGACTTAGTTTAAGTGTTTACTATTATTTAATTCTTAATAATGGCTGCATTAACACCAGACTCACAGAATTAGTGACCATTCAACAGCTGGCTATCACAAACCAGTCTGAGCGGAGTTTCACATGCCCTGCTCAAGGACTAATGGTGTGTGCTGCGGGTTCTGTGCCTGTCTGGGGTTAGCACTGCAGATAAGGGTGTCAGCATCACCTGGCAGCACCCAGCGTCTTGTTTGTCCCCAGGTTGGCCCCCAACCCCGTGGATGACGCAGGGCTGCTGTCCTTTGCCACCTTTTCCTGGCTCACGCCAGTGATGGTCCAAGGGTACAAGCACACACTGACTGTGGACACCTTGCCCCCTCTGTCACCGTATGACTCGTCCGACACCAACGCTAAAAGGTACTGGGGTCACTTGGGTCACCTTGGGAGGAAGACCTGTCCCAGGAAGAGCCTGTGAGCCCCTGGGCATGCTCCGTGTTTCCGGGCGTGGGGCTCTTTGCCCTGGGGGTGGGGCTGACTATACTTTCTGGAGGTGAGGGCCTGGGAGAGCTGGGGCGCGGGCGTGCGGAGAGAAAGGCCGGGCGTGTGGACTGCGGCCCGAGGCTCCAGTCGGGCGGTTGGTGGTTTGTAGACGTGCTGCATCAGGACACAGGTGGCCGGTGCGATTCACCTGGGCTGCCACACAAGCTCTGTTGTTGCTGTGTTGCTGTGACGTGCTGTCGAGCTGGTTTGGACCCGTGGTGACTACATGCACAACAGAGGAGAGCACCCTCCGGTCCTGTGCTGCAGCCACGAGCGTCGCTATACCTTCGAGCTTGTGGTCACCACCTCTGTGTCGTGCTGAGGGCCGCCTTTTGTGTTCGCTGACTCTCCTCTCTGCCAAGCACGATGTCCTTCTCCAGGGACTGGTCCCTCCTGACAAAGTATGTAAGATGCAATCTTGTCAGCTTTGCTTCCAAGGACCACTCTGGTTGTCCTTCTGCCACAACAGACCTGTCTGTTCTTCTGGCGGTCCATGGGACATCCAACATTCTTCTCCATCCACAATTCAAAGGCATCAATTCTTCTGTCTTCTTTATTCATTGTCCAGCTTTCATGGGCATATGATGCAATTGAAAATACCATGGCTTGGGTCAGGTGCACCCTAGTCTTAAAGGTGACATCTCTGCTTTTTAGCACTTTAAAGAGGTCTCTTGCAGCAGATTTGCCCAACGCAATGTCTCTTGATTTCTTGACTGCTGCTGGGATCTGAACACTGGCAGTGTAGCTTCTAGAACCACAGCATAACGTGAGCTCCCACAGCAGGACACAGTGACAGATGTGTGGGGTCACAAGCTCTACACATCATGTTTTCTTTCACTTTAAAAATTGTTATTGGACTTTTATATCATAAAGCACATTTAGGCTGAGCCATGTGAAACTACTGATCATTTTTGACTTACAAAAAAGACAATTTCTTTTTTTAATTGTAAGTGAAAGTATACAGTCCAAATTACATTTGCATGCCTGTCTATCTGCAGCTCCTTCTGCTGTCCTTGCCCGGTGACAGCACCCTCCTCCTTTTGATTCTATACTTGGTGTATCCTCCCAGTAATTTCCTGTCCCCTCCTCTCCATTCTCTTCTCTCCTGTCTAGAAAGAGACCAGTAGGACAGCACCCTATAGCTGCACAGAACCATAATGTACACACACCGTGTGGTCATGCTATGTCCCTGAGTCCAGTCCATTTTTGCCCAAAGAATTGACCTCAGTAGTGTTTTTGGGACAGGGGCAGCAGGTCTAGGGGCCGTGATCCCAGGGGATCCCCCAGGCCGCTGGACTATCAGTGGTGGTCTCTTAGTGGAGTTCTTGAGCTGCACCTCTCTTTTTCTTGTGTTCCCATAGGGACTTAACTCCGGTTCATCTGGTCACATGTTGATACGGTCTCCCATTCACATGGGTCCTTCTGTCTCCTGGGCTCTTCTTTCCTCACGTCTTTGTTGTTCTCAGTCATCGTCCATTCTGGACGAGTCAGGACCATTTGGTGTATCTCACATGGCTAGCTTTTAAGACTCTAGGTGCAACTCACCAATGTGGGGTGCAGATGACTCTCTTAGCAATAGGCTAGTGATGCCCATTGGCCTTGATGTCCCCCAAGAGCATGGTCCCCAGACCCTGCCCCTCCTCTACTCTGTCCTCACAGTATTGGGTTGAGATTAGAAGAGTGAAAATGACAACTTCATGTGACCCAACCTCATTCACGTTCATTTTAAAATGCTGTTAAAACAACTGAAGCTGTAACATTAAGCAGTGGGAGCGTGCTCACCCCTGCCGGCTCTAGTGCCCAGAGACGAGCCCTGATGGGTGTTGGCGGGATCCGGTGAGGCTTGCTTCCGCTCTGGTTACACACTGCCTGTGTCCATCCTCTCCAGAGCAATGCCTCCTTCTCTTCCTCTCAACGCACACATCACGTTTGTTCCTTGAAACCAAAACGAAGCAGACTTTGTAATTGCTGGTCACTGCCACTTTCATGTAAGAAGCTGTTGAGGTTTCTTTAAGTCAGCACAAAGAAAACTGTGCCCTTTCTGACAGCTTGGTTGACCTCTGCAGTCCTGATGAGTCTCTGGGACCTCTGTGTGTGGTTCTCCTGGGAGCCTTCTTGTCTTTGGTCATGCAGGTAAAGCCCAGGTTGAAGGCTGGAGTACGTCCTCAGAGGGTGGGATCAGGGTTCATCACGGCCTTGTACCTGCTGTCAGAGGTGCTCCCCAACACACGCACCCTGACGACATCTCAGTCAGATGGGAACTTCCAAAGCGTACAGTCAAGCACTGAGAGGCAGTGACTGGACCAGTAGCCTGGGGCACTGGTGTCCCTGGAGGCCCAGATCGACCTCTCTGGCCAGTCCTTCTCACTCTGCCTGAACATTTCATTCCAGCTGCTCAAGGACTTCCCGGGCAGCGTAAGCAGTTGTCACCCTCGGCTGGTCACTGAAAGGTCAATGGTTCCAGTCCACCCAGAGGCATCGTGAAAGCAAGCTCTGGTCATCAGCGCTGAAAAGCCAGCCGCCTCAAGCCTGGGGAGCGCAGTTCCCTCAGACACGTGCAGGGACGCTGGGAGTCGGAATCAATGCCAGTCAACTGGTTTTCCTTTGTTTTTACGTAATCTTCTCTGCTGTGCTCCGCCCCTGGGTATCACACCCACCCAAAGACTCCACACACGTCAACCATGTTTCCATCCTGGCTACCGCCGGTCCCTGCCTCAGAATTCCAGATGGAATTCCTATACACAGCCTCTACCTGGAGAGCCTTATAGGCAGCTGACCTCTACTGCTGTGCTCTTGATGTTCTGTGCCACCTGACGACATGCCCCGGCCCGTCCTCGTTTCCCATCTCACTAAGCCAGAAAACAGGGCATCGTCTTTGATCCTGCTGCTTCTTTTTTCTCACCCTTCATTAGTCTGTGAGTCCAGTTGTCTCCTCATCCACCTAGGCTGGTCTCCAGTCCTCCCCACACTGGCCACTGCTGTCCCTACCTGGGCTCTCCCCCTCTCCCACCTGATGTCCCTGCTTTTGTCTGCTCACACCCCTGCCCCAAGAGCATCACAACATCCAGACCCCATCTCACAAATAAGTGAAATGATCTTGGTGTGTCTGCTTGAAGACCTGTCATGGTTTCTTTTAAAATCTTGAGATGAACCTCTAGATTCTTCCTGAGGTTTCTGAGCTCCTGTGTGACCAGGTGCTGCCTTGCTGTGCAGTGCCATCTCAGCCCCTCTTCTGCGTCTCTGCACCCCGCCACCTCACCCTCTTTCAGATCTTCCCGATGGACACCCTTCTTTTACTTGGGAAAGCCTTTTCCCTTCCTTTCTCTATTGCCTCTTCTTCGTATCAGAACTGGCGTTGTGCTGACAGGGCCTTGGCGGCTGGTGGAGGAGTCCTGGCTTCCACACGGGCACCCAGGTTCAGCACCCGCCGGTGCATCCTGTGTGGCTACTGCCCGGTCATCGGTGGAGGCCTGTGTGTCGCTAAGATGCCAAACAGCTCTCAGCAGAGGTTCCAGACTAAGAGGAGGAAGAAAGGCGGGGGACTGAATCCCCAAAGCAGCCAGTGGAGGCCCTGGGGACCACACGGTCTCATCTGCCCTGATCGCAGGATGGGGCAGGACAGGGCAGTGCTTCAGCTGCTGCGCATGGGGTCGCCGTGAATCTGGGTGGCTCCACGGCAGCTGACAACAGTGACATGATGCTAACAGCAGCTCTGGAGGCTGGAGGTGGGCAGTGGGGGAGGAGGTGAAGGCCTGGGAAGGACCCAAATACCAGACGGTCAGTCGTACTGGTTCATGTCCGCGGACCTTCCTGTTCTCCCCTTCCGGCAGAGAAGAACAGGTGACCCCCTGCTGCCCACCTGAAACCAGCACACAGGAAGGAGGGCTGAGCTGATCCCCCCGGTCCCTCAGAAGAGCTTCGCGCCCTGGGTAGAAGTCTCAGTTCCTTTTTCTTCTCCTGTCCTTTCTTCACAGATTTCGAATCCTTTGGGATGAAGAGGTGGCGAGGGTGGGTGCGGAGAGAGCCTCGCTGGGCCACGTGGTCTGGAAATTTCAGCGGACGCGGGTGCTGATGGACGTGGTGGCCAACATCCTCTGCATCGTCATGGCAGCCGTGGGACCGGTGAGCGGGGGCCGGGGGCAGGGGCGGGGCGGGGGCGGGGCGGGGGCGGGGCGGGGCGGGGCCGGAGAGTGGGGCTGGTGGGCAGGGGCGGGGCCGGGGCCGGGGCGGGGCAGGAGAGCGGAGCCGGAAGGCGGGGCCGGGGGCGGGGCTGGTGAGTGGGGCCGGGGGCAGGCCAGGGGGCAGGGCCTGAGAGTGGGGCTGGTGGGCAGGGCCGGGGCCGGGGGCGGGGCGGTGAGCGGGGCTGGGGGCGGGACTAGGGGCTGGGCTGGGCCAGGGCAGGGGCCGGGGCCGGGGCGGGGCCGGGGCCGGGGGAGGGGCAGGGGGAGGGGCCTGAGAGTGGGGCTGGTGGGCAGGGCCGGGGCCGGGGGCGGGGCGGGGGCCGGGCCGGGGCTTGCGGCGCCCAGAGCCCTGAGAGCGGGGCCGGTAGTGGCCGAGTGGCCCGTGAGCGGTCTGGCCCTTCTGACTCGTCTCCGAGTCCCTAGATCTGCAAGGAATGTCATTAGTGCTTTCTCTCCGAGCTGGTGGGTTTAGCACATTGTCATTATCTTTGTGCTCCTTGGGGGCGAATCTTCATAAAGCTAATCCTTGTCAAGCACAGCAGCCGCCGCTGAAATTAATTACAAAGTTGGCCTCATAAAGCCAGCTTGCTGACACCCTCGGAGGCCTCCTGCGCGTCCTCGCCGCAGCAGCCCTTCCCTCTCCGCCGCCCTGTTTTACAGACGGTCCTCATTCATCAGATCCTGCGCCACACGGAGAGCGGCTCAGGGCAGGTCTGGATCGGCGTCGGCCTGTGCTTCGCCCTTTTTGCCACCGAGTTCACCAAAGTTCTCTTCTGGGCTCTTGCCTGGGCCATAAATTACCGCACGGCCATCCGGCTGAAGGTGGCTGTCTCCACTGTGGTGTTTGAAAGTCTGGTGTCCTTCAGGACGCTGGCCCATATCTCTGTTGGCGAGGTAAGCTGGTCGAGAAGGAGTCTAATTATAGGCATTCCAATCCTGGTGTTCCAGAAGGGACATGAGACACGCTTCTGGATGAGGCGCTGTCTCCTCTTTGTACAGGTCCAGCCTGTTTCATCCTATCCGCCTGCTAAATTAGATGGTGGAGACTGAAAACACTGATGGAATTCAGGAGAAGGAAGGCTTCACAGTGTTCCAGGATGTACAGGGCTTAGAGGTGACTGCATCCAAGCCCTTTGTCTGTGGCTGGGGACACTAAGGCAGTACCAAGCACTCTGCTGGCTTTCGCTGTAGTTGAGTCATGGATTATGTAATCCCAGTTGTGTAGTGGCCGTGACGCCTAAGGTCCAGATGAAGGCCATGCCTGTTGGACTTGAGAGCTGAAATTTTCGTAAGCTCTTAATTCTTAGCAATAGAGTCCCACCATGTATAAATAAAATTTCCCTGATCAAGAAGATCCCAGGTCATGTGTGGTGAGGGAGGGGTCCCCAGGTGGTGTGAAGAGTGGACACGCGCAGCTGCTGACCGAGTTTGTAGGCTGGAGTTGAGTCCACCCAGGGTACCTTGGGAGAAAGGCCTGGCAAGGTCCTTCCAAAACTGAGCCACCCGAAACCTGCAGGCCACAGCTCCACCCTGACACGCTGGAGATGCCGCGAGTCAGAATCGACTCGACGGCCATGGCTTCTGTTATGGGACAAGGAAAATGACTTGTTTCTTTCTTACAGTTGAACCTTCAGATGTTCAAAGCATCCCGTGTCAATCACTATTAGAATCAGCTGCATATAACTGAACACCCAAGATGACAGTGAATTAAATGAGATGAATTTCATTTAATTAAGTAATGAAATAATTCCCTCTATGTAAAAGAAATCTCATAGCGACCTTATGGGGCAGAGTAGAACCACCCCATAGAGTTTCCAAGAAGCACCTGGCAGATTTGAACTGCCGACCTTTCGGTTAGCAGCCATGGCACTTAACCACCGTGCCACCAGGATGGCACTGGGTAAAAGAAATCTAGAAGAGGGCAATACAGGGCTGGTATGGGGGCTTCTAGATCGCCCTATTTTTCTGCACTGGTACCCTAGCACCTGGCTCCCGTCTTTAGGGTTACTGAGTGCCTCAAGATGGGTGTTGGGGATCCAGCCATCCCAACCATGGCTCAGACAGCTGCTAGGACAGAGGAGAGCAGAACAAAAGAGCCAGGCCTTCCAAGTTGAGTCAGTTTCCTTTGAGAATTCATCCACTGAGGTCCAATGGACACTTGGCTTATATCTGATAGACAAACAGTCACATGGCCACACTCTTTCCACAAAGGAGTCTTTTAGCTGGACCTGCTGTTGTCCTTGGTGAAGCAGGTCGTGCTCATGGGGGAAGGGGACAATAAACACAGGGTAGGTAGCCAGCAGTGTTCCCGACAGGCTCCTGGTTGGTGACGTTCCTCTATGAGCCTCTCTTCATCAGAATTCTCACTCTAAGAGTTTGGCCTCTCCAAAGTTATGTCAGAAAGAGACCCACAAAACTGATCATGTTGGGCCCTGTAGTTCCCTGACGAAGGCAGTCTTTCTCTCCTGTCCTCAGACCCTTGGTCACTTTGAAAGCCTTTGGTTGAGCAAATATTTGGGTGACCTTCGAAAGCCTGAACACACGTTCTTTCTTTCTAGGTGCTCAATATACTATCGAGTGACAGCTACTCATTGTTTGAAGCGGCCTTGTTTTGTCCCTTGCCAGCCACCATCCCTATCCTAATGGCCGTCTGTGCAGTATATGCCTTTTTTATTCTGGGGCCCACCGCTCTCATCGGGATATGCGTGTACATCGTGTTCATTCCCATCCAGGTAATGGCAGGTCGTTGTCATTGTCACCACCATACGTTTTGCATATTGTACACACCCCTTCTCTGGGTTGGAGAGAAGAAATCAATTCCAGGGCAAGGGCCTGAGGCCTCTGCCTCCATTCTGAGCCCACAGACGTGCTGTCCATGTGCCCACTCTATGCCCACAGGTGTGCTGTCCATGTGCTCACTCTGTGCTCACAGGTGTGCTGCTGGTGTGCCCACCAGATACCTACAGGTATGCTGCCCATGTGCTCACTCTATCCCCATGGGCATGCTGCCTGTGCACTCTATGTGCCCACAGCTGTGCGGCCCGTGTGCCTGCTTCATACTCACAGGTGTGCCGTCCGTGTGCTCACTCTGTGCCCACAGGTGTGCTGCCCATGCACCCACTCTGTGTGCATAAGTGTGCTGCCTGTGCATCCCGTGTCTGCCCGCAGGTGTATCTCTTATGCACCTTCTCTGTGCCCATAGGTGTGCTGCCCATGCACCCGTTCTGTGCCCACAGTTGTGCCATCCAGGTGCTCACTCCATGGCCATAGGTGTGCTGCCTGTGTGATCACTCTGTGCCCACAGGTGTCATTAGTTTTGCTGTCCCAGTGCAGTTTTGTAAACACGGAGTTTGCATGCCTGGGAAAGGGAGGTACACTCCCCCAGTTGACACAACCCTGTCACTAGCCCCTCATCCGCATCCTGCAGTTTCTGCGTTTCTATCCCCTGCTCAGTCCCTAGAGATGATCTCTAGACCACACCAGCTGCCACAGCGCAAGGAAAGGACTCCGCTGACACTGCCCGACCAACTTCCCTCGCAACTTTTCCTGGCACTCACATCCTGGCCCTGATTGTTTAGGCCAACAGCCACTCATTAGTTCCCCCTGAACACAGTGTGTGTCCCCCGATTTCAGGTGTTCATGGCTAAGCTCAACTCAGCTTTCCGAAGATCAGCAATTTCAGTGACAGACAAGCGAGTTCAGACAATGAACGAGTTTCTGACGTGCATCAAGCTGATTAAAATGTACGCCTGGGAGAAATCCTTTACAAAGGCCATTCAAGGTAGGATGGGAGCATCTTACAGAACACCTGCTCTGTCGATCATACTCTGTACAGAGGTTCATAGTTTTCCTGGGCCAATTAGTAGGGCCCCTGGGCTGCCAGGCAGGCTTTTCAAGGATTAGAGAGCTTTTAGAACAGACCCAGGCGTCTGCTCTGAGAGAGCCGAGGGCTTGGAAGGTTAGTGGCGGGTGGTCTTGTCTTTACTGGGACATGGGGCTACAGCTACTGACCACTTAACCTTTCATAAAAATAATCCTCTAAAACAATGTGAATAGGAGAAGGGCTGTCTCAAGCAAATTGATTTAGAAAATGTCTACACAACGCAGTACACACGCACGCACACACACACACAGGCTCACACAGACCCCCTTCCTACCCACTGTGGCAGCCTCATCTCTTCTGGAAGGGCCAGTGACTCGACATTCCCTGGGCAGATACAGGGATGCGTATCTGGTTTTATTTTTAAAGAGGATATGAAAACTATTTCAATCAAACAGAAATGCAAATCTAATTGCAGGGCCATTTACATAATTGCTGACACAGACTCAGGTGGCTGGCCCGTTAATGATCTGAAGCACAGCGACTCTGGGGCTCCACAACGACACTTTGGCACCAGCATGTAATTGGAGATGAAGCTGCGAGTCTGCGCTTTAGGAGGCACTTCTAGAAAACCTGTTTCTGAGTTTGCCCGACCAAGTGCCCTCCAGGTCTGCATGACCCCTGGGGGTCCAGAGCACATCCTCAGGCACTCCAGTCCCTTCAGTGCAGCTCAGTTTGATTTGATTCCATTTGACTTAATTCAGTTTAACTTCCTCAGTTGAATTCTTGTCAGTTTAATTCAATAAGCACTTACCAAGTCCCTATATGCACAAGGCCACAAGAGCTACGCAAAGGCCCAGGAAGAGGGTCCCTGCTTTAACAGCTCAGGGAGGCCAAGCTAATGACCCTCAGAAATAGCTACAAGCCTGTAGGCTGTTCCCCCAGAGTGTTGCTTCTCACCGTTCCACCAGCACTGATGCCCAAACCAGCCTGCCCTGCCTCCAAGGCGTGCCGGGACGTCAAAGCTTCTCTGCTTCCCTCTGGAGTCCTACAGTCCATTACGTACCTACACGCCAGAGTGACCTTTTAAAAATGTCCCCTGTAGACTAGTGACTTTATCACACTTTGAGGAGTTCCACCTTAAGATTTGTGACTCAGATTCACCTTCTGTCAGATGACCTGTCAGGCCGAGTGTGATCTGGGCCCTGGTGAGTGTTTGATCTCCATCATTCCTGACACTCACCCTAGGTGACTCCACCCCAGCCACACCCACCTTCTCTGTGCGGCTGGAACCCTGGCCACACTCAGTCACTCCTCAGGTGCTTGGCCGTTGGGGTCCCCTCTGCCCGGAGTGCTCTCCTGCTGTCTGTTCGCATGACTTGTCGTGACTTGAGGTCTCCTCTCAGGTGTTGTTGACTCCAAGAGACCTTCCTGGCCGCAGCCCCAAGCCGGCCCACCGTCCACCGGTTCCTCTCACTCAACCCCCCTTGGTTGCTCCTGCCCGTCACCCAGCACCACCTGTAGGTATTTAGCCATCTGCCGCTCTCCGTCTCCACTGGTGCATTCAATCACTTAGGTCCAGTGTGAGTACTGAGAGGTCTGAGTTCAGTGCTGTCGTTCTGATGCCTTTTTTGTGCATTGTAGACAGACTGAATCTTCTGTGCTGAGTCGTTTTCTTCATGTGCTTTTTTCATTGTTTCTGGTTTTGTATTTGCTGAGACTTCATGTGTGTCCTGTTATTTACTTTGATGTAAACAGGATTGTTAATTTCCTCTGTGGTAACTTAATATTTTCCCCTATTTTTCTAAATTTTAGCCAGTCTTTAATTTTTTTATATAGCCTTGACTTCCTTTCCATCTAAGTCCCTCTGTTTTGTTATAATGTTGCCATTTTTTACTTAATGACATCTCTGTTTCCCTATTTTCAGTGTTTTGCCTTTGATTTTCTTTTGCAACTCCCCTGCTTGGGTTGGTACCCATTTCTCTGTTCTACATTCTAGTCTTGGGTTGTTATTGATTTTCTGACCAAAGAGCTCTCTTTAGTATTGCTTGTAATTTTAGTATGGCTTTTGCAAGTGCCCTAAATTTCTGTTTATATGGACATATCCTAAGTTTGCAATCACATTTGAGGGACAGTTTTGCCAGATATATAATTCTTGGTTGGCAATTATTTTCCTTCAAGGTCTTGTGAATGTCATCCAATTGTCTTCTTGTGTTCATGGTTTCTACTTAGTAGTCCTAGCTTAGTTTTATTGATTCTCTGTTGTAGATTATTTTTTGTTTCTCTCTAACTAGTTTTAAGGTTATCTCCTTATCTTCAGTTTTGTCAAGCTTGATTATAATATGTCTTGGTGTCTTTCTTTTGGGATCTATCTTATATAGAATTCAATAGGCATCTTGGATAGATATCTTCTCATCTTTCATGATATCAGGGAAGCTTTCTGTCAACATATCTACAGTTCTGTCCATATTTTCTGTTATCCCCTCATGTTCTGGTACTGTAATCACTCATAGCTTATTCTCTTGATAGAGTCCTAAATAATTTTTAGCCAACACAATCTGTAGTTATTTGATGATTTATTTCTTCATTGTCTATCTCTGTCACTGGAAGAGGATTGGAACCCTACTTACACCTCTATTCCCCAGCACCAAGCATAAGGCCTGGCATATAGCAGATGCCAGATTAAAATTTACATAATGAGTAAACACGCGAATTCATTATTCTTCACATTGAAAGGGGGACGGTGCCACAGGAGAAACTGAACAACCTCCATGGGGTTTGAGAGAGAGTACATTGGGCTGGACAGACCAAGGGAGAGGTGGCATTTTAGGTGGGCTTTGAAGGACAGGGAGGATTTGGACATCAAGAGAGTTGGGGAGGCCCCAGGTAGGAGCAGAGGCACAGAGTTGGAGGTGTGTGGATGTGTTTACAGAAAAGGAGATAGCTGGATGTCCTTGAGGTGAAGGACTCCTGATAGCAGAGTTTAGGATCACGGCAGAATTGGGTGCCAATCTGGGCTCCATCACCCAATAGGCAAGTAACTTCACTTCACTCAGACTGGTTCCTCTCCTGTCAAAAAGGCACTGTAATACCTCTCACTCATCACACAGTGGGGAGGATGTGTGTGGAGTATTTGGCAGAGCATGGCATGAGGTGGGCATGCAGTAAGCAGCCACCACAGCTACTGCTGGAACTGGTGTTGGATAAGGCTGGAACTGGGGTTGTTGTGAAGCTTACTCTGTGACCAGCGCAAAGTCGTGGACATCACCTAGACCTATGAAAAGCAGGAAACACCCTTGAGGTTTTAGAGTCCTTCCAAGGACACAGGCAGGGGCCCCAGTTTCGTGATCCTCAGGTCAGCAGTTGTGCTGTTTGACTCCTATGATATTTAAAAATTTCTCTCATTTAGTTGTCAATATTTACAAGTAGGGAGATGTCTCATGAAAGTCTGGATCTCAGACTCCTTCCAAACAATCTAAAGTGGCACTAGGCTACTCCCCAATGTGATAACTGTTGGCTGGCACTGAAAAGAGCCTGCCCCTCTCACCTGGGCACAGCCTTCTCATTGTGCCACCTCCCAGCCCTCCCTCTGGTCCTATATTCCGGCCCCCCTCGGATTCTACCTCCCATCTGCTGGCCTGTGTACATTCCTTGCACACTCCCTGAGTTTATGATTTCTGACACACAGAATTGTCATGACTGGAAAGGGTCTTGGAAATCACAGCATCAACCTGCCCTGGCAGCTGGGTTTGTGCCCTGTGACTGTCACACCCTTGCTCCTAAAGAGTTTTGCAGCAGAAACCTCACCCCTACTCGTCTGAAGGAAGATGAGGGAGGGTTGGTAACATGTATTCATGCTGGATCTTAACGTGCACGCTGAGGTCACTGTGGACTGCTTTCTCATTCACAGACATAAGAAAGAGGGAGCGGAAGTTACTGGAAAGAGCTGGGTTTGTCCAAAGTGGAAATTCAGCCCTGGCGCCCATTGTGTCCACTATGGCCATCGTGTTGACATTCTCCGGCCACATCCTACTGAGACGCAGGCTCACTGCCCCCGTGGTAAGATCCATCTCCAGTTCTGGTCTCTTTTGCCAGACCCAGTCAGGAACCTCCTCCTCACCCTTTCCTGGTGTGGTGTCAGGACACCTAGTCACACTGGGCTGGACTCTGCCAGAACTCCACCACAACTTCAGAAGCACGTGGCCAGGCTGAGCGGGAGCCAGGACTGCTGGGCTGTGTGTTGCATTGTTACACTGTTTACAGCAGGGCAAGGGTCGTAGGTGACACCTGAAGGTGATTTTACGTTTGGACAACAAACCATAACCAGTTAAGTCCTAGCCGTTTGACTTCTGTAGGCCACAGGCAGAAGGGCCCTGGGGCCAGTGGGTAGAGGCTGGCTGCCAACTGGGAGGCTGGTGGTTTGAACCCACCCAGCGGCTCCATGGGAGACAGATCTGGTCCTATAAAGATTACCGCCTAGAAAATATGACTGAACAGGTCTACTCTGCCACGTGGAGCTGCTATGAGTTGAAATCAGATTGATGGCATGCAGCACAGGAAGGACACCAAAAGCAAACCAAAGCCGCTGCCATTAAGTCGATGTGCGTCATCGACTGTGCTGTCAGTGCTGAGAGGAGAAGTGCGGTATGCAGGCTGAGGGGCTGGGATGCCTTGTTTAAATCCCGTTCTACTGCGCAGTAGCTATGACTTATGCTGAACGACTGAACACTCTTCCCTGGATTTGCTAGCTGTAAAGTAGGATTGGTGATAATAACCAGCGAGGGTGTGAAAAGGGAGTGAGCTGTTCTACGTACAGCGAATGGACCGGGGCTGACACTGAGTGCTGTCATCTGTCACTGAGTGTTGTTCATCCGAGCCTCGCCCGGGCCCTGCAAGTGCAGGCTGGCGGGTTTGGGGAAGAGAATTGGAGTGAGTGTGAGATACTAGGCTTTTTGCAAATGGGGCCTGAACATTCGAAGGTAAGGAGATTACTGAGTTGGAGGGAAAGTGACCACGGGCTTAAAGAAAGAAACAAGACCTGAGAATAGACCAAGTAACTAAAGGGCAAGCAGCTGGACAAGTAAAAGTCACCAAAAGCGAGAAAAGAAGAGTAGACGAGTCTCGGTTCAGCTATCGCTGGAAAATTTTCCCACGGGTCGGGGACCTCGAAGGTAGGGTGGGACGAAGGTGGAGCAGCCAGGATGCCCTGGGTGGGGCACTCTCTGGGGACTGCTGATTCCACTCCAGCCCTGAGTTTCTTTGGGAGCTTCTCGTGTTTTCTCACGTTCTTCACAGGCCCCAAGCGCTCTCAGGTCTGAGCTGGGCATTGAGCCCGCAGCTGGAATGCGTGGCCACAGTGCACTAAATGGAGCCCTACTCCGTCACTGTGACTGCTTCCTGTCACCCCAGTGAGCAGCAAGTGAAAATCTACTCGACGGTACATCAGGCACATCCATGTGAAGCCAAATTGAACACATACAGTCAATATTTTTTAAAACAGTGGGTTCAGAAAAAATCTAGACCCAAATGGAATTTCCTGACTGCACAGCTTGTGTATCTTTGGGTTCAGAATTCCTAGCAGGTCCAGGGCCACAGCAGCAGGAGGTCAGTCCTGAGGTACTTGGTCACATCCTGCATCTCACAGCAGCCCAGGTGCCCTGCCAACCCTGGCTGGACTTCTGGGTCCAGGTGGGGCTTTGAGACCCTGGGGAGCTGAGTTCTCTTTGGGAATGTGATTCAGACCAGACGGGAAGGGAGCATCCTTCCTCGTGCTCTGAAAGAGGTAACTAGGATTCACAGAAGCTTGAGGCCCAGTCCATGGGGCCCATGCAACAGCAGGCAAGACCTCTCAGCATTTCATGAAGGCAGGGGGGTTATTAATTTCTTAAATGTGTGGCTGGGGAGAGGCTGCTAATCAGGAGCTGGACAGATGAGCTGAGCTCTGAGGCAGGAGATGGAGCCCAAATGGAAGCTAGGAAACTCGGCTTCATCGAGGCACTGCCAGCCCACCACGAGTGAGGAGCCCCGGGACCCCAGTATATGGGGTTGCCAGGCCCTGGAGGGGAGGCAGCGGTCACTCCCCAACAGACAGCGTGGACCAAGGACGCCTCTCCAGGAGTTCCGTCTTCATCTTTGAGGGAGTGTGTGGCACGGGAAAGGCTTTTCCAGCTTCAAAGCATCATGTGTTTCTGACACAACCGGGACAACGGGATGATTTCAGGAAATGATGTGTAGAGTTTCTTTCTTTAAAATTATTTATTTTCGTTTTTGTTGCTAGTTGAAAATATATACAGCAGAATGTATACCAGTTCACCGTGTTCTGCAGTACAGTTCAGTGACGCCGATGACCTCCTTTGAGCTGGATGCCGTTCTCACCCTCCGACTGCTGGCTCGTTCCTCCTGTTTGTCCTCTAAGCTTCACTGCTAACCTTTCAAAAGTGCTGTTGTTAATTTGATCCCAGAAGAATAGCTAGTTAAAAGGGTACCCTGGTCTAGGTAGATATTCTTTACTAATTAAGCTAAGCTATTGTTTGGTTTTGGAAACCCTGGTGGTGCTGTGGTCAAGTGCTGTGGCTGCTAACCGGAAGGCTGGCAGTTCAGATTCACCAGAAACTCTTGGAAAACTCTCTGGGGCAGTTCTACTTTGTTGATAGGGTTTTTATGAGTCAGAATCAACACAACGGAAGTGGGCGTTTGGTTTATTGTTTGGTTTAAATGTGAGTTCAGGTCACAACAAAGCGTCCCAGACAAGTGGGAAAAAAACTGCAGTACAAATAATCAAAGTCACCAAAAAGACTTTTCTTACTGGTCTTACAGAGAGCGGAGAAACCCTGAGACTGTGGTGTTAAGATGCCCTTCTGAACTGGAACTGAAGTCATTCATAGAGACCACCTTTCAGCTAAAACGTAGACCTGTAGAATAAACAATAACATCTGAGAACAATCAATTATGCAAGATGAAAAGGGCAACATTGCCCCAAAGCAAAGATGAGAAGGCAGGAAGGGGTACAAAATCAGGATGAAAGGAAACGGGGGACCCAAGGTCGAAGTTGGAGAGCACTGACCAATGTAGGGAATGAAAGCATTGTACACTTTATGTCCGAAGTAGTGAACGGGAAACTAATTTGCTCTTTAAACTTTCACCTACTGCACAGTTTTGTTTTTTTTTTTTTTTTAATGAGGCGGAGGGGGAAGACTTCAGGGAATATTTTTGGTTTAAAGTTTAAAGATGATCTCAGGTAATAACTACGGGGGTTCATCCAGCCTCTGAGGCTCCAGAAAGTCTGGATTTTAAGGGACTTTGAAATTATGCTCCCTGTTCCTTTCCCCGTTGGCCCGAGATTCTTCTGTAGAGTCTTTGACCGAAATGTTCAGTAATGGTAGCCAGATGCCATCTGGGTTTTCTGGTTTCCTGGCAAAGGAGGTAGCTTGTCACATGCACAGGATTTTGAGTGGGGTGGCCTAGAACTGGTAGGGATGTTGTATGGATGGAGATTTCCTATGCATTCAGTTAGAGGCTTCCCTCAAACCTCATCTCTCTGGGTCAGTTCAGACGAGGAATGCATTTCCCGTGAGTTTGACTCAAGTTCATAAGCAAAGGGGATTAAGATGCTGCTGATCCTATTTTTCTCTGAGCCATGAAATGATGAAAAGGGCCTCTGAGAGTCCCACCTCAGCCGCTATTCCTCACTCAGTAAATTTAGATCCTTTGGATTTAATGGTTTGGAGAGAAGGCAGGGTTACATCCTAAATGCTTCTATCTTTCTTTTGTTCTTAGGCATTTAGTGTGATTGCCATGTTTAATGTAATGAAGTTTTCAATTGCAATCTTGCCTTTCTCGGTCAAAGCAATGGCCGAAGCCAGTGTGTCTCTAAAGAGAATGAAGGTATAGCAAACTGGGTGAGCAGGGAAGAGAGAGCTCATCTCCGGGTGGGGGAGTTCCCAGCTATGGGGAAGCTGGGTCAGTGTGTTGGAGGGCTAGTTCACTGGTCGGGTGGGCATGGAGCAAAGGGCATCCATTTCTGAGTTCAGTCATTGATAGGAGTGAACGGAAGAGGGTACAGATGGACTTTTACAGGCTGTCTGCATTTTTAGCAAACTTGAGATGAAGTCTCTGTACGTTGAGATGATGCTCCTGACCCTCAACCATCCTTCTGAGCCATAAACGTTGAGTAGTTCTGGGAGTGGGGTTGGGTTTACAGTGAGCCGTCTCCCTTTGATCTAGTTTCTCCTGTGACGAGGGTGGTGACGGAAGACATGAAAGAGGTGGTGGCCATGCCACATTTGTACACTCATTGAGTCACTTGATTCACCCATTTATTTCTTCATTGAAGACTTACTGTGTACCTTGTATGTGCAAGACACTGCAAGAAAAGCAAATGTAAGGCAGAGACACCCTCCCGGGCCTCAGTGCAGTGGGCAGTGTACTAGATAGTGTGACCCAGAAAATTGTCCGTTGCTGCTTCTCCCTGGGGAATACTTGCAGAGTCCCTTTCCTGAATGTCATACATAGAATTGCCAAGATTGTGATTATGGGTCATTAAACGACATGTGGGGATGATTCTTACAAGTGGATGAAATCTGCACAGTTAATTTTGTCTCTTTAATCTTAGAAAATTCTCATACATAAAAGCCCCCCATCTTACATCACCCAACCAGAAGACACAGATACTGTCTTGCTTTTAGCAAATGCCACCTTGTCATGGGAGCAAGAAACCAGCAGGAAAAGGGACTTAAAGAAAGTGCAGGACCAGAGACGCCCTTTGCTGAAGAAGCCCAGGTCCGAAGTGTACAGTGAGTCGAGTCCGTCAGCTGCAGGAGTTGCTGGCCCAGAAGAGCGAGGTGGCAGCCACCAGTGGGCGCTGCACAATATAAACTTCACAGTGAGAAAGGTGGGTGCGTGTCCGAGCCTCCCTCCGAGTTGCAAACAGCTGTGGCCTTCTCAGGGCCCGATGTAACCGAGTTGGAGTTGCAGACAGTGGGCAGTGGGAGTCTCTAACTTGGCTCGTTTCTCCTCCGAATTTTAAAGCTATGTACATGAACATTGGAGGTGTCCTCTTCAAGTGGAGGGAGGGTGATGGTTGTACTAATACTGAGCTTCCCTCCCTCTAGGGAACCAGTTACAACCTGGAGCATCGCGGCAGGACAGGTGGCTAGGTGCAAACCGACCAGCTTTCTAGCATTTTCAGATTTGCTCTTAATTTCACGCTAGAATTTCACGATAATAAATGGTTGTTAAGTCAATTCCAACTCGCAGTGACCCATGTGTAACCGAGTAGGACTGTGTTTCATAGGGTTTAGTGTGTTGTGAGAAGATACATACGAAGACGTAGACCATCCCACAGCGTCTACCGGTGCAGGTCGGTGCCGCTGATCATGTGCTTCCAGTTACACGAGTGTGATCTCCTCTCCTCCCTTCCCGCCCTGAGAATGACTGATGATCTTTGGTTTCTGCACGTGTGCTTGCTGTATAGCCGTTGACTCATGCAGTGTTCGTCCCTTTGCACTGACTTCTTTCACTAAGCATGGCATTTTCAGAGTTCACTCACAGCATGGCATACATCAGGATGTCTGTACGCTTTATGGCCGAGTAATGTCCCATTGTGTGTATGTAGCACATCTGGTTTATCCAGTTGTCTGTTGATGGACATTTTGATTATCTACCTTTTGGCTTTGTGAGAAGTGCAGAAATGAACACAGGTGTACAAGTATTTGTTTGTGTTTCTTCCTTCACTTCTTCTGGGTGTATATCAAAGTTTGAGGTTGTTGGGTCATGTGGTAATTCTGGGTTCATCTTTTTGAGAAACTGACAGACTGTTTCCCACAATGTCTGTACCACTTTATATTCCTGCTAGCAATGGAAGAAGATTCCAGCTTCTCCACAACCACATCAACATCTGTTGTTTTCTTTTTTCAATCACTGACATTCTAATAGAGATGAGACGATATCTCATTGTAGCTTTGTTTTGCACCTGATGGTGCAATAGTTAGGGGCTCAGCTGCTAACTGAAAGGTCTGCCATTCAAACCTACAACAACTCTGAGACAGAAAAGACCTGGCAGTCTGTTCCTGCACAGATTACAGCCAAGGAGAGACAGTCCGGGTAGTTGTTTAGTCATACACATCTTATTCCTCTGCAAGAAAAATCCTACAAACCAAATGAAAAAAATACAGATGATCATTCAGACACTCAGAGCAGCAAACAGAAGCTAGAAGAGTTAGATTAAACACTGAAAGGAAAGAAAAACTCAATGAGAACAGCAAACAAGAAGCCTGTGGGCTCTCTGCCAGCTGAGCCAGCCCAGCATCACCATCGTGAGACAAAGTGAGAGGCATGCCCAGGTGCCAAGGGCAGGAAGACAACTTCTGGGAAGCCCTGCTAGAAGACAGAGATGCTGGGAAGACTAGCCGGAGAGGAGCAAGATGATCAGACCATGAACCGGATCTCAGGAGGAAAAGCACAGGAAGGTGATGAGAACGCTGGAGATGCCCGTGCCCTAGACCAGGGAGGGAGCCAGGAAATGGGGACAGAGCTGCTCCCAGGGCGGTCTTGGATCATCTGGCTGGGTTGTGCTGGCTCCGGGGAGGGTCCTTGGTGCGGCAGTTAGAGATCCCCCCCACTGGACTCTGACCGCTTTGCCCCCACCCCCACTTGATCAGAGCTGGCTCTTGATCACCAGAAGCACTCTGCAGAGAGTGTCCGGATGCACTTGCCGAGACGGAGAGAACATGCTGTCCCTGACCGTGACCAGTGCTGAGCGCCCCCTCAGCACTCCACCCTGTAATTCACAGCATGAGTGATCGATCCCACGACCAGATGCTCACCACCGTTCTGCCAATCTTTGTGCAGCCAGGCCTGCTGGCAGTTTGTGGTGTGCACTGTGACCTCCCTATGCTGCTCTGCCCACCTGATGACTGGGAACGCGGGTCCCGACCCAGGCACCTCCCCAGCAATGCCTGTCATATCTTGACAGGTACCAGCTACACTCTGTCAAACCATGAGCAGGAGAACCTAGTGCCCTCCTGCAACAGCGCACGTCCCAGACCCAGACCCAGACCGTTCCTGCAGGCCACCTGCGTGTGTGCTGAAAACATGCTGAAACCCTTTGTTAGGGCAGGTTCTCCAGAGATGCAAAATCAGGGAAGCGTAGGTGTGTGATCTGCTGATCACATCGATCAGGTCATGGAGGTGACTGATTACATCACAAGATGGACAGTAAGTGCAGCGTTACAATCGCCAGATTACCTAATTGGCAAAGCACATTGTGACGTAACCACTGAGCCATATTGCTACAGAACGGCCACATCACTGAGAACCGTGGTCCAGCCAAGTTGGCATACAACCTTAACCATTGCAGTCCAGCACGTGTCAGCTTGGCACCCGTGCACATCCCTTAAACTGTACCCAATCTCTAAACAAGGAGTGTCACACATACCATGACACAGTTAACACATGTGCATCCAAAGTGCTCTAGATCCGTTTGTGTCTCATATTTTATAAGTGAAGAAAACAAAAATACTTGAACACTCATAACAATGACAATCATTGTTTCAGCAGCTGGTCACATGGTGGTAACTGATATTTAAAACTACCCTCTTCCACCGCCTGTTCCAAGTTTCTTTTGCCCTCAACAAGCACATCTGCTGGTCAAGGCTCTTTGCCTGGTAGGGTGACTCAAACGTTCACTCCCGAAGAGTCTGGGCCTTTAGTAGTCATGTCAGAACTGGGTTGCAGCAATTTTCCACTGACTTTAATCACAGGGCACAGTAGTGCTGTGAGACGCCCTGAGGGATCTCCCGGATCCCAGACATACCCTTCTTGACTTCCCTTACGTGATATCAATAGAGTTTCCCCCGTGGAAATCAGGACTGTCTCCAAACAGATTTGAGCAATGCAGTACTAGTGAGCAAACCCCTGACAGGTTGTGGGGAATGTCAAGGGTATCATACATGAAGAAGGCGAAAGGTCATCGAGAAGACAGGAAAGAAACAAAAGAACCAAGTGGACGTCACAAGAGACACTGAAATTTCTTCTCAAACGCAGAGCAACTAAAGCAAACAGAGGAAAAATGAAGAGAAAGAACTGAACCGAAGATTTCAGAGTGGCTCAGAGGACGAAGCGCAGCGTCACAATGCAGTGTGAGGACCGAAGAGGAAAAACACGTGCAGCGTTTCTCAAGACGAGAGAACTGAAGGAAAAGGCTGAGGCCTCAAGTTGCGATTTTGAAGGATCCTAGGGGCAGAATATTGAATGATGTGAGAAGCATCAAAGGGAGATGGAGAGAACACACGTCACTGTACGAAGAAGAACCGGTCAGCACTGGGCCATTTCAGGAGGTAACGCGATTGGGAGCTGGTGGTCCCGAAGGAAGAAGTGCGGGCTTCGCCGAAGGCAGGAGCAAAACCAGGCTCTGGGACCGATGGACACCAACCAAATGTTCCAGCAGGCGGGTGCAGTGCTCGAGGTGCCCGCTTGTCTATGCCAGGAAGTCCGGAGGACAGCCACACGGCCAGCTGGAAGACATCCGTATTTAAGTCTATTCCGAAGAAAGGCAATCCAACCAAGTGCAGGAACTGTCAGACGGTATTATTAATATCACACGCAAGTAAAGTCTTGCTGAAGATCATTCAGAAGTGATTGCCGTGGTACAGCAACAGAGAACAGCCCGAAATTCCAGGTGGATTAATAAAAGAATGTGGAACCACAGATATCACTGCTGATGTTGGGTAAATCTTGGCTGAAAGCAGAGAATACCAGAAAGATACTTACCTGAGTTGGGTCGCTAAGCAAGGGCATCCCACTGGGTGGATCACATACCAAATTATGGAACATTTTGCTAAGTATGGGAATCCCTGAGTACCTGATGGAGCTCTTGTGGAATCTGCACGTAGACCAAAAGGCAGTCATTCAACAGAACAACAGACACTGTGTGGTTTAAAACCAGGAAAGATGTGCATCAGTGTTGTATCCTTTCACTGTACTTTTTCGATCTGTACGCTGAGCAAGTATCGGAGAAGCTGGACTCTGTGAACAGGAACCAGGGATCAGGATTGGAAGGAAACTCACTAACACCTTACAATAAGCAGATGTCACAACCGTGCTTGACAAACGTAAAGGGAATTTGAAGCACTCACTGGTGAAGCTCAAAGACTGTGGCCTTCAGTGAGGGTTGCATCTCGACATAAAGAAAACAAAAGTCCTCACAATTAGACCAGGAAGCAACATCATGATAAACAGAGAGAATACTGAAGTTGTCAAGGATTTGATTTGACTTAGATCCACAATCAACAGTCAAGAAGCCAAACGACATATCACACTGGGTAAATCTGCTGCAAAAGACCTCTCCACAGTGCTGGAAAGCAAAGATGTTGCCTTGAGGACTAAGGTGTGCCTGGCCCAAGCCATGGCATTTTCAGTCACATTATACGCATGTGAAAGCTGGACAGTGCATAAGGAAGACCAGAGAAGAATTGATGCCTTTGAATTATGATGTTGGCCAAGAATATTGCTAGGAAAATGAACAAGTCTGTCTTAGAAGAAGTACAGCCAGAGTGATGTTTGGAAATGAGAATCGCAAGACTTTGATTCACGTGTTTCGGGTGTTTTATCAGAAGAGGCCAGTCCCTGGGGAAGGCCATTGTGTATGGCAAAATAAAATGTTCCCGAAGAAGAAGAAGGAGACCCTTGAAGAGATGGATTGACCCAGTAGCTGCAACGATGGCTGCCAACCTACCAACTGTGCGGACGGGGCAGGGGCGGGCAGAGGTTCTGTCTGTTCTACGAGGATCTTCCTAAGTCAGAGCTGACCCACCTAGCCACCCCAACAATCGGGATCGAATACACCAGCTGACACAGTAGCTCTCTTCTTCATCTGTTGATTGACAGACATGAGGATCCCAAGGTGGCGTGGTGGCATTCTTCACTAACAATGCCGTGGAATCAGTTTCGTGTCTCCTGGTAGGAGTATCCCTCCCTTTGGAACTAAGACCTCTAGGTCTGCAGAGCACAGCATTACAGGGACAGGAAGCAGTCATTTTGTAAGTGGGCCGCTAGAGGTAAGAGTGAGAGAGGTCACTCCATCACCCTCCTTGGTTGCTGGGCCCATGGATCCTGCCTGTGGGAGAAACATCCCCACATGTTGGTGCTGCTTTAGGTCACGTACAGCCTCCTGAACACTGCCCCAACCTCGCAAGGCGTCACTGCCTAGCTGCTGGTGTAATAGTGTCTTTAGAAGGCATTTCATTGTTTTGTCAAGCCAGCTGCTTCAGGATGGTGGGGAACATGGTGAGAAAAGTGAATTCTGTGAGCACAGGCACAGGGCCACACTTCGTTTGCGTTGAAGTGAGTCCCTTGATCTGTTGGCGGGTAAAGCATTCCATAAGCCCGTGGATGGCAGTTTGGGCAGAAGCGTTGTGTGCAAGGAAGGAAAGTCCACATCTAGACTGTCTATTCCAGTAAGAACGAAATGCTGGCCTTTCCCATGGTGGCAGCAGTCCAAAGTAATTAACCTGCCATCAGGTTGTTGGCTGACCACCCCAAGGAACGGCGCCATACTGGGGACTCAGTGCTGGCCTATGCTGCTGGCAGGTTGGGCATTCCGCGGTGACGGCAGCCAAGCCAGCTTGGCAAGTGGCAGCCCTGCTGCTGCGCCAGCGTGCACGCTGCGTCCCTGCCCTGTGGCCACTTTGTGCATGAGCCCAGAGCTGTTTCTCTGAAGGAGAGTGGTTACGTGCAGAGGACGGCAGGGCTGGGATCCACCTTCCTGAGGATCGGCGCTGTGGTTCACCACCAGGGACCTGGCGGAGGCTCCCAACCACATCTGTACCTGCCACTGGCCCCTCAAGCACCGTTGGCTCAGCCACATGGTGTGGGCTGAGTGGCAGAATAGCTTGCATGGGGCCCAAACCTGTTGCCTAGCCTTCTCCTGTTCTGGGTCCCACTCAGAACCGGCAGCTTGTCGAGTCACTTGCTGGACAGGCCTGGGCAGCACACCCAGAGCAGGGGTACATCGCCTCCACGAGCCAGAGGAGCTCACCAGGTGTGGGGCCTCCTCTTTAGCTGCAGAAGGGTCCCAGTGTAGGAATGCATCCTTCACTTTAGAAGGAATATTTCAACATGCCCCACACCACTGGACACCCAGAAATGTCACTGAGGTATAAGATGCCCGAATTTTCTTTTATTGTGATTAAGTGAAAGTATACAATCCAAATAGGTTTTTCATGCCCACCTATCTGCAGCTCCTTCTGCCCTCCCCACCCAGTGACAGCACACTCCTCGTTTCCCCTCGAAGCATCTGTCCCCTCCTCCCCACCATCTTCTCTCCCATCTAGAAAGAGACCAGTAGGACAGCTTCCTATAAATGCACAGAACCATGAAGTATACACACTATGTGGTCACACTGTGTCCCCGAGTCCTGTCCATTCTTGTCGGAAGAGTTGTCCTCAGTGCTGGTTTCTGCTCAGGGACAGCAGCAGGTCTAGCGGCCATGCTCCCAGAGGGTTCTCTGGGCTGTCGGGCCATCAGTTCAGGTCTTCAGGGCGGCACGTCTCTCTCGCAGTGCCTCAGGGACTCTACATTTTGTCCACTGTCACGGCTGTCTTTGGTGGTTGCCAGGTACCACCGGGTCCCTCTGGTCTCGTGTTGGTCCAGTCTCCCGTTCATATGGGTCCTTCTGTCTCCTGGGCTCTTTTTACCTCGTGTCTTTGTTGTTCTCGGTCACCATCTGCTCCAGATGAAATGGGACCATTTGGTGACCTCAGAAGGCAGCTGGTTAGCTGGTAAAACCACAGATGCCATGCCACCCACCTATGCGGCGTGTAGAAGACTCTCTTAGCAATCCACTGGTTATGCCAATTGGCCTTGCTGTCCTTTGAAAACATGGTCCCCAGGCCCCCATCCCTGCTGCTCTGTCACTGCAGTGCTGGGCTGAGATTAGAAGAGCTTTCAATTCACAGTGAAGTCCAGTTAAATTGATCTACTTTCTACTGCGTGCTGTTGCTGCTTTTCCCCAGCCAAATTTCTGTCTATGAAATATTTAAACAGAAATATTTCTGTCTATGTCATATTTAATCTATGACCAGCCCTCTCCCTCCCTCCGCGTGCTTGTAGCCATCAGAGTCTTTCTTCTGTGTACAAGTCTATTTTTCAGTCCTTTCAGCAGGGGTCTCATACAATATTTGTTTTGCTACTGACTGATTTCACCCAGCATAATGTCTTCCAATGGAAAGCAGGGTGTGAGACGCTTCCTAAAATCATCATTGTTCTTTTCATGGCGTAGTGTTCCACGGAGTGTATGAACCATCGTTTTTTTATCCATTTGTTTGTTGATGACATCTAGGTTGATTCCATCTTTTTGTTATTGTGGACAGTGCTGCAATAAACATTCATGAGTGTGTATCTGTTTGTGTGACTGCCTTAACTTCTGTATGACGTATTCGGAGCAGTGGGATTACTGGATCAAATGGTGTTTCTATTTCTAGCTTTTTAAGGAAGTACCAGATTGCTTCCCAAAGCGGTTGTACCATTTTGCTATCCCACCTGCAGTGTAGGAGAGTTCCACTCTCTCTGCAGCCTCTCCAGTATTTGTTGTTTTATGTTTTGGGGATTATGGCCAATCTTGTTGGGTTGAAATGGTATCTCATTGTAGTTTGGATTTGGATTTCTCTAATAGCTAATGATTGTGAACATATCCTTATGTGTCTTTTGACTGCCTGGATGTCCTCTTTGGTGAAGTGTCTGCCCATCTCCCTTGCCCGTTGTTTAATTGGATTATTCACCTTTTTTTGTTTATATTTTGCAGTACCTTGTAGTTATGGAGATTAGACGTTGTTGTGCCTGTATTGTTATTGGACTTGATTTCCCATCCTCTGGCATGCAGATATTTGCCAATGAAGTCCACAGTCATTGGCACTTCTTCCTTGTTAGATCCAATCAGCATGTCATCTATGTGACGGACTGATGTGACATCTTGTGGAAAGGAAAGGAGATCAAGTCCCTGTGAACTAAATTCCAGGGCTGGAGAGTTGGTGTCTTCCTGAAGCAGGGCACTGAAGTTGCATTTCTGGCCTTGCCAGTTGAAAGCAAACTGCTTCTGGTGTTCCTTCAAAACTGGAATTGAGAAAAAGGCACTGGCCAAATCAAAGCTGTGTAGCAGGTACCAGGAGATGTATGAATTTGCTCAAGCGGTAAGACCGCATTGGGCCTAGCGGCTGCGATCAGTCACTACTGGAGCCAGTGACGTTTATGATGATCTGCTGCCATCTTCCGAGATCTGTCTGTTTTTCGCACAGGCCAAAGAGGCGAGTCGAATGGGGACGTGGTAGGAAGCACCGCTCCTGGATCTCTTGCCCTTGGTGCTGGCAGTAGTCGCTGCTGTCCCTCCAGGAGGACAGAGCTCCTCTTGGCTTACCGTTCTAGATAGGATAGTTCTAACAGCTTTCACCGAGCTGTTCCTGTCACAGTAGCCCTTATTCCACTTATTAGAAATCCATCATAGGGTTTGGTCAGTCTCTGAGTCTATCAAGTCCAGTTACGCTTTCCTGGACTGGGAAAGTCACTCCAGGATGGGTTCTGGGACCCCCTGTGAGGTGGACCCGAGCTAAGACTCCGTTGACAACCGGACCTCCGTGTGCCCCTCCTCTGACTGCAGGGCCACAGTGATGTTGGAGTCTCCTAGAGTCAGGGTCAGTTCAGAGCCGGTGTCCAGTGATCCCCGAGAAGCCAACCGTTGCCTGTTCCTCAGTGAACAGTCACTCCCTAGAAGGCTGTAGACCTCTTTGGGAAAGGCTGGGAGAAAGATCAACTGTGTATGTTTTGAGTGGTATAGTAGAGTTCTTCCTCAAGGGGACCTGGCCCCTCCTTCATTCAAGGGGCTGTGGGTCTGTAAACTGGCTCAAGTCCGGGAAGTGATTTAGGAACCATAACTCTCTATTCTGATACCAGCTGCACTCAAACTGTGCCAAGACATAGATAAGGAATACCCCCTAACTCTTTTTACAGAGCCAGTGTAATCCTGATACCAAAGCCAGGGAAAGACATCACTACAAAAGGAGATTACACATCAGTATCTCTCATTAATGCAGACACAAAAATTCTCAACAAAATTACGGCTAACATAATTCAATAGCATATCAAAAAATAGCAATAGATCTTAACCAACTGGGATTTATACCAGAGAGGCAAGGATGGTTCAGCATTAAAAATCAATCAACGTCCTTCGCCACAAAAGTCCAGCAAAGGGGGAAGAGTCATGTGAGCATTTCAGCTGACGCAGAAAAGACATTTGATAAATCCAACACATTTCCCTGAGAAAAACTTACAGCAAATAAGACCAGAGGGGAGTTCTCCAGCCGACTTCAGGAGCCCTTGTGGGGCGGCCCTGCTCTGTTGTACTGACATGACACCCAGCGTCCCTTTGTGTGCTCATCAGCCACGTGAGAGTCCTCTTGGGTGAGATGTCTGCTCAAATCTCTGTACGTTTTTTGATGGGTTGTTCATCTTTTTTGTTGTTAAGTTCTAAAAGTTATACACACACATGCACACATACATGTGTACATGTATGAACTTATTATATACATGTGTGTAGGTAGATGGTGCCCTGGGGGAGCACTGGTTAAGTACTACGGCTGCTAACCTGAAGAGTGGCAGTGTAACTCCACCAGGCATGCCTGAGGAAGCCCTGCAGGCCGCCTCTGCTCTGTCCCCTAGGGCCACTGTGAGGGCACATGATAATAGGAAGGCACGTCTACACGTGTGTGTGTGTGTGTGTGCGCGCACGCGCGCGTGCATGTGTGTGGATCGGGCGCTCGCCCTGCCTTACAGGTCTAATAAACCTGAGAACCCTGAGCTTTCTTGTCTGTTCACTCTGTTGGTTCTGTGAGGTCTTCAATGGCTGACTTTCTGGAAATAGGTCATCAGGCCTTTCTTCTGGGGGGATTCTCAGTGGACTCAACCCTCCACCCTCCGTTTAGCAGCCGAGTGCCCTGATGGTTTGTGACACTCAGGGACTCCACAGTAAATAGTGCTAACTGGTAATTATGGACACTTATTTATCCACCAGAAACCCTGGTGGTGCGGTAGTTAAGTGCTGCGGCCGCTAATCAGCAGGTCAGCAGTTCAAGTCCACCAGATGCTCCTTGGACACTCTGCGGGGTAGGTCTGCTCTGTCCTACTGGGTCACTGTGAGTGGGAAACGACTCCACAACAGAGGGTTTTTTGGTTATTATGTATCAGGTACGTAATTACAATGGATACATTTAACCACCTCCAACAGCCTGTGAAGTAGGTACTGTGCCGACTTCATGACGGAGGAAACCTCGGGGCCAGGCGGTTCAGTAACTCGCCCAGGTCAGACAGTTAGCAAGGGGCCCGGGAGGGCTTCACGCTTAGGGTCCCTGGCGCCAGAGTGTGCGCTCCTAGCCACCTGGCGGTACCGCCCTTGCCAGAAACAAAGCCGCCCAGCAGGGAGTCTGCTGGCCGCTCTTTGCTGAGGGCTTGCAGGGGAGTCTGGGAGGGAGCTGTCAACCCCGCGAACGCCCTGTCTGCTCTGCACTTGGTGTCCTTGCCCTGGAGCCCAGTGGCGGGGGCCCCGGGGTGGCTGCGTTGGCCGCTGCGGAGGCTCAGTGTCCGATCCTGTGCCTGGTGTCGCAGTGGCCTGTCTTGTTGACCCCCCTTCCCCAGATGAGCTCATCAGAAGCTGAGATTCTCATAGGTGACGCCGGCGTGAGAGGCGCAGCTTGGGGCTCAGAGCCCCGTCCGCCACGTCTTGGTTAGCAGCGGTCTGCATCTGCCCAGTGCCCTCACGCGCCTTCTCAGCCAAGTCCTGTCAAGGGCAGCCCCGGCTGTCATCTCATCCCCAGGCCGGATCATCCGAGGGGCGGGAACCTGATCACTCTGACCCTGCCTGAGAAGTGCCTCAGAAAGGCCTGAGAGCAGCTCTCAGGTTCTAAAGAATCTGCCTGTGAGCCCCCAGTGCTTTACCTCTGATGCACGTTCACTCAAAGTGGTGACCCCTGGATCGCTGGGGGCACGGTTGACCCTGGGGTCGTGTGTTGAAGACGTGGCCAGGCAAGTGTCCATAATGCCGCAGTTAGGAGTGAGCCTCCAGAGCCTGGCGGACCTCGTTCCGCTCCCGACTTACCGGCTGTGTGACCTGGGCGTGCTGGCTAGCCACGTGGAGCCTTGGTTTCTCTATCTGCTCCACAGAAGTGCGAATAACAGTGCCCCCGCCCCAAGGCTCTGTGTGGGAACTAAGGACGGTAACGTGCAGAGATGCCGAGCCCGTGGGAAGCCGTAACTGCTGCTCTCTGCCACTGTTGCCTTTTTCCTTGAACGAGCAGGCTCGGCTTTAACCACCACAAAACTCACCACCGTTGAGTCAGTTCTGACTCACAGAAACCCTACAGGACAGAGCAGAACTTTTCCCAGGAACGGCTATTGGGTTAACTCTGCTGACCGCTCGGTTAGCAGCCGAGCTCTTAACCACTGCCACGAGGGCTCTGCCTGGCCCTTACATGTCTTCAGTTCAAGGCATTCGAGTTCTTCCACACTTTTCTTCAGGGTCCCATTAGGTCGCAGGGCGTACATCTGCTTTATTTGCACCTGAACTCTGTGCAGTCGGCTCTCAGTCGTGCGTGCTGATTGAGCCAATCGATAACCAGAGACTCCCAGGGTGAAGGTGTCCTAAGTTTTTTTTCTGCAGGCAAGGATGAACACAGAAGGCTCAGACCCGGCTCCAGGGGGTGGGCAGAGCTTAAAGGCGGACCCAGTACCTAGGAAGACAGGATCCATGCCTGTGGTCACCTTGTCCACATGTCCCCACAAGGCCCAGTTCCTGGAAGGCCTCTGAATGAAATTAGAGCGGATCATTTTGACTCACCCCCACTTCGGTGGCAGTGGGGGCTCCCGGAGGCAAGGACTGCATCTGTCCCAATCACTGTGTCATCCCCACTGCCTAGCATGGTGCCTGGTACTCAGAAAAGTCTAACCAAAGGGATTTACAATGACTGGCAGCCACACTTACGTGTTGGGGGTGGCAGCACCTAGTGGGCCCTCCTGGCCTGGCCCGGTGTGGGGAAGGGGCTGTATTTGTCCCTGTGCTGGGGAGCAGGTCTAAAAGGAATGTTCTTGGAAGTTCTAGCTGCAGAGTGCAGTCTCTGCGTGAGCACCCCATGGGCACACTCCGGCTGTACGGGCTGTTTCTCTGGCTGCAGGGATCTCCCGCGCCCTGGCCCCCCGGAGCTCCACGGCTCGCTCCCTTACCGCCTGCAGGCCTGACTCAGCAGTCCCCTGCGGGAGATGCATCAACGGTCTGCCGTCTGCCCGGGCACCTTTGGCTACAGATTTGCCTCTGTGTGCTTGAAAGGGGTCCCCACCCCCACAAGTGCCAGGAGGATGACTGCCTAGGGACTAGCTCTCAGACAGTGACCCTGCCAGTGGCTGACCGAAAACAGCACTCAGGTTCCCAGAGTTTCTCTGCTTTTCCCTGCAGGACTGTCCTTCATTTGTTCCCGTGGTAACCGACAGGGAGGGTATCACTTCCCCTCTTCCCTACCAGGGTCTCCTGCACCTCCCAAAGAGGCTACTTTTCCCCAGGTCCTTGTTTAAAGGTCTGCCTCTGGGAAAACTCAAGCCGAGACGCGTAGCTCCTCGGCCAGCCTTCCTCGTCCACCCCCGCCTCTGACGGCTGTCTCGCTGCGTTGCTCCCTGGCACGCCTCCCATGTGCTCCGTTCTGTCCTGCTTCCCTCCCTTACTGTCCATACTCCCTTGCGTTTGAGGGCTTCCTCAGGTGTGTGCCCCAGGAGGGCAAACACAGGCTTCAGTCTGCCGTGTTCGCTGCTGTGCCTAGAACCATGCCTAGCACATAGCAGGCTCTGATAACCCTTTGCTGATTGGGCAGTAGATATGCAACCTGGGAGTAATTCATAAGCCCTGCGTTCATGCTGCAGCGGCTTAACCGCCTGTCATTTCGCACTGAGTTGTCATGGGGGACGGTGCCTAAGGAGGGAACTAAGGAGGGAAGGACGTGGGGAAGACACCCACGCCTCCGAGGCTTCCCTGTCCCTGGCTTGTTCTGCCTTCTCCCTGCAATTACGTTTCCTTTCCTGGCAGACCTCGCATTCAAGGCCCGGTCTCATAGTCCAGCACAAGCTGCTTTTGTGTCAGTGCTGGTGTGTGACTCCCAGAAGCCTTCTGGGCACCCTGCTACACTGCCCAAGGGAAGAAGGTTAACTAAGACTCCTGTTCCTGCATCCTGCCAGTCTTGGGTATTGGGCTGGGGGCTGTGAGGCTTTGGCCACCACCTCAGAGAGCCAGCAGTGGCCCCTCAGTTCCCACCTGGCCTGACCAGGGCAGTTTGGGGGCGACACCTCTGGCCCAAGGCCCGCTCAGAACTGGGCGAATGACTGTGCTTTGTTTCTCTTTGTCTGGCAGGGGAAGGTCTTGGGAGTGTGCGGGAACGTTGGAAGCGGGAAGAGCTCCCTCATTGCGGCTCTGCTGGGACAGGTAAGCTGTGTGGTGACTGCCGTGGGGAGGGCAAACACGCAAAGCAAGCCATCTGCCTGCAGGTTGAGTCCCACCTGGGGCAACACCACTTGTTGGGACAGAACCTCGCTCTCTGTCTCAGAGGCTGGCCTGGTCCTTTCTTCCAAGGCTTGTGTGGGTGGCCCTGAACCCCCGACCTCCTGGTCAGCAGCCAAACGCTGAGCCATCTGCACCCTGATAAGATGCAATGTTAACGCGGTGGTGGAATGGTCCTCCCGGCATGTTTGGAGCTGTGTTAGGGTGCACAGTAGACGGGCCCAGCTGCACCAGACGCGGTGGACACAGTTCGTGGTGGCTTCCAGGAGGCTGTGTTGCCCCAAGAGCCAAAGTACGACCTTGAGTACATCCCACCTGAGCTTAGGGACCATCTCAACAACAGGTGGGACTCACTGAACGCCAACAACCTGAGACCTGTCCTTCGGTCAGCAGCCAGCGCTCTGAGCCGCTGCACCACCGGCTCTCGTCCTGGGAAGCAGAATTCGTCACTTCACAGACAGCTCCTTAGCTGGCGAGTTTTGATTTCTGCTGATGTAAAATCGGCTTCTTTGCAGGAGAGTCTTACTCTCCTCTTGTGTCTCAGAGAAAACAGGATCCCTCTCCCATGGGACAGGGGTGCAATCAAGCCGATATCATGACCACTACTTTCAGCACCAGGCCCGGGTGGGTAGCGGTTCAGAGCTCTGAAGCTGGGGCAGTTCTCTTCTGTCCTGTAGGGGTCGCTACGAGTCAGAACGAACTCGAAGGCCCCTGACAACGACTGCAGTATTGTCACATCGTGGTCTCTTCCCCAGGTCTGATAGTTTCTGTCCCTTGCTCGGGTGGCTCGCAGGATGAAATGGCATCCCATCCCTCTGCTGCCTTCCCTGTCCCCCCCCTGCCCTGGACGCACCGCTGTCAGCCAGCAGCCACCTTGCGCGCCGTGGCCGGCAGGCCTCATCCCCCACGCATTTCTGCACGCAGACACACGCGGGGTCACACGCAGGCTGCTTTCTCACGGTGACAAAGACGGCGCTGTTGCCAGGTGCTGCCGAGTCGGTTCTGACTCCTGGCAGGCCTGTGTCCAGCAGGGGGTCTGCCTGGTCCTGCCTCTCCTTTATAGTCGCTGTGGTGCTTGAGCCCACCGCTGCAGCCACCGCGTCACTCCATGTCATCGACGGTCTTTCCCTCTCTCCCTGACTCTTCACCATGATGCCCTTCATCAGAGACCGATCCCTCCCGGTAACAGGACCAATGTTTAGGGAGCAAAACATCTGCAGCCTGAACCGTCTTCACACACTCAGTTCAGGGACACCACAGCCGCCACCAGTCCTGAGCATCTTGCTGTTTCCTAAGCGCTGAGTCTTTCTCTCTGACCTGGGCAGCCGCTCGTATACCTGTGTCCCTATAACATGTGTGTTCCAGGGGTTTCCTGTAAGGGTCACCATACTGTGCCTGTCCTCTTATGACTGACTGGTTCCGTGCAGCATGATGTGTCTGAGGTGCACCCATGTAGTGGCCTGTATCGGGACTGCGTTTCTCTTTATGGCTGAGTGATCCGTGATCCCCCGTGTGTCACCTGTCATCTCCCCATTCCCCTGTTGACGGGCACTGAGACGGTTTCCAAGTTTCAGCTTTGGAAAGAGCGCCGCAGTGAGCAGGGGGTGCAACTACGTGTTTGTGTCCCTGCCTTCGTCCTTCTGAGTGTACGCCAAGGAGGGGCCTGCTGGGTCACAGGGGTCGTAACCAAAACCCTGTTGTCACTGGCTGGTTCTGACCCAGCGTGTCCCGGAGCAGAAGCTCCCCTCGGTTCTGGGCTATCCTCTGAGGAAGCAGGCGGCCAGGTGTTCCTGCCACAGAGCTGCTGGGCAGGGCCGCACCACTAACCTTTAGGGTGGCAGCAGGGCAAAGGCTGCACACCACCTAGGGGTCTTCTCTGGGGCCAGGCACGGCTTCTGATGACAGTGCTCAAAGCTTTAGAAGTAAAAAAAAACTCACATGAAACTAGATTTCCAGCTGCTCTTAAAAAGTGAGAAGCCAGCCATACTGGAGCCCGCTTTCTGGGCTGGCGCTGAGTCAAGCTGCTCCCATGTGTCGCACATGCTGGGGTCTCCACCCAGAGCTCTGCCTGGCCCCCCGGGTCTGGCTGGGAAAGGTTAGTACCCTCAGAGGAAGGCAAGCGGCAGTTGGTGCACCCGGAAGTGCGTCTTGTTGGCACCGAGTCCCGGCTTGTGCTGCCCGCTGTGCAGAGAGCTCGCCCCTCCTTCTCTCTGCCGTCCTGTCCCAGTCTGCAGGCACGCTCCCTTCTCTGTCCCCGGCAGGGGTGCACCTTTTTGACCCTCCGGCGCACTGGGGCCTCGCACTGTGGCATCCAGTTGGCCTCCTGCACCCCCGTAATTAGGGCGTGTGAGGGTGCAGTGGACGGTGGAGAGAGCACCCTGAGGTTTATCCTGAAAGTTCTCTGTTATCCCCGCTTCCAGATGCAGCTGCAGGAGGGGGTCGTGGCCGTCAAGGGGACTCTGGCCTACGTCTCCCAGCAAGCATGGATCTTTCATGGGAATGTGAGAGAAAACATATTATTTGGAGAAAAGTACGATCATCAAAGGTAACGTGAGCTTTGAAAGCAAGAGCCCTTGAGAAGTTGGTGCCCTGCACCACAGGTGCTGGCGTGATTGGTGATGAGGGCTGAGTGAGGTTCTCTAATGAGTCCTGATTAAACATTCGTCAGATCCAAACGGGTGCTGCCGTCTCCTTTCTGACCCAGGAGTTCAGACCAGGTACCTCCTGCAGACTTAGAGCCACACACCAAGCTGCTTGGAGCTTTCCTCTGGGGCCCCGGTGGCCTGTATCCAAGGGTCTCCACAAGGTTGCCCACTTGGGCTGATGCAGAAAAAGGGATTCGCAGCTGGGCTTCAGGCAGAGTCACCCAGACGTCGCTTGCAATTGTGCGCACTGGGATGCAATTCATTGGCCCTGACGTTCCTAAGTCACGTCAGAGCTACAGGACACAAGGCCCTTAGCCAAGCCAGCCAAGTACAAGGCCCTTAGTGCCACCAATATGATCTAATGAAACAAAAACCAAGTCATAAGTTCAAGTCATAATCGTTTATTTGGCACATTTTGTCTCATTACCTTTAATTTCTGGAAAGTAACACCCAGAAGACATTTCTGTGGCTCTTGGCCAAATGTGATGCAATCCTCGTGGATTCTCTTGTTCCAGTCCCATAACTACCTGTTTAAGGGGATCCCGGCATCACAGCCCCATTGTACAGGTGAAGAGGCTGAGGCCCAAAGAGTGAGCTGGCCTGCTCGAGGTCCAAGCTGTGAAATGGCAGAGCTGAGCCTTGAACTCCCGATCAGCACCACTTGCTTGCACCAGCTGGAGCTGCCTGGCAGCTGAGCCAGCCAGAGCCCCTGAACAGCAGAATACTGAAGCTGGCAGACAGGCAGCGGGCTTCCGAACGGGGCTGTGGTCTCCCCAGAGGCTTCCCATTTGAATCCACAAACTCCACCCTTGCTGGCAGGCTCCAGTCAGCACGTGGGCTCCCAGCTGGCAGGAGGCCAGTTCCCTTTCCTTCTCTTCTCTGTCCCCCAACTTCCTGTCGGGGAAGGGCTGGTGACTGTGGGAGCTGGTCTTAGTCACCTGGGGCTGCTGTAACAGAAACACCCTAAGTAGATGGTTTTAACAAAGAGAAGTTGAATCTCTTGGTCTAGAGGTTGCAAGTCTGTATGCAGAGGGCCAGCTCCCAGGGAGGCTTTCTCTCCCTGTCAGCTTGGGAGGGAGGTCCTCACCATCCATCTTCCGTTGGCTTAGGAGCTTCTCGCCCCAGGAACTCTGGGTCCAGAGGATGTGCTCTGCCCCGGTGCTGCTCTCGTGGTGGCCGGAGGTCCCCGTTCTTGGCTGCTTCCCTTACATCTCTTATAAAAGGTGATGGGGCCATTCCCCGGGGAAGCTCGCTTTCCACTGGATCAGGGGTGTGACACCCCACCCTAATCCTCTTTGACAGCATCTAGCCCTGTGTCCTGACCCACACGCAGAGACTGGGTTTATAACACGCAGGAAAAAGACAGCGGTTAGAATAGGCAGGACAAGAACAGGAAATAGGCAATCATGGCCTAACCAAGCCAGCGTATATGTGGGACACGATTCAGGGCATGACGGAGTCCTCGGCAGTAGCCGAATTGTTGTGCTCACGCCCCCTGCCCTGCTGTGCCCGTGTCACCGGAAGAATGAACAAGTCTGTCCCGAATGAAGCACGGCCAGAGGCTCCGTAGAAGCCAGGACGGTGAGACAGGTGTTGCTTATCTGGACGTGTGTCAGGAGACAGCCATCGCTGGGAAGGACCAGCAGACTTGATAAAGGGACGGGTCAGCAGAGAAAAGGATGACACTCGTTGAGATGGAACGGCACAGTCTCTGCAGCGATGGGCCCCGACGAAGCAGTGACCGAGGCTGGCACCGGACAGGGCAGTGTCGCAAGGCTGCTGTGAGCTGGCACTCATTCTGCAGCCCCTAGCGGCCGCACCCATCTGCCACCCCACCCTGGGGCCTCCTCTTCCCAGGGCTGTGGACTCGAGGGGAGGGGCAGTGTTCGCACTGATGACCCGAGGTGCCGGAGAACGAATCTCTACCAAATGCCTGAGACACTCGGGGCGCCTGGGGACACAGGGACACTGGTGGTCAAGTCTGGAGGGGGATGCAGAGGTGGGGAGAACGGGCAGTGCACCGAGCAGGGGCGGGTCAGGGGCAGGGGCTGTGCTGGGACTGTCCGAGGCCGCAGAGGGCACCAGAGGGCAGGGCGGAGGAGTCAGAGAAGAAAGCGTCCCTGCAGGAGTGCTGCTTTAATCTGGCCTTGAAGGGTGGGCCCGCCACGCCCGTCATCTAGCAGAGGTTTCTAGGAAAGGGAGACTCCTGGGGTCGCAGGATGGGGGAGGGTGGGCGGCAGCTTAGGGCTGGGGGCCGCACGGCAGGAGGAGGCGCTGGGTCGTCTCCGTCTTGTAACTGGGAGACGGTGAAGGAGATGATAACGCTGCTGGTAATGACCGTGGCGGCGAATTCACGGGGCACCAGGTGCTGCGGGGAGGGCTGGCCACACGCCTCCTGCTTTGGTCTCAAACGGTGACTCACAGTGACAGTCCCGACTGGCACGCGGAGGGGTCAGGGACACAGATGTCCTCGTCACCCAGCTCTGGACTCACCCTCCGGTGGTTCTGACCCCAGAGGCCCTCTTGAAGCCCCAGAGTTGGCACACAGCTGTGGCTGGGGGCCTGGCTCACCCGTGGGCCTCCGCCCTCTGTGTCCACAGGTACCAGCACACGGTCCGGGTCTGCGGGCTGCAGAAGGACCTGAGCAGCCTCCCTTACGGGGACCTGACAGAGGTGAGCACGGCTGGGGGCCCCTTCAGGTGTGGGCTGCCTGTTTGCGAGGCCCACAGAGCTGAGGCCCAGCAGGCCCCCACTTCCCGTCCAGCTGCCCAGAGAAGCGAGAGGTCCCAGGAAATGTGGGGAGACTTAGGCCGTTACCCATCCTGACATCTCCGTCGGGGTCTGAACTTGGTGGCTATCACAGCGGACGTGGCATAGGCCCCCCACTCGCATCTGGTCCAGCGGGGCTGCCTCCTGGGACCACAGCTGCCTGGTCATCTCAGAGGAGGTTCCCGGTGAAAGTGGCTTCCTCACCGTGACGGCCAGCTGTGTCCAGGGCCCCGGGTGGCCACGTGGCAGCTGTGCTCACATGTGCCCCCTCTTACGGGCTCTGCTGTGCTCAGCCAGGAAGTAAAGGCCACCCCCAGACGCTGGCCCCAGGACACTTGTCTGAAGAGCTGCCTCTGGAGCCCGGGCTGGCCTCAGCAGTGTCACCTTGCTGTCCTCTTGTCTCCCCCTCCCTGTTCCTCAGGGATTGCCCCAGAGCCTCAGAGGAGATCACAGAGCTCTCTGAAGGACAAGCAGCTCAGAAAAGGCTGTCTTTCTCAGCCGCCGTCCCCGCCTCCCCTGCACCAAGCGGAGGCCGGCACGGCTGCCCAGTGGGCATCAAGGCCTTGCTGAGGCAGCCCGGCCCACTCCTGTGGGTGTTGGTCCCGCCCGCAGCCTGCCCTGGTGTTCCCACGGGCCAGCTGGGGGTCCCCGCACCTCCCCGCCTTTCCGCCTCAGTGCCTGCTGTCGTTGCTGCCCTTCAGGCCCCGACCCCAAGCCCACACTTGGAGGGAGACTTTGCCGAGGCCTACAGACCTTGGTGGCCTGTCCCAGAGCGCTGCGTTTAAGCTCCCCTTGGGTTTTGTGCTGTTGTCGTGTGTGTCACTGTCTCCACACGACGCCTGTGCTCCCGGTGGATGCCGGGATTTTCCCGGTCGCTGTCAAGTGCCCTGCATCCTGGGCCCGGCCCCTCTCCTGGCTGGCCATCAGGTGCTCCCGTCGGGTTCACCTGGATAAGGTGGAATGAGGGACAAGACAGACATGCCTTCTGTCTTCACAGGACTGACGCTGACTAGTGGGGGTGGGAAATCCTGGTGGTGTGCTGGATAAGAGCTACAGCTCCTAGCCAAAGGTCAGCAGTCTGGTTCACCAGGTCTCCCTCGGCAGCCCTGCAAGGCAGTTCTGCACTGCCCTATCGGGTAACTGTGAGTCAGAACCGACTCAGTGGCAATGGACTTATGGGTGACAGTCAGTCTGCAAACCAGCAAGGACAGAGTGCCTCTGTGTCTGCTCTTAGCCCCTTCTCCCTCCTGTCCGCTGGTCCCTTCTCCCAGAGCTTTCTGCTCAGTGACTCCATTTGGTGCCAGTGATGAAACTGTAGCCCCACCCCTGCGAAGGGGTGTGGTGGGACGGGTGCCTCGCGCTCCCCTCCCAGGTCGGCACTGCCCACCAGGCTTCCTGAAGAAGGGGCGCTCTTCCACCCGCCCCCCAGAGTTTCTCATTGATCAGGGGTTCCTGTTAGAGGTGAAGGAGCTTGGCTGTGGTGATGGCAGTCTGCATGTTTTCCCCTGAGTTCTGAGAGCTTCTAGAAGCTTTGGTTCCCCAAGAACTCTGTGGTGGCAGGAGGAGCGCCACGGCAGACAGTACCATTGTCTCCATCTGCAGATCGGGGAGCGGGGCCTCAACCTGTCTGGGGGTCAGAGGCAGAGAATCAGCCTGGCGCGGGCCGTCTACTCCAATCACGAAATCTACCTGCTGGACGACCCGCTGTCGGCTGTGGACGCCCATGTGGGAAAGCACGTCTTTGAGGAGTGCATTAAAAAGACGCTGCGGGGGAAGACCATTGTCCTGGTGACCCACCAGCTGCAGGTGACCGGGACTGACCTCCCCCACAAGGCCGTGGGGTGGCCATGGCTAAGCCTCCTTTGGGCTTGACCCCGACTCTCTCCTCTGAGGCTGGGCAGGGTGGGGGAGAGCAGGGGTGCGTGGTTCTCCCAGCCGTCCCGGCTTCCACACAGTTCTGCCTGCCCCTCTCTGGACAGGCCATTCGGGGCCCGGTGGGGACGTTGACCTCCCTTCAGCAGAGGGTAGCTTGCCTAGTAGCTCCTCACTGCCTGCGGGCTGCACAAGGGGCGACCCTGCCCCAGCTCTCAGCCACTGGAGGCAGGCAGGTAGGCAGTCAGGTGCACCCCTTATTAAGCATGGGCTTGGCACTTTGATGTGGGGGCTAGCAGGGCATAGTGAGCCCCTTGGAGGGGGCACCCAGATACCCCAGCACCCTTCCCCAGGGAAAGAGGCTGCAGGCCAGAGCACTGGGGTTTAGGCAGGAAGACACTCCTCTACCTTGGGAACATGGGTCTTGCTAAGGTACAGCCCTGAGAGATACTGAGAACTTGCTAGACTGGGTATAGTCTCCACTGTGTCAGTCCCACATAAGGTGCCCTGCATGCCTGGTGGGCATCCAAGACACTTCTCCACCAAGAAAAACCAGATGGCTCCCCTCTCACTACTCATTCACCTCTGAGGCTCCAGAAGAATATCCCTGTGTCTATCCTGCTGGAGGTCAGATCCCTGGGGACTGACCCACAATCAGAGGCCTGCTGGAGTGGGGAGCAGAAGTCCTACGCCCTTCACACTCCTGCTGCCCTTGGGATAACACTCAACGCAGGCCTGAGGGCCACAGCTGGGTCTCAGGGCCCTGCAAGAGTCAGTCAAGCTGGCTGTGAGGTGCCGTCCAGTCAGTTCTGACTCATAGCAACAACAGAAGGAAACACTGCCCTGTCCTGCAGCAGCTGGACAGTCATTGTCACGCCTAAGCCCACAGCTGTGGCCACTGTGTCAGTCCATCTTGTCAAGGGTCTTCCTCTTTGTCGCTGACCCTCCGCTCTACCAAGCATGATGTCCTCCAGGGAGTGATCCCTCCTGACAACACATCATAAGCATGTAAGACACAGCCTTGCCGTCTCTGCTTCCAAGGAGCACTCGCGTTGTCCTTCGTCCAGAACACATCTGTTCATTGTTTTGGCGGTCCGTGGTACGTTCGACATTCTTCTCCAGCACTGCAGCTCAAACGTTAATTTTTCCTCTGTCTTCCTTATTTATTGTTCAGTTTTTGCATGCAGATGAGGCGACTGAAAAGATCATAGTTTGGGTCAGGCACACCTTAGTCTTCAAGGTGGTATTTTTGCTTTTAATACTTTAAAAGGTCTTTTGCGGCAGATTTTTCCAGTGGAATGTGTCTTTTGGTTTCTTGGCTGCGGCTTCCATGGGCATCGATTGTGGGCCCAAGGAAAATGAGATCCCTGACCAGCTCTATCCCGTCTCCATTTATCACGAGGTCGCTCACTGGTCCAGTTGAGAGGGTTTCTGTTTTCTTGACCTTGAGGTGCAGTCCATACTGAAGGCTATGGTCTTTGATCTTCATCAGTAAATGTTTCAAGCCCTCTTCACTTTGAGCAAGCAATAATACGTCATCTGCATGACCCAAGTTGTCAGTGAGTCATCCTCCAATCCTGATGCCTCATTCTTCTTCATATAGTCCAACTTCTGGGATTATTTGCTCAACATACAGATTGAAAAGGTATGGGGAAAGGATACAATCCTGACACGTATCTTCCCTGACTTTAAACCATGCAGTGCCCCCTTGTTCCGTTCAGACAGCTGCTTCTTGATCCATGTACAGATTCCTCACAAGCACAGTTTAGTATTCTGGAATTCCCATTCTCTACAATGGTATCCATAATTTGTTACACTCCACACAGTCAAATGCCTTTGCATAGTCAATGAAACATAGGTAAACATCATTCTGGTATTCTCTGCTCTCAGCTGAGATCCATCTGACATCAGCAATAAAATCCCTGGTTCTACATCCTTTTTGAATCTGGCCTGAATTTCTGGCAGTTCTCTGTCAATATATTGTTGTGGTCACTTTTGAACGATCTTTAGCAAAATTTTACTTTACTGTGATATTAATATTAATTTCCACGTTTGGTTGGATCACTTTTCTTGGGAATAGGCATACATACAGATCTCTTCCAGTCGGTGGGCCAAGTAGCTGGCCTCCAAATTTCTGGGCACAGACAAGTGAGGACTTCCAGCACTGCATCCATCTGCCGAAGTAACCCAGCTGGTGCCCCATGGTTCCTGGAGGCTTGCGTTTTGCCAACAGCTCCAGGGCAGCTTTGGCTTCTCCCTTGAGTGCGTTGGTTCCTGGCCATGCGCTGCCACGTCAGATGGCTGGACACCGACCGCTCTTTCTGGTGTAACGACGCTGTTCCCTCTCTCTTCTTCTGATGCTTCCTGAGTCGTCTTGTATTTTCCCCCATAGAATTCTCCACTCTTGCAACTTGAGGCTTGTGTTTTTTTCTTCAGTTCTTTCAGCTTGAGACTTGCAGTGTGTATTCTTCTGTTTGGGTTTCCTTTCTCCAGCTCTTCACACGTCACATGCCACATGTCACTGTGGTATTTCTTTTTCTCGAGCCAGTCTTTGAAGTCTTCTCATTCCTTCCTTTTGTTTCAGCTGCTCGACATTCAACAGCAAGTTTCAGAGTCTCTTTTGACATCTGTTTAGGTCTTTCTCTTCTGTCTTTTTACGACCTCCTGCTTCCTTCGTGGATGATGTCTTTGACGTCATTTCATAACTATTGCGGTCTCCAAGTCATTCGTGTTGAACACGTCAGCTCTAACGTGGAGAAGGTCTCTGAACTCGGGTGCGAGATACCGCAGGGCACACTTCGGCTCTTATGCACTTGTTCTGATTTATTTCGGTTTCCGGTTGAACCAGCACGGGAACAGTTGATGGTCTGTGCCACGATCAGGATGTGGCCTTGTTCTGACTGAGGACACAGAGCTTTTCCACTGTCTGTTTTGCACAGCTGTAGTCTGTTTAATTCCTATGTAGTCCATCTGATGAGATCCAAATGTATAGTCACTGTCTATGTTGATGAAAAAAGGTATTTGCCATAAAGAAATCCTTAAAAACCCCCAAACCCATTACTGTTGAGTCGATTCTAACTCATAGTGACCCCACAGTTCAGAGTAGTACTGTCCCATGGAATTTCCAAGGAGCAGCTGGTAGATTTGAACTGCCAGCCTTGGGGTCAGCAGATGCAGCGCTGAACCACCGCACCACCACAGAAGCCCTTGGTCTTTGAAAATCCAGCTGTGCAGCCTCTGGCGTTGTTCCTATTGCCGGGGCCACGTTTTTCTACCTACTAGTCCTTCTTGGTTTCCAGCTTTCCATTCTGATTACCGGTAAGTGTCACGGTGTTCTCAGCGGACATTCGCTCAATTTGGGAGCACAGAAGGCAGTAAAAATGTTCAGTTTCTTCAACTTTGGCCTAGTGGTTGGTACTCACACTTGAATAATAAGTGTGTTAACTGGCTCTCCTTGTAGGTGTGTGGATGTTATCCCATCACTGACAAGGTTGTGCGTCAGGACAGATCTTGAAATGTTCTTCTTGGTGACAAACACAGCACCATTCCTCTTGAAGTCATCATTCCCAGCATATAGAAGAACGCATCGTTGTCCGGTTCAAAACAGCCAATGCCGGTCCGTTTCAACTCACTGTTGCCCAGGACATCGATGTGGATGCATTCCACTTCAAGTCAAGCGGGGAGTGGGGGCAAACACAGCTACCGTGGTGACAGGGTGACCAGATGTGCGGCCAGCATTTCTGGGGTCCTCTGGCAAGTGGCCAGGATGGGCCAGTCTGAACAGGAGTGAAGCTTCTAAAAGACTCAGGAAAAACAGGACCTCCTGGGGTTGTGGACCTGCCCCAGCCTGAAATGACCTTTGCTGGCCTTGGCTGAGGGCTTGACTTCTGGTTGCAGAACCGATTTCAGGCCCTGAATTTCTCGCCTGGAGACCACCCGGGTTTCCTTTGAATGGGTCTGGTCGCTTCCAAGAAGTCCAGGCTGAGCTTGTATAGACCAGGCCTCCTAATTCCTTTGTGGGCCAGGGGCCAGGCTGGATTTCCTTGGGACCTCATGAAGGGACTGGGGATGAAGTCTCACCCAGTTGGGGTGCACAGCTCTGCACCTTGAATTTTCAGCCCTGGAGACACCTGTGATAGAGAAGGCTGTCCTGCCGTGCCCGGGGACTCGGGGTGGTGAGGGCGGGGGGCTGCCTGACTCCTGACCGGTGTCGGTCCAAGCTGTGTCTCCAGCAGCTCCCATATACCCATGAGACCAAGGCAGCTGCTATGGAGTTGATCCCCGCTCACGGTGAGCCCACATGCTGCAGGCCAGCTGGCTCTGCACTCTGGGGTCTTTTAAGGCTGTGACCTTCCAAAGCTGACCCCACACTGCAGATTAGCTAGGACTGTGTTCCATGAGGTCAGGCTGTGGGACCTGCAGAAGCTGACCCCGTGTCTTTCTTCCAAGGTGCCTCTGCAGCAGTACTCGTGGAGGTGGGATTCACAACCCCGGTTAGGGGCTGGGAAGCCCAGGTCTGGCCCAGTCCGTGAGACTCACCGAGGAGCAGACAACCTCAGGCCAGCTGACTGTGTGGATGACCAGTCACTTTAGGATGATTCCTGAAGCATTCTGCTTCCCATCAAGGTCACTTGAGCTCCCTTTTTGGCAGGTTCTAGCCAAAAGGTCGGCAGCTCAAATCTTCCAGGCATTCCTGGGAAACTCTATGGGGTACTCTGACCTCTAGGCTCGCTGTGAGTTGGTCCAGACTTGACGGCATTGGTTTCTGCTTTTGGGTGGGTTGGAAAACTTGGGCAGCCACCAGGTGGCGCCGTCATCTCAGTTCACTCTTTGTATGGGAGGCCCCGGCTCAGCACCCCAGAAGGAGCCTAGGGAGATCTTCTAGAACATTCTCTACTGCTTTGACTCTTGGAGCTGGCAGGGCAAGCCGAGTGCCTCTAAGCACTTGGAGGCGCCATCGTTCTTCTGTTACTCAAGCAAGCAAAGGAAAAGAGGCCGCAGTCTGGCGGTTGGATTCCACTCAGGGCTGGAATCCGTGGGGGTCTGCAGAAGGACACTGCTCTGAATCTCCCCAGGCCTCACTGCCGTGTCCAAGGGGGCCTCGCCAGTGCCCTAGGGGGCTGGAGTATGGGCTGGCAGGGCCTTGGTTTTCCCATCCAGGAAACAGGCTGATGATACAGCTGCCTGCTTTCTTTCCTGGGCTGCGGGAGATGGAGAGATAAGAGACAGGATCCAGCTGTAGAAAATACCAGTCTCTGTGAGAAAAAGCCGGGCTGTTCTGTTTGGGCTGTCTGGAGGAGGACACAGAGGGAGTGGGGGCAGATCACTTAAGGGAACCTTAACTCCAAGCCAGTGCCTCCACCCAGCTGCTATCATTTGGCCTTCGGGCCCCGCCCCTGCCTCGCACACCCCACCATCACCTGTACCGGTGTGTCCCGTGGACAGTCGCTGGCACAGACACTCCTCTCAGACTTCTCAAATCAAGAGCCCTGCAGGCTAAGCGACCCTGGGGGGCCCCACGGGCTAGGGGCGAGCCCCTGGCTGGCACCAACACCTTCTTTTCACTGAACACGCGTTGCTTCACAGCCTCCTGGCCAGCCGCTGTAGGCAGCGGGGTGCTCCTACCCTTAGCTGGCCGCTAAGGGGACGAGAAGCAGTCTGTCTGAGTCCAGATGAGAGAAAACCCCCCCTGACAGAACTCTGGCCTCAGGAACGATTCGCAAGTGAGGGGAAATCAAGTCAGAGACTCAGGCTTGCTGTGGGGGACACGTGGGCTGCCAGGACTCGGCTTGGCTGGGCTTGCACTAAGCAGACGAGGGTGGGCTGAGTGCCTCAGGCTGGTAGGCTGTGCCCGGGCAGCCTCCCCGGCCCAGACAGGGACTAGCAGGGACATGCGGGATGCCTGTGACAGGGACATGCTCGCTAACAGCGCATTCCGCCTCTTCACTAGATGACTGGTCCGGGCTGTGGCAACTTTGCCATCTGTCTTCCACCTCTCCCCCATGATCCCGTGTGAGAGGGCAGCTGGATTCCTGTGCTTTGTCCCGACGGCCACAGGAGAGCTGGGGCACTAGGCCGGTGCTTCTCCACCAGGGACAATTTTTCCTGTCCCCCTCTTGCCAGGGTATTTGGCAGTGTTGGAAAACATCCAGTGGGGAAAGCCAGGGACATTGTCAAAATTCTACAGGACTCAGGGTAGCCCCATACAACAAGGAGTTGTCTACGTTTCACGTCAGTAAGGAGCCTAGTCCACCCTTGACAGCAATTTTGGAACTCTTTTCCTGGAATGGCCATCAGAGCTGTTGTCATATTACCCTGGATGTCCTGAATGTCATCCGAATGTCTTCCTTTCAATACTTCCTTTATCTTTAGGTAAAGAAAAAAGTCACTGGGACCAGATTTGGTGAGTAGGGAGGGTGTTCCCATACAGTTATTTGTTTACTGGCTAAAAACTCCCTCACAGACGACCACACAGTTAAGTTTACAAACTTGCCACTGCGCCACCATGAGCAATGGCCGTTCCAGAAAGAGTCCCAAAAGAGCTCTGAGGGGAACACTAGGCGCTGGCGTCGGTGCACAGCTTTCTAAGGGCAGTCCTTGGAAGGTGACTGCAGTGGTGTTCAGCCCTGGGGTCTGTAGCATGTAGAACAGTTAAGTCTGCAGACTCACGTGTCAGACTCGTGTTCTGCCCCGGCTGGTTGCCATGAGCGGGGGTTGGCTCCACAGCCGTGAGCTTGTTTGTTGGGTCAGTGGGTGGTCCAGGAGGCACTCAGCTGGCACTCAGCTGCCAACGGGGAGGCTGGTGGTTCGAGTCCACCGAGGGGCAGCTCAGAGGGAAGGCCCAGTGACCACTGAGGAAGGTCTGCGTCTGAGACAGCCGTGGGCACGTTCGGCTCAGACACAGGGTATCGCCGTGATTCAGTGGGGACTGGCAGCAAGGTCTTGGGTGTTTGGGTGTAATGCAGCAGGGGGTCCCTGGAGGAGCAAGTGGTTAACATGCTGGGCTGGCTACTGAGTGGTCAGAGGTGTGCCCACTCTGAAGTGCCCCTAGAGGAATGTCTGGCCATCTGTGTTCCACAGTAGTGCCCGCTGGCAGCCTGCCGGAGTGCTGCCGTGCTCTGACATGTGTGGGGCTGCGTGACCCGTGGTGTCACAGTTAGGAACCTTCCCCAGATGAGCCCAGGACCCACTGGCCGGCGTCTGGCCTGGTGCTGTCCTGAGGGCCAGGGACGGCTTCTCTCTCCCTGCAGTTCCTGGAGTCGTGTGACGAGGTCATTTTGCTAGAAGATGGAGCCATCTGTGAGCGGGGAACCCACGCCCAGCTGATGCAGGAAAGAGGACGCTACGCAAAGCTGATCCACAACCTCAGGGGCTTGCAGTTCAAGGTGATGCACAGGACTGGGCGCCAGGGGCTGGGACTCTTCTGGCAGAATCGTGGGCCTGGGAGTTCTGTCATTTAGCTTCCCAAGGACTTGCCTTCTGTCCCCAGGATCCCGAGCACATCTACAACGCGGCGATGGTGGAGGCCCTGAGGGACAGCCTTGCGGACAGAGAGGACGACACTGACACAGGTATGGTCAGTCAGAACCCGCCTCGCTCGCTTCCTCAGCGTGTGGACGGGCGCAGACCTCGCTCTCTGTTTGTCACCCTAGCTGCCGTCCCAAGAGATGACAAAGACGAAGGGAAAGAGCCAGAAACCGACTCGGAACACGCAGATGGGAGAGGTATTTGCCGTTCGCCGTCTCGGTTGCGTCTGCATGCCTGCGGGGTATCCGCAGTTTGGGTGGTGAAGACACCGAAGCCAGACCGCTGCCGCCCGGTGGCTTCTGACTCCCCGTGGCGCTGCAGGCGACCCGCCAACCTTGGGCTTAGCAGCCCAGCTCTCAGTGTCTGGCCCCCAGGGCTCCGAAGCGTAGACACAACAGGTGACGTTTCAGAGAACCGGGATGGGGCGGTCAGCCTGCGTGACAGCCTTGGGGGTCTCATGGCCTGCATTCAAATCCTGATGCCGCCGCCTACCACCCTGTGGCTTTGGCGAGGTTCGTGGCCACTCTCGTCTTCGTTTTTGAATCCATAGAATGGATGAGTACCAACCTTGTAGATTCTTGCACAAATGAAATGAGGAACTGCCCAGGAAGAGGGTAGCCCGATGCCTGGCACTAAGTAACCCTCAACAGTTGTTTGTTGTTGTTACTGTTGTTGTGAGGGACTAAGCAGAGGAGAACATGAGCACCCTTCATGGAGCATCGAGAAAGGACCGCACAGCAACAGAGGGGCCACAGTTGGACACAGCCCTTCGTCCTTTAATTCTTTCAGTGAAGGCAAAGCACCTGTCAAGTGCTGGGCTGTGAGCTAGGCCAGCAGAGAAAGATGGAGACGTATGGACCACAGGATGTCTGATAGGGTCACAGGCAAATGGACAGCATGGGGCTGTGGTAAGAGAGACGCAGAGTGGGGGTGGGCATGTCCAGTCAGGGAGGGCTTCCCGGAGGAGGAGGCCTGTGGACTGGCCCCTCAGGGTTACACATGCGTCTGGCAGGGATGTCATGGTGACAAGAAAGTGGGAAGCTGGAAGGGACTGGGGGGTGGCAGAAGGTGGAGGGATGTGGGAGACGAGCCCTTCAGCCGTTCCGCTTCGTGGACGCCTCCTGCGTGCCCTGCCCTGTGCTGGCGGTGGAGGGACAGAGGGCAGACCTACAGGCTCCAGCATCAGGGGCTTGGACGGGGGCCTTCCCTAGTGACGGCCTGCTCCTCCGTAAGGTGCAGCTGAAAAAACGGAGAGCCCAGTGCATTTCTTCAAACTTAAGATGCCATTCATTTGAAGATCACTGTTATTTCACATACCACTTAGAAGGAAAACTGTGGCCAATTAAGTGACATGAAATGCTCCTCAAAGGAAGGCCCTTCCTGATCTCTGAGCCATTAAAATGTCAGTCTTCCCACAGATTAAATAGGGCTCTGTTAACGGTGCTTATGCCAAGGGAGCCGTTGTTTGAAATAACAGAAGACCCCTTGCTCAGAGGCCTCCCTGCTGAAGCCAGGCATCCACCCACCGCTTCTGCTCCCGCCCAGAATCCCCAGCAGAGACCACAATCTTGTACCTTCCTTCTTCACTGCCCTGTTGGCTGGAGAGCAAAGAGAAGTTTTGGCAACTGTGTCCAGTCCTGAGGGTGGACGATGGGTCTCCAGAGCCCTGAGAGCCGGAGGACGGGAAGGCGCCTGTGACTTTAAAGGCACCAAGTCCGTTGGCCTGGCCCCAGGGCCCCTGCTAAATGCGCACCCAGCGGGGCTGGCAGCTGCGCGGGCCTGAGGAGCCCCTGGGAGCCCCAGGACGTCCGGCTTTAGGCTGCACGCACACACTGAGGGGGCTCCCTCCTTCGGTCGCCCCCTCCTCTGTGGGCCCAGGAGAGACACAGGCGAATGGAAGGCACAGAGCCTCCCAGGCAGAGGGTGACGGTGGTGCTCTCAGCGAGGCTCTTGGAGGTGTGAATGGGTCCCTGCGGGTCGAGTCCAAGGGCGGGTGCCCCGTCCGCTGCACTGACCTGCCTGTGGAAGCTGAGGGTGGCTTGTGAGGCTGCTCTGGGTGTGGCCGTCTCCTGCTTCTCTGTGAGGGGGGAGGACCACCCGCGAGGGCTTCCTGCGGGGGCTGCCTTAGGGGGCACCCCTGTCCTGGCAGGGCTCGGCCCGGGAGACCCCAGCAGCCATTTCCCTGACTTGGGGACATGCAGCCAGGTGAGCGAGCCCTGGAGTCCCAGGAAGTGCAGGGGGCTGAGAGCTCAGCTACTGGGGGCACCTTGAAGGGGGCCCTGGCCCCTGCCTGCAAAGGGTCACAGCCGTGAGACATCTTGTGGAGTCGGTTCCGCTTGGACACACACATGGGGTCACTACCGGTCACAACCGACTGAAGGCAATAGGTGTTCGCTCTGAGGAAGCCGGATGGAGGGTGTCCAGACCCCGTGCAGCGGCTGACCGGGGATGTCCTCGGTTTCTGTGCGTGGTGTCAGCTCCAAGGACAGGATCCCCATGCTCTTGTCGGAGCCTGTGGTAGATGCCAGGCGCCCTTGGATGGCACAGACAGTTGATGCGCCCAGCTGCTAACGGAAGGATAGGAGGCTCATATCCACCCAGGGGCCCCTGGAAGAAAGGCCTGGCTGTCCACCTGTGGGACGCAGCTTGGCCAGCCCTGCAGAGCACGGTTGCACACTGCTCTGTCTGGAGGCCGTCAGGTAGGTTCCGTTCAGTAGCGGATGCTGCTGAGCTCCCCACCTTCCACCCGAGCACCTGCAGCCCCGTGTCCAGCTGCAGTGTCGTGTCTGTGCCCGGGGGCCCTTCTGGCAGCAGGAATGCGTTTTACTGGCCATGATTCCTGCCAAGGAACATGTCCTCAACCAACGGCCGCTGAGGGTTGAGGTAGGGACACCCGGCTTCCACTGCTCTGATGGGAAAGCTCACAGGTGTCGGATCTGCCCTGGCTCGGAGATGCTCTGTGTGACCTTAAGCTCCAGCCACCCACAGCGGAAACCCGGCTCAGTGACACACGCTTGGTTGACCGTCTTCTCTTCCCCTCTCCCTGTGGCTCTCAAATACGAGGACCGATAGTTAAGTCTGCAGACTTAGCTGTTCTGAGTGCTGCACGCCTCATTGCTGAGTCTCGCCACGGTCACCTTCGGAGTCCTCCCCTGGGAAGCTCAGCACTGACCCCAGGTCCCCCCTTCAAAGCAGTCTTGGAACTCTTTCTGGAGTGGCCACTGTGCATGGTAACCTGGTGGCAAGTTCCTGAACTTGATCATCTAGTTGTCTGTGAGGGAGTTTTAGCCAGTCAACAAGTAACTGTATGGGAACACTCTCCCTCCTCACCTGATCTGCCCCCCACCGACTTTTTTCTTTACCCCAAGACAAAAGAAATGCTGAAAAGAAGGCATTTTGATGGCATTCAGGTCCTCAAGGGTGACCTGAAGACAGCTGTGATGGCCATTCCAGAAACAGTTCCCAGACAGCTTTGAAGGGTGGGCCAGGCGCTGGTGTCAGTGCCGAGCTTCCTGGGGGAGCCCCTGGCAGGCGACCACAGTGACACCCAGCGGTGAGGGACATAGCGCCTTCTCCAGGATGAGCTTGCTGCCTCACTGTCAGACCTCCTGAGCTGTCCCTCTCTCAAGTTGCCACCACGTCAGCTGTCACTCACGGTGGCCCTCACATGTCAGAGTAGAACCGTGCTGCCCAGGTTCTGGGTGGCGGATTTTCAGGGGGCCACCAGACCTTTCCTCTGAGGTCCCTGTGGGTGGTGCCCAACCGTGTCCTCCTTGTGGGCCGCCGAGCGCACGCCCTGTGAGCAGCCTCTGAGGGCTCCCGCACACCGCTCACACGCAGGCCTTCTGCCCAGAAGCAGATTTGCTCCTGGGGGGACCCCAACCCGTGGCCATCAGGCGACTCCAACCCCAGTGACCCCGTAGGACAGAGGAGAGCTGCCCCCTAGAGCTTCCCGGGCTGTGAATCTTTGTGGACACAGACGAGCCCTCTTTCTCCCTTGGAGCCACTGTGGGCTCCACCGGAAGGCCTTCTGGTTGGCAGCTGAGCGCCTCACCGCCGCGCCACCAGGGCACCCCGGCACAGACCAAGTGCCCGGCGAGTGTTGTTCAGACGGCCACTGCCATCGCAGCACCAGAAGGAGGCTCACACCGACTACAGGCGGCAAGAGTGTGCTGGGCCTGGGGAGCGGGGGGCAGATACAGGCAGGACGTGACTGCCTGGGGCGGGGGCCGGTGCGGCCTGCAGAGGCTGCACCCGCCTCGGGGCTCCTCACCCCAGCGCTGGGCGCTACTGCGTTTGTCTTGGTCCTCACAGGTCCTGTGCATCAGCTGGTCCAGACGGAGTCCCCCAGGGAGGGGTCGGTGACCTGGAAAACGTATCACACGTACATCAAGGCTTCTGGAGGTTTGGTATAAAACAACAGGTTTCTTGATTTAAGCTGGATTCCCCAAATCCTTTCTTAAACTCTTGATGTTGACATTTTGAACTCTTTTTTCAATCATGTGGAACTGATGTCTCCTTGGCTGCCCCTGCTCAAAAGCCAGACTGTGGCAATGGCCTTAGATGTGACTCCTTGGTGGGGACCTTGTCCTGCCTGCACTGTGTGTCCCCTCAGGGCTGGGGCTGGGGAGCATGCACCCAGCACAGCCCCTGCTGCTGTGACTCCATGGTTCCCCGTCCCTCACAGGACACCTGCTGTCCCTGCCAGTGATGGCCGCTGTGACCCCCCCTTCCCCCAGTCTTGCAGGGCACCTGCTGTCCCTGTGGGTGGTGGCCACTGTGACCCTGCTTCCCCTGTCTTGCAGGGTACCTCCTGTCCCTATGGGTGTTGGCTCTCTTTCTCCTGATGATCGGCAGCTCTGCCTTCGGGAATTGGTGGCTGGGTCTCTGGCTGGACGAGGGCTCACGGGTGAGTCCCTTGCATTAGAGAAGGCTTAATCTGTGTCACGGAGCAAAACGATAGCAGGTGGCAGATCTGAATGTGCCTAGCACCACCCCAAGCATGACCAGGATGTCCCCCGACCCCTGCCTCTTCCTGAGATGCCCAGGTCGGTGGCTTGAGCGCAGTGGAGCCTCCTGAAAGCCCCGTCAGCTTTTCAGGACCAACAAGGCATCTTCCTTTTTCCATGCCATCTTTGACTGTGCTGGCTGAAAGGACAGCTCGCTCAGACGCCCTGCAGCCCGCGGGGCAGGGTCAGAGTGTATCCACTCCTGCCGGACACCTTTGAGGACAGGGTGGGGATGCCGAGAAAGCTGAAATGCAGATTTGTCTTCTGTCTCTCAGGAGAAACTGGTGTTTTGTCCGGAACACTGCCCGACACTCAGCCCGCCTGGCTCTCTGCAGGGACGGGCCATGTGAGGGTCACGTCGGGCCCTGATGTGCTCAGGGCCACAGCCCCAGGGTTTTAGCCTGGGCCGAGGCCCCTCCTAGTAAGCCTCTCAGCTGAGCTCCGGGCCTGTGGTTTCAAGTCCTTTTCAGGGGCCCCAGGGATGCTGTGGGGTCACCAACCCACCCTCTAAGGTTATATTTTGGAGTAGCATTGTTGCTATGACAACCACAGTGAAGCGGCCCTGGCGAGCCTCGTACAGAAGAGTCCTTTGCTGGTTTCCTGTAAGCTCAGCATGGCTTCCCAGGCCGTCACCAACAGGAGAGGCCACTGTGTCACCTGCTCTTTGCAGAAAAGAGCCATGCATGGAACAGATGTGTCCTCCACTGCCCCCTCACCCCCCGCACTCCAGGAGAGCCCAAGCTGAGGGCCTGGGGCAAGCATCAACACGGCCTGGGGCTTGCCCGTGGCCGGTGGCTGACTGAGCGTGCAGCTGTGGTGGCCGGCCCATCTGTTTGTCCCATCCCAGACAATGTGGCACAACTTGAAGCCCAGTGAAATCTCCTCTGCGAGCGGGGTCTTTCATAAACCAGCCCCAAGGCTGCTGTGGCTTACATGGTGACCATCCATCCACCGCCTCAGGCTCACATTTCCACGGTTATCGTGATCAGCAAAGGGGCATCCAGAAGACAGGTGCTCGTTGGCGAGGTGGCCTTGACTTCCAACATGCGGCCCGGAGAGAAGCATGCCCATCAGTTTCTCAGCAGCAGACACAGTGCTAGCCCGTCTGTGGGAGAAGCTGCGTCTTCTCACCTGGGGTCGGGTGCGGCCATGGTCTCATGGCACCCTCCAACCACCCCTTGTGTTCACTAGGCATTCCCCTACCAGGAGCTCCAGGGCAGGGTGCCAGGTCCCCCAGAGTGAAGGAAAGGGAGTGCCTGGGGAGCTGGTCCATCGCATAGGAGACCCCAATTCTCTCGAAGGCCTGGTGTCTTCTGCCAGGCAGCTCGGACATCGGTGGCGAGTCCTTGCCTGTCCTGTCCGGGCGGCTTTGGCTGGCTCAGCCAGCCTCCTGGACTCTAGGCTTTGCGCTTGCTTCTGTGACTCACCGCCCTCTCTGGCCTCCAGAGCCAGTTCACGCCCGTGCTGCTGCCCACCTTGGCCCAGTTTCCTGGCTTGATCATCCCACTGGCTGCGTCCCCGTGGAGTCATGGCCACCCAGGAGGAAGACCCTGGGAAGGTCAAAGACCACCCCCGGGCATCAACTTGATTTCACACACACGGTTCACCTTTAAGCAATTAGATTCTCCTGAAAATTCCTCTTCCCGACAGTTCACGACTCTCTGTGCTGTTTCTTTGTTTCTCCAAAGGTGACCTGCGGGCCCCAGGGCAACAAGACGGCGTGTGAGATCGGCGCAGTGCTGGCAGACACGGGGCACCACCTGTACCAGTGGGTGTACGCAGGCAGCATGGGCTCGGTGCTGGTGTTTGGTGTCACCAAAGGCCTTGCCTTCACCAAGACCATGCTGGCGGCATCCTCTTCGTTACACGACCAAGTGTTTGACAAGGTGCTGCTCCCGGGGCTGCGAGTGTATCCGGGTGTTCACCAGACAGAGCTTATTGAGCACCTACTGTGTGCCTAGAAACACTGGCTGCTCAGTGGTTAGGGCGGGGGCTCACCAAAAGGTCGGTGGTTCACATCTGCTGGGCACCCCTTGGAAACTCAATGGGACCGTTCTACCCTGTCCTGTAGGGTGGGTGCTGAGTGTGCATGCCAAAAGGGGAGCGATGTGCCGGAGCGGAATTCTTACCCCAGCGTGGGAGGCCTGGCCTTGACTCCTGCCCCCGCCCCTCGCACCCACCTGCCGCCTGTCTGCCAGAGGGGCGTGCCTACTGCTGCGACGCTGAGCAAGTGGCAGCAGGGCCTCTAGACTAAGAGAAGCGAGGGGGCGGGCCAGCTGCTCGGCCCCCTCAGTGAGCTGGGGGGACCTCGGGGCCATGGGGACCTGCTCTGAGGTGACCGTGGGGCTGACGCAGGGCCAGGCGGCACTTCATTCCACTGTGTATGGGGTCCCCAGGAGATGGGGCCAACCACCGTGTGTCAGGCACTGTGCTGGGCTCTGGGGACAGACACAGTCTCTGTAGAGCTCACACTCTAGTCTGGGAAGATCCTCTCGACATCTAAGCACCACGCATGTGGGCACACCGTGGGGTGCACCATGGGTCCTTAGGCCAGGCTGGGAGTGGATGTGGGGGTTTGGGAAGGTCCCCATGAGCAAGCAACTCTGCAGCGGGAATCTTTCAGCCAAGTGGGCATCTCCTGCTCCAGAGAACCCTAAGGGTGCCGAGGGCCCCAGGGCCTTCTCTTGGCCTCCTAGCTTCTACTGCCGAGGTGGGGGTAGCCACTGGCTGGGAGATCCCTGGGCAGCGTGCTCCTGTCTGGTCCACCCATACAGGCAGAGGTCCACAGTGGGACCTGGCTTCTTATCACAGTGCGGTGGCTGTTCTCCCTCTTTCCAGGGCACCAGCCTTCCCAGCCCAAGCCACACCGGGGTGTGGAGGAGAAGCCTGTGCCGGGGGCTCTCTGGCACCTCACAAAGACAGGACTTCTCTCACACTCCTCTCCCTGGTTGCCACAGGAAGAGGGCATACCCTCACTTCCTCAAGATGCCTGACGTATTACGCTGTGTCCCTGTGAAAAGCCAGGGCCCTGCTCTCCGTGACCCCAGCCCCAGCAGAGTGCCCAGCTCTGTCCAACTCTGGGCTTTTACCTGCAGGTCTCCAAGAGCCCGATGAGTTTCTTTGACACAACTCCCACCGGCCGACTAATGAGCCGATTCTCCAAGGACATGGACGAGCTGGACGTCAGGCTGCCGTTTCATGCCGAGAACTTCCTGCAGCAGTTTTTCATGGTGCTGTTTATCCTCGTGATACTGGCTGCCGTGTTTCCTGCTGTCCTTTTAGTCCTGGCTGGCCTGGCTGTGGGCTTCATCATTCTCTTACGGTACGCCCATGCAGTGTTTAGAAAAATGAAACACGCACACATATGTACACCTCCAGTAGACACAGAGTATCTTAGTCGCCTATTGCTGCTGTAACAGAAATACCACAAGTGGAAGTCTTGAATGAACAAAAGTGTATTCTCTCACAGTCCACTAGCTGCAAGCCCCAACTTAGGGCGTCAGCTGCAAGGGAAGGCTTTCTCTGCTGGCTCTGGAGGAAGGTCCTTGTCCTAAGTCTTCCCCTGGACTGGGAGCTTCTGAGGCACATGGACTCTGCGTCCAAAGGACGGACTCTGCTTCTTTCCTGGTGGTAGGAGGTCCCACGCATTCTGCTGGCTTCCCCTTCCTTTGTATCCCAGGAGACTGCCTCAAGGCACAGTACAATCTTTACCCTGGAGTCTTTGACACTAACAACCGCTGCCCATCCTCCCTCATTAACAGGACAGAGGCAAGGTTTACAGACAACACTGGGAATCACGGCCCAGTCGCGTTAACACACACACGTTTTGGGGGCAGACACAAGTGAATCCATGACCCAGAGCGTCCTGGGTCACCACCCTCAGTGACTGGGCACCGTTTGATAGTGAGCGGTGGCTGTGTGGCTGTGTGCTGAGAGCAACGCACACTGGGTTTTTGGCCCTCAGTCAGTGCCAGGAGCTGGGTGAGTGCTCTGCGTAGCGCCCAGTCCTTTGGCCTCTGAGGGACCCTGAGAGGTAGGATCACTTCTGCAATGCTTTACCAAGATGACGCCTGCCCTGGACACCAGCTCTTAGGGTGGCCCTCGGGCTGTCGGCCGTTTGTGCAGTCCCTGTGTGTGGCTGCCCCTGTCCTGTACGTCCTTGTCCACGCTGCTGGTTTACGCAGCCGACGCCGTTTCTCCCTGCTTTGCAGCCCCACCTCCGGCTCTCAGGCTGACTGTGGCCAGAGCCGGCTCGGCTGGAATTACCCAATGTTTCCAACATGAGTTCAGAACTAAGGGGTTTTTAGGTCCTCTCCCCTGGGTCCACCTTCACTGGAGGCCCAGAGGCCAGCTCAGATTGGCGCTCACGGCCAGCCCGCCACTGCTGCTCCTGAGGGCACACGGGGCAGCTGGAGCTGTGCTGCGGGGGTCTGGCTCCACAGGCAGCTGTGGAGGCCAGAATGCCAGCCGGGCCAAAGCGATCTCTGAAGGTGCCCCTAGGGGGTCACGTGGTGCCAGCTGACACATCCATGGTCCTCTGGAGCTGGATCAGATCATTCATTCTTTGATGGGTACCAAAAAAATGGCTGGGTTGTATCTAGGGACCTTGTACGAGAAGCACTGTCTTCAGAGACTAGACTCCCGTCTTGTGCCGCGAGACACTGGCACCAGGAGAACCCTCAGGAGGGAGCCCGGGGGACCGGGGAGACCCTGGGGGCTCCCAGCCTGGCCTCCCACACAGCCTGGACACACCCTCCCCGGGGAGATGGTGGCCGGCACACCCCGCCCCCAGAGGGGCCCGTCGTCGACCTTCCTCCGTGGTGGCTGCTGGCTTGCCTCTCCCCTGAGGCCCTCTCGGTCTCCCTGCAGCGTGTTCCACCGAGGGATCCAGGAGCTGAAGAAGGTGGAGAACACGAGCCGCTCGCCGTGGTTCTCGCACGTCACCTCGTCGGCGCAGGGGCTGGGCGTCATCCACGCCTACGGCAAGGAGGAGGACTGCGTTCACAAGTGAGTCCCAGCGCGGCCGGGACGCAGCCCGCCTCTGCCTGGCCGCGGACACGTGGTCACGGCTACAGACGGCTGCTCTGGCTCTGGGAGGGGAGGCCTGGCTTCACTGGGGACCGACCCCGGAGGAAGAGTTGGCAGGACTTACGAGGCCCCCTCTAAGATGTTAGACCTTTTATTCCCAGCTTCCGGGGCCCCACAAAGAGACGAACCAGGGGAGCTCACTCAAGGGCCGCTTCCGATGAGGCCTCACGCGTTTCATTTTCACTGCAAACCTAAAGTATGTTCGATTCAGGAACATCCAGGGTCGTGGAAAGAAGAAAACCACTCATAGGCCCCAAACTCAAATCTTCCTCATATTTCATATATTTCCTTCCAGTCCATTCTTTTTCTCTATTCGTAGTTTTCTTAAGTACTTTTTTCTTTTGTTTCACAATTTAAAATAGCATTTTTATGTTATTATGTATTATGTAAAACTAGTACTCAAAGGCTAACATTACATTCTACCCTTTCTTAAAAGATTGTGGGGACTAGACTGGTAAATTCAGAGGCATTTTTCACATAAATTATAAATTACATGAATTATACCAGTCACGGTAGATTTGCTACTGTAATAAAAGCTAAACCAAACCCTTCGCTGTCAAACTGATTCTGACTCATGGCAACCCTACCAGACGGAGGCCTGCCCCGCAGGGTTTCCGAGTGGCACCTGGTGGGTGCCCACCGCCAGCCTTTGGTCAGCAGCCTAGCTCTTAACCGTCACGCCCTGAAGGTCTCTGCCCCTGCAGTAACAGCCCCAGTCTTAACACACGCACAGCGTTCATTCCCCCCAAAGTCATAATGGAGTGGTGATCCCCGGATGATTCTGCTCCACACTCAGCTACCCAGTCTCTTTCCATCTGGGGCTCTGCCGTCCCTGAGGGCCTTGAAGTCTTCCTCAGGGTCCTCCTTGTCTAATGGGAAGAAGAAGGGGCAAGAGCTGGCGGTCAGACCTTGTGAAGAGCTTGAAGGGAACAGCCCTAGTGGAGACCCTCATCACTTCTGCACACTCACTGGCTAGATTCAGTCACATGGTTTCACCCACCTGAGAGGAGGCTGGGAAACGTAGTCCAGGCAAGTCCACAGAGGGGAAAGCAAGTCAAGTCTGGCGAGTCTGCAGCAGCGTCTGGAGACCCTGGTGGCATGGCGGGTTAAGGGCTATGCCTGCTAACTAAAAGCTTGGCGGTTCAAATCCGCCATGGGGCAGTTCAGTGTGACCTGGAGGGTCGACTGTGAGGCAAACCTGACTTGAAGGCAGTGGGTTTGTAGCTTTTTTGGTTTGTAGGGCTGTCTGTCACATAAATGTTTCTGTTTTTCTATCATAACTTTTCTTAAAAAGCTAACACATATTTCCGTCTAATTGCATCTAATTTCTCACGCTTCACCGCCCGGGAGGTCAGTCCAGACTTGGCTCCTAGGTCTGTCTCTAGTGCAGTCAGTGGCTGGTCTGTTATGACTGTGACCTGACTGTCATCCACTAAGAGCCCTGCAGTCACGTGTGGGCACTTCTTGTGCCCTAGCCGTGAGGAGGTTCCCTCCCACAGAACCCCGCAGCTGCTCACCCACGAAGAGCAAGGCTGTCTCCGGTGGAGTCTTCCTGCAGGTTCTCCGCCAGGTTCCCAGGAGAACCCCACGGAGGGTTAGCTGGGACTTCCGTGATTCCCATCATAGCTGGTCCAGGGCGGTTGGGGTTCTCACATCCCATTATTTCTGCTACTTAGACGAGAACTGCTATAGCCTCAAAAAGAGGTTTGAGGTCAAAGTCTCATTCAGCCCCAGCCGGTGGCTTCGTTTCTGCTCAGACCGCAGATGAGGTGGCAGATGACTGCTAAGTTACTAAAGTTCTTGGTGGAATTTGTAGGTTTTGAAGCTACATTACAGGAGCATGGTGTTTGCGGGAATATTCTGGTGAAGCTGTAGAGAAAACAGGGTGAAGAGCAAACAGCAGGGAGGAGGGTGCTGCAGGGCCAGGGCGGACAGGGAGCTTCCAGTTGGCACCCGGGAGGAACCTGAGACGAGCACGCGGCCGCAATGCCAGGTGGTCAGAGTGGGTCGGCCAGTGGGCAAGGGAAGCACGCTGCTTACCTTGCTAAGCAGGTCGTCCGTAGCGAACAGCTTCATGTTTTCCAGCCCATCAGAGATCCTGCTTCTAAGTGTGGCAGCCATCTGTCTCTCTCCCACCCACAGCACCCTCCTGTAGAATTAAAGTCTCTTTGCAAACTTGCAGTCCCTAACAGGGACAGATGACCCAGCAGGCAGGGCAAGCGCAGGCTTCCCTCTGCTTGCTGACTAATCCGTAGTGCCCGCTTTCACAGGGGCCTCCCCGCGTGCTCACTCATCCGCACTGACCAATGTCACATGTGATGTTGGCCACTGCAGATAAGCGAGCACAAGGAAACCCGCGCTTACCTTGCTGCTTGGTGATCTGCTCCCGGTGACAATGTTCACAGTTGTGCCAGTGGGGGGACCTTAACTCTTCAGGGGTTTCAACACTCGAAGGCTTTAGTTTTGTTCCCCACCCCAATAATTGCTTCCAGTTGCTCAGAGGGTACCCCTTTCCTACTATTCAGGGGAACCCTCAGCACCAACCTGATCTGGTGTCTCTGGTGGATACCCTCGGCCATGACAAGGGTCTGAGTCCCAGCGGCCCTGGAGGTCAGAGTAGAAGGGCCCACAGAGTTTCTGAGGGGCGCCTGGTGGATCTGCACCAGGAGGTTGTCAGACATACGGCGTAACGCGCCATGCCACCAGGGTTTCCCTTCGGTCAACAGTTCAGTTAAAATGTTGATCTCGTACTCTAGTCACCAGCAGTCCTGGGTGACACAGGTGGCCACATGCGCACCTGCTCCCTGTAAGGCTGGGGTCAGAGCCCGCAGGAGCACCTCAGAAGAAGGGCCTGGCGGGCAGCTTTCAGAAGGCCCTAGCCCGGCACCCCTCAGGTTCTGCTCCCAGCACACGGGGTTGCCACGGCTCAGAACAACTCAGGCAGCTGGCGGGCTGGTTGGCGCTCACGTCCAGGGCCTTCCTTTCCCACAGGGCATGGAGGGTTGTGGACAGGTTGTGTCAGTGTGTGTTTGGATCCAGGCTGTGGAAACAGCTGCTTTGTTCTTTCAGACCTGACCTCTGTTTTTTCTGAGCCCAGCCCCCTGGTTCTGGTGCAGAAGGACATAGAGCAGCAGAGACACCTCTCCGGGCCACTGGCCCTATCCAGGCCACTCTCTCCCCTCTGCCTCTCCATCTCCCTGGGCAGAGGTGGGGTGGTGGGCTGAAGGCCCAATAGGACTGATCCCAAGCTGCTCTGGTGAGCATCGCCCCATTTCTAAGACCCGAATGTCTCCCTGCCAAACTCAGCCTGGCAGCATCCACCACACAGCGTTCATCTGATTTGGGGGCTCTTCATGTCCGGAAATTCCACATCGAGACTGCAGCCCCAAACGTCACCTTTCCTCTGCGTCCCCAGCTCCAGAAACCGTGGCTACTGGCAGCATCTGCCTTCCATAACCAAAGCCAGTGGACACTGTGTTGTGCCAGCTCTTGGCAATCCCGTGTGTATCGAGGTAGAACTGTGCTCCGTGGCATTTTCAAGGAGTGAGTTTTCAAAATCAGATGGCCAGACCTTTCTCTCGACGTGCCCTCGGTGGACTGAAATGGCCACGCTGTCAGCTAGCAGCCCTGCTTGCTAACTGATTGCAGCGCCCATGGGCTCCCATACCTCTGGGCAACAAGGCACTCAAGGGGCTGGGCTCTGCCCCTCTCCCCTGGCTGTGTCCTCGGTCAACTTCCTCTGGGCTTTTTCTCTTGTCAGCAAGTGCTCTTGTTCAGTGGACATGTAGACACACAGGGACACAGGCGTTAGCATCCTCTCCTTGAAGACACGCCTCTCCTCTCTCCGAGGGGAACCAGCAGCTACCTGCCACCTCTTCTGCCATCACAAGCACTGACCCTCTCTGCTCGCAGGCCACAGGCCATTGTCCTCTCTGCAGAGTCTGTGGAGGTGGCTGATGCCCTACAGACCCGCTGAAGTTAGAGTGTGGGCACTCGGCCCCTCTGTTCTCAGCTGTGGGCTCCAGGCGCCACTTCCGGGACGGGATCCAGACGCATCTCCCTCCACTACCACCCTGCTCCACCCCCCCACACTTGCGTGTCAGAGAAGCCACAGATTCTGCAGGGTATGGACTTGGGTTCAGTTTTGCAAGGGCTTGCTGTGGAAGACTGGAAATTTGTGCTTGCCTTAGTTCTCCTGTAAGTCCTCTGTGGGGTCACCTTGAGTCCAGAAGGACTTGACGACAGAGGGTTTGATGTTTAGGGTGAATTCTCCAGGAACCCTGAGCCTAGGCGCGGAAGCATACCTAACCTCCTGTTGGACCTGATTTCTCCACTTCAGATTTAAGATGCTCAATGATGAGAATTCCAGCCACCTCCTCTACTTCAACTGTGCCCTCAGGTGGTTTGCTCTGCGAATGGATGTCCTCATGAACATTGTCACCCTCATTGTGGCCTTGCTGGTGACCCTGAGCTTCTCCTCCATCAGCGCTTCCTCCAAAGGCTTGTCACTGTCCTATATCATCCAGGTAACCGCTGGCGCACAGTGAGGCTGTGTGTGGAGGCTGTGGCGGGCAGAGGGCACCAGGGAAGGCGCTCTCAGGTGGGTGTCGCCGAAGATCCAAATGAAATAGGGTTAAGCGATAAAGATGGCGCTCATCATTAAAACATCACCAGCTCGTGGGTCTCAGGCATGATTCGATCATGGCTCCATTTTCACTTCCTGGTGATGTCCTCACCCTTGTCCGGTTCTTCTGATGGCTTCGTCCTCAGACAGGATCCACTCGGGTTGTACAACGGGAACTGGAAGCCTCCAGGGGTAAGAACAGGAAGGAAGCCTGACTTGCACTGGGGTAACATAGGCACCCCAGGACTACACAGAAAGTAGACGGGGTTAGGATGATGGGTTTAGGCCTCAGGGCACAGGTGCGTTCTCATGCCTCCCTCCCCTAGTGACACAGCTATCCCACAATAGGGAGAGTCAAAAGGATGGAAAGTCAGTCAGCCATAAGGTCTATGCCAAGTGATGACTGACTCTTCCTGTTGCTGTTGTTTCATGTTTTCCTTTTGAATAATCACAGCAATAAGCAAACACATGGCATTTAATATGTTTCAGGCCCTGTTCTAAGTCCTCCATATAATCAACTCATGTAAGCCCCACAGCAACTCTCGTGAGATTGTTACTGCCCTAAATCCCCCTTTTGACAGATCGGAAACTGAGGCACAGGAGAACTTGCCCAAGGTCACAGCTGCTGCACTTGAAAGTCAAGGTTGGAAACCAGGCCATCTGGGTCTGACGCGCTTTCTCATCTCAGGCCTTGGTCTAAACTTCCCGTTTTCTCTTTGCATACTTTTCTGATATTGCCCTTCTTGGCATTCTGAAATTCCAGGACAGCATGTCTGCGTGGGAGTTTTGTTTTTTTTTTTTTTTTTTTTTTTATTTAACATAACTGAGTGAAAATGTACATTCACATGTAAATTTACATGCCCCCCTATATGCAGCTTCCACCGCTCTCCCTGTCCAGTGACAGCACACTATTCCTCTCTGCTCCATACCTGTCTCATCCTGCCAACAGCCTCCTTTCCCCTCCTCTCCGTCCACTCCCCAGAGGTCACCAAGATGATATCCTATAGATGTATAGAACCATAAAGTGCTTCCAATATATGGTCACTCTGCCTTGCCAAGTCCAATCCATTCCTGTCCAAAGAGTGGACCTTTGTTATAATTTATGGGAGAGGGCAGCATCAGGGAAGGGGGCCATGCTCTCAGAGTAACCCCAAAACCGCTGGACCATCAATTGAGGTCTTTTAGTGCAGATCTCATGATGCACCTCTTTTTATTCTTGTGTTGCCTGTGAGGCTCCTCACTGTGAGCTCCGTTGTGGCTATCACTGGTGGTGGCCGGGCACCATCCGGTTCTTCCGGTCCCAAGTCGATGTAGGCACCCACTCTTGTGGGTCTCTCTGTCTTCTCGGTTGTCTTTACCGCATGCCATTTTGGCCCTCGGTGAGCATCCGTTCCTGCTGAGTTGGGACCATTTGCTGTGTCCTCGGATGGCAGCTTGGCAGCTTTTAAGACCCCAGACGCCACTCACCAACGTGGGGTGCAGAGAGCTCTCTTAGCAAAACGCTAGTTGTGCCAATTGGCCTGGAATTCGCCCAAAAGCGTGGTCCCCCGCCCCCGCCCCAGCTACTCTATCCTTGCAATATTGAGTTAAGATGCAAGGAGTACTCAAGTTATGCTGAAGTCCACTTAATGTTGTTCCTGTTCCTAATGTGTGCTGTCACCGCTTTCTCCCAACTAGATTGTTAGTAACTATCTAAACTAAACCCTCCCCCCCTCGCACTCCCTCCCTCCTCTCCCTTGCAGCTGTCAAAGAGTCTTTTCTTCTATACACAAGTCTGTTTTTGAGATCTTATCGTAGAGGTCTCATACAGTATTTGTCCTTTTGTCGCTGACTACTTTCACTCAACATAATGTCTTCCAGTTGAAACCAGGTTAGGAGATGTTTCCTGGAATCATCATTATTCTTTATCATTGCGTAGTGCTCCATTGAGTATATGTACCACAGTTTACCTATCCATTCTTCTATTGTTGGGCATCTGGGTTGATTCCATCTTTTTGCTATTGTGGACTGTGCTGCTATAAACATTCTGGTGCATGTGTCCGTTTGTGTGAAAGGCCTTGAATCTGTAGGGTATATTCCAAGTAGTGGAATTACTGGGTCAAATGGTATATCGATATCCATTTTTTTAAGGAAGTGCCAGATTGCCTTCCAAAGAGGCTGGACCATTTTGCAACCCCACCAACAGTGTAGGAGGGTTCCACTTTCTCCGCAGCCTCTCCAGCATTTGTTGTTTTGTGTTTTCTGGATCATGGCCAATCTTGTTGGGGTGAGATGGTATCTCATTGTTGTCTTGATTTGAATTTCTTTAATAACTAAAGATCGTGAACATGTCTGCATGTGTTTTTTGGCTGCCTGGATCTCCTCTTTAGTGAAGTGTCTGTCCATCTCCTTTGCCCATCGCTTAATTGGATGGTTTATCTTCTTCTTCTTGATATTTTGTAGTATCCTATAGATTACAGAGATCAGGCGTCGGTCTGACATAGAGTTGCCAAATATTTTTTCCCATTCTGTGGGTGTTCTTTTAATTCTATTAATAAAGTCTTTGGATGAGCAGAAGTGTTTGTTTCTTAATAGTTCCCATTTATCTATTTTCTCTTCTGTTGATTGAGGTTTGTTTGACAGATTTTGGAGTCTGTCCTCATTGTATATTAAAACTTCCATTGTTGTTCCTACCTTTTCTTGGATGAGCTTTAGCATTTTAGGTTTGATATTTAGGTCTTTTATCCAGTTGGAGTTAGTTTTTGTATAAGGTGTTTAAGATATGGATCTTGATTCAGTTTATTGCAGATGGATAACCAATTTTGCCAGCACCATTTGTTGAAGATACTGTTTTTACCCCAGTTTAATGTCTTAGGGCCTTTGTCGAATATCAACTGTTCATAGGCAGATGGTGTCATCTCTGGGGTCTCAATTCTGTTCCATTGATCAGTCTGTCTGTTCTTGTACCAGTACCAGGCTGTTTTGACCACTGTGGCAGTGTAGTATGTTCTAAGGTGGGGTAATGAGAGGCCTCCCAATGTGTTCTTCTTCTTTAGTAGTACCTTACTTATCCGGGGCTTCTTCCCTTTCCAAACAAAATTGGTGATTTGTTTCTCTATCTCATTAAAAAATGATGCTGGAACTTGTATTGGGATTGCATTATATAAATAAATTGCTTTGGGTAAAATAGACATTTTCACAATGTTAAGTCTTCCTATCCATGAGCAGGGTAGGTTTTTCTGTTTATCTAAGTCTCTCTTAGTTTCTTGTAGTAAGGGCTTGTAGTTCTCTTTGTAAAGGTCTGTTGTTTCTCTGGTTAGATTAATTCCTAGGTACTTTATCTTCTTAGGGGCTATCGTAAATGGTATTGATTTCATAATTTCCTCCTTAACAGTCTCGTTGATGGTATAAAGGAAACCTACTGATTTACTTATGTTTATCTTGTATCCTGAGACTTTGCTGAACTCTTTTATCAGTTTGAGTAACTTACTTATAGATTCCTTGGGGTTCTCTGCATATACAATCATATCATCTGCGAACAGGGAGATTTTAACTTCCTCTTTGCCGATGCAGACGCCCTTTATTTGTTCGTCTTGTCTAATTGCTCTGGCTAGAACTTCTAGCACCATGTTGAATAGGAGAGGTGACAGTGGGCATCCTTGTCTAGTTCCTGATCTCAGGGGAAAGTCTTTCAGTCTCTCTCCATTCAGGATGATGTGGGCAATTGGCTTTGTATAAATGGCCCTTATTGTGTTGAGGAATTTGCCGTCTATGCCCATTTTGCTAAGAGTTTTTAGCATGAATGGGTGTTGGACTTTATCAAATGCCTTTTCGGCATCAATGGACAAAATCAGGTGATCTTTGTCTTTTGTGTTATTTATGTGGTTAATCACATTAATTGTTTTCCTGATGTTGAACCAGCCTTGCATCCCTGGTATGAATCCCACTTGGTCCTGATGGATTATTTTCTTGATATGTTGTTGTATTCTGTTGGCAAGAATTTTGTTGAAGATTTTTGCATCTAGGTTCATGAGTGATATCGGTCTGTAGTTCTCTGTCTTTGTTGGATCTTTCCCTGGCTTAGGTATCAGGGTTATGCTGGCTTCATAGAATGAGTTTGGGAGTACTCCATCCCTTTCTATACTGTGAAATAGTTTCAGTAGTATTGGGGATAACTCTTCTCTAAATGCTTGATAGAATTCTGCAGTGAAGCCATCTGGGCCCGGACTTTTTTGGTTTGGCAGTGTTTTGATGACCTTTTCAATCTCTTCCTTTGTGATGGGTTTATTAAGTTGTTCTGCTTCACGTTGTGATAATTTGGGTAGGTGGTATGAGTCAAGGAATTTTTCCATTTCCCCTAGGTTTTCAAATTTGTTAGAGTACAGTCTTTCATAGTATTCTGTTATGATATTTTTGATTTCTGTTGTATCTGTGGTGACAACTCCCTTCTCATTTCTAATTTGGGCTATTTGTTTCCTTTCCTGCTTTTCTTTAGTAAGTTTAGCCAGTGGTTTATCAATTTTGTTGATCTTTTCAAAAAAACAGCTTTTGGTCTTTTCAATTTTTTCAATTGTTTTTCTATTCTCTAATTCATTTAGCTCTGCTCTAATCTTTATGATCTCCTTTCTTCCGGTGCCCGAGGGGTTCCTCTGTTGTTCTCTTTCTACTTGTTCAAGCTGTAGAGTTAGTTCCTTGATTTGGTTTCTTTCTTCCTTCCAGATGTGTGCATTTATGGAGATAAACAGACCTCTGAGCACTGCTTTGGCTGTATCCCATAGGTTCTGGTAGGAAGTGTTTTTGTTCTCATTGGAATCCATGAATTTCTTTAATTCATCCCTGATTTCCTCTATAACTCATGTTTTTTTGAGCAAGATGTTGTTCAGTTTCCAAGAGTTCCACTTTCTATCTATGTTTTTTCTGCTATTGATTTCAACTTGGATGGCTTTATGATCTGAGAAGATGCTGTGCAGTAATTCAGTGGTATGGATTTTGTTGAGCATTGCATTATGGCCTATCACGTGGTCAATTCTGGAGAATGTTCCATGTGCACTGGAGAAGAAGGTGTAGTTGTCTGCTGATGGGTGGAAAGTTCTGTATATATCAATGAGGTTTAGTTGGTTAATTGTGTCAGTGAGGTCTTCTGTATCTTTACTGAGCTTTTTTCTAGAGGATCTGTCTAGTAATGAGAGTGGAGTGTTAAAGTCTCCCACTATTATTGTGGAGTCATCTAACTCTCTTTTGAGCGTAGTCAGTGTTTCTTCGACATATTTAGGTGCTCTGACATTAGGTACATAAATGTTTAATATAGTTAAGTCTTGCTTGTGTACTGAACCTTTCAGCAATAAATAGTGTCCATCTTTGTCCATGATGGTGGATTTGACATTAAAATTGATTTTGTCTGAGATTAGAACTGCCACCCCTGCTCTTCTTTGTTCATTGTTAGCTTGATATATATTCTTCCATCCTTTAATTTTTAGTTTGTTCCTGTCTTTAGGTCTCAAGTGAGTTTCTTGCAGACAACATATGGATGGGTCGTGTCTTTTGATCCAAGATGACACTCGGTGTCTCTTTACTGGAGCATTCAGTCCATTCACATTCAGTGTAATTATTGATAGGTATGTGTTCACTGCTGCCATTGTGATATGTTTATTTTTATGTTCATGTTTTCTCTGTTGTTCTTATTAGTTTGTTCTGAGACACTCTTTTTTGTGAGTTGATTTTTCCCCTTTTTCAGAGCTGCTTTTATAGTTGTTGAGACTTGTGTGTTAGATTTCTTGAAATGGTATGATACATCTTTGTTGTGCTTTACAGCTGCCCCTATGAACCCCCTTAATAAACTATTTATAAACCCAATTTTAATTACTACCAGTCTGGTCATCTTCCTCTCCATCTGGAAGGACTATAATGACTGTAGTACATCCCTCTTTTATTATGATGACACCATAGTTTTCATGATGATCACTGGATTGCTTCTTTCCAAATCAAAGCTGTGATTTACTTTGGAGCCTTCCCTAAATGAGTGTTGAGTAGTGTGTCATTCTAAAATATAAAGTTAGTGGTTTTGTTCTTCTAAGCCAAAGCCAAGAACTTCTTTCAGTATTTCTTGTAGTTTGGGTTTGGTTTTTACAAAGTCTCTGAGTTTCTGTTTATCTGGGAATGTCTTAATTTCATTTTCGTATTTGAAAGACAGTTTTGCAGGATATATAATTCTTGGTTGGAAGTTCTTCTCTTTCAAAACTTTGAATGTGTCGTGCCACTGTCTCCGTGCCAGCATGGTTTCTGCTGAGAAATGTGACGAGAGCCTACAGGGTTTCCCTCTGAATGTTAGCTTTGCCTTGAGTCTTGCTGCCTTTAAGAGTTGCTGCTTATGTTTCATTTTGTTAAGCTTGATTATAATATGTCTTGGAGTCTTTCTTTTGAGATCTATATTGGGTGGCGTACGATATGCATCTGAGATGTCTATATTCTCTTCCTTCATGATTTCTGGGAAGTTTTCTTTCAGCAGCTCAGCAACAATACTCTCTGTGTTCTCAGATGTCTCACCCTGTTCAGGGACTCCGATTAATCGAAGGTTGTTCCTCTTAATAGAGTCCCACATGCTTCTTAATGTTTCTTCATTTTTCTGATTTCTGCTCATAGTCACTGGCATCAGTAGCTCTGTCTTCCAAGTCAGAAATTCTTTTTTCCATTTGTTCCATTCTGTTTTCTTGGCTTTGCATGGAAGTTTCTATGTCTTTGATTTTCTTCTTGATCTGTTGGATTTCAGAGTACTGATGTTCCATCAGATCGAACAACTTGCTTAATTTTTCATTTTGTTCTGCTGCATTTTGTATAAGGTCTAGAAGGGCTCTGTATATAATCAATTTGTATTCACTTCCTGATGCTTTCATAAAAGTTTCTTCATCTGGAAAACTCCTTGGTTGCTTTGTTTGGGAGCCTTCTGAAGCCATGAGTGATTGCTTGTATGCCACAATTGTCTGTTGCTTTTTGGGTCCCATGTGAGTATATAGAGGCTGGAAGAGGTACTGTGAGGATGGATTGCAAATGTTTCTCTAGGCTGTCTTCAAATGTAAAGCAAAAGGTATCTGAGCGGTTCACAAGTCAGTTAAGTTTTCAGGTGTAGAGGTCCCTCTTCTCATCTGACGAAGTAAGCGCCACTATATCCCACCCCAGATGATAACAAACTAGTTCAGAATACAGCAATGCTACTGCCCTGGTGGCCTCTGCTGACAGGGCCTAGCCTTAGCCAACACTGCGTCGAGTACTGGTTTTGTGATAGGAAAGCGCTCTCCTGTGGGCAGGCTCTGGCTCCCAAGCTAAGAAGTAGGTCCAGCTGCGGCCACCATACCCAAGATGGCGTCCTCCACACAGGCAGCCGACAGAGGGGCTAAAGGTGCCGAGAGGTAGTGATTCCTCTGCTTCTGTTGCAGGGCCCCCAACGTAGGCAGCACTGTGCAAAATCACTACTTTTTTGATGGAGAAGCGCTCTCCCGTTTGCAGGCGCTGGCTCCCAGGCTAAGAACGAGGTCCCGCTAAAATCTCGGTACCAACATGGCGTCCCGCACACTCACCGCGGAGTTCCGCACAAACCCCGCTGAGGCAGCTACAAAACGAAAGGCTCAAAGTGGCTAGATTAACAGAGTCCCGAGCCTGGCTCTCAGAACATGGGAATTTCGCCCGCCTATCCCCCAGCAGTGCGTCTGAGTCCAGCCGCCGGGCAAGGCCCAGCTCCGCCCGCCAGCCGAGACCGAGGAAAAAAACAGTCAAAATGGTGCGTTTACCTTCCGTCCATGAGAGCCGGGGCTAGCCAGGAGCGGGAGTCAGCGAGAGAGAGGAGATTTTTCCCTGAGTGGTATGAAGTCCCAATTAACAGCTCTGTGCGCGTCCTGAGGCTGATTAGGTGCTCAGAAGGCTCTGTTTGATTGTCAGTTCAGGTCTTGGTTTCCAGAGGGATAGAAGGAGACGTGGGCTGAGTCCGCCATCTTGACTCCGCCCCCCCGTGGGAGTTTTTCTTTATAAAATATTCTGTTCAACGCTTGTTCTTTCAGATTAAAGTGAAGTCCTTTTCTGCTTGGAAAACTTTCCCCTTTGTTTTGGCAGTTTCTTCCTCTTCCTGTTTCCTCTGCAACTCATATTGGCTGAACATTGGACATCTTGCATCAACCCTGTGTTTCTTTTTTCTTGTCTGAAAGTTTCCATTTTCTTGTTTTTTATCTTTATTCTGGGAATTTTCCTCAAGCTGGCCATTCAATTACTGTTTCCCATTTTAAGTTTGGCAATCGTGTATTTATTTCCATGAGCCCTTTCTTTCCAATGGAAAGCTGTATATCTGTGGTCAGGGGGTGGCTTTTCATAGCCCAGTGTCATTTCAGGAAAGGAGACAGGCAATCCAGGCAGTCAAATTAAAGGAGTTTTACCTAGAGCGTTAGCACCTGTTCTGGGAGCCTCAATCATCCCCAGGTATTTCATTTAATTTCTTTAAAGAAAAGTGTGTGTGTGCCGTGTGTGTGTGAGTAGGGTGTGCTGTGTGTGTGTGAGTGTATGCCGTGTGTGTGTGTGTGTGTGTGTGTGTGCACACTCACGCATGTGAGCTCTGGCCGGGTGACACAGCGTCCATCTACCTCTAGATGGAGAAAGAAGGCGGTACGGCAAGTGGGTGAGGCGGGAGCGGGCGCCTGCGGACTGTCGACCGATGAGCATCTCTGTGGCCCTCTGACGCCTGCAAGCTGTGTGGCCGATGCCAGACAGACAGTTCTCTAAGCAGCTGTGGCTTTCTGCTTCTGCTTTATTTGTTCTTCCATTCTTTTGTCCTCTTTCCTTCTTGCAGAAATGTGTTGAGCTCTCTAGTTCAATGGTATCTCTGCCCAACTCCACAGCTGTTAATGGTCTATTCTTTTGGACTTTTGTGAAAGAATAGGAGCATTCTTAGTGCTCTGTCTTAAGTGGGAAAGGTGACTTTTCCTTGGGTGGCCCGTCGTCCTCACAGGTGGGTGTTTTCGTTCTGCTCCGCTGAACAACATGCCGAGCAGAAGATGCGAAGCAGTCTCCCACAGCGGGCTCACATAGAGCCGCTTTCCCATGAAGGCCGTGCTGTTCAGGGTACTACTGGCTCCCCGCAAGATTAGTCTCAGACCTTGCCGTGAGGACAGAGCAGGGTTTGCACAGACAGAGGTCTCTGGGAAGCTCCCCATCCATCTGGCTTTTCTGAGCATCGCCCCTGAGGGGCGCCCTAGATCGGAACAGCAGAGCTTCCCTGGGGGGCGGAGGGGCACCCAGGATGGGTGAGAGATAGGCAGGAAGTCCTGTGGAGCAGAACGCAAGTCACGTCACAGAGAAAGGCAGGTCAGCGGGCTCCTAGTGGGCTGGCACTGGGCCGGGGTGGGCCCCCAAACCCGGAGCAGCTGGCCCAGGTCCTCAGGGAGTGGACGCCTCGTGCGGTGGTGACAACACTTAGCTGCCACCAAATTCACTCCAACTCACGGTGCCCCCACGTCTACAGAGAAGGACTGAGACGCCAGGCCTTCAGGACCATGACCTTTCAGGAGGAGATGGCCAGACGGGGTTTCTGAGGCCCTTGAGGGGCTCAAACAGCCAACCCCTTGGCTAGCAGCCCAGTGTGTGACTGTTGTGTATGAACAAACACCTGTGCGACTGAGTGACAGGCAGACAGAGACGACTCTCGTGCACAGGACTCATTCACTGGCTCGGCAGATGTCACCAGGTTCGCACCCAGGTGCCAGGGCTTTGGGCACGGATGTGCCTGCTCTAGATGCCACCATTCGGCCCGCTGAACCGGCCCAGTGAATTTGTGATTGCTGTTAAGGGACAGTCCAGTGAGTTCCAGCTCACAGTGGCCCCGTGAGCAGCAGAAGGAGACACTGCCCGGCCCTCGGCCACCCCCAGAATCATCCGCTGAGTCCACTGCAGCCATGTGTCAGTCCATCTCGCTGAGGGTCTTTCTGTTTGTCACTGACCCTCTACCAAACACGCCAAGCCAAGCCAAGTGCCGTCGGGTGATGCCCTAGTAAACAACTTGTGCGCAAATCCCAGGCATGGCTCTGTGGAATCTCAGCCTAAGGATGGGGGTCTTTGGTGAGCCGCATACTTAGCTGGGCTCTCACTTTTCTCACTTCCAAGGCGAGCAGGTGGGCTTCACGGTTTTCTGGTCTTTGAGCTCTGACAATCTGTAATTACACGGTTTTTGGCTCTCTCTTGGCTGTGGGTGGGGCAGAGTGGGATTGCAGGACCCCACAGGTAGCAGCCAGGGACCCGCACTCAGCAGTCCAGAGGCTCCCTGGAAGGTTCTTGCCCAACGGCAGTTTCCTGTCCCTTGGACGCAGAGGTGGGTGACAAAGCAGCGCTGGGGTGGGAAGAGCCGCACCTTCCAGAAGAGCTGGGGAAAGTGCCATTACCATTCGTTTCCGCATACAGAGGAAGTGTTTACAGGCCAAACTTGCTGACAGGAGGGTCTGCTCCGGCACTGGGCGGGGAGATAGGCCTCCTCCGGATGCAGATCTGGGTGAGGCAGGCAGCAACCCGGCTCTGCTCCCCGATAGACAGCATGCTGCTGAGTTAGCTCACAGTGATCCCGACTCATGGTGACCCTGGGTGGGTGACAGCAAGGGTGCTGGTGGCTGTGATCTCCCCAAGTGGGTCTCCAGGCCTCTGCTCCCAGGTGCCTCTGGGTAGCTTCAAGCTTCCAGCCTTTTGGTTAGCGGGTGAGTGTGGCAGCCTTTATGGTACATAGGGGCTCCGCAAGGGGGACAGCGGGACCCAGACGTGGACAGGATCTGAGTGAGGCTGTCTGTTCCTTCCATGCAGCTCAGTGGACTGCTCCAGGTGTGTGTGCGCACAGGGACGGAGACCCAAGCCAAATTCACGTCTGTGGAGCTGCTGAGAGAGTACATTTCGGTAAGAGACGACACCTGAGAGATAGACGTGTCACCTCTAGCAGAACTTGCCCAACACCCGAAGGTTCAGATGTAGAGCGGACTGTGGTCCAGAAACCTTGAATGCTGTTCCCAGGTAGAGTGGGTTTTTTATGTATTTAGAGTCACTGAGACAGAGACAACCAAGTCTGTTTGAGACGAAATCACAGAAGTTTGTCCCGGGTGAGGGACTAGCACGCTCACTGACATGGGAGGGGTGCCTACAAACGGGTTCTGGCTCAGGGGTGACTGACCCTCCCACGCAGGCACCAGCCATGGGGGATTCTCACGGGTGCCTCTCTGGTCAGGGAGGTGCCACGTGGGATCTTCCCAGGCAGAAGAAAGACACCTGACTGGTCAGAAGGCAAAGCTGCACAATGCTGACCGGCCGCTGTTAGTACCAGCTGGGATGGAGATCAGAGACCGTCGGCTGTTAGTACCAGCTGGGATGGGGATCAGAGACCGTCGGCTGTTAGTACCAGCTAGGATGGGGATCAGAGACCGTCGGCTGTTAGTACCATCTGGGATGGGGATCAGAGACCGTCAGCAGGACGCTGAGACGGTGACTTCTTGGTCTGTCTAGCAAAAATGTTTCACTGGCAACAACACCCAGACAGCACCCTTCCTCCACATGTGTATCTCGAGGGTTACAGACAGTCTCTGTGTCAAGACCCCTCATTCTGACTCCCGAGGAAAAACACATTTTTCTGAAAAAACACAGACCAGGAGTCCAGGTAAAAACTGAACAGCACAGTCAGCATGTTTCACGTCTGTCTCACTGCAAGTTTTTCCCCTGAGACAGGATCTTTTTAGAAAAAGACAAGTGGCTATGTCACTCTTCTTAAAAATCCTTCACAATCTAAAGTCCTTGACACTGAAGTTGAGACTGTTTACTTATTGATTGATTCATTTCCCTCGGGGCAGTTTCTGAATACGGAAAAGACAACTTAGCAACTTACTTCATTTTCTAAAGATTAATATTTGACTTATTGAAGTTATGCATTTTGGAGAACTCTCTCTGTAACAGCTGTTAGACTCAGCTTACAAGCCCCGCTCTTCTTCGAAAGGCAGCCCAGCCGATTCCAGGGACTGCTGTCAAAGGCCTTTCGATAATGTCTGGCCCCATTTTACAAACGTAATTAAACACCTTCAAACATTTAAAACTGTATTTTAAAACTTAATACAGTCAATTTATTTTTTAAGTGACTCAGTTATCTGGTTTAACCAACAAAACTTCCTGAGGTGCTGCAAATATAATCCATTAACCTGACACATAGGTAAGCTTCACGTTCTCATAAATGTTTCAATGCTGTATACAAACAGTAAGCTTTTAACTTGAAATCATGTTTAAATTGATTATTCAATTACACATTTTAAATTAGAATCACAACCCCAAATTCTGTTAGTATTGCAAATACTTAAAACTCCAAATAGGAAGACTCCTTCAACTAAAAATACTACTATGACTGTTTTACTTCCATTAAATATTTTTATTCTTAGTTCTAAATTTCCTAGGGTTTGAATACACTCACTCTCTAGGAATATAATTATTTTCTCAGTTAGTTGAGGCTGCTTGTTGACCAGACACTGAGCTAGTCAGCCACCCTGATGAGGCACAGAGGGGCCATACTTCTTGTCACTAGTGAGGACTTCTTTACACCTTAAGAAGAAGGCCTAGGAAACTGAAGTGCACTTTCCAAGTGACTCTAGAGACCGCTGGGCTGGGCATCCTGCACGATCAGCCTCTGCCTTCTGCTAGCTCCGTGATGACCGTCAGTGGACGCTGCTGCTGGCTGCTGTCCAGCCTCTTCACCTTGGCAACCCATGCCCAACAGACTGTGGTGATCTGTAAGGTTTTCAGGTATGGCCAGGCCTGCCTCCCTGGTCCATGGTGGACTCAGTAACTGCCAGCCTTCAGCAGACAGGTGACAGCAGCTCCTAGCGTGTACTGGCCAGGAATCGGACCTGGGTCTCCTGAACAAAACACAAGAATTCTACCCAGCCACCAAAGGTCCCATGATGACTCACAGATGCTGAAATATCTCGTTGAGTTCTACAAATCTGGAGGCTTGGTCTGGAGTACTCACCTAACTTTAAGGTCATACTGCTGACCTTTGCGCTGGTCCACTGGGCCCAGTGTCACTTATGACTTGGCTTTTTCTCTAAGTCATCTGGCCCTCTGCCCACAAAGCTCCAGCCAATCACTTAACTTCATTCCAGCCTGAGGGCTTTGGCAGTGGCTGTCCCCTCTGCCTAGAAATCTCTAGTCTCCAACCTTGAGGTCTCCTCTCTTCAGTCCAGCACACAACTGGAAGTCACCTTCTCACAGAGGCCTTCTGGATCCCTCCAGCTATTTGGGCCACCTCCCTTAGAAGCCATACTCTGTCTCAGCCCCCACAGTCCTGTCTTCATTTCTGCTGTTTGTTGTCTGACTTCCCAGTAGGACACAGGCTTCCTGAGAGCAGGGTCCTCACGGGACCAGCGGGCCACCCCGATCCCTGGTGCCTAGAACTGGGTGAATGAAACGAGCCCAAAGCCCACAGCTGCTCCTCCATCATTTCCTGTTCTCTTTCCAGACCTGTGCTCCTGAGCGCACCCACGCCCTCAAGGTGGAGGCCTGTCCCGAGGACTGGCCCAGCCGCGGGGAGATCACATTCAGGGACTATCAGATGCGGTACAGGGACAGCACCCCCCTTGTTCTCGACGGGCTGAACCTCAACGTTGAGAGTGGGCAGACGGTCGGGATTGTCGGGAGGACGGGCTCTGGTGAGGACAAGCGCCACGTCACGTCTTGAGTCGTTGCCTTGGGACTTCCGTGGGGTGTGCTGGTCAAGCCCCACCCCAGGGCCATGCGTGGGGTGGGTTGCTTGGATTCTTTCTCCCCTCAAGTCCTTTTGCTATTATCTAGGATTTCAGGCTGAATGGGGTTGTGGATTGGCAGTAAACACAGTTTAGTTCTTGAATTAATTCAATGAGAATCGGGTTCACCAAGGCTCCGAGGGTGAGCGGTGGGGCTGCCGTGGCCCCAGTGCAGTGAGGGATGCCTGTCGGGACAGCCCTCTGAACAGAGTGCTTTTCACTGTGTCTGAAATTCCCTAAACCAAACACCTGGATGTGGTGGGCCTTTAAGGAGATGCTCCATGGGTCATTTTTGTTTTGATTGCCCCAGGAAAGTCGTCACTTGGCATGGCCTTGTTCCGCCTGGCGGAGCCCGCCCGCGGCACCATCCTCATCGATGGAGTGGACATCAGCACCCTCAGTCTAGAAGACCTCCGGACCAAGCTGACAGTGATCCCCCAGGACCCTGTCCTGTTTGTAGGTACAGTAAGGTAGCTGCCTTTGGTCCTGGCGCCTTCCTATTCTCGGAGAGTGAGATCAGGAGCTTGGTGATGTCCGGAAGCAGGCTGGCCAGCTGTTGTCCTGAGCGGGCAGCGTCCTGAAGCGCTCAGGAGCGCTGCCGAGGCTGTTTCTCAGGGAGTGCCCAGAGGGAGCTGGGCACTGGCGCCCCAAACATGACTTGTATTTTGTAAGTTACTTTATTAGTAAGCAACCAGGAAGCATCCCTTTTGCCCAGGAGAGCCCTGGTTTAGGCCTGTGCCCTGTCCCATCCGGTTCTGCAGTAGCCCTCTCTAAAGTGGCCCAGTTTGCAGAGTTAAATGAAGGGCTCCCCGCCTTAGGCAGCGTCTGCTGGGAGGCGCACCAGCTCGCTCCTGCCGAGGCCTCAGCGGCGCTGGTTCTCAGCTGCTACGGGGGGGGGGGGGGGGCTGCGGGTTCTAGTCCACCCACAGCAGGGGGCAGGGGACAGGCCTGGCAGCTTGCCCCTCGGGCTCAGCCCTGGGTGCCCCACGGAGCACGGGGCCGCTCTGACCCCGTGGGGTCTCTGGGGGTCGGAGCTGGGGGCAGCAGCGGCACCTGGTCAAGGGCTGGGCAGCAGCTATGAAGAAGGGCGGCGCTGCCTCTGCCGGGGTCCCCCAGACCCGGGGTCAGGGCGCGGCGGGCAACCACGTTGTCACCGCGGGCGTGATGATCCTGTCGGAGCACGCCCCCTGGGGGGCGGCGGGCTGAGGGATCGTCAGTCGGTCCGCCGTCCGCGGTGAAGCGGGGGACATCCTCCCAAGAAGCCGCTGACGAACTGCGGAGCTCTGTTCGGAACCGGGGCACGAAAATTTCACCCCACGTCGTGAAGCTCTGCAGGCCCACCTCCTAAGGCTCAGCCTTCGCAAGCCCTAGGAACTGCGGAGCGCAGAGCTCTTGGCTCCCAAGGTTACTCTGAAGGTCACAAGGTCACTCTGACGGTGGGGTGAACGGGTGGCGGGCTGAAGTCTCTCTGCCAAGAGCAGGCGTTGCTGAGTCTGTACCACGTGGCACCCTCTGTGGGGCTCAGCAGTGGAGGTCTCCCCTCCAAGAGGGTGACCAACCTGGCCTGATCTCCGGCCACTCCCGTGTGCGATGGAAGCGTGCGTGTTGCTAGAACACTGAACAGACTTCAGAGGGACATTCAGACACAGATGGACAAGGAAGAAAGGCCTGGCGATCTGTCCACTTCTCAAACTAGCCTGTGAAAGCCCTGCAGATGGCAGTGGTCTGATCCTGCTGTGTGGGGGGTCCCCAGAGTTGGGGGTCAATCTGGCCGCAGCTAAGACAACCTCGAAATCCCGGTCTGCTCCCCTGGCCAGGCAGGGGTCCAGGGGCGTCCTCCTGAGTGCCTAGCCCACTGCTACCTCCGGGCAGCCTTGGCCAAGTCCCTGCTGCCTCAGTGGTCTCTGCTTGGTCATGGGTGTGGGTCATCGGTGGTGCAGTCTATTGTCCTAGGCTGTAAGGCCATTGCATGCCATCCCCATTTGTGCCGTGTGCTGCAGGAAGACGTTGCCCCAGAGTGTCGTCTCAGAACTCCGTCACCCTGTCCATCCTCAATGCAGGTACAACCTGGACCCCTTTGAGAGCCACACGGACGAGGTGCTCTGGCAGGTTCTGGAGAGGACATTCATGAGAGATGCGGTAGGTCGCTGGGCTGTCCCCGATGACTCCGCTTCCCGGAAGCCCTGCTAGAGCCCCGGCCAGCGTTTGACAAGCTTGCTGTGGGCAGCACATGGAAGAGTTAAGCCAACCCTCATTCAGTCCTCAGTGTGAGCAGCAGCTGTGGCCATTCCAAGTAGACCTGTGGCTGGCTCCGGCCGAGACCTCGGCTTTCAGCGTCTTACCTTAACCCTTGCTGTGCCTCCTTGAGGTTGGAACCTTCCCCCCAGTTTTAGAGACTCAGAAGCAGGCCCATGGAGGGAAGTAACTCACCCAGGCTAGCAAGTGGCAGGCAGGAGACTTGAGTCCAAGTCCATGTCCCTCTAGAGCCAACGGAGTGCCCTGCTGCTCTGCCAGTGGCCTCGTTTGCCTACGCAAATGATGCCACAGACGGGGAGGGGGCATGTCCCAGGAATGCCAAGCATGGCTGATGCGAGCAGACTGAGGTCAGGTGGGGTGAGACCCCGATCTGTGAGAACCTCCACTCCAGCTGGGACCAGCAGGTAGGCGCGGCCACCTCTGCTCCCACTGCGGTGTCTTCCCAGGATACGTCCCCAAGATGGGCTTCTCCCCAAGCCACTGCCAGTTGTCAGGTTAGGAAGCCTTGCTGTCCCTGGTCACCAGAACCCCACCCCTCTGCCCCGTCCCACCACTGTTTTGTTCTTGGAAGTGGGGACTAGGAAAGCCACGTGCACTTGTTTCTGTGTCCTCTGGAACCATGCATGCAGGATTTGTGCTTTTCAGTGAGGTGTCTATGGGGCTCTGTGACCCTAACTGTGACTGTGAGTGGTTGCCATCCACCAGTTCCCGGGTCTCTCCTGGCGTCTGTCGGCTGCACTGAGATGAGCATTGTTTGCATTTGCCTTCCCACAGTCAAATATAGCGGATGCCTGCAAGGGACAGGGCAATCAATAGAGGTGATGCAGGATGGTGCTACAGATCATCATGTAAATGTGGCACTTTCTGTGTTTCACAGATTATGAAACTCCCAGAAAAATTACAGGCAGAAGTCACAGAAAATGGGGAGAACTTCTCCGTGGGGGAACGCCAGCTGCTTTGTATGGCCCGAGCGCTTCTCCGTAACTCGAAGGTGAGAAAGCAGCACAGGAAACAAATGGGTCATACTTTGGCTGTCTCCCACGGAGCCACTCTACCCAGGGGCAGAACGACAAGAGAGAACAATTGGGCCATTTAAAAACTGATCACTTTTTCTTAAGATAAAGTGGTGTGGGCTAAAAATTGAAAAATCACCACTTACAGCGATAGCACCTGCCTGCCCCGGGCCTCCCCCAGGCAGCTTGCTTAGGCTTTCTCCCTGTTCTCTCAGTGCTTCATCTTTGTCCCCATTAAATGGTACCCAGGACACCAAAGGCCATCAGAATGCCAGGACGTGAGAATTGCAATATTTGTACACATTCCTCTCAGCCGTCCTCGCCTATTGGTTTTGAGGGAGGGAATTGATGGTGCTCTGGACAGCCCTGCTCTGAGTCCCCGTCCAACACACAGGCCACCGTGTGGTCGCTGGGCCTGCTGATGGCAGGGAACGGGCAGCAGCATGCCCTCGGGGCCTGCCTGTAGGGTTGCTGTGAGTCAGAATTGGCTCCGCAGCAACGAGTTTGGATTTCTTCGGGTGGGGGCGGACAAGCCCTGGGGACACAGGGGTGAGGGTCTTGTTTGCTCACCAAAAGGTCGGCAGTTGGAACCCTCCAGCTGCTCCTTAGAAACCCTCCGGGGCAGTCGCGTCTTTCTGCAGGGCCGCTGTGAGTCTGGGTTGGCTTGATGGCAAGGGCTGGCTCTCCTCTGGTGGCTCCACGCACCGCAAAGTGGCCTGTGCGTTGTCTTGGGCACCCTATGCTCCCGAGGAGGTGTAGACCCTCTTACAGGGAGGTGGGGGAGCCGCAACCAGTCAGAGGTGGGAAGGTGACGAGGCCCGGGCAGACAAGGCCATCCCCCGCAGCTTCGGGCTCTCACGGGGCTCGCTCTGTGTCTGTGTTATCTTTGAGTCACTAAGTTAGTGACAGATGTCACACAGCCAGCATGAAGCAAGCACAAACGCTGTCCAGACAACTTGTGTCAGCAGTGACACAGCCTGGGGGTCATCTCTTCCGCTCAGGTTGGTGGGAACCACTTAGAATAGGTGCTGAGAATATACAAGCTGCTCTTCCAGCAAGTCCCTCTGAGGGCAACGCAGGTGGTGCAGCGTAGCTGCTGTTTTGTTGGTTTAGGAATTGAACTGTGTCTTCCCAAAATGTGTGTCAGTTTGGCAAGGCCGTGATTCCATGTGCTGTGTGACTGTCCACCATTTTGTAGTCTGATAGGCTTTTGCCCTGTGTTGTAAATCCTGCCTCTATGATGTAATGAAGCAGGATCAGTGTCTGCTCTGTGAACAAGGCAGGACTCCATCCGTAAGAATACGTTGTGTCCCGAGTCAGTCATTTTAGAGGTAGGAAGGAGAGAAGCCGGCACAGAGATACAAGACGCGTCACTCCACCAGAAAACAAGAGCTGCGAGAGCAGTGCGGTCTTTGGGCCTGGGGTCCCCGCAGGGATAAGTGCCTTGACTGGGGAAGATTCATGACACACAGCTTGCCCGGAGCCAACAGAGAGAGAGCCTTTGCCTGGAGTCGGGACCCCGAATACAGACTTCCAACCTCCTAGGCTGTGACAGAATGCATTTCTCCTGGCTAAAGCCGTCCACTGTGGTGTCTCCGTCAGAGTAGCACCAGGTGACTGAGACACAATCCACTGTGGCATCTCTGTGACAGCAGCACTAGGTGACTGAGACACGATCCACTGTAGTGTCTCCGTCAGAGCAGCACCAGGTGACTGAGATGCTGTGCACTGTGGCGTCTCTGTGACAGCAGCACCAGGTGACTGAGACTCCGTCCACTGTGGCATCTCTGTGACAGCAGCACCAGGTGACTGAGACGGCTGTTTTCTTTGTATCTTCTGGCGGTGGATACCTAGGTAGCTGACTACTTTTCAGCCTTTCTCCTTATAAAGGGCTCTGTGTTTAAGCAGACACTTCTCTATCTATCCGCTTGCCTCTTCGAGGCTGCTTTGGTGGTGCATCTTCAACAATGTTCCTTCCTGAACAGATCATCCTCCTTGACGAAGCCACGGCCTCCATGGACCCCAAGACGGACACTCTGGTCCAGAGCACCATCAAAGACGCCTTCAGCGGCTGCACAGTGCTCACCATCGCTCACCGCTTAAACACGGTGCTCAACTGCGACCGTGTGATGGTCATGGACAACGGGAAGGTGAGGAGGGCCCTTCGGGTGGCATCCCCCCACGGCCCTGGGGGTGTCACGTGGCTGGGCTTTATTGCGGTGGGTGGGTAAGTCCTGGCAACTTCAGCTCTTCTCCCCACTCAGGTGGCTGAGTTTGACAAGCCGGAAGTCCTTGCTGAGAATCCAGACTCTGCGTTTGCGATGTTACTGGCGGCAGAAAACAAAGTCCGATCGTGATGGTCCCTGTGGGGCCGTGTCACGTGATTTTGGAGGAGGCAGATGGGTGCTGTGAGCAGGAGAGGGCTGTCACCTCAGCAGGCAGCTGACCCGCCCTCCCTCGCGCTGCATGAAGCCCTGGCTGAGCTGGGCAGAGACCGTTTTCCCTGCCTTGTCCAGTTCACACAACCTGGGGTTACTTCTGGAAGGTGAATGAGGGCAGACCAAGCAGGTGTGTTAACAAAAAACTACCCCTCACTCCCTGCAACCCCGAGGGTCTCCTGTGAACCTACGATACCATCTCAGGGCTTGAAATGGACACACATAACTTCCAGTTAAAAGCCTAGCTGTTTTTAAACAGCAAATGGGAAGATGCCTCTGAACGGGACCTGCAAGGGGCCCTGCCTTGTGCTCAGGAGGGAGCAGAGTGGTTTTGTCCCCTGGGCCCCCTCCTCTGCCTGTCCAGCCCGTGTGACATGTGGTCACCGCAGAGATCTGCAGCACGCGAGGTGGATTACAGTGTTTGGCCAATTTTTTCTTTAAATCACATTGTATGTTCTACTGGATCTATTAGAATAACCAGGGCAACAAAATGCTGGAATTGCTTTATAAATGACAGTTTTAGATCTTCTTTATTGGTAATTAAAACACAGTAGGAACTTGCACTGTCCTGAAGTGTCGTTGTGTGAGTGTTTTATTGCCACAGTTGTCAGGGGCTGTCGGTCAGTCCAGGCCCACAGTGACCCCCCGCCCAACAGGAGGAAACCCCGCCTGGCCCCGCCCCACACCCACAGCGGCCGCTGCGCTGGAGCCCGTGGTTGCGGCCACCGTGCCCATCCATCTCACCAAGGGGCCCCGTCTTATCACTGACCCCTACTTTACCAAGCATGATGACCTTCTCCGGGGACTGGTGCCTCCCGACAGCGTGTCCAAAGTATGTGAGACAGAGTCTTGCCGTCCTCGCTCCTAAGGGTCGCTCTGGCTGAGCTTCTCTCCAGACAGAGGTGTCCATTCTTGGGCAGTCTGTAGTGTTTTCAGTCTTCCTCTCCCACACCACAATTCAAAGGCATCCTTTCTTCTTCGGTCTTTCTTATTCATTGTCCAGCCGTTGCATGCCTTTGACGGGAGTGGAGACACCGCAGCTTGGGTCAAGTGCACCGCAGTCCTTAAACCCATCTCTTTGCTGTTGAACTCTTATGCAGTACGTTGTTTGGTTTCCCACCTGCTGCTTCCATGGGCCTCGATTGTGGATCCAAGTGAACTGAAATCCTTGTTCTCTATTTATTGTGATGTTGTTTAGTGGTCCAGTGGTGAGGACTCGTCTTTGTTTGCTGAAGATATTTTAATTTCTATGCTTTTTCCTCTCATGCATCCTCACTGAATTATCCATGACTCAGTCACAAGCATCCCAAGTTTCCCAAATGAAGTGCTTTCTTTCAACTTCAAGGCTCACTATGATGGGTGCTTAGTAAGACAGAATCCAGATGGCCTGGGAGTGAGCACAGCTAATTTATGGTGGCTTTTTGAAGGTAAAAAAGTAGACAATTCTGGAGGCTGTGGTACAGGAGTCCCCGGGTGCAGCGCCCGGCATGGCTCAGCTCTTGACCTGAAGGGCTGTTGACCTGAAGGGCTGGTGGTTTGAACCCACCTAGAGGTGCCTCAGAGGAAAGGCCTGGTGATCTGAAAAGTCAGCCGTGCAAACCCTCTGAAGGGCAGTCCCACTCTGGTCAGCCTAGACTCCATGGCAGTCAGCTACCAGTTGACTGATGTGCACAGCACCTGCCAAGAGCTGCCCCATGGGGGCTATAGGACCGGGCTGTTTCCTGGGCTCCGACTGCGTTCTCACTGGAGTGCAGGGCAGCGCCGGCCCGCAGAACTTCCGTTTGGTGCCACTGCCTCTCCACTCCCTTTCGGAATCTCAGCCCCCCTAAGCCTGGCAGAAAGCACAGTGCCCGGCAGAGAGAGAGTATTCAGAGCACTGTGGCCCAGGCAAATGACAACATGTGACCCACTCATTCAAACCCGGGCAGCAGGAGCTGGCGAGGCCCGTTTGCTTGTTAGGGCCCTGAGATTTACTACAGAGAAGCCACCAGCCCGCGTGTCAAGGGCTGCACTTGTGAGGCTGGCTTCCCGTCAGTCTCTCCCCAGCTCTTCCCTGGCCTGCGTGAGCAGAGGCAGGTCCGGGCTCAGCTCCCAGCCTGGCGAGTGTACCGCAGCCCTGGCCAAGGCAGTCAGCCGTCCTGCTGCCATCCGCCCAGGCTGCAGATCCGGAAAGATGTGGCCAGAAAGGTCATAAATAAGGAATGCCTTCACAGCAGCTCCCCGCCCCGCTGGGACTTCCCACGGTGCAGGGAAGCAACGTGTCTTCACACAGCCATTGGCCTGACCTGAGTCTTCTCCCATGCTGTGTGGTCTGGAATTGGAGGCCGTCCTGCCCGTGTCCTCAGCTCCAGAGCAGCTGTTGTGCCAGCTTGAATGTGGTCACCCAGCAACTCCCCAAAGGTGGCAGCTCAACCTGGCCTCCTTGCTGGCCACATAAATCCACATCAGCTATGCACCGGGTAAACCAGGAACCAGACAACTGCTGACAAGTCGGCCTGGACTCAGGATGACGTGTGTGTGGACAAGAACTGCAGTTCATGGGCTTTGGAGGGCGGTGACCTTCAGGAAGCGGATCACCCGGTCTGCCTTCCACGATGTTTCTTGACGGGTGGGAACCACCCACCTTGTGGTAAGCAGGAGACGGCTTCACTGTTTGCACCACCTAGGGACTCCTGGGAGGAGATCTCAAACAGACACGGTTCGTGGCAACCCATGTGTCACAGGGAGAGCTGCTCTGTAGCTGTCCTAGCCATCCAGTGCAGCTATGACAGAAACACCTCCAGCAGGTGACTTTAACAACGAGAAGTGCATACCGTCACAGGCTAGGAGGCTGGAAGTCCAGGTGCAGGCTGTCGGCTCCAAGGGAAGGCTTTTCTCATGGCTCTGGAGGAAGGCCCGGTCACCCATCCTCCTCTTGTCCAGGAGCGCCTCAGCACAGGGACCCCAGGTCTGGAGGGCGTGCGGTTCTTCTGGCCCCCCTTGCCCAGTGGTACGCACTGCCCCGTCTCTCTGCTTGATTTCCTCTTCTGTATCTCGAAAAAGACCGACCTGAAAAGACTCAACCTAATCCTGCAGACTGAATCCCGCCTCATCAACATAACTGATACCACCTCAGTAAGACACCAGAGGAAGAATTTACGACACCTGGAAAAATTGCATCAGGTGACGGAACAGTGGGACGTCACCCAGTACTGGGAATCAGGTCCTAAGTGTGTTGGCAGATAGGGAGACACAATCCAAACCATGGAGGGGGGTTTTCTCGGCTGTGATCTGTTGAAGCCAATCCCCAGTTCTTTCTTCTGCGGCCCCAGCGTATGGTTTGAAATGTTGACTTGCAGGCTGGCCTTTGGATGCAGCTGTTTGCACCCCGCAGAGCTCGGGGGGACAGACGTGCTTTGACTTCTCCCAGTTCGGCTCCAGCCAGGCAGTTAGTCTGTGATTTCGAGGAGATGTTTCTGTGCAGAAGTCAGCCAAGGCTACAGTGCCCTGCGGCTGTCTCGCGTGTTTGGAACGCTAAGTCACCTCCTGCACGCAGTCTTGTGTCCTCTCTCCCCTTGACTTGGGCAGGCAGAGCAGGATGCTGACACTGTCTCTAACAGCAGGTGACCCTTAGGTCACTCTGGACACCAGGGCAAGCATGTTTAAAGGGAATTTTTTCACTGAAACCTCACCTCACCTCCTGGGGTGGCACTTTAATTGCTCCCATTTTACAGAGGTAGAAACTAAGGCTCAGTGAGGTTAGTTGTTTAGCTACAGGTACGTGGGAAGGAGGTGCTGGCACCCTGATCGTCTGACTCTAGGGCCCTACACCTCCCCACTCCGCAGCAGTCTTGTGTCCCTTCTTGGCCCGTGGCGATGGCCTTGACGGTCACTGTCGCAGCTGTCCGTGTGCAGTGGTGTGGAAGCGCCTCGGTGAACCCACTGCCCGCATGGCCCTCGCTGAGGCTGGCGCGGTGGCAGGGAGAGACCACGATGACTAACAAAGCCGGTCACTGCTGGGGGAATTCCAGCTTCTGGAGACCTCGTGTGTCGGCGCAGACCTCACCGGGCTCCACAGGATTCCATCACTGTGGCCTTTCAGAGCCGTCTAACCAGGCCTTTCCTCCAAGGTGCCTTGGAGTGGGTCGGGACCACCTGTCCTTGGTTAGCAGCCATGACTAACCACTTGCTCCCCCGGGGCTGCCTGGTGTGCTGGGCAGTGACCCCAGCATTCGTTCTGCAAAGCACCCGCTGTGCTTGCCGACTCCTGACCGTATCCTGTGGGATAGGGACCAGAGGTCCACCCCCATCACTGGTGAGGACACTGAGTCACCGAGACAGCCAGCCAGGGTCACACCGCTGCTGCGTCTGGAAGCCGGGCAGGCTGACTGAAGTGCGTGTGCTCTCTGACCTCAGCCAGAGGAGGTCAGACCCAGGAAGCCCGTGTGCTGGTGAGAACAGGAGCGGTGACACTGCGGTAACAAACAGCCCCAGTCCCAGGGGCTGACTCTTGTCTGTGCTCCGTGTCCACTGTGGGTCAGCAGTGGCTGTCCTGTCGGTCCCTTCCCTCTGGGTCCCGGGGTGACAGAGGGCCTCTGTCTGCAACATCTCCAGTCTCACGGTGGAGGACACAGGCAGGCATGGTGGTCACAAGATACACGGGCCACCTTCACCCACACACTTTTCGTGGGCAGAACCAAATCCCACAGCATGAGAAGAGGGTGTCCCCTCGATGTGCAGGGAGGGACACCATGGGGCCATGGCCAAGCTTGTCCCTCCAGAAAGCTGTGTAACCCACCACTTGGAGAGGTAGAACATTTTGAACACTAACAAAACCTTCCATAGCCGAGGCTTGGGTCTCAGTTCTGTCACAGAGCGCCTGTGTTTTCTGGGGGCAGCAGTTTGCCCTCCTGAGCCTGTGCCCCACCCCATATTTAAGATCTGGGGTGTCGACTAAATGCTAAGATGCTTTTCAGCCTGACTTTCAGTGCAGAGAACCCAAAAGTGGATCTATGACCTGTTTCTGGAGCACATACAGGTGTCCTAGAGCACAGGGGTTAAAGCCCTCGGCTGCTAATGGGAAGGTTTGTGATTCAAACCCTCCAGAGGGTCCCCGGGAGAGAAGGCCTGGCAAGCTGCCTCGAAATCCTGTCAAGTAGTCATGCTCCATCCTGTGGGGTCGCTGTCAGCCAGAACCAACTCCACGGCCCACAACAGCACCCTGGCAGGGCAGGGCTCAGACTCTCACATGGACCAGTCACCACCTACGTCAGCCTCGACACACGGTGGCCGCAGGGGTCTTGAGTGGAGCCAGGCTTCATGGGACTTCCGATGACAGCTCCTCTGAGGTGCATCACCAGGCCTTTCTTCCAAGACACCTGCGGGTGGATGGAGACTTCGTCAGCAGCTGAGCACCATCCGAGGACCCTCAGGGGGCTTCTGTCATGGTGCTGGTGGTGGTGGGCTGTCAAGAGGGTTTACCGTGCTCCCTTTCTGCAATGAAATATTTTCTTCCAGGCTACGTCTGAAAAGCTGAACACAGTTCATCCATGCTCAGAGCTCCCCTTTAGTGGCTGCTCTGATGCAGACTGGGAAATCAGCTCTTCCCACGTTACCCTCATTTTATGTTGGTGTGCTGGATTTGTTGTGCTATGGGCACCACCAGTTTATTGGGTGAGACTGCACTCAAGGTCATGAGTCAGGGTCTCTAAAATATCCTTTGTCAGATGCCAGAAGACAACACAGTGATGAAAATGAGCCATGTGCGTACAGGAGAGGTTTGTGGCCCACGGTTCAGGCACCCCACGCAGTCTGGGCCAACGAACTGGGGCAGGCAAGTCGGCTGAGGCTGTCTGGGTAGTTCTGGAAAGTTCCATCCCATCGCCTGGTCTGTACGCGGTGCGTGACCCTGTGGCAGCTGTCCTGTGGACAGAGGTGGTAGACAGATGGTCCTTGCCTATGACACTCAGCAGCTGATTAACCAACCCAGCGGACACTCCCCTCCTATCACGTGAGAACATGTGTTCTCCTGATGGTTTCAATGAGTTCGAGCTGGCTTTGCTGTTACTCGCAGCCAAAGTGTCCTCAATGACAGATGCCCCGGCCCGCGGAACAAATCAACGAAGGAACGAGGGAGAGCCTGTGAAAGTAAAGCAGGAAAGGCGGAAAAATGGAAGGCAAGACAAGAATCTGATCAAGCCTCGAAGTTTTTATTGTGACAGCCCGGTATATATAGCAGTGGGAATGGAGGGAGGGATCAAGTGACGTAGGGATGGAGTGACATTTGGAGTGAGGTAGTTGTCGGCTGGGGATTGGATATACATGAGACTAAGGCAGTGACATCAGGCAGGAAGTTTTTCGCGCGCGCGGGCCTTTTGAATTTCGCGGGCGCGGGCTTTTTCAAACTTGGCGCGCGCGGGCTTTTTCAGCCCTACAAGCTTCCTGTATGTCGGGGCCTGGGGGCTCACCCACGGCTCCCGACATCTCCTCCCTTTTGTTTTAATTAATGGGAGGTGGGCTTTAACTGGGCGAGGGGGTATTGACCAAGGCTCCTCCGTGTAGAACTTATGGCTCTTGGTATCTTTTGAGGAGGAGAGGCAGAGCCGTTTTGATGTTGAAATAGATACCAACCTCTATGCAAGCCAGGTGTGCCCCAGGGAAACGTAGAGGAGTTAGTGTTAACTTTCCCTTGCAATGCTTTGCTTCGCACTCGCACCAGTACCCATACCTCTCTTGCCAGATTGGTAAGGAGGTAAGCATGCCTCTACTTTTCATGCTGTCCCCGTGGGGAGGAAGCTAGGGTACCCCATTTCAGTGGCATAAGCTTCGTCAACTGCCAGGTAATGGTAGTGAACTTGAATAGGTTTAGCTTGTACATCATCTATTTGTTGTTTGATGAAGCTTGTTATTCTTCTGAATGCCCAAGGGCCGAAGGTCAGGAACAGTAATATTCCTAAAACAGGGCCAGCAAAACTGAGAAGTAGATTAGTAAGCCATGAAGTTCCGGTAAAGTTAAAATCAAGCGGTCCTGAGCTGCTTTCCCATTCTCGTTGTCTTTGATTTAATCACTCTCTGAGGTTAGTTATAGTGTCCTTAATGACCCCTGAATGATCTGTCTTTGTTACATAGTTTAGAGGAACTAAATCTTTTGATTTTATCATAATACTTAGTAAAGGAGAAACTTAAGAGGTCTGAAGAAGGTGTGGACCATTTCCAATTTCCATCACTTGAGGTAACGCAACTCCATTTGGCGCAGAAGTAGGAATCGGTTGTCCTACAGTGAGCGCCTTTATTATAGTTGGGACAAACATAAAGCCCGAAGTTGCGCACGTTTTTAGAGGCGTATACCTTTATGGGTGGGATGACATCTTTAAGGCAAAAGGAAAGGTTAGGCCACCAAGTGTTTAAGGGTTTGGTGTCACTAACATTATAGAGTATGGAATTATCATTTAGGTTTATAACAGCCCATTTAAGGCTAAAAGGAGCATGGGGGTTGGTAGGGGCAAATCCTTCATATGTAAGAAAAATGATTAACAAGAAGGTTAAAAAGCTTATCTGTGATGGATTGTTGACTTCCATATCGCAGAGTTTTCTCAGCATTTCACTCCAGCAATGCCGGACACAGGTGGCCTTCACAGCCTACAAAAGAGGAGAAGGCTTCTCAGGGGTATTTTCCCTGGAAATGAGGTTATCATTGATGGGCTTAACAAGACGTTCAGGTAGCCACCGAGGGGCCCCTTCTGCAGTATCATACACACATGCGTGGCCTCTTCCCCAGATAAGAACCAGATCAGGACCGTGCCATTTGTGGGTTATGGGATTTTTCCACATAACCTTGGCATATTGATTTTTAGTCTCTTGATGCCAAAGACGATCTGCCGCAGATTTTTCATTAAGATCTAATTGTAGGAAATTAAGGATGAACAATGCATGATTTAGGAGGTTACGAGGGGAACCTTTAGTGGAATAAACAGTGTTTGTCTTAAGTTTGGATATGGTATACTTAAGGGTCTGGTGGGCTCGCTCTATTATGCCCTGTCCCTGAGGAATATAGGGAATGCCAGTTACATGTTTGGTCTGGAATTGACCACAGAAATTTTTAAAGGTTTGTGAGGTATATCCTGGTCCATTGTCGGTTTTGATTTGTTGGGGCTTCCCCATGATGGCAATACATTGGAGAACATGTGCTATAACATTTTTAGAGGCCTCACCACTGTGGAGGGTGGCATGGAGGAACCCACTATAGGTATCAATGGTCACATGGGCATATTTGAGGTTACCAAACTCAGGAATATGGGTAACATCCATTTGCCAGATTTCATTGGGGAGCAGGCCCCTTGGGTTAACCCCTAGGTGGGGGAGAGGCAGAAGAGTTACGCATGCAGGACAGTTTTTAACAATTTGTCTCGCCTGTTCTCTGGTAATTTTAAACATAAGGCGGAGTGTACGAGCATTGAGGTGGTGAAGAGCATGAGCCTGTTGGGCTTTGGTAATGGGCTCTAGGGTAGCTGAGAGGACCAAGTGTGTTTGTTTATCTGCAAGGTTGTTGCCTTCGGAGAGGGGTCCTGGAAGGTCAGTATGGGCACGCAAGTGTCCGATAAAAAAGGGGTGTTGTCTTTTTAGGATGAGTGCCTGAAGTTGTTGAAAAAGAAGCACAGCGTTAGAAGATGATTTGATATAAGGAACAGTTTCCAACACTGGGACTGAGAGAGCTATGTAAGCACTGTCGGTGTAAAGATTGAAGGGAACATCATGTAGTATTGTGAAGACCTGTAGGATAGCGAAAAGCTCTACAAGCTGGGCAGACCTGTAAGGAGACTGGACACTGTTTTCCTGTGAGTCTATAACCCACGCGGCAATACCAGAGGAAGATCCATCTGAAAAAACCAGGGAGGCTCGTTTCAAGGGCTGAGTAGATGTTATTTTGGGGAAGATGAAGGGGTGCCTCTGGGCAAACTGGAGGAGTTTGTGTGAAGGATAATGGTTATCTATAGTACCCTGGAATGTGACTAGGGTAATTGCCCAGTCATCATCATTTTGAGAGAGCCAGTCTGTTTGTTCCTTGGTGTAAGGAAGGATAAGCTGATCAGGGTCCCTGCCGAAATGCTGGCGGCTTTTTTCTCGGCCTAGTCTTATAAGTTTGGCCACCAGGGAGGGATAGGTGAGGAGAACTTTAGTCGGGGTGGAGGATAGGTGTATCCACAGGAGAGGGCCATTCTGCCACAAAACCCCCGTGGGTGTATGTAGTGTGGCACAGACAATAAGGGCAAAGGGCTGTTCATAAGTTATGAAGGTAACCTGTTGTTGCTGTATGGCCTCTTCAACAATGCGAAGGGCCCTTTTTGCCTCCGGATTGAGGTAGCGGGGAGAGAGGGGGCTGGCATCTCCATGTAGAGTATCAAACAATGGTTTTAATTCCCCAGTTGTAAGTTTGAGGTATGGTCGGAGCCAATTAATATCTCCCAGGAACTTTTGGAAATCATTAAGTGTGTGTAGATGAGAGGTTTTTAAGTGAAGCTTTTGAGTGGTGATTTGATTATTATTCAATTCGAAACCGAGGTAATAATAAGGGTCAGCAAGTTGTATTTTGTTCGGGGCAATTTGAAGTCCAAGGGAAGTTAGTTGGCAAGTTAGGTCCTGACTGCACCTAAGTACCTCTAAGCTGGAGGCCCCCGCCAGTAAAATATCATCCATGTAATGAATGATATAAATGGAAGACCACCGACGCCTAAGAGGGTCTACAGCCTGAGCAACAAATTTTTGACACAGAGTGGGACTACTGGCCATGCCCTGAGGGAGAACTTTCCACTGATAGCGCTGCATTGGTCCTTTAAAATTAATAACTGGGAGGCTAAACGCAAAGCGTTCTCTATCAAGTGGGTGAAGAGGGATAGTGAAGAAGCAATCTTTGAGATCAATAATGATTTTAAAGTAATTAGCTGGAATGGCGACGGGGGAGGGGAGTCCAGGTTGGAGAGCCCCCATTGTAAACATGGTTTTATTAATTTCTCTGAGGTCCTGAAGGAGTCGCCATGACCCATTTTTCTTTTTTATCACAAATATAGGAGTATTCCAAGGAGAGGTAGTTGGTTCTAAATGTCCAGCAGCCAGCTGTTCCTGCACTAACTCTGTGGCAGCTGCGAGTTTTTGCTCAGTCAAGGGCCATTGATCTACCCACACTGGAGACTCAGATCTCCGCTTAATTTTATCAGCGTGGGGTGCAGGGAAGTCAATGGCCACTACGAAAAATTTTCGCTTCCCAAGCCTGAACGATTATTTTTAGGCGTTATAAGAAGAGGCTGCTTCATGCCTTGATTATTCTTTCTCAATCCCTGTCCCGGTAGGAAGCCCAAATTAAGCATCTGTTGGGTAACTATTTCATTTGGGCCGCACATGATGACCCCCAGCTGGGATAAGACATCACGACCCCACAGATTAACAGGCAAATCCGGAACTATGTAAGGCTGAACTTGTCCTGAGTTACCCTCAGAGTCCTTCCAAGTAAGAATTTTTGAGCTTTGCTTAGGATTGACAGACTGACCAATGCCTTCAAGATGAGTTATTGAGGTCTCACAGGGCCAGTTGGAAGGCCAATATTTAGCTGAAATTACTGTAGCATCAGCTCCTGTGTCCATTATTCCTTCAAAGGCCATCTAACTGGAGAGTAAGTTTTGGTCTATTGGGTGTGACTGGTTGTATCCAATATGCATCTGAGGACCCGAAGGCAACGTCAGGCCGCCGGGGAACTAAATGCCTATGGGGTGTGGGTAATAAAGGGAGCAACAAGATTTGAGCTATTCTTTGACCTGCATGTATGGATACTGGCCCTGAGGGGGCAGAAGCTAAAAGAGATATCTGTCCTGTATAATCATTGTCAATGACTCCTGGGAGGATCTGAAGACCGGCCAAAGAGGAACTGCCACGCCCTATTATCAATCCAAACGTTTCTGGGGGTAATGGTCCTCGGACCTCTGTAGGAATGACCTGAATGCCCTGTTCAGGGGTTAGTATTGCACTGATGGCAGATCGTACGTCCAACCCTGCACTTCCAGGGGTGGCGCGACAGAGGGAGCTGAAACCTGTCTCTGTGTCTGCTTTTGGGGAACAAACCTGACTGCCCCTAGGTTCTGTTCCAAGGGTGGGGCCAGGGGCTGGCCCCGCTGGGAGTTTCCCTGTTTCAGGGGGAGAGGCTGACCGTTGATGTCAGTTTTGGAATAACAATCTACAGCCCAATGCTTGCCTCTTTTGCATCGGGGGCACACTGAGGTGGGAGGCCCACGATTTTGTTTTCCCAGGGAACATTCGCGCACAAAATGGCCAGGCTGCTTGCAATTAAAACAAGTTTTTTGTAATGAGCTGGGGTTCAAGCCCTTAAGCGCTGCTCCTATGGCAACGCCGATAGCATGAGAGGCTCCAATACCCGAACAAAGTCGGACATAATCGGAGAGATCTCCTCTGCGATGAGGTCGTAGGGCTTCTTGGCAAGAGGGGTTAGCATTTTCAAAGGCAAGGTGTTTGATAAAGGCACTGCCAGTCTCACCTTCTCCCACTAGCCTTTCGGCAGCATCGGTTAATCTGCTGACGAACTCACTATACGGCGCATCGGGTCCCTGGCGGATGTTAGCCAATGAGGTGGTGGCTGCGCCCTTGGGGGGGAGACGTTTCCAGGCTCTAAGGCCGGCGTTTTGTATTTGTGATAATAAACCAGGGGGAAAATTTGCCTGTTTCTCATTGGTGTCATATAGAGCCCGCCCCAAGAGTTTATCTCTCGTCCAGGTGCGGGAGGTCCTGCTTTCTCCATTACGCTGGGCCGTCTCCCGGCACTGTTCAGCAAACTCGGTACGCCAGAGAACAAAGTCTCCCCCTGATAAACAGGCCCGAGCCAAGAAATGCCAATCATTAGGTGTAAGCCATCGGTCACTAAGGCTCTCAAGCAATGCTATACTGTAAGGGGCTGTCGGGCCATAGTTATTGACAGCCGCTTTTAAGTCTTTAACATGTTTCACATTTAAGCGGCGATATTTCTGGGGGCTAAGGCTGTCAGGTTGGACAGCATCTATATCAGGATTCTCAGTTTCTTCCTCTTCTATCTCAGGGCTTTCCTGCTCTTCTTCACTCTCTATTTCAGTCTCTATCTGCCCGTGCTGGCTACGAGTTACCGGAAAGGTGAGGAGAGTCCTAGGACGGCCTGGGGCACCTTTTGACACATTGTTCCCTGATCGAGTTTTAGGATCCTGGGCTAGGCGGAGTGAGTTAAGCTCTTGCTCAAGGGCTTGGAGCTCCTTTTGGAGATCTAACTGTCTGTGTCTGCGAGCTACAAGTTTTTCTAGCATTGATATATCCTGATCAAGGGAGTTTTCAGTCGATCGGGGAGGACAGCTGGGTTCCAGGCCAAGGGGTGGGGCGGTCAGGTTAGGAAGGTCTGGAGGATGAGGAGGAGGTCTTTGAAAGGCAGGGGCCGTAAAGGTATAGGGGTAGGCATTCTCATGGTAATGAGCAGCATTTTCTTCAAGAGTGGTCTGACCCTCAGGGGACAATGCGTTAGAATCGGGTTTATCAATGAAAGCTCTCAGGGACGGGTAAAGCCCCTCGGGGGGGTCAGTATGACTCCCTTGCGGGGGGTGTGTGTGTTCCAAAGGCTTGAGGTTTTTCTGGAATATCAAGAGAAACTGAGGGGGGACGGGACCGTTCTTTCATAACCTTTTCACCCATCTGGGCTAGATGTTGAACATCAGGAGCATTATGAGAACTCTGGAGGACATCATTTATCAAATTCCAATAAGAAAAACAAGTGACTGGGACCTTCTCGGGTCCGAAAGTTTTATAATAGTAATTCAGACAATCTCCAACCCGTTTCCAGATTTGCAGGCTAATGGTGCCTTGCTGCGAAAACCACGGACAAATGTCTGATAGGAACATAAAAAACTGAGCTAAGTCTTTCTTTTTCGCCTTAATTTTCCGCCTATCCAATGATTTTTCAATGCCGGTAAGAAACAAGTCATGCGAACTTAATTCCTGTCCCATATCTATATAGAACCACCACTTACCTCTTCAGACCAAACTCGCAGGGCGGCTACTCCCGTGGTGATCAGGACAAGTTTGACTCACGGGCAGCTTTTCCCGTGGAAACTTCAGTCGAGCGAGCTCACACCCGGTGCGGTCGCTCAGGACGCCTGGCCAGGACTTCCTTCTCCGTGGTGGGTTTCTTTCAGCAGCTCCGTACCTCGGGCCCCACGTTGAGGCGCCAGTTTTGCCCGGGCCCGCGGAACAAATCAACGAAGGAACGAGGGAGAGCCTGTGAAAGTAAAGCAGGAAAGGCGGAAAAATGGAAGGCAAGACAAGAATCTGATCAAGCCTCGAAGTTTTTATTGTGACAGCCCGGTATATATAGCAGTGGGAATGGAGGGAGGGATCAAGTGACGTAGGGATGGAGTGACATTTGGAGTGAGGTAGTTGTCGGCTGGGGATTGGATATACATGGGACTAAGGCAGTGACATCAGGCAGGAAGTTTTTCGCGCGCGCGGGCCTTTTGAATTTCGCGGGCGCGGGCTTTTTCAAACTTGGCGCGCGCGGGCTTTTTCAGCCCTACAAGCTTCCTGTATGTCGGGGCCTGGGGGCTCACCCACGGCTCCCGACAGACAGAGACGACCCAGTGCCATCCTCCTACCTGAGAAGAAAGGAATCTTGACCCCTGCCCTGGAGGCTACAGCTGTCCTCCTCCAGTTCCGGCTGGCGGGCTCTGTGCGTCTCGCCTCTCCTCAAAGCTTCACGCAGCCAACAAATATTGTCTTCACCCCCCTGCTGCCCAGGAGTAAAGAACTCACCCATCTTATTCTCGCTGTTTAAGTGAGCAGATATGAAACTGGCCCCGAACTGTTGGTGAAAATGTGAAATGTTCTTTCTGTAGCGCTACAATCGCCTTGGCCAGAACAACATGATTGAAAACAAACTGAAAAATGCAGGAGGTCAGCGCGGGTCAGACGGGGGACCAAAGGGACCACTTCGTGGGCCAGATGGGGGACCAAAGGGACCACTTTTCTTTCGGCCTTCTGTGGAGGGTCACCTCGGGGTGAGGCTAAATTGAATGCTAAAACCTTCAGATAAAGGCTGATTTCCACGGGGAAGGTCTGCCTGCCTCACGACACGCGTGTTACGTGATGCCTGCTGGACAGCGTGCTCTCTGTGGGGCTGGCATCAAAGGGCCCGGCAGAGCTGACGTCCACCGCTTTAGCAGGGAACGGGTGGGAGGGAGCCAGCCTGCGCCCGACCCGTGACTCTGGGCCCCGGGAGCTTCAGCCAGAAGAACATGCAGGGACACTCAAATCTGGCGGACGGCAACAGTTCTGCATTTTTTTAAATGAGAAAGTCACACAGTAGGTTAAGTCTCTTAAAAGGGACAAGGCCCACCACCTTGCAAAGCCTCTTCTCTAATAGAGTGCTCTCAAACGGATGTTCTCACAGTGTCAGGACACTGTCAGGAACTTACATTACCTGCAAGCCCGCGGGAGGAGGCTGGTGGTGCAGTGGTTAAGCGCCGGGCGGCTGATGGCTCCGCCCGCCACCCCTCAGGAGGGCTGGGGCAGTGCTGCTCTGCCCTGCGTGGGCGCCGTGCGTCGGAGCCAGCTCCGTGGTGACAGGGGTACGCACTTGGCTACGTCAGATGCTTACATCTTTAAAATAGCTCAGGAAGAGGGATCGAGTCTTCCTGCTTGTTCGGGGACACCACGTAACCTTTCCAAGTGCACCAGGTGGCAAGGGGGGAAACATGATTCAAATTGCCTCCCAGCTCAGTCCCTGCACTTTACACACTAGGAAGCAGAGGCCCAGAGATCCTAACACTGGACCAAATTCCAGAGACAGGAGAAACCCTGAAACTATGGCGCTGGTCACTCTTTTAGCTCAGCAATGAAGCCACTCCTGAGGTTCACCCTTCAGCCAAAGATCACCCAGCTCATAAAAAAAAACGAGACTAAAAGGGCACACCAGCCCCAGTGCAAGGACTAGAAGGCAGGAGGGGACAGGAAAGCTGGTGTCGGGGAGCCCAAGGCTGAGAAGGCAGGGGGTTGATGTGTCGTGGGGTTGGTAACCAGTGCCACAGAACAGTATGTGGACTAACTTCAGCGGGAGACTAGCTTCTTCTGTAGCCCTTCATCTAAAGTGAAATTAAAAAAAACTGGCCCCAGGTCACCTGAGTAAGTATCAAGGGGAGGGGTGGACTCTGGAGGTCCTGCACCCCAGCTTGGGCCACGTCTGTAGGTACACACGGCTTCAGGATATTCCCAAGAAGGCTGACTGTGGGCTAGTTCTGTGACTTGAGCCACAAGGAAAATAGAAAGTTGTTTCCTGCAGGGTGCTTACAAGCCACGTGGGAAGGTGATTTCCAGTGCCAGTGGGCATAGGGTGGAATGCCAGGGCGCAGTCGCCCATTCAGTCTCACGTGCTCATTCACTCTTTTGTTCTTTCCCTCCATCTTAAAGGAGAGGGACAAATGAAGGCAGGACGAGGAGGGACACTACAGAGACGACGGTCCTTGTGGCGAAGTAGGGCTACGAACACGCTGAGGACAGGAGGGTGCTCCTGGCGAGGGCGTCGCGGAATCCCAGCCCTGACAGAGCGATGAGCCTGGCTAAGGGGACAAGGGCACGCCTTCCCTCCCAGGCTGAGGGCCAGCTGCAAAACCAGCAGGTCTGCATCTCCCAACACCGCTGGTGACCAGCAACAGCCCGACGCCACAGGGGCTGGGGGAGCAGCTTGTCGTGGTGACTGTAGGGCAGGTGCTGGAGAAAGCCTGCCAGCGATAAAGGGAGCCTGGCCGAGGAAGGGCGGGTCCCCCGGCAGTCCCGCTGCAGCAGGGCCGGCTCAGCCCCGGGGACCGGAGCCGACTGGCTTCCCACATCATCCCTCCCGGGTGAGTCACGTGGGCGGTCCAGGACCGTGCCCAGCAGCGGGAAGCTGTCCCAGGCACACAGCGTGAGTGGCGGGACAGCCAAGCCCCACCTGGCTCAGCGGTTTAAGTGGTTCGCTCTTGCCTCTTCAGATGATAGACCGGAGGATAAACCGGAGGATAAACCGGAGGCCGTCGGCGTGGTGTGCTCAGTCAGGCCTACGATGAGGCCACCCTGTGCAGACAGCACCCCGGCCTGGCCGCCCAGCAGCACTGCAGTGAGTGGCAGTAACGGGGCTACAACTGGAGTAAAATCCCTCCCGTGCTCTGACGGGGATTTTAGAACCAAGTGTCCTCTCTCTAAGCAAGGCAGCCGGTTAATGACCGGATTGACGGACTGGAGGACGGGGCAGTGTGGCCAAGAGAGAAACGGAAGTGCTGTCCCTGTTCTGCCCCGAGCCCTGGGAAGGCTTGCTGTTTCCTGGCACTTTGGCTCCCAGCTGTGCAAACCAGGGGTTCCTCCAGGGGCCTGGCAGCTGGCGCTGCTGTGCCCACAGAAAACAACAGCAGGAGTGCCAGGCAGCTCGCACTCCCCCGGGGCGGCTCTTGGAGGAAGCACGGCCAGCGGGCTCCTCGGAAGAAGCAATGGCGAGGCTGCATCACACGTGCTCTGGGCACACTGTTGGTACACGCCAGGCCCTGCGGAAGGGCGCCGTGCTTGGGAAAGCAGAGGGTCCTTGAAGGAGAAGGAGCCTCGGTGAGCGGGCCTGACCCAGCCGCTGCGACAGCGGGCTCCAGGGGAACAACAGCTGGGAGGCGGTGCAGGACCAGGCGGGGATTGTTGGACTGTGCTAGTGTCGCTGTGAGTTGGAAGCGCCGTGATGGCCCCTAACGACCACAGGGCATCCTCGTACTCACGCTCCCTTGCGGCGGGGCAGGGCTGTTTAGATTTCCAAGTTTCCATGAGAGCAGGCTGCAGGCCTCCTGCTGGTCTTTCCCGAAATCCTACCTTTCTTGGTGTCTTCCCTTCTCTGTCCTGAGTTACAGCTCCTTGGGGCCGAGTCCTCTCACAGGCAGAATCACTGGGATGTGGCCAGCATGGGGGTTCATGGGGCTCATTTGGTCTGCTGGGACCTGCTGTGGACTCCATTTCTCACAGTTCAGCTGCAGCACAGGGGTTAGGCTGATTCCTAGAGGATTCACACACACAGAGAGAACAGACACACACACACACACACACACACACACCCTGGTAGCATAGTGGCTAAGTGCTACAGCTGCTAACCAAAAGGTCAGCAGTTTGAATCCACCAGGCACTCCTTGGAAACTCTATGGGACAGTTAACTCTGTCCTATAGAGCTGCCATGAGTTGGGATTAACCCAACGGTAGTCTCTGTCTCTCTCTAACCCACCTGGTCTGTATCTAGCTGTGATAAGGTGGCCAGTCTCCTCATGGTGGCTGACTGAGAGTCACAGTCACTCCAGGACTGGACAATTATGTCAGGAAACACCACATTCAAGATGAGTGAAAACAGCTGAGGACTTTTTCCAACAACTTGGCTCAAGCAGGTTGGTGCCAGGACTGAGAGATATTCAGGCAGCACGGAGCCTGCAGCGCTGCACAGGGCGTGACAGTTGAGTCTGTAAACCTAGTTGTTCTAAGTGCTGCGTACCTCGTTACTGAATGTCACTACAGTCACCTTCAAAGTCCTCCTCTTGGGAAGCTACATACTGATGCCAGCACTCGGTCCATCCCTCAAGAAAGCTATTTTGGACCACTTTCTGAAATGGTCACTGCACACAGTGGCATGGTAGAAAGTTCACGAGCCTAACTGGATAGTTGTCTGTGAGGGAGTTTTTAGCCCATAAACAAATAACTATATTGGAATACCTTTCCTACACACCTGATCTGGCCTCCAGTGACTTTTTTCTTTGCCCAGAGATAAAGGAAATATTGAAAGAAAGACATTTTGATGACATTAAGAACATCAAGGGTAATGTGATGACAGCTCTGATGGCCACTGCAGAAAAAGAGTTCCAAAATGGCTTTGAAGAGTGGACTGGGCACTGGCACTGGTCCATAGCTTCCCACGAGGAGTACTTGGAAGGTGACCACGTGACGGTCATCAATGAGGTATGCAGCACTTTTTCTAGGATGAGTCCACAAACTTCATCGTCAGACCTCATACAAAGGGATCATTTATAGCTGGAAAAGCTGAGTTGTGTCTTGCTGTCAAAGCACGGGCATCTCATAAAGTCGGTGGAGGGCACTGGGGCAATGAGGAAGGAAGCCGGGCATGAAGCACAGAGCCAAGCCAAACTTCAGGGTCCATACCACCAGGTAGACATCTATCTTAAACTCCACCCCCCTGAAAAAAAAAAAAAAAACAACCCAGTGCTGTCAAAAATCCTTACAACTGGACCAGTAAGCAACAATGTCATAAATGGAGAAAAAACTGAAGTTGTCAAGGATTTCATTTTACTTAGTTCCACAATCAACGCCCATGGAAGCAGCAGTCAAGAAATCAAAATACAAATTGCACTGGGAAGATCTGCTACAAAGGATCTCTTTAAAGTGCTGAAAAGTAAAGGCGTCACCTTGAAGGCTAAAATGTGCCTGACCTAAGCCGTGGTATTTTCAATCACATCAGATGCATGGGAAAGCTGGACGAGGAACAAAAAAGACAGAAGAAGAACTGAAAGAGCAAACAGATTTGTTCTAGAAGTACAGCAAGAGTGCTCCTTGGAAGCAAAGATGGCAAGACTGTGTCTTACATACTTTGGACATGTTGTCAGGAAAGATCAGTCCCTGGACAAGGACATGTGCTTGGTAGATTGGAGGGTCAGTGAAAAACAGGAAGACCTTCAACCAGGTGGATCGACACAGTGGCCGCAACATTGGGCTTAAGCACAAAAGTGATTGTGGACACGGCACAAGACAGGGCAGTGTTTCATTCTCTTGTTTATAGAGTCACTGTGAGTCAGAACCGACTTAATGGCATGTAACAAGAACAACGACAACTGCTGTCAAGTTGATTCCGACTCCTGATGACCTTATGGGACAGAACAGACCTTCCCCATAGAGCTTCCAAGGAGCCCCTGGTGGATTCAAACCACCAACTTTTGGTTCGCAGCCATAGCACGTAACCACTATGTCACCAGGGACACCTATCTTAGTCACCCCCCATAACAAAAATCAAACCGTTTGTTGTCGAGTCGGTTCTAACTCGTGGCTGCCTTGTAGGACAGAGTGGAACTGCCCGCAAGGTCTCCGAGGAGCAGCTGGTGACCGGAGCTGCTGGCCTTGTGTGAGCAGCTGAGCTGGCAACCACAGTGCCATCGGCTGTACACAGCGTCCCTGCGAGTGGGACTGGCCGGGTGGCACCTGACGATAACGACGCCTGTTCCTAAAATCCCGCTTGGGGACAGACTGCCTGTGTTATGTTAAAGAGAAGGGACTAGTGTGGGGTAGATCTCAGGTCACCCTGTTCTGAGACGTCAAAGATGTGAAAGCAGAGAAGCAAGCAGAGACGGGGACGAGAGATGCCAGGTCATGGGACAGTCACCCGGGAGAAGCATTTGCTGAGACAAGGGTTCCTGTCCCCTGGGAGGGGTGGTGTGGGAAAGGGAAAGGGGGAAGGGAAGGGGAAGGAGAAGGAAGCAGGGAAGGGAAAGGGGAAGAAGAAGAGGAAAAGGAGGGGAGGGGAGGGGAGGGGAAGGGGAAGGGAAAGGGGGAGGGGAAAGGAAAAGAAGGCTGGCCGTGATGGGGGTTAGCACACCCACGGTACGTCCTCGCCAGCACTTGAGTCCTGGAAGCTTCAGCTTCAAGGGCAGATGACGTGCGCCCCAAGGGCCAAAGCTTCAAGGCAGACGAATGGAGGTGTTGCCAGTGGGGACAGGACCTGCACCCACTGAAGGTAGAAGGAGCAAGGGGAGCCAGGTGAGTGTGGACAGCACCCACCAACCCTCAGTAACCGCAGAGCTTCCAAAACTCATTGGACCATAAGAAGTCTCTCTCTCCCTCCCAAGGAGTATCAATTAATGCATAGTGACACACTTGAGAGAAGCTTTGTGGAGACATCCAGCAGACAGATACACAAAGCCGACAGCGGAGTGGGGTGCGCCCATTATGAGACAGACTGCGGTTTCTTTGGAACCCTAGTGACACAGCAGGGGAGGGCTCGGCAGCTAACACCAAGGGTGGCATTAGATGCCACCAACTACTCCTTGGAAACTCTGTAGGGCAGTTCTACTCCATCCTGTAGGGTTGCTATGAGTCAGAATTCCCTTGATGGCAATAGGTGTGGGACTATTCAGTTGGGGCGGGGGGAAGGTTGAGAAGGGACCTGAGAGACGGCAGAAGCCTAGGAAGTGTCCAGAAGGGAGCAGAGAGGCCCTTCTCCATCTGGAAGTCAGGCGATAGGCTTGGGTCAGTGAAGGATGAGTGGCCGTCAGCAATGGGGCGGGGAGAACAGCAAGCTCTCCAGCACTGGTCACGTACTAGCAGCATCAGGGACTCTGTGTGTGGGCTCAGGGGCAGTGGAAATCAAGGGGTGAGGTTGACAGAAGACCTGGCTTCCAGCTCCAAGACTGGCTTCCAAGTCTTCATGTCCATTCTTCCTCCAGAATTGCAGGAAGAGGATGAGCCAGAGAGTTTCCCCAAGGTCTCTCTGCTCACTCAACCTCTCCAGCAGCAGCTGGCTCTCGGCCACCTCTTTTTCTTTTTTTTATGATTGAATGAAAATGTACATTCCCATATAAATTTGCATGCCCACCTATATGCAGCTCCCACTACTCTCCTTGCCTGGTGACAGCACACTCTTCTTCTCTGCTCCATACGTGTCTTATCCTCCCAACAATCTCCTATCAACTCCTCTCCACCCACTCCCCCATCTCCAGTAAGAGGATGACATCCTATAGATGCATAGAATCATAAAGTGCACACTGATATGGTCACTCTGTGTCACCAAGTCCAATCCATTCCTGTCCAAAGAGTTGAACTCCATTATGATTTATGGACAGAGGCAGCATCAGGGCCAGGGGCCATGCTCCCAGGGGAAGCCTGAGGCCCCTGAACCATCAATTGCAGTCTTTTAGTGGAGATCTCAGGATGCACCTCTTTTTATTCTTGTGTTGCCAGTGAGATTCAACTTTGTGAGCTCCATCGCAGCTATCACTGGTGGTGGCCGGGCACCATCTGGTTCTTCCAGTCACAAGTCGATGTAGTCACCCACTCGTGTGGGTTGCTCTGTCTTCTGGGTTCTCTTTCCCCCATGTCATTTTAGTCCTTGGTGATCATCTGTTCCTGCTGAGTTGGGACCATTTGCTGTACCCTCAGATGGCAGCTTGGCAGCTTTTAAGACCTCAGATGCCACTCACCAATGTGGGGTGCAGAAGGCTCTCTTAGCAAAATGCTAGCTGTGCCAATTGGCCTCAATTTCCCCTGAGAGCATGGTCCCCAGCCCCATGCCCCAGCTACTCTATCTCTGCAATATTGGGTTAAGATGCGAGAAATAATCACGTTATGTTGAAGTCCAGTTAATGTTGATCTTCTTTCTAATGTGTGCTGTCACAGATTCCATCCAACCAAATTTCTATCAACAATCTAATCTAAACCCTCACCCTCCTAGCCTTCCCTCCCTCCCCACTCTTGCAGACATCAAAGAGTCTTTTCTTCTATGCATGAGTCTGTTTTTAAGTTCTTATCATGGGCATCTCATATAATATTTGTTCTTTTGTCGCTGATTACTTTCACTCAACATAGTGTCCTCCAACTAAAACCAGGTTATAAGATGTTTCCTAAAATCATCGTTGTTCTTTATCATTGCATAGTGTTCCAGTGAGTATATATACCACAGTTTGCCTATCCATTCCTCTGCTGTTGGGCATCTGGGTTGGTTCCATCTTTTTGCTGTTGTGGACTGTGCTGCAGTAAACATTTGTGTGCATGTATCAGTTGGTGTGAATGGCCTTGATTCTGTAGGATGTATTATGAGCAGTGGAATTACTGGGTTAAACGAGTCAAAAATCCAGCTTCTTTAGGAAGAGCCAGATTGCTTTCCAAAGAGGTTGCACCATTTTGCAATCCCACCAACAGTGAAGGAGAGTTCCAATCTCCCCATAGTCTCTCCAACATTTGTTGTTTTGCATTTTGGGGATCATGGCCAACCTTGTTGAGATGAGATGGTATCTCATTGTAATTTTGATTTGAATTTCTTTAATAGCTAATGATCGTGAGCATGTCCGCATGTGTTTTCTGGCTGCCTGGATTTCCTCTTTAGAGAAGTTGTCTATCCATCTCCTTTGCCCATTGCTTAATTGGATGATTTATCTTTTTCTTAATGATATTTTGTAGTACCTTATAGATTATGGGGATTAGGCATTGATCTGACATACAGTTGCTAAATATTTTTCCCCATTTTGTAGGTGGTCTTTTAATTCTTCTGATACAGTCTTTGGATGAGCAGAAGTGTTTGATTCTTTTTTTTTCTTTTTTATTTAACATGAGTGAGTGAAAATGTACATTCCCATGTAAATTTACATACCCACCTATATGCAACTTCCACTGCTCTCCCTGCCCTGTGACAGCACACTATTCCTCTCTGCTCCATACATGTCTCATCCTCCCAACAGCCTCCTTTCCGCTCCTCTCCACCCACTCTCCTTCCTCCAACCAGAGGGCAGATGTATAGAACTATAAAGTGCAACCAATATGTGGTCACTCTGCATTGCCAAGTCCAATCCATTCCTGTCCAAAGAGTGGACCTTCATTATAATTTATGGGTAAGGGCAGCATCAGGTCTGGAGGCCATGCTCTCAGGGGAACCCTGAAACCGCTGGACCATCAGTTGAGGTCTTTTAGTGGATATCTCAGGATGCACCCCTTTTTATTCTCGTGTTGCCAGTGAGACTCAACCTAGTGAGCTCCATCATGGCTATCACTGGTGGTGGCCAGGCACCATTTGTTGAAGAGATTCTTGGTCACTTCTGCTGGACAGCTCCAGCTTGTGACTTTTGAACAGAAGATGGAAGACAGATCCCCCTCACAGACGAAGTATTTCATCATCTGCCCATTGGCTGTGGAGAAACCCACTGTTTTCACACGGATGGGTGAGTGCTGGCCCGAGGTCCTGCACTCTCTGCCAAATATGGCAAAGGCCATTGTCTTTCTTCACTGCTTTGTCACTGCACCACACAGGCCATGCTGAGTCCTTGGAACCCTCTGCCAAGTCTGCAAGTTGCCAAAAAGGCCACAAAATCAGGGGTTCTTAACTCAGAATGGTGAGCTTTTCTATTGATAATGAATTGTAGTTGTTCTTTTGTTCTGAAAGTCAGGAAAAACAGATCTGTTCCTTGGCACCCTACAGATTTGGTAGAAGATGTGTGGAGAATCTGAAAGGAACGAAATCTCAGATTAACAATTAAAAGAGCCAAGGCCTCAGCAAGTGAAAAGAAAGTAAAGGAAACAGCAAATCTCACCCAGTCCTGGAAGCCCACAGCCTTTCCATCCTTCCTCTGCAGCACTCCTGCCCCAGCAGGACTGGCATGGGTGCGTGGGGTACCTGCCAGCTCCTTCCAGCTGGGTTTATCCAGGGTCTTCGGGGCTCTAGAGAAATGTTCTTTGGAGTTTCAATTCACTTACAGAGACAGAATTCTGCCCTGGTTCCAGGGAGACCCGTGCAGTAGGAAGAGGGGACACAGGCTGTGTTCCTCGGCTCTTACCTGTTCTGGGCACTCTTCGTCCCACTCAGGGTCATTTCCCAAACTCCCTGCTCCTTGGGCTTCAGTACCGTTAGAAGACTGGAGGTTAAGGGGGAGGGGGAAGCCAGGGAATGCCTGTCTGTCCCCATTGTGGTGTCCTGCGCAGTGGCTGTGTCTCCTCCATGACTTAGCTTCCACTGGACAGCCCCTCCTGCTGTTGTCTAGGGCCCTCTAGCTGGGCTGCTGGGATCCTGCTTTCTCTGTGTGACGTTTCTTCAGTGTGGAAGACCCATAGTGATCCCGGGGATACAATGGTCCACTCTGCGCCTTGAGGACAGATGAATCCATGTCAGTCTCCACCGAACAAGGTAAAGAGAGGCCGAGTTCCCTGAATGAGCAGCCCGTTGAACAGAAGCCAGGTGGAGATGCTCAAGGACACAGCAAACATCTCACTCTCACTACAGCCTAGACACCGCAGCTCCCACACTGCCCTCTGCCCTGACCCGGGCACACTGTGATGTTACTGTGACTGACCTCTTACAAATACAGAAAAGGAGCCTTAGCGGGGGAAGTGGGGCCCAGGGTCACAGTAGGGCTTGACGCAGGCCGCCTGAGGCCGGAGCTGTCCTCCCACCCACCCGCCTACTCTTGGCATGCTTTCCGTGCAGTCCTTCAAACGACACCTGTCTAGGGCCCTCCGCTTCAGATCTTTTCACACATACTCTGGCCTCTTCTGGTTTTACATGGAAGGGGAGCTGAAGGAGAAGAAAAACACTGAACAGGTTTGGGATCTTTGACCTCCCTAGTCTTCCAACCAAGGTAAGTAATTCCTGAAACCAACTTGGCCATAAAGTGTCAGGAGCAGTCCTGGGTCCCACCCACCTGGCTCTAGCAGTGGCCCCTCCCGGTCCCGCACCCTCAGTTTCTGACTGTTGGCCCCTCCAATTCACCCGCAGTTGTGCTGTGATGGAGCCAGTCACCATCCAGGAGACTTCAAGGGCATTCACAAGACGCTGGTGACATTGAGTACGCCCTGGCAGGGCTGTGGTTAACCACTACAGCTGCTAACCAAAAGTCTGGCAGTTCAAATCTACCAGGCACTCCTCGAAAACTCTATGGGGCAGTCCAACTCTGTCCTATGGGTCACTGTAAGCCAGGATCCACCTGACAGCAGTGTTGGTCTGTTTTTTTTTTTAAAGCAAGATAAAGCCTGGGCCCCAAGCATGGAACAAAGCTAAACTCACTGTTCCAGGAGGGGGTAGGGCCATGGCACTCGCCTCATCAGCAGTGTCCTTAAACAACTGGTGACAACTGCTGACACAAACTTCTTTTCTTCCAAGAACGTTTTGGGTCATAGACTAAAAGGCTGTGTCCCTGTCCACTCTCTGAGAGCCAGAGCTCATTAAGAAAAGAACTTAGCTTGTCCAAAAGTTCCTCAGAATGACAAATTGACTGTCTTTTTATAAAGTGTGGCCTTGGGGATGAGGGAGAACTGGGTTATTCCCACTGAGTCTGTCCCACTGACGCAGGAAGAGCCGGAAACGGAGTGACCTGGAAGGTGAGAGGCACTGTTGGGGGCAGAGCTCCAGAGAGCCCCCCCTGGGGCCGACCCCAGCTTTTCCTGAGTGGTGCACTTGGTGCCGAGACTGGGAACATGAGCAAGAATTTGTTTCAGATGTGTATCGTCAACACCACCGCTGTCATCGTCCCGTGTACATCTCTGAGGAGCGTTTACGGAGTCTGTTGGAGTGGACACCTTGTTAGGGTAGTCACATAAACTCGAGGCAATTAATCACAAAGTTTGGACTCCCATGTGGACTCAGGTGATCCCTCAAACCCTGTCAGCCGTTTTCTGCACGTCTCTGATGGACCGCACTGCCGGTGCATGCCCAGGGCTGTGTGCTGAATCCCCTGGGAATATCTGAACAGAACTGCTGGCTGGAGGTCACAGCAGGTCACTTATGTTCAACTCTCTGGTTGTGGGATCAGGGTTCTGTACTTTCTTTGTTTTTAATTCCCTTGGTGATTCTGTGAGGCAGCCAAGGTTGAGAAAACCTGTAATAAGAAGTGTGCTAGCCTGAAGAACTCCACTACAAGACCGCAGCTGATGGTCCAGTGGCCTGGGGGTTCCTCTGGGAGCATGACCCCTGGACCTGCTGCTGCCCCTGACTAGAAAACATTACTGAGGTCAACTCTTTGGGCAGGAATGGACTGGACTTGGGGACACAGTGTGACCACATGGTGTGTGTCTTTTATGGTTCTATGTGTCTATAGGATGCTGTCCTACTGGCCTCTTGCTAGAGGGGAGAGGAGAGGGTGGAGAGGAGGGGACAGGAGATTGTTAAGAGGATACCACATGTATAGAACAGAAAGGAGGAGTGTTCTGTCACCGGGCAAGGAGAGCAGAAGGAGCTGCAGATAAGTGGGCTTGCAAAATTAATTTGGATTTTGTACTTTCACTTAATCACAATTTAAAAAAATTAAAAAAGAAATATGCTAGGAACTGCGAGGAAAATTGAAAAAAAAACAAAACAAAACAACTCATGCCTCCAGGTGTGGTGTTCACTACATAATTAACCCATCGCCCTGGAGTCACAGCAAACAGTAGGACAGAGCAGAAGAGCTCCATAGGTCTCAAGGAGAAGCTAGTGGATTTGAACTGCTGACCTCTAGCTAGCAGTGGAGCTCTCAGCCAGCTCCTGACCACTGAACCACCAGGCATCCTCAAGGCCCCCCTCCTGCCACCTCCTTGACTAGCTGACATTTCTCTGCATCCAGAGCTATAGCTTTTGCCAGTGGGTTTCACCTCTTCTAGTGTTCTGCCCCATCCCTGGGGGAACTGCCCTGTGCCTGGATAATTTAAAGCAGACATCTAATACAAAGCTGGAAGTTTTCTTCTTCTGCCTTGGGCTCCTGTATCCTTTTCCTGACTTCACTGTAGCTGATGGGGCAACCACCCAGTTCAGTTTAAGTTGCATCTAAACACAGAGCCGTTAACGGCAGGCTGAGGGTCAGGGGAGATACCCCACTGCTGGCTAATTCCCTCCCAGAGGACTTCTTTACAAGCTGGTGGCTCTGGGAGAGCTCCGATCTCGGGTCGCAAAAAAGGTTTGTGCTCATCTACTGACCAAAAGGTGGGTGATTCAACGCCACAGCAGCCCTGCAGAAGGAAGGCCTGCCACTCTGCTTCCAAGAAAGCTGGACAAGAAGGCCCCAGACAGCAGCATTCGTCTGTGAACCCAGGGGTCGCCGCAAGTCGAGACCGACCGGAAGGCCGCAGGTCTGGTTTTCCGGTTGAGCTGCTCTGTGGGGGCCTGAGGCCAGCGCCGTGTCAATGGATGTTTGTGAAGCTAGACCCCAGGAAGTTCTCGGCTCTTTGCAAATCCAGGCACCACGCCTTTCCCAGCCCCTCCAAAAGCAGATTTTGCATAACTCCATCACCTGGGTTAGGTAGGATTGTCTTGGGATGTTGACCCAAATGAGTTTTCTTTTTTATTTCCACATTTATTTATGAAGCCCAACCGAGGAGTCTTAGATTTTGTAAAGTCATTCCCGGGGAGGAGGGACAATTCTGCTGCTTAGTAGAGGACTCTCTCCCCAGGGTGCCATCGCGTTTTTCTCACTGCAGCTGCTTCTGAGGGTGTAAGAGTCAAAGCAGAAGTCACCAGCCCCTGAATGAGACCTGCCCACTCCTCACTCTGCACAGCTGATTCTTTTGACCGGAAGCCAAGTCAGAGCTGGGTCCCAGTCTCCCTGGGTGCACTGGACCAGTGACATCAGGATTTGCTGAGAGTTTGTCCCACTCCTCACCTGTCTCCCACTTTGCCCTCACCCACACCCAGGGGTCTCTCTCCCTAACCCACCCGCCATGGTGTCGGTTCTGGCATTCATTTGTGTGCGTTATGTGAGCTGAAAAACCAGACCTCCTTCACTCTCTAAACCTGTTGCCAGCAATCCTACAGGACACAGTAGAGCTGCCCATAGAGTTTTCCAGGAGTGGCTGGTGGATCTGAACTGCCGACCCTTCGGTGAGCAGCTGTAGCAGCACTTAGGAACCAAACCACAGGGTCAGCCAAGCCAAACAGCCACCAAGCCACCACCCTCAGCCTCTATGAAGTCAAAATTAGATCAAAAGGGTATGCAGGGGTAGGACGGTGGGGGGAGGCTGCTTAACAGGGTGGGTGGGGTTCCCATAGGCTCCTACCAACATCCGGGGACACAGGTAACCAAAAACGGCCGCTACCAAGTGACTTCCAACTCACGGCAACGGCGTGTCCAATACTGCAGATCTCTGCTCCAAACGGTTTTCGGCGGCTGATTTTGGGGGAAGTAGATCTCCAGGTCTTTCTCTCGAGGGAGCTTTGGGCGCACTTGAACTTTCAGCCTTGCACTTGTTACACACATTACCCAGAGACGTATTTGGCACAGCGCTTGGGTGCTGCGTCTGCTCACCAAAAGGTCGGCACCTCACATCCGCCAGGCGCTCCTTGGAAACTCTGTGGGGCAGTTCTGCTCTGGCCGCTATGAGTTGGAATCGACTCGACGGCGGTGGGTTTGGATTGGTTTTCTCCAACCCCCAAACCCTTCTCTCCGGATTCCTCGGCATCCCCGTAATTCGGCTCGCCGCCACTAGGGGCCGCCGTGGTTGGGGACTAACCCCGAGAGCAGAGAGCTGTTTGCACAGCGCAGAGAGAGAAAACAGACAAAGCAACGGGGGTTTCAGCTCGAGCCACCTTGTGATTTCAGGGGCGGGGTCGCGTGCTTGCCCCTGCCTCCACTTTGAAAGTGAGTGACTGCTGTCTCACGCAGGGGCCCTCCAGGACAGTCCTGCTCAGAAGGTCCCTGCTGCTGGTCTGCAGGCAGCACGTTGGAGGGGCAGGCGGACGGCTGGCACAGGCTGGCACAGGCTGGCGGGCCTCCCGGCTTCCTCTCCAGCCCAGCGCGGTGGAGGAAGAGCCCCGAGCTGCTCCAGGGACGGAGACAGGAGCTGGGTCCTCAATCAGCCCCAAGTCTCCCGCAGGGAAGGTGGGACAGACAGCTCGTCAGATCGGGGGGCAAGGTGTGGTCAGCCACATTCTCCAGGCGTGGACAGACCCCTCCTTATCGTGGGATTCCATCCCGAAGACCCCTCCCAAGCTGGTTCTGATTTAAGTAGAACACCTCCCTCTTTTTTTCTAGTTTTCACTGTTATTGCCTTACGTCATCAGTCTATGAGCCAAGCCAAGTGCCGTCGAGTCGGGTCTTGGGGAGCTGGAAATATCACATGTAAACATCTGCCAGTGAACACGCGAGAATGATGACGTCAGCAAATGACACACTACAAGACTGTGTGTTGTGTGTGTTACCAATGACACACGGAGAAAGAACAGATTGTCATAAGTGCAGTTCCTCATAAACTAAATACAAGTCGTGATATAGGGACTGAGGTCCTATCAGTCTCCGTGAGGCCAAGATCAAGGCAGGGACGGCCCGGGCTGTCGTTTAACCCGACGTAACATTTACTGAGCATCTACCGTGTGCAAGCCACCTCGTTCTTGTTCAACAATATTTTGACAAGCTCCCTTTGGGTTAGAAACCTGGAGGGGGGAGGGGAAGAGTCAAGAGGTTTTTGAAAAGAGGGCTCATGGGAACCAGAAGAGTGAGAATAGTCTGTAAATTGCGCCTGCTTCGTTTCCGAGGACACAGACACCAGGAACCAGTGAATTAAAGGGTAGCACGCGTTGATTTCTTTGTTCCTGTGACTGAAAATCACGAAAGCCGAAAAAACGAATCCCTGCTGAAGGGTGATGTCCCTCCGCAGCTGGAAGGTCAAGGTGGTGCTGGTATTCGGATGATCATTTTTACCTTGCTCTTTTTTTTTTCTTTTACCAGTGTGAACAATTGTCCAGAAAGGACACTCATCACTGCGTATCAATTTTGTCCTTTCTGTAGGAAACAAACCAAAAAGTCCCTCTCCTGTAGGGGACAGACTTGAACTGCCAGTGCCGATAACAAGGCCTTTCTGCCCTAAACCCTCGTCCTGGCTCGGGCGCCCGCGGGGCTGGGCACCAGAGGACTGGAGGGAGTGTCGTTTTTGCGAGTGGGGAGGCACGTGCGCCTGCAGCCCTCCCTGGGAGCGGAGCACACCGGAGAAACTCCACACGGACAAGCTGGAACCCCGTCCCGAGATCCTCCTCCTACAGCCTGGCCCTGGGCGAGCTCTGGTGTCTGTCCCAGCAGCACAGACAGTAGGGGATCTCTGGACAGTCAGATCTGGTGACCGGGTGTGGCGGGCAGGGGACTAGGCTGGGAGATACTAACTCACCGCTGGTGTCCACGTTTATCAGGCAGCTTCTGTCCTTTCTTTAAAAAAAACTTTTTATGCCCTAATGATGGTGCCACGGCTTTAGAGGACTGTGCGCAGTGAGCCTGGTCCGTTGTCGGGCACATAGTAGGAGCTCAGTGAGTGAGAGTCCTTCCTCTTCGTTTCCCTTACGGTGCATCCTCTCAAGCAGGAGCAGCTTCCGGCAATGTCTGGAGAGGAAGGCCTGTTGTCCTAGGCCTGGACTGCTGGAGCACAGCTCAGGGGTGGCCGGAGCGGTCAGCACGTGGGGCTGGAGGCCAGTGTTTGGGGGTTCTTCCAGGCCAGGTGGGGGGTGGGCAGCACCACTGTGGGTCCAAATCTGCAAGAAAGCTGTTAACTCTCAGCAGAGAAACAGACCTGGTGCATGGCTGGGGATTAGGGGAACTTTGCTTTGCTGGGAGAAACAGCAAGCATTCTGAGTGCCTTAGAAGTGTGCTGCTTGAGTTAGGGTTTTCTGCTTGCAAAGTGTCTGACAGTTTCCAGTGCATCAAACACAGCAGATCGGCTGTGAAATTCAGTGCAAATCTTCTGGGTATTTTAGTGGAATCATAGCCACCAGGAATGCTTTGCTGCTGGTGTGAAAATACAGACAAATCCCTCTGGTCCTTTGTCCCTGTTTTCCAGCACAGAGACCTCTGAACTTATGTAACTGTGAAGATGGAAGTCACACCCTCCCAAATTTCTCAACTCTCTCCACTCATGGGAAGTTCAGTCCTTGGGGCCTGAGTCAGAAGTGACCTAGATGATCACGGGTGCTGACCTCTCTGGGAAGTGTCTTCTTTGTGTTTCTTTCTCGAAGGGTGGCCCACCAACAGCGTGGTCAGGACGCACATGGGCAGTGCAGCGTCTCAGCTTCAACCCAGACCCGCTGACAAGAACTGGCATCTTAGCAAGACCCTGCGGGTGATTCGTAAGCACCTGCAAGTTCGGAGAGCAGCGTTCTCTCTGACAGCTCCCACCCACTTCCCGCCAACACAGGCAGCTCCTGGGAGCTTCCCTTCCCGTTAGCTCTCAAGGGCTTTCTGCAGCAGGATATAGCACGTCAGCCCTTCTTCTCAAAGCTGAGCAATTAACAGACTCGCCCACCAGATGTCTATGGTGTGCCCACCTGGGCTGAGCGCTGACGGAGGGAATGGACGGAACACACAGATGAGTCGGTAGCGCCCAGGCTTCTCTCTGATCTTCTGTCCTCAAGACGACATCACTTTCAGACCCTTTTGTCACTTTCCTTCAGCTCATCCAGGCAGTCAGAGCAATTCTTTCAATGCTGGTTCATTCAGAAGACGTCTATTCAGTCCCTCTTCAAGCCTGGTATGTGAACTAGAGGTATATTTCTAACATGGCCTGAAAAGTGAATAATTTAGGGGAGCTTTTACATCCATGGTCTGGACAGAATCACCTGAGGATCTCTAGTTTGAATCCCCTCTCTGCCCAGTGACTAGCTGGGTGACACTCATTGATGCTGAGTCAATTCTGACTCCTGGGAACCCTGGAGGGCAGAAAAGAACAGACTAGAACAGCCCGGTGGGGTTCCCAAGGGCCTGCTGGTAGATTTGAACTGCTGAGCCTTTGGTTAGCAGCCTGAGCTCTTAACCATTGTGCCACCAGGTCTCGTAAAGGAAATAAGGGGAAAGCCAGTAAAGTAGTTGCCATAGAGTCGGTCCTGACTCACTCTGACCCCACGTATCAGCGACAAATTTTGCTCCACGGGGTTTTCAATGGCTGACCTTCAGGGGCAGCTCACTGGTCACCTCTGCATGGATCTGAAGCCCAGCCTTCTGGTGAGTCGCTGAGTGTGTCAACTTTCTGCACCCCTAGAGCCTGACAGTGCAGAGGTGGCTGTGAGTGGTTTTACCTTTCCTGAGCTTCTGTACTGGAGCCCTGGTGGCACAGTGGTTAAGAGCTCAGCTGCTAACCCAAAGGTCAACAGTTCAAATCTACCAGGCGCTCCTTGGAAACCTGCTGAGGCAGTTCTACTCTGTCCTACAGGGTCTCTAGGAGTCAGACCAACTCCGTGACAATAGGTTTGGGTTTGGGTGTGGGGTAGCTTGTGAAAACCGAGCCACGGGGGGTCCATCAGCAGAGTCTCTCCCAGCTCTGCTTTCCCCCAGATGCTCTCCTGCTGCGGGGGGGGGGGGGGAGAAAGGAGGACGGCCCCGCCCATCACACCGACAGGCCCCGCCCACTGTCCCACCGTCGAGCTGCAGCAGTGCGGACCCCAAGCGCAGCTTCTGTCCTCAGGGAGCTTGCATTCCAGGAAGGGAAGGCTGGAAACTGGCCCCTGGCTGGCCGCCCTGCAGCTCCGAGGGTGTGCCGCGGGGATGGCTGTGAGGCGACGGGCGGTGGGCGACGGGCGACGGGCGACGGGCTGCAGACTGGCGTCCGCAGCTCCCGACGCGGGAGTCCCGGCAGCCTTTCTCGACCCTGTTGTGCACGCAGAAACCCTGGTGGCATATAGTGGGTTCAGTGCTGTGTCTGCTAGAGTGCTCCTTGGTCATTCTACGGGTAGGTTCTACTCCGACCTCTATCTAGGGTTGCTGTGTGTCAGACCTGACTCGACGGCAGTGGGTTCGGTTTGGGTTTGGTTCTACGAGCAGCCTTCTTAAACAGAGGAATGAGGGGATGAATAAAGCAAAGGCAAAGCTTTCTGTTGTTTGGCCGAAATGACCCTATAGTTCAACACCCACTTCCAGAATAAGCAGCTGTGTTGCTGTCCTTGTAAGGCAGGAGGAAAGTGGGGAAGGGGGGACAGAGACAGTGGCACCAGGAAGCCATCATCTGTCATGCTGTTGGGGCAGAGCTGGGGAGGACGTGGGCTCCAAGGTGTAATTTGGGAGCAGCCTGGGGGTGCCCACTCCTCCCTGCCCAGAGCCAGGGCTGAGTGCTACAGAGACTCGACTGGCAGACCGTTTCCTAGGCAGCGCCTTCCTTCAGCTCCTTGCCCCAGATGACAGAGTTGGGGAGCAGCACTCTGCCTGTGCAGAGGACATGCTGTAAACAGAAATGACCCCTTGAAGAGGCTCCAAGAGGGACCGGTATCTCTGGAAGGTTTCCATAGAAAGCCCAGGTGCTTTCCCTCTGTAGCTCCAGCCTGTCACAGCCTTTAGGGTCAGGGTCCTCCGTGGTCAAGATCTCCTTCACCCTGGAGGCCCCTGGTGCTTCCTGCCCTGTCTCAGCAGTGGCTGCCAAGTGTCTGCCAGACTTAGGATCTCTCACCTATAGCCGCATGACCCGAGGAGGACCAAGTCTCTCTGCTCCCTTCCCAGGTCCTCCTCAGCGGACCATCCAGGGACTCACTGACCAGCTGGGGCTGGAGCCTTGCAAAGATGGTGAGCTCTGCCAACCATCTGCACTCCTTTGGGTTCTGAGCTGCAGGTAATGGAAAGAAAGACTGGACTCCATGCAAATGGAGATTTGCAAGAAAGACAGATCTCGGGCAGGAGCCGTGCCACCTCACGACTGGCAGCCTGGGCACTGCAGCTTCCACCTGGCCATGCGGAATGACCTCTAGCTGTTTACACTGGTCCTTTCAGCATCTCAAGACTCAGAATCTGGGGAGGAAGCCCTGACTGGCCTAGTGTAGATTATGTGCCCACTCCCAGCTGTTCTGGAGGGGGTTAGCTCCCTGTTTCTCTCAGTGACATGTGGTCATCTGGAATTATGTTTCCCCAAGAGCACCCCCACTGGGTGGCGATCCCCAAGAGGAAAATGGTGTGCTGCTAGGGAAAGCTCTGGGGGCCGGGCAGCCAAAGACAGTGGATGCCCACCACGCAGGTTCCCCAGCCTGCAACGTGTGAAACGCAGCCCAGAGACAAAGACAATGCCAGGTTCTAAAGTGCTCCTGGTTTTAGCCTCCTCGCCTTTTCATGCACTAGAGACAGCACCACATAGGAAAAGCCCACCGATCCCACATGGGGGCCAGGTCCTGGCCCCACCGTCTCCAGCTTGTTGACGCTTGCCAGCCTTGCAGAGTGGAGGATGGAAGGAAGGGAAGAGCAGGAGCTCTCCTGAAGAGCCCGGCGCTGCTGGTGTCTGAGAGCGGCCGCGCTCTGGACCGGCCAGCTGTGCCCACCACTAGTGGGTCATTCCTGCTCGTCCTCGCCACCCTCTGCCATTCCTTGTTGCTCCGGTTTATTTGTTTAAGTAGGTTCACCTGTGTTACTTTTCAAGGGATTTGAGTTTCCAGTGCAGCGTTTCCTCCTTAGCTCCTGGGTAAGCTGGTTTCTGCTCCTGACCAGCCTCTAGTGTCCCGGGGCTTTTGTCCTCTTCCTTTGGATTCTGGATGCAGTGGGATGAAGAGCTGGGATGCATGTATGGTTCGGTCTGATGGGCAGTCTCCCCTCGGCACCTGAAAAGGACGAGGGGGCTTTTCCTCAGTGGGGCCCCTGCAGACACACACTTCTTCCCCCACCCCTACCCCAGTATTTCCTTCTCCCCCTCTCTCCTCTTCCCCACCCCCTCCTTCTCCCTCCCATGGCTGTGTTGGCACCTGGCAGGCTGAGTGAGATGCTGTCAGCATCTCTGTCCAAGGTGCTCCAGGTCCGGATGTGACACACCTCCCAAATCCACCTCACACCTGCCAGCTGTCATTCCAGTGCACCAGTAACAGCCCGAGACCCTCAAACATGGAGGATCTGGGAGAAGCAACACCCCTGAGTCCTTTCCAAAAAGGCCACCCCAGGACAAAGCACAACCAGTGAAGTGAGAAGTCAAAATAAAGAACTAGAGGGGAAGAAACTGTAGAAAAGGAAGGGGCTCTAAGCACTGAGGTCATTTGAATATAAAACCCAAGTTAACTAAACTGATCATTATAACTTCAGAATAGCCTGGAAATGTCATAACTTTAAAAATTAAAATAAAAACAGGATAGCACTATTTTTCACATCTTTCACAGAATGGAAAAATAAATATTGTTTAAAAATTGGCATCAAATTCCCAAACCAAGCCTGTTACTGTTAAGACAATTCTGACTCATACAGACCCTATAGGACAAAGCAGACTTGTTCCATGGAATTTCCAAGGAGCATCTGGTGGATTTGAAGTCCCAATCTTTTGTAAATTTATATTGATAGCTTAAAAAGCAGAATGACATCAAGCAGTTTGAGTTTAATCATTATTATTATCTAAAAGAAGGACCTTTTAGGAGTTAATATCTGTGACAGGACAGAAATCTTTACTTCAAATTGATGATGTTTTAAAGACTGACAATTTTTTCCTACCAAATTCAATTAAAATTAAATTTAATATACTTAAAAAAATAGCATCAGATGCCCATCAACAGATGAACAGTTAAAGTATGGTACACTCATACAATGGAACACTACACGATGACAAGGAACAATGACGGCTTAGGGAAATGTGGGACCACCTGGGGGACATCATGCTGAGTGAGATCAGCCAGACACAAAAGGACAAACACTGTATGAGACCATTATTATAAGGACATAACAAGTCACTTAAGCACAGAAGAAATCAGTCTTGGACAGTTACAAGGGTGGGGAGGGGGGAAGGGAATTTTTACAGATTAGATAGCAGTTAGGATTCGGGTTGGGTGCAGGATGTGACAACCTGTGCTAGAAGAGACGTACCCACAAGTGTCCAGTTTCGAAACTAAACTGCTCCCTAAATGTGGCTCACCTCTTTGAAAGGACAGAGAAGCAGAGTCTGGGATCAGGGATTACGGTCTCAGGGGACATCCAGACTGATTTGCATACCCAAGCTTTTTTTCCTCTTTTTCTCTTAATAAAATGTTCTGCATACCACCTGGGTGAGTGGCTTCTGGGGTCTTGAGAGTTAGCAAGCTGCCATCTAAACAGCATCAAATGCTCCCAACCCACCTGGACCAGAGGTAAACGGTGGGCATCGAGGACAGGAGGAAAATATGAGCCCACCAGACAGAGGGGGCCCTTTGAGCCCGAGGCTGCTTCAGCATGGGACCAGAAGAACTGGACAGTGCCTGGCCACCACCAGTGACTGCCTGGGTTGGGTACAGAGTACAGAACCTGGGGCATAGCGGGAGAAGGAGTAGAGGGCAGAGCTAGAACTCTACCACACCCAGCGGTCCTTCTGGCTGGAGGCCCTGAGGAGCATGGCCTGCAGACTCCCGAACCCCAAACGGCCTCCAGCACTGGGGCCACCTCCCCAGACAAAGACTGAATAAAACTGTGCAAAGCAGAGTGAAGCTGGGGACAAGCAAGATTTTGGACTTAAACACGCCACAGGGCTGTCTGAGGGGCTCATCACTGGAGACACGGTGCTCAAGAGAGGGGAGCTGGATCTCAGCCAGAAGATCACGGGAAGCTCTGGACAACAGGGGAAGCACGCTGCCCCGGCGGCGGGGCTGGCAGCTGGAGTAGAGTAGTGGTGAAAGTTCGGGGCCTTACGTGGCAAAATAATACAGATCATAAAATTGTTCTTTAGTCACAATAAAATTTGTCAAAAAAATTACATGTAGTAGTATACACTTTGTAGAAACGTATTTTAGTTGTTGTATCTGGTCTTCTATCCGTGCATATGCAAAAGAAGTGTTTGGAATGATATTCATGCTATTTTTAAAATATTCATATTTTTAAAAATATTTTATTGTGTTTGAAGTTTACAGTCCCAATCAATTTAACATATAAAACCTGGCCCACGCCCCACAATGCAGCTCTAACTGTGCTCCCTCCCGACCCTGTGGCGGCGCAGTCCTCCTTCCCACTCTGTACTTCCCGCATCCTTTCAGCCGGCTCCTGTCCCCGCCCTCTCATTCACCTCCAGAGAGGAGCTGCTCAGGCCGACTCACGCGGACGTTTAAACCAAGAAGCACACTCTTCACCAACAGCACTCTGTACAGTCTAGTCCTGTCCAATCTTTTTTGAAGAGTTGGCTTTGCCCGTGGTTTCAGCTCTAGGCAGAGATTGTAATACAGGGACCACGTCCCAGGCGACTCTCCAGTCCCGATGGACCAGCCAGTGTGGCCTTTTAATAGCGTTCCAGCTCTGCACACCCGTTTTTCTCCTGCTATACCAGATACTCCACTTTGTGCTCCCTGTCAGGGCAGTCACTGGAGATGGCTGGGTACCATCCGGTTCTTCGGAGCTTGTGCTGATGTCGTCTCTGGATCATGGGGCACCTTCTGTCTGCTGGACTCACGTCGTCCTCACATCTTTCAAGTCCTTCGTTCTCCTCTGCTCCAAGTGGATTGGGACCAATTGATGTTACTTAGATGGCTGCTTGCTAGTTTTCAAAATCCCAGAAGCCATTCACCAAAAATGTATGCACAACATTTTCTTGAAAAACAACAGTTAGTTATGCCAATTAGCCTAGCTGTCTCCAGGAACTGTGATCCCTGGAACCCTGTGCCTGCTACTCTGTCCTTCTAAATGCTAGTTTGTACTTAGAAACCTCATAGTTTTGGGTGCAGTCCAGGTGTGCTGACCTCCCTGCTGCGGCCTGCTGTCCCTCGCTCCCCCACCCCACCTACTGTCTAGTCTGATGTCCGTCTACTCTCTGTGGCATCTCTTTCTGGGGTTGGATTGGAGGCTATTTTTATTTATTTTTTACTTCTTTTTAGATTCGACGTTGTTTAATTTTTTATAATGAACATACACTATTTTTAAAGAGATGACAATCACTACTGTTAGAAATAGCATCCTGAAGGAAAGGGCTCTGGGTTAATTGGAGAACGTTCTGTAATGGATGAAATAATTTAATGTGAGTTCTCAACATGGGCGATTATTTGTGTTTACATAGACTAACTGCACAAATCTATACATCTCAACAGTTTATAATTCAGACAGACATGCATTAAAGATTTCCGATTCGGGAATCTCTCTTGCAGGTCAGAGACGGCTGTGTCGTCGGTGGTGTCCTAGTCTTCTGGGTGCTTTTGGCTGGCAGTGCTGGTCGTCAGGCTGAGCTAAGAAGAAGGAGCTCTCTGTGTGAAAAGCCAAAGAATTTACGATGCTCAGCACTGCCACAGCAAAGCACAAAGAGACTGCACAATAAATTAGTGATGTGGGGAGAGACCGCAAGGAACAGCTCCTGCTGGAGCAACAGTGAGCTTAACGTGGTGACTTAAGACCCTGTTTTCTGGCCAGCCCCCTCCCTTGTGGGCTCCATCCACTGACAGCCCCAGGCTTTAAGACTTTCCCCGTTCAAGTTATTCCTCCCTGGAGGGCAATTCTGCTGCTCTCAGTGCAGGTTGAGAGCTAAGAGCAAGTGGGTTGTTGGGAGGAGATGCCTGTTAAAATCAGGGGTGATTTGCTGCTTTTCCTGATCCCCAGCCCCCACAAGGAAAGCCTGGGGGTGGTGTTGATAAGGTGGGGACTCGGGAAGAGCAGGTACCTGCAGTTTATGTCTTTTTATGCCCCAAAGCAAGGAACAGATGACCCAGGTTTCCCTCTCCAAAGCCACTGAAGCCATGGGAAATCCTTGAAATGACTTGCCCTAAAGAAATCAAAGCATGCACACATTTACAGTTCTCCATGAGAAATACACGGCATTATCTGTGTGCATTTTAATGTAAGTTTCATTAAACAAACAGGCCCTGTTGCCCTCCAGTCAGTGCTGACCCGTGGCGACTCCATGTGCTGTGGGGTAGGACTGCCCCACAGGGCCCCTCGGCTGTAATCTGCACAGAGTGGGTCTCCTGGCCTTTCTTCCAGCGTGCCTCTGGGTGGGTTTAGACCTCCAGCCTGTAGGACAGCAGCCGAGCGCAGACTGTTTACATCCCCTGGGGACCTCAGGTTTTAGCACACCCTCTTCACGTATGTAAAGCCCTAGACACATACATACACACGCGTCTAAAAACCCACCCACCAGCAGCCTGTCCGTCTGTCCTACTGTAGCAGCTCATGTGCTGCTGTGACCCTCAGCCACTGGTGTCTCAAACACCGGCAGGGCCACCCGGGGGGACAGGCTCCAGCAGAGCTTCATGCTAACAGAGACGAGGAGAAGGTCTGGGGGACCGACTTCCGAAAATGAGCCAGCAGGGCGTGGGGATCACAGGCGAGTGATGGCTCCGGACGCATCATCAGAGCGACTGCCCACCAGCGGAGGGCGCAGTGTCAGGTAGACAGAGGGCCAGCAAGCCAGGAGGCCCTCCCCGGGACCACTCGGCACAGTGATCAGAACGATGGACTTGGACAGGCTGGCAGTGATGTGAAGGACGCAGAACTAGGCAACATTTCTCACTTTGGGGTCGGAGGTCACCAGGGCTTGGAGTTAGCTCAACGGCAGCTATCTGTCTGTTTATCTACTGATGCAATTCTACTGACAGCGACCGCCTCCAGGGAAGAGGCAACCCAGGCTGAGACAGGGAGCAGAGGGACGGCTGTAACATCGGTCAGGCTCTCGGCTCTCTTCTGTCCCTTCCCATCTTCCCTCCTTGTTTTTCTTTTTAAGAAATGTACTCATATCTTACCTCTACAACTACAAATTAATTTTAAATATTTGGGAATAATGTTTTCCAGAGAATCGCATCCAGCTGAGTCTACAAATTGCTTCTTTTGATTTTAAAGAAAAGCTGATTCGTGCTCAACACTATGTTCTGTGACGCACCTGATTTCACGTGGTCACTGTGCTGAATGAAAACGACAAAGGAGTTTCTTTTGCTATTCCCCCCCCTGCCCCCGATCTGGTGTTTTTATCTGAATAGATACTATGACAAATGATATTTTCAGCTAGGAAGAGCAAAGAGCCTGGTGCTGAGTGGTACACTGTAGTCATTCAATAAAACATTTGTTGGATGGATGGATGGACAGATGGACGGATGGATGGATGGATGGAGCCACCCAGGGTCAGAGACAGTCATTCGCCTGGTTAAGGATAACCTTGAGCTCAATTTATAAATTTAAAAAATGAAAATCAAAATACATTTCCACCTAATTTTGGTTAATTGCTGCATTTGATCAAGATAGTCAGGATTTGTTGCTTTACAAAAATCAGCAAAATGTTAGAAAGTTCCCTGAATACAACCAAACATTTCAAGGAACAGAGCAGTAGGGATGGGGGTCTGGAGACTACAGTTTCAGGGGCATCTAGGCAAAACAAAATTTATTAAAAAAATGTTTTGCATTCCACTCTGGTGAATGATGTCTGGGGTCTCATAAACTAGCAAGTGGCCATCTAAGAGGCAGCAATTGGTCCCATCCCATCTGGAGTGAAGGAGAATGAACACCAAAGATACAGGGAAACTACGAGTCCAAAAGAAAGAAAGGGCCACATAAGGCAGAGACGACATCAGCATGAGGCCAAAAGAACTAGATGGTGCCCAGCCACCACCCACAACTGCCTTGACAGGGAAGGAGACAGAAGCAGCAGGAGGGAAGTCAGGTGCAGAACTCGAACACCAGCAGAGAGACCAGACTGGGCAGTCTGACAGACAGGGGAGTCCCCAGAAGACATGGCCCCTAGACTCTGTTAGCCCAGAAACGAAACCATTTCTGAAGCTAACACTTCAGAGAAAGATTACACTAAAATAATACTGGTGAAGAGTCTGCTTCTAGGCTTAAGTAGACACATGAGACTAAACGGGCAGCTTGTGTCTGCAGGTCGGAGGAGATGGCAGAAAAGACAGGACCTGGCTGAGTGGACACGGAAAACACAGGGTAGGGAGGAGGCTGAGTTACAGCGAGGGCAACCAGGGCGCTAAAACGGCGTGCGGGTTTTTATTTGATGATTGGACTTAAGCTCTAACTTCCACGTAAAGCACGCCCACCCACCCCACAAATCAGCAAAACGAGCCGTCAGCCAAGATGACCCGGGCCCACGAAGCCGAGCTGAAGGCGAGACTTCACGGGGGCAGCCAGGGGGCCACAGGCTGTGTCTTTCTCTCTCAAGGACAAAGGGAAACAGACAAACAGCCAAATCATTTAGGACGGCAGCTGAAGTGATTACAGAAGCCAGAGAGAAGACAACGGTGCCCAGAGGTGCAGCACAGCCGTCGGGAAAGCAAGTCGGCTGCAAAAACACGGGCGTTCTTCCAGCAGGGAGCCCCGGGGAAGCAGGCAGCCAACACGGCAGCCAAGCTTGCTCTTCACCCCCAATATGATAACGGGGCCCCAAATCTGCTAACAGGGAGCAGAAGACTCATCCGCTCGTGGATGCTCTCCGAAACGGGAACAGGAAGAGTCGTTTTTTTTACTTGACCACCCTGATGCCTTTTCCTAAATAATCACTCGGGGTCACCGACGTCTCTTACCCACGGGGGCGCTTTGTATTTCTCAGCTTCCGATGTGCAGAAACATAAACGCAGGATCTGAAGCACAAAACTTTCCTTCGCTGCTTTCAAGCCAAGCCAGCCCAGCCCAGCCCCTCCGGGAAAACCACGTCTTGACTCCAAGCTCCAGAAGCTTTGGGGCAAGCGCTCTGGCTGGAACCCGTTTCCCGGGTCAGGCCGGAGAGACGTCTGGACCACAGCTGGAGAGGTCCCAGCGGGACGTCTTAGGGTCCAGGGCTTTCCGGTGGGGCCATCACAAAGGGACCCGCCAGGCTGGCTTTGTTACTTTCTGTCACCACCCAAAGAGGGCAAACAGGTTCTGTGCGAAGAGAGGAGAGGGAACAGGGGAGGGGAGAGGTGGGAGGGGAGACAGAGGGGAGAGGGGAGAGGGGACGGATGGGGGAGGGGAGGGGAGAGGGTGGAGGAAGAGGGAGGGGGAGGGGGAGAGGGGCCAGAGGGGCGACGAAAGCGGGGGGAGACGCAGCCGCCTCCCCTCGTCTGCCCCCCGCGCCCACTCCCGAGCCCGCCCCGCCGGACGGCTGGCGGGGACTGACTGCGAACGTGCCGCCTACACGTCTCTGGCGGAAGCACGTGGTGTCTAACTTGTTTTTCTGCGCCTTAAAAAATGGTGTCAAACGTCGTCAGGCATTCTGTCAAGAAAACTCCGTTTTCAGCTGTCGAACCTTCGCCTCCGCTCCTTCCTCTTCAAAGCATGACCTCTCCAGGGGCGCTGGCGGTCCGCCGGGGAAGTGGAAGCTGAGGGCGGCCGCCCCAGGCGAGCGCGTCTCTGCGGGCGCAGGAAAGGCCAGGCCTCCCGACGAATGCCCGCAGGGCTCACGCAGGAAACCCCCCGGGGGAGGCCGGCTGGACGGGGACTTCGGCAAGGGGCTTCCTGGTCCCCTACGGGGGAGCCTGGTTCTCGGCTCTGCAGACCAGAGGCCTCACATCTTGGGCTGCGGGGGGCTCGGGGCCGTCCCGCCCCCTCCCGGAGCTTCCGGTCCCTCCCGCCCCCTCCCGGAGCTTCCGGTCCCTCCCGCCCCCTCCCGGAGCTTCGGTCAGTCCCACCCGCTTCCGGAGCTTCCGGTCCCTCCCGCTCACTTCCGGAGCTTCCGGTCCGTCCCGCTCACTTCCGGAGCAGACCTACTGTGTGCCTAGTGGCACAGCAGTTAAAGCGATGGACTGCTAGCCGGAGGTCCTGGTTCGAAACCACTACGAGCTCCGCCGGGGGCTGGCAGCGGCTGACTTTCTGGAAGCCAATCAGCAGGGCCCTCTAGTGGGTTTGAACCTCCGGTCTCTCAGTGACCAGGCCGGAGCTCAAACTCTTCACACTCCTATTCGTAGCTCAGAGTTTCCTGAAAGCCTACGAACTCTGGAGCTGAGCTGCTGGGCTTCTTGGGTGCTTCGGACACTCACAGCTCCTTGCCTCAATTTCCTCATCTGTAAAATGGGAACAATAACAAAACCAACCTGATAGGTTTGTTACAAAGATTAAAAGAGTCAATATATGTGAACCACTCAGAACACAAGTGCTTACTGTCATGAACGTATGATTGAGTGGCAAAAAAGTGATTATCACAGAGGGAGGGACTCAGGGTTTTTGTAACTGAAGAGACACTCGGGTTCAAGGGCAGATTTGAAACCCAACAGGCGATTCCTCTTCTGACAGCTCATCACCCCTCAGAGGAGAATGCTAACTATACATCAGAAAGATGTTTTTCCTTCTCTCTCTCAAAGAGAAGTGAAAGAGAATTTGACAAAATCAAAGTCAAGTTCCATCACTCTAGACAAGGGCTCTAGAACAAGGTGGAATTCATCTACATTTAGAGAGGGTGGAAAACTGAGCAGACAGTAGTCATTATAAGATCTTGAACCACCCACCAGAAAGAGAAGTTACTAATGAGCGAGTGTAGCATAACTTAATGTTGCATTTATGAGAAAATCAGCAAATGACAGGCCTGTCGTTCTAACTTCGGTAGAGGAGAAGATGGAAACGCTGCTGAGGCTCAGAGCAGCACAGAGCTGTGAAAGTCATCGCTTCATTAGCAGCTGTGAGCACAGAGCCCAGCGAGGGGAGAGCTCTCGTTCTGCACGCCAGCTCCCACTGGCATCCGAGGCCGTGCAGACGCGGCATCCAAGTGAGAACAGCAGCGAGCTACCAGCTTCTCTGAGAAGGGCTGGCTGAAATGCGGCCCAGGGTGAGCACGCAGCATCCCGAGTCCAAGGGAACCTCAGCCCCAATCTGCTGTTCCTGTTTCCAGCCCTTGGCCGTCTCAGCTGAAACCATCTCAGCTGAAACCACGACACCTTCAAGAAGAGAAAGAAGAGATTTGGGCAGTGAGAAGTAACTGGGAAAAGAAGAGAGGCAGTGATGGTAGAGGGGACTACAACTGCCGCAGGAGAACGGGCTCTGCGGAACTCGGGGGCCAAGGCAGCAGATGAGACTACGGAGTTAGGCGTGGCAGGCCCCCCTTGGAAATCCTCGGGCTGGGAGGGGTAACCATCCAGATGACAGTGTGCCAGAGGTGTGGGGCCCGTCCATGGAGGGTCCACTGTACAGCTCTTTGCCCACTGCCACTGCCTACGTAACATGCTGCACCCTTGTGATTTTATCACAGTGATTTTGATAGACTGGCACAGAAGGCCTCTGCACTGACTCTCTTCTAAAGGCAGAGGAGGATTGCATGCAAAGTCATTCAGACACTGGGGACTACGTTAGAATATCAGTCAACGTGTGTGTGACATTGCTACCTGTCCAAGGATAGACAGCAGTGGGGAAGGCGTTAGACCACCAGTCAATGTGCTGGACGTGGCGACTGGCTGAAGGATGGACAGCAGCACCCAAACAGCTCTTATTTCCGGGTCAGGTGTTTCGTCTTGGAGGATCACAAGAAAGGGTAGCTTGCAGCTCCCAAATTTGTTTTATTTGCTCTTATTTGCAAAAGTTGAAAAGGTAAGTCAGACTCCGACTTGGAGAATGCCGTCCCTGGGTCTGTCTCACCGCCCTAGGAAACTTGCTCTGGCTGCAACTTCCAGGGCCCTTTCCAAATGTATTTGTGTCTCAGCCCTGAGAGTGGCCATCTTGGCTCAGAGAACAGGTGCGTGTGCTCAGCGTTCTTGGTGTCTGAACGCTGACGGAACTACCTGCTGTCAGCTGAATCTCCAGGTCATACCTGTGAGGAGGCAGCCAGGTGCACAGAAGCAGAACTGTTTAAACAGATGACAAGGATTCTGCTTGCAATCCGGCTCCCCTTCTGGCAATTTAGGCAAATCGCTTTCCTCTGCAGACTTGAGGGGAGCAAAGGGACTTCCACAGTGAACTTGAGGGCAACAGCATGCTAGCCTGCAGAGGGCTCAGGAGTCAGCAAAAACGTTTGAGAAGTGGGTGGAGGGGAGAGAAATAACCAGCTCCAAAATACAAAAACACAACAGGAAAACAGTACATCTCAAAACTACAATTACACAAATGTTTTGATGGAGTGAAATAATTCAAGTACACACACACACACAGAGAAAGTTCCTACTTTATGAAATGACAAGAATGAATAAATATACGGAAACTTAAGTTCTGTATGCCACAGACGGGTTGGGGACAAAAGAATTTGCTCCCACGTCATTGTTGCTGTTGTCGGGTGCTGTCCAGTCAGCTGTGAGTCTGGTGACTGTATGGGACACAGTGAAGCCTTGCCTGGTCCCGTGCCACCCCCACTCATCAGGGTCCTACTCCCTTTCACTGACCCTCTCCTTCACCCAGCATGATGCCCGTCTCCAGGCACCGGTCCATCCTGACGACATGTTCAAAGTATGCGAGGTAAGTCTCACTGTCCCCACCTCCGAGAAACATTCCAGCTATACTTCTTCCAAGACAGACTTGTTCGTCTGTCTGACAGTCTGTGGCGTATTCATTATCCTTCACCGTCGCCACACCTCAGCGGCATCAGTCCTTCTTCAGCCTCCCCTACTTGTCCGATCTCGGCACGCCCGGGAGGCGCGGGAAGTACCCTGGCCTGAGTCAGGCTCCCCGTAGTCCGCAGAGCTGCGTCTCTGATTTCAAGCACTTTAGCGGTATGTTTGCAGCAGAGTTGCCCGACGCAGTGCACTTTTCTTTCCTGACGACTGTCTCTACCAGTGTTCACTGTGGCTCCAAGTAAAATGCAATCCTTGACAATGTCGGTATTTTCTCCGTTTCCCGTGATGTTGCTTATTGGTCCAGCTGTGAGGATTTGGGTTTTCTTTACATTGAGGTGTGATCCGTACTAAAGGCTACAATGTTGGGTCTTCATTAGTGAGTGCTTTAAGTTGCTTTGCTTTCAGGAAGCAAGGCTATGTCGCCTACACATGGCAGATCATTAATGAGTGTTCCTTTAATCCCGATGCTGCGGTCTTCTTCATGCAGTCCAGCTTCTCAGATTATCTGCTGTGCGTGCTGGTGGGATAAGTAGGGTGAGAGGACACAGCCCTGGTGCACACTTTTCTTGAACTATGCAGTCTCTCCTTGTTCTGCTCAAATGACTGCCTTCTGACAGATGTACAGGTTCCTCACGAGCACAATTAAGAGGTCTGGAATTCCCATTCTCCACGATATTATCCATAATTTGTTGTGGGCCACACAGTTGAATACCTTTGCACGGCCAATAAAATAGATAACCATGTTTCTTTGCTTTCAGCCAAGACCTCTCTCATACTAGCAGTGATATTCTTGTTTTCGTGTCATCTTCTGAATCCGCCTTGAGTTTCTGGCAGTCACTCTGTCAATACACTACTGCAATAGCTTTTAAATAATCTTCAGCCAAATTTCACTTGCATGTGCTATTAATGATATTGTTAGATAATTTCTACATTTGGTCAGACCACCTGTCTAGCGAATACGCACAAATACGAATCTCTTTCAGTTGTTTGACCAGAAGCTGTCCTTCAAATTTCTTGACGTGAGATGAATTAGCACTTCCAGCGTTGCATCCGTTTGTTGAAACATCTCGATTTGTATTCTGTCAGTTCTCGAAGCCCTGTTTTCCACCAACACCTTCAGTGCAGCTTGGACTTCTTCCTTCGGTATCATTGCTTCTTAATCATATGCTACCTCCTGAAATGACTGAATAAAAATGACCTGTTCTTTTTCGTACAGTGACTCTTCATGTTCCTTCCATCTTCACTTGATGCTTCCAGCATCGTTCAATATTTTACCCACAGTACCCTTCAACACTGCCACTCAAGGCTTGTATGTGTGTGTACACGTGGGTATGTTTGCATGTACATGCATTGTGTATGTATACTATATACAGTGTGCGTACATGCATATACGTTCATATACATACTACAGCACATAGCAGCGCAGTTAGGGACACTCCCTAGAGGTAACCAAACGCCTCACTGGATTGGTTTTCTGGGCTTGAGGGCCGAGGACCATCGTCTCATTGTACAACTTGGTTAGTTGGCATGATATAGTTCACAAAATTTATGTTCTAGCTTCTGCTTTGGTGAATAGTATCTAGGGTCTTTAAAGTATTTTTTGTTTTTTAATTTTTGATTAAGGTTTTTTGTGTGTGTGTGATTAAGTGAAAGTATACAGTCCAACTCAGTTTTGTGTGCCCGCCTATCTGCAGCTCCCCTGCTCTCCTGGCCTGGTGACGGCACACTCCTCCTTTTCATTTTATATTTGTCGTGTCCTTGTAACAACCTCCTGCCCCCTCGTCCCCACCCTCTTCTCTCTCATCTAGGAAGAGAGCAGTAGGACAGCCTCCTAAAAATGCATGGAGCCGTAAAGTACATCCACCATGTGGTCACACTGTGTTCTCGAGTAGTTCATTTTTGTCCGAACAGTTGACTTCTGTAGTGTTTTCCAGACAGGGGCAGCAGCAGGTCTAGGGTCCATGCTCCCAGGGGATCCCTCAGGCCATCAGACCATCAACTGTGGTCTTTCAGTAGCTTTCTTGAGCTGCACCTCTCTTTTTATTTTATTTTATTTAATATGACTGAGTGAAAATGTACATTCCCGTGTAAATTTACATGGCCACCTATATGCATCTTCCACTGCTCTCCCTGTCCGGTGACAGCACACTATTCCTCTCTGCTCCATACATGTCTCATCCTCCCAATAGCCTCCTTTCCCCTCCACTCCACCCACTCTCCTTCCTTCAGCCAGAGGTCAGCAGGATGATATCCTATAGATGTACAGAACCATAAAGCGCATCCAATATATGGTCACTCTGCATTGCCAAGTCCAATCCATTCATGTCTGAAGAGTGGACATTCGTTATGATTTATGTGCAAGGGCAGCATCAGGGCCAGGGTCTATGCTCCCAGGGGAACCCCGAAACTGCTGGACCATCACTTCAGGTCTTTTAGTGGAGATCTCAGGGTGCACCCCTTTTTATGCTTGTGTTGTCAGTGAGATTCAACTTAGGGAGCTCCATCACGGCTATCCTGGTGAGCTGCACCTCTCTTTTCTCATATTGTTACAGGGACTCACCATTGTGTGCCCCATCACGGCTGTCTTTGGTGGTGGCCCGGTGCCGTCTAGTTCTCGTGGTCCCATGTTGACAGGGTCTCCCATCACATGGGTCCTTCTGCCTCCTGAGCTCTTTTTTCCTCGTATGTTTGGTGTTCTTCACGATCTTCTGTTCTGGCTGAGTTGAGACAATTTGGTGTGCCTCAGATGGCGGCTTGCTAGATTTTAAGGGGTCTTAAAAGTTTTGAGTGGCCATATAAAATATGACTGTTGGTCTCTACTAGCCTGGAGCGAAAAAGAGAGAAGGAAAGCAAAGGCCCAGAGAAGAAAGCAGCTGACAGGACTGAAAGCCAGCAGTAACCATGGCCTCATCTAGCCTGAGACCAGAAGAACCAGACGGTGCACAGCCAGCGTTCTCAATGTCTTGATTAGGACCACAGTAGATGAATCCCGATACAAAGACAGAAAGACATGAATCTCAGATTTCAAAAAAAATTCAGACTTACTAGTTCAATGGAGACTGGAAGATTCCTGAGATACTCTAAATCTTGAACTGAAATAAGCCCCTGACTAAGTAACAGATGGGCTCTTAAATCAAGAATAACACCTATGAGTGCTGTGCTCCTTTAAATATCCCCCTTTATGAGACCAAACAGTTCAAAATTACTTTAAAACAGAGATGAGAAGATACGGGGACGGATAAACTCAATTAAGGAAAGCAACGACCGGAGCGGGAATAATGAGAATGTTTATGCGTTGTGAAGAATGTAACCTGTGTCACTGTACGATTTGTGCAGACATTGTGGAGTGGGAAACCGCTGTGTAAACCTTCACTGGAAGCACGACAAAACATTTTGTGTGTGTGTAAAAAGTATTTTTTACAACACAATGTATTTCACACGGGAATTTGGTACAGGTTAGCGTTTGCTCTGTCCTGGGGTGGTGTCTTCACAGGAAATGGTGCCTGAAGACCACAAACATCCCACAGAAAAGACCCCGCTGAGTGCTGTGGCTGGAAGACCCTCTAGAGGGTCTGCACGTGTCCCATCGCTACCGTCACTCTGCTCTGTGTCCGCGACCTCCCACCCTCCCTGCTCTGCTAGCCTTCCTGAGGGCAGGCGTCCGGGGGTCCTGACTAGCAGCACCTAGACCGATGGGCAGGTTTTACCAATCGGGAGGTTTCACTGGGTGCCAGACTTCTGGACCCCTTTCCCCCGGGTGCAGTGAGTGTGTCTCTGTACCTCTGTCACAAGCACCTGCCCTTTCAGCGCTGCTGACACATACTGTTACGTACTGCTCAGAGCCGCTATGACAGGCAGCGTGTCGTGTAGCCACCACTGGTGCCTGTCACCAGTTTCTTCATCGTCTTCAACACCGTTTTACACCAGGCAACGAGTGGCAAAGCTGAGGAGGTGGCCTCTTCTTTGCCGCTCCCCTCCCCCGCCACCCCGAGTCATTGTGTCGGTAGCCTGGCAACCACAGGGGTCGAGTCTGGGATGTGCTCTGATACTAGACCCTTTGTGTCCTTTCTCCTCCTCCTCGTTTTTGGTTCAGAGCTTTGTGTAGTGTAGAGGTCTGAGGCATAGTCATTGAAGAAACAAACAGTGACAGGCCTGGAGGCCTTGTGTCCCCAGAAGTCACTGTCAGCACGAGACTCTGAGCTGCCCAGGGCAAGGCTAGCCCCTTTACTGACAACAGGACACTCCGCTTCCTCTTCCAGCTGCTCACAGGAGGGAACCTAACAACAAGCTCCGTGGTTTATAACGGGATTATTTTACTGAGAATGATCACAGCAGCAGCAAATTATATCCACATGATGAATCTCCAACATTGCCTATTTTTTTGTCAAATTTGCAGGCAGATTATTGTCTGAACTCCCAAGTGATGCACCCAAAGAACTGTTAATGTGACAGCATCATTGCCATGGAAACTCATAATGACACAAACAGCAGGATGAACGCGTGCCATGCAGAGCTTCCGTCTCTGTCTTACCCAACAAAATGACTCTTCTCCTGTAAGTGGGTAACAGTACCCTTCCGAAGACTAGATAGCCGGTTGAAAGACTGCCAGAAATAATCGGAGACTGGAAAGATGCTATCTCAGTAAACTGACATGACAAATTTGCTTTTTCAGTTCAAACTCCAGCGGTCAGGTCTGGGAAACCTTTTCAACAGCATGCTGTTCCACAGCCGCGGGACAGTGGCCACCTGATCTGACTTACACAGGTTGGCACTGAGACAGCTAGTCTGTACCAGTGTGGACAGGCATCTCCACTTTCCCAAGAGACTCTCAGCTCCTGGAGGTGAGGGCTGTGGCTGGCCACTCTGTCTTCACTTTGTTGCCACCGTTTCTTGCGTGTTGCTGGTGCCTGCTTGGTGATTACGTGTGGGGGCAGTGGGTGACTCAGAGGTAGAATCATTGCCTTCGACATGGGAGACCCAGGTTAGATTCCCAGTCAGGGCATCTCATGCATAGTCGCCAGCCATCGGCACCTGGAGGCTTGCTTGTTGCTCTGATGCTGAGCAGATTCGGGAACTAAGAGAGACAAGGAAGAAAGGCTCAGAGATCTTTTTCCAAGCATCAGCCAACGAAGACTCTACTGACCACAGCAGTCTGATGAGACTCGGGTATTTAACTCCATTGTGAGTGGGGTTGTCATGAGCTGGGAGTGATGTGACATCAAGCTAACAACAACAGTGATTAGACGGCTAATAAAAACCCCGAGTCATTGGCCCCTAAACACAGCAGAGCTCACGCAGTCCTTCACGGAAACGGCAAGGGACTCTCTAAGACCCAAGAAAGGCACAGAAAAGTGAGTAGGGTTAGGAGGACAGCCTTCAACATTAGTAATTCAAGCAGAGAGGAAACCAGCTCAGGACAGTGCTCACTCACAATGCGTTGTGTAAGCATCTACAGTAGCACACTGGAAATGTTACCAGCTTGGTGATGGGGAGTAGGACTTATATACAGGCCAGTTGCATAAAATCAGGTGTAGCTGTTCAGTGTCCAAAACAGGGTTTGACCTGTGGGATACTCAAAGAACTAATAAGTCAGGATGCAATAAACCTGCTGTTTCCATATTTCACTAATCAAGAATGTGCCTGCTTGTGTTCTTTAAAGTGGAGAAGCCCGGTATCAACAGTCAGAGAAGCTCGTGGACCCCTGCCAATCAGGCCATCAATTGCTCATGTGCAAGCTCAAGATGAAGCCGAAGAAAATTAAAACAAGTCTGCAAAAGCCAAAGTACGGCCTTGAGTATATCCCACCTGAATGTAGAGACAATCTCAGGAATAGACTTCATGCACTGAACACTAATGACCAAAGACCAGACAAGTTGTGACATGATAATCGAGGACGTCGTGTACTAAGAAAACAAAAGGTTATTTAGAAGACAGGAAAGAAAGACAACACAAAAGTGGAGGTTAGAAGAGCCGCTGAAATGTGCCGCAACTAAAGCAAACTGAAGGAATGATGAAGTAAAACAGCTCAACAGAAGACTTCAGACAGCAGCTCAGAAAGACAAAGCAAAATATTAAAATGCCAAAGTAAGAAAATCAAAAGGGAAGAGTACACTTGGCGTTTCTCAAGCTGAAAGGACGGAAGAAGGGCCCAGTCCTCGTTTGGCAATGCTGAAGGATTCTGTGGAGGAAATTTGAAAAACCAGGAAACAACAGAAGAAGATGGAAGACCTGCACAGAGGCACTGTACCCAAACGCTTGCTGACGTGCAACCATTTCAGGCGGTAGCATAAGATCCAGTACTCATGCCACTGAAGTAACAAGGCCAAGCTGCACTGAAGACGTTGGCAAAAGCCGGTCTCAGGAACTGACGGAACAGCAGTGGAAACGTTTCAACAAACAGATGCAGCACCGAAAGTCCTCACTCATCGGTGCCAAGAAATGTGAAAGACAGCTTGGCCAACCATCTGGAAGAGAGCCATGTTTTTGCCTGTTCCAGGAAGTGATCCAATCTGATACAGAAAAGTATCAAACAATATCACATGCAAGAAAAATTTTACTAACGATCATTCAAACAATATCATATGCAAGAAAAATGTTACTAAAGATCATTCAGATCAAAATGGTTGGAGCAGTACATCAACAGGGAATTGCCAGAAATTCAAGCCAGATTCAGAAGAGGACATGAAACCAGGGATATTCTTCCTGATGTCAGATGGATCCTGACCGAAAGAAGAGACTACTAGAAAGGCGTTGTCATGAACTGAACTGTGTTTGCCTGAAAATCTGTGTGGCAGTTTGACTGGGCCGGGATTCCTGGTATTGTGTGGTGTCCCCTGTGTTGTAAATCCTGCTTCTGGGATGTTCATGAGGGCAGATGGACAGCAGCTGTGTTGATGTTTTCTCAGCATAAAGAAAACCAAAATCTTCACCACTGGACCAGTCAGCAACAGTGTGATACACAGAAAAGACTGGAGCTGTGAAGATTCTCATTTTACTTGTATCCACGACAAACACCCGTGACAGCAGTAGGCAAGACACCCAAGGGCATCCTGCCTGCTTGGTCTCGGGCCACCCTCAGGGTGGTTACTTTGCTTGAGCCCATTGTTGTAGACACTGTGTCAGTCCGTCTCACTGAGGGCCTTCCTCTTGTTTTGATGTCCCTCCGCTTTGCCGAGCAAGATGCCCTTCTTCAGGGATTGGCCCCTCCTGGTGACATGTCTACAGCGTGTGACATGCAGTCTTGTCCTCCCTGCTCCTCAGCAGCCTTCAGGTTGTATCCCTCCAAGACTTGCTCCTTTGTCTGGCCGTCTGCTGGATATTCTTCACCAGCACCACAATTCAAAGGTGTCAGTACTCAAAGGGACATATTTGCTTTTCAACCCTTTAAAGGGGCCTTTGCATCAGATTTACCCAATACAGTGTGCCATTTAATTTCTTGACTGCTGCTTCCATGGTGTTGATTGTGGGTCCAGGTAAAATTAAATCCTTGATGACTTCAATCTTTTTTCCATTTAGTATGTTGTTGCCTATTGATCCAATTTGAGGGTTTTTGTTCCCTTGATATGGAGGCGTAATCCATACTGCAGGCTGTGGTCTTTGATCTTCATCAATAAGGTGCTTCCAGTCTTCTTCACTCCCAGCAAGCAAAGTTGTGTCATCTGCGTAACATAGATTGTTAATGAGCCTTCCTCCAGTCCTCACGCCTCATTCTTCTTCATATAATCCGGCTTCTCAGATTATTTGCTTGGCATACAGATTGAAAAGCTGTAGTGAAAAGATACAAGCCTGCCACACACCTTTCCTGACTCTAAAACATGCAGCACCCCCTTGCTCTTTTTTTTGTGACTGCCTTTTGATCTATTACAGTTTCCTCATGAGTACAGTTTTCATGTTCTAGAATTACCATTCTTCGTAATGTATCCATAATTTGCTATTATCAACAAGTCGAATGCTTTTGCGTAGTCAACAAAATGCAGTTAAACATCCTCTCCTTTCAGCCAGGACCCATCCGACGTCAGCAGTGATATTTGTGGTTCCATGTCCTCTCTGAATCTGGCTTGGATTTCTTTCTGGCAGTTGTCTTTTGATTTATACAGACACTGTTGAATTTTCTTTAGCACAATTTTGCTCATGTGTGATGTTAATAATAGTGCTTAATAATTTCTGCATTCTGTTGGGATAGGCATAAATGTGGGTCTCTCCCAGTTGGTTGGTCAGGAATCTGTCCTCCAAATTCCTTGGCGTAGACGGGGAGCACTTCCAGGGCTGCATCCCTTTGGTGGGGCATCTCAGTTGGTAGTCCGTCAGTTCCTGGAGCCTCGTTTTTCACCGATGTCTTCAGTGCATCTTGGAATTCTTCCTCTAGTACTGTAAGTGCTCGATCTCATTCTACTTCCTGAAATGATTAAAGGTCTACAAGTTCTTTTTGGTACAGTCACTCTGTATTCCTTCTACTTTTTATGCTGCCTGAGTGTCTCAGTATTTTGCCCATACAGCCCTTGAAAATTTCTGTCAGTTCTTTCAGTTTGAGAAATGCCAGGTGTGTTCCTCCCTTTTGGTTTTCTGTCTTCAGGTCTTTGCACATGTCATTATAATACCTGACTTTGTCTTCTCGGGTCCCCTTTGAACGCCTCTATTCACCTCTTTTACTTCATCAGTTCTTACATTCAGGTGAGCTACTCAGCGTTCAGGAACAATTTCAAAGTCTCCTCTGACATCCTTTTTCTCGTTTCTTCTTTTAAATGGAATTTTGCGCTTTTTGCATATATGATACCCTTGATGTCATTCTACAACCCATCTGGCCCACAGAACGCCATGGTTCCACCCTTTCAAACCCCTGAGGTCATGGCCATACCTTTTGAGACAGAGGCAGCTCAGCTTCTCACACTGTTTGTCTCTTCAGCTTCAGCTTCCTATGGCCGCATGGCCAGGGCCTCAGGCCCACATCTGCCAGGGCAAGTGTTCCAGAGCTCTGTAGCCCCACTGATTTAAGTGTCCAGAGGCACCCCACTCTTGCTGGAAGGCATCCTGCCCAAAGACCTATCTGTATGTGTCATATCTATTCTTGAGATGGTCTGCAAGCCAAATGTATCACTCTGTGAACTAAAGTGTACCTGACTCAAGCCATGGTGTTTTCCCGTTGCTTCATATGCATGTAAAAGTGGGACAGTGAATAAGAAAGCCTGAAGAAGAATTGATGCCTTTGAATTTGGTGTTGGTGAAGAACACTGAGTATACACAAACTGCCAAAACAACGCACAAATCTATCTCAGGAGCACCGCTAGAACACTCCTCAGAAGCAAGGATGGTGAGATTTTAGTCTGACCTACTTTCTTCATGTTATTAGGAAGGACCAGTCTCTGGAGATAGACATCATGCTTGGTTAGGGTTAGGGTCATTCAAAAAGAGGAAGACTTTCAAGGAGATGTCGGACACCGTGAGTGCGACAACAGGCTCAGCACGACACAGTGGAGTGCGGAGAGTGGGGACTGACTCAGCGGCCCCTAACAGCGACACTCCTTAAGCACGGTGCCGGTTTCCCGTCCTTGACCTGATGGTCGCTGTAACCAACAGTTATTAGGACTCATGGTTAAGGAATATGGCAGATTAGGTTATTCTTTTTTTAAAAAAAATATATTTTATTGTGCTTTAAGTGAAAGTTTACTCTGTAAATCAATTTATCATATAAAACCCTGCACACACACCACTATGCAACCCTGCCCCATGTCAACACACTCCTCCTCTCCACCCTGTGCTTTCCGCATCCATTCACCCAGCTCCTGTCCCCCTGTACCCTCTCACCTCACCTCTAAGCAGGAGCTTCTCCAGCAGCCTCGTGGACATAGTGAAGCCAAGAAGCGCGTTGTTTGCCAGCGTCACTGTATCTGATAGTCCAGTCCAATCTTTGCCTGAAGAGAGGGCTTCAGTACTGGTTCCAGCTCTGGGCTGACCAAAAGTCTGGGGACCATGTTCTCCAGTCTGGTGAACCATCAAGTGTGATCTTTCAATAGCGTTCCAGTTCTGCACACTAGTTTTTCTGCCACTACGTCAGGGACTCTGCGTTGTGTCCCCTGTCAGGGTGGTCATTGGTGGTGGCCGAGCACCATCCAGTTCTTGTGCTCTCATGCTGATGTCGTCTCTGGGTCACATGGCACCTTCTGAAGGCTGGGGTCAAATTTTCATCATGTCTTTGATGTCCTCCATTCCCCTCTGCTCCAGGTAGATGGGGACCGACGGATGCTCCTTAGACAGCTGCTTGCTAGCTGCTAAGGCTCCAGGTGCTGCTCACCAAAGATTTATGCAGAACATTTCCTTTAAAAAACTTAGCTGTGCCAGTGAACCTAGATGTCCCCTGTTTTAGTCAGCTAGGGCTGCTCCAACAGAAATACCACAGAGTGGACAGCTTTAACAAAGGAAGGTTTATTCTTACACAGTCTGATAGGCTACAAGTCCATATTCAGGGTGTCTGCTCCAGGGGAAGGCTTTCCCCCTTGTTGGCTCTGGAGGAAAGTCCGGTATTGCATCAGTCTTTGTCCAGGGGGCATCTTGGCGCAGGAACCTCAGGTCTGAAGGACGAGCTCCTCTCCCAGTGCTGCTTTCTTGATGGTGTGAGGTTCCCAACTCTCTGCTTGCTTCTCTTTCCTTTTATATCTTGCAGGATGAAGGGATTAAGAGTGGGACAAGCCATACCCTAGGGAAACTCCCTTTACAGTGGAGCAGGGAGGTGATCTTCTAAAGGGATTTACAGTCCCACCCTCCCACCCTAATCCTTTAACATACAGCACAGGAAAAACTACAAAATGGAGGGCAGTCACAAGATACTGGGAGTCATGGCCCAGCCACATGGCTATGTACACTTTTGGGGGACACAATTCAATCCATGACATCCCCTTAAACCATGGTCCGCAGACCTGTGTCCCTGTTAGTCTGTCCTTCAAAATGCTGGGTTGCATTTAGGAAACCTTTTAGATTTGGGTGGACACCACAGTGGTGCAGTGGTTAGTGCTACACCTGCTAACCGAAAGGTCGGCAGTTCAGACCCACCAGCTCTCCTTGGAAACCCTACGGGGCAGTTCTGCTTCATCCTGTAGGGTCGCTATGAGTCAGAACTGACTCAGAAACAATGGTTTTAGATTTTGGTGTAGTCCAGTTGTGCTAACCTCCTTTATGCTGTGTGCTGTCCCTCCAGTCTTCACCTAACCCAATTCCTGTCTGCTATCTCAGCTGCTAATACCCCTCTCCCTCCCTCCGCACCCTTGTAACCATCAAAGATTACTTTCTTCTGTGTTTAAAACTTTTCTGATATTACATCTTGGATCAAAAGACATGACCTGTCTATGTATTGCCTACAAGAAACTCATCTTAAAGATATGAACAAACTGAAAATAAAAGGATGGAAGAATATATATCAAACAAGGAACAAAGAGGAGCAGGTGTGGCAATTCTAATCTCAGATAAAATCGATTTTATTGCAAAATCCACCATCATGGACAAGGATGGACACTGTTTATTGCTGAAAGGTTCCGTACACAAGCAACACCTAACAGTACTAAACATTTATGCACCTAATATTAGAGCACCTAAATACGTCAAAGAAACACTGACTACACTCAAAAAGGAGACAGATCACTCCCCGGTCAACCTTTCCTGGTCTTTAAAGTAGTCGTCTCATGCAGTAGTTGTCCTTTTACAACTGACTGATGTCACTCAGCTTAGTGTTTACCGGATGACTTCATGCTATCAGGTGTTGCCCAAGATTGTCTGTCTCCTTTATCAGCGCCTGATAGTCTGCTGCTTGACTATATCACAGTTTGTTCATTCATCTGTTGGTGGGCACCTAGGTTGATTTCGTCTTTTGTGGACTCTGCTCCAAGAAACATTTGTGTGCCTGTTTCTGTTCGTTTAACAGCCCTTTTTCTCTAGGATATATTCCAAGAAGTAGGATTTCTATATCATATGGTTATTTCTATTCCTACTTCTTTAAGAGAGTGCCAAATCCATTTCCAGAGCAGTTGCACCGTTTTACATTCCCACCAGCAGTGTAGAAGTCTCCCCCAGCCCCCACAGAATTTATTATTTTGTGTTTTTTTGATTAACACTGGCCTTGTTGGGGTGAGATGGTCTCTCCATTGTAGCTCCGATTTGGATTTCTCTGCTGGCTAATGCTCATGAGTGCTCCCTCGTGTGTCTCTCAGCATCCTGGTGTCTTATCTGGTGCACTGCTAGTTTGTATGCTTTGTTCATTGTTTAATTGGGTTATTTGCCTTTTTCTTGTTGAGGTTTTGCAGTACCTTGTAGATTATGGAGATTAGATGCCGATCAGATTCATGGTAGACAAAAATTCCTTCCCAGTCTGTAGGGAGTCTTTTTACTCTTTTGGTGAAATCTTTGGATGAGCATAAGGGTTCGATTTTTAGGAGTTCCCAGTTGTCTATTTTCTCTTCTGCTGTTTGTGCATTGCTGGAAATATTTTGTAGTCTGTTTATGCCAGATTGGGTTCTTCTTAAAAATTGCTTCCTCCCATCCACTTCATCCGTTCTCAGTGGGAGGAGTGAACCTCTCTACCCTTGACATTGGGCTTGGCCATGTCTCATCGTCTAGTGCTATTAGAACAGAAATACTACAAGTGGATGATTTTAGCAAAGAGAAGCTTGTTCTCTGACAGCTGAGTGGGCTAGAGATCCAAACTCAGGGCACCAGCTACCGGGGAAGGCTTGCTTTCTCTGTGGGCTCCAGGAGGCTCTTTGTCATCAATCTAGAAGCTTGTCAGCATGGGAACCTCACGTCCAGAAGATGTTCTCTGTTCCTGGCATTGCTTTCCGGGTGGTGTGAGGTTCCCGCTAGCTCTTTAGCCAAGCAGATCAGCTAAATGTCTGAACTTGCAGTACCTCTTATACTGAGCAGGGTTACCATGACAACAGCACATCACCAGTAGGGCACATCTAACCTACTAGGAGAATGGTCTCTCAAGTTGGAGGGGGACATTCTCCATCCCAGTGGACCTGGAAGGTGGAGCTGAAGCCCAAGGCTGAGGGGCCTCCATTCAGAATGCTGAGAATCTGAGAGTCTAGAGGGCAAGGCCATTATCTAAACGGTCTCAGAGAACAGAAGATTCTTTTCAAGACTTGAAGGCTGATGCAGTGTGCTCTGTTGACTTTTTTTGTTGTTGTGCCTGTTACCCCCTTTTTGCTCTCATTTCTCCTGTTTGTCATGAGAATGTTTGGCTTGTGGTGTTTTTGGTAGAACAGTACTAGGTAATGAAGATGCCGTGTGATAGGTCTGGCCAGCAGAGGCTTGACGTATACTTGAATCACTGGTACTGTTCATGTGTGCCTCTGCCACCAACATGAGAAAAGCATCTTCCAGACGGCCACTGTCCCTTCAGCCTGGGCCCAGAGCTGAGGCTTGTGAAGCAGAAGAACTCCAGTGACCAACAGATATCTGCCAGAGCATCTATTGTGGAGCAAATCTGTTCTCGAGATGGTCTTTAAGCAAAAACTATCACTTTGGAAGGGCATGGGAAATACTGTTCTTGAGGACCGAGAGCCGACAGCAGGGCAGAGAGAGAAGCAGTCTCCACACACGCGCGTTTCTCTAGGCTGTCTGTGCTGATGCTGGAATTGTCGAGTTGGATTCCTGTCGCTTAGCTCTGTTCTGAAAGCCAGCCCACTGGCACTGCTTTGAAAACTTGTGTCATCAAAGAGGTATGTGACCAAAGCAACGTATTACATACAGCCTTCAAACCAGGGCTTTGAAGCAGTTGGTTTCTTTTGACCCCCTGATGAGAATTTGCATTTCCAGCCCAGATGAACTGAATCAGAATCTACAGTTTAACTAGATCCCCAGGTGTACAGGGGATCTTGTTAAAATATGAAGTGCAGGTTCTCAGCAGGGGATAGAACTATAAAACGAACTGGCTCAAAGCCCTGCCCCAAACACACACACACACACAGACACAGACACACACACACACACTCCTCCTCTGTCTTGCTCTCCAATTCCCACTCTGACTCTCTCTTTCTCGTCCTCTTTCTGTCTCTTGCTCTCTCTCTCTCGTTTTGGGGATGGAGGCATGGCTGACAGTACCCGGATAAAGCATCAGGAAAACTGTATCCCTGTGCTGCCGCCTCTGCCACTGTCCCTCTGAGGCTTTGGTTAAGTTACTTTGCTCTCTGAGCTTCGTTTTCCTCACCAGAAAAAACGAGCTGGTGATATTGCCCGTCTCACAGAGGCGTCGGAGGAATTCGTGACATAACCATCCCAGTGTGCTCCTGACTGGCACAAGTGTGTCTCTGGAGAAAGGCAGATCACTCTCAACCTCTTGCGGCTGAAAATGTTATGACCCCTGCCCTCCCATCCATCAGGGAGAAATGTGCAGAAGAAGCAGATTCTAGCATCTTCCCATCAAGAAAGTGGGCACATTAGCAGCCTCTCTGGCTGAGCAAAATGGGCCACTGGAATCCTGCACTTCTTCCTAATACTCCTGTATTCTTCTAGAAACTCTGACATGAGTTGTTTAAAAGCAAAACCACTCGCCCACCCATTGGGGGGCACTTACTGGAGACTGAGTGCGGGAGGAAGGGGTCAATAGCTCCTGGTCTGCCCCTTGCCTGGCTGGGGTCCTGGTTTTGGCAGTGGCTTAGTCCCTTTACCTACGGCTGCAGCTCTTGTTCAGGGGCTGTGTCGGCCACTTCCTCTTGTTGCCTCTCGAAGCCTAGGAGGTGGTAACAGCCCCCCAGTTTGCTGGTCCCAGATGTTACCCGTCCCTTCTTGGCTGCTGCCAACTTCTCTGTAAAATGCACCTTCGTTAAGTCAGATCCTTCAGCTGTTCTTGGAGCGTGCCTGATATTTCACACATGACCATATATGACCTTTTTGAATGGAGGCCTGAAAGACAAGGAGTCAGTCAGGTGACCTCTGGTCAAGAGGGACACAGGAGCACAGAGCTTGGGTGAGAATAAACTCGCTGTATCACAGGACAGAAAGAAAGACAGAAAGCTTTGCCAGAGATGAAGGGAGTGGGGTAAGGTGAGATCGGGGGGCGGGCAGGGGCCAGACCAAATAGGGGATTATGGGGTAAGGGAAGACATTTGGGATTTATTCTAAGTCTAATGGGAACCCTTAGGAGGTTTTAAGCTGCAGAGTAATTGATACTTTAAAAAGACATGGTCTGGGGTAAAGAGAAGAACAGAAACCACAAACCACCAAAGGGTGCAGGCATGTCACAGAGTGACCAAAGCCAACCTGAAGGGGCTCCCGATGGCCAAACAGAAACATTTCAAGCAAAAAATACATAGATAATGAGAGTCTCAGGTTATAACCCCAAGAGCAAAGGCCATATTCATGAATTCGTAGTAGCATGAATAATCAGGTAAGTAAATACGGGAGAAAGGACAACTCTCCCTTACGGAACGTCAGTTAACAATATAGAAGGAAGGGACAGGTGTCAGTAGAGGGAGTACTAGAAGAGTGGAAGGGAGAAGTGTGCTGTCGCAGGGTGAAGAGCGCAGGTAGAGTTGCAGAGAGGTGGGCATGCCAAATCGACCTGGACTGTATGCTTTCACTTAATCACAATAGAATAAATAAATAAAAATATAGAAGGAATGAATGAAATAGAGAATCCCACTTTGAACAGCACCGTAACAGCTGCTGCAGGCAAGACGCTCTGGTGAAGGCTGAGGGGAGTGGGGCAAATGCTTACGGAGAAACGGGCGTTTGTGTAGCCTCGGAGTATTGCTCCCCAAATATTTGCTAACTATTGTGGTGACGTTAACGCATATCTACAAATTCACCATGTACCTTAAAGCTGGAAGAAGTGATGCAGTAAACATGCTGAAGAGAAAATTCCAGAGTGCAGCTGAAGAAGAGAAAGTATTATTGTGCAGGACGTGAGGACCCGGCGTGAGGAAACACAGCGAAGGCACTCGCAGGATCTGTCGAGTTCAAAGAACAGAAGAAAAAATTCAAGCCCAAAGTTGCAATTTTGAAAGATTCTATGGGCAAAATACTGAGTGAGGCCGGGAACATCCAGAGAGGATGGGTGGGATACAGTCACTGCCCAAGAGAATCAGCAGTGTTTAACCCTTCGGAGTCCTGGTGACACGGGTTAAGAGCTCAGCTGCTAACCAACGGGTCGGCAGTCCGAAGGAGGTGGCACAGGACTAAGAAGTGGTGTCACTGAATGAAGACGTCCAAGCTATAGTGACGGCACTCGCAAAAATCAGGGCTTCAGGGACTGACCTAGTGTGAACTGAGACGCCTCGACTCAGGGATGTAGAGCTGCAGATATTGTCTTGTCTCTCCCAAGAAATGTGGAAGGCACCTTGGCCCACCAAGCAGAAAACCAAAAAACCAAGCCTGCTGCCGTCAAGTCGTGTCTGATGCACAGCGACCCTGGAGGTCAGAGTGGAGCTGCTGCCCCACAGAGTTTCCAAGGAGCGCCTGGTGGGTTTGAACCGCCGACCTCTTGGTGAGCAGAAGTAGCACTTAACCACTGCGCCACCAGGGTTTCCGACCAACTGGAAGAGAGCCATAGCTGTGGCCATTCCAAAGAAACACAATCCAACAGAATGCAGGAATTACTGAACAATAACATTGATGTCACATACCAGTAACGTGCCGCTGAGGATCATAGAGAGCTGCAGCAGAACACTGACAGGAAGCTGGTGGAAATTCCAGCCAGAATCCCAAGGAACGGGGAACCAGGGACATCATTGCTGATGTCAGGTGGATCCTGGTGGAAACGGAATCCCAGACGGACGTTCACCTGTGCTTCATTGACTGCGCAAAGGCTTTCGACTGAGTGGGTCATAACAGATGACGGAGAACTCGGAGGAGAACAGGAATTCCCAAACACTTCACTGTGCCCACGAGGAACTTCCATGTAGACAAGAGAGACAGTCATTCCAGAACGAAGGTTACTGCATACTTCCAAATCAGGAGTATGCACCCCAGTGGTATCTTTTCACCATACTTACTCCATTTGTGTGTTGAGCACATAATCCAAGACACTGGACTGCATGGAAAGGAACACGACTTCAGGATGGAAGGGAGACTCATTAACAACCTGGGATGCAGATGAAAGCCGAGGGGCCTGGAAGCACCTGCTGAGGGAGGTCAAAGACCACAGCCTGCAGTGTGCATTGCACCTCAGCATCAACTAAATGGAGGTTCTCACAACTGGGGGGAAAGAAGAGCCGTGATAAACGAAGGAAACATTCTCAAGCATTTACTCTTACTTGGATCCACAGACAAAGCCCACGGAAGCAACAGGGCAGAAATCGAGTGATGTTTTGCGTTAGGCCAGGCTGCTACAGAAAGACTAGTTAACGTGTTGGAAAGTGAAGGCATCTGAAGAAGAACTGATGTCTTTGAATTATTTGGTTGGTAAAAAATATGGATTGTAGCACAGACGCCAGAAGAACCAACAAGTCTGTCTTGGGAGAAACAGAGCCAGAGTGCTCCCAAGACACAAGGAAGGCGAGGCGGGCAGCTCCCGTGCTTCGGACAGCTTGTCAGGAGGGACCTGTCCCTGGAGAAGGACGTCGTCCTTGACAAAGCAGAGGGTCCAGGAAAGAGGAAGCCCCTCGATGAGACGGGCGGACAAGCGCCTGCAACCACGGGCGGCACAGGCCTGGGCGGTGCGCCTTCTGTCGGGCGCAGAGTGAGAGAGCCAGAAGCGCCCATCTGCGCCTAGCAAGGAGACACGGCAGCTAAAGCAGTGTGGTGTCCTGGATGTGACCTCAGAACAGAAAAAGGAGATCTGGATAAAGTCTGTGGTTCAGTTAATAGTATTTCATACATGTTAATTTTTTAATTTGGGGCACTGTATTACGATTGACTTAGATCTCAATATTATGGGAGCTGGGTGAAAGGCTTGCGAGCACTCTCTGTGCTATCTCTGCAGCTCTTCCATGCGTCTATTGTGATTACAAAATATGAAAGTAAGATAGGCTACGTGACTCGTGATGAACGTGCCCGTAACAGCAACCAGCTGCGTTCACTCGTGTCCAGGATAATCCTCTTCTGAGGAGCTCACAGAGGTGCTTCAGCAGCACTGTGTTTAAGCTCCAGGTGACGGCGTGTGTGCCCAGCCATCGCAGCGAGGCCACTTGCCAGCAGAAACTAAGGAAACGAATCCACAGAACTCTCCTTCCCGCCAGCACGGTCTTCAGCCAAGGGCAGGGGTGGTGTCACGTACCTTGTCTCTCTTCTCTCTTTTGTATCCCAAAAGAAACTGGCGTAGGACACAATCCAGTCCCACAGATTGAGTCCTGCTCCTCAACACAGCGGCTGCCCATCCCCTCTCATTAACCCATTAGTGGCAGATTTATAACACAGAGTGGACAACCACACAGTACTGGGAATCATGGCCCAGCCAGACTGGTACACGTGTTTTTGGAGGGTCCTGATCTAATACATGACAAAGCACAATGCTAACAACCACAGTCAACACTGAACTCTTGCCACATGCTGGGCATCGACTCAAGGACTTTCCATAGATTAACTTTGTAAACATTCACCACAACTATCATTATCATCATCCCCATTTTACAGACGTGAAAGCTGAGGCAAAGTGAGTTGCCTGAGGTTACTGCACTCATGTCAATACAGCCAGCGTTAGAGTCTACTTTGTAAAAGGAGCATGGTTTGTTCTGTGTCTGGAAGGAGCTGGGGTGAGGGTGGAGACGAGGATGAAATCGCTGCCAAGGTTTCCCGCTCCGACCCTGATCTGGGCAGGGGCAGAGCCTGCCTCCTGTCACATGGTGCAGACAGCAGCACGGATAGCTCGGTCCCAGCCTGGGTGGGGGCCTCAGTCCCGGCCCGGGGGACCCCGGTCCGTCAGGTGGAGAGAGCAACGTTGCAGCAACCCACTCCTCTCTGGAAACCGTTTCTTTCCCAATCCTGCTCCAGGGATTTGGAGGATGTGTTTGTCTCCGGTGGTGTCTCTCCTACCTCCCGTTTCTCTCCGCTCAGCCTGCTCTTCGTGGATGGCGTGTGTGCTCATGGGACCCACAGCTCATTTATTTTCTTTCCTCTATTGGTTTTAGAAAACTTACAGTGATAAATACTCACTGTAAGAATATTCAAACAGCCTAGGAAGACTTAATCGAAGGAGTGAAAACCCCCCGCCTCCCATCTGTGTGTCCTCGGAGCTCTCCCCAAGCCCACTCTTTGAGGGGGGCCTCTGGCAGCAGACGTTTTCCGAGGATATGACACCAGAAACAGGTCCCCGGAGAGCAAGGACTGTGCCTGCTTGTTCCCCGTTGCTTTCCCAGGAAGGCCTGGCCTACAGCAGGTGATCAGTCCTGTTGGCTGACTGCTGAAAAAGTGATTTCTTCTGTAACTTACTGTATTTGTCTCAGAAGACAGCATGGACAGCGCTGCATATCAGAGCTACGGCCCCATGTCAGTCTCTTAGGGACGGCCGGGAATCCCCGAGCACGGTGCTCTGTGACACACGGAGTCGTCGCCTAGGGGGCGGACGCTGGGTGTTCCACTGTCACCCTCACTGACGTGGGACCCCGCTCATGCTCCTGTCACACGAATGAATGCTTCAGCGAGGGAGACTCTCCACAGCGACACTGCAGAGCTGAAGGGTAGCTGCAGCCCACACTTTGTCTCAGAGATATTAAAGGACCCCACAGAGCTGGGGTAGGGTGCAGGTTGGGGGGTGCAGGATTGGCCAGGTCCTGACCTCTTCCTAAGACACCCTGGTGGCCAGTGGTTAAAGCAATCGGCTACTACCGGCAAGCTCAGCGGCCTGAACCCCCAGCCACCAGCTTTGGCTTCAGTGGGGGTTAGCCCTGGAGGCTGTGGGGTCGCTCGGAGTCAGAACCAATTCCTCAGCAGGGGTCTGGGGTTTGGCCTCTTCATGATGGGGTTAAATCGGCCCCTCTCTGCTCAGGCTTGGATTGGGCTCAGAAGAAGAGCAAGTGTCTCCTGGAGCACAGCCGTTAAAGGCCACCCAGGCAACCTCGGAGTGGGGGCTGAGGGCCCAGGCGCGGTGCCAGCTACTCGGGCACGAAGGGGCGCTCAGTGACCCCGGCTGTAAGCGTGCTGTGATTTCAACACCCTTCCCAGGTGCTCTGACCTCTGTGGATCTCACACTCCCTGTGATGCAGGCTGCCGAGGGGACACAGGCCCCATTTCCCAGACAAGTGGACGGCAGCCAGGCCCACAGGGTGCCCGCAGGAGAAGAAGGTGCGGAGCCCGGGGGCCAGCAGGAGGGTCATCAGCACAGTCTGTGATGTCCTGGGGTGCCTCTGTGTGTGTGTGCATGCACGCGTGTGTGCCTGAGTGTGTGCGTGCACATATGCCTCTGTGTGTGTGCATGCACGTGTGCCTCTGTGTGTGTGTGCACGTGTGCCTGTGTGTGCGTGCACGCATGTGTGTGTGTGCATGTGTGCATGCCTGGAGAGCATGTATGTAACAGAACACATGCCATTTTAAGACCCTTTACATGTCCAAGTCAGTGACACCAGTTTATGTTTATCAGGACATTCAGCCATCACCGTCGTCCATCTCCAGACTTGTCCATGTGCGTAATAAAAAGAACAACTTTTTAAGGATGAAAAATTCTCAGGATATTCAGTAGCAGGAAAAGAGAATAAATTTATCTGGGGTCCAAGCTGCACCGCCGTCTGCTGTACCCAAACGGCAGTCTCTAAACAGCGTCTCTGAAGGAATCACACAGTTCCAGAGCAGACACAGCCAACAGAAACAACGTTGCAGAAACACCAGTAACAAAGTGTCCTTTGGGTCTTCAAGCTGGCGCTTCAGGCAAGTAAAGTATTGCATCTTATAAAGAGGGCCATTGGTGGCCGAACAGTTCAGTTTTGTCAGAGTCCGTCACTTAATAATAAATCAGTCGCAGTCACAACAGAACACAGACTGAAGCTGATGAAGACTTGCCAGAGCTCAAAGCCTTGGCGTGCCTGGGATTTCCAGCTAGTTCTGAGCCCATCTCGGAGTTCTGTCTCTCTCTGCCTCCCTCCTCACAACAGGACCAATTAGCAACATTGTGATAAACAGGAAAGATCAGTCCTCAGGCTTCTCCTTTTACTTGGAGACACCTTCACTGCCCGGAAGCAGCGGTCAGATCGGATGAGGTGTTACACGGGGCCCTTCAGCTGCAGGAGACCTCTTGAAAGAGTTCAGAAGAAAAGACGCCACCCTGAAGACCAGGGCGTGCCTGACCCCGGCCTTGGGACTCCCAGTGGCCTCAGGGTGCCGTGGAGGCTGGACAGTGAGTAGAGAAGAGAGGAAAGGAGCGGAAGCCTTCAGACGGTGGGGCTGGCAGAGAATACGGGGCGTACCGTGGACTGCCAGGAGACTGAGCCAGTCTCTCGGAAGAAGTACAGCCAGAGTGCTCCCGAGAAGCCAGGGTGGCGAGACGTGGCCTTATATAGCCGGGCATGTCATCGGGAGAGACCAGTCCCTGGAGAAGGACACTGTGCTTGGTAAAGTGAGAGTCACTGAAAAATAAAACCGTCGACGAGATGGCCTGAGCCGGTGGTCGCAGCAGTGGGCTCCGGCGAGACAGCAGCAGTGAGGCCGGGGCAGGGCTGGACCGGGCTCGCTTCTGCTGTCCCCGGCAGTGATGCGATGTCACCAAACAACAGAGCTGCAGGAAGTGCCTGCAGGCAGGAGACAGCCCACGTCAAAGAGACGTGACCTCAGCCCTGGGTGGGTGTTGGAAGCCGAAACGTGTGTCCTGTGTACCACGCCGCACTCAGGAACAGCTCCCTCCTCCTCTCCTGAAAGAAGTTTTCTTAGCCTGGGCTGAGCTCCTGAGGGGCCTTGTCCTTTGTTTTTATAAACTTACTCAGCCTAAACCCAAGGGGGACCTGAACTCCCTTAAAACTTACAATCACAATAAACTAATATTGCAAAGTTATAGCCTTTCTGTATTAAAAATCTTTTCCCTCCTTCAGCCTTAGAAATAATCACCGTACAGCCCTGTTGTATGTCAACAGAGTCTTTCGTCTTAAAGCTAAAGGAGCTCAGTGAGGCACAGACTGCAGACGTCTGTGCTGTTGCTGCTTTCCGGGTGCCAGAAGACATGTGGTTCCAGCGGTCAGCCAAGGCCTGCGTCACCTGGGGCCGTCCTTGCAAAGATGCCAACGCTGGCTGGGATGGGCAGCTAGGCGTCGCCCACAGCAGCTTTGTGCGCGTTCACCAGCCAACACTGTTCTTGGTACCCTCCGCGGCTCATAGTTTCTTCTTCCCGAGCCTCTGGATTGCTGCACCCTCCCTAGCCCCAAACACATCGCTGGATTTCTCCCAGCCCTGGATCTCCCTGTTCTGCAGAGTACTTCACCATAATAAAATTCGCTGTCCTCTAAACAGAAACACAGCCGTTTCCTCCACAACCAACTGGGCACTATTGCTGGCTGGTGTCTTTTTCGGGAGGACTCGGCAGGGGGCCTCTGGGCTAGTGCAGGTGTCATCGGCAGGGGTCCCGGTGGGTCCATGGCAGTGGGGAGCTGCTGGCCGCCAGATGAGGGTGCTCCCGAGAAGAGGCAGGGGGACGCAGGCTGAGAGATGGGGAGGGACCGAGCCCTCCTTCCGGCTGTGCCCAAGGCCACACTGCCTGGAATTTTCAGCTAGAAGAGTCAGTGTTGTTGCAAGCTGCGGTCAAGTTGTCCTCTGACTTACTGAGCTTCCCGAATGACGAGCCCCTGTCTGGCCCTGCCTGCCTGTGGCTGGCCGCAGGCCCACGAGGCTTCCAGGGGGTCTCCAGGCCTTCCTACCTCGCCCCTCTCAGGTCAGCAGCTCTGCCAGCTGCTCGGCACCACAGCCACACCAGGCTCCAAGGACAGACGGCTGGGTGCCCTGGTCAGGGCTCGAACCAAGGACCCTGCATGGACAGTGAGAGTTCCACCACTGAACCACACTGCCTCTGACACAGGCAGTAAGTGCCCCTTATTACTTAATGCAGTGTGACTCCCTTCACTGAGGGACTCCTTAAGACATGGCCTTAGGCCACAAATATTAAGCACAAGTAGAATAATAATTTCTCTTTTATTTTTTAAACTGGCCATTTTTCAAGCGGCAGTGTAATTTGCATATGGTAAAATTCATAGATCTTAGGGGTACAGTTTAATGAATTATGGTGAATGCATGCATATTCCATCAAGACAAAGAGCAATCCCTCATGCTCCTTCCTTACTCTCTCCTCCTACCTCCCACCTCAAAGGCTACTAGTGTCTGCTTTCTTTCTCCCAAGATTAATTCTTTCTGTTCTTGAACTTCTTACCATGAAACCACACGAAACACACTCCTGTGCCTGGCTTTTTACCTCAAACTGTTGTTATCCGATTCATCCGTGTCCTTGCAAATGACGCCCCACATCTTTGAAATCTCTGGATATGCCAACTTCCGTGCCCAGCAGCTTTCAAACATCCATTGTATCTTTGTGATAATTCATGGTGTGTTACTGTTAAGTATCTTTGTAGCAATCTATGATGTGTTACTATTATGTATCTTTGTAGCAACCCACGAGCTGTTACTATAATGCATCTTTGTAACAATCTATGACACGTTACTGTTACATGTTTTTGTAGCAATTCATGATGCATTACTATTGTGTACCTTTGAAACAGTTCATGGTGTGTGTTACTGCCATGTGTCTCTGTAACAATCCATGGAGTGTCACTGTTACCCCCCTCTGCAGTTCAGGAAACTGATGGAGGTGCCTGACATCAGAGGCCGAGCCGGGGATAACCCTGTCACCTGTCTCTAAGGTCAGCCTCCAAGGTGGGCAACCAAGCATTAACTACTCAGCCACCTCACTCCCGTCCGCCTCTGCTTCTGTCTCCCTTTCTTCTCTCCTGGTACCCAGGCTGCAAGTTTCCCTTCTATTCCACTCATGAGGGAGGTGCCTTCCCCCCTCGTCCACACTGGGGGACAGAACAGAGCAGGTGAAAGATCTGTGACTGCCCTGGGTGTTACTGCTCTGTCTTCACTGTCTGAATGACATTAGTGTGTGAAGCTGACCCATAAATAGAGCTACAATTCTGGGCCTGTCAATGGAAAGAAAGATCATCTACAACCATAAAAAGGGTAAGGTAGATTTAAAAACAATCAAACCAAATAAAACTGCCACCCAAATAGCCCAAATGAAACAAAGTCCCTTTTAGTCTAAGATGACACCAGCTTCAAAATGGAATTTTTGGAGAGGGTAAGAAGCTATGGGTCACAAATGCAGGTCAGTCCCAGAGCTGTGACCACCGCACACTCGGCTGAGCCTGTCTCGAGGCTCTGGGGTGGCCACAGGTGACTCCGTGGTGGGTAGGCATGGGAAGAGCTGCAGCTGTCTAGAAAGCGCTGAGCAGAAGGGCAAAGCCCCTGCCCCGGGCCTCCGGGCTCCCTGCCGCTCTTTCTCCAGGCCCATCAGTCCAAACCCTCGAGGCCTGGGTCAGGAGAAGACCTGGCTCTCCAGGGAGCTGCAGATGGGCCAGGAGGGCAGGCAGCTGTGTGCGCACGAAACTGGGAGGCTCAGACGGTAGGATGACCGCAGGCTGCCCTCGTCTTGAAGGACACGGAGCGTCTCCTGGCTGTGCGACCTTGAGCAAGTTGCTTGGTATCTCTGTGCCGCTGTTTCTTCAGCTGTGGAATGAGTGGGGCTACCACAGTACAGACCTTACCAGGTGCCGGGAGCAGTGACTGAGTTAACACACAACACGCTGGGCACGGCTGCCGGCGGGGCTAGGTCCTCAGTCAGCATTTCTCGTGTCACGGTTCCCTGTTGCTGGGAAGGCAGCGAAACCTTCTGGACCGAGTCTGTCAACAGGCAACCTCTTCTGGGCCCTGTCATGAGCTTGCTGTGTGATTTTGAGCAAGCATGGGCCTTCCTGGGCCTCAGTTTCCCTCTCCGCATGCCCACAGGCCGTTCCAGCCCGGGTAGTTCAGTCCATGCTTCTCAGGTGGTGCAGATGTTTTCCACATGACCACTGACTCCATGGTTGGCAGCTCACCCCACCTGCGGGGCCGCTCAGCAGAAAGGCCTGGTGACCTGCCTCTGTGACGATGACGGCTGATGAAGCCCTTGAGAGCAGGTTTGTTGTGTGGCACACGGAGCGGCCGTCAGCCGGAGTCAACTTGACGGCAGTGCGTTAGTTTGTTTCACACTTCTTGGGAGGACCGAATTCGGGCAAAGCCGTCCCTCTCCTCCCGACACCTGGGCCTCTCTGCGGACATCAGCAGCCCCTGCGTCCCCAATGGAAGAGCCGGACAACTGCCAAGCAGGCGCGGGGGCCACCTTCCCTGGACAGAAAGTGCATCTGTCAGGAGGAAGGTGCTTCCGGTCCCCTGGCCAGCGGCTGACCCTCAGGTTTGTTGTCAGACCTCTCCCAGCCCTGGTTTCTCCTTCCGTCCGACGGTTACCACCAAGTCAGCTCCACCCACAGGGTCCTCACGGGAGCTCACTAGACGGGAGCTCCGCAGCGTTCTCGGTGGCCGAGTCTTGGGAAGTAGGCAGCCTTTCTTGTGCAGGGCCTGGAGGGGGACCTGAGCTTCCAGCCTGTCAATTAGCAGCCGAGTGTGTGGACCACCGGCACCACTCAGCAGTGGGAGCAGCTGTCTCTTGTACTGTCACTGTGATGGGCCAACATGATTTTGCAGGTAAAGAGCTTAGTGCCATGCCTGGCACAGAAGTTCTCTGTCAGTGCCAGCCCTTGTTGTTTCACTCGGGTGCCCTCTGCCCCTTCCTCCTCCCCTCCCTCCTCCCCCTTCCCCCCTCCCCTCCTTCCCTCCTCCCTCCTCCTCTCCCCCTCCCCCCTCCTCCCCCCTCCCCCCTCCTCTCCCCCTCCCTCCTCCCCTCCTCCTCCCCTCCTCCCCTCCTCCCTCCTCCTCTCCCCCTCCCTCCTCCCCTACTCACTCCTCCTCTCCCCCACCCCCTCCCCTCCTCCCCTCCTCCCCCTCCTCTCCCCCTCCCCCCTCCCCTCCTCTCCTCCTCCCTCCTCCTCTCCCCCTCCCTCCTCCCCTCCTCCCTCCCTCCCCTCCTCCCCCCTCCTCCCCTCCTCCCTCCTCCCCCCTCCCCTTCTCCCCTCCCCCCCTCCTTCCCTCCTCCCTCCTCCTCCCTCCCTCCCCTCCTCCCCCCTCCTCTCCCCCTCCCCCTCCCCTCCTCCCCTCCTCCCTCCTCCTCCCCCCTCCCCCCTCCTCTCCCCCTCCCCCTCCTCTCCCCTTCCCCCTCCCCACCTCCCCCCTCCTCCCCCCTCCCCCTCCCCTCCTCCCTCCCCCTCCCCACCTCCCCTCCCCCTCCCTCTCCCCTCCTTCCCTCCTCCCTCCCCCTCCCCATCCCCTCCTCCCTCCCTCCCCCTCCCCTCCTCTCCTCCCCTCCTCCCTCCTCCTCCTTGAGGAAGAAGCACCACAGACACTGCGACCACTTTACTAACAAGGAAAATAAGGACAGGTGAAGACTCTGGCTGAAATCCCCGCAGCAGGGACAGGCACCTTGACCGTGAATCACATGGGTCTGACCCCAGAGTCTGGAATCGTAGCTCCCCTCACTGCCCTCAGGAGAGCAGGAACTCTGAGCCCAGCAGCACTAGCAGGGGCCCAGCTACCACCGTCGCCTACTCTGACGGATCGCGACAGAAGGGCCCAGATGGAGGGGAAGAAAAACGCAGACCAAAACTCAGATTCACAGAAAAAAGGCCAGACTTGCTGCCTGACTGAGGCTGGAGGAACCCCAAGGGTGCAGCTTCAGCTCAGTAGTGAAGTCACTTGGAGGTTCGCCCTTCCGCTGAAGTTGAGACAGACGAAGCCGACAGTGAGGCACGTAACTCAGTCACACAGATGAGACCAAATGGGCACACCGTGTATCTCTGTGATTTATACATTAAAATTGTAAAGCAAAATTTGGGGCCCGTTGGGAAGGATCCTGTCTCTGCTGAGAATGCGGGCTCCGGGGTGACAGAAGGGGCATAACAGAAGTCAGGATGTCTGCTCAGAGAGGCATGAAGCCCCGTCCTGTCACTTGTACAGCAGGGATCTTGGACCAGGGACTTCTGCCGTCAAGCTCAGTTTCCTTGTTTGTAAACGCAGGATGAATAACGGCACTTACGTCCTGGGGCTGGACCCTGTAACGGAAGGTGGAAAGATTCCTGAGCATCAGATCCCAAACACAGCGACTTCCTAAATGGATACAGGGCCAACCCACTGAACCTGCACTAAGATCCCAAGTGCACTCATGCCTCCTCTACCTGCTGACCAGGTCTGACACCAACCGGCCCTCTCGTGGCACTGTCTGCTTCTCTGCTGGGTTTGACAATTCGTCACGACGGCCACACAGAACTCACAGACGGTACTCATGGTGATAGGGTTTAGGAAGGAAGTAACTGGTTACAGTTCAGGTTTAGGAACACTCAGATACAGTTCTTCCATCAGGACGCGTCTTCTCAGCTCTGCCCTCAGGCACACCTCGCTCTGACCCTTCAAGTCCGCCCCGCGTGGTCAAGCGTTACAGAGCTCTTTCAGCTCGGCCAGTAAGTGCCCAGGGCTGCCCCACTTGGCCAGGAAGCCTCTGTCCACAGCCCCCCCGCTCTAACTCTGGGGGTCAGCAAACCAAGCTCCACCGGGGGCCTGGAAGCACCCTGCTCCGCTAGCAAGCCTCTTGCCGGAAGGGGCTCGACCTTCTCGCTCCTGGGCTCCTGGCCCACCGTGCCCTGTCTGCAGGTTTGCCCTGCTGCTGGTCTCTGCCCGGGGCGCGGCTTCTCACCGCCCTCTGTGTTACCGCCTTCTCTCTCTCCCTGCCCGTCTCCAGGGTTGCACCTCCCCGCACCGCTCCGTCTCTGTCTCTCTCTCTCAGTCTCTGGGCTCCTCGGGGCAGGGATCCTGTGACTACTCCCAGTCCTTCTTCCTCGGTGGTGGTGAGGTCTCCTCTCTGCCCTGGAGTCGGCTGTCAGCCCCGTAGGAGGTCCCGTCCTGCACCACCTTTGTGACTGCTGGTGTGTCAGGCCCACGAGTCCCTCCATCGGGCTCCGTAGACTGTACTTACAGTCCCACTCCATCATGTGGGATTCACAAGACCATGACAAGAAAGACCACACAGGAGTGACCGTCACATGGCACCAAGTCAGGTCAAGGCCCTTTTCTCCCGCACTCAGGGAGGCGCCTTCCTAGGCCTGAAGGGGAAACACACGCGCAGTCTCTCCCAGTTCACAGGTGGGGGGGCTGATACACCACGGGAAGTGGTGTCTCTGAGGTCAAATAGTTACCCGTTAGAGTTTCCAGCTTCCCTGTGGCCCATCCTTCCTTCAACCTCCTGCCCAGCGCCTTCACGCTCAAAATGACCAACACATTCACTGGTCCTGGGGCTCAGCCATGTTACTGTTCCTGGGCAAAACCAGCCACCTACACAGCGCAGCTAGTGCCTGGGGTGGGAAGCGCCCCATCCCACAGGACTGATCTCCTGGTGATCGTGGTGGGGAGGGCCTTCATGTTTGCGGGGCGCATTGCTGTCTACGAAGCATGTCCATTTATGTCCTAACGTTACCTTGGTGAGGAAGGGTAAGTGGGTTTCTGATTCCCAACTGCTGGATGAGGACAGTCATTACCAGAGAGGGAAGGGGTCACACAGTGAGTGAACAGGGAAAGCTGGGCGGACACGGGTATCTTAGCACCTGAGCCAGGCAGCTGGTGCTCACACCGAGACTCCACAACCCAGGTGTGTCCCCTGGGTACGCCCTGAGACTCTGAAGAGCTTAGCTCCTCCTCTGCAGGACGGGACAGGACAAGAGTCACACCCCATGGCTGTAGTGAGCCAGGGGAGGCCTTGGCGCAGCCTGGTGCCGCTTCAGTGCTCCTGAGTGCTGCCTCGTTGGTGTCAGTGACCATCACGGCAGTCAGCAGCCACGGAGTGGTTCTGGGCGGAGGGCTGTTTGTAGAGCTTTCCCTAAACTCCTTCTTCACGGCAGCGCTGTCAGGCGGGCACTGTCACCGTCATCGCACAGGCAAGAAAACAGCCACAGGCAGGCACTTGGCCCAGATGACACGGCCAGCACGAGGAAGAGCCGGAATGGTAACCCGGGGCGCTGGCCTCGGAGCTCCCGCTCTGCACTATGTGCCTGTGCGTGTTGGTGACATAAGGACAGTGTCAGAGTGAGCACCGGTGTTGGTGCTTTAACCCTTTCAGTCACGGCAGGTGTCCTCGCTGGTCCGGTGGCTTCCAGTGGGTTCTGGCCCACGTGGTCATTTCAAATCATTCCAACCAAGCCTGTTGCTGTTGAGTTGGTTCCAACTCAGAAGCCCCGCAGGGCAGAGGAGAAGTGCCCCCCGGGTTTCTGTGGAGCTGCGGTTGAGCTCTTACCCGCTGTGTCCCCAGGGCTCCGTGGTCACCTTGGGACTAGGAAATGAGCATTGCCAGGCACTGCTTGAATAATGGGTGGGGATTAATCATTCAAGTCCCCACTTCCCAGGCTGGCATCCTGTACAGCCATCCCTTTCTCTCTGGAAACACGATGGTGCAGTGCATGGGATGCTGCCATGGAGATGGGCGTTGCTATGGCAGCAGCGCCTCTCCTCCCTCCCCCTTCGAGGTGCTCCAACACAGGCAGCCGTTTCTATGGTAACAAGCCTAGCAGAGGGTCCACAAAGAAAGCACTTTGTGTTCTGACATGGGGCTAATTGAAAATGAAGCCTGGGCATTTGAGGGCTGGCCTGCCATGTGTCCAAACGAAACAGTGCTCTCACTACGGGCAAAGTCCCAGCAGCTGGTGCACTAGAAATAACAAAGTTTCTTAGCTCATTTGCCCCCCAAATTTCACCTTTTGCTTCTTTCTTATGAGGACAATTTAATACCTCAGAAAATAAGGTGAGAGGCGGAAACTGTGGCTGACAGTGAATCTTCGGGGGTGCATAATTCAATTACTATGCAGGCAGAAGACACACACAAGTCTCTAGCATGGTTCCCCTCAGAGAAGTTTCAGAGGATGGAGGGGTGGGGTGCTGTCCTGCTCGAAGTGGCTCAGCGCCTAGCCACACGCTCCCTGTCCGCGGCAGACAGGTGGACAGACAGATGACTCTGCCCGATAAGCTGCCCTGCCCTTCACGGCCCAGGTCTTCCCTGCTGCCAGGAAGGTGGTGGCTCCCTCCCTCCTTGGGGGCTCAGCTGGCCTGCACCCTGGGGTCTGGGCCCGCATAACAAAGCCCGGTGCCACTCGTGCGCTTTCAAGGTGGCAGGAGACGAGGCGGAAAGCCAAGTGTGTGTCCGCACAGTGTTCCTGGAGCAGCTGCAGGCCGAGGGACCACCTGGAAACTGTGTCCCATCTCCTTCTGGGTCAGCACACAGAGCAAGCCGTGGGACCAGCTAGCTCGGGCTTCCCGGGCGATCCCTGAGTGCGACACACAGCTCAGCCATTCCCATCTATTGGGTTCATCTACTTTTCACAACTTGTTAAGAGAAACAGGATTATTATCCCCATTTTTCTCAGACAGAAAAAAGCACAGGAAAGTGCAGTCTGGCACTGTCTGAGACCTCAGAGCTGCTGAGTGGCAGGGCCGGGACTCAGTGCGCGTCAGACCGACCGCCGCTGCCCACTCCACCCTGAGCACGGCCCGGTCCCGCGTCCCCCTGTTGTCACATTCAAGCCCATGGCTGTGGCCCTTGGGCCAGTCCATCTCCCTGGGGTCTCCCTCACCCTCTCTCTCCCCTCTCCTTCACAAACACAGGCTTCCTCCAGCCATTGACGGACCCTGATGATGCGTCCCAAGCAGATGAGTCAGTTGCTGTGACCGACAGCATTTCCGTCTGCTGCTCTGGGGACGCAGGTGACCTGGCCTTTCTTCCTCCCCTGTCCTGTTCCGAAAGCTCCAGGGAGACCCGCCCACGGTGCTTGACCCTGTGGCATCTGAGGTTCTGGTAGCACAGCTTCCCGCATCCCAGTAGCACCCAAACCACCTCAGTGTGACAAGCCGACAGAGGGTGGTGCAAGCACCCACCGTGGTGTGCCGGGTCCAGCTCGCAGTGGCCCCGCAGGACTGAGCACAGCCGCTGCAGAGGCTCCCCAGGAGCCGCTCGTGGGCTCGGGTGGGCGGCTGAGCTCTCAACCCCTTCACCACCAGGGCTCTAGGCACACGTTGACAGCCTGGATTGCAGCCTGGGCTGTACCTGTGGGAAGGGGCCAAACGTCACCAGATAAAGGGACCTGTGACTGAAGTGTGATCACCACCAGGGGGGCGGGAGCCACACTGGGTAGGTCTCCTAGTGACTGAAGTCCCCCTCAAGCAGTCCTCAGGAGCAACAGGAAGACAGGGGCTCCTAAATCAGAGGAGCCCGAGGGTAATTCCAGCATCAGGTGCGGCTGGATCCAGGCACTCGGTCCCTCTCCCCAGCTCAGCAGAGGTCAACTTCCTTCTGTTGCTCCCTTCTCAGGCTCCCTGTGGCGGGGGTGGGATGGGGAGTGGGGAGGGGGGTAGTGCGGAGACGGCGGCCAGCAGCTCCAGGTGCTGCTTCCCCCAGCTTAGTGGTCCTGGCGACCCAGCCCACCTTCCCCCATCAGTCCAGCCAAGTCTGGAGCTGACCGTGCTAGCTGAGATTGTCCAGTGTGGGTCACAGACCACTCCCCAAACCAGTCTTCTGGCTGAGATTGTCCAGTGTGGGTCACAGACCACTCCCCACACTGATCACTGTCTGACGCCCTATCCTCGTCAGGAGACCCTGGTGCTGCCCAGGTAGAGAGCTCGGCTGCTAACTAAAAAGTGAAGAGCTCTGAGTCCGCCCAGAGAACCCTCAAATGAAAGGCCTGGAGACTCAGTTCTGAAAAAGCAGCCCCTGAAAACCCTGACAAAAGTTCTGCACTGACACAGCAAGGCCACCACAAGTCACAGGTGACTCCACAACAACTGGTCCAGGTTTGGGGTTTCGATGTTCTCATTTGCCAAAGCAGGTCACAGTATCAGCTTTGGGCTGAGGGCAGGAGGAAGCTGAGTGTTGGTGTAGGCCTTCCAAAGAAAACTCAGGGTGCCACGGGCTGACGCAGGGAGGACACAGGTGGGCAGAGCCAGCAGACCCCTGGGCACTTGCTGTCTCGCACAGAGACAGCTTCCTGCCTCCCTCGCTTCTGCCTGCTCCAGGAGCCCGGCTTGGAAAGCCCCAGACTGAGCCCATGTGCTCTCAGCCAGTGGGCACAGTGCCCAGCTGGTCCCGGCAACTCTTCCCCTCAGTGCACTCCTCTGCTGCCCCCTGCCCCTGCCCCGCCTGGGCTCAGCCTCATCACCCGACGTTCTGTATCCCTCCCCGACCTCTTCACGGTCTCCTCACTCAGACTCCCTCATCAGGAGTACTCAAGTCTGTCACCTCCCTCTGCCACCTGACTGGGCACTGCCTGTGGTCACTGAAGACTGAAGCCTGGCTTCTCCACTGTCTTCTGAGCTGGGTTTCCTCCCTGTCTTCAGCTCTCTCTCCTGTGGCTCTGCTGAGGAATGTGGGGTCTCAGCAGTGACCCTGATGGGGAGGTGAGATTCCAGGAGAGCAAGCATCTGTCTGTCTGTCTGTCCATCTTTGGGGCCTTTCTTGCCAAAGGAGACCAGCGGCTTCCCCCAAGGGCAGGTCAGGCCACCCCGCAGTGTACATTTTCCTCCTCCCTCCTTGGTCCTTTGCTTCTCGGAACTTCACACAACCTGTGGTTACTCTGGCCCCCAGGATGCACCTCACCTGACGGCCGTGGCTCCTGAAGCCCTCACCCGCCATCCTCGGCTCAGAGTCCTGGCGATCCCGAGTGCGTCAAAGTTAAACTGTGCCCTGCAGGGTTTTGTGGTGGGTTTTTTAGAAGCAGAATGCCAGGGCTTTCTCCCAGGTCTCTGGGTGGGCAGAAGCCTCCCCCACTTTGTGCTGGCACCTGAGTGCGTTCGAGTTTGCCCCAGAGACTCCTGGAATCTCACGGTCATGGAGATTGAGACATGTCTGGCTGTCTGGCAGAAATCTTTGGAGATTTTGGCTGGCATGGTATCTTTATTACAGGAAAGAGAGTGTTCAAGAACAAAGCCAGGTCAGAGTTATTCCCTAGAAAACAAAGGCCATCTGACAGCAGGGGTGTTATCAGGAGCAGCTTTGTTACCCCGTCTGCTCAGAGGGCTGGGTGGGCTCAGGCCAGACGGCTTTGCCCTGCATGCTGGCTTCCCGACTTTCGGTTCTTGGTCTGCTGTACAGACAGGAAGCAGCATGCGGCACTCACTCTCCCTCCACGAGGGTAGCCACTGGCGGTGTGCACTAAATGTGTCTCACTTGGCTGGTGCAGCGTAGGACTGCTCTCCACTGTCCCCCTCAGCTGCTGAATACAGCAAGCACTGCCAGACAAACGGACAAATCGGCCTTGCAACAAGTATGGTCAGAGGGCTCCTTAGAAGCAAGGATGGTGAGACTGCACTTCACATATGCTGGACGTGTTCTCAGGAAGGACAAGTCCCTGGAGAAGGACACCGCATTCAGTAGAGGGTCAGCAGAAAAGAGGAAGACCCTTGACAAGACGGACTGACCCAGGGGCTGCGGCAGTGGGCTCAGACACGACACCACCTCGGAGGGGAGTGCGGGACGGGCAGTGTTTCCTCCTGTTGTACACAGGGCCACTGTGAGTCAGAACTGACTCTGTGCCACCCAACAACGCCACCAGCGACATGGCCTCAGAGCTAGCCGGGCATGATGATGCTCCGACCGGTAAAAAGTGAGCTCTCTCCGATGGGCACTTCAAGGGCCAGCGTTTGGCTCCTCATTCTCTCTCTCCCCCTCCTGCCAGGAGGGCCAGCGTTAGGATGAAGGCCATTCTGTCAGCCTGGGTTCCCAGAGGGGACAGGAAGCAGGACCCCCCCGCTGGCCTGAGATGGGTGTATGTCAGGGACGCGATGGAAACCTCTGTCGGCGTGAACCCCTGGGATCTGGAGCAGCTTGTTGTGGTGGCCTGACCTCACCCACCCTTTCCGAAGGGCCACGCATGGCCGTTGCACAAGGAGGCCGTGATGGGGTCCAAGATATGAGCCCACTTTTGTTTAGTGGAGACTCCCAACGCCATTGGCCCAGAATATTCTTTCCCCCTCTGCTCACCAGCTGCTCATTTAGCTCAGTCCTTGTCTTTGAGGTCTCAGCTCAAATACCACCTTTTCAAGAGACCTTCCTTGTGGCGTGTGGCTAAGTGCTACGGCTGCTCAGCAAAAGGTCAGTGGCCTGACCCCACCAAGTGCTGCTTGTAAACTCTGTCCTGTAGGGTCGCTCTGAGTCAAAATCAAATCCACAGCAACAGGTTTGGACTCAGTTTTGGTCCTTGGCCAAAACGTCTTAGGAAGCTGTTACCGATTGAATTCTGCCCACCCTCAAGATGTGCATATTATTTGACTGGGCGGTGATACCGAGTGATTTGTGATTTCCCTGTCTGTTGTAAATTCGGCCTCTATGACGTTAATGAAGGTGTATGGGAGGTGGTTGTGTTGGTGGTGCGGCGCTCAGTTTACAAGATTGTATTGTGTCTTGAGGTGACCAATCTCAAGAAAGAGAGAAGAGAGCAGAGACAGGGGACCTGGTATCACCAAGAAAGCAATGCCTAGAGTAGAGCGTGTCCTTCGGACCTTGGGTCCTTATGCCTAAGAAGCTCCTGGACCAGAGGGAAATTGACAAGGATCTTTCTCCAGACCCAACAGAGACAGCCTTCCCCCAGAACCAAAGCCCTGAATTTGGACTTCTAGCTACTGTACTCTGGGGAAATAAAGTTGTCTTTGTTCAAGTCACCCTCTTACGGTATTTTCTGTTACAGAAGCCTTAGATGACTAAGACAGAAGCTTTTCCCAAGAGCTCTATACTTTCCTCCTTCATAAAACCACAACAAAAAGCCCACTGCTGTTGATGCCAACTCATGGAGACCCAGCGTCATGGAGACCCGTGTGTCACAGAGTGTAGCTTCTCTAGCGGCGTCATGGAGAGCCATGTGTCACGGAGCGGAGCTCTCCGGATGTGTCATGGAGACCTGTGTGTTACAGAGCAGACTTCTCCAGTGGTGTCGTGGTGACCTCTGTGGCTGTCCTTGGCTGTGGTCTCCATGGAAGCAGACTGGCAGGCCTCTCTTCTTTGGTCCTCCTGGGTGAGTGTGTTCAAACCGCCAAACTGGTGAGTAGGCATGCACTGAACATTTGTACCACCCAGGGACACCTCCCCCTCTCTCACCCAAACCACAGCCAAACTCACTGCTGTCAGATTGATTCCAGCTCACAGCGACCCTGCAGGACAGAGTTCATCTGCCCCGCGGAGCTTCCAAGGGGCGCCTGGCTGACCCCAACGGCCAGCCTTCCGGTGAGCAGCCGCCGCACTTCACCTCTGCGCCACCAGGGGTCCTCCTCCCTCCTGGCTCTGGTCGGAATCCGAGAGCCTCTCGCTTCTGCTTCCCCAGTGGCACAGAAGCTGGTTGAAGGCGGAGCCCTCAGCTGTCCCCAGCATTCCTTCTTCTGAGATTCAGAGCATGCTGGCTCCCAGGACCTCAGCAAAGCCTGTGCAGTGAGGGACTAGGAGAACCGGACAAAAGCAACAAGGAAACACCACTGTCTGTGTCTGCATCCGCTCAGACATATCTCACCCTAAGAAGTCCTGCAAAATGAAGGGAGGCAGGAGCTTGGGCATAGTCGGAACCTTTTCTCCCTGCTTCGGGCTCACTCTCGGTGCTCTGTGGGTGCCTGCCCTCGGGGTCATTACAGTGTCACACCCCAGCAGCCTCTCATGGCCTCGGCTCCTCCCAGTAAGCTCCCCCCTCCCGGGTTGTCCCAAACACATACACACAAGCTGACCTGACAACATCAGCAAAACAACACAGTTTTATGTGCTTTCAGTGATCTAGTGGTCTGGGAACCCTGGTGGCATGGTGGTTAAGAGTTTAGCTGCTACCTAAAAGGTCAGCCGTTTGAATCTACCAGCTGCCCCATGGAAATCCTAAAGGGCAGTCCTACTGTGTCCTGTAGGGTCGCTATGAGTCGACTTGATGGCACTGAGTTTAGATAGCGGTCTATGAAATCAGTTTCAAAGGCCCAGGACTCAAACAAGGGACATGCAGAAGCCTGGCAGGCGGCCCCCTCAGCATCTAGGCTGAGCTGTCCCTCTGCCAGCGTAACTAAGGGACTAGCCCAGGTCTTGGTCCAGAGAAGCATTAGGACAGTGTCTCACCCATCATGTACATACTGTCCTGAAAAGCCTTGGTTTTCTGTTGAGTCTAACCACCCACCCTTGCCCACACCTTCTGATTCCTCCAGACACAGTGGCAGTGGCTGTGCCAGTCCTGGATCCCCGTGGCCTGAGAGCCAGGCCAGAGCTGGCTCCACCTTCCCCTCACAGACCCAGGGATGAGAAGAGCCATCAGAGCCTACAAACAACCTGACCAGTCAAGGGGTGGCCAGGGTCACACTGAACGACAGCCCCACGGTTTTCCGTGAACTGACACTCCCGACAGTTAGAATGGCCAGGGTCGGCGATACAGATGCTCATTTCAGAACTCCCCTTCCCCGGCTTCCTTCTGGCAGTCTGGGTCCCTTCAGCACTAGGCCACGCTGGCAATGCTGAGAGTGAGAGCAGAGACCACCAGGAGCCAGGAGCTCTCTCTCGTCAGACACGGTGTTCCTGCTACAGTGCCAGCGTTCGGGGTAAGGTTGATAACACCCGGCTTGCTTCAGTACCAAACCAACCCCCAAACCCACTGCCATCAAGTCGGGTCCAACTCACAGTGACCCTAGAACTCAGAGTGTACTGCCCCCAGAGTTTCCAAGGCTCTCCTGGCAGATCTCAGCTACCCACCTTTCACTTAGCAAACGTGGTACTTAACCCACTCTACCACTAGGGTTTTGAAAATACCAGTTCCTTTTATTTTTTAGCAAACCTATGGACAGAAAAGTTAACTGCTATGGTCTGGAGTGATGAAGTCAGCCAAATACCAAGATTTAAACCTGGTACCAGGCCGCTGACGGACTCAGCCCACTGCCTCCCACCTGCCTCTCAGCCCCCCCAAGCTGGACTCCAACCTGGCTTTTAAAGACCTTCCAGCATCGCCAGACGCACTATAAGCACGTTCTCAAAATTCTGACTCGATGGCCAGGGCACTGGGGGGTCTCGCCTTGGATGTAGGTGGCCTGGGTCCAGCTCCCAGCCAATCCATCTCATGTGTGGCCCCCACACACCCGTCAGTGGCAGCCGGCATGTGGCTGGGAGGCTGGACGGGTCTCAGCGGCGCATTCAGCCTAAGACAGATGAGGAAGAAAGGTCTGGCGGTGTCCTTCTGATAGTCGGCCAGTGAGAACTCAGTGGGGGACAGCGGGATGTCCCCAATCTATCAAGGAAGACTGAAAGAAGAGGCTGCCCATCACAGGTTACCAGCACGACAGCCCCCAACTACATTACAGGATTATCCCTGGAAGGGCAACTGACGGGAGTTACCAGGTGATGAGACCGTCATCCTGTTACTCCCAGAGGGGAGAGGGCCAGAGGCTCTGGGGACGATCTGCTGCTCACGGGTGCCCGAGAGGGCGCTGCGAGCGTGGGGCAGGGCGGTCGGAAGGGCAGCCAGGCTGTGGGGGTTGGGTTCATGTGATGGAGATGTCCTAAGTCTGTCTGGGCTCATTTTGAGAACTGCAGAACACTTATTCCCACCAGTTTTTCTGAACCTTAAAGAACTTCTTCCCACTCTGTTAGCCTTCTTGAAAAGGTGAACCACATTTTTCCAGAAGCAGTTACAAAGGAACTCTGCGTGTGTCTTTGTCTTCACGGGAACAGAGCGGAAAACTGCCAGGCCAGGCAAGGACTCTGTCCAGGCGGCACTCACTGGGGCTGCTGAGCAGCAGCGACCTGGGCGGGGCCGCTGCCGGGCTGCCCAGATGGAGACCAATTTAGTTTTTTTCACACTGCGCTGCCTCATGACTCTCACCTCACGTCCAAGTTCTGCAGCCAGCTTTCACAATTTTCAATTCCACTTTTATTAATAGCTTCTCATTTTTGTTAAAATCAAATTCTTTCGCTGCTGCCCAGAATGTCAGTGTAAGTCTTCAGGCGTGGAACAGGCTTGTAGGGCCTCTTCTCACAGATTCACAGCGGCGTGTATTTAAGGCCAAAGGGCTTCACAAAATTTACACTTTAAGTGCCTTCTGTATTTAGCTCAGAAAAAAAAAGAAAATGTTTTCACTAGGCAGGTCTGATGCCTGCCTTTGTTTCTTTGATGTCTCTTGAAATCCAAAGCCCTCTTTTCCATAATATTTAAAAAATCTCCTTCCGTTCACCTCTTTGGGGGATTTTCATCTCTGCAAATCAATTCCCTTTAAACAAATCTTGGAGAGTTTTATATCTTTTAGTAGCATGTTTTGAAAAGAAAGGGATTTTTCAGTGTGTGGATAAGAATATTTATGGACAAATATTTTGGGGTCTAGAAAGACTAAGCTATGCAGTTGTTTTCATTAGGTGTCTCCATTGCCAAAGGGAAAGAAGCTCTTGCGTTTTCTTTACTGAAATCCTGTCTTTGTTGACTGTTGTGTCTCTGACTAAGCCCCAGCAAGATCTCCCCAGAGCAGGAAGACGGGCCCTGTGTCTCTCTTGCATCCTCACTCAGCTGACTTGCCCAGGAATCAGTGATGTGTGGATCCTGGACCAGACTGGGTCCATCAGAAGCCACCCGCCCCCAGAGTGTCAGCCATGCAAAGGAGGTCTCAAGACGGAGCTCTGCTCACAGCCTGTCCCCCTGAGCTGTCCTGGGGACCGTGTCCAGGCTGCAGGCCTCCTTCCCACACGGGAGCCTGGGCACCAGTCACTACCTGTGCCACAAGAGGCTGGGAGCAAGGCTGGGCACCCCGCGCCATTCACACTCTGGAAGGAGTCGAACGAAGTTGTTTCTGATGGAGCCAGTTTATTTTCTGAGTCACTGTTTGCAGTTCAGCCTGATGGATGCCAAGATGTTAAACTAAGATCTCATAAAGCAGAGAGGACCAGAGAAGGGGTCTGGAGAGCACAGGGAAGAGTCGGTCACGCTGTGGTTGGAAAGGTCCCAGGCTCAGTCCTAAAGCTCAAGTCCAGAAGATAACTGGCTGAGGGACCCGCAACGAGACTGACCCTTGCCCTTTGCCTTTTGATTTCAGGGAGGGGTGTTCTGTTCTTCTCAGGGCCTGTGCTGAGCGCCGGTGCGGTCATGGTCATTCCTGCTGCTAGTGACAGAAACCACAGAAGCCAGCCAACACAGAGGCCAGATCCGCAGGCTCGGCAGGATCCCGGGGGGCTGGGCATCTTCCCCAGACAGGTGGGGCTGTTGCAAGGCTGGGCGTCTGCTGCAGATAGGCAGGGCCTTGCCTGGCTCCAAATTCCTGCTGCAGCCAGTGTCCTGCTGCTGTCCCCAGGCCAGCTCCGGGGGCTGTCTCTATGTGGCGGTCAGGTGCTGACCCCACAGCTACCAGCAGCTCTGCGCTTTACATCTCTGCCAGGGACAGCGGTGGTTCAGTGGTAAAGTTCTTGCCTTCCACACAGGAGACGAGGGTTTGATTCCCAGCTGACGCACCTCTCGCTCACAGGCCAGTGATCTGCTTCTGAAAACGAGCTGGTGGGACCCTGTGGATCAGCATGAGCTGTCCCACAACTGATCACGGGGACACCGCAGGCTGGCAGTTTGGTTGTGCATGGGTCCTCACGGGACAGAAGCTGATGCCATGTCAGGGCTGACTGCCACAGCACTGGTCCAATCCGAGTGCCAAGGGAGGGCTGGTTAAGTGGGTCAGGGCCCATTCCTGGGCCAGGGTGGCAGGGAAACGACCACTGGCTCAGCTTAGGTCAGACGGCTGCCACTGACCAGTCAGCTATGGCTAGAAAGTGGGATTGGCTGCAGGAGCTCCCAGCAGCAAGTGCAACTGTGCAGGGCAGCTGGGACTGAAGGGAAGGCAGCTGGGACAGAAGGGAGGGCGGCTGGGACGGAAGGCTGGGAGGCTGGGACGGAAGGCTGGGAGGCTGGGACAGAAGGGTGAGCGGCTGGGACAGAAGGAACAGAGGCTGGGACGGAAGGCTGGGAGGCTGGGACAGAAGGGTGAGCGGCTGGGACAGAAGGCTGGGAGGCTGGGACAGAAGGAACAGAGGCTGGGACGGAAGGCTGGGAGGCTGGGACAGAAGGAAGGGTGGCTGGGACGGAAGGCTGGGAGGCTGGGACAGAGGCTGGGAGGCTGGGACGGAAGGCTGGGAGGCTGGGATGGAAGGATGGGACAGAAGGCCGTCGCCGTCGTGCCCTTCGTCTGCTCTTACTCCCCCAGGTGTCCGTGCTTCTCAAAGCTAGCTAGGTACGGTTTTCCCCCACACGCTCTCTGTGACCGCTTTCCCCAGGACATGTCCCCTTCTCCACATCACCCCCTCTTACTGGGATTAAGAGATAAGGAGATAACCCTCTGCATGTTCTTAGCTGTCTTCAAGCTGGCCCCCAACTCATGGTGACTCCAGGAGTCACGGGACAGGACTCTCGTGAGCCGTGGGGCTCCCACTGGCTGATCCCCGAAAGCAGATGGCCAGGCCTTTCTTCCCAGTTCACCGTCCTTGGGAAGCTGCCCTGGGACCTGTCTGCAGCCTGGCGTCACACAAGTCCCCACTGACAGACGGGTGGTGGCTGCACATCAAGGGCCCTGGCTGGGGATCCAACCCAGGGCTCCCACCCACGTGAAAGGCAGAAATTCTACCGAACCACCTCTGCCCCACACGTCGTGTACGCTGTCACTGCCGAGTGCTGCTGAGTAGCCGCCGACCCCCAGGGGCCCAAGCATGACAGAATGAAACGTGGCCCAGTCTGCACCGTGCCCACCGCGGTCGTTCCACTGGAGCCCACCGCTGCAGCTGGTGGGTCCGTCCGTCTCACTGAGGGTCTCCTTTTTCTCCGACACTGGAGTTTATCGAGCACGACGTCCCCCTCCAGGGACGGAACGGCCCTGACAACATGTCAGAGTATGTGAGGTAACCTCTCACCATCCTCATTTCTGCAGGGCATTTTGGGTGTACTTCTTCAAAGACAAAGACAACGCCTAACCCTAAAACAGAATCCCCTGTTGTCAAGTCAGTCCAACCCACAGCGACCCTACAGGACAGAGGAGAACAACCCCACAGGGTCCAGGGAACAGCAGGTAGGTGTGAACTGCCGACCTCTTTGTTAGCAGCCGTAGGCCTTAACCATTGAGCCACCAGGGTCTCCAATCACCGGCATTGTGATTCACCTACCAGATGTCCTCTCCCCAAGAGAAGTCAGTTGTGTCTTAAGACATGATTCTTGCCAGTGGCATTCTTATGTTTAGAAAAAAAGGAACCAAAGGCCAAGCTCTTTGTAACAGCCCACTGGCCCCAGATTCCCACCTAGCAGTGGCACCCGGGACGTCTGGTCTCCTCATCCCCTTCTGGGAGCCGGCCTGGCTGCGCTTCCCAGTTGGAATGGCCTCTGAGCTGCTGGCAAAGCAACAGGGGGAGGCTTCCTCCTTGTTCTTGTTGGTGTTCTAACGCCCTTGTTCTCTGACATTTAACCAGGAGGGCTCCATCTGCGTTTTTAAGTTGGTCTCATTACCCTTGCCTTCAAAGAACTGCCCTGGCATTTGGGCTGAGCAGATTTACAGGCAGGCAAACACGTCATCTCCCAGCTGAACAGCAAAACCCAATTGTGTCCTGGGAGGCTTCCATCCCAGGCTGCGAGGGTCACAAATCCACTGGGACTGTGTCCCCATAGTCTTCCCAGAGCAGGCTAGTACTAGTTCAGGGGCCCCTGAGAGCAGACAAACGGCCCCTCCCTGGTGCCCATGTGAAGGCCTATTTAAAGTCACACCACTGGGCCTGGGTTCTGCATGAGTTTTCAGACCGTTGGCCTTGACTAAGAGTCTCAGGGTCGCATGCCCAGCTGCCAGGTGAAAATTTGGTGGGCCAGAGGGGTGGCTCAGACAACAGGCCTGGTGACGCGCTTCCAGACCATCAGCCCTTAGGACCAGAAGGAGCACAGCTCTGCTTGGACACAGGGGGGTGCTCTCAGTCGACGGTCGACTCGGCAGCCGCTGGGTCTGGTGCTGGCAGGCCCAGCGGGAGCTCCCGAGGACATGCGTACAGTCCGTTGTCCGAGGCCGCTGAACACCAGCCACAAGTCTAAACAAGTCGGATCACAGTTTTCCACAGTGTTTACACTGTACTTCTGTCCGCAGTATCAGCCCAGGCTTTTCTGCTGGACAGCAAGGTGGAATCCTGGCACTCAGCGTCTGGGAGGTCCCCTAGGACCGCCTACGAGGAGACACAGGCTCTGTGAGTGCGAACTTTATCCTGTTTCCACATTTAAAAGAGAAACTAATTCACACTGGTCCGGTCCAGGGTTTCTGTATCCAACATTGTGCAAAATACTGTGCACTTAAAACGTATGCAGCTTGCTGTTTTAATGTGACGATGTCTGTGGCGGACCCGTGAGCGCTGGTGGGGCGGTGGTCAAGCACCCGGCTGTTGTTGCGGTCTCCTAGCACGGCTCTAATGGAAATACCACAAGGGGTGGCTTTAACACAGAGAAATTTATTTTCTCACAGAAAAGTAGGCTCAAAGTCTAAATCCAGGGCATCGGCTCCAGGGGAAGTCTTGCTGCGTTGGCTCTGGAGGAAGGTCCTTGCTGTCCGTCTTGCCCTGGAGAGGGCGCTTCAGAGGCGCACAGGTCCAGTCTGGCCCTGCTGCTTGGCTGGCAGCCTGAGCTCCCCAACTCTGCTGGCTCTCTCTTCCCCTGTATCCTAAGAGACCGCCTCAAGACATGACACAACCTTCTTGACTGAGTCCTGTCCCACAGACCCAGCCGCTGCCCTTCCTCCTTCATTGTCACCACAGAGGCAGAAGCGACCACTCACAGGAACGTCACACAGTGCTGGGGACTGCGGCCCAGCCAAACAGCTGCATGCACTGTTTGGGGGGACACAGTGCAACCCACAACAGCTGTTAACTAAAAGGTCAACAGTTTGAATCTACCAGCTGCTCCTTGGAAAGCCTACAGGGCAGTTCTGCTCTGTCCCGTGAGGTCCCTTTGAGTCGGAATTGACTCTGCGCTGCCCCGCAACAGCGGCGCCCCTAACGACCGCTGCCCTGTCGAGGGCACTCCACGTGGCAGGCCTGTGTTACGAGCTTCGTACGCGTTTTCTGCACGCTCCACAACCCTACCAGGAAGGGGTCTTCTTTGTTTTCCGAGGTGGGACGTTACCGCTGTCAGGTACCATCAAGTCGGGTCAGGACTCATGGTGACCCGGGGCACAAGAGAAGGAAGCACTGCCCCGGTCCCCTGCCAGCCTCCCAAGCACTGTCTCTCTTTATCTTGTAGTCACAGCAACTGGGCCAGTCAGCCCACCTCGTCGATGGCTCTCCTCCTTTCCACGGACCTTCTATTTCACCAAGCACAGGGTCCCTTCTCCAGGGGCCGGGCCTGCCTGACCACAGGTCCAGAGTTAGAGGTTTGGAGAGGCCCAAAGCTGGTCGTTCGTTCAAGGCCTCCCGGCTGGGAGGCAAAGGAGCTGACATCATGTCCCCTTAGTTCCGATCTTCCCACCACATTGGGTGATCTGCTCAGGGACATTGGCATGAGAATATTAGCCCTGATGTTTTCAATATGTTTATTAGCTTATTCAGTTTCTTATAGGTGAAGACAGTGTCTTACACTGTTTAATAAATGAACCAAGTGCCCAAAACTCAATTAAAATCTGTTAATCAAATAAAATACACACTTGTCTTAAGATACTACTTACTGAAAGCAATATTTTGTACATTGTGGAATGCTTTGTAAATGAGGAGAACAGTACTTTTCTTCTCCTGCTGGCAGCTGGCACAGCACCTGGTACAAAGCAGGAATATGAAAGCCTCTGTCGAATGAAGAATGAAGGCCTTTTGGCCTCCGCTAGACAGCTCCTCAAGACCAAGTCTCACAGTCACTTCTGACGTCCGTTTTGATCTTTTCTTTCTTTTCTGTCTTTTTAATGACTTTTTCCTTTCTTCCCGGATGATGTCCTGCGTGTCATCTGACAGCTGGCTTGGTCTTTAGTCACTAAAGTGCTCAAAAGCAAAGCTGTCACGCTGAGGACTAAGGTGTGACTGACCCAAGCCACAGTGCTCACTTTCAGGTGCCTCACAGGCGTGAGACAGCGGGACAGTGGGTAAGGAAGAGTGAAGGTGGGTTGACGCTCCTGAATTACAGTGCTGGCAAAGAACACCGGATACACCGTGGCCTGGCAGAAGGCAGAGCAGGCCTCTCTCGGAAGAAGCACAGTCAGAGTGCTCCTGGGAGCTGGGGCGGCAAGGCTTCGGCTCCGTACTTCGGACATGCCATCAGCAGGAACCCGTCCCAGAGAGGGACATTATGCTGGGTAAGGTAGAGGGTCAGGGAAACAGAGGCAGACGCTCAGCAAGATGGTCTGACGGGGTGAGTGTAACAGCGGGCTCAGACACAACGACAACCGTGCGGACGGTGCGGGACCAGGCGGGACCAGTCTGCTGTGTGCAGGGCCACCAAGGGCTGGAACCATCGCCATGGTGTCAAACAACATATCAGCAAGAGTCCTTTCCCTGAGAGCCCCACCGGGTGGCTGAGGGACCAAAAGAAGGAGAAAAGCGCTCAGGCCTCCGGGAGCCTCAAGCCTGCTCTCCCGAGTCCCCCAAAGGGGGAGCGGAAGCTCTTCTATGTCTCTCAGGAATTAGGCACGACTTACATAGAAGGCCCTCTGCCATCGAGTCGATGCCAACTCACAGCAACGCTGTGGGACAGAGTGGAACTGCCCCCTAGAATTTCCAAGGAGCACCTGGTGGATTTGCACTGCTGACCTTTTGGTTAGTAGAAGTAGCGCTGAAGCACTGTGCCTCCAGGGTTTCCAGAACTCACGTATACAGGATACATAAATAAAATACTCACATAAATCTCCCTCCTGCTAGATGGCCCTGTAGGTGAAGGGTTAGACGGATAATTGTGACACACCTGTGCAACCTTAGTCCCTCTGGTGCAGAGCTCTGCTTCTCAGGGGGACGCTATGGAGAGACCGTGGGAACATCTGCGTCCCTGCCGTGGTGGTAGGGCGCACGCCGCAGGAGCCTGTCGTCACCCTAGTGCACATTAGCAGAAGCTGTTCATAGATCCACCTAGATCACATACACACACACACAACACACACGCAACACACAACCACATTTCAAATTCAGGCCCCATTCGGGGTCAAGAAGGTCAGAAATGTACTTCCTATGTGTTAATTCACTACCTGTTTCATGGAGTCTGTCTTCCAATTCTTTTTGCCTGGGCTGGGTGTCACTTTGTGTTGCTCCTAAGTTAGACAGTGAGTACTTTGTTTCCCACGTTTCTTATTTAATGACAAAAACATTGGAAGTTGTGGCTTCTCCTCTGCATTAACACCCGGATTCCCTAGGTGAGCTAATGCCTAGTTACTGAGCATCTATTCTGCATCTTGAAAATGTAGTTGTGAAGAAGACAGATTCTTACCCTGAAGAAGCTTCCATTCCTGAGGAAAAAGGAGAAAGCCAGTAAATAGATCTGAAAAGTGCCACAAAACCTAAAACCAAATTGGTTATTGTTGAGTCGATTCCCATTCAAGGTAACCCTACGGGGCAGAACTGCAATGCACCACAGCGTTTCCAAGGACTGGCTGCTGGACTCTGATCGTCAGCCTTTAGATTAGCAGCTGATCTCTGAACCCCTGTGCCAACGAGGCTCCCAAAGTGCCTTAAAGCAAATCAAATAGGGCAATGGGATAACGAGTGGCTGGGGAAACTGCCAGGCAGGTGAGTGAACACAGCTTCCCCGAGGAGGCAAGATTTATGTTGAAACACGAATGAGAAAGAAACAGCCCAGCAAAGGTCTACAGCTGCACTGCCCAAAGCAACAGACACTAGCTAATCAAATTCCCGTGTGCTGATCGGCACCCGTGGGAGTGGTCAGGGGATCAAACACTGCACTGCGCTGGACAGAGCTGCTGCGGAAAGTCTCCTCCAAGTGTTAAAAGCAACGGTGTCACTTTAAGGACTAAGGTGCCCCTGACCCAAACCAGGTGTTTTCAGTCACTTCGCATGTGAAAGCTGATCAACGAATAAGGAAGACCGAAGAATCAGTGTTTTTGAATTATGTTTTTGGAGAAGAGTATTGACTATACCACGGAGTGTCACAGTGAATGATCATTCTAGAGACAGCAGATCTGAAAGACGACAGGTTACTGATCATTATGATGGCACACAAGTAAAACCTTGCTGAAGATCTTTCAAAAACTGTTGCAGCAGCACACTGACGGGAAGCTGTCAGAAGTACAAGCCACATTCGGAAGAGAACGTGGAACCGGGGATGTCACTGCTGATGTCAGAAGGATCCTGACTGAGAGCGGAGAACGCCAGAGAGAAGTTTACCTGTTTGATTGACTATGCAAAGGCATCCAACTGTGTGGATCATAACAAGTCATGGATAGCACTGCGGAGAACGGGAACTGCAGGGCACTTCCCTGTGCTCTGGGCCGAGAGGTGGCCGTCCCAGCACTACCAGTGAGTGCTGTGTGGTTGAAAGCCCGGAAAGGTGTGCGTCAGGGCTGCGTCCCTCCACCACACTCATTAAATATGCACGCTGAGCAAAGTCCGGCACAGAAGCTAGACTATACGAGGAAGAGTATGACAGCGTGACCAGGGGAAGGCTCATTAACAACCTGCGATACGCAGACGACACAGCCTTGCTTGCTGAAAACAAGGAAGACTTGAAGTACACACCTCCACATCGAGAAAACAAAAATCCTCATAACTGAGCCACTAAGCAGCATCATGATAAATGGAGAAAAGAATGAAGTTGACAAGGATTTCATTTTACTTGGATTTACAATCAACACCCACAGAAGCAACAGTCAAGAAATCAAACAGCATATTGTGTTGGACAAATCTGCTACAAAAGGGCTGAAAAGCAGCAGTGTCACTCTGAGGACCAGACTCCACCTGAGCCAAGCCATGGGGTTTTCTGTCACCTCGTGGGCACGCAAAGCATGGGCAACGAACAGGAAAGAGTGAAGAGGAATTGATGCCTTCGAACTGTAGTGATGGAGAAGAGTATCGAACACACGATCGCTTGCCAGAAGAAGAAACAAATCTGCCCTGGGAGGAGTAACAGCAGAAGGCTCCTAGGAGTGAGGGTGGCTCAACTTCGTCTCAAGTACTACGGACGTGTTACCAGAGGGGTCATCCAGGAGTGGGACAAAACGTTTGGGAAAGCAGAGAGTCGGTGAAAAAGAGGAAGACCCTCCATGTGTGGCATTGACACCATGACCGCGACAATGGGCTCAAGCCCACCAGTGACTGTCGGCGTGGCGCAGGACCCGGTGGTGTTCTGTTCTGTGGTATGTGGGGCTGCCAGGAGTCAGAACTTACTCAACAGCACCTAACAACAACAATCAGTCAAATTTAGTTCACTTATTAGATTCGTGGAATTAAACTTCAATAAATAAAAATTTTAATTAATCACTTTTTTAATCAAATTTTTAATCCAGTTTATCAGTTGCCCTAGTTACCTTTCATGTGCTCAATAGTCACACGTGTTTGGTGGCCACAGAAATGGACAGGGCAAGTGAAGAATGTTTCCGTCATCACAGAAAGTTGTGTGGTACAGTCCTCCTCCGAGAAAGGGATTTTCAGGCAGAAGTGGTGGAAGCAAAAGCGCTGAGGTAGGAGGTACCTCTGCGAGTGACGTAGCTCAAGACTGAGCAAGGACAGGACAGGCAGCTCCTCATGGGCCGTGGAGGGGGTGTGGGTATTGGTTCTGGTTTACCATCGAGATAAGTCAAGCAGGAGAGACATAGCCTGTCTGATTCCCCTCTGAAGGACGATGCTGAAAGTTTTCAGACAAAGAGTCTTTGTACAGCTAATCCCTAAAGAAGTTTTCATTTTAGCTGTGATGTTCTCTTTAAATAAAAATTATCTTAAAGACTATTTTTTGTTGTTTTCTTTTTTGTTTTTCAAAGTGAGTAGGTGGATTTTCTTTTGATAAGGCGACTGTGATTTTACTGATTTCATGTTTATTGCACTATGATGAGGTAATGCGGTCTAAAAAGTTTAGTTTTTAAGTCATCTGAAGAGCTCAAAGAATTTATCAAGACTCATTTATTCATCAGTAATCAAGGGCCAACTTCTGTGAAGTGTTGAGTATAAGAAGAGAAACAGGGAATGTGTTCTCTGTGGCATACCAAATTTATTTCAAGCTTACTAATTGCTTTATTCTAAACATTCATATAGAAATCAGTTATATACTTTTTATGCCTTATTTCCTTGGCCAGATTCCAAAGGTGCTACACGAATCTGCTGATGCAAAGTCTCCGTGAAATTCTTGATATGTTACTAAGCATTTCTGCCATATGTATTTTCCTGCTTAGTTACTTATTGCATGAAGACTAGAAACTACTGTTTTTTTTTCTTTGTGTACTAGGGTCGCCATGAGTCGGATCTGACTCGATGGCACTTGGCTTTATTAGAGTTTTTGCAAGAGAAGAAAAGGTCTTCCATTCTTTTGAATGCTCTGAATTCTCTCTTCTAGCTGCTTAGTAACAACTATTTCTCTAGGGATAGATAATTGAGTAGCTTCCAAGTGTTGCTATATTCAGCAATGCTGTTCCTCTTAAACCTCTTTAGGAGTACTACTTGTAACTGTATTGTCTCACTAAAGATGAAGAAAAAATTTATAGACCAACGTGTTTTAGGAGATTAAGAGATGTTTTTATTAGCTAGAACCCTAAGGGGTATGTGCGATGCTTTTTAAAATCAGACTTTGTCTCCCGTTGATCTACCTCGAGAGTTCTTGACATTTAGGAATAAATTTCACTACAATACCATCAGAGTTAGAGGCAGTAAAGTCATTTCTGTTGAAGCTCTCCCTTTAAGTTAGAAGTTTAATTCTGGTGACAAACGTACTCTGTGATTCATCAGATAACTGAGAACAAAGCAAGAGTATTCAGAATAGCAGAAATCTGGCAGATGGCACAAAGACAACTTTGACATTTAATCCAACATCATAAAACTGAACGAGATCAGAGGGACTTCAAAATTACAGTTCCATATGGTGGCTGTTATAGGAAACCACTGGGGACAGTTATTGAGTTTACCGAACACTCCTTATAATAAAAAATCATTATCATCCAAGGAAAGAGGAGAAGGCATTGGTTTTGAAGGTAGGCATTCCACTGCCATAATCGGAATGACATCACTGGCACACTGTCACCTGCAGAGACAGTTTTCTTCGCAGCCTTTTCTCATTGAATTATTAATGGGAGACTGGAGTTTATTTGATAGAAGGGTGGCAGAGACCTACTTGGAGCAAAACAAGCATCAGCGACACTGAGAGAATGAGGTGCTGATGAATAAAACATTGTAGTGCTGGCTTGCAATGAGGTGTGAAGATGACCGGGACACGCAGCGTGAGGGACTGATGTGAGTGACATGGCTCATTCTGGGTGGAGGAAAGGAAAACAGTCACAGGCTTCAGAAAAGAGTTTTCCTGCTAAACAATCTATAAATGAGGTTTTTGTTTGTTTGTTTGTTTTTTTAAGAAAGACATTTCTTTTATGGTGATTCCTAGTTTTGAGATGCAACTCTGGTCAAAGAAGGGTTCAAGATGAGAACAGAAGTGGCTCTGGAAAAAATATCATCCAGCCTTACACAGTAGGAAAATAATGGAATTAGACTCTCCCTCTCAGATCAGAAATTTCTGTGGGCCTCCGCGCTGAGGGACCATGCCTGTAGCACACTCATCCGGTAGGAGGAACAGTCACCAAAGAACTTCTGGAAAAACACCCACTGGAACTCACTGAACGATGCACTTAAGCGTACACACGATTGTGGGCGTAGTGCAGGACTGGGCAGTGTTTCCTGTGCCCACACGTGCTATGAGTTGCAACCAACTCAGTGACTCCTAACAACAGCGACACAACTCAACTCACCTGGCAACTGAACATTCCATGTCCAGTGCCTTCTGATGGAAGATTTCTCTGATGAAAGATTTCTCCGTCTCCTTTTCTCCTTGTTGGATGTAGACTGCTCATTTTTCTTGCATGCTTAAGTTAACATCCACTTATTCACAAGGTGTATGCGACTGTGAGTAGACCTTTAAATTACCAACTATGTCAAGGCATTTATCACCCTGTCATGGATCGAATTGTGTCCCCCCCAAAATGTGTGCAACAACTTGACTAGGTCATGATTCCTGATCATGTGTGATGTTTCCATATGTATAAACCCTGCCTCTACGATATTAATGAAGGAGCTTGGGCCACAGCTGTGTTAGTAAGGCAGGACTCAGTGTGTAAGATCATCTTGTTCCTAGTGCAGTCTCTTAAAATATAAAAGAAAGAAGTTGGCAGAGAGATTTAGGAACCTCCTAACACCAAGAAGGCAGTGCCAGAGCTGATCACATCTTTGGGAAGGACCTCGGGTCCCTGCACCTCAAAAACTCCCTGCTCAGGAGAAGATTGATGACAAGGACCTTTCTCCAGAGCCAGTAGAGATTTTCCTGGAGCTGATACCTTGAATTTGTACCTTTAGCCTAGTTTTCTGTGAGAAAATAAATTTCATTACCATTAAAGCCATTCACTTGTGGTGTGCTTCTGTTGCGGAGACACCAGGTGACTGAGACACACATGAGGCTCAGACTGTCTCATCACCGTCTGGGGCCCCAGTGTCCCACGTGCGAAGGACGGGAGTGAGCTGATGTGCCTGAAGGTCCCTCCAGGCTCTCACAGTCACCAACGATGAGGACTCTGCACCGTACAAGCATCCCCTTCCTCCTAAAGTCTGAATGGACGAGTACCGAGCTCTTTCCCTCTGTCCACTCTCCGAGTCGAAAACTCTTGAGCTACTTTGGTCAAAAAGCCGTAGATTCAGATGCTGTCAAGCTGGCTGTGGCTCCCAGTGACCCTGGGTGCAACAAGACTTGGCCTGGCCCTGTGCCACCCTCACTGTCACTGCTACACGTGGGCCCATTGTTGCTGCCACTGTGTCTCTTCACCTCATTAAGAGTCTCTCTCTCTGTTTTACTAACCTTCTGCATTAACAAGTATGAATCCTTCTCCAGGGAATGGTCCCTCCTCATAGCATGTCCAAAATACTTCAGAAAAAGTCTCCTCTTTGCTTCTAAAGAGTAATCTAGTTGTGCTTCCTCCAAGACAGACTTTTTCATTCTTCTGGCTGTGCATATCCAGTATTCTTCGTCTACACTGTAAGTGGACAGCATCAATTCTTCTTCAGTCTTCCGTATTAATCATCCATCTTTCACATGCATATGAGCCAACTAAAAAATGCCATGTCTTGAGTTAGGCAGATGTTAGGGCTCAAGGTGGCACTTTTGCTTTTCAACACTTCAAAGACGTTTTTGCAGCAGATATGCCCAAGGTGTCATCTGGTTTGGTTACTTGATTGCTGCCTCTGTAGATTTGGATCATGCATCCAAAAATGAAATTCTTGACAATTTCTGCCTTAGGTTAGATTCTCTAGAGAAGCAAAACCAGTTAATTCTATCAATATTTAGAGAGAGATTGTATCAAAGAAACAGCTCACGCTGTTGTACAGGCTGGAACACAGCCGGTCTGAGGGTTAGGATAGAGGCTTCCCCTGATTCACATAGCCTCAGGGTCTGGTGAAGCCAAGATCAGCAGGTCAGAGAGCAGGGCTCTTGCTCACAGCCTGTGAAGATTGATGCATCCCAAGACCGGCAGGCAAGATGGCAGGTAAGCTGCTAGCTCAGCTCCCAAGAACTGGAGGTCAGATGAACAGGAATCAGATGCAGGTTCCAGAGAGAGCAAAGGCCACGAGCCTTGCCAGAATGTCAACATACATTTGGTGCAGCCCACACATTTGCTTTCAACTGATGGGCGTCTCACAGCAGATTCCACCATGGAGGTAATCACGTTACATCAGATCTCATCACTGAAATGAACACAAGATCATACAAGTGCCACACCACTAAGAATCATGGCCCAGCTAAGTTTACATAAACCTTAGTCAGCACAGTTTCAATACTTTTTCCAAGATGTTGCTTATTGGTTCAGTTGTGAGGACTTCTGTTTGCTCTAGTTGTGATTTTTGTCTTGTTTTCTGCAAGTGGAGACCACCCCTCATGTCTGTCAGTTTGTTGTGCTGTAAGGGTTTGCACGTTGCTATGAGGCAGGAAGCTGCACCACCAATATTTGGATCCCAGTGGGGTCACCCATGGCAGACAGGTTTTAGCTGAGCTTCCAGACTAAGACAGGCTAGGAAGGACCTGGCAGTCTGCTTCTGAGAAGAATTAGACAGAAAAAGACTTACAAATAGCAGTAGAACATTCTGATACAGTGCCAGAAGATGAGCCTCCAGGTTGGTAGGCACTCAGAAGACGACTGGGGAAGAGCTTCCTCCTCAAAGTACAGTTGACCTTAATGACATAATTGGAATTAAGCTTTCAAGATCTTCCTTTGCTGACATGGCACAATTCAAAATGAGAAGAAGCAGCTGCAAACATTAAAGAGATCCTTTGCAGCCGGTTTTCCCAATGCAATGTATCCTTTGATTTCTTGACTGCTGCTTCATGGACATTATTATGGGCCCAAGTAAAATGAAATCCTTGACAACCTCAATCCTTTCTCCATTTATGATGATGCTACTTACTGGTCCAGTTGTGAGGATTTTTCTTTTCTTGATGTTGAGGTGCAATCCATACTGAAGACTGTGGTCCTTGATCTTCATCAGTAAGTGTTTCAAATTTTCTTCAATTCCAGCAAGTAACATGGTGTCGTCTGCATAATGCAGTTGTTAATATTAGTCAACTGCCAATCCTGATGTCTTGTTCTTCTTCATATAAACCAGCTTCTCAGATTATCTCTTCAGCATACAGACTGAAAAGGTATAGTGAAAGGATACAACCCTGAATTTAAACCATGCAGTGTCCCCTTGCTCTGCTTGCACGACTGCCTCTTGATCCAAATACAGATTCCTTAAGAGCACAATTAAGTGTTCTGGAATTCCCATTCTCCTCAATGTTAGCCATAATTTATTATGATCCACACAGCTGAATGCTTTGCATAGTCAACAAAACATAGGTAAATGTCTTTCTGGTATTCTCTGCTTTTAGCCAAGATCCATCTGACATCAACAATGATAGATCTGGTTCCACATCCTCTTTTGAATTGAACTTGAATTTCTGGCAATTCCTTGTCAATATACTGCTGCAGTCACTTTTGAATGATCTTAAGGAAAGTTTTACTTATGTGTGATATGAATGATATTGTTTGGTAATTTCCACATTTGGTTGGATCACCTTTCTTTGGAATGGGCATAACCATGGATCTCTTCCAGTCAGTTGGCCAGGTGGCTGTCCTATCGATGGACTGGTATTGGCCATCTTGAATAGGACAGTGATATGGTCTACTATACCAGGAATGACAACTTGAAGAAATAGTGCATTCATCATTAAAAAAAAAAAAGATCTGTCCTGAAGTACAATGCTGTCAGTGATAGGATAATATCTGTACCTCTACAAGGAAGATCAGTTAATACAACTACTATTCAAATTTGGGCACCAATCACTAAGGTGAAAGTTGAAGAAATTAAGGATATTTACCACCTTCTGCAGTCCAAAACTGATCGAACATGCAATCAAGATGCATTGATAATTACCAGTTGATTGGAATGTAAACATTGGAAACAAAGAAATAGGATTGGTCATTGGAAATTATGGCCTCGGTGATAGAAATGATGCCCGATATTGCATGACAGACTTTTGCAAGACCAATGACTTCTTCACTGCAACTACCCTCTTTCACCAACGTGACTGGCAACGGCACACATGGGCCTCACCAGACGGAATACACAGGAATCACATTGAGTACATCCGTGGAAAGAGACGACAGAAAAGCTCAATATCATCAGTCAGAACAAGACCGGGTTCCGAGTGCTACACAGACCATTGATTGCTTGTGTGCAGGTACAAATTGAAACTGAAGAAAATTAGAACAAGTCCACAAGAGTCCAAGTCTGACCTTGAGTATATCCCACTTGAGTTTGGAAACCATCTCGGGAATAGATTTGATACTTCGAACACTAGTGACTAAACACCAGATGAACTGTGGAATGACATCAAAGACATCATACATAAGGAAAGCAAGAGGTTGTTAAAAAGACAAGAAAGAAAAGACCAAATTGGGAGTCAGAAGAGACTCTGAAACTTGCTCAAGTAAAGCAAAAAGGAAGAAATGATGAAGTAAAGGAATGGAACAAAAGATTTCAAAGGGCAACTCCAGAACACAAAGTAAAGTATTACAGTGACAGGTGCAAAGAGCAGACAGAAAACCACAAGAGAAGAACACGCTCTGCATTTCTCAAGCTGAAAGAATTGAAGAAAAAATCCAGGCCTTGAGTTGCAATAGGAAAGGATTCTGTAGAGAAAATACTAAACAACGCAAGAAACATCAGCAGAAGGTGGAAGGAATACGCGGTCATTAAACCAGAAAGAATTGGTCAACTTTCAATCATTCTGAGAGGTAACGTATGGTCAGAAACTGATGGTACAGAAGGAAGAAGTCCAAGGTGCACCGAAGGCTCAGGTCAAAAACAAGGCTCCAGGAGCTGACAGGATGTCAGCCAGACATTTCAGCAAACAGATGCAGCACTTTAAGTGTTCACTCATATACGCCAAAAAATTTGAAGAACAGCTACCTGGTGAACTGACTGCAAGAGATCCATATTTATGCCTATTTCCAAAACAAATGATCCAACTGAATGAGGAAATTTTTGAACAATATCAACAATATCACATACAAGTAAAATCTTACTGAAGATCATTCTAAGGTGAGTGCAGCAGTTTATTGACAGAGGACTGCAAGAAATTCACACTAGACTCAGAAGAGGATGTGCAACCAGGCCTCTCATTGCCGATGTCAGACGGACCTTGGCTGAAGGCAGCGAATACCAGGAAGATATTTACCCGTGTTTTGTTGACTATGCAAAGGCATCTGACTGTATGGACTGTAACAAATTATGGATAACACTGTGGAGAGCGGAAATTCCAGAACACTTAATTGTACTGGTGAAGAATTGGTACATGGATCAAGAGACAGGCGTTTGAATGGAACAAGGGGACCCTGCAGCACGGCTTAAAGTCAGGAAAGGTATGTGTCAGGGTCACATCCTTTCACTGTATCTTTTTAATCTGTATTCCTAGCAAATAATTTGAGAAAGCTAGACTATGTGAAGAAGAGTGGGACATCACGGTTGAAGACTCATTAACAACTTGCATTATGCCAATGACAGAACCTTGCTTGCTGAAAGTGAAGAGGATTTGAAACACTGATAAAGATCAAAGACCATAACCCTCAGTATGGATTACACTTCAACATCAAGAAAACAAAAGTCCTCACAACTAGGCCAATAAGCAGTATCATGACAAAAGGAGCGAAGCCTGACATCGCCGCGGATTTCATGTTACTTGGTTCCACAAGCAACGCCCGTGGAAGCGGCAGTCAGGAAATCAAAAGACGCATTGCACTGGGCAAATCTGCTGTAAAAGATCTCTTAAAAATGTTGAAAAGCAAAGATATTGCCTTGAAGACGAAGGTGCGTGACTCAAGCCATGGTATTTTCAACTGCATCTTCCGTATACAAAAGCTGGACAATGAATAAGGAAGACAGAAGAAGACTTGATACCTTTCAATTGTGGCACAGGAAAAGAATGAATGTACCATGGACTGCCAAAAGAACAAACAGATCTGTGTCGGAAGAAGTAAAATGAGAGTGCTCCTTAGAAGCAAGAACAGCGAGACTACGTCTCACACATTTTGAACATGGTGGGAGGGATCAGTCCCTGGAGGAGGACGTCATACTTGGTAAACTAGACGGTTGGGGGAAAGAGGAAGACTCAACAAGACGGACCAGTACTGTGGCTGCAGCAACGGGCTCAGGCGCAGCAACGGCTGTGGGCATGGTGCAGGACTGGGCAGGGTGTCATTTCACAGTACATAGGGTTGCTGGGAGTAGGAGCCATCTCCACGGCCCCTCACAACAACACCAACAACGTGTGTGGAGATGTAATTCATAAAGAAGGCTGTAGCCCCCGATCTTCGTTAGTAAGGACTTCACACCTTCTTCACTTTCAGCAAGCAAGGTTGTGTCATCTGCATTTCACGGGTTGTAATGAGTCTTCCTCCTGTCCTGATACCCAGTTCTTCTTTGTATAGTCTGGCTTCTCAGACTATTTTCTCAACATACTGATTAAATAGGTATGGTGAAAGGCTACACATCCGAGACACGCTTTTCCTGACTTTAAACCATGCACTCTCCCTTTTTGTGTTTGAACAGCTGACTCTTGATCTATGTACAGGTTCCTCGTGAGCACAACTGAGTGTTCTGGAATTCCCACTCTTTACCATGTTATCCATGATTTGTTATGATCCATATAGCCAAATGACTTGGCATAGTCAACAAAACACAGCGAAACGTCTTTCTGGTATTCTCTGTATTTACTCGCCTTAACAGGGAGGCGATCCTGTTCCCCAAGTGCTGTGGAAGCTGACTGCTGGGCTCACACCTCCTCTGGAGGACTGCTCTTGGATTACGGGCATTGCTCACCCACAGATGTCTGCAGGTTACGCACGCCTACGCACGTCCAAGGGATCACCTGGTAACTAACCACTGATTGATAAGGGAAGTACAGGCCTAGAACCACTTCCCTCAAGGAGCAACAAACTCCAGGGACGCAGCACACTCCAGAGCTCCCTGTAAGACCACGCTGCAGGTAGACTTCTGAAACCACGTCTGTGACCAGCTCTTAGCCTGAATCCACACTCCCTTACAGGTTTTCCCTGAGAATGCTTGCTCAACAAGTCAGTTAAACAAAACCTCTGTATTGGATTCTGCTTCTAGGGAATTCTAAAATAACCACCTATTTTTTTTCTCCTCTCCCCTTGTTGTAATTGAGTGATCCCTGCTCTCACCCAAGGGCAGTGCCTCCTGTCTTCGGACCCCAGGCTCTTCTGTCTTCCCAGGAAACTTGTGTAGTCAACCTTCTTTTCTCTCTTACGTTGTTTCTATCAGGACTGAAACACACTCAGGCTCCCCCTATCCTAGAAGGCAACCCCTCCCAGGCCCTCCAGTGCAGATCCCGCCCCATCTCCGACTTGTCACTCACAGCCGGGTGTCGGCACTATGTTGTCGGAGTTTTAAAAAATATTTTGTCATGTTTTACATTTCTTCCTCATGTGCTGAATACAGAAGGGTCCACATTGTGGAAAGATGAAAGATTTCCAGCAACTTAAGACGTGGCCAGAAAGGAGTCCTTTAAGGGTGTGCCTACCACCACTATGGTTCTTTTGAGACTTTCTAGCATATGAGCTGAGGAACGCTGCCCAGTGTGCTGAGGACAAGTATCTGCTCTGTTTCCCACCTCCCACTTCTCCTCAACCCACTCCAATCTGGCTTCTCCCCCCGGGGCACTTCACCTCTGACCTTCCCGTCACGGAATCTAAAGGCCACCTTTCGGTTCCATCCTGCTGGATCCCTTCCCTTCTTTGTTGTGTTCTCCTTTCTTGGCTTCTCCACCTTGTGACCCTCCTGCCTGTCTGCCTGTCCTTTTTGTCAGTTCCTCTTCATTTAAATGTTCTCCGAGAGCTATCTGGACTCTAATGTTCATCACTCTGTACTTTTCCATTAAAGTACTTTCCGATGAAGGTAAAAGACTAGTCTTCTGTGTGGATTATGCCTGAATGTAAAGAAAACAAAAATTCTCAGAACTGGGCCAATGAGTAACACGATAATGAGGGGGGGTGGGGGCAGAGGGAATGGAGTTCTCCAGAATTTCACTCTACGAGGATCAACAACCAACACCCATGGAAGCCACTGTCAAGAAATCAAACCACACACTGCACTGGGCAGATGTGCTAAAAAGACCTCTTTGAAGTTCTAAAAACCAAGGGAACTGTTCTGAGGACTGAGCTGGGGCAGTCTGTTCAGGACCTGTGACGACTGCCTCCCAGGCCTGTGAAAGCATGAAAGTGGGAAAAGCAGACAGAAGAGTTGACGCATTTGAACTGCGACATTGGTGAAGAGCACTGCATGTGTCACGGACTACCAGAAAAACAAAAACTCAGGCTAAGGAGAAACAAAGGTGGACTGTTCATTGGAATGAGGATGATGACAAGGCTCCGTCTTGCTTCCCTCAGACGCACCATCAGGAAACACCAGCTGCTAGGAAAGCACTCTGTGTTCAGTACAGTAGATGGTCTGTGACTAGGAGGGACACCCTTCATGTGGCTGACTGACCCAGGAGCCACAAAAGGGACCCAAACGTACCAATGGCCAAGAGGATGGCACAAAACCCAGCCATATCTGGTTCATGAGGCCACCGTGAGTCAGAACCAGCTCAGTGACCACTGACAACAGCCACAAGCATGTTCCCTGAACAACCTACGCACTCCAAAACCGAGAACAAAGCCCACAGGCCTCAAGTCAGTTCTGACTCATGGAACCCTGCACGTCACCAAGTGGAACTGCTCCGTGGGGTCCTCTGGGTGGCAGTCGTTGCAGAAGCAGACTCGCAGGCCTCTCGTCCACGGAGCGGCTGAGTGGGTTCCAACACCAGCCTTCATTTCAGTGGTGAGCACAAACCACTTGTGTCTCTCAAGGGCCCCTCATGCACGACCAGGGACTTCAGCACTCTACAGCACTTGGTTGTTACTAGGAACTGTCAAATCAGCTTTGACCACAGATGCTGACTCAGAATGAGACCCTGACAGGCCCCACGTACCCTCACAGCCGCTGCTGAGCATGAGCCCACTCTTACAGCCCCTGTGTCCATCTGTCTCGCCGAGGGTCTTCCTCTTCTCCTGTGACCCTCCGTTTTACCAAGCACAAGGTCCCTCTCCAGGCTGTTCACACCACAGGTTTCTAAAACAGTTACGTTATCCTGGTTTTCCAGAACTTTCCTCTTTTCCTCTGAGCTCCAAACTCACCTATTCAATAGCCACTATCACACCTCCACATGGATGCTTCACATATGCCTTAAACAGAATATCTCAGAATTTAATATACAATTTCCCCCACCAAAACCTTGCCAGTTCCAGTCTTGATAGTTTTAAGGATGGCACCAGCTTAATTCCTCAAGTCAAAAATTTATGAATTGTTATTTCTCCTCACCTCATATTCAGTCCCCGAGTCATATTAATTTCACCTCAAATGTATCCCTTTCTGCTCGTTTCCTGAGCCATTACGTTAGTTTACACCATCATTATGTTTTGTCTGAAGTACTGAAATAATATCTGTATCAACTAGGGGTTGGTTACAGAAAATCACTCTAGATTTTAAGAAGAAAAGAGACTACAGAAAATATACAGGGAAGGCTCTAGGCTGGGGTTCCCGGAAGAATGCCCAGGCCACCTCCACAGACCACACCCATCGGGGGAACCGCAAACCCAGACTGTAAGAGCCCACCACCGTAAGTGATCCAGGGACCACAAAGCCACGCGAGTGAGCTCGCAACTGACGCTGGAGTGTGACTTCAGAGAGAGCCAGTGGCCAGGACCAAACTCAACGGCTGAGACCCCACAGCAGCAGGAAATGGTCCCCAGCTCTCTTCCGTCCTTCAGGCCTCCAGGATGCCCCTGATCGGTGGCGCTCATTCTGCTCAGAACTTCAGCTGGCGCCTGGTCTTCTGCAGCCCCTGCCCTGCGGGAAGGCATGTTCGAGGGTGGGAGCCGAGGGAGTGACCCCTAGGGTCACCACAGCCTTCCGATCGGTCCTCTCGTTAACCTTTCTTCCCACTCGACCTCCCCCGTCTCTGTGGCCCGACTAGTGTTTCTGAAGTGCAAAACCTGCCGTGAACTCTTCTTTCTGAAAACTCAGAGAGTTTCTCATTCTTCTAAAATACAATCCAAATTCCAAAACTGTCATGCATTGAATTGTGTCCCCTCCAAAACAGGTGTAGCCATGTGACCGTGATTTCCTGTGTTCTATGACTGTCCTCCATTTTGCGATTTTCCTGTGCTGTGTGTTAAAGGATTAGGGTGGGCCTGTACATCCGACTCAACGGCACTTGGCTGTACATCCCTTCAGAAGGTCACCTCCCTGCCCTACTGTAAAGGGAGCTTCCCTAGAGCGTGGCTTGCCCTGCCCTTAATCCTTGCAGCCTGCAAGAGATAAAAGGAAAGAGAGGGAAGCAGAGAATTGGAAATCTCACACCATCAAGAAAGCAGCATCAGGAGAAGAGCGTGTCCTTCAGACCCAAGATTCTTGTGCCAAGACAGTCCCTGGACAGAGACTGATGCAGTACCGGACTTTCCACCAGAGCTGACAAGGGGGAAAGCCTTCCCCTGGAGCGGACACCATGAATTGGACTTGTAGCCTACCGGACTGTGTAAGGATAAACCTTCCTTTGTTAAAGCAATTCACTTGGTGGTATTTCTGTTAGAGCTGCCCTAGCTGACTAAAACAATAACCTAGCCTACAAGGTCATAGACAGCATTTACTCTGATCGCTATGTGGCCAAATAAATGCTTTTTTTTTGGTACTATTGCATTTAATCCTCAAAATAAGCCCAGGAGTCAGGCACACTGCCCTGGTCTTACAGATGGGGTTGCTACAACTTAGACGTTAAGTGACTGGCTCAAGGTCTCCCGTCCAGGCAGGAAGACAGGCCGACTCTGCGAACAGATGGCCGCGCACCTGGCACTCTGCTCCGCTGTCTCCAGCCACGTCCCCAGCCTGGCGCCCCTCACCGCCCACCCTCTGTCCATGCTGGCCATCCTCAGGCCTAAGGGAGGTTCCACTGGTCTTTTGTCCACCAGCCTTGCACTTGTTGGACATGTTAGGGTTTGAATTGTGTCCCCCTAAAATATGTGCTGTAAATCCTAACCTCCAAGCCTGTCATTGGAGCCCTGGTGGCCCAGAGGTTAAGAGCTTGGCTCCTAACCCAAAGGTTGGCAGTTCACATCCACCAGCTGCTCCTATGGGGTAGTTCTAATCTGTCTTGTAGGGTTGCTACGAGCTGGAACTGACTTGATGACAGTGGGATTTGGGGAGTTTTATGCCCCTAGGGTCGCCATGTGTTGGATCCAACTCAACGGCACTTGGCTGGCTTGACTATGCCCTGTGCTTACAATCCCATTTGATGATGGATTGTTTTGTTATGCTATTGATGCAGTGTTAGTGTAGAGTGCGTCTTAAGTTGATCTTTTTCGAGATAGCCAAAAATAAACAAACCCACTGCCGTCGAGTACGGTCTGACTGACAGCAACCCTAGAGGTCAGAGGAGAACTGCCCCACAGAGTTTCCAAGGAGCACCTCGCAGATTTGAACCGCTGATGTTTTGGTTAGCAGACACAGCGCTTAGCCCACCACACCACCAGGGTTCCCTTTCTGAGACCAGTAAGAGATTCAACAAGCAGAGATGGAGGAGGACAGAGGTCACACCACGTGAAGCCCACAAAGCAGCCAAGGCACAGAAACTGAAGAGTACTAGGAAGGAGCAGCGTTAAAGCACAGGTGCGTATTTTCTTACAGTTCCAGAGGCTAAAAGTCAACATCAGGGTCTTGGCTGTGCTGACCCCTTCCCCGTCTGCAGCAGGAGACTTTTCTTGGCTTGTGTCTTGTAAACAATCTTCACGTGGCATCTGTCTTTCCCAGTACCTGCACATGTGACGTATGTCTCCAAATCTCTCTTGCCCTTTACAGAACACAGAAATGATTAGGTGTCAGGCTCAGCCTACACCGGTATGACCTCATCTGATTGATCACATGTATTAGCTCGCATTATGGAAGGTGATGGCACTACACTGAGTTACATCATGGAAAGTGATTATATTACGTTACATCACATGTGAAGTAGTTACATTGTATTACATTGCATCCATAGGACAGGGTTAGGGATTCCACACATATTTTGGGGGGATATAATTCAATCTGTGGTACAGAATGCTTCTACATTCTAGTTACTAAAGCCTAGGAAGAGCAAGATTCTAGCTGAGCAGAGGTCTTTGGGGGCCACCAGGGATTTCCTAAAGCCCTTTCACTTCTGTTTTTATACGAAGAGTGGATATCAGTCTGACCAAACAACCAGCTGTGCTCACCGAAGAAGGCTGGAGAGCTATGGAGTCTGGCAGCCAAGTGCAGCAGTGGGTGCTCAGGGAGACCTGTCTTCAGGGACCAGGCACGCGTCACTGGGTGAGCGTGAGCCTGAGTACTCACTGCTGTTGGCAGGGATGTCTGCGGTGGCTCTGGCAGGAGCACGCCCGTCTTCAGGTTACCTGGATAACTCATTATTAATGAAAAAGCCCGCGGCCAGGGCGTTCGAGAGACTTCCCGCCTATCGCTTGAAGGCTGTGAACCAACAGACAGGAAAGGCCCGTGTCACCTTGTGAAGCTCATGAGGTCTTTCCAGCAGTGATCCTCTGCTCCAGACAGTGCTGAGGGAGGCCGCCAGCTGCTGCTTTACGTGGAAGATGCCGTCCACCACAAACCCTGGAAGAAGGCAGAAGTCCTTGGCAGACCACGTGGTCGCAGCCTGTCTGCATGTAGATTAGAACACGAAGCTGAGTGAAGGCAAGTGACAAAAAGGCAAGGGACCCCGATACTGGCCTTTCACTTTGTCTTTTGCTATAAGAGCCAGCATCGTCTCGTTCTGATGACCAGAATCCAATTTCGGGGCACCCATAGGACCGCAGTCCCTTTGCAGACTCTGGGGAAGGTCCTGCCTTGTCTGTCTCAGCTCCTAGCAGCCCAGGCCTTCCTCGGAGTGCAGCTGTTGTCTTCACATGGCCATCCTTCTGCTGTCTTTTGTGAGGACAGCACACAGACGGGGCTACCAGATGCTGTTGGTGGCCCCATGCATGTCCATAGCAGTTTTTTTTTAATAATTTATTTTTTTTTTATTCTTGTTGAAAATACACATCACAGAATTCCACTGTTTCTACAAGTATGATTCAGTGGCGTTGGTGACGTTCTGCAAATTTTGCAGCCACTCTTAATCTCCTTTGCACATGCTCCCTTTCCGCTAAGCTTCCCAGCTAACCATTTCAGGCATTACTATTTTAATGCTATTTCTGTGGTCTCCTGATGTGGTCTTTAAAAAACAGTAGGTGATGGGATGGGGGCGGCAGGAGGGTGCAGCCAGGAAGGGCTGAGCTGTTGGAAGGGCAGGACAGCCAGGAGCAGCAGGTTTGGAAAGCCCACGTCAGCTGTTTAAATGCTACGGTTGCTTGTTTAAAATGATAGCAATCCTGAGGCCTAAATTCTGCTGATTCAATTGCTTGCATTTGGATTTTCGAATTATTCCTGACAAGATAACAAATCTCTTTAAAAACATTAAGTCAGATAACTCTCCCGGCTGAAGGTCTCTAGTTTGATTGAATTTTCTGCAGATATTCTAAGGATCTAATGAGAACTCAAAATCAAAGGGGCTTAATTGGAATTCCTCTCATTCCCCAACACCAGGTCCCACACAAAAGAGCGAGGGGGCGGGTGGGCAGAAGGGTCTTTCCCTCTCCTCTTTCTCAGGTTTGGCTGTGGGAGCCGCTCTCCCGACCTTCAGACAGTTGTTAAACATCACAGTCTAGAGAACGCTGAGCACTAATTGCAGAGCCTGATTTCTGCTTGTTTCTGAAGCAGTTTTAATGCACTCCTGGTTTCTTGGGGTCTATTTAAAGCCTCACATTCTGCCTTTAGCGAAATGCATTATCACAGCAAATCGGAGGTGAGTTTTCAGAGCTACTGCTCTTCTGCGGACTTGGAGAGCTGAGAACATAATTTAAAAAGTCTGCTGGAAACTATCTGCCAAAATTCACTCTTTAATTCTAAGGAACTTCCCTGGAGAAGTGCTCTCGGGCCTTATTATCATCCATAGGAGGTAATAGCCACTACCATTTATTGAGCACTTACTGTATGCCTTTTATGGGCATGTTTCCTTCAGTCTAACTCTACAGCATCCCAATGAGGCAGGTACTCATTTTATAGCTGGGGGAGGGTTGGTGGTATATCCTCACCTTCTCCAGGCGTGGAGGTCCAGCCCTCGCCTTCACCGGGCGTGCAGGTCCAGTCCTCGCCTTCCCCGGACGTGCAGGTCCGGCCCTCACCTTCCGCGTGGGTGGAGGTTCAATTCCCATCCAATGCACTGCGAGGGCAGCCACGCCTTTGTCAGCAGAGACTTGTGTGTTGCTGGGATACTGGACAGGTTTCAGTGGGGTTTTCAGAGCAAGGTGGACAAGGAGGAAAGCCCTGGTGATCGACGTCTGAGAATCAGCCCGTAGGGGGCATTGTAAACCACAGCTGTCTGATCTCACTGTGCGTTCTGTTAGTCAGGGAGCAACTCAACAACCACCAACAATGACAACTTGGACAGGCAGGGAGACCCCGAAAGAGAAGCCAGACCTCAGCACCACACATGTTGTCCAGTGTGAGCAGGGAAGATTTGATTCCAGATCTCCTTGGCTTCTAAATTCTCACGGTCAGCACCTCAAGAACAGACCATCCAGGTGACACAAAGCTTGTTGCTAATGAGGCTCTGGGGGGCAGAACATGTCCTGGATGCAAGCACTAGCCTTGTCACGCATCCACGAGAGTGTCCTTCCCAGAGACTGAAGCTCTTCAGGTGCTTTGGACTTTATACAGAGATGGGCAACGAGGAAAGAGAGAAGAGGGAGAAGGGGCCTCGTTCTCCCCTGGAGAATGGGGCACAGTTCTCTCACTGAAGGGACTGCCGTCACCCAGATTCAGAGAGAGACTGATGTGACAGTAACCAGCTTCAGGTCCCCAGTGTTACAAGAGGACAACACAGCGGAGTCACATTAGCTGTTCTTGGCAGAGGTCCCACCTCATTAAAAATAATCATGGTCCTGGGACCAGTATGGAGAGCGCCCCACTTAGAGTCCCAAGTCAACAACAAAGACCTCCCCACAGGCTTTGTTTCCCCCCCCTGCTTGCTGCCTGGCTGACAGCTACACCCCGAGATGATGGATCTTCCTGCATCCGGATGTCAGTGACATCCTGTATTAATGGGACCAGGAGGGTAAAGAGAAGCCAGCAGCTGCTTTGAACTGTAATTCTGAATGTGGAACTGGCCTGTGGATGGTCACTTCCGGACTTTGCCATCAGCAGTGATGGCCCTGCCCGCAGGACGCTCTGGCCAGGGCCTTCTCCCAGGCTGCCGGGCAAGCTTCACTCCCACCACGAAACGGCCTGTGCCCCCTCCTTTTAGGTCCACAAGGAAGGTGCTCAGCAAGGAAGGGCCAAAGGAGCTTGATTTACCTAATCGGCACAAGAGCTTTCAAAGTGGGAGACCTTATCAGACGGCTTCAGTTTGAGAGACAGTGGTGGCAACCTTCGAGAGCTCAGCACAAACGTGTGGAGCTGCAGAGGTGGTGCTGTCCCCGGACCTCTCATCTGTCTGCAGCACCCCTGCCCTGGTACACATCCTGCTTTTTAGCCTCTGTTGGCTTCCAAAACAAGTAAGTTAAGGGAAACCTTTGAAACTAAGGCTAGAGTTTAAGCTCTTCAGTGGAGAAAATACTTTTCTCCTTGTTCTCCTTCCAAGGAGAAGTCAGCAAACGTGTAACTGAAACAGCCACATCACAGCAAGCAAGGAGGGAGCTCGTGGGGAGACATCGTCACGTATTAGGTGCTATGATGTGGGGCTTGGGGCTTGAGATCACTGGGTCCGTCTACCTCATGTCTTGGTCAAATTCCATGTAAGTCTCTTATTTATACTTGTGACTAGTCCCCAAAAGATACGAAGTGGTTGCACTAAACGACACCTGAAGACAACTAAAAAGCAAGACTTGTCGGACAAAGAATGGACAGCGATGCATGTGGTGTGTGTGCTTTATGGTTTTATATATACATATGAGGCTCTCCTACTGGTTTCTTTTTAGAGGAGAGAGGAATGGACAAGTGTCAGTTGAATAGATACTGGAAGCGAAGAGTGAAGGAGAAGAACATGCTGTCACAGGGTGAGAACAGCAGAGAGGGGGATGCTCAGGGTTTTGTATGGAAAATTGATCTGGACTGCAAACTTTCACTTAAACTGTAACATATATATATATTTTAAAGCAAGACTCAACTGATGAGAAACAGGCATCAGGGGAGGTAAAATAGAAAACACAGTGGGAGAAACCTAGCTGTGGTAAGCGTACTATGTTGTTTTGGGCTTCCTGAAATCCACTGCGGAAAGGACTCATGAAGAAGGTCATGCTTTTCAACATCTGTGTTATGGGTTGGATTGTGTGCCTCTCCACCTCCCCCAAATGTGTGTTGGAGTTCTAACCCTTCTACTTGGGTATCTAGGCACCCAGCATTTTGTTTGAGAATGGAGTTTTCCTTATTATGTCAGTGAGAAAGTAGTAATAGGGTGTGTCCCAGAGACAACATCAATTCTGACCAAAAGCTGCAGATTAGATCCAGAAGCAGGCACGAGCGGAGGAAGACGAATATTTTGTGAAGAACGCCTGAAGTCAAGGAACCAGAGAACACCTGGGGCTGCTGATAACATAGGTGTTGACTCAGCAAAGACCTGGATTTGGACTCTGAGCCTCCAGAACTTTGAGAAAATAAATGTCTGTGCTTTACCGTGGTATTTTTGTTACAGCAGCACCAGCTAACTAAGACAATCTAACATTAAAATTTTGTCAAGGACATGGACTAAGAGCCATCTAACAACAGCAAGGGTGTGATGGTCAAATTGGTATCCATTTGGTTGGGCCATGATTCTCAGTGGTTTGGCAGATGTGATGTGGTTTGGCAATTATGTAACGATGTAATGCATTCCATGATGAGATCTGTCATGAGCAGCCTATCAGTTTGAAAAAGAGTTTCCTTGGGGGTGTGCCCTGCCCCTAGTAGGTAAACAGATGTTCCAGCGGTGCTGTCTGGGTCTTACATCCAGCTTGTTATCCTCTGACGTCCGGGTCTTGGGGTCACTTACAGCTGATCTTGAGATTCCTTGGCCTCTACAGCCTATGAACCAGAGGCCTGCCATCTGACATGCAGATCTTGGATTTGCCGGCCTCCGCAGCTATGTGAGTCAGGAGAAACCTTCAGCCTGATGCCTGACTCAGGAACTAGGGACTTGCCAGCTTGTACAAATGCATAGCCATTATGTTTAAGTACTGTGTCTGCTAGTCAAAAGGTCAGCAGCTTGAATCCACCAGGTGCTCCTTAGAAACTCTGTGGAGCAATTCTACTCTGTCCTTCAGGGTTGCTATGACTCAGAATAGATTTGACAGCAATGTGTTTGGGTTTTTTGATATGTATAAAAGAAATACCAAACCTGTTGCCATCAGGTCTATTCCAACTTATAGCAACCCTACAGGACAGTGTGGAGCTACCTCACAGAGTTTCCAGGAAACAGCTGGTGGCTGTGAACTGCTGACTTTTTGGTTAGCAGCCAAATCCTCTTCATTGACTTTGCTTCCCTGGAGAAGCCAGCCTAGGACAGTTCTCAACACTGGGCATCAGAATCACCTGGGGAGCTTTTCTCTCTCTATTTTTTTCCTGGTAAACACATATACAGCAAAAACACAAATTTCAACAATTTCTGCACTTACAATTCAGTGACATTAGTTACAGTTTTAAAGTGTGCAACCATTCTTGCTATGCTTTCCCAAATTATTCTATCACTATTAACATGAATTCACTACCCCCTACATTTCTCATCTTGCCTTTAAAGTTGCTGCTGTCAGTTTGGTTTCAGACAGTTGACTCTTCAAAAGAGCACAAGACTTAAAAGTAGATACACTCAGCTAATCAAGCTAAAAGACTGTCTGGTTTGACGTTCTGGCGACACAGTGTTTACGAGCTTGTCGGCTAACAGAAGGTCAGCAGTTCGAATTCACCAGCTACTCCTTAGAAACCCTATGGGGCAGTTCTGCTCTGTCCTGTAGGGTTGCTATGAGTCAGAATGGACTTGACAGCAAGGGGTTTGGCTCTGCTGTTGCTTCCAGTATTGTCTGCCAAAGAAGACTTCCCCAGAAGAACTGGATGGTACCCAGCTGTCACTATGGAACGTTTTGACGAAAGATTTTATAGAAGAATCCAGATCAAAAAGGGGAAAGGTGTAGAACAGAGTTTCAAATCACCAGTGGAATCTACACTTTCTGGAGTCTGGGGCTGGATGAACCCGTGAAACTGTTGCCCTAAGATAACCCTCTAAACTTTAAATGTTAAACCACAGCTATCCCTGGGGAGCTTTTCAAGCAATTCTATACACAGACACCTTCATGGGTCAGTTACTAAGCCAGGATCTCTGAAGGTGGGGTCAGGCATCAGAAACCCCAGGTGATGCTCATGAGCACTCAGGGCTGATTTCATTAGACAGGATGATCACTAAGACCTCTCCAGGTCCGTGTCATGGTGGAGGTATTCCTATTTTGAGGGATACCTCAATTAGTCTCCTGGGCATGGCCATTCTCACAGAGTTAGCTAGGTTGAAAAGAACAAAACAGAAAAGTCCTTATAAAATAATGTGAAACCGAGCTGCTTGCTGCTGCAGCTGCGTGACAAAAATATCTGACTGCCTAACTTCTATTTTTCCTTTCTTGTTGATGATAAACACGGTCCCTCCAATGCAAAGCACGAGCACTATCAGCTCTGACCTTGGCCTGCTTTTTGGGCCACATCCTCACCCCACATGGGCTCTGCTGCCTCACTTCCCATCCCACATCCTTCCTTCAGAAGAAGCGGGAGAGAGCTGGGGACAGACTGCAACCCTCAAGCACTGGCTCAGTAAAAGGTTAAAACCGGAAATTGTTACTTCAACTTGCCTTTTGAACAAATGTGAACTCAACATCTATGGGGGTTAGTCATGTTCACTCCTTTGTCTGAAATAATTCATTGTTATTTGTAGAAAAGAAGGGGCAGTCCCCTTTACCCATAATCATCACCATTAAAAAAAGAATAAACACAAGCCAAGGAATAGGGTTAGGAGCAGGCGAGTTTAAATGCCACAGAGGCTCATTCAACTGGCCTTGGAAGATGGTCTCTTCCAAGGGCCTTGGTAGAGCAGGTTGAGGTAGGTTTCATAAAGCCATAACTGACTCAAGAACCGGAGAAAACTAACAAGTACACTGCAGAAAGAGAGCAAAACCACTGATGCATTCTCAAGTCCATCTAGAAACTAAGTCATGAAATCTACAACAAAAAATATTGGATGTCTTAATGAAGGTCTTGAGAGAACGCTTCTCAAATCTAGAACTAGACCTATGATTTCTTATCTCTGGATCCTTATTGCTCTGATCAAACCTAAGAAATCCAAAAGTTTGGATTTGTTATCATGTGTCTCTATAATAATATATTAGGAAAATCTTTTTTTGTTTGTTTGTTTGATTTTAGACACAACGATTGAAACTATAATCTCCAACCCTGCACACCAGTGGATTATCTTACACAGATTTGGCTTTAGGGTCCCAGGACTGTATCAGATGTTTCATTAAAACAGGAAAATCTAGTTTGGAGGCTCAAAAATTTAGTTTGAAGTCTAACACCATATGTGGAAAAACAAGAAACTGTGAGGGACAGAGAAGGAGGAAGGGAGGAATAGAGAGAGACAACATTTAAAGGAAGATTGATAGAAGGAGTAAGGGAGGAAAAGAAAGAAGGGAAGAAACGAGGAAAGTCACGCAGAGACTTTTATTCAAAGCCAGTGGCACTGTATGTACAGGGACCATTCCGCAACTATGTTAGTCTCACTCACAAGCAGCAAGCTTGTATTAGTCATGGAGCCGTAGAGATCAGATTTTCTATGTCTCATACTTCCTGCATTCCGATTTATGATTTAGTGAGTTTGGTTAAAAAGACAGAGTAACAACACCCTGCTTTGTGGCTTCCCTAGCGCTTTCTGGGAGCCCATGAAACATGTTTATTCACAATATCTCTCTGTTCTGGAAAGTGGCCTACCAACCCTGTTTGTTCATTTTTCATCATTCAGTTTCTAGGAGCTTGGCTGAGATACTGGCACAATGCAGTTCTGATTAACAGAGCAGTTAAAACACTTACTATGTCTAAATTGAGACAATCCATTTATGAACATGAAACAGTTTGTCTCAGTGTTGGTGTTGTTCTTAGGTGCCTTCCGGCTGGCTCAGACTCACAGTGACCCTCGGTACAGCAGAGTGAACCACTGCCTGGTTGTACAGCATCCTCACAATCATCGCTACGCCTGAGCCCATTGTTGCAGCCTGTGGCGATGGAGGTTGTGGTCACCCTGGTTGGCCCATGATGCTCGGTCTTTGCACATGGTCACCCCCGTGACGGGATCCGCAGCGAGTAACCAACCAGTTGGAAGGGACTTTCCTTGGGCATGAAGCTGGCATCTGGGTACAGGCGGACGTTCCAGCTTTTGCTGTCTCTGGATCCTGCAGCTGTCTCCTGTTCATCTGACCTGTGGTTCTTGGAACTTGAACTAGCAGCTTACCTGCCAGCCTTGAGACTTGTCAGTCTTCACAGTCTGTGAGCAAGAGCCCTGCTCTCTAACATGCTGGCCTTGGATTCACCAGCCTCTGAGATTGCGTGGTCCAGGAGAAGCTTCCATCTTGACCCACAGACTTGGAATGTCCCAGTTTCTACAATTGTGCAAGCCATTTTCTTGATACAAATCTCTCTCTGTCTGTATTTGCATGCTTTTCCGGTTTTGCTTCTCTGAGAACTCAGTCTAAGACAAAACCACTGTGTCAATCCTTCTCACTAAGAACTTTCCTTTTCCTCTGGCTTTGTTTTACCAGGCTGATGTCCTTCTCCAGGGACTGGTCTCTCCTGATAACATATCTAAAGTAGCTGAGATGATGTCTCACCATCCTTGCATCTAAGGAGCATTCTGGCTATACTTCCTCTAAGACAAAATGTTCGTTTTTCTGGCAGTCCATGGTATATTCAATATTCTTGGCCAAAACTGTAGCTGTACGGTGTCAGTTCTTCATGTTTCCTTATTCTTTGTCTAGTTTTTGAATGCATACGAGGCAATTGAAAGTATCATGGTATGGGTCAGGTCAAGTATACCTCAGTCCCCAAAGTGATATCTTTGCTTTCTAACACTTTAAAGAGGCCTTCTGCAGCAGATTTCCCAGGCAATGTGCTGTTGGATCCCCTGACTCCTGCATGTGCACCCAAACAAAATGACATCCGTGACAACCGCAAGTGAAGAGATTGGCTAAGCTAATTGGCCCTGTACTACATATATTGGGAAATAACTTTAAGGGTAATGTAGTTCAATTCTCAAGCTAAAACATAATGTCCCTTATGGTGGCCTGGTAGTTAACAGCTCAGCTTCTAATGAAAAGGTCTGCACTTCAAATCCACCAGCCATTCCTTGGAAGTCTTATCAGGCAGTTCTGCTCTGTGCCAATGAGTTGCTATGAGTTGGGATAGATTTCATGGCAATGGGTTTGGTTTGGTTTTCTCCTTTGTGGGCATTTAGTTTCTTCATTTGTAGAACAAAGACACCAGACAAATGCAAGTCTGTGGTTCATTCTAGGTCTAGTAGCTCAAAAGTTAATAAAAATATTCAGGAGCAGTAAGCAGTCAGAGATCCTCAGGTGTGTGGTCAGATATACTGAACAAAACATGAGAAATCCAGCTCTCTTTTTTTGCTTCCAGACTATCAATTTCAAGTGCTAACTTGAAGTGTTTAAAGAAAATCTGGTCTAGTCTGAGAGATACATCTAGGAACATAAACATTTTCATTTCTTTCTGAGTGGTGCAGGGTTAATTATAGGCATTGATAGATAACCTTTTATTTCCTTGATTTCATCTCACCTTTACCAAATGTACAGCCTTGATGGAGATGTCAGAAGGGTAGCACAGTTTCCAAAGCTAAAAAAGGGCAGGTTTCCACAAATGCTAATGACTCATAATGACAAGTCATTACCCCAATCCATTTCTGGAAAGTCACAAGAACTCCAGAGTTCAAAGCAAAATGTCATTTCAGGCTCCAGCGAGAGACTCTGCCAAATTAACCCTTGTATTTAACATCCCCCCTTTTCCAAAGAGGGAGAAATGTCTGCACAATGGAGGTTCACCACCTTGGACAGAGACATTAAATGGAAAGGGTGGGAAGCTATTCAGTGCCAGGGAGACAGGGGTTTGTATCAAGGATTTCCTGTACTGCAACTTAAACTACGTGGGATGACGGACCCTCTGAGAGGACGTGACTCACGTAACAGACCAAAGTGCAGCTATCTAGAATTCAGGGGTAGGGGTTGGGAAGGTCAAAGCTGTGAGGGAACAAGGGTGGGCCAAGAGATTTGGCTGTCGAGAGCAATGAATCTCATAAACAAATGCCGACTCCTTTGGATTCCCATTAATAATTTCATTTATTAATGTATTTATGCATCTAAGTATGAGTTCAGTTAACAGTTCCTGAGAATCCGTGTTTTGCCGGTCACTGTTCCAGGTTTTAGGAGTCTTGGTGGCACAGTTGGTTAAGTGCTCCACTACTAACGGCAAGGTTGGTGGTTTGAACCCAACCACCACCCCGTGGGAGGAAGATGCAGCAGTCCGATTCCGTAAAGGTTCGGAGCTCTGGTGGGAGCAGTTCTGCTCTGCCCTATAGGTTCATCACGGGTCAGAACTGACTCAACGGCAGCCAGTCTTCAGTTCCAGGTCCTAGGGATACAGTGGTAAATAAGGTAGTGCTTATTTTCATGAAAATTCCAAAAGAAAAACAAATAACAACTAAATAAGTAACAATTAAATTAAATGATTCAGTATACTGATAATAGTGAGCACAGCAGGATGCGAGATTTAAGCAGGGCCCTCAACCTACAGGGGCCTGGTGTGGACAAGAAGGTTGTGGTCATGCTAGTGGACAGGAGACAGCAACATCAAGAGTGCAGAATAGCAGCACCCAGGTGAAGCGGGCATCACGGACCCTGAGATGGGCATGTAAGAGGAACTGGAACAAAAGGGCAGGGTCTTTGGAACACAGGGCATGTTTAAGAGTAGAGAAAGCAGAGGCTGGAGAGGGAGCAGGAATCTCTGAATTGCCAAGACCAGGTTGGATTCCAGAAGACAGGGAGCAGGAGAAGGTGGAAGGTAGCATTTTCCAAAGTCCGTAGGCAATCATGCCAGGACTGGCACAGAGAAGCAGAGCCCTAGAGTAAAGGAGGCTATCTCAAGACTGTAAATGCCTAAATAAGTCATGGAGAGCCTTATAAGTAGAGAAGAGGAGCTCGGGATTTACCCCAAATTCAGTGGGAGGGCCCCTGGAGTATTTTAGTTAGACGGTGATATGATCTGATCTCTTTAAAAAGATCACACTATGTACAATAGTGGTAAAAACGAAAGAATGAAAACTACACAGGGCAGCATGGAACATCTTAGAAATACAATGAATTTAAAAGCAACCCAGAAGACTACACTGCATACTGCAAGATATCATCTTTATAAAACCCAAAGCTGCAGAACACTAAATAATACATTATTTGGGTATGAAAGAGTATTTTAAAAATGGAATTATAAACATGGTATTCAAGGTTGTGGTTATCTTTGGGGAGAAGAAAAGGGCTGGGAAGAGGGACATGTAGGTAGTTACAAGATCTGTGTCCTCGTCCTTAAGTGAATAGTGGGTTTTGAGTGTTGACTTTTTAATGCTTTATACCATATACCTGGAAACCCTGGCAATGTGGCAGTTAAGTGTTATGGCTGCTTACCAAACACTCCTTGGAAACTCTTTAGGGCAGTTCTACTCTGTTCTGCGGTGTAGCTGTGAGTCAGAATTAACTCAGCAGCAATGCATTTTTTTTAATCCATCTGTATACCTACCTATCTGTCAATCTATCATCTATATATCTCTATCTATCAATCTATACATCTTTCAAAGTATTTATCAATCTACATCTATCTATCTACCTATCTCTGTCTGTCTGTCTGTCTATCTATCTATCTATCATCTACCTATCTACCTATCATCTTGAGTCCCTGGATAATGCAGATGGTTAATGGGTAATGAGCTTGGCTGCTAGCTGAAAGGACGGAGATTTGAGTCCACACAGAGTCACTTTGGAAGAAAGGCCTGGCTGTCTACTTTTGAAAAATCAGTCACAGAAAATCTATGGAACACAGTTCTACTGTGACATACAGGAGGTCAGCGTAAGTTGTTGGAATTGACTTAGGGACAACTGATTATGTATATCCACCTATCCACCTATCTATCCACGTACCATTACATATATATCATGTGTAATTATTAAGTATCAAATGTTATATTTAAAAGAAAAAATAGGATAGCTACTGTGAGAAGAATGGCTTTGAGGGAAGGATGGACCCAATGAGACCTGTTAGAAGGTATTTCAGTCACATAGGTGAGTGTTTTATGCTGGGTTCTCTAGACTACCATACAGTAAAGTGTATAAGTACATAGAGAGAGACATTAATGTCAAGGAAATAGCTTACTGGGTTGTAGAGGCTAGAAAATCCCAAGTTTGTGGGTCAGGCTGGAGGCTTCTCTCAATTCGTGTGGCCACAGGGGCTGGCAAACCCAAGATCAATAGGTCAGACAGCAGGACTGTGGCTCACAGCCTTCGAAGACCAATGAATCTCAAGACTGGCAGGCCTGTGGCAGGTAAGCTACCAGCTCAAGTCCCAAAAGCCGCTAGTCAAACAAACAAGAGCCAGCTGCAGGATCAGGAGCAAGCAAGAGCCCAAGAGCTTCGCCAGGAAGTCCTCTTGTATTTCGTTCAGGGCACACCTTCAAGGAAACTCCTTGAAACTGATAGGCTACTCACAGTCGATTCCCTCATGGAGGTGACGACATCGTCATACTACGGACTGCATCAAAACTGCCAAACTACTGAGAATCAGCTAATTTGACAGGTAACCCTGATGGTCACAGTGAGACTGAAAACCTTTTACTCTGCACACTCACCAGGACTGAGGCAGGGTACACAACCCCCAGTCACACCTGCCCGGCACCTGTCACCACCCTGTGTATATGACAGAGGATCAGTAAAATTCTGTTTGATTAACTCATGAATTATCAGGTAGAAAAGGTGGCTGTTGCTGTTAGGTGCCTTCAGGCTGGTTCCGACTCAGCAACAAGAAGCACTGCCCAGTCCTATGCCACGCCCGCGATTATTGTGATGCATAATCTCACTGCTGCAGCCACTGTGTCAGTCCTCCCGGGGTCTTCCACCTTTTCGCTGACCCTCCGCTCTAACAAGCATGATGTCCTCCAGGGACTGATGCCTCCTCACGACATGTCCAACGTATGTAAGACGCACTCTTGCCGTCTTTGCTTCCCAGGAGGACTCTGGTTGTGCTTCTGCCGGAACAGATCTGTTCGTTCTTTTCACGGTCCATGGTATGTTCAGAAAAAGTGGCTAGATATATTTAAACTGAAGACATAGGCTCCTAATAGCAGTTACTAAACTTTCAACTCTTTGGAAATTGCATTGTTACATGTCACTGTCACAAACATTGTCTGTTTTTCTCAGTTGCAGGAGATTCCAAAAGGTATAGGGCCAAGGGAGGACCAAGGAGGAACCGAAGCTCCCCGAGTTGTGCCCCTCCCGGTGGATCCCGACACTGCTCGACGCCAGGTGTGGGAAGCTCCCTGGGACCCTCCTCCATCCGATCACACTTCCCACACCACCATGCATGTCATCCCTGTCATGTGTCGGTGAGCATCTTTCACACTCTGCAGTCCCTTGGGTTGGTTCTGTGCAGTCTGCCCCACCACCCCATTAGAATGCTCTCAACATATTCTGTGTAACTACAAACTCTGTCTGCCCATCCTCAGTGATGTCATTGTCCCACTGAGGACAGAGATTTAAGCTTCTTTTTTATTTGCAGCCCCCAAAGTGTCTCAGATCTCTGGTGGCACAGTGGTTAAGAGCTTGTTTGCTAACCAAGAGGTTGGCAGTTGGAACCACCAGCTGCTCTTTGGACACCTCGTGGGGCAGGTCGACTCCGTCCTTATGGAGTCACCATGAGTCAGAAGCACCTCAACGGCAGAATGTTTTGTTTCAGTGAAAGTGTCTGGGAGGCGAACACATTTGACACGTACCCACCTGTCACCCCATGGATCACCAAAATTGATCTAGTTTTGTCGACCTTCTGCAGGTCACCAGTTTCACCAAGAAACATGTACAGATAATGCTACAGAAGGTTTTTTGAGGGGAAAAAGTTATTAGCAAAGATTAATTGATGCTGGAGCAAACACAATCAAGTCATCTTTTTCACAGAAGCTTGGCAGTGTTTCACACACTGTGGTGCTTTGGCGCTCACCCAAAGGGAGTTCAAGTGTCCAGGCGGGATCCCCTTCTCTTCACACTGCTCTAGGCTACGTGCTCTGTTAGAGAATTTCTTAATTATGATTTCTTGAACATGGGAAGTAATTATATTATCAGTAAGAGTTGCTGTCAGGTTGACTCCGACTCACGGCGACGCCACGGATGTCCGAGTACAACTGTGCACTACAGGCTTTCCAGCGGCTGGTCTCCCAGAAGCACATCACCAGGTCTTTCTTCTGAAGTACTTCTGGGTGGACTCGAGTCCTAGGGATCCCTTTCTGTATATTCAAAAAACCAAACCAAACCCACCGACGCTGGCTCGATTCTGACTCACAGTGACCCAAAATTTCACGGTAGAACTGCCCCATGATGTTTCCAGGTACAGCTAGTGGTCTTGAGCTGCCGACCTTTGGGTGTGCAGCTGAGCACTCAACCACTGGCCACCAGGGCTCCTCCCATGTCACGGGGCTGTTATTTAGGCAAAGCTAGTTTTGTACTTTCTTGTTAGAACTTTCTAAGGTTTCAGTCCTGATGGCAAGCCACGGTAGTGTTTTAATACGTTTTTCCCTGTGTTCTGGGTCAGTAGCTCCCAATTCACCCAGCGTTAAGACATCTTATTTCCTCCTACAAGGGCCTTAGATCCCCCCACAATCCTGTTCATTATAATCTGCAAAACAGCCCACTCCCGAGAATGTCAGAAAGGTATTGCTGAGTGGGGGAAATTAAAATTCAGGAGGAAGTCCTAGTCCAGATGCAGAAATCAGGGCCCCAGGAAGCAGAAGTGGGAGGATGAGAGAAGAAACAGTCAGACACACACGACACCAGAGTCTGAATGACCCAGTCCAAGTGGAGGCTGAAAGACAAGAGGAAGAGTCTCCCTGCTGAAACAGGCTGAGGCTGTCACAGGGAGGCTGATTGCTGAAGGCCTCAAATGTAGTGTAGACCCTCTCCTTAGGGGACAAAAATTGTTTGCGTTCACTAAGCCATAGCCAAGCCAAGTGCCGTCGAGTCAGATCCAAATCACGGCAACCCTAGGGGCCAGAGTAGAACTGACCCCCAGAGTATTTGAGGAGCGCCTGGTGGATTTGAACTGCCAACCTTGTGGTTAGCAGTGGTAGCACTTAACCCACTAAGCCATGCAGCTCTGCAAATGCTTCACGTGTGTAGTCTTGGTTAATCTGTGCTAAACTGTGACCTACCTCTGTGGCCGTCAGCCACCATGGAGCCTGCTCCTCACTCATGGTGGCCCTACGCACAATGAAATGAACGCTGCCTGGTCCTGAGGCAGTCCCCTGGGTGGCTTGTAGGCTCGACTGTTGTTGCCCGTAGGCTTCCCATTGGCTGATTTTTGGAAGTTCACTGCTAGGCCTTTCCTCCTCATCTGTCTGAGGCTGGACACTCCGGTGAAACCTGGTCAGGATGGTGGCAACAGGAAGCCCCATTGACAGACAGTGTTGGCTGCACCTGAGATGTATGGACCAGGAATCAAACCAGGGTCTCCTGCAAGGGAAGTGGTAATTCTACCACTAAACTGCCACTGCCTCAACGGCTTACCATGGGTTTCTGTATTTTTCTTATTGGTACAGCTCTGCAGAACAGACTAGCTTCCTAGTAAACACTTACTACACGTATTGTTTTATTATGTTGGTTTAACAGCCCCAGGACATGTCAGCACTCTCCCTTCTTGACCTTAGATTCTCCATGACCAGCTTTTCTGTCCCCTCCTGCCTCCTGGTCCTTCCTGCTGAGCGGGCATGCCCCTTTAGTCTTGTGTTTCATGGGCCTGTCTAACACTTGACTGACTAGAGAACCTCAGGAGCGACTTCATCACTGAGCTGAAAGGCTGCTTAAGACCCCTACACTGGGGACTTCTCTAGTCTCTGCCAGGCCAGTACGTCTGGTCTTTTTTTGTAAGTTACCATTTTGTTCCAGATTTTTCTCTAGCTTTGTCCAGAACGCTTTATTGCGACCCTGGTCTGAGCAATCTGTGGTGTAACCAGGCACCGTCTAATTGCACTGGGGGGGACACCATGGTAAATGTGTTCTGTCCATGGTACACAGCCTTTTCTTCATGCTCACGTGCTCCCGAAGGAGTGAGACCAGTGGGGCACCTTAGACGGCCACTTGTAGGCTTTTACGACACCAGACCCTGCTGGGGAATGGAGACCATTCTCATTATAAACAGTGTTATGCCAGGTGAGCTAGACGGTCCCACAGCCCTCAGTGCTGCGATTCAGTCCCTCCGGAAGTTTTGGTGTGGCTTCGGCGCTCCCGTGACCTTGTTTTGGACAAGTTGTGCCGGCTTCCCGACTGCCGCGTGCTGTCTTACCCTTCACCGGAGTCACTGCTTGTTTACTGTCCTTTGAACCATAAAAATTGTTTCCTTTTGTGTGTGAACTTCTCCATGAATGTTTACAGTAGTGGTCTCACACAACATTTGTGCTTTTGTGATTGACGTGTTTCACTCAGCGTAGTGCCCTCCAGATTCATCTGCGTCGTGACATGCCTTTGTCACTGTGCGGCGCTACACTGGGGGCACGGACCCGGCTGTTTATCCGTCACTTGTTCATGGTGTCTAGGCCGTTACCATCTTTTTGCCTTGTGAACAGTGCTGAGACGGACATGGGTGTGCATGTGCCTATTTGTGGGACAGCTCCTACTGCTCTACAATATTTCCATAGGCGTGAGATTGCTGGATCAGACAATATTTCTATTTCCAGCTTTCTAAGGAAATGTTACATCGTTTTCCAAAATGGTTGTATCACTTTTTGAGGTTTCAGTTTCTGCATTTTTGAGGATGAGGAAATTGGGACTTAAAAAGTGAACTGACTTCACCAGTGTCACACAGACATCACAGCCATTGTGAGAGAGGAGAGAGGAGAGAGAGAGGAAAGAGAGAGAGAGAGAGACACTGCAGCTGGGCTCCCAACAGCAGCCCTCACCAGCCCAGGGTCTCAGCTAGCAGCTGACACTGCTCCAAGGGAGACGTTTGCCTCCCATTCCCTCTAAGATTTCCTGGCAACTGTTACAAAAACTGAAAGTGAGTTGACATTCACCCAGCTTGACCCCTGAGCACTTCTGACGACCCCTGAGACAACCGACAGAGCTCAGGCCGAGCACCACTGGTCTCGGCTTAAAGAGGCCCCAGAAAGTAAGCTATCCCGGCTCTTCATCCTGAAGTTCTCCTGGGACCAGAGGGTGTCTTCCGTCTGCCAGGCCTGATTCCTCCAACTTGCAGTAGATAACCGCTGGGCCTAGAGGGTTAAAAGGAGACAGAATTCCAGATACAAAGGACACATCTTAGCATTAGAATTCACTTAAAAAAAAAAAAAACGAACACCAAGATACCATAAAAACTCTATTTCTGAAGATTTATACTCCACTTAATGCCATGAGAATTTGAGATGGCTGAAAAAAATCTACTTGCAAAGCAAATAGAATTATTGGATTGTGAAATTGAGAGCCATAAAATTTAAAGCAATTTTATATGAAACTTTCATTTTTTTCTGTATTTCAAAGTAAAAGAGTCAGACAGTTCCCAGTGAATCTGAATCTTGCAAGGCTGGTGGGTACAAGGAACGGGAGGAGCCGCTGGAAACCCGCTGTGTGGCTGCCCCCAGCACAAGGCCGTCGGACCTCAGACAGGACCTCCAGCTGGCTTGAACCAGTCCGGTCACAGCCAACACAGCAACACTAGAACAGAACTGAATTGTAAAAGTGAACGTACAGAACAGGGAGAAGGGTGGGCTGTAGGTCTGGAACTAGAGACTCGGAAGCGGCGCGGCGAGCCCTGTCGGCAGCCTGACGGGGCTGTGGAGAGCCACGCGCTCCCACGGCAGGTGCTGGCCACCACCTTGGGGCCGACTGCCAGCCAAGAGACTGGTTTGCTGGGCACCTGGTCGTGCTGTCCTTGTCTTCTAGGAGACTGAGTTTCTAGCAGGGCACCGACCTGTAGTTTTTCCCACCTCATTATTGTTCCAGGCTACCCACGCTGCACAAATTTGTGTCCATTCCAGCTTTGCTTCCATAGGTCATGAGTGAACCCAGAAGAACTGGTCGGAAGTCTTGGGTTAAACACCTGCTCTGGGGCGGACTTCTGACCTTGACCTTAAACCTTGCTGTTTACAGTCTGAGACTAAACCGAGCATCTCCTGTCTCCTGGATCTCTCTCAGCATGTGCACGGTCAGCAGTCAGCCCCTTTTCCTTGTGCCTGTAGAAATCTTTTCAATTTTATCTGTTAGGACCCCTGGGCCCACTGTAGCCCCTTGGTAAACAATCACCAAAATTTTACCGTTAGTCGGGCCTTGTTTGGTATTGTCTGCTGGTTTTTTTTCCCTTTTGTGTTAAATTACATTTTTCCAGTGAAGAGTGAGCTCTTTAGGTACAAAGCCACCCTCTGAGACTTCCCTTGGTTTTCCCCAGTCTCCAGAGAAAGGCAGTTTGCTGCAGCGGTTGAGACTGGAGTTTGAATTCTGCATCTGGATGATACTGAACAGGTTATCTGCACTTTCCACTTTCTGCAAAACGGGGATGACACAGAGTACTTAATCTGTGCCTATCACATAGTCATCCCACAGTCAATTCAGGTTTATTGCCATCGTCCTTTATTACACGAAAGGATATCCAGGCCCCTGACACACAGCAGAGTCCCTCTAACAGATGGGATGACCCTTCCTGACTCCGTGTGCTCTTTCCTCTCCAGCATTAGGAGTTGTACCCTTCTCACACCATAAAAGGAGCCCCACCCCACCCCAGAGCACATTTCTATCGGATTGGAAGGTCTATTATCATCTCACTGAGATGCCACTTGGACAAGGTCTCAGAATCTGGGGCTGCCAAGGGGCAGATATAGGCCCATTAACATTCAATCCACAATAGAGGCCATTATCTCTGCAACAAAATACCCTGCCCGTAGTGATGCGAGGAGATGGGGGTGGGTTACCAAAGCAACAGAGAGACTTGAGCCGCACAGTTTCCCTGGCAACAGAGAGCAGGCACCAGCATCCCACTCCATGGAATGACGGCTAGTTAGATTCTCACCAGCGATACCAGTGATGCATCCAGCGGATTGCACTGAAGGGGCAGGTCAGCAAAGGGGTTCTCTTCATCAGAACTCTGGCCGGAACGAAGACTGCAACAGGCTGTACTGGGAATCAGCATTCTCTTTGCTTACTGACCAATTAAATACCTCACCCATGCCTTCAGCTCTTATTTGTATTCTGCAGTCTCCATGAGCAGCCAGCTTGAAAAATCCCCCATTTATGGAACTCCAGCTCAACAGGTACATAAATCAAACTGCCGACAGGTAGCCACGCAATTTTTACTTCTTTTTCCTCAACTTAAATATTACCAAGGAAATAGACTTCCTAGTTAAAAAGTCAGTTAGTGCTTAAGAGCTTATAGCAAGATACGGCACTTTTCACATCTGCACCCCCTTCCTCATTCTAATTTCCGGCTTTCACCACTTTTCATCATGTCCCTCGGTTTGCCACCCCCCCATCTCCAAAGGGGTCCACATGAAACACAATTCCCCGTCAGTAAGTAAAGGAGAGAAGGCTTCCCACTCAGTGTCCTAACATGGGTGTATCACAGCTTTTCAACAAATCCACATGAAGTGTTTTCAGCATAAAGGACACACTGCTGAGGCAATGTACCCAACGAGCACTTGTCACTGAGCGGACTATGTGTGACTCACGGTGGCCCCAGGTGTGTCACAGTGGAACTGCACACCATAAGGCTTTCAGTGGCTGATTTAGGATGCCAGCCTTTTCTTACAAAGTGCTTGCCTCTGGGTGGACTTGAACACGCAACCTTACAATTAGCAGCCAACCTTTCATATCCTGACTCTTCTGTGCCTGGTGTCCCAGGTCTGGAACCTGTGTTCAGCTTCTCAAGAGAACTGCCTCTTGTTTCTCAGGGGGTGAAGTGGTGACCTTTCATGTGGCACCCTTGTTTTCAGCCCTGACCTGTCACCCACTTCCTTCATGGTGCTTGGTTGGTAAGCTCGATCCCTGAGCCTTTCTGGAGGCACTGTGCTTGACCTTCCTCCCATTGCCCTCAATAGTAGCTTGGGGTTCTGGGTTACAGAAGTCTTCCAGTGTTGTCTAAAACTGAACTGTGTTTCTAGATCTTATTCTCATGCTTTTGGGGTGATATCTGCACAAGAGGGTAGAAACATGTTTTCCATCACAAATCTGAAAGTTTTCTTGGAATGTTTGCCTGCCTGGGAAACAGCTTCCACTGGAGTGATTTAGAGGCAGAGCTAGATTGTATGAAACATCTTTACACTTTTTTCATTACAGCCTCTTTATTTTAAATGCACAACTATCTAACCCACCCAAGGAATGCTTATTCAGCTTAAAGAATCATTTTCTATTCTATTGTGTTGTGATCAAGGCCAGATGGTTTTACTCTGCTGCTAAGCAAGCTCATCTCGGAGACGGTGTCCTAAGAACTCATGACAAGCACTAAATGAAATTAGCTATAACTGTGAAAATGGAAATTATCTGTGTCCGATGGCAAGCAAACTGTGATATGCCAACTCGATGGATTAGTACCTGCAACTTGGAAAACACACCAGTGGAGCTAGTAAAGGGAGGGGAAGACACAGCTGAACCTGTGCTCTGGTTACAAGTGCACAAACTGTTCAACACAATCGCCTGTACCGCTAATTTCTCATCTGTATAATGGGATAATACCAGTAGCCACCTTGTAGGGTTGTCTTGAGGATTCAAGAAGGCCCCCCAGGGTCAGCACCACACCTGACACACAGTGAGCGCACAGTAAATGCCTGCTGCCACTGCGGCTGTGGTGAGGGGACACTGTACGTGCAGAGGGTGTCAGAGCGCATGTGTCCCACTCCCGGTTTTTTTTCTGTATTGTTTCTTCAATAAATAAAGATAAGATACATGAAAAAATTACCTTCAAAACAATAAACACTCCCTTATGTTACCAGGGGATTTCTGCAAGCACAGAGGGTCTCTGGCTGGTTTGCTGGGGGTTGAGGGTGGTTCTCAAAATGTGTCCCTAGGCCTGGAAGCATCAGCCACTCTCACCAAGTTGCTAGAAATGCAAATTCTTAGGCCCCATCCCGGAACTTCTGGGTCAGAAACTCTTGGATAGGATCAGCAGTCCATGTTTGAAGAAGCCTGACAGGGCACCCCGGTATCCCCTAAGTGGTTCCCAAATCTGACCACATGTTAAAGTCATTTTGAGGGGTTAGAAAAGCACTGTCTATGCCCACCCAGCGCAGTTGACTCACTTTCCGGAGACCTGGGGTGCAGCGGTTAAGCGCTCAGCTGCTACCAAAGTCAGTCGTTCAAATCCACCAGCCACACCCTGGAAACCTCACCGAGTTCTCCTTCATCCTACAGGGGCGCTGTTGGTTGGAACTCACCGGACAGCAACAACCACAGTTCCAGGGACGGCGCGCCTGCCGCGTCGGTTTCTGAAAGCTTAGAGTCAGCTCTCCGTGTGTCCACGTGCACAGATAAGCTGCGGACCACGGAGTCCCAGCTGGACACGGGAGAGGCAGGCTGCCCTGCTGCTAGCACTGGGAGGGGGAAGCCAAACGCCTCACCCTTGGCTCCTGTAGGTTCCCCTTGCGTCTGCTCGTCACCGATTCTGAGTCACAGAGGGAAGAACCAGCGGCCTGGGAGCCAATCTGACTCCCGGCGGGAAACCCGTGTGTCAGAGGAGAACTAAGCTCTGCAGGGTTTCCAGGGGCTGATTTTTCAAAAGTAGATGGCCATGCATGTCCTCTGAGGCACCTCTAGATGGACTGGGATGTCAACTTGTCCTTTACCTACCTGGTATCTTACCATTTGTGCCATCCAGCGACCCCTAGAAAGAATAGGGGTGCAAGCCTTCCGAGCTCTGAGACACATGTTGGCCTATCTCAGATCACAGGTGGCAACAGAGGGGAGGCGAGTTTGAGGAGGTGATGCGGCCCAGTGGGGCAGGATTGCCTCTCCGCACTGGAGAAAACCGCCAGATACGGTGTCCCTGAAGAAATGTCTTGGCAGTCAGAGCAGAGACAACACTCAGATTCCTTTGACTGTCCACTCTCGCTTCCCTTCTTTCCAGACTCCGGTGCCCACTGAAGAGTCCCAGGGGTCTCCTGCAGGAACAAGCTCAAGAGATGGTTCGTTGTGGCAATCTCTGGGCAAAGCTGCTGTCAGGACAAAGAAATACACCTCCCCACCCCACCCCCAGCTGTCTTCTGGAAACACCGGTGAGCTGGCAATTACATGCTACAGATGCTCACCCAAAGGTCAGCAGTTCGAATCCACTGGGCCCTCCTTGGAAACTCTGTGGGGCGGTTCTATTCTGCCCTACGGCACCGTATGAGTCAGCATCGACCCGGCGGCGTCAGGTTTGGGTTTTGCCGGTTTGGTAGCCTTCTGTCTTCCCTTCACTCCCATTTCCTCACTTGTGTACTTTTACCCTGTTGAGCTGTATGTATTTGCATAATCTTCCCCTCATCTTCTTTTAGAATTTGGTGGAGTAAATTAAATAAGAAGCTGTAAAAGCCAATCAGTCACATTCTACATTTGCCTTTTGACTAAATCTTTCATTCGACTTTAATCAATACTGATTGAGAACCTCCAGGTACCCTGCAAGAGCTACAAAAGACACATATGCTCTAATGCCTATTCATTCCTTCAGAAGCATCTTTGCCGTTGTCATTGGATGGAATGAGAGACACTGGAAACAAAGACCAGGATGTGCTGAGACACTGAGCTAAACGCAGTCAAACCCAGAGGAAACTAACGAGTAGCAAACGGTCACATACAAGCCAGGCACCGGGCAGGGTGCTGCTCAGGTGTTAGTTACCCTACATACTCCTCGAGGCAACCTTATGTGTTATAATTAGGGCAGACCAGCTTCCTGGTACCAGCCGGGGTCACTGGAGTCTGCCTGGCTGCCTATGAATCCCCACTGTGTGATCTGAACAATTATTTCATCTTTCCTTGGCTCACGGAAAGATGTATGGGCAGGAAACCCTGTGGCATGGTTCTACTCTGTTCTGTAGGGTCACTGGGAGTCAGAATTCACTTGATTGGAATACGCTTGAGATATTTTGGTGTCCCACCAGTAAAACGAGAACAAGAAGTGTTGGGGACAGATTACCCAGGAAGCGCAGTGTACTCCAGCTGGCACAGGGTAAGGTATAAACAGACTGCGCTGGGTTGACTCTCTACTCTGTGGTGAGCTGTGTCCCACGGTCGCACCCCGCCTGTGAGGCCGTGGGGGACAGCTGAGATTGCACCCTGCAGATGGCTGGGAAGGCGCCATGAGGCCTGAGCGCACCTAGCTTGTGGGGTAACTCGGCCCTGGGGGCAGCCCCACCTCAGTGTTTTGTCAGGAGGCTTAAATTCACGTGAAGCACTTAGCACAGTGTTTAACAAATGTTTCAGCGAATCACTCAGCACACTCCAGGTTCTGGCATATGGAGACAATTCATCACTGCTAGATGACATTCTCAGCCCATTCTAAGGATGCGGAAATCAAGGTTGCGAGAGTCTTATGTTACTGCGGCGTACCTGGGGCAGGCGGTGTAACTCCACAATCCGTGTGACAGCCTCCCCGAGTTTTAACGGGGGCCTTGTGATAGGAAGCGACAAGCTCCAGTCTTTGGACAAACCCATCCGGGCGCAAGCCGCAGCCCTCGTCCATGCAGCACCAAGCTGTTAGGCAGCTCATTTCTTGAAATACTGACTGAGAACACCCAGGAACCTCTGGGGAGCCCGGGGGCCTACAGCGAAGGGCTCCGCTGCTAACTCGGTGGTTCAGACCCGCCCCGCGGCTGCAGCCTGGAAGCCCCCTCCCCACCCCAGGCAGGTCTGCTCTGTCACGTGGGATCTCATGAGTCCAGTCAACTGGAGGGCACCCAGCGACAACACGGGAACCTCGGGCGCTCCCTGAGCACCAGCCACGTTCTCCAGCCCAAGGCCAGCTCCCTTCCTGCCTCTCAGCGTTTTTCTCCTTGCAACCGACCTCTCTTCTTCCTTCCCCACCCTTTCCTGCATCTTCCCATCATCCCGGACCCAGTCCAGGCTCCTCCCTGTGACTCCACCCCCTTTCTGTCCCCACCCCAGTCCAGGCTCCTCCCCTGTGACTCCACCCCCTTTCTGTCCCCACCTCAGTCCAGGCTCCTCCCCTGTGACTCCACCCCCTTCCTGTCCCCAACCCCAGTCCAGGCTCCTCCCCTGTGACTCCACCCCCTTTCTGTCCCCACCCCAGTCCAGGCTCCTCCCCTGTGACTCCACCCCCTTCCTGTCCCCAACCCCAGTCCAGGCTCCTCCCCTGTGACTCCACCCCCTTTCTGTCCCCACCCCAGTCCAGGCTCCTCCCCTGTGACTCCACCCCCTTTCTGTCCCCACCCCAGTCCAGGCTCCTCCCCTGTGACTCCACCCCCTTTCTGTCTCCACCTCAGTCCAGGCTCCTCCCCTGTGACTCCACCCCCTTTCTGTCCCCACCCCAGTCCAGGCTCCTCCCCTGTGACTCCACCCCCTTTCTGTCCCCAACCCCAGTCCAGGCTCCTCCCCTGTGACTCCACCCCCTTTCTGTCCCCAACGCCAGTCCAGGCTCCTCCCCTGTGACTCCACCCCCTTTCTGTCCCCAACCCCAGTCCAGGCTCCTCCCCTGTGACTCCACCCGCTCCCTGACACCCACCCCCTACTTCTCGGAACCACAGGAGCCAGGCCAGTGTTCACAAGAGGGAACTTCCCTGGGCGATCCCGGTCGCCTCCAGTCGCTGTCATCTCATGGAACCCACACCTTGCAGGTGAGGACACTTGAGCTCAGATGGGTTAAGAAACATGCCAGGTGACCCACGTTTAGGAACTGAAGAAATTCAACAACAACAACGAAAAAAAAAACGTTGCCATCCAAATCAATTGAGACTCACAGCAACCGTATAGGACAGAGTAGAAGTGCCTCATAGGGTTTCCAAGGAGTGGCTGGTAGATTTGAACCACCAAACTTTCTGTTAGCTGTCTGCGCAATTAACCACTCCGCCCCTAAGGCTCCTCTAGAAACTGGAAGAACTGCCTCTGAAGTGAGGTCTCTAGTCTTGTGCCATAGTACTCATGTTTGGGGTTTGCTAGTCCTGACCCTCCATCTAGCCTGTGAGATCCTTGAGTTTAGAAGCTCAGGAGTGGGACCCAGGGGGATTAAACGTCTAGTGGTTAACTGCGTGCTCCACCAGACAGACCGTGTGCTTGGTTAGAACTTCCATTTCCATCACAACTGGTCTGTGCAGCTGGAGATCCCCCACTGGACAGCAGACTGTATGTGAGGACACCACGCAGGCATTCACAGTACAGACTAAAGCCACGCTGCTGGGTCAGCTCTGACTCATAGCAACCACACAGGTCGGAGAAGAACTTCCCCACAGAGTTCCCAAGAAGTACCTGGTGGATCTGAACTAATGTTTTCGTTAGCAGACCTAGCACCTAACCACTACACCACCAGGGTTCTGTGATACAGAGTAGGCACCACAACATCCCCCGTCCCTGAAGCAGACTTTCTGAGTAAGCTGCCTCCTCCTCTACGTCTAGCTAGAATCCGACATGCCCATAGCGCTTGGGTTTCTTTGGGGCTGCCGTTAATTATTTACTCATTAAAAATCTTTGTTGAGTACCTACACTGTGTATGGTGGTTCAGTGGCAGAACTCTCACCTCCCATATGGGAGACCCAGGTTCAATGTCCAGCCAGTGCAGCTAACGTGTGACCACCATTCATCTGTAAGTGGGCTTGTGTGTCACTGTGATGCTTAACAGGTCCCTAGACTAAGAATGACCAGGAAGAAAGGCCTGGTAATCTACTTCAGAGTATTCACGGTGGTTTCTCAACACAGAGGTCACTGGAGTCTTAACCTGAACTTCATAGTGGGGTGACGCCAGGAGCAGTAGAGATGGAGTCTATTGTCCGCAGTGAGTTTCACGAACTCAGATGCCAGAAACCCCACTTTGCAGGTCCCGCCAAATACTAAGAACCTTGGTTTTGGTATTTGAGTCCAAGCCAAGCTTTTTCAGCTATCTGGTCATTCATTCAACCTGTTTCTAGCATTCTGATCCAGCAAGAGAGGAAAATACAGAGGATCTTGAATTTGTTGATAATCTTTGTTCTAAAGGTCAACACAAAAAAGGGAGCAATTCTCTGCTGCTGAAACAAAACCTCTCTCTCGTCCAAAGGTGGTAAATTCCCGGGTGAATGCCATGTGCACACCTAACAGAGTCCATCTGTTGCGAGATGAATTGCAGCAAAGCTCGGAGAGCTTCACAGCAGCCTATGACAGGACCACTTTGTCCCTTCAAGCATGCTACAAAGACTGAGGAAAAGCTTCATCTTGCACCCGACATTAAAGCGCCATTGAAGGATCCTGAATCCAATCTAAAAGCTAGGCACTTCTGAAGGCGGCAGGCGTCGTAAACCCATTCCATCACTGTTAGAGGGACAGCACACATGGAAAAGAACAAAGAGCTGTTGAAAGAACAGAAAAGCCCAGGAGGGAGACAGGAGAGACATAGCTGCGTGTGAAATCACAGCTGAAAATAGCACCCAGTGTGCCTGGTGCCCTGTGAGGTGTCAACGGCTGTGAGTGTCTGTGCTCAGACGTGTCACGTGGACATCAGAGCTGAGTCCTTCCTCCCACAGCTCTCAGCAGAGGTGGTTACCACCCTCCTGGGGTGGGCAAGGAGCTCTCTGCGAACCATGCTTCCTTCCTAATGTGTCCTTAGCTTCCACAGGTGACATCCAACCCCCAGTGACTGGGCCTCGCAGTGACCCTTCCCTTTGGGTAGTTATTAAGTCCACTGCTCATGGCAGACGGACAGAGGTCCCACAGTGTGGAGGGAGGGCAGGAGTTCCGTCAGGAAGAGTCATGGCTGCGTTGATGAAGGGTCGGTTCTTGGCCAGAGACCGCGCCAAGTGCTTTCTATGGGTTACATCTCTCATCATCACAAGAACATTGAAAATCAGGTACCATGCGTCCCCTTTATACAGTAAGAAAACCAAGTTCAGGACAGGGTAAGTGGTGATCCATGCTCACCTAGCCAGTCGGTGACCCAGCTGGGTGCGCTGGCTTTAAAGCTGTGCTCCTTGGACCATACTGCAGATTCTTATCTGGCTGTGGATGCAACATGTGACATCAGGAGGGGACATTAGAAACTAAACACCGTAGGGGGCAGGACTCCGTCACTGTACACCCAGTGTCCCTTGTGTCTTTTGGGAGATTGTCTCTTGCACACTGAGTGAAATCCTTCCAGAAATCCAGTTGTCCGCCTCTCACCATGGAAGCTGTCCGACTCCCTGGAAACTCCTTCTGCCAGCTGTTTCCCCACTTTCCACAGAGGAGCGTTTGCTTGTCCTCCCAGGGTCTCTCCCCTGGGACACTGACTCAGGAGCTGGGAAATAAGGACAACAGCTGGTCACAGAATTCACTCATTCCCACAGCAAAACACAGGCGAGACCCCTGAGCAGACCCTGCCTGTTCCCAGCCTGCGTCCTCACACCCCTCTCCCCGTAAATTCTCTCCTGCTCATAACCAGTTTCTGTTGCTTAGAGCTGAAGAACTCTAACCAGAAAAAAAGCAAAGAAAAAATACAGATGTGGAAGAGTTCTCATAATTTACAAAACAAGAAGAAAGGATTTGGGGAAATGTTTCAAAGAACATACTAAAGTAGTGAGGACAGAGGGTGGAGGGGTGACTCCAGGGACGGCTGTGACCAGCAGCACATGGCAGCAGTGATGCTTGGCCAGGCCTGGGCATCACCCTGAATTAGCCTGGAATCTCCGTTCGTTGCCTTCTGGAATACTTACTCATGTGAGATGCTCCCCCTTGGAATCCGGTTACCAAGCTCTGAGGCCCCGAGTCCCACGGAGAGGCACACGGAGGCGCTCCCATCGGGACGGCCCCAGCCGAGCTCTCCACTGCCACAGCAGGCCTGAGCCGTCCCGGATTCCAGCTGAGTTGTGCCTCTGCAGGAGCACCTCAGGGCCGGACGAGAGATTCCAGGTGAACGCTGCCCAGCTGAGCCCTGCCAACCCACAGAGCTGTGAAGGGTGGTCACGAACGGTTGCTCGGAGCCACGGAGTTTGGAGCGGTTTGCTCTGCAGGAGTGGAAAACCGGAGCAGAAGGCCTAGAATTAGGATGGCTGGATGGAGGGAAAGATGTCAGTACAATCTTGACAGATGCCATCAAACTCGTCTCCCTGAGGGCTGCACCAGTCCGCACGTACCCACCAAGGGCAGGTGACAACAGACGTGATGTTAGCCAAGCTCCATCTACTTTTCATAGCTACAAGTTAAGGGCACTTACACGTCACCCACAGACACTCGTTATTTCAAAACTCTTGTCCAGAAAACAGACGTTTGAAAAGAAGGGCAGTGTCCAGAATGTCCTTGAGCCACCTCAGAGTGGATTTTGGACCTCTCTCAAGTCCCCGCAGGTGCTGGCACACAGTCCTGCCACTATCTGTGACCAAGTGACTGAGCCGTGACTTGGGTTCAGCAGATACTGAGTCCTGACCACTCAAAGTACTGTGGGGACATAGGGAGGACAGAGACAGGACAGGGGCAGAGCCCGCAGTGACTCTCACAGATGAGCCAGCCCGCTTCCCCTCTCCTGCAAAACTGGAGAAGCCCAACCCTGCCTGGGCACCTTGATGCAAACGCTGGGCCACTCCTAACCCTACGGGTGGGTTTCTCTATCTGCCAGGCAGTCTTTAGGGGATACTGCCTCCTGTCTGGTCAGCACCCATTCCTGCTCTGTGATAAAGGACTCTGCAGGACGCAGGGTCCTCAGTGCACCTCGAGACTGGCCTCCTCACCGTCTTGTGTGGGTGTGACTTCCAGGTGAGGAGGCCCCCACGTCTCCAGGAGAGACTAGACGCTGGAGCAGCTGGGCTGGGGAAGTGGGGAAAGAATTCTGGGAGAAGCAAAGGGGAGATGAGGATCCCTGATTCGAGAGTGGCCAGGCTCTTCGCCCCCGCCCGTGGTGGGGCAGTGGGGGAAGAAGCTGGGCTTGCACTTCGGGACTGGAGGGCACTGTGGCACCAAGCTGTGCCCTCTTAGGGACGGAGGCCGTCGTCCCCTTGTGCACCGGCATAGACGTCCAGTCCTTCAGTTCTGTAGTGCCCTCGCTCTCCATCTCTCCCTCAGGACCTCGGCCCCATCCCCTGCTCCCAACAAGAGGAGAGGTCCTAAGTGCTGTAGCCCCTGGAACAGTGCGTTACGTTGCTTTTCTACATTCTGGGAGACAGATGGAGCCTGTCAGTGTCCCCGTCACCCAGCACAGGCCCAGCACCAAGAGAAGCACAGCTGAGACCAGCGTAACTGACCCACTTCACTGCAGAGTCCTGTTGTCAGCTCCAGAGCACAGAGAGTTTTCCTGGATGAGAGCAGTCACGGAGGGCTTCTTGGAGCAAGCAACCTCACCTGATGCGAAGAGCTCAGGTAGGCAGAGGGCAGTGAGGAAGGTACTGCTGAGGTGGGGCAGCGTAAACCAGTGGGGGCGGGCAGCGGACTTGTCCTTACGCAGGGAAATGGCTAAGCAGGAACCTTTAGTATCCAGAAACTCCAGCCTCTAATGATTCTAGCCATTTGCTATATGTGAATTGTAACGCAATTAAAAAGCAGACTTCCTCTAAGCGTCTCTCCTGATACACAACTTAAGAAAAGCTAGACAGGAACAAGGACTGGAGTGCTGACAAGATCCTGACCAGATGGCCTCTGTCTCTACTGCTCTCACGCCTGACTTCCCTCAGGCCCACCTGACCTGCCCCACTGCACATGATCCAGCCTGGCTGCCCCCTACCCCAGAGGCTGCACAGCCCCCAACCCACAGCCCACCCCCCCCCAAACCCACAAACCCTTTCGGTCTAGCTCTGTAGCTCTGAGGGCCTCCGTGAGACACTCCAGGTCCCCACTAGTGTGAGGAGCTGTGGGGCTGGTAAGAGATGCCAGGCTGCACAGATGGACTCCCAGGGTGACGGAGGTGGCCTCTGGGCGAAGGCGGGGTAGGCGGGACTGTGTGGGAGTGTCTGCCACAGGGCACAGGTGGCGACCAGCTGGAGCAGCCCCAGGGTGTGTGTTGACAGGAACTGGGGATGGACAGCTGATCTGCACTGAGCCAGCAAAGCAGAGCTGGGTCAAGCACACTCTCCTCCAGGCATCAGAGGGCCTGTGCTGCGGAAATCCTTTAAGGCTAGGCTTTACGTCCCCTGCAAGTATAATCCGCACACCTCCAAAAAAGTGGGGGCAAAACCTACCTTCCCCGGGAAAAGGGCCGGTGAAGGGAGCCCAGCATGATCCCAAGCCCAGCGGAGGCAGTGTCCCATACAGAGAAGTGCTGCTGCGGGTGGCTGAGCGACCTGCCTCCTCTTCTCGCTGAGGCTGGCCTCGCAGCACCCAGAGGAGCAGACACCTCCCATCTGCTGCCGTGGGGGAGGTCTCCAGCCCTCCAGATGGGGCTGATTGCCATTCTGAGGAGTGGAACAGACCTCTTTCACCCCAAAGGTCTCACCCTGGGAGGTGGAACAGCACCCGCACCCCTTTTCCGATCCCAGCCACAAAACCCACTGCTGTTAATTCTGACTCACAGCGACCTTGTAGACAGAGCAGAACGGCCCCATAGGGTTTCCAAAGAGCACCTGGCGGATAGGAGCACCGCCGACCTTTCGGCCAACAGCAGTCGTGCTTAACCACGAGGCCGTCAGGGTTTCCATAGCATGGTAAAGCTGCACCCTGGGGAGGAGGGCACAAAGATGTGGAAGGGGAAATGGCAGCGGTTGAAAGGTCATGCCGATCCCAGAGACCGGTGTGTGGGCTGCAGCTCTCTGCCTGTAACGAACAGAGCTCGGCTGGCATTGGTGTCAGCAAACTGATGGGACAATGGGAAGAATCCGGAGGTGTATTGTGAACCTGCTGCGCTTTGGGGACAGACAGAAGCATGGCCTGGAGCCCTGCGGGAGCCAGGATCTCTCAGCACCCCCTCTCTGCTTCTCCCTGCACCCTGTTGTTGTTCGCCACGCCCCATCCAGTAGATGCTGACTCCTGGGGACCCCGCACACAACAGAACCACAGGGGCCTAGTCCTGGGCCATCCCCGGGGTGGGTCGGAGCACGGACTGTGGTGGTCCATGGGGTTTTCAGTGGCTGATTTTAGGGGGTAGATTGCCAGGCCTTTCTTCCTAGTCAACCTTAATCTGGGAGCTTCACTGGAACCCACTCAGCATCGTCTCCAGTGACAGACGGGTGCTGGCTGAGATGAGGTGCGTTGACTGGGAACCAAACCTGCCCCTCCCCCGTGGGAGGCAAGACTTGTACCACCCAACCACTGATGCCCGTATTTTGCCACATACGCTTCGTTCTTTTTTCACTCAGCAGAGAAGCCAACTCCACTTTCTTGTCCACAGGCAGAAAGTGACAGTCATGAACAGCTCACATCCTCTCCCTTTAGCAGAACGTCACACTCAGGCTGCAGTGTCTCAGTGCTGGTCTGTGTTGAGTGGGAAGTGACTGGCCCAGCTGGCATCAGGTGGGCACTCTGCACCAAATAGCCATGGCCCATGGGGCATGATGATGCCACCTAAACAAGTGAGGGAGTGGGGAGGGAGGGGGCGCTCATCAGGGAAGGGGCCATCAGTCATGCTGTGACCCGGAAGACACCCTAAGGGCTCTGTTTACAGCTGTGCTTGTGTACACAGGCAGTACACGAAATCCCATTCTCTGACGTCACTGGTAGGCTGTTCCATTTTCCACAGGCTCAGTCATTCACTGTCTTGGTGACTGTGGCCATCTCTGAGTGCCGCCTCCCCTGTTACCCATTTAAGGATTTTGTTAATCAACTCACTTATTTTCCTTAAATAAAATCGGGCCTTAGCCTGAGTAACAGAAGCTATAAAAGTGTGGGTCTGGTCTGCACTCGAAAGATTTTCTCCAGCACACATATAACAAGCGCCCACCATGAGTGTTTGTCCCTAAACTCCCGTGAAGATTTCCTGCATGCAGGGCGTGAGCCCCGGACCTGGACAACTGCCCTTAGAAGGTCTTAGTTAAGAGAGAAGCAAAGGGTGTTGATTCTCAGGGGCCAACAGGCCTGAGTTCAAATTCCCTTTATAGGTTATTCGATCTTCAGGAGGTCACAAAAACTCTATAAAGCTCAGTTTTTGCATTTATAAAATGGGAAAGAACACAAGGTATGTCAAAGGGTTGTTACAGGGTCAATGTGAGTCAGAATTAGCTTGATGGTACACAGCAACAAGGCTTAAACTGGACTTAAACTGGACTTAAACTGGCTTAAACTGGAGTTTGGGGTGGGCTGGGCCCAGGGCCTGATGTTGCAGGGACTCAGAAGCACTGACCTTTCAAGGAGACCTTTTGGTGTCCTGGAAGGATCACCCTTGCTGGCTTCCCGAAGCACCACCTTGTACCCAGACACCTTGGAAATCACCCTCTCATCCCTCAAGGTGAGCCCTGGATGAAATATCCCCAAGGAAATCCCCTTAGGAACAGGACCCCAGTGTGCTGGTTAACAGTGTGGGAGCCAATGGACTGAGTTTAAATGGCAGTTCTGTTGTTTACTAATAAATGAATAAATACATCCCTGTAGGGTTTCCAAGGAGCAGCTAGTGGACTCGAACTGCTGAACTTCCAGTTAGCAGCTGTAGCTCTTAACCACCCTGCCACCAGGTGAAATGAGGAAATTGTCTTGGCCTCTCTGAGCCTCTGCTTCTTCATCTGTGAAAATGAGGATAGTCCTACCTACTCCCTAAAGGGTCTCATGAGGATCAAGTGAGAGCCACTCCACGGCCTTTCTCCACTGTAGTTCTATGCCAGCAGCACAGCCACTGTGGTCACTTGCCATTAGCCACTGTGAGTGTGACCTCCCACACGTGCCACGACAAGACAGTGTTTCAGGGACATGACCAGCTGAGCCGATGGCAGAAGAGGCAGTCATGAGAAGCAGGCCTGCCCGTCAGCCTCTGCCCTAGGTGGTGCGTCTGGCGATGAAGCAGTCATCATCTGCCACAGCAAAATAGGAGGGAGGACGAAAGGCAGCTCTGAAGCTTTGTAAGTGAAAAATAATTCATGCATGAAGAAAGTCATTCCAGAGAGATACTATTAAAATTCTGCCTTTTCTTGCCACTCAAGAGCAAAACAGGCAGGAAGAACCGGAGGCGGGCGGGCAGCTCTCGCCCTGCCTCTGTCTGCAGCCTGGAAAGAAACACGAGATGGCTTCTCGCTGAGTTCTGAAGCTATGTCTCTTCCCGTTCAGGATTAGATAGGAAGGGAAAGAGATGGGAGGATTTTCTTTTAAAATAATAATAATAATAAAGCTAGGGAAGACACACTTCCTGCAAAGCTGGTCTACGTAGGCTTGGGTTTGGAGAAGAAAAAAACAAACCAACCAAACCCGTGGCCACCTAGTGGATTCTGACACAGTAACGGCCCTACGGGACAAAGTAAAACTGCCCCAGAGGTTCCAAGGAGCACGTGGGGGATTTGAACTGCTGACCTCTTGCTTAGTGGCCGTAGCTCTTAACCACTACACCACCAGGGATGAAAGTAGGAAGTGCCCACTGGCCAGCTGGATGGGAGCGCCTCTGACGAACTTGGGGTTATTAGGGTCCATAGCTGCAGAGTCAGCTCCAGCTCAGAGGGACCCTGCGACAACACACCCTGACCTGGCCTGATCCACGACCATTTTCACCACCGTTGTGATGCCTGAGTCCATCGTTTCGGCCCCTGTGCACGTTGGGTGCACCTTCCAGGCCTACATGGGCAATACTCTGTTGTGAGCCACAGGGCTCTCATTGGCTGATACTCACAAGGCAATCAACAGGCTCTTATTTATTTATTGCACTTTGGATGAAGTTTTACAGAAAAACCTAGTCCCTTATTAAATAGTTAATACACGTACTGCTTGGTGACATGGGTTAACAACCCCAAGTAGGTCAACGGCTTCCCTTCTCAACCTTGGGTTCCCGGTTCCCAGTTTTCGTGTCCTCTCCTGCCCTCTAGTCCTTGCCCCTGGGCTGCACGCCCCTTTAGTCTCATTTTGTTTTAGGAGCCTGTCCAGTCTTTGGCTGAAACGTAAACACCAGGAGCGACGTGGTCACCGAGCTGAAGGTGCATGTGCGGGGCCGTGCCCTCAGGGTTCTCCTGTCTCTGTCAGGCTGGCAGGTCGGGTCTCTCTTTTTGGGTTAGAACTCTGTTCTGTATTTTTCTTCAGCTCTGTGGTGGACCTGCTGTGGTGGTCCCCATTAGAGCAGTCAGCGGTGGCAACTGGGCACCGTCTGGCTGTGCTAGACTCAGTCTGGTGGGGGCTGTGGCAGTTGTGTCCCTCAGTGTGCCAATCTCGGCCTTGTGTCTTTAGTCTTCTTCATTCTTCTTTGCATCCAGACAGCATCTGAGATGGCCACTCACAGGCTTGTAAGACCCCGCCAGAGCGGAACACAGAACATTTTCCTTATGAACGATGTTATGCCTGTGGAGCCAGATGCTCCCTGAGGCCATGGTCCCCACAGCCCGCTGCCCAGCAGTTCGGTCCCTCGGGGAGTTTGGACGCGCCTGTAGAGCCTCTGTGACCTTGCCTTGGACGAGCCGTGCTGGCCTCCCCGGCGCTGTGTCGTGTCTTACCCTTCGCCAGAGTCACCACTCATCTGCTGCCTGTTCAGTGTTCTCCCTCCCCAGCCCTCTTATCCCCATAACCACCAAAGATGTTTTCTTTTTGTGTGTAAACTTTTTCATCAGTTTTTACAGTAGTGGTCTCATACAATATTTGTCCTTTTGTGACTGACTTATTTCTCTCAGCATAATGCCCTCCAGTTTCTCCCGTATGATAAGGTTCTTCCCAGATTCAGCATTGTTCTTTGCTGTTGTGTAATACTCCACTGCGTGTATGGACTGTGTTCAGTTTTTGTTTATCCATTCATCAGTTGATGGACATCTAGATAGTTTCCATCCTTCAGCTATGGTGAAAATGTCACAGTGAACATGGGTGTGCATGTCTATTTGTGTGACACCTCTTATTTCTCTAGGATACATTCCTAGGAATGGGATTGCTGGATCACACAGCGTTTCTGTTTCTAGCTTTCTAAGTGTCTTAGTCAGCTAGTGCTGCTCTAGCAGAAATACCATGAGTGGATGGCTTCAAAAGAGAAAAGCTGATTCTTACCAAGTCCAGTAGGCTACGAGTCCGAATTCGCGGTGTCTGCTCCAGGGAAGGTTTGCCCTCTGTTGGCTCTGGAGGAAAATCCTTGTGTTGCGTCAGTCCTTGGTTGGGGAGCATCTTGACACAGGAACCTTGGGTCTGAAGGGTGCTCGCTTCTTCTCGTGCTGTCTTATTGATGGTGTAAGATTCCTGACTCTCTGCTTGCTTTCCTTTCCTTTCACCTCTTGTAGGATAAAACGACAAAAGGTGATGCAAGTCACACTCCAGGGAAAGTCCCTTTACAGTGGAGCAGGGAGGGGACATTAGGAAGGGATTTACAGTCCCACCCGAATCCTCTTTAACATACAGCAAAGGAAACTCACAAAATGGAGGACCATCATAAAATACTGGGAATCATGGCCCACTCAATTGGCTGCACATGTTCTCAGGGAGACACAGGTCAATCCACGACACTAAGTAAGTGCCATGTTATTTTCCAGAGCAGTGAATCATTTTGCTTTCCTACCAGCATTCCTACCATTTTGCATCCCGTTTCCCCACAGCCCCTCCAACATTTGTTATTTCCTCTTTTTGTGATTTGTGCGAGTGATGCCGGTGGGAGTTGGTAACTCGCTGTGGTTTTGATATTTACTTCTCTAGCGGCTAGTGATTGTGAACATTTTCTCATGTGTCTGTTGGCCGCTTGACTGTCTTCTGTGGTGAAGTGTCTGTTCATTTCCTTTGCCCCCTTTCTGACTAACTGGATTATTTGTCTTTTTGTTGTAGAGACATTGGATTTTCTTACAGATTTTAGACATTACACCTTTGTCTGATTTGTAAAAGCCAAATTGTTTTTCCCAGTCTATAGGTTCTCTTTAGTCTTTTAATGAAGTCTTTTGTTGAGCATCAGTGTCTAATTTTTAGAAGATACCAATTATCTACGTTATCTTCTGGAGTTTGTGTATTGCAGGTTGTGGTTTGTATCCTGTTAGTGCCGTATATTAGGGCGCTGATCCTACTGTTTCTTCCATGAACTTTACAGCTTTGGGCTCTATATGTAGGTCTTTGATTCACTTTGAATTTGTTTTTGTACGTGGTATAAGGTATGGGTCCTGTTCCTTTTTTTTTTTTTTTTTTGCAGATTGTCATTCATTTGTGCCAGCACTATTTGTTAAAAAGATTCCCTTTTCCCCATTTGATAAACTTTGACCCTTGTTGAAGATCAGGTGACCACAAGTTAACGGATTTACATCTGGGTTCTCAATTTGGTTCTGTTGGTCAGTGTGTCTGTCACTGTACCAGCACAGGCTGTTTTGACGACCGTAGCTGTAGAATAGGGTCCGAGGTCTGGTGGTACAAGTCCTCCTGCTTTATTCTTCTTCAACAGTGCTTTACCCATCCGGGGCTTCTTCACTTTCCGTGTAAAGTTAATGATAAGTTTCTCCATCTCTTTAAAGGACGTTGTTGGTATTTGGATTGGGATTATATTGTATTTGTAAACTGCTTTGGGTAGAATGGTTGTTTTCATAATATTCAGTCTACTTATCCATGAGCATGGTATGTTTTTCCATTTATGTAGATCTGTTTTGTTTTCTTGTAGTGTTTTGTAGTTTTCTTTGTGTAGGTCTTTTATATCTTAAATTTTGTATTTTTTTAGGGACTGTTATAAATGGTCTTATTTTCCTTTTCATCATTTTTTCTATTAGTATATAGGAATCCAACTGATTTTTGTATGTTTATCTTCAGCAGACCTTTCTTCCTAGCCTGTCTTAATCTGGAAGTTTTCCTGGAACCTGTCTACTATAAGGGATGCTGATGGTCATTGCAATACTGGTGGCATAACTTCCAGCATCATAGCAACATGTAGATGCCACAGGATGGCAAACTGACAGACAGGAATAATGGGGTCAGGGTGTCACATTTACATCAGGACTGCAAACTTGGGTGCCAGCAGGGCTGTACACGTAAGTTAAATACATGAGGGAAACACATAAGGCATTGGACAGTCCATGCTCTGTCTAAAGGGGGGCAGCCAATGTCTCTCAGCAAAAAATGAGCCCAGAATTAATGGGCTGCAATCTTTCCAGAAAAGTCAGAAATCTGGATTTTTATATGCAATTTATTTTTAATTCAAAATTTAAATATTCTCTTAGAACCCTAAGCTAGCCAGACCAATCATAACGATGAGCACTGCATTTAATCCAGAAATCAACTTGCAGTCTCTGATTTAAACATTTTGTTCTTGGCCTGCTCTCTTGCTCACTGGGTACATCCAGGATGCACCAATAAGGCACAGCCATTGTATGATTTTTGAAAAGCCTGCCTTGTGACCAACACATGCAGTCCGGAAGAACACCTGCCCTCGTGTCATGAACGGAGGGGAAAATTTATATTCATGCCTACCAATCGCTTCTAGAATGTATTTTCCTCAAAACCACTGAATTGGGGAGGAGTAATATTTTCCCATCTCAGATGTGTTTTGTGCCAGGGTTCTGTTTGGCACCAGCACAATCTCCTGTGATGTAGCCTGTTTGCTTGACAAATGACAGGACAGAGACTTGACAACTGGGACAAATTTGCAGCCACAGGCCTGGCTCACCACTGTCTACAGGACCCTCCTGGGACGCTGGGGAGGCAGCATCCTGCCCCCATCTCACCTTCTTGATTGTTCTGAGGCGTGGCTCTCCCCAGGATAAAACCTTTTGGCTCTTTGTTGTAAATCCAAGAGCTATATTTTTCTGTCTCTGTCACTTAAACATGTAATCTTGAGATGGCTGCAGCCTCCCAAGAGGGTGATGTGTTTTGACATCCATATTTAGGACTGACATTAGATGGCTCCAGGAGATACGAGCCCTGACGTGATATCCCTTCTGAGTGGATGGCGTGTTGCACCCAAACAGCTCACTAGCTCAGGGGTACTCAGACTATTCCATTGAATGTGAGACTCACAGCACTACTATTTGAGGGCCAAAAGTTCCCTTTTGAGCCTCACTAACCCTAGTAGTCAAATGGAGAGAATGATGCTTATTCTTTTAATGCTTCATGGAGTTAACTGTGGAAATGTAGGTATAACATATTGCTTTACAATGGGAGCTTGTATATTGATTCCATTTTCTTTTCCTATCTAGAAAATTTTATCCTGAAATCAATAGATGAATGAGAAGGAAAGAATCATATTTACAACACTTAAACTCAAGTGAGCTAGAAGCTGTCACTCATCTATATGAAGACATTTGGAGGACAGTTGCCTGACCAACTGGCTAGGAAAGATTCATTTTTGTACCCATTTCAAAGAAAGGAGAAACAGAAGAATCCTGAAATTGTCAATGTCATTAATATCACACGTGAGTAAAATTTCGCTGAAGATCACTGAAGAGCAGTTGCAGAAGTGCACAGACAGAGAAATGTCAGAAATTGAAGCCAGATTCAGAAGAAGACAAGAAACAAGGGGCATCATTGCTGCTGTGAGATGGACCACGGCTGAAAGCAGAGAACACCAGAGAGACGTTGACCTGAGTTTTATTGACTATGCAAGACATTTGACTGTGTGGATCATAATGAATTATAGATAACATTGCACAGAATGGGAATTGTACAACACTTAATTGTGCTCATGAGGAATGTGTACTTAGACTAAGAGAGTCATTTGAACAGAACGAGGGGACTCTGCATGGTTTAAAGTCAAGAAAAGTGTGCATCGGGGTTGTATCTTTTCATCACACCTATTCAAATCTGTATGCTGAGCAAATAATCCAAGAAGCTGGACTATATGAAGAAGAACTAAGCACTAAGATTAGAGGGAGATTTATTCAGGACTTGTGATACGCAGATGACACAACCTGGTTTGCTGGAAGTAGAGGGGACATGCTTACTGATGAAGATCAAAGACCACATATAGCCTTCGGTACGGATTACACCTCAGCATCATGAAAGCAAAAGCATCACAGCTGAACCAATGAGCAACATCATGGTAAAAAGAAAAGATTGAAGCTGTCAAAGTTTTCACTTAGTTGGATCCATAACCAGTGCCCATGGAAGCTGGTCTAGAAATCGAACGATGTAATGCATTAGGCAAATCTGCTGCAAAAGAATCTCTTTAAAGTGTTAAAAAGCAAAGGTGTCACGTTAACAGCTACGACACAGTGTTTTCAGTTATTTCACGTGCATGTGAAAGCTGGACAATGAAAAGGGAAGACTGAAGAAGAATCAAGACCTTTGAATTAGAGTTTGGCGAAAAACAGTGAACGTATGACTGGACTGCCAGAGGAACCAACAGACCTGTCCTAGACGAAGTAAAGCCGGAGTGCTCGTCAGAAGCAAGGGTGATAAATCTTTACCACATACACCTGGGACATGTTATCAAGAGGGACCAGTCCCTGGAGATGGCCATCGTAGAGCAGAGGGCCATCAGAAAAGAGGAAGACCCTCTGTGAGATGAGCTGATGTGCTGCTGCAGCGATGGACTCAGGCACAGCGACAGCTGTGAGGACAGTGTGGGACAGGCCTGTCTCGTTCTGTTGTGCAGAGTCACTGTGAGTCAGAGGCAAGTCAACAAAATCCAAAAATCAACAGCAGACTCAAAGTATATATTACTACATTGCATAAAAAACCTTTTTGATTAAACACCATTCTTCATTAGGATCCCAGCGTTTTCACGTCATTTCGTTTATGGCACATGGTAACAATGAAGGACATGCCCTGGGTGTGTCCTTTATCTCCGCCGGGTTTCAGTTTACTGTAATTAACTTTCAGTGCCACCTAGTTACCAATACCTACTTTGCCAGGAGGGTCATCTGTGGTGGGCAGGCGTCCCTGGCCCTTCCACATTAAGATAGGCTAGGAAGAAAAGAAGGCAATGAAAACCCTGTGGATCACAACAGAATATTGTTGGAAGGCACTACACGATGGCCACAATGGACTCAAACATACTAACAGTCACGAGGATGGCACATGACATGAACTGAATTGTGTCCCCCCAAACGTATACATTTGGCTAAGCCACGACTTCTACTCTTGTGCACTTGTCCACCTTTTTCATCACTGATGTGATTTTCTGTTGTGTTGTGAATTCGACCTCTATGGTGTTAATGAGACAGGGTTAGAGACAGTTATGTTAAAAGAAGTGTAACTAGGGGGATCTTTCGAAGCAAGGATGGCAAGACTACATTTTACATACTTTGGACCTGTCAGGAGGGATCAGTCCCTGGAGAAGGACATCATGTTTGGTAAAGCAGCGGGTCGGCGAAGACGGGGAAGACCCTCACCAAGGCCGATTGACACAGTGGCTGCAACAAAGGACGGAAGCGTAACAGTGATCGTGTACGTGAAGCGGGATGGGGCAGGGCTTCCTCCTGCTATGGTAGGGGTCCCTCTGAGGAGGAAGCAGTTCGATGGCACTTGACAACAATGTCAATGAGGCAGGACCCAGTCTACAAGATTAGGCTGTGTTCTGGGTCAATCTCTTTTGAGATATAAAAGAACGACGTGAGAGGCAAGGGACCCCGTGTCACAAAGAAAGTAGTGCTAGGAGCAGAGCGCGTCCTTTGGACCCAAGGACCTTGCGCAGAGAAGTTCCTAAACCAGGGGAAGGTTAGTAGCAAGGACCTTCCCCCAGAGCTGACAGCGAGAGGTGCAGCCTTCCCCTGGAGGTAGCCCCTGAATTTGGACTTCTAGCCTCCGGGCTGTGAAAGAATAAGTTTCTGTTTATTAACACCATCCACTTGTGGTATTCGTGTTACAGCAGCACCAGGTAACTAAAACAGCGCAGGACCAGGCAACACTCCCTTCCGCTACGTGTGGGGCTGCTGGGAATCACAGGGCACCTGAAGGCCGCTACCAGCGATGCTGCACCCAACGCGGAGGATGGAGGGGGAACAGAGGTGTGAAGGGAATGCTGGTGGGGCCGTGGTGAAGTGCTGCAGCTGCTAACCAAAAGATTGGTGGTTCAAATCCACCTGGTGCTCCTCGCCAACTCTATGGACGGTTCTACTCTGTTCTGTAGGGTCGCTATGAGTCAGAATTGATTAGACAGCACAGGGATTTTTGGTTTTTAAACCATGTGAAACAAACTTCATGCATTATGGAAAAAAAGCATGCACACGCCAGCCAGCGTACACACTCCAGGCACTAGTAATCTGCCTTCCTCCAATCGTCTGGTATTTCCCAGTGGTCTCCTGTCCTTCTCTTATACGTCTGGTGTGATTGTGTCTCTTATCAGGAGCTGAGATGTGCCCCGCTACGAGGTTAACTCCTTCTTGGTTACACAGCAGACAGAGCCAGCGAGTGTCAGCAGAAAGGCTGGCACAGGTCTGCCAGGTGAGCAGGAGGACCGTCCATTAGCTTGTCTTGGGCTCTGGTCCTTCTCCTGCACTCTCATCCCGTCTGCCAGCAAACCGTGTTGCTCTGCCTTCCAGACAGATCCTGCCTCAGCACTGCTCACCGGTCACTATAAGCCACCACAGTCTTGTCTGGTGGCCTCTTCACTGGTCCCTGTTTCTACCCTAGCCCCTCCTCCGAGAGTCTGTCTCCACATGACAACCCATCATACTTTACAGTCGCTCCTCAATCTGTTCACAACCCTCCTGAGGTCCCTGCCTCCCAGAGGACAGAAGCCGGGTCCCTACCATGAGCCTCATGGATTTGTTTGCCCAGACCCTGACTTCCTCTCCACCTGCAGTCTCATTGCTCTCCCGCGCTCACCCTGACTTCAGGGGCCCCCAGGCACTTGACCAGCCACCTTCACGGCAGCTCTGAGGAAGCTGTGCTGTCCCTTCTAGAGATGAAGAAACTGCAACCTAGACAGGTGGTTTGTCTGAGGTCATGGACTAGGAAGTGATGGAGTGGGGGCTGGAGTCCAAGCGTTTCTTTACTGTGACTTCATTTCTTTTTACAACACTGTATAGACTTCATAAGCCACTTTGAGTTCATTTTGGAATAGCCAAGAAGGGAGAGAAGGAAAGGAGGAAGGAAGAAAAGTGAGCAGGACCATTCGGGGGCCAATTTTAGACCAAGATTCTGTGGAGGCTGGTACAATTCGCTTGGTAAAATCCTTCTAAATGTTGTAACTTGGGTTGGTCCAGAAATTCAGGAACTCAGCAAGCACAAAAGAGACAAGTCACGTTTCAGTCAGCGAAGAAATCCTGACCACCCAGGCCAGCATTTGAGTTAACGGCACAGAAAATGTGGTTGAGCCGTCAGAAAATTGTTTTAACGTCCAGAGTTTCTGTTATTGCACCACCATTAACATGACACTAATGAAATGTAATAAAATATAGCTTGAAAAGGAAACCCATTTGCTCTGAAACTTCAATTAATATGATTAAGATATAGCTAGTAACTAACATTTCATACAAGAAACGGGCATCTGATGCCCATTCCAAACTTTATGGATTATTACAACAGAGCTAATATAGTCAATAAAGCTCAGTTGTGTCCAATTAACATTTGCAGCCAGCACTATAGCCCAGGGCTTTGCTGAGGAAGAGAGAGAGCCTTGAACTTGACTCCCACCTTGAGTGGCACCATCTCTGCTTTCATTTCTCAGAAAGGAGCACACTGAGGTGCTGCCATTTTCTGCTTTGCTCCATTCTGTAGGGTAAGGGCCAACCGTAGTCCTCAACTACTAGGATCACACAGAGAAGGTGGTTAGGACACTGGTTTAGCCCAATAAAACACAGGGCTCTGGGACTAAAATCTAGTGTCTGCTCTGCTCTGACTAGACCAGATGAAGAGTGAAGAAGACTTGAAACGCTTATTGATGAAGATCAAAGACCACAGCCTTCAGTATGGGCAGTACCTGAGCACTGGGAAAACAAAAACCCTAACAACTGGACCAGTAAGCAATAGCGTGATAAAAGGAGAAAGGACTGAGGTTGTCAGGGACTTCATTTGGTTCTACAATCAATGCCCATGGAACAACAGCCAAGAAATCAAAAGATGCACTGCATTGGGAAAACCTGTATAATGTATTGAAAAGTAAAGATGTCACCTTGAAGACTAAGGTGCTTCTGACCAAACCAGGGTGTTTTCAACTCCATCATGTGTGTGCAAAAGCTGGACAACAGACAAGGAAGAGAGAGAACAGATGCCTTTGGATCATGGTGTTGGAGAAGACTGTTGAACATTCCATGGACCGCCAAAAGAACAAGCAGATTTGTTCTGGAAGAAGTACAACCAGAGTTCTCTTTGGAAGCAAGGATGGATCAGGAGAGATCAGTCCCTGGGGAAGGACATGGCGTTCGATAGAGTGGAGTGTCAGCGAGAAAGAGGAAGCCCCTCGGGGAGGTATACCGACACAGTGGCTGCAGCAGTGGGTTCAAGCATGAGAATGATCGTGGGCCTGGGGGAGGACCGGGCAGGGTTCCCTTCTGTTGTGCGTGGGGTCTCCATTAGTTGGAAATGACTGGGCGGCACCTAACAACAACCACAACAGACTAGCTGCTGTTGAGTTGACCCTGACTCGTGATGACCGCGTGTAAAACTGTGTTCCACAGGGTCCTTAGTTGATTTTGTCAGCCTTGGAATCCCTACGACAGTCCTACTCAGACTCACGTGGGGCTCCTTGAGTCAGAATCGACTTGACAGCAAGTAACAACAATTTTGTGGAAGTAAATCATCAGGTCTTCCTTCAGAGGAGATGCTGAGTGTACCAGAACCTTGGATTTTTCAGTTAGCAGACAACCACACCAACTATTGGTGCCATCCAGAGAGTCCAACTACACATACATATTGCCATCGAGTCACTTGTGACTTAGAGAGACCCTAGATGGTACTAAAAGTTGGCTCACAGTCCCTACTGCTTTCCTTTGCTTCTGTCAATATTCTACAATGAATGACTTTCTCTGAGAATCTGTTATGTCCGAGTCACTGGGATGGAAGTGAAAAGAAACACAGAGGAAAGAGGAAACCCTGATACTTAGGAAGGACTCGCTGGGTGGTGCAAACAGTTAAACCCTCAGGTGTTTGCTGACAACCCAAAAACCTGGCAGTTCGGATTCACCCAGAGGTGCCCTGGAAGAGAGGCCTGGTGATCCACTTTCATAAGATCACAGCCACTGAGAACCTTACGGAGCACAGACATGACACGCGTTGGGTCACTCACTGGTTTGGTTTGGGATCCTCAGGAAACAAGGAGAATCCTCCAGAGTGAAAATGGGCTCCTGTGCAAAATATAGCAGGATTTCTTCTGCTCTCAGAACCTTCCCTTTTTCTCCAAATTTTATCAGAGTTCATCTGGGCAAGAGCAAGGTAGCCAAGAGAGGACACAGGGAGGGAAGACGAGTCTTTCTTTCATTAGTGGGAAGGCATTCACCAGTAAGCCAGAGGGCTGTGATGGCCATCTGCCCAGGCTCAGTCTATACCACTGGAGTGAGGTTGACTGCCTTTGCCAAACCCCAGAGGACATGTTTCAAAATGTGGCCATGAGGACAGGCCACACTTGACGTGGTAATTCGTGCAGAGATGTACACGTGATCAAGGTCAGATCAATAAGAATCAGGGCAGGACTTGTGCTGGAAACCACAGAAAAGGAAGTGCTCCCTTTCTGCTGTGGTGGCAGAACTGGCGAACACAGGCCTGGAGCTGTGGGGTGGCCACGTCTGCCACCACACTGGGCGGGCCTGCCCGAGAAAGAAGCCAACAGAGGAAAGCAAGGCCGGGGCGGGCAAATATAGAGCGCCTGATGACACGGTTTGAGCACCCAGATCTAGCTGTACTCGAAAGCAGTTTATCCCTGAACCTGTTTGTTGGGTTAGTCTGGGTTCTCTAGCGCAGCAAAACCAGTAAAACAAACCAACGCACTCAGTGAATGACTTAGGCAGTTGTAGAGACTAGAGCGCAGGTTGAGCTGGAGGCGTCTCCTGACTCACGTAGCCCAGGAGCTGGCAAACCCAAGTCTGGTGGCTCAGACAGCGGGGCTCTGCCCTGTGGACTGCGAAGACCGATGAATCCCAAGGTGATAGGTAAGGTGCTAACTCGAGTCTGAAGAACCAGGCGTCAGGCACACAGGAGCCAGCTGTGGGAGCCAGCTGTGGGAGCCAGCTGTGGGAGCCAGCTGTGGGAGCCAGCGTGAGCCAGCACCCGCGCGCCCGGCCAGAAAGTCCACACGCATTCAGTGCAGGCCACGCCTCCCAAGGACACTCCCTTTCAACTGACTGGCTACTCACAGCAAGTTCATAACAGTGAACACAACGAATCAAATCTCATGAAAAAAGGGATTATGTCATTACGTTGTTGTTAGGTAACGCCGAACTGGTTCCGATTCGTAACACCCCCATGCACAATAGAAACACTATTCGCTCCCGCGCCATGTCCACAGTTGTTTCTAGGCTTAGACCCATTGTTGCGGCCCCTGTGGCAGTCCATCCCATCGGGGGTCTTCCTCTTTTTTGCTGACCCTCCACTCTACTGAGCATGATCTCCTTCTCCAGGGACTGAGCCCTCCTGACAACACGTCCAAAGTGTGTAAGACACAGTCTTGCCATCTTTGCTTCCAAGGAGCACTCTGGTTGCCCTTCGTCCAGAGCGGATCTGTTTGTTCTTTTGGTGATCCACGGTAATTCAGTATTCTTCTCCAACACCATAATTTAAAGACATCAGTTCTTCTTCAGTCTTCCTTGTTCACTGTCCCGATTTTGCATGCATATGATGCGACTGAAAATACCACAGCTCCCGTCAGACGCATGTTAGTCTTCAAGGTGATATCTTTACTTCTCAACACTTTAAAGAGATCCCTTACAGCAGATTTTCCCAATGCAATACATCTTCTAATTTCTTGACTGCTGCTTCTATGGGCTTTGAATGTGGACTCAAGTAATATGAAATCCTTGACAACCTCACTCCTTTCTCCATTTATGACAGTATTGCTTCCTGGTCCAGTTGTGAGGATTTTTGTTCTCGTGACAGTGAGGTGCAGTCCATACTGAACACCACTGTGGTCCTTGATCTTCATCAGTAAGTGTGTCAAATCTTCTTCACTTTCAGCAAGTAACGTGGTGTCTGTCATCTGTGTAACGCAAGTTGTTAATAAGTCTTCTTCCAATCCTGATGCCTCATTCTTCGTATAATCCAGCTTCTCAGATTATCTGCTCAGCACACAGATTGAAAAGATATTTTGAAAAGATACAACCCTGACACACACCTTTCCTGACTTTAAATTTCGCAGTGTTCCCTTGTTCTGTTCACACAACTGCCTCTTGATCCATGCACAGATTCTTTAAGAGCGCAACTAAGTGTTCTGGAATTCCCGTTCTCCACAACGTTAGCCATAATTTGTTAAGATCCATAGTCTAATACCTTTGCATAGTCAATAAAACACAGGTAAACATCTTTCTGGTGTTCTCTGCTTTCAGCCAGGATCCATCTGACATCAGCAATGACATCCCTGGTTCCGTGTCCTCTTCTGAATCCAGCTGGAATTTCTGCGAGTTCCCTGTCACTACACTGTTGCAGTCACTTTTGAATGATCTTGAGCAAAATTTTACTTGTATGTGATATTAGTGATATTTTTCAGTAATTTCTGCATTCTGTTGGATCACCTTTCTTTGGAATGGGCATAAATATGGATCTCTTCCAGCCAGTTGGCCAGGTAACTGTCCTCCAAATGTCTTGGCGTAGATGAGTGAGCACTTCCCGCATTGCATCTTTTGTTGAAATATCTCAACTGATATTCCATCGATTCCTGGAGCTTCGTTTTTTGCCCAAGCCCCCAGTGCAGCTCGGACTTCTTCCTTCAGTACCATCAGTTCCTGATCTTCACATGGCTGAACACGGACCCGTGCTTTCTGGTCTAATGACTCTGTGTATCCCTCGCATCTTCTTTTGACACTCCCTGAGTCATCTAATATCTTCCCCGTAGAATCCTTCACTATTGCAACACAAGGCCTTTGTCGTTATAAGACTGCCAAACTGCACAGCTCAGCCAAGTCAACACACAACCTTAATTATCAGACCTGTCTTGCTACTTAAGCTCATAAATTCATATTTTGGAAGCTATTTTTAGAAGCTTACCCTTGCTACCTGTATGAAGTAGATGTCTCAGAGATGGAGGTACCAGAACCTTCGTGGCCCTGGGGTTTTGCTGGAGGGGTCTCCACACACCCCAGAGGCCAGCTGGCTGTTCTGGTTGATGGGGTGGGGGCAGAGGCTGCAGCCTTCCCTGGCCCCCTCCCCCTCGCTCCCTCCCCTTCCTACTTCCTCCTCTTCCCCAACTCGGCCCCACAGCCACTTCTCATCAACCTACACAACTGCTGGGAGGGTCTTGCTTCCGCTGATTCACACCCTGTGTTCCCCGTCTGGCCTGTGCTCTCTCACCCAAGTCACATTCTCAGAGGGCTTCTAGCCTGTGGGCCCAAAGCGATGTTGGCTGCCTTCCCTGACTGAGTTTTGCCCAGCTTCCAGACTAGCATCCAGAAGGTATTACAGGGCGGGAGACTCAGATAAACACACTGCAGCGGGGCTTACCAGTTACAAGTGTTGCTTCTAACTTACCCTGAGGGCTGTGTCCTGGATTCACAATCCCCACAACTGCCTTAATTTTGCTTTCAAACTGTCCTTGCCAAACTGTCCTTAACGGCCCCCAAATCTAAGCCGGGCAGGAGAACATAGCAATGAGGACGGAAGAGCACTGGTGAGCAGTTCTAACACGACATAGATGCGGAAACAAAGCCCAGCCCTGCATCTTACGATGCGGCAGCGTGGCAAGATGCCTGACTTCCCTATGTCTCGGTGTTCCCTTTGGCAACACGGTGATGGTTATGGTCACACCTCCTTTAGGGGGTCATCTTGAGGCTCCCTGGAGCTGTCCGTCTGGTTTATCTCAGAGTCTACAGATGCATAGGAAGTTTCTTGTAAAGTTGGCTTTCCTATTCCAGGCACCAAGCTAGGACTGTTGGCATGCCTTCATGTGTAATCATAACAAAAATGCCTGTTAGGCAGGTAATGCTATTCTTGTCTCATGAGCAGGGGCTGTGTCAATCAGACTCTTGGCTGGAAAAAACGGAAAGAGGCTCTAGCTCTCTCAGGTGAAAACGAATATGAAGAAAGTATATGGGGACACAGAGACTCACTTAGAGGCCAGAGGACCGTGCTTGGCGTGGGCAGGGAGCAAGATCGTTCAGCAGGCCGGGCTGGCCACACTCTGGCCATCTTGGCAGAGGAGCTGACCTTCAGGCGGCTCCTCCAGCTTCTACCCATTGGCAAAGTCCTGGAAGGGAGCATCTGATCAGCTGAGCTCACCTTCCTCTTCCCTGACTCGGACGAGGGGATGAAGGAAAGTTGGAAAGAATTTAGATCCCTGAGTTTTCATGGTAGGAGCAGGGTATAAGAACTGCCCTTCAGTAATATTTATAATAGAGTGTTCCCCAAGGGCAGACCAGGGTGTTCCTAGGATAAAGAACATTTGATTCAGGACAGTGCAGAAGGCCAGCTCATCACACAAGGGACAGGCACTTGAACATATTGAACAACCTGCTCTGGCTCTGTCTCTCTCTGATGCTCCTCTTTTTCTCCCCTTCTGGGACAGACTACTGCAGGGGAGGGAAGGTATCCTGGTACAGACACCAAAAGGGCCAGGCATACGAGCAGGGCACCCAGGCAGCCTCCCCATTGTTCAGAAGGGGCTGAGGGCAGGCTGTGTGGGCTGGGCCGTGAGAGCAGGGTGTCTCCCCACAAGGAGCCAAAGACAGAGGAGAAGCACTGGAAGCGCAGACACCAGGCTAGGAGTCAGAAGCGCAGTGCTCGGGGCTCTGGTCTGGACACGGAGGCCGCAGACAGGATCCCAGGACAGGATCCCAGGACAGGCCGTCCTTGTGGCGCTGAGTCAGCTGCGCCTGCAGCGTCGAGCCCCAGCCCAGGAAGTCATAAATCAGGCTGACAGGGCCGGGGCTCTCTACTGCGCACACCTTTTGTGTGGAGGACAGATGGCACCGCGGCACGCATGTGGACCCCGCGCGTCAGGCTAGGTAAGCCGCATTTGCACGGTGGCGTGGCTCCTGGGCCGGGGGCCACAGGCGCAGCGACGGCTCCTAACCGAGACTGTTGGGGTACCAGCTGGACTATGATTCGGTGTTGTGCTGGCATTCAGGCTCGCTGCCTACCCCAAGTGAGTATAATTTTAAAGGAAATTTTGTTCTATATGCCCTATAAATAAAAAGTCAGTGTTAGCCATGAACAGAGAGTGGGTCTCCCTCCTCCCTTCCTCCTCCCTCCTCCCTCCCTTCTCCCCCCTCCCTTCTCCTCCCCGTTTCCCTCCACCCCTCCTTCTTTCTGTCCTTCCTTTCTTCCTGAAAGACTCAGTCCAAAAGCCACTAAGTGGGGCTGAGCAAGGCAGGCGTCTGTGTCCCTTGTGAGGTAGCCGTGTCTGAGGTGTCAGAGCGTAAGCAGGGGAAGAGGACATCCTCGGTGACAGAGGGGGGCAAGCCCAGGGGTGAGTGTAGGCACTGGTGGGATGGCCCGGGGCAGGGTATGAAGGCCTGAGACAAGGAGTGCGTCCACAAACCATGGGGCCAGGGGGAGACACCAAGGGCAGGGCCTCTTGGATCTCAAGGGGGATGAAGAGGACACTGGGGCCGGTGTGGAGAGTTGGAGTCGCAGCTGGGTGATGAGGGCGTCTGAGGGTCGGGTCACAGTGGGGCTCGGGGTGTTGGGTCCAAGAAGAGGGAGGAGAGCCATCACTTGGAGGGGAGGCGCTGACAGCAGCAGCCGCTGACTTGGGGTGCTGGAGCCTGAGCCGGTGAGCACAGGCACCGCAGGATGAAGGACAGACAACTCCACGGGAGGGTGAGGGGCCCAACAGGGGAGGAGGGCGTCGGTGCAGGGGCAGTTGTGGTGACTGGACACGCCACTCGGGGGAATTCTTCGGTGACCTAATGTGACGGGAGACAGGGCGCTAACTGCTGGAGAAGGGGCCCACAAACACAGAAATGAGGGAACTAGCGCCAAGCCCACGGCCCCGGCACGGACCTACGGCAGTTAGAGCGAGACAGGGGTGGGCGGAGTTCCAGATAGACAGAGATGTGTGTGTTTTTGCACACAGATGTGCGGGCGTTTGTGTTTTCACTGAGCGGGCCTGTGAACAATGGTATTCCAGCAGTCAGGAGCGCACTCAGCATCCAGAGTCTGTGTTCTGAGTACCACTTTCCACCCGAAGTAACCAGCATCTCTGGGAGAGACAACTGATTCTGGGCCCAGGGCTGGAGAGCCTGGGGACTCTGGTGCCGGGAAACAGGACGTGCTCACGGAATGACGGGGACACCCAAATGAGCGGAGGAGAGACGCGAAGGGCTCGCTGGCCAAGTACGGGACAATCGGGACATCAAAATAAATGACACTAACGGATTAGAGCCGATTGAATAAGACAGGAATCTCGGAGTCCATAGTGATAAAAATAAATAAATGAATAAATCAACAAGAGGAAAGAAGAAAAGCCTTTCTATCAGCAGAAAACCTGTTACTGTCAAGGCAATTCTGATTCACAGTAACCCTACAGGACAGGACAGAGCTGCCCCACAGGGGTGCCAAGGCTGTCACCTTTGGGGAGCAGATCGGCACACCTTTCTCTTGGGGAGCGGCCGGCAGCTTTGAACCACTCGCTTTTAGGCACACAGTGAGCACTTAACCACTGCGCCACAGGGCTCCTTCAGAAACCAGCTCAAACGCTAGAGAAATGATAGAATTGTTAGAAATCCACTGTTGGCCAACCATCAGAGTGACAGTTGATTCATCTAAGAAACATCAATGCTAAAACTACTTCTTACAATGTGAGAAGGAACAGGTAGTTAAATAGTCTCAAGAGCCTTCCTACAAAACGCTCATTAACTACAAAGGAAAAAGGTGTGGCTCTTTGTACAGTGCAGAAAACCCACAGACACCACTGTAATCAAGTCACCAAGGTTAACATCACCTGTAGGGGTCAACCGGCATTATGTGCTGCCAGACAGGATGCAACCAAGACAGCACATGTTGCTGTCACTGGGAGCTGTCGCGGACTGAATCACGTCCCCAGAAATGCTTGCAGCCATTTGGCCGGACCACAGTTCCTGGTATTGTGTGGTTGCCCTCCGTTTGTGATTCGCCTGTTTGTAAATCCTAATCTCCGCCTGTGGCTATGGGGCAAGACTGGATTATGTGAAAGAGGAGTAGGGTACTGCTGTAACACCCCGACTAAGGTGCTATTCCTCATCCAGTGGGAAGGGAATTTCCTTGGGCTGTGCTCTACATCACCTTTTAGAAGAAAGGAAAGCAAACAGAGAGCGGGGACCTGACACCACCGAGGAAGCAGCAGCCGGAGCAGAACACCTCCTCTGGACCTGAGGTTCCTGTGCCGAGGTGCTCCCAGACCAGAGGAAGACTGACGCAGCACCAGGATCTTCCTCCAGAGCAGACAGAGACAGCGCTCCCCTAGAGCTGGTGCTGAGTTCAGACTCTAGTCCACTGGACGGTGAAAGGATAAATTTCTCTTTCCTACAGCCATCCACCAGTGATCCGTGTCATAACAGCACCGGGTGACTAAGATATGACCCTGCGCACGTCAGAAAGAAGCTCTGCCGGGTCCTGCCGCGCCCTCACCTGTGCCGAGACGCTCCCGCCGCTCGTGCAGCCACTGTGCCTGGCTGTCTCACTGAGGGTCTTCCTCCTTTTCACTGACCCTCGAGTTTACCCAGCATGATGCCCTTCTCCGAGGACTGGTTCCTCATGACAACCTGTTCAAAGTTTGAGACATGTCCTCTCTCCACCTTTGGTTTCTTCCAAGACAGATGTATCCCCTCCTTTGGGTGCCCATGCTGTATTCGATATCCTTCTCCAACACCACAATTTCAAAGCCTCACCTCTTTGTTGGTTATTCACCACCCAGCTCTACATACACAGCAGGCTACCAAAGACATCGTGTCTTGGGTCAGGCGAATCTTAGTCTTCAAGGTGACATTTTTGTTCTTCCACCCTTTAAAGAGACCTTTTGCAGAGGCCTTTGCAGCAGATAACCCCAGTGCAGTGCAGTTTTTGATTTCTTGATTGCTACTTCCGTGGACATTGATTGTGGGATCCAAGGAAAATAAAATCTTTGACAACCTCAATCTTCTCTCCATTGATCACCATGTTGCTTACTGGTCCATTTGTGAGGATCTTTGTTTTCTTGATGTTGAGATGTAATCCATACTGAAGGCTATGGTCTTTGATCTTCATCAGTAAGTGCTTCAAGTCCTCTTCACTTTCAGCCAGCAAGTTTGCATCATCTGCATAACACACATAGCTTCTATGATATTTTCCCAAACAAGTACTATCTCAATCTAACCATGAAGAAAAGTCAGACAAACCCAAAGTGAGGAACATTTGACCCACTAACTTTAAAATTGTCAAGACTGTGAAAGACAAGGTGGGACTTAACGATGGTTCCAAATGGAAGAAGACTAAAGAGATACGAGAATGACTCTAACTGCTGATTTTGAACTAGATTGTTTTATCACAAAGAACATTCTTGGTACGACTGGTGAAAGCTGAATAGGATTTGTGTCTTAAATGGTCGTCACATATCAGTCTTAATTTCCTGATTCTGGTGGCTGTAATGTGGCTTTGAAAGAGAACATCCTTGTTTGTAGGAATGACCCTATATGCAGGGCTGATAGACATCATGTTGTCAGCCTACTCACAGATGATTCAGGAAACTATCCTGCAAATACAATGAAATTTTCTGTAAATTTGAGTTTGTTTCAAAATAAAAATGATCTTTAGTATTAAAAGAAAGTGTAAATAAAATAAATACAATGGTAGCAAAATGCTAGATTTTATTATCAAGAGGGACCAATTTCTGGAGAAGGACAATACGCTTCGTTAAAAAGAAGTCAGTGAAAAAGACAAAGACCCTTGGGGAGACGGATTGACACAGTGGCTGTGATGGGCTCAAACGTAACAGTGACTGGGAGGATGACACGAGACCAGCGCGACGGCTAATATCACGTGTCTACCTGGCTAGGCTACGATTTTCAGCGGTTTGGCAGACAGGATGTAATTATCTTTCATTTTCTGATCTGACCTAAGCAGCCAATCAGTTGGACGGGGAGTTTCCTTGATGGTCTGGCAAATCTCTCTCTCTCTCTCTCTCTCTCTCCACCTTCTTTCCTGCAATCTTCCTGTCTGACTTCTGGTTCCTGGGAGTTTAGCCAGCAGAGGCCCCCAGCCTGTCATCTGACCTGCAGGTTTGGGGTCGGTCAGCCCCTGCAGCCACGGGAACCAGCACAAGTCTTCAGCCTATTGTCTGATCCCTGAATTGGGGACTTGGCAGCCCCACAGTTGTGTCAGCCATTTCTTCCTCACTGCATGAGTCATTTCCTTGAAGTGGGTTTCCCTCTCTATGTCTATACATACTTCACTGGTTTGGCTCCTCTGCCAAAGCCAGCCAAGTGCCGTCAACGGACAGAAACCAAGACAACTGAACAACATTTTATTCTCTCCTCCACAGGGTTGCTGTGGGTCAGAAACAACTGGAAAGCACCTAACAGCAACAAATACTGTTGCCTATCAAGGGCTGAGGCCCTAACGCCGTCTCTCTTTGTTCAAAATGGAAATTAGCGGGAGATAGTTGTTGAGGGCATCCTTACAACAAACGGAGACTTTCTTCTTCTGTCACCAGAAAAATGGCAGAAATTGGAGAGGTAACTCTCTTGAGACATGTTTTCATGTTTAAATCTCCATGTTTATCCAAAATCATCTTCATGTCACTAAAACTCTTTGGCCTACACTTTGGGAAACAAAGGAGGGCGACGGCCCAAAGTGCTTACTTAGCAGATGTCTGTGCTTGAGGAGAGACATGAGGATGACCTGTGTCATGAATTATGTCCCCTTGAAAATGTGTGTAACAATTTGGCTGGGTCGTGATTCCCAATCTTGTGTGATTGTCCAAGATTTTGTTGTTTGATGGGTTTCCCTATGTGCTGTAAATTCTATCATCATGATTTAATGAGATGGATCAGCAGCAGCCATACTGAGGAGGTCTACAAGGCTGGACTGTGTCTTAAGCCAATCTCTTTCAGATACAGAAGAGAGAAGTGAGCAGGCATGGGAACATTATGCCATCAACAGAGAAGTGCTGGAAGCAGAGTGTGTCCCTTGGATCTGAGGTTCCTGCACTGAGATGCTTCCAGACCAAGGGGGGACTGATGCACCACAGGAGACCTCTTCCAGAGCAGAAAGAGTGCAAGCCCCCCTCTTCAGCTGATGCCCTGAATTTGGACACATAGCCTACTAGACTTTTAAGAAATAAATTTCTCTATGTTGAAGCCATCCACTTGTGGTGTTTCTGTTAGAGAAATGCTAGATGATTAGGATAACCTGCTTCTCTAGTATTTGATTAACTGCTTCAAACTACAGTACTATCAGTAAAGAGACCATTGTTAACTGAAAGCTGAAATCATCTCCAGACTGGAACCTCACTACTTGTCTCAAATTCTCCCATACTCAATCCATGTCACGTTCAGCCTCCTCTTGACACTTGGCCTCCAGGGCCCAGAGGATATAAGGAATGTGCCCTGACCTCCAGACTCCGTACGCAAGCTCCAACTGACACCTCAGTTTCTTCTTCAAAAATACGTATTTAATTGTGCTTTCAGTGACAGTTTACAATTCAAACCAATTCGTCATACAAAAACTTGCACACAGACGGTTGTGTCACTCTGGCTGCCCTCCCCGCCCTGTGCCAGCACACTTCTCCCTTCCACTCTGTACTTCCTGTGTCCGTCCAGCCAGCTCCTGTCCCCTCTGTCCTCTCTCTCCCTCCTAGACAGGAGCTGCCCAGCTGGCCCCCTGGGTCTACTTAAACTAAGAAGCGCACTCTTCGCCAGCATCACGTTATGTCTTATAGTCGGGTGACATCTTTGTCTGAAGAGCTCGCTTCGGGAATGGTTTCAGTTCTGAGATAACAGAAAATCCGGGGGCCATATCTTCCGGGGAACCTCTAGTCTATTAGACCATTGAGTCTGGTCTTTTAATAGAGTTCTAGTTGTGCACACCAGGGACTTCATGTTGTGTCCCCTTCACGGCAGTCACTAGCGCTGGCCAGATACCAGCCCGTTCCTCAGGTCTACGCTGATGTAGTCTCTGGGTTATGTGACCCTTTCTGTTTCTTGGGCTCGTATCTTCCTTACGTCTTCGATGTCTTTCATTTTTCTCTGTTGAGATAGGTTGTTACAGTTGATGCGGCTCAGGTGGTTGTTTGCTAGCTTTTTAGACCCCAGACGCCACTCACTCAGCAAAGTGGGATGCAGAACATTTTCTTTTAAAAACTTTGTTATGCCGTCTTCCTTTCTATGTGCAACCAGCGTCCCCAGCTCCAGCTCTCGGTTCTGCTCCCCTTCTTCTTTTCCCTGGCCCAGTGAACGGCACCTCATTTATCCTTCTCGATGGGAACCCCTGGGCGCCTTCCGTGACACCTCTCCAGCTCTCTTCACCTGTATCTCCTCGTAACCGATTCCTGTGAGTCCACCCGAGACCCCAGCACAGCTGTGTCCAATCCCCCTTGTCCACCGCCGCCGTCTCAGCTCCGGCCCTCGCTGGGCACATCCTCCAGCCCAGCCCTTGCTGCTCATTCCCCAGGAGGGAACTCAAACTGGAGTCAGAGTGACCATTTAGGAGATTAGTCAGCCCGGATTTGTCTGGGAGACTGATGAGAACACGTCACTGTAAACCGTCTAAGCTGCGCTATCCACTGCAGTAGCCACTGGCCACACGTAACTACTTTGATATAAATTAAGAAAAATTAAAATCAAACATTTGGTTCCTAGGTCTCGCTAGTCAAACTGGGAGAGCTCAGTGTCACGGGGAGCTGGCGGCAACCACCCTGACCAGCACAGACTACAGAGTGTCCAAGTGGACCATGCTGCTTTCAAAGACCTCCCGCTGCCTTGGGATGAGGCCCAAACTTCTTGCCAAGGTCTGCAAAGTCACCCTTCATTTACGTATGTATTTTAAATAGTGCTTTAGATGAAAATGTACAGAGCAAATTTGTTCCCCATTCAACAGTTTACACACGGACTGTTTTGCAACACTGGCTGCAATCCCCACAGTGTGTCAGCGCTCTCCCCCTTTCCCTTCCCACTCCCCTTCCCTGTGTCCCTTGGCCCAGTCCTCCTGTCCCTTCCTGCCTTCTCATCAGCGCCTGTGGGCGGGAGTTGCCCATGTGGTCCCGTGTATGTGCTTGGACTGAGCGTGTTTCTCACATACGTTGCTGTCTGTTTTACAGCCTTGTCTGACCTTTGCCTGAAAGGTGAACTTCAGGAGTGGCGTAAGCTCCACAATCAAAGCCTGTCCTGGGACCACAGTCTAGGGGCCTCAGTCTCTATCAGGTCAATAAGTCCGTTAGATGCCATCTAGACGACTCTGACTGGTAGCGAACCCGTGGACTTGTATGTGCAACAGAACCAAGTCTGGGGACTTCTGTGTCTATAAAAGTCTGGGGATGTTTTGCTTTGTCTGTCTTACATCTCCGTTGTCTAGCACAATATTGTGCACACAAAATTCACTGAAAGTTTGTTTGCCGAAGGAAAGAAAACTGACTTTTCAGCACTGAAACACTACTCCCCAGGTATTTGGGGAGTTAAGCTCGGGTCTAGCATAGCAGAAGCCAGGGAAACACTGTTGTCCACCCGTGTTCCTACCTTACCACTTCCTAGCCACGACCCCTGGTCTGCAGGACAATCTTGTCTGCGGAGGCAATCCAAGGAAAGACATTATCTTCATTCTCCTGGCTTCATCATCCAGCATCGGTTTGTCCTCTGTGAAACAGGGACACATCCTCTGCCTAATTCCTGGGGCTGCACCCCCAGGTCCCTGAGAACCATTGCCACTCCAGTCTCCAATGGTGCCATTCTCTGTTCAGAAGGCTGCTTTCCCCCTGGGCAAATCTGTGGCTAAGTGCCCTACTGCAGAGGTTAATTACACAGAAAATGCAGTTCCCGAGCCGTCAGTTTCTCCCCTTCTCATGTGTTTGCTATTAGGCAGCCGTTAATGCTGAGCTTAAAAATGTCCTTCAAGTATCAGGAAGGAGACAAAAAACGGAGAAGCCTGATGTCAGAAACACCCACAATCTGGCCCTTTGACCATGAAGAATGGAGAGTTTGTTGACTGATTTGGATCTGTGCCCTGGAGCAGTGGAGCCAATCAAACCTACTCCAAGTCAGAAAGAGGAACAGGGTTTATCAGGAGGTCTGATACTACCGGAGACAAAACTTATGAAAAAATTCCTCAGCTAGTGAAACTAGCCTGCCGAGTTCTCACTCTGAAATAAAGAGCAAGAAAGAAAGTTGTGGATGCACAAAAAGCCAGGCAGCCCTCCTAGCTGCTGTTTTCCAGGCTGAAGGTTGCTTCTTATGAGAGCAAAGAGGAGGGAGACCAAGGTCACAGGAGCTGAGGGGGCTCTGCACCCCTTTGGAAAGCGGCCAGGGCAGAGGGCAGAGGAGCTGGTACAGTAAAGAACACTTAACAGATGACTTAGCGTAGCATTATGGCACTAGTTATGTGACGCTCTCAACTACCTATTTTAAGAAGGCGAAAACATGTTGCAAGGTGTGAGGGTTACAAGCTGATGCTGCCCAAGAGAGAGCACACGAGAGCCACTGCCACAAGCCTGAGGAGAGACATAAGCCAGGTGGAGGAGGACCACATGGGAGATGAAGCGTTTCCTACTCAGGGTCACAGATGGCAGAGCTGCAGGGGACATCCGCCATGCTCAGAGCCGAAGAAACAAGCCCAGGCTCTGGGGGCTCAAACCCTGGTCTCCAAGCTCGCCGCTTGTAGCCCCCCTGGGGCAGCGTCACTAGGGTACCTCACCAAAAGGGGCTAGGCTGGTGGGGGTTACTGCTTCTCTACTGCTTCCCATGCCCCAAATTCCGCTATTGCAAATGACAGGCAGGTGTGTACGATTGCAATGATGTCATCAAGATGTCGTGGGACAGCTGTGAGTCACATCCCCCCTGCGGACCAGACACCTGAACCCCGCTTTGGATGACATCAGGAGGTCTCAGCAGCCCGGTGTGTCACTGTGCACCTGCATGACAACATTTCGATTCAGCAGGACCTCCTTCGGGTCCTTTGGCCTGAACAGGTGGGGACACAGGACTGCCTCCAGCACACCGACCTCCCCCATCGTGTTATAGTGCAGCGACAAACTCCTCCTTCTGTCTGCACCCTCAGGACTCAGGTGTAATATCGGGTCTGGAGCAGGAAAGCCCCTCCCTCAGGCCACCATGTCCATCCAGGGACAGCCAGTGACCTGTCTCCTGCTTAGAGACAGACCAGTCAGAGAAAGCTCTTTGCCTTTTTCTCTTCCTCTCTGGGGCCTGGGAGTCTGGGTTCTACAGGCAGATGTCTTTCAAAGGACATGTCTACCCCCACGTGTTGCTCGCTGGTTCAGCAGAAACGTGACCCTGAGCCGCCTCTCACAGATCCAGAGCTCAGCTCTCCACGCCTCTGGCTCTCCCCTGCACCAGAGGAACAAATCATTATTAAGCTCAGTGCCGCAGCTTTACAAAACAGGTACCAGGAACCAGTGGTTTCTCACCTAATCACACGCCTACGCTCGGCAGGGAGAGGAGAGGAGGCTCCATTTAAACGACATCCACAGTGACTCAGTGCCAGGCAGAGAACCAGGCCGACCGCTGGGCTCTTGGCTTTCATCTCCCACTCTGCTGAGTCATCGCCTGCTTGTCCCTCCAAGCCACTGTCGGGATCGCCTGCTGCATGCCAGACGCTGAGAGCTGTGGGAGGAAGAGCCACCCCTGGGTCCCTCGCCTGTGTTCATGCACCCAGCTAATCAGGCAGCAAATGGGCCTGGAGCCTCCAGCAGCCCAAGCACCAGAGACGAGGCTGTCATCCAGCTGGACACGGCCCCTGCCACCCTAGAACCAACAAGGCCAAACTCACTGGGGGCCTCACATAGCAAGAGAAGGAGCCAAGCAATGTGACCCACAAACCTCTGTGAGCTGGGCTTTGGGGTTGGGGAGCTCAGGAGCAGAGGATGGGGAATGATACCTGTGATGAACTCTGGACCCTAAGGAGAGCTCACTCAATAGGTGAGACAAGTCTGCAGATAATTCTAACACAAAGTTTCAGAGTGCCAAAAACAGGGGTTTTGAGTCTTGGTCGAAACAGCACCTGAGAACAGGGCCACCGGTCAGAGTGCCCGGGGGGAAAGTCGTTGGTGAAGCATCTTCTGTCTCTATCCATTACACTCGCTCTCTCATACACACACCCTAGGCCATTCTCACAGGAACAACAGCCTAGGAAATGACTGCTCTTTTGAATAAATCTAGCTATTTTCTTCAAAGAAATATATTAGTATGCCTGGGCCATTCAGAAGGAGCTAAAAAAAAAAAAAACATTGAAAAGCCAAACCCATTTCTGTTGATTTTGACTCCTAGCACCCTACAGGACAGAGCAGAACCGCCACACGGAGTTTGCAAGGAGCACCTGGTGGGTTTGACCAGCTGACGTTTTGTTGAGCAGCCGTAGCATTTAACCACTGCACCACCAGGGTTAAAGAGATCCCTGACTAATGGGAGTCAGGTTAAATGAATGTAATTCTACGTGCGGGCTCACAGGTCACAGGCAGGCAGCAAGAGCGCTTTGTTCTGCCGCACGCTCTGGATGGATCCCCTCTGCAGCAGCTGAAAACCATTGTCTGGGCACCAGCAGGGCTGCTCATGGGAGCTGAGCAGATCTCCCCTGACAGTCAGGGGGACATGGCAAAACCGGGCACATTGCTGCTGCTCCCCAAGCAGCCTTTTGGAAAGCTTGCTGTTCTTCATGGAAGCAAAACTTGCAAGGCACAGAGGACAGAAGGCTGAAGGTCAAGGACCAATTTCAAATGCTGAGACAGGCTTTACTAACTCACGTTCTGTGTTCCGCTGTGTCGTGCTCCTAAGGGACAGAGCTCAGAGCAGAGAGCAGAGTCACAGACTCAGGAAGAGCTGAGGAATCTGCGTCAGGATGGAGGGGACGTTCCCTGGGTAGGAGCTAGTTACTATCTGTTGAACCCCTACTTTGTGTCCCCTAGATAAACAGATAACTGAGAGAGATTTAATTTCACACGGTAATGTGTGGGGGTGTGTGCGGGCGCACATACACTCATATACATGTCTCGCAGTGCCCTTTGAGTTGGCTCTGACCCACGTGACCCCATGTGTGCAGTCCTGGGTGGTGTAGGTGGTTATCTTAGTGGCTAAATCAAAGGCTACAGGTCAAGCCCACCCAAACACGCCTCAGAAGAAAGTCCTGGCATTCTACTTCCAAAAGTCAGCCATTGACAGCTCTGTGGAGCACAGTCTATTCTGATGCCCACGGGGTCGCCACAGAGACAGAGCCTCCCTTAGTGATGAGACAACCAAGGTGCCCCAAAGCACCTCATCTCCAGATGAGAACCTCAGACAAAGACTTGAGTGCAATTAGCTTATTCGGAGGTGATCCCAGGAAACGGGGATGAGGGGGTGGAGGGCAAGGCCAGCAGGAGGCACGTAACAGATCTGATCACCGCTGTAGGTGACTGTCCTGATGGGGACCCCTCGAGAGCTGTGAAGAGCACCCACCAGAATGGCCTCTCAAGCTGGGCTGCACCTCAGCTTTGGGGGACCCTGAGGCAGAAACGCTGATGGGCTGTGAGCCACTGGCCTCTCAGGGGGACTGTCTGTGTGATGGAACTGTCTGCCTTGACGGCAGCTGCAGCCAGAGGGGCTGAGTGGCAGTGGTGCCCTGGTCCCAGGGAGCTGGTCCCATCACCTCCATGCCTGCGCTTTTGCACTCTGTCATATTACTGTCCTAGGCTGGGCATAAGAGTTGTCAGGGTCACCCGTAATGCCCAAGTACCCATCCTGTTGCCCATTCTTGCAGGCTGCTGGTCATGGGCAGATGTCAAGTCTTAAGGGAAAGCACCATTTTCCCCCGGCCCAGAGTTGTTAAGCTGTAGTGAGACACTGCGGAGACTCTTCCGAGATACTCCGTGTACTCACGGGAAACCCTGGTGACGTGGTGGTTAAGTGCTGCATCTGCTAACCAGGAGGTCAGCAGTTTGAAGCCACCAAGCGCTCCTTGGAAACTCTAGGGAGCAGTTCTATGCTGTCCTGTGGGGTCTCTGTGAGCCGTAATCGCCTCGACAGCAGTGGGTTTGGTTTTGGGTACTCAGGTGGTGAGCTCTCCGTAAACCCAGAGGGAATGGCAGGACGCCATGACGGAACAGGGAATCAGACTTGGGACCCAAAGTAGATTCCAGGGTTCAACTCCAACCCCAGGAGTCGGCTCCACCTCCTCAAGGGTGGACTCATGTTTACGCTTAGATGACTTACGGGAGCAAACTTGACTGTTCTCTTATCTTTTTCAACCCCAATACACCTTACCAATATAAGTATTTAAATCCATCCAAAATATGTAAGTAAACTCATTGCCATCAAACCGATTACAGCTCATGGAGACCCACGCGTTGCAGAATAAAGTGGCCCTGTGAGGCTCTTCTTCACTGTCATCGCTAGCAGAATCAGGTCACCAGGCTCTTCTGTCACAGCCAGGTCGGACCACCAACCAGTACAGTCAGGAAATTTGCGTCACCCGTTTTGATCATTCCACATCAGCACACGTCTACCGAACACTTAGATAGTATTTCACGGTGTAAATAGTGCACAGTCTATGTTACCAGGCCCTTCTTAAATTTACATGGTGGCTAGTCTCTTGCTTCCATGAACACATACATCACTCATGCAAGCAGACATGTAGGATAAATTCTTAGTTATTTCTGAGATGTTTAAATTGAGGGATATTTCCAAATCCTGTACCAAAATCCTGTACCAATGGATAATCCCCACATAAATGTATGAGTAGGTATTTCCTCACTCCTTCACCAGAAATATGTTTCATCAATCGTTCTAATCTTTAGGGAGGCTTCTTCTTATTCTGACATTTTTCTGCTTCATGAGAAATGTGAGCACTGGCCTGAAGGCATTGACCTTCTATGCATGGGAGGTCACAGAATACAGCCTAAACCCTGTTCCTCCTGGTCCATCCCAGCATCATTCCAGTTAGCTTTGGCTGCGTCACAAACTGCCCCTGCCTTAGGGGCTTACAACAATTCAGTCCTACAGGTTGCCACTGGGGATGATCTCTGCTGGGGGGCTGTGCTCACTCAGGAAGGTTGTGCTGGGATGGCTCGTCTCTGCTCCACGTGGTCTCTCACCCTCCAGCTGGCTGCCACCTCTGAGCTTCTTGCAGAAGCCAGACAGGGTTCCAAAACAGAGAAGAAGCACGCTAGGTCTCGGAAGGCTTCAGGCTCACAACTGCCCCAAAGTCACTTCTACTGTGTTCTTATGGTCACAGCAAAGTGACAGGCCGGGCCAGACTTGAGGACTGGAACCAAGGCCCCTACATGGGAGAAGCTACAGAGACACGTGACAAAGCCACATGGAAGAGGGAATGAAAAAGCAAGGCCGTTGTTTCTAGCTGGCTACCACCATCGTACCCGGTAGTGATAAGAAAGCAGAAATTTTAGAACAAAGGCAAGTGCGATCATCTTCCACTACTCCCTCACTGTCTAAACAAGGAAGTGGATGAGTACCTTCTGCCAAGTCCCCCAGCTCTGTTTCCTTGTGCCGGGCTGACCCAACACGCTTGGTAGGCAAGGACTGACATCGGTGAAGCAACCCACCGAGGGGACAAGACGAGTTGCTGGTGCTGAAAAGAATGAGGACTGCTGTTCCCACTGTTTGCCCAGGGACAGTCGTGGGGACCAGCCCAGCTGTCAGGGGTAACCCCTGTTCGCAGCTTGGTGTGACCTTCTAGAAATGTTTCTACATCTTCACGTTCACAGCACAAACAGAAAAGTTTCTGCTGTCGTTGTTTGTTTGGCATAAACAGCATTCTTTTCTCCAGTTTTAAATTCTCGTTTTACATGTAGTTGTATGTCTTTTCATACTGTTACAGACAGGCAGGTAGGTGGGTAGACAGACGACAGATTGATAGAGACAGACAGACAGAGAGGCCTCAGGACGCACCCCAGCAGCGTCCCCCTGGGGAAAGCCTCTCTTCTTTGTCGGGAACTAAATGAGGGATCACAGTAAACCTCTAATTAGAGGCTTCTTTTAAAGACCCCTTGAAGACGAACGGCACAGGTATTGAAATACTCTACTGTAACCCAATTTGGCATTTTCAAAACAGAGAAAGGACACAAGAGACAGAAATCTTCAGTAAATTTGTCATTTTTTTTGTTAATATACCAAGAAAAATGTGGCAGTATGTTCCCTGCAATTCCTCTCTGCTCTTTGTAAACATTTTGATGAGTTCTCTTAAATCCCTCGGTAAATAGCAGATATCACAGGCTCCTTATTAAAACTTGGGAGCAGCTAAGCATAAAATGAAATAGGACCAGTTTCCAACAAAGCCGACATCACACTAACAGAAATGTTCCCACAACACAGGTCGTGCATGCAGATTTCGCTGACTTTTATTTTTATGACTCCCAGTTGTGATTTGGGAGGGAAAAAACAAGCTGCCCACTGGGCAAATACATGACTCCTAACAAGCAACAAGGCCCCTTGGTGTTACGGTTCTGCACAGCCGCCAGCCTCGGGCCTCCGTCAGCACCGAACCTCGGGGCCGAAAGGCGGGCGCGGGCCGTGGGCTGTGCAAGTGCTCCTGTTCATTTTGATTTAAAAATTTACCTAGCGCCTGAATACATTCTCCCAGTAAAAATGACACGATACAGAAGGAAGAATAAATACTGTAAGTGACCTTCATCCCAACATCTCCTCTCCCGACACCCGCAATGTCATACACTGGTCAAGAGGTAACCACTGCTGCCAGGTGGGTGTGCGACTGCCTAGAAATGTTTCCACGTCTTCACACTCACAGCACAAACAGGGAAGTTTTTGCTGTCATTGTTTGTTTTGCATAAACAGCATTGTTTTCTCCATTTTTAAATTTACATTTTCCATGTAATAGTACGTCTTTTCATGTTGTTATAGATAATCAGGTAGGTAGGTAGGTAGACAGAGGTTAGTTTGATAGAGATAGACAGACAGACAGAAGATAAATAAAAACGTGTGACAATCAAGTCTGTGAACTGAGTTGTTCTAAGAGCTACGTACCTCATTGCTGAGTATCACTACGGTCACCTTTGAAGTCCTCCCTCAGGAAGCTGTGCACCAACACCAGTGCCTGGTCCACCCTTCAGAGCAATTTTGGAAAGCCTTCTGGAATGGCATTGTGCACAGTGGCACGGTAGCACAGCAGCAGGTTTGCCACTCCGTACAGTTGTCTGTGAGGGAGTTTTTAGCCAGTAAAGAAATAACTGCGTTGGAACACCCTCTTTAATCACCTGATTTGGCCAATAGTGACTTTTCTTTACCTGAAAATAGAGGAAACATTGAAAGGAAGATATTTCGATGACATTCAGGACACCAAGATACGATGACAGCTCTGATGGCCATTCCAGGCAGAATTCCAAAACTGCTCTGAAGGGTGAATTAGTCACTGGCACCTGTGCACAGCTTGCCGGGGGGGTCCTCCAAAACTGACCGCAGTGTTAGTCGCCAGTGAGGTAGGTAGCACTTTTTCTAGGCTGAGTTTGCAAACTCAACTGTCAGGCCTCATAGAGAGAAGCTAGGTAGGGTAGGTAGATGGTAGGTACGTGGACAGACAGGCAGACAGGCAGACAGATAGGTACGTGCCGTCGAGTCAGCTTCAACTCCCAGAGACCTGTGTGCCTCCTAGGGAAGCACCGCCTGGTCCCGCGCCTAATGACAGCCACACGGGGGACTCCATAGCTGTGGGCAGCGCATCGATCCGCCTCACTGAGGGTGTCCCCCACCCTCGCCGGCCCCCGACCTCCACAAACAGGGTGTCCTCCTCAGGCAACTGACTCTTCTGATCGCGTGTCCAAAACATGCAAGTCACCCACGTCCTGCTGGGTCGTGCGGTTTTCCCGCCCAATTTCTGGAAGTAGACTCACAGCTCTCAGTTTGTCATGCTGTGGTGACCTGTGTGCTATGATAGCGCTCGAAGTCATCACACCGATACTTCACATACCCGCAGGGTCCTCACGGTGGACGGTTTCAGCAGCGCACACAGGCTAAGAGACTAGGAAGAGAGGTCTGAGTGCGACATGGAAACGCACGTGCTTATTTTTCACCTGGTCCCTGCTATTTCAGAGGGGGGCAGCATCACATCACCATTCGGCCCTCCCTCTGTTGATAGGTCTGGGTATTATTTCTGATGATCTTTTATGATTACAAGGAATGCTACAACGAATATTCATGTGAGTGTGTGTGTGTCTTTGTGCTGAAGCTTGATTGTCTTTGAAGTACGACTCCCTGAAATGAAATTGCTGGGCAAAAGGTAGAGGCATGCTACATTTCAATAGATTTGGACAAATTACATTCCAAAAAGCTGTACAGACTATGTTCTATGTTCAGCACAGACCAAAGGGGGCTCAGGAAGCCACAGAGCAAGACAGGCAGGATTCACATTCAGCCTCTGCCTGGCCTCCAGCTCCTTGAGCCTTGGGATATGGGACTCATACAAATCTTTAAAGAATGGTTGAGAGCTGTCCTCACAGTTAACTGAAGTGGAAGTTGCAGTTTATGGAGGGTATTCAGCTTTCCCCCCAAATCATTGCCATGTTTTGAAGTTTTACTATGATTAAAAATCCCCTGGGGATCCTGTTTGCCATACCGATTCCAGAGCACCACCCCTAGGAACGCAGCCGAGGGCAGCTGGACCTCAGAAGGTCAGCGTTCTAACCAGCCTACGGGGAGCTCCAGTCCATCCATCTTCTGACTGCACTCTGACACAAGCAGGGAAGTCCCAGTCCCACTGAAGACCCTGCCTGCTCCTTGGAAGCCCACCTACTGGAGACAAACAGACCCTTTCCTGTCCTTATTCTTAGCTGTGTGCCTCTGTCCTTCTCAGCGTGAACCTTAGAGTGACAGGCCAGGAGCAGGGAGGGACGTCCTGTGGCCGTATTCTGGAACCAGGCCTTGGAACTCTGTGGATTTTTAACGTATTTCTGACATATTATTATTATGCATTTATTATAATAGTAATAGTTGCTCCTGGAGAGAAATGGCCCTGTATTTAGCAGGAAGAAACACCATACTTAATCAAATATAAGATGCTAAGGAATAAAATGTCATTTATAAGGCTAAGATGCCTTCTGCTCTATGTAACACGAGTACCTCAAACGTGCTGAAATGGGAGGTACTGGGCCTTGTGAACTGTCGTCAAGGCAGCCTCCGACTCATGGCAGCCACACACGGCAGAGACGACCTCTGGGCTCCGTGGGGTCTCAATGGCGGAGTCTAGAAGCAGGTCGCCAGGCCTTCCTCGTCCACCTCAGTCCGGACGCTCTGCTGCAGCCTCCGGCCGATGTTGGTGGCTGCACATTTGGGTGTTGATGAGATGCTGGTGGTGGCACCTCTGGGCACCCAGGAGATAAGGCAGTTCTGTCAGCGATCTGACCTGCAGCTGTGAAACTCCAAGTCATAGGCGACTGCAACGGGTAACCATGAAGCCGTCTTCTCACAAGGGTCCTGTTGCTTGGGGGTCGTCTGGTTTGCAGAGAACATAGAGGAACCTGGAAGTGGGCAGAACTGCTGTGTCTGTTGGAGGAGAGAGAAGATGGAAATGGGGGAGGGGAGAGCATTAGGGGACAGAGACGGGAGGGCTTGGAGGCTACAGGAGGGAAAACTGCAGAGCCGTGCACACACACAATCATGCAGCCTCTCACACAGTCACACAGTCACTGGAATACACACACATGCAGTGTGCACACACACACTCAGGAATCCTCTCACACAGTCACACACGCACACACACATGCATGTGATCAAGCATACACTCCTGAGTCCGCTCACACACACCCAGTCACGGTAACTTGGACACACTCATGAATCCTCTCACACATACACAGTCTCACACACACACGCACACACACACACACACACACACACACACGTGTTCACACGTACACACCTGGCACCTGGAGACAGCGCAACCAAGGAGGTTTCTGGGGTCTTCCTGAGAGGGGGGCTGCGTGGTAAAACTCGCTCTGTCTTCTCCTTGTGAAATGTTCAGCCAAGTTCGAGTTGCTCGCTCACACCTTGCTCGCTCACTCCTTACGTGGGGGGTTCCGTGGGGTACTCCCTTCCCGTCGGCGGTCAGTCGAGACAGAACGCTCAGTCTGGAGGAACCCAAGGACGAGGAAATCGCTGCCAACTCACTCTGGGAGCCAGGCTTTTACCTAATTTGAGAGCAAGGATCCAGCGTCAGCAAGCTAAGCGCCTTGTCAGCACCAGTCACCGTGTCGGGAACCCAACGGGGGCAGGTCTTCTGGGGTACTCTCTGCGCCCAGGTCCTGGGCTGCTTCCAGAGTCAGGGAGCTGACCCTTCTGCAGGCTGCCTCGAATGCTTAGTTCTTTCAAGTTAGCTATGGGAGGAGATTTCCAGACTCCTAGAGACCAAGGACATCCAGGGGAACATTCTGTGCCTGCCCCCCGCTCCAGTAACATCACAGGTCTCTCAGTCACTGCCGCGGTGCCTGCAGTCCTTTGTCCTTCCTCCACACACCAAGCGACCATGCCACCTCTGACCTCACAGGAGCAGAGTTCTGCTCACAATCAAGGGTCTGCTGCAGAAAATGGGAGGCATGTTGGGGCTTCCTTTAAGGCCCTCAGGCAACAAACACCTGGCCTTGGTGAAGGTCAAACGCTGCCTCTGTGAGTGGACACGTCCCTACAGTTTGTATGTCCTGCAGCTCCCGGCACTCTAACCCCAGCTCCCGCTGCTGTGGGGTCAATCTTGCCTTACAGAGACTGGCAGGGCAGAGCAGAGCAGAACTGCCCCACAGGTTTCCAAGGAGCAGCTGGTGGATTTCAACTCCCGACCTTCTGGTTAGCGGGAGAGCTGTTAATCACTGAGCCACCAGGGCTCTGAGGTGTCCCAACTCAAACCCACACGCTCTCCGTAAGGAGAAGCGGCTCCACAAGGACCAGCAGACAGCACAGTTCTCAGCATCCCTCCCCAAGGGGCTAAGCCATCAGGAAAGTCTGTTCTGCCTTTGCAAATGAAATGGGAAGCTTAATAGTTCACGGGAGGCAAATACAACCCTGTAAACAGCTCCTTCAGGTTTAACAAGCTGAGGACTTAGCAGAGCGTTTTCTGCAACTTGACAATCAGAAGTAACATCTGCAAAACAGGCAGCCGCTCTTCTCAGCAAGTGCGTGGTTTCTCCGCTAATAAATGCAAGTGTCACGTGGAACCCACCTCTTGTCTAATTCTCTGCAGCACAATGGAGAACGGAGTCGCCAGCACCCCAGCAGGCCCCCAGCACTCCCCCGGGATCAGCAGAGGCTTAGGGGAGGAGGCGTGCTCACTGGGAAGACGGCGAGGCAAGGGGAGAAGACAGTCGTCACTTGTGGGTCCCTGCCTCCTCTTTCTCCAGGTTTGAATGGGCCCCGGGGGCGCGGCGTTCCGTGTGCACCCGCGTGGGCCCCAGGGGCACAGGGCTTAAAAGCCACGGCTGCTAACCCGGTGATCGGTGGTTCCAACGCACCAGCCGCTCCTTGGAAAAGCCCGGCGCAGCAGTTCTACTCTGTTCTACAGAGGTTCGCTGTGAGTCAGAAGGGTCTCAAGGGCAACATGTCATACACCCAGGCATTCACCACAGTCAAAACACAGGCCCTTAGCATCACCCCAAAGAGCTCACTGTGTCTCTTTGTAACCAGCTCCTCCCCGACAGCATGCTGTGCAGCAGTCACTGTGAGTCAGAGCCGACTCTCCAGCACCTAACAACAACAACCCACCGGTCCAGGCAACCACTCCTGTGTTTCTGTCACCACAAGAGAGCAGTCCCCTCCCATGCCTCTCTAGAGGCAGAATCATGTCCCCCTGGGTCCTTCCCTCTGCGTGTCTGTCGCGTTCTCCCACGCTGCTGTGACCATCGGCAGTCTCTCCCTTTTTGTCCCTGTGTAAGTTTGCTGCAGCACAGACACACCGCCGCTTGTTTATCCGTTCACCGGGCGGTGGGCACGCGGTTTGCGACTGGCGTTGAGCTGGGACGAGTGAAGCGCCTACAAACGTCTGTGTGCAGCTGTGGGGGGAGGCACGTTTTCATTGCTCACGGTCACAAGGTGAGAACGGCCTGCTGGGCCAGGCTGTGGTCGGGCTGAGCCGCAGAAAGGTGCCCAGCTGCTTTCCAGCATGGGTCTCCACTCCGCTGCCCCAAATCCGCACCGGCGCTTGGGGTTTTTCACGTTTGTGACCCACAGTGGTGGCTGTGCAGAGTCTCTCTGTACTTCTACGGTTGTTTGTTGGTTGGTTCTTTCATCGCCATTCAGCTCAAAGCAGTGGCGTCACGGCCTGGGACTGTAGATCACGTCCCCTGACACTCCCAAAATGACTTCAGTGTCCACTGTGACGGTGGTGGGCAAGGGGTCACCAAGATATTGGGGCCACTAGGCTTGGTGTCACCCCCCACCTGCCAGTCAAGGTGCAGGCGGCCTGGTGCTGGTTGTCCCCACTGAGCAGAGAGTAGGGTCTCTGCCCTGGCCAAGAAGAGAGGCGAAGAGCTGTAGGGAGCCCCGGGAGATGGGCCGGGGGGGAGGGCCACTCCACCTACGGTGGGGAGAAGTGGAAGGGTGTCAGCTGACACCATGGGCTACCGCACTGCTGATGCCAACCATAGAGACACCACTGGCTCAAAATCATCTTTTTCCTTTATACTTTCCCGTGGACCCATGGGTTATTAGCAAGGATCTGCTTGATTTCCAGATATCTGAGGCTTTTCAAGATATCTTAATGTTTGTAATCTCCAGTTCTCCTGTGGTCAGGAAACACACATTTCAGTTTCTTTTGAAATTTATTGAGACAGGTTTCAGGGCCTACTATCGGTTATATCTTGATTTCCTCTTCAAAAGAATGTGTATTGTTATTCTTCAGTGAAGTGTTTTATAAATACCAACTAAACAATTAGATAGTTATTGCTGTTGTTAGGTGCTGCCAAGTAGGTTCGGACTCACAGTGACTCTGTGAACAGAACGAAACACTTGCCCAGTCCTGCGCCATGCCCACAACCACCTTTATGATGACAGTCCCTGTGTCGGTCCCTCTCAAGGGCCTTCCTCTTTTTCACAGACCCTCTACTTGACCAAGCATGATGTCCTTCTCTGGGGTCTGACCCTTCCTGGCAACACACCCCCAGTCTGTAAGGCACAGCCTCGCCGCCCTCTCTTCCAAAGAGCACTGTGGTTGGACTCCTTCCAGGACAGATCTGTTCTTTCGGCAGTCAATCGTATGTTCAGTACTCTTCAATGGTACAATTCAAAGGCGTCAATTCCTCTTCTGTCTTCCTTATTCATCGTCCAGCTTTCACATGCATGTGATGTGACTGAAAATAGCATGGCTTGGGTCAGGCACACCTCAGCCTTCAAGGTGGCATGTTAACTTTTCAGTACCTGAAAGAGGCCCTTGGCAGCAGATGTTCCCAGTGCATCTTTTGATTTCTTGTCTGCAGCTTCCATGGGTGTTGATTGTGGACCCAAACAAAACGAAACCCTTAACAACCTCACTCCTTTCTCAGTTTACGACAACGCTGCTTACTGGTCCAAGTGGCAGGACTTTTGTTTTCCAGGCATTGAGGTGTAGCCCATACAGAAGGCCACGGTCTTTGACCTTAGTCAGTATTTCAAATCCTCTTCACTTCTAGCAGGTGAAGTGGTGTCATCCGCATAACGCAGACTGTTAATGAGACTTCCTCCAGTCCTGATGCCTCATTCTTCTTCATACAGTCCAGCTTTTCAGATTATTTCCCCAGCAAACAGATTGAAAAGGTATGGTGAAAGGATACAACCCTGACACACGCCTTTCCTGACTTTAGGCCATGCAGTGTCCCCTTGTTCTGTTTGCATGACTGCCTGCTGATCCACATTCAGATTCCTAATGGCTGGCTTGGCAATGTGTACAATTAGACTTTCAGAAATTCCCATTCTCCACAATGTTGTCCATGATTTGTTATGATCTACACAGTCAAATGTCTTTGCATAGTCAAACAAACACAGGTAAATATCTTTCTGGTATTCTCTGCTTTCAGCCAAGATCCACCTGACATCAGTAATGATATCCCTGGTTCCGTGCCCTCTTCGAAACCTGGCTTGAATTGCTGGCAGATCCCTGTCAATATTGCTTCAGTTGCTTTTGAATAATATCAGTGGTATCGTTTGAATGATTTCCACATCCGATTGGATCACCTTTCTTGGGAATAGGCATAAGTGTGGATCCCTTCCAGTTGCTTGGCCAAGTAGCTGCCTTCTAAATTTCTTAGCATGGATGAACGAGCACTTCCAGTGCTGCATCCATTTGTTGAAACATCTCAGTTCACATTCCATCAATTTCTGGAGCCTTGTTTTTCACCAGTGCCTTCAATGCAGCTTTGATTTTTTCGTTCACTACAATCAATGCCTGATCATACGCTACCCTTTGAAATCACTGAGTGTTGATCAGTTCCTTCTGGTAAAACGACTCTGTGTATTCCTTCCATGTTCTTCTCATGCTTCCTGAGTTGCTTAATATTGTAGAATCTTTCACTACCACAACTCGAAGCTTGAGTTTTTCTCTTCAGTTCTCTCAGCTTAAGGAATGCAGAGTGTGTTCTTCCCTTTTGGTTTTCGGTTTCCAGTTCTTTGCACATGTCGTCATAATACTTGACTCTGTCTTCTCGAGCCACCCTCCGAAATCTTCTCTTCAGTTCTTTTAATTCACCGTTTCTTCCTTTTGCTTTAGCTACTTGATGCTCAAGAGCAAGTTTCAGTGTCTCTTCTGACAACCAACTAGGGCTTTTCTTCCTTTTCTGTCTTTTTAATGACCTCTCACTCTCTTCATGGATGATGTCTTTGATGTCATTCTACAACTTGTCTGGTCTTGGGTCACTAGTGTTAAAAGCATGAAGTCTGTTCCTGAGATGGTCTCTAAACTTGGGTGGGATGTGCTCAAGGTCGTCCTTTGGCTCTCATGGACTTGCTCTCACTTTCTTCAGTTTCAGTTTGAACTTGCATGTGAGCAGTTGGTCTGTGCTGCTGTCAGCGCGTGGTCTTGTTCTGACTGCTGATGTGGAGCTTTTCCACCATCACTTTCTGCAGATGTAGTCTACATGATTCCTATATACTCCATCCAGAGGGGTCCATGCACACAGTTACTGTTTATGTTGGTGAAACGAAAAGTATTTGCAATGAGGAAGTCATTGGTCTTTAAAATTCTATCATGAGATTTCTGGCATCATTTCTGTCACTGAGACTATATGTTCTAACTGCAGATCATTTTTCTTTGTTTCCAACGTTTGCATTCCAATTACCAGTAATTGTCAGTGCATCCTGATGGCATGTTTGGACAACTTCAGACTGCAGAAGCTGACAAAAATCTTCAATTTCTTCATCTTTGGCCTCAGTGATTGGTGCTTAAGTTTGAATAGTAGCTGTATTAACTGACCTTGCGTGTAGGCATGTGGATGCTTTCCTAGCACAGCCAGCACTGTGCTTCCTGACAAATCTTGAAATGTTCTGACAACGACTGCAACACCATTCCTCTTCAAGTTTTCATTCCCAGCATAGTCGACCATGTGACTTCCCAATTCAAAGTGGCCAAGAACAGTGTATTTCAGTTTACTAACACCTAGACAAAGTTGCTTGACAGTATTTTTCAAATTTTTCATATTCCAATTGGGGGTTTTGCATGTGTGTGTAATGGTATCAATTTTTGAGATAGAGGTATTAGAATTGGCATTTCCTGACCTCAGCCATGGTGTTTTCAATGACCTCATATGCGTGCACAAGCTGGACAATGAATAAGGAAGAACACAGAGGAACCGATGCCTTTGGACCATGGTACTGGCGAAGAACATGGACTGTGATACCAGAGATGGCTGAAAGGAGGAACAAATCAGCCTCAGCGGTGCAACGAGAGTTCAGCTGAGAAGCAAGGAGGACAAGACTACACATTACATGCTTTGGACATGTCAGGAAGGACCATGCCTTGGAGACGGGCACCGTGCTTGGTGAAGCGGAGGGTCAACAGAAAGAGGACGAACCCTCAGCAAGATGGACCGACACAGTGAGGGTGGTGCCGAGCCAAACAGGCTCTGGTTCTCTTATCCCCGGGGTCGCCGCAGGGGAAACCAACTCAGTGGCCCCTAACAACACCAAGACTGATCACACTGAGATCTTTCATGTGCCTTGTGGTTATTCCTGCAGGGTATGCATCCAAGCATTCTGCCAGCTGTTGTTGACTTGCATCTGTGAGAGTTTCTTACACAGTCTGAATGCCACTCCTTTGTCAGATCTATCTCACACACAGTCTCTTGCCTTTTCATACTTTACTACTGTTCTGTTTTTGAGGAGCACATACTTTCAATTTTGATGACGTCTATTTTGTCAGATTTTTTAAAAAAGGACAATACGTCTAAGAAATCTTTGTATTCTCTAAGATTTGAGGCTTTTCTCCTAAGTTTTCTTCTAGAAGTTTTATAGTTTGTGTTCTTAGGTTTAATATGATCCATGTGAAATTAATGTTTGGCTATAGTGTAAAATAAGGGCGAAGGTTTCTGTTTTTTCCCAAGTATCCAAGAGTTTCAGTGCAATTTGTTGAAAAGACTGCACCTTTCCTGAACTTCCTTGACATCTTTGCCAAAAGTCAAACGGACCTCACACGTGTGGTCCATGTCTGACTCTATATCAATACCCCAGGGTTCTAATTAGTGTAGCTTTAGTACTTAGTCTTGAAGTCAAGTAGTGTGAGTTCTCCAATTTTACTCTTTTCAAACTTGTTTTAGGTATTCTGGGTTCTTTGTATTTCCATATATATTTTAGAGTCCGTTTCAATTTCTATGATAAAATATTGCTGGGGTTTTGACTCTTTTGACTATTATTGGGGAAAACCAGTTTCTTAAAAATACTGAGCTTTCTACTCTATGAGTTCATGTATCTCTTTATTATAGGTCTTTAATTTCTCTTGGAAGTATTGGTAACACAGTGGTCAAAGTGCTATGGCCACTAACCAAAAGGTTGGCAGTTTGAATCCACTAGGTACTTCGTCGAAATTTTATGGGACAGTTCTCCTCTGTCCTAGAGTCACTATGAGGTGGAATTGACTTGATGGCAATGGATTTGGTATTTTTTTGTTTTTCTTGTATTAACTTCTCCCAGAAGCAATTTCTAGTTTTTGTTTGTGGGTCTTACACATATTATGTTGAATCTATCCCAAAATATTTTGTTTTTTATTTTACTATAAATGGTATTGTTTTATTAATTTCAATTTTTAAAGCATACAGAAATAAAATTAATGTTTGCATGTTGACTTTCTATTCTGCATCTTTGCTAAGCTCACTTATTGGCTTTACTAATGTTTCTGTAGATACTTCAGAATGTTCTACACAGACAAGTGTGTCATCTGTGAATACAAACAGTTCAACCCTTGCTTTCTGGTTTGTATGCTTTTTCCCCTCCTTTGCCGTACTGCACTGGCTAGGAACTCTGGTACAGCACTGAGTAAGACAGTGGACATCCTTGCCTTGTTTCAGACCTTAGGTAACATAATGAATTACAGGGATTGGTTCTGGAATGGAAAACTAGTTTTGCATTCCCAGGGAACATCCCACTTGGTCTGTTTTTTCTTTTAAAAATAATCCTCGACTGAATAGACACTTGGTAAAAGATGATACATCATTAAACCCACAATGAGACACTGCTTCACAGCCATTAGGATTGCTGATACTGAGCCGAAAGACAATACCAAGTGTTGGCGAGGAGGCAGAGCAATTCAAAGTTTCCTGTGGCACTTGTGGGAGTGTAATATGCTACAATCAGATAAGAGGCTAAACATACATTTTCCATATAACCCAGCAATTCCACTCCTAGGTATGGATTACAGAAAAAGAAAAATCTATGTCTCACAGAGGCTTAACACAGATGTTTCTAGCAGCTCTATTCATAATGGCCAAAAGCTGCAAACAGTCCAAGTGTCCACCAACAGGGAAACTGATAAGAAAATCATAGTCTATTCTCACGTACACGCTCAGCAGTGGAACAGATTACTGTTACACACAGCAATGAAGAATCTCACAGGTAATGGGCTCAGTGGCAGAAGCCATACACAAAACATGCATGCTGTAGCACTCTGTACTCCATTCACAAGAAATTCTAGAGCAGGCCATATTGATCTGTAGTGATCAGTCAGTTTCTAATTTCTACTCTGTAGAAATCACATCAGGCTCTACAACTAGGGGATGGAGGTTGTTGGACAAAAAACCAGCTGGGAAGAGCCATCAGGAAAATTCCTAGGGAGATGGAAATGTGTCACGTTTTAATTGGGAAGGTGGTGGTCACACGGCCGGTGACAATTGACAAAAGTCATTGACCTCTACTCTCTGTTGTTGTTGGGTTCTTTCCAGTTGGTCCCGAATCACAGTGACATTTTGTGTAAGAGAAGAAAACCCTGCCTGGTCCTGCGCCCTCGCCGTGTCAGTCCACACTGTTGAGGGTCTTCCTCTTTTTCAGAGACCCTCTGCTTTACCGGGCACGGTGTCCTTCTCCAGGGACTGGTCCCCTCTGATAACATGTCCAAAACACGTCAGGCATAGCCTCACCATCCTTGCTTCTAAGGAGCGCTCTGGCTGTACTTCTTCCAGGGCATATCTGTCTGTTCTTCTCGCCGTCTGTGGTTTATTCAACATTCTTCACCAGCACCACTATTCTAACTTATCAGTTCTTTGGTCTTCCCTATTCCTTGTCCAGTTTTGTCAAGCACATGAGGTAACTGAAAACACCATGACTTGAGTCAGGCACACCTTAGTCTTCAAGGCAACATCTTTGCTTTTCAACACTTTAAAGAGCTCAGTGTGGTAACTGGTTTCGGTTACAGTCACAGGTACGTAGACTCAGTGCTGTCATGTCAATCCCAGTTCATGGTGACCCTGCAGAACAGAGTGGAACCCCCACGGGGCTTCCAAAGTGGTCAGCTTTTAAGGAAACAGATATCATGCCTTCCTCGCGTGGGGTGCCTGGTGAGCTCAAACCGTGGACCTTTAGGTGAGCCGGGGAGCGTTCTAGCCACTGCACCACCAGGGCTCCTCCACGTGCACATAGTGACTGCTGTGTTGGAAAGCGTGTGCCACCACGGAGAGAGGGGGAGAAAAGGCCCACACAGCACTGTGTCACTGTCGTCAGGGTGACAGAGCGTATCCGGGAGCTCGAGCTCCAGCACTTCCGGATGCCCTATGTCTCGATCCACGGGAGGGACTAAAGAGGAGTCCGCAAACTGGAAAACAGCTCAGAGCACAGAAACTCTACAGCAAAGAGTGAGTCATAATCACAATTCCGCCATGGGAAGTCTGCAACTGGAAGTTGTCTCATTACGTTGGAGAAATGGAAACAGGTCTGCTTCAGGCTGCCTGAGACCTCCTTAAAGTGCTGGAAAGCAGAGGTGTCACTTTGAGGACTAAGGTGCAGCTGACCCAAACCATGATAGTTTCAACTGCTTCACACTCATGTGAAAGCTAGACAATGAATAAGGGAGACTGGGACGAACAGATGCCTTTAAATTGTGGTGTCGGCTAAGAATACTGCAAACACCAGACTGCCCACAGTCAGCCCCGTCTGTCTTGGAGGTCCAGCCAGAGAGCCTGGCAAAGGTGAGGACGGCGAGATGCTGTCTCAGGTACTCTGGACAAGTTAGCACGAGGGCCCAGCCCTTGGAGAAGGACATCGCGTTTGGTAAAGTAAAGGGTCAGCATGCAAACGAAGACCCTCAATGAGACGGACTAGCACAGCGGCTGTGAGGACGCGCTCTGGCGGAACAAGCTTCCCGGGACGGCGCAGGATGGGGCTGTGTTTTGTTCTCTCGTAGGCAGGGTTACTAGGAGTCAGAATGGCCTTGACAGGGCCTGCAGCAATCAAAAAAATAATAATGTAGCTCAGAGAGCAAGCGTACAGAAGATGAGCCTCATGGTGCAGCATGATTTCTGTGACTAAAGAAGTGGGGCCCAGGGGAGGGGCCCGTGCGGGGGAGCAGGACTTCAGGGAGCCTTCGCCTTGCTCGCGGAGGGCACGCCGGGGAAAACGTATCCAGACCATAGCCCTCGTCTGCCAGCCCGTGCCCTGCACCGGCCTGGGAAGCCACCTCAGGAGAACAGGCCCCTCCCCACCCTACTCTGCACGCTGAGAACCCCAGAGCAGGAGGACCTTGAACACTGTCACTGACGTTTGGGGGCCCTGGTGCTTAACGGAGGTCCCAGGCCTGGGGTGTTGCCCCAGCCCGCGGAACAAATCAACGAAGGAACGAGGGAGAGCCTGTGAAAGTGAGCGAGAAAGGCGGAAAAATGGAAGGCAAGACAAGAATCTGATCAAGCCCCAATTTTATTATCAAAATGAGGTATATTTATAGAGGTAGGAATAAAGGGAGGGATCAAGTGACGTAGGGATGGAGTGACATTTGGAGTGAGGTAGTTGTCGGCTGGGGATTGGATATACATAGGACTAAGGCAGTGACATCAGGCAGGAAGTTTTTCGCGCGCGCGGGCCTTTTGAATTTCGCGGGCGCGGGCTTTTTCAAACTTGGTGCGCGCGCTTTTTCAGCCCTACAAGCTTCCTGTATGTCGGGGCCTGGGGGCTCACCCACGGCTCCCGACATCTCCTCCCTTTTGTTTTAATTAATGGGAGGTGGGCTTTAACTGGGCGAGGGGGTATTGACCAAGGCTCCTCCGTGTAGAACTTATGGCTCTTGGTATCTTTTGAGGAGGAGAGGCAGAGCCGTTTTGATGTTGAGATAGATACCAACCTCTATGCAAGCCAGGTGTGCCCCAGGGAAACGTAGAGGAGTTAGTGTTAACTTTCCCTTGCAATGCTTTGCTTCGCACTCGCACCAGTACCCATATCTCTCTTGCCAGATTGGTAAGGAGGTAAGCATGCCTCTACTTTTCATGCTGTCCCCGTGGGGAGGAAGCTAGGGTACCCCATTTCAATGGCATAAGCTTCGTCAACTGCCAGGCAATGGTAGTGAACTTGAATAGGTTTAGCTTGTGCAACATCTATTTGTTGTTTGATGAAGCTTGTTATTCTTCTGAATGCCCAAGGGCCGAAGGTCAGGAACAGTAATATTCCTAAAACAGGGCCAGCAAAACTGAGAAGTAGATTAGTAAGCCATGAAGTTCCGGTAAAGTTAAAATCAAGCGGTCCTGAGCTGCTTCCCCATTCTCGTTGTCTTTGATTTAATTGCTCTCTGAGGTTAGTCATAGTGTCCTTAATGATCCCTGAATGATCTGTCTTTGTCACATGGTTTAGAGGAACTAAATCTTTTGATTTTATCATAATACTTAGTAAAGGAGAAACTTAAGAGGTCTGAAGAAGGTGTGGACCATTTCCAATTTCCATCACTTGAGGTAACGCAACTCCATTTGGCGCAGAAGTAGGAATCGGTTGTCCTACAGTGAGCGCCTTTATTATAGTTGGGGCAAACATAAAGCCCGAAGTTGCACACGTGTTTAGAGGCGTATTCTTTTATGCGTGGGATGACATCTTTAAGGCAAAAGGAAAGGTCAGGCCACCAAGTGTTTAAGGGTTTGGTGTCACTAACATTATAGAGTATGGAATTATCATTTAGGTTTATAACAGCCCATTTAAGGCTAAAAGGAGCATGGGGGTTGGTAGGGGCAAATCCTTCATATGTAAGAAAAATGATTAACAAGAAGGTTAAAAAGCTTATCTGTGATGGATTGTTGACTTCCATATCGCAGAGTTTTCTCAGCATTTCACTCCAGCAATGCCGGACACAGGCGGCCTTCACAGCCTACAAAAGAGGAGAAGGCTTCTCAGGGGTATTTTCCCTGGAAATGGGGTTATCATTGATGGGCTTAACAAGACGTTCAGGTAGCCACCGAGGGGCCCCTTCTGCAGTATCATACACACATGCGTGGCCTCTTCCCCAGATAAGAACCGGATCAGGACCGTGCCATTTGTGGGTTATGGGATTTTTCCACATAACCTTGACATATTGATTTTTAGTCTCTTGATGCCAAAGACGATCTGCCGCAGATTTTTCATTAAGATCTAATTGTAGGAAATTAAGGATGAACAATGCATGATTTAGGAGGTTACGAGGGGAACCTTTAGTGGAATAAACAGTGTTTGTCTTAAGTTTGGATATGGTATACTTAAGGGTCTGGTGGGCTCGCTCTATTATGCCCTGTCCCTGAGGATTATAGGGAATGCCAGTTACATGTTTGATCTGGAATTGACCACAGAAATTTTTAAAGGTTTGTGATGTATATCCTGGTCCATTGTCGGTTTTGATTTGTTGGGGCTTCCCCATGATGGCAATACATTGGAGAACATGTGCTATAACATTTTTAGAGGCCTCACCACTGTGGAGGGTGGCATGGAGGAACCCACTATAGGTATCAATGGTCACATGGGCATATTTGAGGTTACCAAACTCAGGAATATGGGTAACATCCATTTGCCAGATTTCATTGGGGAGCAGGCCCCTTGGGTTAACCCCTAGGTGGGGGAGAGGCAGAAGAGTTACGCATGCAGGACAGTTTTTAACAATTTGTCTCGCCTGTTCTCTAGTAATTTTAAACATAAGGCGGAGTGTACGAGCATTGAGGTGGTGGAGAGCATGAGCCTGTTGGGCTTTGGTAATGGGCTCTAGGGTAGCTGAGAGGACCAAGTGTGTTTGTTTATCTGCAAGGTTGTTGCCTTCGGAGAGGGGTCCTGGAAGGTCAGTATGGGCATGCAAGTGTCCGATAAAAAAGGGGTGTTGTCTTTTTAGGATGAGTGCCTGAAGTTGTTGAAAAAGAAGCACAGCGTTGGAAGATGATTTGATGTAAGGAACAGTTTCCAACACTGGGACTGAGAGAGCTATGTAAGCACTGTCGGTGTAAAGATTGAAGGGAACATCATGTAGTATTGTGAAGACCTGTAAGATAGCGAAAAGCTCTACAAGCTGGGCAGACCTGTAAGGAGACTGGACACTGTTTTCCTGTGAGTCTATAACCCACGCGGCAATACCAGAGGAAGATCCATCTGAAAAAACCAGGGAGGCTCCTTTCAGGGGCTGAGTAGATGTTATTTTGGGGAAGATGAAGGGGTGCCTCTGGGCAAACTGGAGGAGTTTGTGTGAAGGATAATGGTTATCTATAGTACCCTGGAATGTGACTAGGGTAATTGCCCAGTCATCATCATTTTGAGAGAGCCAGTCTGTTTGTTCCTTGGTGTAAGGAAGGATAAGCTGATCAGGGTCCCTGCCGAAATGCTGGCGGCTTTTTTCTCGGCCTAGTCTTATAAGTTTGGCCACCAGGGAGGGATAGGTGAGGAGAACTTTAGTCGGGGTGGAGGATAGGTGTATCCACAGGAGAGGGCCATTCTGCCACAATACCCCCGTGGGTGTATGTAGTGTGGCACAGACAATAAGGGCAAAGGGCTGTTCATAAGTTATGAAGGTAACCTGTTGTTGCTGTATGGCCTCTTCAACAATGCGAAGGGCCCTTTTTGCCTCCGGATTGAGGTAGCGGGGAGAGAGGGGGCTGGCATCTCCATGAAGAGTATCAAACAATGGTTTTAATTCCCCAGTTGTAAGTTTGAGGTATGGTCGGAGCCAATTAATATCTCCCAGGAACTTTTGGAAATCATTAAGTGTGTGTAGATGAGAGGTTTTTAAGTGAAGCTTTTGAGTGGTGATTTGATTATTATTCAATTCGAAACCGAGGTAATAATAAGGGTCAGCAAATTGTATTTTGTTCGGGGCAATTTGAAGTCCAAGGGAAGTTAGTTGGCAAGTTAGGTCCTGACTGCACCTAAGTACCTCTAAGCTGGAGGCCCCCGCCAGTAAAATATCATCCATGTAATGAATGATATAAATGGAAGACCACCGACGCCTGAGAGGGTCTACAGCCTGAGCAACAAATTTTTGACACAGAGTGGGACTATTGGCCATGCCCTGAGGGAGAACTTTCCACTGATAGCGCTGCATTGGTCCTTTAAAATTAATAACTGGGAGGCTAAACGCAAAGCGTTCTCTATCAAGTGGGTGAAGAGGGATAGTGAAGAAGCAATCTTTGAGATCAATAATGATTTTAAAGTAATTAGCTGGAATGGCGACGGGGGAGGGGAGTCCAGGTTGGAGAGCCCCCATTGTAAACATGGTTTTATTAATTTCTCTGAGGTCCTGAAGGAGTCGCCATGACCCATTTTTCTTTTTTATCACAAATATAAGAGTATTCCAAGGAGAGGTAGTTGGTTCTAAATGTCCAGCAGCCAGCTGTTCCTGCACTAAGTCTGTGGCAGCTGCGAGTTTTTGCTCAGTCAAGGGCCATTGATCTACCCACACTGGAGACTCAGATCTCCACTTAATTTTATCAGCGTGGGGTGCAGGGAAGTCAATGGCCACTACGAAAAATTTTCGCTTCCCAAGCCTGAACGATTATTTTTAGGCATTATAAGAAGAGGCTGCTTCATGCCTTGATTATTCTTTCTCAATCCCTGTCCCGGTAGGAAGCCCAGATTAAGCATCTGTTGGGTAACTATTTCATTTGGGCTACACATGATGACCCCCAGCTGGGATAAGACATCACGACCCCACAGATTAACAGGCAAATCCGGAACTATGTAAGGTTGAACTTGTCCTGAGTTACCCTCAGAGTCCTTCCAAGTAAGAATTTTTGAGCTTTGCTTAGGATTGACAGACTGACCAATGCCTTCAAGATGAGTTATTGAGGTCTCACAGGGCCAGTTGGAAGGCCAATATTTAGCTGAAATTACTGTAGCATCAGCTCCTGTGTCCATTATTCCTTCAAAGGCTTTGCCATCTAACTGGAGAGTAAGTTTTGGTCTATTGGGTGTGACTGGTTGTATCCAATATGCATCTGAGGACCCGAAGGCAACGTCAGGCCGCCGGGGAACTAAATGCCTATGGGGTGTGGGTAATAAAGGGAGCAACAAGATTTGAGCTATTCTTTGACCTGCATGTATGGATACCGGCCCTGAGGGGGCAGAAGCTAAAAGAGATATCTGTCCTGTATAATCATTGTCAATGACTCCTGGGAGGATCTGAAGACCGGCCAAAGAGGAACTGCCACGCCCTATTATCAATCCAAACGTTTCTGGGGGTAATGGTCCTCGGACCTCTGTAGGAATGACCTGAATGCCCTGTTCAGGGGTTAGTATTGCACTGATGGCAGATCGTACGTCCAACCCTGCACTTCCAGGGGTGGCACGACAGAGGGAGCTGAAACCTGTCTCTGTGTCTGCTTTTGGGGAACAAACCTGACTGCCCCTAGGTTCTGTTCCAAGGGTGGGGCCAGGGGCTGGCCCCGCTGGGAGTTTCCCTGTTTCGGGGGGAGAGGCTGACCGTTGATGTCAGTTTTGGAATAACACTCTACAGCCCAATGCTTGCCTCTTTTGCATCGGGGGCACACCGAGGTGGGAGGCCCACGATTTTGTTTTCCCAGGGAACATTCGCGCACAAAATGGCCAGGCTGCTTGCAATTAAAACAAGTTTTTTGTAATGAGCTGGGGTTCAAGCCCTTAAGCGCTGCTCCTATGGCAACGCCGATAGCATGAGAGGCTCCAATACCCGAACAAAGTCGGACATAATCGGAGAGATCTTCTCTGCGATGAGGTCGTAGGGCTTCTTGGCAAGAGGGGTTAGCATTTTCAAAGGCAAGGTGTTTGATAAAGGCACTGCCAGTCTCACCTTCTCCCACTAGCCTTTCGGCAGCATCGGTTAATCTGCTGACGAACTCACTATACGGCTCATCGGGTCCCTGGCGGATGTTAGCCAATGAGGTGGTGGCTGTGCCCTTGGGGGGGAGACGTTTCCAGGCTCTAAGGCCGGCGTTTTGCATTTGTGATAATAAACCAGGGGGAAAATTTGCCTGTTTCTCATTGGTGTCATATGGAGCCCTCCCCAAGAGTTTATCTCTCGTCCAGGTGCGGGAGGTCTGGCTTTCTCCGTTACGCTGGGCCGTCTCCCGGCACAGTTCAGCAAACTCGGTACGCCAGAGAACAAAGTCTCCCCCTGATAAACAGGCCCGAGCCAAGAAATGCCAATCATTAGGTGTAAGCCATCGGTCACTAAGGCTCTCAAGCAATGCTATACTGTAAGGGGCTGTCGGGCCGTAGTTATTGACAGCCGCTTTGAAGTCTTTAACATGTTTCACATTTAAGCGGCGATATTTCTGGGGGCTAAGGCTGTCAGGTTGAACAGCATCTATATCAGGATTCTCAGTTTCTTCCTCTTCTATCTCAGGGCCTTCTTGCTCTTCCTCACTCTCTATTTCAGTCTCTATCTGCCCGTGCTGGCTACGAGTTACCGGAAAGGTGAGGAGAGTCCTAGGACGGCCTGGGGCACCTTTTGACACTTTGTTCCCGGATTGAGTTTTAGGATCCTGGGCTAGGCGGAGTGAGTTAAGCTCTTGCTCAAGGGCTTGGAGCTCCTTTTGGAGATCTAACTGTCTGTGTCTGCGAGCTACAAGTTTTTCTAGCGTTGATATATCTTGATCAAGGGAGTTTTCAGTCGATCGGGGAGGACAGCTGGGTTCCAGGCCAAGGGGTGGGGCGGTCAGGTTAGGAGGGTCTGGAGGATGAGGAGGTCTCTGAAAGGCAGGGGCCGTAAGGGTATAGGGGTAGGCATTCTCATGGTAATGAGCAGCATTTTCTTCAAGAGTGGTCTGACCCTCAGGGGACAATGCGTTAGAATCGGGTTTATCAATGAAAGCTCTCAGGGACGGATGAAGCCCCTCGGGGGGATCAGTATGACTCCCTTGCGGGGGTGTGTGTGTTCCAAAGGCTTGAGGTTTTTCTGGAATATCAAGAGAAACTGAGGGGGGACAGGACCGTTCTTTCATAACCTTTTCACCCATCTGGGCTAGATGTTGAACATCAGAAGCATTATGAGAACTCTGGAGGACATCATTTATCAAATTCCAATAAGAAAAACAAGTGACTGGGACCTTCTCGGGTCCGAAAGTTTTATAATAGTCATTCAGACAATCTCCAACCCGTTTCCAGATTTGCGGGCTAATGTTGCCTTCCTGTGAAAACCACGGACAAATGTCTGATAGGAACATAAAAAACTGAGCTAAGTCTTTCTTTTTCGCCTTAATTTTCCGCCTATCCAATGATTTTTCAATGCCGGTAAGAAACAAGTCATGCGAACTTAATTCCTGTCCCATGTCTACCAACCACCACTTACCTCTGAGATCAACTCGCAGGGCGGCTACTCCCGCGGTGATCAGGACAAGTTTGACTCACGGGCAGCTTTTCCCGTGGAAACTTCAGTCGAGCGAGCTCACACCCGGTGCGGTCGCTCAGGACGCCTGGCCAGGACTTCCTTCTCCGTGGTGGGTTTCTTTCAGCAGCTCCGTACCTCAGGCCCCACGTTGAGGCGCCAGTTTTGCCCCGGCCCGCGGAACAAATCAACGAAGGAACGAGGGAGAGCCTGTGAAAGTAAAGCAGGAAAGGCGGAAAAATGGAAGGCAAGACAAGAATCTGATCAAGCCCCCTTTTTATTATCAAAATGAGGTATATTTATAGAGGTAGGAATAAAGGGAGGGATCAAGTGACATAGGGATGGAGTGACATTTGGAGTGAGGTAGTTGTCGGCTGGGGATTGGATATACATAGGACTAAGGCAGTGACATCAGGCAGGAAGTTTTTCGCGCGCGCGGGCCTTTTGAATTTCGCGGGCGCGGGCTTTTTCAAACTTGGTGCGCGCGCTTTTTCAGCCCTACAAGCTTCCTGTATGTCGGGGCCTGGGGGCTCACCCACGGCTCCCGACAGGGTGTGCTGTAAATGGGCTTTAAAGAGAGCATCTCCAGGACTCCAAGCACCAGGCACAGCAGAGACAGCAAATTACAGGCTGAAAATTCATTACATTTGGAAAAACTTGAATTTATTTAGACAAAAGCAGATGGAGAGGACGGATAACCTCGCTACATTTCAGCACACTACACTTTATTGAGAAGAAATGAAACATAACACGTCACGTATTGCTCTCTTTCCATCTGCTTTTCTTTCCCTAAGTTCAGGTTTCTTATTAATGCACTGAATTCATCTCGCCTCCCTCTCGATTCCATTAGCCCGGGCTCCTGATGAAGTTTCATTCACACGGTCCTTTCAGCAGCTTGGAAACTCTTCCCCCGGGCAGCTCTTTTCCCCAGAACTCTGGTCACTTCTGCAGATGAACTGGGGCCACTAGGCATGTGAAAAGTCTTAATCAAATGGTTATTTTTCTCAAATGTGGATACCATGTAGTCCCTTCTGTTTCCCCAAAACAGGTCTAAGTTGGAGGACAGATTCTACAAGGAATTGGGACCACCTCTCAGTTTTTGTCTTTGCTTTTTGGAAAGAGGAGATGGGAGGAAGGGCTGGGTGTCACCTTCTTTGTTTCCCACATCTTGACCCCAGTTGGCTCACTATTGCCCAGAACACTTGCTTCCCGGTCCTGATCACCACCACCACAGACACGAACACTTTCCACGCCCCTAAAAGGGATGCAATGAGACAGAAGGTTTCTGGAAGAAAGTCCACACCTCCAAGACAGGGAGGACCGACGGGAGGACTGAAAAGTGCTTGGAAGAAGGCCGTCGCTCAAAGGCAAATCTCCAGCCCTCCCCACAGTCCATGTTTAGACAGCTGAGAATTTCTGACACATCTGCCCCCAGCCACGGCCACAGGGGCTGCACAGACCACGTTTGTGGCATGGCCATCAGCGGCCCTGGCGGGGAGAGTCATCCACAGTCATTGCAGCCACTGTTCTGGGCATCTTTCAGACCCTCTGCTGCTTCCCCACTGGGCACAATCTGATCCCGGTGACCTTTGGGACAGCATACCTTCAGGCCACGTGCATCTGCTTGAGAAAGGAGTCCAGCCTGGACGTTCAAGGAGCACACTCTGCAATCAGGTATCTGCAGTTGCATCCCAGCTTTGCCCCCACTGTGGGGGTAAACCTGGTCCAGGTAGTTTGTGCCTCAGTTCCTCCACCTGTATAATAGTCTGATGATGAGACCTGCTTCCCTGTGACAGGGCATGAAAAGCTCTCAGTGCCTGCCACCTGAAAGCTCCAGAAATACTAACGCAACTGCTGTGCCAACGGTGACAACCCTCCACTTTGGGGAGATCCTCAGGTCTCTAGCTCTTGGCCACATCCCAGGTCCTAAGACTTCCCCGTGCATTCAAAGACTAATTTCATCAACTTACCACCCAAGCCGCAGTGACTTCTGCCAAACAGAAGAGACTGGCATTTCCCTCATGGGTCAGGTCTACAGTCCATTCGATCGAGGGACCATTCTTCTCAAAGGGACATTGAAGGAGACTTGACTGCTATTCTAGTTCTTTTCCCTAAAGTCAAACCCCAAAGAAAGGTTCCCATCCCCCCGCTTTATTTCTACTCTCCGAGAGGTTATTTACAGTTTTATTTAGAACTTCCTCCTCAGGTTATTGCATTTTTTCTGGCTAACAGCGCCGAGATTGGACTTCCTTTTCTTCTTGTTCTAAAGCTTCAAGCGAGGGTCACAAAAGTCTAGAGCTGATAGCGCTGAAAACTGCCAAGAGAGACGCATCCGTCTGTCTTCATGACACTCAGACCCGGGTCACCGGGAAGACGACCCAGCCTCTGGCTTCTCCTTCTCATAGATTCTGCATCCCCTCAGTAAGGACCTCTGAAGGCACCAAGTGGTGGCAGCTCAGACATCCCTGCCTTGATGGGCGAGGGTCTCTAAAGCTTGTCACTGGCTACCTGACTGGTGCCTGGAGCGAGACGCCTCTCTGACCGGGTGGTGCTGCCCCTCACAGCAGGGGCAGAGCTGACCCCTGACCTCAGCCGCCCGCGGACCCCGGAGGGCAGCCTGCATTGCACTGTGTGTGACCACCACTCAGCCGCCCTCACTGCATGCTGCAAGGGCTTCGGAATGACCCCACATAAACCACTGCGTCCAGGACTAGGGAGCGAGGTCTGATAGCTCCGCTCTGGGCTCTTAGCAGAGAGCACTTTTTCTCAGACTTAAATCTTCTAAATTGGAGTTGCCACCTTTAAAGAGCAAGCTGACCCAATGTCCTTGCTGGTCAAAAAAACTCCTTCCAAATGCAGAAGAAAAATTAACACCTTCCTTTGTAGACAACGGATGAAAGGAAATCAGCCAGAAAACTGGCTCAAATCCCACTGTCGAAGCTGTTTATTTTCATGGACAGAAAAATGGTCAAATGTTAGTCCCTTCCTGCTCCTTCGTCTGCAGTAGTGTCTCACTCATCCACCAAGAGGTTCAACCTTTGTTCTCCAAAATGCTCCAGGCTGGGGCTGTCCCAGTGACCTGGGCACACTGATGCAGTAAAGCCACATGTCTGCAGAAGTGTCAGCTCAGGAGAGGCCAAGGACAGAGATCCAGTCAGAACAAAACGTCCCAGCCACGGACCACCAGCAGCCGCACCTCCCTGCCGCCGGGCTGTGCCTAGCCCCAGCAGGGTGGGCGCTGCGCGCGCCGCGGTGGAGCGGTGGTGAAGAGCTGCGGCAGCTAACCACAGGGCTGCCGGTTCAAATCCTCCCGGCGGCGGAGGAGCCGCCGATACGCGTTAGGCCCCTGGTACTGGCAGCCTGGGGAGCCCCGTGGCGCTCCGGTTAAGAGCTGGGCTGCGACCCAGGGTTGGCAGTTGGAAGCCAGCAGCGCTCCCTGCGAGCCCTGTGGGGCAGTTCTGCTCTGTCCTGTAGGGTCTCTGTGCGCCAGAGGGGACTGGACGGCCGGGTACAGCAGCGGCCCTGGGGTGACTTCAGCTCACAGGGACCCTGCATCTGACTGGCCGCAGGGCCTTCAGGGGCGATTTTTCAGAAGCAGACCACCAGGCCTTTCTTCTGAGGTGCCTCTGGGTAAACTCGCACCCACAGCCTTTTGGTTAGCAGCTGAACACCTGGTATATAGACACCCAACAAATGTTCCCTTCCTTTATGGCTACTGAGGCAGTGCCGTGGGCACCCCGCTTCCCACTCCCCCCAACTTCAGCTGCAGCAGGGTGGACAGTCCCTTGCAAGCCCAGGCCTCCCGGCAAGGCCGGCTCTCAACTTCAGCACTCACAGACGTCCTCCCAGCCCCAGGGTCTTCTCCGATGTCTGGGGACTCCCCTGGGTCCAAACCCGGGTCCCTGTGATGAACATTCCCGCCACCCTGGCCTCAGGCACACAGCCCTGGAGACACCCTGCAGGCTTCTCAGGCATCCTCGTGGACTCCAGGGCCCAGGCCTGTGACAGTGACCTCAATAAACCTCCTCCTCCCTAGCTCACTCTCCCCAGTCCTTCCTTCCACTCCTGGGGGTCACCTCTCAAACAAACTTTATGCTCCCCTGTCCTCGTCCCAGGTTCTGCTTTTTAAGGGACAATGGAAGCTAAGTTTAAAAGTGGCTTCAAGTGGGGTTAGCATGGAGCTTAATCAGAGAGGGTTTCCCGGAAGAAGTGAACTCCCAATTTAATTTCAGAGGAAGAGGAATTGGACTGGGGGTGGGGAGTCTTTCTGAGCTGTGGGGTTTTGACTTTCCCCAAAGTGGCAGATAAAAGCAGAAGAGCCAAGTTCACACGGACCTCGACGTTTCATCCTGGGAAGACAGTCGTGAAGTTTTACACGCTTCTGTCCTCAGTCTGTCCTAGAAACACAGAATTTGTTAGAATGCTTTTCCTTCCTAATGAAGGCACAGTCTTTCGAGTCTCATTAACTCTAATGGGGAAGAGAAATCTCCCTTTTTTTTTTCTGGGCATAAGAGCAATGACATTAAATGATCCAGTATAGCCATTTCTAATGCCACTCTGGCCACTAAGGAAGATGCAGCTGGAACAAAAGAGGGTCACACAGCAGCACTGCCACTAGGCGAGCAGTGAGCCGAGGGCTGGGCGTGCTGAGGAAACGCCGGGTGCAGACCCAGCTTCCGTGGGCCCAGTACTGCTCTCCGGGGACTCAGGCGACTGCTTAAGAGCCCGTCTACCCCTCGCCCCACCTGGTGGATGATGACCCCAGCATGTGTGTAGGCACAATCACGCATCACGGAACGTCCACTCAGCAATCACCAGACAAAATGCAAGTCCGCTGACCCACTATAACAGAATTCACAAATACCACAGAACGAGGGTAGCAGACGTCACAGCTTTCCACATGCAGTATGTATGGCATCTCGTGTCTCTCGTACACAAAGTTACCACGCTGCCAGCTACATAATGGTGTGGCCCACATGTAACCTGTAACACACACGTCTTCTTTTTTTTATGATGATGATTGAGTGAAAACGTACATTCCCATATAAACTGCATGCCTACCTAGGTGCAGCTCCCACTGCTCTCCCTGCCCGGTGACACCACACTCCTCCTCTCTGCTCCATACGTGTCTTATCCTCCCAACAATCTCCTATCCCCTCCTCTCCACCCACTCCCCCATCTCCAGTAAGAGGTCAGCAGGATGACATCCCATAGATGCATAGAACCATAAAGTGCACACATGATGTGGTCACTCTGTCTCACCAAGTCCAATGCATTCCCGTCTGAAGAGTTGACCTCCATCATGATTTATGAACAGGGGCAGCATCAGGGCCAGGGCCCATGCTCCCAGGGGAACTCTGAGGCCTGTGGACCATCAATTGCAGTCTTTTAGTGGAGATCTCAGGGTGCACCCCTTCTTATTCTTGTGTTGCCAGTGAGACTCAACTTTGTGAGCTCCATCACAGCTATCACTGGTGGTGGCTGGGCACCATCTGTTCCTCTGGTCACAAGTCAACGTAGTCACCCACTCATGTGGGTCTCTCTGTCTTCTGGGTTCTCTTTCCCCCATGTCATTTTGGTCCTTGGTGATCATCATTCCTGCTGAGTTGGGACCATCTACTGTACCCTCAGATGGCAGCTCGGCAGCTTTTAAGACCCCAGACACCACTCGCCAATATGGGCTGCAGAAGGCTCTCCCAGAAAAACGCTAGTTGTGCCAATTGGCCTCGGTTTCCCCTGAGAGTATGGTCCCCAGCCCCTCACCCCTGACACTATGTCTCTGCGATATTGGGTTAAGGTGGGAGGAGTAATCACGCTACATTGAAGTCCAGTTAACATTGATCTTCTTTCTCGTGTATGCTGTCACAGATTTCACCCAACCAAATTTCTGTCAACTATCTAATCTAAGCCCTCCCCCACCCTCCTTCTCTCCCCCCATTACAGCCGTCAGTCTTTCCTTCTATGCGTGAGTCTGTTTTTAAGTTCTTATCGTAGGGGTTGCGTACAGTAGCTGTCCTTTTGTCCCTGACTACTTTCACTCAGCATAATTTCCTCCAATTGAAACCAGGTTATGAGATATTTCCTGAAATCATCGTTGTTCTTTATCATTGCATAGTGTTCCACTGAGTACATATACCACAGTTTACCTACCCATTCCTCTGTTGTTGGGCATCTGGGTTGGGGTCCCCTCTGGCCCGGGGGTCCCCGCGCTGACACCATGAACAGTGCCTTCTCCGACTCCCAGGCAGCAGCCCTAGTCTATGGATTGTGTGCCTGTCTCGTCTCTCGAGTGTTGCAGGGTTACCTCTCAGTTTAATTTCCTTTTCAAAAAGTTACCGTGAAGGCCGTCATGGATTCCCAACGCAGCAAAAGCAGCTCAGGCGATAGCCGAGGCCGGAGGCCAAGAAGGGTGGATTCAGAAACAAAAGCAGCAGTGTCTCCAATGGCCTTGCTAAGTGTGATACGGGGTCACACGATGGCCAGTCAGAAAGCTCCTGACCCTGGTGGTGCAGTGGTTAAATGCGGGTCTGCTCACTGAAAGGCTGGCAGTTCACATCCACCAGCAGGTGCTCCGGGAACTCTGCAAGGCAGTCCTGCCGGGTCCTGCAGGGTCGCTGGGAGTCAGAGTCGACTTGAGGACAGTGGGTGTGGGTACCGGGGACATGAGGTGGTGCATGCCTGCACACGGCGGTGTTCTGCCATCACACGCTCTTGGGTAAAAGAAGAGAATTTTCCGCAGTGTGTGAGTGCTGACTATGTACGCCTGGGTGTACACAGGGTTACCTACGGCTACGAACCAGCGGTGCTGCGGGGAAAAGCCCGGAGGGCTACTTCTGAAAGGTCACAGCCATTTCAATCCTAGGGGGCAGTTCTTCTCTGCAAAACACGGGTCTTCATGACTAGGCCTCAACCCAATGGCAACTGGATATGGTCCAAGGATTGTGAGAAGGAACACACTCAGCAGACATGCTAGTCTTTCACAACAGCCCTCAGAGGTAGGTAATGTTCCAATTTTCATTTTTTAGAACCATGAACCCAAAGGTCACAAAGTTAGGGAGGCTTCACTCAGGACACGAGCGGCGCACACACGGTACAATTTCGCTCAGTCACGGCAGCAGAGCACCAAAGGAACTTACGGGTCACAACTAACAGGACAGCATCTTTGACTTCGTATCTGTAATTTACTCAGCAAGTATTTCTCAAACAACCACTAAACCCCAGGCACTGCACGCAAGGCCTGATACGTAACTGCGACTCTGAACTAAAATTCTTCGTGTCCTTTCATGTCATATACTTGACCTCAAAACCTTGGTGGCATAGTGGGTTAAGTGCTATGTCTGCTAACCTAAAGATTGGCTGTTCCCACCTGCCAGGCGCTCCTGGAAACTGTGTGGGGCAGTCCTGTTGTGACTGGCAGGGTCGCTGTGAGTCAGATCCCACTCAGCGGCAGCAGGTGGGTTTGGTATACTTTCTCTCACCTCAGCTTCACGAGAGCTGCGCTTGCGTCTCTGTTTTACAGACAAGAAGACAGAGCTGTGAAGAGGCTAACGTCACAAGCAAAGACATGTGGCTAGTCAGTGCAGAGCTGGAATTCAGACCCAGACAGGCTGACCACAGAGCCACCATTGTCCTTAGTCGTGTACCGTCGGCCACAGGGGTGAGTTAAAGTTCATACCTGAGTCTTGCATGATTTCAAAACTTATGTTTTTACTATTAGGTCACAAATCATAAAATTCACTGATGAATTCTACACCTCCAGGTATGTACCCTAATAAGTGTGTGTGTGTGTGTGTGTGTGTGTGTGTGGTACTGGTGGTCAGTGGTAGAATTCTCGCCTTCCATGCAGGAGACCTGTGCTTGACTCTCAGCCACAGCCCCTCCGCCGCCCGTGGACACTCGTGTGTCCCCTGCTGCTGCCCAGGTCTCAAATGGGGCTTCTGGGCTGAGACCAGGAAGAAAGAGATCGCACTCCACTTCCTAAAATCAGAGGTTCTTGTGATAGGGAATCTGGCAACGATCGTGGTGGTGGCTGCGCAGCATGACCAGTGCAGCTGACCCCACTGAACTGCACCCGGGAAGAACGCAGAACTGGCCGGTGCAGTGTGGACCCTTCTACAACAGTAAAAGGAAAAACCCACGGATGACCGGGGTCCCATCCTCAGCCTCCTGTAGGAACGGCCCAGACCGGGCAGCGGTCCGTGCCACGGTGCCTGGGTCACTGTGACTTAGGGATGGACCTGACGGCACCTCACAGCAACCCACAACATACACACCTAACAACACACAACATATCCACCCAACAACACACAACATACATACCTAACAACACACAACAAATGCATCTAACAGCAACACATTACACACCTAACAACACACAATATACATACATAGCAGCATACAACATACACACCTAACACACAACACACAACGTACACACCCAACAACACACTTAACAACACACAACATACCCACCTAACAACACACAACAAATGCATCTAACAGCAACACATTACACACCTAACAACACACAATATACATACATAGCAGCATACAACATACACACCTAACACACAACACACAACATACACACCCAACAACACACTTAACAACACACAACATACCCACCTAACAACACACAACAAATGCATCTAACAGCAACACATTACACACCTAACAACACACAATATACACACATAGCAGCATACAACATACACACCTAACAGCAACACATAACATACATACCTAATGCATAACATACATACATAACAGCATACAGCACACACACCTAACAGCAACACACAGCACATCTAACACACAATACATACACTTAAAAACACACAACATACACACCTAACACACAACACACAAACCTTACAACAGCATACAACATACACAGCTAGCACTCAACAAAAGTAACAACACACAGCATACACTCCTAACACAACATACACCTAGCAATACACAACATACACACCTAACATCAGCACACCTAACAACACACAGCATACACACCTAATAACACACAACACACACCTAACACAGAGCACGCACATCTAACAACACACAACATACACACCTAACACAACATATACACATAGCATACACACCTAACACACAGCATACATACTTAACACACAACACGCAACATATACACCTAACGACACACAACATACATAACAGCGTACAGCATACACACCTAACAGCAACACATGACACACAAACCTAACACAACATACACACCTAACAACACACAACATGCACATCTAACAACATGAAACATACATACCTAACATGCAACATACACACCTAGAGCAGCACACAGCACACACCTCACAACAGACAACATGCAAACATACAACATACAAACCTAATGATACACAACACACACCTAACAACACACAACATATACACCTAACCACCTAGCACAACATATACACATAACAACAGCACACAACATACACACCTAACAACACACAATAGACACACCTAACGATACACAACACACACCTAACCACAACAACATACACAAGCAGTGGCTGGTGTAGCAGATGCTCGGGTCAGGTGAAAACAGGAGCCCCACTTCCCAAGTCAGCGCCTGCTCTGGCGCCTGGCAGGAAGCCGTGGTGGTGCAGTAGTTAAGCACTCAGCTGTGAACTGGAAGGTCAGTGGTTGGAGCCCGCAGGCACCCGACAGGACAAAGAAGGCACATTTGGCTTCTACAAAGACTGCAGCCTGGGACAGCCTACAGGGCAGTTCCAAGCTGCCCTACAGGGTCGCCCCGAGTCCTTGTCACAGGTGGGGATTCTGACCACGTTCTTCACCCTCACTGCACTCACTCCGCCAGGAGGAGGGCTGGGGAAGAACGAAAATAGGGGTTCAGGCAGTTTCCAGGCGAGAAGGCCAGCCCCCAGGAGCCTGGGATGCACCCCAAAACTGGGACCCACCAGGGACTTGCTGGCCAGGGGAAAGCCAGTATTCCCACAGCAAGGTCAGGGAGAGGGGGCCGCTGCCGGGCTCGGCCCGTGTGGCAGCTGCCCAGTCTTGTCCCCACCAGCTACCTGGCTGTGTGGCTTTGATGGCAGCTCTGCTCCAACTCCCCTCTACCCGAGTGGCTAAGTGACAGACCCCATGAGAGGGACATTTAAAATGCTCATACATAAAGTGAACAAACTGGAGGGAATGAAAAATTCATCCCTGAATGTATTTATTTGTAATGACACACGCAGTCTCGTGTCTAAGGGAAACGGTTTTCCTAGAGGACAGCTCCCAGGCCAGCGCGAGGCCGGCGCCCAGCAGCAGGGCGGCAGGGCTGCCTGCGCGTTAGATGCACAGGGTGTCACCGCCCCGACAGTAATGCGGGAACCTGACAATCCCACTAAGGGCAGTCTTCGGATGGGGACCCGCAGGAGCAGCGCACGAGAAGAGGGTCTGTGAAGGGCTTATTACACTTAGGAACTGTTTTGGTACAATTATTCGAAACAGGCTGGGTAAATTATTTTATACAAAGCACTTGAACGAGTGTGTACACTCAGCTCTTTAAAGCGTGCGCATTTATTAACGGGTACTAACTTCCCACCATTGTAACTGGCACGCAGCTTGTGTTTTAAAACCTCAGTTAATCATTATTTGTTGAGGAATTTTTTGTTTTTCAAGTAGTTCTCTAAGAAACTGCAAAATAAAATGAGACTGCTAACTCACAAAAATTACCTCCCACGGGGCACGGAGGCTCATTTTACAAATGGCACCCAGTGACACAGTGGGGACAGCCGGCATATCTTCAGCACAGATGGGAAATAAGTCGGGCAGGCACTGAGATCTGTATCTGTTATTTATCAGGCCCAAATCGCAGGCCTTCGGAAGCTCTCAGGCGCACTCGGGCGCCCTCGTCCCTGCTGAGCTCCCCTCCCTCCCCTGTCTCTTCTCCAGGGATTGCTCTCAGCCTTTCCTTCCGCAGGCGGACTCTGACACTTCCCATTATGGCCTTAGCTCCGTCACTCTGATCTCGTAGGACTCCTGGGCAATGGAGCCCATTTCTTCTCCTTCTGATGAGCCAGGCCCAGAGATTAGGAGGCCAAGGAGACCCAAGGGCAGCGTGCTGCAGCCATAGTGGGGACAGGAGACGCTGGAGAGCCTCCTACTGCCCCGCCGCCCAGCCCCTGCATTCTCCAGGAGAGAAGGGGCAGATCTTAAGGGTCTAGCCTTTGGCAAACCTTTGGAAGCTTAGAAACCCTGGTGACATGATGGTTAAATACCATGTCTGCTAACCAAAAGGTCGGCAGCTTGAATCCACCAGGCATCTTTTGGAAACTCCATGGGGCCATTTGAACCTGTCCTGTAGGTTTGCTGTGAGTCCAAATGGACTGAACAGCAGTAGGTTGGGTTTTTAGAAGCTAAGTACCATGAAACAAATTCTCCCAGAATCAAGTATCAGCTTAACTAAAAGAAAATGAAGAGGAAAACTGAATCAGGGGTGGTTGTGCAGCCAGAGACAGCCACGAAGAACAGGCCAGGCTATTAATATTTTTGTCTTAATATTTAACAAACCAAGCCTTTCCCTTGGCCAAAACCATTCCCCCAGTATAAATTGGGCTCAGTGGAACGAGACATTTCTTTTCCCCACTGCAAAATCTGATTTTTATGACTGTCTTCGCAGCCCTAGAAAGCATCACACAGTTGCAGGGGCCCCTCTTCCCCTCTGTCCTGGTATACCAGCTCGAGCTGTCCTTTGCTTGGCCCTTGAGTTAAGTGTGTTCTCCACCACTCCCTCAGAGCTACAAGCTTCCTGCTGTTTCCTTCTCTGTCTCACGGTGACTTCAGCGCAGGAAAGTCGAGGCTGTGACCAAATTAGCATCTGGGCTGATGGAGACGACACCAAGTTGGGCTGGGGAACCTGCCCTGGTGACACAGAGGTGACACAGTGGCTAATGGCTCACGGGCTGCCCAAAGGTCAGCGTCTGGACTCGCCAGCTGCTCCTTGGAAACCACGCAGGGCAGTTCTACTCTGAGCGGGAATCAGCTCAACAGCAATGGGCTTGGTTTTAGTTTGGGGGAAACTGAGGTCCAGGGAACAAGAACTGAGCCACAGTCACACGGCCAACAGGCAGCAGATCTTTTGTGACAGCAGGGGGGTGTGTAAACCCTGGGGTCTGGCAACAGCCTGGTTCTACCATCTTAGATGATTTGGCCTCTTGGAGCCTCAGTTTCCATATACTGGGAATAATGACATCCATCTACCCTAGAATTTCTGTGGGATAATACAGGAAGAGTCCTACAGTGTCAGAAATTAATAGTAATTACAGAGTGACTACTCAACTCACAGAAATGTCTCCAGACCAGAACACTGCAGCTACAAAACCCAGAGACTTTCTTTCTACCTCTAGGGGACTGGCTGCACCTACTAGGTGCTCTCACCTAATCCTTTATTCTCCCTATTTAAATCGGGAAATCAATGCTAGAGTAGCAATCTGCCATTCCTTCTGCTCCCAAGTACCTTCAGAGACATTGTATAAATGTGCTACACCACCTTTGTTGTCTTGATATACAGACAAGAAGGAAAAAAAGGTGGCAGGTGGGATGGTCAACGGAGAAAACAAAAACAAAGACCAAAACAAAAAGAAACCAACCCTCTGCCGTCGAGTTGATTCTGACTATAGCGACCCCATAGAACAGAGCAGAACTGCTCCAGAGTTTCCAAGGAGCAACTGGCGGATCTGAACTGCTGACCTTTTGGTTAGCAGCTGTAGAACTTAACCACCAGGCAAGCAAAGTTTCCAGTGAAGACATGGGAAGGAAGATGGGCTTTGTAGGAAAGAAAAGGCACAGAAAGAGAGCAGGAAAGACAAAGAGAGCTTCAGGTGACTGGTGACAGTCACAGCCAGGCCAGGGGCTGCCTGCGAGACAGACCATGTTGGTCATACACAAGTTCAGCTTGAAGAAAATTTAAACAAGTCCATGAGAACCAAAACATGACCTTGAATGTACCTCACCTGAAGTTAGAGACCACCTTAAGAATAGACTGGACACACTGAACACTAGTGACAAAGACTGGATGAGTTGTGGGATGACATCAGCCATGAGCCAAGTGCCCTCGAGTTGGATCCGACATCAAGGACATCATAAATGAAGAAAGCAAACGGTTATTAAAGGCAGGAGAGAAAGAAAAGATCAAAACACACACCAGAAGAGACTCTGAAACTTGCTCTTGATTGTAGAGTAGCTAAGTGAGATTGACAAATATGAAATAAAAAAACTGAACAGAATATTTCAAAAGGCAGTTTGAGAAGACAAAGTAAGACATTATAATGAAACAAGCAAAGACCTGGGGATAAAAAAACCAAAAGGGAAGAACACGCTCAGTATTTCCCAAGCTAAGAGGATAGAAGGAAAAAATTTAAGCCCCAACTTGCAATTTTGAAGGATTATATGTGGAAAATATTGAACAATGTAGGGAGCATTACAAGAAGATGGACAGAACATGCAGAGTCACTGTACCCGAAAGAATTGGTCCATGTTCAACCATTTCAGGACGCAGCGTACGACCAGGAACTGACGGTGCTGAAGGAAGCAGTCCAAACCCCAGTGAAGGCTCTGGTCAAACACGGGGCTCCAGGAACTGATGGAACATCAATCGGGATGTTTCCACAAATGGATGCAGCATAGAAAGCACTCACTTGTCTAGGCCAAGAAATCCGGACGATGACTGCCTGGCCAACCGACTGGAAGAGATCCATATTTATGCCTACTCCAAAGAAAGGTGTGCCAACAGCATGGGGCAATTATTGAACAATATCATGAGTATCACACCCAAGTCAAGTTTTGCTAAAGATCATTAAAAAAACAGTTGCAGCAGTAAGTTGACAGCAAACTACCTGAAATTCAAGCTGGATTCAGAAGAGGATGTAGAATCAGAGACCTCACCGGTGATGTCAGATGAATCTTGGCTGAAAGCAGAGACTACCAGAAAGATGCTCACCTGTTTTTTATTCACTGTGCAAAGGCATTTGACTGTGTGGATCATAACAAATTGTGGCTAACACTGTGAAGAACTTCAATTGTGCTTAATTAAGAACTTCAACTGAACACTTAGTTAGTTGTGATCATCAGGAACCTGTACGTAGACCAAGAGGCAGTCATTTGAACAGAACGAGGGGAACTGTGGGGTTTAAAGTCAGGAAAACTGCGTGTGTCAAGTTGTATCCTTTCCCTATTCCTATTCAACCTGTACATCAAGCAAAGACTCTAGGAGGCTGGACCACATGGAGAAGAGCGCACCGTGAGGAGTGGCGGAAGACCCCTCAACAACCTGTGATCTGCAGACGATGCAACAATTCTTGCTGAGAGTAAAGAGGACTTGAAGCACTTACTGATGAAGGTCAAAGACCACAGCCTTCAGTATGCATTACACTTCAACATAAAGAAAACAAAAATCCTCCTAACTGAACCAATAAACAACACCACAGCACACAGAGATCGACACGGACAAGGGTTTCCTTTTACTTGGATTCATCATCAAGGCCTGTGGAAACGGCAGTCGAGAAGTTCAATGATGACCGCTTTGGGCAAATCTCCTGCAAAGACCTCTCTGAAGGGTCCAGAAGAAAGCTGTCACCTTATGGACTAAGGAGCACTTGACCCAAGCCATGATCTTTTCAGTCATCCAGTATGCACAGGAAAGCTGGGCACTGAATAAGGAAGACTGAAGAAGAACAATGCTTTTGAATTATGATGTTGGTGAAGAATACTGAATAGGCGGAAGTCTGTCTCAGGAGAAGCACAGCCCGAGTGATCCTTGGAAGCGAGGAGGGAGACACATCACCTCACATACCTGGACCCGTTACCAGGAAGGATCAGTCCTTGGAGCAGGGCATCACGCTTAGTAAGGCAGACCAGCAGCAACGCCAAGAAGACTGTCAACGAGTTGGACTGACACAGGCCTGCAACAACGGCTTCACCCGCGGTGACAGACGGGAGGGGGCCCAGGCCCGGGCTGTGCCGGGCGCTGTCGCACAAAGTGTTCCTGCGAGTCGGAGCTGACTCAGCAGCATCTGACAGCATGCAACCAAACAGAATCCTGATCGGGACAGAACTCAAGGAAGCATCGACGTCAACCTTTCACATCACAGGTGGTGACACGGAGGCACAGAGAGAGGAGGGGTCTCTGCCGCAGCAGCCGAGGTGAGAGCCCGGTGTCTGTTTCCCGGACTCCTCCTCGGCCCTAGGCTGCTCTCTAGAAGGAACTGAGTAGGCCAGCCAAGTTCTGCTCAGTTACTTCCCACTGAGGTCCAAGTCCAGCTCCTACAGCCCTCCTCCTGGCACGTCCCCACCCGCCCAGCCCTGGCCTTGCCCCAGGCTCCCCACCTGCACTCTCCCAGCCCGGCTGTGTGTTCTGTCCCCACCTCCCCACTACTTGACAGGCACCGGCCAGGAGGGCACTCCATCAGCACGTGATTCAGCTAAGGAGGGGAGGTCCCAGGCAGAGCACGGCCCCCACGTGGGGTGCTTTTCACTAAGCAAAGAAGCACCTGAACGACATTCATAAGGCAGATGACAGCAGTGTGGCCTCTATGGGCAGCCACACATCTCTTGAGGGCAAGGGCCACAGGTGAGTCATCAAAGGGTGCTGCTACTTGTGACGCTCGCTCCCGCCAGCCAGCGTGACGCAGGTCGACTTCCTCTGCCCCTCTTTGCCAGAGAGGAGCCGAGTTAATCAGCACACCCACGACTTGTTCCAGTGCTTCATTTACTGATTTTGGGAACACTGGCTCTTATCACCACAGACGTACTCTATGTGGAACAAATTGATTTAAACATTAAATGAGAACTCGCTCTCTGTTAAGCGCTGCCGTGTGTGGCTGTTGGGATGTAAAAAGATCCGAGGGGCTTAACTAAATCCAAAAATCCATCTCAGACCGTCTTATCCTCAGCGGTAACATTCAAGCTTCCAGCGAAGAAGGAAGGAGGAAGGGAAGCGGCCCTCACGCGTGCCTACACATGCGCAGCCCCAGGCCAGCCGCCTCACGCCACCCAGTCAGCAGACCCTCAAGTACCAGGCGCTGCTGGAGGAAGGGGGAGCGCAGCCATGGGAACCTGTTTTCCTGTCACCGTCACCTCGATTGCGACTCACAAGGACCCCGCATGTGTCAGAGTACGGCTGCGCTTCCAGGCTTTTCCACATCTCATGCGTTGGAGCCAAATGGCCAGGGCTCTCTTCCAAGCCTCTTCTGGGAGGACTTGAACCTCCAGCCTTTGGTTAGCAGCTGAGCACGTCAACTGTCTACACCACCCAGAGACTCCATGGCAAAAACTGAGTCTGTATTTTATGACGTTTCCACTCCAGTGCGGGGACCCGGACAGTAAGCACGTGGGATAACACATCCCGCCGTGTTGGGTAAGGACCAGGACCACGAAGAGAAATAAAGCAGGTTATAAAGGCACGCATGACACTACACTGCTGTCGGTAGGGGACCAAGAAGGTACTCTCTGGGGCAGTGGCCCTGGAACAGGGACCTGACTGACGTGACTGGCAAGACTCATGACTTCCTGGGGGAGAGTGGCCCAAGAAGGCATACTCAGTACAAAGGCCTGGAGGCAGCGAAATTCGGCCCGCTGGAGGAGCCAGGAGAAGACCCTCCCTGGGAACAGAAGACTCCCCCCAACCAGAGGGACCACGAGGAGACCTTCCCTGAGAGCAGAAGACTCAGCCCACCAGAGGGACCACGAGGAGACCCTCCCTGGGAACAGAAGACTCAGCCCACCAGAGGGACCACGAGGAGACCATGCGAAGAGAGCACAAGCAGCGAACGAGGAGCAGCAGGTGTGGGCAGAGCTGGAGAGCGCCAGACCACACTCGAGGCTACTACTGTGAAAGCCAAACCTGTCGCTGGCCGCTCAGCTCCAACTCAGGCCATCCCACACACATCAGAGCAGAACTGGACTCCCCAGGGTTTTCAGTGACTGAGTCTTCGGAAGCGGATCTCCAGGTCCTCCTTCCAACATACCTCTGGATGGACTCCAATCTCCAGCCTCTGGGTTAGCAGCTGAGCCTGCTGTTTACATTACCTAGGGACCCCAAGGACTCTGAACGCTACGCTGTTTCATGCCTTTGGAGGGTTGTGATAAGGACGTGTCATGACCTGGTCTACTTTTCCAACGGATGCCTCTGAATTAGTCCTCAAAACGACCTTGAGACACAGGTGGTCTCATGATCTACTTCTGAAAATGCAGGAATTGAAAGTCAGGGAGATTAATATCTTGCCCAAGTTCATGTTTCCTGGGATTTGCACTTCCAGCTCAGGACGGTTTGATTCCAAAATTGAGACTGTCCCCACAACCCTGCATCGTCTGCAGATATAAGTGTGCCTTCAACACCTGCAAAACATGCGCACAGCCCCAGCACAAGGCAGCTGCCTTAAACAAACAGATAAAACCCAAACACTGCCAAGCGCTTGGCATGCCGGGATCTCCGAGAGGCAGACATGGACAATAATGGCATTTTTTTACCATTAAAAAGGAAAATAAAAAAGAATGAAGATGTTTCTGACATCTTAAGATGCTTTTGACTTCTGCTCTATTCAGGCAATACCTTCACGGAAAAACATTATATTTTCCCCAGTATTTCAAGTTTTACTCGATCTGATACTTGTTTTCGACATAAACAATTCTGTGCATGCTTACACATCAACTCTGAAACAATCAGCTTGCTCTTCAGTCCAAGGGTCTATTGGAAATGACATTCATTAAAATTTAGCTGAGTTCTGAAGATCACTGCTAATGCCTGTTCACACACATACATCACGTCAAGCCGAGGAAACTGCAAACACAAGCTCTCTAGGTGCCCTTCCTCCATCCACCCCCAGTAGCCCTCTGTGGAGCGGCTCCTTGCTTCTTCCTGTGCCCCGGTGTGAACGGACAGAAGACCCATCACAGGTAAGCCCTAAGCGCTGTGGCCAGTGGCAGCTCACTGGCAGAGTCCTCGCCCTCCGTGTGGGAGACCCGAGTTTGAGTCCCAACCAGTATACCTCACGCCCTGCCCCACCTGTCTGTTGGGAAGTTTGTGTGTTACTGTGACGCTGAACTGACTCAGTGGTGCTTCCAGACAGACCAGGAGGAAAGGGCTGGTGATATCCTGAAAACCAGCCAACAAAAACTCCACGGGACCCCAAGTCAGGGGCCAGCTCCATGGCAGCTAGTGACAATCGTTTACCTCCTGCTGACCTAAAATCCACACCCCCCCGAGTACTCCCCAAACTAGCCTGTGCAGCCATTCACTCATCACTAAGTGGCCGCAGTGGGCAGATGCCCCCCTGGTGTCTCAGGTCCCTGAGTCAGGGGCCGACTCCATGGCAGCTAATGACAATATGTTACCTCCTGCGGGCCTAAAACCCCCAAAGTACCCCCCAAAGTAACCCATGCAGCCATTCACTCATCACTAAGTAGCCCCGGTGGGCAGATGCCCTCATCATGCTAGAGATGCCAGGAGCGCCTGCTCCCGGGTATCTCCCAGGCTCCTCAGAGGACTGAGGACAAACCACCTCACCAGGACACAGAGCGGGGCTCCGGCCTCTCCAGGGACTGAAGACTGAACCGAGCTGTGGAGGCTGAGGGCGTGAAGCCTGCTGGGAGCAGCAGCGCATTCTGGGAACTTCCTCCCCAAACCAGCCACCATTCAGCGAATTCTGACTCACGGCTGCCCCGTGGGCTTCAGAGTAGAACAGTGTTCCATGATATTTGACACTGAATAACCCGGCCTTTCTTCCGAGGTGTCTCCAGGTAGACTCAACCCTCCAACCTTTAGGTGAGTCCAAAACCCACTGCCATCGAGTCGACTCCAACTCATAGCGACGCCCCAGGACAGAGAACTGCCCTGTAGCATTTCCAAGGAGCCCCTGGCAGATCTGAACTGCCGACTTGGTGGTGGGCAGGCACAGCAGTTAACCACTGCCCACCAGGGTCTCCTCCTTTAGGTTAGCAACAGTTGATCACCTGCACTGCCCAGAGGCCCCAGGAACTGCCTAGAGGCTCGCAAAGGGCAGAACCGGGGGCACTGGAGTGTGGGGAGCGGCAGCTTCTGGGCATGTGAGGTGCTTCTGGGCTAGGAGTTGGCACCTACTTCACTGCCCAGCACCCACAGACTCGGAGTGTGGCCACAGACTCGGAGTATGGACTCAGCCTCCAGCTGTGCCCCAGTAAACCAGCAGGATCAGGCTGGGAACTCCTAAATGCGGTGGTTTCACAACCCTGCAGGGTAGAGGGCAGAGGAGAGAGTTTGTGAGGGAAGCCTCAGGACTGTCGTCCCCCCAGCGGGGGAGCTCCAGGGCAGTTCTGGGGGCCCTGGCCTCGAGCAGCCTCTTACATCCCTGGAGCTCCTGGGGCCTGGCAAATGACAGGCGGCACAGCAAGCAGCCCTCCTCTGCCCTCCTGGATAATAACACTGTCACCAGAGGACAGAAAATTACCCTGACGTCTCTGTATCTCCAAACTGCACTTCAGAGACAGGCCGCATGAGGCCAACAGACCCCTAGTGAAACCTCCTGGTTAGACTTCGGAGGGGAAGACCAGTCAGGAAACACACACTCTGACAGTAGCTCTGGCCTCTGGCCTCTGCCCCAGGCAGGCCCGTGGATCGCAGGCCCTGACAGGTGGGTCAGAGAGCAGCGTCGGGGTGGGCTGAGGCCCTGCAGGATAACCCCGCGGTAGTAGCGGCATCAGGACAGACAAGCTCTTCCATCAGGACCTCTACGTGCTGCCAGGCCTGGAGGCGAGGAGCCCTAGGCAGGAAGGTGTCACACCCAGCACAGGCTGCCCATACATGAGCCACACGTCCTGAGGGAGGGCACTCAGTGACTCACAGGCGGAAGAAGGCAAACCAGCTTGGCAGGGCTGATGGAAAGCACTCTTTAGGAGAGAGACTGGGCAGCCAAGTGGGGTCAATGGCACAGTGTGATGTTTTCTGGTTCTGGACGTTTTCCTCCTGAGTCAAACACTCTCCTGATCCGCCACAGCCCTCCTATGACCATCTGCCAGTCGGCCTGCTAGGCTCTCCACGAGAAGGCCAAACGGTGCGAGTCCACATCTCACGGCCGAGGCGGAGGCGGGCATCCATGTGAACAACAGGTGCAAACACCCGAAGACGGGCGCAGATCTGTCTGTCTCCTGGGCGAGAAACGGCCTAGCCAAAGGGGCCGGGGCCACGGCCACGCGACACAGCACAGCAAGCCAGCCCGAGAGAAGGCAGCATGGAGGCTGGGGTCTGGGGTCTCTTAGTTAGGGTGCAGGACTACTGCGGAGGGTGCAGCCCGTGGGATCACCCATAGCACCTGGGCCTGCTCTTCAGCGAGGGTGCCAAGCTGGCAATGTGTAGCGTGAGGTAGACATCCGTGATGCCGTGAGCCGTAAGGCAAACATGTCAATGGCTGCAGCGACGGTGACCGGCGGCGATCGGACACGCTGCATGCAGCTGGCTGCTACCTGGGGGTCAGAGATGGTTGGTCCCCACCGAGTGTTACGGAGCCCTGGTGGGGCAGCGGCAAAGCCCTCGACTGCCTCTGAAGGACGGCGTGGCAGTGGGCTTCCGTGGAGGCCCCAGCCCTGGGCACCTCGGGGCCACTCCCCTCTCCAGGGTCGCTACGAGTAGAAACAGACAGAAACGGATTTGGGTTTTTGTTGCTGTGTCTCAGCCAGGCCAGGAATCGTTCAGAGTGATTTTGTGTGAAAACACACTGCTTTTGAGAACTCACTGGGTCTTTACAAAGCCCTGTGAAATATGAAGAACAGGAACCCCATTTGGTAGTTAAAAAAAAAAATGGCACAGAGAGGTCAACCATCTTATCTAAGGTCACACAGCACACTGAAGCTGGAATTCTAGCCCCAGCGCCACGGCTAATGCCATTAGATTCTTCTTTTCGTAATTGCTCATTTGACCCAAGAAAAAGAAAGTCTGCCTGATACCTCGACAGGAACAAGAAAAAGCTGAGGGGCTTCCCCCGGCAGCCTCTCCTCTGGCCGAGATGGAAGCGCCAGCAGGAGCAAGCAGACGGATGTCGCTTCAATGCAGTCTGCACCCGAACTGCCCCCTTCCCCTCAGTGCCCCTCAGAGGCTCTCAGCTTCTGGCCAGAACCCCAAAGAGACTTCTGGTCCGTTTCTCTACCAGTTGTTTCAGCAAAAATAGGTAAATCGACACAGACTGGGTCGTAAGAGGGAGAAGTACTACTTTCACACGTTTTTCTCAGACTCTGATCCTCACAGTCCTGGCGTCAATCCCAACTCACAGCAACCCCGCAGGACAGCACGGAACTGCCACACCGGGCTTCCGAGGGGCAGCGAGCAGATCTGAACTGCTGACCTTTGGTTTCACGGTCAAGCTCTTAACTGGTGTGCCGCCAGGGCTCCTAAAATCCTACAGGAAAGGGGAATTCAGCTAAGGAGTCACTTTAAATAGTTTTGAATAATTACACAACCACAAGCCCCAAAGCCAAACCATTTACCCATTTTTCAAGATACTCTGACTCCTTTTTGAATTTCTACCTCTTAGAATAACAAACCATTTTCTCCTCTTTTATTCTTCTGTCTTGGAAAAACTCCACAAACGCCTCTCAAGCACATGTGATGCTCCTCTCAGCAAATTACCAACATCTCCTGAAATATTTTCCTCAAACCCTGCAAAGGCTGGTTAACCGGATTCTTCAAGAACGGAATGGGGGTTCTTCTCTCGGGGTGTATAGTCTTGCGCCACCAGCACCTTCTTTTTCCTCCCAAGCCAACAGATGAGTAATACCCTCTTTGCAAATCACAAATGAACCGTTTTCTTGTTTCACTTTAGACAGGTGGTCTGCAGGGACGGTCAACACAGTGGAAGCCAATAGCTGCCACCAGCAGGTGCCAGCCGTCCTGCTCTCTGTGTGCTTATTACCAGCCATCTCCTCTCTGGGTACTTGTCAGCTGCCCTGCTTGTTCACAGCTCTCTCGTTGCAAGGCCCACTTGGCAGGGGGTGAGGGCTTTAAGTCAGTTAACTGTGTTTGGACGCTGGAGGCTTTGTATTCCGTGAGCCAGGAAAGACGGGAAAGCTTGGCTGTGAGGACAGGGTCTCAGAAAAGGGGTAACAGGGTCCGGCTGCTTTGCCGGGAAGGTCCCGAAAAGAGTGCACTGCCCAGGTGGTCCAGGTGTGAACTCAGGAGACACGGACAAAGCAGTGTGGCCAGTGCCTGCCCCCAACCCCAGCAGGCCCGGCTCGGTGGGTCCCCTCCTGGCAGCCGGCAGCTCAGGGCCACCCTCACGGGGTCGTGGTGTTCCTTCTTCTGGGACCCTTTCTTCCTCTTTACGTCGCCCCATCCTCACTTGCTCGACGCTTCCCAGCTCGGCCCCCGCCTCCGTCTCTCCCATCTCTCTTGTCACTAATGTTTCACAGGATACACTCCATTTGGCTGATGTCTTTCCCAGGGAATTGATGCTCAATCCTTTGTCCTCTCAGACGGTTTTTGTTTCCAAGAGACAAAACACCTACTTTGTGTCATGTTTTCTGTGTGACTGGTGATCACACAATAGTCGGGAGCTATGTGTTTGCATTCTTTGTAAGCTTAATTTAGTGCTGTTTTTAATATAACAATTGGATTAGCACAAATGGTTAGATTCTAATAGGTAATACGTGAAAGCAAATTAAATGGCTTAAATTATAGACAGGGTTGCTGAGTCAGAATCGACTCAATGGCAGTGAGTTTGGTTTGGGTTTTGGCTGACCAACAGCCATTAGGAAGCAGACAGTAGTCATTCTCAGCCCAAACGTCAGCTGTTTCTGTTGCCTGAACCAGATGACCTCTTCTGCCTTCTAAGGACACCAGGGTATCCGGGGCTGCCGGAAACAGAAATGCCGTCTAGGCCAGTCATCAGGGCTTGATCCAGTCTCTTATCCCTGATTCTAGGCTGAGTCTCTGTTGACACTTTTGATACTATAATTAATATTAGTCACAGAATAAGTCCATGTAAAATGACATATTTTGCCTCACATTGAACGGCCTGGATTAAACTTTTACAGAATGGATGAGGACAGATGCATAGCAGATAGACAGACAGACAGACAGATGAAAGAATGGGCAGGGGAGGGAGGGGGGTTGGGAGTGAGGAAGGGAGGAAGAAAGGGAGGAGAGATGGATGGATGAAAGGATGGACAGATGGAAGTGTTATGGATGGAACTGTGTCCCCCCAGAAATGTGTATAGCATTTTGGCTAGGTCATTATTCCCAATATTGTGTGACTGCCCTCCTTTTTGTGATTTTCGTACACTGTAAATCCTAATCTCTGCCTCTGATTAATAGACTGGATTATGCCAAAGAGGATTAGGGTGGGACTGTAACACCTTTCCTAGGGTTCACCTTCCTGCTCCAGTGTTAGAGAGTTTCCCTGGAGTGTGGCTTGTACCAACTTTTATCCTACAAGAGACGAAGGGAATCAAGCAGAGTGTTGGGGACCTTATTCCGTCGAGAAAGCAGCACCAGGAGCAGAGTGTGTCCTTCTGCACCAAGATACTCTCAGACCAAAGAAAGACAAGGAGCTTCCTCCAGAGCCGACAGAGAAAGAGTGCATTTCCTGGAGCAGACACCGTGAATCTGGACTTGTAGCGTACTGGCCCGTGTAGGAATAAACTTTTCTTTGTTAAAGTCATCCACTTGTGGTATTTCTGTTACAGCAGCACCAGATGACTAAGACAGATGAGAGATGGGTGGATGAAAGACTGGATGGATGGATGGATGGATGGCGAGATGGATAGCTGAAAGGATGGCAAGACGGATGGATGGAGAGATGGATGGCTGGAGAGATGGGTGGGTGGACAGAGAGATGGACTGATGGATGAACAGAGACACGGTGGGAAGATGATGGCTGGTGATTCCTGTAGATAAATCAGAAACTCTCAGGAACAACATCACCAGTAGATACGCTCATTTCCAATTAAATGAGTGTCTATGCTATGCAAGACACAAAGGTGGTGGATATTTGGGGACAAAGAAATAGAAGCTATGGTCCTATACCCATAAAAGAATTGTAATCTAATTGGGGGGAAAAAAAACCATATAAATAACATACATTTGATTCAACATGAACTAATATTTATATAATTATATATGGCCTATGCTAGATTACATCTTTCTGCCTAAGACAGCCCTGACAGCACGTTTACGACACGGACTGGGAGCAGGTTTAGGGAGTAACTTGTACTTTGGCAATAACAGAGCCAAACTGGTTTCCTTGCATTTCCCTCCACATTGGCAATGAGAAGAGCAAAGGAGAAAGGAGTCATGCTTTGACACAGTCATCATGAAAAGACTTGACTCCGAGCTTTTCAGAAAAATTCCAATCTGATGGTATTTTGCCCATGAATTGTTCTACAGGACAATCACCAATCACCCCACTGGTTTGGGGGGCATTCGTTCAACCATCAGCAGGAACCTCAGGGCGGCTCTCTGAACGCAACAGAAAGCTGGACTGGGAAGTGGTGGGCGTGTCTACGGTGAGCATCCTGGTCAACGGGGGGATCGGAGGTTTGCCCAGACTGCAAGTTGTCTTGAGTAATTAACACCTGGATTCCCTCAAGTCCATTTGGTCTCCGCCTGTTGCGCCCCTGGGAACTTCTGCCTCCAAGACGGGAGGACAAATGGAGAGAAGAATGGAGAAAAAGGAAGCAGGGTTGCAGTTCCCATGGAGAGGGCCGCTGACCGTCCCCTCGGTTTAGAAGGCTCTGCTTGCGGTGACTCTTCCCCCTGAGTTCTCACTTCTCATAGGTCCTTGCTCAGACGTCCCCAGCTGGGAGGCTTCCCTGGCTATCCTACCTATCATAACACCCCTAATTCTACCCCATCTGCTGCAGAAGACCTCTATCAGAGTTAAAAGCAAAGATGTCTCCTTGAAAACTAAGGTACACCTGACCCAAGCCATAGTATTTTTAACTGTCTCATAACAAATGCAAAAGCTGGAAGATGAATCAGGAACACTGAAGAATGGCTGCCTGTGAATGACGGAGCTGGCGAAGAATACTGCAGATATACCGCAGACAGCCAAAAACGGAACACGGGAGAGGTACAGCCAGAACGCTCCTTAAAAGCCAGGATGGGGAGACTATGGACGTGCTATCAGGAGAGGAGAAGGTCATCACATTTCGTAAAGTAGAGGGTAAGTGGAAAAGAGGAAGACCCTCAACAACGCGCCCTTACACAGTGGCTGCAACAGTGGCCTCGAGTAGGACGGTGAGAGTGAGGACCAGGCAGCGTTTCTGTCTGCTGTGTGTCAGGTCGCTGTGAGTCAGAACTCACCCGACGGCAGCTGCCAACAACCACCAGCACTCCCACCCCGACCTCCTCGCTCTGTCTCTGTTTTTCCTCCATAGTGCTTATTACTCTGTCACACAAATACTTGTTTTCTTTGTTGTCGGCCTTCTGCCACGAGAACGGATGCTTCAAGCCTGGCACGGTGCCTGGAACACAGAAGGCACTTAATACTTACACACGAGGAAGCGAACCGACCAGGTTGCTGCGACGCATATTTCAACTTCCTTAGAGAACCAAGCTGAGAACGAGCACTCTCGTACGCTCTCCTAAGAACACGGAACCCAGCAGCTGCCAAGGCAGCCCCAACTCACGGTGACCGCAATGTGTCACAGTGGTGCCGTGCTTCATGGGGATCTCAGTGGCTAGTGGAGGTCAGCAGGGCTGCTTCCGAGGTGCCTCTGGGTGGACGCCCCCCAGCATTCCAGTCAGCTGCAGAGCACACTGACCCCTTGCACGACCCCAGCACATTTACTGAGCATGTACTGTGTGTCAGCTGCTTACCTGTGCTGACCCCTTCCACTCGTCACCTCACCCAGCCCCCAGGACAACACTGCACTCTGCTTCTATTACAGTTCCACCTAGAGGCCACCAAACAAACTAAGTCTGCCTGCCACGCTCTGGGTTGCTGTCAACAGACTCTGTACAAGGAGGACGACACTTGGGATCACCCTCTGGCGGCCTGTGTCTCTGCTGCCACCCAAGGGATGATGCCGACATGCTGACTTACATGCTCTGCACTCTGCTGGGGACAGAACATGTGTCACCCCATTTAACAGCAATCCTACAAGTACTGACACCATTTCCATCCTACAGGAAAGGAAAATGAGCCTGAGAGAAGCCAGGCAACTTGGCCGAGGTCACACAGCTGCTGAGAAGTCTGGCCCCACGGTTGGTATGGAAAACACCAACCCAGCAAAAAACTCAGAAGTGCAAATAAGAGAGAGATTCAGGGCTGGACTTTGGGACACCAGCTCCAGGGACCCAGGAGCTCCGGCTCAGCAGGCGCCATCATCCCAGTGGGCTGTGGAGGGGCACAGGGACAAGGGAGCCACCTGTCCCTGACTAAGCTCAGGCAGTGTGTACAGAGAGCTACTCACTGGAGAGACCGTGCAAGGTGGAAGGTCTCACAGAGGCCAGTTTTACACCTGATAATCACTAGATAAGTGAAAAATTCATGCTCCGTGGAGCTAAAAATGACTTCCCAAGGGAGATGAAAGAGGAACTCTAAAATAAAAAAAGGACATGTAGGATAATCAGTGTGCTAAATAATGTACATTGAAAAAACAAATCCAGTCTCTGGCATTTAGCTAAAAAAAAATTGTTGAATGAGGTTCTTTTACTGGCATCTCAGCTATTTCTTTTTCCACTTGAACTGCCTCAAAAAGAGCAAGTCAGGAAGAAAAGGTACTGGGAACAGAATTCAATAATATTTAGGGAGAAGTGAAATTAAGCATTATCTGACGCCTCCCTTTCCGTCTGGCCCCGCCCACGTTCCCGGTGGGGCGCGCACTCAGCGGAGCCCCAGGAAGCTTGTTCACGGGGCTGTGCGTGCTCCACGCACACGCACATGTACAGACGCGTGCACACGCACTCTGCTAAACACGTGTGCACACACATGGAGCAGGTTATACAAGGGAAAGGACACCAACCAGAGTCCTGTGACCCTGCTCTGCACTTGAAGGCCGTGTGGCGGCACGGCGGTTAAGAGCTCACTGCTCACCCGAGCACTGGCAGCTCGAACCTGCCAGCTGCTCCTTGGGAACCCTGTCGGCCAGCTCCGCCCTGTCCTGCTGGGTCGCGGCGAGCAGGAGCTGACAGGATGGACGCGGACCCCCGCCGTGGAATGTCTCTTCCCATCCTTTTGCTTTCCGCTCTCTGTGTGTCTACACCCACAACACACCATGTGTCAGAAAGAGGCAGCCTCTGGCTGGGTCCTGGTCCTGCCTCCTGCCTGACGACCTCTGCTTCCTAACCGAAACATTTAGGCCATTTGTGGGGCCTGGTGGCACGGTGGTTAAGAGCTATAGCTGAAAACCAGCAGGTCAACCATTCCCAGCTACCAGCCGCTCCGATCTACCAGAACTGCTCCCACGGGGCAGTTCTACTCTGTCCCCTAGGGGCGCTAGGAGTCAGAATTGACAGCCACGACGTTGGTTTAGGGTCACAGTCTCTGTCTCAGAGGTTGTTGTCTGTCCTCTCGTCCCTTCTCTTCAGCCAGCTGGAGTCTCAGTAACTTCCGTATCACAGTCAGTGTCTGCCGAGCATGTCAAGTGCTCCCTGACTGTCACAACGTTCACATCTCAAAACAACCCCAAGGCAGGTCAGAGAAGGGGCCAGCCTTTACCACACTGCTAGGAAGCAGAGTGGCTGGGAGCTGAACCCAGGCAGACCACACGCCAGGGTACCTGTGCAGTCAGCCACTCCACAATAGTGACTAAGAGCCCGAACGGCTGTGGATACGGGGAAAGCTGGGCTCCTATCCAACCAGCTGCTGTTCAGTCAGCTGACCCACGGTAACCCCGTGTCTGTCATGTAGACCTGTGCTCTGTGGGGTTTCCAGTGGCTGGTATTTCAGAAGCAGGTCTCCAGGCCTTTCTGCAAAGGTGTCTCTGGGTGGGCTTGAACGCTGACCTTCCGGTTGGTAGCCAGGGAGCCTCCTTTTGAGCTCCTTCCCTGACTAGGGGCTGCCATCTGTTTGGGGGGGCTCTGCAGAGATGATCCTATTCCAGGGACTGAGACTGTTCCTAAAGCGCTGAGAAAATAACCTTGCTCTCCGTGAGCTAAAGTACCCCCTTCTCTGCACGTCTCATTTTTAGAAAATCTCCACTGATCAGGACAAATGCAATTTTCGCCATCAGTGGATCTGAACAGACAATCACATTAAGGGAAAGACGACAGGGCGAGGCCCGCACGCCGTGTGCATCTAAAGTGCAAACGGCACTCTTGGATAAAAACCAACACCGTCAAAAAGCAATCCACTTTCTTTTTTTTCCCATCCAATCAGTGTTCGATTTGCATAAACATTTCTCTGCCTTCCCCTTCCACCCACTCCCTCCCCGGCACTCAGAGGTCTGGGGAGATGGCAACCTCAGAGACAGTTTTCCCAACATTTGTCCCTAGGGAAGCCACTTGCCCCCCTTGGGAAGGGCTTCCTGATGCCTAGCAGAGAGAACGCCCTCATTGCTGCAGCATTTGGGGTGCAAGGTGCCTGGAGGATGCTGTCCCACTGGGTCCACAGCACAAGTCTGTGAGTTTGGCAGGAGGTACGATTTCTCTTTGTAGTGGAGATGACACTGAGGTTCTGAGAGGCCTCACAGCAAGCGGCAGGACGGCCACTGCAATCGGACTGTTCTCTGGGCCCCAGAGTCCTGGCCCAGGCGTGCGTTCTCCAGTCTTGTTGATTCTCAGAGGCCCTGCTGCTCATGCCCTCAGCACAGAGATACAAACACAGCCCAGGCTTCAGCAGTGAGTAAGGCCGGGGACTTGGAAAAGGGGCAGCAGAGCCTGCACTCGGCCACACTCGGCCCACACTCAGCCCTGCTGAGATCTGCATTTTTTCATACGACATTTGAGCCACCCAGGCGGGGAAGTGAGAGGGTCAGCTGGCCGAATGAACGCCATGTCGAGTTTTTGTGTGCCGGAGGAACAGCAAGAAAGGATGCTCAGGAGGAGAGGGTCAGGGAGGCGGCCGGGGGGCCAAGGACCAAGGCGTGAAGGCCGTGCCAAGAGGCTCCAGCGCTCTCAGAAGCGACAGTAAGGGCTGACGCGCAGGCGGGCGCTCCTGAGAAAGGACGCTGATGGCTCGTGACGTGTCCTGCTCGGCCTTCCCACACATGACACTCGGCATTCATGACAGCCTAGGATGTCACTCAAAGCAGGGTGCGCTGCGCAACCCCCCGGGCCCACCCTCCTGCTTCAGCCTCCACCTGGCCTCTGGGGGCTCTGCCACGCAGGACAGACGGAGGGACAGGGGGCAGAGGGACGACGGTGGAGGGCTCCAGACGGGGCTCCCGGGGAGCTGCCGGGGAGACATAAGGGAGGTCCCCCAAAGGCGGCCGCAGAGCGCCCCGCTTGGCTGCTCTGCATATCTGTTTCCAGCTAAGAACAGGGGGCAGGCTCCACTGGCGGGAAACAACAGAGGGAATAGAAGGCGTGGGAAACCTCCGGGCAGATTCCTGCTGAAGTCTCATCCGGTCCTGAGAGTCTAAGAGTCTCACTTTGGGAGCAAAAGACAGTCTGTCTCATCCTGTAGCCGAGTGTTTTCCTAAAACGAGACAAATCTATCACCAGGGATCTTCGGAGGTACTTTTAACAGTTTTAACGGTTAAGTGTTTACTAAATCAGCCCTGATGGCCCAGTGGTTCAGCAGTCAGATGCTAACTGAAGATCAGTGGTTCGAGCCCACCGGCCACTGCTCAGGAGAGATCTTCGGCTTCCACAGAGAAGTGCAGCCCGGGAACCCTGCGGCACTGCTCCAGCCTGTCCTTGAGGGTTGCTAGGGGCTGGGTTCAGCTCAGCAGCACACAGCAGCACTTACCTTAGAACATTGTTTGTTTACATCATCTGAAGCCAGATTTGCTTTTAGGGCAGGATAGAAATGTCCCATAAAATTCAGTGTATTTACGCCTTTGAAAAGTCCGTTGCTTCCATCAGGAATATAATCACCGTTACTGAACCGTGCGTGTTGGAACCACGGAATTGGTGAAAGGGCCATAGTGACTGAAAGCTCGGCTGCTAATCACAAGGTCAGCAGTTCAAACCCACCAGGTGCTCCTTGCAAACTTCGCAGGGCCGTTCTACTCCGTGGGTGGAATGCATTCACTGGCAGTGGGCTTTACATGCATCTTCTTTTTATGTAAACTGGACCGTTTCTTCTGCATGGGCATCTGCATCTTCTTGGGTTTTTGCCACTATTAAGAATGTAGTCTTCTCCCCTTTATGTTTTCTAATGGGTGATTATGATGCATAGAACACCCAAGAAGTCTTATCTTGAATCGTCTGGGGAGGCCGTTGGCTCACCTGCGGAATTAACAGTTATTTGGCTTACACTCCTGGGTTGCCGAGGTAGGCAGTCAGCTCACCCACAAACTATTAAATGAACTAGATCTTCAACAGATATCTGCTGAATGACCATTTCTTGAATTTCTGGGTTTATCTTCCAGGAAGTACAGACAACCTGGCGTAATTCAGACAGTCACAGGAGCCCTGCCTGACGGGAGTCCTTCATCTCTCCTGAACACACACTGTCATGAACTGAGTTGTAGGTCAACTTGGTTAGGCCACGATTTCCAGTCTTGCATGGATAGCTACCATTATGTGAGTTTCCTATGTGCTATAACCATAATCTTTGCCTGCGGTGAAAGAGGACGAGGGTGGAATTGTAACACCTCTACTCAGGTCACGTCCCTTGTCCAGTCTTCAGGGACTTCACCCAGGATGTGGCCTGCACCATCTTTTATCCTACGACAGATAAGAGGAAAGGGAAGCGAGCAGAAAGCTGAGGACTCCTACCACTAAGAAAAAAGCCTCAGGAGCAGGCACATCCTTTAGACCCAAGGTTCCTATGCAGAGAAGCTCCCGGTCCAGGAAGACTGACAAAAGGACCTTCCTCCGGAACAGCAGAGACAGAAAACCCTTCCCAGGAGCTGATGCCCTGAATTTAGACTTCCAGCCTACCAAAAAAACCTCACTGCCGTCAAGTCAATTCCAACTCATAGCAACCCTAAGGGACAGAGTAGGACTCCCCTACAGTGTCTCCAAGGGGCGCCTGGCGGGCTTAAACCGACTGCCTCTTGGTGAGCGGCCGCGCCCCCTCACTACCGCACCCCCTCACCGCCGCACCCCCTCACTGCCACACTACCTCACCACTGCACTACCAGGCTTTCCTGGCCCCTGAGAAGATACATTTCTCTCGGTTAAAGTCACCCATTTCTGGTGTTTCTTCTACAACAGGACTAGAGACTAAGACATACTCTGACTTTTCTCCACCAAGACTCTGCACCTCAGCAGTGTGTCACACCACGTTACCTGGGTTAGTCTTCAGCCTTAAACAATCTAGAAGAATCAGAACGGAAAGAACGGGAGCAGGGCAGTGTCTCCCACCCCAGACGCCCTGGGTCCCCCTGACACAGATGTGCACCTCTCACACACCTCCACCCAGAGCACTGAGGGGGCACAGCCCGTTCCGTCTGCTCTGCACAAGGACATCGTGAGACAATCACCCGCCGTATTGTTTGAAGTCATAGATTGGCTTTCTGACTCTACCAGCCCTTTCACTAACTGACTCTCAAACGGGAACAGGCAGAGAGAGGAGACGCCGGTCAGGTCCTGGTGGCCACACCCAACCAAGAGAGCGCAAAAGACTCCAGAAGTGCAAACTGTCCTCCCACAGACACATTTGTTTTTCTCATATTTGATTTAAGCAATACAAACTTTAAAAAAATCAGTGAGGGGTAGGCAGGAAAACAAGCCCTTTGAAAATTCCTCTGGAGAGCCATCCTACGGCCTATTAAAATTAAAACACAGTGCCTCTATCCGTGGATGCTTCTGGATATTTATAGGCTGGCTCTTGGGAACCCTGCTGTGCACGGTGCTTTTTCAGTGTTGGGAATAAAACGCACAGCCTCTGAGTCGGGCATAAAACTGTCCATTCTCTTTTTGTGTCCACTCTCACAGGAAGCTGCCTCAGGCACAGAAAAGCAGAAGGTGGATGAGCAGAATTCTTAACAGCAGGCTGTTCTTGGAAGGGAGAGTCCTTATTTAAGAGTCGTCAGCAGTGAACGATGAACGAGAGACAACGGAATGAAGTGCACATTAATCTTGGAAAATGATTTCTTCCTGAGCTTGATTCAAGTACTGACCTCGCTCGGAGGCTAAGCTGCAATCGCTTGTACCCAAAGAAATAGAGTGAGAACAGCCTGGAATCTCGGGCCCCAAACAGAAAATGACCAATGGGAAGGCATGGTGACAGAGAAAGACTTTAAAATTCAAACAAAGGAAAAGTGCCTCACCCATCCCCTTTGAGACAGAAGACTTCTTCCCGCAAAGTCAGATGTGGCTGTAAACACAAAAGAATTTACACTCGTGAAAAACTGGCTGCTGGGGTGCTGTCTCCACTCCTAGTGACCTTCTGTGTGTCACACGGAACTGTGCCCCATAAGGCTTTGGGTGGCTGGGTTTTCAGGCCTAGACTGGCAGACCCTTCTTCGTAATGCCTGAGTGGACTTGAACCTCCAACCTTTGGCTAGGAACCAAGCATGTCAACCGTTTGCACCCCCAGGAACCCAATGGGCACCCACAATGCGGCATTCGGAGCAATGCCCACTGGGAAGCACTGCTCTATGTCGAGTTCTCTGAACGAGCCGTGCCCACTCAGGTCTACCGCAGCCTCTCTCTCACTCGCTCCCCAGCTGCTCAGCCTGTCCTGAAGGCCAGGGATGTGTCACTTCTCCCAGAACTCTCCAGAGCTGTGGTTATCCCTAGTGTCACACCGGATGTCCCTGTCTACTTAGCTGTCTTCCTTGCCCACTAGACTTCATGTCAGCTGGATTGAAGGCCGCCCACCTGGCAGTGCCTGGCATGGGTCAAAGGGCAAGAAGGCGGTGAAGACTCAGTGAAAGGACAGCAGCTTACAGACCAGCGCAGCAGTTCTGGGAGAACGCGTGAGCCTCCTGCCTTAAGGATGCTGTTCTCTGGGAAAGCAAAGCCTTCTCCAGGTTAGACACCCCAGGAGTCAGGGGTGACCGGCCACCAGTACCCCAAACACAAAATCGTGTGGTTCCTGGATGAAGAAGTTTTTATTTCCTCAGCAAACGCTTCCTAAGGAAACACGGATAAGGCACCTGTTGGAAGAAAAAGAAACGCTGTCCTGGAGCTGCAGAGATGTCCAAACACTGCCACTGATGTCCCACAGCTTTGCCCACTCGGGGAGAAACTATAAATGTTTTCCTTCGTTAGGCTAGTACTAAGATGAAATTATTTTGAAAACATTGCCTGAACACTCAGCTAAGTCACAACTGTTTCCGAAAAGTTTGCTGCCTGCCTTCCTCTCTCTTCCAGCACAACTGGAAATTGAGGGCATCCTCATTCAAGGACTGTATCTGAAATCTGAAGGTTCCTTGTCACGTCTCATGAGGAGGCCAAAACAGTTCAGTGCTGGAGTCAGGTTAAAAGCGCCTTCCTAAACCCTTAAATCAGGATACAGCTCACTGCCTCAGGCATTTGTGGGCAGAAATGGAAAGTACAAGAGCACAGACTTTCTGGTTTCTTTTCCTCAAGATTAAAAAGCTGTAATTTCTTGCAAACCCATGAGAACTGGAATCCATCCATTGAACATATGGTGACATCCACTGGGAAGTCCCACGATGGGAAACACAGAGATTCGCCTCTCCTGGGGCTTCAATTTTCCATCCTCCCCGTCAGAGGAGGAACAAGGTAACCAGAGACTTTCTTGGGCTGCTTTAGGGCTTTTTTTCCATTCCAAAAGGGTGGGGAGCGGAGCTGTCAGCAGTGGGGGAAGGGCAGCTCCTCCCGGGCCTTTCTCCTGACTCTGAGCCCCTGTTCTTGGCACAGCACTGCCCTCCAGGACTTGGGGTCGGAGTGAGGGGTCATTTTTGTAGAAGGGAGAGAAAGCACAATGCAAAGTGACTTCTGAGCATCGCCAATCACACCTGCGCTGACTGTGATGCAGCCGGCTGCTGAGTGCCTTCAGGAGCCAAGCAGTAAGTGTACCCTCCACATGCCATGACTCTGCTTCCTGACGAGGAGGGTCTGCTGAGCAGACGGGGAAGCCGGCTGTCACAAACGTGACTTGTACTCGTCTGATAAGGAGCAGGAAGACTTGGACAGAACTGTCAGAGACAGCCAGGACAAGGCCCGTGGTGGACGTCAGGTGTCACCTGCGTCCTGTCTCAGTCCCGACTCGTTTGGCAGAGAACATTTGGATTCCCCTTCTGGGGGGGGTCCCGGATGCTCTCGCCACTGAAGAATGGCCACGGTTCCCGCCCTGGCGAAGCCCTGCTCACAGTGGTGTCTGGGACCTGTGACCGGCGCCGTCGGGGACCCGTGATCGGCGCCGTCGGGGACCCATGACCGGCGCCGTCGGGGACCCGTGACCAGCGCCGTCGGGGACCCGTGACCAGCGCCATCCCGGACAAGTGACCGCTGCCATCTCGGACTTCCGTTCGGATTTCTCTGGACTTTGCACCCACACGACCTGACTGACATTTCCATGTAACTATTTAGGGAAACCTACTGCCGTCGCGTCACCTCCAACTCATCGTGACCCTACAGACAGAGTGGAACTGTCCCAGAGAGTTTCCACGGAGCACCTGGCGGATTCAAACAGCCGACCTTCTGGTGAGCAGCCGGAGCACTTAACCACTGCACCACCAGGGTTTCCACATGTTTAGCTGTCATAACAAACTCCTTGACTTCCCACCTTGCAGGTGCGTTAGCCTCAGCCTTCACCATCTCATTAAAAATATGATTGCTGTTGAGCCGATTCTGATGAACAGTAACCCTGCAGTGTCCAAAGAGCAGCCAGAGGATCCGAACCGCCGGTCCTGTGACCAGCAGCCACAGCACCTCACCACGACACCACCAGGGTGCCCCGGCCCTTGGGTGGCGAGTGTCTTCTCCCTGCCTGGACAGCACCGGAGCCCAGCCCTGCTGGCTCCACCGGTCCCCTGGCCCTCCCCGACCGCCACGCCCGGCAGCAGGGCAGTGGGGGACCCTCCCGGGTAGATCAGAGGCCTCCCCCTCCCCATGACCACGCCCGCCAGCCCGAGGACACCAGAGCAGCAGCGTCTCCGGAGGCTGCGGGGACCTGCTTGGGTAGATCAGAAACCCCACTGGCTCTCTGTTCAGGGTGCACAGGGACTCCAGCTTCCCACTGCCTCCAGGCCACCACTGCCTCGGGCAGCAGCCAGGGCTCACCTTCCAGAGCAAGATCAGAGTGTGTCACCCTCTGTGCTGACCTCAGAGTCAAAGACAAGCCCCGCCACGGCTGGCAGAAGCCGGCAGAAGCCTTTGGACTCCTCTGGCCCCTCTCCGGCCGCACTGGCCCAACTCAGCATGCCCGGGCACGCGGCCCTCCTGCTGTCCGCCCCACACAAGGCTGCCACACAGCCTCCCTCGGGGTTCTCGTGGCAAAGCTTTCCTCGGCAACACCGGGCAGTCACCTGGCCCCCGCTCCTCTGCTCAGACCTCTTGTCTCGAGGGGTGTGCCCCGTCACCCCCGTCCTGTCTAGCCATCTCTGCTTTCGTTCACTTCTTTCGTATCATGGAATTAACCTATTTTTCTGCTTATTGTTGACCACCTATCTACACACCAGCCCTCTCCCTGGCCAACAAGAAGGCCAGTTCCGCAAGAGCAGACACCTTTATTTTGTCCTCTGATGTATCCCAGCACTAGGAACAGTGCCGGCACACAGTAGGTGCTCAGTAAGTAGCCATTCGGTGAAGAACAATACAACACGTAGTCTTCCAGAGAATCCCCGTCGCAGGTCTAGCCCCAGTCTGTCAGGCCTGCTTGCAGAATTCCCCAGCTGAAAGAGCACCGTCTTCACACACAGCCCCCAAGGGGGACCACTCATGCTTATTCGCATTTAAAGGAAGGAGCAAAAGTGGAAAGACAAAAGACTTCCTGTTTGTCCTCACACTGAATTCACCTCCTAAGGAGCAGCGCCCTTCCTGCCTGCCTTGTTGGGAGGACCCAGCGGAAAAGACACGGGATCAGGGAGCAGGAACTGGTGCACCCCAGTGGAGCGTGTGACCTGGGGCTCCACTGACCTCCCCGGGCCTCAGTCTTCTACCGCTGGCTGTGGTGGTGAACATGTGAGATCAGTGTGGGACTCACCACCACGGTGTCTGGGACACCAGAGTGGCTCCATACAGTCAGGCCAACGAGGGCCCTGGTGACAGGCACACAGATTCAAATGCCACCTCGGCCACCTACAGCTGCCCTGCGGCCTTGGGCACATCACCTCTGCCCTTCCATCTCCCCATCCCTAAGTGACTACGGGAGCGTTCGTGGTGCAGCAGCTCGGAGCTCAGCTGCTGACCCAAAGCTCAGGGTTGGAGCCCACCAGACACTCCCTGGAAGCCCTGTGGGGCAGTCCTCCTCTGTCCTATAGGTCACTGTGAGTCAGAATCGACTCAGTGGCAATGGGTTTGGTTTGTCTTGGTTCAATGAGAACAGGCCAGTGGTGGTTCAGCGTAGAATTCTCACCTTCCAGAAGGGCGACCAGGGCTTGGCTCGTGGCCAAGGCTTCTCGTGCACAGACACCCTCCGTCTGTCAGCAGGAGCCCGTGAGCTCCCATGACACCAAACAGGTCTCAGCGGAGGCTCCAGACTAAGTGACCAGAAAGAAAGTCCTGGCAATCTGCCTCCAAAAGTCATCGAATGAAAAACCTACGTCACCAGGACCCAACCCTATTGGGCGTGGGTCACAAGGAGTCGGGGCCAGCTCTGACCTGCCTCAGAGGACGGGCAGAGGGATACAGAGCGCAGCCTGTGTGGGCACTGTGCCTGCTGGCACAGCAGGGCTCCATAAATGTGCCTTTTCCTTCCCACGAAGAGAACCTGACCATTTATTTCCTTTTCTCCTTTGATGTCAATGACAGCACACAACCTGCCCCCAACAGCTTGTCTCCCCAGGAATATTCTGATGAAATAACAAAAATGTGTTTCTCCTGCTTTCTGCAGCTTCAGTCCTGCGACTTGTGGCCTGGAACTGTCAAAACCAGCCTGAAGCACAGGCTTTCCGCCAAGTCCTCCCTGAGAAGGAGAGAACTAGCCCTAGTCCTTCCTTCTCCCTGCATGGCCCCACGCCCGCCAGCCCGCTACTCTGCAGAGCACGCTGCGCTGGCCAGCCCTGAGCGGTGCGGTGACCCAGGGTTTATTGTAGTTCCCTAGGTCGGGTGCCCAGTGTCGGCAGGAGAGGCCTGAGGGGAGAGGCGTGGGAAACGGCTCGGAAACACGGAGGAGATGCCGCAGTCTATGCCAGGCGTGCTGAGCCATGGTCATGGCCGTGGTGCCTCGCAGCTGCTGCATGGTAAACAACGATCGGCAGTGACAGACAGGCTGGAATGCCTGTCTACGAGGAAGGAGAGCTTCCGGGGTGTTAGAGCTGCCAGGGCATACCATCCCGTCACCTTTGTCATTTCTGGTTCTGATGTCAATCGTGTAAGGCAAAGACCCTGCTGACCGAAGCTCTCAGAGTCAGGACTCTGTAAAAACCATCCCACCCAAGCTCAGCAACACAGCAACACCTCATACCTCTGACCTCTGACTCTGCAGCGTTTTTCCATTTAACTCAGAGTAAAATCCAAGCTCCCAGCCAGGGCCGACCAAAGCCAGCAGAAGCCTTTGGACCTCCCCACCTCCTCTCCTCTGCTGCTCTCTCCTGACTCAGGGTATCCAGCTGGTCAGCAGAACAGGCCATCGACAGGGAGCCTCTGAACCCCAACGGGGTACTATCCGAGATGTTTCAACAGCAGGTGCAGCACCAGAGATGCTCAGTCATCTACATCCAGAAATTCGGGAGGCGGCTGCCCGGCCAGCAGGCCAGACGAGACCCAGACACACACCCATTCCAGAGAAGCTGATTCTACAGGGTGCAGACGTGACCGAACCACATCACAGCGTTCGAACGCAGGTACAGCTGGCTGAAGAGCGTTCCAAAGTGGCTGCAGCAGTACACTGGCCAGAACTGACCCAAGTTCAAGCTGATCCAGAGGAGGACCCTAACCCTAACTCCACTTCCTTAACGTATTAATGAGGCCACAGCCGAGCAGGATGCGTTCTCTATACCTAATCACTTCTGAGTAGTGGCTTAAAAAGAGCAGAGTAGACACGGTCACAAGGAGAGGGGACAGACACTATAGGTCTGTCTACAAGCAAAGGAACAGCAAGCCCCCGGCAGACACCAGAAACCAGGAGGCACTCACAGAAGGAAGCCACAAAACCAAGCCCCTGACTGCAATTTCCAGCCTCCAAACCCAAAACCCATCGCCATCGAGTCACCTCTGACTCACAGTGACCTTGAAGGACAGAGCAGAGCCGCACCATAGGCTTTCCCAGGAGCAGCGGGTAGATTGGAACGGCTGACCTTTCGGTTAGCAGCCATGCTCTTAACCACTGTGCACCCAGGGCTCCTTCAGCCTCCAGAACCACGAGAAAATAATTTTCTGTTCTTTAACGTCACCCACTGTCACATGCTTTGTTACAGCAAGACTAGGATGCCAAGACGCCCCAACAGCTTAGCCCAGCTCTGCAGCAGCGCAGTCCACTGAAACATCAGTCAGGTGACGGCACTCCCCCACGGTGCCCTCCAGTGACTCCCCATCAACTGCATCGTAAAAACAAAAGTCCTCAGAAGGCCCTGAATGACGCCACCTGTCACCACCATGGTCTTTCCTGAGGACCTCCCGACCCACTCGGCTCCAGTCACCCTGGCCTCGGTGCTCCTGAGCAGAACGCCCCCAGGACTTCTCTCCAGCTGCTGCCTCTGCCTGGGTGCTCCCCACGCTACCCGTCACCACCGTGGACCAGTCTGCCTTTCCCATACAGGCTCACCGTGACTACCGAGTCCACACTGCAAACTGACTCCTGCCTTCTCCCGTGCCCCGACACCATGCCGAGTCCACCCTTCAAAGCCATTCTGGAACTCTTTCCAGAATGGCCATGAGAGCTATTGTTGTATCTTGATGTCCTGAAAGTCATCAAAATGTCTTCCTTTCAGTATTTCCTTTATCTTCAGGTAAAGAAAAAAGTCACTGGGGGCCTGATCAGGTGAGAAGGAAGGGTGCTCCCATACAGTGCTTCGTTTACTGGCTAAAACCCCGTCACAGACAGCACACAATGAAGTTCACGAACTTGCCCTCACACCAACATGCGCGATGGCCATTCCAGGAAGAGTTCCAAAATGGCTTTAAAGAGTGGACTAGGTGCTGGCACTGGTCCAGAGCCCCCCAAGGGGAGGACGTGGAAGGTGACCATGCTGATACTCGGCAGTGAGGTGCGTGGCACTTAGCACAGTGAAGTCTGCGGCCTCAACTGCCAGGGCTCAGGTGTGTCCCCGGAGGCCTCTGGCTGTAGCACGATGGCAGTGGCATACAAATGACTCACCTGTCACCCTGCTTTTCTGCTCCCCCTTCTGGCTTCATGAAGGCAGGGATCTTCTGTCTGTTCTGTTAGCTGACAACATTCAAGCACCAATAACAACACCTGAAGCCTTGGAGGCACGGTAGTTAGGCTGCTTCCCGAAGATCACAGCTCAAACCCACCAGTGCTTCCTTAGAAACCTTGCGGGGAAGTTCCGTTCTGTCCCACGGGGTCACCACGAGTCCGAACCCACCGGACGGTAGTCGGCAATTTTTGCTGTTATAACCCTGTCTGAAACACAGTAGAAATGCAATTCATGTTTACTGGATTAGTTAATCCAAGAGTTGACAGAATTGGGTGACTGCTTGGAAAAAGGAGGTCAAGGAGTCAAGGATGGCCACCAGACTACTGGCTTTGGTCCTGGGGACAGGGAGAGGTGACATGTCATTTACTCAGCTAGAAGAAACAAAGGACAGGCAGGTTTTAGGGTGGGATGGTGGAGAAGCTGATAAGCCTAAGCCACTTCCAGTCACACACTCCCTAGCTCGTTCCCTGTCCCGATCTGGCCCACCTGTCTGCCGCGCCCCCCGCCCCCACCCCCCCTTACCGATCCCAGCGGGGAAACTCCCAGGTGGCAGGAATAGTGACCCGCTTCAGCTGACCTTCACAGGGCACTCAGCACATGCTGCACACAACTGGGCCAGGTCACCTCACCCAGTCACCATCCGTGGTCTTAAAGACAAGGAAACGGAGGCACACAGGTCACCTGGCTCCAGCATCTAAACCACCCCAGTCCATTCAGTGGCCGTGGCTTCAGATAGCAGCAGGGGACAGGAGGACAACGACATGACGTGGCACCCCCCCCCACACCTGACCTGGGGGTGTAGCCCTGGGGGAGTCAATTATCACACGGCTCCAGATCCAACAGAAGACAGCAGGACAAGGACATGAGGTGGCACCCAGGCTTAGGAGAGAACTGTTTGCCACCAATACCGCCCGGCTTCCCGCGGGGGTCCCCAACCCCTCAGAGCTCCAGGTCCCCTGCAGGCCTGTCACGCCAGCAGCAGTGGGCCTAGGGCCATTACTATCAGATTGCTGAACGCGCTCTCACAGCTCGCAGGGGCCGCTAGGAAGGGCTCGCTGGCATCCCCGCGCCCCAAGCAGTGCCCAGGGCAGGTAGCCTCCTGCTACATCTTGGATACACCTCTTCTCTGGGACCTCCTGACACAACGTGTCAGGTAAGAAATCCACAAAAACGAAGAAGCCAGAGATAGCCCATCCCCGTCCAAATGAGAGCAACCAGGTCTGAAAAGCTGGGTTATTAACTCCACTAGGCTCTGAGGTTGCCATGGATACTCCCAGCCCAGCTGGACGCCTCTTGGGGCAGGGAGGGTGCTGGTCCTGAGTGCCTCTGCTCCTCAGCCCTGACTCACCCCGGCAGACAGGCTCCTTCTGCACGTTTCTTCCTTGGAGACTGGCTGGCAGGTACAAAGGGCCAAGGGCTCTGACGGAGGAGGCATTCCTCCCACAGCATCCTTCCAACGTTCCTTTCGCATCTGTGCCTCGGGCCGGCATCCCTACATCGAGGCAAGTGCGTGTGAATCCAGTGGTCTCCTCAGACAGGATCTAGACCACAGGTGAAGACTAGACACCCCAGAGGTCAGAAGAGAAGACACTAACAACTGCATTGGTGACTTCAAAGGTCTGTGCGTATGTCTACTGTAGAAGATGACCATCGGTGACAGATGACCATGGTGACCCAAGAACTGCGTTAAAATGATGTACCTTAGTACTGCAAAATGAAGCCTCAACTTTGTCCCAGAAGGGTAGCTCTCACATTCTTCCAGGGCAGGGATGGATATTGGTCTTTGTACCCTAAGTCCTCACACAAAACTATGGGTGTCACTAACACTCTCAATAAACCATTACTGGATCGCTATGAGTCAGGATTGACTCAAGAGCAGCAGGTCCGGAGCCCTGATGTCCCAGTGGTTAAGAGCTATGGCTCTCAACCAAAAGAGCAGCAGTTTAAATCCACTAGCTACCTGATGGAAACCCTATGGGGCAGGTCTACTCTGCCCTGTAGGGTCGTTATGAGTTACAATCAACTAGATGGCAACAAGTTTGGTTTTGGGGTTTTTTTTTTTTTTTTGGAATAAGCATATTTAAGTGCTACTTTTAGCTTTTCAAATATTTCTTTTCTCATTTGAGCCTCACAAACCCATGAAGCTGACAGCATAATTGTCTGACCCAGACCAACATCAATAATCTAAAACAGGGATCATTTAAAAGCACTCCTGTGGGAACTCACTGGAAATGAATGCACCTGTCCAAGACTGACAGACAGAAAGACGAGTGAGTACACAAGCACAGCACAACATCAGTGACAACGTGCCCAGGCTGGACAAGTCTGAAAGGTCCTTTCCACACGTCTACCATATTGATTTCCTAAGCCTTTTGGAGACACTGTAAAATGAAGTTTCCCTTAGTCAGCTAAGAGCAAGGTGTGCAGCTCCTCAGAATTCAGCCAAAGCCTGGGGGGTGGGCAGCTCGTCCAGGGCAGCCAACGCCACCGAAGCCTCAGAGCTAGGCATGAGAAAGAGGTTGTCCTTGGCCATGCTCGATGTCCACCACAGGCCAGATGGGGCGTCATGCAGCATCCCCACGGACATCTCATCTTTGTCCGTCTCACTGGGGACCCAGCTGATAGCTTCCGCTCATCGCCCAGAAAAGTCTCCTAAGCTTCTCACATGCCATTGACCAAAGCAAGTCACAAGGCCAGAGGAGGGGCAGTGGCTGTTGTGAGCATGTCTGGAGTCCTCTGGAGTCCCCGGGTGGTGCAAACATGTAAGCACTCAGCTAAGAACCATGAGGCCGGAGGTTCGGCCCCACCCAGAGCTCCTTGGCAGAAAGACCTGGCAATCAGTTTCCGGAAAATCAGCCACAGAGAACCCCACGACACTCAGTGTTCCACTCCCACACGCATGGGTCACTGCTGGTCAGAATCGACTCCGTGGCAGCTGCTGTTTATTCATTTGCTCTAGTCTCCTGCACCCTTCTAGTGACATACTCGTTCTTCATCCGTTCCCTCCTTTCAGGCTGTAGGTCCTGGGGTCAGTCTCCACAGGCTTTTTTCCTAACTCTGCAAGCTGCAAAGGCCTAGCAGAGGTCTCTCTCTCTTTCCGAGGTTAAGTGGACATCTGCCGTCCATAGTAACCACACCGCCGAGCTCTGCACTCCGAGAAGCATGGCTCTCCCCTGTGTGTGCGGCTCTTGCCCCACCAGCTTGAATTGGCTGGCCCACGGATGGCGTTCAACGCGGGTCTTCAAACACCTGGAACAAAAACCGTTTCTTATTTGCATTGTCTAGTGGAGATCTGAGGCTCAGTGGGATGAAAGAAAGCGGGCTCTCTTTCTGGCGACGCTTCTCAGCCGACGCTTTGCTTTGTGTCTCTGCGGCAGGAAGCGGGCGACCCAGCTGGAACCTCCGCCAGACAGAGGTGACAATAACATGAAGTGGACACCTGGGAGGGAGGCGACCATTAGCAGCCTGAGCCGGAGGGAGAGAGGGGCTGAGAAGAAACCCTGGGGTCTCATTTCCAGGCAAAGGACGCCTCTTTGTTTGCCCAGCCTCTCACCTGGAGCGGTCCCCTCCACCAGACATCTGTGAGGCTGCGTCTTCAAGTGATGTACAAGGCAAGATCCCCTCCCCGGAGGCCACAGGGCAGCACGACCGTGGCTGTACAGCCTGTTACATTGGACACAGGCTTCTGGGAAAGGCAGCTGGGCTCTCAAGCTGCAAACTGCAGAGCCCTAGGAGCAACCACCCAACAGGCAGGTAGAGGGATTGATGATGAAGCACCCAGCATACGCACACGTGCTCACAACACAGACGCGCTGGCCAGGTCACCACCAGCCTCTGACTGCACTCGTCAACACCCCTCATCAATTAAAAACCAGAGGGATTCTGTCACTCCTCCAAGCAGCCTGGTGGCACAGTGGTTGAGCGCTCCACTGCCACCCTGATGGGGGCTGGGTGAAACCCACTGGCCACCGAGAGGAGAAAGACGTGGCCGTCCGTGAAGACGACAGCCTCGGAGACCCTGCGGGCCGCTCTGCTCCGCCCGACGGCGTCCCTGGGAGTCGGCACTGACTGGGCAGCAACGAGCTCGGTTCAGTTCTTGATCAGTCCTCCCCACACCCCGGATCCTGGCTCACGAAACGGATCTCACGCTGGTGTGAAGAGCTGGCTCTGCCCAGCAGCTGCGTCCCTGAAAAGCTTCCTGTAAATCCAACGGTTTTTAAAATGCATGAAATTTTCTGCTGAAAAGCAGCTCTTTAATTATTCCTTTTGTAAGGCAAAGAATCTTTCTGTCACACAAAGACACCACGGCCACCTGCCCCCACCTCTACACTCCCTCCCTCCCTGCAGCCCCCTCCTCCCTGGGGCCACCTGGGCCCGTCTGGTCACTCCCTCCCCGCAGCCCCAACTCAGGAAGCCACCAGTCCCCAGCTGCTGCACTTGGCCAGGTCAGCTTTAGGCACAGATAACACGCTTCCAGGAGCACTCAGGTCTTGGTAACTTGGAAGCAAACCAAATGCCCGTCTTTTAACATGTATCTTACTAACAGCCTGACGGAGAGGCTGCAGAACATTTATCACTTGTCTGCAGCTACCACGAAGCGCGGCTGAGCTGGGCCACGAAGGCAGCGAGCTGAGCAGCTGATGCCCTCTGTGAGACAGCTCTGTCAGGACAAAGCTGAGGACAGCATCTTGGAGGACAGGTGGAGACATGGCTGAGGGTGCCTGCGTCCCCTCCCCAGCTCCCCACTCCTTCCTACCAGCGAAAACTGAACAGGACAATCTGTTATGGAACGTATTATCTCCAAATGCTGTGAGGAACGCCAGTTTCCAATTCTGCTAAGGGACAAGCCCAAAGACTAGTCCAGTGTCTCTCAAGCTTCAGTCGTCTGAGATTTTTAACATGCACACAGGCCACTTGTAATATCACTTACTCAACATTTTTAGTTGGGTTATGGACTGAATCATGTGACGCCCCCCAAGACGTGCTGGAACCCCTGCTCCCACACCGGAGCAGAAGTGGCCCTGGTGACACAAGAACTAAGTGTCTAAGCTGCTCACCCAGGAGTCGGGGGCTCCAACCTCCCAGAAAGACACAGAAGAAAGACCTGGTGATCCATCCCAAAAAGGTTACCGCTGAGGAAGCTCCATGTGGCAGCTCTGCTGTGTCACATGTGGCGACCAGGAATCAAAGTCAACTCCAGCACACCCAACAACAATGCCTGGGCACAGAAGCCTAACTGGAGATAGTCTGCCTTGTTATGCTAACGCAGTTGTCTCAGTACCGAGCGTTTCTACAACAGAAATACCACAAGTGGGTGGCTCCCACAAACATGCGTTTTTGTCGTCTCACACCTGAGGAGGCTGGAGGTCCTGATGCCCGGTGAGCACGTTCTCTCTGTTGGCTCTGCAGGAAGGTCCTGGGCTGGCCTCAGCGGGGGGCCTGGCATCCCTCTGCTTCCCTCACTGCTGCATCTTTAATCTTCTTCTTTTGTACTGCACAGAAGCCACGGGGGTGCAGTAGTTAAGTGTTATGGCTGGTAATGCAAAGGTCAGCAGTTCAAATCCACCAGATGCTCTTTAGAAGCCTTTGGGGGGCAACTCTACTCTGCCCCATGGGTCACTATGAGTCAAAGTGGACTCAAAGGCAGTGAGTTCTTTGTTGTTTTTTGTTCTTTTATAAGACACTGACTCAAGACACACCTTACACTAACCCTCTCTAATTAACATAACAAAGACAACCCATCCCTAAATGGGGTTATGACCACCGGCCAGAGAGGTTAGGGTTTGTCACACCTATTTGGCAGTAGCAGTAAGTGCTGTATCTGCTAACCGAAAGGTCAGCAGTTCGAATCCACCAGGTGCTCCCTGGAAACCCTATGGAGCAGTTCTGTTCTGCCCCAGAGTGTCATTAGGACGCAAAATCAACTGGACAGCAGTAGGTTTGGGTTTAGTTTTATTTTAACCAAAATCCCATTGCCATCTAGCCAACTCCACCTCACAGCAGCCCTACAGCACAGCGCAGAACTGCCCCAAACACGGTTTCCATCTAGCCAACTCCACCTCATAGGAGCCCTATAGCACAGCGCAGAACTGCCCCACACGGTTTCCATCTAACCAACTCCACCTCATAGGAGCCCTATAGCACAGCGCAGAACTGCCCCATGGGGTTTCCAAGGCACACTTGGTGGATTCAAATCACCAGCCTGTTGGTTAGCAGCCATGGCACTAACCACTGCGCTACCAGGGTTTCCTGGTTTTACTTTGAGGCTACGCAGGTCAACCCGCAACTGGGGTCATATCAGTGCAGGGTGCGTCCTAAAGCCACTCACCTCTGAGTAATCACAAGAGTGGCTTAGTTTCAGAAGGAGCCACAAACTGGGGAGACAGACAGCACAAGAGGATGGCCAGGGAACCCTGCGACGCCCAGGGTGTGCCCAGGAAATCGGGCACGGAGGGAATCCACACGGCGGAGACCGGACTTGGAGTCTGAACTCCTGAACAGCCAGAAAAATCAATCTCTGTTTCTAAAAGCCTCCCACTTGTAGTATTTCTGTCACAGCAGCGCTGGGAGCTAAGACAGATGGATTCACTCGGCCTCATGAGAAACAATGAGACTCCAGGAATCAGGGTTGGAGATTTAGCTGTGTTTTCACTAGGACATAATGAAATAAATGTACAGCGGCTACTTCTAAAACCCCGGCCTGCGCCCACACCCGTACCCTGGGCGCGTCGATCGGTCCTGCATTCGCCCTATCACTGAGCATCCAGCACACGGGCTGGGCTGCAAGCCCAGGGCCCAGTGGCTCCAGTGAACCACCTGCTGCCTGGATGCTCTGTGGGGCAGCTCTGCTCAGTCCCAGAGGGTCGCTGGGAACTGGAGTTGGCTCGCTGGCAATGGCTGTGGTTCTCCAGCTTCAGGACCTGGGCACCCATACAGCCCTTAGTGGCTGGGCTCTGAGGCTCCTGTCAATCAAAAAAAGGCAGCAGCAGCTGAAATGCCTGTCGAATTTTACAGTTTATGGAGCACTTTTGTCTACCTTGTCTTATTTGTACTTTTTCTAAAATTTATAGCAATGGTCCACTTTGCAACTTGCCGTCTGGGCCAGCATGCTCTTAGTAACCATCTAGAGTTCCCATGTGTGACTACTTGACATTTAACTTTGCTGTTTTCCCATCACTGGGCATATAGGCTGAGTAATTCATAACTCACAACATCTTGGGAGAAAAGAATATTTCCAACCACCGTTCCTCATTGTTATGGATGCAGTTTTGCCCCCAAAGTGTGTACTGACTTGGCTAGGCCATGATTCGCAGGGTCGTGGGACCGTCTGTCGTTTTGTCCCCGGGTGTGACTTTCTCTGTGTAGTTAAATCCTGCCACTGTAACATTAATGAGGCAGGATTAGAGGCAGCTCTGTGGATGAGGCAGGACTCAATCGTCAGGGCTCGCTTGGCCTTTGAGACAACTTCTTTGAAGATATAAAAGACAGAAGCCAGCACAGCGACAGGAGATCACCTGCCACCGACAATGTAGAACAGGAAGGGAGCACGTGCTTTGGGCCCGAACAGCCTGCACGGAGAAGCTCCTAGGACCAGGGAAGATCAATGGCAGGGCTGTTTCCCCAAAGCTGACAAGTGAGCTGGCACCCTGAATCTGGGCTTCTAATCTCCTGAAATGTTTAAAAAAAAGCTCTCTTTGTTAAAGCCATCCACTTGTGATATTTCTGTTACAGCAGCACTAAACGACTAAGACACCACCATCCCTTTTCTTCACCAAGGTCAGGACCTGACCCAAAGAGGTGGCAGGGACTTTACGGTTCTCCTGCTGCCACAGATGTAGAAGAGCTAGAAAGCACACGGCTCACACCCAGAGAACAAGGAAAAGCCAGATCAGCTACACAAATGGCAACGTGCTTGACCCCATCAGAGCGCTGACGTCACAGAGGTGGGCAGCCTGACGCCAGGTGCCTCCGAGGAGAGATGGGACCTGAGCACTACCAGGGTCACCTGCAGCAGAGGGTAACAAACACGAAGAGGTGGGGGTCACAGCTACGACTTCTAACGAGTCGCTCAAGGCCAAGCGTAAGCTGGTGTGAAAGCACAGAACTCCCACAGCCACAGACACACCAGTCCCCATCAAGTCAAGCTCGGCACATGGTGACCTCATTGTGGGTCAGAGCAGAACTGTGCCGTATTCAGGAGTAGGTCACCAAGTCTTTCTTCAGAGGCACTCTAGGGGGTACTAGAACCTCCGACCTTTAGGTTAGCAGCCAAGCACATGAACCATTGGCCAGGGACTCCAGTGCAGACCTAACAGAGTTCACATTCACTCACAGGCAATCCTCCCGATGCCCCGCACAGTTGGGTCCACGGTAGGAGGCGTGAGAAATCCCCCTCAGTGATGCAGACCTGAAAGAGAAGAACAGCGTCTGCTCAAAACAAGGCATGAAACCCCAACCAGCTCCTTCTTCTCAAAGGAACAAATGTCTCGTGCTACTGCAGGAGGGGTGGCAAACACTGCCACTCCAGGGCACTGGCCATGTCCTACAGGAGGTGACAGAGAATCCCGCCTAACCTTCAGAAGAGACCAGGAAAGGCCTTGAGGCAAGGGTCCTCTACCATTAGAAATCCAGAACTGAAAGAAGGGTAGGAAACTCCTCTAACAAGAATCACCAACAATACAAGGCAGAGTCAACTGTCATAGGTGGGAGGGGCTAGATCACAGAGAAAGGTCCCCTTCAGTCCAAGCACAAAGGGCCTGTGTCTTTGTTTCCTGGTACCACTGCAGCAGAAACACAGGTCAGTGGCTTCAAAGAACAGAAGTTCGTCTTCATGGTTCTGGAAATTAGAAGTCCAAGTCAGGTTATTATTCATGTCAGCTGTCTCCTGTCCACAGTGCCGAGCGCTCCCTGGTCCCTTGGTCTGTAAACGATCCTCACAAGGCATCTGTCTTCCCTCCAGTGCACGTGAGCACGTGTCTCCTCTCGGCCTCTCATAATTCAGATACGACTCAGTGTGGGACCAACCCTGGAGGACTGATTGACTGCACTCCATTAGATTCATTATGGAACGAGACTGCATTACAGCGAGGCAAGCAGTGCACTCTCGTCAAGGCCAACTGCTTTCAACACCTGTAACTACTGCACGGGTGTCCCTGGGAGGTAAAAACGGTTAACATGCTCAGCTATCACCTGAAAGGCTGGAGGTTCAGGCCCACCAAAAGGTGCCTCAGAAGACAGTCTTAGTGATACAGTTCCCCTAAATCAACCATTCAGAACCACAGAGAGCACAGTTCTACCCGATATACACGAGGTTGCCACGAGTCAGGATCAACTCAATGGCAACAGATTTAACTACTTCACAGCAGAGACTAGACTAGAGTTTGGCCAAATCACTGGGATGGACAGTCTAGCCAAGCTGACCCCCAGATCAGCTCTCACAGCTGCCCACACATGAAGCTGGACAAGTGCAGTAAATTCACCCCAACGTCACCATCACCATCAAGTATGAAGTCAAAGGCAACACCAGTCCACTTTGGAGACGGGAGAAGACAACACATGGCGAGATTTGCTATTTTCAGTGCACGTGCAGACACACAGGAAAGGCAAAAAGTTGAGAGTGAAAGAGGAACGCTGAGGGGAAAAACCCCGGCACGTCCAGCCATCATCCTAAGAACAAAGTAAGGTAGGTAGCGGAATTACAGCCAACAGTACACTGAAGATAACCACAGCAGCAACAAAACCAAAATCCGGTCAACTCCTGGACAGATGGAGTGAACCCCACAGACTAATGGCATAGCACAGTGTGCCTATTTTCAGGCCCAAGTACTATTTAGCTCAGTGTCTACTGTGCTGCACTTGATGTCTGGCTGCCTGCCCCTGCCCACTGTTGTCAAGTTGGGTCAGACTCACAGTGACCCTACAGGTCAGAGTAGAACTGCCCCACAGAGTTTCAAAGGAGCACCTGGTGGATTTGAACTGCTGATCTTTTAGTGAGTGGCCATAGCACTTAACCCACTATGCCACCAGGGTTTCCCAGTCCGGCATTTAATCAAAATTATGAGACAGACCAAGGGGGTGGGGGGGAGTAAACAACCTACTTGAAAGAAACTTGAAAATCAACAGAACTAAACTCAGAGATGACTAGGTGTTAGAACTATCAGGCAGGAGATTTAAAATATCTATGATTAATACATTGAAAACTCTAGTGGTAAAGGTAAAAATATTCATGAATTGATGGTGAAGAATATGAACAGTAGAGAGACATGAACTATCAGAAAAGATCAAATAAAATTGCTAGAAATAAAAAATGCAGATAGGACATAACAGATCTACAGAATGCTTCTAGAAAGCTCACCAGTGCACTCAACACAGCCAAGGAAAGAACCAATAAGCTTGAAGACAGGTCAATAGAAATCATACAAACAAACACAAAGAAAATTTTGAAAGTAGAAAAAAACCTCAACAAAATCACAAGGCAGCCCAAGAGCTGTAGGACAGTATCAAACAGGCTAACGCGTTTTACTGATGAACATCAAAGGCTACAGCCTGCAGTATGGCTTACATGTCAGCACAAAGAAAATGAAGATCCTTATGACTAGACCAACAAGTGACATCATGGTGAAATGGACAAAATAATGAAGTTGTCAAGGATTTAATCTTAAGTGAATCCACACTGAAAGCCCACAGGAACAGCAGTCAGGAATGAAAAGACACATTGCATATTGGTCAAATCTGCTGCCAAAGATCCCCTTAAAACAAAGATGTCACTTTGGTCATTACAGTACAGCTGATCCAACGCAGAGCATGCATGGGAAAGCTGCATGACGAAAAAGGCAAGCCCAAGTAGAAGGGACACATTTGGAGGATGGCGGTGATGAAGAACAGTGAATACACCATGGACTGCCAGAAAATCCAAACATCTGTCTTGGAAGAAGCACAGCCAGAATGCTCCTTAGAAGCAAGGATGGTGAGATTTTTGTCTCACTTCCTTTGGACACGTCAGCTGGAGGGAGCAGTCCCTAGAGAAGATCATGCGTGATCGACAGAGGGTCCGTGAAAAAGAGGAAGACTTTCAACAAGGTGGGCGGACACAGTGGCTGCAAAACTGGGCTGAAACAAGCCTACTACTGTGAGGATGACACAGGATAAAGTGATGCTGTCTTCTGTTCTACACAGGGTTAATACACGTCGTGACTGACTGGATGACACCTGACAATAACATGTATGTATCACAGGAGTCACAAGAGGAAAAGAGAAAAACAGGCACCAGAAATTCTGAAAAAACATTTCGCCAGAAGTGTTCCAGAAATACTAAAATATCTGTAACAGTAGATTTGAATCTCAAGCAAAAAATGTGTTTTAAAAAACCACCCAATCACATGCTCAAACTGCTAAAAGCCAAAGATAAAGAGAGACATCTTGCAGAGAATCTGAGAAAACAATACCCATTACATATAGGCGATCACAAAAATAAAGCAGGCCTCTTACTCGACATCACATAAATCAGAAGAAAACGGAGGGACAACTTTAAAGTATTGAGAAAAGAAAAAAGTGCAAAAGAAAACAGCCCAGTCAACCTAGAATTCTATGCCCTGAAAAATGACTTTCAAAAATAAAGGCCAAATAATACTTTTTCAGATAAAATATCTGAGCATTCGTTACCAAGTCTTGTACTACAAAGAAGACTAAAAGAAGTCCTTCAGAGAAAAGGAATATGATGTTTACCAGAAACTTATATCTAAAAAAAAATTAAGATCTCTAGAAATGACTTAATAAGGATAAGCATAAAAGACATTTTCTCCTTATTTTTAATTGGTCTAAAAGATAATTTACTATGCAAGCAAGAATAGTATCATTGAAATGTAGACTTATAGTACATAAAAGGTATACCAGAAAGTATGCAAAAGATGGGAGGGAAGAAAAGAGCATAGACTGTTGTAAGGTTCTTATATATCAAACATAAATACATTATTTTAAAATATATTTGATTAATTAAAGATGTACAGTGTAAACCTTAAGGCAGTGGTAGTGATTCTCAATCAGGTTCAATTTTTCTCAGCCAGGAGCCATTTTGCAATGTCTACAGACATTTTTGGTTGTCATAATTGGGGCACAATTGTTGACACCTAGTAGGCGGAAGTTCAGGGTGACACTAAAAATCCTACAACGCACAAGATAGGCTACCACAACAAGATTTATTTGTCTGTATATGCTATTAGAAACCCTGCCTAAGGTAACAACAAAAAAATTAAGATATAACTAATAAATCCATAAAGTACACAAAATTCTATCATAAAAAATAATCAGTTAATCCAAAGATATAAAAAGAGGAAAAAGTGACTCAAGCATATTTGGAAAAAGAGAAAACAACTTTCATACAGCACATTTAAATTCAATCACGTGGATAATTACATTAAATGTAAATGGGTCAAACACTCAGACAGAGATTGATGACTAAAAAGCAAGATCTATCTACATACTGTCCACAAAAAAACAAATATTAAATATAAACACAGATTAAAAGTAAAAAGACAATGAAAACACAAGTGAACAGTTATAATAAAATATCTGGCAAACTCATTTGCCCGAAAATAAAAAAACAAACAACCCAATTAAAAAAAAATGGCTTAAGATTTGAAGAGACACACTACCAAAAAGATACATAGACAGCAATTAAGTACTTGAAAAGATGCTCAGCATCACTAGTCATTAGTGAAATACAAATTAAGATCATGATGAGACACCACTACACATCTATTGAAGTTGAAAATAGCAAGTACTAGAAAGGCTATGGAGCAATCAGAACTCTCATACATGCATGGCAGAATATATACTCATAGTCACAGCGGAAAAGAACCTGACAGTTTCTCATGCAGTTAAAATTCTTCTATAAATGTTTGTTGTTGTTCTTGTTAGGTGCCACCGAGTTAGGTCAGACTCGTAACAACCCCATGCACAACAGAATGAAACACTGCCCAGTCTTGCACTACATCCACAATCATTTTTATATTTAAGCCCATCACTGTGGCCACTGTGTCAATCCATCTCCTTGAGGGTCTTCCTCTTTTTCACTGACCCTTCACTCTAAGAAGCATGATGTCCTACTCCAGGGACTGATGCTTCCTGACATGTCCAAAGATGCAGTTTTGCCATATTTGTTTCCAAGGAACACTCTTGTTCTACTTCTTCCAGAACAGATCTGTTTGTTCCATTGGCAGTCCACGGTACAGTTAATAATTCTTCTTCAACACCATAGTTCAAAGGCATCAATTCTTCTTCTATCTTCTTTGTTCATACGATGTGACTGAAAATACCATGGCTTGGGTCAGGCACACTTTAGTTTTCAAGGTGACATCTTTACTTTTCAATACTTTAAAGAGGTCCTTTGCAGTAGATTTTTCCCAATGCAATACATCTTTTGATTTGTTGACTGCTGCTTCCATGAGCATTGATTGTGGACTGAAGTAAAACGAACTCCTTGACAACCTCAATCCTTCTCCATTTATGACAATGTTGCTTACTGGTCCAGTTGTGAGGATTTTTGTTTTCTTGATGCTGAGGTGCAATCCATACTAAAGATTGTGGTCTTTGAAATTCATCAGTAGGTGTTTAAATCTTCCTCACTCACAGCAACTAAGTTGGTGTCATCTACGTGGGGCAGGTTGTTCATGAGACATCTTCCAATCCTGATGCCCTGTTCTTCTTCAGAGAATCCAGCTTCTTGGATTATTTGCTCCACATACAGATTGAAAAGGTACAGTGAAAGGATACCACCCTGACATACATCTTTCCTGACTTTAAGCCATGCAGTGTCTCCTTGTTCTGTTCACACGACTGCCTCTTGATCCATGTACAGATTCCTTAGGAGCAAAATTAAGTGTTCTGGAATTCCCATTTTATGCAATGTTAGCCATAATTTGTTATGATCCACACAGTTGAATGCCTTTGCATAGTTAGTGAAACACAGGTAAACATCTTTCCAGTATTCTCTGTTTTCAGCCAAGATTCATCTGACATCAGCGGTGATATCCCTGATTCCACATCCTCTTCTGAATCCAGATTGAATTTCTGGCAATTCCTTGTCTAGATACTGTTACAGTCACTTTTGAATGATCTTGAGCAAAATTTTACTTGTGTGTGATACTAATAATGTTGTTCAGTAATTTCCACCTTTGGTTGGATCACCTTTCCTTGGAATGGGCGTTAAGTATGGACCTCTCCCAGTCAGTTGGCCAGGTGGCTGTCCTCCAAATCTTGGTGTAGACGAGTGAGCACTTTCAGCAGTGCATCTGCTGGAATATCTCAACTGATAGTCCATCAATTCTTGGAGTCTTGTTTTTCCCCAATGCCTTCAGTGCAACTTCGACTTCTTCCTTCAGTACCACCAGTTCCTCATCATATGCTACCTCTTCAAATGGCTGAACATCAACCAGTTTTTTCTGGTATAATGACTCTGTGTATTCCTTCCATCTTCTTTTGATGCTCCCTAAGTCATTTAATAGTTTCCCTGTAGCACCCTTCACTACTGCAACTTGAGACCTGAATTTTTTATTCAGTTCTTTCAGCTTGGGAAATGCAAATGTGTTCTTCCCTTCTCATTTTCCATTTCCAGCTCTTTGCACATGTCAGTATAATACTTCATTTTGTCTTCTTGAGCCACTCTCTGAAATCTTCTCCTTAGGTCTCTTACTTTGCCATTCCCTCCTTTTGCTTTAGCTGCTCCATGTTCAAGAGCAAGTTTCAGAGTCTCTTCTGACTTCCAGTCTGGTCTTTTCTTTCTTTCTTGTCTTTTTAAGGACCTCTTGCTTCCTTCATGGATGATGTCTTTGATGTCATTCCACAATTCGTCTAGTCTTCAGTCATTAGAGTAAACACATCAAATCTGTTCTTCAGACGGTCTCTAAACTCAGAGGGATATACTAAAGCTCATACTTTGGCTCTCATGGTCTTGTTCTAATGTATTCAGTTTCAATTTAAATTTACATATGAGCAATTCACAGTCTGTGCCACAGTCAGCACCTGGCCTTATTCTGCTGATACGGAGCTTTTCCATTATCTTTTTTCACAGATGTAGTTGATTTGGTTCCTGTGTATGGCATCTGGTGAGATCCATGTGTACAGTTGCCTTTTGTGTTGATTAAAAAAGGTATTTGCAATCAAGAAATAGCTGGTCTTGCAAAATGCTATCCTGCGATCTCCAACATTATTTCTATGACCAAGACTTTATTTTCCAACTAAATCCTTCTTTGTTTCCAACTTTTGCATTCCAATCACCAGTAATTATCAACTCATCTTGATTGCATGTTCCATCGGTTTCCAACTGCAGAAGCTGACAAAAATCTTAACTCTTTCATCTTTGGCCTTAGTGGTTGCTGCATAAATTTGAGTAAAAGTCAGTTAATTAACTGGCCTTCTTCAAAGGCCTATGGATATTATCCTATCACTGACAGCATTGTACATCAGGACAGATCTTGAAATGTTCTTTTTGATGATGAATGCAACACCGTTCCTCTTCAAGTTTTTGTTTCTGGCGTAGGAGGCCATATGATCGCTGGGTTCAGAATGGCCATACCAACCCACTTCAGCTCAACAATGGCTAGGATATGAATGCTTATGCATTCCATTTCATTTTCACATATTTCCAGTTTTCCTAGATTCATACTTCATGCATTCCATGTTCCCACAATTAATGGATGTTTTCAGCTGTTTCTTCTCATTTTGAGTCGTGCCACATCAGCAAAGGAAGGTCCCGAAGGCCCTACTGCACCCACATCATTAAGGCCGCCTCCACTCTGAGGGGCAGCTCCTCCCCGGTCGTCTTCTGAGAGCCTTCCAACCTGGGGGGCTCATTTCTGGCGCTGTATCTGACAGTGTTCTGCTTGTATTCATAAGGTTTTCCCCGGCCAATTCTTCTCAGAAGTAGACTGCCAGGTCCCTCTTCCTAGTCTGTCCTGGTCTAGAAGCTCAGCCGTCCACCGTGGGTGACCCAGCTGACACCTAAACACCATGGCAGAGCCTTCAGCATCATGACAACAAGCCAGCCTCCACTGACAGACCTAGAAATATTTACAGAATCTTTATTCATAATTGTTAAAGCATAAAAACAAGTCTAGGCCCCCAGCTGATGAACAGATAAACCACGGTACACCCGTGAAATGCAGTACCAGTGGACAACAAAAAGATACACACTGTTGGTCCACATAACAGGAATGAATCACAAGTATATTGTGCTAAATGAGATCTGTCATTCACGTGACAGTGTGCTTATAGGTACAAAGAATGACTAATCGTTACCAGAAGCTGGGGAGGGGAGGTAACTACAAAGGGGTCAATGCAGGGCTGGGGGCTGTTTTAGAGGGACTGTCTCCCATATTTTGATGGTAGAGGTAGCTACACAACTCTCTGAAGTTGTTTAAATTTGTAGAACTATATGCAATAAAGACTAAACTTTATTGCATAATTATTTTATAAATTGAAAAATGAAAGAAGCTGTAATATAAAAACACTAACCAAAATAAAGCTGAAGTACGTTAAAAGGTCAGACTTAATAGTCTGACGGAGACTGGAGGAACCCCCAAAACTATGGCCTCCAGATGCTCTGTCAAACCAGAACAGAAATAATTCATCAGATAAAGATTCAGCTGGACTATAAAACATAAAGGAGTGTGCTTCTTAGGTCAACCAGATACATACGACCAAATGGGTGGCTCCTGCCTGGAGGTAGGATGAGAGGACAGGAAGGGACAGGAACTGGTTGAGTGGACATAAGTAACTCGGGATGGAGAGTGGGAGTCTGTCACATAGCAGGGACCATGAGCAATATCCCACAACAGCATGTACATGATTTTTTTGTATGAGAAATTACCATGAGCTGTAAACATCCACCTATAGCATAGTAATAAAAAACAAGAAAGCTGAAGTGCTACATTCAGATTAAACAAAGTCTGTATCAGAAAAAGGATCACGCCGAAGAGAGATACTACATGAGAAAGGAGTCAAATCACGAAAAAGATGTAACAACCCAGCAAATGCTTGCACTAGACGTCTTAATTCAATAATCTAAATTCCTACATAAATAAACTAACAAAGAACAAACTGAACCCTAAGCAAGCAAAGGAAGAAAAATAATATATATAAGAGCAGAAATTAAAGAAATTAAAAATAAACAAGCGGGGGACAAAAATCAAAGAACCAAGGTTTGATTATTTGAAAAGATCAATGAAATTGATAATCCTGTAGCCAGACTAATGAAGAAAACCAGAGAGGAGACAAAAATTATTAAAACAAAAATTAAAGAGGAGGAAATTTCTACAGATCTATTAGATGGTAAAGAAACCTTTGTGGCGTAGTGATTAAGTGCTATGTCTGCTAACCAAAAGGTCAGTAGTTCAAATCTGCCACGCACTCCTTGGAAACTCTATGGGGCAGCACTACTCAGTCCTACCAGGTTGCTATGAGTTGGAATCAACTTGATGGCACGGGGTTTTTGTGGGTTTTTTGGTTTATCAAGATGGTAGGGCCTGGAACTACCAAGAGACTTCAGCACGGTCAAAGGAGGAAGGGTCAACACACAAAAATCAATGACAATTCTATACACTGGCAACTAATAAGTGGCACCTAAAATTAAAAATACAATGTCATTTATAATCCCTCCAAATAAAATGGAATGCTTACTTATACTTAACAAAACATGTACAGGATCTGTATGCTGACACTGACAAAATGCTGATTAAAAAACTCAGAGAAGACTTCAACAAATGGAGAGATATATTGTGTTTATGGATTGGAAGATTCAACATAGCAAAATATGTCAATTTTTTCCAAACTGATACATAAGTTTAAGAAAATTTTTGTCAAAATCCTAACGAGCTCTACTGTAGACATAGACAAGCTAATTCTAAACTGTGTATGGAAAGGAATAGTTCCAAGAATAGGCAAAACAATTTTGAAAAAGAAGAATAAAAGAGAAGGAATCACTCTGCCCTGTCATCAAGACAGTCACATTTGTGGGGAGACAGACACATAGATCAATGGAAATGAATAGAGAACCAAGAAAGAGAACGAAATGAAAACGCACAACTAATCTTGACCAAAAAACGCAACAGCACCGCACTGGGAGGAGGACAGCCTTTCCAACAAAACGGGGTTCAGTCAGACGGGCGCCCACAGACGGAGACAGAATGGAACCCTCCACCGAAGTCTCCTACCTCACTCAAAATGGATTATGAGCTTAAAGGTCTATACATTTTTTACAAAAACTCACAGAAAATCTTCAGGCTGCTTCGCTAGACAGAATTCTTGAAATTGATACCAAACTCGCAACATACAACCAAAAAAAAATTGAAAAATTGGACCTCATCAAAATTTAAAATATATACTCTGAAAAATCTTTACGAGGATGACAACACAAGCTACAGGGGGGAGAACATAATCCGGAAGCCATGTACCCTCAAGAAGTAGCATCCCTGAAGCGTGATCTGGTGCCACTGAGTGCATTCCGACTCCCGGTGACCTTGGGCATCACAGAAGTCTGCATCCTCTCGATTTACGCTACTGGGAGTTCACTGAACTGTGTGGGCACGCAGGCTCATAGTTTTCATAAAACTGGGGGAGTTTAGGGCCATTATTTCTTCAAATATATTTTTTATTCTTTCTCTTTTCTCTCTAGCCTCTGTTTACAAACACATGGGTATTCTACGGATCTCTGAGGGCTTGCTCATTTTTCTCCATTCTGTTTTGTTGTGGTTGTTCCTTAAACTGGGTGAATGCAACTGACTGTTCTTCCTGTTTACTTGTTTTTTCTTTTTCTGCTCAAAAGCAGAAAATGGACCTCTATTGAATTTTTCTTTTTAGTTACTGTACTCTTCAATTCTAGACTTTCTATTTGATTCCTTTTTTTTGTAATTTATATCTTTTTTAATCACTGACATTCTTTATTTGGTGAGACATCATTCTCATGCTTTCTTTAGGTGTACTTTCCCTTAGTTCTTTCAATATATCAAATATAAAAACCACGGCCGCCGAATCCATTCTGACTCAGAATGACCCTAAAGCAGTTGATTTGAAGTCTTCTAGCAATTTCTGCATCTGGGGTTCCTCAGGGACAGTATATATTGTATTTTGTTTTTCTTCTTGTTTATGGGTCATACTTTATTTTTCATGTCTGGCAATTTATTGTTTAAAACTGGACATTCAAGTAATGTGGCAGCTCTGGGTGTCAGATGATCCCTACCCAGAATTTGTGGTTGCTGCTGCTTGCAATAGCTGTCTGAACCCACCAGCTGCTCTGCAAGAGAAAGCTGGACCAGTCTGCTTCTGTAAAGATTTACAGCCATGGACATCCTTCGGGGCAGTTTTCCCTGTCTTACGGGGTCACTGTGAGTTAGGACTGACTTGTTGGCAATGGGGCTCAGTATCTTACCTTGACAGTTGAAACAGTACATCGACAGGGAACTGTGAGGAATCCAAGCTGGATTTAGAAGAGGATGTGGAAAAAGGGACATCATTGTTGAAGTCAGATGGATCCCGGCTGAAAGCAGAGAACACCAGCAAGATGTTCACTTGCGTTTTGTTGACTATGAAAAGGCCTTCAACTGTGAGCATCATAACAAATTAGGGATAGCATTTCAAAGGATGGGAATTCCACGGCACTTGATTGTGCTCATGAGGAACCTGTACACAGAGCAAGAGACAGGCATCCAAATGGAACAAGAGGGTGCTGTGCGGTTTAAAGCTGCTGGCTGAAAATGAAGAGGACTTAAGCGTTTTCATATGAAGATGAAAAATACAGTCTTCTATATGAATTACTCCCCAATAGAAGAAAAAAAAAATTCCTCATGACTTCACTATTTAATAAACAACATCATGATAAGTGGAGAAAATATTGAAGTTGTCAATAATTTCATTTTACTTGGATCCACAATTAATGCCTACGGAGGCAGCAATCAGGAAATCGAATGTCATGTTGCATTATACAAATCTGCTGCAGAAGACTTCTTTAAAGTGTTGAAAAGCAAAGGTATCACTTTGAGGACTACGGTGCCTGTGACCTCAGTCACTGTGTTTCCAATTGCCTCTATCTGCATGCGAAAGCTGGGCAGTGAATGAGGAAGACTGAAGGAGAATCTGAAGTCTGCTGCTGGTGAAGAATACTGAGCATACTATTGACTACTAAAGAGCAAACACATGTGTCCGTCTTGGAAGAAGTACAGCCAGAGCGCTTCCTAGAAGGGGGATGACAACACTTCATCTGTTATCAGAAGAGAACAGTCCCTGGAGAAGGACATCCTGCTGGTCAAGCAGAAGGGCAGTGCAAGAAGAGGAACATCTTCAGCTGCACGAACTGACCCGGTGGCAACAACCAGCTCAGATAGCACCAATCGTGAGGACAGTGCAGGGCCGGGGCTGTGAGCAACTGCTGTGAGGACGGCGTGGGGCCAGGGCTGTGACCCGGCCCCAATCGTGAGGACAGTGCAGGGCCAGGCCGTGCTTCCTGCTACTGCACAGAGGCTCGCGACGGGCCAGAACCAGCCCACCGGCCCCTGACAACAGGAACCGTCTGAGCTTGGCGGTGGACGTTCTCCTCCCAAGTTCCTGTTCTCTCCCAACTGATCCCACACTCCAGCCAATCCTGTCTCCTTTTCATTGTCCAAGCTTGTCATGCTCTTTCCTAGTTTTGATATTTACCCGTGTATTCTGTCACTCAGAACTGACCTCACTGTGAATAGAGACCACTGTGCTAGGCACCCTGGGGGCTGAGAGTTGAGTAAGACGTGACCTTTAGCCTCAAGGAAGCTGTCACCACAGTGAACGTGGAAGATGCTCCCAGCCGGGACCCACTCGATGGCACTGGGTACAGGAGGGAGAGGAGGAGTTCCTGTACAAAGGCCGACAGGGACAAACTAGTGGGCGTATGTGCTGGACAGCTACTTCCCTTCACAGGTAGGACACAAAGATATGAAGAATCAGCTTGTCCTCAAATCGCCCATTTTCCACTGGCCATTCCCACTCTTGTGAAAGTACACGCCATGTTTTGCTAGATTTCTTCCTTATCCTCCAGGCATCGGTTAAGAATGTTTCCCTCAGAATGCCTTTTCCTGTCGCCACCCATCCCCCGCCACCTACAACAGAATGAGAAAAGTCTACACTCACTCTTCATTTCTCATCTGGGAAATGGCCATGTGCATTAGAAAGAACTGATGTGAAAAACCGGAGTCTCAGAATCTCAGAGTCCACCCCTTAGGTGGCAGGTGAGGACACTGAAGTTCAAAAGGGAAAAGTAACTTACCAGGTGGAAACCCTCTTGGTGTAGTGGTTAAGTGTTACAGCTGTTAACCAAAAAGGTCAGCAGTTCAAATCCACCAGGCGTTCCTTGGAAACACTATGGAACAGTTCTACTCTGTCTACAGGGTCGCTATGAGTTGGAATTGACTCGACAGCGTGAATTTGGCTTAACTTAAGCACAGTATGGTAATTCAGATGCTTTTGATTGCAAAAAAGAAATCTCAACCCAAACTGGCTTACCCAGAAAAGGAATTCACTGGTTTATGAATTGAACAGTCTGGGAACATGTCTTCTTCAGATAAGATTTGATCTTGGATCCAAACAACAAGAGCCATCAAGTTCCTCCACGTGGTACCAAAATGAGTCCTAAGACAACCCAGAACCACCTGCGGCCTCGGTGGGACTCTGTGTTCCCAGTAACTCAACCACAGCTTCAGACCTTAGTCTTTCTGATTCCTTTGACTTGGAAGAGGACAGATCTCTGAGCCTATCACTGTGGTCAGTGGAACAGGAAAAGCAGACAGGCTTGAGTCACTAAGCCCTGCATCCCAGACCTGGGGGTAGGATCAGCTCATCCACATCTTACGGCTGGCAAATCTGGGAAGCTATTGGGTCCAGGGAGAAGATAATGGATGCTGGGCTTACAAACTACATGTCCACCACAGAAGTCACTGGCCGATGCAGAGTTAAGGGTCAGGGCTTCCAACCACTGGTTCAATGTTTCCACCACATTCTGGAAAAATCAGCTGAGGTGCCACCAAGATGTAACCTATGGAGCTTTGCAGTCAGACAATTCTGTACTGACTCAGGAGCAGAAATGCCAAATTCACCAATCTTTAAGCAGAAAGAGATAAAGGGACTCTCGGAATCTAGGTCTAGAGAGAGACGGGGTACAAGAACACCAGGGGTGATTACTGGAATGAGCTCTGGTCTAAATTAAGCATGAGTAGTGGAGAACTTGGGTAATAACTGGGTCTCACATGCACTGCCAGGGGAATCGAAACACCGTAATTGATTTAATTGGCCCCAGTCAAGAGAGGTCTCCTGGAAGACTGCCCTTGAGCAGGTCAGCAAGCCTCACAACTGGGGTACTCCATCAGAAGGACGTGAGGACGGCGGGGAAGCGCTTCTCACAGGCAGGAGCCAAAGCGACACAAACGGAAGCCGGCTAGGGTGGGGGACAGCCGGCAGAAAGGCGGCAGATGTGATTTCTTTCAGGGGACCACCGTTCAGATCTGGTTCCTTTGGTGATCTTTGCTTGTGTGTTGTACTGAAAATGGAGAAACTCCCGCAGAATACATTTGATTCCTGGCAAAGCACCATTTAAGATGTGCTTATTTCTTGGTTTAACCTTAAAAAAAGAAGCACCTGCTAATCCTCTCAGCATTTTCCGAGTCACACAATGACAACCCCTCTTGACTAGGAATGCTGTCACCACATCTGCAGCAGTGGTTAATGAGTCTTTTGACAATCTCACTTACATCATCCTTCTCGGAGAGGACGCTTAGAGAATGACAGATTGAGTCTACATGTCAGGACACGCTTATGGCACATACTCGGTAGGAAAAAACCCTCTGATTCCTTGGCAAGGCTTTCCATATCACATTCTGGCCAGACTTCAGATCAGTTCACAACCACCTGCTGAGAACTTGCATTTCCACCCAGATACACTAGTCTGAGGCTACATTTTAGACACTGCAGTCTGGCCAGGACTGTCACAATTCTACATCTATCTTCCCCTTCATATTTGACTCTGGATTTCCAAAGGCAGGATCACGAGTGACTTAGTTCCATGGTGTCTGGCCTGGATGTATTTATTAAAGGAAACGTATATGATTACTTAACTCTTAGTGAGTTTTATACTAACATAGTAACGTTACTAACTGAGGCACCTTAAATACAGTCAGTTACGTCAGGAAGGCCTGAGGAGGAGAAAACGCACACCGGCCGTGCCTCCATGCTCTGATGTCGCTGCTGGGTGCCACTGAGTCGGCTCCAGGCTGCCCAAAACCCCTTTCTAGAAGTGGAGCTGACATAGCACCCAAGACACAGACATCACGCCAACCCTCTGCAGCCAAAACCCTAAGAACTAGAAAAGCCAGATGAAAACAGCAGTCCTGGGACACTAAGCCTGAAATGAAGAGATAAAGAACTTGATCAAACGCTGAATGGCAGAAGAAACCGAAGGAACATACAGGAAGAGGAGAGACATGAAGTGGAGGTCCCCTACCAACTAACACAGCACAGCACTGCTGTCGTGGGACACAGCCAGCGGAAACGACCCCGGGCCCGTGGAACCCCTGATGGGAGCCAGAGCACCTGGCGGTGGCAGCACCACACTCCCCCGCCTCATTCTCCTGCTCTCCGGGCCACTTCCAACCCCTCCCAGCAGGCCACGCCACACTACCCTGGGGGAAGCCACCATCCGCCACCACCTGGGTTCACCCTGGCCCTGCCGCCGGGCTCCCACCGCTCTTTTTTCCCCTTTCTTTCTCCCTCCCAGCCAGCTCCACATGACTCCTCAGCTGGACGGAGGAAAACAGTGGCTGCAACAAGGGGCTTCAGCAGGAAAACAACTGTGGGCACGGCACAGGACCAGGCAGTGTTTCATTCTGCTGTACACTGGGTCGCTCTGAGTCAGAACTGCCTCAATGGCGCCTAACAACAACTTCTTCCTGCCAGGCCATGTCACACTCTCTCGTCTAGACAGTCACCAGGAAATTAACACCTAGGTCTACTCTGCCCCATCCACTGGCTGCCCACCAGCATGTCTTTTTTCCCTCCTTTCTTCTTTCCCTTTTCCCCTCCCCCCCCGCCTTGTGCCCAACCCCCACTCTTCTCGCCACCCACTTGCGCCCCGCCCACCAGCTCCCACCACACCCTTTTTTTTCTGTCCTCCTTTCCTTTCTCCCGCCCACCTACCCACACACCTCCACCCCCGCCCTCAGGCCGAGGCCACACTGCCATCGCCAGGGCCACCAGCCCACTGCCGCCCCACATCTGCCAACCACACATGCTGGCCACCAGAGTGCCACATGTGGTCCTTCTCCCTCTCTTGTGTTGTGCTCATCAAAAGATGTCACCAAACCAAGAAGACAGAGAGACCCACAAGAGTGGGTGCCTACATCGACCTGGGACAGGAAGAACCGGATGGTGCCCGGCCACCACCAGTGATAGCCATGACGGAGCTCACAGAGAGGAGCCTCACTGGCAACACAAGAATAAAAAGAGGTGCATCATGAGATCTCCACTAAAAGACCTCAACTGATGGTCCAGCGGTTTTGGGGTTCCTCTGAGAGCATGGCCCCCGGCCCTGATGCTGCCCGTTCCCATAAATTATTACAAAGGTCCACTCTTTGGACAGGAATGGAATGGACTTGGCAATGCAGAGTAACCATATGTTGGAAGCACTTTATGGTTCTATACATCTATAGGATATCATCCTGTTGACCTCTGGCTGGAGGAAGGGGAGTGGGTGGAGAGGAGGGGAAAGGAGGCTGTTGGGAGGATGAGACATGTATGGAGCAGAGAGGAATAGTGTGCAGTCACCGGACAGGGAGAGCAGTGGAAGCTGCATATAGGGGGGCATGTAAATTTACATGTGAATGTACATTTTCACTCAGTTATGTTAAATAAAAAAAAAAAAAACAAACAAACAAACAAAAAAAAGAGTCACCAGAAGGATGAAAGGGCAATCTACAGACCTGGAAAAAAATTGGCTACAACATATCCAACAAGGGTCTAATCTCTAAAATCTACAGACTAAATCAACACTTCAATAACAAAAAATAATAACAATACTATTTTTAAAATGGGCAACATATATGAACAAACATTTAACCAAAGAAGACATTCAGGCAGCTAACAAACATGAGGAAATGTTCTCGATCATTAGCAATTATAGAAATGCAAATCAAAACAACAGTGAGATAGCTTCTCATTCGACATTACTGGCCCTAACAAAAAGACCCAGGAAATAACTACTGGTGGAGAGGCTGCAGGGAGACTGGAATTCTTACGCACCACTGGTGGGAATGTAAAATAGTACAGCACTGTGAACAATAATATGTCACTGCCTTTAAAAGCTAGAAATAGAAATACCATATGATCCAGCGATCCCACTTCTAGGAATATAATCTAGAGAAATAAGAGCTGTTAACATAGACTTACGTGCACCCATGTTCACTGTGACTTTATTCACAATAGCAAAAGAATAGAAAGAACCTAAGTGTCCATTAGCAGATGAATGAATAAACAAATTATGGTGCATATACACCATGGAATACTGCACAACAACAAAGAACAAGGATGAATACACAAAACACCTCACAACATGGAGGTATTTGGAGGGCATTAAGCTGAACGAAATAAGTAAATCACAAAAGCACAAATATCATATGAGATGACTAGAATAAAAACCCGAGAAAAGGCTTATATACAGAAAAAAGTCTTTGATCGTCACAAGGGAGGGGACAGGAAATTCACTACTTAGCAGATAAACGGTAACTTTGGTGAAGAGAAAGAGCACACACAGTGTCGGGGAACTCAGCACAACTTCAAGGCAACGCCACGGAAGGTTCCTAGGCACATCTGGGCACCTTGCGGGACTGATTTGCTGAGGTCCATGGTTTAGGGGACATCCAAGTCACCAGCATGATGTAGTCCGTAAAGACAACGTCCTACATCCTACTTAGGTGTCTGTAGTCTTAAAAGCTTGTGAGCAGCTCTCTAAGATACATCTGTTGGTCCCACGCTATCTGGAGCAATGGGAAAGTGGAGGAAACCAAAGACACGGGAAAATATCAATCCAAGGACCAATGGGCCACATGAACCCCAGCCTCCACCAGCCGGAGCCCAGAGGAACTAGATGGTGCCCAGCGCCCCCTACCAACCGCTCTGGCGGGGATCACAGTAGAGGGTCCCTGTGGAGCAGGAGAAAAACTCAGAATAAAATTCAAATTCACAGAAAAAGAGAGGACCCACTGGACTGGAAGACTAGAAAAGCCTCCGGCCCCCAGCCAGCCTTCTAACTCAGAACAGAAGCCATCCTGCAAGTCCACCCTTCTGTCAAAGATCACACAGGCGATAAAACAGAAACACACGTGAGGAACATGCTTCTTAGTTCAGTCATGTATGTGAGACCCGTGCACAACACCTGCCTGAAAGCAAGGCCAAGAAGGCAGGAGTGGGCAGGGAAACAAGGACAAAGGGACACTGAGAGCCCAGAGCTGGAGGAGAAAGGGGGAGAGTGCCGACACACCGCAGGGGTGAACCTGACGTCATGAGATCTTTTGTGCATAAATTTTTGAACGACTAACTGATTTGCACTGTAAACCGTCACCTAAAACACACACACAAAATTTTAAAACAGAAAAAAACACTGCTTAAAGAGCATACAAAAAGAAAAAGGGAAAAAAAGAAACAAACAAAGAAAATCCTCCCCACTCCCCCAGCTGTGAGATTTTCCGCTGGGGATACTTGAGGTTATTTACCATCTGTGGTCCAGAGAGTCCTCACTTATTGAATTACTCTGACCCTGGGCAGTTACTAATCTACAAGGCAATTTCAGGCCAACATTCGTGGTGGCACTGATCATCTATAAAAGCTATTGTGAAGTGACACTCAGCTAGTAACATGCCCTGGAGTGGGATGTTCCCAGAAAAGTTGTCCGGATTAGAAAAACAGACTCTGAGGCCACCAGTCATAGAATTAGATTCTCACACCATTTGGGCCTGTATTTCATTTCCTCCCCCTGAGCTCCCACTGCCGGCGCATCAGCAGCTTCTCTTCCCAGCGATCCAAGCTGCCCAGCCACGTCCAGGGTGACGGAGGCTCCTCCAGGGGTCAGGGGCACAGAGAGAGATCTGAAGACAAAACACCCACAGCTTCAGACGGGACACACCGATACCCACATGTGTCACTGAAAACCAAGGGGGATTCAGGGCCGTACTGGTGCCTCTACACTCTAGAACAGGTTCTGGAGTCATGACTCAAGGTGTGAGAGCATCCCTGTTGTTGAGAGACTTAGGGCAATTCATCGGACCTCTCCGGACCCCGTGAGCTCATTGGTCAAGTGGTGACAGCAGCAGTCGCTGCCGTAGGGGCTTTTCTGAAATCGAGCTCACACAAGAAACGCACCTGAACAGCACCCCGCGCGCACCCGCACCCTCAGGGTCAGCTACCATCTTGCCTCCTGTATCGCTGCAGTCAGAGATTCTGCGCCTAATTCCCAGGTCGGCAGCTCAAATGGCTCTCGGCTGCCACTTTCGTTTGGAGGTGAAGCATCTGGAGGTGACTTCCTCTGTCTGCAGGAGTGCTGGTTCTCAGATGTCTTGGGGAAGAACGTTCTTCAACCATTGGTCAGTCCCAACCTAAATTCATCTTTTCATGGAGTCCAAGAATTACAGGCAGGATGACCAACTGGGAAACGTGGAAAGACTGGTTTTAGCTCATTACGACAGAACTTTCTCACAGAACAGACTTGGGAGACATGAGACAGGAGAGCTCTGAAGGAAGTGACTCCCCAGTAAAAGCTGAGTGAGCACCTGCTGGGGTAGGAAATAACCTAGCGTGCCGTGTTGGGTACCCAACTGGAAGGTCTTTCTGGGCTTGATTAACTCTAGGTTTTAAGGTTCTCATTACCCCATCTTTCTTATTCCTAGCACTCCCTTACAGAAAATTAACTTAGTACCATTAAAAAGCAACATTCAAAACAAAACCAGTGTGGCTAGGGAATCTGCTTTGTGGAGCAGAGCATTTTGCAAAGCAAAGATCCCTAAACTGTTCTCTTTAGATAATAGAAACCAATTTTGTAAACACGCTGCCAGCATTTAGAAAATCCACACTTGAGACTCCAAAGAAAATTCTACTTGGTAAACTCACATTTTAGAAATACATTCTCTGAATTTCTTACCTATATGTACCTTAAATTCAACTAAATTCAGGAGCCAAACATATCGAAAAAGGCCTTCTTCCTAGCCTGGAGCACATCACCCCTTCTGGACTGGGGATGTGTCTTTACCTCTGGGGAGGGTAGAACGTCTCATCCTCATCAAAGAGCACCTGTCAGATACCAGCAGGGAGAGTGGTTTCAGAGCCTGGGCTCTCTGGGGCTCTCCTTTCTAAGACAGCTCGGATCACCAGCAGTTGACAAGGACCATAGTGTATTGACAAGGACAGGGGGAAATCAGAATTACAGAGGGAGAAATAAGTCCTGGAAGAGAACAGGAAGAATCTGTTGGGAAGGAGCCACTGGACGGTCTAGGGGAAGGCGTGAGTTTGTGGGGGAAACTCTGCAGGCCAGACCACGTGCGCACCAAGGAAAGGGCCTGGCGAGGAGACGTGATCAAGGAGTGGGACCTTTCACCACGTTCTCACTTAATTTTCATCACGTTTATGAGACAAGCATCATCAGCCACCTTTGACAGACAAGAAAAATGAGACCCGAAGAGACCAAGTACAGGACAACATTCTGTGTCAACACTCAGGATTTTTAACTCGAGTCCAGTTGACTTTAAGCCCCTTGCCCTGTTCTGTATGCAGGACGGTCCCTCCTGGAAGGGTGACAGGAAGTGTCAGAACTCGGGTCTGTAATGGGACTCTCTGAGCATAACTGGAATGAAGCTATCAGCTAAGGGTCGGGAGCAGGCCTGTTGTGACAGCAGCCAAGAAGAAGCCTGGGGAGGGGACTTAGGAAAAGCTGAAGCAAATATCATGACCAGGGGTCAGACAAGAAGGTGTCAGACAGAAGGACTCTTAACACCATAACTGGAGTATAGTGATGAAAAGCCCAGCCCAGCCATCAGTCTGTCCGTGGCCTTCACACTGAACAGCTGGAATTCCTCCTGGCAGGGGTCAGAATTCACCCCAGAGACCCAGCTACACGGCTGGAGGTCTGTAGAGACAGGGCTAGCCAGATAATAATAACCTGTGATGTCCCTGGTCTCAGAGAAGCAAATAGCATAAATAATTTACAGCGGGTGACACGTGCTTGTTTCGTGATTTATAAGGAATTAAAGCTCCTCTTAGAAAGACAGGATAGACTAAAAAATGTATGCATGGTCTCACAGCATACCATCATAGGACAAGAAAATGGTACAATATGCCGTTAGGGAAGAGAAAGGAAATGGGGTGAGCTCATGTCTCCCTTCAGGGATGTTACAAGGATAAAAATGGGGAAGGCAAAACTTTGTAAACATCTCTAATGGCTGCCTGAAATCCTGTTTGTATGAATAGGCTATAATTTACTGAGCCATTCAGCCCTGATGGGCTTTGGAATTAGTTTCGGCTTTTGCTCCTTGGAAGGAAAAAAATAACACTTCAAGAGACAACTTTGTCAACATCCTGGATATTTCCTCAGAATATCTCCCAGAAGAAGAATTACTGGGGGGAAAAAAGAAGTGCCATCAAGTTGACTCTGACTCACAGTGACCCTACAGGACAGAGCAGAACTGCTCTATGTGGTTGCCCAGGAGTGCCAGGGGGACTGAAACCGACAACCTTTCCATTGGCAGCCCTTTCTCGTGACAACTCTGCCACCCGAGTGTGCCTATTGTTGCCTCTCAGAAAGACGAGGCGTTAGGCTTCTCCACCAGCATGCAGGGGCACCTTGCCAGTATTTGGAAGGTTTGTTTTGCTTTAACAGTTCTTTAATTTCTTTTCAAGGTTTCTCAGAGGGGAATTTCATAAAACAGTCCTCTAATGAGTCTAAAATGTAGTTCTGCTGCAGAGAGGATAAGGGTGTATACATGAGGTCTCACAACTGTATCTGCAGACTGAACCGCCCTCAGTGCCACCTACCTCACTGCTGAATATCACCATGGTCGCCTTGGAGGTACCACCCTTGGGAAGCTCTGCGCCAACGCCAGCGCCCACTCATCCCTCAAAGCAGCTTTGGAACTCTTTCTGGATTGGCCATTGCGCACAGTGGCACAGTGTAAGTCTGCAAACTTAATTACATAGTTGTCTGAGAGGGAGTTTTTAGCCAGTAAACAAACAACTGTATTGGCACACCCTCTCTACTCACCTGACCTGGCCGATGACCTTTTTCTTCACCCAAAGATAAAGAAAATATTAAAGGAAGACATCTTGAGGACATCAGAACAGGAAAGCAACCCGGCGACAATCCTGATGGCCGTTCCAGAAAACACAGCTCCACATGCTCTGAAGTGCGGCCAGCTGCTGGGGTCATCAGTGCGTGGCTTTCCGAGACGGCTTGGAAGGTGAATGCAGTGAGCTTCAGCAGTGAGGGACGTAGCTTCTTCTAGGACAAGTTCATGAACTCAACTGTCAGAGCTCATGTGCACATACAAGAGTCAGAGTCAGAGAGGAGCACAGACAGAAACAGAGACCTCTCCTTCCAGCTAAAATACGGCAGCAGGCAAACACGCAGGCCATCAGCTGACAGGAAGGGCAAATACAGCAAAATTAACCGGTGAAAAATTTTGTTTTTCTACTATCTTATTGATACAGTGGTAAGTTACTTCTCCCAATCCGAAGACCACCTTCTACCTTCCAGCAAAATGTACACTGGTAACAGGACCTGGGCTGGGCCCGTGTGCTCCACCCTGCAGAAGAGTACAGGGACACGGAGTCCCAGTCCTGCCCAGTAAGATGAAGCTCCACCTAGGAAAACCCCAAATGCTCATTTTCTTTTACAAGGAGTCATTTTAGACCTTTTTGTAACTGCTGGTAATGAGTGGATGAATTCACAGGACTATTGCAACAACTTGGGTATTCTCTCTCAGAGATGAAAAACTCACCAACTAAATAGTGACGCTTGACTGTTAGTTGCTATTTCCATAGAAGCCCAGAGTCTACATAATCACTGTTTTAAAACTTCAGTTCCCTGGTTTTGGATGAGCAGTGTCCGTTTCCACGGCAACAGGAATGCAAGCAGCAGAGGAGGAAGAATCGGCTTTGGCAAGCGAGGGAAACAATTGCCGCCTGGGAGCAGGGCTTGCAGTTCCTGATTGCACCCGGAGGCCCACGAGGCCCACGAGGCCAACGAGGTCCATGAGGCCCCAGGCCCGGTTTGGCAGATTTGGCAGATTATTAACTTTGGCAGGTCAAAACAGGAGCTCCACCCGGGGGACCCACAACTCCCCAGCAAAGCTGCATCAGCCAATGCAAACAATTCAGGTAAAATTAGATTTTTCTTTCACTCAAAGTTTACAGAAGAATTGTCTAGTTGTTTTCAAGATTTTCTGAGTATCTACTTCACTCACAGGGAAAAATCATACCCTGGTGGCGTAGTGGTTAAGTGCTACAGCTGCTAGCCAAAAGGCCAGCAGTTTGAATCCACCAGGCTCTCCTTGGAGATTCTATGGGGCAGTTCTAGTCTATCCTACAGGGCCTCTATGAGGCAGAGCTGACTCAACAGCAATGGGTTTGTTTTTGGTTTATTACCCCAAAACAATTAGTCAAAACCCAAACCTGAACCTGTTGCTGTGAAGTTGAGTCCAGGTCATAAACGACTGTCCGCTTTATGCATACCTATATAAAGTGAGAATTCCATAACTTTGGTCTCACTCTAAAAAAAAAAAAAAAAAAATCATGTAATTTCAGGCACATAGATTTTAACTTTTTTACTCTGGTAATTTGTAGACACCTACTACACTAGACAAAATAAAACAAAGGCTGGCCAATGCTGGTCCCTGAGCCGGACCCAGCCCGCCACCTGCCTTTGTAAAGTTTCGCTGGTGCACTGCCACACTTAGTCAGTCACATATGAGCTGTGGCCGCCTTCACACTACAATGGCATCATTGAGTAATTGTGACAGACACCATGTGGGCTAGAGAACTGAAACTATTCACTATCTGTCACTTAAAAAAGCAAACAAAAAGGGCTGACCCCTGATGTAATGACTCCACCACGCTGTGGCTCAGCTTGGACAATCGCTAGGTTAGGAAATGCATCCACTTGCAGAGGACCTTTCTGATTTTCAGTCTCCCTTTGTGTCCCTTATAAACTGCTCAACGATTTATATAACCGAAACAGTCAAAACCAGTTGCATCTACAGGTTGGACACCTAAAGCAAGCCCATTTCCAGACAACACAGCTGTCACTGTCATTTCTTCTTCCCTCTGTTGACTCACAAGGCGTAGGGAAGAGGAGGACGCTCAACGAGATGGACTGACACAGTGGCTGGAACACGGGGCTCCTGCGTAGCCTTGATTGTAAGGGTGGCACAGGCCCGGGCCGGGTTTTCGTTCTGTTGTCCCAAGGCCACCATGAGTCATCCAACAACAACATCACAGTGTTGACTCAGATAATCAGGACCTGGACTGAAGAAAAAGTGGGAGGAAGAGAATCCACCTAGTATATAAACCACATGTAGGACACAGTTAGGCACCATTTTTAGACCTAACTAAACACCTTGTGAGACTGGTCTCTGGGTCTGAACGCTTAGGATCATCATCTAATGGGGTGGCTTGGTTGGCTGCTGTAATATACTTCATAGACTTCCAGTCTACGTCCCAATGTGGTTAGTACTGTCGGAGTTCTTAAAAGCTTGTGAGTGGCCATCAAAAATACAGCTATTGGTCTCTGCTCAACTGGAAAAAAGGGGAAGAAGGAAATCAAAGACTCAGAGCTTCAGGTAGTCTATAGGACTAACAGTCTATGCAAACCATGGCCTCAAGTACCCCAAGACCGGAACTAGATGGTCTCCGGGTACCACCACCGACCATCCTGATCAGGGCCATAATGAGACTGGAGGACTCCCTGTGACTACTGCCCTGAGATACTCTTTAAACCTTAAACCAGAATTATCCCTGGAGGTCACCTTTTAGCTAAGGAACAGAATGACTCATAAAATAGAACAGTATCTCATAAAAAATAAATAAATAAAACAATCCTCCAGAGCCGACCAAATGGTCAAAATCACTCTAAAGTAGTGCTGGGAAGGTGAGAGGGCAGGGAAAGCAGAGTGCTGGAGACTGACCACCAGAGTGGAGATGGCCAGCACGGTGACATATTGTGGGAAATGTGACCAATACCACTGAACAACGTCAGTGGAAATTCTTCAGTGGGAACCTAAGTAGCTGTGTACTTTCACCAAAAACACAATAAAATATTATTAAAATTCAATAATTATTATATAATTATTATGAAAGCTATTATATAAGTAATAATTAAATATTAAAATTAAATAAATACTGAGCTTTCCATGGTAAAAACTACCAACACACAACCTAACCTGAGCTTTTACTCTTGACTTTTGTAAACTTCATCTTCACCAAAAGCTTCAGCCAGATGACTCTGGGCTTTGGGGAGTAAAATAGCGTCTCCACGAGACGTCTCCTAAGCTATTAAGACTTCAAGGACAGTCACACTCACAGTCGGCCACGTGTCTGCCCCCACCACCGCCCTAGCCATGCGACCTACCGTTTGGGGAGCAGCGAGGCTACCAGGTTCTACTGTGAAGACAGCAGTGCAGGCAGAGTCTGAGTCAGGCACACAACCGCTGGGCCATGGAACTAGCAGGGCTGTAGGCTGGCTTATCACTGGCTGAACATGCAGACCATCAAAATCCTTCCCATCGGCCTCCTGAGAGTCACACTTGCGCCTTCTGTCTGCCATGGTGAGGTTTTCTCCTCTTCAGCCTGCTATCCTAGCGTCCATCTGTGCTGTCAACACATCATAAATTGTTTATGATGCATTGCTTCGGAACAGCGCTGAAATAATGAGAATAAATAGGTCTTGATAGACATATTGCTACCCACTGAGATTGCACTGTTAAATAGCTCATGAATATTTACAAAGAGCTGACTTGCTTCTCACCTCAGAAGGCCTTTGGAAAACTTGGGGTGTCGTGTTTTGGGAAGAACAGGAAACAGCAAGATCACTGACCCAGAGTTGGGAACTTGGGCACGTTCTAAGCTCGGTCACTAACTAAATTAACTGGTTGTGAATTTTCTAGCAAGTGTCTTCATCTCTCTGGGTTTTAATTTGCTTACTAAGAAGTATCTTTGAGGTCTGTCCTCAGTTTGAAATTCTGTGATTGTGAGGGAAGCCAAGGCCTCCCAGATGTGAATTCGGCCCTGTCAGCCTCACCTGTGTCAGGGCCTGGTGACGTGGTGCACCCCTGAGGTGATGATCCAGTCGGCCTGGACTCTCATCAGTTTCACGTGGGTGCAGCCTGACAGTATTCTGCCTCTAGTCCTAGAGTTTCTCCCTTGACACTAGGTCCAACATTTGGCTAGTGGGAAATGGAGTCCAGCAGAAACTCTTCCGCTTTCCTCACCCAGAGAGATGAATCATACAAGCATCCTTTAACATGGACTTCCAGAAGACAGTCCCAAGAGACAGAGCAACCAGAAGCACCTCCTATCAAGTGGGGAGCTGTTCATCAAGGTGCTCTTAGACGGGATCTCGCTCCTTCTCTGCCCAGCTCCTCTGGCCCTCACTTGGGCTCCCTGCGATGTCACTTTCTAATCAAGAGGCAGCACATGAGCTTTGCTTTGGTTTCCAAGAAACAGAACTGAGGCTCCAGGAGTATCCGTAGGCCAAATCAGACAATTGGAAATCTCGTTTCTAGTCTAAATTGCCATTCACCATCAAGTCAATCCTGACTCACGGGGACCCCGTGCAGGTCAGAGCAGAACTGCGCTCCATAGGGTTTTCAGTGGCCTTTCTTCTTAGGTGCCTGTGGATGGACTCAAACCTTCAACGTTTCCATTACAGCCACACACATTAACTACCCAGACCAGAGACTCCTCTAGGCCAAGAGAACCAGCTAAGAGCTTACGCTTGATTCATGATGGCTTTCAGAAAGCAGACGGCCCGTGGTCCTCTGTCTGTGTGTCTAGTCATCTAACTGTCCACCAGCCTGCCTGCCCCTGTCTCTCTCGGTCTTCTGTCTGTATTCCTAGCTATCTAGAGAGAAAAGGAAAAACTATTTTTTTTTTTAAAGATCTTTAAGTGAGACAGCCAAGCCAGCCAAGTAAAGTTAAAATGTGGACCTCCCATCACTGAGACCTCTGTCTGCATTGGGGAAAACAACAGCATTCTTTTGTCACCTTGTATGACTGGAACCCATTGAGTGAACAACCCTTACAACTGGTCCCCTGAGGCCATGACGGTCCTCGTCATCACTGTTCACTGCCATCACACCTAGGGTTTTGATGTTGGCTTTTTTCTGAAAATAATTCTAAAGTAAGTTCTTATGCATTTCTGTGAGACCTCACAGAACATAACATGTCCTCATCACAAGGGGAAGTACAAGCTCTAAATACAGAAAATGGAGACTTCTGAGGCTCTGCAGAAATCCATCTTGCTTCAGCACCCTCGGAGTTACTGTCCTGGGTGCCCGGGCCTCGCAGGTCCCTGTGCGTACATACGGGTGCTCTCGCTGTTGTCTGCCCGTCATCCTCTGCTGCACTGCCATCTTCCTCGGTTGACAGATCTGCCCTTTCACGGGGTTGGGTACGTCACTAGTAAGCATTTGGTCCAATTAAAGTCAATCAGAAGCCTTTGCTATTTTGTCTTCTTAACCAAAATTAGCATGGAACACCCTCTTTTCCCCTTAATCAAATGCTGCAGGGATGTGACCTCAGTTCCCATCAGCTCTAATCACTGTCAGACATGTGGAGAGCACCTGCCTGATGTGCAAGAGAGGGATCCTGAGACAGACAGAGAGACCACGGGGAACGATGGCCGCAGGGATGCCGGCAGTCTCGTGGCATCAGGTCCCCAGTCCCAGCGTCTGAGCACCACGCATCCCCGCAGTTGTCCTCCTTCTGCAAGCTGCCCGAGCAGTGTGATGTCATAAATCCCCTTCTTTACTTAAGTGGGCCGAATTGGGTTTCTGTCACTTGTAGTCAAAAGAATTCTGGTTCATACAGATGTGTATAAACAGCAAAATGCTTTCTCTGATACATCCTGCTCTTCTTTTCTCCGGGTAGGAGAATGAATTCCCTGTCAGGATGAAGCAGGCTCTCTGTCTGCCCTGCGCACTCATCAGCTAAGCTGCATTGATGGATTGGCTTTGGACCCTGATCCATCACCGTTTTTTATTCCAGAGAAAGGTTCTATTTGGATGTCTGCACAAATCACAGCAGGAAGCCATCGCTTAAGGTGACAAAGAAAAGTCAACCAAGCCAGACTGCTTTGCTGGGCGACTGTCCCGTTTATTCATGTGTATAGCAAATGGAGGGCAAAAACCTAAAACGTTAAAATTTTATTTTGTCTAATTCAGACACACTGCCAAGTAGATAGAAAGCACAGGCTTACTCTCTGGACGGAGGCTTTTTACTGTGGACTCTGGTCATCAGTGATTTCCATATCATCCAAAGGTCCAGAGAGCTGAGTGATTATGCAGTGCAGAGGACTTAATTGCATCCAATAATTACATGGGAGGCTTCAAGGCGGAAAATAAAGAGTTACCAAAATAATATGTTGTTTCTGACAAAATGAAAGGAAAAGACAGCACTGGCCCGACAGGAACAGCTGCCTGCCAGGAGGCCAGTGCCCGCCCGCTCATCTGGGCAGCTCTGCCTCCCCGTCTGCGGGTGGAAAGCAGCCCCAGCCCAGCCGAGGAGCTGAGCCTCACAGCTGGGACATGTCTTTGTCTGAAACAGATTATGTCGGCTCCTTTCATACTTGCAGAAAGCTGTGTATCAAAAAAATCGGTTCTCAGGCACCTGTCATTCTAGTTTCTGAAATGTTCTCTTCAAAGACACCGACACTTCAGCATGGGGCCTGTCAGCTCTGCATCCTGACGCCTTCCTTCTCCAGCTCTGGAGGGCCTGCTGATGGGGTGCTCTGGGTCCCTGTGTGAGTCCACTGCTCCAATAAACAGGGCTGCGAACCCTGGGGAATTGCATAGCGCTGTCCTCTTCCTGCAAACCCTGGTGGCGTTGTGGGTAAGAGCTACGGCTGCCAACCAGGAGACGGGCGGTCCAAACGCACCAGGTGCTCTTTGGAAACCCTATGGGGCCGTTTTACTCTGTCCTGTAGGGTTGCCATGAACTGGAATCTGCTCAGTGCTAACTCTTTTTCCTTTCTTTCTCGTTACTGTCTTCCTTGTGGTCCCGGGGTGTTGCAAATGGTTAACACACTCGATGGCTAACTTGACCGAAGGCTGGCGATCCCAGTCCACATAGAGGTGCCTGGAGAGAAAGGCCTGGTAGTCTACTTCCAAAAAACAATTAGCAGTTGGAACCCCAATCTGTGTTAGTTAGCAGTGATTATCTGCTGCTTGATTATTTCCCCTGGGGACATGAGACCACTACCAGCCCTTCCTTCGCTGTCTCTACAGTTAATTAACCTCTGGATGAAAGAGTTAATTGTATCCATCAAAGCTAGGTCAACAGTCAATCTCTTGCCTTCTCATTATCACCAGCCTGTATGTGTGCCAATCCTTCTGTCTCTGCCAAGAAGGAAAGTTCATGCTGTTGTCCCCTGCCAGCCCCCCAAGCCTCAGGGTTTCTAGCATCAGTGTGTTAATTTCACAAAAATTAAAGGACCAAAAGAGACCTTTATAAAGTTCTTCAAAGAAGAAACAGAGACAGCCAGGGCACCAAATGGCCATTGAAATAAGGACCTCTCTTCAATACTTAGTTTTAAAAATCAGCAAAATATTGCAAACACATATTCCACCTGTTGTAGTCAGCTAGTGCTGCTCTAACAGAAATACTACAGAGTGGATGGCTTTAACAAAGGAAGGTTTATTCTTACCCAATCCAGGAGGTTACAAGTCCAAATTCAGGATGTCTGCTCCAGGAGAAGGCTTTCCCCCTTGTTGGTTCTGGAGGAAAGTCCTTGTGTTGTATCAGTCTTTGCTGAGGCAGCAACTTGGCACAGGAACCTCAGGTCTGAAGAACACACTCCTGTCCTGGCGCTGCTTTCTTAATGGTGTGAGGTTCCCAAATCTTTCTGCCAGGTTTTTTCCTTTCTATCTCAAGAGACCACCTGAAGACACAGAGCAAACTTAGCTCTGAATCTTGCTCTGCTGACCCAACTGCTGCCCACCCGCCGTCACTAATGTCACAGGGGCAAGAATTCCAACGCAGAGGAACTTCACACAACATCAGGAATTATGGCACAGCCAAGTTGTTACAGATTTTTTAGGGAACACATTCAATCCACGACACCCTCTGTCATGGATTGAATTGTGTCCCCCCCCAAAATATGTGTAGCCATGAGGTTGAGCCATGATCCCCAATATCTTATGATTGTCCTCCACTTTGTGATTTTCCTGTGCTGTATGTTAAAGGATTAGGGTGGGACTGTAAATCCCTTTATAAGATCACCTCCCGGCTCCACTGTAAAGGGAGTTTCCCTGGAGTGTGGCTTGCCCCACCCTTAATCCTTTCATCCTACAAGAGATAAAAGGAAAGAGAAGCAAGCAGAGAATTGGGAACCTCGTACCATCAAGAAAGCAGCACTGGGAGAAGAGCACGTCCTTCAGACTTGAGGTTCCTGCACCAAGACGCTCCCTGGTCAAAGACTGATGCAATACTGGACGTTCCTCCAGAGCCAACAAGGGGGAAAGCCTTTCCATGGAGTGGACACCCTGAATGTGGACTTGCAGCCTACCGGACTGTGTAAGAATAAACCTTCCTTTGTTAAAGCCATCCACTCTGTGGTATTTCTGTTAGAGCAGCCCTAGCTGACTAAGACACCCCCTTTTCTCATGAAATGCTTAAGACTGTCAAGGACAGAACAAAGCCAGTGATGGCCGTGGACAGCACCCCAGGTGAGGGAGGGATCTGATGCACTGGTGGGATTGGGTGCCACCACAGACTGAGAGCACTGCAGACACAGTACTCAGAGGCAGCCCAACCTGCTGTGAGGGGACGCGGCGTCTACAGTGAGGCCACTGGGCCCACCACATCACGTCATTGCACCAGGGAAGCTGTGTCAGACTGAAGTCTGCTTCCATCACTCACTGAGCCAGCAGAGAGGAGCTGGCCTGCTCAGTGCTCCATGCATCCCCAGCTATCAGATGTCAGACCTCTGAGTGCTTAAGCAACACTTTGACAAGGATCTCAGTAGTGTCTACAAGGGTCTAATTCCACTTCACTAGTCTCACAAAGGAAACTCTGGTGGTGCAGTGGTTAAAAGCTACGGGTGCTAACCAAAGGATCTGTGGTTTGAATCCCCCAGGCACGTCTTGTAAACTCTACAGGGCAGTGCTACTCTGTCTTATAGGGCCACTGTGAGTCGGAATCAAGTCAACGACAACTAGCTTTTTTATTTCATCTCAGAAAAAAGACAGAAGTGGCTCTGAGTCATTTAGTGAAAAAAACAGAATGACAGGTTTCTAAACATAGAAGACATCAGAAAAGGAGAAAAAGAAAAACGGGGAGAGGAAAGGGAGAGAGGGACACACAACGGTCTGTTTTCTTCCTCCCTGGGGCACGTTGTCCTTTTCTCTGTTTTTTCAAGATGTCATAATTGGTGTTATCAAGTCAACTCACACCTAGACAAATGCCAGGACCATGCACGGATGATGTAGGGGGCACCCACACAGTGTGACTTAAGGGGCGGGCAGGGTACGGACCCTAAAGTAGTTTTTCCCATGGCTTGGTAAGGCATATTAATAGTGATCACCTTTGGTTCTTCCATTTAAATGCAAATAACTCTGCAGAAGACTCATTCTGTGAGAACCATTAAACATCAGTGTGACTTGCTCATCAGATCATTTTCCTACTAGATTCCTAAGAGAGATCCTGGTTCACGATTTAGCTTGACTTAAGTGACAGCTTATGATCTTGGGTAAACCTCTGGATCCCAGTACACCTTAATTTCCTCTACTGTAGGGGCACCATGGTTTTCCCTATCTGTCTCTCAGAACACGTGGAAGAGTTGAATGAGATAACGTGAATACAGCAAAGTGACACAGATACCAGCAAGGCATCACAGCTAGAATCGAACAGCACTGGGGGCATGACGGGGAAAGTGCCTCCTTCATCTGTCAGATGCTGTGAAACGAGGACTATCACAAATGGATGGTTTTAACAAACAGAAATGTATTTTCTCACAGTTCAGGAGGTTGGAAGTCCAAATTCTGAGTGCTGGCTCCAGGGGAGGGATTTTTCTGTCACTGTCTTTCAGGGGGAAAGTTTTCGTCTCTTCTTCTGCTTCCTGGTTTCTGGCAGATCTCCCTGTGGCTTTGACATCTTTCTTATCCTGTCTCTCTCTCTCTCTCTCTCTCTCTCTGTCTCTCCTTGCTCATTAAAACCTCTTTTCACATTTCAAAAGAAACTGAATCAAGACACACCCTATACTAATCCTGCATCATTAACATAACAAAGACAACCCATTCTCAAAGGGAATTATAACCACAGGCACAAAAACCAAAAAACTAAACTCACTGCCACTGAGTCAAGCCAACTCATAGAAACTCTACAGAACAGAGCAGAACTGTCCCACAGAGTTTCCAAAGAGGGGCTGGTAGATTTCAACTGTTAACGTCTTGGTTAGCAGCCAGGTTCTTAACCACTGCACCACCAGGGCTCTGCCACAGGCATAGAGGTTAGCATTTACACCACATATTTAGTCCGTGATATTCCACCCTTTGGCCCCCCAAAATTCGTGTCTCTGCCACATGCAAAACACATTCATCATCCCAAAAGTCTTAAATCAACTCCAAGTACAAAATCTCATTTTTGAATCTTCTAGATCAAATATGGGTGAGGCTTCAAGCATTTTCCACCTTGAGACAAAATTCTTCTTTATCTGTGAACCTGTAAAATCTAGAATATAAGCTATATGTTTCCAAAGTACAATCGTAGAATAAGCATAAGATATTTCCATTACAAGTGGGAGAAATTAGAAGGAAAGAAGGAATTATAGGCACCAAGCAAGTCCAAAACCCAACAGAACAGCTTACATTGCTCTCAGGGCTTGAAAACAATCCTATGCTCTCTGGGACTAGGCAGGCAGTGGCCCCACCCTCCTGACTTTGAGAGCTGACCTCGCCCTCTTGTATTCTGGGTGGAGGCCTCTTGATTCTGAGATTCAGCATCACCTTCTGGTCCCTCTGGGATGGCACCTCTTCTTCCTCAGCTTTAGGCCCCATTTTCCTAGCTCTTCTGAGTGACAGCTCTACCCCATTGGACCCCGACACACCCCATTCTTCTGCACGTTGGGCATGGCAGCCCCACCCCCTCAGCTGTAGAGTGTGACCCACCTCTAGCACATCCTAACAGCAGCCCCACACTCTAGAACTGAATTGCTGAAGGTCTGACTCTCAAAAACCTAAAAAGCTGTAGCTCCCCGCTTCAAGATCTAAGAGCTCATGGCTCCACCCCTTTAAGACCAAGAAGACTCTACTTCCCTTGCTCCTTTGCACAGCTCTGCTGATTTGTGAGTTGCTTCATGGGTGCTTTTGTTTTTTCTTATAGGACAAAAGACGTGGCTCCTTCAGCCTGTTTCCTATCTGTAGCATTCCAAGAGGCAGGCAGCATTCTCTGCTTTTGTTCTTTCTTTGTCCCCTTCCAGTCTAAGTAGAAGGTAGTTCAGTCATCATGTCATGGTTGTTGCTTAGACCCTTCAGTCATAGACTTAATCTCTTCAGTAAAAGATTGTACAGTCATGTCTTTGTACAAGCTAGAACACATGTGTTTAGCTTGTGCAACAGAAATTTCCGTATCTTTACATCCTGTTCTCATATTGTACAGTTCATGTCTAAGCCCATCTCTTCACTCCTGGGAAGAAGTGACCATGTGGCCCCTTCAAGATTTTGGTTAGAAATCTCCTCAGCCAGGTACTCAAGTGCATGACTTAGAACAAGCTCTAACTTCCACCAAACATTTGGGCATAATTCAGATAAGTTCTTTGCCATGGCATAAAAAGTCACTCTTCCCCCATCACCCAATCACATGTTCATCATTTTCTTTTAAGGCCTCACCAGAAGCACATGTACTGTTCAGATTTCTGGTAACATTACATTGCTGGCACACATATGTTCTCCAAGTCAAAAGAGATCTTCTCTGCAGCTCTTCACACTTCTTCGTGAGCCCACACCAGAACTGCCTTTGACATCCGTAACCCTACTCATGGTCTCTTCAGGGGCAATTTAAAGTTTTTACTATCAACCACCTTAAAACTCGTTAAGCCTGTATCCATCCTATTCCAAAATCACTTCCACATTTTAAGTATCTGTTAGAGAAGTATCCTTACTCTGCCAGTATCAAATTCTGCCTTCACTATCTAGTGCTGCTATAACAGATACACTACAAGTGGATAGCTTTAACAAACAGAAATTTATTTTCTCATGGTTTAGGAGGCTAAAAGTCTGAACTCAGAGTGCCAACTCTAGGGGAAGGCTTTCTCGAAACTCTTTTTGCTCTGGAGAAAAATTACTGTCTCTTTAGTTTCTGCTTCCTGGTTTCCAGGAGATCTCCATGTGTCTTGGCATCTTTATTACCCCACCTCTGTCTCCACTCCCTTGTTTAATCTCTTTTTATATCTCAAAAGAGATTGACTCAAGATGTATTGTACACTAACCTTGCCTCATTAATATAACCATGATAACCCACTTACAAATGAGGCTGTTATCACAGGTACAGAGGTTAAGATTTACAAAATATATTTTGGGGGGGCATAATTCAATAGATAAAATGGCCTAAAAGGGAAACTACATATCAAAACCTAAGTGCAAACCAGTCACACACACATCAGCACGCATGCACATGCAAACACACACACATTTTTATAACAGCTATGGGTTATAGTTTCAAAGGAAGAGCACCAAACTGTGGGTCAGAAACTCTCAGGCAGGAAACTAGGAAAAGATTATGAGAAGGAAGTTAAGTTTCAAACTGACAAAAACTTTTTAAAAAATGTCCAATCTCGCTACTAAATATAGAAAGACAAATTAAAACAGCAAGATGCTATTGCTACCCATAAAATGAAAAAATATATGTTTTTTAATAATAATACCCAGGATGTAGGAGTGAAGAAGAAAATGGGCTGTTGGTGGGAGTGTAAATTGAGTCATTTAGTGACGTGAATCAAAAGAGCCTTAAATTGTGCAGGCTGGCAATTCCAATTTCAGGAATTTTCTTGAAGAAATAAATCACAGTATACATAAATATTCAGCCCCAAGAACTCTTATGAAAGTATTGCTTATAATACTGAAAACAATAGAAATGACCCAAATGTCCAACCAAAAAAAATTCATCATAAATAAATTGTGACATAAGCCCACACTGTACTATACATCTATTTTAAAATGCTGTAGAACATATTTACTGAGATAAAAAAAATCACCCAATAACTTTCTAAGAAACATTTTTATAAAACAATGTATATAGCATTATGTCATCTATCTTCTTTCCATTTATTCATCTATCTCTGTCAAAGGATATTTGTCAAAATGTTAATAGTTCTCTCTGCATGTGAGATCACAAAGTACTTTTATATTTTTCTTTGTTTATTTGTATTTCCAAAACTTTTCACAATTAACTTGTTTTATATCTGTTAAAAATATTAGTTTTGAGACATCCATGAAAAAAAGATAAGTTCCAAGTAAAAATACAAAGTTTCCAATAGGAGTAGAGCTTTTTAGATATTTAATTAAACCAAATGCTACTGAAGCTTTCTTTTTCCCTCCAACAGAGAACAACCTGGGTTTCAGCCTTAGCTTTCAAAACAAAAACCACTGCCATCAAGTAGATTCCAACTCACAGCGACCCCTAAAGGATGGAGAGAACTGTCCCACAGAGTTTACAAGGAGCGCCTGGTCGATTTGAATGACCAACCTTTTGGTTAGCACTCGTAGCATTTAACCCACTACGCCACCAGGATATTTTAGCAACCAAACCTCATCACTTGATACTACTCAGAGCCAACGGTTCCCAATCCATAAGAGGAGAGATGGAAGGGCAGAAACCATCTGCTCTACATCATTTCTGAAGGTTTAAAGAAAACAGATATGTGTGAAAAGGGTTTTGAAACTCCTAAAACTCCATGTGGTGTTATAAGAAGTGAAAGGCCTGGAAAACATAATTTCCATTCAGTCGCCAGATGCAAAGAAAATTATTTCAGCACCAAGGACAGCGATGCTTCTAGTACCATGAACAGTGGGTCTGTCAGGGCACAGGGGAGACCAGGAGCTTCAAATCAGCTTTTAAGTGCAGAAGTGTACCAACCAATGCAAGAATTTATTATTTCACTTCAGTGGCTGCATGGTGATTAGCCGATCCATTTATTCATTAAAGTATAATCCCCTGTCAATATCTGCTCCTTCTCTGACGAGTCTGGTCCCTTTAACATGCAGCATATGTCACAGCTGGTAGAAACCCTCATGCACATGGCTTGTCGGGACCCTCACAATCAGAGAGCACAGGATGCTCAAAAGGAACTCATCTGCTCAACAGCCACAAAGCCAGCCTTTCTGCTTTCACAAACTTTCTTTGCCTCCTCATCAAAATGTATTTGACGGTGTCACATGAACAAGACACAACACAGCCACCAGAGCCATACAACCCACCCACCAAAGGGCCCCGACAGCACTGTGAAAAGGCATGAACACACACATATATTAGCTCTCAGACTGCCAACCACAACTCCAGGTCAGCAAGGATCCTGGGCCAGAGACAACAGAGAGTCAAGAGATGTTCTCTCATCTCCAAAGCCCCTTTTTCTCAGCCTGCTTCTGCAAAGACCTGAATTTCATCTTTGAAGACATCCACTCATTTTAAAGATGTTTGACGAGCACGTCTCTGTGCCAGGCACTATTCTGGCTGTTGGGCACCAGCAGTGAATGAAGTCGATTAGTCCCCTGCAATCAGGGAGAGCCAGCATCCTCATGGGACGGATGGACAATGACAAGTGCTGTGAAATGAGGCTGTGGGGTGGAGGGTGACTGGCAGGGAAGGCAACTGTGGACTGGGTGATAGAATAAGGCATCTCTAAGGAGAAGTGGAAAACTGGAAGGAGGCAGCCACAGGCAATACCTGAGGGAAAAACATTCCAGGCTCTGAGCTGTGAGCGACCTAGTATACTCAGGGAACTAAGGAACCAGGGAGTAGGCAGGGGCCCTGGAGGCCATTGTGTGGGACTGAATTGTATTCCTCGTGCAAAAGGAGGCTGATGGAAGATTTTTAACACAGGGAATGATGAGACCTTACGTCTATTTCTAAAAGATCCCCCAGACTGCTAAGTGAACATATTCTATGAGTCAGACGTACCCTTTTCCAGCTTTCTCACTGAGAATGCAGACACTTTTGATGGGATCTATTGCTCCTTCATCCTTTTCCCACTCCCACTGCTGTCCAAGCACGGTAGAGCACTGGGTGCCTGAATATTGGGCTGTATTCAGGTGGGGAGAAGTGTCCCAAAAGGCAGGACATACACTTGACCAAGCAGAATTTCCAAGGGCAGGTCTTACAGAGACCTCTCCTGTAGGTAAAGGGAGTGCTTTCAGGGCTTGGTTAAAAACAAACAGGAATAAATCCAAAGTCTGGTTCCTCAGTTTCTCCACCTACCAGCTGTGTGACCTCAGGCAAGCGTCCTTCATAGAAAGTTGGCTACAAAAGCATATGGAGTAGGCATTCCTCCGAAATGACATTGATTTTTGTCACACCTAGGAACTCCTGAATTGGTTATCACACAGCAGCAGCACGTTAGGACTCAGTTCAAAACCAAAATAACCAAATGTTTACAGGATGCCAGGAAACGTTTGAGGTGCTTCAGTTTCCAAGATAAATCAGATAGCAGTAATATCCACATGCTTCCACACACGTTATTCTTCTCAGAAAGTGATGAAATTTTGGAAACGGACTTTGGCAAAGAAGGCTTCTTAGGTTAAAAATACCAGAAGAGATGGATAAGCCACCCACCCTCAACTTCTAAGTGTCTTTAAATGTCTGCAGGACTCTCCTCCGCCAGAACAAAAGAGTACTGCTTTTTGGAATATCTTGTTCTTCTACATTAGTTAATGGAATTCACATTAATTCTCATGGGATTTGGCAAGATGACAGGAGTTCTGCAGTGTGAACTGTTTACAGCTGAGGTGAATGCTGCTCATTTGATTTACTGTGTGGTACACTATTCAGCTGCTGGGGTGGGGGCATTTCTCTTAATAGGCAATCTCATCCATAATTGCAATCTCCACTGCCAAATGAATTCACAAACATTAGAAAACAATTCCATGTGACAGCGAATTGAGAAACCTGGAGAAAATTTGCCATGACGTGAAGAGAAGTGTGAGTGGAGCAATAGAAGCCATGAAAACTGCTCAAGAAGAAGCCCCTGAAGGAGCTGAGAGTGAAACCTGTGGATGATGTCCCAGGCAGGACAGGGGACAAAGACACTGAGGTTAATTCTCAGGAGAGAAAGAAAGGAAAAAGGAAGCCCTGTCCACCAAGTCCCTCACAGACCCTCTCCACCTCCCAAGGCAACACCATCACCGTTCTGTCCTCAAATCCAGGGGCGGGGGGTGCCAAGAGGGAGCACTCAGGGGTGAAAGCAAAGATGGCGAAACGTTTGAGCATCTCGGCCTTCGCTCCTCCAGAGAACTGACCCACCTCCGCGGTAGCCCACCCATGCGTTACAACGCACTGCATCCTCATCCACCGCCCAAACCACAGCCTGTCTTCAGGGACTTGAACTGATCAGAAGTAAACAGGCTTTCATTCCTGTAACTCAGCTAACGAGGAACAAAAGCACGCCTGGTCAAAACGATGTTTCCTTAAAAGTTGTCACTGAATAGAGAAGACCAAAAGGGAAAAACAAAGAACAGCTCCAGTGAGTCTATTTCAACTTGTAGCGACGCTACAGGACACAGCAGAACTGCTCCACAGGCTTTCTGAGGAGTGGCTGGTGCTTTGAACCGCTGACTTTTTGGTTAGCACTTCTCGCTGTTAACCACGGAGCCACCAGGGCTGCAGGGGGCCAGAAATTCAAGGTTTTCTGTCCCCTCCTAGTTTACTGTTCACTCTATTATAATTCCAGACCTTTATCTGATAAAATATAATCAAATATACGACCTCTTAACAATAATTACCCCAAAAAGAAAATCATTCAGGTCACAGATGAAGAAGTGAGACCATCTGGAAGTGACACTGGTGCCAGCAAAAAAACTCTGAAAACACAAGTGTCTTCAAAAACCTGTAGCATTGATCCTGGGCCTATACACAACAAAGTTATTTATCACCTGGTCAAAATAATCAACAGTGGGAATGTAAACATGTGAGACATGGGAAGCTGCAGGGCAGTGCTCTGGGGACCAGACTCTGAGAGGGTCATTGGCATGTCAGAAGTTTATCTGAGGGTTACCTAGGGCAGTGCCAGACTTGGGATTTGTTGCAGACACAGAAGCAGCCTCAGCTGACCCCACATGAGAGCCTGGTGCCAGGATGGCCTTCAGAGTTGTCCCGCCTTTATGTCCCACACTGACTACTCGCTGGGCTGAAATGCCCCAGGAACAGGTGGGAACTGGGACAAGCAGCTTTTCTGTGGCTGCTGGCAGCTACCAGAGTGACTCTACTGAGAGTCGCTGATGGCCACAATCCCAGCAGCTGGACAGCGGAACGGCTCCATCCCGAAGGCAGATTACGGTGGCCAAACCCAGCACTTACTCTCAGTGAAGGCCAGCAGCACCCCATCTACACATCCTCACATTGCCCTCAAACACTTGAAATTTCCATCCTGCATTCTGCTGTGGGTTACACTGCTTCTTCTAACAGAGGTCTCTCCTCACTACCTCTCTATTCATTACCCAGACCAAATCTCCTACACGCATTTCTGTCCTCATTGTCTCTCGCTTCCTCTGAGAAGGGCGCAGCCTTGTGCCCGCGTGCACGCTGGTGCCCTCCTTCCCCAGGCCCGCATCCCTTCACAGGAACTCCAGATTCCTGTGATGTTCCCGGCGTCACACTTGGGCAGAGAGTGGCAAAGATCAGTGAGCTACATCTCAGTCCTCAAGGAATCCATGAAAGCAAATTTAAAACGGTGCTGTAAGAGCAACGGTCAATGTCACAAACAAAAACTTGCAAGAACCTTAAGGAGGGCGTGGCCAGCCTCTGCTTCAGGGAACATCAGAGAACGTTTGCCTTCAAAGCCATGTCTGATGTTGGCTCTGAAAAGCAAGCTAGCCTCTGCCAGATGGGGAGACCGAAGGGTGGGTATCCTAGGCAGGGCATGTACAGAGGCATGGGTACAGAATGGGGCAGGGCATTGTCGTCAGGCGCCATCAAGTTGGTTCCAACTCACAGTGACCCTCTGCGCAACAGAGGGAACCCAGCTGGTCCCACGCCGCCCTCCCAGCTGTTGCTGTGTCGGACCCCGTTCTCCCAGCCACTGGGCCAGTCCGTCTCCCTGAAGGTCTTCCTTTTCTCACAGACCCTCTACTTTACCAAACGCGATGTCCTTCCCCCGGGACTGGTCCCTCCCGATAACATGTCCAAGGGACACGACATCCCATCCTCCCTTCCAAGGAGCACCCTGGCTCGACTTCTCCCCAGAAAGACTTGTTCTTCCTTCAGGCAGTCCATGGCATACCCAGAAGTGTTTGACAAGAGTGTAATTCAAAGGCATTGAGTGCGTTTGCACAGTCAGTCACGGCTTAGGCTGGAGAACTACGAGGTTTAGCATGGCACAGAGAAGGAAGGTCTGCTGTGTGGACCCAGTAGGTTTGGACTTTCCACTCTAAGAAATGCAAAGCTAATCTCATGAAGACTGACAGAATCAGATTAATCATTAAAATATTTAATGGAATTGTAGAAGCAGGGTGAGAGTTAAAGGGAACTCCTAGAAGGGAAGTCAGACAAGAGACTGGAAATTTTTACTATTAACTATCTTGAATACAGAGAAAAGAAACTGACCAGAAAGAAAAGAAAAGAAACTGACTACTTGCTTCATGTCTTCTAAAAAGAAGAAACCAGACACTGCAGACACTACGGACGTCCCGCTTACATCGAGCCTCCTCACAGGGCCTCTTCCTTTTCACCTCCTCAACCTCAGACGGACCGGCTGTGATAGGAGACTCTGCAGACCGTTCATGGTGAGAAAATAAGGGGTGTTTCAAAGCAATGACATAATGGATTCCAGAGCTTTCTACGGTCTGACTGACAGGATTTGATGGAGAGCAGTTCAATGGAGGGAGCAGGTAGAAGGAAGAATTTGAGGGGACTCTCCGGGTTTTAGCTTCATCTGCAGTCTAGTCAGTGATGCCACCGATGCCACACGAAGGCTGGCATGGTGGAGCAGGTATGGAGAACACATCTCAGGAAGGCCTGGAGCTCCTGAGGGAAGTCAGGCTGGCCCCGCCAGCGGGAAGCCGGCCACACTGGGTGACGTTCTGAACTCTGCTGGCCCTCACCTGCTGCCTGCTCCCACATTTTCCTTTATTGTAAACAACGCACAAGGTGCCTGGTGCCGCAGTGGTTAAGCATCTGGCTGCTGACGGAAAGGCTGGTGTCTCCAACACATCTGGTGGCACTGGGGGAGAAGGACCTGGCCTTTTGCTCCCGTAAAGACTGCACACAGCTTAGGAACTGTATGGGACAGTGCTACTCTGTAACACACGGGGTCACTAGGAGCTGAAAATCAACAGCACCTGACACCAACGACCAATAATACCCAGATGTAGCTTCGGGAGGAAGTGACTGCCAGACCCCAACTTGCAGAGTTACAAGGAAGGTACATGTGGCGTCCCAAGACGGTAATGTTCCCGAAGCTGTTATCATTTTGACAAACATTTGCCAATCTGACAGGCAAAGAATGGTTAGCTTGCTGTTATTGAAATTTGCATGTCTTTAATTATACGTTAAGTTGAACATTTTTCCATCTGTTTGTTTACGGCTTTGTATTTCTTATTCTGTGGCTCATCTGTTCACGTCCTTTGCCCATTTATCTAGTTGGGTTTAAATGTTTTTTCATAATAAGTTTTAAGAGTTCTTTCTATAACTAAGATAATGTCATGTGGCTGCAAATATTTTCTCTCAATATGTTTGTCTTTTGAGTGGTGGGTTTCACGCTGACTTACTTTATACACACTGTTAGTATGTCTTCTTTCACTGAACACCCTCCCCACCCAGCTCCTGAGGGTGGGAGGTGCTGGGCCCTTCAGCGGCCTACTCCTCTGACCTCTCCTCTGGCATCCTGCCTCACAAAAATGCACCCACGAGTCAGGCTCAACTACCCTTTCTATGCACGCACAAAGCTCTGCTCACGAGGCTCCCAGCATCCTCATCGTCTGTTACTGATGTGACAGAAATACCACAAGTAGATGGCTTCAGAAACAGACATTTATTTTCTAACAGAAAAGTAGGCAAAAGTCCCAAGTCAAGGTGACAGCTCCAGGGGAGGTCCTTGTTGTCAGTCTGCCCTGACTGCAAGCTTCTGAAGCCCAGGGACCCCAAGTCCAAAGGACACATCTGTTCCCAGCCTTGGTTCTGGGTAGTGTGAGGTCCCCAGCTCTCCACCTGCTTCCCTTTCCTTTAAAGCCCAAGAGACTACTTCAAGGCACAAAACCTCCTTCCACAGTGAGCCGCACCCCACCTACAGAACTGCTGCCCCTCCTCCCTCCCTAACATCACAGAGGTGGGGTTGGCAGCAAACAAGAACAGATACAAAACGAGGAATCACGGCCTAGCCTAACCGCTACACACATTTCGGGGCACAGTTCAATCCGTGACAAAGGGCTTCGTACATCTGTGCAGAATACCTTCTAGTCTCTTCAACCAAGAAAGCCTCCAGTGCTTCAGGGCTCAGCTTAAGCATCATCTCCAAGGACGTGTGACGTAGGGACCCAGCCAACAGGTTCCGGGTTGAGAAGAGCTGAGCAAGAGTCCCAGTGCTGCCCATCAGTGGGTGCATTCACCAGTCAACGGAAACAATCCCCGCCTCATTTGCTGGATGTGAATAAAAGTAGTAGGTCCTTAAGGCAGGATCACCACATGACCCAGCAATTCCACTCCTAGGTATACCCAAGAGATTTGAAAGTATATGTTCAAACAACAACCTGTATACAAATTTCACAGCAGCATTATTCATAATAGCCCCAAAGCGGAAATAACCCAAATGTCCATCGAGTGATGACACAAATGTGGTATATCCATATAAGGGGAATATTATTCACTCATGAAAAAGGAGTGAAGTAATGAGTATCAGGATACCACATGGATGAGCCTTGAACACATTATGGTAAGTGAAAGAAGCCAGACACAAAGGGCCACATATTCTGGGAGTCCATTTACAGGAAATGTTCAGAAGAGGCAAACCCATAGTGACAGAAAACAGAGCAGTAGTTGCAGGGGCTGGAGGAAGGAGGGGATGAGGACTGGCTGCTTGGTGGAAGCAGGGTATCCTTTCAGAGTGATGCAATCTTCTGGAACTACACAGTGGTGACAGGGTAGGTCTGCTGTGCCAGGCTAAGAGGGCACAGAGCACAGGGCCTGGCATGCAGTAGATGCTCATTGGGTACAGGGCACAGGGCCTGGCACAGAGTAGACATTCACTGGGCACAGAGCACAGGGCCTGGCATGCAGTAGACACTCACAGGGTAGAGGGCACAGGGCCTGGCACGCGGTAGATGCTTGCCGAGCAATAGTGGTAACTTGTGCTCCAGCATCTCTAGTTTGCTGGCTAGGTCTCCTTCTGCCCCCGCAAGGAGAGGTGTGCCTTTCAAAGGCCCTTTCCCTCCTCTAACCTGGTGCTTATACGGCACTGCAGCCTTTATTTGGCCTGTCAGGGCTCCTTATGAGAAGGTCTGGGTTATAACTGAGTGTGTTTCCCTGGTACCTCTCACAAGCATTGGAGTATATACTCATTATTGGAAAAATTAAGAGTGGCCCGCAGTTTCAAAGTCAACTGGAAATAGCTGGGTCTAAACACAAAGAGTATGTGTGCTGGGTGGGAAGGAGTCTAAGCCCAGAAATATGTTTGCTGGGTGAGGCTGAGTCTAAAACCAAGGAGTCTGCATGGCTGGTGAGGATGAGTCGGAACCCAGGAGTATGTGTGCTGGGTGAGGATGAATTTAAACCCAAGGAGCAGGCGTGGTTGGTGGGGACTGACTCTAAACCCAGTAGGTGTGCTAGGCAGGGATGAGTCTAAGCCCAAGAAAGATGCACGCTTAGTGGGAATGAGTCCAAATCCAGGGAGTATGTGGTTGGTGTAGGAGAGTCTGGAGGATCAGCTAGAATCTCCCAGTTGAAATAGATCATAAAATCACTTTCCAATTCCACCCTTTAATACAGGAGAAAACCGAGACCTAAGAGGTTCTGTAACACACGCAGGCCACATGGGGAACAGAAGTACAGGGTGTTGCGAGATGCCTTCCTGAAGACTCCACACAGTTGGCATCTGCAAGGCCATGATCACCAAGAGGTTTTTGGATGCCTGCTCAGAGCTGCTCTGCCCACAAGAGGGAACAAGTCCAAAGTGACGCTGAACTTGGGAGGATCAAGGCCAAGATGAATGCAATAGGAGCCTAGGCTTCAAGCCTGCCCCTTACCTTCTGTCTTGGCCACATCGGGGGCCTCTCCAGCTGCAAAAATGTTTCTCTGACATTGCTTACACAAAAGGAGAGCTATCCACTGAAGACCAGGGGAGGAGTAAGAGCAGACACAGCTGAAAGCCAAGGCCAATGTCCTTGCCTACAATAGAGAGGTGTCTCACTGCTCTCCCACCCCCAAGGGTGGCCTTTTCCCGGAAATGATTTCTGTGCATAGTTTAAGACTCAGACATAAATTAAGTAGACCATTTCCAACCACAAATTCTCCTTGCTGTCTTAGCTACTTTACATGCCTGGAGTTACATTTTTAGTGAACATATTCTTCTTAAAACACCAGAATTAAATGCAAATCCTTGCAGAGCTTGTCCAAGTTCTGTAATGCTCAACTACATAAAAATTTCAATGTGTTATTTATATCCAGATATGCTGCAGCTGAATTTCACATGCAAGTTTAACTGAAAGTAATTAAAAAAAAAAATCTCGTCCCTGCCACTTGCTTTCTCCCAAGTTTTATTAGAGAGTCTGCTAACATCTGAAGCCACAGTCCTCTCACACAATAGAGGATCGGATCCAAGTTGGCACCTGGCTTGAACTGACCAAAGAATAAACATCCAATCCATCTGAAAAACATTCAACCTGTATGCAAACTCTCTATGTGGAGAAACATCTTCAAAAAAACACTCTGGGTCCTGAGTAAGCTCTCTCCTTCCATGGTCCCTGCATCAAGACACTCAGAATCCATGAATTTGTGTCCTTGAAATCAATTATTAACCCCCTGAGAGGGTGATGAGGCTCAGAGAGAAATCAGACGGATGTGAGCCTCCGAACCCTCAGGTGATGATAATCACAGCAACAGTGATGTGGCGAAAGGCTGAAGCTGCTCACAGAGAAGCTCCAGGGTGGAGGGAAGGGGACACCGCGCCGAGAGCCAGGCTGATCAGGCTCCATCCACCAGGTCGCGGGGCTGGGGTTGCTGGGAGGAAGTAGAGGCCGTCCCTGCTACCTTGGCCACTTTCTCCGTGGTTCTCCTGGTCGGCCTGTTCCAACCACATATGGGACAGACTGATGCTTGCTTTGAGAGAAGTGGGGGAGAGAAGCAAAGGGTAATGAAGAGAGGAGGAGGAGGAAAAGAGGAAAAAGAGAGGGAAGAGAAGAAGGGAAGGAAAGAGGGACGGAGAGAGGACAGAAGGGAGGAGATGAGAGGGGAAGACAGGGAGAAGGATAAGCAGAGGGGGGTGGGGAAGGGGGAGGGGGAGGCGGGCAGGCGGGGAGGGAGCTGGGAGGGAGCGGGGAGGGGGCGGGGAGGGGGCGGGGAGGGGGCGGGGAGGGGGCGGGGAGGGGGCGGGGAGGGGGCGGGGAGGGAGCGGGGAGGGGGCGGGGAGGCGGGACCAAAGCCCCACTGCTTTGGGAGGGTGGGCTTGCCCTGGGGCAGAACAGCTCTCGGGTGATTCTTCTGACCAGGATCAAGACCCCACTGTAGTTTCTCTTAGTGCTCCAGCCTTGTGACCTTGTGACGGTCACATAATTTCAATTAACTGTATGAGTATAGCTGAATAGACTACGGACCGCCGAAAGAACTAGCAGATGTGTGGAAGAAGCCCAACCAGAGTGCTCTCTAGAAGCCAAGACGGCAAGACTGCACCTGTTGTCAGGAGCAATCTGTCCCTGGAGAAGGACATCACGCCAGGTAAAGCAGCGATCATCAGAAAGGAGGAAGGCCCTCAACAGCCTGGAGTGACGCAGTGGCTGCAAAAAGGGCTCAAGTGTTGGTGCAGGCCCACGCCGCGTCTGGTTCTGTGGTACCCACGGTCGCCAGGAGTCAGACCCGACAGGACGGCACCTAACAACAGCAACATACACTTTCAGCGGAGGTGGAAAACCGCTTGATGTCCCTTCTAGTCTCAGAATTGATGTGAATGATACGGAACACAACAGCAGGAAGGGACCCGGGCTACCGTCCCCTCGGACCAGGTGACAGTCTGTATGCCTCCAGGGCCCGGGAGCTCCGGTCTCCAGGGGCAGTTTCTTCTCCAGCTCCAGAAGGTGAGAAGAGCGGGTAGGGCTTGTGAGTGGACCGCGCCTCTAGGGAGAAGCCCAGCGCACTGTTGTTAACGCAGGGAGTGTCCTAGAGGACGTGGGCGCAGGAGTCGGCAGCTGGAGAACAAGGGCAAAGGAACAAAGCAGATGGCCTGTATCGGTGCCTGAAGCCCTCCAGGGGGAAGGGCAGGGGACCTGGTTCACCTGATGTGGGCCGGCAGACACCAGCCCCACGGGAAGACCCCCGACATCACCGCTCCCTACACCCAAGGCCGGGGCCCCTTGGATGTGGGCAGAGCCGTGTGTGTACACGTGAGGCTGGGTGGACGGCAGAGGAGGGTTCCGGTGTTGGCGAGGTTGTGTGATGCTGAGCAGACTCTGACTCGTGGTGGCCCTAAGAACAGAGCAGAACGGCCCCACCAAGTCTCCCTAGCTGTAACCTTCCCCGAAGCCACATTTGTCTCCCACGGAGCCAATCACTGGTTTGCTCCCTTGGTTAGCACCCAGGGCTGGAGTCAGAGGTGTTCCCAAAGGAAGGGCTGAGACTCATGTGTTTCACCCCAGGATTGGGTGGGGGAGGCTAGAAAGAGACCTTACTGAATCACCAAAGTTCCTAAGTAAGAAGGAGGTAAAAGGTAACCATTTTCATCACAAAAGTAGTCCATAATAGCTAAAAGTTTAGACCAACTAAAGCAACTTACATTAGTTATCTCACTTGATCTTTACACAAAATTCCTGAAAAAAACAAAAAGAACAGACCAAATTCATGGCCATCAAGTTGATTCTGACTCACAGTAATCCTACAGAATAATACTGTTCCATAAGGTTTCCAAGGAGCCCCAAGTGGATTCGAACTGCCAACTTTTGGTTAGCAGCCACAGCTCTTAACCACGGCACCACCAGGGTTTTATTACCTCGTGTTTTAGGTGAGCACAGAAAGAAGAAGTACCTGCCTAAGGCCGACGGGAAATGGCCCAGCAAGGCGGCAGGGACGTGAGGCCAACAGAACTTGGAATTTAAACCTTTCAGAAGTGTCTTGGTTTGGCCGTTTTGTTCCGCCAGAGTTTCCCCCATGATGATCACGTGTATCTGTCTGTCCTCAGGAATCAAAGCATGGGAGCTGGCAGGCACTCCCACGAGGCAGCCAGTCTGGGGAGACGGCCACCTGGAGAAGTATTTCCTTTGGGCAAATGGGAGGTGGGAAGGAAGACACCGGACGGAGAACTGGGAACATCTGGGAAAGAAAAGGCTGTGGGGCCAGAAGCTATGGCCTCCAGATCAACTGCCATTAAAACCCGTTCACTAGTGGGGTGCTGACTTAGGAAGCTCGGAAGTTGGGCGACTGGATGGGTGAAGGTCTTGACGTCAACTAACAAAAGCAAAGGGAATCTGTCGAGGTGTCAGAACCCCTAGCATCAGTCGGGCCACAGGTCTGGGGAACGGGCTTCAGAGTATTGACAGCCAGGCCAGTCGAGGGGAGTACAGGCGGGAGGGGGGTACAAGCAGAGGGGGGTACATGCAAAGAGGGGTACAGGCAAGCAGCTGCTGAGATACTGCTGTATCAGCCCCACCATGGGAAAGCACCTTGCATGGTCCCTCTGTATGGGTCCTCTGCTCAGGGTCAAACTCGAGAAACTGTCCACTGATCCCCAGAAACAAACCCCAGTCAACTCCAACTCCAACTCACAGGAACCATACAGGACAAAGCAGAATGGCCCCACAGGGTTTCAAGAAGTTGCAGACCTTTTGGTTAGCAGGCTGAGCCCTTAACCACTAGGCTATCAGGGCTCCTTTAATTGCCTGGGTGCCTGCAAACCAGAGCAGGGCTCTTGCCCTGCAGCAGGAGTTAGGGCCTGGAACACCTCTCCCCTTTGGGCCACAAACACTGGGGGAGAGACAAGGGGTGCTGCTGGGCAGCAGACTGAGCCAAGGGCAAAAAGTGAGAAACGCACCCTGAGAGGAGGTGTAGGGTGAGCAAACCTGGAGGGCAGGGGCCTGTGGGTAAGAAGCAGAGGGCCTCCCTTGGCCAGGCTCCTTCCCAATAAAGCCCCCCAGGGGTCTAGGGCTTCTTCCTGAGGCCGAGAGCCTCTGAGACCACTGGACATCCCACCACCCGGGGTGCTGTGTCTGCCCAGGGCCAGAAGGTGGGGAGTGGGTGGAGGCCGGGGCTGGGGCAGTGAGCGTCCGGAGGGAAGAGCAAGGAGAGCAAAAGGAAGGCCCCCTGGGACGGAGTGGACAGCCGCCCAAGAGAACAAGGGGAGTACAGGGAAACCGCCGAAGGGCCCATCCAACAGAGGGGACTGATCCCTTCCTCCCACAACTCAACCAGGCAGCTCTGGAGGGTGACTCAGCTGGCACTGTGCAGTCCCCTCAGTCCCCTTTCTCTGCCAAGTGTGACTCACCCTGAGGAGGGAGAGTCTCAGCCACTCACCCCTCACATGCTCGGCAACTCTCAGCGCCACAGGCAAGAGCTTCTGCGACGCCACCAGACTGACCAGGCCCGGCCCAGGTCCACTGCTTCCCCGCTGTGAGACCTGGGGAAGTCACCCTGCCTCTCAGAACCTCAGTGTCCATGACTGTAACACAGCAATGAGAGGACCTGCTCAACAGGACTGAGTCAGCTTCACAGCAGACACCCAACAAGGGAAGCCAGCTGCCGCTGTAATCACGCAGGACTAGAACTCGGACCCTGCGGTGACCACTGCTCTCCCTGGCTCCTCGCTGCTCTTCTCCGCCCTCACTTGGAAGCAGTGCTAATAAAGGCGAGCTTACCAGCCTGCTCCTGGGAGGAAGCCCCAGAGAGAGCTTCCTGCACCAAGTCACAATTCTAATTTTTAGCAGAAATTTTCAAGACTTGTGAGAGAAGCCATGTACTGAACAACTGTCACTCAACCTGGGCCTCTTGGGAGGACTCCTTTCCCTCTGGCACTGGACACGGCACTCTGTTTCTCTCAAAGGAAAGGACTTGTGCCTCAGGAAGTGTCTTCTTTTATGAGGAAACAGCAGCTATGCCCACGTCCAACGTTCACCAAGGACCTGGAAGAAGAAAACCCCTTTCCAGGTCCCCGGGCAACATTTGCCAAGAGCCCCAGGGCTGCCACCTCAGATATTTGGGTCAGCTCCTCTAATGTCTGCTCTGTGTGGGCTGTGACCACCCTTCTCCGTGAGGATATGGGCACAGGACCTATTGCGTGACAACTGGGTGGCATAGTTCTCCAGGGACAGCTACAGCTGAGTGCTCTGCACCCCACAGAACCAGAGGATGGCAAGGAAGCCTCAACTCCAGGCCTGTAAGGGGGCTGGGGGACCATCTAGACGAAGGGGCCCATGGGCTTCTGATAGGTCACTCATGGCCACATCCAGGGTTTTGCTCAAGTATCCTGAAATCATACACAAAACTTTATCTTTGTGTGAGCATGTGAGTCATTTTAGGAAAAGAGGAAAGAGCTTCTACGGATTGTCAAGAGGACCCACATCCCCCAAATATGCAGAACGAACGCACAAGAGTCAGGAGTCAAGAGGACACACGTACTGGGACTCCAAACGCAGCATAAACACGTGCAGCAGGCCACATGGGAAACTGAACGGAAATCAGCAGCTAGAAATCACATGCTGTGTCTGAAGTGTTCACATATAAAACTAGTAAAAACCACTTTTTAGGACAAAACTTGTCTAGGCCAGATATGGCCCACTGGGAGCCAGTTTATAAGCCCAACCAACAGAGAAGAGTCCCAGAGCCAGGCGGTGGCCACACCATGCCCGGACCCTCGCAGCACCCAGCCTAGGGTCTCTCCACCCTGCTGTTTTTGCAGACATGGAGGGGTGGGTACCAGAAGACTGGACATGGAGGTACATTTTAGCCAGAGAAGAAGTGGGGAGTCAGGGTGGCCCTTGGAGGCCTTTCATCAGCTGCACTTTGGAGAAAAAGCAATTATAACTGAGACAGAGGCCTGCAAGGCATTTGGCTAAGAGAACTGAGAAAAAGGTGAAAATACCCTTAAAGCAGTCACTGAAGCCTGTCATTGCTAATTAACACTGAAGGACAGACAAGGAATGCTTTCAGGGGACAGAAGTTTTCAGGCCATTAACTCTCTCATGGGCACTGCTTGGGAGGATGTGAGACACATCTGGGTTTGGGAAACGGGTTCCACAAAACACATCCATGTGTGACCCACTGCTGTGCCAGACAGACAGCAGCTCCCCCTCAGTGCTGATGCCTACAGCCTGAGTCATGAAAACAAAGACCCACTGTATCCACTGCCTGGGGGCAAGGGCACCCCAGCCTTTGGGCTGGGCTGTGTGGCATTTCTGCGGCCCTCCAGGGGCCTAGGGCAGAGGGAGCAGCCTGAGGAGCAGGCCACAGGCAGGTGAACCTTCTTTCTCACCTAAACCTTTGTCTGAAGACCTCTGGTCAGCATGCATCTGTGTGTATCTTTGCTGTAGACCAAATACTGTTGAAGTGAATGCATTACACATCTGTTGCAACTTTGACTATCAAGAATCCAGTTCCTCTTTCTACTGTCCCTCCATCTGCCTTTCGGGGTGCTGTGGCTTACTCAACCCTATCCTATCCCAGGCTGGCACAATGAAGAGGCTTGAGAGATCAGATCCATGTCTTGCAACCTGGGTTCTAGATGAGGTGTAAGTCCTATCGATCAGATGCATCCCTTGAGATCAGTTCAGCGCAGGGTTTACACAGGGACAGAACGGGAAGGTGCGGTGTAGCTGTTGTACTGGCACAGAGCCCGGCAGAGGAGCTGCCGCTGCGGTGGTGGCTTCCTGACCGGAGCAGGGACAGATGCTCCCTCGGGTGCCGAGTCCCGCAATGGAGTTTTCAGGGTCTTTCCTGGAGGATCAGCTTAGAGTGTGTTTATTCAGCCCCCTAACTGATTCTGCAATCATTCCATTTGTAATAAATCCCTTTGTCCTTAAACCAGTTTAGTGTCCCTCAGAATCTCAACCAATAGAGTAACCGGTGACAGCAATAGTGGTTTAAAGACCACAGTGTCCTCAAGAGCATGAGAATATGGGGTTGGCTAACTGATGCAGCTGAAAGGCCTACACGGGTGGTCCTCGGCTCCAACGGGAAAAGTTATATGGCCACTATGACTCCAGGGGAAAGCTTGGTGGCATAGCAGCTAAGTGCTATGACTGCTAAGCAGAAGGTTGGCAGTTCAAATCCACCAGGCACCCTTTGGAAACTCTATGGAGCAGTACTCTTTCTATAACATCTCTCTGAGTTGGAAACAATTCAATGGTACTAGATTGGGGGAAAGGGGGTGTTTAGACTCAAGAGCCTAGTGAAATCAGGGCTTAGGTGGACCAAATAGCTGATGGGCTATATCATCGTGGGGCCCATAAAGAAGACAAGATATTGGGGGTGCAACAAGATGGCAAGTGAGCAGACATTCCCATCTACTCCCACAGCAACTAACATACAAAATAACTGTCATCGACTAAATTGTGTCCCGCTAAAAGTATGAGTAGTAATTTGGCTGGGCCAAGATTCTGTGATTGCCCTGTGTTCCGTGATTCTGTATTCTGTGACTGTCCTCCGTTTCGTGATTTTCTGATGCTGTAAATCCCAGTCTCTGCCTGTGGTTAACAGAGTGGATTATGTTAGAGAGGATTAGCGTGGGGCTGCACCCCCCTTTATAAGGTCACTCCCTGCTCCACCGTAAAGGGAGCATCCCTGAAGTGTCGCCCACACCACCCTTTACCCTTTCATCCTACGATAGAGGAAAAGGAAGCAAGCAGAGTAGAGAACCTCGTGCCATCAAGAAAGCAGCACCAGGAGAAGAGCACGTCGTTTGGCCCCGAGGTTCCTGCGCCCAGATGCTCCCTGAAAAAGACTGATGCAGTGCCAGACTTTCCTCCAGGGCTGACACAGAGGGACAGCCTTCCCCTGGAGAGGACACCCTGAACTCAGACTTGTAACCTACTGGACTGGGTCAGATTAAGTCTGTCTTTGCTAGAACAGTACTAGATGACTAAAACCACAACAAATGAAAACAAGTGCAGACTGCGATCTCAGAACTCCAGACAGCAGCTGAGGGCCCAGATGGGTCCAGAAGCGGGGAAAGGAGGAATGGGTGAGCAGAGAGACTGCGAGATCCGGCGGAGTCAGGACGGTGGACTCAGCCCACGTCTCCTCATGTCCCGCCGGAAACCAAGACCTGAACTGACAATCAGACAGAGCCTTCTGAGCACCGAATCAGCCTCAGGATGCGCACAGAGCTGTTAACTGGGACTTCATACCACTCAGCAAAAACCTCCTCTCTCTCGCTGACTCCCGCTCCTGGCTAGCCCCGGCTCTCACAGACGGAAGGTAAACGCACCATTTGACTTTTTTTCCTCGGTCTCGGCTGGCGGGCGGAGCTGGGTCTTGCCCGGCGGCTGGACTCAGACGCGCTGCTGGGGGGATAGGCGGGCGAAATTCCCATATTCTGAGAGCTAGGCTCGGGACTCTGTTAATCTAGCCACGTTGAGCCTTTCGTTTGTAGCTGCCTCAGTGGGGTTTGTGCGGAGCTCCGCGGTCAGGTTACGGGGCGCCATGTTGGTACCGAGATTTTAGCGGGACCTCGTTCGTAGCCTGGGAGCCAGCGCCTGCAAACGGGACAGCACTTCTCCGTCAGAAAAGTAGTGATTCTGCACAGTGCTGCCTACGTTGGGGTACGTTGGGGGCCCTGCAACAGAAGCAGAGGAATCGCTGCCTCTCGGCACCTTTAGCCCCCCTGTCTGCTGCCTGTGTGGAGGACGCCATCTTGGGTACGGTGGCCGCAGCTGGACCTAATTCTTAGCTGGGGAGCCAGAGCCTGCCCACAGGAGAGCGCTTTTCTATCACAAAACCAGTACTCGACGCAGTGTTGGATAAGGCTAGGCGCTGTCAGCAGAGGCCACCAGGGCACTAGCAGTGCTGTATTCTGAACTAGTTTGTTATCATCTGGGGTTGGATATAGTGGTGCTTACTTTTTCAGATGAGAAGAGGGACCTCTACACCTGAAAACCTAACTGACTTGTGAACTGGTCAGGTACCTTTTGCTTTACATTTGAAGACAGCCTAGAGAAACATTTGCAATCCATCCTCACAGTACCTCTTCCAGCCTCTATATACTCACATGGGACCCAAAAAGCAACAGACAATTGTGGCATACAAGCAATCACTCATGGCTTCAGAAGGCTCCCAAACAAAGCAACCAAGGAGTTTTCCAGATGAAGAAACTTATGAAAGCATCAGGAAGTGAATAAAAATTGATTATATACAGAGCCCTTCTAGACCTTATACAAAATGCAGCAGAACAAAATGAAAAATTAAGCAAGTTATTCGATCTGATGGAACACCAGTACTCTGAAATCCAACAGATCAAGAAGAAAATCAAAGACATAGAAACTTCCTTGCAAAGCCAAGAAAACAGAGTGGAACAAATGGAAAAAAGAATTTCTGACTTGGAAGACAGCTACTGATGCCAGTGTCTATGAACAGAAATCAGAAAAAAGAAACAAGAAAAATGAAGAAACATTAAGAAGCATGTGGGACTCTATTAAGAGGAACAACCTTCGATTAATTGGAGTCCCTGAACAGGGTGGGACATCTGAGAATACAGAGAGTATTGTTGCTGAGCTGCTGAAAGAAAACTTCCCAGAAATCATGAAGGAAGAGAATATAGACATCTCAGATGCATATCGTACGCCACCCAATATAGATCTCAAAAGAAAGACTCCAAGACATATTATAATCAAGCTTAACAAAATGAAACATAAGCAGCAACTCTTAAGGGCAGCAAGACTCAAGGCAAAGCTAACATTCAGAGGGAAACCCTGTAGGCTCTCGTCAGATTTCTCAGCAGAAACCATGCTGGCACAGAGACAGTGGCATGACACATTCAAAGTCTTGAAGGAGAAGAACTTCCAACCAAGAATTATATATCCTGCAAAACTATCTTTCAAATACGAAAATGAAATTAAGACATTCCCAGATAAACAGAAACTCAGAGACTTTGTAAAAACCAAACCCAAACTACAAGAAATACTGAAAGAAGTTCTTGGCTTTGGCTTAGAAGAACGAAACCACTAACTTTATATTTTAGAACGACACACTACTCAATACTCTACTCATTTAGGGAAGGCTCCAAAGTAAATCACAGCTTTGATTTGGAAAGAAGCAATCCAGTGATCATCATGAAAACTATGGTGTCATCATAATAAAAAGAGGGATGTACTACAGTCGTTATAGTCCTTCCAGATGGAGAGGAAGATGACAAGACTGGTAGCAATTAAAATTGGGTTTATAAATAGTTTATTAAGGGGGTTCATAGGGGCAGCTGTAAAGCACAACAAAGATGTATCATACCATTTCAAGAAATCTAACACACGAGTCTCAACAACTATAAAACCAGCTCTGAAAAAGGTGAAAAATCAACTCACAAAAAAGAGTGTCCCAGAACAGACTAATAAGAACAACAGAGAAAACATCAACATAAAAATAAACATATCACAATGGCAGCAGTGAACACATACCTATCAATAATTACATTGAATGTGAATGGACTGAATGCTCCAGTAAAGAGACACCGAGTGTCATCTTGGATCAAAAGACACGACCCATCCATATGTTGTCTGCAAGAAACTCACTTGAGACCTAAAGACAGGAACAAACTGAAAATTAAAGGATGGAAGAATATATATCAAGCTAACAATGAACAAAGAAGAGCAGTGGTGGCAATTCTAACCTCAGACAAAATCAATTTTAATGTCAAATCCACCATCGTGGACAAAGATGGACACTATTTATTGCTGAAAGGTTCAGTACACAAGCAAGGCTTAACTATATTAAATATTTATGCACCTAATGTCAGAGCACCTAAATATGTCGAAGAAATACTGACTACGCTCAAAAGAGAGTTAGATGACTCCACAATAATAGTGGGAGACTTTAACACTCCACTCTCATTACTAGACAGATCATCCAGAAAAAAGCTCAGTAAGGATACAGAAGACCTCATTGACACAATTAACCAACTAAACCTCATTGATATATACAGAACTTTCCACCCATCAGCAGACAACTACACCTTCTTCTCCAGTGCACATGGAACATTCTCCAGAATTGACCACGTGATAGGCCATAATGCAATGCTCAACAAAATCCATACCATTGAATTACTGCAAAGCATCTTCACTCAGTTATGTTAAATAAAAATTAAAAAAAAAAAAAAGAAAGAAACTGCGAGATCCATCTGCTAACACAGGAGCTTGAGCTCGTCACAGTCGTTTGAGGACCAGACTGGCACCACCCCAGGCAGGGAACACAGAAAGGGAGCTTATCTACGGAGCTCTAGCCGGAGCATCTGTCAAGGCAGAGCATACTGGCTGTGGGAGTCTGCAGGCCACACGGGGGACAGGGACAAAGAAAGACCATGATGCTGCCTGCAGCTACTGGTGAACCTTGCTGGGGCCCCAAACTAATGGCCACAAGGACTGGGAAGGGCTGTTAGGGGACCTGGTCTAAAAGGCTGTCAGGCTGATCCACCCCGCTCACAGCACCCAAGGGCTCCCTCCCGGGAATGCACGGCAACTCCCCAGAGCCCGGCATGCAGAGAGCTCCTGAATTCTCCCACCATCAGTGAAGTACAAGATTTAAAGAAAAGACAGCAAAACGGCTCAAATTCAACAAAAGCTGCTAAAAAACACAAAAGCACAAGAGAAGAAGGAATACCCAAGAATAAAACATGAAAAAGAGAAGTCTCTGCTGTGGAGGCCAGAGTAGCACAGAGAACTGCCAGTGTTCAAGCTGTGGCACCCAATATGTTCTAAAGAAAGCCGGAGAGACAAGCTAGCCGAGTTCAGGAAGCAAACAGAAGCACAGAGCGGAAGGCTCAACCAGGAACGTGCAACCGTTACAAAACAAAACCAGGAGGGCTGCTGACACTGAAGGGGAATGCATCTCAATCAGAAAAGCAACAGAAGTACTCAGCGAGACTCGGACAAAGCTGCAGTATCTGAATAGAAGACAAAATACCTGAAATGATCAAGCTCTAGAGAAACAAAAGAACAAAGAAAAGTGAACAAACCCAAAAAGAAAAGTGAGATTCGAGTCAGACGTCTATTATAAGAATTACTGGAATCCCACAGCACCATCCCAACAACGAAGCACACAAGCAGTTTTTCCAAGAGACAATCAAAACGAGTTTCCCACATCTGAGCAGAAAGTCAAGCTTGCAAATACCAGAAGCTACCAAAAACCCAATCAGAAGACACAAAAACATCAACTCCACCAGGCACCCTAAAATCTTGAAAAATCAAAGACAAGGAGACAATTTTGAAAGCAGCAGGAGAAATATGAAATTTTACAATGCAGATTTCTACTCAGAAATTCTGGAGGCCGGCAGACACTGGAGCAACATCTATAAAATACTGAACCTAAACAATTACCATGCCAGAATACTTTGCCCAGCAAAGTCGTCATTCAAAAACCAGGGGGCAATCAAGACATTCCCAACCAAACAGAAGCTCTGGGAATTTGCTGCTACCAGACCTGCTTTGCAAGTGTAACTCATGGTAGCATTCCAAATGGAAAGGCAAGAGCTTTTACCAGGAAGTACAAACTAAACCTACAGAAGATGGGCTGTCCATTGATGTGAACGAGGTCACACCAACAGCAGCGGGGGAAGGAGGAACATGCCGGGTAGGTTAGGGGAACCCTGGTGCAGACGAGCACTCCCCAGAAGGCCGGCAGTTGACACCCGCCAGGCGCTCCCTGGAGGCACTCTGGGGCGGCTCTCCTCCAGCCTGTGGGGTTGCTGTGAGTCGGAGCCGACTTGACAGCAGTGGGTTAAGGCTGTATGTTACCCTAGCCTCCACAGTAAGTGTAAGTCACACAGTGTAACGTGCGGGGCTACCATTCGGAAACGACTGAGGAGAAACGGCCAAGAGCAAAGGGAGCACAAGGGTCTGTCACCAGGGAGCACAAGGGTCTGTCACCAGGGAGCACTCCGATACAACCCCAACAGACACGGCAAGCAAACAAGCGAGATACAAGACGAGAGGGATTAAACCCCGAGGGACCTGATTTCGGTTCTGGAGATCGCGCTCGCCCGGTCTCCCGACGGTTGGTAAACGAGGCTCCCCGTCCCCCAAAGCGCATGAGGAGGCATCTTTTTGGATAGCAAACGAGAGTTTATTGATGGAAAGTATGTTCCAAAGAGGAAATGGGTCAGTGTTGGTGAGCAGAAAAAGACCCAGCCAAGATTTTGGGAGTGCTTTTTATTGGCAAAAGCAGGGGGTGATGTCCCAGATGGGAGGCGGAGGGAGTCACCTGGTTTCTGATTGGGTTTGAGCTACTGTGGCCACTTTCCAACTGCCAGGAGGATCGGTGGAACTGCGTGACCACTGCCTGGAAGAACTTGCATTCCCATCACAAACTGCCAGGGAGAACTGCTGGTATGCGGCAGATCGGGTTCCCTTGGTAACCTTATCAATACGGTGTGTGTTCTGTACTGCAAATCACAACCTCATTATCCCTGGAAAATGTTCGATTCTGGTGTAAAGTATGTTAGTATGTGGCAGCAGAGATCAGGTTCCCTAGCTAACCTTGACATAGAACATTCTGAAGATAAAATGAGTGAGGTAGACAATCTGTTTTCAGCAATAACCGTAATGGTAAATAGGTTCTTTAACTGCTGTAAACGCCTCTCACAAAAGGCAGAGAGTGGCAGAACGGGTTAAAAAACCATGACTCGCCCTTTGGGCTGCCTACAAGAAACGCACCTCAGACACAGGGCACAAACAGACTGCAAACAAATCGATGGGGGGAAAACAGCGTCCACACAACCAGAAAACAACAAAGAGCAGGGGGCATGCTGGCATCAGATGACACAGACTTTAAATCAGAATCTGGTATAAGAGGTAAAGAAGGACGTCGCTGTCATTCTCAGGCGCCGTCCTGAGTCAGGTGTGTCTCACAGCGACCCCACACAGGACAGGAAGAACCCCGCCGGGTCCCACGCCGTCCCCACAACTGCTGCTACGCTGGAGCCCGTGTGGCAGCCACCGTGTCCGTCCATCTCACTTAGGGACTTCCTCTATTTTAACAAGCATGATGTCCTTCTCTAGGGACTGGTCACTTCTGACAAAACATCCCATATATGTAAAATGCAGTCTCACCATCTGTCACGGATAGAATTGAGTCCCCAACCAAAAATGTGTGTGACAATTTGACTGGGCCATGATGCCCAGGATTGTGTGACTGCCCTCCACTGTGTGATTTTCCTGTGCTGTAAATCCTAATCTCTGCCTGTGGCCAACAGACTGGATTATGTTAAAGAGGGCTAGATGGGGACAGTAACACCCTTATTAAGGTCACCTCTCTGCTCCAGTGTAAAGTTTCCCTGGAGAGTGGCTGGCACCACCTTTGACCCTTTTATCCTATAAGAGATGAAAGGAAAAGGGAGCAGAGAGTCGGGGACCTCGTGCCACCAAGCAGCAGTGCCTGGAGCAGAGCCCGTCCTTTGGGCCTGTGCCTCCTGCATCCAGCTTCTCCGAGACCAGAGACAGACGGACACTAGACCAGGGCCTTCCCTCAGAGCCTGCGGGAGAGTCCCCCAGAGCCAGCACCCTGAATTTGGACTTACAGCCTACTGGACAGTGAGAGAATAAACTTCTCTTTGCTAAAGGCATCCACTTTGGGTGTTCCTGTTAGAGCAGCACCAGGGGACTAAAGCATCATCCTTGTTTTTGAAGACAATTCTGACCGCACTTCTTCCAAGGCACACGCGTTCGTTCTCCTGGCAGTCTGTGGTAGACTCATCTTCTTTGCCGGTATCACGATTCAAAGGTGTCACTTCTTTCTCTCTCTCTCATTCACCGCCTAGCTTTCCCGCACATAAGAGGCAATGGCCCACAGCACGGTCTGGGTCAGGCGCACCTTAGTCCTCAAGCCGGCATCTTCATGTCCAACACTCTGAAGAGGTCTCCTGCTGCAGATTTTCCTAGCGCCATGGGTGGGCTTTTGATTTTTTGGCTGCTGCTTCCGTAGACAATTGCAATCTTTTCTCCATTTATTATGACATTCCTTATCGACCTGGTTGTAAAGATTTTTGTTTTCCTTATGATGAGGTGCAGTCCATACTGAAGGGCTGTGGTCTTTGATTTTCATCAGTATTTTAAGTCCTCTGCACTTTCACTAAGCAAGATTGTGTCATCTGTATAATGCGGGTTGTTAATAAATCTTCCTTCAATCCTGATGCCTTGTTCTTTTTCACAGAGTCCAGCTTCTCGGCTTATTTGCTGGGCATACTGATTGACAAGGTATGGTGAAAGGACATAACCCCGACGCTCACCCTTCCTGACCTTTAAGCCACGTGGCATCCCCTTGTCCTGTTTGAACGACTGCCTCTTGAACCATGGACAGATCCCCCAGGAGCACCATGAAGTGTTCTGGAACTCCCATTCTCTGCAACATTAGCCATAGTTTGTTATGATCCACACAGCCGAATGCCTTTGTATAGTCAATGAAACACAGATAATCATCCTTCTGGTATCCTCTGCTTTCAGACAAGATTCATCTGACATCAGCAATGATATTGTTGGTTCCACATCCTCTTCTGAATCCAGCTTGAATTTCTGGCAGTTTCTGGTTGATACAATGCTGCAGCTGTTTTTGAACAATCGTCAGCAAAATTTTCGCTTGCATGTGATATTAATGATATTGTTCAATAATTTCTGCATTTGGTTGGATCATCATTCAAATTCAAATACAACTTCTAGTCAGCTGGCCAGCTAGCTGGTTTCCCGATTTCCTGGCATAGACAAGGGAGAAGTTCCAATGCGGCACCCGTTTACTGAAACATCTCGATTTGCATTCCACCGGTCCCCGGGAGCCTTGTGTTTGGCCACTGCCTTCAGTGCAGCTGGGGCTTCTTCCTTCACTGCCATCAGTTCGTGATGATGTTAGCTCCTGGAGAGTTGGACATCAACCAGTTCTTTTGGTATAGTGACTCTCTGTACTTCTTCCATCTTTTTTGACGTTTCCTGCATCATTTAGTGTTTTTCCCATAGAATCATTCATATTGCAACTTGAGGCCTGAAATTTTTCTTCTATTTGTTCAGCCTGAGAAATACAGAATGTTCTTCCCTTTTGCTTTTCTGTCTCCAGTTCTTTGAACATGTCATTATAGTACTTTCTTTTTGAGCTGCCCTTTGAAATTTTCTGTCTGGTTATTTTACTTCATCATTTCTTCCTTTTGCTTTAGCTACTCAATGTTCAAGAGCAAGTTTCAGAGTCTCTTCTGAGATCCATTTTCATCCTTTATTTCTTTCCTGCCTTTTTAATGACTCCCTGCTTTCTTCACGTATGATATCCTTGATCTCACTCCACAATTCCTGGCTCTCCGTCCTCAGTGGTTAACACATTAGTGCCCGGTACATCAGATATATTCTTGAGATGGACAAATAGTGTACGATTGGTTTTATAAGATGATAAGAACAGACAAATAAAGGAGAGGTAACATTCATTGGTGGTTACTAGGCAGAGGGGGTAGAGGTAAGTACAATTTAGAATTTAGAGACTTGGTGGTGGGACACATGGCACTGAGCATGACGGAGAGACTTGGTACTCTGGGTGGGAAATGTGCCTCTGAGTATTGCAGTTGTGAGCACAGCACAACTTTAGTAGAGATGAATAAACGAGTGTTTAAGCAGAAAATAGAAGGGTACAGGCACGATTAAAGAGGACGCTGGCCAACTACGATAACTGTAACTAATGTTAATGAACAGTGTGTCTGAAAACCGGTCAAAAACTAATTGTGGAGACGTATTTTTGCAACAGTAATGGCAATTAAAAGTATGTGTGTGGTTACACAGACATGTAAGCATGCATAGACATGTAGAGGAAGGCATACACAGCTAACTGTAGACATACCTATATACATGTTCATGTGTGCTGTACATATTTTCAAGTATAAAATAAAACACATAGGGGATGCCATCATGAATACTTCCTACCAAAACAAAACCTGACTGCTGTTGGGTCAATTCCAACTCCTAGTGACTCTACAGACGGAGGAGACCTTCTCCAGAGAGTTTCCAAAGAGAACCTGGCAGATCTGAACTGCCAGTCTTCTCATTAGCAGCTACAGCACTTCAACACTATGCCATCAGGGTTTCAGGATACTTCCTTGACATAACCAAATACCTCCCAAGACGAGTCTACTGGATGTGAGGACACAGGACCACAGGCCTGCAGGGCAACTTGATCAGTTGGTATGATGTAGTCCACAAAGACACTGTTCTACATCATAGTCTGGTGAACAGTGTCTGGAGTCTTAAAAGCTTGCAAGCAGCCATCTAAGAGACAGTTCTTGGTCTCTACTCATCCAGAACTAACGAGAAAATGAAACCACAGACTCAAAGAAGAAACCAGTCTACAGAACCAATAATCTACATAAACAATGACATCCCCTGCCTTGAGATAGAGTGTTTCAACCAGGGGACCAATAGTTGGTCCTAGATAGGATGGGAGAAAAATGTGGAACAAAACTGAAATTCCTAAAGAAAGGCCGGACCTCCTGAACCAACAGAGACTAGACGAGCCCTTCAGAGGGTCACCTGGAGATGCTCTTTAAGCTTGGACTCAAACCACTTCCAGAGGCCTCATTTCAGCTAGAGATGACAAATAGTGCCATAAAATAAATGACACTCCTTGTGAGTACTGTGCTCCTGAAAAATAATCATCTAGATGAGACCAAATGGTGAACATTCACCCTGGACCAAAGGTGGGAAGGGAAGTCAGATTAACAGAAACAAAACAACTCAAATGGAAATAATGAGAATGCGACGTGTTGTGAAGAATTATAACCAGTGTCATCAAACGAGACGGACAGCAACTTTTAAACGAGAACCTAAGTGTAAACTTTCACCAAAAACACATTAAGGGGTGTGTATAAGTATTTCTCACTGCATTAGAAAATTTCAAGAGAAACAAAAGGCCCAAGTTAAAATTTTGGGATCAAGGGATACAGGAGACCCAGGAAGTTTTTATAACTGCTGCAAATGAATCTTATGTTTTTATACCCACAGGTTGGACATAAGCACAAATGAGAAGCAAAGTCAGGTCCTGCGGTCTGCTGAATTCCTAGGCTTTTCTGGTCCTTCATGTGAAAATCAGGGGATTGAATGGGGGAACAAAATGGTTCCCCAAGCACCATGGGAACACGGCAGCAGTCAGTTGACTATGAATATTCTAGAACCCTGTCTTAGTCACCTGGTACTGTTCCTACAGAAAATACCACGAGTGGAAGGCTTTACAAGGAGAAACTTTTATTGTCACAGTCCAGTAAGCCACAAATCCATTAACAAGTTGCAAGTCTATCCAATAAGGGAAGTTTTCACAGTCCAGTAGGCTGAGTCCAAATCCAGTGACTGCATTTCAACGCAGGAACCTCGGGTCCAAAGGACGTGTGCTGCTCTCAGTGCTTCTCTCTTGGTGGTGTGACATTCCCAGCTTCCTCTGCTCACTTCTCTCCATTATATCCCACAAGCTTTGTAGTTTGAGTCCTGCCTCACCAACACAACTGCAGCCCATTCTCCATCACCAATATCACAGAGGCAGGATTCACAACACACGGCAGGAAAGGCACCATATTGGGACTCCTAGCCAAGTCAAATCAACACATACATTTTTGAGGGGACACAATTCAATCCACGACAACCCCTAAGTCCCACTGGAAACCCTGGTGGCATAGTGGTTAAGCGCTACATCTGCTAATCAAAAGGCTGGCAGTTCAAATCCAGCAGGTGCTCGTCAGAAACGTTACTCTGACCTGCAGGGTCACTGTGAGTGGAAACCAACCTAACAGCAGCAAAGTTTAAGTTCCACCAACACGCCTTTTATAAGAGGAACAGCCATTTCTGCTCTCTCTCTCTTTGCTGAAGTGTCTATTCAAATATTTTGCCCATTTTTAGATCAGATTTTTCATTTTGAGATAATAGTAGATTCACATGTAGTTGTAAGGAAAAATACAGAGCATCCTTGTGCCCTTGAGCCCATATCCCCCAAGCACAACATCTTTGCAAAGCCACAGTACAATACATCACAAGCAGAGTACTGACAATGGCAAGTGATAATTTGATAGAGTCAGGATTTCAGTTACAATAGGAAATTTTTCCTGTTCCCTTTCTGTAATTATACCTACTCCACCTAGCCCCTACTTCTATTCGTCCCTAACTCCTAAAAAAAAAAAAAAAAAAAACTTCATTGATGTCAAGTTGATTCTGACTAATAGAGACCCTGTAGACCACAGCAGAACTGCCCTACAGGGCTTCCAAGGAGCAGCTAGTGGATTTGAACTGTGACCTTTTGGTGCACTGCCTGAGTTCCCATCACTGTACCACCAGGGCTCCCCCTTAACTCCCAATAACCACTAATCCATTTTTCATTTTTATACTTCCCTCATCTTAAAAGTGTTTTATAAACAGAATCATAGTGCACATAGGTAATCTTCCAGGGTTGGTTTTCAATTTCATTAATTTCTGTTTTGTGTTTGTTATTTCCATAGTTCTGCTTGCTTTGGCTGTACTTTGCCCTTCTTTCTTTCGGTTCTTGAGGCTGGACCTTGGATCACTGGTGTGAGACCTTCCCTCTTCTCCGGTGTGTACCTCAGTACCACGCACTACCCTCTTAGCACTAATTTAGCCATGTTATGCACATTTTAGTGGCTTCATTTTCATTCAGAAAACACATTATTCTACTTGTCTGAAGACTTCTTCAACTAAGGAATTATTTACAAGCTGATGTATTGTTTCCTAAACATTTGCAGATTTTTCTGTTACCTTTCCCTTACTTATCTCTAGTTTAATTCTCTTGTGGTCAGAAAACACACTCCAGATGATTTCAATGATTTTAAATTCATTGGGTTTGTTTTATGGTTCAGGATATGGTCTATTTTGGTATATACATAGTAAGCACTTGAAAAATATGTGTGTTCTGCTGTGGTTGTGTAGCAGTCTTCTCTAAACGTCCGTTAGATCCTGTTGGTTCAGAGTTGGTTGAGTTCTTTCATATCCTTGTTGATCGTCTGGACAGTTGTTCTACCGATTGTTTAAAGTCAGCCGTTGGAATTGAGGGGGTCTCCCATGTAAGGGTATCTAGTTCTTTCGGCATGACTTGTCAGAAATCAAATGCCTACACATGTGTGGGTTATTTCTAGACTCTCTATTCTGCCCCACTGCTCCCTGTATCTGTTTTTATGTCAGTGCTGCACTTCCCTGACTCCCTTCAAAATAATTTTTGGCTATGTTAGGTCCCTTGCATTTGGACATACATCTTCACATCAATGGAGAGAATGGGCATCCATATCTCGTTCGTAGTCTTAGGGAGAAAGCACTCAGTCTTTTCCCATTAAATATGGTGTCAACTGTATATTTACCTTAATAGCTGACCTTTATCGTATCGATAAAATTCCCTTCATTTTTAGTTTGCTGAGAGCTGTGGCTTTGTTTTTGTTTTCTATCATAACTGGGTATTGATTTCCACGATATTCTTCTTACACATTTTTGGAAACTACCACATGGTTTTCCTTTTTAGGAAGTCTTGAAATCAGATAGCACAATCCTCCCTCTTCAGTTCTTCTTCTTCAAAATAGTTTTGGCTATTTTAGGTCCCTTGCATTTGGACATACATTTTCAAATCAGCCTGCAAATTGCCACCCAAAAAGTCTGCAGATTTTGATTGAGATTGCATTGAATTTGTAAATCAAAGGTGGAGAACTGATATCTCAACAATATTGAGTCTCCCACTGTGTCATGCTGTTGATCCGCAATCCATCCATTGTTGGAACAGGCCACATTCTCTATTTATTTGCAGCAATGTTTTGTTGTTAGTACACAGGTCTTGTGCTTTCTTTGTTAATTCTGTTCCTAAGTTTTTCAAATATTGTGATGTTACTGTAAGTGGCAATGCTTTTTCAATTTAAATTTTGTTGTAAGTACATAGAAAAACAATTTATTTTTCTATATTGATTTTGCATCCTGCCAACTCTGCTAAATTCACTTAAATTTTTGCAGATTACTTTCACTCCTTTCTTTCAAATCTGATACCTTTTGTTTCTTTTTGTTGACTTCCTCAGCTGAGTAGGATTTCCAACAAAATATCTGGAAGTGGAGAGGGTGGACATCCATATTTTGTCAGTAGTCTTAGGGAAAAAGCCCTCAGTCTTTTCCCATTAAATAAGGTGTCACCTGTATGTTTATCTTAATAGCTGACCTTTATTGTATTGACAAAATTCCCTTCATTTCTAATTTGTTGAGAGTTATGGCTTTGTTCTTGTTTTCTATCATAAGTGGGTATTGATTTCCACGATATTCTTACGCATTTTTGAAATGACACACGGTTTTCCTTTTTAGGTTGTTAATAAGGTGAATTACATTGTTTGATTTTAAAATGTTCAGTGAGCACTGCCATTTCTGGCCTAAGAAGGTATTTACTTTCAAAAGGAGCAACAGACACTATATCTTGTAGGCTGGGGATTAGGATGGGAAAGATCACCCTTAAAATGAGATTGTCCTTTTTCCAATTAAGGTGACACTATGCTGGGGTGACAGAAGACAGCTGTCATGACTCACACACCTACAGCAAGCTCAGCATAGTTTCTGCAGCAGAGAAGCAGGCAGCAGAGCCCGCACAGGGATCAGAGACACCTGAAAGCTGTTTTAATGGAAACCAACTGATCATTGGGTCTCTAAGACCAAAATCAATGAGCAGCGCCATGGTCCTACTTGCTCTGTATGACTGGCCATGCTGTGTGTCTGGCAAACAGGACTTATTTGAGTCACTAAGAAGAAGAAAATCACAGCCACTCACTCAATTCTAAGACATGAATCCAGTGACAGGTTTAAATAAGGGCCCCTTGAACAGACGGTGGTCTGGGGAACGCTGAGCACGGAGGCTGACAGAACAGACATGTGAACTGCAGACATTCCTCCTGGCCACAACCAAGGGACAGGAGACCAGGATAAGCAACCACTGAGGACACGAAACTGCCAAGATGATTTGGGAATTACTGGGTGCTGGCTGGCAGCCAACTCTAACTTCTGAGCACCGAGAATGTGCTAGATCTCCTAGGTAAAGTGGGTACTTAGGAAACTTCCTTCCCGTCCCTGTAAATTGAAACCCAAAACCAAACTCATCACTGCTGAGTCGATTCTGACTTGCAGTGACCCTACCAGAGTTTCCAGGGAGTGCCTGGTGGATTTAAACTGCTGAGCTTTTGGACCAGCAGGGTTTCCATCCCTGTAACCCTGGACTCTGTTAATTTCGATGTCTTGATAGTTAAGAGAAAAAGGCTCCTACCAGGAAGCCATTATGATGTCTAGACGGAACAGACAGCTGACACTGTCATCTGGTCATTTTGAGCTCTTTACAAAGACTACTGTAAAAGCAAGCAAAATACAGCTGTGTTGATCGGGGTGACGGAGCCTAACCATCCCAAGAGGATGGGTGCTGCTGCACAAGAACAGGAGGGGATATTCTGGAATGAGGGGATGCTTGAAGAAAGCTCCTGACCAGCACTGCACTGTGGACAATCTTGGTGGAAGTGTAAATCCAGGCACCCAAAATACTCCACTCCATCCCCCTTCCTCTTACCTTCCCAGCAAGGGGCGCACACAGAGCCCGAGTCTCGCTGACTGGAAAGACAAGTGGATGGAGAAATGGTTGGAACTCAGTCAGGTGAGCCGTGACACCTTGCAGAGCAAACTGCCTGTCACCCACTCACAATCACGCTCTGCGGTGTCTGGCTGAGTCGGGATGCGGCAGCCCAGCTGACGGTCATATTTCTAAGCGCCCAGCTGTGCCATGCGACTAAGTCTTCATGAGCAGAACAACTCCCACTTCATGGACTTCAGAGAAGCCCTCAGCCCCTCACACTTCCTCTCTCTCCCTCCACGATGACTCAGACGGCAGCGAGTGGAGGGCTTTGGGAGCCACACGCCGAACGGCAGCACTGAGCGCACACCCCTCGGGCTGTCAGGTGCGAAGACAAGCGGATGTGCTTGTTCTCACCGCCCAGGTGGACGGTCTGCGACAGCCCAGGCACACACCCTTCCCGGTCCATTCATTTCCACCTTTACACCAAGCCTGCTGCCTGTCAGCGAAATCTGGAACTAATGCCGTAATGATGGTTTTGAAGTATCTTGGGGACTTGGATTGTATGCTTTCACTTAATTCTAATAAAAAAAATTTTTTAAATATATCTTTAGGAAAATGAATATTCTCATCACTTTTTCGAGCACTCACCTGACTCAGCTGGTCACACCGATGGCCTGCACGTTGCTGTGACGCTGGAAGCTGCGCCACCAGGATTTCAGACACCGGTGGGGGTCACCCGCACTAAGCAGGTTTTCACAGAGCTTCCAGACTAGACTAGGAAGGAAGGCCTGGTGATCTACTTCTGAAAACCAGCTCACGAGAACTCTGTGGGTCTCAACAGAAAACCGTCTGGTACCATGCTAGAAGAGAGGGCCTCTAGGTTAGAAGACAACCACTACTCACAATGGCCTCCACAACGGACGACAGCATGCCAGCGACGGAAAGGTGGTGCAGGCCTGCGCAACACTCCCTTCTGTTGTGCCTGCTGTCTCCCAAGCAGAAGCTGACAGCAGCCACCAACAGCCATCAGCCTGTGGCCCAGAGGAAATCAGCTATAAAGCAGCACTCGGTGGGAGGGGGCATGAGGTACGCCAGTCCCCCCTTCTCCTGTAATAATAGATCACCCACTTTTTGCTGAACACACGCCTACCCAGAATAAAAACCGTAATTCCCAGCTTCCCTTGAAACTAGCAGTGACCATGTGACCAAGGTCTGCCAAGTGTGACACGAAGCCCCCCGTGCTGCTTGCAGCTTGGGCTCTCACAGTGGGGAGCAGGGCATCTGTGCCTTACTACAACTGGAGGACACATATGGTGTGAGCCATCCGTACTAGGTGACAAGGGCAATGACACGGGGCAGCAGGAAAAGAACACAGAGGTGCCTGGGTCCCTGAGGGATACTGAAAAATTCCATGTAAGGAGCCCTGGTGGGACAGCAGCTAAGACTTTCACTGGAAATCCAAAAGGTTGGCAGTTCGAATCCAGCAGCCACTCCCTGGAAACCCTGTGGGGCGTTTCTACTCTGTCTTATAGGGTCCCTATGAGTCAGAATCGACTCCATGGCAACAGATTGTGTTTTTTTAATCTTATTTGAAACACTTTTAGAGGGAAACCCTGGTGGTGTAGTGGTTAAGTGCTATACCTGCTGACCAGAAGGTCAGCCGTTTGAACCCCCCAGGTGCTCCCGGGAACCTCTGCGGGACACTTCTACTCTGTCCTACAGGGTCACAGTGAGTTGGGATCAACTTGATGGCAGCGGATTCACAGACACTTTTCAGAGAGCCAAACTAGTGTCACAAGTGATGCACAAGTCACGGTGACAATCTAAGACTGACGAGAAGCCCAGGTGTGAGGACCAGGTGGCTGGGATGGGCCCCAGCTCCAGGAGGGCCGCTGACTTGCTGGGCACAGAACTCGAGCGAGTTGGCTTCCCGTCAAGACGCTCGGCCTATAAAAGCAGTCCTAGCCGCCTGATCAGCCAGGGACTGAGACCACAACACGCTGCGACACACACAGCAATGGAAAAGAGAGGAGCAGACAAAACAAGTCCTGCCAGAGGTGAACCCAGCCTCGAAGCACATCAAAAGCAAACCATGCCGGTCACACACGTCACAGGGGCAGCTCCAGCCCTGCCTGCCTGCCCTCCTGCCTGCCCACCTGCCTGCCCGCCTGCCTGCCTGTCTGCCTGCCTGCCCGCCTGCCCGCCTGCCCGCCTGCCTTTCTTCTTCTTCTTCCCTCTTCTCTTTTTTTTTTTTGCTTTGGTGTTATTCTTCAAGACATTTCTGTTTTTTAATAAATTTTACATATTCGGTGCCAAAATTCCATCTGCTTCCTGCTGGGAAGTCACAATGCCATCTTTATGACAACATGCTGTTTCCACAGGGCTGATTGTGTCAATGTCATCTCAGCCTTCTGACTGCTCGGTATGTTAAGAAGGTGGGTGAGGGTGGTGAAAAATTGTCAGATAGACACACTTGTTGTCATTCTGATAACTCACAGCTCCAGGAATAATGATACTGAAAATAGACAGAAGGAATCAGACAGATGCCTGCTAAGACTGAGGTCAATTTTTTCTGATTGCTGAAAAGGATACTTAACCCCTATTCCCTTCACCCTTAAAGTTTTGGGTTCGCTTCATTTTTAATTTTTTGCAAAGTATTTAATGGGACATAATTTGCACGGGCAGCTGCGAGGCCTCTGCCCGCCCTGTCACCGCCTACATCTCTCTGCGGGAAGCACGTTAAGCTCACTCTGACGAATGGCTTCCATTATTTAAATCCATTTTTTAAATTCAATTTTACTCAGAAGCTATCACTCCTACTCCATCTGTAAATATGGAAACTTAAATGTAGAGATTCTTTCTGAAATTTTCCATGAGGAAAAAAATGTCATCCATGCAAATGCCTTTTTTTGGATCTATAAATCCTGCAAGGAATCCATTTCAAAGAACCTAACTTTTTCCTCTCAAAACTGGGATATTTTTTATTTTGCTGATTATAGGAGTTATTCATGTTTACTACAAAAAGAAAAAGTCACATCTAAAGAATCTCAAATAGAAAGTCTACCTGAATTTCTTATGCCTTACAGAAACAGAACTTTAGCTTTATATTTTTTCTATATAATTAAATCTAAAGAAACATAAATACTTAGGTTGAAGCATGTTGTACCGTGGCAGGCTGTAATTTCCAAAGACGGCCACGACTTTATCTTCCATCCTGTGTGGTTGTCTACGCTGCGACCTTGTCACTTTTCCATCAAGAAATGTTAACACTCCTCCCTCCGGAACCCTGAGCAGCCTGAGTGCTGCAGACGTGATGTCGCCGCAGTTCCGTGCATTCCGCTCATAGTTGTGACCTAGTTGGCAACTTCCACGTTCTGCTACTTGGAAATCAGCCCCCAGGACAGAAGCAGGTCTACCCTGAGACCACCACGGGGCTAGGAGGCCCAGAAATCCATGGAAGAGGAGAGTCCACTGGAGACAGAGAAGAGCCAAGGTATGTCAAGGCAGGGGAGACGAGAGCCAAGAAGCCATCTGAAGCCACCTCAGAAGTGGGTGCTCCAGTGCCAGCTGGCCGACTGATCACATGTGGATCAGTGACAAGCCACTCAGCTGAGCCCTTCCTAATTCCTGATACCTCATTTCAGGAGCAGAAGAAAATGGGTGTTTTAAACCTGAAATTCCAAGGTTGTTTGTAATAGAATAACAATAGATATCCAAAACATATACTTAGAACATTCTGTATTACAACAAATTAAATCCATGTCGTCTCTGTTAGTGGTATTCACATCATGCTATTGTAGGAATTTACCACTTGTTAATTGTTGTTGTTGCAGGGTGCCGCTGAGTCATTTCCAACTCATTGTTGTGACCACTGTGTCAACCCATCTCACTGAGGGTCTGCCTCTATTTCACGGACCCCCACTCCACCAAGCATGATGACGTCCTTCTCCAGGGACTGATCCCTCCTGACAGCAGCTCCAAAGCGTGTGAGATGAAGTCTCGCCATCTTGGCTTCCAAGGAGCACCCTGGTTGTACCTCCTCCGGAACAGATCTGTTTGTTCTTTTGGCAGGCCACGGTATATTCAATAGTCTTCTCCAACACCACAATTCGAAGGTGTCAATTCTTCTTCTGTCTTCTTTGTTCACTGTCCGGCTTTTGCAATTGAAACTAGCGTGGCATCAGTCAGGTGCACCTTGGTCTTCAAGGTCTTTGCTTTTCGATACTTTAAAGAAGTCCTTTGCAGCAGATGTTCCCGATGCAATGCATCGTTTGATTTCTTGACTGCTACTTTCATGGATGTTGATTGTGGAACCAAGTAAAATGAAATCCTTGACAACCCCAATCCTTTTTCCATTTATCATGATCTTGCTTACTGGTCCAGTTGTGAGGATTTTGTTTGCTTGATGTTGAACCGTAATCCATACTGAAGACTGCGGTCTTCGACCTGCATCAGTGTTTCAAATCTTCTTCATTTCCAGCAAGTGAGGTGTTGTCATCTGCATAATGCAGGTTGTTACTGAGTCATCCTCCAATCCTGATGCCTCGTTCTTCTTCATATAGTCCAGCTTCTCAGGTTATTTGCTCAGCATACAGATTAAAAAGGTATGGTGAAAGGATACAACCCCAACACACACAGGTCACCTTGGGAGAAGGAGCTAAAACGCTGCTGCTTATTCTTCTAGATTTTCATCCATGTCCATACTATTACACAACTATACACACAAACATGGAAACACTGGTGGCTCAGTGGTCGTAGCTCGTAGTTCTAAGGGGTGCAGGCCGGCGTCCCACTGCTGGGTGCACTCCCGCACTCCCAGCTGCTGTGCATTTAGTCTTTCCACGTATCAGTGGCCTTTTAAATGTGTTTTTCCATGAATTTTTATTAGCCAGTTTTTTTAAGTGCATTTTTCTTGTTAGTTTATAGAAACGCTTTGAATAATGAGAACATTTTTACCCCTTGTCTGTTATTTCTATTGCACTATTTTTCCTATGTCGACTTTTGTCTAAAAACTCCTTACCATCCTTGATTCTGACACACAGAGACCCTGTAACAGAGCAGAGCTGCCCCATGGCCTCTGAAGACTGTAATCTCTTTAGGAAGCCACGCTGCCACATTCCTCCCACAGAGCGGCTGGTGGGGTCAAACCAGGAGTCTTTTCTATTTTCTTAAGAGGTGCTTTTTATGATGATGATGATGAAGAAGTGAAAGTACACAATCCAAGTCAAATTTGCATGCCCGCCTCTCTGCAACTCTATCGGCTCTCCTCACCCTGTGACAGCACACTCCTCCTTTCCACTCTTTACTACTAATATCCTCCCAACAAACACCTGTCCCCTCCTCTCCACCCTCTCCCCTCCCCTCTAGAAAGAAACCAGTAGGACGGCCTCCTGTAAATGTATAAAACCGTACAGTACACACACCACATGCTCACTCTGTGTCCCCGAGTCCAGTCCATTCTTGGTCTGAAGTGTTGACCACAGCACTGGTTTCAGGTCTGGGGCAGCAGCAAGTCCAGGGGCCATGTTCCCTGGGGAGCCCCTAGGCTGTCGGAATGTCAATTCTGGTCTTTTAGTAAAAAGTTCTTGATCTGCACAACTCTCTTTCTCGTATTACATCAGGGACTCTACATTGTGTACCCTATCAAGGCAGTCTTTGGTGGTGGCCAGGCGCCATCTGGTTCTTCTGGTCTCATGCCGATGTTGTCTCCCAATCACAAGGGTCCTTCTGTCTCCTGGGCTGCTTTTTCCTAGTGTCTTGTATGTCCTCACTGGAACCCCGAATCTTTTTATTAGCTGCCCAGCTCGACCACTGTGCCACCAGGCCACTATTCTTCTAGCTTAAAAACATATTTTGTTTTACTTCACTGAGCCTAGTTATAATACCCATGTTAATAATCAGGTCTGTTTGTTGCAATTTCTGGTTCATTTTAGGGTCGCACTTGATTGACTTTTTGTTTTTTCTCTTCAGAATATGTTCTATTTGCCTGGTTCTCTATATGTTACATAATTTTGGGGTATATTCCACACACTATGGCTGCTGTAAAAATTTTAGATTCTGGTTTTTTTCCAAGAGTTTTTTTTTTTTTTTTTTTTTACCTTGCATTTTAGCAAATCTTTTTCTTGCCTGAGCTTGAACTTCAGACTCTTTCTTGGCCAGTGGCTCTAGTCAGAAATGGTTATTTGGTGGGAAAAGCTGGCTGGTATACCAGACGTGCGGGCACAATTAGCCTGCCAGTTGCTGAGGAGTTGACACAGATTTTCCTCTCCTTCCATGTCCCAAAATGTGTTCCTCCAGTGACTCTAGCTCAGATCTGTGCCTTTAGCTGCAGTGTTCTGAGTCTCCTCTGTGTTCACAGCCTGTCGACTCCAGTTTGCTGGTGGCCCAGTCCAGAAAGGATGCAGGTTTCTCTGTCTGCACCCCTGCCACCTCAGGGTGCTCTGGGCATCACCAAGAGGGGCAGACAGAGGAGTAGAGCTTTTCTCTGCTGGTCCTGCTCCCACACACACATGTGATTGCTTTATGTATTATGCCCAGGTTTTATCCTTGTTTTCTGGGTGTTGGGGGAACAATTTCCCCGGATGGCTCTCATCCACCATATCTGTAAGCAGAAGCCCTGGGGCATCCATGAGGAACACACTTTGGGACATGGAAAGAGAGGAAAATCTCTGTCAACTCCTCAGCAACTGGCTGGCTAATCATGCCCGCACATCTATTACACCCGTCAGCTTTTCCCATCAAATAACCATTTCTGTCATACGTTAGACTCTCAAATATTACGGCATATTTTTGAACCCTCTTGTCTATTTTACTAATCTATTTATCCCTGTACAAGTGTCACATTGATTTGAATATGACGTGATAGTATAATCTTAAATTCTATATCATGATTCTTCATAGTTTTCTAGATTACCCATAGGCATTTATTCTTTCATATATATTTTATAACTATTCTTCTAGCTTAAAAAATTCTATTTCTGACTGAAATCACATGGTATTTATATATTCACTTGGCAAGAGCCAATACTCCAACAATAAATCCTTCCAAACAAGAATAAATTTCTTGGAAGTACCCTTCTACAGCCAGTAAGAAATTTACAATTATCTTCAAATAGGTCAGGTACTTTTATTCTAAATTATATTAAACCCCGCTCACTGTCATTGAGACAATTCTGATTCAGAGCGACCCAATAAGCAAGAGCAGAACTGCCCAGATGTTTTCCCAGGAGCACCTGTGGACCTGAACCGCGGGCCTGTCAGTTAGCAGCCTTAGCTCCTCACCTCTACACCACTGGGTTTCCAAATTACTCTAAGTACTGTACAATTTTCACCTTATAAACAATGCTTTCACAGTTCTACATACTGATTTCTAGAGTAATACAATTCATTTTTATATTACTAATAGTGTCCTGACCAAATTCTAATGGCATCCTGAAACACACATACACATACGCACACGCAAACAAAATAGACAAAAACCTCTTGGGTTATCAAAGTTTACAGATAATCATTGGCAAAAAAGCCAAGATTTGTTTCCATTGAGTCGATTCCGACTCATAGTGACCCTAGAGGACAGAGTAGAGCTGTCCCATAGGATTTCCAAGGAGTGAGTGCCTGGTGGATTCAGACGGTCAATGTTTTCAGTTGGCAGGTGTAACTCTTGACCACCACGCCACCAGGGCTCCCCACTGCCCAAACTGTAATATTCCTATCAGCGTTTTTCTTTCCCATCACACACATGTCCCATCTGGCACTAGATCTACTGAAAGCACTTGAATTGCTATTTGCTGTTGTTACTTCTGAACTGCGGTCTATTGTCAAAATTCACAGTTTCCTTTCAGCACTACTTTACTCACAGTTTTAATAGCTACTAAATTTTAGCACTGGCTCTTCTGTGTCTACTCACATGTGGCTTGTCCCCTTTACCCTGTTATTATAATAGATTACATAAACACATTGCAATCTTAATCTTTCATTTCTTGAGAAAGCTCTGCTTAGAGTTCATTATTGTTCTCACCCAAGAATTCGAAGACTATTAGAGTTAAGCATGCTTCTATAGGAAACCCTGGTGGTGTACTGGTTCACAGCTACAGCTGCTAACCAAGAGGCTGGCAGTTCAAATCCAACAGGGGCTCCTTGGAAACTCTATGGGGCAGTTCTACTCTGTCCTACAGGGTTGTATGAGTTGAAATAAATTTCATAGCAATGGGTTTGGTTTTTTAAAAAGGTATAACTAATATTGTTTTATAGTATATTTTATTTGAATTACTATGGCTTTTTAAAATGATTCTGGTCCTGTAAAGTGAATTAGGGCAGTCTGCATTTTCCACAGCCTGAAGTGTCTGAATACCAGTAGCACGATGCATCCTTTGAAGGCTGAATTCACCTCAACTCTGGTGTCCTTATCAGTGACAGGCTTGAATCATCTTTTAGGTTTTCCCGTGGCCATTAGTTTATTCATGTTTTTAATTCCTGGGTAAAATTCACTGCTTTGTATTTTGCGAGGAATTATCTAGTTCCTCTAAGCTTTCAATGTGGATGTCACGGAGCTGCACACTGTTACTGGCTGTGATTTTCTAATGGCTCCAGCCCCTCATTTCCAATCTTACCTCTTTTGCTTGTTCTCACTCTCTTTCTCTCTCTTTCTCTCTCTTCCTCTCTCTCTTTGATTGAGACTGAGCTTCTGCTTATCCATTTCTTACAAAGGAACCAGTTTTAGCATTAATGTGATTTCTATTTCATTATTTCTACTTTATAGCTATTAATTTCCTCTCTTCAGTTAGAGTTTCCTTCTGTTACTTTTTCTAACTGGATGAGTTTCTTTTTTCCAATATTTTTGTTTTTATCCTTTAAAAATTAAGCCATTCAAGTTGGTTTCATTCCACGGATGCAAGGCTGGTTCAACATCAGAAAGACAATTAATGTGACTAACCACATCAATAACACAAAAGATAAGAATCACCTGATTTTGTCAATTGATGCAGAAAAGACATTACGAAGTTCAACACCCATTCATGCTTAAAACTCTCAGAAAAATAGGGATAAAGGGGAAATTCCTCAATGCAATCAGTAGCATCTACACAAGGCCAACTGCTTTCTTTACCCTGAATGGTGAAAGACTGAAAGAATTCCCTTAGAGAATGGGAACTAGACAAGAGTGCCCACTCTCACCACTTCTATTCAACACTGTGCTATAAAAGTTCTAGCCAGAGCAATTAGACAAGACAAAGAAATAAAAGGCATCTGTATCAGCAATGAAGAAGTAAAAATCTCCCTATCTGCAGATGATATGATTGTTTATACAGAGAATCCAAAGGAATCCATAAATAAACTATTGGAACTAATACAGGAGTTTAGCAAAGTAACGAGATACAAGATAAACAGACATAAATCAGTATGATTCCTTATACCAACAGCGAGATTATTAAAAAGAAATCACCAAATCAATTCTATTTACTATAGCCCCCAAGAAGATAAAATACTCAGGAATAAATCTAACTAGAGAAATAACGGACCTTTACAAAGAGAACTACAAGTTCTTACTACAAGAAACTAACAGAGACCTACATAAATGAAGAAACCTACTCTGCTCATGGATAGTAAGACTCAATATTGTGAAAATGTCTATTCTACCCAAAGCAATCTACTTATATAACGCAATCCCAATACAAATTCCAGCAACATTTTTTAATGAGATGGAGAAACAAATCATCAACTTTGTTTGGAAAGGGAAGAAACCTCGGATAAGTAAAGCACTACTGAAGAAGAACATCATACTGGGAAGCCTCTCACCACCTGACTATAGAACCTTTCACCCTGCTACAGTAGTCAAAACAGCCTGGTACTGGTACAAAAAGAGACATATAGACCAATGGAGCAGAGTTGAGACCCCAGAGATGCTGCCGTCCTCCTATGAACAGTTGATGTTCAAAAAAAGCCCTAAGATTTTAAACTGGGGTAAAAACAGTCTCTTTAACAAATGGTGCTGGCAAAACTGAATATCCATCTGCAGAAAACTGAAACAAGACCCATATCTCACACCTTGTACAAAAACCAACTCAAACTGATGCCAGCCAGCCAAGTGCCGTCGAGTCGGATCGGACTCATGGCGACCAGGGGGTCAGTTCTACCCTGGCCCCATGCGTCAGACTGGATAAAAGAGCTAAATATAAAACCTAAAACAATAAAGCTCATCCAAGATGAAATAGGAAGTTTTAATACACAATGCGGACAGACTTCAAAATCTGAAAACAAAGCATGATCAACAGAAGAGAAAATAGATAAATGGGAACTGCTAAGAATCAAACACTTTTGATCATCCAAAGACTTTATCAAAAGAATTAAAAGACCACCTACAGAATTGGAACAAAATATTTGGCAACTATATGTCAGACTGATATCTGATCTCTATAATCTGCAAGGTATTACAAAATATCAACAAGAAAAGAATAATCCAATTAAGTGATGGGCGAAGGAGACAGACAGACATTTCTCTAAAGAGGATATCCAGGCAGCCAAAAGACACATGCACAATTGCTCACAATCATTAACTATTAAAGAATTTCAAATCAAAACTACAATGAGATACCACCTCACCCCAACAAGGTTGGCCATGATCCAAAAAACACAGAACAACAAATGCTGGAGAGGCTATGGAGAAATTGAAACTCTCTTACATTGCTGGTGGGATTGCAAAATGGTGCAACCTCTTTGAAAACAATCTGGTGCTTCCTTAAAAAGTTGGAAATAGATATACCATTTGACCCTGTAATTCCACTGTTTGGAATTTATCCTTCAGAAACAAAGGTTGCCACATGAACAGACATACGTACACAATGTTTGTTGCAGCACAATCCACAACAGCAAAATGATGAAATCAACCCGGATGCCCATCAACAGATGAATGGATACAAAACTATCGGACACATACTCAATGGGACACTATGCTATGATAAAAAACAATGGCAATTTTAGAAAACACCTCATAACATGGCCTCATTTGGAAGAGATCACCCTGAGTGAAATCAGTCAGTGCCAAAAGGACAAATTTTGTATAAGACCTCTGTTATAATGACTTAACAAGAGACTTGTCTACAGAAGAAAATGACTGTGTTGGCTACATGGGTGGGTGGAAGGCTGAAAGTTTATCATAGATAATTGATAGATGTTAGAAATTTTATTATTTTACTGTAATTAATAAAAAAAGAAAAATTTAAAAAAAGAAGAAAAAGAAAAAAAATTAAGCCAGCTAAAGCTTGAGATTTTAGAGTTCAGCTTTCAGTGGATCATTTCATTTTGTGATTTCTTTTAAATGTCTTCCCTAATTCAAAGGTTTTCTAAAATGCATTTCTTGACTTCCAAGTAATTATGATTGGTGGATCCAAACTGCCAATCTTTGGGTTAGCATCTGTGCTCTCACCCACTGCACCACTAGGGCTCCACACTGTTACGGGAAACCCCAGTGATATGGTGGTTAACTGCTACAGCTGCTGACCAAAAGTTTGGCAGCTGGAATCCACCTGGCAGCTGAGCACTCACCCACTGCACCACTAGGGCTCCACCCTTTCATGACCAACCTCCAAGTATTTGAACCACAATTAGAGAACAGGGTCAGAGGAAATGCAAGATTTTCTTCACGGCCAAGTTGATTTTTTAAACATGTACACGGTCATAGAGAAAAACAATCTGCTTGTATTTGAGGATATAAAATTCTATATATGGTTAACAAATCAAGTCTGAACATGAACTAATATGCTATACCTTTTTTTGTTTTAATAAAGACATCTTTTCTTAAAAGATACAGAAGTCAACTTAACGAGCTCCCAGCGGCCCAAGTTAGAACAACTGGAGGCAAATACATACAGTAGTCTGGAATTATAATCCAAAGTATAAAATAAATATCCATGAGCTTCAGACTGATATAAATTGAGGATGTACAGACAAATCTGTGCAGAAGAATGCCCAGCAACTGACGTAGCTATTTTACCTTCAAGGGAAACCCTGGTGGCATAGCCTTAAGAGTTCAGTTGCTAACCCCAAGGCTGGCAGTTCGAATTCACCAGGCAGTCCTCAGAAGCTCCATGGGAGCTAACTCCACGGTCGGCAGTTCGAATTCACTGAGTAGTCCTCGGAAGCTCCGTGGGTGCTAACCCCAAGGTCATTGGTTCGAATTCACCGGGCAGTCCTCAGAAGCTCCACGGGGCAGCTCCTCTCTGTCCCATAAGAGCTGACTTGGCAGCAACGTGCTGGTGGGCACCCTCAGGAATGTGACACAAGACTCTCTACTCCTCAAGTGTGGGCTATACACTGTGACTTGCTTTCACAGAATACAGTAGAGAAAGGGGGAAAAAAGAATAATTTTATCCTAGAAAACCAGATAGACAATATGTAAGCACAGTTAACATCAACATGACACTCATATGGTTAGCATTGTCTCTTGATACAGTGTGATGAGAACACTTCACCTCTGAAATGTTCCTCCCTAAGAAAACCACAGCCCCAGTCTAGTAATGAGAAAAACATCAGACTAATCCCCTATAGGGATGTTCTATAAAATATATGACTAGTACCCTTTGAAGCTGCCATGATCAAGGCATCAGTTTAAAAAAAAAAAAAGCCTGCATAAGAACTTCCAAAAGCTCCTCCAAAATGTTATTATTGAAAAACCATCAGAAATGGTCAGAATCAAGCATTTAAGAATTCTGGAAATCTAATCAAAGGCTTGCACAAACCTTTGGAGATTTATCACATACATAGAGAGAAGAATCAGATTACTAAAATCAGGAATAGGCAGGCATGCAAATTTCAACTCCCTTGTACACTTTCACTCAATCACAATAAATAAAATAAAAATCTAAAACATAAAAAAAGGAAAAGGGAACATTACTGCAGATTTAACAGAAATAAAATTATACAAGGTATGGAGTCTACATTCAGTTGGCCCAAAGAATTTGGTCTTGGTCTTAATCTTTGCTCTTGGTTCCTGAGAGTGAAATCCTGAAACCTTGGGATTTCCCCAAGGGTTCAAGTGTCTCCAGTAGAGACTCCAGACCAAGCCTAGGTGACAGGTTGCACAGGTGAGATGACTTGGGTAGGGGGTAGCCAGAGGATACCACCTCATGATACCACCTCATAACGATGTGGTGAAACCCCTCAGTAAAAACTCCGGACATGGAGTCTCCATGAACTTCCTGCTTGGTGGGAAACATCCACTATCGGATGAGTGATAGGCCCTCTTTGAGCCATGGAGCTCCACACTGGGAACACTTAGATCTCAGCCTGTGTTCTCTTCTATATGCCTGAAGTGATTCACATCCTTTACGACACAGCTGTAATCAAAGCACAGTGCTATCCTTGAGTTCTGTGTGGTTTCAGCAAATTATCACAACCAAGGGATGGGTGGGAGTCAGCAGGTCCGAGGTGAGGTGATCACTGGGATTCTCAGACCTGAAGCTGACATCTGAAGTGCTGGGATGACCTGGCGTTGGAGGCCATGCCCCTTAAACTTGTGAGCTCAGAACGAGCTCTGGGTGGTTCCAGTCAGAGGAGGAAGTGTGACACATGCGGCTGGTGTCAGGATTGGCTACTACAAGTGAGAAGAAGAAATTTTTATTTATTTTTATACTCATAAGGGGAGGTGCCCTGGTTGCTCAGTGGCTAAATGCTCAGCTGCTAACTGAGAGGTTGGTGGTTAAAATCCACCAGAGTCTCCATAAGAGAGAGAGATGTGATAACCTGCTGTCGTACGGAAACCCTACGGGGCAGTTCTGCTCTGTCCTCGGGGGTCCCCATAAGCTGGGATCGATCTGATGGCACAAAACAACAGCATCCTCGCAAAAGAGAATGCTGTGAACAAACGCCTGCCAACAGTTTGATAAGCTATGCGAAATGGACAAGTTCCTAGAAAGACACAAGTCACCTAAGTTGACTCAAAAAGAAACAGACTAGCTCCACAGGCTTATAATAGGTAAAAAGACTGAGTTAGCAACCAAAAACCTTCCCACAAAGAAAGGCCCAGGACTAGCTGACTACTGAATACTTATAAATAACTAGCACCAATCCATCACAAACTCCTGCCAAATGCAAAATAAGGAAACACTTCCCCGTTCATTCTATGAGGTCAGAATTACTCTGATACCAAAACCAAAGACATCACAAGAAAAGACAACTAAAGACCAATATCTCTTATAAATATGTATGGATGCAAAAAATCCTCAACTAAAAATACTACCAACTTAATCTAGCAGCATATTGTAAGGATCAATCACCAGGACCTAGTGGAATATACCTAAGAAATGAAAGGTTGTTCAATATTTGAAAAACCAAACATGGTAAGGCACCACATTAATAGAATGCAGGGATATTTAAAAATTAATAATCATCTCAACTGATGCAGAAAAAGCATTTGACACAATCCAATACCTTTCCATGACACAGTACTTAATGGTGAAACAACGAAAACTTTTCCCTTAAAATCAGGAACAAAAGCAGTGGTATCTGCTCTCACCACTTCTGTTTGATATTGTACTAAAAGTTCTAGCCAAAGCAATTAGGCAAGCCAAAAAAAAGCATCAAGATTGGAATGGGAGAAGTAAAACCATCTTCATTTGTAGATGACATGATCTCATGCATAGGAAACTGTAAAGAGTCTATTATCTACAGATGGACACACGCGTGCACACACACAAGGTCCGACAAGTCTGTGAACTTAATCGTTCTACAAGGTCTGCCAATTAAGTCCGTGAACTCATCCTAGAAAAAATGCAACCTTATTTCACCACATCGTTATGAGGAGGTATCATGAGGTGGTATCCTCTGGCTACCCACTACCCAAGTCACCTCACCTGTGCAACTTGTCACCTAGGCTTGGTCTGGAGTCTCTACTGGAGACACTTGAACCCTTGGGGAAATCCCAAATTTTCGGGAATTAACTCTCAGATTAATTATTGACCTTACTGCTCAATATCACTCACTATCACTTCAGTCACCTTTGCAGTATGCCCCTTGGGAAGCTATGCACCAATGCCAGCACCTAGTCCACCATTCAAAACAATTTTGGAACTCTTTCTGGAATGGCCATGGTGCACAGTGGCACAGTGGCAAGTTCGCCCACTTAATTGTCTAGTTGTCTGTAAGGGAGTTTTTAGCCAGTAAACAAATAACTGTATTGGAACACCCTCGCTACTCATCTGATCTGGCCCCCAGGGACTTTTTTCTTTACCCAAAGACAAAGGAAACACGGAAAGGAAGACATCTGGATGACATCGAGGACAACAAGGTTAACATGACAACAGCTCTGATCACCGTAACTGCTGTGAAGGGTAGACCAGGGGCTGGTGTGGATGCAGAGCTTCCCAAGGGAAGTGCTTTGAAGGTGACAGGGTGAGCGCAGTGAGGTATGCAGCACTTTTTCTAGGATGAGTTTGCAAACTTCACTGGCAGTCTTGGTATATATCTTTACACACACACACATACTAATTAAGAGTTCATCAAGGTGGCAGGATAGAAGATCAATATAAAAAAACCATTTGTATTTTTATACACTAACAATGAACAATCTGAAAATGAAATTAAGAAAATAATTCCATTCACAATAACATCAAAAATAAGAAACTATGTATAATTACCAAAAAGTTAAAGAGCTTTACATGGAAAACTTGAACAGGAAAAAAAAGAAAAAACTGGAAGGAAATAAACCCCTAAAAAATTAAAAGGTAAGACATCCATGTTCATGGATCAGAAAATTTAAAATTAAAATACTCTTTAAACTGATCTATATACAACATAATGCTTATCAGAATCTTAGCCTGCTTCTTTGTAGAAATGAACAAACCGATCCCAAAATTCAAGTGCAATACAAGAGATAGAAAACAGCAAAATGATCTTGAAAAAGAAAATTTGTGTAGGAGAATTCACACTTCTCAATTTGAAATGAATTACAAAGCAACAGTCATCAAGTCTGTGATATTGGCACAAAGACAAATATACAGATCAATGAGATAGTTCTGGAAATCCAGAAGTAAAGCCTCATATTTATAGTTAACTGATGTATGGCAAAAGTGCCACAGAAATTCCCTGGGGGAAGAATAGTCTTTTCAATAAATGGCACTGTGTCTACTGGATATCCATATCCAAGAGAATGAATGTGGAGCCTTCCCTCCCGTAAATTAACTCCAAGTGGATCAAAGAACAAAATACAAAACTGAAATGTTTTTGAAAGATACATAAATCTTTGTGACCTTGGATTAGGCAATGGTTTCTTAGATACAATGTATAAGAAACACACGAGAAAATAAATAAGTTGAACTTCACCAAAATTCCAAATTTTGTGCTTCAAACAACACTACCAGAAAGTGGGGGGGGGGGGGGGGAACAACCAAACAGAATGAGAGAAAATATTACAGACCACACGTCTGATTAAGGATTTGGATCGAAAGCATCCACCACACGTCTGTCAGTCTGGTTCAGGGGCCGCTGTGATGCTGGGAGTCAGGCCACTAGGATTTCAAATTCTACTGAGGTCACCCACGGAAGTCAGGCTTCAGCAGAGCTTTCAGAGTAAGACAGACTAGGAACAGGGGCCTGGTGATTCACTTCCAAAAATCAGCCACACGGATCCCAACAGGATATTGTCAACACATCCTGTAAGAGTAGCCCCCTGGGTGAGGCAGTGCTACAAGTGGTTCCACTGACAGACTCAAAGGTGCCAACCGTTGTGAAGAGGGCGCAAGAGCGGGCAATGCTTTGTTGTTAAGAGTCATTGTAAGTCAGAGTCAATTTTACTAACAAAGCATCTGAAACATATAAAAACATCTTACAAACGTGTCATGGATTGAATAGAGCACCCCAAAAAATATAGGTAGCAATTTGGCTGGACCATGACACCCAATACTGTGTGACTGTCCACCATTTTTTCATCTGATGTGACGACTTTCCTATGCATTCTCAATCCTACCTCAGAAACAAGTCGACAGCGCATTACAATAACATGATGCGAGTGAGGCGGCGTGGGTGACAGAGACGCCTACAAGGCAGGACCCATCTACAAGACTGGGTTGTGTCTCGAGCCAATGTCTCCTGAGGTACAAAGGAGAAAGAAGGCGGAGGGACAGACACCTCATACCATCAACAACAAAGAAGCACCAGGAGCAGAGCATGTCCGCTGGCCCCCGATCACCATGCAGAGTAGCTCCTACTCCAGAGAAGACCGGCGAGAAGGACCTTCCTCCAGAGCCGATCGAGAGAGAAAGCCTTCCCCTAAGGCTGACACCCTGAAGTCGGGCTGCCAGCCTGCTAGACTTTGAAGACATCAATTTCTTCTCACTAAAGCCATCCACTGGTGGTAATTCTGTTACAGCAGCAATAGACAACTAAAACATAACCCAACAGTAAAAAGAAAAAATATTAAAATGGGCAAATGATCTGAACAGGTATTTCTCCAAGCATACATACAAACAACTCAGAAGTACCCTGGACTGAACACTTGAAATGGGTGAATTATATGGTACGTGAATTCTATCAGAATGAAGTCATTATCCTTGCCACCCTCTCAGAAGGTCAGTGTCAACGAAAATGAGGAAGGTCTGACAAATCTTCATAGCAAAGATAAATCTGAAGAGACATAATCAGTAAATGTTACATGGTGTCCTCGGTGGGGTCATGAGAGAGGACATTGGGTGAAAACTCAAACCACATGAATGTAGTTGGTACAGTAAACACGCCATTACTGCTCATGAATTTTGATACCATAAATGTAGTGTCAATAAGGAAAACTGCAAGCAGGGTCTATGGGAACTTCTGTACAATCCTCACAATTTTCCTGTGAATCGTACTATTTGGAGCCTATTATAAAACTATTTAAGTTTCTCAGAGAAGTGATTGAGATGCCCACTTTAAATTTTTATTAATTCTCCCTTTACCTATTTAGCTGTTATATTCTTGGTGTGTACAGATTTGACTTGTATTAGTCATAAACTGCACTTTCTATCATTATTTAATACTCCTCATTATCCTGTTTTGGAAAACCCTGGTGGCATAGTGGTTAAGGTTGGCAGTTTGAATCTCCTGGGTGCTCCTTGGAAACTCTGTGGAGCAGTTCTGCTCTGTCCTGTAACACATCACGACGAGTCGGGATCAGCTCCAGGCCGGGGCTCAGTTTTCTGATTTTGCTTCCCATTTAGAATCTCACTTGAATTTCCAGGGGGTCGTTTCTGCGGGCCACAGTGGCACAGCATGGTGGGATTCCTGACATGTTCTCACACACTGCCCTCCTCCCTAGGCACAGTCCCACCGCCACCGCCTGAAACTGCTGGGCCCACCTCACGGCTTGCTAGGATTCCCCTCCCTCCCTCTGTCCTCTTGGTCTCACATGGCAGTCTGTCCACCACCACTTACATCTTGTTATTCACCCTGCTCTGGGGTTTACCCCAGCTTGCGTTCTCTACCTTCCTTTTGCTGGAGTTAGTCTTTCCTTAGTGTTTTCTTTGAATGAATGTGTGTGTTGGAGTATGTGGATGACACACTGCAACTTCCTGCATCAACCCTTCTTAACCACCTTCAAGGCGTTCGCTTGTTCAGAAATAAAGGGGGTCCTGAGACGTAGAAACAGTTTAAGAAGTCAATAGGAAGAGAGACATCCACTCTCACTGCACTGAGTCTGACTATCCCACGTGGTCTCCAAGGGGGGCTGGTATATTAGAACTGCCTACCACTGGGTTAGCAGCCTGAGTCCCTAACCACTGCCCTGCCAGGGCTCCTTAAGAGATGACGTTGCCAACTCTCTGCCCCTTGATTTCTGTACAGAGTTAACAAAAAAAGTTGCTAGTAAGTTGAAATGGTGTCCCTGCGTGTGTCGGGGTAGAAATGCGCACAGGGTGGTCATGCTAGGATTGGTGGAAATCGGTCACCGGGGCTTTCTTCCGAGCTGCCTCAACTTCCGAGCTCCTTCCCTGTTTTTGCACCACCTAAGGGTCCTGTAGAAGGTCACCCGCTACCATTCAGCTGATTCCAATCCACGGTGACCGCATGTGTTGCAGAGTAGAACTGTGGTCCCCAGGGTCCCCAGGGGCTGTGACTCTTCAGAAGAAGATGACTGGTCAGCAGGCACTTCGGGGACTCCCTGGTGAAAAGCTGTTGTCGTTGTGAGGTGTCACTGAGTCAATTTCAAGTCACAGTGGCTACACAGGACGGAGGAGAACGTCCCCCAGAAGAATTCTAACCTGTGATCTCTCTTTTTTAAAAATGATGTTTTAAGTGAGAGTTTTCAGCTGAAATGAGTTTCTCATACACTTAAGGACCTGATCTCGGAGAAGGCACTGCTGTCAGTTTTCAAGACTCGTCAGTACGTGCAGATCAGAGAGACCCAGAGCAACCTCAGGACCCCCGGGAGGGCGTGACTGGAGACCTCAGCCAGGCCAGGCGGGCAGCTGCTCGGCCGTCCCTCCCCACCTGCTGACTGTCCTTCCCGGTCCCCCTTCTACTTGTGGATCAGAGCCAGCCCCCTGCCAGGGGTCCGGCCAAAGGCTGCGTTCCGGAACCCCCCGTCTGGGCTCCCAGGAGCTGCTGGAGTCAGGAGCACGGTCACACTTGCTGAGAACTCCGGGAAGAAGCCTGGGTACCCTTTCCATGAAGGCAGCAGGGCGTTGAGCTCCGTGTCTGCTGACACCTCCCGGTCAGCCAGCCCGCCCCGCAGCCCCCCACCGCGCAGCCGCGCCCCGGGAGCCACCGGCCACCGCCCAGCCGGCCCCGCGCTCTCGGCTGCCCTCTCGGGTCGCAGGCCGCAGAGCGCGACCCCTCCCGCGTTCCGGCCGTCTCATTAGGCTGTCGTTAGAACTCAGACAAAAAGGCCAGAGGCTCACACGCCGGGGCAACACACACGAAACATCCTCTTCTTTTTAAAGCAGTCTGAGCCACACCTTTCCGCAGACCCCCCAGGCCCCACGGCGCGTAAGGGCCACACCGAGTGGTCCTCGGACGCACACTGCGGCTCTCGCCCGTCTTGCGCTCTCTCCGCACTTCTGGGTCGAACCTCACCTCCCCACCTGCTGAAATCCAGCAGGCGCCTCTCCGTCCGGTGCCACCCCGGCTAGGTTCCTCCATCCTGGCGGCCAGAGATGATTTCTGCCTGTTGACTTAACGCCACCCACCCAGCCACCACGCGGAGGGGCGCGCTGTCGGGCCGGCGGGAGCGGACGCCTTTCTGTAGTTCTCTAGCTTTGCCTTGTTGGGGCTCACCGCCTGCCCCGCTCCAGCCTCAGGCATCAGGATCACCTGGAGGGACAGGTGAGTCACCAGTGCGACAGCTCCCTCCTATGGAGGCCAGAGGAGCTCAGAGACCACCCCCCCCCCGCCAAGCGCAGCCCCCAGAGGGACACCGCTGTCCCAGACTCCCCGAGCCCTTCCTCCCACAGGGCTCCCGGCTTGCCCGGGGTCCTTTTCCCAGGCGCAGAAGCCGCCCGGCACACCCTTCAGGTGTCTAGGACACATGGGGACGGGATGGACTTCTACCAGGCTGAGCTGACCGAGACCTTGTCCCCGGAAAAGAGACGGGACTGCAGGAGGTCCACAGCAAACAAACAGCGGCCAGGCCTTGCACGTGTGGACCTGACAGCAGGCAAGCAGGGACACAGAATGGAGGGCCGTGCAGCAAGGGGTCCAGATGGAAGCAGAGGAGGTCCTTCCTGGGGACACCGATGTCCCAGGTTCCAATCTTTTCTAAACTCCGGCTGATTCATGGCTCCATGAATTACCCCGTATGCTCACACTGAACCCCTCTCGCTCTTGTTTTCCCCTTGAGGCAGCTCCAGCAGATTTCTGGGCAGTCAACAGGGTTTTGACCAACAAATACGTCTCAGTTGGAAAGGATTACTTTCTGTAGCCTCTCTTTCCACCTTTTCCCATCTAACTACTGTCAGAATCCACTGGAGCCTTTTTGATTCTTTGTCTTCACGGTTATGCTGTACATGAACCTGTGCACGTGTGCTGCACATGTGGCCAGTCCGCGTGGAAAGGTAAGAGAGGCTCTTCTCCTACTCACGGAGACAGGCGGCATGGAGAAAGACCAGGCGGCGCCTCAGCCTGCTGTGCACAGGGCCTCCACGAGTCGGAACCAACTCAGGGGCACCCAGCAACAACTGGTTGGCAGCAACAGCTAGCAGGCCCAGCTGCTCACTGGCAGGTTAAAGGCGGGAGTCTGTCCAGAGGTACCCGTCGTAGCCACCTGGTACCGCTCTAACAGAAATACCACGAGTGTGTAGCTCTAGCAAAGAAGAGCACATTCTTACACAGTCCAGCAGGCTACAAGTCCCAATTCAGGCTGTCTGCTCCAGGGGAAGGCTTTCCCTCTGTCAGATCTGGAGAAGAGTTCCTGTGTGGCAACAGTCTTCGGTCAGGGAACATGTTGGCACAGAAACATCAGGTCTGAAGGATGCGCTCTTCTCCTGGTGCTGCTTTCCTGACAGTGTGGGGTTCCCAAAGTTCTGCCTGCTTCCCTTTCCTTTTATCTCTTGTAAGATAAAAGGATAAAAGGTGCTACAAGCCACACTGCAAGGAAACTCCCTTAGCAAGGGTGATGCTGTCCCTCATCCTCTTCTAACCAAATCCACTCTGTTAACCACAGACAGAGATTAGGATTTACAGCATCAGAAAATCGCAAAATGGAGGGCAATCACAGAACACAGGGAACCCTGGCCCAGCCAAATTACTACACACAGTTTTGGGGGACACAGTTCAGTCCATGACAGCACTTTAGGGGGGGAAAAAAAACTTGGCAGTCCACTTCCAAGAAGTCAGCCAGTGAAAACCCCTTGGAGAACAGTGATACCTTGACGCCCATGGGCTCACCACAAGCTGGAGTCTACTCAGCAATAGTTCTCTGGCATACGTGTGTGTGTGTGCGTGTGTGTGTGTGTGTGCATGTGTGATTTACTAGGATCCTATTCACAGACCTAAACCCTGGTTGCATTGTGGTTAAGTGCCATGGCAGCTAAACAAAAGGTCAGCAGTTTGACTCCCCCAGCAACTCCCTGGACACTCTACAGGGCAGTCTACTCTGTCCTATAGGGTCACTATGAGTCTGCATTGATTTGGCATCAGGGGTCTTGTTTGAGTGGTAGATCTGTGTTTCACTGACTTTGCCTTCGACTGTGGGGACCATAACAAATTATGGATAATACTCAGAAGAGGCGGAATTCCAGAACACTTCACTGTGCTCAGGAGGAACCTGGACATACCCCAGAGGCGGTCATCTGAACACGTCAGGGGACACTGTCTTGGTCGCTTGGTGCTGCTGTCACAGAAACACCACAAGTAAACGGCTTTAACAAAGGGAGTTTAGGTTCTCACAGTCTAGCAGACGAGAAGTCCTAAGTTAGGGTGCCGGCTACAGGGGAAGGCTTCTTCTGTCAGTTCTGGAGGTAGCTCCTTGTCTTTAGTTTTCCCTTGGTCTGGGAGCTTCTCAGCACAGGAACCTCAGGTCCGGAAAACTCACTTTGCTCCTGGTGCGTCTTTCCTGGCGGTATGAGGTCCAACTCTCAGCTTGCTTCACTTCCTTTTAGCACTTGCACGATAAAAGGTGGTGTAGGCCATACCCCAAGGACAGTCCCCTGCCACCGGATCAGGGAGGTGATCTTAGTAAGGGTGTGCCTCTCCCACCCTCATCTTCTTTAACATAACCCTACCCTTGCCCCATTAACCATGGACAGAGATTAGGGTTTACAACCTACACAAAAAATACAATCACGAAACAGAGGACAATGACACCATGCTGGGAACTGTGACCCAGCCAAAGCCACACATGTATTTTAGGGAACACAATTCAATCCATGACAACATCGTATGGCTTAAAGTCAGGAAAGGCGCACGTGAGGACTGCATCCTTTGACCATCCTTACTCAGTCTGTATGCTGGGCAAATCACCCTACGAGTTGGACTTTATGGAGAAAATGGGGCATCAGGATGGGGGGAGACTTGTTAACAACCTGAGTGACACAGACGGCACAATGTGCTTGCTGGAAGTGACGAGGAACTGGGGACACTTCCCGATACTTCAGTACAGATTACATTTCCATAGGAAGAAAACACAGGTCTCACAAATGGACCAACAGGCAGCGTCATGATAAACGAAGAGAAGACTGACCTTGTCAAGGATTTCATTTTACATGGATTCACAGCCAACACCCATGGAAGCAGCAAATCTAGAGACACGCTAGTTTGGGCAAATCTGCTGCAAAAGACCTTTACAGTGTTAGAAAGCAAAGAGTCGCCTTAAAGAGTAAGGTGTCCTGACCCCAGCCATGGTATTTTCAATCATGTCCTACGCACTCAAAAGCTGGACCATGAATGAGGAAGACCAAGGAAGCACTGGTGCCTCTGAACCGTGGTTTTGGCAAAAAACATTAAATATACGGTGGACTGTCCAGAGGACAAACCACTCTGTCTTGGAAGAGGTGTCACCAAGATGCTCCTTAGGAACAAGAAGGCCGAGCTTACCTCCCACGTACTCTGGACTCATCATCCGCAGGGAAGTGTCCCTGGGGAAGGACGCCACGCTTGGTGACATGGAGGGTCGGCGATGAAGACCCTCCCCGAGATGGGCTGACGCGGCGTCGGCACCGACGGGCTCAACAGAACAGCGGCTGGGAGGCTGGCACGGGACTGGGCAGGGCTCCGTTCTATCGCACGTCGGGCCACCAGGGGTCAGGAGTGACTCAGTGGCACCTAACAACAACAACGACACAGTCCCAGACAAGGAGGCCTGGTGATGCGGTGGTTAAGTGCTCAGCTGCCCACGAAAGGCTAGCAATGCAAACCCACCAGCCGCTCCTTAGGAAAAAGGTGTGCCTTTCTGACTCTGCAAGGGTCTGCAGCCTTAGAGCACCACTGTGAGCTGGAAGGAGAGGCTCCCTCCCTGGCAGGGCCACCCCTCAGCCCTGGCCTTTGTGAAAGTGCACACAGCTGGTGTCATAGGGGCTTTCCCTTTTTTTAAAAAAGAGAAATCAGAAATACAAGTCTTTATGAAAAGTATCATGTTGGAAACAGCAAAGCCACCCCATTGCCACAGTCAATTCTGACCCACAGAGCTCCCCCCCAACCCCAGAGAGCAGCGTCACCCCACAGGGTTTCCACAGAGCAGCTGGTGGATGTGACCTGCCAACTTTCTGGTTAGCCACCAAACACTTAACCACTGCGCCACCACAGCTCCCTGTGAACATCAGCGGTGTTTAAACACGCAGCAGGCCGAGACCCCCTCTCTAGATCCTTGCCAGTCCTGTTCGACTCACAGCCGGGAGCTTCCTGAGAACACAGGCTCTCGGCCACTGCGGGCTGCTGAGCCCGAATCCCCCTTTTAATGGGAGCCCCAGCTGATCAGTCTGCACATTCAAGACAGAGAAGCCTTGGCTCACACTGCTTGCTCTACACTGGGCTGCATCCTGAAATTACTGGGGAGCTTAGAGCCCCAACATCCAGGTCCCACCCCCGGCAGATCTGTTGTAATGAGCCTGGGACAGCCTGGGTGCCCGGTTAAAGCTCTCCAGGTGGCTCTGACACGCAGCAAATGGCAAGGACTGCTGGTCTACCACAGCATCACCGCCGGATGTTGCCTCCCAGATAACACCAATGCCATCAGGTCCCTTCCACCTTTTGGGTACCCCTCGTGTGTCAGAGAAAAACCGAGCCCCACTAAGTTCTCAGGGGCTGGTTTCTCAGAAGCAGACGGCCACACCTTTCCTCCAGGTGCCTCTGGGGGGACGCGACCCTCCAGCATCCCAGTCAGCAGCCATGCACGTTAACTACCCTTCCTACCCAGAGTCCCCCTGATAGCACACCTAGCCAGCTCACGGAGACCCCACTGCCATGGTCTTGAGGGGGTGACCCCTGGTCTGGAGTCTCAAGACTTTCACAGGGATTATAAATCAGACACCTGCAAACACTGACAGATATTTAGTTTTAGGGCAGAACAGTGTTTGAAACTCTTTTTCAAGTTCAATGGGCCTAAATTAGGAGACAGGGCTGTCTTAAACATCACAAAGAAATACTGAATGTGAGGACTCTCCACACCCCAGATTGGTGAGTGGCGTCTGGGGTCTTAAAAGCTGCCAAGCTGCCATCTGAGGGTACAACAAATGGTCCCAACTCAGCAGGAACAGATGATCACCAAGGTCCACAATGACATGGGGGAAAGAGAACCCAGAAGACAGAGAGACCCACGTGAGTGGATGACTACATCAACTTGTGACTGGAAGAACTGGATGGTACCCAGCCACCACCAGGGATAGCCACGATGGAGCTCATAAAGTTGAGTCTCACTGGCAACACAAGTATAAATAGGGGTGCACCCTGAGATCTCCACTAGAAGACCACCATTGATGGTCCATGGACTTTGGGGTTCCCCTGGGAGCAGGGCCCCTGGTCCTGATGCTTCCCCGTCCATAAATCATAATGAAGATCCACTCTTTGGACACAAATGGATTGGACTTGGCAATGCAGAGTGACCAGATATTGGATGCACTGTATGGTTCTATACATCTATAGGATATCATCCTGCTCACCTCTGGCTAGAGGAAGGAGAGTGTGTGGAGAGGAGGGGAAAGGAGACTGTTAGGAGGATGAGACATGGATGGAGCAGAGAGGAATAGTGTGCTGTCACCGGACAGGGAGAGCAGTGGAAGCTGCATATAGGTCAGCATCCAAATTTATATGGGAATGTACATTTTCATTCAATCAAAAAAAAAAAGGAAATACTGAATGTGGCCATCTTACACAGATAAACTATCACAGCCAAAAATCCATGATTATGAAACACAAACATTCTAGACACCCAGCAAAGATCAGCCTCTTGGATGATCTTGGGCATCTGAAAAATGCAGTGCTTCAAAATGGGACCAAATAAGCCACAAGAAAATAAATGAAAGCAAAGCACCCAAAGATGAGCCCTGAGAGAACGGACACCTAAAATAAGGGTGCAGTAAAAATTCCTGTTTTACATTCTGGTACTCATCGTGACACTAATCACTGTTCTTGCATTCCAGGAGCCCAGCTTTCTGTGCGCCTCTGTGTACCCATGTACAGTCCTCCCAGGTGAGCCCCAAGGGATGAAGTGCAGGGAGGGTAGCACCTGCCACTCTGTATCCTCCTTGTACCCAAGCTCTTTGTGATACGGCCTCAGGGCTCCTCCAATCAAGAGTCTGTATGGGCTTAGCCACTTCTTTTGGCCAAGAGAATGAGCAGAAGCGACACAGAACCAGTTCTGAGTCTACTGCCCAAGGGACTTGCTCGCTGCCTGTATCAACCACTCTGCACTGTGATAAAGCTGGGTGAGGCAGGCTCAGAGAAGGCCCGAAACAGCCCTGACTAGCTGATACCAACCAACTCCCAACATCTGAGAGCACCCAGACAGTATCAGCAGTCACTTACCCAACCCACAGCTAACCACAGATAAGAGTAAGTCCGGTTAAGACTGGGACGACCACTCAGCCAGACCACAGAATCAGGAGCCACATAAATGCTTTGTGTTTTCTTACCTATATGCTTTGGGGTGATTTATTACACAGCAGTAGCCAGCTGACATACTTAGCCTAAGGAACTCACTTAACTTAGATATGAAAGTTCTAAAGAAGCAGAATCCAAATAAGCAACTAGAAAACTGTTAAGCTAAAGTAGGAAATCAGAGGCAAGTAAAATTTTGCTCAAGATCATTCAAAAGTGATCGTACCAGTATATTGACAGAAAACTGCCAGAAATTGAAGCTGGATTCAGAAGAGGATGTGGAACCAAGGATGTCATTGCTGATGTCTGATGGATCTTGGTCGAAAGCAAAGAACACCAGAAAGATGCTTGCCTGTGCTTCACTGACTACACAAAGGCATTCAGCTATACGGATCATAACAAATTACAGCTAACGCTGCAGAGAATGGGAATTCCAGAACACTTCATTGTGCTCTTAAGGAATCTGTATATGGATCAAGAGGCAGTCGTGCGACCAGAAAAAGGGGACACTACATGGCTTAAAGTCAGGAAAGGTGTGCGTCAAGGTTGTAGCCTTTTACCACACTCTTTCAATCTGTATGCTTATCAAACACCTGAGAAGCTGGACTATATGACGAAGAACGAGGCATCAGGATTGGAGAAGGACTCATTAACCTGTGTTATGCAGGTGACACCACCCTACTTACTGGAAGTGAAGTTTTGAAACACTGATGAAGATCAAAGACCACAGTCTTCAGTATAGATTGCACCTCAACATCAAGAAAACAAAGTCCTCACAACTGGACCAATAAGCAACATCATCATAAACGGAGAAAGGATTGAGGTTGTCAAGGACTTCATTTGACTTCGGTCCATAATCAACACCCATGGAAGCAGCAGTCAAGAAATAAAAAGACACACTGCATTGGGAAAACATTTTATAGAGGATCTCTTTAAAGTACTGAAAAGTAAAGATGTCACCTTGAAGACTAAGGTGCACCTGATCCAAGCCACGGTATTTTCAGTCACACAATATGCATCCAAAAGCTGGACAATGAATAAAGAAGACAGAAGAGAACTGATGCCTTTGAATTGTGGTGTTGGAGAAGAATGCAGAACGTACCATGGCCTGTCAAAAGAACAAATGGATCTGTTCTGGAAGAAGTACAACCAGAGCGCTCCTTGGAAGCAAAGATGGCGAGACCATGTCCTACATACTCTGGACATACTGTCAGGACGGATCAGTCCCTGGAGAAGGATATCATGCTTGGTAGAGTGGAGAGCCAGCAAAAAAGAGGAAGACCCTCAATGAGACGGATTGACACAGTGGCTGCAACGATGGACGTGAGCATAAAAATGACTGTGGACACGGCACAAGACCGGGCAGGGTTTCATTCTGTCGTGCGTGGGGTCACTATGAGTTGGAACGGACTCACTGGCACCTCACAACAACAACAAATGAGGACATACACAGAAAAGAACGACCAATCCTTCTTGTCAACGCTGTGGTCCCTGTGCCGTACTGAACTGCTCTGTTACTTCACCAGGCCAGAAGCTGAGCAAGTGCGGAGCCAGTCGGCTGGCGGTCGTGCGGGATCTGCGGGCGACTGGAGCGACAAGCACCCGGCCGTGACTGCCTGTCCACCTCCTGTTTCTGCTGTCCCTTTCATCCCAAGTTACTGAGCATCATAATTTGTACACAAAATTTAAATGTGAACAACTGTTCACATTCTGAACCACAGAAAGCACAAGGAGTCAGACTTAGAAATTCTTCCAACTTAGCATGATTTCCCAGGAGTGGCAGCACTGCACATCCTGGGGTTTTCTAAAGATTTCCTAAGAAATTTGAACTGATTGAGAAGAAAGCTGCTTCCAGTGTTCTCAGTAGTTCAGAAAATCACTTTAAAATTTAGCTCAAATGGCAAATGAAAAAGGCCAGCTTTTAGAAGAGACTACACAGAGCTACAGAGCAACAGCCTTCCTGAAGACTGACGCAAAAGTACTGAATAAAACGTCAGTAAATCACATCCAACGAGGTATAAAATAAACTATACACCACGACCAAGTGGGATTTACTTCAGGTATGCAAGACTGACTCAGTATTTAAAATTCCATTGATATAATTCATAACACCAATAGCCAAGCCAGCCAAGTGCCGTTGAATCCAATAGAGAGAAAAAAAAAGATAGTATGAATGGATACAGAAAAGTCTTTGACCAAATCTAAAACGTTTTCATAAAAACCTCCAGCAAACTACAAATCAGGGGAAACTTTTTCAATTTGATAAAAAAACATGTACAAAAATCTCCAGTTAATATCATCCTGATGATAGGAAACCACATGTATTTCACCTAAGATTGGGAACAAGGCAAGCATGTCCCCATCACTACTTCTATATAACATTTTATTAGAAATAGTAGCTAATATAATAAGAAAAAGAAAATAAAAGGCATACAGTTTATAGGAAATAGAAGTACTGTTGTCACCCCGAGAATACGGCCACCGGACACCCTGTTAACTCAGTACTGAAGTCACTCCTGAGGTTCGCCCTCCAGCCCATCAAATAAACAATAAAATGCAGAGCTCAGCCATGTACACGCCACTCAATGGGCACACCAGCCAAGGCATGACAAGCAAAAAAACACAAAGGGACAGGAAAGCTGGACAAACGGGGAACTCAAGGTCCAGAAAAGGAGAACGTTTACATGCCACAGGGTTGGCAACCAATACCACAAAACAATAGCTCAATAACTGTTTAATGAGAAACTGATCTGCTCTGTAAACCTGCATCCAACGCACAATAAGAAATAAAAAAATAAAACAACGCCTTTGTTCACAGATAACCGGACTGTCTACACAGAGAACCTTGAAGAGCCAACAAGAACGCTCCCAGAGCAGAGAAGCGACGACGGCGAGGCTGTAACACAAAGGCAGCTACATTCCTACGTGGCAGCAAAGAACCACCAGAATCGCAGACTGAAAAGACAATGTAACTACCTTTGGATAAAAAACGGCAGTACTTGTGAATCAATCTAACAAAACAGCACAAGATCTATGTGAAGATAACAAAAAAATATTAATGAAAGAAATCAAGGCTATATAAGTGAATGAAGAAACCTTCCAGGCTCATGGACAGGAAGGCTCAGTACTGGCGAGGCGTCACTGCCGTCCTGAGGGTCGAGGGTCGCCTCCGACTCAGACCTGACGTCCAATCCCAGACCGTCCAATCCTGCCACATCCTCCAGCTGGGTGCTCTCTCGGAGCCCGCTGCTGAGGCTGCTGGGTGAGCCACCTCACTGGGAGACTCGCTCGCTCTTGCTGCCCCTCTACCGAGCACGACGCCTTTCTCCAGCTGTTCAGCCAGCCTGATGACACGTCCCTAGCAAGAAAAAGCCCCAGCCGCCAGGCTCCTGGCATCTGGCTGCACCTCCTCCAGGGTGGATGTGTTCCTCCTTCTAGCGGTTCACGGGACTCCTCACCAGCGCATAATTCAGACACGTCAGTTCTTCTTCGCTCTTCCTTTGTACGGTCCAGCTTTTGCATGCAGGGTATGAGGGTTGAAAATACCATGGCTTCCAAGAAACAGAGGGGTGCACCTCAAGAACTCCGCTAAAAGACCGCAACTGATGGTCCAAAGGCCCAGGAGTTCTCCTGGGACCCCAGCCCCTAGACCTGCTGCTGCCCCTGATCATAAATCATTACTGAGGTCAACTCTTTAGACAGGAATGGACTGGTCCACTTTATGGTTCTATGCATCTACAGGATGTTGTCCTACTGGCCTCTTACTGGAAGGGAGAGGAGAGGCTAAAGAGGTGGGACAGAGGATGTGACATGTACAGAACGGAAAGGAGTGGGCTGTCACCGGGCGAGGAGAGCAGAAGGAGCTGCAGATGGGCAGGCATGCAAATTTAACTCGGATTGTTTGCTTTCACTCAAGCACAATTAAAAAAAAAAAAAAAGACACAGACACACACACACAAAAAAAACCCCATGGCTGGGTCAGCTGTGCCTTAGTCATCAAAGTGACATTTTTTTTTCTTTTTTTTTTTAACAGTCAAATGCCACTGCCATGGGCACTGATTGTTGCTTGAAAAAGAATGAAATCCTTGATTTCAACTTCTTTGCCATTTATCATCTCGCAGCTTATCGGTCCAGTCTAAGGATTTGCATTTTCTTTAAATTCAGGCGTAAACCATCCTGAAGGCTTTTTAGTCTTTTACCTCTGTCAGCAAGGGTTTCAAGTCTTCTGAACTTTTGCCAAGCCACTCCACATTATCTGCATACCTCAGGTTTTTAAGAGTTTCCATTTTAAAAGTCAATAAGCAGACAATAGATGAACAGTAACTTGGATGAGGGGTCAGACAGCACACACTACTGGGGAAGCCAGCACCACCTGTCCAAGGCAAGGTCACGGGGCTCCACAAGCACATTTAAACTCCCCGAGGGGCTGAATCACTGGGCTGAGGGCTGCGGGGACCACAGTCTTGAGGAACGTCTAGCTCAACTGACATAACATAGTTTATTAAAAAAATATTCCACAATCTACTTCGGTGAGTAGAGTCTGGGGTCTTCAAAGCTTGTGAGCAGCTATCTAAGATGCTCCACTGCTCTCACTCCCCTGGGAGGAAGGGAGAACAAAGAAAACCAGGAGTTAAATGGAAAGATGAGTCCAAATGACTAACGGACCACAACTGCCACAATCTCCAGCCAACTATAGATGCTGTCTAGCTACCACCACTGATCACTTTGAAAGGGATCACAGTCGTGGGTCCTACACAGCTGGAAAAAAAAATGTAGAAGAAAATTCGAACTTATGAAAAAAGACTACTGGAGGCCCAGCAAGACTGGAAAAACTCCAAGATCATGGCCCTGGGCACCCTTTCAGCTCAATAATGACCTGGGCTCCCTTTCAGCTCAGTAATGAAGTCAATCTTAAGGTTCACCCTTCAGCCAAAGACTGGACAGGCCTACAGAAGAAAACGAGATTAAGGGGGCAGCCAGTCCAGGGTCAAGAATGACAAGGCAGGAGGGGACAGGAGAGTCAGCAATAAGGAACCAAGGTTGAGAATTGCGGGTGCGGAGATGTTGTGGGATTTTTAATCAGTGTCACAAAACAGCATGTGTACTGTTTAACGGGAAACTAGTTTGCTCTGTAAACTTTCACCTAAAATAATAAAAGGGGAGGTGGGCAGGACTATATAGTTTTTCCAAAGAGTCCATTCTCATCCCCATGCTGATGTGGTACATTGCACAGAAGAATGTTTTGTACATCTACAACAATGACAAATAAAAATTACAAAGTGTCTTGAAAGAAAAAAAGTCTCCATCTGTGTCCAGGTTTTTTCAGTTGTGTTTCTAAATGTCTTCCAACCCAAGAGGCCCGTTTGCCGGCACCACACCAGACACTGTTCTGTCGTCAGTCGCCAGGGTTTCACAGCTAGTTTTCCGGAGCAGATCACCAGGTCCTTTTCCTCGTGTGTCTCAGTCTGGAAGCCCCACGGCAACCTGCCTGTCACTCTACTGGGATGTGACATATCAGTGGCACAGCTTCCAGCACCTAGCAACAGACAATCCCTGACTATGACAAGCTAACAGACAGGGTCAATTCTTCCAAACTGTTCTACCGACTCCACACCATCCCAAACAAAATTTCAGCAAATTACTTTTGGATATCAACAAAATGATTCTAAAGTTTGTATGGAAAGGCAAAAGACCCAGAACAGACAACAGAATACTGATGGAGAACAAAGTCCAACTTTTAAGATTTAAAATAAAACTAAAGTGACCCAGTCAGTATGGCACTGGTGAAACAACAGACACACTGATTCAAAGGACAAAATAGAGAACCAACCCACACAAATCCAGTTACTGTATCTTTGAAAATGGAGCAAGGGCAATTCAGTGGGGAAAGACAGTCTCTTTTAATAAAAGGTTCTGGAACAAGAACACATGCCAAAAAAGACAATTAGTCTAGACACTGACCTTATACTTCTCACAAAAATAAAATGGATCAGACACCTAAGTGTAAAATGCAAAACCGTAAAACTCTAGAAGGTAACACAGGAGAAAACCTCGATAACCTTGTGTTTGGCAATGAGTTTTTAGATACAGCATTAAAAGCACAATGTAAGGGAAAAAAAATTTAATAAGTTGGACTGCATTAAAAGTTAAACAATTTGCTCAGCTAAAGCCACCAACGACAGAGTGAAAAGCCAAGCCACATACCAGGGTAAAATATTCACAAAACACACACCTGACAAGGGACTTAAATCCAAATTTACAAAGAACCCTTATAAAACTCAACAATAAGTAGACCACAACCCAGTTACAAAACATGCTTCACCAAGGGCTGTCCACACTGGCAAACCAGCGCACTGTCTTCGTTACTTAGTGCTGTTGTGACAGAAGTGCCGCAGTGGGCGGCTTTAGTTAAGCCGTTGCTCTCTCACGTTCAAGGAGGCCAAGCTTCAGGCACCAGCTGCAGGAACGGCCCTCTCTCTGTGCTCGTTCTGCAGGAGAGACTTGTCATCAGTCTTCCCTTGGTCTGGGAGCAGCTCAGTCCAGGAACCTCAGGTCCAAAGGACGTGCTCTGCTCTCAGCACTGCTTCCTTGGTGTTATGAGGTCCCCATGTCTTTCTGCTGACTTTTATTTTTCATATCCCAGAAGAGATTGGCCCCAAACACTATCTAATCTTGTAAATTTCATCCATATAAGTGCCACTAATCCATTCCATTACATCCTAGTGATAGGACTTACAACACAGAAGGGAATCACAGCAGGTGACAAAGTGGTAGACAATTACATAATGCCAGGAATCATGACTCAGCCAAGCTGACAGATATTTGGGAGCTGGCACAGTTCAATCTATAACACATATGAAACAATGTTCAAGACCACATGTCATTAGAGAATAGCAGATTGCAACAACAAGATACCACCATACATCTTCGAGAATGACTACAATCCAAAACACTGACAGTACAAATGCTGGCTAGGATGTGGAGCAACAGGAACTCTTATTCACTGCTGGTGGGAACACAAAATGATCCAGTCACTTTGAAAGACAGTTGGAAGGTTCTTACAAAGCAGAACATAGCCTTACCATATAACCCAGCAATCACTCTGGTAGGCATTTACCCAGCTGAGCGGGAAACACGCTGACCCAAACGCTGACAGCATCTTTACTCAGAATCGCCAAAAACTAGAAGAAATAAAGATGTCCTTCAAATGGCAAAGGGACAAACAAGCAGTGAACAAACCACAGTGTAGACACATCACAGAAAACCACAGAGATGAGGAACGAAGATGAGTCTTCAAAATCTCCAGTAGCAGGAATGATTCTTGATTCCTGTGTGCCCCATGCTGAGGGACCGGAGGATTCCTGAGTGCCCCGTGCTGAGGGAACGGAGGATTCCTGAGTGCCCCATGCTGAGGGAACGGAGGATTCCTGAGTGCCCTGTGCTGAGGGAACGGATAATTCTTGACTGCTTTATGCTGAGTGAAATACATCCATCACAGAATAACAAATACTGTATGAGACCACTATTATCAAAACACATGAAAATGTGTCCACACAGAAAGAAATAATAATCTTTGGTGGATACAAGGGAGAGGAGGAGTGGGGAGGGAGAAGCACAGACTACACAGCAGCTAGGTGGTAATGTGGGTGAAGGCTACGACAGCACTTGGGAAGTCGGCACAACGGGACCAGGCAGCTACAGAAGCTTCACAGACACAATCAAATGCCCTGAGAGACAGAGCTCCGGCTGAGGGCTGGAGATCACGGCCTCAGAGGGCATCTAGCTGGCATGTCACAGTCGCCAAGGAAGATGTTCCACATCCAACCAGGGCCTTAAAAGCCTGCAAGCAGCTATCTACCATACAGCTACTGGTCCCATCCTAGCTGGGGCAACGGAGAATGAAGACCCATGACACAAGGGAAGCAGCTTCTTCAGCCCTTTTGATATCTAGGACAGAGGTCCACATATGTGGCATGTACTTGGCTGGCTCGCCTCAATCTTAGGAGACGAACCTTAGTTAGCCTTCCATTTTTCTGGCAGCAAGGCTCACGTGGAGCTGACATCTCCTAGGAGTCCTACAGATCTGTGGACTATCTCAAAAACCATCCTCAGAAGCCACAGATGGCCTTACAATCAGATGACAGGGCTGAGTTTTTTGCCTTCTTGGCAAACTCCAGCCAGCTGAGAAAGCTAGGAGCAGCTGGTAGAAATCCTGTCTTCACCCTGTGTGCCAAGGAGGAGCAAGCTGCAAGACACGCCGCTGGAGACAGCGGAATGCCTTCAGATGACAGGACATGCCCAGACTTTCTAGGGAGGGGGGTGGAGGCTGCGAGGGCACCTAAGGGGCCGTGGGGTGCGGCAGTTCTGTGCTCGGCTGCTAACTGCTGGCAGGTGGAACCCACCCAGCAGCTCCTGGGAAGACAGACCTGGTGACGGCCTGCCTGGGAGATTACGGCCCCAAACACCCTACGGCAGTTCTGCTGTGTGACACGGGATCCCTGTGAGCTGGAACAGACTTGGGAGCACCTAACAACATGTATTATCTACTCATTATATATCAACTAGAGCTACTTTAAAAAAGTGAAGTCCATTATTTAAAAATAAAAAACTGGAGGGGGGCGGTTTAGATTAGATAGTTGCTAGGTATCTGGTTGGGTGAAATCGGTGATAGCACACATCAGAAACAAGAACAATATTGAGTGGACTTAAACATAACATGAGTACTCCTTCCATCTTAACCCAACATTGCAAGGATAGAGTAGTTGGGGCAGGGGGCGGGGGACCACGCTCTTAGGTGAAAGCGAAGCCAATTGGCACAACTAGCGTTTTGCTAAGAGAGCTCTCTGCACCCCACGTTGGTGAGTGGCGTCTGGGGTCTTAAAAGCTGCCAAGCTGCCATCCGAGGGCACAGCAAATGGTCTCAACTCAGCAAGAACGGATGCTCACCGAGGACCAAAATGACATGGGGGAAAGACAACCCAGAAGACAAAGAGACCCACATCAGTGGGTGCCTACATCGACTTGGGACTGGAAGAACTGGATGATGCCCAGCCACCACCAGTGATAGCCACGATAGAGCTCACTAAGTTGAGTCTCACTGGCAACACAAGAATAAAAAGGGGTGCACCATGAGATCCCCACTAAAAGACCTCAATTGATGGTCCAGTGGTTTTCGGGTTCCCCTGGGAGCACGGCCCCTCGCCCTGATGCTGCCCTTGACCATAAATCATAACGAAGGTCCACGCTTCGGACAGGAATGGATTGGACCTGGCGATGCAGTGACCATATATTGGATGCACTTTATGGTTCTATACACCTACAGGATGTCACCCTGCTGACCTCTGGCTGGAGGCAGGAGAGTGGGTGGAGAGGAGGGGAAAAAGAGACTGTTGGGAGAATGAGACATGTATGGAGCAGAGAGGAATAGTGTGCTGTCACCGGGCACGGAGAGCAGTAGAAGCTGCATATAGATGGGTATGTAAATTTATACGGGAATGTACATTTTCACTCAGTTATATTAAATAAAAAATTTAAGAAAAATAAAAAAAAAAAAACCCAGGCACCACAGGCTCACTCCCCACCCCTTCTGCTAAGTCCAGGGCATGTCCAGCCATCTGAAAGGGCGCAGCTCTCTACAAGGGAACGTCATTTGGCTTGCCCCTCCTTGGCACACAGGGTAAAGCTAGATTTTCCCCAACTCCTCCTTGCTTTCTCCACTGGCTGGAATTTGCCAATAAGGTGGAAAACTCAGCCCTGTCATCTGATTGTAAGGCCATCTGTGGCTCCTGAGGATGTGCTGAGAAAGGAGAGCCCACAGACCTACAGGACTCGTACGAGATGTCAGCTCCCCACAAGCCCCACTGCCAGGAAAAGGGAAGATGAACTAAGGGAATGGCTTTCTCCTCCTAAGAGTGAGGCCAGCTAACTAAGGACACACCCCACACCAGTTCTCTGCCCTAGGCATCACGAGGGCTGCAGAAGCCACTTCTCGAGTGGTCAGGGTCCTGAACGAGCTCACAGTCTGGGTGAGGGACAAGACAGACACACTCGAGAACAGCAGGGGGCCATCAGTAGCACCAGAGGCACAGTTCAGATGGACAACAGTGTTGGAATCAGGGACTGGAGAGCTGGGTAGTTAGTCAGGGAAGGCCATGGAGAGAGAAAATAGCCCACAAGAGAGGGACTGGGACTTGTTTATTAAGAGTTCCTTAAAATATGTCCTAGATGTCAGTCTACCTCCTTATTCAAACATTCACACACACACATACCCACGCACAGACATACGCACACGAGTGATAATACTGCATCTGCCTCATCAAATCATCCCTGACCCCTAAGAATCTCAAGAGAAATAGCTTTGCAGTATAGCACTCTTTGCAGAAATAGCACTCTTGCTATTCCTTCACAGTGCACCCCAAGACAAGGCAGCTCCTTGAGAAAGGGCCCGAAGCACCAAGCAGTCACCAGTGCGGCAAGAAACCCGACACGTGGACCGAGGACATGGAACGGAAGCCTCTTCTGCCAAGTTCCTGCGAACAACAGTTCCTAGAAAGCTTTCTGGAGATGCCATCTGGGTGCGCAACTAGCGCTGTGACGGAGCCGCGCTTGCTTCTTCCCTGGCCGCACTTCGTCTATGATGATCTATTCTCTCAATTCCCTGAGCCTTTATTTCCAAAACGGAAGGAACACGCTACCCTTGCACAGTTGGCTTTCAGTACAACCGCAGCACATTATCCAAAATGCCAAGTAATCTGAACGTCGTTTACATCTGAGCCAGGAATGTCTTCTCTTACGGATCTTTTCCTTTACTTCCTAAATTGTGCTCTGATGAATCTAGTATTCAGATTTGTTAAGTATTCAACCAGGCACAAGCTGTCTGAATGATTAGAGAGGACAGTTATGAGGGCTGGCAGGAAACCAGACTGATTTAAAATTTACCAAGAGATTATTTAACTCCGTGCACTGAGATTTTCCTGCAATACCTGGAAACTAGCAGGGTCATCATTATTCATTAAATTAAGACACAACCCGCATGGAGCTAGATGCAGGGCGATCACTCGGGGCCCTTGCAAGCTTTCATGTACAAAAACTACCCCACAGCCCTAACAGCATAGGACAGGCTATAGATGGCAATTTCGCCTTGCAGGTTATTAAATGAGCCTCTTCTTTGAGCCGTATCCAGCAGACGACCACCTAGCCACACTACAATCAGTCTGAAATTTGAAGCATGCTACATGGCATGGCCTTAATTAAAGTACACCAATCATTCAATTACACCGCATGATTTCTCAAGCCTCTCTTAAAACAAGCCCCTAGAAAATCAAGAGGAAAAATCAGACTGGAGAAGGAGCCCCAGGATTTCAGTAAGCTCCAACCACAAAGGATTCGGTTTGCTCCCAGGTGTGTAAGGAATGGAAATGAGTCGAATCTCCCACCTGATCTTAGACAGGCAGGGTGCACGGCTCAGCTGAAGATGGACTTCCGGCTGCCCCTCAGGGCCTCAGTGTCAGGCCACATCCGGCCTCTCCAACCTGCTTCTCCCGCCTAAGTGACTGTTACAGGCCAAACTGTGTCCCCTCAAAATGTGTGAACTTGGTTAGGCTGTGATTCCCAGTATTGTTAGGCTGTTTGCCATTCTGTCATCTGGTAAGATTATCCCATGTGTAGTAAATCCTAACCTCTATGATAACAGGAGCTTTGGTGGCACAGTGGTTAAGGACACAGCTGCTAGCCGTGATGGGGGACACAATGTAGAGTCCCTGACGTAGCACGAGAAAAAGATGTACACAGTTCAAGAACTTTTCCAAGCTGGAAGTGACGGTCCGACAGCCTGCAGGGTCCCCTGGAAACACAGCCCATAGGCACACTGTTAGCCCAGACCTGAAACCAGTACTGAGGTGAGCGCTTCAGATAAGAACGGACTGGACTCGGAGACACAGTGTGAGCACACGGTGTGTTGTCTTTATGGTTTTATACATTTATAGGAGGCTGTCCTACTGGTTTCTTTCCAGATAGGACAGGAGAGGGTGGAGAGCAAAGAATGGGTGTTAGTTAAGAGGATACCAGAAATACAGAGTGAAAAGGAGGTGTGCTGTCACAGGGCGAGGAGAGCAAATGGAATTACAGACAGGTGGGCATGCAAAGTAGATTTGGATGGCACACTTCCACTTAATCATCATCATAATAAGAAAGAACATGGCTGCTAACCAAAGATCACCAGTTGAAATCCACCAGCCGCTTCTTGGAAACCCTAGTGGCCAGTTCTACTCTGTCCTATAGGTCACTATAGAGTCAGAACGGGCTCCACAGCACCGAATCACAACAGCAACAACAGGATGTTAATAAGGCAGATTAGAGACAGTTATGCCAAGGAGAAAAACTCAATCTACAAGATCAGGTAGTGTCTTGGGTCATTCTCTTGTAAGATATAAAAGAGAGTGGTGGGCAGAAAGCAGCAGACCAAACGCCACCAAGAAAGAAGCACTGGGAGCAGAGCACATCCTCTGGACTTGGGGTCCCTGCTCTGGGAAGCTCCTAGACCAGGATCACAAAGACCTTCCCCCAGAGCTGACACAGAGAGGTGTTTCCTCGGAGCCGGCATCCTCAACTCAGGCTCCCAGCCTCCTAGACTGTGGCGGAACGTTGTCATTGCTGGGCGCTGTCGCACTGATTCTGACTCACAGCGACCCTATGAACACGAGAACACGGCCTGGTCTGGTGTCATGCCCACAGTCGTTTTTATGCTTACATGTTGCCGTCACTGTGTCAGTCCATCCTGTTAAGGGATGTATGTCCTTCTCCAGGGACTGACCTTTCCCAACGACACGTCCAAAGTATGTAAGATACAGTCTTGCCATCTTTGCTTCCAAAGAGCACTCTGGTTTTACTTCTTCCAGAACAGATCTGCTGGGTCTTTTGGTGGTCCATCATACATTCAACATTCGTCTCCAACACAATTTAGAGGCATCAATTCTTCTTCCCTCTTCTTTGTTCATAGTCAAGCTTTCACATGTATGATGCAATTGAAAATATCATGGCTTGGGTCAGGTACGTTTTAGTCTTCAAGGTGAAATTCGTTCTTTTGAATACTTTGAAGAGATCCTTTGCAGGTTTTCCCAATGCACTACATCTTTTGATTTCTTGACTGCTGTTTCCAAGGGCATTGATTGTGGACCCAAGTGAAATGAAATCTCTGACTACCTCAATCCTTTCTCCATTTATGAGAATGTTGCTTACTGGTCCAGTTGTGAGGATTTTTGTTTTCCTGATATTGACGTACAATCCATACAGAAGGCTGTAGTCCTTGACCTTCCTCAGTAAATGTCTCAAATCTTCATTTCCAGCAAGTAAGGTGATGACATCTGCGTAACCCAGGTTGTTAATGAGTCATCCTCCAATCCTGATGCCTTGTTCTTCTTCACATAATCCAGTTTCTCAGGTTATTTGGTCCACATACAGATTAAAAAGGTATGGTGAAAGGATACAACCATGATGCGTGCCTTTCCTGACTAAACCATGCAGTGTCCCCTTGTTCCATTTGCACAACTGCCTCTTGATCCATGTACAGATTCCTTAAGAGCACAATTAAGTGTTCTCGAATTCCCATTGTCCACAATGGTAGCCATAACTTATTATGACCCACACAGTCAAATGCTTTTGCATAGTTGACAAAACACAAGTAAACATCTTTCTGGTGTTCTTTGCTTTCAGCCAAGATCCATCTGACATCAGCAGTGATAGCCCTTATTCCATGTCCTCTTCTGAACCTAGCCTGAATTTCTGGCAGTTCCTTGTCAATGTATTGTTGTGGTAGCTTTCGAACTATCTTGAGTAGACTTTTACTTGCATGTGATATCAACGATATTGCTTGCTCATTTCCACATTCAGTTGGACCACCTTTCTTTGGACTGGGCACTAACATGGATCTCTTCCAGTCAGTTGGTCAGGTAGCTGTCCTCCAAATTTCTTGGCACAGATGAGTGAGCACTTCCAGCACAGCATCTGTTTGCTGAAGTATCTCAATTGATATCCCATCAATTCCCGGAGCCTTGCTTTTCCCCAATGCCTTCAAAGCAGCTTCAACTTCTTCCTTCAGTCCCACCAGTTCCTCATCACATGCTGCCTCTTCACATGACTGAACACCAACCACTTGTTTCTGGTATAGTGACTCTCTGTATTCCTCCCATCTTCTTTTGATGCTTTCTGAGTCATTTAATAGTTTCCCAGTAGAATCCTTCACTACTGCAACTCGAGGTTAGAATTTTTTCTTCAGTTCTTTCAGCTTGAGAAATGCAGAATATGTTCTCCCCTTCTGGTTTTCCAGCTCTTTGCACATGTCATTGTAATACTTTCTTTTGTTTTCTCAAGTTGCTCTCTGAAATCTTCTGTGTAGCTCTTTTACTTCACCATTTCTTCCTTTTGCTTTAGCTGCTTGATGTTCATGAGCAAGTTGCAGTCTCTTCCGACATCCAATTGGGTCTTTTCTTTCCTGTCTTTGCAATGACCTCTTGCTCTCTTCATGGGTGATGTCATTGTTGTCATTCCACAATTCATCTAGTCTTTGGTCAATAGTGATCTGTTCCTGAGATGGTCTTTAAACTCAGGAGGGATATACAGCAGGTCATACTTTGGCTCTCATGGACTTGTTCTAATTTTCTTCAGTTTCAATTTTAATTTGCATGTGAGTAATTGATGATCTGTGCCACAGTCAGCACCTGGTCTTGTTCTAACTGCTGATATGGAGCTTTTCTATTGTCTTTTTCCACAGATATGGTCAAATTGGTTCCTGTGTATTCCATCTGGTGAGGTTCATGTGTACAGTTGCTGCTTGTGTTGGTTAAAAAAAGGGATTTGCAATGAAAATGTCATTAGTCTTGCAGATTCTATCATGCAATCTCTGGCATTATTTCTATCACCAAGGCTGTATCTTCCAACTACCGATTGTTCTTCTTTGTTTCCAATTTTTGCATTCCAGTCACCAGTAATTATCAATGCAGAATAGATTCCTGCTAAAGTTATCCATGTGTTATATTTCTGCTATAGCAGCACTAAATGACTAGGACAGTGACCTAGCACAGCAGCCTAAGCCTGGCTACTAACACACAAATCTTTCAGAAAAATCACCTCATGTCACTGCCTACATCATTCTCTAGCAAGGTCATTCTTCACATTTGGCAAAGTGACCTACAAAAGGGGTCTTTTGTGTAATATGTGCATCATAAAGTCTCTTCACAGGTCAGAACTAAGTGTCCATGTATAGACTCTTCTTGAGAAAGGTAAGCCTTTCTGGGTACCTCTTTTGTGGCTGACATGGCACAAATGCACCTGGTGCATGTATCCTAACTTAACCTTGACCACCCCACTTAGGGGCCCTGAAGTTCAGGATGGAGAACTAATGTATGCCAAGACACACAGGAGCTGCAGAGGAAGAGAACCTGCTGGGCGCTGTGAGTAAACACATCAGTGGTCCCAGTTCTTCCCAGAGAAATGTGAGGGATGACTGGGAGCATGGACTTAGGAGGCACACCAAGATGTGAATTCTAGTTTGACTGCTTTCTAGTCATTACAGATTGAACTGTGTCACCAAAAAATACATGTGAACTTCACTAGCCATGATTCCCAGTATTGTGTGACTCTCCACTGTGATGGTTAAGATTGTGTGTTAGCTTGACTGGGCCATGATGCTCTGTGTTTGGGTAGTCATGTAATGTTGTGCTCGCTTCCCTGCTGAGACCTGATATGTGATCCCCCACATGACAGGATCTGCTGTGAGTGGTACCAGAGGAGGCAGGACTCGTGGTCGCTCACCATCCCCTCTGCCTTCAGCAGAAATGGGGATCTTCAGCCTTCCAATGCCTGGTCCTTCTTGCTCTCCTTGTGGAGGCTTTTCCTTGTTCTGGATCCTGCAGGTAGCTCTTATTTGTCTGACCTCCAGTTCTTTCGACTTGAGCTAGCAGCTTACCTACAGTATTGCCTGCTGATCTTGAGATTTGTTGGCCTTCAGACTGCAAGAAACAGCCCTACTCTCCAGCCTGCCAATCTTGGGTTTCAAAGCTCCTGTAGCTATGATCAGCCTTTTTCCTGCCTCACAGACTAGGAATGTTACAACCTCTAAAAACTGCCTGTGTCATTTCCTTGAAATTTCTCCCTTTCTATTTCTCCATAATTATGAGGTCTAACAACTAAGTCTGCAAACGTAATTGTTCTAAGTGCTCCATACCTCACTGCTGAAAATCACTACAGTCACCTTTGAAGTACTCCCCGTGGCAAGCTATACACTGATGCCAGTGCCTAGTCCACCCTTTAAAGCAATCAGGAACTTGTCTGGAATGGCCATTGTGCACAATGCCACAGTGGCAAGTTCACAAATTTAACTGTCTTGTTGCCTGTGAGAGCGTTTTTAGCCAGGAAATAACTGTATTGGAACACCCTCCCTACTCACCTGATCTGGCCCCTAGTGCCTTTTTTCTTTACCCAAAGACAAAGAAAATATTGAAAAGAGGCCACGTTTATGCCATTTTGGAGAAATCAAGGGTAACAGGACGACAGCTCTCATGGTCGTTCCAGAAAAAGAGTCCCAGATTTGCTTTGAAGAGTGCATTAGGTGCCGGCACTGGTGCATAGCTTCCCAAGGGGAGGACTTCAAAGGTGACGGTAGTGATATTCAACAACAAGGTATGTAGCACTTTTTCTAGGATGACTTTGCAAACTTAATTGGCAGTCCTCATACATGTATATAAGTGCTTTACTGGTATTGCTTCTCTAGAAAACCAGTCTGATTTGATTGTCCACTCATTTTGTCACTGGATATGATTTTCCTTTATGTCATAAGTCTTGCCTCTATGATGTAATGAAGCAGGATTAGAAGCAGTTATGTGAATGAGGCAGGACATGTCCTACAAGACTAGGTTGCATCTTGAGAGACAAAAGAGAGAAGTGAAAAGAAACATTAGGACTACCTACCACCCAGAATAAGAACCAGGAAGGGAGTGCATCCTTCAGACCTGGGGTCTCTGAATTGAGAAGCCCCTAGAGCAGAAGACTGATGACAAGGACTCTCCCTCAGAGCCAGCAGAGAGAGCCTTCCCCTGGAGCTGGCACCCTGCATCTAGACTTTTAGCCTCCCAGACCGTGAGAGAATAGATTTCTCTCTGTGAAATCTACTTATGATAACTGTTAAAGATACCACAAAGTCTGTGACCCAGCCCAAGCTACTGAACTTGCCTGAGCCTTAGTTTCTCATCTCTACCGTGAAGATATCCTCCCTACCTTAGCTGCAGGGAGGGTTAGGTGAAATAATGCATGCCAAGTGCTTAGCATAGTCTGACACAGAGGCTGTATTTAATCCATGCTGCCTATTAGTTTCTATTATATCAGTTTCCTTGGTTTCCTCTCCTTTCAACTGCTTTCTGGAGTAGCTGGAAGGACTGGGCTAAAGCAACCTCCAAAACATGGATGTATGAAGTAGCTGGAGATGGCTCTCCACAACAGCAATAAAGCAGCAGTTAAATCAGAGTTACCACTAGAACTCAGTCAAGCTGGAGGGGACCGGCAGGAAATCTGATCTATGGTTTCTTACCAGAGAAAGGGCTCTGGTGGTCAGGCTGGAGCGGGGGGCAGGGGAAATGGGGATCTTTCTCACCTATGGCTTTCACTTTGATTAAGACTCCCTTTGTGGATTGCCTCCTCGAACAAGATGAATCCAGAACATGGAGTGTGCCACAAAAGACCCCTTTCCAATCCACCAACTCCCTGGGCTGGTCATCTGCTGCATCAGACTGGGGAGCAGAGATGAAATAGAACAGCCGGGACATCTCTCCCCAACCCTGAGAAACCCAGTGAAAGGTAGCAGGCTAAACACCTGAGGCTGTGTACAGAGGAGGCACTCTGCACTCATGGAACAGAAACAAACCAGGCAGCTGACCCTGGAGAGAAGCCTTTTCTGTTTTGTCCTAGAAGGCCTTGGGGAAAGACAGCATCCTCCAGCAAAGGTGTACAAGAAATCGGTGTCCTGTTAGCACGGTGACCTCTCTCTCAGCCCAGCAGTTCCCAAGTCAGGAGGAGCCTGGAGAACTTGGACGCAAGACCAGGAGCTGCAGTACGAAAAAGGGACTCACAGACAAGACGCTGCCCAGCCACCAGAGCGGGGTGACTCCCCGACAGTGTAGTGGTGAGAGGGTCTTCAGACCCGAGAGCCTACCTGGGAACACAGGCAGAGCTGGACCAGCAGTGAGGGAACCCCAGCTCTAGCCGCACCCAGGAGCAGACGGCGAGCGGAGGGGCAAGGGCAGAGGCTGAGTCTAGGAAAGTGTGCTCACTCAGCACTGCCTTCACTTTCCATGTGGACACTGACGAGCAGGCCAAGCATGAGAGCAAGACTACGAGAGGCACACAGAAAACACGCAGGCGGCGCTGCTTGGGTGTGACTACGACAGCCCCGCTCCCCCTGAAACGGGACCCTGATGTTAGGGACCAGTAGGGCGCACGGCCACCAAACCCACAGACTCATCTCAGCCACCGACGGGAGCAGCATGGGCAGCTCACTGCACTGAAGACCGACTGCTGCCGCCACGGCGACTCCACTCACAAGCGAACCCATGACACAGAGAAGACCCACCGCACAGGGTTACCAGGGCCAGGGTCTTAAGGAGGCAGACCGCCACACCTCTCTCCTGCAGAGCGGCTGGGGGTCCTGACTGCCAGGCTCTCGGTTAGCAGCTGAGCACTGTAACCACCGTGCCATCAGGGGTCCTTGCTCCACCTTCCCCCTAGTAATCGTCCTGGCCCCTGCAGGAAGGATGGTGTCAGCGGTGCTGACGGACACCAGAGAACTCACAAACCGTGCCTCAAAGCAAGGAGACTGCAGACCACATCCCTCTGCATGCTTCCTGAGACAGCGTGCCCCTTGGACACATCCCACGCCAATCAGCCAGCAACCCAAGGGTTTACAGGAGAGGGCCCGTGGCTTGGGGCAGCCAGCTGATCTCTGTAAGGTCACTCAGCCAAGGTCAGAGGAGAGCAGGGACAGCACCACTCACACAGTCACCGGATGGGAAGTCTCTGTGTGAAGAAGCTGAACAGGAGTGGAGCCAAACTCACAGGACTCCCTTCTGGATCACAACAGTCTGATCTGCAGCCAGTCCTAGGGACAGCCTGGGAGCCGGCAGTGTTTTGTGTCGCTGTTCTGGGCTGACCAGGAGTTGTAAGCTGTCTTAGTCATCTGGTACTACTCTAACACAAATACCACAAGTGGATGACTTTAACAAAGAGAAATTCATTCTGTCACAATCCAGTAGGCTGCAGGTTCAAATTCAAGGCCTCAGCTCCAAGAGAATGCTTTCTTTTCTCTGCCAGCTCTTGAAGAAAGTCCTGTTCTCAGTCCTTCCTTGGATCAGGAGCTTCTGAGGCACAGGGACCCCAGGTCCAAAGGATGCACTCCGCTCCTCTCACCACTTCTTTCCTGATGGTATGGGATCCCCAATTCTCTGCTGCCTTCCCTTTCCTTTCCATCCCAAGAGACTGCCTCATGGCACAATCAGTCTTATACACTGAGCCCCGCCCCACCACCACCACGGCCACCCCCCCACCCCATGAACGTCACACAGGCAGGGTTTACAGCACACAGGGACGCCACGCAGTACCAGCAATCATGCCCCAGCCAAGGGGCTACATACATTTCTAGGGCACACAATTCAGTCCACGACAGTTCTGAAGTTTCAACAAATCCAAAGACTGGAACGAGGACTTCTGCGGGGCATGACTCATTCGCTCCTCGACAGTTATGCCCTCTTCACCTCAGGCTGTTGGGAACGGCAATGCAATAAACACTGGACTACCGTTATCTGTCTGCGTTCCTGCTTTGGAGACTGTATGCTGGCTGAAACAAGTCAGTCACAGAAAGACAAACACTGAATGATTCCACTGGCAAGGAAATGCAGGGACGGAAGATTATTAGTGGTTAACATGGTTGGGAAAGACAGCGGGGCAGAGAAGAGCTCAGTGTTTCGGGGACGCTGGGCTTCTGGTAAGGGGGATGCGTAAACAAAGATGTGAATAGAATTAATGTCACTCAACAACACATGGGATGACCGGTGAAATGTCAAAGGTTTTGTTACATGTATGCATTTACCGAAAAAAAAAAAAAAAAACCCTGTACTGTGGAATCACGAAACAGCAGTTCACTGGCGTCACAGGACTGCCACAGCCGCAACCACGGGGACCTGTGTCCCTCCCAGCCCGGTGCTCATCTTCTGACCAGACAGGTCGCCTAGATCCCATTAGCGAAAAGCTAATCAGCTGCGGCATATAAACTCTAGGCTTTTCCTAAAGCACCGTCCAGGACGTTTGTAAACAGTGGGGTCCGAGCAGAAGAGGAGCTGCAGGGAGCAGGTCGGGCAGGACAGGCAGAGCTGCAGGGGTGCACCCGGAACCCCCGACCGGAGACAACCCAGCCAGAGCCGGCGGAGACAACCGGAAGGACAGAAGTCCCCTTAGGCCCCGCCTCCGGAGGCCCGCAGGACCAACCCACCGGAAGCACGGAAGTCCCCTTAGGCCCCGCCTACTGACGCCCGCAGGACCAACCCCGGCCGACGTGTCACGTGCTGCGGCGCGGTCACCCCGGCACAGTCACCTCAGCACACGCAGCCAGCCAGACTCTCCCAGATATAAGGGGTTCAAACCAGAGGCTTCTAGGTGGAAAGGCCGGGACTTGGCTCCGGGTGAGAGAATGTTTCTGGGACGTGTCGGTGGCTGGCAGAGGCCCATCACCACACAGCATCCACTGACCTCAGGTCCCGAGAATTGAAGGGAGACCAGTATCGCTGAGCTGTTCTATTAGTGGGGTCCTCATGGTTGTTGCCTCCTGTGCCAACCTCCCAATCCAGACGGCTGTCCCGCCATCCCGGCCCCTTCCCGGTTCCCTGAAAAGGAACTGGAACTACACCTTGCCCTGAGAGACTATCAGAGAAGCACTTCGCTGTTGAGCTTTTCTAAACCCGCAGAACAGACCTTAAAATCGCCAGCCCTGTTACACATCCCTAACACCAGGCTTCTCTCAAGGCAAACCCCAGGCTGTCCTGGCTCCTTCCATCACCATCATAAAAGCAGGCTAAAGGTCCAGTCCCTCCTCCCGCCCCCACTGTTCCACCTGAGCTCCAGCTGTCAAGAGAGTTTGCTCAGGAAAAGCAGACTGTAATTCAGTGTTAGCTGAACAGAAAACACTAGCGGGAGTTGAAAGCACAAGTAGGCAGAGAATAAAAGTAGACCCAAATTTGTCACCAAGTCACTGCTGCCTCCCACACTCCACCACGACCCCGACAAGTCCCCTTATTTGGGAAGGACATAAAAACTCGTCCGTCCTATCACGGGAAAAACATGATGACAGTTGACTACTGCCATGTTTTCAAGAGCTACAGTTTTCACTCCTTCTTGGGAAACCACGGTCCATTGTAGACCTGCTCTGACGTCTCGATCTACAATCAGCAGAACAGAGACGTGTAACTTGACTCCCTCTGAGCAAATGATGTTTGGATTGTATATGTGACATGGGTAACTGGCAATTCTCTGCCTTCAGGGGACCGTGACAAAAGCCGCTGAAAAGCTTTGGCCAGCACTTGAACAAAAGGTCCCCTGGAGCCCCTTAGGTCCTGGTGGTGCCAGAAAAGCAGCAGAACCCTACTCTGGGAGGTGGCTGGCTGGCTCCAGACACCCAGCAATTGGGTGACCACAGTTTTAAAGGTGGGAAAAGCTAACTTCACAATGGACTGAGTCATCTCACTTAAGGCCAGAGCCTCTTCATTAAAGAGAAATGACACCTGAGTTCCACCATCCAGTAAAAGCAATCACTGTGAGCAGGACAGACAGAGCTACTGCTGGGTGCCACCGAGCTGGTCCCACACACGGCCCGTCCTGTGCCCTCCTCACAGCCGCTTCTGTGCTTGGGCCCACTGTTGCAGCCACAGCGTCCGTCTGGGTCACCCAGGTTCTTCATCTTTTCTGCACACCGTCTACTTAACAGAGATGTTGTCCTCCTCTGGGGACTGAGCCCTCCTAAAGGGTGAAGGTACTGGCTAAGGACACAGCTAACAGCACATAGGATTTTAGCCACCTTTTAAAGAAGCTTAGACTCAAACTGACAGGCAGTGACTACGCAGATCCACAGGGGACAGCTTACCGAGAACTTGTGACTCCGGCACAGTTCTGCACCAACTCCCCACTGGCCTTGGCCATACAAGGAACTGTCTGTTTTCATCATCAACCCTGTGAAGGCTCCCCCAAGTTCCTCCTCCCCACACCAAGGTACCCCACTGCTAACAGTCCGTTAATGTCCTCCCAGCACTCTCCGACTATGAGCCAAACTCTCACCAAGGCCCACAGGGGCCCTCCCTAACCTAGCTGCACCCTCCAAACTGGAGTCCCACTCAGCCCCTTGGTCCACTCTGGCCTCCTCCCTGTTCTGGGAACACAGCTGGCTCTTCCCTGCCTCAGGGCCTTTGCCTCCATCCTTCCCTCCTCCTTGGTAGCCCTTCTCTTGGCTCATGTGGCTGGTTCCTTCCTGTCATTCAGTTCTTTGTTCCAGTGTCCCCTGGCCTTCCTGGCTCACCCCATGAAAAACTATCCTTTGCATTCTCCATAACTCTCTATCCAATACGCCGATGTCTGGGTCACTTGGTGCTGCTATAACAGAAAGACTGCAAGCAGGTGGCTTTAACAAAGAGAAGTTTACTTCGGTAGGCTAGAAGTACCAATGCAGGGCTTCAGCTCCACATGAACGTTTTCCTTCTCTTGGCTCCAGGGGAAGTTCCTTGTCATCAGTCTTCCCCTGGACTAAGAGCTTCTCTGTGCAGGAACCCAGGGTCCAAAGGACTCTCTCGACTCCCAGCACTGCTCTCTTGGTGGCATGGAGCCTTTTCCCAACCCCACTTGTGTTCCCTTTTATCTCTGCTAAGACAAAGTGGGCCACACCCCAGGGAAGCACCGGATCCACAATGTGACCTTCATAAGATGTCATACGCACCCGAGCCCTCCTCAACATAAACTTATAATCACCAGAGACAACCACCCAACAGCAGAAATCACAGCACAGCCAAACTGATCCACACACTTTCAGGGAGACCTCATTTCATCCCTGACACTGGTTGTCCTCATTTTGGGTCGTTTGTCACCATTCTCTGACAGCACAACCCTCCTTTCCTTGTTACCACCTGTCTCCACACGAGAAGGTAAATTCACTGAGGACAGAGCCCTCAAGAGCCTGACTGCTGTACCAGCCTCTCTGAATGACGGAATGATTCTGTCGGGAAACTCACAGTCACAGATAACCAGAAATCAAGAAAAACCCTTTAAACTCAGCCATCAGGCAAGTCCATGTGGAAATACAGCAACCTGGCACGGCTTGACAGAGAACTCTGCACGCTTTGGACCAGACGCACTGCCGAGGCTCTGCTCGTGGCTGGCATCTGACAGCTGAGGGTTCCAGCTTTCGCTCCTCAAAGCCTTCTCTGTCATCTGTGGTGTTTTTACACAGAGATGTAGCCCTGCCGCCAGCCCCACTACCATCTCACATCAACAAGGCGCAAGGGGCACTGGCTGGAAAGGCTTCGCAATGACAGCTCCGATGGTCTGGGCACAGTGATCTCCAAGCCAGAGGGCTGTCTGCAGGGACACAAAGGAGACCTGGGAGCGGACTCTCCGAAGTCCACTTATGGACCACCCTTCCTCCACACTCTGTAAATGCTGCCCTTGGTTGCCATGTGCACCCAGGGGACACCGATGAGGTGGCTTTTCTGGTTCAGATGCCAACTGTCAGCATGGGCCTGGAGCACTCAGCTTCATCCTGAGCCAGTGACCCAGAAAGGAAAGCAGACGGAATCGGAACAAATGGGGCCCGACGCATTAACTGCTCTGGCGGACTCTAGAGCAATTAATTCCAAAGCTGATGAAGCTGAATTCAAACCTGCTGCAAAAGACGTCTTGAAAGAGTTAAAAGGCACAGATGTCACCTCGAAGGCTAAGGGGTGCCTGACCCAAGCCCTGGTGTTTTCCCTGCATCTCGCACGTGTGACAACTGGGCAGTGAGTAATGAAGACAGGAGGACTGACGCCTCTGCACTGTGACGCTGGAGAACACTTACTGCACCACAGCCGGCCAGAACTAACAAGTCTGTCTTGGAAGATGTACAGCCAGAGTGCTCTGCCGAAGCCAGGATGACCTGCACACCTACACCCCTCCGGACCCCCTCCCTTCCCTGAGCCTTTCTGTAAGACTTGCTGGTCTGAACTGAAATGTTAATATGGTTTGAGGGCACTAACCCGATCCTCTGAGATCCATGGCAATCCAGAAATGCTCTTAAAAACCCAATCCCTATCACTGCATTTGGCTTAGTAACGACAGGCAACACGAGCCTGTGACTGAGGTTTTTTCCGGGTATGATGATCAGAAGGGGCCAGGCCCTTCAGAAGGACATGATCGGGGTTCCAGTCCACCCAGAGGGGCCTCAGAAGAAAGCCCTTGCAATCTGCCTCTGAAGAACCCGGCACTGAAAACCCGCTGAGTTCTGTCTGACACCCACGGAGTCACCGTGAGTGAGGGTCAGTGCAGCGGCCAGTGGCGGCAATGGCTCCCCTCGCAGCCTAACGGAGGTCGAGGGCGTTTACATCAAAAGCACTCACTGAGACAGAAGAGGATTTCCTGAGAAAAGGCTGAGGACGAGGTACGCTGTGCGCACTGGTGGCCCCATGGGAAAGCGGACAGCCAGGCCCACTGCGTCCCCCACAGCATCCCTTCCCGTGGAAGGCTTTGGTCTTCCGAGAACAGCTTCACTGAGAGGTAATTCACATTCCCCACCACTCACCTTGTAAAAGGAACAATTCTGCGGCTTTTCATGTATTCACAGTCATGTTCCTCCATCACCATAATCAATCTCAGGGCATTTTCACGCCCTAAAAGGTAGTGTACAGCTGAGGGAATGCACCACTTAGTCGATGACCGAGTCACCACTGAGAACACTGCTTCCTGCTCCCTGGAGGCGTGCAGCGCGGGGTGGGAGGCGCTCTCTGGTCGCAGGCTCCCAGAAGGCTCCCCTGGAGGTGACCTTTGAGTTGAAAGCTGGCAGATGAGAAAAATGGAGCCTGGGGACAGGAGTGAGGTGACAGGAGGTGGCAGACAGCTCCAGGCACAGCAAGCCCGGGGCAAAGCTCTGTAGTGTGAGACAAAGGAGAAAAGGAGTCTGAATTTGATCCTAAGGGTCTTATTCTAAACTCTTCCTGTTTGCAGTTTGGGGCCCACCCCAAATGCTCATATTTGCATTTCAGCAAAGTGCATCTGGGTGATGGCTGGAGAGTGAGTCAGGCGACCTCTGAGGAAGCCCACCTACTGGACAGAGGCAGCTCACCAAGGCCGTGGCTGCAGGACTGAGGGAAGTGGAGTGATCTCAGGTCCACCAGAAACAGAACTGGCCGTACCTGGCATCCGACAGCAGGGGGACGCCGAGCAGAGCAGCAAAGGTGAGTCCTGACCTTGGGGCCTCCGCAGGTGGCTGGACAGATGGGTTAGGGAGGGACAGTGGGAAGAAACAGGATTTGGGGAGCTGGATAAGAGATCAGTCTGAGTTCTTTCATGAACACTCTGATGGTGCAGTGCCTGAGCTGTCACCCAGGTAGCTGGCTGTGAACCCAGTGACAGAGGTGGCATCTGGGCTGACGTCACAAATGGCCGACTCTTCTGTGCAGCAGGACACAGACCACTGATGTCTCACAAGCAGGCGAGAAGACTGTGGAGTTCCCCTCTGAAACCCAGGAGTGGCCTCAAGTTGGAACTGTCTTGGTGACAGACGGTTACAAGAGAGAGAAACCGAGCAGAGCTTCTCGGCGAGCGAGGTAAGCAAGCAGAACATGGTAGCCTGGAGGCCAAGCAGAGGCGGTGTCTGAAGGGGAGCGCGGCCACCAGGTGAAACGCTGCCAGGAGACGAGGCCTGAAACAATGTCATGTGACTTGGCAACACGGACATTATTGACGACTCCTGTTGCTGGGCTCTGGCCACTTGATTTCTGACTCTTGGTGACTGCAGAGAGCGTCCTTTTGATGGCAGGGTGGGTGCTGAGAAGATGAACCGGTGCAGAGCACCCCTTGGAACCTGTGGCTGGGACTGGAAGAGGAAGAGGACAGGGGCCACCGACAGTGCCCAGGGAGGCGCAGGACGGAGCGGCAGACGCACAGACTGCTCACAGAGGGTCCAGCGACTCACCAGAGCCCAAGGTGACCGACAGGTGAGGCCCCAACAGACAGGGGGCGAGAGTCTGCAGAGCTCAGGGGTGGCCTCGGCTGCCAGGGAACCTGCTTCTGCCCCAAGGAGCCGTAAACAAACCTGGGGTTCACCCGCAGCCAGGAAGGAACCCGTGCCAAACCGGTAGTGGGGGCGTTCTCGTAAGGCGTCACTGGGTGCTGTTGGCGGCTCACCACGCCACTAGCCACAGGATGAAGCGGTCTCCCTGCCCACCTCCAAAGGCACCACCCACAGCCATGCACACCCACACAATCTCACGCGCGCGCGCGCATGCACACACACACAGAGGCATCAAACACATTTTGGAAGCAGGAAATGAGAGCATCTAGTAACTTCCTAGGAGAGCCCCCACCTACTTCCTACTGCGAGGCCCTTCCCAACACAGCGGGGACCTCAGCTCACTCGGCGCACCTCCCAAGGCCCTGCCCGTGCCTCTTGCTCCTCTGAGGTCAGAGCACCCCTCCTTAGCCTCCTCAGGGTGACAACAAGCAGCCAAGCTCTAGGGACAAGCCAGCTGAGATGCAGCAAGAGAAAATCCAGAAACACTGAGTCACTCCAGACAGACGGGGCTGGGGTTACCTCAAGTCGTGAGTTTCCCAAACACGGCAGCAGGAGAGGTCCTGAATGGGGCAGTGGAAAAAAGGTACAGCTGTGGCCTGACTCCTGCCCTTCTGCTCTGGAAAAGTCCCAGAGCTTCGGGAACAAACAGTGAGCGGGGCCGATGCCCCTCCCTTCCACCTGCCCCGCACCAGGAAGGTGCAGGATGGAACGGCCTTCCAGGCGTCTGCACAGCAGTCAGCCCCAGGTGGGGACGGGCTGGGCACTGGCCACAGCTCCAGGAAGACGGGGGCCCAGGGGTGTGGGAGCTGGGGCCACGGCAGTGAGCGTAAAACACGACGAGGGCTGAGGTCCTTAAACAGGCCCGATTACGGCTCTGAAAAATTACACTGCGGGGGAAGAATTGTTGGCTTTGTCCTGTATGGCAGCTCTGAGGTCAGCCAAGGTCTGCCAGGGCCAGTCAGCTGTCCCCTGTGGTCACCGACCTAACAGTGGCATGACAATGATAAAAGCCAAGCTCCACATATACAACCACACGAGGCTTGTTTATGGTAAAAGCTTCCTGTTAAACATTGTATAGAAGCCACTGTACAGACCTATGGTCTTATGCCAAGCCACTCTCAATAATTCTGTGGCACCAGATATTAGAAGGAGCCGTGGGGCCCCAGGGCTGAGAGCCTGGCTGCTAACCAGGTCAGTAGGTTGAATCCCCCCGCTGCCTCCTGGAAGCCCTATGGGGCAGCTCTACTCTGTCCTTTATGGCTGCTGGGAGTCAGAGGGTGCGGGTGTTTAGTTTAGACATTTAGTTTAGACATTAAAGGGAGTCCTTGGGTGGCACAGTGGCTAACACACTCGGCTGCTAACTGAAGGGCTGCAGGGTCAGATCCACCCGGAGGTACCTCGGGAGGGAGCTCTCAAAACAGCAGGCCCTGGCAGCCCTCTGGGGCACCGTTCTGTCGGACACAGGTGGGACCACCGGGGGCCGCAGCAGGCTCAGTGGCAGCCGGTTTACAGATGCCCACGCCATCGTACTTTGCAGCCACCTTTCCTCGCCACTGCCCTGTCGGGTGGCCGGGGCTCGCTCCCAGCCCTCTCCCTGCCTCTGATGAGTGTGGGGACCCCAGGAGACAAGGGCAGTGCAGGCACAGCCACTCAAAGAGGCACGCATCTGCTCCCACCGACACCACGACCCTGCTGCCGCAAGTCGCTTCTCGACACAGTGACGGAAGGACAATTTCACTGCTGTCACGTATTTCAGCCAAACAGCTGCCAACTAAACTCTCAGGAAGGATACAGGGCAGTGGGCCAGCAGCAGAAGGAACTGTGCTGCAATCAGCCAGCCCCTCGCAAAGCAAATTCATGGCGCCGTCCTCGAGGCCGTGAGAGGGGCACTCAGCAGCTGCTGACGCTGCTGGTGCTCGCTATTTACTTCCCGATTCACGACAAGCTGAAAAATCGCTTGTTTTATTAATTTGCATAAAACCTTCCAGCTTCAGAATGTGACTCTAAAGCTATTTATCTCGAACAAAGTTGGAACTCTGGGCTTTTGGCTTTCAGATGACTCAAGCCGTTCACCAGCGGCTCTCGTCAATGTCCACTTGACTACTTCCCTTCCAACTCCCATCTTCTACATGAGATACACACGTGCAGGCTTAATGGGTGCCTCTGAGTCTTCCTGCAGAGCGACACAGGGAGCCACCAGCACAGCCCTGTCCCCTGCCCTTCTCAGACAAGTGCTCACACCTCCCCCTGCAGAAAGGCCCAGCCTGGTGACGGGGTGACGGTCTTCCCCAGAGGTTCTCTGTCCCTCAGCTTACACTCAGCCCAGTGGGGCACTGGGGGGAAACACCCACTTTACACCGCTTTTACTGAACACTGGGCTTCATATCCAAAGAAAGCACCAACCCCTGAACCAGTGAATACCCAGTAGACAGTCTATAGCCTGTACCCACTGCCACTGAGTCAATTCTGACTCATTGTGACCCCACAGGACAGAGTAGAACTGTCCCACAGTTTCTGAGGAGCACCTGGTGGATCTGAACTGCTGACCTTTTGGTGGGCAGCCATGAGTCTTAACCACTGAGCAACCAGGTCTCCGTATAGCCTCTTGTTCCATGAATTACATGGTACCCTCATGTACTCAGAGGTACAGATCAGAAGAACTTCAAGAGTCCCGGGGCAGGGGGTACAAGGGGACTGAACAGCAAAGGAGAACAGCAAGAGCGATGCAGGCATGAGGAGCACCTCTGTGGTTTGAGGGCCAGGAGGGGCTGAGACTGATTCAAAGCTGCAGGCAGCACAGAGCCCCTGGAGGGTGATGCAGATGAACGTGGTTTTTACGCTGACTTCTGCAGCAGCGGACAGGAGGGGACAGACAGTGAGACTTGATTGCAGAGACGGGATGGGCTGAAGGCGGGCCAGACAAATAACGGGGCAGTGAGAAGATCCCGCAAGAACAGAAGTGACCCTCTGGTCCTGATAGTGGCGAGTCTAGGAGGAACAAAGAAACTGCTAACATAACTTTATGTGGGAAGATGGGCACACAGCTAGCTCCCAGAGGCGGTGGTTTCAGATGTCCCAAAAGTCCCCCTTTGCCAAGCGGCTGTCATCACCTCTAACATCAGCCACTCTCTCTGCCCTCGGGACTCCCCTCCAGGCTCCTCAGCTCACTTTGGGTCTCACAGAACTCAACAACCACCTACAGGAAGTGGTCACGGGGCTGTGGGGGCTGCCGAGTCCCAAATTCCCGGCCGCCCCCTGACACAGCGCTGCGGGAGCTGACAAACCCAAACCGGCCGCTGACACCCCAGGCTGCCAGCTTACAACGCTGCGCAAGCTGGTGGGTCTGGTCACAAGATCGGCCACCAGCCCAAGGCGCTGTTGCCAGGTGCCATCAAGTCACAGCAACCACGTGCACACCAGAATGAGGCCAGATCCCAGAATCCGCCGCTCAGACAGCAGGTCCGCGCTGGGGAGGTCTGCTGATCGTGCTCTGGACGTAGGATCCGCACGTAGAGGCAGCCTCGGGGGACACACGCAGGCCTTAAGGGCAGGGCACACCCCAGGGAAGAAGGGAACTTGAGTTAAGGGTCGGGCTTTAGTGATGCCCTCCCGCAAGGCTGTGACCCCAGACACGGCCCCCACCCATCCCGCCTCCTCAACAAGGCGAGGTCAGGAACCACAACACGTAAAACGAAGGGTGACCACACGGTACTGGGGACCAGGGCTCACCCCAGCGGACCAGCACCGCAGCCATCACCGGTGCCACACCGCTGGTCTGCCTGGCCCCACTCACAGGCTCCGCGTGAGTCACACGACCACGGGCAGAAGGGCCCCTGAGTAACTCACTGCACTGCAGAAGACCACAAAGACAGCCGGAGTCCGAGGGCGGAAGCAGCACGCCAAGGCTGAAGCAGCACCAGCGGCCCGGGCGCCCCCTGGGAGATGATTTCGCCACGAATCCCGGGCTCCCCGGGGTGCAGGCACTGCTTTCCTCGCAGACCCCCAGCCGCCCAGTCAGCTCTGACTCACAGCAGCCCCAGAGAGCTGAGCAGATCTTCCCTCAGGAGGTAAACAAGGCAGCTGGTCTCAGGAGTGGACCAGGGGCATGCCCACTGGGACCCCTCCAGGGCTGGGGACAGACTGAGCCACCTCGCTGCCCTCAGGGACCCTCAGGGGCTTTGGTCCCTGGGCTCTTCACTGGGCTAGACAGCCTCTTGGTCACCGCACACCAGCAGCAGGCCTGCACCCAACCCGAAAGTCTGTTTTGACACCACGCTCTTCAACGGCGTGGGTCCTGGACAGGGACATACCTGTCTGTCTAAGCGCAGTGCCCAGGCAGACAGGATGCACCCCAAACTTCCAAGCAGTGAGGAGATTGCTAGGAAGGACTTCACCCCCTCCGTGGGGGGCCATCAAATTCAGAATGACCAAGTGGACACAGAAGACACAGAGTGCTGGCAAAGTCACAGCCATTGTTATCTATCTATATATATATGTTTTAAAAAAATACAAAAAACCACTGCCGTGAAGTCGGGTCTGACTCATAGCGACCCTAGAGGTCAGAGCAGAACTGCGCCATAGTTTCCAAGGAGCGCCCGGCGGATTTGAACTGCCGACCCTTGGGGTGCAGACATAGCACTAAACCCACTTACGCCACCATGGTTTCCATTATTACTTATAGGAAAACCACAAAGCCGAAACCAGTCATCCAGGCGATTTCAGCTCACCGCGGCTGTACTGCACCCAGCAGAGCCGCCCCGACACGGTCTCCCACGCCGCGCAGCCTTAGGCAGCCGACGGCCGCACCTTCCGCCCCAGAGCAGGCGGGGGCTTCCAGGTGGTCGGTACCGCGAGGCTGAATGCCCGCACCACCACCACTAGCCACTGCCTTCCCCCGACTGGGGCTCGCGGCGCCCCTACGGAGTAGAGCGGACCCCGCAGTCTGCAGGGAGCGGACGAGAACGGCCGGCCCCCGGCCCGCAGACGCCGGGCTCCTCACCGCGCCGCCGCGCCCGCGCCCCCGGAAGCCGACGGCCGCCCTTCCGGCGCGCAAGCCCCGCCCCCACGCCGGGGAGGAGCCTGCCGACGCCGCGGGCTCCCACGTGGCCGCCGGCTCCTAAGTGGCCCGGGTTCTGTCGCTCAGCGGGCAGCTGTGGCTCCGCTCAGGGGCTGCCTGCATGGCCTCGGGCTCCGGCCTGGCTCCCCACTGCTCCCGGGGTCCACGTGGCTGTCACCTCCCAGGTCCGTGCTGGGCCGCACCTCCCGGCTCACCGGCGCCGGCCTGCACCGTCCCGGGCCTCCTGGGCCTAGCAGCCTGGCTCCGGTGCTGGCTCCGTGGTTGGGCGAACCCCGGCGTGCAGGGGTGCCGCTGCGTCCCCTGTCGGAGCACCCAGCTTTGTGGGTGACCTCCTGTCTGGGCACTCAGCTCAGCTCCACGGGCCGACTGAACGGCTGCAGCCACCTCCGTGACACCAAGCCCACCGTCTTTCTCCATCTTCAGTGGCTGGGCCTCTACTGCCGGGATGACAGCTGCTTCCTCGCCTGGGACGGTTTCTGGGTCCAAGAGACAGAGGAGCTGGTCTCTGCAGATTGTCTCGGGGCGGGCCACAAGCCAACCAATTCCCTAGGGAACCTCCAACCACTGAGTCTTGTTGGGTGGACTAGTACACGGACTGATTCCTGCCAGCCTTTATGAAATAGTAAATAGATCAGTCACTTGGAAGATTTCCAGTTAGCCAATCATTTGAGGAGAATTACAAATCCAGGTCTAGAAAGGCCCCATGAAAAAGTGACCCTTTGGGCTGTTAGATGGATGGTAACAAGGCCTGCTGTCCCTACTGACCCCTGTAGGGCCAGAGAGCCACTGCTTGGCAATGAGATTTGTGGGTTTTTAATGTCTCAGTCAATCAAATGTAGCACGTCCAGAGGAAGTTTGGCCTTGGGGAAAACTTACACTGAAGACAGCCCTCAAGACTCCTTATTGGGGAGACCCCTGAAGGTGAGGGAGCAGGGAGACGGACAGAAGTCTGGGCAGCAGAAGTGCAGGACAGTCTCCATCCTTGGTGTTTACTCAGCAGGACACTTTTCAGGCTTGCTTTTCCTTACAGCCGTTACTGTCAGGAATGACCACCCATCGGTCAGATTGCCTACTGTGGCGGCCCACCCATTGCTGTGGTGGCAGAAGCTGGGCCACCAGCATTTCAGGTCCCAGCAGGCTCACCCGTGCTGGACAGGTGTCAGCAGAGCCTACAGACTCAGGCAGATGAGGAACAAAGGCTTGGTGGTCACGTCTGAAAACCAGCCGGCAGAAACTTATGGATCACAGCAGAAGCTGGTTAGATGCAGTGCTGGGGAATGAGCGCCGGCTTGGGAGGTACTCGGGACTCACTATGGCTGTCACGGTGGCCCTGAGCATCGCTGTCACAGTGGACTGGAGCCGACCAAGGGATGGCGGACAGTGTGACAGCAACTAATAACAGCATTAAAAAATAATAATAGCACAAAGACAAATACTGGATGAAACCCCTACCCTAAGGACTTAAAAATAGACTCACATACAGAAGAAGACTCTTTGATGTCTACCAGGGTGTGGAGGGAGGGGGAGGGCTGGTCATAGATTAGACAGTTGATAGAAATTTGGTTGGGTGAAAGCAGTGACGGCACACAGTAGAAAGTAGATCAACTTAACTGGGCTTCACCATAAACTGAGAGCTCTTCTAATCTCAAACCAATATTGCAATGATAGAGTCGCAGGAGCAGGGGTCTGGGGACTGTGCCCTCAGGGGACATCAAGGCCAACTGGCATAACTAGCCTATTGCTAAGAGTCTTCTGCACCCCATAATGGTGAGTGGTATCCAGGATATTAAAAACTAGCAAGCTGCCATCGCAGTAACCAAGTGGTTCCAACTCATCCGGAACAGATGATCAGCAGGAACAACAAAGACAACGGGAAAAAAGAGCTCAGGAGACAGAAGGACCCACGTGACCAGAAGAACCAGATGGTGCCCAGCCAGCATCAAAGACAGCTGTGACGGGGCACAGAATGTCGAGTCCCAGTGGCAACATGAGAAAAAGAGGGGTCACCTCAAGAACTGCACTAAAAGACTGCAGGTGATGGTCTGGCAGCGTGGGGAGCCCCTGAGAGCATGGCCCTAGACCTGCCGCTGCCCCTGACCAGCAAACATAACTGAGGTCAACTCTTCGGAGGAATGGACTGGACTCGGGGATGTAGTGTGACCATGTGGTGTGTATACTCTATGGTTCTGTGCATCTATAGGATGCTGTCCTAGTGGCTTTTTACGAGAAAGGGAAGGAGAGGGTAGAGAGGAGGGGACAGGAGATGACATACACAGAACAAAAAGGAGTGTGCTGTCACAAGGAGAGCAGAAGGAGCTGCAGACAGGAGGGCACGCCGATTTAATTTGGATTGTATACCGTCACTTAATCACACACAAAAAAAGATGCAAGGCAATTAAAATCATCATCGTAATAAGTGGTTTTAAAAGCAGCCTTTCTTAGTTGGTTACAGAGATGGCTACCGCCGAGGTTCTGTTTGAAAACGTTTTGTTACTAAATAGCAGTGATGGCTGCATAAAAAGTGGTGCAAAGTGGCTCAGAATCAGGCAGTGAAAATGCACTAAAAGGTTTCCTGAGATAAAAAAAAAAAAAAAAAAAGACATTATAGAAAGAAAAAATGAAGCCACATCCCTTTGACTGAGGGCAGATCAATGATTTCAAAGACTGCAAGCTCATTTTCTTGTCGCTGGAGAAGAGAAAGCTAATCAGATTCAAACATTTCAATTCGGCTTGGATGTGCTCTGCTCCTTTTCTGCCCACAATCTCGCCCTAAGTTGAGCAGAAGAGAACTCGAGTGCGCTGGCCGCTTCTAGGTCACCAGCTGCACCTTCGTGATTTGCAGTGTCTCTGTCCAAAGACAGGTGGATCTGAAATGCGAGTTGCCTGAAAGATTCCTGATGACAGGCAGCACCCAGTCTCTGGCTCAGGAAACCAGCTCTTCCGTCACTGATGCAGATGCCTCTGAGCCCTTCCTCAAACCAGGGCTCAGCAGGGTTGGAACCCAAATTGCCACTTAAACCTGCCCTGTGGTTCACTGTGCTGGTGGCACAAGACGGGAGAGTCACTTACCCATCTTCACTGTGTTTCTTTTCCAGACACAGGAGTGTGGTAGGATGGGTGCTTGATGGCGAGTGACTGACGTTACTGAGTTTCTTCACTCTCATCGTGGGGTCAAGAAGAGCACGGAGTGCCCTCCCTCGGGGACGCTCTGTGCTGAGCCAGTGCCCTCCAGTGCACTCAGACGGCTGTGCTTCTGGCGTCTTGTTGTGAGGAATGTGGACAATGAAGCCGGGTTCCAGAATAAGTGGGCTTGTATCCAAGGTCTAGCATGGCCTGCTTCTTCAGTCAGGGACACTGGTCACCAGGTCCACATCCTGCTGTTCACTAGAGCCTCACACATGACGGACAGACCAGGGCTACTCTGAACAGTGAGGGGACCAGAGGAGAGCAGACCCCCAGCCCCTCCCCAGGTTGTTCAAACCTTGGCAAACAGATGAACTTGTTTCTTGATGAACCAGTCACGTCACCAGTTTGGGGATATTCCAGTGTTGGTATGGATTGTAAGGCAACCTGGTGGCCTAGTGGTCACAAGGTATGTTGCTGATGGAAAGGCCAGCAGTTCAAACCCACCAGCTGTTATGCGGGAGAATGATGAGGCGTTGTGCTTCCACCAAGACGACAGCCTCGAAGTGTTATGGGGCCGTTCTGCTCTGTCCTGTAGTGTCACTCTGAGTGGTAGTCACCTTGGGTAACAGACTTTTAAACATCCTCTGCATCTGTGCTGATTTGCCCTCTCTGATTTTGTGATCTGGAATGTGAGAATTCAGCTATGTGTTAGTGTGTGACATTCCATAAAATGCTCACACTCCTTTGTATCCTTGTCATTTAGTGCTACTGTAACAGAAATACTGGAAGTGAACGGCTTTAAAAAGAGAAATTTTCCTCAGTCACAGTCTGGTTGGCTGAGTTCAAATTCAGGATGTCCGCTCCAGGGGAGCCTTTGTCTGTCACGTCTGCAGGAAGGTCCTTGTTGTCAGTTCACCCCTGGGCTGGATGCTTCTGAGTCACAGAGACCTCGGGTCTTTACCAGAGGACACGCTCTTCCACTGGTACTGCTGTCTCGGTCATACGAGGTCCCCAACTCTCTGCGCTAGGTTCTTTCTCTTATGTCTGGACATCACCTCAAGGTACACTACAGTCTTGCACGTGGAGTCCTGCCCCACCAACACAGCGGCCGCCCCTCCCCCCCAACAGCGTCCGAGAGGCAGGGTGCACAGCATGAACATGTCACTGTGCTGAGAATCATGGTCTAGCCAAGTGGCTATGCAAATTTTTGGAGGGGACACAATTCAAGCCATGACACTGTGCTTCCATTTATTCGTATGTAAAATCGTAACAACAGTCCCCACCTCCTGAGACGGAGCTCCGACAGCAGAGCAGTAGCACAGCCCTCATATAAGGAATGCCAGGGAACGCCAACCCAGCTCCTCTGCATTACTGGGTCAGGTCCAAGATCGGCCTAGCTACCGGTCCTGCTCCCTTTAAAAGCAGCTTCTGCGTGTGTTATGATTTTTTTAAGTAATTTTTGTTTCATCTTACCGTTTTCTTCTGCTTTTGTTCTTTATAAATTTCTTGAAAATAGAATTTATTCATTTTCATTATGTCTTGTTCAGTGCTTTACTTAAGTGTGAATTTTTCTCCGAAAATAGCTTTAGCCATCTAACCTGCAGAATTTGACTATGGCCTAGACATTCCATTTTGTTTTTGATTGAGATAGGAATTCCAGAATTTCCAAGAGAGTTTTTCCTCCTTGTATTTTTGTTGCGTTAACCAAAAGGTCAGCAGTTCAAATCCACCAACAGCTCCTTGGAAGCCCAATGGGGTTAGACAGTCACTGACTCAGAATCAACTCAACGGTAATAGGTTTGCTTTCGTCGTCTCCTTTTCTTTCCTTTTCTGACACCAGAGAATGTAGTCTGTACTACTTCTAATTTTGAAATGCATAAAGGTAACCAGAATACGGTGAGTTCTGGTCAGTGTTTTATAGGGCTTAAAAGGGCGTCATCTCCGTGGGTCGGACATGGAATTACACCTCTCAATGATCGCCTCACCCTCACGCTCTGTGCCGCTTTCTGTAGCTCTCAGTTGTTACAGGTCGGCAGAGCTGAGCTGGATGAATTCTCTTCTATCAGCTGTGTTGGTCCTCCTGGCATTTCCAGGCACCTGTTCTAGGTATTTTGATACCAAGAGTCAGAGCCGACTCGACGGCACTAGGCGGGCTGGCTAAGGGTTAGAGTACACTGACAAGTCCCTCAGTGGTGCAAACTGCTACGTGCTCAGCTACAAGCAAAAGGTTGTCAGTTCGACCCCCCCAGAGGTGCCTCAGAAGACAAACTTGGCAGTCTGCTTCTGAAAGGTCCCTGCTTTTGGAAACTCGGTGGGGCTCTTCTGCTGTGCCACTTGGGATCGCCATTAGCAGGCATCAGCGTGGCAGCAGCTGACCACAGCAAAGACTACACTTAACTGCTAGAACCCACGGATGCCCCTAAACCCACCTCCAAGATAGAACAGCTCCCACCCACTCTTCTGGTTTCCTAGCTAACTCTGTATTTAAAGAATACATACAACAAAACAGCCACCAGTTCCACAGTTTTTGCACGTGTAATTCAGTGACACAGATTGCCGTTTGCATGTACAGCCAGCGTCTCTGTTCTTTTCCAGATTATTCTATCACCGTAACAGAAACTCAGTGCCCCCTATACCAAAACCTCCCTCCTGTTTCCTCCTTCTCGACCCCCTTCCCTCCATAACCAGTCCTCAACTTCAGTTTCCACATATTTTGTCAATACATGTGAGATCATACAGTATACGACCTCTGACAATGAAGCCCGCGAATTTCATTGTTCTCAGTGCTACATACCATTGCTGAGTATCACTACCGTCACCTTCGAAGTCTTCCCCTTGGGAAGCTATGTACCAATGCCAGCACCTAGTCCACCCTTCAAAGCCATTTGGGAACTCTTTTTGGATGGGCTGCTGCCATAGTGGCCTGGTGGCAAGTTCCCAAACTGAATTGTCTAGTTGTCTGTAAGGGAGTTTTTAGCCAGTGAACAAATGATTGCATGGGAACACCCTCCCTCCTCACCTGATCTGGCTCCAAGTGACTGTTCTCTTGACCCAAAGATAACGAGATGGAAAGGAAGACATTGTGATGAGGTTCAGGACATCGGGGGCAATATGACAACAGCTCTGATGGCCGTTCCAGAAAAAGAGTTCCAAGATTGCTGGAAGTGTGGACTAGGTGTTGGTGTTGGCATGTAGCTCCCAAGGGGAGGACTTTGAAGGTGACTGTAGTGATACTCAGCAATGAGGTATGGAGCACTCTTTCTACAGTGAGTTTATGAACTTAATTGGCAGTCCTCATTTGTCCTTTGCCAAGAGACTTCCAGGGTCATCCATCCTGTGGCCGGCATCGAAGTCTCCCTGCCCATCACAGCTGTGCAGCAGTCCATCCTGGACAAAGGGAACCACACTTTCTTCATCCATTCCTCTGTTGTCGTTCTGGTCAAACAACTCGATTCTAAATTCTCTGTTTTCAAGTCTCTGGAACAGTTCTGTCTGCTGGAACCTGGTTTAATAAGGGAACAGCACATGTTCTGATGGGCAGGGTAGTGTGTGGAGGGACAGGCTGTCCCCCGTTAGGTAGGAACCCAGCCTGACGCAGCTTGACTGTGTTCAACACAAGGCAACCAGACACCACTGCTCACCACCCTTGCTGCATACAGGAACAGGGACAGAGCACCAAGGGGCAGCAGTGAGGCCCGTGGGACAGCCCTGGGAGTGGCACTCACGGCTTCTGTGTGCGTTCCACCGGAGAACATTCGTCACAAGGTCACATGTAAGTGACAGAGAGAATGGCCATATGTCCAGCCATAATCATGCTACCATCTAAGTAATGACAGCTACTGGTTTCTGACAAGATGTTTATTTATTAATTCAGGCCCCTTGTGTTCCAGTTATGGGTGTAACACATTGTACCTTAAATTCAATGTCACATGACATTCAAGGGGCAAGTTCCAGTTACACTGGATCTGAAGAGTTCCATTTTGTACAAAGTGCTCCATTTTATGACCCTTTTCCTCAACCTTATGTTTGTAATTTTGTTTAGCTTGTTGAGAATATACACAGCAAAACATACTATAATTCAACCATTTCCACACATAATTCAGTGACACTGACTACATCCTAGGAGTTGTGAAAGCATTCTTCCCTTCCTTTTCTGAGTTGCCCCTCCCCCATTAGTGTAAGCTCACTGCCCCCTAAGGCTCCTAGCTAAGGTTTCCAGTCGCTGTTGTCAAGTGGATCCCACATCTTTCCTGAAATAGCATAATGCTCCAGTCTGCAGTCTACAAAACTTTAAATTCTGCCCTACATTTTCATCCTTTTGGTCAGGATTCTTCTACAGAGCCTTTGATCAAAATGCTTATCAATGGTAGATGGGCACCATCCCGTACTTCTGGTCTCTTGGCAGTGGAGGCAGTTGTCCTTGGAGGCAGTTAGCCACATTACATTCCTCCTTCTGTTCTTGTCTCTTCTTCTCTGCTCTTGCTCCAGGCAAATAGAGACTGTTGTGCCTTACAAGATTTTAAGACTCTCACAACAAACTAAGGGGTGTAACGTAAAGGAATCCAACTGATTTTTGTTTATCTTGTATCCTGATACTTTGCTGAACTCTTCTATTACTTCCAACAGTTTGGGAGGATTCGTTAGTGTTTTCTAGGGATAAGATCATATCATCTGCAAAGGAAAGATGCTTTTACTTCTTTACCAGTTTGGATGCTCCTTATTTCTTTGTCCTGTCTGATTGCTCTGTCTACAACTTTCAGGACAATGTTGAATAAGAGTGGTGACAATGGGCATCCTTGCCTGGTTCCTGTTCTCAAGAGGAATGCTTTCAGACTCCATTTAGGGTGATGCTGGCTATTGGTTTTGTATGGATGCCCCTTATTATGTTGAAGAATTTCCCATCTATTCCTATTTTGCTGAGTTTTTAACATGAATGGGTGTTGGACTTTGTTAAATGCCTTTTCTGTGTCAATTGATAGAATCAAGTGGTTCTTTAGTTTTATGTGGTTGACTACATTGTTTCTCTAATGTTGAACCATCCCTGCATCCCTGGTATGAATCCTGCTTGTTATGGTGAATTATCTTTTTGATACATTGTTGGATTCTGTGGGCTAGAACTTTGTTGAGGATTTTCGCAACTAAGTTCATGAGAGATATTGGTCTGCAATTTTCCTTTTTTGTGCTGTCTTTATCTGGTTTGGGGATCAGGGTTACACTGGCTTCATAGAATGAATTTGGAAGGATTCTATCCTTTTCTATGCTCTGGAATACCTTTAGCAATTGTGGTGTTAACTCTTCTCTAAAAGCTTGGTAGAATTCTCCAGTGAAGCTGTCAGGGCGAAGATTTTTTTAGTTGAGAATTTTGTTTTCAATCTCTTGTTTTGTTATGAGTTGATTTAGTTGTTCTTCTATTTGTGCTAATTTCAGTAGATGATGTGTTTCTAAATGTGTGTCCATTTCCTCTAGGTTTTAGAACTAGAGTACAATTTTTCACAGTATTCTGATTATTTTAATTTCAGTTGGGTCTGTTGTTAGCATGCCCATCTCATTTCTTATTTAATTTATTTGCTTCCCTTGTTTTTCTCTTCTCAGTTTGGCCAACGGTTTGTCAGCTTGTTGATCTTTTCAAAAAACCAGATTTTGGTCTTGTTAAGTCTTTCAATCATTTTTCTATTCTCTATTTCATTTAATTCTGCTGTAATTTTTTATTATTTGCTTTCTTCTGGTGCCTGATGGGTTCTGACATGGCTCTCTTTCCACTTACTTGAGTTGTAGAGTTAATTCTTTGATTTGAGCCTTTTCTTCTTTTTGGATATGTGCATTTATTGAAATAAATTGACCTCTGAGCACTGCTTTTACTCTGTCCCATAGATTGTGGTAGAATGTTCTCATCCTCATTTGATTGTATGAATTTATTTATTCCACCCCTGATTTCTTCTATAACCCATTCGTTTTTCAAGCAAAGTATTGTTCAGTTTCGATGTGTCTGATTTTGTTTTCCTCCTTTTCTGTTACTGATTTCAACTTGCACAGCTTTATAGTCTGAAATGATGCTTTCTAATACTTGAATACTTTGAATTTTGTTAAGGATTGCTTTGTAGCCTAATATGTGGTCAGTTCTGGACAGTGTTTCACATGCATTGGAAAAGGAAGTATACTTGGCTGCTGTTGGGTGTGATGTTCTGTATGTGAGGTTGGACAACTAAGTTCACAAATTCATCCTAGAAAAAGTATTACATATCTCATTGCTGAATATCACTACACTCACCTTCAAAGTACACCCCCTGGAGGCAATGCACTGATGCCAGCGCCTAGTCCACCCTTTAAAGCAATTTTGGAACTGTTTTATTGGCATGGCCATGGGAGCTGTCGTCCTTACTACCCTTGATGTTCTGAATGTCATCCAAATGTCTTCCTTTCAATATTTCCTTTATCTTTGAGTAAGGAAACACATCACTGGGGACCAGACCAGGTTAAGTAGGGTGGGTGTTCCAACATAGTTATTTGTTTACTGGCTAAAAACTTCCTCATGGACAGCAATACAATCAAGTTCACAATCTTGCCACCGTGCAGTGTGCAATGACCATTCCAGAAAGAGTTCCAAAATTGCTCTGAAGAGTGGACTAGGTGCTGGCATTGGTGTATAGCTTCCCAGGGGGAGTGGTTAGAAGGTGACTGTAGTGATATTCAGCAATGAGGTCTGTAGCACTTACAACAATTAAGTTCGTAGACTTAATTGTCAGAGTGCTTGTGTCTATGAGGTCAAGGTGGTTAATTGTGGCATCTAGATCTTCTGTATCTTTATGAAACTTTTTTCTAGGTATCTCCTCTGAAAGCAGTAGGTTGAAGTCTACTATTATCATGGAGCTGTTTCTGTTTTCATTGCAATTAGTGTTTATTTTGCAGCCCTATCACTGGGTGTGTAGATATTTAATATGATTATGTCCTCCTGGAATATTCATCCTTTAATCTTTATATAATGTCCTTCCTTACCCAATGTGGTAAATTTTAAAGTCTATTTTATCAGAGATTAATATTGCCACTCTTGCCCTTTTTTTGAATGTTAGCTTGACATGTTTTTTCCATCCTTTGAGTTATAATTGGTTTGTGTCTGTGAGTCTAAGGTGTGTCTCCCATAGACGCTGCCTCGGTCTTCATCAGCTTCTTTCCAAATCCTTAAGTCTTTTCAGGATTCATCTACTGCCCTCCTCCTTACCCCATCCAGTATCTGGAAGGCCAGAATACAGGAGCCCTATACTGACGCCCAGCAGGTCTGTTGGCTTCCTGCTGCTCCTCACAGTCTGTGGTTCGTGGCTGCCCTCCCCCCTTTACTTTCACTCAGATTTCTAGTTTCTGGGACTGGGGAGCTTCATGATCGGGCTGCAGGTTACTACGTCACTTACAACTTTTGCATATGCTTGAAATTTGGTTTCTGTTTTCACACTGTGTTGACTCTTAAACTTTTACATGCTATCTTACTATGAAGGATTTGTGGAGGGCTTGAAGAAGCCCATCTCTCAATCTCTTTATAGAGTTTCAGGGAAGAGGTCGCTGTATTCAGGGGTTCAGTAAATGGTGTCTGGGGTCTATAACGCACTGCAGGCTGGTCACAGAGTGAAGACGTCACACCCAGATGAGCCCACGCTGATTTTTACACACTGAAACAAGACTTTTTTTCAGACTCAAATAAAATGGCAGGAAGTCTGGAAAAGCACCACGCTTCTTAAAATGATGGTTTGGGAACGTAGTGGGATCGGATAACGAGTCTGGAGTCTCCACAGATGCTGCCCCTACACATGCACTCTCTGCCAGTGTGACAGCAGCAGCTGTGTCTCAGGTTTTACCCTTGTCACGCTGGATCAGCGTGCTCACACCTTCAGTCCGTCCCCAGTGCCGCTGCTGGAATGGCTTTGCTGCACAAAACACAAGGCCAAATGAGGCTTCTCAACTTCCTCTCACTGAATTCTAATTCTCATTGTTTTTGGTAAACAAAAACAGACTGGTTTTTGTAGAGGTGAATATCAAGATTTACTGATTTCAATATACCTTTCAGAGCAATACATTTTGTGTTTCACTGAAAGACACTGATGACACCTACATCAGATTCCCAGGACCTTCAGCAGCATGTGAACATGTCACAACTTGGCATATGTAACATTTAAGCAGGAAGCTCAAAGCCATCCCGGAAACATACATTTGCAGATGATATCTGATCCCAACTGAGACAGCCACAGATTTCTGGCAACTTGGCTCAGCTAATCAGACTTTTTTTTAAAAATCTTTAAAAATAGAATGTACTTTCCTCCAAATTTTCAGCAAAACATTAAGTATTTCAAGGATTTTTTTTTTGCCTTAAATTTCTAGTTTTCCCAGCTAGGAATTATCGCTCCTCAGTTCTCTTTCCATCGGCTTCAATCCTTCAGTTTATAGTCTATCTTCAACACTCAGGGTCACCTTTTTATAAAAATTATTTAAATAGTGAATCATCTTCTTGGTCTTATTACTCTTCTTAAAATATTTTGTAAAGTCAGATTATATATATATTCTTGTGCCAACCAACAAATTACATAGTTTCTTCCACAAGATCTAGGCAGTGTCCCTCCAGGTGATGAGAAAAGTGACTGCTTCTCCTTGAACTCTCTGCTCACGCATCCACTTATTTGACTTCAGTCTCACTAACGAAGTCAATTCTTTCTTAGCTCCTCTGAAGACTCTACACATGGTTTCAATTGCTTATGTGACAACTCCGTTGACTCCTCAAACGAAACTTCGTAATAGGTCAGAAAAAGGATTCATGGTGGGGCCAGGCTCAGACTAGTGAGCTGAACTGTAACATCTAAAAAGGGACTAAATTTATGCAATACCTGTGTTTAATCCACTTTCTAATTCTATTCCAGTTTACTTAAGTCAGTCTGCTGGCAAACTCCGTGAAATGGAAGGTACCAGAGATTCTGCTACCTGCAAAGCAGTGAAGCTGTTCAGGTGCTGAAAACTCAATGATGCCGGCCCAGGACTACGACATGAGCCCAGGACTAGGGCGCCAGCCCGGGACTACGACGTGAGCCCGGGACTACGGCACCAGCCCGGGACTACGACGTGAGCCCGGGACTACGGCGTCAGCCCGGGACTATGACGTGAGCCCGGGACTACGGCGCCAGCCCGGGACTACGACACAAGCCCGGGACTACAGTGCCAAGACTACGGCACCAGCTGGGGACTACGGTGCCAACTACCACCAACAACAATTGCACAATCATTAATTCGGAAATAACATTTAATGAGTTTTAGTTCTGTTTTCACTAGTGCAAAGTTAACAATCCTACAATTTAATGTATTTCTGAATGATCCTACACAAGTCTGATTTTCAGTAGACGCTCAGCAATGTTTGATACAGCATAGGTTCATTATCAGGTATTGTAATCCAGTCTCTGTAGTTAGCACGTGAAGAAAACCACAGTCATGTGAACAAGGCAAAACCTGAACAGCAGCTCCGTGCACCAAAACGTGTAATGTGGTCACTGAGCATCCAAATATTAGCTAGTTGACTCTGGTTTTACGATGTGTATCAGCATCTTCTGGCAGGAAAATACGAAGAACACAGCATCAGGGTTGGAGAGAGACTCGTTAACAGACTGTTAGGTGTGTATGACGCGACCTTGCTGAAAGTGAAAAAGTGAAGCGCTTACTGATGGAGATCAGACTACAGCCTACAGTGTGGGTTACACCTCAACAAAAACCTCACAACTGGATCAGGAAACAACATCATGATAAATGGAGAAAATAATGAAGTTGTCAAAGGTTTCATTTTATTTGAATCCAAAATCAGTATTCACAAAAGCAGCAGTTAAGCCATCAGATGGCTTATTGCATTAGGCAAATCTAGTTGCAAAAAAAAACCTCTTTAATGTGTTAAAAAGCAAAGACCTCACCTTGAGGACTCCGGTGGCCTGACCCCAGCCATGGTGTTTTCAGTTGCCTCACATGCATGCGAAAGCTAGACAGTGAATGAGGGAGACAGAAGAAGAACGGACGCCTCTGACTTAGGGTGCTAGCCAAGAACACCGCATACAGTGCAGGCTGCACAAGAGAGAAGCCCATCCGGGAAGAAGTACAGGCAAAGGGCTCCCCGGGAGTCAGCATGGCCAGCATTCTCCAGACATGTCATCAGGAGGGACCCATCTCTGGACACAGACATCACACTTGCTCATGCAGAGGGTCAGTGAAGACAGGAAGACCCCTCATGAGATGGGCTGACCCGGAGGCCGCAATGACAGGATGACCCAGTGGCCACAATGATGAGCTGACCCAGGGGCTGCAATGACAGTCTCAAACAGCAGCCACTGCACGGCTGAGGCAGGAGAGACCACTGCTCAGCTCTGGGGGACACAAGGTGGCCCACAGGGTAGCCCTCAGTCCGAACTGGCTCGATGGCACTTACCAACAACATCAGCAGCCTGACACTGCCACCAAAAAATCATCACTGTTCTCCCAATACCTTCTGACTCCCAGGAGGCGTCACTCACTAGCTGGTCAACTCCCTTTTCACAGCCACTGGAGAGGGGACTCAAGGGAGCCCCGGTGATGCAGCGGTTAGAGCACCCAGCCGTCCATAGGACGGGGACATGAGTCTGCTCCTGTCAAGGCTCACGGCCTTGGAGAGTCAGGGGGCAGTCCCACTCTGTTCCGTAGGTTCCCCAGGAGCTGGAGTTGACTAGACAGCCGTGGGTTTGGTTTGTATTTCTGGCAGGGAAGTGGAAAGTTAGTCCAAAAAGCTAAGCTTCATATTCATGAGCCATCTGATCATGAAATGTGCAGAGGTGACTTTTCAATTCATCAACTACTTCTATTGCTCAGGACAGACTGCGGCTGGCATCATCGTGAGAACCTCTGTGCTTGATCAGAAGCACTTCTGCCCATATGTCAGCCATGGCATGCAAGACACCTAAGGACACTGCTGAGGACATGCTAGCCGCCTCCCAGCACGGCCAATCCACACACTTCCAGCGATGTGCGCACTAGTCCTTCTCACTAGCTGACCAGATGAGGGTCACCGGGCATGGTGGCCACCGTCCACACACTTCTGGACAAACTGTGCTCCGCCTTCCTCACTAGCTGACCAGGCACGGGTCATCACTGCTGGGGGTGACTTCTCCTTCCAACAACAAATTCATCACCACCTTCGTCAAGTAGCTGCAGGTGCCTCTTTTTCCCAGAGGTGGAGTGTTATAAAAAGAAGTCATGTCATCCTACAAGAAAAAAAAGTAAGCAAGTCATTTGATGCCTTGTTTGTAAAGGGTTGACAGGCAAAACCACTGGCAGCCTGGGGGGGAATTAAATTCACAGAAGGACTTCTCGGTGGAAAGTGGGAGCTTCTGCAGCTGCCTGTTTTCCTTTCCTTCTGCTGAGGCTTTATCTCAGCACATCAAACAAAGACAGGCATTCTCAGCCTTCTCCTCTTGACCACTAACTTCTGTTGACTTAGGGAACCTTTCTACAGACGAGCAGAGAGTGAGCCTGGAAGGGGCTCTGTCAGGCGGCCCAGAGCAGCAGGAGGCTGTCGCTGCATGTCCCTCCTGCCTAGAGTGCAGTGCCGCGGCCTCAGGAATCTGCCGCTCCTCCCGGGAAGGTGCATCCTGACTGCTCACTAGGCGGACAAAATTTATCTTCTGGATTTCTTTTAGTGACAGTCTTACACTTCAACTGACTGAGAGTTGATGGAAAAGTAACATGAATGCCTCAAGTAGGTCAGCACTCAGTACATGTATTTTTGAAGTTAAATGATGAGACATTAGGAATTTTTTGAAAAACTAAGACAGTGACAAAATCATGCAAAAAGCTATTTTCTTTACTTACTTGCTTTTCAACTCCCTTGAGTCGACTCTCATCCTTCTGAAATTCGTGAAATGCTTCCTTCACCAGTCTGTCTAGATCTACTTTGTCTTGAAATTCTAGCTCAGGGTTTCTTTCCAGTACAATGGACACGACCATCAGTAACTAGGAGAGGCAGATGTTGACGGCCCAGTGAGATGGAATACAAACGGAAAGCAACACAGATCAACAGACGACACCAGAATCCCACCACATAGTCTACGAGGCAGGGTCATCTCTGGAATATTTTGATTTTTGCAAATCAGCAGTGTAAATGCTATTTGAAAATTGTACTCTTTTTTAATACTGTGGGCCTTTGTAGCTGCACAGAAATGACTTTTAGTGACTCAAATAAAACCAATAACTTAGAAAAATGACATTCCTAACCTTGAACATAGTTGATAGTGCCAATTTCAACCAAAGTGTCTAAAATCTTTCTCAGTCTCAATCCTTTCTGGCAGGAGGCCAGTAACCCATGTCCAGCGTGCTGGGGGCCCGTGACAAAGGAAACGGCAGGATGCAACACCAGAGAAGGCAGCCGAGCTCCACAGAAACTCAGGAACTGGGTTCACTGTCCCAGGATCTGGAGCCCCGTGTCCCCAAGGTGAGTGTAAGTCTGCAACGCCAGTTACTATGGAGGGGGTGGCTGGGCCTCAGAGACACACTTACCTCTGACCTCTGTGACACGAACACCAGTCTGGTCTGTCTAAGCTTAGGGTCTGCTCTCTACAAGCTGCCTTAGTTTAACGCATCACCCTACACACGGCGTGACTGCTGGTCTGTATGAAGTGTCTCCGTGGAATGCGTTGCCCCATGTGTGACAGCACTACTAGTCTGTAGGAACTCTCTTAGTTTCATGCGTCGCCCTGTTGTTTCACCATCTCACACATGTGTCCTAAGTTCTAATGATCATTTTAGATGATAAATTACATACCAAAAACAAAAACAAAAACACCTGCTGCTGTCCAGTAGACTGTGACTCACGGTGACCCTACAGGCCAGAGGAGAGCTGCCCCCCAGGGTCTCCAAGGAGCAGCTGGTGGATCTGACCTGCTGACCTCCTGGGTAGCGGCCAAGCTCTAACCGCGGCACCACTGGGCCGCTCAGCTCCACACCATGCTTGCAGCAGGGCTCTGCCCAGGAGAACATTACGTTTTGTCTGGTTCTAAAGGGAGCATTTTATCTGCAGAGTGAACAGTCTCCCTGTGGTCACCAAGAAGGCCCTCTCCATTCACTGTCTGCACAGAAGGTGCTCAGCACCCTTTAAATAGCCTCGTCCCTCTGACCCCAGCCCCACCTCGCTAGGGGCACACCAGGGAGGAGGCTGGGCCTCCCTCGGCAGCCCCTGCAGCTCCGGAATGCCGGGTTTCAGGACGCTGACAGTCCCACACACAGCAGTAGCTTCTGTCACATCAGTGAGACACACGCCCTGCCCTCCAGAAGTCTGAAGGGAAGGTTCCAAGAAAAGAAGACAAGGTCAGGCTGAGAACTGCGAAAGTCACCCATCTGGGGGTTCCGTGCCTTCAGGGGAGTCCCTGGCTGGTGCGCACAGTCAGCCTGTTAGGTGCTGACCACAAGGTCCACAGTTTGGGTCCACCCAGAGGCATCTCAGAGAAAGGCCTGGTGGTCTACTTCTGAGAAATCTGGCCTTGCCCAGATCCACTGACACACAGGGGTCACCAGGTATCAGAACCGACTCAAGGGCAGCTTCTTTTCCTCCCTGTGTCTTTGGTATCTTGTTTTAAATAGATACCAAAGTGCGGGTACACGTGTCAGCACTTGGCTTCATACAGAGCACTGAGAGCACTGCACACAAGCACATGTGCTCTCCTGACAGGGCTGTCTGTAGAGACGTCCCTCAAAATATCTACGGTGACGATCTCTTGCCAGTGGGTGTGGGGAAATTTCTGTTTTCTCTAATTTCATGTATTGCTGAAGCTTCCTATAATAGTGGTATTTTGCTTCTGTAAACAGAAAAATAAAACATAAAAGATAAGGTTACTCCCTCTATTTCTACAGCAAGCAGCAGCAGCTATTGCTACTGAGAAAGCTAAGCACACTGTCTGTTTGTCCTGAAAAATTTAAGACGTGTGAACGGTGCCCATGCCTTGACAAGGGTGGCTGTCTTCTCCAGGGACACTGCGGAGACCAGGGCAGGTGAGAAGTGGACTCTCTGCTGTCTTGGGCAGTGTCCCCACCCTGGCTCTTGGGGCACACATGAGAAGCCCTCTGCGTCCCCGACACGAACCTCCACGACGATCTGTCTGTACTTGGGCTGGTCGATGCTTCCCAGGATGCCCTCGACAAGCAGAGAGAAATTCATCTCGTACATGGTCATGTCAGACAGGGTTGGTTGCTGAAAACAACATGACTCAGCGTTAATGTGTTGTTCCCCCACTGTACTCTGGTTTTCACTTAACGGAGGGATTTCATTTTCAAATCAATAACCTTTCTCAGTTTCTATAAAACCTTAGAGAGCATTTTCAGCTACACGACTGGATTTTATACACAGTGAACTATTGACGCCAGCCAGCTGACTCTTGAGATAAATTCAGCCTCCTGTGCTTATGCTGTAGCCACTGTGTTCACGTTTTTAGGAGAAAGGGACTCCAGGAGAGAGTCACTTCAGCACTGCAAAGGAACAGCTAGGAATCAAACAACAAAGATTGTGCACAGCCTCTGCAGGATGAACACAGGAAGCTGGGCTGGCTGTCCAACTTCAGCCTGTCAGTCACCTGCTGTCGAACTGACAGCAGTCCTGGGGCAGACCGTCCTTCCTGTGCGGGCAGACAACGACGCACACCGTTATACGTGGAAATGGCGAGCCAAAGCGGAAAACTGTAAAATGGAAAGAGTTCTCTTTCATTTAAAATAAGAGTACTGTAAAGGCTTTCATTTGTTTTTTACATGCCAAATAAGAACAGAAAGTAAACTCAACTCCAAACCCCCTGTGGATGTGGGGCATTTCCCTCCAAAGACAAGAGGGAGGTGCTCTGGATCAGGCCTGTACGGTGACAGCATGGCAGTCACAGGATCACCGCCAGAGACAGCGAGACACACCTAGCTGCTTCTGCCTCAGTGACTCAGGGAACTTCGCCACAGCTTCAGAGAAAGGACCAAGACGAGCCCAGCGGGAAGGCGTCCCCACCCATGGCAGCAAGCACCTTCAGCCTGTGTTAACGGGCTCCATGCACAACTGATGCTTGGTGGTAGGACCCACTTTGGGGACAACAAAGGCTGGCTGATGAACACACTGTAACTGTGCACATGCCTAGCAACGGGATTAACGGGGTCGCAGAAGACCAGGAGGAAGGACCCTCCTTTCGTGGTCTCACACCCATTTCACTAAATCGACCACATCTGAAGAGACAATCCAGCTGCCATGTGGCCACAGCAGTCACATTGAGAGCAGGGCCGGCCGGCCAGCTGGCCTCACTCCCTCTTCTGGGAACGCTCAGGGGAAGCACGCAGCACAGACCTTCAGGGAACGGTCAGCAGGCAGACTGCCACGGCCACACCCGGTCGGCTCTTCCCAGGTGTGTGGCCCTGGGAAAGTCACTTAGCAGTGCTCTGTTTCCTTGCCTGGCAAACAGGAGTAAGAAAGGACAGCCTTCACAAGACCGTGGGGGAATAAATGAGGACCTGGAAGTGTCTGACCCACACCAAGGACTAAACACCTGTTTATCGCTGTCACACGAAGCACTGATGTTTCCGGGGCGGGTTTCTGGCCTTCCATTTGAGAGATCGGGGTTCACCACAGCTGCAGCCCCCCATCTGTCACCGGTGGCTGTGTGCGGCCACGACACTGAGGAGGCTTCAGCACGGTTCCCAGCCCGAGGCGGAGCGGCAGACAGGCCCGGGGACCCGCTTCTGGAAACTTGTCGTCCGGTGCCGTTGAGCTGGTCGTGTCTCATGACGACGCTCTGCACAGCTGTACAAAACGCAGCCTGGCCCTGGCACCCCGCCCACAGCCGTCGTTAGGTCAGAGGCCACGCCGCGACCACCACGCCGGTCCATCTTGCTGAGGGTCTTCCTCTCTATCGCTGACCCTCTACATAGCAAGCATGATGCCGTTTTCCAGGGACTGACTCCTCCTGACGACATGTCCAGAGTACACGGGACAGTCTCACCATGCTGGCTTCTAAGAAGCACCCTGGCTGTACTTCTTCCAAGACAAACTTGTTGGCCCCTCGGGCAAAACCAAACTTGTTGCCATTGAGTGGATTCTGACTCGCGGTGACCCCACAGGACAGAGGAGAACTGCCCCATGGGGTCTCCAAGGAGCAGCCGGTCAACAGGAACCCCCCACCTCGCGCTCAGCAGTCGTGGTTCCCAGCCACCGCACTGCATCTTTCTGTCAGTCCACAGCACGGTGAGGTGTCGATTCCTCTTCGGTCTTCCTTACTCCATGTCCCACACATCACCGTGCGTGTGACACACCCCCCACCGCTGTCACGGTAACTGTGAGTCAGGGCAACCTGCCACAGAGCAGGCAAAGGGCAGCTGGGGCCCTCCAACGCTCATCAGGCCAGTGGGGCACTTCACCCCCATCCTGTTCCCCGCAGGGACAGCGGTGACTGCAGAGACCACGGGTGGCTCAGGAGCACCTGAGGCCTGGACCTTGACGGAGGCCTCTTGCAGCAGATGGGCCCAATGTGTCCTCTGACTTCTTGACTGCCGTGTCCACGGGCACAGACTGTGGGTCTGAGTGAAACGAAATCCTTGAGAACTTCAGTTCTTTCTGTTTATCACGATGCTGCTAACTGGCCCAGCTGTGAGGATTTGTGTTTTGAAAATCAGTCTACGAAAGTGCTGTGGATCCAAACAGTCTGATCACAGGGATGAGGCAGGACCAGGCAGTGCTGGTCCAGTCTGTGCACATGCGTGTGTGTGTCTGTGTCAGTGTGAGCGCGCACGTGTGTGCACGGGCAGGGCTGGCTCACCACGCGCCTGGAGCTGACTCTTCTGCAGCTAACAGCAGCTGTTATGACCATCAGCAAAGAGACAGTGCTGAGTGTACCTGGCCTGGGCAATGAGATCACTGATCAGACTCCGGTCAGTCTCCGTGGGACTGGGACAGAACTAACAACGGCCGTCCCAGTCCAAGGCCCGGGGGCACAGACACGAGGCCCTGAAGCGGCAGCCGGGTGCGGACAGTGCGGGCCCCCTCCCTGCTCGCTGGGGCCAGCGCCGCTGCTGCAGACAGGAACCACAGCACGGGGCAGGGCGTCCAGCAGCTGTCTGGGCGACCGATGAACCCACCCAAAGTCTGTGACTAGCATAAATAACATTTTCCTACGGTTTTTATTATTATTATTGCGACTGAGTACAAGTATAAAACCCCAATTAAATCTGCCTGCCCGTCTACGTACGGCCCCTTCTGCTCTCCCTGCCTGGTGACAGCACACTCCTCCTTTTCATTCTGTACCTGTATCCTCCTAACAAGGTCCCATCCCCTCCTCTGCACCTCTTCTCTCCCGTCTAGGAAGAGACCAGTAGGGCAGCATCGTATAGATGCACAGGACCCTAGAGTACACACCCCTATGGTCACACTGTGTCCCTGAGTCCAGTCCATCGCTGTCCGAAGAGTTGACCTCAGTAGTGTTTTCTGGACAGGGCAGCAGCAGGTCTCGGAGTCATGCTCCCAGGGGGTCCCCCAGGCTGCTGGACCATCAGTTGTTGTCTCTTAGTAGAGTTTTTGAGCTACACTGCTCTTTTTCTGATGTTGCCACAGGGACTGAACATTGTGTGCCCCATCACGGCTGTCGTCGCTGGTGGCTGGGCACCATCCGGTTCTTCTGGTCATGTTGATACGGTCTCCCATTCACATGGGTCCTTCTGTCTCCTGGGCTCTTTTTCCTTCACACCTTGGTTGTTGTTGGTAATCATCTGTTCTAGATGAGCTCGGACTATTTAATGTACCTCAGATGGTGGCTTGCTAGCTTTTAAGACCCCAGACACCACACACCAATATGGGGTGCAGAAGACTCTCTTAGCAACTGGCTAGTTATGCCAGCTGACCTTGATGTCTCCTGACAGCGTAGTCCCCAGATCCCAGCCCTGCTACTCTGCCCTTGCAATATGGGGTTGAGATTAGAAGAGCTTTCAGTTTATGCTGCAGTCCAGTTAAGTAGACCTTTCTGCTGTGTGCTGTCACTGCTTTCACCCGACCACATTTCTACCAACTACCTGATCTGTGCCCGGCCCTCTCCCTCCCTCCCCACCCTCACAGCCATCAGAGTCTTTTCTTCTGTATATGAGTCTATTTTTAAGTTCTTACAGCAGGGGTCTCATACAATGTTTGTCCTTTTGCCACTGACTAATTGCACTCACCATAATGTCTTCAGTTGAACCCAGGTTATGAGATGCTGCCTAAAACCATTATTATTCTTTATCATTTCATAGTGTTCCACTGAGTATATATACCACAGTTTGTTTATCCATTCATCTGTTGTTGGGCATCTGGGTTGGCACCCTTTTGGCATTGTGGGCTGTGTTGCAATAAACATTCATATGCATGCATCTGCTTCTATGACAGCCTTTGTTTCTCTAGGATATTACTGTATCAAATGGTACATCTACTTGCAGCTTTTTAAGGAAGTGCCAGACTGTTTTCCAAAGAGGTTGCACTTTGCGATCCCACCAGCAGTATAGGAGAGTTCCAATTTCTGCACAGCCTCTCCAGCACTTGTTGTTTTGTGTTTTATGGATCATGGCCAATTTTGTTGGGGTGAGATGGTATCTCAACGTAGTTTTGATTTTTCTCTCTTTGATAGCCAGTGATCCTGAGTATTTCCTCGTGTGTCTTTTCGCTGTCTGAAAGTCCTTTTTGGTGAAGTGTCTGTCCATCTCCTTCATCCACCACTTAATTGGGTTATTTACCTTTCACCTGTTGATATTTTGCAGATCTTGTACATTACAGAGATCAGGCGTTGGTCCGACATACAGCTGTCAAATATTCCTTCCCATCCTGTGGGTGGTCTTTTATTCTTTTGATGAAGTCTTTGGATGAGCAACTGTGTTTGATTCTTAGTAGTTTCCATTTATCTATTTTCTGTTGATAGTGCTTTGTCAGATTTTGAAGTCTAAGTTTTTTATTATTTTTACAGAGATAATATAATCACTTAGTTTAGAACGTGAAAGGTAAAAAAGACTTTCAGTGAAAAGCCCACCCTGCCCCTCAGACAGAATCTCTACTCCCTAAGGCTGAGAAAAGAACCCCGCCAATCGCTTGTGGGCCCTTCCAGAGAAACCAGGTACAGTAAGCACGGTGAGCAGGGGCTAGTGCGTTTCAGGAGCCTTTGCCCACAGCACAGCATCAGAACTTTTCTGGGGCTGCTGGCAGCAGCAGAAACATAGCACCTCCCTTCGAAGGGCCGAGTCTTCCCAGCATGAAGACGGGGCTGGGGCAACTTGAACAAAAGAATCAAATCAGGAAAGTGGGTCATTTATGCCATTTAAGAGCCCACCTGAGGGGAGGGGAGGAATGCACTGCAGAACAGGCAGGTTACACATGGAGTGAAACCAGGGATTGCTGAGTGATTGGAACAGCGCAGCAACGTCCAAACTTCTTGCCTGCACCCACGTTTGCTCAGAGGTGACTTCCTCGCCCACAGTACCACCAGGCCACCCTCCTCCTCACACCCAACTGGGTCTGTCTTCTGAATATATGCTTTATTGTTTGTGAGGTCACCCAGTGGTGGCTCACTGCTTTTGGGAAACAAAAACTTGGTGGAGAAGGGACTCGCATTTAAGCAAAGGAAGGAAAGCTTGCTTGGCAAAAGGCTCGGCCATGTGGTTTCTTCAAAGGGCATTTCCTGGAAACATGAGAAACAGGACAATACCAAAACATTGGACTCAACTTTCCAGCAATGTAGTTATTTGGCAAAGCTAGCAAAGGGACACTAAAATTGAAAATAAAAGTCAGTGAGAAGGGGGACAAATATCTCAACCCAGCTGGTGAGGCTTTGTATCTGCAAAGCCTTTGCTTAAGTACTCTCTGCAAACAGAGGCAGCCAAGGCTGTGACCAGCGCCGGGCGGACACTCTGCTCCTCTGCGTCCCTGCGGGAGCCCCTCCTCCACACGCGCAGCGGCTGTACCTGCGGCAGATGATCCCCGGCAACGACGATGCCGTTGGGGGTGCGCTCCAGGATCTGCCACACTCGGTCGTAGAAGCCCTGGGGGGTTCTGTTCAAAGAGCCATCGATCTGGCGTCTGTGCAGCCAACACCTGCAGAGCAAAGGGAAGAGCCTGAGAACGGAGCCGACAGCGAGCTTGTTCTGGCGGAGAGCGGGGTCTGCAACATGGACTGACTGTTCCCGTTGGGCATGCAGTAGGGCCCAGACCCATCAATGACGCGTGTCTACTGTGTGCTACAGGGCCTGGTGAATATTTCATAGCAAAAGGAGGGCTTGCAGCAGAAGAGAGATTCCTGAGACTATGAAAAATTTAATAGGCAAAATGTTATTCTCTCGTAAGTATGGGGGTTGCTTACTACATGAGCAAATGATTTTCTAATAAGCAAAGAAGATTCACGAAAAAGGCAGGAGCAGCCAATTCTCAAATACGTGTACGTGGTTCTCAGGTACAACAGAGTGTACAGGCTGAGAGGGCACGGGCGTCCTGCCCTCTCACCACCCTTGCACCCTTCTCCCAGAAAGGTCTACGTGGGGATGGATAAATGAATGAACACTCAAAGGTGTTTTCTACACGATGAACTGCCTGTATTTTATGCCTTCTAAAAGCTGCTGAAGTTCCAGTGCTGACAATCCAGCAACACAGTCCTGCACACCGCAATCGTGAGGACACAGTCCACATTCCGACTTTCACAGATAAGAGTGTTGACCCTCAGCGGTGAGACCTGCACAACTCACAGACTGCTAAAGGGTCAGACGTGGCGTGCCTGAAGACGATACAGCAAATGCACAGTGCTAGTGGCCTGACAGGAGCTGAAGACACGGGCAAGCACACTTTTCAAACTTATATTAAAAAAGCAGCCAAGTGAAATGTGTCATCAGTCACAAGGGACATGTGTCACACATGACCTGTGACTTTCTGGGTGGGCAAACAGCTGTGGGGGAGACAGGAAAGACATTTTTATGCTGGTGAAAGGGAACCAGTGAAGCCTCACCCCACGGATGTGGGGGGCATGTTTTCTGGGTGCACAAAGTGTCTTCTGGCCGACCTTGACTTACATGGTGGGGTCCAGGGCAGGCTAACGGAAAGCCCAAAGGTCCAGGGGTCCCTTGGTGATGCTCTGTTCTGGGTCACAGGTGTGTGAGTTGACTGCCATGCTCTGCATTCCATCTTATTACTGTCCCCCGTCTTTGGGGACACAAAAGGATGTTTTCAGAGTTCTATAGAAACCCCAGTGGTGCAATGGTTAAGTGCCATGGCTGCTCAGCAAAAGGTCAGCAGTTCAAACCCACCAGGGGTCCTGGAAGCTCGATGGGGCAGTTCTGCTCTGTCCTACTGGGTTGCTGTGAGTTGGAATTGACCATCCACATCTGCTGGGGCTCCTCCACTCTGTGACAGCTCCTCGGGCCCCCTTTACCTCTCACGACTTGGCAGTGTAGGGCATCCGCTGTTGCTCAGTGTGACGTTGTGTCCTTTTCAGCACCCCTACGGAGCACAGGCTGCTGATGGGCCTCACCCCCCGTGAGGCTGACCTTGGTCCCCTGGGACGTGGAGTGTGCTGGGTTTCTCCACGGTGAGGTTCATGTTTTTTCCCTTGGCAGTTAACACAAGCATCTTGAGTGCAGGTGCTCTGAAGTGCCGTCTGCTTTCTACTCCTCACCACGCTTCCCCTCACTCACTACGGCTCCTGCCTGCGACAGTCAAGGCTCTGGCATTGGCCTGACAGTGCTTCTCTGTCTCCACCAGCAAAGCTGCGTTGAGCCAAAGTCACTTCTCTCCCAGTTGTGTAAGTTTTCGGTTATTTATGCATATCATCATGGACTCGACGGTACTCATTTATTCTCCGTGTTATAAACCAGTAACATGGTTATTTATTTTGCTGCTCAAATTACTGCCCTTCCAGCCTCTAGGAGGTTAGCCCATCTCTGACCCCTGGGACCTCTCCCACCTCTGACTCCTGGGACGTCCTCCCAGTTGTCCCCAGCATCCTCTGAAAAGCCTGGCACAATCTCAGCACTCCCCTCCTTGCCGGCACTACCAGCCGCTTCACGTCCCTCCTCTGCTTCTCCTGCCCCAAACCAAGCACTTCTCCACGGATTTGTCAGAACTCAGATCCATATCCAAGGACTGGGTCTGCTCACTGCTTCTGCGCCCTCCAGGGACAGAGCTGGGAGACGTTAAGTAAACACAGGGACACACGCACAGCCACCCATTTCCGTGTCCACCCACTCGTGTGAAAACCGGGAATCCACACCGACGGCTCCAATTTCAATCCAGCACCACAGGCACATTCCAGTCTTTCCCTTCTCCTCACTGTACCCACCTTCTCTGACAGTTAAGAGAAAGCTGGCTCTCCTTTTCCAGCCCATGCACTTACACTGTGTGAACATGTGTATAAATTTTTATAACACATAAATTTTCAGAACTGCTAGTCCATACCTGGTGAGAAAGGAAGTTATTAGCTAGAGCCGAATACTGACTGGTGTTGGGTTCTTCTTGCTCTTGCTTTCCAGTACTCGGCTGCAGGAGAGTCTTCCAGAGGCACCTGTGCTAATCCGTCTCTCCCTCACGTCACCGAGCATGATGATGTTATTTCTCTGGACACACTCATGTTCACTGGCTACTGCTGGCATCCTCTTTTGGGTTCCCTCCACAACTGGATTCCCTTTAATTAGTAACGATTTGTGTTTTGAGTGCCTCGTCACGCCGTGGTTAAGCGCTTGGCTGCTAACTGAAAGGCCGACGGTTCAATCCACCAGCTGCTCGGCAAGAGAAAGACGTGGGTCCGCTTCCACAGCGGTTTCCAGCCTTGGAAACCCCGAGGGGCAGTCCTACACCCTCCCATGTGGTCACAAGGGTCAGAAGTGACCTGATGGCGGCGGGTGTGCTTGCTGAGTTGGAGACGAAACTGGAAAACAGGCTCAGGAGAGCACGGCTCCTCTCAGCTCTGCGATCCCGCGCCTCCTTCTCCCATCCTTTCCACTCCTCCTGCCCTCCCTGAAGGGAACTGGTCTCTTCAGCTTCTGACTTCTTCTCCCTGCCTTTCTTCCGCACAAGTGACCAGACACACATCTATTTCCTGACATTCCCTGCATGAGGCTGTCGTCATGGAAACAGCACCCTGGACAGCAGTTCCCCGTCGTTCCCAGAGACTGCTCGCCTCCCCCTGGCAGGGGCTCATGCTGCCACCATGCAGGGCCATGGGGCTGCTTCCCGTGCTGTGCAATTACAGACAACAATGTCACATGCATGAACACACAACACAACACAAAAACTACACTCGCTGCTGTGGACTCAGGGTCAACTCACAGGGATCCTACAGGACAGGACTCAGCTGCCCGGCAGGGTTTCCAAGGAGCACCTGGTGGATTTGAACTGCTGACCTTCTCGTGAGCAGCTGAGCTCTGACCCCCTGTGTGTCAGGTCCCTGCAGAAGAGTTGCACCCTAGCTGCGCCTGTGTCACCGTGAGGCAAGAGACGACACCCTCACGCTGCTTGCTGCTTTCGTTCATGTTTCTCTACGTGTGACAGGGAGAACATTTCTTCAAGTGTGACAGGGACTAAACAGTGTTTTAAGTGACTCAGGGCCGTATTTAGTTTTCAACAAATTGATTAGTCATGACCACCTCCAACTTTCTCATAAGTTTTTGGTTCTTTATCTTCAACTTTGATGAATGACTGGGTATCAGCCCTTTGTCTACGACATATGTTTTGTCCCTGTTTCTAAGCTGTCTATATTTTCTGCCATGCAAAGTTTTAAGAATGTTGTTTTTGTATCATCTTGACAATTTTTTCTTTTATTGCCTCTGGACTGGGAGCCTTTCTCCACATGAGAGTCCAAAAGGAATTTCATCGTCTCTTTTTTGAAGACTTGTGAGATTTCTTTCTTAGGTTTAGATCTTTGATCCATGTGAATCTATTTTTGTGTATGGTGTCGAGTATGGCTCTGACTTTATAATTTCTGCCCAATGGTGTCCAGTTGGGCTTACACCACTTCTTTTAAAAGGACCCCCTTCACTCCGTGATTTGGGATGCCACCGGTGTCACACGCTAAGTTTCCACATGTGTGTGGGTCTGTTTCTGAGCTTCTTGGTCTGTTCCACCAGTCTTCTTGTCTGTTCCGGCACCAGTACCACAGTGTTTCAATTACAGGGGCTTTAGAGTATGTTTTAATGTTTGTTAAGGCAAGTTCTTCTTTCCTGCTTTTCTGGATGTTCTTCCGTGTTTGTGTCTAACTCCGTAAAAGAGGTTCTTGGCATTTTATTGGAACTGCATTAAATTTATGGCTGAGACCTTTATAACGTTGAGTGGTCCTATCTAAGTATAAACTATCTTTCCATTTGCACAAATAAATTTTCATAGACTATATCTACACAAGAAAGAAAGCAGAATTTTCTATGCATATGGCTCTATCTGCTTGGAAAATGCCAGGCATGCCAACAGTACCTAATAAATACAGGACTAAATTATTATACTAAAGCTCTTTCTATAATGTATACAAACTCTGATTCCAGAAATATCGGTTTCACTCCTCTTTGAAGGTAAGTGTAAGTCTAAGTAGGGTTTAGCCATGCAGAAGCTTCCAGATCTGAGAACACAGACTTCCCAGCAGCACAAACTCCCAACTGCAGACACACATCTCAATGAGCGTCCTGCTCATGACCCACCACCGCTGAGGTGGCCTGACTCACGGTGACCCTGAAGGACAGAGGGCAGGCTTACGGGGAGCGGGGGGCGGACCTGAACTGCCGACCCATGGAGAGCAGCCGAGCACTGCACCGCTGCATCACCAGGGCTCCACCTCGGTTTATTCTGCCTCCCACACTCTGCTGTGTCTTATTTTTAATTTCACACATGTATCAAGCTGAAAAATGAAGGTGTTTCTATGAACCCAGGATGGCTGGAAGGCACCAACTTTACCTTCCATTCTGCTGAGGCTGCAGAATATCCAGCAGAAGCTGCTTGACCTCACTGGGGGACAGCTGATACAAGTCCCTGGCTGGCTTGTCCTCACCGCGCAGCTGCAGCTCATACTTCATCGCGTGGATGATCCACCTGAAACAGACCGAGAGCGCGAAGCTGGGCTCAGCACCGCTGGAGACTCAGTTACCTTCTGCCTCCGGTGGTGACGCCCCTGAATGGCCCTGGCCTAGCTAAGGGGAAGCGGGAAAAGGCCTCTTGAGTTTCCCGAGCCACTGACAGAATTACTTCCATCAAGACTACTGTCATGACCAGACTCTTAGAAACGGTGCCCACTCTCGTACCTGTGGTTCAACTGTAAATTACAGAAACGGGTGAGCACTGAGGGTCTTACCACGTGAGAGCTGACTGGTGCCGTACGGCCAGTAACCACCCACAGGGAGCTGCCACGCTGCTCGTGCTGAACAGCAGACGTGTGCGAACCCCAAACCAGCCATCTGAGAGATGAGCTGAGGTATGCCATCACGGAAATGTCTGTCCTCAGGAACAGGCATTTTTCATAAATCTCCTTTAGTTGGAAGTCGTTCCCTTAGGGTGGGAGGGGACAAATGAGAAGTACTTGGCTTCGACATAAAGGAGTATAATTAGTTATAACTTAATTATACTAGTGCATTAAAGAACATACTTCAATCAACAGATGTCAGGAGAGCCAATATACTGATGTATTTTATGTAAACCTAATTTTATTTTCTAATTCGAGAAGCTTTTAGAAAGCATTTTTGTAGTTTCATCTCATTTCCCTCATTTACTACATTATAAGAACTCGGATAAACCAGTTGCGACAACCGAGGACAGCTCCAGAACAACACTGTGCCTCTGGGAGCAGAGGCTACACGGCATGGGAAAAGCTAGGGGACGACTTTTCCATAGCCGACCTGGGTGCTCCCCCGTAAGCCCTCCGCTCAGCGGCCGGAGCAGGTCAGCTCCCCACCCGGAAGACGAGGCCTTGGTTCCCCTCCAGCCTGTCTCCTCCCGCAGGGGAGCCGTGCAGCCGGCCTGGGAAGACGGCGGCTGGAGCCACAGGGATTTCCAGCGGGGCCGGCCCCATACCCCGACACAGCCTGCTGCAGCGGAGATGACGAGGTGAGGTGAACGTCAGCTGACGGATTCCGGTTCTCTGCGCACAGCCTGGTCAGCAAAGCAACAGCAGGGCTTCTGCACAGGACGGCGCGGCCCCGGCGGCATTTGCACAGAAGCACAAACAGCGGTAGAAACAACACCGTTGAGCTATTTGAGGGAGCCGGAGGTGTGCTTGGGCAGTACGGCCCCCACTCTGGGCCAGGCTGCAGACCACAGGGCAAAAGTCTCTGCTCTACTGCTGTCCCCAACCCTTGTCCCCTGCCATGGCAACTGCGGCTTCCGCTTCTTCACTTCGAGAAGCTGGGAACTAAACTAGCTGCCATCAGCTGCAGCATCTGTGCTGTGAGATGCTGAGATGGGCGGCAGCGTCCCAAGACACACAGACAGGGCAGGACGTACAGACTCCTCAGTATGACTGCTGACACGACGTAACACCGACCAAGTACTCACTGGCAGGAACACGGAGGTGGCCCAGTGTCTGCCAACAACAAGGGCCGGGGTGCGTGCGGCAGGACCAGGGGGAGAACCAGGGGCATCATACATGTTTCTCCAATCAGATGGAAAGGAGAAGGGGCCACACCTATTTTACTCAGAAAGACTAAGATTTGTTTTCCTTGTCCACTCTCGCTGGTAACGGCATTTAATGAAAACGTTGTACAAGCATAAAACCCATAAGGACGTGATTACTTGGGATGCTCTGACGCCACAGTTGGTTATGAAATTAGCTGTTACAGCAAACATTCAGTTACGATACAGTCTAACAGACCACTTACACAAATTCACAAAGAAAAGACATTTTTAAGTTGTCTTTTCTTTATTTGTATATTTATTAGCTTACTCTGCATCTAAAATTTACGGTTGAGGCACCTTCGCAGAACTGAAGGGATATGGAATTTTGAATCCGCTGACCTGTCTTTGGGTCACCCCAACAGGTCAAAATCCTGAAAAGCAACGTGAGTATGGAAGGGCCTGTCCTGACTTAAGTGGCAGAACAATTAATGTCATGTATGGATCTTATCTGGATCTTTATTGAAGTCATTTTGGGAAAAGTCATAGAAATTTGGATAAAAATTGGGTATTAGGTGATACGAGGTCTGCCAATGAAGGCTGTGAACTCATCCTAGAAAAAACACTACAGACCTCACGGCTGAATATCACTGCAGTCACATTCAAAGTCCTCCACTTGGGAAGCCAGGCACCAACACCAGTGCCTAGTCCACCCTTCAAAGCAATTTTGGAACTCCTTCTGGAATGGCCATCAAAATTGTCATTGTATCACCCTTGGTGTCATGAATGCCACCAAAATGTCTTCCTTCGAATATTTCCTTTAACTACAGGTAAAGAAGAAAGTCACTGGGGGCCAGATCAGGTGAACAGGGAGGGTGTTCCCATACAGCGATTTCTTTACTGGCTAAAATGTCCCTCACAGACAACTGCACAATTAAGTTTGCGAACTTGCCACCCTGCACAGTGAGCATTCCAGAAAGAGTTCCAAGATTGCTCTGAAGGGTGGACTAGGCCCTGGCATCGGTGCGTAACTTCCCAAGGGGAGGACTTCGAAGGAGACCTTAGTGATACAGAGCTATGAGGTATGTAGCACTTAGAACAACGCAGTTCACAGACTTAACTGTTGCACCTCGTATTAAGGAATTATTGCTAATTTTCTTCGGTATTTTCAATGGTATTGTGAGTATACAAAAAATTCTTTTTGGAAATGTACACTAACATATACTGAGGAGGAAAAACCAAATGTCTGGGATCTGCTTCGTGTAACAGAAAAAAAGCAAACATGAACAATGAAGATCATTTATTCTCACTGAAATAATCAATATATGTGGAATTTACTCAATTATCCTCTAATTACACTTTAATATTTTTTCATAATAAAAAGTACAAACAATAACGACATTCTTGAATGCCAAATCTGTTCCTTACTAACTGTGCCCTACCGGGAAGGTTATTTTTTAAATGAGAATATTAATATTACCTATGTAGCTCGCTTTGCAGAATTTAAAGAACAAATTACGTAAAAAGGCTTTTGAAATTATAAAGGTCATAAAAGTTTTACTCAGCTCATGTTATTTTAGGTATGTGACTCAGGTTGGAGGAAGGTAACATACATATTTAATTCGAGTCTTAAGAGTTACTCAAGTGATTAACTTCAGGAGGCATCTTTTAAAATAAGCCACCTTTTACTTTTAAAGGTCTTACTATTTAAAACCCCCAGATGTCTTGAGCTATTACAGGTACCCCAGTCTACCACATTTGTCTTTGAAAGTCCTCAGTGTTACTCGCAAGGAGGGCTGCAGATCCACCCAGTTTCCCAGCTTCCTTCCTTCCATTTACAAAATCTCGACAGTTCCCTTTTGGGGATCCAACCTACAGAAAACACTCTCAGAGAAAGAAGGGGACTATTTTTCGTTCATTTAAGCCCAAATGAATATAACTTAGTCACTTGCTAATTTTTCTGATTGTTAAAGTTCATTTATTTGTTAAGGAAACCTTTTCGCCAAAGTAATCTTTTTCAGCTTAGACGCACCGCGACACCGGACCCGGGGGTCCCAGCCATCACGGCCGGGGGCGACCGCGGGCAGAGCCAGCCAGGAAGGGAGGCAAGCGGGCCGTCCCTGGAGCGCACCTCCCAGAGGCGCCCTGTCTAAAGACCCAGGGACACGCTCCACCTGCCGAGAAGCACCCGAGAAAGGGCAGACACAGGGGGTGACCACGCCAACCGCTCCCACACCCTGCTGCGCCACGGGGTCCCCGGGTTCCTGGCACCCCTGGGCTCCCGGGCACCGCCGCCACGCACGCTCCCTGTGCGGGGAGTGGCTACTGCGCGTCTGCTGGCACATTTCCCTCCAACCTGTCCCAAAGAATGACACAGAAAACCCAGCGTGAGCAAATCCAACATCACCGGTGAAACAGAATAGCTGAGATTTTCTGAAAAATGCCATAGAGAACAGCGCTGATCTGCGGTGAGAAACCATTTAACAATGGCTCTGAGACGATTGCTTTAAACCAGCTGACTCCTTTCAGTACCAACGGCTGCGCAAGCGTCTCACTACACAGGTGACAGGGACGGACACACTGCAGGCATCTCACTACACACGTGATGGGGACTGACGCGCTGCAAGAAGGGACATCACTTTTGGATTTATGTTAACACACAGAGGGTGACGATCAGATGAGGTGAACCGAGCTTCCTGCCTGGCACCTGAGGGGTGACTCGACCATTCACCCCTAGGTCCCACAGAAACAGAACTGCCATAGGTGAGTTCCGTCGTCTCACCTCCTTCCCTCACATTAAATGACAAAAGCAAAGACCTGTGAGTACCAGACCCGTCCCAGTGAGCTCGGCAACAATCACCTCTGCCTCCCACTGCACAAGCACGACCCGCAGCCCCAACAGGCATGCCTACGTGCTGGATGTGGGACCCCACCCAGGGCCCCAGCGACCATCTCGGAGCTCTCCGGGTAGGTGACCCTACCAAGAATATCACAGCCGTCTCTGAGCACTGGATGTGGGACCCATCGACCCAGCCGCCTGGGTCATAACTGCTTACAGGGTCTGTCCTGGCAGCGGGGAAAGCGGAGTAGAAAAGGCCTGCTCACACCCATCCTCGGGGGTCTCCTGCCGAAGCCTGACGACAGGCCTGCAGCAGAAAGCAGACGACCAGAGGGTGTGGTGGCAGTGGGCCCGTCAGGAGCGCCATCTCCTGCAGCAGGAATGCGGGAGCCCAGCTCACTAACGAGAGGGCGGGTCAAGTCATCGCCAGGCCAGAACCCACTACTGTGGGCAGGTGCCCCCTGGTTTTACTGGAGCACCAAGAGCAGGGACTGGGGAAGAGCCCGGCAGGACCACCACCAAGGAAAGCCCAAGAAACACGGGGGCGATGGCTGGAAAGCAACTGAGGAAGCAGGGAATTTAAATAAACAATTTTTTAAAAAGATCTCAGAGTCAATTTCAAGCAAAGAGATTCTCCTGCAAAGGGCAGGAGAATTCTGGGTCAGGGCTGTGCGACTCAGGCAAAAGCTCTAGCTCCCTTCAGGGGACGCTGGCATTTCAGGAAAACACACTGTCACATCTGACTGAACAATCAATCTCATTCATCATAAATCCATATTTAAAAGAAACAACAGCAAAAAGACAGGTGAGAGTTAGTTGCTGATGCTTTATCACCTGTAAGTAAACAATAAGGATTTTATACTCTCCTCCTACTTTCTTTTATTCTGCAATCACCATAATATGTAAAAAAAAAAAGGGCTGGTTTAGAAGCAGCAACTAGCTCAACAATTGATAGGAAATTTGACATTCAAGGACTCCAAATGGACAGTGTACTCCCCCGATTTTAAGCCAACTGCCCTTTTCCTCGGGCTAATCTAAGGTGAAGTTTTGAAAGGGAACGGACCTTGCGCAGGTATCTGCTACTGGCGATTCACTGTCGCGCAGAGGCCATTTACGAAGTGAAATGGATTAAGCATGAAGCACAATCAAAATACACTGACAGGCACACACACGTCTTCTTCCTTTTCAGAGGGGCACACCCACGAGACCACCAGACACAATTCCCGCAGTTTTCTAGCGTTGTCTGAGACCCCTGCAGCGGAGATTCTAGGGCCTCCCTGCCAGTGAGGTGGGGGACCCCGCCGGGTGCTGGGGAAGGAGGGCACGTCAGACGGCCACGGGGGATCCCAAAGGACTGTGGAGTGGGAGCATTCCACGGGGCCCTGAAGAGAGTCAACTCGGGGGGAAGGATATCTCTCCCACAGGAGACTTGGGCCTTAGAAAACCTAGGAGAAGACAGCAAAGCGTGTGTCTGAGGGAGCGTCTTCCTTCTACAGATTCCTAAAACCTGTGGTATGAAAGATGGAAAACTCCCAAGAAATACCACGGGAGAAAGGACCTCCCATCACCAAATGTAACCTCACAGACATTTCCCACACCTCCCCAGAATGCCCACAGCCCGAGGAGGGTGCCCACGCAGGGCTCCCCTCCCCTCGGTTTCCCAGACAAGGAGGAGGATGGACTCACACTCGTCTTAAAGCCTGGCTCCGGTCTTGGGACCCTGCGTTACTGAACTTCAGTGAGTTTCAAACAGCTTGTCTATAAAGCGGATGACAACGCTTACGTCTCAGGGTGCTGGTGACGATTCCACAACTAACTCAGGACACAGGCCTCAGGAAACATTCATCAGATCTCCTTCTCTGAAGACCTGAAGACTGAGTGATCTGCCCACGAGAGTCCCTCACGTTAGAGGCAGGAAAAAGTCCTTCTACTTCTAACACGCGCACTGGCACCCACGCAGCTGAGTTAGGTGGTGGGTGGTTTTGTTTCACCAGAGCTCTGAAGCCTCCCTAGAGGAGTTAAATGGCCACCATCTACCCTCTGTCCTTCCCTCATGTTGTCCCCTTTGGCTGGCCCCATGAGACAGCCCCACAGGCTATTCTGGACAGGCTGGGAACAGGGGGGTCCACTCTGGACCTACAGAGCAGCTCCATCCCAGGCAAGGATGACTTCCGTGGCAAATACTGGCCTTGCAAACATGAGTGATTTCAAACTGTCCTTACACTTTGTGTCCTAAGCTGATGTCGACCCAGACATATTCAGGCCAACCTGTGTTTTAAAAGGCCTCTGGGGGGGCTAATGTGATGAAACTTACAACTAGCTGGGGCACTGCAAACACTACCAGGAAGGGAAAAGCCTGTTCCACAACACCCTCTACTTTCCACCTTGGCCTGATGGATCTCCTGCAACAAACGAGGGTCTAAATTAAAGGAAGCTCCCAGCATCCCACCTCCCTGGTATCCTTGTCAAAAACCAAGGATCCAACTCTCATTTCTTATATGTGTGTTAACTGATAATCTCGAAGGCTCCCAGTGGGCTTTACACTGCACAACGCTCAGCAGCACTGACCTCAGGCCGCGGGGCAGACGGACACAAGACAGAAACACCTGGAGCTCCTGGCACATCACAGACAGCACCTGAACGCTTACGTACAAAACAGATGAGTCAAATTTCTGTACGAGGCACCATCATGTAACTGGCTTTTAGAGACCAACATGAAACCTGTTTTCTGAGAGAATGTCAACAGTGTACACAGGTGAGAACACACACACAACACTTAAGACTGAAGTCATCATCCACTCACTGGTCTGACGACGGCAGGTCAGCTACGTTCTCTGAACCTTAGCTTCTTCCCTAAAACAGGGATCCTACGCGGCCACCTCCCAGGGCTGCAGCAAGGATGAAATCAGAGGACACACGTTAAGAGCTTCTATCACTATGCCTCGCTTACGCAAGGTGCCCAATAAACTACATCTGTACAGAGGACGGAGGAGCAGGAGGACTTCCTGGAGGCAGCATTGACTGCACCCAATAAATCACACCTGTGCTGAGGAGGGAGGATCAGGAGGACATCCTGGAGGCAGTGCTGACTGCACCCAATAAATCACACCTGTGCTGAGGAGGGAGGAGCAGGAGGACTTGCTGGAGGCAGCATTGACCGCACCCAATAAATTACACCTGTGCTGAGGGAGGAGCAGGAGGACTTCCTGGAGGCAGCATTGACCACACCCAATAAGTCACACCTGTGCTGAGGAGGGAGGTGCAGTAGGAGGAACTTTCTGGAGGCAGTGCTGACTGCAGTGACCACGTGTCCCTTAGTCTTGCTCCCCTCGGAGCGCTACCAGCAACACCACTTAGCGTGGTCCCATTAGGTGACCTGGATGACACTGTGATATGATTAACTCATCCATCAATAAAAATATGGAGAAAAGTGCTACGGCTTGCTATCCTCTGTAAGTTGGGCTGAGCTTGCACGTACAGATGGCCTCATTTAACTTGGCCATTTCCTCAGAGATGTGACTTCGTTTTTCTTTTAGACTGACGGTCACGTCTGCAGCACACCATCAATGTGCGTACTAATCCAGTCCTCCGACACACTGAGCAATCCGTTGTCTCCCTCACGTCTCTATCACTAGCCCAAGGTAAGGAGCCCCGAGGGGCACAGCTGAAGACTCGGCCACTACCTGAAAGGTTGGCAGTTTGAACCCACCCAGAGGAGCCTCAGAAGACAGGCCTGGGAACCAGCTGTCCCAAGACCAGAGTCGTGGGACGCCCTCGGGACCTGGCTCCACCCGAGACACCCGGGCCGCTGCAGGATGGAGTCGACTCAGCGGCAACTGGAGCTCAAGGCAAACAGCCGACCCAGCCAGAAGCCGCGGGGTCAGTCAAACATTCCTCGAGCACTCCCCGTCACTACACACTGACACGGAAGGGAAGTAATACAGTCTAGTTCTTATGGTTCTTACAATAGGCTTCTTAAGTAAACTACTTATCAAAAGACAAAGAGAGAGAGAGACTGCGCCTCTCCTGCCAACATCCGCCCCGCCTCCGGCAGCTGCTCTAGTCGCCCAGCCGTGAGACCGGCCCAGGAGAGACGTGCACACCGAGCCCGGGCGGGGCGGCGCTGACACGGCATCGGGGACGAGAGGCCGCAGGGCACCACCGGTGAGGTCCAGGACAGCGAGCCAGGAGGGCTCGTGGCGGATGTCCTCAGGAGGTGGCTTTCTGGCATCATCCAACCCCAAGTCACAGCTGCCACACTGACATGGCTGCCGCCGCCAACACACAGGTTACGGGAGAAGAGCACGGCATTTCTCAAGGAAGGGACTGAGCGTGTAAGATGTCAGATACACGCACAGGAAGAAAACTTATCTTTAGAATAAAATAAGTACCCATCATTTCCACGAAGAGGAAGGAGCTTCAGGTCATATTTGAATTCAAGAATAGAGTATCTTGGATTTTTAAGAGGACATAAGTCAGTCTAAAATGATGAAGTCAGCAGTAAAGGAAAACGTGCTGGAGACTGAGAGACACAGGATTGTAAAATCTTGGGAAACTATCAACCTCTACGCTAAGCCTCTGCTTAAAACCAGGCCAGGATGATGACCAGGGAAAGAGGCTCTCCTAATGAGAACAGTCCTTACAGAGGACACGCTTTGGAAGAATTACAAGCTACACTTCACAGAGAAATGCCTCAGTCTGTGATGACCGAGTATCCAATATGCTGTCTGGGTTTAGGAGAATCAAATTCCTTTTCCTTTAGAGACGACTCACAAGAACCACATACTTCTGTAGCTACACAGGTAGGCAGGAGGTCGGGTGGGAAGGATTAGAACATACAGAGGGAACCAATCAGGACAGGATTCAAAGGTCATACACTTGATTCAGAACATCTCTAAATGTTTGAAAGAGACAATCTTCAGGGATAAAAATGAAGGCCAAGCTCTATGTGGGTACAGCAACTGACTTCTCAGTAAAAAGAAATACAAGGTAAAGAAAGGGAAATATAACATAGTTGAAACTAAGCAAATAGTTTTAAACACACTCCACACACACACGGAAGTTCAACCAAAAACTTAAATACAGAAACATGAAGATCTGACAACTAAGTCCAGGAACTGAATTGTTCTGACTGCTCCAGACCTCACTGCTGAGTCTCACTGTGGTCACCTTCGAAGCCCTCCCCTTGGAAAGCTAGGCACCAACGCCAGCGCCTCGTCCACCCTTCAGAGCAATTCTGGAGTGCTTTCTGGAATGTCCATGGCTCACGGAAGCACGATGACAAGTTTGCAAACTTAACTGTATGGTTGTCTGTGAGGGAGTTTTTAGCTAGTCAACAAACAACTATTGGAAGACCCTCGCTACTCCCCTGATCTGGTCCCCAGTGACTTTTTCTTTCTTTACTCGAAGATTAAGGAAATACTGAAAGGAAGACATTTTGATAACATTCAGGACATCAAGGGTAATACGGTGACAGCTCTGATGGCCATTCCAGAAGAAGAGTTCCAAAATCGCTCTGAAGGGTGGACGAGGTGCTGTTGTTGGTGCTGGCTTCCCAAGGGGAGGACTTCCAAGGTGAGCACAGTGACCCTCGGTAACGGGGGATGCAGCACTTTTTCTAGGATGAGTTTCTGAACTTAGTTGTCAGACGTCATACAGTGGAGAAAGTATCTCCCAGAGATAACAACTGATCCCAACTTGATGCAAGCACATTTTTCAGATTATTTTCCCCTACACACCATAACATATGCAGAGACAGTACTATTCTACTAAAAAAAGGAAGACAAATTCTCGACCTACTTTTTTTTCCACTTAATGGTCTCGGAGTTACAACTGTCAATACAGAGAATTTTTTCTTGTTCCTTGTACCGTGGCATGCTGTTTCACGGCGTGGCTATATGATTTACTTCAAGCGTTTCCTACTAATGGGCTGTGGGCTGTTCCTAATGTCTCACTATTTCACACAGTTCTGCTGTAAAACTGTGGTAAAGCAGATCGTCGAGTTCTTATATGAGCACTATAAATTTCTCGAACAAGACTCAATGAATTAAAAGATATGCCAATTTTAAATGATAGATACTGTCAAATAAGCAGTTTCTGCATGTGATTTTTTGAAGGAAAATACAGGGAATCATAATTTTTCAGGAAGTGCTTCATATTTACGTGCAAAATCAAAACTAAGAAATCAATCTAACAATAAGTGGGAAAGGAAAAAGAAGCAAGAAAGGAAGGTAAAAAGAAAACATAAAATAAGACAGCAGGAGAAAGTGAAAATGTAAAAGGCACTAATATGAAGTAAATCTACTACAAGACAAAATCTCAGATTTGACTAAAAATACAGCGCACACAAAAGCATGAAGGGTCACTGGACATAAAAGAAAGACGGCACTAGTGGCAGAAAACAGCAAGAGTGGCAAAAGCATTAAACGAAAGATCAGTCTATTATCTGTACATGTAACAGTATTACGGGTATATTTTTAAATAATAATGTCTTGGAGATACACACTGAAATATACACAGAATAGATATGATGGATTTGCCTTAAGATAATGCTGAGGGAGGCATGCGGGTGGGACGTAAGTTGGGAATGGTTGACATGAGATAGCTCATGTGACGAGTTTGCTGAAGTTGGGTGACAGTATGGGCACCTGGGGCTTCACTACACTGTTTTCTATAATTTTACAGATGTTTCATATTTTTTTAAAAAAAGAAATTAAGGTAAAAAAATGACAAAAAGGTGTATTTATAAAAGCTATGAAATTACATGGATGGCTACAAAGTTTCAAAATACATAAATGAAAGCTGATAAAAATGCAAGGACAAATAACAAATCCACAATTATAATGAGAAACTTTCAGGATTTCTATCAACAATCAAGAAGCAAGTAAAACAAATAACAAAGGTATTAAAAGTACAAATACACATGTATTTACAACCAACAAACAAGAGAGTGGATATTCTTTTAAAGTACTCCAGAGAATATCCCCAAATATTGGCCATGTGCGAGGTTACCCTTTCAAGACCCAATTATCTTCTGTTTTACATTTTTTTAATACCACGAGTTTTCTTTAATGGAAGTATGCCGAGCTATGGAGTGTGTTTCAACTCTTTGGCTGGTAATATTTTGGGACCCCTGGTAACACAGTGGTTAAGAGCTCAGCTGCTAACCAAATGTTGGCAGTTTGAGTCTATCAGCTGATTCCTAAAAACCCTATGTGGCAGTTCTAAACTGTCCTGTAGGGTTGCTACATGTTGGAATCAACTCAGCAGCCACTTTTCTTAAAAATATACATTTTTGAGAAATATTACATGGGAATACACTGCTACCACAAAACTCCGGGGTTCTTGGGCACCCTGATTGGTGGACACTGTCTGTCCCACCACATCTGGGTGGCAGGATATACTGGGGGCATCTTCCATTGGCGTATGTTGGGCACTTCTGGCTTTCCAATTCTGTCTGTCTGTCTGTCTGTCTCTCTCTCTCTCTTTCTCACACACAGTAAATAAATAATCCACCAGGGCTCTCTCTATCATACAGGAAGCCAGAAATATACATTCAAGGCTCATTTAGCTGTAAAAAAGCCAAGAGATATTTTACCCAATCACATTTCCTGAATATACTACCTGAAATTTAACCCTGATACCCTAACTATTTGGTTCAGTAAAAGCATCTTTCACTTTTCACCATTACACAGGTCCCCACTGGAAGGCAGCACATACTTTTAGTGAGAAAAGCAGAGTCCCAGAGAACTTGAGAGCCGGAAAATGTGGGTGGGCAACCGTATGTCCCACAGATCCTAAAGCCAAGTGCCGTCGGGTCAGATCCGACTCATGGCGACCCTAGGGGCCAGGGTAGAACTGACCCCCAGAGTATTCAAGGAGTGCAAGGGTTACTCTATTTATTCAGATGTGTTTGACTCGTTTACAGTTAGAACACACTCACATCCTACTTGCATAATCAGATGTTAAAAAAAAAGAAACTGAAGAATGATTTATATGTTATTAAGCTGTGGTAGGCATTTTAAACATATCATCCCATGTTACTTTTACACAAAACAATGAGGCTGTTATTAAAGTGAGGCTAGAGAAGTTCAGTAACTCCCCACTGGTTTCCAGATGATAAGTGACAGCCAATATCTGAACCCGGTTTTGTCAGGAGTCAGAGTGTTGTAAAGCTTTCCCCCACCACACTGCCTCAAAAAACTCTTAAGAAAACTCTAGATCACCAAAGCTTGACTTTTAATTTCTTCTCAAAACAGAACACTTAGATTTTAAAGATTAAGAAATAGTTTGGCAGAAAACTAATGCAGAATATTCTTAACTGGTCCCACTTCCTACTAGGGTAAGTCTTCCTGACATTGTGTCTTACTGAGTCACTGCTCTCTTACGGCTTGTCCACTTTTATTTACAGACGTCTTTAGGGTTTTACACGGTGCAGCTGTTTCAGTCCCTGGCATCTGGTTTTACCCAAGGAGACAGTCATTGCACCACATAGGTCTAAGACATAAAGATCCTTTCAGGTGACACTACATCCTGCCCAATGGCTTAGGAGAAAGAAGCACCTTCCTAAACACCCACCTGATCTGGGGTGGCCCTTCACTCCAGTCTGTTAGAGGGCAACATGAACAATTCTCTTCATGCACATGAAGGGTACTTTACTCACCCAATGCGTATTTTCAGCATGCCACTGAACAACTCGGGGTTGTTGGAGATGATCCAGCCAATGTGGATGACCAGTTCCTGCTGGATGACGGCTTCCCTCTCGTCATGGGTATTACACTTATAATAGATGATGTTTTTAATCACTCTTGGAGATAAAGGATTAGAGATGACCTCTTCTTCATGCCCAAAGGCACCCAAAGTTACCTGTAAGTGGCAGAACTCGACTGTAAAAATCTCCTAGCTACTGAAAAATAAAAGGAATAAAAAAATCAAGGCTCAGGATGACTGGCAGGCTGAAATTACTCTACACAGCCAGGGAATTAGGTAGAATAACTTTCTGCCATTTATTAAAATGGCTGTCAAAGCATGACTCCTACTAGAGTTCAGGTGGCTTCACTATCTAGCCTAAAATTTAAGGGCAGGTGAGGTCCCACGTTTGTGGTTAAAAGCAGGGATGAAATACAAATAACCCTTAAAATTATTCTGAATGACTTTAGTACTAGACATTCCCCAGAGAAACCAAACTACACTGAAGAGTTTCACTTCACAGCCCACAATTGCTACAGAATCTAGTATTGGGGAGATGTACTTTGCTTTGACAGTTTCACATAGGAAATGTCTCCTTCTCCACCAGCGCCCTAACTTTGCAAAGGGAGCACTGGCTCAGATACTCCCTGTGGGGCTCCTGAGCTTCCTGGTGGGGGGTCAGGCAGCTGCCGAGTGGTAAGACACCTGTCAAACATCCTTCACCTGGGGGGGAGGATCAGCGAAGCTGCCCGCAGGGCCAGGAAGGAGCAGGAACAGAGGGAAAGAGATGGTAAAGAAAGCTCTGGGCAGAGAGTGTGGGTGAAGCCGGAGGGGACAGTCTGGTGGCTCTCTCCTGGCCCTAGCCCTGTGCGTCCTGGAGCAGCCTGCAGCCCTTCGTCCCCTGGTCCCCTCTCTCCATCCCTCTGCTCTGTGCACTGCGCCATCACCCGGCAGGAGAGACAGCGGATTACTAAGGGGACCTGCGTTTCAGAGAGATGGTGAGAGAGCAGGAAATGCTATCTGTCCCCCCAAGTCTGTGATGTCCACAGAGAACACTGAGAGCTGCTGGCGCACGCACAACAGGCAGTGCCACAGCAGCCCGGGCAGTGCCCGCCAGGCCAAGTGCGATCACTTATGTGCTGACGCCAGCATGGGAAGAAGAAACAAACAAGGCATCTCATCACTCTGGGAACAAGGATGCCCGTTTCCTCCATTTCTTGCCCAGAGCTGAAGTGACCTGGAAGCTCTTTGCAGGAACAACATCACTTCAGTTTTCAGGGTAGCATTTCATAACCAAGTTAATGCTGACTTGGAATGCTGCATTCTCTCTCCTTTTTCAGTCAGTGAATGGCCTTCATGCACCTGGTCATGAAGCTGAGCTCTGGCCTCTCAGTCCGGCCCAGCGTGGTACGTGGCCACTTCCGGGAGACCTGGTGATCTGACGGGCAGAGAAGCAGCCCCAGCCTCAGGCCAGGCTTCAGGACACAGGGTTCAGAATAGGGGCTCACAGCCTGTTAAGGCCCCTCTAGGTACTGCAGAGAAGGGGTGTGACTCCTCTAAACCACACCCTGAAGGTGCCAGTGGCCTTAAAGATCTCCCCAACCTTGCCAGTGCTCACGCAGGGTGAACTGTTTTCAGATACATGAAACTGCTGCTGTAGGGCTGATTCCAACCCACTGAGACCCTGTGCGGAAGGGCAAACTCCCCAGAGGGGCTTCAGGGAGTAGGTGGGGGATTCAAACTGCCACCTTTTTGGACAGCAGCTGAGCTCTTAGTCACTGTGCCACCTCGGGGGTCCTTTAGACACAGCACCTGGACAAACTCCAAGCAGAAAGAGCTTCCCAAAGACTGTCTACTTTCTTTCTGAAACGGCTTGGCTCAGGACAAAAACAGATGACTGGGAAGCTGGAGGTGAGAAGTCACATCTGGCGTCCTGGCCTGTCTAGGTGACAAATGGGGGTGAAAAGTCTACCTCTTAATAATGTCGAGGAAAGAGAGCCACCGACATAATGGAAAACAAGTGGACGTGTTCTCAGGAGTTCTTTATTAGTTCAGTTAGTTTTTCACTGTAATTAAATATGGAAAAAAATCAATAGCTCACTACTCTAACATTCCAGAAGCTGCCTGTCTGGATGAAGTAAGATTCATTTTAATTAGTGAAAAACCCTGAAGTATGAGAGTGGCCAGATTCTGCTGGAGGGTTCCAGTTCTTTACAGTAAGAAAGCGTACCGTGTCCCTTGGTTAGCTGTCAGAAAACCCCAAGGAAGCAGGCCTGTCCCCACAGAAGAGACGGGAAGCAAACGGGTGCCACTCTGACCACCCTGCACAGGCAGGCAGAATGCACACGACACCACAGCCTGGGCAGCCACACCCCAGACGGCACACGCCCACACGCGCAGGGCCAGCTCAGGCAACATCCCAATGCCCCTGCCATGCCAGCTCCACCTGGGCACCCTGGGCCACATGCTGGGTGGACCCGGGTCCTGACCTCCCAGGGCTGCAGCCTACCACGGGTGAGAGACATATACACACCAGTGATGTGGGATCCAGGGCTGACTTTGAGAAGTGTCACAGGCCTGTGAGGAAAACTCAGAGGAGGGGGGCCTGCTAACTGGGGCTGCCTGGTGCGGAGGCGGAGACGGGGACGGCTCAGGGCGCAGCTCTGCGGAGGACCGGGGCCTTTTCATGGGGGAGGAGAAGCTCACGCCAAGTGGGATGGAAACTGCGGCTTTGCCTCGTCACCTGTCATGGCCTCACCTGTCCCAGCCTGTCGGGAGCAGCTGAGCGTGGGCTCTGACTCCTTTCTCTACCCTGCAACGACCTCGCGCTCCGCAGGAGCTGACCCAGCTCCCAGGCACAGCACCAAGAGGGCACGCCTGCCTCCTAGTGTGCATCCTCAGGCGAGAAGTCGCTCAGGGAGGGGCCACGGGAGAAACGCCTGAGCCGCTGTTTGCGTGGGTGCAAGCCGAGGACAGTTGGACAGATGGAAAGGTAAGGGTCCTGCTCGGAAACCTCGGTCAGTACCACCCAGCGAGAGTCTGAAGGGCAGACACTTACCTGTTTGCCCTGCACTAAAACATTAGTAATGGACGGGGCCAGGCTGTCCACCACCTTACTTAAAAGGCTTGCTGCGTGGCGCACAACCGACCTGGGGGCAAAGAGAGAGCAGGGCAGACGTTCACAAACCTCGCAGGCACCGCACGGCCCGAGCAGACTCTCACACACGCGCCGGGCCGCACCCAGTTCCCAGAAGGGACACTGCACCCAGGACAGCTGGGAGAAGCTGCTGAGATTTCTCAGACTGTGGCCGTCCAGAATGAGTGGGAAATCCCTTGCTTTCACCTCTGCTGCCAGGCTGTGCCACAAAGCATCATTCATGCCATTATTAATTTAAGAAAGAGAAAGGAGCCTAATTAGTTCTTTCGTCGGGAGCTGGGGGGCAGAGAGAAGCAGAGATTCTGATTCTGCATTAACAAACTCATAATATTAAGTCTGTCACTGGTATCCGTCACCTATTCCTGGAGCCACATGAAACTTGACTCTTTAAAATTTACTTGGTGTACAGACACCAAATCCCTGGATTTGTGGGACTCAGTAATGAAGCTGAGGCAATGTACGACGAAACACCAGCAATGCTGCTCTTGATAAAGCCAGGATGTCGGGGGAAGGAATTCACACTGTTATTTTCGCTTTTCTGAAAAAGTCTTCTGAACGTCAACAGAACACATTTTCTAAAGCGCTGCACATGCAACACATCAATACGCTTTGATTTTCTTCCTCAAAAGGAGACATCTCGGTGGAACCTGGAGCAGCAGAGATAAGCCACAGGCGTAGCTGGACACAGGCGTCAGCCTCGTCGCGTCTCCGGACTGGCAGCTGACCGACCACCGAGAGCCACAGCCCTTCGCCTCCCCACCGCGTGAGCAGGCAGACAGACGGGTCGGTCCCGCCGGGTTAGTGAGACCAGCACCGCCTGTCGGAGCCCAGAGCAGCTGTCACCCACACACTTTCCGGGCGAAAGACACGTTTAACCCTCAGAGTGCAGGTCAGACCACGCAGCTCAAGCAGCTCAAGTTTCCAGTTTCTGTGCATGTTACCTGTTTCCCATGGACCAGAAAAGTAGTAATGTGTGGGGCTATAGAGGAAGAAAATTTCTGGGTAAATGCAGCCCCGTAGCGAACCGCCAACCTGGGTGTGTCGGTAGAAAGCCACAGAAGGGAAAATAAAGTAAATGAAACTGCCCGGAGTTTGTTCTCTGAGACAAAGAGTCACCATTCTAAATGTCTGCTGCGTGACGAGTTATCTGAAACGCAGCTACTACACATAAAGCAAGAACTTATTTTCTGATTAGCCAAAAACTGGTCTGCAGACCTCATTTGAAATCCACTGCCTTGGAAAGCAGCGGTGCGCACACCTTGCTGTCAGCGGGCCTGTCCACAGAAGGACTGACAGATGTCACTGGGCTCACGACGTCACTTCTCCATGTTTATTAAAGAGGACAGCACTGCAGTCCTAGTAGGAGGCTGCTCTGTCTGTTCCCCTCGTGGTGTGCATCAGAAACCTGGGACTCCGTGAGGTTTAGGGAGCTGCCAGGACATAGCTGGTGGCTTTTTTCCAAAGTAGACAACAACAGATAATAGAAACAAACTAAACTCTTATTTTCAAAATCTGCAGATTCTGCTGCTAATGGAATTGTTCAGATTGCTTGAACCTTCAGGGTAGCGTGTGTGTAGACCTCCAGTCCCACAGCCCCTTACACCCCGTCTGTGCCCCCTTCCCTAGGTTTTAAGCAAACCCTGGACACGACCTACCTCTGCACAATGAGCTCTTCTCCAGGCAGCAGCTACATCACAGGTCCTCACCCACAGTAAGAGATGAGGCAACCACTTTCTAAGCATATTATTTTTACATATGATTAAATGAACTTTTGGTTTCTTTTCATGGATTTCTATAATGATGCAACAGGTTCCTGGATACAGATTAAAATCTAAAGCATGTTACTGGGACAGAGAAGCTGCAGGCTGGGACAGACTGATCAAGCATCTGTCCGAGTGAACGTGCTCCAGGTTCTGTCCCCATGGAGGTCTTTAGTGACTTTTAAAGAAACATCCTGGAAAAGCCAGGCTATGATGAAATGTAGGCAGATCCTTAGAAAAAAGGCAGAGTCACAGTGCTGTGACCCTGGAGTTCAAAAGCAAAAAAATAATCATCTTCAAGACCAGTCCATTATCCTGAGCCTACTGAACATGAAGACACAGACATAACACATAATGACAAGGACACGGATACGAACCAAAGCTTTTTGCTGCCCGCTTTTCTATAGACTCTCTCAATGTGATCAGAGACGGTACCTAGACAATGGAGAAGGGAGTCTTTGTTGAAGAAAGCTTTTAACTGAATGCATGACATTCATTCCCCTTAAAAAAAAATTACTCCTGAATTTCCATTTTATTCTACTAGAGTTAATATATTCACCCGTTAATGTTCTCTACTACTTGACACGCTCAAATATGTAACCCAGATATACAAAGCATGAAAGTTCTCAGTACCTGTTAATATTTAGTCTTAGTCTAATTTGGGTATTTCTTGAAATTCAATTGTTTTCTTAATATTTTCTTAATATACAATGTAAATTTTAAACAAATACAAGTTAACTTATTTTAACTTACTGAAGGAAACAAAAAATGATAATGTAGTGAAAAGATCAACAAGTTAAACAAATATTGTTGACTCTGAATATACAGAACTACGCATTTGCTCAAAAAAACCCAGACTCGTGGGGTGGTCGCAGGGCTGTGCTTGCTGTGACGTGGACGAGTGCTCACGACGCCACTGGACGCCTTTCTCTGGCTGCCGCTGACATGGGGTCTGACCTCACAGCTTGGCTGGTCAGCACACCAACCGTAGGACCCCAGGGGGAAACAGGGTGAAGAAAGGGACCCAAGAGGGTGTCTCCTGGGCCTACTTCCATAGCGTCAGAACAAGCTGAATCAAACTATCTTCAGAGTCAAGACCCTCGTGTTCTTCAGCAGAGCATGTCTTACAAGTTAAAAAAAATGTAAAGTCTTTGAAACAGCCAAAATGTACAAAAAAATATTTAAAATGTTTTCCCTCAATATTCTTATTGTAAAGCACTACTAAAACAACCATTCAGATTTCCAGGTTCTCAAAGAAATGTTTGATTTTAAAACATCTTTTGTTTTAGCTGAAGTTCAAATCTTTCACATAGCTGGGATTACGCCTGTAGTTTGCAGCCGAGTTGAAAGGTGAGGGACCCTGAAACGAGCTTCCGGGTTTCCGGCCGTAGCCAGCTCACGAATTTAAGGCTGCTGGGTTCATGTGTACACCACGGGACAAGGCAATCTGCTCGTGGCCACGACGCAAAGAGCAAGAAGATCTTTCTCAAATCAACGAACATCTTTCGTTCATCACCAGAATGATCCATCTCACTAATTACACTGCTATTTGCAATTCTAACCAAATAAACATGCTTCTCTGGACAGAGGATTTTCTGATGAGCCAAAAACTTTCAGTTGCTAGACACTGAGTTCCTGAGTTGTATTCTACATTTTGCTATATTATAAAGTGCCAGAAGCCAATCACAATCTAAAACTCATGGATTCCTTATGACACTGACTCAGCACCCAATGCTGTGGGTTTCAGGAAAAGCTGGGCTTCACCCTCAAGGCAGGGTGGCCCTGGACACGACCAGAAGTGATCACCTTTTATTGACTATCTGCAGAGGACAATTCCATGAGATCCCACGTGGCTGCTGCCGACCACGAGGAGCTAGCTGTACAGGCCTGAAAATTCCGAATCATTCTAGAGAAATCATGAGAAACCCAACTGTGGAGCCCCCAGGGCTAACAGTCACAGGCAGCAGGCAGACCCCAACACTGCTCAGGCAGCCAGAGCGACGAGCACGCGCCACTGCACGACCGCAGTTTAGGTGTGCACGTGCTCACCAGCCCATCCCACTCTAGGGGGACGAAGGAGCCTCCTCCACTGAACAGCAGAGCAGGAAACAGCGTGGCGCACTTTTGTAGACACTCACTATGCGATCTGATACACGTTCAATGACAGAGCAATCCCCTCATGGTAAAGGTTCTCCAGGACACGTGTGCTTACCTTCCTTTGTGATGAAGTTGGGACCTTCTCTTTTGAGCAAGATACCCAGCAGAATGGCTTGGCCAGCGAGGCAGCTGCAGTCCTGCAAAGACAAAGTCACTGAGAAACTGCAAAGAAGTGGCTCCGAGAGGTCCCACAAGAGGCAGCTAATCTCCAAACTGTGTGACACAGTGGAGAGATCACAAAATGAAGTTTAGGGAAGATAACTGTCACTGGTATTACCAAACATGAGCTAGACAACACTTTAGTTAGACATCATGTACACAGAGAGCAGAGAAGCTGGCTTCCTGGGGGGGCAGGGAACAAGGAGACACGATGGGCAACAGATGCAGTGTGCTGTCTGCAAGCTTTTATCCTGACTCGCCACACTCGGGGCACCCGGGCCAGGTGACTGAACCACTCTTTCCCTGTTGGCCTTCCCTCTTGGGGAGTGAGAACATCACGGTGTGATGAACGAGGAAAGAGACGTGCAGAGTACTCACTATACATGAGGGCACTCGACTGGTGCTTCACGCCTGTCACGTCATCCCTGCTGCTACAGAGCTACACAACCTTTATCAGTCACAAGGGCTGATGACGTAACGTACTCAGCAATGCATCCAACAGGATGTCACAGTGCTTCCAGTTTCACCATTGGAATTTCATTTCTTTGGATAAGGACTACACCCTATTCCCACCCTTCCTCTTTTAAAATACACATCATCTTAAGAAGGGTAAATGTTAACTTGCTATAATACTCATATGGGTATGGTCATAGGCTTGCTCTGTTTCAGGAGAGAACTCATACCAGCATTAAACATAAACAAAGGGACAGCTGAGATGATTAGGGCTGGGAGAGGGCACTGAAGGGGACAGCCTGTTATGGACTGAGCTGTGTCATGTCTCCTTCCCCTAGGAAACCCTGGTGGTGCAGTGGTCAGCGCTGTGGCTGCCAGCCCAACTGTCAGCCGTCTGACCCCAGCGGGCGCTCCCTGCACGCCCTACAGGGTAGTTCTACGCTTCACTGAGTCGGTGTTGACCCGACAGCAGGAGGTCTGACTTTTTGTTTCCACCCTAAACACGCTGGAGCCCGGACCCCGTACCTGTGAGTGTGAGCTTACTTGGAAACCGGGTTTCTGCAGAGGTGACCAAGTTCAGATGAGGTCACGGTGGGGTAGACGGCCCTGACTGATGTGACGGTGTGTGTGCCAAGAGACACAGAGCCAGGGGAGAAAGGCCCGTGGCAGTGGAGCCAGGGATGTCACGGACTGACGTCACAGACTGCTGGCAAAGCACCAGAAGCTAGGAAGAGACGCGGAGGGATTCTCCCCCAGAAGCCTCAGAAGGGCACGGCCCCGCTGACACCTCCATCTCAGACTCAGACACCCTCCACATTGTGAGGGAATCAATTTCTGTCATTTGTGGCACTTTGTTATGACAGCCCAAGGACACTAACACACGGCCGTGTGACACCGTCACATCCGAGATAACCACTTGTCCCCCTGCCCTTCTGCACCCCCAGAACTGACCCTCACATCCAAACAGCCCCACCCCGTCTCCTTGTCCCGCCTGCACCCACAGAACTGACCCTCACACCTGAGATGACCCCACTGTCGTCCCCTCCCCTCTGCACACATGCTAATGCTAGAGATCAGAACACCTCTTCTTCCTGCCTGGGGAGTAGGCAGGTCCCCCACCTATGGCCAGGCTACCCGCCACCTTCTCTAAGTGGCCTGCCAGCCCGGGCCTGCTCGTGCCCCGCTGGCCTCCCACGGGGTGGGCAGAATCGACTCTCCCTCACATTCAGCTTCTGAAGAACCTCGTGGGTGGGCTTGTGTCTCCACTCAGCGGGGGTGACATCCGGCTGCTGCTCCAGCTCAGGGGTGCTGGAGGTGCTGCTCTGCCTTTTGACTTTTGAGTGTTTGGGAAGTTCCAGTTCTTCCAAACTCTTAAATTCTGGAAGTCTGGAAATTTAGAAACAAACACACAAAAAAAGGTTTTCAGACTTCTATCTCAAAAATGGCAAAACTGGGTAATTACGAGGTACTCACTCTTCTGTGTCGCAGATGCGCAGGAAGTCGAGCTGTTCCACGACGGCGCCGGATATCAGCGTCTGAAAGACAACCAGGAGGGGTTCACGACTCCTGAACTGAGCGAGCCCGCTGTGATCTGCGAGTGTGTTTCTGCAAGTATGCCATACTTCAAAAACAGAGTTTACGGAGAAAACACACACAACTCTTCAGTAATTTCCTAGTGAGCATGCTGCTGTCAAGTTTTCGCACCCAACTGAACCAAACCAATCCAAACCAAACTTGTTCCTTTTCAGTCAATTCCCACATAGAGTAAGCCTGCAGGACAAGGTCACAGTGCCCCACAGAGCCGCCAAGGCTGTCAATTCTTCCTGAAGCACACCGCCATAGCTTTCCTGCAGGTGGCAGCTGGGGGGTTTGAACTACCAGCCTCAGGGCCCGTCACCCAGGTCTTAGTCACTCACCCACTGGGGCTCCCTCACGTGCCCTAGGGCAGGACACACATCCAACTACACGCTTGTGAGCCATCGTTACAAGAAGTGCTTGTCGGAGATGCACTGCATTTTCTTTCTGGTTTTAGACAGTGGTGTCATGGGTTAAGTGCTACCACTGCTAAGCAAAAGGTCAGCAGTTCAAATCCACCAGGTGCTCCTTGAATACTCTGGGGGGTAGTTCTACTCCAGCCTCTAGGGTCTCCATGAGTTGGACCTGACTCAACGGCACTGGGTTCTCTAATAGTACCTGTTAAAATGTTTAAAAATGTTATCTTGGAATTAAAAGAAAACTGTCACAAACTACTTCAATTGTTTGGAGGAAGAGGCACTGTGAAGCTGCACTCTGGACCCCACTACTGTGACATATCTCAGGGCTCTCTGTGACGGCACCGCCTAGGTTTGGTCCTTCAGGATCCTGAGAGGCCCGCTGCCGTCAGCCTGGCCTCCCCACGCTCCGGCAGACCGTGCTTGCTCGCCTGACTCCCCGCCAGCTGCTGGTCACACACACGCAAACAGAACGGGGCCCGCCTCAGACACAGTGTTTGTCTATAAGTGGTGCGGAGACAAACAGGACAAACGAACGGCCACGTCTGGGCACTCTCAGTGTTACATGATACTTCTAATTGTCTGATGAGCTGTCAGACAAAACTGAGAAACAGAGAACGTAAAAATCAAGGCATGAGTTATTATTTAAAAATAAAGCAGCTGTTGAGTCAGGACCGTGCAGCATGGACCATGTCCTCTGTTCGCTCACTGCTCGGTACAGATGTGCTGCAATGTGGCACACAGGAACACTGCTCTCCAGTGGAGTCTCACCGTCTGGGCTGTTGCCAATAAATCCCTGCCTGCCACAGACGGCAAGATGAGCCCACGACCAGAGCACCGGAGCCCGCGCAGAGCATGCCTGAGGGGGCCAACAAGCGCCTGACCTGCCACGGGCAGGCCACTACAGGGCAGGACGTGAGCTCCACGGCAGACTGTGTCCACTGAGTGCCACATCCTAAGATGCAGGCTCCTATCTGCACCTCACTCTTCAGTGACTGTCACGCAGACCCTGGCTGGACTCGCCCCATGTGCCTGCACCATGCCAGGTACTGAGGACAGGTAGCTGCTGTCAGCAGCTGTCCCGTCCGCCCGCACTCGTGGAGACGCCCAGCTCGGCGACATGAGGCGCTGCGCAGCCCCCGCCCGGCATGACATCGGCTGTGGATCCGACCGCCGTGGTGCACAGGTACGGAAACCGTGAACTGCACAAATCCTTTCCTACTTGAAACCGACTTCACAGCTGTGTGTCTGTGTGGCAGGAGAGGACGAGGCGGTCATGAGCAATTTAAATATGTATATATAAACGGTTCGCCGGGGAGTGGAGGAGGTGGGTAGTGGGAGGGGCAGGCTTGCTGGTGCGCACGGCGCAGTCCGGGGCGGCTTCTCTAACAGGGACACGTGGCCGAGTCTGCAGAAGGACTGTAGTCAATGACACAGACTTGAGGAAAGGGCACAGGGCCCAGCAACAGCAAGTGCAACAGTCCTGAGGCCAGAGCACAGCTGGAGGGTTCTAGGAGCAGACGGGAGGCCGGCGCGGCTGGCGTGCAGTGGACACGGGGAGAGTGGCTGGAGGAGGACGGAGAGGAGCCCGGGCCCTGGAGAGCCACATACACCAGCTGAAGGACTCGGGCTTTGGCTCAGTGTAAGAGGAGACGTCACCAGAAGCTTGATACGTGAGCGACACTGACTGCCTGATGGCCAAGCAGGGAGGCTGACTGCGCTATGGCATCTGTGTCAGAGATGATGGCAGTGTGGACAGGACTGTGGTGGGACGGTGACAGGAAGGGGCTGGACTCTGCGTCTGACTCGGGGTAGAGGTGACGGTACCTGGTGAGACTGTACTGTGGTGTCTGAGGTGGTGATGAGCCAAGTGAGTCAATTCTCACAGCTAGCAGCTAAGACTGAAAACACGACAGGCAGTTTTGATTTTTATTACCTTTTTCATGTTTATAACTCAGCCCATAAAGCAAATGTTTCGTCTAAGCTAACGGGCTAACTAAATTCCATTCATAGTTTCCAGAGCTTTTGTCAAGACAAAAAGAAAAAAAAAGTTGGTTGCCAAGGCTTCTAGATTAACTTTCTAAAAGAACAGTCTACTTACACTTAATTTGCTAGGTACTAACAACACCTGACGCTAACTAAATGACTTATTAACGTTCCATGTGTTACATACAATGCAACACCCCCAGGCACCCCGCCTCCCAGACAAGCACCCCCTTCCAGTCCGCCTTTCCTGTCACCACTACTCCCTCACCCCACTGACTGTCCCCGGACTCGCCAGGAGGTGAAGGACCTTGGGTATCCTATGAACAGTTACACCTCCAGTGCCTGGAGAAGGCGCCTCATAGGCTCACTGAGTCGCCAGACCAGCACTGACACCTGCCCACACACATGACAGCAGTGAGCAGACATGAGCTCTGGGAACACAGCAGTGAGTGAGACTGGGCCAGAAGGCACTGACAGTGCCCCAGAGAAGGGCACTGGCCAGCCAGCGGCCACTTGAGGAGACAAGGGAAGAGCTGGAGCACAGGCTCCAGCTAGGTGCCCAGGAGCACTCTGGGAGGAGGACCGAAATTCCAGTCTTCTTGGCGTCACCCATGACATCACCCCAGAGCTAAGGCATCACATTACAGAAGGAGAAGGCAAGCCCAGCAGCCACCTTCCACAAGGGCACAGCCACCAGGCCAGCTGGAGGACAGCTCTCTTCTGACACCCGAGGAGTCCCCACGAGCTGGGATCAACCCAGGGGTGACTGGCTGGGGTGCTCTGGTTACACCAGAGGAAAACCAAAAAGGAAAGTCAAGCACAGAGAACATGAAGGCACAAACACAACACTCCCCTTCAACACAGAGATCTTAAAGGCCCCCAGCAAAGCAGGGGTGTAGAAAACAGGGCTGGGGATGACGGGCGAGGAGGGAGACCCAGGCCAGGATGCCAGGAGGGCTGGGGGGCCCTGTGCTCAGAGGGACCGAGGGCGGCGGGCTAGGAGACCTGCAAGGCTTGAAAGGAGACACAACTGGTGCCCTTCGTCACCATATTCAGTTACTGCAGTAACGAAGAGGCAAGAAGTAAAAGCATCAACGTTGAACCCCGTTTCCATTAGCAAAAAGAACCTAAAAAAAAAACCCCAAACACTGCTCTTTGAATCATGAAAAAACAGGACGTCCCCTCTCTCTAACTTCTGAGGCACAGCTCAGCGCAGGCAGATGGGACGGGCGCGGGTGGACCTTCATCTCGGCTGCTGACACGGAGGGCAAGGAAGGCCGGGGCGGAGGGTTCACAGGGCTCTGAACTGGGAAATGAAGCCAGGAGACCTAGTCCTCCTCCGTGACAGCAGTCCCAGCACTGTCAACAGTCACTTCCCCACCAGCGGCTCCAGGTCCCGTCTATGAGCTGAGACACTAGAAGCTTCTTCTCCAGGCCCCGCGCAACCTGACCGCCGGTGTACAAGGCTGGGTGAGGGATGAACTCCCCAGGGTCACAGGAGATGAAGGGGAAACTTTCCAGCTGTGGGCGCCTGACCCCGGGGGGAGCGGACTACAGCCACGAGAACTGCCGATCTGTGCCTTGCGGACAACGGTATCACCTTCCGTGTTGTCCTTATCACCTGTAACTTCACCAATGAAGCGGGGACTTCGCAGAACACGGCACAGTATCAAACTTCACAGCAAAGTACAACTATTTTTAAACTCATACTCAGCACCGAAATAAAAACTTGTCAACACCTGAAGGCTGAAACTAACAGCTTATCATTATAAACCAGAAATGGACACCTGAAAGTATTTGCATTTCTTTTTAAAATTATAATGAATTTTTTAATGCTTTTCCTTTTCATATTAAATGATTTATCTGAATACATTTTTTATTATGATTGAATGAAAACGTACATTCCCATATAAATTCAGATGCTCACCTACATGCAGCTCTCACTGCTCTCCCTTGCCTAGTGACAGCACACCCCACCTCTCTGCTCCATACGTGTCCTATCCTCCCGACAGTCTCCTAGCCCCTCCCATCCACCCACTCCCCTTCCCCCAGCAAGAGGTCAGCAAGATGATATCTTACAGATGCATACAACCATAAAATTTCCACAAGATATGGTTACCCTGCATTGCCAAGTCCAATCCATTGCTGTCTGAAAAGTTGGTCTTCATTATGATTTATGGACAGAGCAGCATCATGGCCAGGTGCCATGCTCCCAAAGGAACTCCAAAGCCCCTGGACCATCAACTGTGGTCTTTTATTGGGGATCTCAGGGTACACTCCTATTTATTCTCTTGTTGCCAGCGAGACTCCACTTTATCAGCTCCATCGTGGCTATCACTGGTGGTGGCCAGGCACCACCTGTTTCTTCTGGTCACAAGTTGATGTGGAGACCCACTCATGTGGGTCTCTCTGTCTTCTAGGTTCTCTTTCCCCCATGTCATTCTTGTCCTTGGTGATCATTGGTTCCTGTTGAGTTGGGACCATTTGCTGTACTCTTAGATGGCAGCTTGGCAGCTTGGAAGACCCTAGACATGACTCACCAATGAGGGGTGCACAGAGTCCTCATTAGCAAAATGCTAGCTGTGTCAATTGGTCTCGATTTCACCTGACAGCATGGTCCCTGGACCCCTGCCCCAGCTACTCTGTTCTTGCAATATTGGGTTAAGATGGGAGGAGTACTAAAATTGTGTTGAAGTCCAGTTATTATTGATCTTCTTTCTAATGTGTGTTGTCACTGATTTCACCCAACCAAATTTCTATTAACTAGCTAATCTAAATCCTCCCCTCTCCTCCTCCCCCCCTCCCCACCCTTGCAGCCGTCAAAGAGTCTTTTTGTCTATGTATGAGTCTGTTTTTAAGTTCTTATTGTTTGGGTCTCATACAATATTTGTCCTTTTGTCGCTGACTACTTTCACTTAGCATAATGTCCTCCAGTTGAAATGAGGTTAAGAGATGTTTCCTGTAATCACTGTTGTTCTTTATCATTGCACAGTGTCCCACTGAGTACATATACCATAGTTTACCTATCCATTCTTCTGTTGTTGGGTATCTGGGTTGATTCCATTTTTTTGCTATTGTGGACTGTGCTGCAATGAACATTTGTGTGCATGTATCAGTTGGTGTGAATGACCTTGATTCTGTAGGATATCTTCCAAGCAGTGGAATTACTGGGTCAAATGGTATATTTATATCCAGTTTTTTTAAGGGAGCACCAGATTGCTTTCCAAAGATGTTGCACCATTTTGCAATCCCACCAACAGTGTGGGAGAGTTCCAATCTCCCCACAGTCTCTCCAGCATTTTTTGTTTTGCATTTTTTGGATCATGGCCAACCTTGTTGGGGTGAGATGGTATCTCATTGTCGTTTTGATTTGAATTTCTTTAATAGCTACTAATCGTGTGCATGTCCACATGTGTTTTGGCTGCCTGAATCCCCTCTTTAGAAAAGTGTCTGTCCATTTCCTTTGCCCATCACTAAATTGGATGATTTATCTTCTTCTTATTGATATTTTGTAATACCTTACAGATTACGGAGATCAGGCGTTGGTCTGACATAGAGTTGCCAAATATTTTTTCCCATTCTGTAGGTGGTCTTTTAATCCTATTAATAAAGTCTTTGGATGAGCAAAAATGACTGATTCTTAGCAGTTCCCATTTATCTATTTTCACTTCCGATGATTGTGGTTTGTTTGACAGATTTTGAAGTCTGTCTGCATTGTGTGTTAAACTTTCCACTGTTGTTTCTACCTTCTCTTGGATGAGCTTTATCGTTTTAGATTTGATATTTAGGTCTTTTATCCAGTTTGAGTTGGTTTTTGTATAAGGTGTAAGATATGGATCTTGTTTTAATTTCGTGCAGATGGATATCCAATTTTGCCCGCACCATTTGTTGAAGAGATTGTTTTTACCCCAGTTTAATGTCTTAGGGCCTTTCTCAAATATCAACTGTTCACAGGCAGATGGTGTCATTCTGGGGTCTCGATTCTGTTCCATTGATCTATCTGTCTATTTTTGTACCAGTACCAGGCTGTTTTGACTACTGTGGCTGGGTAATAGGTTCTAAGGTTGGGTAATGAGAGGCCTCTAGTGTGTTCTTCTTTAGTAATGCTTTGCTTATCTGGGGCTTCTTGCCTTTCCAGACAAAGTTGGTAACTTATTCCTCTATCTCATTAAAAAATGTCACTGGAACTTGTATTGGGATTACATTATATAAGTAGGTTACTTTGGGTAAAACAGACATTTTCACAATGGTAAGTCTTCCTATCCATGAGCAGGGTAGGTTTCTCTATTTATCTAGGTCTCTCTTAGTTTCTTGCAGTAAGGGCTTGTAGTTCTCTTTGTAAAGTTCTGTTATTTCTCTGGTGAAATTTATTCCTAGGTACTTTATCTTGCTAGGGGCTATGGTACATAGTATTGACTTGGTAATTTCTTCCTTAATAATCTCGTTGTTGGTATAAAGGAATCTTACCACTTACTTACATTTATCTTGTATCATGAGACTTTCCTGAACTCTTCTATCAGTTTGAGTAGTTTCCTTATAGATTCTTTGGGATTCTCTGCATATACAATCATATCATCAGCAAATAGAGAGATTTTTAGTTCTTTGTCAATGCAGATGCCCTTTATTTCTTGGTCTTGTCTTATTGTTCTGGCTAGAAATTCTAATGCAATGTTGAATAGGAGAGGTGAGAGTGGGCATCCTTGTCTAGTTCCTGTTCTCAAGGGAAAGTCTTTCAGTCTCTCTCCATTCAGGATGATGCAGGCAGTTGGCTTTGTATAAATGGCCCTTATTGCATGGAGGAATTGGCCATCTATTCCTATTTTGCTGAGAGTTTTTAGCCACTTTATCAAATGCCTTGTCTGCATCAACAGACAAGATCAGGTGGTTCTTGTCTTTTGTTGTATTTATGTGGTTTGTCATATTGTTTCTCTGATGTTGAATCAGTTTTGCATCCCTGGTATGAATCCAACCTGGTCATGATGGATTATTTTTTTGATATGCTGTTGTATCCTATTGGCAAGAATTTTGTTGAAGATTTTTGCATCTAGATTCATGAGTGATATCGGTCTGTAGTTCTCCTTTTTGGCTGGGTCTTTCCCTGGTTTTGGTATCAGGTTTATGCTGGCTTCATAGAATGAGTTTGGGAGTACTCCACCCCTTTCTATGCTGTCAAATAGTCTTAGTAGTATTCGAGATAACTCTTCTCTAAAAACTTGGTAGAATTCTGCTGTAAAGCCATCTTGGCCTGGGCTTTTTGTGGTTGGCAGTTTTGGGATGACATTTTCAATCTCTTCCTTTGTGATGGGTTTATTAAGTTGTTCTGCTTCACCTTGTGATAATTTTGGTAGGTGATATGAATCACGGAATTTGTCCATTTCCTCTAGGTTTTCAAATTTGTTAGAATACAGTCTTTCATAGTACTCAGCTATGATATTTTTTATTTCTGTTGGATCTATTGTGACAACTTCCCTCTCATTTCTTATTTGGGTTATTTGTTTTCTTTCCTGTTTTTCTTTAGCAAGTTTAGTCAATGGTTTATTGACTTGGTTGATCTTTTCAAAGAACCAGCTTTTGGTCTTTTCAATTATTCTTCTTTTCTCTAATTCATTTAGTTCTGCTCTAATCTTTATGATCTGTTTTCTTCTGGTGCCTGAGGGGTTCCTCTGTTGTGCTATCTCTACTTGTTGAAGCTGTAGGGTCCATCCTTTGATTTAGTTTGTTTCTTCCTTCAGATGTGTGCATTTATGGAGATAAAATGACCTTTGAGCACTGCTTTGGCTGTATCCCATAGGTTCTGGTAGGAACTGTTTTTGTTCTCGTTGGAATCCATAAATTTCTTTATTTCATCCTTGATTTCTTCTGTGACCCATGATTTTTTGAGCAAGGTGTTGTTCAGTTTCCATGAGTTCCACTTTCTATCTATGGTTTTTCTGCTATTGATTTCAGCTTTTATGGCTTTATGATCTGAGAAGATGCTCTGCATTAATTCAATGGTATGGATTTTATTGAGAATTGCTTTACGTCCTAACACATGGTCTATTCTTGAGAATGTTCCATGTGCACTGGAGAAGAAAGCGTAGCTGTCTGCTGACAGACAGAAAGTTTTGTATATGCCAATGAGGTCTAGTTGGATAATTGTGGCAGTAAGATCTTCGGTGACTTTGTTAAGCTTTTTTCTAGACAATCTGTCCAATATTGACAGTGTAGTGTTGACGTCTCCTACTATTATTGTGGAGTGATCTATCTCCTTTTTGAGTGTAGTCAGTGTTTCTTTGATGTATTTAGGTGCTCTAATATTAGGTTCATAAATAATATTGCTTAATGTGTATTGAACCTTTCAGCAATAAATAGTGACCATCCTTGTCCACAATGGTGGATTTTACATTGCCAACAGCCAAGTCTGAGACTAGAATTGCCACACCTGCTCTTCTTTGTTCATTGTTAGCTTGATATATATTCTTCCATCCTTTAATTTTCAGTTTGTTCCTATAAGTCTAAGGTGAGTTTCTTGTAGGCTACATATAGATGGGTCGTGTCTTTTGATCCAAGATGTCACTCGATGTCTCTTTACTGGAGCATTCAGTCCATTCACATTCAATGTAATTACTGATAGGTATGTGCTCAGTGCTGCCATTGTGATATGTTTAGTTCTGTGCTGATGTTTTCTCTGTTGTTCTTATTAATCTGTTCTGTGACCTTCTTCTTTGTGAGTTGATTTTTCACCTTTTTCAGGGTTGGTTTGGTGGTTGTTAAGACTCCTGAGTATGTTGCTTTTTTATTGTGCTTTACGACTGCCCCTATGATCCTGCTTACTAAACTATTTATAAACCCAATTTTGATTGCTACCAATCTTGTCAACTTCCTCTTGATCTGTAAGGATTATAACGACTGTAGTACATCCCTCTTTTTAATATGATGACATCATAGTTTACATGATAGGATCACTAGATCATCTCTTTCACTATTATAGCTTTGATTGTGTTTGGAGCCTTCCCTAACTGAGTAGGATTCTGGATAATGTGTCCTTTTAAAATATAAAGTTAGCTGTTTTTTTCTTCCAAGCCATGAAATTCTTTCAGTATTTCTTGTAACTTTGGTTTGGTTTTTACAAAGTCTCTGAGTTTCTGTTTATCTGCGAATGTCTTAATTTCATTTCCATATTTAAAAGGTAGCTTTGCAGGATATATAAGTCCTGGTTGGAAGTCCTTCTCCTTCAAGATTTTGAGTATGTCATGCCACTGTCTCCACGCCAGCATTGCTTCTGCTGAGAAATCTGACAAAAGCTTACAGGGTTTCCCCTGAATGCCAGCTTTGCTTTGAGTCCTGCTATCTTGAAGAGTTTCTGCTTATGTTTCATTTTGTTAAGACTGATTATAATATATCTTGGAGTCTTTCTATTGAGATCTATATTGAGTGGTGTTCGGTATGTATCTTGGATATCTATATTCTCTTTCATAATTTCAGGGAAATTTTCTGTCAGCAGCTCAGCAACAATACTCTCTGTGTTCTCAGGTGTCTTGCACTGTTCAGGAACTCCAATTATTCGTAGATTTTTCTTCTTAACAGAGTCCCACATGCTTCTTAAAGCTTCTTGATTTTTCTTGTTTCTTTTTTCTGATTTCTCCTCATAGATGCTGGAGTCAGTAGCTCTGTCTACCAAATTAGAAAGTCTCTTTTCCATTTGTTCCATTCTGTTTTCTCGGCTTTGAATTGAAGTTTCTGTGTCTTTGATTCTGTTCTTAATCTGTTGAATTTCCAAGTAATGATGTTCCATCAGATCGAACAGCTTGCTTACTTTTTTATTTTGCTCTGTTGCATTTTGTATAAGGTCTAGGAGGGCTCTATATATAATCCTTTTGTATTCACCTTCTGATAGTTTCAGAAAAGGTTCACATTCATCTGGGAAGTTCTCAGGTGATTTCTCTTGGGGGCATTCTGATGACATGCGTGATTTCCATGTTACTGGTCTTGTCCAACGTTTGTTGCTTCTTGGGCTTCATGTGGGTCAATGAGGCTGGGGGAGATGCTGTGAAGATGAACCACACTTGTTTCTCTAGGCTGTGCAAGCCTCTGCTCGCCGACAGCGGAGTCAGTGAAAGAGAGGAGGTTTTGCATTCAGTGGTATTGTGTATGAAGTCCAAATTAACAGCCCTATGGGGCATCCCAGCACTTACTAGGTGTCCAGAAGGCTTCATTTACCTATCATTTCAGGTCTTGGTTTCCAGAGGGATTTAGGGAGACATGCATTTAGTCCGTCATCTTGACTCTACCCCTGAATACATTTTGAAATGTGATGCAAGGTAGGGCTCGACCTCATTACTTTTTCCCAAACTATCTGCTAAATAATCTGTATCTTACCATAGATTTATTAAGCTTCATTGGTCAAATATCATTTTTACTCTTACAAGGCTGGTGGGACTTTTTCTGAGCTACAGACACACTGCTATCAATTATAGTAAGCAAGTAGCACAGTTTCACTGAGTCTGTAATTTCAGTGATTGTATTTTTCATGTCTACAATTTCTACTTTATTCTTCTTTATTATTTCAAAATCTCAGATAAACTACCCATCTTGTCAACTAATTTCTTAAACATACTAAGCCTAGTTGTTTTAAATAGACCCCCATTTGACCCAGATAATAGAAGCCTGGATCACTGGGGGTCTATTTCTATGGTCTGTGTTTTGCCTGGGTTCTTAGTTGCTGGGTTCTCTCTGTCAGCATAGCAATTTTTTAACATAAGACAGACTTCATACACAAATCACTGTGGAAACACTTTGAGGCTCTGAATGGTATAACCTTCTGCTCTTTGTGAGGGCTGAACTATTTCTCGTTTGCTTTTACTCCTAAGATACAGCCTTTCAAGAGGGTCTCCTGAAAGCCTGAGATGTTTACCAGAATTCCTTGTCCCTGGCCAGCCCTGAACTCCAATTTCTGTCCCCTTAGCTGTACAAGATTATCAGATATCCATTGAAATTATGACTGCAATTGTAATACACCAATGTACTATCTTATGGGGAAATAACATCTTTATAGTATCCAGTGTTTTCATCCAAGAATATGGTACATCCCATCAATTACTCATTGCTCATCCAAGTCATGTACTTTTTCACTGTTTTCCCACTACAAGAAATCCACATTTCATATAAAACTTAGACTAATATCTAGGTAGGGTCCAGAATGTGGAGGGACACTTAAGTCCAAAAACAGAACTAGCCACTTGGTGAACACAATAATTAAACATATTTAAGGCTTATCTGTGATGAAATCCCACTGAAATGACAGTAGAAAAAACATTTATGGTATAAAGCAGTGATGAAAAAGAAAACGAGAGAGGACCATCAGTGAAGGAGAATTTTCGATCCTCTGAAACAAGACCAGCAGGTGTAGGGACTGATCTAGCAGGACACAGACATGTTCCATCTGAGAAAATGATGTCCCTCAGAGGTCAAGAAGCTCAGGACATCGGGCCCGAGCCTGATGGGGGCAAAGAGGGGGAGGCCACAATGAGGAGATTGATACACAGCCATTAGATCCAGAAGGCGAGAAGATCCTCCCTCTTCCCTGAGCAGCGAGGAAGTTACCATCAGTTTCCGTCTCTGTGCCTTTAGGGAGACCAAGACTTGTCTGGTGAACAACCCTAGACTCAGTGGTAGACAGAAGGGCAAAGAATGGGAAACACAGAGATGAAAAGGCGGGTTCTGTGACAACCTGGACAGTGCACAGTGGAAGGCCTTGCTTCCTTCTCACCCTGCTCTTGGGGCCTGGAAGCAAAGTACATGTCCTTCTGGCAGGGGTAGATGTTTATTTTCTGGGGAAAGTGAAAAGCCCCAAAGAGATGCTCTCGAGATACTGGCATGTAGGGTGCACCCCAAGAAAGCCTTCCCCTTATAAGTAAAGCCAACAACCCAAGCAGCTTTATCTGCAACAACCAACAGCCAATAAACTCTTCACTCTTTCACTCTGGAAAATGAATACATCTGTTTACCCATTATCCTCAAGTCAATCCTGCCCCACAGCGTCCCTGTAGGACAGAGTGGAATTGCCCCCCTGGGCTTTCCAAGGTGACCTTTTGGTTGGCAATTGAGCTCTTCATCATTATAGCCCCAGGGTTCCAAAGTGAAGGAACAGCCAGAAATCCCCACAAAGCTCACAAATGTTCCAGCAGAAAGACTGACTCCAAAAACGGAGAGGAAAAAACAGAAAAATCTAAGAGAAGTAAATAGAGGACAGAAAATTTTCAAAATTCCACTATTTAATACTCTTAGATTACTCAGTATCCAGTAAATCCACTATTTAGTACCTTTAGAGAAAAAAGGCAAAATATCACACCAACAAAATCAGAGCAGGGGGCTCTGAAAAAGACATCAGAGACACAAGAGTCAGCATGCACCGATGGCAGACAGCCTGCAAGACAGAGATTCAACACGTGCCCCAGGGAGCATTACAAGAAAACAAAGCAATGGAAACAAGGGGGGAAAGAGAAATAACTAGATAAAAGTTAACCAGCATCCAAAACATAAGCACTAGTCAATGCTGTATAAATATGAGCCTCTTTGAAGTCCCTTTATATAAATTTGCCTTTCCTCATCAATACCATGTATCTACCCTGTGGGATGAATCAAGTTTTCTATAGGAAATAAGGCATGTAAGTCTCTGATGGATTACAGCCTGAGTCCTTTATGTTACAGGTCACAAATGCATGCCAAGGAAGGGAAGTGTCCTTTCTGGCCTGGGTGACTGGGCAGAGCTGGGCCTGGAAGTTTGGTAATACTCCACAGGCCAGAAGCCTTCCACGAAGGAAGGCTATTCCAGGGAGAGGGAACGGAAACCCCAAAGAGCTGAGAAGCCAGTCTTTAATTAGTGATGGCCACAGCATGAAGTATTTAGCAGGGGACAGTCACGGTCAGGGAGGCCATGATGCTATCAAGAACCACCAAGGACTTCTGGGGTTTAGGGGCTGTGAAGACAACACTGAGAAGCCTGGGCTGGAACCACGAACATTCCAGGCTAGATGTTACTACTGAGGAGGGAGAAGAGCACTCAACCAGGAGTCGGCCAACTGGCCCTAGAAATCCAGACCACACAGCAGGTCCTCCCATCTGTCTGGACCCTTGCTTCCTTCAGCGCAAACAGGAGACGAGGGATGAACTACTGAAGCCTAGGGTGTGATCAGGACAGTCTGCAGAACTCAGATAAGGACGGTGACAGTGAGAACCCAGAGGCAGCCGCAGACAAAGACCTTAGGACCAAAACTGCACAGATCACACACTGGGACCCACAGCGGCTGAGCCTGTGGATAAATCGCCCGGAAAACAGAAACATGGGGAGTGGCAGAGGCCTACCTGCAAACGATCGACGTGCACTTTGACCCCGCCAACCATCCCCTTTTTAAAGGCTGCCAGCATGTCCAGTATAGGGGTGAAGCGGCTGCCTCTGCAGAACACAAACAGAAACGAAACACGTGGATTAGCCTCGGAAGGAGAAACCCATCATCCAACACTGACAAAGTGCCTCCTCTGTGTGCGAGGCACTCTGTCGCACGCTGAGGGACACACAGCTACTTTGGACTCCACTCTCTGAGGGTTCCCAGTGTCGTGGCGGCATGCAGTGTGCCCTCCCGCTGTCACCGACCTACCGGATATTGTCCTCACGGATGAGCACGAGGAAGAGCGGCCGCCCGTGCATTTTCCAGTACTGCTTGATGAACTGCAGCGCGTTCTGCCAAGACACAAGAGCGAGACCGGCTGGGCCGGCGCTGGATCTGAGCTCAGAGGGCTGCTCAACCACGGGGGCCAACAGCCTCAGGAAACATCAGTAAACCCGAACCCCATCCCTCACGCATCAAGACACAGTCAGACCTTGGATGAAGTAGACTGTGTTTGGGGACAGCAACGTCTGACAGGCTGCTGGGGTGCATGCAAGCTAAAGTGGAAACCATTCTGATTTCAAACTTTGTTCTTAAAAATAACCATACGGTCTTTAAGGTTTTGTTTTTCACCTAGTAGAAACAGTTCAAGAATGGTTCCAGGGAAAAATCGCGCCATGTGTATCATCCAGAAGATTACTTTTCACTCCCCATTAACGTGTATTTATCTCTGAATACACAGAAGAGTTTGGACTGCATCCACACAGACCACCAGAAATGGGGAGGGACTACATCCCACCCCCACCCCACTGCCATCATTGTCATCGTCATCGTCATCATCATCCTCCTGCTCATCCTCATCATGTCATCGTCACCGCCATCCCCGTTGCTATTGTCACTGGCATCATCAGCATCACCATCACCACCATCCCCGTCATTGTTGTCACTGTCGTCATCAGCATCGTCACCACCATCCCCGTCACTGTTGTCTCTGTCGTCATCAGTGTCGCCGTCACCACCATCCCTGTCGCTGTTGTCACTGGTGTCATCAGTGTCACCATCACCACCATCCCCGTCACTGTTGTCACTGTCATCATCAGCATCACCGTCACCACCATCCCCGTCACTGTTGTCACTGGTGTCATCAGCGTCCCCGGCACCACCATCCTGGTCGCTGTTGTCACTGGCATCATCAGTGTCACCGTCACCACCATCCCTGTCACTGCTGTCACTGGCGTCATCAGCGTCACCATCACCACACTAAGGTAGCAGTTACCCAGGCACTGTGCTGAGGGCTTCACATACACTAATTCATTCATAATCACAAGGAGCCCATTATTATCCAAATTTACAGATTAGAAAACAGAGGCACCCAGATGTTATGTACAACTTGCATGATCTGGCCCAAGATCACAGACAGTGGACTCAAAACCTGAAAGGAAGCCTGGCTTCAGACTTCCCAGTCTTGAACACGATCCTAAGTTGTTCCATCCTGCAGGCTGAAAGGGAGTGAAGGGGACCTCGCTCACTGGGAATTTTGAGTCAGCTGAGGTTTCACTGGACCTTCTTCAACATCAAATTATTTCCCTAACTCAACTTCTGTTCAGATGGAGATAAAACTCTCCTGCTGTATGAACAGGAACCCCACGTAGTTCTCCCTCTGCTTCTGTAAGCCTTGTCTTCTGCTCCTGTCTGTGGGGAGGCCTGAGTCAAGGCACACAACCTTACACAAGACACAGCCCATCTATTACTCCAGCACCACAAGGACTCTGGCTCTCCAAAGCCACACCACTGTTGCTTCATGTCTGTACTCACGCTGAGGAAATTCAGGACTGTACATACCCGGGAGCACGTGACTTTATAACATGGTAAGATCAGGGGACACAAAGTCATTCCCTTCTAATAAAAGAGTGCTCGGCCACTACCTTGATGTCATCTATCAGCAGTAATACATCCTGGGACATGTAGAAATCACTCAGGTCAAAGATGATGGGGTAGCAGACCACGGTCTTGCCCAGGATGCGGTAAATCTGGAAGGCAGAAGTTTTTTTAACAGAAAATATAAATCATACCAAAGACAAAGGGGAAATACCATACGTCCTAATAAAAATGAGAATTGATGCTTCACAGCAAATGGTCCCAACTCAGCAGGAATGGATGCTCACCGAGGACCAAGATGACATGTGGTAAAGACAACCTAGAAGACAGAGAGACCCACAAGAGTGGGTGCCTACATCGACTTGGGACCAGAAGAACCGGATGGTGCCCGGCTACCACCAGTGATAGCCGCGATAGAGCTCACTAAGTTGAGTCTCACTGGCAACACAAGAATAAAAAGGGGTGCACCCTGAGATCTCCACTGTAAGATTGCAATTGATGGTCCAGCAGCTTTGGGGTTCCCCTGGGAGCATAGTCCCTGGCCCTGATGCTGCCCTTGCCCATAAATCATAATGAAGGCCCATTCTTCAGACATGAATGGACTGGACTTGGCGATGCAGAGTAACCATATATTGGATGCACTTTATGGTTCTATGCATCTATAGGATATCATCCTGCTGATCTCTGGCTGGAGGAAGGAGAGTGGGTGGAGAGAAGGGGAAAGGAGACTGTTGGGAGGATGAGACAGGTATGGAGCAGAGAGGAATAGTGTGCTGTCACCTGGCAGGGAGAGCAGTGGAAGCTGCATATAGCTCAGCATCCAAATTTATATGGGAATGTACATTTTCACTCAGTCATTAAAAAAAAAAAGTAAAAAGAATTGATGCTTAATTCTGAGTAAGCAAATAAAGTAGCCTGTGAAATCCATGTAGTCAGAAATGTTGTTTCCTGACTGCATCAGTAGGCTAATAAACTTAACCAGAAAAAGTCTACACTTGAATAAACACCGACTCAGTCCCAGGTATTGTAAAAACTTAAAAATATGACAGCAGTGAGATGCTCATGTGTTCCTAGACAACTTCAGTGACAGGATACAGAACGGACAGTAAGATCTACTTCTAGCAAACAATCATTTCGATAACTGAGTACACAACGAACGGCACAGAGCGGGTCACCCATCGCGTCAGCGTGAGGAATCGGAACCTGTCCGGTGCTGTACCTTGCATGTCCCCAGGCAGCCGATGGGCCGGTCAGGCCTTCCCGAGACGCCCAGCTTTTCATTGACACCCAGGTGGAAGTAAGCCTGCAAGAGACGCACCAGCCAGTCAGAGTCAGGCAAGAACCCAGCCTACCCGTCTTCCCCCGGCTGGGTTCCCCCACTACCCAGCGGTACTCGGCAGTGACGGCGCCATCTCCCAACACGGTGACTCTGGAGGCCAATCACAAAAGGGCTCTTACTGCGTGATGGCACTACCACAGAAACTCCCAGGAGAAAAAAGTCTTTGATGGTTATGAGGGACGGCGGGATAGGGAGGAAGTCCCTGACTGGACGGGAGACAACTGCTAACTTCAGTGAGGAGACCGGCAGCACGCCACCCCAGGGGACGCCAGCACAGCCCGGCCGGGGCAGAGGAAGACGCCAGGAGGAACGCCAAGGGAGGAAGGCAGCAACCGCAACAGCCACAAAGCTGCAACAGCAGCGGACGCCAACCCTGACCACACGCAGGTACCAGGTGGGCAGGCTGCTGGACACGCGAAGGAGGGCGCGCAGGAGCGCACCACACACACGTGCACGTCAGGGGGGGCTATTTCTACACACATCTGTACGCACCGCAGGCATCTCACACACACAACAGAGCACGGACTCATACACACAACAGGGCACAGAAGCTGCCAGGCCACATCCACACATCTTGCGGGACCAAGTTACTCGAGCTGACAGCCAGTGACACAGTCTTGGTGAACATTTAGTGCAAGCGGCTCCACACAGCCTGTGACGAAAACGTTGTCTGTTCTGCTCTGGGGAGTACTGTCCGGGGTCTCAGAACCTTTGCAAGCTGCCAGCTATGAGCAGGACATGTCTTCTGGTCCCATCCCACCCGGCTCACAGGAGAACAGAGACACAAGGGAAATACTAGTCGAAAGGACTAACAGACCACATCAACCAGAACCCGAACCTAGAGAACAAGGTCCCCAGCTGCCACCAACAATTACTCTGACAGGAATCACAAGAGAGGGTCTTGGACAGAGCAGGAGAAAAACACATAACAAAATTTAAGTTCACAAAAATGACCAGAAGAATGGGTCCAGCAGAGACTGGAGGGACCACTGAGACTGTGGCCCCTGGATATACCATTGACTGAAAACTGAAGCCACTCTCGAAGCCCACCTTCCAGCTCAAAGTCAGACAGGCTTACACACCAAACCGTGACACACACGAGGAACATGTTTCTTACTCGGTCAAGTGCGTGAGACCAAATGTGCCACATCTGACCACAAGCAAAGACAAGAAGGCAGGAAGGGACAGGGAAACCAGATGACGGGAAATGGGGACAGCGGTGGAGAGGGGGAGAAGGTGACACACTGCAGAAATTTCAAGCAGCATCACAGAACAATTTATGCATACATTTCTGAATGGGAATGAATTTGCTCTCCAAGTTTTTGCCTGAAGCACCAAAAAAAACCCCACCCAAAACAAAACTCAGATCCTGAAACTGGAACCCTTACCCACTGCTGGTGGGAATGCAAAACGGCACAGATGTTGTAGGAAACAGCATGGTCACTCCTCAGAAGCCAAAAATGGAACTGCCACCCAGCCCAGCATCTCCACTCCTGGGAACACACACGGCGGGAAAGCAGAGGCTCAAAGTAGGTGTGTGCAGCGACCCGCGCCGCAGCCCTGTCCACAAGCGCGGGACGCCCACGGGGACGGACAGAGAAACAGAGCATGGTCACACACGCACTGGGATGGAACTCAGTCACCGGGCATGGATGCGGAGTGAAGGAAGTCACCGACCAACCACTGTCCCCCCTGCTGTGAGACCAGAAGACCAGGACAGTGCCCCAAACTTGTAACATGTAGATCACAGACTGTACAGCAGAATCCTGGTCAAACAGGTCAAACGCAGAAGAGAACGTCCAGTTCACACAGAGTCCAGACTTCTTGGAGGCAGCAAGGTTGCACGAACCTCACAACTGATGCCCTGAGATCCTCCTGAACCCCTAAACCAGAAGCACTTCCTGCTGTCCTCTCGAAACTGAGTAAGTTTAGCGTCACTAAAAATAGGTCAGCTCCGAGCACTGGGCTCATTTAAGAACTATCTGGGCCCAAATTAACAATAACAGGAAAGACGGGACAGGAACCTCAGCACTCAGCAAGGCTGGGTTAGAAGGGTTTCACAAGAACGTAGTCAGTGCTGCTGAGTGGTGTGTGGAGAAATGCAGGCTTCGCGTACACGCTCAGAGCAACGGGGCCCCGGAGGCGCGGTGCTTAAGCTCCTGGGAGCTAACCGAAAGGCTGCCTCTGAATCTGTGAGACCCTCCTTAGAAACCCTATAGGGCAGTTCTACTGCATCATACGGGGTCTCTAGAAGTCACAATAGACTCAGTGGTGGTGGCTTTGGTTTGGTTTTCTCAACAACATAAATTATACACAGACAAAAATTCAAACCCTCCATGAAACACAAGACTCCCCAGTCACTGTGCCATCAAATAGTAGCCACACGTAGGAAAGCCCTCTGGCCACCGCGAGCCTCACACTCTCCTCAGGGGGCGCAGAGGGGGCTCAGCTACTCAGAAGAGAACAATCAGTTGCTGACCTAAAAATACGTATTTTAGGTACCTAACTAGAGTTTCAAGGAACACCTTCCCTTTTAAAGAGTGACCCCCCGAGGAGCAGCGTGGGAGGCAACACACAGAAGAGCGGGAGCCCGGGCTGCTGGAACCACAGCAAGGGACAGCCCAGAACCATCACAGCCGCCCGCAGAGGCTGGGCTCCGGGTCACTCGCCTGGCTTCACAGCCACAGCCACGGACCCAGAGAGTAACTCGCCTGTTAACACCAGCTGGATCACCAAGGTGTAAGGCTAGTCACACGTAAGCACAACACGGAGTCACGGAAAACCGAGTTCTCTCGCTGTGTCACAGAGCAAATGCCACCACTGCAGAGACGCCGCAGCTCGGAGACGGACACCTAGGACAGCCCTTGCCAAAGCAAGCTGTAACTAACACGTTTGCCGTCACAGCCCTGGGCCTGGCCACGACCCACGGAGGCAAGTTCTTTTCATCTGAGGGCCACACACAGAGCTCGCACCCAGCAGGAGTCCCGGAGGAGGGAGTGACTGCCACTCAGGTCCTGGGACGGCCGTGCTGGCATGTTGTCTGGTAGACAGTACACTCACCTGCCACCAAGAAGAGCAAAAACGGCAGCTGCCAATATACAGAAAAACGAAAAGAATCCCCCCAAAACAGATCCAGGTCAGCCGGCTTTGACGGCATGTCTCTCCGAGTAATGCTGTCACTGCTCTCCGCAGCTTCCACTCAGAGACCACCAAGCACCTCACCACAACAGCCCGGGCCACAGCGGCCGTGTGAGCACCTGAGACTCCGGCTTCCCTCGCCCCTCCACGCTGCCTCCTGCCCCTACCCATCACCCTCAGGACCCCTCCCCTCACCCCCACAGGCTGCCCCCCCTACCCCAGCCCGTTGATCCTCGGGACACTTTTGGTCCCAGTTACTGTCCTTCACGCCTCTGCAGTAAAAAAATCACATCTTGGGGTGCATTTAAGGAGTTACATACTCTCAAGTTCACGGCATTTCTACTCTTGTCTATAAATGGAAGCAGAGACTCCGAATTTGTGAGAGGAAGCTGAAGGACTCTCCACGAGCTGGTGCCCTGGAGAGATGACACCAGCTGCTGGCCTGTGTCACTCTAGTCGAGCTGGGTGAGCAGCAGCCGTGAGGTCCTACGCTTTCTCATGTCAGGTGTGCCCCAAGCTGTCATTCTCTCGTTGCAGCGTTAAAGCTTTGACCACAAACTCTTATGTCAACTTGACCAGCGTGATCTTGGTCCCGTGTGGCAGGTACAACCTCTTATGTCAACTTGACCAACGTGACCTTTCTCACCTGAGGGGCAGGTACTACTATGAACACTTCTGCCAAACACTAGAGTGTTTTTCCTGAATTGTTTTACCAATTACCAAACAAAAGTGGTACTGCTTGACCAACGAGTCAGTCAACAACCTCCTGCCTTTAACAAGCAGGACTATTCCTAGACACAAGCACTTCCGACCCCATCAGCGAGCAGTGCACGGAGAGGCCTCGAGAGCAGCTCCTGAGCCCACCCCGCACACGCACGCGACCGCATTACAGGGACACTCCCAGGTCACTTTACAGCTGCCTTGCGGCCCAGCAAGGCAGTCAATCACCTCACACTCCAAATAGCAGGGCAAGAGACAGACGAGAAGTGGTAATTACCAAAAATTCTTTAGTTACAAGAAGGCTTTTTCAACGGGAAATAAAAGGAAAAAAAATCAATTTGAAATGTACAGAATGATTTCACACGCGTCTACTAAAACGAAGGCTGATCTGAGATTGACATGCTCAGTCTCGGTCAGTCACAGCCTTTAACAAGGAGTGAGAGTCAAGATTTCCTTGCGACTGGCACAGAAATGCCGTGTACACAGACACACACACAGCTGTCTGTGAGAGTAACGAGGCTGGTGACGTGCGCTCCCTAGCCGGCGACGAGACTGCAGCTTTGGGCCCCCACCTCTGAATCGGGTTTTAACCACGTGACTTCCTGTGAATGGAACCCAGTCACCACACCCTAGAACCCCGCCAAGAAGAAAGCAGAGAGGCACGTCGCTCACCTTCACCAGCTCCTGCTGAGGCCAGATCTGAATGGGTTCCACCTGCCGCGGGGTCTGAGTCTGGATCCCGTATGTGTTGAGGAAAACCTGAAGGCTGACGCCCAGACAGAAGAAGAGAGATTTTCAGACCCTGCACTGCCAGCTAAGGCAATGACGGCAGATGAGGACAGAGAAGGGACTGTGCATGACCTAGGTCGCGGTAGCTGGGAATGCCTGCAGTGGGCCATCTGCACTGGGCTACCGTGAAATGTCACATGGGTGCTCTGAGGTGGGAGGTGGCAGAAGAGACAAAGCCTGATGTGGGGCGCCCCGGGAACCCGTCGGCACCGATTCTCTGCACTACACTCTAGGCAACACCGGCACTGGCCATTTAAGAGTCATATCAACTAAAACAAAAAAATTGTTTAATAATTTTTTCTTGCTGACTCTTAAAATGTCATACGTGACATCTTTGAAACCCTTTGATGGACTATATGAATTAAATCCTACTACCACAGCCAAGGAAAGCCTGCTGGCGTGGCGGGTGAGTGCTACATCTGCTAACCAGAAGGGTGGCAGTTTGAATTTGCCAGGCACTCCTTGGAAACTTTATGGGGCAGCTCTACTCTATCTTGCAGGGTCACTGTGAGTCAAAACCGACTTGATGGCAGTGGGTTTGGTCTCCTGGTTTAGCGTACTCAATACTGTAAGCATAAAGCAAGCACCCCATCTCCCCTCCCTGAAAAGAACACACCGCCCAGCTGGGTCGCCTACCGTTGGCTTTCTGCTACAAGAGCCACGTGAACCACCAAATCGTTCTCCAGGGGGCCCTGTGACAAGAGAAGAAGGGGGAGGACATTCTGAAAGGTCTGGCCGCCATCACTTACAATGAGAATCAAGGACAGTATTAACCATCACTAAGCAGTTCATTAAAATGATGGATAGCGGCCGGCCGGGGCGGCGGCCTCTCTTTCCTCGCTCTCCACTGCCCACCAATCAATTTGATGGTGCAGACAGAGTAATGGAATGCCAAGGGATGGGGAGCCATAAATCTCCCAGCAACCAGGGGGGCGAGCTTGTCAGAGCTATTCTGAATGATGCGTAAGAGCAGTTTGGGGATTGAAAGTCATTTTCCATCATTTAAACTCTGAAGGGAGGAGGAGGAACTAAAAATAAAAACCCACTTTACGTATTCTGTCAAAAAATGATTGTGAGTTAAAATCGTTCATCTGACATCTTCACCACATCCACGGCTGTCCCCTCCCCGGTTAGCCGACTGGCCCTGGCCGCCTTACACATCATCAGAGCTGCACTCTAACACCCGGTTCCCGGGAGGCAGGATCAGCTACCCAGGTGACTATATCATTAATTAACATATAGTCACTCAATACAAGCTGTTGGACTTGAGAGTTTTAACCAAAGGTAGTGACAGGGATCTGCTACTCCTTTCTGTGTGGGAAAGCCTCACCACTACAACATATATTATACGTTATTTGAATGAACCCAGTTCTGGGTTTGTATACAGTTAACAGAGACCATATTAACAAGCACCAGTGAACTATAGTATCACAGCGCTCTGCAAATACCGATAAAGAATAACTTCTTTACAGTAATGAACCCGACATTCCCAATACGATGCCGTGAAATGTCTGATTTACCACATCAGTTCCTCTCCACGGCACTGAATATGCCACTAGGATTTACGTTTGATGGAAAGCAAGAGACACCAGACTACATAGCTCAGCAATAAATATCACACATTCAAAGGATGGTTCCCAGAATCATCGTGAAGATGTCATTTCATGCAGATCTCTGTGTGATTTCACCAAAAATACAAAAAAAAGACAATGTAAAAACTGAACAAACTACACATTTAAAAGGTTTCAAATTCTATTTTTATTTGATAAGGAGCTTACAGTTTAATGTTTCTCAAAGGGATAAGACAAAATTAATTATTTGGAGTTCCATCGATTTCTAACAACTAAGGAAAAAGATAAGGTTTATTTTTCTGGCTGAAATCTAGTATTAGTCAAAAGGAGCAGCAGCCTCAGAGTGGGTCATTATCTACAATCTTCAAGACAATAATGGAATTCTTAAATAAAAAGAGAACAAAAATATCATCTCAACTACAGATGGTATTTCAATAACAGTAAGCAACGCAGCTTACTGATGCTAACTGGCCAACTGGTACCTTGTTTTAAATCAACAGGCTTGTTTCTCAGGATAACACTGTTCCGCTTCCGGGACAGGAGACTCAGAACTACAAAGGCTGCTGCACGTGTCAGAGTGGGCGCCCCAGTCAGCATCTGCTAGGGGACAAGCGGGTGGCTGAGGAAGTCTTTTACCGTAAAAAGCCAAACTTCTGGAAAAGTCCAAACCAGCCACTCTCTACCACAAGGAGCCCAGCCTTCGCCTGTGACCTGATGTGAGTCCCTCCCTCGGTTCTGTCCCCACAGAAAGAGCTCACCACAGCTGCTGCACCCCAGCAGCGCCCTTCTTTTCTCCTTTTTAAAACTATTTTTCTCCAAACCACTCATACCTTTCTAACAGTAATTCATACCTTCTATTCCTGAATGGCACCTTCTCTGATAATAGCGTAACATTTTCTGCTTTTAGTTCAGAGTGGCTGTGGGTGTGTGCACGTTGATGTGGTGAGGTTACAAGGGGTCTGTGACACAGCTGTCCCTCCCCGGGGATCTGGAGTTTGCTGCAGGAGACGGACAGTCAGTACCAGGACGTCACTGATGTCTCTCAGGGCAGCACAGATTCACCTCATTAAAAAGAGGCTGTAGGGCACACAGTATGTTACGGTCCCGTTGTGCTGGGTCTCGTGGAGGTGACGTCCCACTCAGCGACCTCGTGGGACAGAGCAGAACCGTCCCATAGGGTTTTGTTAGCTGTAACTATCAGAGGAGCAGATCACCAGGTCTTTCTCCCGCAAAGCCACTGGGGAAACCCCAAGTGCCAATTTCCTGGCTAGCAGCCGAGGGCTTAACTACTGAGCCACCAAAACCCCCAAAAACAAACTTGTTGCTGTGGCGTTGACTGCAGCTGGTAGAGGCCTCACAGGACAGAGGGGAACGGCCCCACTGGGGTTCCAAAGAGCAGCTGCCGACTTTAGGCTGGCCACCTTTGGGTCAGCACTTCTGTTCTTAACTACTAAGCTACCAGGGCTCCGTCACACGGCCATGTTCACTGTGATGGACATGTAGGTGACGTCTCATTTCTCACTACTGCAGAGACTATGAAGCCTTGGTAGCGTTGTGGTTTAGCACTACAGCTGTGAACCAGAATGCTGGAAGTTCATGAGCGCTGAGCGCTCCTTGGAAACTCCATGGAGTTTTTTTTTTTTTTTGGCAGAGAACATAACAATAATCGGTATCTCTGAGAGTCGGGTTTAGGGAGAGAATTATGTTTAGCACAGAATTTGACATGGAGTCACATTCCACAAAGTGTGGAATGATACGAGCTTTAGTGACCTCTAACAGCCTGTTGCTGTCTGGTTGATTCCTGACTCCTAGCGACACTAGAGGACAGGGCAGAACTGCTCCGCGGGGTCTCCACGCCGCACCTGGTGGGTCCCAACTGCTGACCTTTTGGTGAGCAGCCGAGCTCCTGGTCACTGCACCCCGGGGCTCCACACTTGGCTTAGCTCTGCTGATTACTCTTCTAGCCACTCTGGGACAGCTGCTCCTCGCCTGCTTGTTGAGATGTGCTGCAACGCCTATGTTACCCTAAATGCCACTGGCTTCTGCTGTTCTAAGACATTAACATCAAAAACTGTTGTCTGTCAAGTTGATTCCAACCCATAACCATCCATTATCCCATTTTTATCCAGTCCACAGAAATCGCAACATCTTAGAATTTCCATGTGACTTGCCATCTTTCTTAACTACTAACCAATTTTCTCTTTTTTCAGTTCTCATAGACTATTTTATTACCTTCTTCATGTTTATAATGCCATAAGAGTTCACCCCCTAATATGTCTTGTTTTTAGAGGTGGACAAGTCCTCAGACTAGAATCCTCATTCTTCTCTTCACCACCCCACCATCTCTCACGCTCTCTCTCACCAACCTCATTTGCTCTGGTAAATTACACTATCACAACTGAGCAGAAAATCCCAATTCTGCATTTCTAACCCTGACCATTCTCTTGGGTTCAGTCCCAGCTCTTTAAAGTGCTTTCTGCTGTTTTCTCATGGCCATTTCCAAAGTTAACAGCCCTAAAACTCCACTCTTCATCAGTCCTATCCAGCCACCCAAACAGGCTCTTATTCCTGATACTTCATTTAGGGGGTGATTCCAGTTCAGAGGCTCCTCCTCCTCCTGCTCCTCTGTGACACGTCGCCTGTCCTCTATTTCCACATCAACTAGTCACCAAAATCCTGTTCCTTCATAAAATATCTTCTATCGTTTTTTTTTATAGCAGCATTGATTCCTGACTAAAAATAACAACAGCAGCAACAACAAACACTTTACATAACAGTTTGCACTTAGGCAGACAGTGTTCTAAACACCATTAACAAACCAGTGTCCCTACCGTACAGATGAGGAAAATGAGGTGTGTGAAGGAAACCCCCCCGACAGAAACTTCTCCTTATCTTATCCTGCCCCATTCTGCCCACAACCGTCTTGCAACTTTTCCTTATTCTGCTCCGTTCTGCTCCTGTCCCTCTGCTCTGCACCTGGCTCCTCTGCTCACGACTGTCTGCTCTGCACATGACCTCTGACCCTGCCTCACCCTGCCTCACCCTGCCTCAGCCATAAAAGCCTGTTCCACTTCCCCATCAGGGCCAGTCGTTGGCAGTACGTAAGCCCCCACTAGCCCGCTAGCATTACTTCAATAAGTGGCTGCTGCTTTTCTGCTTAGGTGTCGGTTGATTTCCTACAAGATTTGGCTCCTTGACCGGGAAATCAACCTTACCTGCCCCTTGAGCCGTCTGCCCTCCCTGTCTTGGCTGCGTTTGGGCCCAGTTGGGGCTGACAGGACAGTGCCACCTGTTTCCTTTTGGTGGGGTCCTTCTCCCTCTCCGACCCTGCACACTCCCAAGCATGGAAACGATGGAGCCCCGTAGGCGAAACGAACCAGATTGAAAATCCAATAAGAAAACAGTGTCAGGTAAGGTCCCGGGACCCGAGCCCAGTCAGGCCTACCCCTATGGGTGAAAGAGGGACTGATCACCTCCCAGATTCAGTTGCATCTCAGAATAGAGATATCCCGGTCAGAAGAAAGTCTGTTGTGAGATTCTGTTTGTGTGCAGGGAACTAAAGCTGCCACCAGGTTGGAACTCCAGTCTGTCTTGGTACTGTCTGTCTGGTAAGAGGAACGTCTGTCCCACTTAAGCAGAGAGCCCACTGGGGCAAATTCTGTCTGACTGATACACTGTAATGTGGGAAATAAGGCCTCTATTCCTTATGCCTCTGTGTGTTTTTGTGGTGTCTATGTGTGTCTCTGTGATACTCCAGTGGGATTTCATGGATTGAATTATGTTTGACTTGGCTGTGAGTCCCAATATGGTGCCATTATTCCTCTCATGTGTTGTGAATCCTGCCTCTGTGATCCTGATGATGGAGAATGGGCAACAGTTGTGTTAGTGAGGCAGGTCTCAAGCTACAAGCTTGTATATTACAATGTCAGGGTCAGAATCTAAGCCCTCTGTATTAGACTGCATGGAGAAAAATTTCAAGAAGGGGTACAGTGGCAACTATGGAGTTAGACTGGCCCCCCCCAAGGGCAGCTTAGACATGACCAAGGTCAAGGCTGTGTGGAAGGTAGCCACCAGTACCCCTGGGCACCCAGATCAGTTTCCATACACTGACCAATAGTTAGAAATAGCCCAGACCCTTCCCCGTTGGGTGTGGTCCTGCACCAGTAAGGTAGGGAAAAGCAGAATCCTGCTGAACAGCCACAAAGAAGCAAGATTAGTGCCCACCAGAGTTTCAAGGAGCCCCAGAAGAAGAGCCACCTCCATATTTCTCACCAACCCACAGCCCCAGAACCTGCAGGGCCCACTGTACCTGAAACCCCACCCCATCCCTTCAGTTTCCCCCATGCCCCTGGAGTCAGAGCAAGGGCCGCCCAAGATGGAAACTTCCCACAGACCTCAGACCAGAAGTTCGCAGGTGATATTACAAATGTCCCTTAGACCTGAGGTCCAGTCCATGTAATCATTAGCAACTCGCTACAACTATAGATTTGCTTAATTGGAAACACTACAAGCCCTCCTATTTGGAGAGGGTCCAGGCCACCATGGAGCTCATGGAAACCATCCACCAGCCCACATGGGATGATGAAAGACTGTGTGAGTGCTGCAGAATGCAGACACCCTTTAACCTGAAGGGCTCTGAACAGAACTGAATCCCCTGCCCCCACCCTCACCCTGAGGGGATATGGGTATTTAGTAGTAATTGTTTGCACCTACTCCAGATGGGTAGAAGCTTCCCCACAAGGACTGACACAGCCAGAAAAGTAACTCGGGCTAACTGGAAGGGTCTGCAGGAAAGCTAATCAGAAGGCTGCCTGGTTCTTGGTGGGTTAAAATAATGATAGTGGGTGCAAGGGCCTAACAAAGGTCACTGCTGTGACAAACGTCCTCTCCTTTGATAAAAACCCCTGGAAACTGGAAATCGGTACCATGTCTATTCAAGTGTTTATTGACAGTGTGGGTACCCACTTATAACAATATGGCCCGGGCAAGGTATTGGAACAATTAAATGGATCCATAAAGTTATCTTAAAGTGCCCATGAGCTCATTTTTAGTTAACGAACAATCTGTATACTACTGTTGAAGCTGGATATATGTGTGTGATAAAGTGTGAGGCCTCCTGTGTGTGTGTTTGGTAAGCAATGTGTGGTGTGCTTTTGATTTGCCTTTGTAACATTTTGAAAATATTTTTGTCATTGCACAAGCTGGTTATATTTTCAGTGAAAAAGTGTCTATTGTCTTTGCCAATGTACCTGATTTTAACAGTCTTGCTTGAACTAAATTAAGGTTGATAAAGAGCCAAATTCCAAATAAATCCTGACACGTTGGCTGGGTTAGAGAAAACCTAACTTCACAGCCCTCAAGTAGAGATGGCTTTGTCTTAAAGAGACAGTAACAATTCCAAAAGAGTCAAAGGGAAGCAGAAATTGCCCCCAAGTCATGGCTGCAGGGAAACTTTTGAGAGGAAAACAACAGGTTAAGATTACTGCTCGACTTTGATTGTCATAAATTAGGACTTTGGGGCTTATCTGGGAGGTGTAAAAAGAGATTTCCAAGCCAGTTAAACAATAACTTATAAAAGTTTGCTAATAAAACCTCAGGAGTTAGTTGGGGACCTGAAATGTTTACATAAGCTTTATTTAAGCCCTGGACTCTAAGGGTGATTGAACCTAACAAATATCTGATGCCAAATGTAAATTTATATACTGTTTATTTTTCAGGCAACAAACAAAATGAGTCTTATTGAATTTGCTGTTTAAGGAATTACAGTGGTTTTTTGATAAGAGACAACACAATAGGGGTTTGTTAAGGAATTTCTAGAGGTCTGTTAATAAGTAATACGGTTAAAGTTTTGTTTTTCTTTGGTAAAAGATTCTTTGAGAACACTGATATTAGAAGAAATCAACTTGTTCACTGCTAAATAACAATTTTCTCTGATTTCTAAGTAAACCGTTAACTTGTTCCTTGTATAATTTCTCTTAAAGGCAAAAGTTTGATATCTTATTAAAATAAGATTCCCTGAGTCAGCAAATCATGCCACAAGACTTTACTAGGCAGAAGCTAAAGTTTTCTTACTTTTAAATACTTACACAACTTTAATAGTGTTTGTTGACCTGTAACAAACTCCTGATAGCTCTAAAACTTCATGAAAAGCCATGAGTGTCCTTTTCTAAGGGAAGAAGGTAAAAGGAGTCTTATTTGATGTATTATATGACATGGGTTAAAATGAGATGCCCAGTTCTCACTGGGTTAAAATTTATATTGGTTATTTCCTCTTGTGGTTTTGTTTTTGCCTAATGTTGTCTGACAAAAAGATACATCATAATTTTATTATTTTTTAATTACTATCTGGAAAAACTCTGGTTAAGTGCTGTGTTTGATATCCAGAGGTCAACAGTTGGAGCTCTGTAAAACAGTTCTGTCCTGCCTGATAGAGTTGCTGTGATTTAAGACTAACTCCGTAACACTTGGTTTGATTTGAATTGCTAACTTGATTATGCATCAAAGCCAATGCTTTCACTGAGGAATTCAGATATTTTCTTAAAAATCTATTTTATACTATATGAATACTTAGAGAATTAATAATCTTTATATGTCCTGACTGTGTGGTATTATGCCTCAAGATTATTATATATGGTATCTGAACTTCTTAATGGTGTGGATAATAATCATATTTAAAATTATTATCTAAAGTTTTCTGATGGGTTAAATTTTGACCCTTATGTTCTACTTATTTTTATTAACCTAAATCTTGATAAGTCTTATCATCTGCAGTTTTCACTTGATTTCTCTGAAAACATCTGACCAGAATATTTTAATGAAGAGTTTAGACTTATGAGAAGGATTGTGACTTGAGATATCCAAGGGAGAGGCCTGAGAGATTTACATTAGGCAAGATAAACGACCAGTTCAGCTGGGGATCTGGGGAAAAAAAAGAGGCAGCAGTTTTACTCAGAGGTTTATCCTGACAGACTCACCACGACTTTTTTCAAAAATATGCTGGTGCCAGTTTTAAATGTGATAAGAGACCCTTAAGGTGTTTAATCAGAGATTTACAAGCAGTAAAAAGAAAAAGAAATAAAGGCTATTATTGGCTGCCACCTCAGGTAACCCAGTTGGTGTTCAGGACTTAAACTACCTCACTGGCCAGTGAATATGGACCCTGGTCATTACAGGTACTGTCAAAAATGAGGCTACTTTAAGGCAGAGTGTCCTCAATGTTCTACAGCAAGATGTTCATAGACGTCTGTAAGGCCCAGGTAGACAGACCCTCCTGAACTTGCTCAAAAGAGAAGTCTGAAAAACTGACCACTAACGGGAATGTCTGCCTCCTGGCCACATCACAGAATTAAGGGTTACACTCTATGTGGAAGGTAAGAGAATTAAATTTGTCTTACACAATAGCCACCTTCTTTACCCACTTTAACTTACCCAGTGGGTCTACTCTCTAAGAGGGACTGTGTAATTACTGACTTGGACTAAAAATCTGAAATAAAAAGTTGCCTTTGTGTCTGATGGGATCATGGTTGTTGAGACACTGCCATGTAAAGTGAAAGAAAGCAGAGATAAAGGAAGAAAGGCTAAGAAAGGGACATGAAGGTAAAGAAAGAGTAGAAAAAGAAAAAGAGAGGACAATATAAAACTACATAACTCTAGTCTGGTTTTCTGGGACAATTTATATCTCTCAAGACTACAACAATTCCAAATAAAATAAGGTTCATGGGCCCTGACTGATACTCAGTAATTATTATCCTGGCCATTATAAATGACTGGCACTGTTGAGGAGAGATTTCTGCTCAGATCGGCAGGCCTACGCCCTTAACTCAGCATGAAGCAGATACGGAAGAAGAGACCTCCACCTATTTTCTATAAAAAATTTGAGTATGAAATCTCTCAAAGGTGACAGTAAAAACATGCTAATGACCAGGACAATTACTTCTATGGGAAATGAAAGTGCTAATAATTGCAGAATTTTGGTTGAAAATCCTTACCTGCTCTCCCATGCTGAAACTAACCTGGAGACTCAAGTGATTTTTTTTTTTAGATCCTGCCCAGGAGACTGAATGAGATAACATCCACCCACCTTGCCCAGGGACCTGAAAAACTACAGAGTCAAGCATCAGAGTTCCTCTGACAGTGGGAAGGTTTCTTTGGGATAGAATTAAAAAAAAATATTTTCAAGACTCCCAACCTAGGCTGACTATACAAACTAGTAATTGTTTCTAGACTATTTGCTGTTTTATGTAATTTATGTCCTACCCTGCATCTTCTGGTTTCTATCCCAGACCCTCGAGCAAATCCTAGTTGCCCAGACCACCTCCCAGATCCTAGCACTCCAGGGATACCAGCACCTATACCTGGACCAGCTTGTGTGATATCCCTCCCCCTATGTCATTAAACAGGGGGGTATCAAAGGGAGGAATGTGAAGGAAAAGCCCCCTGAAAGAAACTTCTCCTTATATTACCCTGCCCCATTCTGCCCACAACTCTGTCTTGCAACTTTTCCTTATTCTGCCACGTTCTGCTCATGACCCTCTGCTCTGCACCTGGGCCCTGTGCTCCCGACCCTCTGCTCTGCACACAACCTCTGACCATGCCTCACCCTGCCTTGTCCATAAAAGCCTATTCCACTTCCCATTGGGGCCAGTCACTGGAGGTCTGTAAGCCCCCACTGGCCTGCTAGCCTTACTTCAATAAACAGCTGTTTCTTCCCTCTCTGGGTGTCTGTTGTTTCCTACACTAGGTCCAGGGGCTTAAGTAACGTGCCAGGCTCCCAGAGCTGGCACAGCTGAGCTGGTAGTGAGACCCAGGCCAGTAGCCGGCAGAGCCTGTGCCGGCACCCACCCATGTGCTCTGCCTCTTCAACGACGAAGACAGAGAACAGGTTCCAGAACTTCAGTTCCTCCAGCAGGACAGCACGACCCTGGAGACGTCACGGGAGCCCAGCATTACTGGGCGGAGGCTGAACTGCTGACTTCTGTTCTTCAATCTGCTCACCTCCGCAGCACCCCTCAAGCCTAGAAAGCCGGACCCGCCCCACTGTGTGCTCTTCTGCTGTGGACACACCTGTTTGAGGCCATCATTGATGCCCACTGGGTCTTCACACCTCACTGCCAAAAACAGCTTTAAAAAAGTGGGCAGTACTGAAGCTGAGCACCAGGTAGTCAGAGAATTATCAGCTGGGCTTGGCTTCTGTGCGATCACTGTACTCTCACCTACTGATGAGAGAACTACAGCACCCAACCCTTGGGAAGTCACCAACATATGGACTGATAAAAGGGCTCCCCTGGGGCGATTTCTTCAGTCTCGCATCCATCACACTGGACCACCTGCCTCTCTAGCACACTGCCAGCCCATCAGTAAGGCCCACGGGCACCATCTCCAAACCCATCTCAAACACACAAACACGCCCCCATCCACCCCCGTCTCCACCGCTCTACCTTCCCTCATTTACAGTACAGATTGTCAGCTGCAAAAATTGTATCATGCTATTAAATTTCTATGTACGTTAAATGGTCTCTTGGTTTGGGGACTGCCAGGTGGCCAGAGCTTCAGAGACTACCTTGCACACTGTAGGTACTTGGTATTTAATGAACACCCAGGTCAGCTTCTCAACTCTGTTCTTCTATAAGATGGGAATAATCATATTTAGTCGGTCTACCACAAAGGCGGAAGAGCAAACCAAAACATAATATACAAAATACTTACAAACGTTCATCTGCTGAACAAATGCTATTGATATCACTATTTGCTGTGTTAACGTCTATGCCACTTAACCTCACTAAGCTGCAGTTTCTCTTGCAAGTTAGGAACAATAAAAGAATCTACTTCAAAGGGTTCTAGGGATAACACGTAACACAGTGCCTGGCATGTAGGCAGTGTTTGCGATCACAGGCCCTCTCATCACCTCCAGTAACCCAACTGCAGCTGGCTCACTGGAGGCTTCTTTGATCCCCTGCACCCCACCTGCCTCTGCTCATCCCCTGCACCTCATAGCTGGGTAGGTTTTCTTATACCACTGATCTGCACACAGTAGGTTCTTAAAATGTACCTGCTAAATAAACAAAGAAAAGGTGGGAGGTAGAGAAACAAACATAGCTACATAACACTGAAGGCATCAATTCTCCACTCCAAAACCAGCGCGTCGCTATACAGGGCCGAGTCCTCGGGAGCTCCTCCACCCCATATGGCTGACTACCGCTCCCCGTGTGTCTCCCATCTCTCCACTAGCACCCACTAGAGAAACCCGTTTCCGCAAGTCCTTCTGTCGGGACTGACCCTTCTCCTCTTCTTTGCTTTTCCAGATTGTGACTCACTCTTCCAACTGTCTCCTCAAGAAACTCCCCAAACCCTGGAGAGCCCGTGCACCTCCTTCTCCACCAGCCAGAACAGGCGCCACCTACATGTGTCATCTGCCACTTGTCATGGCAGCTTTCTTGAAGGGCTACTTAGCTTCTGGCCTACATATGGTGACTACAGCTTTCTCAGCAGCATTTTCTGCTGAAAGAGGCGCCTGGTTCTCATGTGGGTCCGGTGGGGGGATTTCTTAGGAGCAACTTGCTCCTAAGCTGGGCACGAGACGCGCTGACATCATAACTCATCTACTCAAAATGTAGAACCATGCTGATGGATACACCGCCTGTACATCTGTCTAGACTCTAAATGACTCCAATCAGATCGCAGTGTTAAGGCAGGGGAAGCACAGCTGGGAGCTACAAATAAACCAGACTAATCCATCTTTCAAAGGGCACACAGACAAACTCCACCATCAATGCGCCCCGGTGGTTGTGCTTTTGTTCTTCTTTAAATATTTAAATAGATAATTCACTCACATATTCAAAAATTAGACACCACACACAAAAGTTTCCACTGTCATGTCTCTCCCACCTGTGGCCCTGAGCCACCCAGCTCCCCACTGTCTACCTGTCAGGTGTCCCTAAGATTATTTTTGCCACTCTTCGGAATTAATTTATGCTTGTAAAAGGCAGCAAGAGTACCTATTCTGACTTTCTTACACCACACAAAAGCTAGCATACTACCAGCACCTTCTCCACTTAACGTATCAAGGCACTCTTGTCACGTTGGCATGTGGAACGTGTCCCCACTTTCTTCATAACCACACAGTACTGCAGCTTGTAACGTGCCAAATTTCTTAACGCCATCATTCCACACATTCTACGTGAACGGCTAGTCAACCTTTGGCAATGAAACCCCCGGACATCCTCCTGGTTACCTGATGGCACCTGACACATCAAGTTCCAATTCCGCTTGTGGGGACTGGCACAAGCACCTAATCCACGCTGCTCAGCAGTCCTGTGGCTGCTGGATGACGTGGGTCGTCAGAGGGAAGTGACCAGCAAAGGAGAGCAGGTATGACTTTGGGAGAGCAGAGAGTGAGGAGTCTGAATCCCATCCAGGATGGCCAAGGAGAAAGATGCTCAGATGATCTACAATTTAGCAGCTTATCATATCAATAAGGTTTGTCTCTTCCTACAATTTTATTGCCACGTTTATTTTGTAGTACAGTTTAGAGCAGAGAAGTTGCTACTTCTTCAGAGCCTACTGTTTCACACGTTATTCAAGCACTATGTTGTATATGTCATTAGGATTCCCGTTTTAAAGATCAGGAAACTGGGGCAAAGAGATGAAAGAACAGCAGAGGGGACACGCCTAGTCAGAGGTAGAGTCTAAACCTGACTGCAGGCGTGTCTGTGGTCCCTGTGGTACGTATCCCACCATGCAGTTCACTGATGATGTGCTGCTCGCTTGTGTGGCTACAGGACGTCGGGTGTCCCGTGGCAGCCGTGTGGCTGTGGGACGTCGGGCACTCTGGAGGAACAGGAGGTACAAAACCTCTGTGTCCCACTCTCCACACAGTTGAGATCGAGTTTGTAACAGACAGAAAACACAACTCTAAGTGTTGTCTACAAAACCACTACATTCTTACTGGCTTTTTAGAGGAATATATCTTCGTTAATTTCTTGCCAATGAAGAGAGGATGTCTCCTAACTAAACCACCTACATAGATCGGGGCACAGTGTACTGGCTCAGGTCCAGGTAGCTTTATGCTTAATGTGTCCACAGTGCATAAAGTAACGCACTGCTGCAGGCCTGGACGGGTCTTCTACTGAAAGAAGTGGCAGCGGGAGGAGAAAGGGCGAGAAGACAGTGCCCAGAAATAACTGGATCCCACTCAACAGGGCCGGCCAGGCCTTGAGAGCAGCGCCCGTGAGCCCCGCCTGCCTCTGCTCTGGGCCTGTCCGCGCTCCGGTGCGCGCGTCAGCCTCCCTCGGGAGGGGCTACCCACACCCACACTTGCTCATGATCCTTGTCTGCAGCTGAACCTCATTAGTTTTACTGAGATGCTCTACACACCTCGGTTCCAAGTGGAGACACCACACTCAGCGCGGCTCCGGCAGGAGCCAGGGACGGCCATCATGGGCTGAACACGGGCACCTGGGGACTGGGCCAGGCAGGTGACGGCTATGTCACCAGGAATTGATCTGTAAACTGTTTTTACTTCTTCTGAACACTCTTGTAACTGGATGTTCCTACGTTTCGATCTTAAAGAAACGGCAGTGCTGGAGGCCTTGCCTAGCGCCAGCAACACTGCCCCGTGACTACATGGCCCCGGGGAGGACGCTCGGCCAGGTTCACTAGCACCCAGAGCCACCGCCATGGAGCTGGTCCCTACAGGACAGAGCATGACCGCTCCAAGGGGTTTCCAAGAAGAGGCTGCTAGACTCCAGCTCGTCATCACTAGGTTAGCAGCAAAACTGAAGGGACGCGGACATGATAACAACTTAGTGACACACCGCCACCAAGGTCACTCAGGAAACAGCCGCGGGACGACGGCGAGGCGGGGAGGTAGAAGTGGGGGTTGGGGGGCAGGTCCTGTCACTTGGGGTTCTGTAGCATTTACAAGGACATCAGCGGGTGGGGCACAGCCAGAGAAAGGCTCCAATGAGAGCAGAGAGAAACCCCTGCTGAGACCCAGGGGGAGTAGATGACATGGGGTGACCCTCACTGCTTTCTGGCCCCTCACCTGTGCGTGCCTGCAGTGACTGGGTCAGGTCCTTGGCACGTGAGCTACAGGTGTTAGAGAGGAAAGGGGCCATTTCTGTCACCTGGGGGTGGGAAGGAGGGCTATTGCCACCACCCGGGGCTGGGGGACATTTCTGACACCTGGGGGTGGTGTAGGGGGCCATGGATAAGGGAGGAGCCCATGAGAGTGGGTGGCAGGACTGCCTTCAGCTACAGCAGCATGGTATGATATATTTTATGTGCTGTCACCAGGTCAAAACATGAAGAGGCTGAGGCCCAGGAAATCACCAAGGTCCCAAAGGTCTCTGGCGCTGTCTCCACTTTGGCAGATGGCTGTATCTGCTGGCTGTCACAAACTGTCTGGTGCACCACTCCGCTTGTGAGTGGACAGGAAGGGACAGGCCACAAATACAGTGCAGTGGAAGCCACCTAAGAAAAAGGAACTCGCCAGTGCAGAATACATGTAACAGACGGGACAAGTCACAGAAAGAGCCAGCTACAATTCAGTACATTTTTAACATGGACCACACACAGAACCAGCTGGAATCCAGTGTGCTATTAACATGAAACACATACAGAACCGGCTGGAATTCAGTATGCTACACCTCACAACTGGATCCGTCAGGAATGTCCTCATAAATGGTGAAAGGACTGAGGTTGTCAAGGATTTCATTTCATTTGGGTTCACAATCAACGTCCCTAGAAGCAGCAGTCACGAAATCACAAGATGCATTGCACTGATAAGACGTGCTGCAAAGGACCTCTCTGAAACATTGAAAAGTAAAGAGGTCACCTTGAAGACTAAAGAGCATGCGCATGTGAAAGCTGGAGAATAAACAAAGAAGACAGAAGAAGAACTGATGTCTTTTAACTGTGGTGCTGGAGAAGAAAAATGAACATCCCACGGACCGCCCGAAGAGCCAAAAGAGCTGTCCTGCGAGAAGTCCAATCAGAGCGCTCCTTGGAAGCAAAGATGGTGAGACTGAGTCTTACATACTCTGAACGTGTTGTCAGGAAGCAACAGTCCCTGGAGAAGGACATCATACTTGGTAGAGTGGAGGGTCAGCAAAAAAAAGGTAAAACCCTCGATGAGACGATTGATACAGTGGCACAGAAACGATGGTGGACATGAAGCGAGAGCAGAGAGACAGTGTACTGTTCTGTTGTGCATGGGGTCGGTATGAGTCAGAACCGACTCAACAGCACCTCACAACAACAACAACAACATGAGGCTCGCACTGGGGCTCTGGGGACATTGGGAGGAACATCCTATCCAGCTTGAGGAAACTGAGATGCTCTTTACAGGAAACGTATCTGAGTTGATCCTGAAGGATAAAACTAGTCCTTAATAAATCCAGTCCGTATAGACTTACCACCCACCGCGAGCAGCCACCAGAAACCCTGACGTAGGGGTTGAGTGCTATGGCCTCTAACCAGAATGTCAGCTCCTCAAATCCACCAGGCTCTCCCTGCAAACTCTGTGGGGCAGTTCCACTAAGTCCTATAAGCCAGAATGATTGGGCAGCAATGGTCTGCTTTGCTGGTTAGGTATGAAGAGCCGCCACCCCTCTGTCAGGGGAGGCTGTGTGTTTCCATGATGCTGAAGCAGATTTTAATGGAGTTTCCGGATTAAGATGAACTAGGAAGACAGGTTTGGTGACCTACTTCCTAAAACCAGGCAACAAAAGTCCTATGACCCACTTCCTAAAATCAGCCAACAAAAGCCCTATGGATCTGCAGCCGACCACGGGGATGGCGGACTCTATAGCAGCTAACGACAGCACATGCCAGACAATCAAAGACAAAAGACAGGAAAAGTCCCTCCAGGAAGCCAACAGATGATCAAAAAAAAAAAACAAGCCACCCCCCATAAATACCTGGATAATACACCAGACAGTGATAACACACGGTCACTAGAAGACGGTATTACAGAGTAAACACAGGGGCTGCTTTAGACTGACTGCCAGAAAATAACTCTTTGGGGGTGTCAGTGAATGACAGAAAGGATCAAGCCCAACGATGAGTCACATTCAGAGGGAAGAAACAGCATGTACAAAGGTCCCGAGGTGGGGAACAGCCTGTGATGCTTGAGAAGCAGAGAGGAGACCAGTGTGTCCAGAGCACAGCAAGCCACAGAAGCACAGGAGACGAGGCAGCGCCAGTGGTGGGTCAGGACAGGCTTACGAGCGACTAACAGTTCTCCTCTAAGTGCAATGAAAAGTTACTAAAGGATTCTAAACACTGAAAGCTCAGTGTAAGTTACATTTTGGAACCACAGTAATAAACACCTACACAGCACTTAGCACAGGCCATGGGCTACCCAAATCATCGTTACATTGCTCCTGCTGTTGTATGAATGTGGTTCGCAGAAGGTGCAGTGGACACAAGGAGACAAGCTAGACCTGGCATGCGAGAGACAATGGTGAACTGGAGCACAGTGGTCGGAGTGAAGAGGCAGTGAGTGAAAAGGCAAGAGGAGAACTTCGGAAGAGAATCGACAGACTGGACTTGGAGAGAAGTGGTGACAACAGCAGAGAGGGGTCCAACGTCATCTCCAGGCTTTCGCTGAGTTTAAAGAAAGAGTGCTCAGTGCTGCCATGTGTCTTCTGAGGTTCTGAAAAGAGCCCATCAGATGCGCTGACTGGGGTCCGGTGATGGCAGCAGACTGGCTCTGCCAGCAGCAGGTGGCGCGCATGCACTGACAGGGGTCCCGTGGTGTCAGCAGGGTGGTGCTGTGAGCAGCAGGTGGTGCGCGCTGAGGGGCGGCTGCAAGGAGAGGAGGTGAGGAGGGTGTAAGGGTCTCCCTAAGGTGTCTGACACGGAAGGACAGACATGAGGTGGGAGAGGCCTTTGACGGAGGAGCATGCTAGAAGCAACACGCTGAAACACGTCTGCAGATTGGGGGAAAAATTAAATAGAGAGAAAGAGGCTGAAGATATTAAAGAAAGAACAATATCAATAAGGAAGGAGTAGAACAGCTGGGTGAGCTGATGCCTGGGAATGAAAGTATTTTCTCAGCATTCTAGAATTCACATGAAAAGATTCAGTCATAACCAGAGGCAAGGATCTCAGCATGATTTCACTTAGCATACCCTCTGGTCTAGTGTTACTCTTTACTTTGCAAACTATAGGCCTTTCTGGGAGCTTCAAGACCCATCTTCTACTTTGAACAATTTTGAACTACTAAATAGAAGGAAAGATTCACAATCTGCTACACGGGATTATTCACTCTTTTTTATTTTCTTTGGTGAAAATACACAAAGCAAAACTGACTCCTATTCCACAGTTTCTAGACACAATCATCAGTGACATGGTCACATTCTTCACTTGTGTCATCCTTCTCATTGTTTCTCCTCTAGTTGTTTTACTTCAGTTAATCTTCTCGTTCCACCTTTCTCATCTATCAGTCCAGAAAAATCCATCCTTTTTAGGAATCTGCAGTTCTGTTCCCCATTTTTCAACCTTTAATTTAGCTGCTGTGTTCCCGATCAGCATGTTCAGTAGCGGCAGCCAGGCACCATCTAGTTCTTGTGATCTCAAGGTGGAGGAGACAGGGATTCAATAATCATAGGATTAGTTGTTGTTCACTGACACGTTCCACTCATATTCTTGGGATAGCTTTATCAGCTTCTGCTGTCTGATTAATCCAATGACTGGTGTTGTGAGAGGAGTCATAACTAGTGTCCCATTCTCTGACCACAGTGTCCTCTTCAATGCACGTTCATACACCATGTGGCCCTACAAACCACACGCTTCCATAATGGAAGATGTGTTAAATAAGACGAAGAAATAACGAGATGTTCATGAAAACGAACAGAATAGGAAAACAGAAAGACAATAACTGATTTGAGAATTCAAGAAAATTATATGAACAGGTGGCTTTCTCCTACCTCATGAAAGTGATGTCTGGATGGCATGTTTCTTATGTAGTATATTCTAACATTTCTAATTCAGTATCGTTAATAAGCATGGGATGCAAGAGAAAACGTAATCTGAGGAAAAGCAATGGATAACTAAGCTGTACCCATATTAGATCAAAAGTACCAATACAACCTACTTTTTAATACAACTAAATTCCAAATTAAAAAAAAAAGAAAAAGATGAAACCTGCACATACTTTACAACACTGCCTATGGGTCTGTCTTAACCACAGATGCAGAAAGAGGTAAGAACAACTGAACAGGTCCAAGTACTCAAATATTTATTTTTTCTAAGTTGACCATAATCTGAAAACACAGAGCAACGTGGCTTTCTACTTAACAGAGGCCAGTGCTTCGAACTCTTCACCTATTTCTTCCGAAATTTAAACCTCAATTTCTCTTTGGCAAACTAATCCAATTATGTTTAATCAAAGACATTGTAAAAGGTTACATAGTAATTACTTTAATACACAATGATCATCAATCAGTTCAAACTCTGGGTACTCAAAGAACATAAATAACTGGGACACTCTTCCACTTCAGAGAAAAACAAAGGAATGGCAGAAATTAGATAGCACCTTCATTTATCTATTGGAAAGTAATCCATGGATAAATGATTACCAGACATCCTAGCTATAAAAGCACTGTGCTAGGTGCTGGGACAGGGAACGCAAAAGTAAAAGACATGCCATGGGGCTCACTACTTACAGGATGACTAGTCTAGCTGTGGCTCAGAGAGGACAGGAAGTAAGCCCTTCACACCACCACAGCCACCCATGGCTCCCCAGGCCACACTCCAGGATGCCTGAGTTCCACACTCACTCGTGTCATCTCGGTCTTTGACTTATAAAAGGAAGGCAGTCAGACAAGATGTGCTTGGTAATCGTAACAATCTACCATTTAAGCACAGAGCAGGGAGGGAACGCTAGGGAGGTTTTCTGAAGTGAGAAGCAGCCAGCTCCTCCCTGCTAGGAGGGATCTGGGCAGCTTTATGGTTTAAACAGACACACTGGTGTAATACAGAAAACATTCCCAGATCTGGGTTCAGGTCTATGACAATATGTTTGGATCAAGTATGTCTTACAGAAGGCAAGTTTCCAGAAGTAATTTTCATTTTTGTGATTTTTACGCAACAATAGACCTAAGTTGTTTTTTCTTATAAACTCATGCTTTATTTTCACTAGCTAATAAACACTATATAATACATTTCACTTAATATATAGAGAACGTCCAATGAAAAGCAATTTAGTCATAACAACAGTGTTAAAAAAGAGACATCAATAGTTTTAAAAGTGCTGCAGTAAGTATCAAATTCATTGACTCTCATTAGGATAAACTTTGATAGAAATTATTACTACGTTAAAGAGTGCATAGCAAAAAGAAATCCTGATACGGCCAAAGGAAGAATCATTCTGCAGCCATTTCAAATGTTTCACAGAATATGGAAAATAATTATGATAGTATACATGGGTGCGCTTTCAAAACAACAAAAACCAAACCTGTTGCCATTGATTCTGACCCACAGTGATACCCCAAGACAGAACAGAACTGCCCTATGGAGTTTCGAAGAAGTGTCTGATAGATTAAAACTGCCGACCTTTTCACTAGTAGCCACAACTCTTAGCCACTATGCCACCAGGGTTTCCAGATCAAGAAAGTGAGACTTAGAAAAATAGTTAGGAGGTGGGGCTAAGACGGTGGATCAGACGATGCTTCCTGTGACCTCTCTGACCACAAAAATCCCAGAGAAGAAATGAACTCAGCATGTATGACATGCTAGGAGCCCTGAACATCAAAAGCAAAGCTGAGAAATTGGACTGCGTAAAGGGAAAGGGCGAACAGCACCAGAAGTGAACAGTATTCCACAGACCTGACTTGCCAGAAAGCAGCAGTGGCCACGGGGGTGTACGTTCCCCCCAGTCGAGGTGACCAACTGGAGAATCCACTTGTGCCTCTGGAGCCAGTGAAGGACAGCACCAGATCTTTGAAAGTTAAGTCTTTGTATGTAAGCTACCACATGTGGATGTCAGTCTTTCCTTCAATGTGGGCCTATCTGCCTTTTCCCAGTGCTCCCTGCTTCCTTCTCTGAACTGTGTCTGGTACTAGAGTCTGATACCATTAACTGTGTTGGAAGTGGGACTCCTTAAGGCCACCCTGAGCCAGGGAGGGAGAACAGTTTAGCAAACTTGGGGAAGGGTGGAAAAAGGAAAAAAAAAAAATTCTGTCCTAAGCCAGAAGATCAGGGCAGAAACTGTTCCTTAACCTAAACTCAGACACAAGGACATACATTAACCTCACAGATGCCGTGGGCTGGCTGTTAGCCCTCTGCCTTTCTCAGTGTCTACAGTAAGACACTCGTGCCTACACCAATCACCACCCACTTGCTGACTCTCTGGACACCTGAGCCAAAGCCATTTAAGAAAAGTAAATTCTATCTTTTAAAACACATCGCCAGACTACAGGAGGCAAATGTAGATACCTGCAATTTACTGAGGGCTCGGAAACAGCAGTCCACATCATAAGGGACCGACCACGACCTCTTCAGAGAGCTCCCAGAACAAAGAACCAAATTTTCCAGAGGAAGAGAACCTCCTGGACTTACCAGAAGTAGAATACAAAAGCTTAATATTTAGAACTCTTCAAGAGATGAGGAAGGAGATGAGGTAAAATGCAGTAGAGCATAATGACAAACTACACATGCTCAAGAAAGCCCTGAGGGGCAAGAATGAGAAGTTCATGAAAGTAATAATACAATTACAGAATTAGACAACTCAACAGAAAGTCAAAGGAGCAGAAATGAGGAAATGGAAGCCTGAATTAGTGAGACTGAAGATAAAGTACATGACACTAACATATTTGAGGAAAAATCAGATTTTTTAAAATCACATAAATTTTTTAAAAATCAAGAAAAATTAAGAATTATGTGGGACTCTATGAAGAAGAATAATCTACGAATGATTAGAGTACCAGAAGGAGGGGGCAGGGGGGCAGAAATAAGAGAAAATACAGAGAGAACTGTCAAAAGATTTGCTGACAGGAAACTTCCCTGGTAACATGAAAGATGAGAAGATACTTATTCAAGGCACTCATGAAACTCCACACAAGATAGATCCCAAAAGAAAGACACAAAGACACATTATAATCAAACTTGCCAAAACTAAAGATAACAAGGCACTTTTAGAAGTGCCTAGGGGTAAATGAATAATAATCTACCAAGGAAAATCTGTGAAACTAAGCTCAGACTACTCAGCAGAAACCATGCAGGCAAGGAAGCAATGGGATGACAGAGACAAACCACTGAAGGAAACAAATCGCCAGCCAAGAATTAGATATGCAGCAAAATTGTCTCTCAAATATGATGGTGAAATTAGGACATTTATCTCTTCCTAAATGGGAGAGAAGAGGGTGGAGAGGAGGGAAAAGGAGCTTGTTAAGAGAATACGACAAGTATAGAATGAAAAGGAAGCGGGTGCTGTCATTGGGCAAGGAGAGCAGAAGGAGCTGCAGACAGGTGGGCACACAAAAGTAATCTGGATTGTATCCTTTCACTTAATTATAATTAAAAGAAAAAAAAAAGAAATTAGGACATTTACCGGCACTTGGCTTTGGCTGGACAGATGAACAGAAATTCAGGGAATTTGCAAAAACCAAACCCTAACTACGAGAAATGCTAAAGGGAGCCCTCTGGTTAGAAAATCAGTAACACCAGGTAATAACCCTAGACCAGAACACAGAACAGAGCAACTGGAGATCAACCCAAATAGGGGGATCACAAATTATAAGTCACAGGCAAACCAATGAGAATTGGAGATGTCATTGTGTAAAGATTATAACAAAAAAGAGGGATCCAAAAGAAAATGTAGTCATAGATCTTCCACATGGAAAAGTCAAGGCAATATAAAGAAATTCAAGACTGCCTGAAATTTATAAAAATAGGAGTAAATATTAAGATAACCATAAAGAAAACTATCAAGCCTATGCATTAAAATCATAAACATGAAAAACTTGAAGTCTCAGCAAACACAAGACGACCATCATTGGAAAAGACGAAAACACAGACACAAAGACTCAGCAAAGAAATTTAAAGCGAACAAAAGAATCGTCTACAATACACAAAAAAAGTCATCAAAATGACAGCACTAAGCTCATAGCTATCAATAATCATGCTGAATGCAAATGCACTAAATGCACCAATAAAGAGGTAGTGACAGACTGAATTAAAAAGTGATCCATCTATATGGTGCCTACAGGAGACACACCTTGACTTAAAGACACGAGCAAACTAAAATTCAAAGGATGGCAAAAGTTATCAAGCTAACAACATTCAAAAAAGAGCAGGAGTGGCAACATTGATCTCTGATAAAACAGACTTTAAAGTGAAATCCAGCACACTGGGGATAAGCAAGAACATTATATTAAAGGATCAGAACTGCAGGACAACTTAACCATAATAAATAGCTTGTACCCAATGACAGGGCTGCAAAATACATAAACACTAACTGCACTAAAACCAAAAATAGACAGCTGCACAATAATAATAGGAGATTTTAATACAAGACTCTCAGTGAAGGACAGAACACCTAGAAAAAAGCTTAGTAAAGACATGGAAGATCTAAATGCCACAATCAACCAACCTGACCTCATGGATGTACATAGAACACTCCACCTCAAAGCAGACAAGCATACTTTCTTTTCCAGTGCACATGGAACATTCCCCAGAAGTGACCACACATTAGACCACAAAGCAATCCTTAACAAGATTCAAAGTAACAAAATATTACAAAGCATCTGTTCAGACCCAAAAGCCATAAAAGTTGAAATCCGTAACAGAAAAAAGGGGGAAAAAAATGAAATACGTGGAAACCAAACAACATTTTGCTCTAAAAAGACTACGATATGGAAAAAATCAAGGATGGAATAAAGAAATTCACAGAATCAAGTGAGAATGAAAACATATCCTACCAGAATCTACAGAACACAGCAAAAGCAGTGCTGAGAGGTCAATTTATGTCAATAAATGCACACCTCCAGAAAGAAGAAAGGGCTCAAACCAAAGAATTAATTCTATGACTCAAACAAGCAAAAAGAGAGTAGCAAACAAACCCTTTGAAGACACTGAGGTCAACTGGCATGTGTAGTTCCCCCTCGCAAGAAGTTGTTCTGCATCCCATATTGGTGAGTGGCACCTGTGGTCTTAAAAGCCAGCAAGTTTTCATCTAAGGAACACCAGCGGGTCTCAACTCACCTGGAGCAGATGAAAACCAAGAACAACAAAGTCATAAGGAAAATATAAGCCCAGGAGACAGAAGGGTCCATATGATTAAGAGACTACATCAGCATGAGACCAGAAGAACTAGATGGTGTCCAGCCACCACCAAAGACAGCCCTGTCAGGAAACACAGACTACAGTTCCTGACAGGGCACAAGAAAAGGGGGTGTGCACATCAGGAACTCTATTAAAGGACCACATCTGATGGTCGGTCAAACTGGAGGGTTCCCTGAGGACATGGATGCCAGACTCTCTGCTCACCCAGAGTTGAATTCAGTAGCGGAGTCAATCCTTTAGACAAAGATTGGACTGGACTATGAGACAGAGTGATGCTGGTGAAGACTGTTTCTTGGCTTCAGTGTGTACATGAGGCTGTCTGAAGAGCTCTTGTCCACAGTCAAGACGGAAGGGTACAAGAGGACAGAAGGCAGTTGAAAGGGTGATGGAGTACAGAGTGGAAAGGAGGAGTGTGCTGTCATAAGGGGCTGTGGAGGGGAGAGCAGACAGAATTGCGTAGCGGTGTTGGGGGGTTACACGGCAAATTGATTTGGACTGTAAACTGCTACTTAAAGCATGATATTTAAAAAGAAAAAGTTACATCATTAGTAAGTAGAAGAAGCATGTTTTATAGTGGGGCCCATGTGACTCAAAGCCAGTGTATTATGTTACCTCCTTAAAAATCAAAATCTATTTCACTTAAATGTGCTCTTCTTTAATCTTTAGGGAAATAATTCATGCAAAATTTTCCCCATCTGTATTTTCACAGAACAAAACATGAAATCCCCACTTGCTCATTAATTTGAAAATTAGCAACTAACCAGTCTATGTGTGTTTAGTTCAGATCTGTATAAACATGTACAGTTTAGTAAACAAGTACTGACTTGCATCCTAAATTCGGAGCTTGCAACTTTGAAACACAGCTCTTACGACTGAAAATCCACCTTTCCTATTAGCCTTTCCTCCCGAGGCTGTCAGAGTAGACCAATCCACTTTAATTGGTATATTAAATGTGCTAGTACTCCGCTCCTCAGATTCAAAGCCTGGGTGTCACTGAGAATGATAAATGTGACACTGAATTCTCTCCCAGGTCCTCCAAGAAACATGACGTGCTCTGTCACGACGATTACACTGTGACTGAACCCACAGCCTCAAACAGCCAGCCAAAGACAGTCAAGTGTTATTCAGTACCATTCCCAAGACGTCAAGTGAGATCACTTCTTAGTGAAGCATGGATTCCCAAATTCCCATTCCTTGTTTCAGAGGAGGGCAATTTCTGACACGGATCGTCAGATACAGAATGTCTTTAAGTGTGCCTGGTTAGCTGATAAATTCATCCACATGTATGAATAAATACAGGAATTTTCTCTGAGCCAAATGTCAGAAATAAAGATCCATTACAGTGACAGTAGACGGCAGACGGTAATACTTACCCGAGTCTTTCTTCCGGACCACAAATCCTGCTGTTTTAGTTGGGGCCCCTTCATTCCCTTTCCGCCCTGTGGTGCAGTGTCTCAGCTGTTCCCCAAAGGCTGGCCGCTGGAATTCCCCAGCTGCTCCTTGGAAACCAAGGGCCGTTCTCCTCTGTCTCCAGGGCCTCTACCCGTCGGAATCCAATCTACAGCTGCGGGCTTTCATTCCCCGTGACTCTTCATCCAGGAGTACAAGGGGTCTTCATCTTGTAGATGAAATATTTCATTATGTCTCATGCCCATTAACGGGACTTTTAATTTTGATGAGTTCAGTGGATTAATTCGAGTGATGTTATTAAATGTGGTGAAGCTCATTTCTTTGTCTTCCATTTCAACTTTTCTCACTTCTGGATATTTTTGATCCAAGCATTGCATTTTCACCGGCTCTGGTGCAAGTCCCAGTTGATCAAAGGCTCCCTCACCGCCTCCAACAACTGCGGGCAGTCTTACAGAAGGCAGCTCGGCGCAGCTGGAGCGTGCGCGGGCCGGGCGCTCAGGAGCGCCTCCGAGGCCGTGACGGCGCTCTGCTGCTCTATGATGATAATTCCAAGAACTTCTGCTCAAGACTCCAATTTATTACCATGCTTGTAGATAACTTTGGCTTTGTGGTCCCACACAAATACCTCCTTTGTTTGCGAAGCTAATGAAGTAGAGTTCTTTTATGCTTTAAATAAGAAATTATATCTCAAACTGGTTAAACGATTTGACAGCATTAGAATGAACCGAACCACATCAAACGGAGCCATATGTCAAAATTCCTTTAATCACCCAAGATTCATAAAGCTTTAAAACTGTAAACACAGGTGAAAGAAAAGCAGGAGGACTGCTGTCTAACCTAGCTACTAAATTAAGGGAAGCCTACGAGCTTTTGGGGCTGCAGCAAACTCTGCTTCCCAAATAGATGGCCTTCCACTGTTGAACTACTCTTTAGCTCCCTCCAGCCCAGCTTCTGGGTACACCACTCCACGCAAACTGTGCAAAGGTCCCCGATAACCCAGATCACACAAGCCAGCTAGAGAAGCACTAAGAGGAAATTCAACAATCAGATACAGCCATGACATTGTGTAGCTTAGGGAACCAAGCTCCAGAGGTATTACACATTTTCTACAGAATACATGAGGGTGAAGCACAAATGGTCTGAAGTCCAGCAGCCTGAAGCTCTGCTTAGCTCTGCTGCTCCCCGAACAGCTGTCTCAAGGTCAACATTCTTCACACCTTCAAATCCATCACCCTGTCTGATGTTCCCCTGCCCTCACCTGCCGTCTGCAACACCCACGGCCCCACCAAGAACTGAGCCTCAAGTCAGGCTCTCCAGGAACCACCTGCTCCCATCACTTCCACCTCCCCCATACACAAGGTCAGGAACACCATACTGCACCCTCTCTCTTCAGTTAACTACCACATCTGCAATAACTACTAAAAAGGCAAAGCAACAACACTAGCTAACACTTACCAGGTGTCTCACCGTGAACGCCAGCATCTGTTCCCAGTGCCTCAACTGCAACGGCTCATTTAATCCTCACAATAATCCCACAAAGGACCATCCTGATCCGACACGTGTGGAAACACACGCACACAGAGGTCATTCAAGTTACACACACCAGGATTCACACCTTGTATTTGATCTCCACACCAAAAACCCCAAACCAAAGCCACTGCCATCAAGTTGTGTCTGACTCAGAGTGACTCTATAGGTCACGGTAGAACTGCCCAAAGAGTTTCCAAGGAGCGCCTGGCAGATTTGAGCTGCTGACCCTTCGGAAAGCAGATGTAGCGCTTAACCCACGACGCCACCAGGGTGTCCAAAAGCAGCAGACTTCCTTGGGCTTCGCATTTAACCATTTTGTAGAAAGTGCAGTAATATGAAACCTCTCCTATATGTCCTAGAATATCAGAACTGCATTTCTGTATCAGAGCTCTTCGTATTATCGAGCTTTTCCTTGAATACCAGAATAGCTTATTTATGTAAATATTCTGTTTCATCTACTGCAAAAGACTTCTTTAAAGTGCTGAAAAACAAAGATGTCACCCTGAAGACTAAGATGCGCCTGATCTGATCCGTGACATTCCCGGTCACATCATATGCACTACGCATAAGAAGACAGGAGAACCCATGTCTTTGAACTCTGGTGTCAGAGAAGAGTACTGAGTATCCCATGGACTGCCAAAGAAGGAACACATCTGTCTTGGAAGGAGCACAGCCAGCGTGCTCCTCAGACGCAAGTTTGGACATGCTGTCAGGAAGGATCAGTCCTTGGAAAAGGTCATCACGCTTGGAAGAAGGTCAGGGAAAAAGAGGAAGACCCTCAACAAGATGGACTGACGCAGTGGCTTTATCAGTGGGATCTAGCATTGAGACAACTGTAGGTGGGGCACAGGACCAGGCAGTGTTTCCTTCTGCTGTACACACGGTCATAGTGAGTCAAAACTCACTCCGCGACACCCAGGAACGACCATAAGAATTGCATTTCTCTCAAACCGATAAAGACCAACAAAAATCCCCAAACTTTAAAAGGCAGTTCCTGGCTGGTTTTACACTATTGCCTGTTTAATTATGATAGTTTCACACAGAGTTGCACAAACATCTAAAAGTGTATTTTCCTACTTAACCAGGAATCATCTATATTGTAATGAGCATAACACATATTTCAAAATAAAAGTCCATTTGCTACAGAACCCCCAAAACTTAGCACTCCGCCCCCAGCTGCTGGACACGGATGTTCTCTACGTGGTCCCCTTACCCCACGGACAACGGCTGGGCAGAAAGTGAGAACCAATGAGATGCACGGGCAGCTGCTGACAGCCAGCTTCCGTCGGACCTCTTTGAGAGACGAGCGAGCAGCAATGGCTGGAGACACAGCTCCCAGGACCGTCCTCGCAAGCCAGCACGGTGGAGTCCTCGCAGGGACCGGTGAAACCCTGATCCAGAGAGAACCGCTGGGTGCCCGCCACCAGAGTCCCCGGGGTGCAGTGGAACTGTTCCCTGTTGGATGACTTTGGTGTGGCCTTTCTAACCAGTGGAAACCTGGTGGTATAGCAGTTAAGTGGCACAGCTGCTCTCACCAAGAGGTCGGCAGTTTGAACCGCTCCACTGCTCCTTGGAAATTATGGGGAGCAGGTCTACTCTGTCCTATAAGGTCAGTAAGTCAGAGTCGACTCCACAACATTGGTTTTGTTTTTTTAACTTTTTTCCAGCTACAGTCTTGTAAGTCTTACCCACGTGACTGGGTGGGACTGTGTGATAGGGTCATCTAAGGAGCTCAGTCAGTTTTGCCTGAAAAGAGAGTCATTCCAGAGCAGAGGAGAGGAGCCCACGGCCACTGATGATGGTGAGACAGAGATGCAGCCGGAGACAGCAAGGCAGGACTGCTGCCGCCCCACGGAGAGAGACCTGAGCGCCTGTGGGCAGACGGAGGGCCAGGGAGAGGCTGCCTGCCAGCATACCTGGGGAGGGGCCGTCCTGAGGACAGCACTGCATCCTGAGTGTCCCCAAGCCCACGCTGTGACTGTTGTCTCCCTAATCAACCCCACAATGGTCAGTGTGGTCACTGCAGTGACTTACTGAACGCAGGGAAGAGTGCTGTGGGAGGGACGGTGGGCGTCAGAAGTGGGGGAGCTGGTGGAGGGAGGAGGCGTGTCTGTCCGTCCATCTCCTCCAACCCCCTCACCCCGCCACCATGGGAATCAGCCCGGAATGCTGACTTTGACTCTCCTTCCCCCGTGAGGTGGGGAAGGGAGGCAGTGTGCCAGTCCCTCTGCCCACATGGGCCGCTGACCGTGATTCTCCCTTCCCTGTGTCACACCATTATGAAAATCACTGCTTCTTAAGGTTTGACGTGACCTCCGCCCCTTTCTCTTTGGGTTGTTCATGCCCTTCATACGGGGTCTGCCACCCAACAGCTGTGTGACCTGAGAGAAATTACTAAACGTCTCTGAGACTCACATTACCTCTCTGTCAAATTGGTGTTAATGTTATCAACGTGTTAAAATCAGGCGTAAAACCAAACAGCCTGTCACTGCTGAGCCGATCCTGACTCCCAGCTGCCCCAGGACACAGCGGAGCTGCTCCGCTGGCCATCCGCAGCTGTGATCTTGATGGCACCACCCAGGGCAGCAGCTGTCCCCGCTTCTCTCAGTTCATCATCTTAACCCATCCCTTACTGAATGGGGCTGAGAGAGGACACACAGGAGGGAGACAGTCCCCTGCTCCAAGGACCCACGTGAACTGAAAGCTGTGACGGTGACCAGTGCGGTCACACAGGGCACACAGAGAATGCCGACGAGCGGCCGGAAGGCAGAGCTCCCAGACCCACATGACTTATCTCCAGGGAATCACACACAAAATGGGGCCACATAGTCTTCGGTGTGGTGTATCGTGTAGTTTCCAAAATAAAAGGTGACATGGGAGAAGGAGGATGGCAGAGCAGACACAGCTACCCTGCTTACAGGAATAAAGGACAGAGCAGCGCAGAGTTTCACATCAGTTCTTTTCTACCACTTCTTTCCCAGACACTAGAAACAGTCTGGGCATCCCTGGGCGGTGCAGACAAATGACGAGCATGACAGCCACCGATGGAAAGGGTTCAAGTCTACACAAAGGCAGCTCGGAAGGGGCCTTGCCCTCTGGCGGTGACAAGGCCGACGCAGCAAACCACGAACATAGCTGCACTCTGACCCATACACGCAATCATCAAGAGTCAGAGGCCAGGTGACACCAAATGACAAAACTGTTTCATTGGTTAGTCAGTTTGCATCTAGTGGGACAACCTCAACTGCTGGATGAACATCTACTCGGCTCGTATCACAGTGTTAGGGACAGAGACAGATTTATTCAGATCTGAAGATGCACACAGCGCAGGGGGAAGAACAAATAAGGCGAGTGTAGTGAGAAGAGACACAAACATACAGCCACACCCCTGAAGCACACACAGCACACCTTCCCTCACCCACTGCCATCCAGTCCGTTCACTCCCCACTCCCAGCAGGACGGGTACACACAGAAACGACGAGATCAGACTCAGGTGCAGGAGAATACAGTGCGGGAGGGGGAACAGCACACGGATGAGCTAAGGGCGAAGCGTACAGCCACACCCCTGAAGCACACAGCACAGCTGGATGATGGCTCAGCACTCACACAAACAATGAGACTTGGACCCACTTCAGAGGTTACAGTGCGGGAGGGTGAACAGCACACGGACGAGGTGAGACTTCAGTCAACAGTGACATCTTTGAAGTACAGAGGGTGGCAGGATGGATAAACACACAAAACATGAGGTACCACTCAAGAACAGCAGGTAAGGAAATCCTGGCCTACTGGTTAAGAGCTACGGCTGCCAACAAAAGGTCAATGATTCGTATCCAGCAGGTGCTTGTTAGAAACTCTATGGGGCAGTTCTGCTCTGTCCTGGAGTGTTGCTGTGAGTCAGGCTTGAGTCAACAAGATGCAACAACATACGTCAAGCATGAAAAAACTGTTTAAGTGGCTGATTAGTCACATGCCTACAAAAGGCCTTGACGTTCTTTGGTCCCTGTCTACATGCCTCAAATCTGTGACTCTTATTTATTTTCTAACAAAAGGGTTTGGAGTTTTGTGATCCGAGGGAAGTGTGTCACACAAGTGAAGTACCACCGGAGTGACAAACTTCCCAACGATGCCTACTTGCCCTTTAATGCTATACAAATGTGCCTCACTTTGAAATGACTTGATCAACCCCGACTCACAACAAGTTCTTCATCACAGTCACCATCCCTTGCCGAACATGCAGCTCTCTGATCACCGAAAAGGCTTTGAGTCTTTTCTTGTACAACGTGCTTCCCCAAAAATCCCAGTGCCACTGAATAGGCTCCAAATCACAGCAACCCTACAGGACCAAAGGCAAGGCCACCACACAGGGTTTCCAAGGAGAGCTGGCAGGTTCAAACCGCCAACCTCTGGTCAGCAGTGACGGCTTCACCACCACACTACCAGGGCTTCTCTCTTGAGCCACAGGAAGACCAGGTCAGGAGCACATGCCCCCGCCCTGACTGACCTGCCAACTCAGCTGAGAGACACACGTGGAAAGGGATGTTGTTCACGACCTGAGGACTGCTTGTAGCCTTAACATGGCCTAGCCGCCAGGCTCTGTGTAATACTAAGAATAGACGTATCCCCCATTTGACCATTTCTTTGAGTGACATTACATAGCTCATCTTTGCAATGTGGTGCAGTAAATTACTAATGCAGCCTGTTAGCAACGCACGGTGTTGTAATCGCCCCATAATGACAGGATGAGACTACGCAAATAAGGTGCCGGTGCGCCATCCTGGAGATTGGACAGCTTGCTAACAATGGAAATAAAGTTTATGGTACCCTGTGGAGGATGAAATCACGCAGATCAGGTGTATAGAACCCTAACGAGAAGATCAGTCCACTGTCTGTCCCACTAGGCCTAGAAGGAAGACAATTCCAGGGCAGAGGGTGATCTCACTACCGGCAAGAAGAAAAGCCTGAGTAGAGGATGTCCTGTGGGTCCAGGGCTCCTGCACGGAAAGCCTCTGAGACCCAGGAGACAGAGAAGGTGGCCATAACATCAGCAACAGGACAGACGGGTGATCCCACTACTAGCAAGAAGAGAAGCCTGGAGTGGAGCATGTCCTTTGGATCCAAGGCTCCTGCATGGAAAAACTCTGAGACCTGGGAGACAGACAAGGTGGCCGCAACATCAGAAACAGCATGAGACAGTGTGAAGCAGTGGCAGAGAGACAGCATCAGCAGACCTGAGAGACGGCTGAGACGGCAGGCTGGCCAGCCCATGGAACAAGGCAGCTACCGCAGGCAGGGGACCCAGAGAGAGGGCGTCTTCAGGAGAGAGAGAGAGGTACCTCTGGGCACTTGCTGGCAGAGCTACCAGGCTGTGGAACACTTGACCCAGTGGGGCACAGGCCAGCCCCGAGAGCCAAGACAGGAGCTGGTCTTGCAGGGCCGAGGGGGGCCTGGGCAGCGACAGCAGCCGAGAGAGCTACCCGGCAGTAAAGAGCAGAGCCCTGCCTGGGCGCGCCCCAACCCTGAGCTGTAACCTGCCGCTTTCCTAATACACCCACCACCATGCGCACTGTCCATGAGTACTGTGTGGCCACCGCAACGAATCACAGAGCCGAGCAGAGGAGCCGAGTGCCACGGGAGGGACAGCTGGCGTCAGAACTGCTGGAAAGACGGGAGGGCGGAGGGGCGCTGGACCTCACCTCGCAGGAATCCGCCTTGGGAGGACGCTGACCTCACCTCTACCGCCGCCCCCTTCTGAAGAGAGGGGTCTGACAACACCGTCTTTACATACAGGAAGTGCACAGGCACCACACGGACAGACGCAGCCACTGAGACGGACGCTGCCGCCACCTCCGAGGAGCCCGCAGGTTGGTGAGACACCGGCACATGTTAACACAGGCACTTAGGGTCTTCATTCACAAGCTTCTTGATGAGCCTATCATCTACAGACCCTAATAGAATGATTTGGTGGAGACACAGACGTGTGTGTGTTGTGTGTATGGTTATGTGTATTTGCCTGTTTAGTGAAATCAAATGAGCACCTCTGCACCCTCCGCATGGCATCTGTAACGGTTGACGACACCGTTCTTGTTAAAGGCGCACCAGCCCCTGGGGACTCCGGGCCTGCACTCAGGTTCACCCTACTCCTCCTCGGGCAGTCTCCACAATCCACAGGCTCTCACTTTAGCGCTGTCATCCGACACTCCAGGGTTTGCTGCAGTCAACATCCATCTTTCTGATCCTGCAAACGCTTGCTTCATTGACCCAACAGAGCCTGCAACCATGGCAACTACATACAAAGATTTTAAAACTGTTCCCTCCCTTGACATGTCACGAAGTGCTAAGAATTCTGTCAGCCACTCAGTCAGCCCCAGAGACACAGAATGGGGAGGACAGTGGGCACAGGGCCTCGGCTGGGACCTGGATCTTCAGTAGGACGCCACCTCATCTGTCATCTTCACCACCTCCTGTTGTGTGTTCCCAAGGACACCTGGCACCTGAGTGCCACCACTGAGAAGACGACAGTGCTTCCTGGACAGGCACCGTGCTGGACATCTCTGGTGCACACGTCTACACTGACCAACAGCCCCTTATCCCAAGGACATACTGAGCGTGAGAAGCAGAAGCTTTGCACAACAGAAACCCACCCAGAATAAAGTTCATCTTCAATTACACTTTACAGCCTCTGGTTACATCTAGAAGAGGAAGACGCCTTTACCTGATTGGAAAACCGCATGCTCACATTACGCTGACTTTGCCGTGGGACATAGCGCTGGACAGGGTCAAGGTCTTTAGGGCTGATTAACTCATCAACTGAAAAGACAGAAAGGAAGTACCGTTACCAAAACTGAATATTCACAGAACTGTTAACCAAACAGACCTAACAGACATCTGCACAACACTCCATCCAGTGTGCAGAATATACACTCTTCTGGCATATTCTCCAAAACAGGTCATGTACAAGGTCATAAGACAAGGCTCCATAAAGCGTGTTCTCCACTGACAGTGGAATGAAATCAGGAAAATACACAGAACATAAACAACAGGCCCCGAATGAGCAATGAGTCAACACAGAGAAAAGCCAGGAAATACTTTCCAACGCACTTTCAAATCAATGAGTGAAAACAGACACCAGTGCGCACAGGACCCAGCTAAGACACTGCTTGTGGAGAGAGATGTACACTGCAACTAACTGCTAAAACAGAGGAGACATCGCCAATCAACAATCTTTCTGCTTCCAGACAGTGGACAGAAAAAGAGCACGTGAGATCTGAGGCAAGCAGGAGGAAAGGAATGAGAAACATTGTACTAGAAACGAAGGAAATAAACAACAGGAAAACAATCAAGAACATCAATAAAGCCCAAAGTTGGTTCTTAGAAATCCCAACAATTGACAAACCTTTAACTAGCCTAAGAAGAGAAGGGAAACCAGAGTGTCTAGGAGGAGAGGGTGGGAAGAAGGCGTCAGGTCGGGGCTTCTCTGCTACCTCCTGCTCCTAACACGCCCACCAGAGAGCCATCAGCACCTGCAGAGTGCTCTACGGCCTGGAGGGCAACACACTGGGAGAAGTGGTGACCCATGAACCCTGAAATGTTCTCTTGGACACGGCTCCCCACTAACTGTACAGATTTCAAATCAACTGAATGACAACGGTGAAAAAGGAACCTAATTTCCACAAAAGCGAGTCTGTACATTTCTGTATTTTTACTGCATTTCAGCTAGGAAAATGTGCTCATTTCATTTCCGATCTACAGTCATGTAAAAATGCTGCATTGCAATGTTGCTTAAACTTACTCATGTGTCGCACCCATGTCTACGCACACGCACCCTGCTCCTTCCCCACGGCTGTTCGGGTGCTGCTCTGGGCAGTGGGGACCCCGGGGCGTGGTGGCTGAGAACTGCAGCTGTTCAACAAGCTGCAGGCAGCCCTGGGAAACTCTCTGGGGCACTGCTACTCGGTCCTGTGGGGATGCTATGAGCTGGAATTGACTCAACAGCTACGGGTTTTTTGAGCAGTGAGCTAATTCTGTAAACCAGTATGGAGTCCAGCATACAGCTGCCTGCAAACTTCTCCACAGCGTTGGGAATGGCTCCACCCCATGTGACTTCACGGGAGTAACTTGAGGGCATTATCTACGGGACTCCTTCATAGGTGTAATCACCAATCGCTTTTTCAGTTAACTCTTGAAGGATCTCTTTATTAATAATAAAAGTAATATTCAAAGTAGAATAATAAGAAACAGGAGTAGAAGCAGCAGCAGAAGCTGCGGCCGCCCCAGCCATCCCAGCAACACTCACGCAAGGCTTACTGCTGCCTGGTGGTGCGGTGGTCGCTGGTTTGAGTCCACCAGCTGTCGCTTTCTAAAGCACTCTGCATATACTATCCACTAACCCTCAAAACAACTGGATCACTGTACAGAAACAGAAGCAATGAGAGGGGAAGCCACCTATATGTAGCTAGTAAAAAGCACTGCCCATACTTAAACACAGGCTGTGTGTCTTCATGATCCAGGCTCTTACCACACGCTGCCAGCCGCCACCGGGGCTCCTGCGTCCCCGCGCCGCCTCACCCCACCAGGCAGCACCTCCCGCATCCTCACACTGCCCTTTAAGGACGTCAACATTCAAAACAATGCACAGAAGAGACACCATGTGGGCAGAGCAACCAACACTTAGGCCTTGAGGTTACGTTTTTTCTCTCTAAATCAGGGAGCATGTTACAGAATTTTCTTCTCTCTATAAAGCACTTCTGCAAAATTGGAAGCCAGCCACTATGGGCTTAGCTATGGCAGATGTTAACATACAATTTAAACGAAACCAGTATGAGCTCAGCTACAGCAGATATTGACATCCAATTGTGATTTATTAATTTGGTTTGGCTCATGATGCAGGGTTGATTAGCACAGATATTTTAAATAAGCAGCCAATTATTTTCCTATCTCATTTGTGTAATCATCGAGACACGAACAAACTTCTACCACCAACAAGCATTTTACACAATTGTTTTCCTGTCGTTTTATGGAAATGACATTCTATCCTCATTATTTTGTTACTTGTACGTGGCGACAGACAAATGAAGAAGTCTGACGTTTTGGAAAGCGGAAGTGCTAATCTACCGAAACGGGTATGATCACAGCTAACCAGGTCTTTCACAAAACGGGTTTCTTTGCTTTTCACTCTCACTGCTCTCTCTGCAGTGCGGTGCTGCGTCCGGCCGGCTGCTCAGCTCCACACCACACCCTCTGCTCGGACCCCGCAGGCCGCAGGCTTCTTCCGCACGGCTGTCAGGGGCCTCTCCCGACCCAGAGGAGGCAGGTAACACATCTATTAAACCAAAGAAACCAAGGAACTGACGAATACGGCAGCTCTAACTGCCACAAGGACTGCCTTCCCTAATGGTAAAATGATGGACATCCTTCACAGTCCCTAAGCCCGTTTTCCCTCTCGGCACTGACTCCCACCCATCCGAGCACCCCGTTGTACCAGCTCCCGTGGCACTGGCTTTCTGCGGAAGCCTGACAAACCACAAGAGCTTGCATCCAACCACAATGGAAAGAAAGGACCCTGACTCCCTATGTTCTATAAACCTCAAAGATGTATTTTCATACATATGAATAGCTGTCTTTGAATTCTTAGGAATCAAAGATTGCATTCACAAAAATTTCTATTTTTCATGCACAAAAAGGTTTATGAAATATACCCTAAGTTTATCCCAAATAGTGACTGTTGAGGGAAGAAAGAAAATACTAAGACGAGTTTCAATTTCTTTAAGAGAAATAATACTTTCATGGAAAATTAATCAAGTAATTTTTTTCTCATGATATCAAAGTTACACAGGACACATTAAAATATGCTCAAAGATAACTTATGGGATAAAATTATGTGCTGAAAAGCCTGATTCTCAGCTGCAGTGACATACCTTACTGTTCTACAACTTCAGAAATACGGTATTTGGAGAAACAGAAAACAGAGATCCTCAATCTCATACCTCAAATACAAGAATTCCAGATGAATTAAGAAGTTTAAAATTACTTTAAAAATTATAAAATTAGATGAAACAAAAATATTACACATAAAAATATGAACTTAACATATACATTTATGTATTATATATTTTTACATGTCACATTATAAATTATATATTCATATAGTTGTTTTGTGTATTTATTTTCTTATTGTTTCATAACCCTATAATTATACCAATCACATTTAAATATGAATAAATTTACACATAGATCATAAATATGAATTTATTTATAAATGATAAAAACACATAAATGTTCTCGGTGGGTTCATGGGGATGGACTTTCTAAGACTAAATACCATGACCAAAAATAAGGAAGAGAATACTGACAGACCTGAGTGCAAAGATTTTAAACTTTATTCATCGAAAAAATAACATAAGTAAAATACAGAGACAAGAAAACCAGGTAAGGATCAGAAAGATGTCCTACACTGAATATAAAACATGTCCATGTAGATTAATAGCAAAAATGATTTTAAAAAAAAGACAAAAATGTGCAAAGTAATGAGACAATTCAGAGAAAACACAGAAATTACTGAGAAGTATGCTTTCCACATTCAGCATACAAAGAAAAACAAGATGGGATTTACCAGAAGGTGAGCTAAGATTTCTGTTTGGTTTTGTTTTCAGGGAGACTATTTAAGCCAGAGAAGGCACAGGTGACCCAGTCACCCTTAGACTTCTGAGTAACAGGTACATTCTGTGTTAAGTCAGGAGCTGTGTGACCTCGGGCAGTGGCCCAATGATTCCGGGCCCCCCTTTCCTCGCCCACGCCATGTAGCACCTACCTCGGAGAGGTCACGAAGGTGACATTAGCAAAGGACAGAGCACAGAATCGGCCCCATTTTAGAACACGTGTTACTAGCGGTATTTCTGGGAGATGACAATATACTTAAACAGCCTTATCCAAGCTCTAAGCATTCCCGTTTTCACATTCAATCTCACCAATATATTTCTCGTCTAAGATTAAACTAAAGCATTCTAGAAACACTGAAGAAAGCCTATCATTTATACAATCAGCTAAAGAAAGCAAGTTTTTGGAGCCGCAGTCTTTAAAGCCACACTGCAGCACAGGCGCTCCTGAAACGTCTATAGTGCTACCTGCACAGAAACGCCGGGGCAGGTCACCTGCAGTCACACGAATATCATCAGAAAGCGAATGAAAGTGTTCAGAAATTCCAGTCTCTCTGCCTCAGGTTCCCTGACGTGTGGCAGCGCCACAGGTGAAAGGCACCTGCACCCTCAGCCTGCGGATTATCTTCAGCTGATGAGCAACAAAGCCAAGACTCGGGATCAGCTGCGTCCACGTCAGCAGACAGACGCGCACTACAGGGCACCTGATCACTGACTTTAGTCACCCAAACCACTAGATTTCCAGGCGGAATCAGTGGCTTTTATATCTGGGGCCAGCTGGATGAGCATAACAGGAGAATCAGGGCCCAGTGGTTAAGCGTTTGTTCAAATCCACCAGCGGCTCCTTGGGAACCCTAGGGAGGCAGTTCCACTCTGTCCTGTAGAGTCGCTATGACCCGGAATCATCTTGAAAGCAATGGGTTTCTTTTTTTTTAACCTGTAATTGCATTTATCATAGTTACAAACACTGGAATTAGGAATCAGGAGTCTCTGGGTGCTGCAAACAGTTTAGTACGCTACCACCAAAGAAAAGGTTGGAGGTCAGAATCCAGAACCTACCCCGAGGTGCTTCGGGAGAAAGGCCTGGCACCTGCTCCTGAGCAGCCACGGCCGTGAGAACCTGGGAAGGCCGGTTCCAGCTGGCAACACGCAGGGCCACAGTGAGGTGGCCCTTGATGGCAACTGGTTAACATCAGAATAAGCAGACCGTCCTCGATCCACACTTCAGATTGTTTGGTAAGCCAATCAACTGACAGGCGAGTTTCTCTTCTTTTAAATAATATAAACAACAACAAAAAAACCCAGTGCCATCGAGTTGATTATGACATTAAAAAAAACTCACTACCATCAAGTCGATTCCAAGTGACAGTGACTCTAGAGGACACAGGAGAACTGTTCCATACAGTCTCCAAGAAGCACCTGGTAGATCTGAACAGCCAACCTTTTGGTGAGCAGACACAGCCCTTAACCACAGCACCACAGGATTCTGACGTAGATTAGAAAAATATTAAAGAGCTCTAGAGGTATTTTAGCATAAAGTTAATAATCTTACGTAACTTTATGTTTCTCTAGTTTTCTGAACCTCAAAAACAGTTTTTAATTCCCAAATCAGGATTTTCAAATGAGTTTTTATATGATAAGTACTGAAGGTTATTTAATTTTGCAAATTGCTCAAAAGGTATACTGCCTTCTATAGACTATTTCTCATACAAGCAGTTTCTCCAAATTTTCAAATCTAAATAATACTTGAAGGTATAACTAATGACCTTTTTATTCTAAGATTAGTGAAACACTTCTGAAGATGTGCGGATCCAGTTTACAACAAATGTGTTTCTAATACATCACCTTTTTTTCAGCTAACGTTGATTCCTAGAAGTATATTTCTAAAGAAAGAAAAATAGTGCGAGTAATCAGTTATTTCCTAAGAACACAACGGGGGTTCAGGCTTTGGCACAAAATGGCATGCTGCATCTTTTTCTGCTAAGCATGGAACAGAAGTTACAGTTTTGTTGTGTAATTATTTACCAAGGCATAGAGAAAGCAAATATCCTTACTAGATTTCAACAGGATACAAACTGAGTATGTAAAAGTTGTATGTTACAGAATACTTTCGAAGCTCCGTTAATTCTATCATTTTCATGTAAAAAGAGTAATTCTAGTCAGCTGCCCACAAAACACTGTCAAGCAGATACACAACTGAGGCACTTTGAGGAGGAAATAGGACTCTATTAGTAAACGTGGTATCAGGACTCTCAAAAAACTAAAAATTCCCCTAAGTGTTACGGTTTGCGGGGAGAGTGCACAGCAGCTGAGAGCAGATCTCACGCCTGCCCCGGGGTACCCTGCCGGCAGGGAGCTCTGCTCCTCTGGTCCCTGCAGACCCCAGGCCCCCGCCGCAGGGGCCACAGACATTGCCCTCCCGCTCTTCACCGCCTGGGTAGACGCACAGTGGGACGAGAAATGAGCCCTGTCGGTCAAGACTGCTCCACGGACTCCCTTCTCTGTGGTCATGAGACAGAGATGCAGGCGTGACCCGGACTACTCTGTTCTCTCTGATGTCAAAGTAACAAAGGCCCATCTTGCAGCAGGTCACGCCAGACCTGCTAATGAGGCCTGCTAATTTATTTCGGAGTGAAGCGTATCCAAAGCTTTTTCACTGACTGACACTGTTCTCGAACTTGGTCTTTTTTAAGCACTCCGTTTGCTAATGGAGAGGGAAGTCACACTTGCACCCGCCTTGCCAACCACACCCAGAGGCTGCACCCTAAGAGCACACTCTCTGCTGAACCCTAACCCTAACCCTAACCACTCTGGGCAGCCTGCGTGCCACACTCCAGGGGGACCACAAGGAGCACCCTGGATAAGGCTCGGAGCCCAGACTCTGAAAGGCCATGTGGCTGTTTCAGAACCCAAAACAAACAAACACAAATCCATCATGTTGATTTACATTTCCCTACTGAAGTCTACAGAAACTTAAAGTTCTAATGTTAAATTTCTTGCCCTTACACACGTTAGCTCTTCTCCTACTAAAATGTTCTATTTAGCTGCAAATACCAACAAAGTGTCTTCATTTCTGTGTAGCGGCACTCCAGCCAGAGGCAACCTTTCCAATGTGGCTTCACTCTAAAGGTTTTCCTTCATGGTACACCCCATTCTTATGGAAATACTAAAACCAAAACCAGTATAAGCAATACTAACTCTGCTAAAAAGCTGTCCATTTAAAGGCAGAAAATTCTTCCACAGCTTCTTAAAACCACTGTTATATAAATCTACCAACCCTAAACTAAACCCAGTGCCCTGGAGTCAATTTCCACTCACCGTGACCCTACGGGACAGAATAGAACTGCCCACAGACTTTCCAAGGAGCACCTAGTGGATTTAAACTACCAACCTCTTGGTTCACAGCTGTAACACTTAACCACGGTGACAGCAGGGGTTCCTTAAACATGGGGACCCAGAACCACAGTGGGAAAAGGGGCAGACTGACAAAAGCACCTGGTCAAATCGACCCAGGTCCAGAGAAAGGGTTTATGAAGACAGCTAGTGAGAAGACACAATGAGATGGATGACAGAGGACACTAGTGGGACTCCTCTTGGGAGTGGCAACAGGATGCGGCAGGCACTGGGAGACTTCTGGATTCTGAACTCTCAGTGCTTCAGGCTCTGCCCAGCTTGCGTCCGTCCCAGCACGCCCAGCCTCTGAGACCATCCCAGCATGCCCAGACTGGACCCCCAGCCTCTGAGACTGTGTCCTAGCAGAATGCCAAAAACAAAACCCAAAGCTGACACTGTCATAGCACAGGTTTAAGTCCAGTGCTTAGGCAGCAGTACCAGAAACAAGAGGGATGGACTGGCTGTTTCCCAGCGTGAGCAGTTCTCATGGCTCAGGGAGGGTACTGCCCATCAGCCTGCTTCATCGGCGGTTTGCCAGGAAGGAATTTTGACATTTTAACACAGAGTGGTGCAGGGAGATGTGTAACGGTCTGGCACTCATCAAGCCGCCCTTCGTTTCAGCACATTAAGATGGTCCCTCTGACTCAGCTAAAGCTGAGGAAGCTGGAAAATAATTCTTCAAAGAATTACAAATAATGGTCTCACTAAGCTTCTAGCTAACTGAGAAAATTGCCACTGTGTACTTACTGGAAGGAAGAGAATTTTCACATAACCAATTTCTTTTGGCAAGTGGCTCACTAAAGCCGTGACCCAGCACAACTGGCTTTACTGAATCCAAATTTTATTATGTTATATCAAAATAACTCAATGTTTCCATAGCTTTGTGCTAGAAACCTACTTACAAATCTACATCAGACCCTTAAGAAATCATGACGGCCCCTAAACTGGCCTGACTTTCTTCCGAGAAACTGCCTGTCCTCGCTCAGTGGAAAGGCGTATTAATGGAGCTTTAGTTACCAACACACTACTCAACATTTCTCGACAGCTTGAAGTGCCACCCCAGTCCAAGAATATGCTTGATAAAAACTGCTTCATAAAAACTAAAAAAAAAAAAGGCCCAACCTTCTCCACTTACCGAGGAGTTTTGCAATGACATACAGGGCTTGACCCCACAGGAAGAGTTTTCCATCACGGCCACAGTTGCTAGGAAACCGCTTTTGACTGCCAGGGTTTCTTTTTTCCAGTTCAACAAAGTCAGCTGGCACATAATAGTACTTAGGGACAACAGGATACCCTGTGGAGTTGAAAATAAATATTTAAAATATAACAAATCGTGCCCTCCCCAAACTTTCACTTCAGGAAATTTCCACATTTAGAAAGCAGAGATAGAGAAAGGCTGCAGAGGAAGTGACCGATTTGATAGGCAAGAGATAGACCATGGGATATTCTCGCTCCTTTCAGAACTTGCTATGAAAACCAAGGAGAAATGCTTCCTGCTATTAAAACATGAGTTTGACAGCATGCATTACGCTTTAGCCAGCAATGTCTGCACCATCTCCTTAATGACATTTGATTTTAAAACCTTTAAATGAATCAACCAATACCCAGTACACAAATATTTAGAGCCACAGAAAAAGGTTATTCGAATAGGATTAGTCTGTGGAAGCTTCACAAACGAGATACCGTGTAACCATCAATGAAGAATTCTAACCCTGCTCTGTAGCTTACAGCAAAGAAATCCCATTTAGATGTTAAGCTCATTATCTACCATTCAGCCACTGAGGAAAAAAAGCCTTCTTCCCCTCTGCCAATCCCACGTTAAACCCAGTCCCTTCCAGTCAATTCTGACTCACAGAGACCCTGCAGGACAGAACGCAGCTTCCCCATACGGGGTCCAAAGCTCTCATCTTGAGGGAAGAAGACTGCCCCACCTCTTCCCGACCTGTCAGTGGCTGACCACTTTGGCCACCAGGGTACCATGTGACCAAGCAACTTAAGAACATACCTTGATGGAACTAAAAAACATTCTTGAAGGAGGAAGATCTTTCTGTACGACATAAGATGGTAAAAAAACCAAGTTTGGTACAGTGCCACACAAAATTTTCTGAAACATCAGCCCACAGTCAACTTAATGTCCCTGATATTTTTCCACAGTTTTCTCTAACACAGAACTTTTTACTTCCTGTACCAGATGACAGCGATAACTGCCTACAGCCACGACGAAGGCTCTGATGCGGAGAGAACACCACGAGCAACGCTCCTTGAGACGGGCACCCAGACTTCACATGTGACAGAAATGGGGCTCTGTGATTTCACTACCAGTGTGTGTCTCATGTGCACAGCCACTCCCGCTCTCACCAGCTGGGACGGTGACCACGGGGGCCGACTTGGCTGGGCGCGATGCTCTGGGTCACGTTACTCAACCTGCGTCGTGGGAGCCGCCGTCCAGGGAGCTTCCTCGGCGGTCTGGTCTGCATCTGGTACACACGGCGGCTCCCACAGAACTCCCTCTCGACCCCTTGTGCTGCTTGCCATCATCAGACCCCGAGTTCTCGGGATGTGAGCCAGCAGCCTGCTGCCTGATCTGCTCATTTGGGGAGGTGCCGGCTCCCTCAGCCCTCTGAGCCAGCTGCCTGCCATGTGACCTGCTGAGTTTGGATCTATAAGCCCCTGCCACCAACCCCATGGGTCAGGAGAAGCTTCCAGCTTAACGGCTGACCCACAGCATGCATCCCTCCCAGCATTCCGCTGGATCAAGGGACTCGCGTGACAGCACAGGAAGTGCAGGGATGGGCCCAGGCTCACAGGACCCACTGGTCTTTAATGCGTTCCGAGGACACCCTGGGGTGTGGTGGCTAAGCACTACATCTGCTAACCACAATGTCAGCAGTCTGAATCCGCCAGAGGGTCCTTGTAAACCCTCTGGAGCAGCTCCACTCTGTCCTACAAGGTTGCTGAGTCAGAATCGACCCCACAGCAATGGGTCTGGTTTGGGGTGAACGTGCTCCCTATCTCCCCGAAGCAGCAGGTCTCCTACAGGCGCAGTGAACAGCACCAGCGAGGCGGCAGTGCCGTGCAGAGGGGACGCAACGCTTTCCGGGACGCGTGCGCGCTCTGCACTTGTGTCTACGCTAAGATGCTGCTTCTCCCGCAGCTGGGGCCACACGTCCAGGAACCAAGAGCTGACCGCAAAGGGAAGAGGCACCCACCACTGCCGCCCTCGCTGGCCCCCTTGCTCAGTGTCCCCTTCCTGACCCAGCAGCTCTACACTGGGCAAGTCCAGGGATTTTCGTTCCCATGGGAAGAATGAGCCCACCTAGAGCCACGAGATCCCCACCAAACCCGAAGTCAACAACACCACCGGGTCAAGGCCAAGAAGAGGCACCACATCAGAGGCTGGGACTGATCCTTATCACCATGGGGGGACAGGACTGACATTTTACAACGGAGGCAATGAAGAGCAGGTCCGGAGTGCTGGCATCCCCTTAGGGCATCTCTTAGCACGGATATGTCTTCTAATGACAGTTCCTGGACAGCTCCAACCCCCTAGCCCCAACCAGAGAGCAGGCCACGTCCCACAGGACTACTGAATGCCCAGACCCTTCAGAGAGGCAGCTCTGGGTCTCCACCAGGCTGAGAACTGTGACCTGAGGAGGTGCTAGCTGAGGGCAAAAGTAACCCCAAATGGGGGGTGGGGAAAGACAGTTCTAGACAGCAGTTACAGTGCAGTGAGCAGCTGCAAAGATGAGCACCCTAACTGTTCTAAGTACTTCTTCCTTGCTTTACTACACATGAGTATGCATATGCACGCGTATACACGTGAATGTCATGTGTGAATCTGGCTAGGTGATGACTTTCAGCATCACATAATCATCTTCCCTTTAACAATCGGACGTTAGAGGGATTCTCTCGGGGCATGGCCTGCGCCCAGTGCGCACGGACGTCTCGTCAAGCTCTCTGTTCCTTGGTCCCGCGTCCTACTTGTCATCACCTGACCTCTGGTTCTCTGGACATCGGGCAGCAGCCCCACCACCTGACCTGCACCCTCTGGGCCTGCCAGGACGGGCAACCACTGAGTCAGGGGAAGTCGGCAGCGCGACATCCAACCCATGGATTTGGGACTTGCCAGCCTCAACAGACGCATTAACCATTTCCTTGAAATAAATCTTTCTCCATGTATCTGTAGAGTTTTTAGCCTGTAAACCAGTAATAGTATGGAACACCCGCCCTACTCACTGACCTGGCCCCCAGGGCCTTTTTCTTTGCCCGAAGACCAAGGCTAAGTGTGTACACGCACATGCACGCGCGCCCACATGCACGCGCACACACACACGCACACGCACACTTCACTGAGCTTTGCTCCTCTAAAGAACATTAGCCTCAGAGACCAACTCACTACAATTTCTCACTTCTTCATAAAAATGCTTACAAAGATGCTCATGCATGAGACTCTATTCTTATTTATCATTTCCAGCTTCAAAGATATGTCAGACTTTGTTGCAGTTTCTTTGAGAATTCATTTTGACCATATTATTAAAAGTTGATGATGCACTTTACAATTTCTGCTCATCTTTGATCAAGACACACGGACCTTTACTCGCAAGACTGGCTCTTCGGACCATTTCTCACTCCCCGAAAGCGACGTCTCAGTGTCACTGCAGACAGTCAAACTGACATGCTAAGGGCCCTGGCGGCAGTTCCACAAGAGACCAGAATGTTCCCGGCAATGGCGGCCCCTTCAGACAGGGGCCCTTTCCACCTTTCCCACCTCCAGACACAGCCATTCCACTGAACTGTAAGGTGACAGGAAACCTCTGGCCACCTGGCAAACTGCACTGAACTTACTACACCTATGACCACCTAAATACAGCATCATACCAGTCTTGCCTAATAAACTCTTTTTATAAAAATACCATTACTATAATAAATTAATAGAGATTAGTCTTTCCAATTTCATATGAGGCTCTATTCATTTTTTCAATTTAATATAAACTGCTACGACTTATGAAGATTTCATTTACGTATCTTGAAGGACCACTAAGGAAACACTCAAAGAAACAATCTCTGAGAAAACAACCCAACTCGCACCTTCTGTGGTGTGATGAAGAACTGGAGTCAAAAGATCCTGATACTCCTTCACTTGTGCAGGATTGCCTCTAAAAGCTCCTGAAACACAACAGCAGGTGAACTCCATAAGCATCAGAGGAATTTTGTCTTTGAAATATCTATTAGCCTGATTCTGATTATTTCAGTAATTTTCTACGTAAATCAACACATTAAAACTGAAAAAAGGAATGCAAATGTTGATTTTAAAAGGCCATAGTGGGACTCAGAATTGAAAACAAACTTTAACTGTTTAAAATTTTGTCACTCTTAACTGTAAATGTTACATATATTCCCAATGTCACAGATTACAATACACCTAACTTCTATTAATAAAAAATTCTGCTTTATCAATATCAGCAATATGTTACTATCATTTTAAAAATGCTTATAAGTATACTTTTCAGTTTTCAAACTATTTAACATCCACTCAGAACGCAGAAGATGGACATAAAAACGCACTGCACTTAACACCTCGGACATTCAGCTCCTTTTGCTACCTGAAAGGAGTCATACTTCATTTCTGCTCTTCTTAAACCACACACATCCTGTAGCTTACACTTCAGAAGACAAGTTCACTTACCATCAATCATCATGTAAAGGAAAAATATCGGGAATTCACATTCAATGCCATCAAACAGCTAAAAGAGAAAATAAAATTGGCATTAAATTCAAAATTTTCCCTAACAAATACAACTATTTCAGCTAGAATATATGTAAAATATTTATTTATAGTAATAAAGTTGGATTGATTTCATAAGCAGTTTCACTGTTCTTTCTTAAACTGAAGACTCCTATCATTCCAAGGAAACCCTGGTGGCCTAGTGGGTTAAGTGCTACGTCTGCTAACCAAAAGGTCGGTAGTTCAAATCCACTAGACACTCCTTGAAAACTCTATGGGACAGTTCCACTCTGACCTCTAGCTCACTATGAGTTGGACCTGACTCGATGGCACTGGCTTTTTTTATTTTTCAAAAGCCCATTCAATAAACATCTGTGACACTTACTAAGGGCACCAAGCAGACACAGGACAGTGAAGACAAAAAGAGAAGCCTCCCTCACGGTCTCACTGCCTCGTACTCTGAAAAACAGCTGTAAGTGGCATGGCAGGGACACAGGGACTGGAACACCTGAGCGTCCCTGAAGAGTGTGCCTAGTGAGTCAGGGAAGGGCTGACAGGGGAGGCGGTGCTCGGGAAACATCTGATGATTGTACTGGAACACCACACTGAAGGCACTTCACACAGAGAAAACAAAAGTGCAAACCACAGACGCACAGAAGCAGAGAGCACAGGAGAATTCCAGTATTTCTGGAGCAAACAAGGGGACACAAGTGAAAGCTGAAGCCCCACAGGTGGGCCAGGCCTGCCCCATCCCCCTGGAGAAGCTGGGAAGTCTTGCTAAGAGACTGAGCTTTGAGCGGTAACAGGGAACCGGGGCGACCCCTGAGCAAGGTCAGACCTCCAGGCCAGATTCACCTCTCGACTGAGCAGCCGCAGCACTGTGACGAGCTGTAGGGCGAGAAACAGGGCCAGGTGGTGGGCAAGTGGCATCTGGGATCTGAAAAGCTGGCAAGCTGCCACCTAAGGAACATCGGTTGGTCCCAACCCACCTGAACCAGAAGAGGTAAACAATAGACATCAAAGACGCAAAGCAAGTATGAGCCCATCAGATGGAAGGGGTCACACGGGCAGTGACCAAGGGACCAGAAGCACTAGACGGCACCTGGCCACCACCAATGACTGTCCAGAGGGGGCCCGTCATACACAGCCCCGGACATGGTGGAAGAAACATCAGAGAGCCGAGCTAGAACTCTACCAGAAGACCACAGCTGGCGGCCCTCCAGTCCGGAGTGCCCCCTGGGAGTACGGCCCCGGACCGTCTAACCCCAGACCGCACCCAGCACCACGGCCAACTCTCTGGACAGAGACTGGACTGGACCACACAAAACATGCAGTGCAGCCGGTACCGAAGAAACCTTTGGATTTAAAATACATACACAGGGCTGCCCTGGAGGCTCACCGCCGGAGCCGAGATGGTGGAGGGCTTGGCGCTTAGTCACAGGGTCACAGGAAGCGGCGCATGAAGGGGGACGCGTGCTGTCACCGGGCGGGGGGTGTAGTTAGAACAGAGTAGCGGTGATAGTTCCAGGTGTGACACGGCCACTGTTACATTCTTCCTGATTCATAACAATAATTTAAAAAAGAAAAGAAATAGGACCAGGTGGAAAACCCTTGGAGCAATCCAAACACAGACAGCAACACCTACACAGGCCTTCTCAGCTTTTACACCACCAACACTGTGGCCCAATAATTCTTAGTTGTGGGGGGCTGCCGTGCGCCCTGGAGGGTATTTAGCGGTTTCTCTAGCTTCTACCATTCAGATGCCAGTAACACTCATCAAGTTGTGACAATCACAATGTCTCTAGACACTGCCAGATGTCCCCCAGGGGCAAAATCACCCCTGGTTACTAACCAGTGCCCTGCACCGAGGAAAGCAGGTTTCTGAGACTTTGAGGAGGGGGCATCCAGCAGACTGGGTGGCCGACCCTGGGACGAGTGAGAAGGAGGAGCCCAGAATGACTGTCAGGTCTGTGGCTCGGTCTCCCGCAGAGATGACTACGGGCAGTGAGGCAGGTAACCAAGGGAGGAGGGTGGAAGCAGGCTCCCAGGGCACGGACAAGGGCACTTCGAGACAGAGACTCACGACAGTCACGCACCAAAGAGAGACTCAGAGAACTACAGCTGGAAAAGCCTCCTCTGTGATGCAGTGACCTCACCTGGCTGAGGCCTGCGCAGAGAGCTCCCGGGAGAGGAAGGGAAGGACCTGGACTCTGGGGAGGAGGAGCGAGTGCCAGGTGACCCAGGAGGGAAACAGGCACAGCTGCACTTTTCAGAAACCGTGAAGAGAGAGACGGCGGGAAGATGGGGCCGACGGCGGGAAGACGAGCCGGCGGCGGGAGGACGGGCCGGCGGCGGGAGGACGGGGCCGGCGGCGGGAGGACGGGCCGGCGGCGGGAGGACGGGGCCGGCGGCGGGAGGACGGGGCCGGCGGCGGGAGGACGGGCCGGCGGCGGGAGGACGGGGCCGGCGGCGGGAGGACGGGGCCGGCGGCGGGAGGACGGGGCCGGCGGCGGGAGGACGGGGCCGGCGGCGGGAGGACGGGCCGGCGGCGGGAGGACGGGCCGGCGGCGGGAAGACGGGGCCGGCGGTGGGTCTCTGGTTGTTTACTGATAGGTATCAGAAAGCTGACCCTGAGGAGAGGTGGGGAGAGGGAGTTCATCTCAGGTGGGCGAGCAAAACAGACAGGGTGCAGAGCAGAGGCAGAGACGTGGACGAAGAGAAGATCCGGAGGCTATCCTTCTATCAGACAAGAAAGCAGACAACACACAGGGGGAAGCCAAAGAGAGCAGCGGTTGGCCTCAGAGTGAAGAACAGACACAGCACCTTCCACCAGCAGTCAGGAGAGGTCGGGGGAGCACAGAGAAACCAAAGACTGTCGAGAAGGAAGTGAGAAGGAAGGCCCGGTGACTTGGGCAGTCAAGGAGGAGGCTAGGAGAGTCACCCAAAGGCATTCAAGGCAGGACACATGGCAGGACTGACGTGCAGCAAAGATCACGGGGAGGACTGCACCCAGACAGGTGTCCTGGCTTGGAGGTGACCCCTCCTCATACTGTTAGTGGCTTTCCTGGGTGGCGCTCACAGAAGTGGCAGAGGCAGTCTGCAGTGTTGGGCCCAAGGGGACAGCATGCAGGAAGTCTAACCCAAATGTAGCGGCTGCCAGGCAGGGCCAGAAATGCCCGCTGACAGACAAACAGCGCTTTGGTGCGACATGGAGATTCTTGTAGAACCTCCACGCGCACTAACATGGCTCCCAATGCTCCCACAGAGTAGCCAACTGTGAAATGAGATCAAAGGACACACGGCTTGTCCAGCTGTCCTGAGGAACTTAAGTTTCATGAAATGTGAAAAGAGAGGCACGTTAGCAGCCTGACAAATCACAGAGTACAGCAATGCCTACGTATCTTCTGGAGACAGCTTTCAGAAAGAAAAGGAAGTCAGGGCCACGCTTACAAAAATAACTTTCCATTGATCCCACTAAAGCAAATTCTTCAGCAATGTGCCTGGAAGCTTGCTTCTTCTTGGCAGGCGGAGGTGCAGGGGGGGAGGTATAGTTTTCTGGAAGGCTTGCAAAGGGCTAGTACAAACCTCAACACACTGGTGTAGGTACGTACATGTGAAACAGTAAAATTTTTAAAATAAACATTTTTAGAAGACTACAGCTCAAAGGGAGATGCCCAAATGGGACAGAGAAAGAAGGAAAGGAAGGGCAAGCTGCGCCTAGAGAAGACCTTCCCAGCAAGACCGAAAGCTGGACCCCACAAGGGCACTTGCTGCCACGCAAGAGGCACAGTGGGAAGCGGGCACACCAGGCACTGAGACCATGACAGAAACGTGACACACCCGATGACCGCACAGGCCCAGCGCGAGCCGGCAGGTCCCGCCGAGGACACCCAGGGGCCCTGATGGACGCACAGGCCCAGCGCGAGCCGGCGGGTCCCGCCGAGGACACCCAGGGGCCCTGATGGACGCACAGGCCCAGCGCGAGCCGGCGGGTCCCGCCGAGGACACCCAGGGGCCCTGATGGACGCACAGGCCCAGCGCGAGCCGGCGGGTCCCGCCGAGGACACCCAGGGGCCCTGATGGACGCACAGGACCAGCGCGAGCCGGCGGGTCCCGCCGAGGACACCCAGGGGCCCGATGGACGCACAGGCCCAGCGCGAGCCGGCGGGTCCCGCCGAGGACACCCAGGGGCCCTGATGGACGCACAGGCCCAGCGCGAGCCGGCGGGTCCCGCCGAGGACACCCAGGGGCCCTGATGGACGCACAGGCCCAGAGCGAGCCGGTGGGTCCCGCCAACAACACCCAGAAGCAACATTTATTGAGAATCTGCTATGTGCCCAGCTCCATTTTAAGCACTCCCCTATATATTAACTCACTTAATTCTCAGAAGATTCTCAGGAGGTTGGTACTACTATCATCTAACTGATAAAGCACATAAAACACCAAACCACCAAACCAAACCCACTGCCATAAGTCACGGTGACCCTACAGGACGGAGGAGAACCGCCCTCAGGGTTTCCAAGCAGCAGCTGGTGGACTGGAATTGCAGACCTTTTGATTAGCAGCTGGACGCTAACACCACCAGGGCTCCGCACTGAACATAGAGAGCTTCACTTACCTGTCAATGGCCTCAGAGCCAGAATTCAAACCCAAGAAGTCTGGATCCTGAGCCAGTGCCACGTGGCTCATGTGTCTGTCTGTCTGTCTGTCTGTGTCCGTGTGTCCGTGTCCATGTATGTCTGTGTGTGTCCGTTAGGGCAGGGGGATTGTACCTTAATTTCAGCTGGTTTGTAGTAGCGTCTGTTGGAATCTTCCAATGATGTTCTATATCCATCTCTCAAGAAACGCTTAAATCCATATTTTCCTTTTAATTTTCTAACCACTTTATCAAGTGTCTGGCCAAAGAGAACCTCATCATCCAGGGCAAAGGCAGGGTAACTGATGCAGGGGAGCAGGGCGGCATCCGTGTTCTGAGGGGTGGGACAGAGATCGGGTGTCAGTGTCAGCACAAAGTCAGCAACACGGCCGGGATGGCCACGGGGATGCAGAGGCAGCCGCGTGCTAGGCCTGGCCACAGGGGATGCAGAGGAGACCAAACCTCGTTTCTTAATAAAAAGTAGTTCAAGACTGGACACTGGATCCAAATTTTCAAATGTTAATTGAGGCAGTGTATAAAAAATGAATGCCAATAATTGGGCATCACAATCTGGTTTGTTATAACAAGTTACTCTCTGTTTGTACTGTGAAAAACAGAGAACATTCTAAATGACCGACAATTAGCTGAACAAATGAGAAGCCATTAAAATTCATATTGCAAAGGTGTTCACTGACAGGGCAGCCAGTCCATGGTGTCTGCTCATGTATCCATACAATAACATGGTTCCAGAGATTTATAAATTAAAAATACTACATGTCTCCATAAAAGATGTGGAACCACACACACCCAAATATTGTCACCCTAAGATTGTACCTGAGTGGTAGAAGAATGGGTAAATAGTCAAGTTTGCTAAACAACAACTAAATGACAGAAAAGGAAGTGAAAGAAAGGGAATTATATTCAAAAGAAATCTAAATTATATAAAACTATTTCTTTACTTTTCCATAAGAAAGAAGGGTTATAATATGTTGCTGCCCCATTCCCCCAACGTCTCCAAGAACAAGAATATGTCTGTTTGTCTATTTCCTACAAAAAGTTCTATTCACTTCCTCAGTAAGCTCTCCTCAGGCCAGGGAGTCAGGCCTGACAGCCGGGAGCACCGAGCATCCCCCGTGGACAGCCGGGGAGTCAGGCCTGACAGCCGGGAGCACCGAGCATCCCCCGTGGACAGCCAGGGAGTCAGGCCTGACAGCCGGGAGCACTGAGCATCCCCTGTAAACAATCACTGCCACTTTACAGCACATCCTTGAAAAGGGAAACTAAACTACATGAAAATTGTCATTCATGGTCCTGTTAGTTTATTCTGTGCATGTCTCACGTGAGATCGTGACTCTCGGGGCAGCAGTGAGCACAGCGTCTGCCTGTTGCGGTTGTGAGCATCGAGATCCACAAATATTACAGACCACGAGCAGCCCTGGAAGGAGAAGAAAAACAGAGAGCACATTAATAAAAACAGACATGCGCAAAGCTGGCCATTTGGAAATTTCACAAGAATGTTAACACTGATTGTAACTGTCCTCCAATGAACATGTTACTTTCATACATATATATACAATATATACAATTGATATTTATTTTAATGAAAATGCAAGTGCTATACCGCAGCTAAAATTTTTTGCAAGAGACGAGGAACTAATATGAATTTAATTCCTAATACAAGAGATTGATTATAAGATCAAATGTGGGTGTAAAAAAGGCTTAAAATATGAAAACAGGGGACTCTCTGCCACTAACAGAGACGAGTGTGCTCGCCAGGTGCCAGCACTCACAGAGACGCCCGCTACGCCCAGTTACGTGGACACCATCATGCTCGTCTTACTGACAAGGACACTGAGCCTCAGTTTCAACGCCAAAGATCAAAACCAAGTGGACAGAGAAGCCGCACTTGAACCATCAGGTTATGCAAACTTCCACATGAAAAAAACCTCTCTGGCTGTACTAAAAAACTTGAACAAAAAGACAATTATAACAGAAAACGCCACCGAGTCTGCTAACGGAGTTCAATTTTTTACGTTTCAGCCATCAGATGCCTTCTGTGTTCAACACCAAAGCATTAAATAAACACGGCTTTGTTCTTTGGCTAGGGAACTAAGTACTTTGAAAACAAAGACAATCATGGGAATACAAAGACTTCTTCCATACAATACTCAAAAATACACAGGAAGGGGAGAATATTATTTCAATGTTACCTCCTACAGCTCACCCCAATTTCACTACTTTGAAGATGCGTTCACCCTGAAACTAAAATACCTTCAATCATTCCGTCTCTAGACTGAAACTTCAGAGTCTAGTAGCGCTAGGCCACACATCCAGACCTCACACCACGAGGTGAACACTCTTCCTGCAAGCCTGCGCTCATACCTGAACATCAGCTCACAAAATTAGCGTGACTTACGGTTCAGAACGCTGTTTTTACCTCTCCACCCTCTGCCGAGTGAAGAGAATGAACAGGGGACAGTGGGACTGCCTCTCAACAAGCAGACCCACCTAGCCCACCTCCTTCCCACCACCGCTGAACCCACCGCTCGTCTCCACCTATCCAACAGCTCTATGCAGCGGACGCCACAGGCTGAGCACTGAGCTCCACTCTGGGGCCGTCAGACAAACCTGAACTTGCCCTCTGTTCTCCGGCAGCTGACACAACTGATACACAGTCCTGGACAGGATTCTTTAAAACATGAGTCAGTGCCCAAAATCAGTGTCTCAGACAGAAGAATAAAACAACACAGCTAACACAGGAAACACAGACACGGGAGGTGGCTCCTGCACAGAGGAGGGGAGAGCCAAGGTTGGGGTCTATCTGGAATGCTTCTTAGAGGCTAGCGTGGGGAACTGAGAGTGGAGCAAACGGGGAGCACTCGGGGAGAGAGCAGTATGGAGGGGGGCTGGGCAGCAGAGGAAGAGAAGAGCGTAAGGTGCTAGGACCTGTGAACCCGGGAACGACGGGAGCCATGATGACCTGACGCTGAGAATTAACCAAGTTAACTCCGTGCCAAATCGAAAAGATACAGTCTGAGAGGGTAATTCATAGGAAATGAGTGAAAATGCAAATTTGGCCATTTTCTACATTATCTGACTAACGCGAAAAGCTAGTTTCTACTTTCTGGCCATAAGTAATTGGCTTCTTTACCTGCATTCATCTAATCTCAGTTTTTGACCAGCAACTTCTAAGGAACATGTCCAGAGGGGCAGGAAGCCTCACCACGGTAGCAGATTTTAACACTGAGAGTCAGCTCTGTTGTCTAGCTGTTCTCTTTCAAAAATACATCATGCTTCAGACACCGTGGTCCAGGCTTCCAGGAGGAGAGACATCACCCCAAACCAGGAGCCTGTATCCCCCATTCAGAAATGAGGTATTTTTTAAGTTATCTACAAGAACACACACATGAAAATAATTACCGCCCACTTGAAGCCATCAGGCACACTCACTTGAGGCCTGCAGACTTCAGAGGAAACGGTGCCACTTTGAACACCGCATAACGTGTGAAGTCTCTGTGGGCACCTTCTAGGGCTTGGCTCGGCTCAGCTCATCTGTCAGTAATTTGACTTCCCCAATTAAAGACAGGAATATGACAGGATGTTTCATGTGTGTATGCCACTGCAGAGCATCTTATTAACGCGGGACACTCTACTGTCACCTTTCCTGACATTCCAGCTCTGCCGCCACACCCTGACTCTGTCTAAACACGTTTTGAGACCAGCAGCTCGACCTGGACCCCTCCACTGCGTTCCAGGTAGTATCCCTCCTAGGACACAGCCTGGGAGACAGTGCAAACTGCCCAGTGCACCGGGGTCTGGGGCACCAGTGCAGGGAGGAGCTGCACTGCCAGTCCACATGTCCCAAGTGCCTGTGCCCACCACACCCAGCACCTCTGTGTCAGTCTCTGAGGCCAAGGGGGCCACTGTCACTATAAGATGTTCCTGACCTCACTAAGCTCAGTTCAAAGTGAAATGATGGGTAGAGGTAGCTCTGTCTTCCTTTCTCCCCATTACCCACTTTCTGAGTCTCGGCCAATGGATATGCTGACCTGTGAGACTGTCACAGTCTTTTCCAGTCTTCCTCTGGAAGGAAAACCACTCCACACAACCAGGATTGGGTTCTTTTCCCTAGCTCAGCATCAGCTGGCTCGCCCCAACTGCAGCAGAGCCTGGAGAGTGGTGGTTCAGAAAGAGAAGCCACAGATGGAGAGTCGCCCTCTGTCCACGGCTGCAATCAGCCAGCTTCTACCTGCGGAGCCAGAAGTTGCTTCCAGAAGCCCTTCTCACATGCTAAGACTCTCCTTCTCCAGAATAGCCTGCTTACAGACAGTTAAACACAGAGACGGAGAACCCAGCGTTCCTTCTAAGGGCCTGGGAAAAATGGAGCGGAGCCTCCGACCCGGAGGGCACACAATTATTACCTAACTCTGCCCAGGACATCACAGGTTAAACAAGTTTTACTGACATAACATATTAAAATATCTAAATATATCTGTTACCATATTTACACAAAATAGATTTGAGACTCTGAAGAAATGCATGATTCTTGACACCACTGGTTTTATGAGTATGTTTCTAAATATTGCTCTGCACAAATCAGCCTTCACTGTAAACAAATCATACAATCAATTAGATCATTTTATCACATTTTCTTTTTAGACAGTGTCACAAATAAAAACAATCCTCAACAACAGTTTCACAATGAAGACTTATACTTTTATTCTTCAATAATAAGCAAGGTCTGGTTATTTAGAAAAAGAAGATAGGACGTGCAGGACAGAAAACAACCATAACCAAAGCTTAAAAGCATATTCCATTCTACAACTTTCCATAAAAATAAGATGAATGCCTTATCTGACACACTGAATCACAAAGAGGCCAAAGTCAAGGCCCTGATGCTTTCTGTGAAGCGGGTCCCCCTCAGAGCCTGGTTCATCATTAAGCAGCAGATGGCCTAAGAGCTCTGGAAGGAAATGCATAGCTCCTAAAGGCAGAAAACCACCAATGTTGGATCTTCCAGACTCACTACTGAGTAATTTTAGTTTAATTCCTAGTTCTCCTCTCCATCAGCTACTGTGACCTTAGAAAAGCTCCCTCAGCTATCTGACCAAGGATTTTGACACAGTGGCCCTTCTAGCTCAAAAGACCTGCAAGTTGTCCACAATAGCAAAAAGATGGAATCAACCTGGATGCCCAACAACAGAGGAATGGATACGTAAACTATGGTATATATACTCAGCAGAACACTATGCAATGATAAAGAACGATGATGACATTAGGAAGCTTCTCATGACCTGGTTTCAACTGAAGGACATTATGCTGAGTGAAAGCAGTCAGTGACAAATAGACAAATATTGTATGAGACCACTATGGTAAGAACTTAAAAACAGACTCATGCATAGAAGAAATGACTCTTTGATGACTGCAAGGGTGGGGAGGAAGGGAGGGTGAGGGGGAGAAGGTTTAGATAGTTGACAGAAATTTGGTTGGGTGAAACTTGTGACAGCACACATTAGAAAGATCAATATTAACTGGACTTCAACATAACATGATTACTCCCACCATCTTAACCCAAGGACAGAGTAGCTGGGGTTGGGGGCTGGGGACCATGCTCTCAGGCAAAATCGAGGCCAACTGGCACAACTAGCATTTTGCTAAGAGAGTCTTCTGCACCCCACAATGGTGAGTGGCGTGTGGGGTCTTAAAAGCTGCCAAGCTGCCATCTGAGGGTACAGCAAAAGGTCCCAACTCAGTAGGAATGGATGATCACCAAGGACCAAAATGAGATGGGGGAAAGAGAACCCAGAAGACAGAGAGACCCACACAAGTGGGTGACTACACTGACTTGTGACTGGAAGAACCAGATGGTGCCCAGCCACCACCACTGATAGCTGTGACGGAGCTCACCAAGTTGAGTCTCACTGGTAACACAAGAATAAAGAGGGGATGTTGCCCCTGTCCATAGATCACAATGGAGGTCAACTCTTTGGACAGGCATGGATTGGACTTGGCGACACAGAGTGACCATACGTGTGTGCACTTTATGGTTCTATGTCCTCCTGCTGACCTCTTACTGGAGGCAGGGGAGTGGGTGGAGAGGAGGTGATAGGAGATTGTTGGGAGGATAAGACACGTATGGAGCAGAGAGGAAGAGGGTGCTGTCACCGGACAGGGAGAGCAGCAGGAGCTGCATACAGGTGGGCATGCAAATGTATATGGGACTATAGATTTTCATTCAATCATAATTAAAGAGAAAAAATAAAAAGACCTGCAAGTCTGTGAAGTTGCCACCAACAAAGAGGACACTTTCTGAAAGTTCCAAATTTACTTAAAGACATACAGGAGATGAAGTCTTCCACAACTACAATGACAGTCTTAGAAAAAACTCCCTCTAGTCCTCAGGAGTTTTCGTTGGGAGAAAAACCCTTCTTGGTCACGCTAGCTCTTCTCCCAGCTGCTGACTCCTCATTGGTCCCTGGCTCTGGGAAGCTCACGGCAGATGCCGAAGTGACGGCACGCTACAAAGGCCAGACGCACTCTGCAACACGTCCTGGTGAGCAGACACGCTTTGAAGTCACCTGCTGTGGAGGTAGAAATTTCTGCATTTCCAAAGCTAGGTTTCTGCAATTTCCTACACCAGAAACCCAGATGAAGGGAATTTCTAAAACTAGGGCACTTTCTGAGACTATGCTGAAAAACATGGAAGATGGAGAGGCTCTACCTGGGACCTGTGGCATCTGTGTGGCTAGAGGAATATGACACTCCTTGTCCATACCTCCATCCACAATCACCGAAGGCAGTCCACTCGGCCAGCACTGGATGCACCGTGCGCTGGAAATCCACACGACCCCAGCAAGACCAGGGGCCCTGGTGGCACAGGATTGAGAGCGGTGGCAATTGCCAGGTGCTCCTTGGAAACCCTACGGAGCAGTTCCACTCAGTCCTGTAGGATCGCTATGGGTTGGAACCAAGTCTGTGGCACGTCCCAACCACCACCGACAGGGCCAGGAACTCCCTCCGCCTGCAGCTCCTGTTCTCGTCCTTGGCCGCGAGTGATAACCCTGGAGCATCCAGAGAAACCCTCGCGCTGAGGCCGCGGCTCAGACCAATGAAATCGGACTCCTCGGAGGCAGGAAACCCCGTGGCAGAGTGGTTAAGTGCCACAGCTGCTAACCCAAAGGCTGGCAGTGGGAATCTGCCAAGTGCTCCCTGGAAACTGTGGGGCAGTGCAACCCTGCCCTACAGAGCCATTCTGAGCTGCAGGTGACCCGACAGCAGCAGATCTGGGTTTGGGCTCCCACGGGCACAGTCCAGGCCTGAGTGCGCACACACACAGAAGCCTGTACGCATATATAGACACGCATACGTACATACACACACACTGTCTATTTTTAAATTCCTCAGCTGATCTCAACACAGAGTCCAGGGCGAGAAAGTCAGCTCAGGCACGACACCAACGGTACACAGGCCACGCAGACCCAGAATCCACAGCACGGCATTTCTTTACAGCTGACTGATCTGTGACAGATTCCAAGGAAAAGTAGGTCTAGGGCAGAGCTCTCCACGAGAGGTAGAATTAGGAACACTTCGCTGAACATCTGGGCATGGGAATAAAGGAGGGTGAAGAATGTGTGTTGTAAATATGTAAGCAGCATGTGCTCTGGCAGCTGCTCAGAGGAGGTGGCATAACTCCAAAAGAGAAGTGACCACTAGTAGACACACTCAGCTCCATCCAGCACCCGGTGTGACGCGCCCTGGAAGGCAGGGAAAGAGCTCGTATCTGTCTATCATGACACCACAGCACTGCGTCTAGCACCCCGTCCAGCACCCCATCCAGCACCCGGTATGACGCACCCAGTGTGACACGCCCTGGAAGGCGGGAGGGAGCCAGTATCTTTCTGTGCTGACACCGCAGCACTGTGTCCAGCACCCGATCCAGCACCTGGTGTGATGCACCCCAGAAGACAGGAGGGAGCCAGTATCCTTCTGTGCTGACACCACAGCACCCCATCTGGCACCTCATCCAGCACCCAGTGGGACGCACCCTGGAAGACGGAAGGGAGCCTGTGTCTTTCTGGGCTTACACTGCAGCACCCCGTCCAGCACCCCATCCAGCACGCAGTGTGACGTGCCCTCGAAGGCGGGGAAAGAGCCCGTATCTGTCTATGACGACACCGCAGCCCCCCCGTCCAGAAACCAGTGTGACGCGCCCAGTGCGACGCGCCCTGGAATGCGGGAGGGAGCCTGTGTCTTTCTGAGCTGACACCGCAGCACCCTGTTCAGCACCCCATCCAGCACCCCGTGTGACGCGCCCTGGAAGGCGGGAGGGAGCCTGTGTCTTTCTGAGCTGACACCGCAGCCCCTGACTTGGTCTAGGACTGCTCTCAGTCTCTCAGAGGTTCTCTCTAGAGGTCATTTAGTCAAATCTCTTCATGCCCCATCTGAGTGATCTGCACTGATAACAACAAGAGATGAGATTTACTGGGGGCTTGCAGGATGCTAACCAACCCTTTGATTCACGTGAGGAGCTCCTGAGTCAAGCCCCGTTACTGACGTCTCCAGCCTTTAGACGAGGAGGGCTGAGACCAAGACAGCCACGGTGGCAGTGCTCGCTCGTGGCAGGCCAGCCAAGGCAGCGAGCCTAAGCCTCCTAAGTCCCTGCACAACACCTTCGTGTATCTCATCCCACCTCCTACGTCTGAAGACAAGTCCCCACGTATGCATGCGTGTACGCGGGACAGCTGAACGTATCCAGAGACAGGGTGCACGGGAAGGGACAATACTCATGGCACATGTGGGACTTCCAGGAAAACGTCAACTCCTCCGGGGGACAGCAATACGGACACAATGGCCACAGGGTCAGACATGGAGACTCTGCGGGGTAAGGGATGGGGACATCATACTGAGACTCTTGATTTGCCATAGGGTCACACACTCCCCAATCCCTCGGAGTCCTAGTCTCTCCAATTCTTGAGTCAGAGGTCTCAGGAGAAGAGGAGGAGACTGGGAAGGAGGTGATCCTGGGTCACCTCTCAGGCACCCCAAAAAAGGTGCTGCTGGTCTCTTCCCTTTCACGTCTGTGGTCACTCTTGGTGTGACCTGTATTTTCAGGTCCTGGATGTAACCAGAGCCTGTCTTCCAGGGGACATGGGGGAGAGGAGAAGGGGGATGCTGCATATATAACAGGGAGGGCACGAAATGATCCTGTTTGAAATTCTTCTCCAAATCCCACACTTGAGTACATGGTGTATTAACAACCAGAAGAAAACTCACATCGCTTCTTTGCACGTTCACTTGATCTCTAAAGTAAACCTCTGCCAACACACAGCATTTCCACTGTTTAGGACCAATGACGTCAGTAGGAGATTTTGCATCGCTGTGTCATTGGAGGAACCTCTACAGAAACTGCTCCATGAAATCACCCTGCTTCTCGACTCAGAAGAGTGGCTCGTATTCCTGTATTTTATTCTCTTCCATCAACAACTCAATCCCACAGCAATTGACTAGTTTCTTTTGGTGCAGAAACTAGTGAAAAAATCTTAAGAATATTTAAGGCAAACCTTTTATCCCCAGAAACAGGTTTCAGATATCTGATTATAACGAGTCAGCAGAGGCTAAAGCTCAGATCAGAACTTCCAATTCCAGGGGTACACAAATTAGACAAATTCCATCTGTATGAGACAAACACAAATGTACAGCAACACGAGCAGTGGCCCAGGGAACACACAGCGGAAGTCCAGGAACAGTGAAAATATAAAAGCCTCAAGAAAAGAGCAAGAAATTGGGGGGTGGGGGATGTATTAAGCAAAGAAAATAAGAATTATTTACCAAGAGTTTTTTTTTTTTAATAAGCAACAGTTTTTAGTTAGAAAACTAGAAGGTAACTGAAAAGGTAATTTTCACAGGAAAGCTTCCTGCCAACGGGCTGCTACGGGGATTCCCCGCGTTCTCTAACAACAAGGGAAGGACTCTGTTCACGAATGGCCAAAATGCCAAGCCAAATGACACACAAATCACATACATTAGGTGTTCGTTTTTTTACCTGATTGCCAAACAGGTTGAATCCATTGATAGCTTCGAGAGCTGCTTTTGCTAAGCCAATGGAGCTGGAGGAGAGATGGAGAGACAGTATCACTGCGATGCACGTGGCCGTAAAAGCTGCAGCATTGTGTGACAAACACAAGGTTCTCATTATACTTACAACAACTTCAGTACAAAGAATAACGTCTAAAAGACTTCCTAGTGACTTTTACTATTTTAATTTTTCCTTTTTATAGTTAGTGATCTCATCTGGGAAACATATTTCCAGCCTAACCTTGATGTAGATGGAGGGTCACACTGTTGATGGCAGGAGTTTGACTCCATTATCATTTACATTCACTAAGTCAAGAGGGAAAAAGAGATGAACTTCACAGGGAGGTGAAGGATGACACGAGCGGTCATCAGCAGGTCAGGCGTCACTACTTCACATCAACGTGAAAACTTTCCTGGTGTCAACTCGGAATCTTAAAGAACGTCCTGCCTGTCACACGTTTTTGTTAGAAAGCACGATGAATATCTCACTCAGTATCCCAACTCGGGTCTAACAAACGGGCAGGACTTTACGTGACACGTGCCACAGAGCGTGGATCAATATCCCAGTGAAGTATCCCAGCCTGGGACCTAATCATGGCACTACTGTCTGCTCCCAGAACAGCTGGTCACCACAGCTTTCACCTGCACCATACACTCCTTGTCACAAAACGTAGGTGGCTTCTCTCCATGTCCTACTTCTCCGCCCTCCCAAGTTCCACATACAAGAGTGCTGGAAGATGGGACTATCTCAGATTTCACTGAAAATACACCAAAAACAAACAAACAAAAAACCCTTCTCTCTATAGCCAAAGGACCAGACAGGAGAAGGCTATCAGGACTGAAAACTTTCATACAATAATCACCAAGAAAACCATGTGACTCTACTCCCTGCTGTGTGTTAAGCAAAGACCATGAGGAGGATCCAGACTTCCTGAATCTGTAACAAAGCATCCCCCTCCCCCGAGTCTCCTTGGCTGCAGGGTCCTAAACGCACAAAACCACCCCAACAGGTGGTAACAAGCCCCCGATCACCTCACAGGGCCAGGAGACCAGTGTGGAAAGTCTCCACCTCCAGCTTCAACCTTCATTACACCGAGTCGAGCCTAGAAAATCCTAGGGGGCAGTTCTGCTCTCCCACGGGTCACTAGCAGTTGGAATCTACTTGATGGTATCTAATAAGAGGACAGTGTCCTCCTGACTCACATCTGCACCTCCCTGCCGCGAACAGAGTCCTCGAGGCCTCTGCAGGTTAAACTGAGCCCATGCCCACTCAGGCGGCACTGCCGGCAGCCTCACAAGGACAGCAGCTGATCCACAGGCCCAGCGTCATTTTAGAATGCCGCTTTGCTGAAGACACACAGCACATCATCCACAGCCGCACACGCGAGCCCTTCAAGAAGACAGGCGTGCGACCATAAGAAGTGACAAGGCCTGGAACCCGAAGGAATAAACACAGAGGAGGTTTTAAAGCCTGTCTCCCAACTCCGTGACATTCCTGCGATCCAGCGCTGCTATCTGACGGCCCTCACTCGGACCCATTTGGGGCCTCGAGACGCCGAGAACCAGAGCAGCACCACCTCACCCTGGGGTGAGCACAGGGGTCGCTGCCTCAGCCTCGGCCCCCCAGGGTGCAGAACGGCACCGCCGGTCTGCGAGGGCACCCACGTGGGACTGCGCACACAGCCCCCACTGGCTTCCACGCGATGCCCAGACCCCCGAGGTGGGGGGGCCGCCGACGTCGCCCCTGCCCCAGCTGGCAGCGGATCCAGGACAGACCGAGTGGCGGCGTCTCGTCCAGCCTCATCAGAGTGTGAGAGTGAATGACAACATAAGACGGTTGTGTTTCCTGCCTCCAGCTGTGGATGGTTTTGTTACAGAAACGGGAAATCAGAAAAGAATCTAGGCCAGCTTCCTCTCTCCACCATCCACCCAGAACAAGAGGCCAATCACAGCCTGACATGGTCCACGTGGAGACCAGATGACCCGAGGAGGCCAGCCACAGTCAGACACGGTCCACGTGGAGACCAGATGACCCGAGGAGGCCAGCCACAGTCGGACACGGTCCACGTGGAGACCATGTGACCCGAGTGCTGCACAGATTGGTGGCTCTCCAAACCTAAGGGCTGGAGGCACCCCCGGGGTATTGTGTCATCTCACTGGTCTTCTCCTGCCAGAACGAGCTACGCTGCCATCAGTGCGGGGACATTCACGGTGGCCAGGATGCTGGCCTCACCTATTTAACACCAGCAAACCCCCACTGGCCAGCAGGAAGTGTATGTTTCATTAAGACTGTCGAGACTGTCTGCAGTATTTTGAAATGTGAGGAGAAAGAACTTACTAAGGCAAACACATAAATTCTGTACTGGAGGACAGATTTAATGTTGCTAACCCAAGATTCTACCTACAACAGTAGTGTAAAAAGACATTTATGGAGTGAATCTGGAAACAGTCTTCTCACCTACCAGCACAAAATGAACAAGCACTGCACCTTGACCGCAGTCAAGGTCACATTCTGATCATTTAAACTTTTTCCCCAGTTTAATAGGTTACATGATCTGACAGAAGGTCCCAAACAAGCTCCCTTATTGTCGCTGTGAGATGCCACCCAGTTGCTGTGGACCAGCGACCCCGCCCAGTCCTGCGTCCTGCAGAGTCACTGCTGCCTCTGAGCCTGCTGTTGCAGCCACTCTGTCAGTCCACCTCATTAAGGGTCTCCCTATTTTTCATGGACCCTCTCTCTTATTCTCCAAACATGGGTCCCTCCTGATACTCTGTGCAGAGTAGTAGAGACACACTCTCCATTCTTGCTTCCAAGGAGCACTCTGGTTATCCTTCATCAAGACAAACCTGTAACCCTTTCAGCAGCTCATGGTACACTCAGTATTCTTCACCAACACAACAATTCAAAAGTATCAATTCTTCGGTGGTCTTCCTTATTTTACTATCAACTCACTATTTTAATCTCTGTTATCAGCAAGCTTTATGGAAATTCAAGTATACTCCTAAAGTATATACATCCTAAAGTGGTGTTATGTTTACTGACAGAGTACATATTACTGTGAGAATGCAAAATATTTTAGTGGCAGCAGACACTAGACATTAAAAAATTACTATCATCTACCGAACATATTAGTTGATGACTGTCACCAACAGGCAGGGTCCTGGTGGTACAGATGGTGAGCAGTCGGAACCCAGCAGCTACCCGTACAAGCCCCGTGGGGCGGTACTAGCCCACCCTACAGGAGTCTCTAGGAGTCAGGACAAACTCAGTGGCAATGGGGTATCATCAAGAGAGCACCCCCTGATTTTATTCCTGCAGACAAAGGAGGACCACAGCCTCTCCTGGACTAGTCACTCACTTCAAAGGGCTCAAGTTAAATGACATCTGCTGGGAGACGGTTTGTACTAAAACGATGTGCTGCATAAATCAGTGCTTTTCTAGAAAAACTGACGGGTCTGTACTAGGCCATTTCTACCCCTCCATGGACCCACAAAGGTAACTGGGAGGCACAGGAGCCAAATTGACAGTCTCCCCATCACTGGCGTTAGGCTTTCGTTCCTTGAGCTCCAGCCCCCAAAGAGCAAGGACTTCGCAGGATGGTGCTTCCTTTGGAGGCTCAGGGACCCCTCAGGATGGTGTGTGCATCCACATAATGGAGGAGGGGGAATGGAAGCCAGCATCTGTCACAGCTCAACGACTAGAATGCCAAAGATGACTTAAAAAGACCAAATAGATACTTTAAATAATAAGTACTGTTTGGAATAAAATGCTCACTATTAGCATTATAAGCTGTATAAAGCTGTACTATGATGGATACTTATCATCAGTTATTTTGGTGATGACTTCTTTATTGGAAAAACCCAGAGAAAAAAACAAAAAAAAAAACCAGTAACAAAACCCACCCTGAAAAATTAGATTTTAATTATTCATGCCTCTACAGTAACCTCTGTATCAAAAAATGCAAGATTTACCAAAGCAAAAAAAGGAAATTATACACTGCAAATTTATCTTTAGCATTTATTGTATTCAAAAATTTTCTTTCAAACTGGACAGTTATCTATATTTATTAAGGATCTTTCATTTTTTTGTTCCCCACCAGCCCACAAATTCAAAGGCAGGGTTTGGAATTCAATTCCCATTTTATAGCAAGGCCTCATCTATTCACAAATCAAAGAGACACAGGTTGGAAGGAAATGCCTAGCAGAAAGAATATCCTTATATAAAGATAAAAATAAGAAAACTAAACTTCAGGAGGCTGGGAAAACTACCTGGATCTGTGACCCTGGGAGTTGGGAATTGTTGTTATAATAAATCAGCACAAATGTGACACATAAAGGAAAACGTCGCTACATGAAACAATATTGGAATTACAACGCACACAGCACTTATGAAAAGGCTTAGAGACTGAGTACGAGAAAAGCAGAGAGTCCCAGGTATCCACCCAGAAACTCCGAGGGAAATGTAAACAGGCACACTGTCCGAGGAAAGCCGACAGACAGACTGCAGGAGCCAGGAGCTGTCGCTGAGGAAACCTGCCCAGAACAGAGGGCGAGCGCAGACAGGCCTCCTCTTACAGACGCGGTGGACAAAAAGAGGCCAGCGTGACAGCAGGGTTCCGGTAAAGGTCACAAGAGTGTTTCGAGAAGAGAGCTCCTGGGGACACCGAACAAGAATTCACTCCAGGATTGGGACTAAAGGGATCACGGCAGAACCGGTGCTGACGCAGGCAGAGCAGGCGAGGGGGAGTGACCAGGGCGCGAGGTCAGAGTGAGTGGCACCCTGGGAATGCATCTGAACCCCCAGGGCTTGACACCCTGCCTGCCTTTCAAACTGCAGGACATCTGGAGATTTTACTCTGCAGTGTGACCGAGGAAGAGAAACTGTGGGCCTGGGGGCCAGTGACCCAGGCTCGGGCTCTGGGTCTGCCACACAAGGAGCTGTATCATTTTAAAGGAAAATAAGTCCCCAAATATCTAAAATTTCAGTTTCTTCTTATGTAAGACACAGTAACATTGCCTTCCTGGCCTAAATAACACATATTCTACAGGTGTACACGGCTATAGAATATGATTCTATAGGAATACCACGCGTGGATGGTAAAGAAGACACCTGGGTGTGCACATGTGTGCGTGCATGCATGTGTGTGTGTGTGCGCGCACACGCACGCACACTGTCACAGAGGACAGCTGGCTGCTCACACCTACTAACTTCTTAAATGCAGGGTACAGCTGAGAGGTGCTGTGCCACCCATGGCCAGGGAGGCAGAACACTCGCCCCGCTGGTTACTGTGGACGAGGGCCTTGTGAGGACCAGGGTCACGGCCGGGGCCGCTGACCCGACTGCCGTCCTCAGGCGTCTCTGCCCCCGGCCAAGGAGGGCTCAGGAGCACAGGGAAAGAAGACCTGGAAACAGGAAGAGGGACACGGGCAGCAAGTGTCCCCCAAACCACCCAACATGCGGCACAGCAGCCCATGAGTTCCGGAGTAGCGATGAGCCTCAGTTCCAACGGCTGGGACCTCTGGGCAGCAGGTGGCTGCTTCTCTCCTCCACGGCGCTGCGGGGTCGGTCAGAGCCAGCAGCCCTTCTGGGAGCGGCCGAGCAGTCAGAGGTCAATGCTGCCGGGGATCCTGAGTATCACCGCGTGACGCTTCCAGCTGTCCACAGTTGTCAGAGCGGCTTATGGGCATCCGTCGACGCTACACCTGGCAGAAGCTCTAAGGTGCCCTGCGGTCCTAAGAGGCTCCGAGCTATGACTTCCCAGCGGGCAGAGATCCACAGCCGCTGCCCAGGCCTCGGTACAAGAAGAGACGAGCACCCCCAACTACAGCCAGGGCTGCAGACCCTCAGCACGACCGTGTCAAGTCACCGCAGGGTCAGAGTGCGTCCCTTTGACGCCAGCAGTGACACAGCAAAATTGGGTCTGTGAAGACCTGAGATTTTTGTTCGGACGTTCAAAACAATGTTCAAACCTCCTTGGGGAGCTGTGAAGCGTTCTGCCGCGGAAAACGAAACCGTCGATGACAGACGTGGAGAACCCACCACCGGAACCTACACGGCAAACTTCATTGCCCAGCCATGTAAATAAGATTGGTCTGATACGAGCCAGAGTAATTTTCTGTGCAAAACGTAGCACACATTATCACATAATGATCCTGCAAGCCTTGGGGAAAAAACCCTCCCTGACTAACCGTCACGATGGGCCCTCAGTGAGGGGAAAACAAACCGCAGCCTCTGTTTTTCCAAGCGACCTTGCTACATCTTCACTGTCTAGTTACTGGGAACCTGTCGTCAAGGTTCTCTCTGCATTCACCACACTTCTTACCAACAGAAACCTGGAATCCCAACGTTTACAGACAAAATAATGGCAGGAAAATCACACGGCTAACGTCGCTGCTGGGTGCTGCTGGGCTGAGTCCAACTCACAGCAACCCTACGAGATAAACAAGAACTGCCTCAAAGGGCTTCCAAAGAGAGGCCGGTGGATTTGAACCACTAACCTTCTAGCTACCAACCCAGCACTTAACCACTGCGCCAGCAGGCCCCAGCGGAGGTTTCTGGGCTGTAGCCTTTACAGCAGCAGAGGGCCAGGCCTCTCTCCGGCAACGCCTTTCAGTGGCAGGTCAGTAGCAGCCACTGACCTCTCGCCAGCAGACAAGCACTCAGCTGCCGTGCCAGCAGCCTCCTGAAGCCACGCCGGCACGTACTAAAGTAGGTTTTAAAACCCAGCAAAAGAACCCAATAATCATAAACACTGAACCGGTGTCTTCTCTTTAATCAGGGTATCTCACCAGATCTACCTTCGCCTTGTAATCAGATTGTTGAGAATCCGGCTGACTCGCTGAAACACACACGCTCCGATTCTCGGCAGCTGAGGCGGACCCCGCCGGACGGGACCGGCACCAGCAGTACCGATTTAGTCTCTATTTCTCACATGGATACCGACACTGACAGTCTTTTTGTGTGCTTACTGGCACTAATATTCTTTCTTTGAAGAAATGTCTGTCCCTTCGTCCATTTTATAATTGGGTTGCTTGCCATGTTATAGATGAACTGAAGAGCTCTTCATACATTCTGGGTAAAAATACCTCACCAGATCTATGAATTCCACACACACTCTCCTGTTCTGTGGGCTGTCCTGTCACTCTCTTGCTGGTGTACTAAAGTACAAAAAATTTTACTTTGATGAACTCTAATTTATCTGTGTTTTGGGCATCACAGCTGAGAAACCACCAGACCCAGGGTTAGGAATATTTACCCCCGTGTTATCTTCCAAGAAGTGAACAGATTCAAGCCGTGCATTTAGCGGTCCATTTGAGTGAATGTTTGCACACGGCAAAAGGTAGGGTTCAACTTCATCCTACTGTATTCAGCCACTCAAATTTTCACTGTGCCATTTACTGAAGAGACTATTCCTTCCCCATTCAACGGTTCTGGTACCCTTGTTGAAAATCAAGTTACTAAAGCTATGAGAGCTTATCTATTTTACTATAAACTTAAGGTGAAAGTTTACAGTTCAACTTAACCTCTCATACAAAATTTTTATACCCCTGCTGGCACATGGCACTAGCTGTAGTCCCTACAAGGTGACAGCACAATCCCACTTTCCACCACAGGCTTGCTGCATCCCTCCAACCAGCGCCCATCCTTGTCTGCCTTCTTATCCTGCCCCCAGGCAGAAGCGGCCCATGGGTCTCTGTATCTGCTTGAACTAATGAGCATCCTCTTCTCCAGTATCATGCAGTTTCACAGTCCAGTCTAATTGTCTCCAGAGTGGTCTTTAGTTCTCGGTCAACAGGACCCGGGGCCACAGCCTCAGGGGTTTCTCCAGTCTCGGCCAGGCCATGAAGTCGGCTCTTTTTTCTATCAGTTCTGTCCCACACTCTTCTCCTGCTCAGGCAGGGACTCTGGGTTGTGTTCCCTGTCAGAGCACTCACGGAGGTGGCTGGGCACGACCTAGTTGTTCTGGTCTCAGGCTGATGGAGTTTCTGGTTTAGGTGGGCCTTTTGTCTGCTGAGCTAGTACTTTCCCAGTGCCTCTTAGTGTTCTTCATTCTTCTTTGCTTCAGGTAGGCTGGGAACAGCTCCTGAACCTTAGATGTCTATTCATCAGTTTTTAAGACACCATATACCACTCACCCAAATGGGATGTAGAACATTTTCTCAATGAATTTTCTGACGCCCACTGACCTAGATGTTTCCTGAAACCATGGTCCCCAGACTCTGGCCTCAGCCATTGCGTCCCTCCAGATGTTGGCTGTACTGAGGAAACATGTTAGCTTTTAATCCAGTTGTGGTGACTTCCCTGCACTGTGATGCCCTTCCCTGCACCAGGGACGACCCTGCTCTACTGTCTAGGTAGCGAATTCCCTTTTCCCTCCGTTCTCACTCTCAGAACCAAAAAAGAATGTTATCTTCTGTGTTCATTTCTTACAATAGTGGTCTCATACAATTATCTGTTCTTTAGTGACTGCCTAATTTCTCTCAGCCCACAGAAGCAGCAGTTAAAGAAATCAAAAGACACATTGCAAATCTACTGCAAAAGACTCTACGAACCACTGATAAGCAAAGAGATCATCTTCAGGACTACAGTGCACCTGACACAGGCCACACTGTTTTCAACAGCGTCCCATGCATGTGAAAGCTGACAAAAGGAAGGCAGAAAAACCGATGCCTCTGAACTGCGGTGTTGGAGAGGAACATTGAAGGCACCACAGACTGTCAAAAGAACGGACAGATCTGTCCTGGATGAAGTACAATCAGAGTGCTCCTTAGAAGCAAGGATGACGAAACGGTGCCATATGTACTTTGGACATGTTTTCGGAGGGGCTTAGTCCCCGGAGAAAGACATCCTACTTGACAAAGTAGAGGCTCATCGAGAAAACAGAAGACACTCAGTGAAAATGGGGTGACACAGGGCAGCAACAAAGGGCTCACGCGAGATGACGGGCTCAGTGCAGGACCGGGCGGAACTTTGTTCTGTCACCGACAGGGCTGCTGTGAGTTGGAATGGACTCAGTGGCACCTAACAGTCACAACAACCACACTCAGAATGTGACCTTCCGGACTGATCCATGCTATTTGGTGCATTCACTGTTCTTTACTGTTGCACAGTGTTACATTTTGTGAGTATACGATAATTCATTTATGCATCCATCCGCTGACGGACACCAACATTGTTTCCATCTTTTTGTTACTGTGGATGGTGCTGCAAAGAACATGAGTGTCTATCTACCTGTGTGGCGGCTCTGACTCCTCTAGAGTACGTTCCAAGGAGTGGGACTGGTAAATCACACGGCACTTCCCTGCTGAAGTGTTTGTTTCTACTCTTGCCTACTTTTTAACTGGGCTATCTTCTTGTTCAGATGCTGCATTACCTTGTAGCTTTCAGAGATTAGACCACTGTCAAATACATGGCTGGCAATTTTTTTTCCCTAATCTGCAGATTGTCTTTTACTCTTGTGATAGTCTTTTGATTAGTGTGCTTGGTTTTTAGAAGCTCCCAGTTATCTCGTTCCCCTTCTGGTGTTTGCGCAGGGTTAATAATATTTTCTGTCCTGCTTATGCCATGTATGGGGGCTCTTGTCACGGTCCCTATTCCTTCTCCCACGATCTTTATCATTTTAGATTTTACATTTAGGTCTTCGATCCACTTTAAGTGAGTTTTTTGTACATGCTGTGAGGTGCAGGTCTTGTTTCATCTTCTGCAGACACATACCCAGTATGCCAGTGTCATTTGCTAGAGAGACTATCTTCTCCCCATTTAAAGAACTTGGGGCCGCTGTCGAGTATCAGCTGCTTGTAGGTGGATGGATACATGACCGCATTCTTGATTCTGCTCCCTAGGTCTATGTCCGCACTGCTGCACCAGCACCAGGCTGTTCGGGCTGCTACAGCAGCATGGTAGGCTCTGAAATGAGGTAGTCTGGAGCCTCCTGCTTTGTTCTTCAGAAACGCTCTACGGGTCCAGAGCCTTCTCATGAGGGTCTATCTGCACTCTATCTAATTCTATTCCATAGGTCAGTAACACTATCCTTAGGCTTCCACATACCATTTTCAGTGATGCAGATTTATAGTAAGTTTTGAAATTGGGAAGTTATTGTTTTTTTTTCTTTAAGTCCTCTAACTTTGCTCTTTTCCAAAGATATTTTGATGATTTGGGATCTCTTACCATTCCCTACTCAGCTTCAGGTTTAAGTGTTTTCAAACACCACCAATGTTATCTGGATAGGAATTATACAAAATCTCTAAACTGCTTGGGGGAGTACCGTCATCTAAAAATAGTAAGTCTTCCAATCTATGAACATGGAGTGTCTTACCACTTATTTACACCCTCTCAAACTCCTTTCAATGATAGATTGTAGTCTTTAGTGTGTAAGTCTTGCCCTTGGTTAAATCTATTCTGAAGCATCTAATTTTATTAATATTGCTCTAAAACTGAATGATTTTATTTTTTCGTTTATAGCTGGTGTGCAGACATGTAGCTGATTTTTGTATGTCAATCAGGAATCCTAAAACTATATTAAATTCATTTCTTACCTCTAATAGTCCATTTGTGTGTAGTGTTTTTAACACCTAAGATTGTATCTGTGAGAACGTTATCACTTCTTCCTTCCTGATTTAATTTCTTCTTATTGTCAAATAGCTCCGACTAGAACTTCAGCACAGTATTGAATGTCACTGGTCAAAGTGGGTACCCTTATTTCCAATCACAAGGGAAAAGTCTTCAGTCTTTCAAAATTAAGTATGGTGTCAGCTATGGGTTTTTCATGAATTCTCTAACATGGTGACAGACTTCCCTTCTATTCCTAGTTTGTGTTTTCATTATGAAAGAGCATTAGACTTTGTGACATACTTTCTCCACATCACCTGAGATGACCACGACGTGGTTTTCTTCCCTGCATTCTACTAACGCACCGTATCACCTTGACTGATTTTTGGTATGTCTAGTCAGTCACCCTTATATTCCTGTGATAACTCACACGTGGTCCTTTTAACATGACACTTTAATACACCTGTAGACCCTGCTTATGATTAGTTTGTCGAGGATTTTTGCATCTGCATTGGAAAGGAACCCTCATGTGTCCTTTTCTCACGAAGTCCCTGGTTTCACTGTCAGGGCCATGTTGGCCTCTCAGAATGAACAAAAGCAGTGATTTCTCTTCTTCTGTGTTTGGAAGGGCTTAGGAAAGGACTGCTCGTCACACTTCTCTCAAGTGTGACAGAACTTCCTAATGACGCCACCAGGGACTGGACTTTAACAGAAGCTTGTGATGACTATTTTCATCTCTCTTTCATAGGTCAATTCGTATTTGCTGAGTTTTGTGGAAACCCTGGTAGCCTAGTGGTTATGCACTATGGCTGCTAACCAGTTCAAATCCTCCAGGCACTCCTTGGAAACTCCACAGGCAGCTCTACTCTGCCTACAGAGTCACCATGAGTCAGAATCAGCTTCATCACCTTGTGTTTCTGGGAATCTGTCCATTTCACCTAGATTATCTAATTGGTCGGCATGTAACTGGAAACCCTGGTGGCATAGTAAGTTAAGTGCTACGTCTGCTAATCAAAAGGTCAGCAGCTGAAATCCTCCAGGTGCTCCTTGGAAACCCTATGGGGCAGTTCTACCCTGACCTCCAGGGTCATTATGAGTCAGGCCCAACACAACAGCAGTCGGTTAGTTTTTTGTTTTTTAACTGTTTCTTAGAAACTCTTGGCATGGTGGTTAAGAGTTCAGCTGCTAGCCAAAAGGTTGGCAGTTCAAATCTACCAGGCATCCTCTGGAAACCTTATGAGGCAATGCTATTCTGTCTTACAGGGAAGCTGTAAGTTGGAACCAACTTGATGGCAGTGGGTTTGGTGTAGGGTTTAACTGTTTCTGGTATTCTCTTATAATCCCTCTGATTTCTGTAGCATTGGTAGTAGTGCCTCAATTTTCATTTCCGATTCGGTAATTTGAGTGTTCTCCCTTTCTTCTTGGTCAGTCTAACTAAAGGTTTATCAATACTGTCAATTCATTAAAAAATCCAGCTTTTGATTTAGTTGGTTTTCTCTACTGTTTTTCTTTTCTCAATTATGCATACATCTGTAGCAATCATTACTGTTTCCCTCTTCCTGTTAGCTTTGAGTTTAGTGTGTTCTTCTAGTTCTTTACTGCATCAAGTTATGTACTAAGTTGCGATCTTGTTTTTTAACACAGGTGACCACAGCTATAAACTTCTGTTAAAGCACTGCTTTCTGTGTAGCCTATCAGTTCTGATACACTGTGTTTGTTTTGATTCATCTCAAAGTAGTTTCCAATTTACTTCTTCATTCCTATAATTTTTGGTAGTTTCAGACTGTGTTACTTAACACAGACATTACCTGAGGATCTTCCACTTCTCCTTCTGCTGTGGGACTTCTAGTTCAATTTTACTGCAGTTGTAATTAAAACTTCTTTTGTGGCTTAACAAATGTCTACTGTGGAGAATGCTGTATGTTCTCTCTGCAGTTGAAACAAACCATATGTCCCACTGTTGATGAGTGGAAGGCTCAGCATACGTCTGCTATGTCTAGTATGTTTGTGGCGTTGCTTACGTCCTCACCTTCCTCACTGACTTTCTGTGTGGTCTCCAACTCTGATTGCAGAATTCTCTATTTCTCCTTTTAATTCTGCCAGTTTTTGCCTTGGGTACTCTGTTGTTACCATCATTACATTTTCTTGACACACTCAACTTTTTATCAATATATAATGTCCTCTGTCTCTTGTAATGTTCTTTAAAACTTATCTGTTCTATTATTATAATCACCTTTCCTTCTGTTTAGTTATTTCTTGCATGGAATGTCTTTCACTTTAAATCTGTTTGTGCTGTTGGATTCTAACTGAGTCTGTCAGAGACAGTAGATACATGGTTCACGTTTCCTTTTTAATTCACCCAACCAACCAATGCCCTCTGCATGAGAGTCAGATGTATTTACAGCTAACCCTAACTACTGCCGGTCAGTAAGGGCTTTACTTGCACTATTTAGTCATTTGTTTTCTATGTCTCACAGCTGTTTCTCCCTCTTTCCTCCCTTACTGTCCTCTTTTGGGGCTTACGTGATTTTGTTCTGCGTACCGTTTTTAGTCTCTTACCATGTCCTATTCTAGACTTCTTTAGTTATTTTCTTAGTGATTACCGTGGGGATTACAAACAGCTTAAGTTTATAACAGCCTAGTTTGAAATAACAGCACTTTAGCTTTACTACTTTACCCAAACTCTGCTTCAGTAAAGCTCTATGCCCCTCCTTCATGTTGTTTCACAAATTAGATCTTTGTGTGAGTTTGCCCATTAACACTGCTTTCTAATTACTATTTTAAGCATTTGTCTTTTAACTAATATAGAAAAACAAATGGAATTACAAACAAGAAGGATAATTATACTGGCTTGCCTTTATATTTACATATATGCTTACCTTTGCCAGTGTTTCTTATTGTTTCTCTGACTTCAAGTTACTGTCTAGCATCTTTGATTACAGACCAAAAGGACTCCCTTTACCATGTCTTACAGGGCAGGTCCACTCTCCTGTGGACAAATTCTCTGGGAGTATCTTAAAATTGCCTTCATTTTCTGAGGATAGTTATGCTGGCTACAGAATTCTTGGATGATGGGATTTTTGCTTGTTTTTTTCTGTCTGCACTTTACACACATCCTGCCACTGTTTCCTGGTTTCCATGATTTCTGATGTCAGACAGTAAAGCTTACTAAGAGTTCCTTGCATGCAAGGGGTTGCTTCTCTCTCGCAGCTTTCAAAATCCCCTCTTTGTCCTGGGTTTCCACAGGTTAATCACCATGTAGCTCAGTGTGGGTCTCTGAGTTTGTCCTACTTAGAGTTCCCTGAATGTCCTATATGAGAAAGTCACTGGTTTTCCATAAATTTGAGAATATTTCAGCAATAGTTTCTTGAAACAGCATTTTTTGTCTCTTTTTCCTTTGTGCATTCTTGTTACTCATAATTTGGGAGCTGAATGGTGCTGACGTTTCTGAGAGTCGTCACGTCTTCCTTCTTCATCTCTGCTCTTCAGCTTCCATGACAGAATTCAGTCCACCCTCCTGTTCACTGGCCCTTCCTTCTGCTTGCCCCAACATGCTATTGAGTACTCCTAGTCAATGTTTCATTTTAGTTTTTGCACCTTTCAGTGCCAGGATTTCTATATGGTTCTTTTCCACTGTTTTTAGCTCCTTATTGATAGTGTCGTTTTCGCAGGACATCACACTCCTGGGTCCTTCAGCGCCCTATCCTTGGTTTCCTTTAGGTCTTTAGTAAAACAGCAGATTTAATGTCTCTGTCTAGAAAGTCCCATGAGCAGGCTTTCTAAGGAATAGTCTTCAGTGTCTTTTTACCTCTGTTGGGTCATACTGTCTAGATTCTTTGCATACTCCATAGTTTTAGTTTAAAACTAGAAATGTTGGATACTATTATGTGGTAATTCTACAGATCAGATTACTCTCCCTTCCGGCCTGCTGTGGGCTGTAGCTGTTCAGTGACTTCTAACTTATCTTTGTAAACACAGCATACATTGTCATGTGTGGTCACTAAAGTGATTGTTCCATGACCTGACATGGATTTCCTTACACAAATGAAACTTTAAAAACAAAAAACAAAAAACACCAACACCTGTGGCTGGCTCTGTGTGTTGCCCGGGAAACATTCCAACACTCAGCTGAGCACCTGACATCTTGTCTGCTCTTTTACATCTGGTTGGCTCAAAGCTTGCAGATCAGCTAGAGGTGCCTGGCTAACTGACTTCCGTGAGCAGATGCCTCATTTGGGGACGGGCAATGAACCTACAAATGACCAGGAATATGTGAAAGTCCTTATTCTGCAAGAACTCACTCCCTAGCCTTTCCTCCCAGACTTTTCAGCACATGTCCTGTCTGAACCAAGTCAACCCTTTACCCCAGATGGTTCATTTGCGGTTCAGTGTTTTTAAGGAATGCCCTCTGAATGGCCCTTTCCCTACCAGAGAAGGCTCTGAGTCAAGTGTAATAACAGAAGGCTCTTTGTGTAGCCCTGCAAGGAGCCACCAGACATGTCCGGATGACCCAAATTCTTTGAGAACAAGGTCCACGCTGCTCACTTTGACACAAGGACCTGCAGCAGGTAGACAGCTGTCACCTCTGAGACGGTCACCAAAGGACACATCAAAATGTCAGAGAGGTCACCTGCTAGGTGTTGAGTCATCTTGCTTTTTTAAAAAATCATTATTCAGCTTGGTTTACTGTACATCTTTCAACTTAGCTGCTATAAGCCTTTTATTATTCTTCAGAGCTCTGAAAAAGTTGATTCAGACAGTGTTTGCCAGTTTTGTGCATGTGCTATGAAGGACGACTTCTGAGTTAGCTAGTCCACCATCATTGCTATGTTACCTGATGGTCATTTTATGTGTAAAAGATGACCCCTTGCACATAAAATTATGGCACAATCCTAATTTAGGGATGTATTCAGTCATAAATGTCATGCACCCTATGGAGTAACGAATGGAAACCTGGATGCTATAGCAGTTAAATGCTACGTCTGCTCACCAAAAGGTCGGCAGTTCAAATCCACCAGGTATTCCTTGGGAACTCCATGGGGCAGTTCTGCTCTGATCTCTAGAGTCATTAGGAGGCGGATCTGATTCAACAACGACTCAGACCTCTCAGAGGGTAACAGAAGTCCCTACAGTGCCCACATCAACCGCCAACTATTGCTGTTTATTCAGACCACTACACCACAACTCAGGATACTGAGAACACCTCACGCCAATGACACTAACTGTTAAATTTCACAGGAAGAATCTGTAGTTAGGATAAAAATCAGCTCTACAACATGGGAGAGAAAAGTCACCATGCCATATGTACACAGCTGGTGTTTAGAAATTTTAATAAACTTGACCTTTCAAACAGGTACAGAAATCATTTCTACGAGGTACAGAAAATCACTTGCACGAGCCGAAAGGTCAAGCCATGAGTTTCTGATGCAGGCTGATGCGAAGGCAGTGACATGCTGTCTGGTGGGGATAGATGCCCTGACGCCTCCTATCCTCAGTTTACAGGCACTGAGAAGTGATGCCTAGGTCTCAGTGAGTATCAGTGGTACCATACAGAAAAAAATAAAGTTGAAAATTAACACACAAATCATAGTTTCAATATAAAACTTTGATTTTTCTCTGCATATTCAAGTTCCATACACTACAGTAAAAAATAAAAAATCAAGTAGAAATCAGCAAATTACCTTGAATGGAGTTCAGTACTGCCATTATTATACTTGCTTCCCCTTTCCCAAACACCAAAGTCAGGCACACGGTAAACTCTTTCCACACAAAACACAAGATTTTGAATAAAAGAGACCTGCAAGGAGAGAAAGAAAATATTAGTATACATGAAATAGCAAGACCTTTAGATATCAACAAGATTAGATGTTATTTGACTTTCCATATACACATCTGTCTCAAGCACATATATTAACATGTTGAGGTTCTTGTGATAATCCTATTATTAAATATATTCACTTATACTTGGTGTTTCTAATATACAGTCTAAAATGAGAGCCTAACAGTATACAGTACAGATCTGTAACTCAAACATGCCTGTCATTCTTCAATCACATGTCTCTTAGCAGTTTATGAGGACACTGTATCTTAAGAATTAAGAAAAACAGAAAGCACTATTTCTGTACTAGGTAGTAGTCAGAATCTAAAATGCCCACGTACAATGTTAAGCCTCAAACTGTGGTGATACAAAGGTGCTTTTTTGTTACAAAAAATGCCAGTGCTGCTGTAGATCCAGCCTTTGGTCCATTTATTCTTCTGGTATTTCATCTTTTTCATGCATTTTATACAGTTACAGAAACGTTTTGCTGTAAACTCACAGCCTGCGGTGAGAAGTAGGCTCTAACAGACTGGGAGGGGTCACAGCTCTGATGCAAAGACTGCAGATATTTGATGAAGTCAGAACTCTGAAAAGTAACTACAGTCCTCAATCAGTATAATCAGGCCTTCCATACTTAATGTTTATTATTTCTAATAAAAAAACAATTTAAGTGAGCTACCTGTTCTGAATAAAGGATTCAAAATTCAGTCACCCTGTTGGGTTCAAAATGACAAACGGAAAACAGCTAGCGCTCATTATTTGCGACTCCTCATTTGTGCATCTGCATGCTTGCTAAAATGTACTTGTACCCTGTCGTGGATTGCATTGTGTCGCCCCAAAAACGTATGTATTGATTTGACCTGGCTGTGAGTCCCAGTAAGGTGCCCGTCCTCCCATGAGCTGTGAATCCTGCCTCTGTGATGTTGATGAGGGAGAATGGGCACCAGCTGAACTCACAGTACCTATACAGGACAGAGGAGATCTGTCCCATAGGGTTGCCAAAGGAGAGAAGTTGAGCAGAGAGAGCTGGGAACCTCACACCACCAAGACTGAGAGCAGAGCATGTCCTCTGGACCTGAGGTTCCTGTGCCAAGATGCTCTCACTGGATTCGGACTCAGCCTACCGAACTACGATAAATTCTCCCGCTGAATGGACTGACCACTCATAAATGGACTGGTGGCTTACCAGACCATGTCAATAAAATTTCTCTTCATAAAGCCTTCCCTCATGGTATTTTCTGACAGAGCAGGACCAGGGGACTAAGACAGAGCCCAGCTCGACACCTGCAGTGCCTCCACAGCTGCTGGCAGACATGCCCAGAACAGCAGAAAACCTGAGACGTCTGTCAGGGACTGAACTCTGTCCTCCATGGATACACCATGCCCTGACACCTGTACCTGCACAGGTGGCCCATGTGAAGCCTCAGCTTCTCTTCTGCCATCAGTTTTAAGTCACAGGGTTGGGCCGATCCCAGTCCTAACCCTTTTTGATTGGTGTCATATAAAAGGGGAGACTAGATGCAGAAAGAGAGTCCCACGCAAGGGAACACCACGGAAAGATTCAGTCACCGGCCGGGAAATGCCCAAGAAGCACCTGTGGCTGCCTGCAGGGAAGGGTCTTCCCCTTGAGTCAGAGGGAGCACCGCCCTGCTGGCACCCCAAGTCAGACTCCAGCCTCCACAGCTGGGAGAAGGTAAGTTTTGGTTCTTTCAAACACCCCCCTCTGGGATACTCAACCACGGGGCCCTAAGAGACTAAGACCTTGCATGAGGGCCATGCCCACCCCGGCTGACAGGAAAGAGGGTGGCATCCTGTCATCCTCTTTCAGCTCTTACACTGCAAACCTGTGTCCTTCTGACCAGCTATCTACTGCCATGTTTTGCACCGTGGCGTCTTCTGTTGGTGATTATGCTAATGATCTCCAAGCACCCAGCTGAAGTGATGCTGAGTATTTCTCAGCACAGCCGCCTGGCATGTGTTTTACCAGGAAATGAGTTGCACCAGGTGTGGACGAGAGTTACCGACGACTGGCTGTGAGCTCAGTATTAATGAAACAACAAGACATATGAAGGGTCTTTAAAGAGAAACACACCTACAGTGAGGCTACCTTGACTGGCTGATGAAGAGGCTGGCCTTCCCCCAGGACCACTGTCAGCACTAACTGATGCTGTCCTCACGGCAGCTTCACAGACAACAGCGGCACAGACGGCGAGGGCCCGCCGCGCACGGGCCCGCCATGATCATGGGACGCTGGCTCTCAGGTGGAGGCCCCTCTGTCTACACAGAAAGAAACCCAAACGCCATGCTGCTGACTCAATTCGAACTCACAGTGCCTACACAGGGCAGAGGAGATCTGCCCCGTAGGGCTGCCAATGAGTGGCTGGTGGATTCTAACTGCCGACCTTTTAGTCACTAGCCAGGCTCTCAAAGACTGAGGCACCAGGGTCCCAAATATTTTTATTGTGGTTTTACATACACACATGTATATAACAAATTTTGTGACTTTACGCATTTCTAAGTGTATAATTCAGTGACAGTTAGCTCCCAGTGCTGTATAGCCATTATCACAACCTATTTCCCACTTTTCATATCCCCGAAACTCTGCATTCAGTAAGCAGGAAGTCCTTGTCCCCTTTCCTCCATAGCCCCGGTCACCTATGATCTACCTCATGTCTCTACAAATTCTGTAGGTATTCCATATACACAGAACCATACATTGCTTATCCCTGGGGGTCCAGCTTATCTCACTTAGTGTTCAAGGTTCACCTATGCTGTAGAACATATCAGACCGTCATTCACTTTAATGCCGAATAATTTCATAATCTGTGTTGTAATTTTATTAATTCATTAATACATATATACATATACATATGTGTATATATATATAACATACATATATACCCATATGTGTACACATATATGTACATAGACACTTCATTGGTTTATTTCTCTAGAGAATGTAGCTTGGGAGACTAGGATTTGGTGGTAGTTGCTTAAGTATGAAAACAAAGAGAACAGATAACAAAAGAAAAAATAAAGACTTCATTAAAATTAAATGCTTTTTTTGCATCCAAGGACATCATCAAGAGCATAAAAACACAGCCCACAGAATATAAGGTGATATTTGCAAATCACACATCTGATAAGGCATTAACATCCATAATATATAAAGAACTACAACTGAACACTCCCTCAGTCCCACCATAAAAAGACAACCCAATTTAAAAATAGAGGACCTGAATACACATTTCTGCAAAGATACACACTTCACCTGCCACCAGGCCAGCCATGTGAGGCAGTGGCAGCTTAGTGGTATACCGTTGATGTCCTGAATGTCATGGAAGGTGATGGTAGGGACACGTAGCACTTTTTCTACAATGAGTTTGTGAACGTAATTGTCAGCCCTTGTATATACTGAAATACATGTATACACACTGAGAGACATTTATATTAAGGAAATGGCTCTCACAGTTGTAGAAGCTGGCAGTCACAAGTCTGTGGGTCCAGCTGGAGGCTTCTCCTGACTCACACACCTCCAGGGGCTGGAGAACCCAAGATCATCAGGTCTGACACATGCCTCTGGTTCCCAGGCTGCGGAGGCAGACAAATCCCATGATCAGCAGGCAAGACAGCCAGCGAGCTGCCAGCTCAGGCTTCACAGAACTGGAGGTCAGATGGACAGAGCAGCTGCAGGATCTACCAGAAAGCCTCGTACGGCTGTTCTGGCAGGAGGGAAGCAGCTTCTGGTTTGCATTCCCTTAATGGTGAGGATCCTTCATAAGCTTCTTGGCCAAATGTATATTCTCTGCAGAAATGTGTATTCAAGTGCTCTGTCCATTTGAGTGGGCAGAAGTCCAGGAGCCTTGTCCAGAAATTTCACCTGTACTGGATGCAGGCCATACGCCCAGGGAAACTCTTTTCCATTTGATTAACTACTCACAGCAGACTCCATCACAGAGGTGATCACACGTCACAGCTCACGGTGGAGGTCGTTGCGTCACTGCGTGACTGCCCAGCTACCATCCTGACTGCCATGCCACTCAGCGTCACAGCCCAGTCAAGCTGACACGCAAGCTTAACAGTCACATCAAACTTACAAGGATTTCATTTGTTTTCTTCTGCAAGTTTTATAGTTTTTGTTCTTAAATTTAGTCTTTTGATCTATTTTTTACACACAGTTTAAGATAAAAGTCCAAGTTTGATTCTTTTACATTTGAATCTTTGGTTTTTCCCAACACCCTATAGTGAAGAGACTGGTTTTCCCCACTGAGGAGGTTTGGTACTGTGTGAGACAACCACTGAATACAGACACGAAGGGTTATTTCCAGGCTTCAGCTCTGTTTCCCGGTCTACACGTCTGTCCTCGCCCTGGTGCTCCACTGTCTTGATTGCAGGGGCATTACACACTGCAAAATTGGGAAGTGCCAGTCACTCAACTTGGTTCTTTTTCAAGATTGTTTTGGGTATTCTAGGTCCCTAGAAATTCCCTATAGTTTTTTACAGTGCTGTAACAAATATCATTGGGATTTGCGTGGAGACTGCACTGAATTCACATACCTGCTTTGCACAGCAATAACCACATAACAGTACTCTTTGATGAAGACAGTGTATCTTTCCATTCACTTAGATCTTTAATTTCTATCACCAGTGTTTCAGAGTTCTCAGTATAAAAACCCTGTAAGTCCTTGGTGAAACTTATTCTAAGTATTTTATTATTGGTGATGCTACCGTAACTAGAACTGTTTTCTTAATGTCTTTTTTGGGCTGTTCATTGCTGGTACATGGAAATTGTGATTTCTGAGTATTGGTTTGGTCAACTATGATGACAGAATGTGTTTATTAATGTTAACAGATTCTTCTGGTGGATTCTTTTAGGATTTTCTATGCAAAAAATTATATTATCTGAAAAGAGTTGGTTTTCTTTCTTTCTTTTCAAACTAGATATCTGTTATTTCTTTTTCTGGAAAACTGTTCTGACTAGACTTTTAGACCATGTGGAACAGGAGGCGGAAAGTGAGAGCCCTTGCTGTTCTCTGATTTTAAGGGGAGAGCTTTCAATCCGCCATCATTAAGTATGATTTTAACTCTGACTTTTTCTTAATATGGCATTTACCATGTTGAAGTAGTTCCTAGTGCAGACATACTTTATCACGTTGAAGTACCTCCCAGTGTAGACATACTTTACCCTGTTGAAGTAGCTCCCAGTGTAGACATACTTTAAGGGTGCAACAGTGACAACACGGGTAGCCAAGGTCAACAGTCATCACTAGACCAGAAGCTCTCAGACACTACTGAATGAGAGCAAACAGTTCACAAGGAGTTGGCGCAGAAATCAAAGCAGAAGAAATCCCACAACCGTCCTTCCACATTCTCGAGGTCTCATACACTCTCTCTATTAGAATGACCAAATACACTGGTCAAGATCTGATCAGGAGCAATCACCCTGTTACCTCAGAAATGCTCCATGAATAGGCAACCTGAGTCCCTGACCTGTCCCTTCTCTGTTCCAACAGACAGTATTTGCCTTTGGGCAAAGACATGTTTGCTCATTTAAGATAAGGAGAGAGTAAGGAGGGTGTTCTGACAGAAACACAACAGAGCATGACTTAATTCTAGACTTCAACAAGACTCATACCTAGTCCATAACTTGTCCGGAGTAGCGAGCTGTATATACCCCCAGTTACCTAAACTCTGTCAATTTTCACTCTGTACTGATTTTACATTTACTGAAAATTGGCAAGAGTACACAGTTTCCACATATCTGTCACCTACTTTCCCACTTTTTTTCCGACTCTCCCACCTTACCTGTGTGGTCAGAACCAGGAAATCAACATTGTACAGTTAATAGTAGAGTTAATACTGTCAGCTAAAGGCTACAAATAGAATCTCACCTGGTTTTGTACTAATGTTCATTTTCTATTCTAGGACCCTACCCAATGCACTTTGTTATATTTAGCTGTTACTTTTCTTGGCTTATTTCAAAGTCTTTCCTTGTTTATCACGGCCTTTCTGTTTGTCTAGTGTTGTCTCCTAACTGGAAGAAGTAACGCAGTTTTATCAGGACTGTCCCAGAATGATGCTGTGAACTCCAGCTGCGTTGTCTCAGAGGAAGGCAGTGTGTCCTCTTACTGACGGGGGGACTCCGAGTCCTCCCTTACGTGGTTTCCACCGGGGCTCTCCAGCACAGTGTCAGAATCCTTCCCTTTGCACTGAGGAAATGCTTTAAGACAAGAGACATTCTTTCCTCCCTGTCACTTCAGCACCCATCCGTGAGTCTCACCCACAGTAACTAACACTGGGATTCCCGCCCAGAGGTGCTATTCTATTTCCTTCTTTTCTTCTACTCTCATTAATTAGAAAAGTACTGTCACTTTTTTTTTTTTTACTCTACTGAAATGAGCACTTTAGTGTATCACTAGAGAAGAATTTTCTAACCATTCTGACAGCAGGGTGGCCCCTGAGCAGTACAAACAACTCACTGACTCAGCTCCTAGATGACGGGTCAGAGCCTTTAACCCACCCAGAGGCCTCAGAAAAATGGTCTCTGACTGAGTTCCAAAAATGCAGCCACGGACAACCACACGGAGCACAGTTCTATTCTCATACACGTGGGGTCGTCATGAGTTGAAATCAGCTTGATGGTGACTGGTTTATACACAGATAGAATATTTTCACAGCACACTGAGGGTAACTGGACAGGACACCTTACAGCAAGAAGTTGCTGGCCTGGGTGGTATGGAGACGCTGTGCTCCAAAACCCTCTTGAGGATAAAGAACTCAGTACCTGTAACCTATCTGCAGACTTCTAGCAGGGGAATTCTAAATCTACAGTACCTATCTGAGAAATGAATTGCTGAACTACTGACTGATTACATCTTCAAACTTAACACATGTTGCAAAGTGGATAAACAAATTAGATACATGAAGAGATGCTCATCCCAGCAGTATAGAGTTCTCATTGCTTTATATCACTTACCAATAGCTAGAATAACCCAGTTCTTCATTTATACCATTCTGATATGAGCAAAATGGCGTATTACTGTGTGTCCAATCTGAATTTACCTGATCACGTCCCTGTGACGCCACAAGAGGGGCACAGTGGGAAATCCCACCTTCACTACTAACAGAACAGCAATGGTCATCATGAATCCAATTCCCAGCTGGATCCACAATTCACTTTCCCACACTGCCATTTGCTTTCATTGCTGGCCACTCTGAGCCAGGTCACTGGGTTCCAGCTGGAGGCGCAGGGCTCTGCACAACTGCCTGTGATTCCGGCTGGCCTGCCTCTGCCTCTGCCTCTCTCTCTCACTTCCTGGGCATAGGTCACAGATAGAAGAATTCTGTCCTTCAACTGTCCTGGAAGCCATTCCCTGACCACTGGCCACTCAGTCCTGGTGCACCCAGGATCTGAGACTCTGCCCTGCCAGCCCCTGTGGCTCGCCGTCCCTCTGGGCTTGTTAATTCTCTGTAACCGCTCACAAAACTTATGGGGCCTATGATCTGAACTCGGAGCCCGGGTAGCACATGGTTCGGTGATCAGTTGCTAATCAAAAATGGGTTGTTTGAACCCACTAACTGTTCCACAGGAGAAAGATGCGGCAGTCAGTTTCCATAAAGATTTACAGCCTTGGAAACCCTATGAGGCAGGTTAACTCTGTCCTGTATGGTCATTACAAGTTAGAATCAACTCGATGGCACAAAACAACATCACCAGGTGATCTTACAGACATATGACGAGCAATGAACCCAACAGCATTCCTACCAGATTCATAAGAAACATTGACTGAGGACAAGATACTGGGCCATAAGCAAATCTCAACCAATTTTAAAGGGTTAAAACCATACATAGAATGTCTTCTGACTACGGCAGATTTAAACTAGGGAGGGAGGGAAGGAAGGAAGGAAGGAAATCCATAAATATTTGCAGACTAAGAAATATGCTTGCTAAATAATTCTTTGGTAAAGAAAATATCCTAACAGTGACTGGAAAATGTTTTTAACTCAAGGACAAAAAACATACAGCATGACTAAACTTACTTAAATGCAGCAAACACAGGTGAAATTTAAAGACTTAGATGCATATATTGGGAGATGGGGACAAAAACTGAAAATTAACAACTAAGACTCAATATTTTAAAAAACTAGAAAACAGAATATCACACATAAAGAAACAGGACAGAAATAATAAAAATATGAGCAGAAATGAATGAAAAAAGAAAACAAAAAAGCTGAAAACTGGCTCTTCAAAAAGACTAATAAAACTGAAAAACCACAAGCAAGATCCACCACAAAAAAACAGATGGTGTATAGCATCAAAATCAGAAGCTGAAAAGAGGACATTCTCACAGGATCCAGAGATGTCAAAACAACAGAAGACCGTGATGAACAACTTGAAGCTGATGTATGTGAACATGTGGACCGAGAGAAAACATACCTGTGAAAGGCAAACCACCAACAGAGAAACACACGGCAGGTCAGTGACAGGTTAGCTTGTGACGATATGAATACAGGTAAATACTCATATCTGGAAGCTTGTGTTTTTTGAATCTACATATAAATCATTAATTGCAATTTAATACTGAGCTTTCCTTAAAATACTTAATAAAGGTCAAAGAAACAAAGCAGAAGTTATATACCTGTTGAGTTTAATGTTGCTTTTTATCTCAGATGCATGATTAAATACAATGCCATCACCGAAGCTTGGCACACAACACCTATAAAGATGCTGAGGTGCCCGGTATGTCAAACAAAAGGTGAGCAGCTAAGACAAAGCCTCTGGATGAGTAGGCGGCTTCACGCAAACATCACACAGCCTGTTACGTCACGTGATGCTCACAATTAAAGAATTTCAATTACTCTTCACACATCTCTGACATTTCTCCCTCACAGGAGGCTATAGCTTATTTTCATGTATAATTTTTCCATCTCGGTTGGAATAAACAAAAAGTGATGTATACCCATATATATTTGTGTTTATGTATAATGCATACACACAGAGTCTGATTTATGTTAGGAACACCAAATTAATTTTTGTCATTTATATTTTATTTACATAATCTACAAATTCCTGTAATTAAGATGCCTGGTACATGATAAAAATATTCTTTCGGAGAGAAGCCTAAGGAATAATTTGTTCAGCCACCGTCATGCTTTACGAGTCTTACCTTGGAATTTTGACAGGTGCTAGACAGAAAGTGTCTACATGACTTGTCACCAATAAAAACCTTGAGCAACAAGTTTCTAATGAAGTTTGAAGGTAGTCAGCATTTCACACACCCTGTCGCAATTCAGCGCTGCAGGAGTCGAGCACATCCTTGGTGCCTCATTGGGAAGAGGATGTGTGGACATGCGCAGCCAGCATCCTATGGACTCGATCCAGCGCTCCTTCTCCCTAGACTGATTCTGCTTTGCAGCCTTTACTGTAATAAGTCTCAGCTGTGAGCTCAGCTACAGTTCAATCCTGTGACTCCTCCCTGAGAGTCGCTGAAGCCAGCGGGGGTCTTTGGGAACCCCACACGGTACTACTTATTTATTTTAAAACAGTACTGAAGTAAATTCCAAACAATGATGTAGGTTTACGGAAGGTTAAGAATCCCTGAGACTAATGTAACTGACTTGGCTCAGAGAAGCCATGCACTGACTTTTTTCTAAGGGACATTTCACGTGATAATCCTAAGAGTGCTTCTAGACATAATAGCATTCCCAAATGGTTAAAACTACAGTTTAGGTTAAATGCCTTTTGCCACCAATATCAAGAACTAGTAACACTCACATAGAGCGATATGATGGAAGTGTATCAAAATGGTTCTTGGAATGCTTTCTCACTGAAGTCCCAAGTCATTATTTCACTACTTCTGCTCTCCAAAGCTCAGTCTCCCCTGGCTGTTTTTCACACTCTGCTGATGTTCTTGCTTTCTATTTCATGACGGCAAGAGCAGCACTCAGAAGAGAAACTCCACATCAGCCAATCTCTGTGTCTACCACGTGTATCTATTTATTTACACGTTCCCTCCTGTAACCACGTCTGAACCCTCAAGAGCCCAGCTACAGGGACCCACCGAGAGCGCCTCACATGCCCCCACCTTGCCTGTTCCAGAACTTGGCTCCCAGCTACAGGGACCCACCAAGAGCGCCTCACATGCCCCCACCTTGCCTGTTCCACAACTCGGCTCCTTTCACTGCCTTTGTATTTGACCTTTTGTGCCCATCTCTCATCTCCCACTCTAAACAAAATCTGCCTGTGAATCTGGATCCCCCTCAAACTATGAAGCCATTTCTGGGGTTCTCCTTTCAGGAAAACCCCTCAACAGTTATTTACATCTTTGTTTCCCCTCTTTCTCTTCCAATCAGGATTCGGTTTCCACCAAAACCCTTCCTATCGAGCTCACAATGGCCGAGGTAACGCAGTCTGAGGGTCTTAATTGATGTCTACTATCCTGGGATAATCAGTAATAGTGCCCCCTTTTATTCTCAGAAGTGTCCTAGTTTGGAAATGAGGTATACGGTCACACTACCAATAACCACAGTACTAGAAGAATGGTCACAGCTTACTAGGCACTTAACACTGCTGCCCAGCTGACCGTTTCTGCGCCACACTTTCTTCACTTAGCTCCCAGGGCACCTGCCCGTTTCCTGTTTCACTGACCCCTCCTCCTAGCCTCTGCTCGATACTCTGGTTGGTAAGCCCAGGGCACAGTCCTGCTCATCTCTACCTAGCCTTCTGTACAGGTTATCTCATCCGGTTCCGTGGATTTAACTACCATTTGCATCGCTTATATGCTAATCACCCCTAAATTGTATCTGCAGCCCAGCCCTCTCTCCTGAATTCCCAACTAGGACAAGTAATGGTATATGTGATTTTCTCAACTTTGATGTCTAATAAATCCAAAGATCCATTGCCACTGAGTCAATTCCAACCCAAAGTGACCTTAATAAGCATCCCAAATTTAACATGCACAAAAGCAAGCTCCTGACTGCTACCCACACCACCTCTCCACAGCAAAATCTCTCCCTCTGCCACCTCCTCTATCATTTCAGCTGATGATGTCATCCAGTGGTCACGCGGAAAAGTGGTGGGGCCGTCCACTGTTCTCACCCACACTGCTTACCAAACCCATCAGCTGGTCTGATGGACTGGGCCTCTAGTCTTATTGACTGTACCTTCATATGACACTCCAAACCAGATCTGTCTCACTGTCACCACGCTAGCCTTTGCTGCCACTGTCACTCCTCCTGACACTGCACTCACCAATCTGGGTCCCCTGACTCTGCGTCTGTCTTCCCATAGACTCTTCTGCACACAGAAACCCAAACTGTTCTTTCAAACATGACTGAGGTCACAGCCTACACCTTGGGTTCCAAAACCTCCACCATGGCTTCCCATCCCAGTTAGAATAAAATACCTGGTCCTAACTGTGGCATACAAAGCTACATCAAGTTTCCTGACTACTCAGAAGAAGTCTCCTACCACTCTCTGACCAGTGACTCCTCCCTCCAGGCTAGCTCAGGGCCCGGTTCAGCTATTCATCAAGGCCAGCCAGCACACGCAAGCCCTGTGCACAAGGCCCCTGCCTGGAGTGTTCCTCCCGGGACATTTGGGGGTCTTTTTTCCTTATTTCATCCAGCTCTTTGCTCAAATGTCATTGCTAAAAAAAGCTTTTCTCACTTAAAATAGTTCCTCTCTTCCATGTTTTTCCTTTATACTTGTAAAAGGATAAATGACCACTACCTGGCATAATACTATATATTTAAATACTTACTAATTCTCTCTTCACAGTAATGTGGACTTCATGAGGTCTTCTGGTCTCTGACTGTTATAGTCTCAACATTTGGCCCATTGTAAAAACTCAAAATAGGTCCAGCAATTGCACAATTCATGGAAGGACACATGACTGAATGTGCGTGTCCATACATGAATGAATGTGCCCATACATGAATGTATATCCATAGATGAATGTCCATACACGAATGAATGTGTGTGTCCACACCTGAAGGACGGTGCACACCCTGGGTCTCCTTGGCTGCCTGCACAGCTGGTTTAAATCCCAGCCCCGCCACTTCCTTCACATGCACCCTGGACAAGCCACCTGGGGCTGCTCTGCACTGGGCTCCTCGTTTGTGGAAAGAGCCCAGTGGCTGTTCTACCGCAGACCAGCGCTGCGCTGCCCGAGCTCCTGCGCGCGGGGTACCGCTGTGCAGGCTTGTGTTCCTGTGCGCGGGGCACGGCCGGGCTGACCGAGGAGCTCCCGCGCACGGGGCACGGCCGGGCTGACTAAATGCTCGGAAACACTCCCGCGACAGGGCTTCATTCAGCCAAGGCTCCACGGCGGCCCGTTTGCTGCCTCCTCACATGACCCCCAACACAGTGAATTTACTGCCAAGGGAAGGGTGGTGAACAGCAATGACACGTTTCATTGTTCTAGGATTTTACGCATATACGAGGAGGGCTTATGGTTATGAGGTATATAAAGATTTCTATCAATTAAAAGTGGCAAGACTAAGAAAAAGACATCGATACAAACTGGGGAAAAATGATATAAGTTTAAGAGGGAATTATCAGAAGTTGGTTAAGCACAGAGATGCCATATTAAACTGGATTGACAGGCTGAAGCAGTGTCATAGCCATGGAAAAATGCTGGTTGACAAACTGGATTTAAAACAAACTACAGCAGCACAGCGGTCAGGAGTCACAGCTGCTAACCAAAACGTCGGCAGCTCAAATCCACCAGATGCTCCTTAGAAACTCTGCGAGGCAGTTCGACTCTGCCCAACAGGGTCACTGTTAAGTCAGAATTATGGCAGTAGGTTTGGTCTTTTTTCAATTTTTGGTATGGTACAGACTGAGAAAGAAAAAAAATCATTTAACTAAAATACACGGTACGTACGGATTGCATACCTACGCTGTGACAGCTACTCACTGCACGTACCATCTCAGTAACAAATGGCCTTGCTTCCACTCTGGCACATTTCAAAATGTGTTAGCATGTGTGTGCGCTGAAGCATGGGGACATTTTAACGCGTGTCAGCGTGCACATGTGCTGAAGCATTGTGGTTCCTGTGACAGAAATGCTTTCCAACCTTGAGACACAAATTCTTTTCAAAATCTCTTATTAGAATGAGCACAAAGTATTTAACCTTTGGGAAAACACCAAGCCTCTCAATCAAGTATCACAAGATACATGATAAGTTTCTCTTTACTTTTAAAAAGTTGGGCTGAAAAAAGCAGAGAAAGATACAGTAACTACAAGAAAATCTGCCCATGCTATGCTACTGTCACTGTTTCCATAATTTTCTGAAGTTACAAGTTTTCACTTCAAACCACCTGAAATAAAGACAGACCCCACGGAAATCAAGTGTGACAGTCTCCTCTGTCTTTTGTGCACTGCTGAAGTGTTCTGTGTTGGAAACATAAAGATATTTCTGATATACACCCAATATGTGATTATATGAATTTAAAGATACTCATTTTTTATGAAATCAAAAATAAAATTTTACAGTAAGATAAAAGAAACCGTCCTGAGACACAAGTTTCAGGACCGCGGCACCTGGGGAAGCAGTACCTCGTCGGTGTTGTAGATGATCTGGAGGCCGGAGGAGATCATCTCCACCAGGTACAGGAGATAGAGAGACACTGCATTTATCTGGAAAGAGAGACAACACGGAAAAGGTCAGAGGAAGCAATCCAAGTACACGCTACAAAACGGAACGCAAAAGCTCCAATCTGGTCACTTGCTCCACAGAAGCACAAAAACCATCGCCCTTCTTCCTGTAACACGAAGGAGCTCTGGCTTCAGCTGATAACAGAGTCTCAGCTTATACACAACACTCTACAATCTTCAAATTCATCGTGAGAGGTGACACTTGATAAGGGACATGGCTGCACAGAGAACTGTTAGCACCTGCTTCTGACAGTGATTTCTAAGACTTATCTTTAGCCTCGACCTGTGTCTCAGAATGGTGTTGCCCCCTGGGATGCCAAGCCACGCAGACGTACATACATACAGAGACCGTTGGCAGGTGAGACGTCACAACTATGTCAGTCCACAAGGAACACCCTGAACAAGGGTCAGTGCATCCCGGAAACGTTCCCCTTCTCAGAGAATACAGGCTTCGTTTAAGCACCTGCAGGGTTCTACTAATTTAATTAATGGTCTAACATATTTAAAATGCTTTGTTTTCTTCTTTGGCATTTTTTTTTAAGGATGGGTGTCATATGTACTAATCAGAAAATTATAACAAAAGCAAAATCTACTTTAAAAGAAAGGTGACCCAGCAGCTCCTCAGCGTGACGTGTAAGCAGACTCCAGCAGAAAAGCTAAAGCAGGGGCAAGTCCTGACAGCCCTGGGCTAAGTGACAGCAGCCAGTCACGAACCACGCACGTCCGATGCCATGGATGTGAAAGGCCGGCGAGCAGGCAAACACACAGAGGCAGAGATCAGGCGAGCGCGGGCTGCGGGCTGCAGGCGAATGGGTGGGGTTGCTACCCGGTTCGGAGTTCCCTTTCTCAGGTGATAAAGAAATGTTCTCAAATTGATTTTGGTGAGAGCTCATGGCGAACACACTAAACATCACTAAGGTGGACACTTAACAGCAGTTACGAAGAAAGAAATTTAGAATATGATGCAGTGATACCGAATTTAGCCAGGAAAATACTAGGAGTCGAAAACAAAGAGAAAACAAGAAGTCTCCTGTCCCCATCCGTCCTCACCTAGGTCCGGCCCTGACAGTCTTGATGCCTTCACTGTCACCCGACCTGCCTCCACCCCTCACAGAGGAGCTGACAAACAGGGGGCAGAAAACGACTGGTGGCCTGGAGGTCTTGGACGAAGGAGCCTGAGTGACACTGGAGGTCTCAGGGTGCTAGAGGTCCTGGGCACAGCCGTCTGTGCATCCCTGGAGCACTCCCAGGGCTGGAGGTGCTAGGGCAAGCAGCCTGTGCGACCCTGGAGATCTCGCAGCGCTGAGGGTATTGGGTGACGCAGCCTGGGTGACCCTGGAGGTCCTGCAGACCCAGAGGCCCTTGGTGGAGCCAGGTCTACCAGATGTCTCCTGACTTACCAGCCTTCAGAGTCTAGTGGATGCCAGGGTGCGTCAAGATGTCAGGTTTTCTAGATTGACAAACTTTTTTTTTTCTTTTAAATTGTGTTTTAAGTGCAAGTGTACAATTTAGGTCAGCTTCTCATACAAAGACTCACATACACTGTGTCATGTCACCCTCACTGCTCTCCCCACACTATGACAGTACACACCTCACGTCCATTCCAAATTTCCCGTGTCCATTCAACCAGCTCCTGTTCCCTTCTTTCCCCTCAATGGCCTCTGGACAGGAGGTACCCCATTAGCCCCTTGTACCTACTTAAGTCAAGAAGCCCATGCATCACCAGTATTATTTTATGTCTTTTAGACCAGTTCAACCTTTTCTGAGGGGCCGGCTTCTAGAGTAGTTTCTATTCTAGGCTAACAGGGAGTCCAGGAGCCGCGTCTTCTGGGGACTCACTGTCAGACCCTTGAGTCTGGTCTACTGACAAGAGCCCGAGTGCTGCACCCCGCACGGCTCCCACTCCAGCAAGGACTTGTTGAGTCCCCTGTAAGCAGAGTCCTTTGCAGTTGCTGAGCAGCATCTAGCTTCTGGATCACATGGCCCGTTCTATTGGCTGGCCTCCTATCTGCCTTGTGTCTTTGATGTTTTTCCTTCTCTTATGCTCCAGACGGGTTGAGACAAATGATGCTTCTTAGACAGCGGCTTGATAGCTTTTAGTACCCATGATGCCACTCACCAGAGTGGGATGCAGAATATATTCTTAATAAACTGTGTGATGCCAACTGACCTAGAGATCCCCTGTAACTATGCCCCTAGGCCCTGCCCTGCTTCCCGGTCCCTCGAAGCACTCGGTTGTATTTAGAAAAGTTCTTAGCTTTTGGCTTAGTCCAGTTGTGCGGACTCCTCTACTGTGTGTTGACCCTCCCTTCAGCTAAAATAATTATCTATTATCAAATTAGTAAATACCCCTCTCTCTCCCTCCACACACTTGTAACTCATTTAAACTTTTGCCTGAGTCCTTATAATAGCAGTCTCATACATTATTCTTTTGTGATTAATTTTACTCAGCATAATGCCTTCCAGACTGTTCCATGTTGTAAGATATTTCCCAAATTCATCATTATACTTTACCATTGTGTAATATACCACGATTTCTTTATCCACTCATCCATTGTTGGGCACCCATGTTCACTTCACTTTTTGCTACTGTGTACAGTGCTGTGATGACCACTGGGTGCATGTATCTATTTGTGTGACAGCTGTTATTTTAGGATATATTCCAAGAAGTGGGATTGCTGGGTCATACGGTACTTCTTTTCTAGCTTTTTTTAGAAAGCACCAAACTGACTTCCAAACTCGTACCATTTTACACTCCCAACAGCAGTGCGTAAGTGTTCCCGTCTCTCCACGGCACCTCCAATGTTTATTCTGTGTGTTCTGAATTAATGCCAACCTTATTAGGGTGAAACAGCATCTCACTGTGGTTCTGGGTTTGGATTTCTCTAACGGCCAATGACTGTGAGCATCACCTCGCATTTATGTTAGCCACCGGAAGGTCTTCTTTGGGAAAGCACCCTTCCATATCCTTTGTCCCTTTTTTAACTGGGTTATTTATCTTTTTGTTCTAGAGGTTTTACAGTATTGCATAGATTTTAGAGATTACACACTGGTTGGACTTGTCATCAGCAAAGCTTTTCTTTCCAATCTGTAGGTTGTCTTTTTCCCTCCTTTGGATGAGCCTGTTTGATTTTTAGGAGTTCCCGGTTATCTCTTTCTCTTCTGGTGTTTGTGCATTGTTATTGATGCTCTTCAGTCTGCTCAGACTGTGCATGAGGGCTCCCAGCACAGTTCCTGTTTGCTCGTCCATTATCTTTGTTGTTTTAGGTCTTATGTTTAGGTCTTTGTTCCCTGTTGACATAGTTTTTGTGCATGGGTCTGGTTTCAGTTTGCTGCAGACAGATACCCAGTCTAAGACCATTGCTAAAAGGAGTGCAGTGACAAACTCTTGAGTGACTTTTCTCAGAACACGGTGAAAAATGTATCACTCCACAGCTGGGCTCACCCAAATACTGTCTCATAGAACTGACAGTCAGTCTGTCCTAAACTACTGCAGAGAAATTTCATTCCCAAGAAAAGCTGTTTACAGCTCAGCCTCCAAGAGCTCTGTGCCCTGACTCCTGAGGTGCTTTTGTAGGAAAACATCAGAGACAACAACATCACACTAACATTTCTTTCACAGCTACTGTATGTCAGGTCAGAATTCCTGCCTGTAGGAACTCCAGCTAACATGCTCAGCTGCTAACCGAAAGGCTGCCGGGTGGTGGCTCAAGTCTACCCAGGGGACCCCAGGAGAGGGGCTGAGGCTCTGATTCCGGAAAATGAAGTCGGCACGAGCCCTAGGGTGCAGAGTTCCATTCTGACTCACATGGGGTCACGTGAGTCACAACTGGCTCAACAGCAACTGATTTGGTTTTAATGGTTTTGTGTGTCAGGTACAGAGCTTAAAATCTGGGATACGAAGATGAATGACCCATTGTCCCGTAAAAAACTCTTTTTCAGATAGCAAGCATATCTCTATCAAAGAAAAAGCACATCAAATGCTCTACGTACAAGGTTAAGGTCAAGACTACACATTTATTTAACAAGAACGTCCCACAAAAGTGGTCACAAATAGGTACGAGAGTTTCTTCCACACTGAAGTGGGGGCAGTGAACTTTCCGTGTCTGGAGGAATTCAGACTAAAGACAGTGCAGATCTCCAGAGAGAGAGGAGGTCTATAAAAAAGAGAGCTTCTCCTTTTGGTAGGGAATGCACAAGTAACAAGCACTCTGTTCTGAGGACTGCAGACTCAAACGATGAACAAGAACACCCATTAACAGCAGACAACATACATCCTGTTTGTACCCTAGAAACAAGGCAACAGGATGCCTAGCTGAAAATGATCCGCAGGGGTGAAAGGAAAAGAGGCGGGACAAGACAGGTGTAAAATTTAACATACGACACGACACGAAATTTACAGACTCAGAAACACCTTTTAGAATCACACTTCAGTGGCATAGTCTGGGTTTTACTGAAAGCCAGTCTATTTGAAAATGTACAGTGGTATGAGGAAAACTTCTGATTCACTGTTCCCCTCTGTTCCCTCCTTTTCTCCGCTAATTCCTAGTAATGAAACTGCTTTTAAACTTGGTAACAAGTAAAACCTTTCAGCATTGAAATAACTTCAGGCTTCCGTCCTCCAAATACCAGCAGCATTATAACCCAGCTGGCGGCGCTTTCCGCTTGAGGACCAGACACCACGTCACACTCCACGCTCAGTCACAGCAACTAACTCAGCCCCTGCGGTCAGCGTTTCACCGTCTCCATCTCATCCTTGCGTTTCTACTCTTTTCTGCACAAGGAGGCCAGGTGGTGTGGTGGTTAAGGGCTCAACTGTTAAACTAAGAGGTCAGCAGCTGGAATCCTCCGGGTGCTCTCTGGAACCCTGATGGGGCAGTTCTTCCCTGTGACACAGCGTCACTATGAGTGGGAATCAACTGGATGGAAATGGAATTTTTTGCATTCTGAAGAACTTAAGAAATCTGACTTTTTGGAAACAGTAAACAGCCTCAAATTTTCTAACAGAGAAGAAAGACACTCATCATTTCTGTTTACCTGAAGATGACCGTACTCCTCGTAGGAGAGCAGTTCGTCCCCCGTGTGCATGTTGAAGACAGAGTGGAGACATGTGGTGGGGCGCGGGTCCTGCTTGAACTGCTGCACCTGGAACCCAACACAACACGGAGCTTCAGCTCAGCACGGAGCCTCGGGGGAGCCAGCACTTCACACACCCCCCAAGAGCAGACATTCTACATGACTGTGGATGGAAGCTGTCACAGAAGGAAGCTAAGAAGAAGGGGCAGCGGGCCGGCAGCGCAGAAACACCACATTAAGAAGTAAGGCGCAGCACCAGCCCCTAACTAGCTCCATAAGCAGGGGATAGTTCGTTAATGTTTCTCAAACACAGCACCTCAGCTACACTAGGGAGCAGGGTAACGCAGAAGCAGAAGCTTTTGGGATATCCTGTATTTTCTTTTATTCAGAGTCAGATAACAGCTCACTCTGCAGGAAGAGGTTTCGGTGCTCCGCATCCCTGGTCCTACCATGACTGGTAAACGCTTACCTGGCGGCTGCAACACAAAGTGCTTCAGGCCACGGCCTGTTTCATTAACAGGTCAAAACTCCAAATGTAACTTCTTTCTCTGAGAACCATAAATTTTAGTCCATGCTCCTGTCAACAGGTTTTTACTTCCCTTTTCCAATCGGATCTCATTAAGAAGGCCCCAAACCCAAGGGACTAACCCACAGCTTCATTTATTCACCCAATGTAGAATGTAACTGTGATGGATTGAATCGTGTCCCTCCAAAGATATGTGTAACCATGTGGCTGGGCCATGGTTCCCAATGTTTTATGACTGTTCTCCCTTTTGTGGTTTTCCTATTCTGTGTGTTAAGGGATTAGGGTGGGACTGTAAATCCCTTCATAGGATCACCTCCCTGCTCCACTGTAAAGGGAGTTTCCCCTGAGTATGGCTTGCCCCACCCTTAATCCTTTCATCCTGCACGAGATAAAAGGAAAGAGAAGCAGGCTCAGAATTGGGAATCTCATACCATCAAGAAAGCAGCACCTGGAGAAGAGCGCGTCCTTTGGACCTGCGCCAAGATGCTCCCTGGACAAAGACTGATGCAATACTTGACTTTGCCTCCAGAGCTGACTAGGGGGAAAGCCTTCCCCTGGAGCAGACATCCTGTATTTCGACTTGTAGCCTACCATACTGTGTAAGAATAAACCTTCCTTTGTTAAAGCCATCCACTTTGTGGTATTTCTGTTAGAGCAGCCTTAGCTGACTAAAACAGTAACCACTCGGGAGTATTCAACACTAAATAATATGACAAATTCCAAGGACAAAAAACTGTTACCCACTTTCTTAGGAGCGAGTCAGAGCAAGCTGACAAACACTTGCTGATGTAAATTATGTGCCAAATATTGTGCCCGTCACTGAAAGTGTAAGAAGAACAGACCGTGAATGGGATCTCAAGCTCTATTTATCTAAAGCTCTGCACGAAGGCCGTCACTTTCTCCTGTTCTGAGAAAACACGAGTGAGCCGCCCCGTCTTCACTCGTCTCACATGCCTGAGGGACTGTACGGATACACGTTATTTTCTCCACCTCCCGCGATTCTTCATTTTCCTGAGCGCCACAATCAACACGCCTGGAAGTGGCGACCAAGAAGACAAGGGACACAGTGCACCGGGAGAACCTGCAGCAAAAGACCTCTGTACACTGTTGAAAAGTCAACCTGTCACCTTGACAACTAAGTGTAGACCTGACCCAAGCCATGGTATTTTTTTATTGCATCATATGCATGTGAAAGCTGGACAATGAACAAGGAAGGAGACAGAAGAACTGAACCTCTGAACTGTGGTGCTGGAGAAGAGTACTGAACCCGTCCTGGACCGCCTGGAGAAGGAGCCACCCTTTCCTGTGAGCAGTGCTGGCGAGACGGCTTGACACACTGCGGATGTGGTGCCAGGACCGCTCCGCCCCGGGGGGGGCAGGACACTTACCGAGGGTCAGGGACAGGGAGCCCCCCCCAACAGGATTCCTGGCACTGCGGCTACAACAGCAGGACAAAGACGGGGGACTCAGAGGGTGACACGGGGGGGACGGTGTTGGGTTCTGATTTGTTGTCAATAGGATTGCCGTGAGCCGGAACCTACTCAGTGGCTCCTGATAACAAGATTCTTCTCATCCTTAAAAATCTGTCTGAAAAACTGTCTTCTATTACAGGTCCTTTCTGAACCCAAACTAGAATTCTTTCTTCCGGGTGCTTACCCCTCAAGTACTTTTCCTGCCTTGTTCTTTCATTCTCTGTCTGGCTGCCCCCCCATCCTGTAAGCTCCTGGAAGCTACAGTGTCCAGTACAGTAGCTAATCGCTGCACATGGTGAATTAAATTAAATTATAACTGATCAAAATTCAATTAAAAAACGAGTTCTTCAGTCACACTGGGTACACTTCACGTGCTCAGCTGGCGCTGCCATCTGCCACGCTGCTGAAAACCAGCCGTGTGGGCACTGCGCTCAGCAGGGACAGCACTGGGGGACAGTCCTGACCGCGTAGGCTGACACCTCTGCGTGCCCTCCCAGGGCCCTGCCCAGACAAGCATGGGCTGCCTTTGTCTGAATCACTTCAGCAACCAAAACAAAGTCCAGAGGATCAGCAGGCAGTCAGGAACGACAGCACAGAGGCCCAGATACAGCGACACTGGTCTTCTCTAGCCGCTGGCCAGCCACGGTAACTCAGACAGTGGCTGTCCTCTGCAGCACATCGAGCAGCTGCCAACAGGTTTCAACTACACCAACAGAGATCCGTGTGGGCACACGTGACCCTTTCTAGACAGTCATGTGTTTGCTTATAAACATCATTCTGAGGTCCTATACAAAACTATGGTGAGGTTAAAGCAAAATATACCTTGCCTACCTGACAGGGAGGTAGGAGGATGAGGTTTTATCAGTTTAACAAAGTGATAGCTTCACTTGATAAGGCTTTTTGTCACTTGTCTCCTCAAGGCATGCAAGAAGCCAGCATGAAAATTTATATTCAGTCACTGTGTCATGGGAAAACCAACTACTGAATCATTAAAGATACTCAAATAGGAGATTATGTAACTATGCTTTGAGTTTTAAAGCTGTTCAAAGGGAAGCGATTTAAGTTTTCAGAAAAAATAAGAGCCAAATGCGACCAGCTCTGAAGAGTAATGGCACACGCTGCATGTTGAGTGCGAACAGACACACTCTGGAAAGCAGGCCACAACACAAGCATGTCAACTTGCACTTTATATTGTGTCTGATATCTGGCAAGTGAAAATGAAAAGACCGATTACAACAAAATTTTCCAGACTAAAATAAATCTAGTAGAATGCTTTTGTCACTTACATTTTACGTGAGTTTTTCCTGAAAACATTTGCTACAGAGAATAAGCAGTTCATCATTTGGGAAAAGGTAACTGACTGCTTTGTCACTGGTTCTTAATTTATAGATTTGAAATATGTACTTACAGAGAAACAATCATCTCATGAAGGAATCCTGGAAAAGGTAAATTTTCTAAAATTATAATGATTCCTCATGAATTGGGAATTACCTGTTAACACCCTAGAAACCCTGGTGGCCCAGTGGCTAAATGCTACGGCTGCTCACCAACAGTTGGCACTTCAAACCCACAAGCACTGCAAACCCTACGGGGCAGCTCCACTCAGACCTGCAAGGTCACTAGGAGTTGGGACTGACTGGACAGCAACAGGTTTGATTCTGTTAACATTTTTAGGAAAGAATTTTTAAAACAGATGAGGCATAACAACACTCCTATCTTAATGCAATACAAATCTCAGCCCTGTGAGCTACTCGCTGTGGATGGAATTGACTTTGAAACACTGAGAGCTGCTGCTTAAAGAGTTTTAGAAAAGAGAAGAGACAGGAAGACAGGTGTGGCAGTATCCAGAGGCAAATAATGCCCATCGCGACCCAGCAGACACGAGACCAGGGCAAGGCCACACTAGAGAGAAAAAGGAGGGTTTACATTCCACAAAGCAAGGACAAGGCTCTTTATCCACTCCAATTTAGCAGAAGTTAACATCATCTCTTTTTGCTACTGCTTCAGAAACTCTGTTAGGAATCATGTTTTATGATGAGAGGTAGATAAAAGTGAAGAAGACTTAGACTCCTGAGGTCATGATTTTATTCTAGAAGACCAAGAATGTGAAGCCTGAGACCAAATAGCAAATGAACACTCCAAATAGATTTCACTTTACTTTTCTTTTTAATAAAGGCAAAAAGGTAAGTATTTCCCCTTTTTAATATGTTACCATTTCCTACTGTTCCTGAACCACCCAGGACACAGCGGAGACAGAACAGGGAGGACCAACTAGAGAAAGAGACAGTGGGAGGCAGGGGCCTTGTCACATCGGTCAACCTCCCTGAGCTGGTGCCATACCGTCATATTTGACTGTCGGAACCAAGAAAGACAGCGTCAGTGAAAACGCCCTGACACCTGTAAAACATCTTTGACTTCAAGACTATCGGAGCTCTGCATTATACGGTACGTACACCCAGCATGAAGAGCCTGGCGGTGCAGTGGTTAAGCTCTGGGCTGCTAACCAGACAGTCAGGCGTCCAAATTCACCAGTGGCTCCATGAGACAAAGACATGCCAATCAGCTCCTGTAAAGATCACTCTGTCCTATAGGCTCGCTAGGAAATTCTGGTGGTACAGTGGGTTGAGTGCTACATCTGCTAACCGAAAGGTCAGCAGTTTCAGTCTGTGAGACGTTCCTTGGAAACTCTATGGGGCAGTTGTACCCTGACCTCTCGTCTCGTTAGGAGTCAGACCCGACTCCACAGCAGTGGGTTTGGTTTTTGTGTGCACAGGGTTGCTATGAGTCAGAATCAATTTGATGGCAATGGACTTTGGTGCAATTTACACCCAACAGATCCTTATCTTCTTATAACTCACAGTTCCTTTAACAGTCTGCTGTCATATGGACATAAGTAATGCTAACCTTTTATTATTTAAGGACTTCATGAAAGTCACAGTCACATTTAAGCTATAATTCAAAGGGAGCATACCTGTGAAGACTAGCCAGCAGGGTTGCTCAATCTTGAGAAAGGGCCGTTAACAACATGCTAAATAAGCCACAGCGAAAACTTACAGCTGTGACATCATCACCGTCCTTCTAATAAGGAATCCTGAGTCCGCAGCCCATGAGGAGCATCCCGTTCACGGCTGTCACAACGCCGCTTGAAAGAAACGTTGTCTTCATAAAGACATTAGGGGTTTATGATCCTTACGAATAAATATCAAGTTCTCAAACAGAAAGAAACCACTGCTGTCATAATTACTTCAGTGTAACATGCAACATATCAGTTTAACTCAAGTGTGTCCATCTCCGCTACACTGCGTCATCCCAGGACCCAAGAGCCCTCTGCAGTAACTGTCCGCCAGATCAAGTCCCGGTGGGTCCCCGACGTGTCTGCCGCCCGTCTCTGTGTGGGCTCAGGCATCAATTTACTGTTCTCTCTGCCGACCAGCATCACCTCGTTGCCGTGCTCTGGTAGCAGAATGCCATTCTTTTTCTAAGTTTCTGCTGAATATACAGGTCATTAGAGGAAAACTTACTATCTTTTTTTATGCCTTTTCAAGCATAAATTAAAACTTAATATAAAGATTATTAATGTGACAAAAATACATCACACAAAGTGGTCAAAACTGCTGATGTATTTACTATGCACATCTTGGCTAAAACGCAGAAATCAGAAGCACCTCTGCGGCACACTGCGCCCCCAAAACCACATCTGGTCTGTAGCTGCTGAGTCGGTTCTGACTCACAGGGACCCCACCAGACAGAGGGAACTGCCCCAGGGTTTCCAAGGAGCAGCTGCAGCTCTTATTCACCATGCAACCAGAGTTTCCACGGTGACAGGAAGCGGGAATAACGGTAACTCAGGAATGGTGCCGACAACACAGGCGTACACGTGCACCTGATGGCAGCGTTCTGCACGTCACCCCTTATGCCCACAAGAGCCCTGGGGGGAGGCACTACTCACCCCCACTTTCAAATGAAGAAACCTCAGCCACAGAAGTTACACAGTTCGCCCAATACCACACAACTACTAACCAACTAGAAAACAGCGCACTAGTTGATGCTCAGAGGGCAGAAAATTGTTAGCAGGTCACCCCTCGGCTGGCGTATGGGAACATGGATTCTAGAACGGGTTCCCCACCATGCTGGAAAGGAATGGGGCACTGTCTCATCTGCCTATACAAACTCCGTGGTTTATGTTACAAACACACCTGCTTCGTTCTGGGAGTAAGAAAAGCCCCTCCATGACCAGCCCCCAAGACCCTTGAGCACTATGTCTCTAATGGGCTTCCCTGGCAGGCAGTATTTGATGCCCCTTGTCACCACTGGATGCTGGGGAATCAAGCATGGCCTGTGGCTCCCTGGGAGAGGCCTGCTGAAGCCCTGGGCCTGAGGTCCTTGGGACTTCCCCATGTGCACTTTCCCTTCAGCGGTGATCTTCAGTGTCCTCTGATGGTGACATGTGACAGCCTGGGGCTCTGTGGGAGAGGCCTGTTGAAACCCCAGGCCTGAGGACCTTGGGACTTTCCTGTGTGCACTTTCCCTTCAATGATGGTCCTCTTGTGTCCTCTGACTGTGACACATGACAGCCACGTGCATGGCTGCTGCGTCCTGCCAATCCTCCTAATCAGGTATCACCCCTGGGGGTGGTCCTGGGGTCCCTTCCACACGCATGTATGAACATGAGTATGAACACATGTATGCATGAGCTCATGCATGTATGAACACACACATGATGAACACACGCACACATCAGGACATGGGGCCACATAAATGTGGACAAGAAGGGGAAATACCATATTAAATTTGTATAGAACTTTATATAGTTTCAAAGGTGCTATTTTATTTTATTTTATTTTCACAATAGTCTTCTGAATTTTTGTGCAGAGAAAATGCTGCCCTCTTGGCACATAAATGATTTTTTAAAAACTAAAATTCACTTCAGCAGAAGTTAACATGTCCAAAAGCCATTTCGATAAGAATTTTCCTAAAGAGTATAATATTTGGATAGAATCTGGGATTACTGTGCAGTGCTCAGAAAACTGGATGTTTGCCAAGTAAAGAGCAAGCACAAAAGACAAACAAGTTCAAGTGCACAACGCTTCCCAAACAACCCTTCGCCATCAGGATTTCAGATCCCTGGACTTGGAAGGCAGGCTCCCTTGGCTTTTCCACACTGCCCAAGGATGTGGTTTTGCCTCTCTTCTTCAGAAGAGGCGGCTGCTGGCGGTTACGTCACCCCTTTAGAAAGACGGGGGCGGAGGCCGCTCGTGCGTTTTACCTTATCAGCCTGCCGCATGTAGCAGTAGAGGATGCCTCTCATGCACTTGACGGCCGAGTGCTCCAGCTCGTGGGTCCGCCCCTTGTCGTCGTCAATGCGCCTGGGTGAGAGAGATAACCCGGGAGACAGATTGGAAACGCACTGGGAGAGGAAGCAGAGCTTTTGATAATTAAGTGTTGAACTATCTGACTAATCCTGTGTTCTGGTGACGTCTCTTAATTCCGTCACAGTGAAATTCCATTTTCACAGATGTAGAACTCTTGCAATTAAAAAAAAAAGCCTCCCAGATAAAACTTGTGCAGATGTCTCAGCCCAAGACCAATTCTTTAAGGAGGTACACCAATCACTTTAAAAACAGCAGACGATCTTTTCTATGACTTCAGTGAAACTTGAAAGGATATTTCCATAATGAAAAAATTTACCACCAAGTTTTCAAAGTTCACTGCTACAGAGTCGAGGCGGTTTCTAATCCCCGTCCCTCCGGGTTCTGCAGAAGCTCCCCGGGTTCCGGGAGGCGCGGGGTGAGCAGGCGCCCGCCTTCCCGGCTCCGCCACGCATTCAGCACGGCTAAAGCAGCACTTGGAAACCCTGGCGGCACAGTGGTTAAGAGCTACGGCTGCCACCCCAAAGGTCAGCAGTTCAATCCCCCAGGTGCTCCCTGGAAACCCTACGGGGCAGTTTCACTGGGCCTTTGGGGTCACTGTGAGTTGAAGCTGACTGGACAGCAGTGGCTTTTGCAGAGCAGCAGCAGGAACCTGCTGGCAGAGTGGCAAAGCAGTCCAGCTGCTACCCAGGAGGCTGGCACTTCAGACCGGCCCAGTGCTCCTCGGAAACACCACAGGGCACTTCTGCTCTGTCCCATAAGGCAATAAGGTGGCTGTGAGTTGGAATCAACTCAATGGCAAGGAGTTTTGTTTTTGAAAGCAGCATGTTAGCTCACAGTCAAGGGTGCTATTCAGCCAAACACATATCCAGTTACAGTGTGTATCCACTGCAACTGCAAGGTATAAATTTTTTCCTCAAAAACAAATGTGACACGAGTATTAACAGCTTCAACCACGGAAAGCACAGGATTAGCTCGTCAGAGGAAATCAGCGTGGTGTCACCTGGTGATAGCGCCGACATTACCACTTAATAGTGGCTACCATCTGCTGACAGCTTACTCCACGGAGGAGTACTCGGATCACTCATTTACATACATTCCCTCATTTAATGATCATAATAATAGCATTTTTTGCTGAGGAAGTGGGAGCTCCACCACCTACCGTTAAAGAGCTAGCTGTGGAAGACGGATCTTCATCTAAGTGCCCCAGATTCTAAAGTCCAAGTTCACAAGGAAGCAAGACGAGTCTACATTCTGAGAAGAATTTGGAGGATAGGTTCTGACGGGCAACCAACAGGGCCATTGTGACCGACTGAACAGTCCAACAGTGACAGATACGTTTGGTTGAAAGTGCTGAAAATGAAGCTCTTCTTTTCCGCTCAGTTTACTTTCCTCACGGCCTATAATTACTTAACAGCAGAAAACACACAGTGACACTGCAACACAGAAGAACATCCCCTCAGGAACAGCAGGGTCACTGTGAGACTTCCTCCAACAGGAATGCTGAGTGAGCCTTGGTAATCCAATCCCTACCTAAAATCCTACATTTGGAATTTTTACGGTTATTGTTCAAAGCACCTAAATACAAACGATTTGCTCACTCACTTAGTGATAACCTACTACAGACAGTAACCCTGGCATCAGGGACAGGACAGTGGCCGAGACAGATAAGTCTCTGCCATTAAGAATCTTACAGCCAGCAGAGCAGACAGTCATCAGTAACAATCAGTGACAAGGGCTTTGATCAGGACAGAGAGGGAAGTCACGCTGAAACACAGTGGACACAGAGGACACAGACGCATGTCGAGTGACGCCAAAACCCCACCTGGGATTCAGTGACCAGAGAAACTGGAAGAATTCCATTTTAAAGACCAATTCTGGGGAACTGCAACCATCCAAGTCAGACATGACAATGGTGAATATATATCTGAAGACTAAAATCAGATATCAAGACGGTATTTTTTAAATTAAGAATACTTCATACTGATAGCTTTGAGAAAATTTTTGGTAGGAAAAAAATAATTACAAGACCATTCCTATAAAATTAATACTTGTACCAGAAAATAGTTATATAAACCGTAAGTATCCAGACAAGAAGTTAAAAAAATTACTTAGCATTCAGGATTCTGGCTAAGAAAACAAACAACTGCTACCAAAATAGCCATAAAATCAGACAAAAGAAGTGAGCGCTTGCTGGCATGAGAAGAGGCAGCACAAGCCTGAGCAGGGGAAGGACAAGGGGAGCCTCGCCCCCACGGCAGCTCTTGGCCTTGAGGGGCCCCCCACAGCAAACTGGACTCCAGTCAAGGGCTGGCACTCCCACTGAGCTGCAGGAGGCAGAAGAGGTGCGGGCAGTTAGAGCAGGAGAATTGCAGGCAGGCAACCAGAGGGGGAAGCCCAGCAGCCCATCGGGAGTCTTGGTGAGCCCCACAGGTGAAGGCTGAGCCATGTATAAAGAGGCAAGGCTACCTGAGGTTCATTAGAAAGCAACCACGACCAGGGTAAACACAGAAGAGGGACATAAAGGTGCAGGGCTGGAGACGTTTGGGGCTCCAGCTCAGCCAGAGCAGAGAGGCCGCCTTCACCAGCACAGCTAACCTTCAGACACCAGCTACTGCAAGAACAGGGATCCAAGGATCCCACCTCCGCACAGCCAAGAGAGGCGTCATGAGATCTGCAGAGCAGACAGTCGGGAACTGCCAAGTGTCAAGTTGCAGGGCTTATGAAAGACCTTGGGCTTTTTAAAGATCCACACTAATCAGGGGTAAACAGGCCTAGCTAAGTTCAAGGTGACCAGCCAGTAACTGAACAGACTACTGGAATAAAAGTGAATATGCTTCAGAGAAAACTTTCAAATTTGACGCCTCCATAATTATCATCCATAATGTCCACTACAGAATCCAATTTTAAAAGATATGCAAAGAAGCAAGGTAAAGTGGTGGTTAGCCATAGCCACAACCAGGCCAATAGCTACTGACTCTGAAAGGGCTCCCATGTTTGCTTTACCAGGCAGACTTTAAATCAGCTACTGCAAACATGTTTCAAGTATTAAAGGAAAATACAAACGACAAATTAAAAATATGGTCTTAATGAGTGAACAGATAAATATCAACAGAGAACTGGGAATTATAGCAAAAAACTAAACAAAAATTCTAAAAAATTGAAAATTAAAAAAATCACTGGATGGGTTTAAAGACTTCAAGTGGCATGAAAAAAAGTGCATGTGAAAACAGATTAACAGAGATTACCTACATGGAAGAACAGGAAGAGAAAGGTTTTTTTGCTTTCTGTTTTAAAGAGCCTCAAAAATCTGTGCCCAACATAATCAACATCAATGCAACTATGGTTCAGAGGACAAAAACTAAGAATAGAGACAAAAAAAATTGTTTAAAAAAGCCAAATGCTCCTGAATGTGGTCAAACGCACTACTTTATAAACCTATAAAGAAGCTCAGTATTAAGCTGGACAAATTTTTACAAACAGTAATTATACCTACACATATAACAGGAAATCCTGGTGGTGTAGTTGTTAAGTGCTATGGCTGTGAACCAAAAGGTCAGCAGTTCAAATCTACCAGGCACTTCTTGGAAATTCTATGGGGCAGTTCTACTCCGACCTATAGGGTCGCTATGAGTTGGAATTGACTTGATGGCAGTGAGTTTGTTTTTCTGTTTTAGGCATATAACATAGGTGTGTTTAACACAAAACTCTAAAAACCAAACATAAACAGAAAATTCTAAAACCAAACAGGAAAAAAAAAAGGACGTGATACATTCAGAAGAAAAAAGGATACTGCTAATTACTCATCAGAAAAGGCAGACATCAGCCGCATACAGGTGAGCACACAAATTTATATGGGAATGTACATTTTCATGCAATCATAAAAAAAGAAAAGGTAGGCATCAGAACACAAAAGGAATTACATATTTAAAGTGCTCAACACCCAAAAACAAACCCATTGCCATCAAATTGATTCTGACTCCTAACGACCCTAGAGAACTGAGTCGAGCTGCCCCACAGAGTCGCCAAGGAGCGCCCGGCTGATACAAACTGCTGACCTTTTGGTTAGCAGATGGAGCACTTAACAACTGCGCCACCAGGGTTTCCTCAAGTGCTTAAAGGGTGAAACATACCCTGTCAATCCAGAATTCTACAGACAGCAACAGTGCTCTTCAACAATAACAAAGAAATAGAGGTATTTTCGGGATCTCCGGCCATCAGCAGACCGGCACCACCGCAATGCTGTATGACAGCCTTTATGCTGAAGGCTACCTGACTACCAAGAAATGCAGAGCTACAAGAAAGACTGAAGAGCACCAGGAATGGTCACTGAGTATCAAAAACTACATTTTCTCTTCCTAGAACTCCTTAAAAAACACTCGCTGCTTAGAGTAAAAGTAAGAAAACTATTAGATGGGAAGTGTCAGGTAAGAGGAAGGAAACTGAATCAACAGGTGAGACGTATGAAATGGCACAATACTGACTCTAAATGTGCCTGGACACATTCAGGATGCAGGCTGGTAGCCCTAGAGCAACCCTAAACAATGATTAAAAGAGGGATAGCTAAAAAGGCAACGGTGAAATACAACAGAGTGCTAAGAAACAGTCTATTAACCCAAGCGATAACAGCAAGACGACAGACTGAAACCTAACCGTATCGATAATTACAAGTAAACAGATTAAGCATTCCACTTAAAGGGGTGAAATTCACGGTGATAAAACGAATGGCTAATTAGGAAGACATTCCATTTTAAATATGCAACCAATAAATGAAACGAAAAATTCACAAAGCAAAAATGGTACCACCAAAAAGCTTTTTTTAAAAAAAGAGGGAATTTCACATGATACTCCGAGACAATTTTTAACACTTCTTTCTCAAAAAGTTACAGAATAGGTGACAGGTATCTGAGGTTACAGAGTGTCCAGGAGCTGGGCGTCCACAGATGAACAGACACACGGTGATCAGGTGAGTCACTGCTGGGCTTCAACGGGGACCTGATGCAACACACAAGAGCAGGCCACCCACGGCCACCAAGTTGATTCTGACTCACAGGGACCCTACAGACAGCGCCGACGCCCTACCGCGTTTCCACGCAGCACCTGGCAGGTCTGACCGGCCAGCCTTCGGGGCAGTAACACCGACGGGGTTTCCAGTACGCCGGGGACCTGGGAGTCCAGAGACCAGCAGACCTATGGTCCTCAGTATAGATGAGTCAATGCTGAGGCTTGAACAGAGGCAGGACGAAAAGAGGGGCCTGACTTAGCATCAGGTTCCAGAAGACTTCCGGAACATCAGACATGATCCGATGGACAACAGACAGATAAAAGCACCACGGAAAAGGAGAAGAGTGCGAACAAAAGCACCAGGCCAGGGGTCAGCACGGTGGGCACAGAGGACCACCAGCCTCTGGTACCTGAGGAGGAGGCAGAACCGGGCAGGAAGCCGGAGGGAGGCCTACCGAGAGCGGGCTGGGGCGCGGTGCCCAGCAGGCGGGACTTGACTGCCCAGGCAGCGGGGAGGCAGAAACGGGCCCAAAGGAAGAGAGCCACACGCTGTATCCGCACCTCAGGTAGGACCCTCTTAGGAAGAGCAGACGCCAGAGCAGAACAAGAACAGAGAGGCAGAGGGCATTGCCAGGCGTCACCTGCAACGGTGACAGGCAAAAGGGATGAAGAAAGAAGGCAGTAGGAAAAATGGGAAGGAGTTTCGGGACGCCTCCTGAAGTAAAATCGGCAGGGCTCGGTGCCCGGCTTGGGGTGACCGGGAGTGCAGGGCGGCCACTGACAGACCGCGGAACAAGGAACCCGGCAGGTGGGGGCCCAGGAACGAACCCCGGATGCAGCTCTGAACGGGGCAGCTGTCAACACGGCTGTGTCACCTGCCCTTCTGGGGCTGCCACCCATCAAGGCCAAGGTCAGTGCCATCTGAGTAAACGGAGGGTCAGCAAGAAGTCACCGGGTCTCTCTGTCAGAGGTTTCTGTGCGTTCATTTTGTTTGCATCACCACTCAGTTCCAAATCTATTCTAGTTTCCCTCATAACCTACTTTTTGTCCAGTGGCTATTTTGGAGTATGTTTTGATATTTACTAGAATTTCCTGGTGTCCCCAAATCTGGTGGTTCTTGGTCAGTGTTTCTCAGGCACTTACAAAGAATGTGCCCTCTACAGTCACGTCCTCCGGGTGTGGGCACTACACTCTGGGTGTCGCTCTCTATAAACGCCATCTAGAGTAGGTTGCTGGGCAGTTCTGTTCAAATCCCCTACATTCTCACTGATACTCTGTCTATTCTATTACTGAGAAAGGAATGTTAAAAATAATTTCAGACTATAGTATGATTGTCTTTTTCCCTTCTATTTTTCTGTTCTTGCTTTGTGAATTTTTAAGTCCTATAATGATATGGGAAACCCTGGTGGTTTAGTGGTTAAGTGGTACGTCTGCGGACTATGAGGCTGGCAGTTTTAATCCACCAGGTACTCCTCAGAAACTCTATGCGGCAGCTCTACTCTGTCCTATAGAGTCTCTGAGTCGGAATCGACTCAATGGCCCTGGGTTTATTTTTTTTTTATAATTAGATGCATATATATTTAGAATTGCAAACATTAGAGGTTCTTAAGCTATCAAGAAGGAAGAATACAAAAGTATTAAGTAATTAACACTTCCACTATGCTGAAGACCCTTGGTTGCACCATGGTTAAGTGCTACAGCTGCTAGCTCAAAGGTCAGCAGTTCAAATCCACCAGCCACTCCTGGGAAATTGAGGCCGTTCTACCCTGTCCCCCAGGGCCGCTGTGAGTCAGAAGCAGCTTAACGACAATGAAGTTTTCCATACGCTGGGCCAGGGCATCCTGCCTTCTACCTCTTCCTACTGCTTTTCTTCCCTCTGTCTCTCTCAAGTCTCCACTTTCATGCACACGTAATCTCTAGCAATTTTTAACTTCTTTAATAAACCAAAATATTCACTGCAAGTAGTCTTTAGCATACAAGATGTATTTCAACACAAAGCTTTATATTCTCAGATTTAATTTAAAATCAACTGATCACAGTTTACACTTTTTACTTTGAAAAAAATTGAAAACACTACAGCTAAACTCCTAAATTGAGTTAAAACATTTTGTCCATAAGTCCCTTTATTTTGGGTTGGTGGTCTTCAAAAGGTGAATAAGATTTCTAAACTACTAAATAATAAAAGTGGCTTACTCATTATTTCACTTAATCTTAACTAAAATATCTGGGGATTATACTTCTCCTTAAGAAGTACACTGCAAAATTACTCCCTCCCCCCTTCAGGCTGCACATCTCACTGACTACTACTGGAAATAAAATTATCATTTTAATACAGTATGGTGACTGCCAAGAAAAAGCCAACTACTCAAGACGGGCACATCATTCCTCCTTATGTAGGCACTACAGTAAAATAACCATGATTTTGCTCAACATTCTAGTTTTCCTGCTAACGTCCCATACAAGTGTACTAACAGAGGCCAATTCTGGGAGGAATACACTGGACCAGGCACTGAAACATGGAAGAAGAGAAGATTTGTAACGGAGGTGGAGTCCAGCAAACTCAATGACAACGTTCTACGCGTCATCCCTACCTCGTCCAAAAACAGAAATAAAATACAGGGGAAGAGAAGTCAGGTTTTCCTAAAACTGTCTTTAGAAGAATTCTCTCTGCTCCTAAGTTCAACAAGTATTGAATCAAGACTCAATTATTCCCAAGATAATTCAACCACAATGAAATGCTCTCCTGTTTTCATCAAGTTCTCCTGGTTCTCCTGTCTTCAGAAAGTAAAACAGGAAGAGGAAGCATGTTTTTCTTCTGACTAAGCAAGAACAAGCATCTGCATTTCAGTGAAAACATCTGGGCCATTAGGGTGTATTTATTACCTTTCCTGAGATTTAAAGTGAAGCTGACAACTCAAAGCAAACCCTGTATTTTCCATCAGAGACCAGCAAGATTATGTTTTCTTTTGCAAGCTGTGAGCAAGCTGTAGTGTGGTCTGAAGAACATTTTTAGATTAAAAAGCTAAATGAAAAAACTTTAAACTTACTTCTGTTCAATAAACCTTGATCCCAAGCTATACACAACTGCTGATCACCTACTTCTACAATGTGAACTGCTGACTTTATATCTAACGCACAGTTTCATCCTTATCCATGTATAAGCAGTGAGGTAACTAGGTACCTGAGTCTTACCATTGGTGTATTATTTCCCCACAGACAAGGTTCAAGAAAAATAAAATGAGAATCAGAACTTTCCTTGCTAGAATTAGTTATAGATGTGATTATTTAAAATTAAGTTACAGCCACCTGTTAGCTAACTTCTAAAATGCAAACCTGTAATCGGGAGGGAAGAGGTTGATTTCTTGCAGCAGGGCATCCTCTGTGTCCTCTGGACAGCGCTGGGGTCAGCCCTTCACGACTGACTTTCCTTTTGTCCACTATACATACACACAGAAACAGCCCCAAAGTAGCCATTCACGTCAATACTGTTTTAGAAAATCACTCACTCTTCTCAAATACAAAAAAAGGAAGCTAAATTTCACATTTAAACCCCAAAAGAGTCAGTTTTGCCTCTAGAAGTTATATTAGAAACAAAGAAACAAACAAATGCCCCAAACAGGACACCCTTTTAATGTGATCTAGGTACAGACTCAGTCCATATCCCTGAGAAGGCTCAAAACAGTTTTACTCTGGCAAGGGATACTGAGGGAACTCTAACTTAACATGTAAATCGGACTATAAAGCAGTGAAATATTAATAAATACAACAGAATCAAATTATAAAATTGACCTGTAACATTACATCAAAGAAAAATAAAAGCTATTAGGAAGTTATTTGTACAAGTGAATTACTGCATTTTCTCCAACAATAAATTATTAACTTCATATACCTAGTCACATAACACCAAATTCTTCCCCTAAACACACATGGTGTAGAACAACTCTGAATCTCTTAAACACTTGGTTCACACACGCATATGGCTAATTCAAGCCAATGTGAGCTTTCACAGATTGCTGGCAAGACAGATGGAAAAACAACTAGAAAACTCCAATTATCCATAACTGTTAAAGTTACTGAAGTTTGTATTATGTATTAATTACCAAAAAAGATGGATATAAACTCCTGAAGAGAAAAATTAACTGGCTAATTTTTGAGGAATTCTTCCTAAAAGTCAACCATGATTTCATCAGCATTTACAAGTAGAACTTAAAATAAAACTTCTATGAACTTTACAACATGAAAATGATCTCCGCAAGTCACCATAATGTAACAGTGTGAACGCAAACAGAGCTTCAGGATATTTCCACAGTAAGCACCCTCGCACTGCCCCAAATGACAGACACTTCTCTACCCAAGCCTCTGTTGCTGTTACTCCACAAGAAGGGCCAAGACCCTGGGAGTTGGACGACAGAGAGCGGCTCAGCACAGCACCGACAGACCCTCACTACCAGGCCTACAGCGCCTCCCGGGAAGGGCCAGTGTCGGCCTACCGTCCGCAGGCTGCAGGTAAGGCGGTCTCTTCTTTTAAAGTAATTTTCTACCAAAAGTTTATTTACAAAACTTTGTCACCTACAGTAAAGCTGGAAGTAGGCTCCAGTAAGTGAACCTTTATGCTCTTTACCTGGATTCACTGACTGTTAACGTCAGCTTGTAGTCACTACCCAACATTTTTCTTCATCATGTGAAAACAAGCTGCAAATATCATTACCCTTCATCCCTACAAACTTGAAAGCATCTCCTAAAAACAAGAACATTCTCCTACATAACTATACTGTTACTTATTACACCCATGGAATTCCATGACAATACAGTATCACTATCTGACATATAATCTCTATTTAAATTTATCGAATTATCCCTGAAATGTGCATTCAATGGGAACACACAATCTTGATAAGGATCAGGTATGGCATTTAACTGTCACATTATTTTAGTCTTTCTTCATCTACTCATTCTCATACTGTTGTTTATCTTCCCCAATAACTTTTCTACAATAGTGACATTTTTTAACAGTGTAGTCCACTTGTCCTCAAAGAAGTTGCAGTGTGGCTTTGTTAACCGTCTGTTCATAGAAAAACTCATCTCTGTCACGTGGGTGACACTGTTTATTTCCCATGGGAGGCATACAGCATCAGTTTGCTCCATTACTGGCTGACCAGCCGGTCAAGGAGCTGTTGATGTTCTGTGACACCTTACGCCACCAGTGACCAGCAGCAGCAGCAGTCAGAGAAATCAAGGTCAGGTGGGAGACAAACTTTCAAGTAAGAAGTACACCGGTGTGCACTTTTATCACCCTCAGTGTTCAGACACCCGATCCTCACAGTAACAGTGAAAACACAGCACTCACTACTGTGGCAGGCCTCACAGGGGATGCCAACACACACAAATGAAGAAGGAAAGAGGAACCCTGCAGTGTGAAAGGGTCTCCCTTGGGCCTCATGAAATAATTACTGGACTTAACAAAGGGTACCCCGAACAACGGAAGACGATAAAACACTCAAGTCAACAACAACAAAAAACCTGCTAACTACTCTGGGCCCCAGGTTTTCATCTGTATGACTCAGCCACCGTGAATACCCCTATGATTTAATCAACTCAATGACATGGGTGATTCGTTCTAGCAAAGATCACGGCGGAGATGGAAAGTTCTGATGACAAAGTCATAAAAAGTTAGAACTGGAAGGGCTCTCCAGAAGGTAGTGGTCCCGGCGGACAGGGCCAACCACACGCCACCAGGCAGCTGGGAGTCCCAGTGGAGCCCAGACCCACGGCGGCCACCCAGGCGTACCTGTAGGCGAGAGCCAGAGCCCAGGCTCCAGCGGCGCAGTAGAGGCTGTCCTGGACCTTGGCCTTTGGGTCCTTTCCGCATGTCTTAGTGGGAAAGAGGCCCGTCGTGGGACTCTGATACAGCAACACTGTCGACTTGACTGCAAGTGAAGACAAAACAAAGAATGAACAACACAGCCATGCGTCTCCCATGGATTAAATGTTTCAGTGCTTGCTGCTTTCTGCATCTCCCTTCTAACAATGCCGTCATCATTTCTACACTGGCGTAGAAGACTTTTGCAGATGTACAAACTACTTCATGAAAACCCAACTTAAGTGGGTATCCACTCGCCTACAAAAGGGTTTTTTGGTTTTGAGAAAAGGATTCAACTAATTAGCACCTTAAAAGCCTCTAGTATAACCTCGTTAATGTACCAGGTATTATAAGACTTATCAAGACAGTATTGGGTACAAGACGGAGAAAACCAAAAAACTAGGCTTTTCCACAAATCCGTTCACCAGGAAATCCCCAAAGCCAATGCACAGTGCAGAGCACCATGCCTCTGGGAAACCCAAGGCCAAGCGACTGCTGGGTGTGAAGCAGGTGATCAAAATCCAGGAAGGACAAGTAGTAGTTCAGCAGCAGGATGAATAATCACCAGCCTCAAATCACAGAACAGCTCGGAATCCATCCTGTATCTCACTGATGACTCACCTGTGCCTGGTCTTCAGAGAAGTGCCTTCACTTCACATTAATTAAGTTGTAAAGCTTAAGAATATGTTTAACATTTCAAAACTGAAGCCCATCCTTACACGACATATAAATACTAGCAAGTACAAAGTTCTCTCACCATTTGACTGAAATATAAGAAATTTGAAAATAAGAGTTTGTACAATAGCCCTAGTTCTGGCAAAGGAGCCTGGACAGCGTAATAACTAAGCACTTGACTGCTAACCAGGTCAGCAACATGAACCCACCAGCAGCACAGCGGAAGAGAAGACACAGCAATCCGTTCCCACAGAGATTCTGGCCTCAGAAACCCTGGGGGGCTGTTCTACTCTGTCCTACAGGGTCATGGGGGGTCTGAATCAACTTAACGGTGAGCAACAATATGGCAAATACACATACTAAAAGTATCTTTACCTAGAAGCTATTCTACTGCTATCTGACTAGAAACGGAAACCCAGGTGGTACGGCCGTTAAGAGCTAGAGCTGCTAAGTCAAAGGTCAGCAGTTCAAATCCACCAGGCGCTCCTTGGAAACTCTATGGGCTAGCAGGTCACTGTGCACTGGAGTCAACTCGACAGCAATGGGATGGGTCTTTTTTGTAAATAAAAATGGATAAGTAATGTTTTTCTCAAATTACAATAAATTAATACAGCCGAGACTGGTGTGTTCAGCTATATTTTAGAACAGTTTTTAAAATCACTAAAATAGTCCCCTACAGAGATTAAAGAATTCTCTTTCCCTCAGATTAAACTGTTTCTATCTGTCATGATTGAACTGTATCCCCCGCAAAAATACATGCAGCCATGTGGCTGGGCCATGGTTCCCAATGTTTTATTAGGACTGTTCTCCCTTTTGTGCTTTTCCTGTGCTGTATGTTAAAGGACTCGGGTGGGGCTGTAAACCCCTTTACAGGATCACCCCCTGCTCCACTGTAAAGGGAGTTCCCTGGAGTATGGCTTGCCCCACCCTTTATCCTTTCATCCTGCAAGAGAGAAGGAAAGGAAGCCAGCAGAGAACGGGATCCCCACACCACCGAGCACACAGCACCCGGAGAAGAGCGCGTCCTCCAGGCCTGAGGCGCCTGCGTCAAGGCGCTCCCTGAGCAGGGACTGACGACAACACAGGACTCTCCTCCAGAGCTGACAGAGGGACATCCGGATTGGGACTTGGAGCCTACCGGACCATGTAAGAATAAACAGTTCTTCGTTAAACCACCCACTCGGTGGTATTTCTCTTAGAGCAGCGCTGGCTGACTAAAACACTACCAATACAACTTTTGCCTGTGTAAAAAAAAGTATCATTTCTTTCAAAACATCCAAGTATTTACTATTTTCTCCCAGAATACAGAACTGGCCCTTATAGTCCAAAGTAAACAGTTCACATTTTGTTAAAGATTATAGCTAACTCTTTTAACACGTTACTGCTACAAAGATAACAAAAAGTGCAACACAGGAATACATACCAGAACCCTGACTGGAGGAAGTTGAATTCAAGTTGGACACAGGTTTAAACACAGAAAAGTTCCTACCCTAAGGGCAGGCAGATAAATCCCGTCTGACACTACTTGCACAAGAGGTCAATTAAATGACATCAGAGGCAAAGTAATACAAATGTAATGCATGTTTCCAATGTACCGGGTGACCAGCAAAGAGGACTCCCCCAACAAGAGTATCTCACATGGAAAAACAAAAAGTGCCAGACAGATTCCGGCCAAAACAGTGGCAGCCCTGGCAGCAGAGGAGGGCTGTGTCACAATAGTACTCAGGGACCTCAAAGGATCTTTTTGTACGTCAATGAACCACAAATGACAAAAGGTTCAGAATCACCAGAGAACTGCATTTAGGTAAATGAGCAAGGGATGCTCATTTAAAATCTTCGTCTTCAAACCTGGTTATATTCAGAAAAGGCCAAAAGGTGACAGAAGGCCAAAAGGTGACAGTTTTAGAGCTACACAAGAGCCACATGTCCCCTGGCATCCTTCTCGCCCGTGTCAAATGTGCAGCAGGTACACAGAGCAGTGATGCCGCAGGACCTGAGGGGCACACCAATCCCGGCCCCAGCTACCCACACACAGAGCAGTGATGCCGCAGGACCTGAGGGGCACACCGATCCCGGCCCCAGCTACCCGCGCACAGAGAGGTGACGCCGCAGGACAGGAGGGGCACACCGATCCCGGCCCCAGCTACCCGCGCACAGAGCGGTGACACTGCAGGACAGGAGGGGTACACCGACCCTGGCCCCAGCTACCCGCACAGGGCGTCCTCCCATCTTGCTTACCAATTCTGTAATAGCGATCCAATTTATCCCACAAGGTGTCATTGTCGGCTCTTGGAAGATCGATGCTTTTAAGAGGTTCATAAACCGAGCCTAAAAGAAAAACAAAAGCTCGTCAAATTCAGTCACTGTCACCCAGATACAAGAAGAAAACTTCTAAACAAACTAAGAGACACCACCCAGCAATCTAATGTTTGTCTTGATGCACGAAATCAGCCCAAGTCACTACCAGTCAAATTTTTGATGGATGTACGAAAGAAGGCACCTTGGCCAACAAGTATAAAAGGGCTCTCGACGTTATGGGACGTCCCCACCCCACCCTGGCAGGCAAGCCATCAAACCAATGTGTGTGCCTTCTGGTCCCAGTGACTCAAGTATCACATCCAAGTTACTAGCTCAGTCATTTTAGTTCCTTGTGAGAAACATACCTACTTACATTCCCTGAAATCCAAACCTCGGTCCTTTAACATACACACCGTATCAGGCATCCCTGTGTCAGCAACCACACCCTAAAAACCTCCAGAAAAAGAGAACACTGCTACATCCCAAGCCATCCACTCTGTTAACACTCACCTGCTCTTCACCATGAAGTTCCTAAGCTTCTACGCTTACCTACACAGGTAATATACCTGCCTCATTTATCTGGACTAGAAGCAAAGAGACTTTCTACTTCTCAGCCACAAGAATGAGTACAAGGTACAGGCAGAGCGCACAGCTCAGGAGCTACAGGACACACAATCCTCTTGGTAATTTGCACAAAATGGATACAGAAAATCACACACCTGACTGGTGCACTTTCCAATCCACAGACTGAAAAGAAGACACCTGAGCCTTCAGCTCTAAAACTAAGTACTGGCTTTCATTCTTATTAAAAGCACACAGAAAGCATAACTCTCTCAGGGTCACAGTTAACCCACCTCCGGATTCAGGTACAGCATGCCACATAGTCTGAGAACACAGCACAAAGTGAACCTGTAATTTACCCACAGGGAACATGGGAGGCTCATCTAGAAATGCATTAAGACTCAGTTTTTAAAGAAAATGAAAGTGTTTGCATCCACAAAATTGCTATGTCCAGTCTGGTAGCTCCAAGCCAGGGGAAGGGGACACCTTCAATAGCCAGGGGAAGGGGACACCTTCCTAGCCAGCTGATGAAAACACTCTGAAGGAAGTGAGGAAATACCTACACACTCAGGAAACAATCCCACCTTCTTCTGTGGGAAGGAGATGATTTTGGAACAAATCCAGTTAACAGGAAATGCTGACACAATGTTTAAGAGTTTTTACAATGACACCAAGCAGCATGGCTTCCTAGTAAAGAACGGGGAGACCCACCAACACTGGCAGGGGATACCCCCAGCCATGCCCTCTGTGTCCCTGGATTCAGTCAGTGGGCAGGCAGGTAGGAGTATATGGCCAGCCTGGTGCCCCACAACGCCGGCACTGCCCACACACAGGGCACTGACCTCCAGGCGTCTCCACACTCCTGGGGAAACTCGTGAAGTAAGACAGAAAATCAAACCAGGCCCAGATGATCACAACTCACAAATTCTGTGGGCATGTATGCAGACTGAGCAGACATGCTGTGTGTGTCTACGCAGGCCATGCAGACATTCTGTGTGTGTGTGTGTGTGTGTGCACGCGTGCAAAGACTGAGTAGACATCTTCAAAAAAAAGAAGCTACTTTTGCCAAGATGGAAGCATTTCGGCTGTTAAGAATGAAGTGAGTCCCCTCAAAACAAATCCTACAAACCCGCACTTGTGCGCCCATGGCCAGAAACCCTGGCAGCAACGGTGGTTAGGGGCTGCAGCTGCTCAGCAAAGAGCGGCACTTGGAATTCCCCTGGTGCGCCCCACACACTGCACCGGGCGGTTTCTGCTTTACCCTACAGGGTTACCCCAAGTCAGAATCCACTCGACAGCAAGAGGGCTGTTTGTTGTTTTATAGGTACATAAAAACCCAGATGACACAGTCAGTTAAGTGCTACAGCTGCTCACCAAAAGGCTGGCAGTTCAAATCCGCCAGGGGCTCCTCGGAAACTCGATGGGGCAGTTCTACTGTGACCTCTAGGGTCACTCTGAGTCGGACCCGACTCGACAGCAGTGGATAAACCATGTACATACATACACACATGCCCACGTATACATGTATATATAATGTACATGTGTAGGTTTGCTATGAGTTAGAGCCGACTCAACAGCAAGAGGTCTGTTTCTACGTTTTATAGGTTATACACACACACGCACCTAAGTATGCATAATTCGTGTACGTAGGGTCGCTGTGAGTCAGAATCGACTCAATAGCAAGAGGTCTGTTTTGTTTTATGGGTGTACATATGTATATACAGGCACGTACACATATACACAGCATATATGTGTGCACATACATACATGTGAACATACACATATGTACACACAGGCATATGCATGTGTTCATTTTGTTGTACAGGACACCTCCATGCACTAGAATCGACTCAATGGCACGAGGTCTGGTGTTTTCTTTTTACACACACACACACACACATGCATTCCTGTTCTGGTGTCACTCTGAGTCCGCCCAAGGGACCTGAAATCCACCGGACAGCAAAGCAGCTGGCGTGGGCTTTGGATGCCTGCAGCTAGAATCCCACCAGGGAACGAGCTGTTTTGTTATGTCGATGAGTCAGGGTTAGTGTACGGTATGTTCTGAATCCGTCTCTCACAAACTTGACAGGCAAACAGACACCGGGGAAGACAGATGCCAAGCCTCAGGGAAAGCTCCCTGAAACCAGGAAACAGGACTCTGAGGGACAAGGACCCAAGGACCCTCCTGCAGAGCCCTTTCTCTAAAGCTAGCACCCGGAACTCAGATGTGTGGCCTCTCAAACGCTGAGAAAAGGCATTTGTTTGTCAAAGCCATAGACGTGTGGTGTTTACGCTACAGCAGCACTAGAGAACTGTGACAGAACAGAAGGAACACCACTTCTGCTCATCCTTAGAGTTCCATTAATGGAGTTTTATTTTGACTTGCATAACAAAAGAAGCACCAAAAGCCGTGAGCTTTGTCACACTTAGGTAAGGTGTCACTGGTGGCTGGGTGGTACCACTCTCGCCTTCCACGTAGGACAGGTGGGGCCCCTGTTCACGGTGATGGAGACGACATGGGTGAGGCTGTCTTGAGCGAGCACTGGGCACCTGCTCAAGGTGACGGAAACGACGTGGACGAGGCTGGCCCACTGTGAGTGAGGCCGTCAACACCGCTGACCTGCCCGTGTGGAAAGGCTGCAGTGGCACACTCCGAGATCTATTTTTGCCACGACACAAACAGTGAGAAAACGTAACAAGGACTATCACACTTCAAGTGCTGCCCACCCCAGAAGTCCAAAGGGCTCAAGTGATTCTGTCATCTTTTTTCTTCTCAAAAATTACTGATGGTAACTTCTGGAGGCAACAGTGAGTAACATAAAAACCAGATTCATCATGAAAATAAACAACTTTTAGAGAGCTAAGGTGTTGAAAGCATAACAGAAAAAGGTAAAAATAACTTCATGTGATTCATTCAGAATCAAAACTTTTCTCTACCTTCCCAGGGCCTCAAAGAAAGTCCAAGGTAAGTCCCAAATGGCTCAGTGACACCTGAGCGCCCACACTGTCCCCTTGGCTGTAACAACACAGAGCTGAGCACGAGGCCACTGCCACAAGCTACAGCGGGCAGCACCGCCATCCTGAAGTCACAGGCAAATAACCGACGGCAACATTTCAAACAACAAAATACCAGACCCCGTGCCACGTAGGCGTCTGAAGAACATCAGTACAGATACAAAAGTGGAGAAGACAGCAATCAGTGGCACGCGAATTCTCAGTCAATTTTTAAAAAGGCAAAATAACTACAAAACTCTAATGAAATTTTAGAATTTAGATCAAGGTTAAATTAACATGGAAATTTTTTCATTTTGGTTTTCCTCATTTGAAATATTTTGTACCAATTATCACAAAGTAAAATGAAACTCATCAGTTATCAAACCTGAAGGGCACGTCTGCACATGGCAATGTGATTCTGTTTTAACTACTGATTAATTCACTTCACACTAGAAAAACATCATCTACCTTTTCACTTCAGAACACATCACTGTTAAAGAGACACGGTGACAGAGGGCAACACGAGAGGACACGGGCCAGAAGCTGCTACCTGAAGAAACATGCCACAGCTTCATCAAGAAGGAGGAAAAGGGGGATTTACTAACTAGACAGTTAAGAAAACGTACCAGAAATTCTGACAAGCCAAAAACCACATTAAGAGTAAACACTTGAGGAAAGTATAAATATTATACTTTGCATTATAAAACATCCAGAAGGGGTCCTGAGTGTTGAGTCTGCTCTTGAGTTATGAAATCACAAATAACACTGCAAATTCAAATAGCAACCAATAAAGGCACAGAAGACCTGGCGGGTCAGTGGTTAAGAACATGGCAGCCAATCAAAAGGCCGGCAGTCTGAGTGGACCAGGCTGCTTCTTCCAAACCCTACTGAGAAGCTCCACACTGCCCCACACAGCCACTATGAGTTGGAATCGACTCGATGGCAATGGGTTTTTTTTTTTTTTTTTGGTTTACTGCTGTTCAAGTGGTTTGCTGATCAGAATTCTGATGATCAATGACACGGAATTTTCTCTTATATCCTGTCTTTTTGTGTCTTTAACCCACTGACTGCCAAGAAATTTGGAGGACAGCTATCTGGCCAACTGAGTGGAAGAGATCCATGTTTATGCTCATTCCACAGAAAAGTGATCCAAACAAATGCAGAAATTACTGAACAATATCACTAATATCACACGCGAGTAGAATTTTTTTCAAGGTCATTCAAAAGTGACTGCAACAGTATACTGACAAGAAACTGCCAGAAATTCCAGCCAGATTCCAAAGAGGACGTAGAACCAGGGATGTCACTGCTGAGGTCACATGGATCTTGGCTAAAAGCAGAGACTATCAGAAAGATGTTTACTTGTGTTTCATTGACTGTGCAAAGGCATTCAACGGTGTGGATCCTAACAAATTACAGCTAATACTGCGCAAACACAACTGAACCAGTAAGCAATATCATGATAAGTGGACTGCGGTTGTCAAGGATTTCATTTTACTTGAGTCCACAATCTACATCCATGGAAGCAGCAGTCAGGAAATCTAAAGACGCACTGTATTGGGAAAATCTGCTATAAAGGATCTCTTTACAGAATTGAGAAGATGCTACCTTAGAGACTGAAGTACCCCTGACCCAAGCACGGCACTCTCAATTGCATCATGCACATGAAAAATGGATCATGAACAAAGACGACAGAGAAGAACCGATGCGTCTGAACTGTGGTGCTGGAGAAGAGGACCACGGACCACCAAAAGAACCAACAGGTCTGTTCTGGGGGAAGTACAACCAGGGTACTGCTTGGAAGTGAAGATGCAAGACTGCGTCTTACATACTTTGAACACGTTATCAGGAAGGATCAGTCCCTGAAGATGGATATCACGCTTGGCAGAACAGAGGGGCATGAAAAAAGAGGAAGACCATCAAGGGGATGGGCCGACACCGTGGCCACAACAACGGGCTCGGGCATGGAAACGACGTGGGCACGGCACAGGAGCAGCAGGGTTTCCTTCCACTGCGCACAGGGTTGCCGTGAGTGGGAACTGACTCGATGGCGCCTAACAGTAACACAACAACCCACGGACAACGGCTCAATCCCAACTCACAGCGACCCTACAGAGCAGAGTTTATGAAGAACAACTTCTAAAAGCTACGTAAATGCTCTAGCTCTAATAAAGTGGCATCTGGGCTACTTACATTTTTTCAGTTTAGCAATAAAGGCATTTTCCCCCCACAGAATATGAAGACAGATCTCAAACAGAGTCTTAGCCTAAGGAAAGAATACATCAGCTACCTGCCATCTGCACTGCATGATTCTCTAACTCTGGGAACTAAGCAACCTGAAATTTACCAAGGTTCTAAGGATCCCACCTTTAGAATCTTCTTGTGCCTTAGCAAATAACAAACAGCTAATGTGATAGACAGGGCACCAGTTAAGAGTTGTGATTTTTCAGAGTCAGATGCCAAACTCTGAAGGCCTGAGGAGTCACGTTTTGGAGACCACGAGGCGCAGAGGCTAATAAACTGAGCAAAAAGCACGTACAAAGCCGAGCGAATAGCCCAGATCCTTGGGTTAACATGTTCCCTACAAACTGACTCGGAGAGAACCAGAGGCTGACCACTTCTTCTTGTAATGGTCAAGGTCAGGCAGCCCATAATTTCACGACATTGGCATGTTCCCTGTGGCCACACGTGCACGCAGGGACTGCATGCCACAGACAGTAGGACAGGTGTATGCCAGGCAGCCCTGAAACACAGATGAATCAGGTATGAAGAGACAAGATCGATGTGACCCACAGCTGTGGTCTGTCGGTCAATGACTGAGACAGAACGGCCAGACCCCAAGAAAGCAAAGGTATCCAGAGGACAATCACCTAGACACTCAGCCTAAGCATCAGCTACGTGGACAGAATATACTGTCAAGCAGCTTGGAAATGCAGATTCAGCCACTAACTCCTTCCTTTAGAATTTTCTTTCACTCCCCTGCTGACACAAACTAGATCCATCAGTGCGTCAGTCCCATACCTCCTCAATCTGTATTCCCAATGCCGGCGCGCAGGAGGTCCTCAATGAATGCTCACTAAGCTGACCCGAGTGACCCACCGGACTTCAGGAGGTCCTCCTGAGTCCCCACAGTTACCGGCCTGCCCTCTGTCGCCTTGGGGAGCTTTGCAGACCCCTCAGCTACAGCTCCTTACCACACAGCTCCGGATTTCACTCTTGCCTCCCACATGACACTGTAATTCAGTTAGCAAGAGGGACCGCATTTCCTGCAGGGAGTGCTGGGGACATGTTGTTAAGTGACACAGCTGCTCACCAGAGACTGGCAGGGCAAACCCACCAGCGACTCCTGGAAACCCCGTGGGGCACTTCTAGGGTCACCACGGGTCAGAACTGACTTAACGGCAGCTGGGTTTCAGCATACAGGACCCAGCACTTTTGAGTACATTCAAGATCACCGCAATCTCACTGCAAAACAAAGAAACCAAACTCACAGCCACAATTTTCTTTCCCACCAGGCAGAGAAATGAAAACGGTAAGGAATAAAGGGGTTCCCAGTAGGGGGCACACCATTAAGTGATGACAGCTCCATTCCATCAGTCATCCTGAAATGGTTAACAGAATGAGGAAGGTGTGAACAATGTGAAAACATCAACATCACAAAATGCTTACATAGCACGAGCCTGTGTGTTAAAAATAAGCAAAATTAACTACAGAGGCATGATGTTCGCCAGCATATATATATACAGAGATAATCAGTGTCATGGATCGAACTGTGTCCCCCAAAAATGTGTGTAGCTATTTGACTGGGCCATCATTTCCAATATTTTGTTATTTTCCTACGCTATACATCCTGATCTCCATCTGTGACTAACAGATATGATGATTATGTTAAAAGAGAATTAGGGTGGGACTGCAACACCCTTGCTAAAGGAGTTACTCTGGAGGGCAATCTGCATTACCCTTGATCTCTTTATCCTACAGGAAATAAAAGGAGAGGGAAGGAAGCAGACAGTTGAGGGCCTCATACCACCAAAAGGCTGTGCTGGGAGCAGAGTGCATCCTTCGGAAAAGACTGGGGTCCCTGGGCCTCAGAAGCTTCCAGTCCAGGGGAAGACAGACGACAAGGGCCTTCATTCAGAGCCAGCAGAGAAAGCCTTCCCCTGGAGCGGACACCCTGAATTTGGACATGCAGCCTACCGGACTATGTAACAATGAACTTTTCCTTGTTCAAGTCATCCAGTCTGTGGTATTCCTGTTAGAGCAGCACTAGCTGACTAAAACAACCAGTCATCGGAACAGTCAAACAGTCAACAAGGATACAGGCTACATCGTTAAAAGGGTTGCCACCAGGCCAAGGAGAACGGTTTCGACTCCACATGATTCTGATTTTCCGAATATCATATAAGAAGATACTCGTCTTTTGTGTGATTTTGAAAACGAGAGGAAGGGCACTGGAGAGTCCACAGCTGTGTCCTCGACAAGACAGCGGATGCACATTGTTGAAGTCGCCTGGTGCCGCTCTGACAGAAACGCCACTGAGCGGGCGGCTTTAACAAAGGAAGGTCTATCCTTACACAGTCGGCTAGGCTACAAGTCCAAGTCCAGGATGCCTGCTCCAGGCGAAGGTTCTCCCCCTTGTCAGCTCTGGAGGAAAGTCCGGTATTGTTGCCAGTCTTTATCCAGGGAGCACCTTGGTGTAGGAATCTCAGGTCTGAAGGACACTCTCTTCTCCTGGTGCTGCTCTCTCAATGGTGTGAGGTTCTCAACTCTCTGCTTGCTTCCTTTTCCTTCTATCTCTTACATGAGGGATAAAGGAAGGTGCAAGCCATACTCCAGGGAAACTCCCTTTACAGTGGAGCAGGGAGGTGATCCTATGAAGGGATTTACAGTCCCACTCGAATCCTTTAACATACAGCATAGAAAAACCACAAAATGGGAGACAATCACAAAATATTGGGAACCATGGCCCAGCCACATGGCTACCCATATTTCTGGGGGGACACAATTCAATCCATGATATACACTATACCTTTCCATCATCCCTACAAAGCTGTAAGTTTCGTCCACTGAGGCGCGGAAAATTTTAACACAGGGTCTCACAAGACAAGTGGTACACCATGAAATGACACAGAGCACTTGGCTGGGAGAAATTAAAAGCCCTTGTCCTTTGCTTTCATTCCTGCCTTAAAGCATCAGACCTCACTAAACTTACATATACAAAAAACACACAAACATACACTTCTACTGACTTAACTACCACTATTCATCACCACGGTTCATTTGAAGTGTCAGTTTTTTAAATGTGTATGTCTCTTATGGTAGGTGGGAAGCTGGGCAAAAGACATATTTTAAACATCAAACATGAAATAACACGATCTTATAAAAATGAAGTAAAATTTGCCTATTCGACTTATCCACCTAAGCTGTGAAAAGGCCATTCCAATACCCCCATTTCATCTTTAATCAAAAGGTATTAAGTTCTTCGAGTGACCTTTCGGGACGGAACACGGCCCATAAAATCTATTTAAGGACAGCAGATCCGGAGAACGTTTCATGCGCTGGCCTTACCAATGCCAGTCACTCAACGGGCAATTTCATTTTCCTGTATCATTTATAGTCCAGTAGAGCACCCTGCCATAATATACCTTGACGTTTGTATGATTTCTGTGAAGTCAGAGTCATACCACAATAATATAAAAAGTTTTCAGAAGTTCTCCTTCAGAAGAAAAAAAAGAAATGCACATCCCCAGCACCATCAGGGCTAGCACATATGGAACACTTTAGTAAATACTGATCGAATACATGAAATCAACATCCTCCATAAAACTTAGCAAAAGTTACCTGGAATCAGCTGCAAAAAATAATGTGGGAGGGCCATCAGGGCCGATGGAGGTCACTTCGTGTGACCCCAACACATCGCACATCATTTTACTTGCTCCGCTCTTCTAACCTGTTTGACTCTGTTCTGCTGTTTACAAAGGAAGTTCTAGATGAAATCCTACAAAGGAGATGACTGAAGTATGATATGAGCAACGGTGACTTCAACAGAATACATACGCAGCCTTACAGATGAATCCCTTTATAAAAGAAACTTGTCAAATGAAGTCAAGAGTTCTTATTTTGTACTTACACCACATGTGAAAAAATTTAAATTCCAAGCTGAAATAATAGTGTCTCAGTTCAACAGTAACTGAATTAGGTGGAAGGGTGAGAAAAGCACTTCACTACACACCATTCCCAGTCTTCACAGCCAAGATTAGGTTATGTCTTCCATGATCACAGTAACAGAAACATGGCCTACAAGGCATTGTGCTGGGCTCTGTGTTATGTTCTGTGCAAGTTCTAGAGACATAAATAAGCTGTCAGTTGACACCAGTTCTTTCCAGCCACCCAACACTCTGAAGCCGGGCCTGATCAGTCTCCAGCTGTCTCCTAAGTTTGGATGAAGCTTGGTTTACATTCCTGTCTTGGCCAAGTACAGCAATGAAACAGATATAACTGTTATTGCTGCTGATTAAAACTACTCAGATACCACTCTGTGTGCTGAGAACGAAGAAGGAGGCATGCTTGAGAATTCAGCTCAAGAATCACAATAAACCATAAAGTAACAAATTAAACTGATCCCACAGGAATAAAAATACTCATAACCAGAATAAAACTGGACATGATTCAGAAAGGATACACTGAGTTTGTAGATAATAAACACTAGTTCTTTCTTTCCCCATCAAAACACAGTGACATGTATGCAGGTCAGTGGCTAAGTGACAGGGCAGTATGGCATCGCCTTTCTATGTGCCATTTTGGTGCAACCCTTCAACTCTGTCACCTTGCTGCTACGCTGTCCCGAGGGTCTCTACTGAACTGCCTTCTGTTCAAGACCCTTCAGTGAGTATGGGCCTCAAGCATTAGCCTTTAGTCCATCAGGTTAAACCTGAGATCAATCAGGTAAAAGAGAGGTCCCTAAAGTGACAGAATGGGGGTGTCTTCATGTCTCAGAGGCTCTGGCAGCCACACAGGTTGTGGAAACAGATCTGGGCTACACCCACAGCTGTATCGCTTTGTAACTTCCAAGACTCTGAGTCTGGTCTTCTCAACTGTAAAATGAGAAAAATTATATAGTGAAGTATTTTAAGTAAAGCAACCAGCACAGTGCTCATTAAATACTAATTGTCTTTCCATCCTCACCATTAAACTTCTGAACCTCTTCCAGCACCTCGCACAGCACCGAACACAGAAACATAGAATCTCAGAATTCCTCCCTTGGCTTGCCCAGGTTAACATCAGAATCCTCTTGTCAGTGCGAGGATGGGTACCCTACACAGTGATTTTTAAACCAAAAATTTAAATAACTAGGAGTTCTTTAAAAAGGTAACTGAGTGGCACACAAGCTGTAAAGGAAACACAAAAGCACTCTAGGTGGCTACAGGCAGCTCAAGGCTGGACTCCAAAATCAAAACCACTCTCCCACTGCGTACATCAGAGGAGCAACACCAGGTGGAAAGGAGACGGGCTCCCAAAAGGTGCCAGGCGGAGGAGCAGTAACCAGGGCAGGAGAGAGGGGCACCCGAAAGGTGCCAGGCGGAGGAACATCACCAGGGCAGGAGAGAGAAGGGCTCCCCAAAGATGCCAGGCGGAGGAGCATCACCAGAGCAGGAGAGAGAAGGGCTCCCCAAAGGTGCCAGGTGGAGGAGCATTACCAGGGCAGAAAGAAAGGGAACCCCTGTGTATCTAGGAATTCAGAATCACTCCCAATTTCACTGAAAAGTCACCACCAATCTCCAAGCCTAATGGGCTGATTATCAGATATCTCTAGAAAGCATACTGGGGGAAAAAAAGCAAACTCTGATGCTCCCTTGGGAACAAAATCCAATCTCACATGAAAACGTGCAGAACAAATATCAGACCCCCCCCCATGCCCACAATACAAAACCCCCAAACAAATCCATTCCGTTGAGTTGATTCCAACACAGTCACCCTTATAAGCCAAAAGCCACCGCCATCGAGTTGATTCTGACACACAGCAGAACTCACAGCAGAACTGCTCCACAGTTTACAAGCAGCAGCTGGTGGATCTGAACGGCTGGCCCTTTGGTTAGCAGCTGTAGCACTTAACCACAACCAGTGACCCTTACAGGGCACAGCGTAAGTGTTCCAGAGGGTGCCCCAGGCTCTAACTTTCAGGGAAGCAAGCTGCCACATTCTTCTCCCACAGAGCGGCTGGTGAATTTTTTAACGACCAACTTTTCAGTTAGCAACCAAGCACTTTACTCACTGCACCACTAAGACTCATCCACAATATAATGAAAACATTAAAAAGAAAATTAACATAGCTTTCTAATGTACACATTAGAACTGTAAGGTACATGCTACAGAACTAGAGTTTTAACAGTCTAATGACTCGCTGCTGTCCAGCAGATTCTAACTCACCTGAACTCACAGTGACCCTACGGGACAGAAGCAATCTCCCCACAGAGTTTCCAAGGAGCTGCTGGTGGATTTGAAATGCCAACCTTTTGGTTCCCAGCCATAGCTCTTAACCACTACGCCACCAGGGTTTCCAATACTGTAACAGACATTCTTTAAGTTTCTAATTCAACAAACACACCACTTAAACTACCCAGTTTGGCTTAAAATTTTCTTGTCTCTTTGTAGTTTAACTTTAGCATAATTTTTATTACTACCAGCTGTTTATGTAATACAAAACCAAATGTGGCTACAACTAAACAGAAAGACTAATGAAAGTCTGCTATATTCTAATTTGAATTAAATTTAGTTATACCAATTTCATTTCAGCAAAAATTCAAAGGATAACTGCAGTCACTACAGTGGAGATGTAGGAGAGCCAGATGCAACCGAACTACCCCGTACCCTGAACTCTAATGGAAACCTTCCTGCAGCTTCCCGAGTTTTTGCAGTTAATTGAAGACTGCTTGCTGTTTCCTCTATTTTTCAAAGAAAATTATGTTCTATTACTTGAAAAGAGAGAAAAATGCAGCACTATGCTTCTGTCAAAATTATGGCTTTGGAAACCTTATAGGGCAGTTCTACTCTGTCCTACTGCGGCCATATGAGACAGAATCCACCTGTTAGCGACGGGCTTCAGCTTTACTTGAAACACCTATCCCATTTTCCTGTTCTTAAGACAGCTGGTCTTATCTTACAAGGATGCCCAGGGGAAAAAAGGCTTCTCAAGTCAGTGCTTATGCGCATCCCTCGGCTTTAAGGGTTAAGCTGCCTGAGATACAAAATGAGGCAGGAAGGAACCCCACCAACACCAAAGATCCCCTCAAAGTCCTTCAGGCAACTGGCACTTCAGTTCCTCACATACTAGTGGAAAGTAAACGGACTGGTGAAAAATCAACTTGACTTCTAGGGCTGACCACCTAGGCCTTTCTTCCCTCAGTAGACTGGGCAACTCCCTGAGGGTGCAGGCTGGATGTCAACACACAGCAAAGTGCAGCTGCTCATTGAAATGGAGACCACACCACCCTCGAGACATAACAGGGTCCTCCAGTACAACCACCCTTACCAGCTACTGTTATCAAATATGGCCCAGATACTAGAGAGAGATCAATCTCCAGTCATCACACATACAGAGCGCCTACTGGAAATTTTAACCCAGTAACACACAACAACGGCTTCAGTATGAAAGGCCTGAATTGGTCCCCTAGAAGCAGCCTGTCACACCTAGAAACCGGGGCTGGGCTAATGGGAATCCAGGATGCCGATGAAGGCCCATTTATCCAAACTCTAAGTTCAAGACCAGGAACATGAGGACATCTATCTCAGAGTCCAAAATTTACACTGCAATTTATAAGACAGAGACAAGGACATCACAGGACCACTGCCTAACACGCTGGGGCTCTCAACAGACACCTGCTCCGCACACTGCAGGGCCCGTCTCAGCCCCGCCCACCGGCCCCGCCCCTCACGTAGGGCCGCTCTCCGCCCCGCCCACCCGCCGCACCTCCCACCACAGGGCCGCTCTCCGCCCCGCGGTCTCTGCCACGCCCACCCGCCCCTCCCCTCACGTAGGGCCGCTCTCAGCCCCGCCCACCCGGGGCACTGGAACCTGCATTTCCAGCATGCAGACCAGCAATCCCTGGTCAGCAAACCTGAACCAGAGGCTGATGGCCTCTGAGAGGGGAAGTTCTCAAAATCTCAGAGGACCTAGGGACTGGCCTCTGTTCTGCTACTGTCTGTGACCCTGGACAAGTAACTGCCATCACTTCCCATGACGATGTAAGGCTGGGAACCTGCTGGCTGGGTCGGGCTCTCAAAGGCTGGGAAACCACTGGGCAAGGGAGCAGTCACAGGGAAACTCGGATGCTGAGAGGCAGGGTGGGAGGGTGCAGGGGTGGGTGCCTCTGTGTGTGCATGTGCGTGTGTGCGCGTGTGTGTGCGTGTGTCTGTGTGTGTCTCTCTCTCTCTCTGTGTGTGTGTGTGTGACTCTGTGTCTGTGTGTTCCGGATGACAAGGTAGATTTTAGAACAAGAATAAAAATTTTACTTTTCTACTTCAAGCATCATAGCAGATGCTGAATACTGTGAAAATTCTATGATACACTTTAAAATTCTTCATTTCATGCTATGCAACTTTCACCTCAAAAAAAAGGGAGAGGGGGCGGAGTCAAGATGGCGGACTAAGCCCACATCTCCTTCTATCCCTCTGAAAAACCGAGACCTGAACTGACAATCAAACGGAGCCTTCTGATCACCGAATCAGCCTCAGGACACGGCACAGAGCTGTTAATTGGGACTTCATACCACTCAGCAAAAAACCTCCTCTCTTTCGATGACTCCTGCTCGTGGCTAGCCCCGGCTCTCACGGAGGGAAGGTAAACGCACCATTTTGACTTTTTTTTCCTTTTGTCTCGGCTGGCGGGCGGAGCTGGGTCTTGCCTGGTGGCTGGACTCAGACGCGCTGTTGGGGGGATAGGCCGGTGAAATTCCCATATTCTGAGAGCCAGGCTCGGGACTTTGTTAATCTAGATACTTTGAGCCTTTCGTTTTGTAGCTGCCTGAGTGCGATTTGTGCGGAGCTTCGCGGTGAGTGTGCGGGACGCCATGTTGGTACCCAGATTTTAGCAGGACCTCGTTCGTAGCCTGGGAGCCAGCGCCTGCAAACGGGACAGCGCTTCTCCGACAGAAAAGTAGTGATTTTGCACAGTGCTGCCTACGTTGGGGGCCCTGCAACAGAAGCAGAGGAATCACTACCTCTCGGCACCTTTAGCCCCTCTGTCTGCTGCCTGTGTGGAGGATGCCATCTTGGGTACGGTGGCGGCAGCTGGACCTACTTCTTAGCTTGGGAGCCAGAGCCTGCCCACAACAGAGCACTTTTCTATCACAAAACCAGTACTCGACGCAGTGTTGGCTAAGGCTAGGCCCTGTCAGCAGAGGCCACCAGGGCAGTAGCATTGCTGTATTCTGAACTAGTTTGTTATCATCTGGGGTTGGATATGATGGCGCTTACTTTGTCAGATGAGAAGAGGGACCTCTACACCTGAAAACCTAACTGACTTGTGAACTGCTCAGGTACCTTTTGCTTTACATTTGCAGACAGCTTAGAGAAACACTTGCAATGTATCCTCACAGTACCTCTTCCAGCCTCTATATACTCACATGGGACCCCAAAAGCAACAGATAGTTGTGGCACACAAGCAATCACTCATGGCTTCAGAAGGCTCCCAAACAAAGCAACCAAGGAGTTTTCCAGATGAAGAAACTTTTATGAAAGCATCAGGAAGTGAATACAAAGTGATTATATACAGAGCCCTTCTAGACCTTATACAAAATGCAGCAGAACAAAATGAAAAATTAAGCAAGTTGTTCGATCTGATGGAACACCAGTACTCTGAAATCCAACAGATCAAGAAGAAAATCAAAGACATAGAAACTTCCATGCAAAGCCAAGAAAACAGAATGGAACAAATGGAAAAACGAATTTCTGACTTGGAAGACAGCTACTGATGCCAGCGTTTATGAGTAGAAATCAGAAAAAAAGAAACAAGAAAAATGAAGAAACATTAAGAAGCATGTGGGACTCTATTAAGAGGAAAAACCTTCGATTAATTGGCGTCCCTGAACAGGGTGAGACATCCGAGAACACAGAGAGTATCGTTACTGAGCTGCTGAAAGAAAACTTCCCAGAAATCATGAAGGAAGAGAATATAGACATCTCAGATGCATATTGTACGCCACCCAATACAGATCTCAAAAGAAAGACTCCAAGACATAGCATAATCAAGCTTAACAAAATGAAACATAAGCACCAACTCTTAAAGGCAGCCAGACTCAAGGCAAAGCTAACATTCAGAGGGAAACCCTGTAGGCTCTCTTCAGATTTCTTAGCAGAAACGATGCTGGCACAGAGACAGTGGCATGACACATTCAAAGTCTTGAAGGAGAAGAACTTCCAACCAAGAATTATATATCCTGCAAAACTACCTTTCAAATACGAAAATGAAATTAAGACATTCCCAGGTAAACAGAAACTCAGAGAATTTGTAAAAACCACACCCAAACTATAAGAAATACTGAAAGAAGTTCTTGTCTTTGGCGTAGAAGAACGAAACCACTAACTTTATATTTTAGAATGACACACTACTCAATACTGTACTCATTTAGGGAAGGCTCCAAAGTAAATCACAGCTTTGATATGGAAAGAAGCAATCCAGTGATCATCATGAAAACTATGATGTCATAATAAAAAGAGGGATGTACTACAGTCGTTATAGTCCTTCCAGATGGAGAGAAAGGTGACAAGACTGGTAGTTATTAAAATTGGGTTTATAAATAGTTTATTAAGGGGGTTCATAGGGGCAGCTGTAAAGCACAACAAAGATGTATCATACCATTTCAAGAAATCTAACACACGAGTCTCAACAACTATAAAACCAGCTCTGAAAAGGTGAAAAATCAACTCACAAAAAAGAGTGTCCCAGAACAGACTAATAAAAACAACAGAGAAAACATCAACATAAAAATAAACATATCACAATGGCAGCAGTGAACACATACCTATCAATAATTACATTGAAAGTGAATGGACTGAATGCTCCAGTAAAGAGACACCGAGTGTGATCTTGGATCAAAAGACACGACCCATCCGTATGTTGTCTACAAGAAACTCACTTGAGACCTAAAGACAGGAACAAACTGAAAATTAAAGGATGGAAGAATATATATCAAGCTAACAATGAACAAAGAAGAGCAGGGGTGGCAAGTCTAATCTCACACAAAATCAATTTTAATGTCAAATCCACCATCGTGGACAAAGATGGACACTATTTATTGCTGAAAGGTTCAGTACACAAGCAAGACTTAACTATATTAAATATTTATGCACCTAATGTCAGAGCACCTAAATATGTTGAAGAAACACTGACTACGCTCAAAAGACAGTTAGATGACTCCACAATAATAGTGGGAGACTTTAACACTCCACCCTCATTACTAGACAGATCATCTAGAAAAAAGCTCAGTAAAGATAAAGAAGACCTCATTGACACAATTAACTAACTAAATCTCATTGATATATACAGAACTTTCCACTTGTCAGCAGACAACTACACTTTCTTCTCCAGTGCACATGGAACATTCTCCAGAATTGACCATGTGATAGGCCATAATGCAATGCTCAACAAAATCCATACCACTGAATTACTGCAAAGCATCTTCTCAGATCATAAAGCCATCCAAGTTGAAATCAATAGCAGAAAAAACATAGATAGAAAGTGGAACTCTTGGAAACTGAATAACATCTTGCTCAAAAAAACATGGGTTATAGAGGAAATCAAGGATGAATTAAAGAAATTCATGGATTCCAATGATAACGAAAACACTTCCTACCAGAACCTATGGGATACAGCCAAAGCACTGCTCAGAGGTCTGTTTATCTCCATAAATGCACACATCTGGAAGGAAGAAAGAAGCCAAATCAAGGAACTAACTCTACAGCTTGAACAAGTAGAAAGAGAACAACAGAGGAACCCCTCGGGCACCAGAAGAAATGAGATAATAAAGATTAGAGCAGAGCTAAATGAATTATAGAATAGAAAAACATTGAAAAAACTGAAAAGACCAAAAGCTGGTTTTTTGAAAAGATCAACAAAATTGATAAACCACTGGCTAAACTTACTAAAGAAAAGCAGGAAAGGAAACAAATAAACCAAATTAGAAATAAGAGGGGAGTTATCACCACAGAAGCAACAGAAATCAAAAGTATCATAACAGAATACTATGAAAGACTGTACTCTAACAAATTTGAAAACCTAGGGGAAAGGGACCAATTCCTTGACTCATATCACCTAACCAAATGATCACAACGTGAAGCAGAACAACTTAATAAACCCATCACAAAGGAAGAGATTGAAAAGGGCATCAAAACACTGCCAACCAAAAAAAGTCCAGGCCCAGATGGCTTCACGGCAGAATTCTACCAAGCATTTAGAGAACAGTTATCCCCAATACTACTGAGACTATTTTACAGTATAGAAAGGGATGGAGTACTCCTAAACTCATTCTATGAAGCCAGCATAACCCTCATACCTAAGCCAGGGAAAGATCCAACAAAGACAGAGAACTACAGACCGATATCACTCATGAACCTAGATGCAAAAATCTTCAACAAAATTCTTGCCAACAGAATACAACAACATATCAAGAAAATAATCCATCATGACCAAGTGGGATTCATACCAGGGATGCAAGGCTGGTTCAACATCAGGAAAACAATTAATGTGATTAACCACATAAATAACACAAAAGACAAGGATCACCTGATTTTGTCCATTCATGCTGAAAAGGCATTTGATAAAATCCAACACCAGTTTATGCTAAAAACTCTTAGCAAAATGGGCACAGACGGCAAATTCCTCAACACAATAACGGCCATTTATACAAAGCCAATTGCCCACATCATCCTGAATGGAGAGACACTGAAAGACTTTCCCTTGAGAACAGGAACTAGACAAGGATACCCACTCTCACCTCTCCTATTCAACATTGTGCTAGAAGTTCTAGCCAGAGCAATTAGACAAGACGAACAAATAAAGGGCATCTGCATCGGCAAAGAAGAAGTTAAAATCTCCCTGTTCGCAGATGACATGATTGTATATGCAGAGAACCCCAAGGAATCTATAAGTAAGCTACTCAAACTGATAGAAGAGTTCAGCAAAGTCTCAGGACACAAGATAAACATAAGTAAATCAGTAGGATTCCTTTATACCAAGAACGAGACTGTTAAGGAGGAAATTATCAAATCAATACCATTTACAATAGCCCCTAAGAAGATAAAGTACCTAGGAATTAATCTAACCAGAGAAATAACACACCTTTACAAAGAGAACTACAAGCCCTTACTACAAGAAACTAAGAGAGACTTAGATAAATGGAAAAACCTACCCTGCTCATGGATAGGAAGACTTAACATTGTGAAAATGTCTATTTTACCCAAAGCAATTTATTTATATAATGCAATCCCAATACAAGTTCCAGCATCTTTTTTTAATGAGATGGAGAAACAAATCACCAATTTTGTTTGGAAAGGGAAGAAGCCCCGGATAAGTAAGTTACTACTAAAGAACACACTGGGAGGCCTCTCATTACCGGACCTTAGAACATACTACACTGCCACAGTGGTCAAAACAGCCTGGTACTGGTACAAGAACAGACAGATCGATCAATGGAACAGAATTGAGATGCCAGAGATGACACCATCTGCCCTTGAACAGCTGACATTCAACAAAGGCCCTAAGACATTAAACTGGGGTAAAAACAGTATCTTCAACAAATGGTGCTGGCAAAATTGGTTATCCATCTGCAATAAACTGAATCAAGATCCATATCTTACACCTTATACAAATACCAACTCCAACTGGATAAAATACCTAAATATCAAACCTAAAATGATAAAGCTCATCCAAGAAAAGGTAGGAACAACAATGGAAGTTTTAATACCCAATGAGGACAGACTCCAAAATCTGTCAAAGAAACCTCAATCAACAGAAAATAGGTAAGTGGGAACTATTAAGAATCAAACACTTTTGCTCATCCAAAGACTTTATTAACAGAATTAAAAGAACACCCACAGAATGGGAAAAAACATTTGGCAGCTCTATGTCAGACCGACGCCTGATCTCCATAATCTATTAAGATACTACAAAATATCAATAAGAAGAAGATAAACCATCCAATTAAGTGATGGGCAAAGGAGATGGACAGACACTTCACTAAAGAGGAGATCCAGACAACCAAAAAACACATGCGCACATGTTCACTATCTTTAGTTATTAAAGAAATTCAAATCAAGACAACAATGAGATACCATCTCACCCCAACAAGATTGGCCATGATCCAGAAAACACAAAACAACAAATGCTGGAGAGGCTGTGGAGAAGGTGGAACCCTCCTACACTGTTGGTGGGGTTGCAAAATGGTCCAGCCTCTTTGGAAGGCAATCTGGCGCTTCCTCAAAAAAATAGATATCGATATACCATTTGACCCAGTAATTCCACTACTTGGAATATATCTTACAGAATCAAGGCCTTTCACACCAACGGACACATGCACAAGAATGTTTACCACAGCACAGTCCACAATAGCAAAAAGATGGAATCAACCCAGATGCCCAACAATAGAAGAATGGATAGGTAAACTATGGTACATATACTCAATGGAGCACTACGCAATGATAAAGAATAACGATGATTCCAGGAAACATCTCCTAACCTGGTTTCAACTGGAAGACATGTTGAGTGAAAGTAGTCAACGAAAAAGAGACAAATAGTGTATGAGACCTCTACGATAAGACCTCAAAAACAGACTTGTGTATAGAAGAAAAGACTCTTTGACAGCTGCAAGGGAGGGGAGGGAGGGAGAGGGACGGTGGAGGGTTTAGTTTAGATAGTTACTAGAAATCTAGTTGGGAGAAAGCAGTGATAGCACACATTAGAAACAAGAACAACATTAAATGGACTTCAGCATAACTTGAGTAGTCCTTCCATCTTAACTCAATACTGCAAGGACAGAGTAGCTGGGGCAGGGTGCGGGGGACCATGCTCTTAGGTGAATTCCAGGCCAATTGGCACAACTAGCGTTTTGCTAAGAGAGCTCTCTGCACCCCACGTTGGTGAGTGGCGTCTGGGGTCTTAAAAGCTGCCAAGCTGCCATCCGAGGACACAGCGAATGGTCCCAACCCAGCAGGAACGGATGCTCACCGAGGACCAAAATGATATGCAGTAAAGACAACGGAGAAGACAGAGAGACTCAGAAGAGTGGGTGCCTACATCGACTTGGGACTGCAAGAACCGGATGGTGCCCGGCCACCACCAGTGATAGCCACCATGGAGCTCACTAGGTTGAGTCTCACTGGCAACACAAGAATCAAAAATGGTGCATCCTGAGATCTCCACTAAAAGACCTCAATTGATGGTCCAGCGGTCCATGGGGTTCCTCTGAGAGCATGGCCCCTGGCCCTGATGCTACCCTTACCCATAAATTATAACAGAGGTCCACTCTTTGGACAGGAAGGGATTGGACTTGGCAATGCAGAGTGACCATATATTGGTTGCACTTCATGGTTCTATACATCTATAGGATATCATCCTGCTGACCTCTGGCTGGAGGAAGGAGAGTGGGTGGAGAGGAGTGGAAAGGAGCTGTTGGGAGGATGAGACATGTATGGAGCAGAGAGGAATAGTGGGCTGTCACCGGACAGGGAGAGCAGTGGAAGCAGCATATAGGTGGGCATGTAAACTTATATGGGAATGTGCATTTTCACTCAGTCATGTTAAAGAAAAAAGAAAAAAAAAAGGAAGGGAGAAACATACAAACCATTCACATGATTATAAGGACTAGTGATGGAACAGTTACAAAAGCCGTTTTCCCAATACTGCCACTATGTGAAAAACAAAAGCCAAGAGCCACCGAGTTCACGCCACCTCACAGGCAAGTGGCAGGCTGCAGAACAGAACTGTATTTCGAATGGTCTTCATGGTCCCGACCCTCTGGAAGCTGATCGCCAGGCCTTTCTTCCATGGCCTTTGGGTGGGTCCAAACTGCCAGCCACTCGGCCTGCAGTGGAAGGGTTAACTGCCACCAGCAACCACAGACTTCTACCACCTGCTGCCGCCAGGTCAATTCCGGCTGGCAGCAGCCCTACAGGAGACCGGAGAACCACCCCACAGGGCTTCCCAGGTGGACGCTGCTGCAGAGGCACAGACCGCACGCCTTTCTCCTGGAGGGCGGCTGATGTGTTCAAACCACAGAGCTTCTGGTCAGCAGCCCAGCGCTCGGGCTGCTGCAGCCCTGAGGCTCCGTGCTCCCACCTAAAAGTCCTTTAAAAAAGCCCAGGAAAAAGTCACTTTTACCAACTCCTTTGAAAGAGGGGGCTACGCTATGATCAGAGCTCCCCTGAACTTCCCACTCGTGAGCGGATGCCTGTGACACCGGTGATGCTGGACTGGCTCCACAGGTGGTACCCCGTCTGGTGAGGACACTGAGCGACAGCAGGGGACAGAAGAGGGCAGCAGGGGAGGGGACCCAAGAGACACAGAGGAGGAAGGAGGGGAGTGAAAGAGAAACAGCAAAGGGTTTTGTTCTCTCGGGAAAATTCAATTCTCCAGTTCTCAGGGGAATACAAAGACACTTCAAAAGCAACTACTCTCACAAAGCAAATCACCCAATTTCATCCTTCAAAAATCCTCAGTCACCTGGTTTACATTTTTAGACTGATGTTGGTAGGTAGCAAGGCCCACCAGGGACCCCCCAGCAGCAGGCATGTAGACGCACTTGCCCCAAGGCCCACTGGGGACCCCCAGCAGCAGGCCTGCAGACGAGCTTGTCCCAAGGCCCACCGGGGACCCCCAGCAGTAGGCCTGCAGACGCACTTGCCCCAAGGCCCACCGGGGACCCCCAGAAGCATGCCTGCAGACGAGCTTGCCCCAAGGCCCACCGGGGACCCCCAGCAGCAGGCCTGCAGACGAGCTTGCCACAAGGCCCACTGGGGACCCCCAGCAGCAGGCCTGCAGACACGCTTGCCCCAAGGCCCACCGGGGATCCCACAGCAGCAGGCCTGCAGATGCGCTTGCCCCAAGGCCCACCGGGGAACCCCAGCAGCAGCCCTGCAGACATGCTTGCCTCAAGCGTGGCCACAAGATGAACATTCGGACCTTCCCTTTTCTTCACTCCATCTGCTGCCTGTTAACCAACCATCTCTCTGGCGGAAACAGGCCTCACAGCAGCTGGGGCACAGTATCTCCGACAAGTCAAAGACAGGAGGAGGAACTGATTCGGAAGACGTGGGGTCGGAACTGCACTGGCCATCGGAATCACACAATCATATGGTCTACTGCACCAGAAATGACAAGTTGAAAAGGAATGGCATCACAGTCCCTACCAAAGTGAACATTTCCAGACCTGTCCAGAGGTCGAGTGCTGTCAGTCATAGGATAATAACCATACTCCTACAGGAAACACCTATTCATACAACTATTATTCAAATTTATGTACCAACTATTAAGGTCCAAGACGAAAAAATTAAAGACATTGACCAGCTTCTGCAGTCTGAAAGTGCTCTAGCATGCTATTTGGATACAATGGTAATTATTGGTGACTGGAATGCAAAAGCTGGAAAAAAAGGATTGGTAGTTGGAAAATACGGTCTTGCTGACAGAAACAATGCCAGAGATGTAAAAATTCTGCAAGACAGACAACTTTTTCACCGTAAATACCTTCTTCCATCAACAAATGGTGCCTACGCACATGAACCTCACCAGATGGAATACACAGGTGTCAAGTCAACTACATCTGTGGGAAGAGACGAGGGACTAGCTCAAGTAACAAGGCCAGGGGCCAACTGTGGGACAGACCATCAATTGTTCACATCACGTTCAAGGTGAAATTGAAAAAAATCAGAAAAATTCCATGAGAGTCAAAGTGAAAACTTGAGTATATCCCGCCTGACTTTAGAGCCCATCTCAGGAACAGATCTGATGCGCTGAACACTAATGACTGCAGAGCAGACAAGCTGTAGGATGACATCAAGGACATCACCCACGAAGAAAACGGAGGGTCACAGAAAACAAAATAAAAGACCAAAATGGAAGAGACTGAAACCTGCTCTTGAAGGTCAAGCAGTTAAACCAAAAGGAAGGAAAAATAAAGTAAAACAACTGAACAGAAGATTTCCAAGGGCAGTTAGAGAGAACCAACTATTGCAATGATGGGCAAAGAGCTGGACACAGAAAACTAAAAGGAAGAATGCATTTCTCCAGCTGAAACAACTAAAAAAGAAAAAAAAAAATTCAAGTCTGGAGGTGCAACAGTGAAGGGTTCACAGAGAAATTAAAATATCAAACAACGCTGGAAGTATCGCAAGAAGAAATAAGCAGAGTCACTACACGTAAAAGAACCGACCAGTGTTCAACCAATTCAACAGGTAGCACATAATCAGGAACCCACGGTACCGAAGGATGAAATCCAAGTTACACTGAAGGCACTGGCAAAAACAAAGCTCCAGGAAGTGACGGAATATCAACTGAGATATTTTAACAGAAGAATGCAGCTAGAAGTGCTCACTTGTCTGTGCTAAGAGATCGAGAATAGAGCCACCTGATCTACCAACTGGAAGAAATCCACATTTAAGTCTATTCCCAAGAAAAGTGATCCAATCGAATGCAGAAATTATCAAACAATATCACAAATATCACACACAAATAAAATTTTGCTCAAGATCACTCAAAAGCAGCTACATCAGTATGTGAACAGTGAACTACCAGAAATTCAGGCTGGATTCAGAAGAGGTCATGGAACAAGAGACATCACTGCTGATGTCAGGTGGATCTTAGCTGAAAGCAGAAAATTCCAGAAGGATGTTTACCTGTGTTTTGCTGACAGTGCTAAAGCATCTGACTGTGTGGATCATCAGAAATTATGGATGACAGCACAAGGAGCAGGAATCCCAGAACACTGCATCACGCTCACAAGGAACCTATACACAGACGAAGAGGCAGTCGCTGGAACAGAACAGGGGGTGCTGAGCAGTTTCAAGTCAGGAAAAGTGTGTGTCAGTGTTGCACCCTTTCACCATACCTGTTCAATCTTCATGCTGAGCAAACAATCCAAGAAGCTGGACTGTGTGAAGCCGAAAGGGGCATCAGGATGGAGGAAGACTCGTTAACAACCTGCGTTATGCAGAGGACACAACCGTGCCTGCTGAAAGCGAAGAGGACTTAAAACACTTACTGATGAAAATCAAAGGCCACAGCCTTAGTATGGATTACGCCTCAACTTCATGGAAACAAAAATCCTAACAGCAACATCATGATAAATGGAGAAAAGACTGAGGTTATCATTTCACTTGGATCCATCCCCATAAAAGGACAGTCAAGACAGCAAGAGAAGCACTGCACTGGGAAAACCTGCTGCACAGGACCTCTCTAAAGTGTTGAAAAAAAAGATGTCACCTTGAAGACTAAGGTGCTAGACTCAAGTCATGGTGTTTTCAATTGCAACATATGCATACAAAAGCTGGACAATGAATAAGGAAGACAGAAGAAGAATTGATGCCTTGGTGTTGGGGAAGAACGTTGAATGTACAATGCACCATCAAAAGAATAAACTGATCTGTTCTGGAAGAAGTACAACCAGAGTGCTCCTTGGAAGCAAAGATGACAAGATTACATCTTACATACTGTGGACAAATCAGCCCCTGGAGAATGACATCATGCTTGGTAAAGCAGAGAGTCAGCACGAACAAGGAAGCCCCCTAACACGCCGGGCTTACACTGGGACGGCACCAACGAGCTCCAGCATCCTGAGCACAGGCCACACCCAGGCCAGGTGCACTGTGTTCTGCTGGACACAGGTCTCTGCGGTCAGCACCTCCGCACAAACACCTAACAACAGCACTGTCTGCTTTTTATAGATGAAAAAACCAAAGTAAGGTGACTTATCCATGGTCATACTCTTAGCAGGTAGAAAATCCATTAAACACTCACATTTGCTTTGATTTTTGTTTCAACTTAAAAAAAAAGGAGTATACAGTTACTATTCCAGGTCTTCTCTTAATTTCATTTCTTACTGGGAAAACAATACGGGATCATGTAATCTGCTTCCAAGACAACACTGAAAGCAGAAATTATGCTTCAGTGGTAATTGTACCCCAAAATACCCAGCTGCTTTCCACTGTACTCCAGGACTGAGGCGAGCACCTCTCCACACCAGCCACAGAGCGAGCCACCTCAGCCCCAGCTGCGGGACGCGCCGGCTCTCTCCGAGGCTCCACGTCCTCTGACGTCCGTTTCAGCAGTGTCCTAGCTCATGATGTCAGCAACATACACGAACAAAGAGAGTGCTCCTCTACAGATGAAACACAAGAGTTCCTAGGGTCTGCACGGGTGAAGTGCCACGTGGACAGTTTTCTCCAGCGAGTCCCTCGGAAATGCATTTAGGACTTTTCCAGAAACCGATTCTATATCATATCTTTATCTGCAAGAAAACCTCCATTTACTCTAGATGGCCAGATTTAGGAAGCTAATTCTTCCCTACTTCACTTAGAAGGGTCTCATGTTACTCCCTCCTCATTACAATATTTCTAAGTATAAATGCTGAGTTCAAATTTTGGAGTCCTACTGGCAAAAGGGTTACAAGCTGCTGCCCAGAGGGCAGGAGGGCTGAGCCCAGCAGCCAGTCCCTGAAAGAAAGATAAGGCAGCTGCTTCCACAGGGTAAGTGTGCGGACACCCTATGGGGCAGGGCTGCTCTGTCCTGTGGGGCAGGGGTCAACAGGACAGCAGGAGGTTCAGTGCAGACTTCTGGGATCTTAGGTGAAGTCAGTTGCGTGTGACAGACAAGGCTTACTCAGCAGCCTTGACCACCCCTCTGTGGGAGAGGACACATGACTGACGTCACGCATGCAGATGAACAATGTATATGCTCTTCTTCTGTTTTCTGTCAGGGAAAGGAAAATGCAGGAGACAGACAGCTCAAGGATGTCATGCAAGGGGCACCGGCAGTCCAAGCCGCGGCACCTGCAGTTCATGACAAGGACCAGCTGTGCTCTCACCAGGTCATTGGGTATTATACATGATGGGCACCATTTTGCTTTTGAACTTGAACTGTGAGTTTTTTGGACTTGACCAACAAGGGAAATATTTTTAGTAGGAAAACTATGTTCTTATCTATTCAACAGATAAAAAGATGAAATCATGAGATAACAAAGCACTGGGAAGTTCCTTCTGCAGGAAAACAGCCCTACACCTGTTTAGCACGATTCCAGAACTCATCTGACGTTCATTCTTAGCTCTGCGTCCCGAGCCCCAAGCCTTGACTCAGGCACGGCTGTGTCACTCCAGGTCCCTGATCTCAAGGATTTCAGAGTCTGGTAACAGAGACACACATATAATCATACACTAGCAATGGAGAGACATCAAGGTTGTTTTTTCTTAAAAAAAAAAAGAAGAAGAAAAAAAAATCGGCACATGTACAGTGCTATGGGAACCAGGACAACCAACTGAGCCCATGACAGAGAGACGGGGACGTCAGAAAATACGCAAAGACAAGAGAACACGGGAGCCGAATAAAGGGATGTGACACCACACCGCGTTTACAGAGAAAGGCTGGTGAGTACAGAAGGGACTGGAGGCAAAGGGGCAGGGACCAGGGAGGGACCGTCTGCGGGCAGCAGGCGGACGCGCAGCGCAGCACCGGAGGAGGCAAGGGGAGGGCAGGCCAGGACGGGGTTCAGGCGCTGCACGGTGGAGGACCCTGAACGTGGAGGACGCTGACGTGGAGGACACCCAGCAGTGGGTCCCAGGTTTGCACTCCACCCTTCCACTAAGGAAAGCCACCGAGGAGGCCTGGGTAAAGGAGTCACTCGTGGAATCTGTCCCCATTCTACGTAAACCTGTTGACAGCGAAAGAACTGCTACAAAGACGATGAGCAGCGGGCACAAGGACCCAGCTCTGGCTGACACTGTCATTCCAGTGTGTAAGTAAAGCAGCAGCAGCAGCAATACGCAGAGAGAAGGAACTACTCCAGGAATATTTTACAGGTTGAATAAATAGCTGTAATCTGCTGCAATCGAATCAATTCTCACTCACAGTAACCCTACAGGACAGAGTAGAACTGCCCCATAGGCTTTCCAGGGAGTGCCTGCCGGATTCAAACTGCTGACTTGTGGTTAGCAGCCTGAGCTCTTACCTACGACACCACCAGGGTTTCAAGGGTTTAAAATAGGCCAAGGCCCCTTAGGAAAAAACTGAAGTTTCGCTGTGGATACCAACAGGAAAAAAAGAGTACAGTGGAAATTTCTATCCTTCAAATAATTAACTTTTAATCTTGCTAAGATTTTTTTATCCTTGCAGTCATTGAGCAAATAATTATCATCAAAGCCACAAGTCTACTGAGATTTGGGATTAAGTGGTGTAACAAATTAATTGAGCTTCTTTGTGTATTTCCAGGCAAACAAGACAACATATCCAGATAAAATCTATGAACTGATACAAACAGATAAAAACCCAGAGAAAGATTCCACAAAACAAAGATAACTACTCTGAGAAAACAGCTACATTCAGAAAATAAGATCTATATTAAAGATACTGAGTAGGGAAGGCTCTTCACCATGGGCAGACACTTAAAAGATATTTCACACAAAAGAAAGGTAAAGGCCTTACGTTGTGAAACCAACACACTTCTATCAGCTGCATTTCAAAGGGTCTCCAACAGAACGGAAAAAATCCCTGTCGGAGCAGAAGGAACACCAACAGGAAGGACTAATACTCCAAGGCCTGGCACAATACCAAACAAAATTATTTTTAAATAAGACATATTAAAAAAAAAGTTTTTAAATTGAGCTTTAGGTGAACAGCCAGCAGCTGACACACAGACACACAGCTGGTCTGGTGACACTGGAGCCACCCCAGCTCTCTTATCCCTTCCCACCCTCTCTTCTGTGTGTGTCCACGTGGCTGACCTCAGAAACGTTCCTGTCTGTTTTACTGACTTGGCTCATCTTTGACTGAAGGGTGAATTTTCAGAGTAAGGAAGCTACATTCTTTAAACAGTATCTGGCACATGTCCTCAGTCTGGGCACAGCTCCCTGTCCCACGCTGAGCAAAGTCTCCGGGGCACAGCACGCTCCTCATGGAGCTCCAGGAGCCTCACCCTAGATGTCCACATGAAGTCACCTAACCCACGCTACAGCACCAAACTGGTCGAAAGCAGTGCGACCAGTCAAAACCAGTCGAAAGCAGTGCGACCCACTGTGAAATCAAGAGATGCTGTGCCATCCCAAAATCATCAGATATATCCAAAGCTAAGACGTTCCCCGGACGTCACCAAATACTCTGAGATACAGAGTAGGAGGAGGCAGGGTCTGCAGATCATGGTTTCAGAGGACATCTACATCCGCTGACATACAAAAGTTTATTAAGAATTATATTGTACATCTCACTTTGGTGAGTGGCATCTAGGGTCTTAAAAGCTAGCAGTCGACTATCTAACAAGCATCAGTTCGTCCCAATCCAACTGGAGCAGAGGAGAATGAAAAATACCAAAGACATAAAGAAAACATGAGCTCAAGAGACAGAAAGGGCCACATAAACCAGAGACCAGCATGAGACCAGAAGAACTAGATGGTTGCTGGGTGTCGCCGGTAACTGCCTTGACAGGAAACACAACACACAGAGTTCCTGATGTAGCAGGAGACAAGTGGGACGCAGAATTTGAAGTCTAGTAAGAAGACCACACTTGATAGTCTGACAGACTGGAGGGTCCCCAGGAGACATGGCTCCCAGACTCTCTGCCAGCCCAGAACAAAGACCATTCCCAAAGCCTACTCTTCAGACAAGGATCAGCCTGGACTACGGGACACAAAACGACACCAGTGAACACTACACTTCTTGGCCTGAACAGACAGCGAAATGGAACGGGCAGCTCCTGCCCATGGAAAAACAAGAAGGCAGAGGGCCAGGAGCTGGCAGAATGGACCTGAGAAACACAGGGTGGAGCAGAAGAGTTGCTGTCACGTTGTACGGAGAGCAACTGGGGTCACACGGCAACATGTCTGTAGGCTTCTCCATGACAAGCTGACGTCAGTTGTAAACTTGCACTTAAACTACAATGAAATAAATAAACTTTAAAACTGACCTACAGTCTGTAGCTATGGAAAACTCTAACAAATAATCACAGTTAGAGAGAAAAAACAAACGAAGATGAAAGAAGAACTGGCACGTTTGAACTGTGATGCTGGCAAAGGCTACTGACCAGAACTCGGGCTGCCAAGGAAGGGACAGACCTGCCTCGGAGGAAGTGCAGCCAGCACGGGACTCATACACAAGGACAGCAAGACTCTGCCTTCACCAGGACGTGGTATCAGGAGGCACCAGGGGAAGGGCACCTTGCCTGAAAACAAGAGGGTCAAGGAAAAAAAGGAAGGCCTTCACGGAGACGAGACTCGCACCGCCGCTGTAGCCAGGAGCTCCAACATGCCTGCTGTTGGGAGCACAGTGCAGGCAGGGCCGCGGTGCGGGGTGGGCAGGGCCGCGGTGCGGGACAGGGCCGTGCTTCCTTCTGTGGGATGCAGGGTCACTGTGAGTCAGAATCCACTCAACAGCACCTCGTAACAACACAGCCAGAGGGACAAGACACCCCAAAAGCAGGAGAGAAAACTTTCTAGGGAGAGGAAACAGCTCCTGCAAAGCACCTACAGCGAAAGCACACAGTGTCCAGGAGAAAACAAGGCAGCACAGCTGGGGATTTGTGGGAGAGGAGCAGAGTGCTCTCCCCAGAGGTCAGAGACCCAGGTGCTCAGGGACACTCGGGGCTCTGTGGCCCAGGAGGTGAGAGACAGGCACTCAACAGGGACACTTGGGGCTCTGTGACCCAGGAGGTCAGAGAGACAGGTGCTCGGGGACACTCGGGGCTCTGTGACCCCGGCAGGTCAGAGAGACAGGCGCTCGGGGGACACTAGGGGCTCTGTGACCCAAGGAGGAGGCAGGAGTCATGGTAACCACAGTAGAGGGTGTCAGCAGGACAGTGACGTGCGGTGGCTTACACTTTACAGAGCCTTCTCACAGAGAAGACACCGGAGTGAGGCACCACCGTGCAGACCAGGCTGTTCCATCATCCAGAGCAGAGACCAAGGCAGCCACGATTAGGGGGGAGGAGCATGGCTGAAGGAAAGCAGAACCACTGGGATGTCTTTAGGAGATGAAGACGAACAGATTTACAGACAGACTGATGAGAGGGGTAGGAACAGAAAGGAATAACCCACCTACGTTGTCCCACGCACTGGGAGAACAACGGTTTGTCAGCCGAGATCGAGAAGATGCAACAAGGTGGGTGTCTGCGGGAAGACGGGGTAGGCAGTAAGGGCTTTATCTCGGGCAGGTTATGCTGGAGATACCCATGGTATACACATTACGGAACATTCAGCTAGCACCTACATACAAGAATCAAGTCTTGAGAGTTCCTCTTACCCTTCAGTTGACTTCACCGAAGAAGGAAAATAAAGTAGTGAAGAAAATCCCTTACAGAATACACAATGTGACTATTCTACCCTAACTGAAAGCCAAGAGAGGAGCAGCTGTACTTCTTAGGAAAGCATCCCACTGATGGAATCGGAAGCATCATCTGTGTGGAGGAGGACGACACAGAGAAAGCATTAACGTCAACGTGATTCATGCAGACGAAATTAAGCCCTATCATGTGGCTTCCACTTCCTAAATATTTTACGACTGTAGGGCAGGACCCAGTCAGAGGAGATCAGGGCTTCCAGGAGAATATCATTTACCGGCACTTTCTGTAAACTCCATCCTGTTTTAAGGGAAGTGACTGCATATCGAATGTAAGACAGAAACATCTACTAACGGCACACAAAATAATGACTGGTCTCTCTGCTAATATGAGTTTCCATGGAAACTGTCAGAAGCAATTTCTTTAATCTTGTACATAACTATTGACAAAAACGAGATGGACATAGAATAAAATGAGTTACGATTACCAAATAGAATGGAACAGTAATACCAAAGCTTTATTAATATTAGATTCTGGGTAATCTGATTCAAGCTAATTGTATTTAAGCATGGCAGATTTTCTTAATCAAATAGCTACTTGGAGGGGAGATACTGAAAGGAGAGCGCTAACACCAGCCACCGTCTTCAGTTCTTAACACAGGTCAGCCAACAATGTAAAAGACTTGCCTTGCCGAAGGCTGACCACTTAAGATCGACTCAGCAGCTACCAAACAGCACCTGCTTTGTGCAGAACACCCCATCTAATCCTCTCTGTGACTGCTCCTGGCATATTTCCTTATCTTCATTTTTACAGAAAAGGAAGCTGGGTCTGAGTTACAAAGTGACTTGCCCTAATGAAACAGTGGTAAACAAAAGGCCTGTAGAGAGCAATCCAGTCTCAGGAGAAAAACAGAATGCCCCTTACAATCCAGGCCAGGATCACTCCGTCTCACTTACTTCAGACAGGTCCTTAGGAAAGACCAGTCTCCAGGAGAGCACATCCACAGCTCGGCAAAACCGAGGAGAACTCTCCCTGAGCTGGACCGAGAACAGCGCACACAGCCAACTGGTGATCACAAAGGCAGCGTAGGGCCTGGAACGTTCCTGCCATGAACGCACAAAGCCACCAGGAGCTGCAGCCCACGCTTCAGCCCCCAACAACGACAGCCCAACAGCGCAAGATTAGACGCAGGCCTGGCTGACTGGAGTGCGCAGGCCGTCTCCGTGCTCTTCAAAGAGGGCCACCACCACAGCCATCCAGGAGCCCCAAGGCCTCTGGTCCCTTCAAGCCACAGAACCTTCCCAGGAGCTGACTGCTGAGTCAGACCAAACAACAACAAGCAGCTGCATGAACACCTAAAAAGGAGAGAGTTTCACACACTTAAAAAAAATCTGAGTCCTCGCTACAATATACACTAGAACCTTCCCAGGTAAGCAAACCAAATTAACAGGAGGGAATTAATAAAAGCAGCTAAAGAGAAATGAGAATGAGGAATGGGAAGAATCCAAGTCACAGGCTGATAAACTCACTTATCAGATGCTGATAAATGTAGGGAACCAAAATATAGATAATGATGATTCTTAAGAAGGGGTGATTTTTTCAACAGGTAGCATGTGATCAGGAACCAGTTGTACTGAAGGAACATGTCACAGCCACGCTGAAGGCCCTGGCGAGAAACAAGGCTCCTGGAATTGATGGACTATCAACTGAGATACTTCAACACACAGACGCAGTGCTGGAAGTCTGAAGGACAGCTCCCTGGCCAAGCAACTGGAAGAGATCGATATTTATGCCCCTTTCAAAGAAAGGTGATCCAACCAAATGTGGAAATTACCAAACAATATCACTGATGCCACACGCAAGCAAAATTCTGCTCAAGATAATCCAGAAGCAACTACAACAGTGTGCTGACAGGGAGCTGCCGGAAATTCCAGCGGGGTTCACAAGAGGATGAGGAGCCTGGGGCATCATCGCTGACGTCAGAGGAATCCTGGCTGAAATGAAAAACACCAACAAGATGTTTGCCTGTGTTTCCCTGACCATGCAAAAGCATTTGACTGTACAGATCATACTAAACTGTGACCAACATCGTGGAGAACAAGAGTTCTAGAACACCTAACTGGGCTTTCAAGGAATCTGTAGATGGATCAAGAGGCAGTCGTGTGAACAGATCAAGGGGACACTGGATGGTTTAAAGTCAGGAAAAGCGTGCATCAGGGTTGTATCCTTTCACCATACCTTTTTAATGTGTATGCCAAGCAAATAATCTGAGAAGCTGGATTATATGAATGAGGCATCAAGATTGGAGGATGACTCATTAACAACCAGCAGACGACACCACCTTACTTGTTGGACAAGAAGGAGATTTCAGACACCTACTGATGAAGTTCAGGGACCACAGCCTTCAGTATGGATTGCACCTCAACATCAGGAAAACAAAAATCCTTACAACTGGACCAGTAAGCAACACTGTCATAAACGGAGAAAAAATTGAGGTTGTCAAGGACTTCATTTTACTTGGGTCCACAGTCAATGCCCTTGGAAGCAGCAGGCAAGAAATCAAAAGACACACTGCCCTGGGAAAATCTGCTGCAAAGGACCTCTTCAAAGCATTCAAAAGTAAGGCTGTCACCCTGAAGACTAAAATGCACCTGATCCAAGCCAGGGTATTTTCAGTTGCATCACATGCATGCCAAAGCTGGACCATGAACAAAGAAGACAGAAGAATTGATACCTTGGACCACCAAATGAACCAACAGATCTGCTGGAAGAAGTACAACCAGAGTGCTCCTTGGAAGCAAAGATGGCAAGACTGTGTCTTACATAGTTTGGACATGACTTCAGGAAGGATCAGACCTTGGAGAAGGAGGTCATCCCTGGTAGAGTGGAGGGTCAGCGAAAAAGAGGAAGACCCTTGACAAGCGGGATGGACACAGAGGTTATAACGACGGGCTTCAGCATAAAAATAATTGTGGGCACAGTGCCAGACCAGGCAGGGTCTCATTCTGTCGTTCACAGGGTCTCTGAGTCAGAACCAACTCAACGGCACCTGACAGCAATTTCTTCAATTATTTTGTCACCTAAGAGTGAGAGCAAAAACAACATGACATTCTTGTCTCATCTAAACTCACTGCAGCCATCACTGCAGAGAATAAAGCCACAACACCAGTGTGACAGCTAGAACCAACCGACTCTCCTAAGCCAATGAGCTGCGTGGCCGTGGCCGCCGGCGAGAACCAGAGGCATCTAAGGTACGGGATACAAAGTGTCTTGACCACGTCTATAAAATGCAACTTATTTTCCTTGCTGAACATCATTATAAATTGTCTTGTACACTTCATTGGAAGGTTCTTTACAGAAACATCTCTCTGGATTTCAGCAGTCAGAATACAAGACCGCACAATCTGACACATTAGCCGTCAGAGCACAGCCTCAGTACACACACACAGAAATGCAGGACACGCACTAAGCCCCAAAACAGGGAAGACACAGAGAAACACCAGCAGGGCCAGGCCAGGGGGACTTGGCAGGGTGTAAACACATGCAACAGTCCAGGGACAGGGCAGCACACGTCCCACCTCGAGATGCTGGCTTTCATTTCTGCCATCACTCGAGAGTGAGAGGGCACAGGTGTGAACCTAAGGCCTGTTTTAAGACAACTGTTAAATCCTGCCATGAAACATTCTCCCACAACAGTAATGCCCAAGGAACCAGGGCAAGGGAAAACAAGCCAGTTCCAACATAAATGCAGAACTTCAAACAACTAAAAAACTATAAATGCAAATAATGTGTTTCTCATTTTAACAGGTTACACTTTCAAATATTTTGTTATACAGTTACTAAATTTTGGTTAGAGAAACCAAAAAAAATTAAATAAAATAAAGTACCAACAGTTACCATAATTCTAAGTCTTCAAAATACCGTCTCACACAGGAACCTGTGTTTCTGCTGCTCGTGGCGCGCTGTGTGGCTGGAATCACAGTGCTGGGACAGCCACCGCTCACCCACGCCTCCTCACACTCTGATTCACACTCAAGTACAGTTGCTGGTTTTGACATTTTCAGACTACGGAGGCATAAAAGCCTTCTCTTTAGCATTCTGTCTCACCAGTACTACTGAACAGCCTTGCTAGTGCTGCAAACCCACAGAGTCCTCCTTAGGAAAACCAAGACAGAAAACAGCCTGACTCTCAAAAACTAAGGAAACACAGTCCAGAGACATACAAACTCTCATTCTTTTCACTCAAAATTACATCAGCAATAAACTGACATTGTTACGTACAAGGTCTGACAATCAGGTCTGTGAACCGAGTTGCTGTAAGTGCTCCATGCCTCACTGCTGAGTGTCACAACAGCAACCTTGGAAGTCCTCCCCCCAGGAAGCTCGGCACCAATACCAGCGCCTAGTCCACACTTCAGAGCAATTTCAGAGCTCTTTCTGGAATGGCCATTGTGCACCATGGCAAGTTCACGAGCTTAATTGTCTAGTTGTCTCTGAGGGAGTTTTTAGCCAGGAAACAAATAACTGGACTGCAACACCCTCCCTGCTCACCTGATGAATGACTTTTTCCTGTATGAGCAGACACAGGAAATACTGAAAGGAATGCGTCTGGATGACACTCAGAACACCAAAGGCGATACAACGGCAGCTCTGACGGCTATTCCAGAACAAGTTCCAAAACTGCCTTGAAGGGAGGCCCGGGTGCAGCAGGGCACAGCTGCCCCAGGGGGACACTTGGAATGTGACCGCAGTGATGTCCAGCAATGAGGTATGTACGACTGTCTCTGGGGTGAGTGTGCAAACTTAACTGGCAGTCCTCCTCAAATGTCCCATTTTGTCACTGAGCAATGACAACTGAAGAAAGGGCCCCTCTGTTCCTTAAGAGATCAGCTCTGCTTTCCCTATCTGACTGGGGTCTTGCCCTAAGCTAGTTCCTTATTGCTCTCTAAGTCTGACTGTCCTCCTCCTCGACTGGGCGGGAACCAACCTGTTGATGGAAAGAAGGAAGGGACGGCTTCCGAAGGCCGAGCTAAGTCCCAGGGTCTTTCACTGTCACAGCATGGGTCCGCTCGTCTCACACTGACCTGTCAACGTGTCCTCAGCACTAACATCAACAACAGTGCAGCATCTCACCCGCCTGACACATGACCATTTCGAAATGGCCCAGTTAGGCCACATCCCACAGGAAAGGGCCCTCGTGCTCCGTCTTCATTGCACCAATTTGGCCACCTAACGACACCTACTGCTTTTTCTGTCAAGTGAGACGGACATGTTCATGGATCTTTCTGGGTCCATGAACCTTCCAAAGACTGTTTCCAACACTGTGCACTTAACTGGGAATCAATTACACAGCTTTCACACGGCAGTGAAAGGGCTCACCAGCCACCACAGGCTGAGACCCACTGTGCCCAGCTTTCCCGCAGCTCTCACGGAGGGGCCACGTGCGGGAGCAGGACGCAGATGGCCTTGCAACAGAAAAGTCACACAACCTGGTACAGGCGGCTTCACCTCGGGAACCTCCCGTCTCCTGTCTAGCAAGCCGCACCTGAGAAGCAGAAGACGAGGTGCCAGCCAACGATCAGTCCTGTAAAGACACTGCTTTCCCACGAGACGACACGACTTGCCAGGCCGCCTCACACACCCACTCGCCACCTGAGGTGCCCGGAGCCGAACAGCTGGACGGCCTCTGGTCGGCGCCTGCGGCTGCCAAGGCCAGTCTGCACACTTAGCCCCTCACATGCCCTGCGCCACAACGTGACAGGCCGCATTCCAAACACAGAGCACGCCTGCGCTCCACGGTGGCAAACGGCGCTGGAGCCTGGGCCCGCCCAAGAAGAAATAAAGCTAAAATGGCCTCACACAGTGAGGCAAACCTTCAGAAACAAAGGTTTTTAAAAAAGACCAAGTGACCCTTTTGGGGTCTTACACACTTACCAGACCTTAAGAAAGCTGGCGGCGAGATGACCACGTCGGGAGAGCTGGCCATGTCCGACTGCGGGCTCTACTCCTAAGCAAGGCGGCTAAGCTACAGCGGTTCTCAGCACTGTTTAGTAAAGGTTAGAGGCAATCAGCGTTCAATTAATTCAAAGCAGTGTGAGCAGTTATTAATGGGATGCAGTGCGTCACAATCACTGTGACTCATTAGAATTTTATTTTCTCTTTTATGACTTGCAAATTTGATTTTCTTCGACAAATTACATAAAGGGATGAGGCAAGCCGTATATTCTAACCACTTATTAAATGTTACCTAAAAACAGCATCTATTATTGGCATTATTGTTCAGAAATTAGGCTACTATGTAACAATGCTTAGAACTCTGCAGTGGACTCAGTACTAGAATCAGGTTAGTATACTTTCAAACAAAACTGTTTCTATTTTCACAGAAAAATAACAATACCCTTGATTGTTTTTAATGACATACAAAGTAACTGATTTCACTCAAGAAACAATTTTTAAGTCTACACATCACAGTTACCAAGAGAATGAAAACCTCAAACAGGAGAGTTCACTGGGAGGACAGACTTCAAGGGGCAGCTCTTCCATTAGCAGGCGGAACCCCCCGAAATGTCCAGCAGGGCACTATGCACTGACCTGCTCTGCACTGAACTTAAGTGACCACATTCAACCAAATTTGTAAGTTTTTTCTCAGTTAAAAAGAAAAACAGAAGTGAGGTTTTCCAAGCTTGCTGCTATGACATGCATTCAGAAGAAACAAAGTGAAGACTGAGAAAAAAGCAAGTCTTGTGTCTTATTGAAGAAAAGTCAAAGATGGCAAAACTGTGCAGCAGTCCTCAGTTCTCTGTAAGAAAACTCACGTTACTCTGTGCAAACACCATCAATCTAGTAACGCATTCTGCAGCCCAGCCAGCCATATAGTTTCATGTGTCCAAAAACTTTGTAAAGTGCAAAACAAAAACAACATGATCGTTAAGTAACTGATTGACCCTAAGAGGCACTAGAGGGTCGCTGTGACTGGGAACCCACACAACGGTGGAGGGGGTTTACAACACAGTAAGGGCTACTTTTTCAAAAATTCTTTCCTACTTTATAAATAGTTTTGCATTTAAGCCTAACTAAATAATGATTTTTAAGTTTAAAAACAGAATAAAACTGACAACACAGATAGGGCAAAATTTGCCTGTATGATTTACAAAATTAGCTACTTTATACAATTTTTCTCTTACCAAAAAAAAAAAAATGGAAAGAGAATGATTGACAACTAAAAGTTTAATACATGGACAAAGCCCCAAACCTAAGGGGTGCATATCAGCTTTGCAAAAGTAATTTTTTTAACCTCCACGCAAATGTCAAGTTCCTTTTCCTAAGCCAGTGTTCTTTTGGAGTTCTTAAATTCACACCAGCACTCCCCACTACTGACAAAGGGCACAGACGATCTTTTAACGAGTTCATTTCTATCCTACAGGCGTATTTTCAGTTCATTCCCAGCCATCCCGGAGCAAGGGAGCTTTCGGGCCGGCTCTCCGAGAAGTCTCAGCCTCAAGTGCTGACTTTCAAGTCGTTACTTTGCAGCCTGAACCAAGTTCAGTTCAGGACACTTGAACTGCTAAAACTGCCTGCGCGGCATATGCTAACTTCTGGGGCCCGGAGAACCAAACGCCCCGGGATCACGTACCCAGGGACAGAACCTGCTGCCCTCCCAGCCCAGAGCAGGCTCCATGTGACACCCCCCCCACCCGCCCCGCAGCCTGAGGTCGAATTCCATTTCTGCCGGGGTTGAGAATTTGCGGCAAATGTAAAACAGGGACGATATGAGGCAACAACCCGCCACCGGCTTTCTCGGTCCAGACCGCCGTCCCATCCAAGAACGAAGCCACCAGACTCCGGCAGGGAAGGCGGCCGCCGCCTGAGTTCTACGGGACACGCCGGAAGGGGCCGCGACCCCTCTCCCTGAGGAGCTCACGCCGGGCGGGGAAGAGGACGCGCCCGAGTCTACAGGCGGGCGAGTCCTCGGGCCGAGCCCCGCGCGCCACCCGCCTCCGGGGGGTCCCACCTGCCTCCCGCACGGGGCTCGGGGAACAGAGCGCACCCCCCGGCGCGGGGGGAGGGGCGGCGCCCCGGCCAGCCAAACCTGAGCGCTTGGTCCGGGCTCTCCGCTCCAGGACTTTCCAGCTCACTTCGGCCAGGAGCCCGGCCGCCCCCGCCATCGCGCTCGGGCCCCGCTCCCCGGCGCCCCGTCAGCGCCCCGTCAGCGCAGCCCGCCCCGCCCCCGCGCGCGCGACGCTATCGGGAGGGCCGCCGCCGGAAGGGGGCGGGGCGGGCCGCGGCTCTGCGCCTCGTGTCGCGCGGCTGCGGCTCGGCGCTTTACGGCTGCCGTCAGGCGCGGCCGGCGGCGGGTGGGGCCCAGGGCTGCCATGGCGGCGGCGGCGGCGGCGGCGGCTGAGGCGGCGAGCCGGCTCCCGGGCTCCGGGCTGCGGCTGGCGCCGCTGCTGCTGGGGCTCGCGCTGCTGGCGGTCCGGCCGGCCCCGGCGCGGGCGCTGCACAACGTCACGGCGGAGCTCTTCGGGGCCGAGGCCTGGGGCACCGTGGCGGCCTTCGGAGACCTCAACTCCGACAAGCAGACGGACCTCTTCGTGCTCCGGCAAAGTCAGTGCTCGCCCGGCCCTCCCTCCGCCCGCCTCCCGGTGCCCTCCCGGGTGTCCCCGGCGCTTCCCTCCGGCCCTGCCCCCCTCCCGGTGTCCCCAGTATCCTCGCCGGCCCGCCGCTTTTTTCCTCTTTTCCAGCCTGGGGACGCCCCTGCCCGAGAAGCCTGGCGCCTTCACCTACTCACCCCTTTTCCCGGGCCTGTGGAGCCCTCCCCGAGTCCCTCTCAAGGCCACTTTCCCTTTTGCTTTGCTGCCACCTGGTCTCCCTTCCCTCGAGGTGACAGGAAAAGAAGCAAATTGATTTTCACGTGGGAGAGTTCTTCTTGCCTCCCCCCCCCCCACCTGCCTCCCCTTGGACCCGAACCCTGGCTGTCTCTGAAGCCGCTGTGTCCTCCCAAGACCCCCCACCCATGGCTCACACAGGCACTTGTGGGGACCGTTGACAAACCCCAGTTCTAGTGGGGTAGCATCGCCCCCCACCACCCCACCCGCAAGCTCCAAGGCTCTCTCTCCTGAGCTGCCAATTGCTTTGTGTGCACCTGTCCCTTCCTGGTCTTCGTCACCCGTGATCTCCCCAATCCCAACTTTCTTTGCCAGATGAGAGTTTCTAGTTCTTTTTTATTTTTCTTTTTTTAATTTTTACTGTGATTTAAGAAGAGTATTACAATCTGTATCAATGTTTCAGGGAAGTTCTTTACTGATGGATTCCTCTCAGCGAACTTTTTTGTAAATCTTGATGCTGACGATGGGTCCTGGTGTGGTTGAGTGCCATGAAAGCAGGCACTGCTTCGGAGTGACCCTATTGTGTGTACACTTTAGGGTTCTATGTGTCTCTAGGATGTCATCTTACTGGCCTCTTAGTAGCAGGGAGTGGAGAAGGTGGAGAAGAGGGTACAGGAGATGGTGAAGAGGATATGACATGTATAGAACAGAAAGGAGGAGTGTGCTGTCTGGGCATGGAGAGCGGTAGGAGCTGCACATAGGCGGGCATGCGAATTTAAACAGGATTGTACTCTCTCACTTGATCACAATAAATAAATAAGCAGATGCTGCTCAATTAAGGTCAAGGCCCCCAAGGAAGTGAGTGAAGAGTCGACACACAGATCCTGACTGGCAAGATCCTGGCCCAGACTTCGGGGAGCCTTGTCAAGGCCCCAGAGTCTCTTGTGGACTTCGGATATTTTGTCTTTGTATAATTCAATGTCCAATTCGGTCCAGACTTGACAGAGACACTTGAAGTTTAATGATGGTCTGTATTGGGGTTAAACAGTTTAGAAGGTCTGTCCCAGTGAGTGCCCATTGAGGTCTGAGAAGGCATCACCCTGAGCGATGATGGTTCCACGGGAGCTCTTCTGCGGATGTGCGTGACCATGTCCACGGAGCCACCAGAGGAGGGCCGTGGAGGTTCAGCTTTTTCTGTGGACATGAGTGATCGTGTCCACAGGAGTCAGCAGAGGAGGGCCCTGGAGGCTCAGCTCTTCTGTGGGCGCACATAATCATGTCTGCGGGGAGCCACCACAGGAGGGCCATGGAGGTTCAGCTTTTCCTGTGGACACATGGAATCATATCCTTTTTATCAGTCAGATGCCTGTAGTGGGAGTTCTGTGTCCTTGGTGTGATGCACCAGTGTGATGAACTGAACAGCCTTGAAGAGGCCGTATTGCTAGATTCGGGGAAGATAACAGTCTTCAATGAAGCTAGAAGGCAGGTCTCTGTGTAGTTGGTGTTTTTTTTTTCTTTATGATTGAATGAAGATGTACATTCCCATATAAATTCACATGCTCATCTATACGCAGCTCCCACTGCTCTCCCTGCCCAGTGACAGCACACCCTTTGTCTCTGCTCTTTGTAGTTCTGTTAAGTCATGCAGTCTGACTCTTGGCAGAAGCCGTTGAGTTCAGCTTCTCTTGATCCACCAAGTTTTTCAGTGCTTGCTCTGCAATTTTGTCAGTTGCTTTGACTTTTGAGCCTGTGAGATACTGGTTGAGTAGTGACGACGTGGTAAACTGTGTGGAGACCCTATTCCCTCGGACAAGTGGAACTCCCCTTGAGAGGACAGATCAAGTTCCCATGTTGAGAACAGTGCCTGAAAAGCTTCTTGTAACCACCGATTGAATTTCTTACTGGGAAACGGTTTTCTGATGTCATGTCTTCGCTTCTTTTAGGAAATGATTTAATCGTCTTTTTGGCAGACCAGAACGCACCCTATTTTAAACCAAAAGTAAAGCTGTCTTTGAAGTAAGTACGAGCGTGTTTGTTTCTCCCGAGTGCTTGTCGTCGGTGTGATAGTGTGTGTGCAGTCGCTGGCTGGCTGGTTTTTGAAATCAGTCTCACTCAGCTGTGGTATTGTGATACAGATTCACTAGCTGTGAAAGTCAAAAAACTTTTTAGGAAAGTGGTGTAATTGTTAAGAGTTTAAAAATGATTTGCTTTTAAAAAATAAGTTGGAATAGATTCTGACCTGCTTCCGTAAGAACAGCCTGTGTTCTCCTGTAAGCACGTGTGCTGCCTGGAGTGGGCTGGGAATTCCATGTTACCCTGCGCACTGGTGGGAGCTGGGCGTGCGGGGAGCGGGTACACACTGAGGAAAAGGTCGGCGACCTTTCTTCTGATTGTTTGCTTATCAGCTGATAAGTGGTGAGATTTTTAAGGTTGGTTCTGAAGGAATTCAGACAACTGAAAATTTTTTAATTTTGAAATCTGAATTTTAAAAATGTTGTTCAAATAATGGCCTTTCTTTTTTTACGTGGCTGGCATTATCTGAAAATCACAATGACCCTCAGAGATCGGGTTCCCTCCTAGCTCTGCAATGAGGAGAAGCAGGACTGGTTTCTGTCCGAGTTGCAGGGGGAGGAGCCCGCTTGGCCCAGGCTGAGGGGACAGCCTCCAGGTCACGAGACAAGAGCTTGACTGGGTTGCGGCAGTTACCTGCCAACAAGTCCACTTTAGGATGAGTGACACTTGGATTGGGGTGTTCAGGGTTGGCAACATAGCATTTCAAAGTCAGCTGTAAAAGCAGCATGTTATGGAGAGGGGGCCGGAAGATCGGCCTGTCCTCTTAGGAAAGTCATGGATTCGGGGGCTGAGGTGAGGCCCACTGTTGACCTTTGTGAATAGCAGAAAGACTGTGAACTTCACCGCACGAGCAAGGAGGGATCCTTACAGGCTCTTGTGCAACGGAGAGGCAGTGGAGACAGTATTTCAACTTGATACAACTGTGAACCAGAGGTTGGGGGAGGTTGGGGAAGAGTCGTAGTGGCAAAGTGGTTGAGTGCTTAGCTGCTAGCTGTAGAGTTGAAGGTTCAAACCTGCCGGCCTCTCCACAGGGGAAAGGTGTGGGGTCTGCTTCCATAAGATTGAAGGCCTTAAGAACCATGCAGGAAAGCTCTGCTGGGTCCTGTAGGTCACTGTGAGGGGAGGCCCACTTGGCAGCAGTGGGTAGGTGTTTCCAGTTTGGTGGCATCGGTGGGCACGGGGAAAGGTGAGCGGCTGCTCAGGAAGCTGATAGAAAAGTCTGTGTGTGCAGGGTGAGTGTGTGGACTCGGCAGTACTGGGATTAAATTCAAACAAATTTAAAAAAAATGGCAGTAAGTTAGAACATTGAGGAAAATGTTATAAATGGATTAGCAGGAGTTGGTGTCCCCTGAGAAATGTTCTTGGGTAGTGGGTGTCAGAGGCGTGGGGTAGGGAGGACACACCAGCTGCTAAGTGTCCCATGTTAGAAGTGAACTAGCTGCCCAGAAGGGATTTCTCCTGGAAGAGTTAGAAGGACATTTGCGGGGTACTTAAGGGCTTGGGTTTGGTTAACTTTAAGCAAACTTTTTTTCTTTGATTAAGGGAATGTTAATTGTTGCATGTATTTTTAAAATATGTAAGTTCTAGCTTTTATTTCAGTTGTTTTTCAGAGTGAAAAAACTATCCATCACCCTTTCTGGCCTCTGCTCGAATACAAGCCCTTTTAAAATTTGTAGGTGTTTCTCCTGATGTTTGTTTCCGTATTTTAAAATAAATGTTTACACAGTGATTTCTTGCTTCCTCCTTTGTAACTACCAGTTCTGGGTTTTTCATTAGCCTGGATAAGGATCTGTGCCCGTCCCCTCAGTTACGTTGTAGTTCTCTTAAGTCGGGCGCCCCTGTTTCCATGTTGACCCGGCATTCTCTGTGGACTTCAGAACCAGGCACTGCCCAGCATTTCACTTCCGGTACAGTCCATGTGTCTGTTACCCCCCAGGCCCGAGTAAATGGTTGCTTTTAAAAACGAGAAACTTCATCGTTTCCTGTGTACAAGGCCCTGATTTCTGTGCAGCTGTTCCATCCTGCTGTCACGTAGCCTCCCAAGCGTTTCTGTGATTCCCCAGTGAATGCCCTGGGCACACGCCCTCTGCTTGTCTTTGTGTAGTCTCCTGTTTTGGGACCCTGCGTCACTGTCTTTCTGTGTTTCCTCCCTTATCCCGCTGGCGTGCACCCTCAGGTTGCTCCCAGGGAGCATGCGTGGTAGATCCTCTCAGGTCTACAAACCTGTCCTGCTCACGGGCACGAACAGTTTGCTTGGCCCGGTGGCCTTCTAGCTTCCTGCAGCGTTGAAAACTCACCGTCGCTGCTCCTGCTCCTCCACGTGTGACTGGTTTTTTTAACTTGAGAGCCGTCAGTCTCCTCATCCTTTTTGCTCTGCAGTGTCAGGTTTGCTTTGGGCACAGTCCTTTGTCCTCCCATCTTTGCAGCTCTGTGAAAGGTTCTTATTTATTTCTTTGGTAATTTTTGGTTTGTTTTTTCCTCAAGAGTTCCCATCAGCTGCTTATTGGACTGCCTGGCTTCGTCCTTTATTCCTTGATCTTATGTGTTGTTTGTTTTATTTTTCTTCTCCTGTCATTTTTTCTTGACTTTATCTTTCAACACAATTTTTTATTTTAGCTGCCATATTTTTAATTTCTAAGGGATTTTCTGTGTCCTCTTATTGTTAACATTGTGTGTTCTTTTATCACGGCTTTTTTTCTCTTTCCCGTTCTCTGTCTCTCTCATAGGGTTCCTCAAAGGAATCCTGGCAGCACAGTGGTTAAGCGCCGTATCTGCTAACCGAAAGGTCTGCGGTTCACATCCACCAGACACTCCTTGGAAGCTCTGTGGAAACAGTTGTGCTCTAGGGTCACTGTGAGTTGGAATCAACTGGAGAGCAGTGAGGTTTTTTCTTGTAGGGTTGGTATGAGTCAGTGTTAACAGCCTGCAGTGGGTTGAGGGTTCTGTGCCCTGGTCCTGCCGCTGTTACGGTGCCAGGTCCCTAACGACCAGGTTGGAGTTGGAACCTCCCAGACCCTCCAGGGAAAAGGGAGAAAGCGTGGCAGTTGGCTCCCTTGAAGGTTCGCAGCTTTCGAAACCCCCTCAGGCAGTTCTCCTCTGCACTGTTGGGTGACTTTGGGCCTGAACTGACTCAACATCAGTAGATTTGATTTCTCTCTCCAAGTGTACCTTGGAAGTTTTCTTTTTCTCCCTCCGTTGTCTTTGATTTCTTTAAGTTCCTTGGTGTGTGTTTTGGCTCCCTTTAATAGTCACATTTTCCTCCGAAGGGCAGATGCCTGTCTGTCTGGCAGTGTAAAGCGCTGCAGAGCTCATGGAAGCTCTTTTTGCGAATAGAACTCCCCTGCTGTCTCTTGCATTGTGAACTTATTCCTGACTGACATGCCTTTCTAGGAATACCCAAAAACCAAACCAAACTCAGTGCTGTTGAGCTGATTCCGACTCATAGCGACCCCACAGGACAGAGGAGAACTGTTCCATAGTTTCCAAGGAGTGCCTGGTGGATTCAAACTGCCGCCTTTTTGGTTAGCAGTCGTGGCTTTTAACCACTGCACCACCAGGATTTCCATTGTAGGTAAATAGGATGGGGAAAAAATGCTGCTGAGTCCATCCCAATTCATACGGACCCAGAGTACGGCTAGAACTGCCCCAGAGGGTTCCAAGGAGCCTTGAAACTGCCGACCTTTTCGTGAGTAGCTGGTCCATTAACGACCGTGTGTCCAGGGGTAGGATGGAGCTGGGTACGGAGGTTAAGCTGCTCTTTGTGCAGGCTCTTTGTCAGCTCCTTCTATTTGATTTTAGGCCTCACCCTTCCCTTCTGCTGTAATTTAGAGAATAAACTTCCTGGTTATTGCCTAGCAGGGCCCAAAGGACAAGGACCCACCTCTCAAAATATTGACTTTCAAGTCAGCCTCTTTCTGATTCTGTCTCACTGTAGCCTTTGGTGTTTCTGATGACTCTGAAGTCTAGGCTGCTCAGGGCTGCTTCAGGACAAAAAGCCTGCCTGTCTGAGCCTTTCTTCTGGCACCTTTAGCTGCTAACTGAAGGGGCAGAAGTTGGATTCCCCCCAGAGGGCCCTTGGAAAAGAAAGGCTGGTGCTCGACTCCCCAGAAATTGTATTTGAAAAACCCCTTGAGCAGACCTCTGCTGTGATACATGGGGGAAGGGGGTCACCATGGGATGGGACCAACTAAAAGGCAGCTGGTCAGCATGTGTGGTTACTGCAACCTAATGTAACCTAACCTAACCCAACCCACTGCCATTGAGTCGATTCCGACTCATGGATACCCTGTAGGGCAGGGTACAACTGCCCCCTAGGGTTTCCAAGGAGCGTCTGGTGGATGTGAACTGCTGACCTTTTGGTGAGCAGCCGTAGTGCTTCACCACTGCACCACCACGGGCTTCCTTAAGTGAGGACTGCAAATACCCATTTTGGGGGGTGAAGGTTAAAGGGGACGCTAAGTCCTAGGACAGCAAGGAGGTGCGTAGCAGTAAGGGTATTGTGTTGTTCCTCTTACCAATGTGTACCTCACTTCCAGTTTGAATAAAATCTCTATGTATGAAGCTGTAGATTCTTGATGCACTTTAGGATATAATGATGCATGGCCTAGTTGGAAACTTGCTGAGTTTCTATTTGCTCCAAGTAGGATTCAGTGTAAATTGAATTTAAGACCTATTTTTCAGTTGAGTTGCTCAGATGGCATTATGACAAGACTCCAGGGTATTTTGTTATGTTTTCAAGTTTAATAGAAATGATTTTGGAGGGCTTTATGATTTTGAAGAAAGTTAGGTAAGTATGTTTGGATGTCAAGCTAAGTGCCGTTGAGTCAGATAGTTAGTACATTACTAGATTTGATAAAGAAGAAAATTATTTCTTGACTAGCTTGCAGAAGTAAAATTTTTAGATTTTTACTGTAAATCTAGAATATGCAATTAAAATCTAAGGTATTTTGTAAATAATGTGTTTTAACAAGATCTCAGTGATATCACTTCCTGCTTTATCAGTTAATTAGAAACCTCCATTTATCATAAACACCATTCAGATGTCTTAAAAAATGAACAACCTAAAAGAAGTATATGAGTCAGTGCTTAAACTAAAACTAAGGCCTTTTTTAATGCAGTTTACATTTATCTTGTTTACAACTGATCAGACGTGTATACATGGAGGACTAGACAGCTGTACACGTGGGGGAAAGGCATGTATGTAGGGAGGATTAGACGTGTATACGTGGGGGAGAAGACATCTGTATATGTGGGGGAGAAGAAGATATTCGAGAGAAGAATGAGATGGATGCTGTGGAATTTAAACCTTTTTGTTAAGCATATTTTGTAAAAGTGTACAGGTGTCTTTATTATAATTTGACTGGCTTTTCTTCAATGCTCCTTTCGTTTAGCAATCACAGTGCGCTGGTGACCAGCGCAGTCCCCGGGGACTATGACGGAGACTCACAGATGGACGTCCTTCTCACGTATCACCCCAAAGACCGTGCCGGTGGTTATCTGGGAGCTGTCATCTTCTGGGGACAAAATCAAACGTTAGGTAAATTTGTCTAAACAGTTTGTAATATACATCATTGTTATTGAGGAAAAACATGCCCACTGTTCTTAGGTCAGAAACCCGGGTGGCGTAGTGGTTAAGTGGTACAGATGCCAACCAAAAGGTCAGCAGTTCGAGTGTTCACCAGGCTCTTTGGGAGACCCTATGGGGCAGTTCTGGTCTATCCTGTAGGGCCACTCAGGGTTGGAATTGACACAACAGCAGTGGGTTTTTTTTTCCTTAGTTAAATAGACCAAGAACATTGTTCTGAAACCAGTTTGAAAGTACAGTTCTTAAGTGCCAGCAGTTACCTGTACAAGCTTTTCTGAAAGTTTCTTTTCTGATTTTCCATTTCCATCAAGTACTGGTCTGGAGTGATCACAGAGAGCAGTAATCAGTCTCACTGGTTTAAGGCAGAGACATTTATTGAAGCCTTTGTGGCTTACAGAATTGTTATGATGGATTCCAGCATGAGTTCTCAGTGACTGTCTCCAGAGCTATCAAGGAAGCTGTTGCCTCTGCTGCTGTTCGACTGTGGCCAGTCACAGAACAGCTGCCTGTCCTTATTGTCCCTCCCAGGCAGAGTGGGCGCCCTGCACTCTGCCTCTCTGCACCCGTCTGTCAGTGAGCAGACACGGAGGGACAGCAGAAGCATGGCCTCCTCATTTCTGCCTTGCAGAACTCACAGCACATCTGAAATGCTGATCTCCAGTGCACAGCTCTCTGGGAAATGCTGGTTTCAGTCTCTAGTCTCCCCGTACAGGAACTCCCCAAAAAAAACTGGAACGGAGGGTGAGAGCCAGTCTGCCACGTCCAGCCACAGCCCTCTAGGTCTTACCAGAGGGCCAGTTAGTTGTAAATAGACAACTGCTCAAAAGTCAGCAAACAAACCTGCTACTGCCGAGGTGATTCTGGCTCCTAGCAACTCTGTGAGCTGTTTTTCCCGGAAGTAAAAGGCACTGGTGTATTTTGTAACTTGGAGAGCAAAAGCGGCAGTACCCGCCTCCACGTCAGTTCATTCGGTCGGCTCCTGAAAAGGGAAACCGTGTGCACGGTGCTGCTTGTACACAGCATGGGTATTTCAGAGTCAGGTAGTTTTGGCTGTATGGGCTTGTGAGTCACTGACAGGTCCAGGTAACTTACATACAAAGAAGGCTCACTTCAGGGGACGTCACACGGAAGCCGCTGGAGTGCCCGATCGTCACTGTTGAATGAATTCACACAGTGTTTTCTGTACAAATTTGATTTCTGCTAAAGTTAAATTTCTGGCACCTTGTTAGTGATGATAAACCACTGCTGTTGAGTCAGTGCTGACTCGGAGCAGCCCTGTAGGACAGGGTAGAACTGCTCCGTAGTTTGCAAGGAATGGCTGGTGGATTTGAACTGCCGACCTTCTGGTTCTCAGGTGGAGCACGTATCCACCGCACCACCAGGGTTTCTGTTAGCAGTCATGGTTGGAACCAGTTAGAGGTGAACGCTGAAAGCCTGGAAGGAATGTGTCCTCTGGGTTTAGATACCAGAGACATGCTGTAAGTGCCTTGTCTGATTTCTGTGTTCTTGCTCTACAGACCCTAACAACATGACCATTCTAAACAGGACGTTTCAGGATCAACCACTAATTATGGAGTGAGTATGCATTTGCTTCCCTTGGAATGACGTTTAATTGACAAACATAAGATCTTTTGCACAGGAAATTCCTTTTCAAATTGTATTGACCCAAAGTTGACTGTCCCTGGTTGGCTGTGACAGTGGGCACAAACTCAGCAGTGAGTGTGAGGGCAGTGCACGACCAGGCAGGTGTTCTCTTGCATTGCCGCGCAGGGTCACTGGGAGCCAGAACCCCATATAGCGCCCAGCACCGGCAGCCCCTGAAGCCGACGGGAGCCTGTGCTCCCAGTGACGTGATATGTCTTTGTCATGATGACAGGAAGCACAACGAAAATGCCGTATTTGGGACAAAAAGGAAGAGGTTTGTGGTTGTGTTTTAGTAGCCGGGAGTATAGCATGGACTTCCACTGATTCTGGCCATGCTGTCACTGGGGGCGTTAAGATCACCGTTGACAGATGGGCGAGATACCGGATTTCCTCCACAAATATAGAAAGATTTCTGGGTGAAGGAGAACTTTCGGTTCTTTTTACAAGTCTCCCTTGGTGTTTTCATCTATTTCCTTAAAACAGACTCATGTACTGTGATGAATGTAATCCAGATTTCTGGACTGGTTGTCTGATACTGAGGTAGAGGTCCTGCCGTGCTCCCGGCTCCAGGGTGGCCTTCGTTAGTTGTCAACACTGCAGTGGTGCGTCAGCAGGCCGGGAGCCGTCGGGAATCTGAGCTGTCAGTCCACGGACTGTCTGGGGGACACTCAGGGTGGTTGCTTCTGTGGATGTACGTCTGTTTCACTGTCGCTACAATGTTGAAGGGCCGGTCTGAATTTTTATAGCAGCTGGAGGTCACTTTTGTGGGCGATTTCTCTTAAGGACATGTAAATAAACAAGTTGGGTCAGGACTCTCAGATACATTTGGAGGAATTAATGCTGTCTTCTTGTCACCTGGGGTGGGCTCGGTCGTGCAGAGGGTGCAGACAGCCCTGAAGTCTCATAGCGGGCGTTTTCTCTTGCTGTGTGTGTCCCGTGAGGGTCAGTGACGGGCTCCGAGCTGTGCCTTCAGTCGGGGCCAGGTGCTCAGAGGCTTTGCCGTCCTTGTGGCTGAACCAGCTGGAACACAGACACTTACTGCCACAGAAAACTGGAGAAGGGCCGAAGGTCGGGGGTCAGACAGGAACTGCTTTGGCCCAGAAGTGACACGGGTCACCTCTGCTCACGTGTTGACTATGGCTAGATGCTGTGATGTCATGCCTGCTGTGCCTCCCAAAAGTTTTTGTTTTTTTAAGCTAAATGAGAAGAGTAGAATTTAATAAGACAAATGCTCACTGTTTTTAATTCTCTTTTCAGCTTCAATGGTGATTTAATTCCTGATGTATTTGGAATCACGAATGAATCCAGCCAGCCACAAATACTGTTGGGCGGGTGAGTGAGCATGTCTGTACCATGCAGCTAACTGTAGGTCTCGTTGCTGCTGCAGGGGCAGGGTGTGGGTGGACCGCTGACTCTAAGCATTGTGGGAGACTCCAGCTCATCACCTGTAGGTCTTGTTGCTGCGGCAGGGGCGGTGTGTGGGTGGACCGCTGGCTCTAAGCCTTGGGGGACACTCCAGCTTGTCACCTGTAGGTCTTGTTGCTGCTGCAGGGAAAGTGTGCGGGTGGACCAATGGCTCTAAGCATTGTGGGAGACTCCAGCTCATCACCTATAGGTCTTCTTGCTGCTGCAGGGTGGTGTGTGGGTGGACCGCTGGCTCTAAACATTGTGGGAGACTCCAGCTCATCACCTGTAGTTCTTGTTGCTGCTGCACGGGCGGTGTGTGGGTGGACCACTGGCTCTAAGCCTTGGGCGACACTCCAGCTTGTCACTTGTAGGTCTTGTTGCTGCTGCAGGGGTGGTGTGTGGGATGGACCGATGGCTTTAAGCATTGTGGGAGACTCCAGCTCATCACCTGTAGGTCTTGTTGCTGCTGCAGGGGCGGTGTGTGGGAGGACCGCTGACTCTAAGCCTTGGGGGAGACTCCAGCTCATTGGAAATACCATTCTGACAGATTTTTAGGAGGACAGTTGCTCATCATAGAAGCTTTTCTACAGCAGTTTGAATTTTTTCTGCAGCTGCTTTCTCTGTCGATCCAGCTTAACCCCTTCACCTCTCTGGAAACTAGAGATACAAGTCGCCCTTGAAATAATGGCTACAGAGATGTTGTCAGAGATGGAAGAGTTTCGTTTGTGCAGATCTTTGAAGGCTTGATTGGCTCTTCAACCTGAACGGTGTCCACACTTTGCTCTTCCGTTCATGCATTGGTTCAGCGAGCAGCCAGTAATTGTCTGAAACAGAAACACTGCTCAGCTCCGGGCCCTTCCAGTGTGTGCCCCGTCACTGACCAGTGTCTGTGCTGGGACTCTTGTAGGAGCATGCCATCATTCTCTTGGGAAACGCTGCCTGGAACCTTGTGATGCAAAGGTCTCCTTTGTAACCCCTCTGGGTGTGAACAGAACAGTGCTTGGCACAAGCCTTGGTGGTGGCAAGGTAGTGCTCGAGAGATGCTTCAGCTGGTTCGTCTGTTCTGTGTCTCACTGCACAAAATCCAGCTGCAGAGTGCAGAGGGTGGTATGTCATATGTTGGCCTTCTGGGCAGTGCAGAGCAAACCTCTGTCACCTTGTCATGCCTGGGTACTTGGCAGTCTGATGAATTTTCCTTGTATCAGAGAAGTCGTGTTTCCTTGACTAGTTTCTGAGACAGGGTTCACAGGTACACAGATGAGTGCATTGTCACAACTGAAGGCATTTTGACGTTTCCTGCCACTTGTTCTGAAGTTTTTCAGTAGAGAATGTGGGTGTTTTGATGCCAGTCGTGGTGAACTGTGAAGGGCTTACTGTGAGTCTTGAACGAGAAGCCTGGTGTTTCCCCTTAAACTTTGAGGGCTATCTGGAGGACAGCGCTGCTTTAGAGCCCAGCTGGACGGAGTGCCTGACTCGTCCTCAGGGCAACGTCTTGTCGGCACAGAGTGTGGCTGAGTGGGGGTGGCCACCGCTGGTTGGCCTTGGAGTGGGACTGCTGGGGAACCCTGCGCTGGCCTCTCCTCTGAGAGACAGGCTGTGACTGACTGAGAATTACGCTGGCTTGGGGCCTGGGTTATTTCATGGTAACGTCCATTTTAGTCCAAGAAGTACTTGCAGTATTTTAACCTGGTCTAGGGTTGTTGGTTTTTGTTTTTGTTTTTTTAAAAAATTAAAACTTTTATAAGATTCATGGGTTACTGACATTTCAAAAAAATTAAACGTATCTTTATGGATGTTCTGTGTAATGGACAGAAAAGTGTTTTAGACTGTCATGTGACAGCTTCATAGCTTGTTTATTTGTTCTTTTATTTTTCTCTAATGTGTCTTGAAAATGCTATTTTAACCCTCTACCTAAGGTAATACTCTGGTGCTGTATGCTGTCACAGATGAAACAGTAATAGCTAGCACATATTCTGAGTGGCTGGTTTGGATTCTAGATTTGGCTTGATGCCAGTTTATAGAATGGAGTCGTATAAAGTGACTAAAAAGCATTTCTGTTGGTGACATTCAGAGGACCTTGGGGACACTCCTGTGACTCAGAGAGCAGGACACTGAGCAAGCCCTCTGGGGTCAGCATGTGTATGTGACCAGAATCAGAGATGTAGACCGAGGCCTTGTCACTGTGAGCTGCGAGCGCACAGGTGCAGGGGTGCAGGAGCCCCCCAGGGGGGCCGGCCAGGTCGCTCACCAGGGGGTGGGGGGCCCGCCAGGTCGCTCAGGGGTGGAGGGGGCCGCCGGGTCACTCACTCGGGGTGGGGGGGGGTCCGCCGGGTCACTCACCGTGCAGCCCGATCTCCGTTATCAAGAAGTCTAAACTCCCCTGAGCTGTCAGGAACCCTAACTTTTGCCACTGAAGTACCAACCCAGGTGATGCTCATACTTCATTCAGTTCGGCTCACCGCTTCATTTCAGGGACAGCAGCCTCAGTGACACTGAAGGGCAGTGCTGACTGTGTCCTCCCTGGGGGTGGTGCTGGGAAGCTTGTGGCTGCAGGCTGGTCCGTGCAGGCCTGGCCAGAGGTGACAGATCCCCAGAAGTGACCGCGCACGACTGCTCTGGCGGGAGAGCCTGTGCAGGCGGCCAGTGCAGGCGGGCGGTAGACACGGCCAGAAGCATAACCCACTGCCGGCGCGTGGGTTCCCACTCACGGGGACCCGTGGGGCAGTCTCCAAGACGGCAGTCGCCACAAGCAGACCACCGCGGCTCCTGTAGCCAGCAGGTTGAAACCAGCGGCCTGTCACCTCACGGTGGAGCACTTTAACCACTGCCCCACTGGGGCTTCTCCGGGGGGAGGGTCCCTAGGAGTGGTCACAGGGAGGGGAGTTACCCGGCAGGGACAGGAAGGAGAGGTGCCGAGTGGCGCCAAGGGCCAGCAGCAATGGGGGTGTGTGGGGTGGGCGAAGGCGTGGCTGCAGCGGGCACCCTGGCCTCCCTGTGTCATGATCCGTCACTGAGAAGGAACAGCAGGCTGTGCAGGGTGAGAGCGGCTTCTGCAGGAGGCAGGTTATCGGCAACAAGCGCTGGCTATGAAAAGAGTTTCTGAGATGGATGTTGCGGAAGCATTCAGAAGTTTTTTTTTTTTTAAGTATTGAAATGAGACACTTGTACCTGTAATTTTAATCAAAGCCAGAAGTAATGTTGATTTGTTCACACTTTCTGTGACTTGGCTCCTGAGTTCAGAAACCTGTCTGGGTCAGGCCTTAGTCGTGTGTTGGGGGTGCCAATGTAGGTACGTGACCAGCACACATTCTGCCACCCTGCGTTTCCCAGGAGCCCTGGTGGTGCAGTGGTTAGCATCAGCCTCAGTCCACCAGTCACTCCTTAGAAGCACGGAAGGACAGCTCTGCTCTGTCCTGGAAGGCGGCTGTGAGTCTGAGTCAGCTTGACGGCCAAGAGGGAGGGTTTGGTATTTACTTTACAAGCAGTTGCGTGAAAGTTTTGAATGTAATATGAAAAAGCTCTGAAAGCAGCCATTTTTATTTGTAAATTGTGTTGGTAGGTTTATTCCCCATTATCAGGAAAAAAAACTAATTTTTAAATATAATTAGCTACCGTCTATCCAAGATTAATAAATCCATGTTTTTCCTTTAACCTTTCATGTCTTCTCGCATTATAACCAGTGACTGATTTATTAAATCATTTTTCATTTTTACTGCTGATTTTGTTTGATGGTGCACTGCAGAAGGTAATTGCAAATATATGTCTTAATGGAATCACAACATACTGTGTATTGTATACAAATAATATGAAAATGGTGATGAGCCTGTAACGCAGAATAAAACCTGGTGATCCTCCAGACAGGGAGGACCAACGCTACGTTTTGTGATAGCGCTGGGCCTCGTCCTTGCGGTCCCACAGGCGTCCTGGCTTTGAGGTGATTTGGAGTTTCTTCAGGTTCTGCTGGCAGCCCCTCCCCCTCTCCTTCTATAGCCGTTTATATTTTTAACACTCTTGTTAAATGAAGTTCATTAGAACTTGAAATCAGTTTTTTATCAGTATTTCCGTGGAAACAGCACATCAATTTTCTAACTTTCTGCTTTTGCTAAAAAAAAAAAAAAAAAAAAAAAAAACTTCTGCCCTTGGAGATAACCATGTCTGTTCTCCAAGTGTGTCTCATCTAAATGTTTTTCTTTTCAAAATAAAACCACAGAGACAGTGAAAAGCTTTAGCAGATCACGTAAACATTTGTAACTCATTCATTTCAGGTAACATGTCACAGTTACTAAAAAAACACCTTCCATCGAGTCAATTCCAACTCATAGACACACTATAGACAGAGTGGAACTGCCCCGCAGAGTTTCCAAGGAACACCTGGTAGATTTGAACTGCCGACCTTTGGTTAGCAGCTGCAGCACTTAACTGCTATGCCACCAGGGTTTCTATGATGACTGAGATCTGTAATTTTATTTCCTGAACTCTAGTCCTAAGTTTTGGAGGGGTCAGATAAATGATCAAGAATCTGGTCATTTATATTGTTAACTTGTTTTATGTTCTGACGGGTAGTGCCATGTTTAAGTGGCATTTTGTTTGTGGTTAAGTGGTAATCTCAAATCTACCCACTTTGCTTAAATATAAGTCTTAAACTTTGGGGATGTATATTCTTTGTATGTTATCAGCCTCCTTCTGAGAGATGGCACAGACAGCAGCTTCTTTTGAGAAGTAACACAGATGTCAGGGTTCCTTGCAAACCGTAAGCAGGGCCTCGACTCAGCGCCCTTCCTGTTTGAATTAGGTCTGCCCAACGCTGTCTCCTCATCTGAGGGAAGAACCCTCGCGGTCGCTCCGGTGTGCGTGTGTGTTGAGCGTTCACTGTTGCAGACGTGGAATGCAGTGACTGGGCACAGTGATTTCAGTTTAGGGTAAAATGCATCAGGCTGGTTTATAACTTCTGAAAATACAGGTTAATGAGATCCTCTGTGGTTAGATTCCTGCTGCATGTTTTCCAGACATGCAGACTGTTGGCCATGGCCCACCGGCGCCGGAGCTCAGCCGGCGGAGTTGTGGGCTGGTGTGGCGGCTCCTCTCTCGGCTCTGCAGCTGTGCAGAGCAGAGCTCTGGCTTCAGCTGTGGGGCAGGTGCTTCTCAGACTGTCCCCTCTGTCCTCGGTGCCCTGGGAGCCTGTGCTCCTCACTGGTGGTGTCTTTGTTGCCCCGCCTCTGGCGATATGGAGACAACGTAGAGGATGGGGCTGGACAGGCGGCTCACCATTTTCCCTGAGGGCTTCCTTGGTTGTCGTTGGTGAGAGGTCGCCAGTCTGCATCCAGCCCCACACCTCTGATTGCTGACTGAGCCCAGAGTGTGGGGACAATTTGTCGAGTGATCACCAGGGTGATTTTGTGGTTCAGTGATGCTTCTCTCCCTGTTCTTCCCCTGTGTCCCCCGCTCCATGCCCCACCCCTCCAGAGGAGGTAAGCCCCACTGCCGTCGAGTTGGGTCTGACCCACGGTGACCCCGGAGGTCAGAGTAGAACTGCTCCATAGAGTGTCCAAGGAGCATCTGGCGGATTTGAACTGCCGGCCTTTTGGTGAGCAGACGGAGCACTGAACTCACTGTGCCACTGGAGTGTCCTCCAGAGGGGCAGATTGTAGGATTGCATGCTTTTTCTCTCCTGTGTGAAGCACAGGGTTGGATGGGGAAGAAAGAGAAGAAAGAAAATCTCAAACAAGCCTTTAAAAATCATAATAATGCTAACTGATTACATCTGCAGCAGGCACGTGACACCAGCTGGCTGTGGCTTTCTCCTCTCCGAGCAGAGCTGTGTGGTTAAGTGACTGAGAGAAAGCGCAGTTCAGCAAGTGGCTGGGGCAGCGTTCGAGGGCACCCGACCCCCTCAGCTCACAGCTTGTCAGCAAAGGGTAGGCCTGGGCTTTGGGTCTGGATCTGCCAAGGTCTGACTCCTGGACCTTTATTTCTGTAGGGTCCTAACCATCCTTGTGGTCACAGGACCTTGGTGGAGGTCCAGTTTGTCCCCTTCCCTGCCCAGAGGCAAGACCGATAGAGCAGGAGCATCCCTGGGGGTTGGGGTTGGGAACGAAAGCAGCAGTGTCCCAGTGGGCTGTTGTTTGCTTGTCCGTGGCAGTGTCACAAGCTGGGCTGCTCAGCAAAAGGCTGGCACTTTAAATCCACCGGCTGCTCCTCGGAGGCCTTGGGGGGCACTTCTTCTCTCTCCTGTGGGCTTACTTGTGAGCCAAAATCGACTTGACAGCAGCAGGTTTTAGGGTTTAGTGGCAGTGTGACAAACCACCCCAAAAGTTTGTGGCTTGAAACAACAGCCCTTCGTTGCTCTGAACTTACAGATCAGGGCCTTGATCTGGTTCTTCTTACGACCCGGCCCAGGCTGAGCTGCATCCGGCTGGGGCCAGGGTCTTGGAAGGTCCAGGACAGTGTTATTCTTGAGTCTGGCACCTTGGCACTTCTTTAGGTGACCGCTCGCTCTCCACATGACTAAGTTCAGACTTCCTCAGAGAGTCTGTATGTCAAGGAGGAGCATTCAGGAAGGGGCAGGCAGAAGCTGCACTCCCCCCCCCCCCCAGGCTCTAGAAGGCACACAGCGTCAGCGTCCTGCTGCAGTCTGGATCGTCCTGCTGCAGTCTGGATCGGAGGGCTGACCGAGACCCAGGGGGAGGGAGCTGCCGCCTCCCAGTGGCCCTGGTGTAACTCAAGTGTAGCTGAGCATGTCGGGTGGGTGCTCCCGTGGGTGGGTGCTCATGTGGGCGTCTTGAAGAAGCAATAGCAGTGGGGTGTGTAAGCACAGATGGTCTTAAAGAGGTCGCCTTCTACGTCTTGAGATTTCATAGGTGCTCTTCCCTGAAGCTGATGTACCTGAGATGTATCTGCTGTTCACATGGGAAAGCGTAGTCCTCCCTCTTCCTCCCTGGTGGTAACAGTGCAGTTCCTAGGAAGTAAAGACCCTCACGGTGCCGGTCACAGTGACATTCTCCCGATGTGATCAGTCAGGCTGTCCCGACCTAACCGCTCTTCCAGTTTTCCTCTCTTTAGTGAATCTTTCTTTTAAGATGAAGCTTGGCTGCAAAAGGGGACATCCGGGTATAGTTTGAGACATTTGGAATTGAGATGTGCCAGAACGGGGTTGCAGGAGCAGTGGCAGCTTTCAACCTCGTGATTTTGCCTCTTCCATCTTCTGGCTAGAGAAAGCACGGTGGGCAAGTGAAGCAGGGACAGGTCCTGGGGAAACGCCAGGTGCCAGAAAGCATCTCCCAGCGGCTCCTAGTGCCCTGCTTCCTGACACACATCGTTAGCAGGGGGGAGACGCCTTTGATGCCACAGTGGTTTCAGAGGACGCTGATGAGGGTTTCAGATGTGCCTGGGCTGTTCTCTGGGCTACCAGGCCTGTGACTGAAACCTGCGCGATTCCTCTCGGATTCGCTATGCATGTTTCTGTAACTTAGGTGAAAGCTATCCTACAGAATATCAAGAAAACTCTGTTTAAAGAGAAGCATCTTATTTTATCTTACAAAATGCTGAGTTTTTTCTACTTCCTAATAATGAAAAATAAATTTACGTGCTAGCTGCTTGATTTTTTGCAGTATGTACCTTTCTCTTATTAAAGCCAAAGAAAAGTTTGTTATGTCTAGTAAGGAAGAAGTGGTGTTATTGCTGATTTTTAGCCTGTTTTTATTTATTTACTTTAGAAGCCAGACATCAGAGTTCAGTTTGCACATTTACTAAAGGACTGTTATGTGCTGTCATACTTTTTATATCATAAATTATTGCACAGCTGTAAATTGGTGACCATCAGAGCACTGCTGTACTCTCCTTTTAATAATCTGCTTATTAAATAGTGTATCAGTTTATTAGCACTGCATTATTTTCATCTTGACTATTTTTAGAAATATGTATGTTCTGTAATTTACAAGTAGTTTTTATAATATACCTTGTAACATATTAACACATTTATTTGAATTGAAAAACACTTTATGACAAAATAACTTGGTTTGTAAATCATCTGTCAGTGCGGACTGGCTTTGCCCTGTGGACGGTGTGGCAGACACTTTCCGTAAACTGAATGAGGAAAGTGCACACCTTTAGTCCTTTCTGACTTTTTATGATGGGAAACATGGAACATACACAGAAGTAGAAACAGCAGGACAATGAGTTTGCCTTGTTTCCCAGCTTCAAAAATTATCAACTCATGGCCTGTCTTATTTCTTCCATACCCGATGCCTTGCTCTCTGCTTCTCTGTCTACCAACCCTACCCCTGGATATTTTTAATCAATAAGTATTTCAGTATGTATTTCTAAAACATGAAGTTTTTTTGTTTTTGGTTGTCCTATAGCAGTTACTACACACACTGATGTATGACGTTGGTTACCATCCACATGGCCTGTGCGCACTTGCCCTTCTCCGTCTTGGGTTCCCTGACAGCAGCTTTCCCATCACCTCCTGCCTTCTAGCCCTCACCCCTGGGCTGCTGTGCCCCTTTAGTCTGGTGTTAAAACATGAAGACTTTTTAAATACATAGCCATGATATATTTGCCATACTAAAAACCATATGCATAGGCAAGGACACAACAGAAGGAATTCCGTCCGAGGAGGTGCCTCTAGGGGAAGAGGAGAGGTGTGTTGAAACTTCACTCATCTCTGTGGGAAATGCGTTTCTAAAAAAACTTACGTATGGGTTAATCAGTTATCAAGTTGTTTAATGTATGTTTTCATTAATTGTATGTGAATAGTTAAAATAATCTCAGAGATCTTTTTTTTTTCCAGATACTTAGACCCAAAGATAAAAGCAATTTAAAATGTTAATCTGTATACCAATTTGCATATATAATTTTGTTTGGGGAGGTATGGTAAGAGTGGTCATTAAAAAGACTTCAGATATGGAAGCGTTTTATGTTACAAAGTTCTGTGAGACAAATAGAAGTGTGAGTTTAAGGGCAAAAGGGAAAGCAGTGCAAATTTGAGTCCTGAGGCCGGGTTTGTTCCGGGGTTGGTTGGTTGGCTGATGGTGGCTGATGGTCGGCAGTGTGGTATTTGTATCCCACTGGGTACGTTGTTAAGAGTGATCATATTTTAAAAATTCAGTAGCTCTAACAGGCAGGAAGATCACCCGCTTTGTAAGTATGTGAGCTGATAAAAACCTTCAGGTTTTGTTCTTAGAAATGGACTGACGTGAAGTTTTTAGAAATCCTTTTAGAGGCCGTCTGAGCAGAGCTGTTTGAAGACCATGGGACCAAGGGACTGGCAGGTTGGAGCAGCCCTCTCCTCCTACCAGACCAGATGCCTGGGGACTGCTGTGACCTGGTGTCTCAGATGCCGATGATCCTGTGAAGCGGATGCAGCAAAGTGGGTGGGTTAGCAGTCATTGCAAAGAGCGGTTACCATAGCAACCAAGAGCTACAGTTGACGTTAATTACATGTACATTCATCTTTTGGAAATGCTGTTCTTTGTGATTAATAGTGATGATGCCCCGAATTAGAACACCTTGACATAATTGTGTTTCCTCTTGGGAGGGGAAAGTTAATAGTGGGAATATTCTACAGAGGTCAGGAAATGTCAACAAACAGACTCAACATGGTTGAAAGCGGCCTACTTCATCTCTCCTGTTCTTTCCTTTGTAATTAGAGTAGTGCCTGTCTGGGGCCTTATCTTTAAGTGGAGTTGGGTACATTTATGAGACGATGATGGTTGATGTGAACATCAAACCAACTAGTTGCCATTGGGTCGGCGATGACTCCTGCTGACCCGTGTGTCAGAGGAAAGCTGTGCCCCTCCGGATTTTCTTGACTGATGTTTCATAACACTCCAGCGCACCTCAGGGTGGGACCCAACTGCAGCCTTTTGGCTGGCAGCCAAGTAGGTGAACTTTCGTAGGCCCCACAAATGCCTTTAGGAATACAGGGGCTGAAAAGCATGATGTCTGCTTCTTATTGCCAAAAAGCTGTGATGTGTCTAAAGAATAGTTTTAAATATACTGTAGAATAAGTGATTTTTAATTTTGACGAAAATTTTAAAGCATTATTTAGTTCTAATGGAAATCTGTATACCCCACTTTCACCCATCTTAAAATATACCACAAAAAAGAAGGAAAAGCTTTTCCTCTACCCAGCCCCCTTTCACAAGCATCAGAATGGTCAGTGGACGCTGTGTACCAAGTAAATGGTGAAGACAGCTATGTCCTTGTGAGCGTATGATGTGAGACAGAAGAACACAGAGGTCGCAATTGCAAAACCTCAGTGAGGGGTTGGTGGTTCATTGTCAGGAGTCTCTCCTTACCCGGGAGAGACCAGGGTTTGATTCCCGGCCAGGGCATCTTGTGTGCAGCCGCCTGCCGTCTGTCAGTGGAGGCCTGCATGTTGTCACAGTAATTAACAAGTCCCCTTGGTGCTTCCAGACTGGACAACTGAGGAAGGAAGGCCTGGTGCCCTCCTGAAAACCAGCCAGTGGAAAGCCTTGTTGATCACAGGGTTTCATCCCCAACCCGTTGTGGGAAGAGTGCTGGACCTGACAGCAGTTAGACCCTGGGGCGTGGGGACACAGCGCCAGCAATAAAACTTCAAGCTGTGACAAACTCGAATGCTCGTTTTAAATGTTAAAAAAAAGCAAGCTTTTCCTTCTGGAAGCCAGCTCCTCGGACCAAGGTGAGTCTGGTCTGTAAGGCGTGAGAGCATATGGGCAAAGTATGTGTTTTGTAGCTTAGGGAATGTGGGAAGCTGGGCAGCCCCTATGCAAAGGAAGATGAGGGGAAAGAAGGGGACAGGAGCTGGTTGGAGGGACACACGATATTGACAGTAGAGGGAGGAGTGTGCTGTCACAGTGTAGTGGGGAGCAGCTAGGGTCTCACAACAATGTGTGTAAGTTTCTGTATCAGAAACTGACTCGAATTGTAACTTTCACTAAAGACACGATTTTAGAAGAAAGGAGGGTCATGTGATCAGATAGTAGATCAGAATGAAACAAAAGGAAGGTTTCAGTGAATGCCTTGTTAGGGGCCGGACACAACCAAAAGGTCCAGAGGGAGACCAGAGAGGAGGAGCACTTTGGAGAGGCCGAGATTCCCCTGCCTGGGACGCTACCTGTGCTACCGAAGGGCCAGGTAGTGGCCAGACCTGGTGTTCCGTGAGAAGCCGGAAATCAGGTGGTTTTGTGAAATCTGATTTCTGTTTTAAGTTCTTGCAGTGAATGCAGGATTTTTCAACAAGATGTGAGTCCAGTATCCCGCCTCTTTGTGCCGTGTTTTTCCCGTGGGTGCCACTTTGTGACCCTGAATTCATCACTGCAGTGCTGTCACTGTATGTGTCAGACTTGGGTAGAGAGCCTCTGGGACAGAATACCATGGTTACTGGAGGGCCTCCCAAAAGTCTAGCTAGCACTTACTTAGAAGAGAAACTATTAAACGTTCTGTGGGGAGTGAGATCAATACCGCTCAGGTGATGATTAAAGAGGGAGCCATCAGACCAACCTTGTCGAGCCCAACCCTGTCAAAGCCTGCACTCTTTAATTCATTCTTGGCCTAGAATTACACATTCATTGGGAACGTCAGGAAGGACTTCCAAAGTGACTTGCATAGAATCTCTAGCCTGAGTCTGATTATTTTGTCAGTAATTAAAAAACACTTCAGTGCTTAGAATTTGCAGAACTGATAAATCAGTGAATGGCCTGTCTTAAAAAGAAGTAAATCAGCCATTATTTAATTATACTTAATTGAAATTATTTTAAAGATTTCTAAACTGGGTAGTAGGAAAGAAAAATGATCAGTTTAGTTGCTGGCATGAATTACCTTGCAACAAATGTTACAGTCTCCCAATTTATGTCAGTATGTTTTTATGACTATAACCTTCAATTATGAGGTTTTTGTTGAAGTGATAAGATTGTGTTGTCTGAATTGTGCTTGTTTTTGTCTTACTGTCTCATGCAGGTAAAAAGTAAGTCACAGCAGGTGCTGAAGAGAGCCTAGAAGGAGGTTCTTGGGAAGAGACTATTGGTAGAAAACAAATGCTTAGGGAGGGCTTCCTCCTCTTCCCAGATCGGACTACTGGGAACACACTAGTCCAGGGTGTGTCTCTGCTTTCCAAAGACAAAACTAAATTCACCAGTAAAATGTGTTTCCTTTCCCCTCAGGTGCTGGGTTGACAGTTTAGTTGGATTCAAAGAGCTGCCCATGGCTCCTTTGCTGCTGAAAAATCTCCAAGTGAAAGTTACTTGAGTAACTTTAATGTAATACAGACTACAAAGCTAGAGAAAAATGTACTGGGGGAGCAGTAACTGCAGAGAGAAAGCGGATTTGATGAGGACCTTCAGAGATGGGTGCGGCTGTGAGAGTTGGGATATTCTCAACTGATTGGGAATTGTGAGAGAATTTAAACTCAGTCTTCTTTTGTTTTTGGTAATCTACCAGTATTATGTTCCTCATTCTGCTAATTATGATTATGTAAGATGTTAACATTGAGAGAAGCTCGAGGAGGGGTGTGTGAGAACTGCGGACCGCGGCTGTACCCATGCTCTAGGCTGGAATGGGCACTAAATCCAAACCTGCCCTAAGTCAGCAAATTCAGGGATTCTGAGTATCTGTTCCAAGGCATTGTATTTAGTTGGGGTAAAATTCACATAGTGTAAAATTAAACGTTGTAAAGTTAGTACAGTCACTGGAATTTAATATAATCATGGTGTTGTGTAACTGTACGTAACCTATTTGTTTGATTCTAAACCCTATTTGTCCCCAAGAAGGAAAAACCCTGCACCCACCGAGGAGTGACATTCCCTTCCTCCTGCCCTCCGGCTTGTGGCGGCCACCAGTCAGCATTCTGTCCTTGTCCCCGTGCCTGTGGCCACAGCATGTGGCCTTGTGTGTCTGATTTCTGTTACTGAGCACAATATTCTCAAAGTCCACGTGTGTTGCAGCTCCTGTGGGTAATTCGATTTTGTTTGTGACCAAGTAAGAGTTCATTGTATAGATACCCCCATTTCCTGTATCCACTCAGCCTATCAGTGGACATTTGGGGTGTTTCCACCTTTTGGTTTTGGTGTCAACAGCACTGCTGTGACCGCTCCTGTCCAACTGTTAGTGCTTTTGAATATATCCATAAGGGTAGAAATGACGTCAGGTGACATGGGAGTTCAGTCTTGGAGTCTGTGGGTGGCGTCCAGACTGTTTCCACAGTGGCTGCACCATTTGGCATCCCTACCAGTGAAACATGGAAGTTCTGGGTTCTTCCATATCCGGGACAACGCTTGTTATTGTCTAGTTCTTTATTTTAAGCATCCTAGTGAGTATCTCGTAGTGGTATCTCGTAGTTCTCGTTATAGTTTTGAGTTGCGTTTTCCTGATGACTGATAATGTTGAGTAGCTTTTCATGTACTTATAGGCTATTTGTGTATCTTCTTTGGTGAAATGTTTATCTGACTTCTTTGTCGTTTTTTTTTAGTGTCTTTTTGTTGATTTGAGAGGTACTCAGAAACCTCCCCCAAAAGAAAAGTCCGGGTACAGATGGCTTTGCTAGGGAATTTGACTAGACCTTTATCAAAGTGCCCCGTGTCTGTTTTAGTCAGCTCATGCTGCTCCAACAGAAATGCCACAGAGGGGACAGCTTTAACAAAGGAAGGTGTATTCTCACACAGTCCGGTAGGCTGCAAGTCCATGTTCAGGGTATCCGCTCCAGGGGAAGGCTTTCCCCCTTGCCAGCTCTGGAGGAAGGTCCGGTATTGCATCGGTCTTTGTCCAGGGAGCGTCCTGGCACAGGAACCTCAGGTCTGAAGGACGCGCTCTTCTCCCGGTGCTGCTTGCTTGATGGAGTGAGATTCCCACGTCTCTGCTCGCTTGTCTCTCTCTCTATCTCCTGGGGGATAAAAGGGTGAAAGGTACCAGCTGCACTCCAGGGAAAATCCCATAGCAAGGACGTTGCAGCCCCACCCTAATCCTAGTTTAAGGTGGCCCTTCTGTCTATTAGCCACAGGCAGAGATTAGGGTTTACAGCATTAGAAAAGCACAAAACAGAGGGCAATCACAGAATACAGGGAATCCTGGCCCACCCAAATTACTACCCATATTTTCTGGGGGACACAGTTCACTCCATGACACTGTCCTTCTTAAACTTTTCCAAAAAAAGGGGGGGGGGACACTCCCGAATTCATTCTAAGTAGCTAGAATTACCCTTTGCCAGACAAACACACCACCAGAAAAGAAAACCGCAGGCCAGCACTCCCTATGGATGTAGATGCAGAAATCCTCAGCAGAGTGCTGGCAGACTGAATCAAACACGGTATTAGGGGGTTAGACACGATGTCCAAGTGGAATTTCCAGGAATGTGAGTCTAATTCAACATGGGAAACTCGCTCAGTGCTGTACACCACACTAGCAGGACAGAGGAAGATGACCACATGATGATCTCTGGCAGTCGTAAAAGTCATTTGGTAAAAACTGACACCCTGTTATAATGAACACACTCAGCAAGCGAGGAGTAGAAGGGGCATTCCTCAATCTGGTGAAGGACGTTCATGAAAAACCCACAGCTAACGTCACGCTTGAGAAAGGAAAAACTGAGCAGTTGCCCCGTAAGATCGGGAAGCTGAGGAGGCCCACTCTCCCGCTGCTATTCAGTGTTTAGTAGAACTCCCACCCAGATGCTAGAGGCAAAAAGAAAAAGGAAAAAGCATCTAGACTGGGAAAGAATTAAAACTACCTCTTTTTGCTGATGACTTGATTCTACAAATAGAAAATCCCAAAGAATCTACAAGAAAAGCAATTAAAGTTAATGAATGAACTCAGCAGAGTGGCAGGTGCAGGGGCAGTGTGAAAACCAGTGGAGTTTCTGTGCATCAGGAATGAGCATTCTGAAAAGGAAATGAAGGAAACAGCTCTGTTTACGATAGCACCTAAAATAATAAATATTTAGGAATAAATTGAACTAAAACAATGAGAGATGAGTATAATAAATTCTGTAAATCCTTACTGAAAGAAATTTAAAGATTTACATAGTGGGAAAAACATTTCATGTTTATGGATTGAAAGACTTAATATTGTTAAAGGTAACAGTCCTACCCAGAGCAGTCCATAGATTCAACACACTCTATCTCAAAATTCTAACAGACTTCTTTGTAGAAATACAAAAGCCATTCCTCAAAAGCAAATGGCCCTATAAATAGCCAAAACAATCTTGAAAAAGAAAAACAGAGTAGGAAGACATATTTCCTGATTTCACAATGTATTATAAAGTTACATAATAGAAACAGTCTGGTGCCAGTGTCGTGAAAGACACACAGACCAGTGGAATTGAAGTGAGTGTCCAGGAATAAATGCACATGTGCTAAGGCCGTGGGGTGGGAGAGAGCAGTGTCTTCAGTAAAGCATCTGGGAGAACCGAGTCTCCGTGTGCCGAAGAATGAAATTGGACATCATAGGATAAAAATGTAATTTGACCCTCAAGTTTTAATCTCTATCCGTGGTCCTCAAAGGTAACAACCTCTAAACTTAGAATTTCCCATGTGACAGAAGTGGCTTTCACTAGGCCTCCAGACCACACCTGAGGCTTTCTGCTGTTGAGGTGTGCCCCTTGAGTCAGAGCTGATCGAGCCATGAAGACCTTCCAGGTGATACCCACTCAACCCCGAGCAAGTGGACTCATCCGTTTGTCATGCCAAGTAATGAGGCCTCCACAGAGATGCTGGACACAAATGCCGGACTTCCCGGGGAGAAGGCCATGGATGGACATGGCCTAGCAGGGATTCAGTTACATCCTGTTTGCTGTAAAACAGTGATCTTAAGTATACTGTTTTTCCTTTTTAATTGCACTTTAGATGAAGGTTTACAGAGCAAACTAGCTTCTCATTAGACAGTTTTGTGGTATTCATGCCAACTACATGGGTCAGCACTCCCCTTCTGAGCCTTGGGTTCTGTGACCAGCTGTCCTGTCCCTCCTTCCTATTCATTCGGACCCTCGGCTAGTGCGTCCGTTTAGACTCATTGTGCTGTGTGGGCTTGTGATCTTTGGCTGAAGGGTGAACCTCGGGAGTGACTTCATTACTCAGCTCCTAGAGTGTTGGGGGGCCACGCTCTTCAGGGTTTCTCCTCATTTGTCAAACCAGGAAGTCTGGTTCCCACAACTCACCTTCCCACACGCACTCCCCGCCCCCATGATTTTGAATTTTGTCATACTTTTTCTCAGCTCTGCCCAGGACCCTCTACTGTAAACCCTGTCGGAGTGGTCAGTGGTGGTAGGCACGCACCCTCTGGTTGTACCGGACTCTGTGAGTTGTCCCTGCAAATTGTGGGAGCCGGCAGGTCCCCCACGCTAAGAGCTAGCATCTGAAGTCTTAGGCACATGAGCGTCTGGAGGAAGGCACTCCTTCGGATGTGAGGGGTCTGATCTAGCTCCGGGTAGCTGGGCTCAGAGGTAACGTTACTGAGCTGTGGTGAGTGGGGCTGAGCAGATGCCTTCACTTGGAATGAAGAGCAGTTTGCCCTGCACCGATTGCCTCTCTGTGGGCCCGTCCCTTACACCACTTAGAAGCATTAACCCAGCAGGGCTGAAAAACATGTGCAAGTGAGGACCGCGGAACTCTGGGAGCGGAAACCAGCAGCGGTGCATTGGGGTCTTGTGCTGGCGGTGGGTGCTCAGCTGCTGCCCCAAAAGCATGGGCTGCAGTCAAGATGGCCGAGAGAGCTTGGGCTTGGTCAGAATCAAAACTGTCTGTACATCCAGACTTACAGACAGTATAGAGAGACAGTGCCAGAAACGGGAGAAAATGTTGGGGAACCACGTATCTGATCAGGGTTTAATAGTCTAAGGATGTGATGAGCTCCTACAGCAACATAGGAAGACAGTCGAAAAATAAGTACATCACCAAAGGAGAAACAGAGAAGACCGGGAAACTCAGTTGTTAGTCACTTGGGAAATGCAAGCGAAACCACCATGAGACACCGCTCCGCGCTCCACACTCCAAATGGAACAAGTTTTGACCAAATTGTGGAGCAGTTGGAACACTCCTACTTGTTAGTGGTCATGAAAAAGGTGCAACAACTTAGGAAAATGAAATACAGTGTGACCACATGGCCCAACAGTTCCTCTCCTGTGTTGCCCCAAGTCAATTCTGAATCACGGTGACCCCACATGTGTCAGAAGAGAATGGGGCTCTCGGGGCTGTCACTGAGTTGGTAGGTAGGCCCTTCTCCAGAACTGCCTGCTGCTGGGCTCCAGCCTCTGACATCTAGCTCAGCAACTGAGTGCTGTTTGACTCCCCGCAAAAGAACTGAAAGCACACGTCCACACAGAAACTTTACAGACTTGTGTGCAAGTGTTCATTCATAGCAGCTCCAGCCCTAATAACCCCAAATGGAAACAACCCAAAGACACTGGTGGATGAATTCTCAATACTGTGGTGATGTGTCCTTTATCCAGTGTGGTGGAAAGTCCATCTGCGGATGGATAGATAGATACACGGTACTGTGTTGTGTCCTTTATCCAGTGCGGGGGAACGTCCATACCAGAACTGTGGTATGTCCTTTATCCGGTGTAATGGGGCGTCCCTCTGTGGATGAATAAACAGTACTGTGATATTCCTGGTATCCAGTGTGTTGTGGAATATGCCTCAGCCATAAAACGGGCTGCAGGACCAGCATCTGCTACTATGTGGATAAACCTTGAAGTTATGTTAGTGAAATGAGCCAAACACAAAGAGCTGCGTATTGTGCAATTGCATTGATGGGAAAAGTCTAGAAAGGCAAACCCACAGAGGGGAGCGTGGACTGGTGGCTGCTGGGGCTGTGGAGAGAGTCCCAGTAGTGCAGACAGTTTCCCGAGCTCCATTACTGACTGAGGGGTTGAAACGCAGTTTTGCGTCTTCTCAAAGGTACCTCAGGAGAAGGGGTGGCAATCTGCCTCGAGCAGCTCAGCCCTGAAAGCCACGGGGAGCACAGTCTACCTGGACACACGTGAGGTCGCCAGAGGCAGAGTCAACACGGTGGCGGCTGGTTACTGGGTAGGGGTTGATGGAGGGGCTGGAGGGCGGGGGAGGACTGCTGATGCTTAGCGTTTCTTTGAGGATGGTGAAAATATTCTGGAATTCGGTAGTGGCAATGGCTGTACACTGAGACTATACTAAAACCCACTGAACTACATTTTTAAAGAGTGACGTGTACAGTGTGTGGTGTATGAAGTGTTGTCAGGTGCTGTCGAGGTGGTCCGAGCTCCTGGTGACCCCGTGTACAACAGATGGCTGAAATGCCACCCAGTCCTGCGCTGTCATCACAGTGGTTGGTCTAGACCTGCCGTGTTGGTCCATCTCCCAGAGGGTCTTCCTTTTTCTGTAGAACGTCTGCTTTATGAGTATGCTGTCCTTCTCCAGGGTCTGCTCCCTCCTTATAACATGTCCAAAGTACGTGAGATGTAGTCTCACCGTTCTCGTTTCTAAGGAGCACTCAGGCTGTCCTTCTTCTGTTGTTGACTCCCATGGCAGTCTGTGCTGTATTGAGTGTTCTTTGCCATCTCCCTAGTTCAAAGGCATCAGTTCTTCCATCTTCCCTCTTCATTGTCCAGCTTTCCTGTGCATTATGAGGAATTGGAAATACAAAATGTATCAGTAAAAGTAGACTTTGTAATGCTTTGCATTCAGAAATTGTTCTCTTGTAAAAATGCTATTTGATGTTTTCATTAAGAAAATTATTTACTTTTTCTTTTTAGGAGTTTATCATGGCATCCTGCATTGACTATTAAAAGTAAAATGAGAAATCCACATTCTCATGCATTCATTGATCTGACTGCAGATTTCACGGCCGGTGAGTTGCTCATGAGCGTGAGCTGTGCGGGGATATGTACTGCGAGCTGTATGATGAGCTGTGCTGCGAGCTGTGCTGCAAGCTGTGCTGCGAGCTGTGTGATAATCTGTGCTGTGAGCTGCCGAGGAATCCTGTGGTTTCGTATCCTGATGAGCTGTTCAGAACAGGTGCTAAGAGGTGGAAATCAGTCTCTGGCATTGGACACAGGGAAAGTGCTGATGTAACAAATTGTTGGTTTTGCTGTTCTTGCCTATGAACTGCTTCACAGTTTATATTCTGTACTTATGTGGAATTTATCATATTTTAGGGGCAGAGTAGACTGAGGTTTTGTTTTCTTTCCATTTGCAAACTATTTGTTGACAAATAAATGGTATAAATTTATTAATAGGAAAGTATTTAGCTTGAATACAAACAATTGCAAAGGATTTCAAAAATGTAATTATGGAAAATTTTGAACATAGTAAATGTATGTGATTAACTGGGGGTGGTGATCGTATTGTACTACTCTGTGGTAAATAAGGAAACCCTGGTGGAATGGTGGTTAAGTGCCGCACCTGCTAACCAGAAGGTTGGCAGTTCAGACCTACCAGGCCCTCCTTGGAAAGGCTGTGGGGCAGTCCTGCTCTGTCCTGTGTGGTCTCTGGGAATCGGCGTCGACAGCACAGGGTTTGGTACTTTCTGTTAAATAGTAAATATGCAGTCATATAATATGACTCTCACCTCCATCTAATCATCACCAGCTTCAGCAGTTACCAGTGTAGGGCCAGTCTTGTTCCACTTGTGTACCACATCCTACTCCCACCCCAGACCATTTGAAAACAAATTCCAAATATCTGTAAATACTTCAATACATCTTTCTAAATAATAATTACTCTTCACTTTTGTCCTGATTATCAAGTCAAGAGCTGTATATGATACATACAGCATATTCTGTGTCCCTAACTCTGTTTTAATCTAGAGGTTTTCCCTTTGTTTGTGTTGCTCTGCATGTCCGGGAGGGATATCCGTCCTTGTGAATCTCTGGAAGTCTGCAATTTGCTGCTCCCACCCGCTGGTTGGATGTGTGAACATGTTACCCTGCCTGCTGTATTTCGTCTCAACCGTTAGTTAAATTGGGTGCCTTTTAGGGGGCAGGTTGGAGGTGGCACTCATTCTAGGTAGCACCATATGGACTGTATGTTGGGGCCTCATCAAGAGCACCCAGCTCATGTTCTCTTGTGTGGTGTTCAGACTGATCAGTAGCTTAGTCGTCCGCAGGGTAGGCCATCCAGTTGGTCTCAGCAGCCAGTGATGGTCATTGTCAGATCCAGTCGCCTCAGTAAAGCCAAGCGCCACGCCTGTGGCCATCAGGTGGTTCCAACCATGGTGGCGTGACGTGTGACAGAGCCCACGGCCCTGCAGGGTGTTCCGGGCTGCCATCTGTCTGGGAGCAGAGCCCAGGCCTGTTTGTCCACAGAGCTGCTGGTGGGTGCGAGCCCCCAGCCTTTGGGGCAGCACTGCTGACAGGCTCCTGTGCCTCCAGGGACCACATGACTTCGGGAAAACCGAGAGCCAGACCCACTGACTCCAAGCCATCACAGCTGTGGGACAAAGTGGCTGCCCGCACAACAGGGTTCCTGAGTTACCTCAGTAACCAAACCAAGCCCACTGCCATCGAGTCGATTCTGACTCATAGCCACCCTAGAGGACAGAGGAGTTTCCGGGGAGTGGACTCTCCACTCTCGGTGGACTCTAACTGCGACCTTTTGGTGAACAGGCGTAGCTCCTAACCACCGTGCCACCAGGGTTTCCAGTTACCTTAATAGGAGATACAGAATTTGGCCCTCGGAGGCTATCACTCTTCTGCGTATGTGATTAGTGGGAATTTTTCTGTAAAAAAAGGAGCTCTTGACCATCTCTCTGATTACCCTGCAGTACGGTGGAGGCAGGCAGGTTAGGGAGTTTCTTCCTCTTTCTACCTATCTTTCTTTTTTTCTTTCTTTTTTTTGTTTTTTGGTGACAGTTTTCAAACACTGGTAGTCTCCTTGTGGTGACTTCTTTATACCGTGTACCTGACTATATACAAGTCTAGCAAGCTTGGTAGCTGCTGAAAGTCATCTGACGTCTTCTAAAGGGTTCCATGATGCACCACCTAAACTGTATTTGGGAAACAGGTAGCCCGTGTATTGTACATTGGAGCCTCTCAGGTCTGCATAGATTATGAGTTCTGAAAGAGCATTTTCATTATTAAATTCTTAACACAGTTTACAGGGTTAAAATTTTAGCATCCAAATTTATTGTGCATTTTGCTGATTTAAAGCAAATAAAACCACAAATTGAACTTTTTGTCCACCAGGTTTTTTTACGATTTGAAGTTTCCTGGTTCCTGAAGATATATTCAGGTTAGAAAGACAAAGGACCATGTAAGAACATGGAGGGTTGTGGTACTGTGGCTTACATGGTCCTAAGTCCTGGGACAGCCGTCCTCATAGTTTCTTGGGGTGGCTCACCAGGTCCTGAGTCCTGGGACAGCCGTACTCATTGGCTTTCGGTACAATGGTACGGAAGTTGTCTTAAAAGCTCCTCTTTTAAGACAGGAAAATTTTATCATTGTAGGCTCATTTGCTGTTAGAGAAACGTTTACGAGTGATTAAAGAGAAAGCAGACCTCTGGATGAAGAGACTTAAGAGATATAATATGATGGATTGACCTCAGTTAGCTCCTGATTTGATAGAAACATTCAGGACTAAATAGGAGCATTTTGACTAGTGGCTCAGTCTCTGGTCATACTGTGTGGTGACACATAATCAGTATGCGGGGACTGCCAATTCAGTTTGCAGACCCACCCCAGACAGTACCAGACGCCTCATTGCCAAGTACCACTACAGTCATGCTGGAAGTGCTCCCCTCGGCGAGCTGCGCACCGACGCTGGTGTAGAACCCACCAGCAAAGCAATCTGGGAACTCTGCAGAATGGCCGTTACACACACCGGCAAGGTGTCTAGTTGTCTGTGAGGGAATTTGTGGCCAGTCAACAAATAACTGTATGGGAACACACTCCACACTAACCTGATCTGGCCCCCATTGACCTTTTTGTTTACCTGAAGATAAAGCAGATACTGAAAGGGAAACATTTTGATGACATTCGGGAGATTGCGGGTAATGTGACAACAGCTCTGATGGCCATTCCGAAATAGGTTCCCAAATTGCTTTGAAGGGTGGACTAGTCGCCGATGTCGGTGCAGTTTCCCACGGGGAGGACTTGGAAGGTGACGGTTCGGATGATAAGCAGTGAGGTGTGTAGCACTCCTTGTGGATCAGTTTGCAAACTTAATTAGCAGTCCTCATGTATCAGTATATTTTGCTGTGTGATACAGTGATGATACAGTGAGGTGTGTAGCATTTAGAACAATTAAGTTTGTGAACGTAATTGTCAGACTTCCTATGTATAGTGTCTTTTTTAGGAGAGAACCTACTTTTAATTCAATATATTGGATTTCCTTAAACAACATTGACTTTTCAATAATTGAAGAATTCTTGGATATGCACTGTTAGCAAAATCTACCTGAAATTTTGGTCTTGAAATAGATGAGACCATGTATTCTCAGGAGTTGTGATTTTTGAAATGAACAATCTGTTATACAAATGTAAAGAAATTCTCTTTGATGGTTGATCTTTCAGAAGTTGTTAATGTAAAATATCTCAGAAAGTATTAGAAATTCTTATTTTATGGTTTGTTATTTAAAAGTTGTCTCTGAATCTGGAATCATCTCTGCGAACGTTTATTGAGTGTTTGCTCTGTGTAAAGCACTTTGCTGTGCTCTCTGTGGAATATGCAGACGACAGGCGATGCTCTCAGCGGGCAGAGCGTTTCACCCGCTGCGAAGGATTGACCTGTCTAGCTGTTACCTCATGTAGCCAAATGAGCGAGTGCGTGGTAGTGACGAGGGAGGGGGCAAGGGGCACTGGTCTCGGGTCTGTGGGCCTCGCACAGCTGCGCTGACAAGGTGGCCCGATGAATCGAGTGAGGGGCTCGTGCTCTTCTCGCCATCTGCGGTGTTCTCAGGACAGGCCGGTCTTCTCCCAGAGAAAGGTGCCGTCAAGAGATGCTCCCGTCAACGGGCTTCACGTGAGAGACGAGCCGAGATCCGTGATGTTACGTGAGTTCTCCGGTGGAAATCACTGTTCTCTTTTGTGCGGCGTTTTTGTGCGTTTGTCAGTTTTCCACGAAGTACCAAAAGTGGACTCTGGTGAGGACCCCTGTCCCCTGTGCGGAAGCCTGGTGGTGGCATGCTGATGTGCCCAGCTGTGGACGGAAGGGTCGACGGGTGAGCCGCCCAGCAGCTCCGCAGGACCAGAGCCTGGCAGTGTGGCCCTAAGGTGACAGCCAAGAGCCCCGGGGTGGGAGGGCGGCCCTGCTCTGTCGCGGGACACCCCTGTGACACCTCACAGTCACAGTCTGCTCTGTGGCTGGAGTGAATTTAAGTAGTTTTTTTTTTTCAGGCAGTTAATTGATTCCCAGGTTTTTGTTCTGTTACAGGTTGTGTTTTATTTGTTGTAAGTGGCACTCTGGGTGGATCTTGACCCGAGTTCTTCTGGCAGGGCACTTAAAGTAGCACGTTTGGCCTCCTGGGTTTTGCTTTAAATATGTTAAAAGAATTTGAGAAGCTTAGGAATCGTTGTTTCATTCTTGACAAAATCGTCAGTAGTTTTTTTTCTGGCTGAGGCCTCAGAGCGGCTGTCTGGAAGTCAGCGGCTGTGCATCAGCCCTTGCCGCGGTCCTCCTGTAATGAGACCCTCAGTGGGCAGGGGACGGCCCTCGGCCGCTGTGGCGGGGACCCCTGAGGGTCCCAAAGACCTTTGCAGAGGTTTGTGAGGTCACAGAGATTCACCTTCAGACTGTAGGACACCATTTGCCTTTTCACTGCCGCTGTGTCCCATTTGTGCCGTGGAGTTTTCTAGACTTCATGACATGTGATGACATTGTCACTGACAGCTCACGTGTCTGCGTGAATATGCTGGTGCTTTAAAATATCTCAGTTTAAATTCCTAATATGGTAAATACCAAGAGCTGTAACTCCCCAAACCAAAAGCTCTCTGAGGTTGTTAATAGTTTTTAACAGCATGAAAGGGCCCTGAGAGCCGTTGAATGTCGGGGTGACTGAGATGGCAATACAGGGTGATGGGAAAGAGTGTACGTGTGCCTGACACATGCATGTGTCACGGAGACGGGTCAGATGGTGACAGTCTCTCTGAGCGTGGCCCCACCCCCACCCCTTCTGGTTCTTGCCGCCGAGTTGTCACGAGTCTGGCTTCGAGCCCTGAAATGCCTCCAAAGAAAGGAAGTGAGCGGCTGGTCTCTTGGGGAGGTGATGGACTGTTGACCATTTTCTTTGTGAGGTGGTTTGTCCGCTGATGGTACAGAGCCGTCCTGTGAAGTGTCCTCCAGCATGCCGTGATCGGCTGGGACTTGTGACATGCACTCTCCATGGGCTCGGAGGCTCACGCTGTCCTGCCCGCCCAGTGACCGCGCCGAGCAGAGGGCAGGTGGATGTGACCTGGCCGGCACGTACAGTGAGCAGACAAAGGAAAGGTGCCTGAAGACGTCATCAGTATCACAGAGCCTCTTTCATTCACTCCCCACATTTGGTCATTGCCTACTGAGCCCGGCTCTGCCAGGCGCCATGCAGGGACTCAAGGGTTAGAAGAAGAACGTGATCGCTGGGCTCCAGTGCTGCTAAAGCCCCAACCTCGAGGTTGTCCTTATAGCAAGACGTCCCTGTGTCTTTTAGACACACTGTCTTAAGTTTCAAGTGTTTCAGACACGGCAGGTTTCAGGCCAGGTGTGCATCGGTGCTTGGTGTGTCGAGGTTTGCGGTGTGTTGGATGGAGGTGCTCAGGCTGCTCGTCCCCTTTCCCTGAAGGCCCTTGGTGATCTCCCTGGCCCTCAGCACCACCTACATGCTGACAGCGCCTACCTGTGTCTGCACCCATACTGAGCCATCCCACAAACTTGAGTGTCCAGCCCTCAGCACCACCTGCGTGCTGACAGTGCTCACGTGTGTCTGCGCCCGCGTGTGTCTGTGCCCACGCCGAGCCACCCCATGAGCTCGAGTGTCTGGTATCCAGCAGACTGCTAGCCCTCCGCACCAGTGTGTGTCTGGTAGAAATGCCCCAGTCCGAATCCCTCATACTTCCCTCCAGAGCCCCCCAACAGACAGTCTCCCCCATCCCACCGGGTGGTGCCCATTCTTCTGTGTCCTATCCAAACTGCCATCACCCCTGCACTCACAGCATCACGTCTGTCAGGGAACCCTGTCCTTCTGCTTTTAGAACATGCCCACAACTTCATCACTTCCCATTACCTCCATGGTCACCACCCCAGTCCGTGGCACCCGATGTCTCACGTGGATTGCTGTCATTGTCACAGTCCTTAGTTGTGCGCCTCCACCTTTGTCCCCACAGTCTGTTTCAGCACGCGAGCCACCGTGAGCCTTCTGAAAACAGGGTCAGGCAATGCACGTCCTCTCGGAATCTCCCGGTAGCTTCTCGTTGTATTCAGAGGAACAACTCGCATCCTCCAGACGGCCTGCTGGGCCTCATGTAAGCTGGCTCACCATCACCTCTGCGACCTTCTCTTCTGCTCCTTCCTCACCCACTGGCCCTCATCACCTCTCTGACCTTCTCTTCTGCTCTTGCCTCACCCGCTGGCCTGTGCTGGCCACACCAGCTCCCTCCTGCTCCTTAAACAGTGCAGAGCAAGGTCCAGCCTCGGCTTGCATCCAGTAGTGGCTTCTCTGCCTGGAATGTCACTGCTGCAGAGATCATCTCGCCTCCCTGAGGTCATTCCTGCAGGGAGACTTCACGACCAGTCAGGGTCAGGTCTTGGCACACCTGTCATCTTCCCAGCAAGGCAGATGCCCTCGGGGCTACAGCTCTCCAGCCCTGCCTTTGTCCTCCTCCAGCTTTTCTCTGAAGCCCTTTCACCTACTGAAGATCCCAGGTGTGTGCTGTTCCTGCTGACCTGCCTCTCCCAAAACATGTGCTTCCTGAGGGCAGGGCTTTTGTTCTGTCCACTGGCCTCTCATGTCTCAGCTGTGCACAAGGTGTCTGGCTCTAACTAGGAGTTTGATGGATAGCTGTTGAATAGGTCATTGTGTTTGGGGCTGTGGAGCAGAACCAGAGAGCAGCTCTTCTTAGGTGCTCAGAGTCTCCCTGATTGAGAAATTCTGTAGCTCGAGGTGTAGCAGCCGACAGGAGAGCTGGAGTAAAATAGGTGTTTGTTCTCTGAAGTTCAAGCACACATTAATGGATGCATGGGGTTTCCTTTATCACTCCACGAGGCGCTTCTCAGAGTACATGTGAAGCTGAGGAACTTTGACTTTGAGAATTTTATCTAAACAGATGTAGAAAATAATGAAGAGATTTTTCAAGAATTGTGTTCATTTTTTCTGAGAGGATGGATAAAAGCTCTCCAGCCCTGAGACGCCGTAAGGCTGTCTTCTAACTGCATCAGTTTGTCCTCATCCAAACTCTGTGCTAAGTAATAGCCGATCTTTATCAACAAAGATGAAGAGACCTGCTTACTGAAAACTGCAGTTCCTTCTGATGTAGCCTTGCATCCTCTGATAAGGACAGGGCCCCAGGGAGACGGAGGAAGGAGGGTGTTGTAGTGCGGGTCATGCTCTGACTTTTGACACACAGACATTCTGAGAATGCTTTGGCAATATTATACATGGAAAACTCACTTCACACCTGTTAGGACCTATGATTAGTACCTAGGCTTCATCTAAGGATGTCTGCCTCTAATTCCCCTAAAAAGACTATCAAAACAACAGAATCTGCCGTCAGCGCTTCGTTCTGAAATACTGAGGAGACAGTCATCTGAGAGCCGTAACCCACATGCGCTGGGGACTCAGGGAGCCGGCCCTTGTCTTGGGCACTGTACACATGTCTGCTGGTCAGTCCTCATGACAGCCTCACCAGGTTGCATGTTAACCTGGTCACACGTGCTGTGGGTGGAAAGCAGCACAGAGAGCTTAGGGCAGCACGGACTGAGGGGCTCTCTGCCTCCTTTTCTCCGTGTAGTTGCCGTGGAAATGCTGTTTTACATTCCATGTAACTGCCAAGAGTTGGGTTCCTAACCTTGTGATTCCAGACCCCTCTGAGAATCTAGGGAAAGGAATGGAGCCTCTACACAAAAAGTGCACCTAAAAATAAGATTTGATTAATAGCACATTGACCCTAGATCAAGAATAAAGTGGTACAGGCTGATTGTAAACAGTCAACCATTACAGACATATATGATACAGAAAAGAAAATACCTGTGTGACTTGAAACCCTAGAGATGTTTGTTTTTGTAGCGTACTCTATACACGGAAGAAAATGCATGTAGCTTTGGTTTCTTGTTTTTTTAATGGTGTGAAGGCTATGTTCCAGTAGAAAACTTCTGTTCTTGAAAAGATATCATTAAAATAAAGTGGAAAGACGGGCCGTAAATTGGGAGAAGATACATGTGACACATATAACCTACAGTGAATTCAGTTCCAAAATAAAGAATTTATGTAAATTAAAATAATACAAACTACCTATTAGAAAAATACAGAGAATACCAGAAAGATGCTTACCTGTTTTTTATTGACAATGCAGAAGCACTGGACGTGTGGATCATAACAAATTATGGCTAGCACTGTGTAAAACGGGAATTCCAGAATACTTGATTCTGCCTTTAAGAAATTTGTATAGGGATCAAGAGGCGGTCATGTGAACAGAACAAGGGGACACTGCGTGGTTTAAAGCCAGGAATGGTGTGCGTCAGGGTTGTGTCCTTTCACCAGACCTTTTCAAGCTGTATGCCGAGCATATAATCCAAGAAGCTGGATTATACAAAGAAGAATGAAGCATCAGGATTGGAGGACAACTGAAATTATCAACCTGTGTAATGTAGACAACACCACCTCACTTACTGAAAGTGAAGAAGATTTGAAACACCCATGAAGATCAAAGACTGCAGCCTTCAGCATGGATTGTGTCTCAACATCAAGAAAACCAAAATCCTCACAACTGGGCCAGTAAGCAACACTGTCACACGCGGAGAAAGGATTGAGGTGGTTGAGGATTTCTGTGTCCAGAATCAACGCCCGTGGAAGCAACAGTCAAGAAATCAAAGGACACATTACAGTAGCAAAATCTGCTGCCAAGGATCTCTTTAAAGTATTGGAGAGTAACGGTGCTGCCCTGAAGGCCGAGGTGAGCGCGACCCAAGCCGCGGTACTCGCAGTCATGTCATGTACGTGCAGAAACTTCAACGGCGAGCAAAGACCGGAAGGAGTGGCTGCGTTGGAAGTGTGGTGTTGGAGAAGAATGCCCACGTTCCCAGGGCCGCCCAAGAACAAGCAGATCTGTTCTGGAGCAAGCACAAAGCAGAGTGCTTCTCGGAAGCAAAGAGGGCGAAACTGCGTCTCGCAGACTTTGGGCACGTTGTCAGGAGGGATCGGTCCCTGGAGAAGGACGCTATGCTCTGCAGGGGAAGGCCAGTGAACAGAGGAAGACTCTCGACGAGATAGGTTGGCACAGGGGCTGCAACAGTGGGCTTTCGTGGAAAAACGACTGTGGACATGGCCCAGGACCAGGCGTTGTTTCCTTTTGTTGTTCATAGGGTCTCCGTGAGTTGGAACTGACCCAACGGCACCTCACAAGAACAGCAACAGTTAGAAAAACAAGCAGAATAAACGGTTCACAAGAGAGCAAATAGGAAAGACCGACAAATGCAGGTTCACCATCTTCAGAAATCAGAGAAGTTAAAACTACAAGACATGAAGGAAGAGACTAGTGATTGTTAATATTTTGTTACAGTGTCTTACGCAGACATGCTTACAGGTGGATGCATCGGTTCTTAGACGTAGAGGAGCTTCCCCAGTTGAGGTATAAAGTCAGGAAAAGTGTGTGTCAAGGTCGTAGCATGTCGGTTCCAAGTCAGTTCTGACTCCGTATGTCAGGGGGGAGCTGGGCTTCATACGGTTTTGAACAGCTGTTTTATAGGGGTGGACCACCAGACTGGGTGTGGCCACAAACCCGCCACCTCTGCTTAGCAGCTGAGCATGGTAAGCATTTGCACCTCCCAGGAGCTCCATATGTGAATACCTGTGTGTGAGGCTGTGTGCACCTCCCAAGGACTCCATACGTGAATACCTCTGTGTGTGTGCATGCACATGCGTGCACCTCTCAGGAGCTCCATGGATGAACACACGTGTGTGTGCCCCCCCCAGGAACTCCACACGTTAATACACCTGTGTGCACGCACAGAGAGAGAGAAACACTAAAATCTCTGCCTGGGCTCCAGGTCTAGCTCTCCCTGTGCCTTCTCTCTTCTCTGCATGATAACTTTCTATAAGAGAGTCCAGGTCACGTGTACTGTGAGGTGCCCAGCACCCTGGATTTCTCTGATGGTGTCCACGTGTACTGTGAGGTGCCCAGCACCCTGGATTTCTCTGGTGTGTCCACGTGGTGATATTTGACTCTCAAGCATGGACCTCTTACGTTAAAAACACAGAAGGCATTCTGAGAAGCTCATCGTTGCTGGTTTGGTGGTTTTGGTGAAATGGATGAACCAGTTGTTAATAAGGAGAGAGGGAAGGGGCAGCAGTGTGCACCCTGCAAGGGCTGTCTCCCTTTGGGTGGAGAATCCGATGTGAGTGTGTATGGTGGTAGTCACGTTCCCGGAGAACGAGCTGTGTGTTAGTGTCAGCCTCTGCGATCTGGTAAAAAGCATCAAATACGAATTCGAATTACTTTCCAGTGTGTTCGTTACTGGGTCTAAATAGCACCACAGAATTGATTTCCCTAGTACCGGTAGTTTGCTGCACTTGTATAAAGTATGGCGTTGTTCCCATGTGCTGAGAATGCAGCTATGTTCCGCCTTGAGACGTTTGCCGTAGGGTGCTCTGGAGAAGCATAACCAGCAAAAGAAACAGAGATGATTTGGGGGAGTTTGCGCACTCATTTGTGGGGGCCGGTAAGTCCAAGGTTGGCAATTCAGGTGACACCCTGGAAGTTCCTGCAGTCTTGTGTCTGAAATCTGTGCATCGTGTGACAGATTGTAACTCCCAGCCACTTTGTGCCCCATATCAGTAAGTCAGGTGGTGGGAGACGGCGGTTCAGCCAGAGCACCTTTTCATGGTATGAAGTGGAGGAGCCCTGGTGGCGCAGCAGTTAAGAGTTCGGCCGCTGACTGAAAGGTCACCAGTTCAGATCCCCAGCTGCTCCTTGGAAACCCTTGGGGGGAAGCTCTGCTCTGTCTTCTAGGGTCTCTAGGAGTGAGAGTTGACTCGGTAGCAGGGGCAGGTGTTTTGATGTTTGGAATCAGAACCTGCCCCTGGGAAACCGGTGCTGCTGCCCGTGAAGCCTCCAGCCGATACAGTGAGGCTGCCCTTCACTGGGGCCAGCTGAGGGCAGGGCTGCTCGCATGGGGGCGCTCACCGTGGCCCCTGGACTAGTGTTGGACCAAACAGTGGGGCACCGTTGCCCGCCACATTGGCACAGAAGACTAACCATCACTAGGTACCAGCGTGTGTCTGGTCACCCTTGGGCTCGGGGGGCAGCTGTCGGCCATTCCTCCTCATTTGACGGCTCTAGGTGACATCCTCCTGTGCAGGGTCATGCTGGCCGCTGGATCACTGACCATTGAATTCAGCCTGTGAGAGCTGTTGAGACAAGAGCATTGTTGAAGACAACTGGATATTTAGTACCAAGGAAAAGTTCTGGATTTATCAGCAGCAGACAAGTGAGGAAGTTAGTGAACCTTATCCAGCAGCCGTGTGTACTGGCTCCGGAGCCCTGGTGGCTGAGTGTGAACAGTTCAGCTCGTAACCAAAACGTCAGCAGTTCAAATCTACCAGTCACTCCTGGGAAATCCTCTGGGGTGATATGAGTCTGAATGGACTCGATGGCAGTGGGCCCGGGTTTTGTTTGTACTTGCTCCAGGTGGCCAGACACAGGGCCCTGTGTGCAGGCCGCAGTAGCCACGGCATCTGCCAGGTCGAGCTTTGGTTTTCCTCCCTCGTGGCTAGATTTCGAGCAAGTCGGTCTCATCTCCCACTTGTAAAATGGGGACAGTGTCCCATAGCCTGATGTGTAGGGGCTTTTTAACGTCTTTGAGAACTACAGCAAGAAAACATTGTATGTCATGATGTGTATGTGCATGTTGATGTCATGTGTGTTTGTACATGTATCTCAGCAAACACAAGTGCACAGCACCTACTAAGGCCACACCCTGGGCACTTAACTTTTTCCTGTAATCAAAGAAACCCCCGGCTGTGAGGTCAGTACTGACTCGGGGGACCTAGTCGAGTTTCCGAGTCGGTAAGTCTGTGGAAGCAGACTGCCACATCTCTCTCCCGATTTTCTACTCTATCATAAAAACAGGTTGATGGGGTGATTTCGTAACCCTCTCTTTGAAATCACTGCATGTTCAAGTGGTTCCAGATTCTACCAAAATGATTCTACCACTTTGGTCCATTGGTCAGCACCCACTGGAGTCACTGTGTGTCTGTGTCAACTGGCGGCATCTACCCTCCTAGAATTTGCGGCCCTCCCATGAAAAGAGAAAATAAACATGAAAAGGTGTCATCGTGGACTATGACGTGAGCCCTGTGTGAAGAACCAGGTAGGCGCAGCCACAGATTGGGTGGGGGGGGTGGGAGAGCTCAGCTGAGGTGGGAGGGAGAAAGGCTGCAGCCACGGGGGAGCCCAGGGAGGGCCCCAGGCTCCTTGTGACCAGCCAGACGCCGTTCCGTCAGAGTTGTCCACTGTGACTGATTGTTTAATGAGCCGACTTTCCTCAGCCGTGTACACGATGCTCAGCTCTGATTGTCTTCCCGAGTGGTCTCAGTCTGTGACTGCTGCCTCTGGCGGTTACCGTGACAGTCTCCCTCCCGCCTCACTCAGGCGCTGGTCACGCAGGTGCAGCTGGTCCTCCCCTCTCAGGGTCCCTGACACACACTCCTCCCGCTGGCTTGGACCTCGCGGCAGCTTCCGGCACTACTTCTGCTTTCTCTGGGCCTTTGCTTTCCCGGACCCCTTGCTGGTCCCGTTTCATCTTCGCAGGAGTCCAGGTGGGCTCCTAGAGAGCCCTGGTGGCACAGCGGTTAAGGCTCTCACCCACCAGCAGCCCCTCGGGAGGGAGCTGGGACAGTCTGCTCCTGCCCAGATGGTAGCCTCGGAACCCTTCCACGGCATCTCTGCTCTGCAAGGTCGCTCGGAGTCAGGGCCAGCTTGGTGGCGTTGGGGGATTTGGGTTTGGGATGCAGGGTCCTGCTCTACTCTGACCCGCAGGTGAGGGCACAACGCAGGGTGTTGTCGTCAGCCCTCGGCCCAGTTTATGCTGCAGAGTCTCTTGGGCATTTCCTGACTTGCCCGCCGCCCAGGCTGACATCAGGTACGTCAGTTACACAGTCTCCCAAGTTTGTCTCCTGGCCCAGACCTCATGGGACATCACCCTGCTAATGGATTTCGCACCCGTGGAACCCACGGGCGTTTCACATCCGCCGTCTCCAGAGCATCGTGTCTTCTCTTTCCCTCAAAGCCTGCAGTCCTGTTCTGTTTCCAGTCTTAGTGGGGCCATCTCCCCAGTCGTCAGGCCACAAACTCAAGAGTCGTTCTTTTTGTCAGGAGTCACTCTTGATCCCCCTCTTTCTCACTCCTCGAATCCAGTCAGTTCCCCACTCCTTGATGCCACTGCCTTTCACCTGTTGAAGTTCTCAGTATCCCAGGCAGTTCCCAGGCCCTGACACAGTCACCTCTGGTGACGTCGTCTGTCACCTGTTGAAACCCTCAGCTCCCCTTGCAGGTCCCCGGGCCTGGACCCTGATGTCGCTGGCTGACTTCGTCAGAGCAGCCTCCTGTCTCTGGGCACCAGCCTCCTTCCCTTTACCCTGTGGTGCCCCTGCTGCCGACGGGGGGATCCCGTGCTCGTCCTCGTGCGCACGAGGCCCCTGCCGTCTCAGAGCTGTCCTGACCCCGTCACTTTCTCTGGACCCCTGCTGGCCGCATGGAGCTGACAGGCCACTTGCTCTTCCCCAGACGTGCTTCACCCCCTCACCTCCCTTCCCCTGCCCGGTTCTCACCTAGCCTGCAGGGGTCTGCTGAGCCCTGGCTGGTTCTTACCTGCCCGTCAGGAGTCTGCTGAGCCCTGGCTGGCATTCTTCCGATACCGACTGAGGCTTGTTTTTCTCTTTCTTTGTGTCTGGTAAGCCTGTAGTGACTCTCAGTGTCACAGCCACCATCATGGCGATGTGTGACTGAGTCCGTTTCAACTGTTAGACCCTGCGGGACACAGCACAACTGCCTCCCAGGGCTTCCGGGGCTGCAGTCTCTCCCTGTGTCTGGTGGCTGGGTTTTCCCTCTCCTGGGGCCACAGGGGACCTCAACCCGCTGCCTTTTCAGTTGGCAGAGCGCCTTCCGTTGTGCCACTGGAGTGCCCGTGTCCCTAGTCTCGTGTTGGTGCTTGAGCACGGCGCCGTCCACCCTGCCCACCGTCTTTGCTCCAGTGTCATGCGAGGTGCTGGCACCTGGTGCCGCAGACGACAGAATGAGAGCACAGGAAGCCGATGGCAAAGGAAGGCTGTGTGCCACCGCCATCACGCCAGCCGGCTCCGGACACCGCCGTGGTCGTTCCAGGCTGGCCCCAGACACGTGGGCTGGCCGTGTGGCCTGGCCCTGGAGTCTACTGCACCTGTGCTTAGCTGCCAGGCCCTGGGCATGTCACCCACAACTCCGTATCTGTAAAACAGAGCACTGATGGTCCCCACCTGGCTGAGGGAACGACACAGGAGAAAATACTGCCCAGTGCCCCGCATGGGGCCTGGGGACCAGTGCCCAGTCAGGGCCGTGGCCCACAGACCCGTCTCCTGGCCCCTGTCAGCACGCGGGCAGAGCTCACGTGACTCCACAGGCAGAATGGGCCCCGTCCCTGTCTGGTGGGAAGCCCTGTGGTGCCGTGGGCGAGAGCTGCAGCTGTCGCCAGCGGGCCGGCCTCATGCAGCTGCCGGGCACGCCCCGTAAGCCCAGGGCGGCTCTTCTGCTCTGTCCTGGTGGGTCGCTGTGAGTCAGAGCCGACTGAACAGCAGCCGCTTTGGTCCCCCGCGCCCCGTTAGAGACTGGAGGCCTGCTGTTAGGTGTAGCATTGAAGCCCTGAAAATATTAGTAAAACTTGACTTCAATAAAATACAATCCTCATGGGAGGAAAAACCTTTACTTGTCACTGGAACTGTGAGGCCAGCCCCAGTTTGTTAGAAGTGTGTTTTGTAAGTGTATCTGCTGACACGAAAGAGGGGCTTTATTGTAGCTGAAGACAAATGGGGAAAAATGTGAGTTTTCTGACGTTCTTGTGGGAGAAACTGCCACCCGCAAGTGTGTCCTTTAAGGTGTTTCCGAAGGGAGGAAGAAAAAAGGTAGCTGTGTGCTAAATTCACTTCCTGACGGCGTTCCGTGTGTCCCCATCTCATTCTCACTATGTTTATGATCTGTTAACACATGATGTCAATTAATGTGATAGCACCCTGGTCCCATTTCTGACGTGGAGCAATCTTTCCGAATACTCTCAGCCCTCAGAATCTCCTCCGTGCAGAGGGGCTGCTCAGAGCCAGGGATGAGTGCAGGCCGAGGTGCTCTCTGTCCCCGTGAGGCCCACACGCCTGCCCGGTCTCCCCGTTGGTGCCGGGAGAGCTGCGTGTGCCTCAGCTCGTTGACCACTGCAGCCTTGTCAGGGCGGTGAGCGTCTCCGCACTGTCAGCAGTGCTGCCGGCACACGCGTAGCTCTTTTCTGTCGCTGGGGCTCCACTTGATGTTTTTGAAAAGGAGCCAGGGACACGTTGGCACGGTGGTTGTCACCGGGGGCAGAGCGTCTGCTGGAGAATGGGGTCTTCACCTGCCAGGAAGGGTCAGACCGACGTGCGACCAGCACTGCCCTGGCCACCCTCCTTTTGTGTCTAATTTATGATCAGGAAGGGGATCAGAAAGGGCATCCTGAGCGAAGATAGTCTCTTCTTGTTAGGGACCAGACGTCATTTCCCTTGTCTGTGTTCAGCTTCTAAAGTTGCTGTCATGATGCAGTGACCTGTTGGCTGAGGTGAGTGAAATGCACTCCCGGGACAGTTCTGCGTAGCTCACAGTCCAAGGTTTTGATCGCTGGTGATCCGTTCTTGAAGTGCAGGGCCCACAGTGACAGCCACAGTGACGGTGTCTCAGCCTCTGTGACTGCTTCCAGAACCCAGCAGTTGAGTTTGCATTCCGTTGAAGGAGAACCTAGCTGTTGTGTGTGTGTTGAGGATTTGTCCTCCAGCTCAGGTCGCCGGCCGCCTCATGCTCCTCGGCGCTTCTAAGCAAAACATGCCCTGAGAGCAGAGAGAGAAAAGCACAGTTTCTTCTGTAAATATTTCCTCTATTCTTAGCAGTTACCGGTGTGTGTTGGAAGCCTGGTAGGAGTGTCGTGGCCTCTGGGTTTCAGGCCAGCCTGCCACGTGCTCCTGTCTGCTGTGGCCCTGAGGCCTCAGCCAGGGCCTTGTGCTCAGGCAGACGCGGTGTAAGTGACACCGTCAGAACTGATCGATGACGTGCCCAACAGTCCTAGTAAACTGGACAGACAGACTTGGGTCGTGTGTAAAGCCCCTGTTGGGCTCCTCTGCATCCTCTTAGTGAGATGCTCCTTCCTCGGCCCACACACAGAATGGCCTCGGCCTGCTCACTCTGTGATGTTAGCTTCCTTTCCAGACGTACCTCCCACCCCAGCTGCCGTCCTGGGGTCCACCCTGCCTTTCTGTGTTGCCACCACGCCTGTGCCTTTGCCAGCACCTTCTGCCGGGGCTTCCTCTGGCCCAGCGCTGTGGGGGTTCCCAGCTGGATGGTTCCTGGTTCTGAGAGGCAGTCCTGTGCACTGTAGGGTGCGTGCAGCGTCCTTGGCCTCTGCTCCGTCGATGGCAGTAGGGTGACGACTCCCTCCCTATTATAATGACCAAAATTGGGTCCAGAGGTAGTCACATTTCCCCTGGAGGCAGAGTTAGCTCCCGTCTGCCGCCTGCCCTCCATCTGCCTCGTTCTGCTGTTGACAGCTGTGTTTGTGGTGCCTGGTGAGATTGCCCGTCCCCATGTGCTCTGTGACCCCCATGCTTACCCACGCCTGGCTCCGACCCCTCCTAACCCTCAGCTCTCTTCTGGAGCATGAGCTCCGTGACGGGCAGAGTAGCCTCGATTCTTGCCTCTTGTTAGCATTCCTTCAGAGCTAACGAACGTGTCCCCTGTAGCCTTTGCCAGTCGAGTGGGATCCGCGCGCCGTGTGTCAGTGTGGCGTCTCGTCCTCTCTTTCTGCACATCTGCTCTGTCGAGGTGTCTGCCACCTGGCCATACCCCCCATTGTCTTCCCTTTTTCCTGACTAGTGTGTGCCAGTTTTCTGGTTCACGGAAGACAGAGGGACAGTTGTCTCACTCCTGAAGTTGTCGTAGGTGATTTCAGTGTCCATATAGGTGACCCAGCCCAGCACCGTGACCTGCCCACCTCAGTCACCCAATTCCTCACTCCTGCCATGAACCTGGAACAACCCAAAAACCCAACCCGTTGCTGTCAAGTAAATTCCAACTCATCCCAACCCTATAGGACGGAATAGAACTGCCCCAGAGAGTTTCCAAGGGGCACCTGGTGGATTTGAACTGCCCACCTCTTGGCTAGCAGATATAGCACTGACCACTACACTACCAGGGCTGCCCTGAACCTAGGCAGCACCAGAAAAAGTACCCTCTCCAGAAGTGCCTGCCTGATGGCGTTCTCTCCACCACCACCCCCTTCCTGTCCGAGCTGCCTACTGAGGTGCCACCTGCCACCCGCGGGCCTCTGGGAGCCCTCCTGCCCCCTCCCTGATGGCTCTGCTGCACACCTGCCCGCCCGCCCTCCAGCCCCGCTCCCTCCCTGCCCTCGCTGCACTGTCACAGGCGTGCCCGCCGTGGCTGGGCTTCCTCACTGCTCCTCTCCGTCCAGACACCCTGCTGTAGGTAAGCCTGGCCACCTGCTTGCTTTCTCCCAGAAAACCACAGCATCACCACTGAGTTGGGAAACTGTCTCCAATCTCAATTCTACATTCCAAATTCAAATGCTCCTTCTATTCTTCCTACTCCTGCTGGAAATTTTTCTCATTTTTGTGACAGTTTGAAAGGGAAGTCTCCTTTCTCGTCCCAGTGTGTCAACCGCTCTGTGTCACTCCCGTCTCCTCCTCCTCCTCCTGCTCTCCCTCCATTCCTCATCTGCCCATCTCCCTCCTCTCCCATCAGAGACGAGGCAGGGCACACGTCACTGTCACTGACAGACAGTGGCCCCTGCACACCTGCGCTTTCAGCAGCCCACCTGCTCTGAGGGAGGTGCCGCGGAATTTCCTTCAGAGGCCTGTGTAGCATTTCCCCTCCCCCACGTGCTGAAGAGAACGGGGGACAGTGGAGAGGTTTTCTGCTGCTGTCAAGCCACCGACCCTGGCTGTCTGGGTGGGTGTAAAGCAGACCGTCAGGTACCTGAAGCGTTAACTGTCCTTTACCAAGCAAGAGTTGACGTGACATTTAGTGACAGACTGTGTTGCATGGCATAATAGTCCTTCACACCTGCTTTCTGAATATAGATGTGTTCTTGATCTGATACCCAGGATTGCATATTGCTGACGGTAGACACTTGGGCCATAATACTATATTTTTCTACAGAAATGGAAGATTGTGAAGCTCAGCCTTCTCTTCCATTTGTTTGTTGTTGTTGAGAATCTATCATATTTTTGCACAGATAACGCACACTGTCTGACATTTGTTGGCCAGCCATGCATTCTCCCTGCAAGGTATTTTTGCAGTTGCTGCCATACCCATGTTTTTCCGTGTTGCTGTGAGAAATTGGAGCCTCATGTCCTCCCACAAATACCTGTCACGGGGGGAGGGCACAGCTGGTGAAGTGGAAGTGCGCGATAAACACGTGAGAATACGGCACGCGGCAGAGCAGTCCCCGTCCAGCACTTGCTGCTCACACATTTCGGCCACACTGACGACACGCTTCAAGTTGTCTGGCCCTTCTCCCCCTCCTTTTCTGAATGATTCCTTCCCCGTTAGCATAAACTCACTGTCCTTAAAGTTTTTCATCTAATCTTTCAAGTTGCTTTTGTCAGTTTGACCCCTTATAGATAGTTCTTAAAAGAGCACAGTGCTCAACACAAATATTATTTAGTAATTAAGCTAAACTGTTGCTTGGTTTATGAGTGGGAATTGACTCAGTGGCAGTGGGTTTGGGTTGTGCTTCTTGATTTAAAGACTACTGCAGGAGATATTACTGGTCTAAGGCTTAACACTTGGCTGGCAGGGCTTAAAGATCTTCTCAGAACATTAGTTTTAAGATGTCATCCAGCCCCACTGGTGCCATCAAGTCTGGATTCCATGAGAATTTAACGGTCTGCATTTTCCCCCTTTTAGTTGAGATTCTTCTAGAGAATCTTTTATCAGAAAATCCTGTTGTTGTAGCTAGGTGCTGTCTTGTTCTTCTGGTCTCATGGCAAAGTGGACAAGTGTTCCTGTAGGCCGTGAGCCACACCTCCTCCTTCCTCCTCTCCGGTTCCTGACCCCCCTTCCTTTGTTGCTTCAGGCAAACAGAGGCCAAGGTTTATATCCTGAAGGATCACCTGTGGGTTTTTAAGATCCCAGGCTCTATGCAGCGAAAGAGGGACTATAACAGAGACACTAAGGGCAGTTATTAGGCCAGTTAAGTGGGATTTGTCATGGAACAGTGTCCCCAAATCCCCACACCAAGCAGTCACATGGGAATGAGGTATGGAGTTGGTCCTATGCAGCCCTTTTTGTTGGTGGTGTAGTAGATATAACTATGACTTAACATTTGCCAGTGAAACTTACAGCTGTACAACTTACTGACATCAGTCGTATTGATCAGCTGTGTGACCTTGACCCTGAATCAGTACAGTTTTCCCAGGAGACCCCACTTTGCTGAGAACACTCTGAAATGAAATATTCTCATTATCAAGGGAACTAGACGTCCCCGTGGTGTGACAGTTAAGCACTTGGCTGTTAACCAGAAACGTGGCAGTTCAGACCCACCCAGCAGCTCCATGGGAGAAAGACCTGGTGGTCTGCCTCCGTAAAGATGACATCCAAGAAAGCCTGGGGCGCAGTCTGACTCTCGGATGTGGGTGTCACTGTGAATCAGAATCAGTGACACCCACAATGGCAAGAGTAGGCATTTCACTTTCAAACAGTGTTTGATCTTCAGCTGTTACTGACTGTGTGATAGTGAGGATTTTTCCTCTTTTCTGTTATCAAAACAGAATTACATGTTTCGCTTCTGTAATACAGTGTTTTCCATGTGGTAGTACATCTCTGAATGATTTTAATTCACCTCACAATTGCTTTCAGTCACAACTGACAGATTTGTTCTCAACACTTAAACTGCTACTGCCTGCCTTTCTGCTAGATGAGAAGGTATGTCTTGGACTCCAGCGTGCCTGCCTGGGCTCTTCACCTGTGTCAGTCTTTGAAAGGCAGTTGATAGCATCCCCCAGCAGTTTGTGTTATGCCAGTAAACTTAAGTGATTGTCATAGCTCATCATGTTTTAGTTACTTAATGGATGTACAATGAAGAACTTAAATGCTTTGAATTGTTTTCTAATTATATTCTAGATGAACTGTTTCTGTCTTAAAGTTGCCATGAACTAAAGTCTGTTTACACTAAGTGTTCTGGACTCTGCAGCTATTACACTGGTCTGGTTATCAGCAATGTAAAATTAATATTCCACTTAAATAAGGCATTTCAAAATGTTGCCATTTTACTTAGTAGATATGTTAGACTGGGTTCTTTAGAAAAGTGAAACTATTGAAGTATATCTAGAGAGAAATTTATCTCAAGGAAATGGCTCATGCCATCATAGAGGTTGGCACATCCCAACTTCATCAGTCCAATGTCATTTGGGAGCTTCTGATTTATGTGGCTACAGGGGCTGGGAAACTTGAGATCAGCAAGCAAGACAGCAGGCCTCTGGCCCACAGGCTGCGGAGGCTTAGGAACCCCAAGACCAGCTGTAAGCTCCTAACTCAAGTGTCGAGAACCAGAGTTCAGATGATGACAAGCCAAGTGCAGGACCCAGAGGCCGAGCGTTGCTGGAACGTCCATTGATGGGCTGGGATGAGGCCAGACTCCTAAGTACAGGACCTTTCAGCTACTGGGCTGCTCGTGGCAGACCCTGTCGTGGAGTTGATTACGTCACTGCATGACTGCCGAACCACTGAGACTAATGGCCGGCCAAGTTGGCACACAACCAGATTTGTCACAGTAAAAATTGCTGATAACTGTAATGGACTTTTCATCATATTGTATATCCATATGAAAAAGAAGTCTGCAAGACAATATTTAATGCCGCTGTTCCCACCCTCCCCCTAAAATGAAGAAAGCTAATTTTTCCATTAATGCTTTTTTGAAGGCTTGTTGAAATCATGAAGTGCGTAAAACCACAGGTCTCCGTGACTGCGTATCTCCTGTCACTCTCCTGGCACCAGGTGACTGGGATATCACTCACAAGAGCCAGTGACTTACATCTGTGAATGCTTTTAGTACTGTTTTCAGAAATTAAAGGTAATTAAAATATGGAGCACATGGAGCTAAAACCAGATAGGATGACTTATTAAAGATTAGGACAAATTTTTTTGTTTTTCAATTTGAAGTTTAAAAAAAATGTCATTACAGTGCTTCTGATGCCGTGACGCTTCAGCTCTAGGAAAACACGGTTCTGGTGACACAGACACAGCACTGGGTCGGATTGAGCGTGTCCGCGTGACGGGGCAGTGATCTCCTGTGCTGTGTGGTTGTCTTCCGTTTTGCCGTGTGTTGTAAGCCCAGCTGCTATGCCTGGCAAGGCAGGATTGCTGCTGCTGGGCGCTGTCCCGTCCGTTGTGACTAGCAGTGACCTCACCTGCAGCCCGGTGGGACATGGCCAGGTCCTGCACCACCCGCCCAGTGGTCGGCAGCTGCGGTCAGGCCGTCTCCTCCAAAACCTTCCTCTTTACCAGGCATGATGACTTTCTCCAGAGATTGGGTCGTCTTGATGACGTGCCAGAGTCATGAGAGCAAGTCTCATCAGCCTTGATTCCAAGGACAGCCTGCTGTGCTGCCTCCAAGACAGATGAGTTCTTTCTTGTGGCAGTCCGGTGTGCTCGGTGTGTATAATACTGAACGTGTGTGTACAATACCGTAGTGAAAAGACATCGGTTCTTTGGTCCGCCTCATTGGTTGTTCCGATTTCTCTTGCCTGTGAGACCACTGAAGACCATGATGGCTGGAGTCGGGTGCACCCTGGCCCTCCCAAGTGCCATCTTTGCTTTTCAACACTGTGAAGTGGTCTTTTGCAGCGGATTTGCTCAGTGTCATGTGTAGTTTGATTTCCTGACTCCTGTTTCCGTGGGTGTTGACTGTGGTCAGGAATGAAGACCAGGAGGCATGCAACACCATTATCCGGTCACAGTCCTGATCCCGTGGAAGGGGGCTTTTCTTAGGATGCATCCTGCATCACGTTTTTGTCTTATAAAAAATCAAAGGAGGAGGAAGCAAACAGAGAGACGGGGACCCGACTCCCACCCAGAATGAAGAGCCAGGAGCAGAATGTGTCCTGTGTACTTAGGGTCTCTGCACACAGGACCTCCTAGACCCAGGGAAGGACTGAGGCCAATACCCGTAGAAATCTCCACTGGCCACCAGGCCCATGGGTGCCCTAGTGTCGACAGAGAGAGAGAATCGTCCTCTAGAGTGGGCAGCCTGAATTTGGACCTCTAGCCTGCTGAACCGTGTGTGAGTGGATAAAATTCTATTCGTCAGAGCCATCCATCATGGTATTTCTGTTACAACAGCACTAGATAACTCAGACAGACCCTGTCAGAAGTCTTAAAGACAGTGTGTGTTTATTCCCATGTCCTTTTCCCAAAGGGAGATACAGTTCATTTCTGAAATAAGCTTTTTAAAGTGGAAGTCATTGCGATGACAGATTGTCTGGAGGGTGGAGCAAGCTCGACTGCAGAGGACACTTTCTGACACCTTTTATTTCCAGGCTGTCCACTGGCTGACAAGCACCTGGCGTTTTCTCCTTCATTTAGCATAGTTGATGTGCTTAAGATTTATTTATTTAAAATCAGCATAGTATATATCTACAAGATAGTTAAACTTGAAACTTTTCTGTCCTCTGAGGCCAGAGTTACCTCGAAAATAGAATTCTAGTGAGGGAAATAATTGGGTTCTTTTATAAAAAGTTTGGAATACACAGTGCTCGTCATGGAATCCTGAGTTCTGAAAGCCTGCTGCTGTTGAGTGGATGTTTTCCTTTTGCTTACAGAATATTTCTAGCGTTGCTCCAGGAATAAACGGTAATTTCACTGTGTAGACGAAATGTTTAAAATCCCAGTGGATGGCTCCTAGTCCATTTTCATAACCAAGAGCTCTGCTACCTAAGGAGACAAAGGAAAACCTATGCATTTTGAAGGAAATATTGGCCTGTTAATGTGTTGTTATTGCTGTGGTTTTACTCAATCCCAAAACATAATGCACTTCAGTGTTGATGAACTTTATTATAATTATATGGTCTTGTAATAATTAATGACTAATTTTGCATTTGTGGTGACACAGAGTCTCTCTTAACTATGGAACAATCTCAAAGAGAACAATCCTGTAAATACCACAGAAAAACCACATTGGGCTGACTCTTCTTTGACCTTGACTCCCACAGGCCCTCTGCAGTCCGCCAAGGGACTTCCTTGAGCTTCTGTGACACCCCACCCTCAGCGTGGCCTCGGGTAGTACACTGTGCCCTAACGTGTAGCATTTCCCTCTTGTTGCCTGCGTGTAGCTGTGCTGGAGGCACCCAGGCTTAGGCAGCCTCAAGTAGGGTGCAGTCCAAAAGGAGCAGACAGGCCAGGGTGACTTGGCCTTGGCCGCTCTTGTCTTTGAGCGGTTCTGACTCGTGGCAGCCCCGTGTGGTCACAGTGGAACACTGCTCCTTGGGGTTCTCCAGAAGATCCAGAAGAGAGACCTTCGGGATCCATGGGAACCAGGGAACCTTCTCTCCTGAGCCTGTGAGCTCCAGTCGTCGTAGAACCACAGAGCCTGACTTCTCTCGCTCTGCTGCGCTTTACGCGGGTCCGTCGTTCAGCAGTTCTCCGTCCGGAGGCCCAGCCCGGCAAGTGGCTAACCTCCTCTTGGACACTGCTGTTCACACTGGGTGCCTTCTGGGTTACCTGCTGCTGCGGACAGGCTGCCTTGGATGGGTCCCGCCTGGGAGTGACTCCGTAGCCCCTGCCGGGGAGCTGCGAATGCGAGAGGTTTCCTGTTCCTCTCCTGTTGGTTGTTGGGTCCTGTAAATTCTGTGTCACGTACCATCAGTCGCCATGCCTTTGAGAGACACTGCCTGGAACAACCTACGGTAAGTTAAACTACAGAGCATTGAGCACGTCCGAGCACTCTGCCAGACCTCTGCACATTATGTTATTTCATCCTTTTTGTGTCCGTACCTAAAATCTGCCCTTCTGTGGCTTTCATAGTGGCCATGTTAACCCATCACACGGCTAATAACTGACAGACGCCTTTCTGGTCCCCATGCCTCTCTTTTGGAATTCTCCACTTCAGACCCTACAGTGTAAAACTCAGGTCTTCACAGTGATGCGTAGCGGTCTGCGTGGCCCGTCCACCCTCACCCCTGCGCTCATCCCCACCCCTCACCTTCTCATCTTCTGCCCCAGCCGAGAAGACCTCCACGCAGGTGTCCTGAGAGGGTTGGCGGTGCCCTCGTCTCAGCCGCCGTGTTCCCTGAACGCCCCAAGCGATGCTGTCCCCCGCACCGTGCCTCGCCCCCAACCCTCTTCAGGTCCTCACTGGGGTGTCACTGTCCCCACGGGGCCCTGAGGCGCGTTTCTGCCTGTCTCCCATGTTTGTTTCTCTCTAGAACTGAAAGCCATATCCACTGCCATCAAGTCAATTCCAACTTACAGCAACCTATATTTTTCCTAATTAATGTAAAAATAAAAGATCAAATACTTGTCTCTTCAAAGATACATTCCCACTTCAAATAGTACCTGGCATGTCTTAGGCACACAATAAATATTTCTTCAAAAATGGATGGATGTGTTTTGTGTGTGTGTATGTGTGTGTGTGTGTGTGTGTGTGTGTGTGTTTACCAGCACCGAAGTACCTCCAGGCTAGTAGTGCTTCAGAGGTATTATGTTTCAGTCCAGATTCTTTTTTTTTAATTGTACATTTTATTGTGCTTTAAGTGAAAGTTGACGGCTCAGTTTCCCATGCGGAATTGACCTCTGCGTTGCCCTGTGACGCTCGCTCCAGTGACAGCACCTCCTCCTCTCTGCCCTGCGTGTCCCCTATCCATTCAGCTGTTGGTCCTGACTCTCAAGTCAGAAAAGCAGAGTGGACAGAAGAGAGTCTCACGGCAGGATCCCTCAGCAGCCTGGCAGGCGAATGCGCGTGTGTATTTCTGACGTTTGCTTTCTGAAAGCACCCTCGGAAGCCTGTCACAGAGCAGGTCATGGACAGTACGTTCTGTTGCCGTCAGGGGTCGTCCAGGCTGTTCCGACTCGCAGCAGCCCTGCGGCGGCCCGTTGCGGCGGCCCCGGCTCGGTCCGTCTCGTGGAGGGCCTTCCTCTTGGTTTGCTGGCCCTGTGCTTTACCAGGCGTGACGTCTCCCTCCAGAGACTGAGCCCTCCTGATACCATGTCCAAAGTACATGAGGCGTGACCCCGCCGCCTTGGTTTCTGAGGAGCACTCTGGTTACCCCTCTTCCAAGGCAGATCTCTCCATCGTTTGGCCGTCCGTGGCGCGCTCGGTACCCTCCGCTGCAGCCGCGGTGTAAGGCGTCAGTTCCTCTTCAGTGTGTAGGAGCTGCTCCGTAAGCGTTGGCTGGGGAGGGAAGGGTACAGGGGGGAGCTGAAGGAATGAGCGGATGGAGACACGGACACCGTAATTTTAAGGAGCAGAATAGAATTGAGTGTGTGCGGTCCCACTCCTGAAAGAATTTGAAGGAACTTTAAAACCTTACAAGCTATTTAATGGGGGTTGGAGATCACATTCACAACGTATGTGGAAAGAAATGATGAGAAAGCTCAAAATCAAAAGTGGGAACAAGGCCGGGGGCCGACCACAGCACAGACCGCCAGCTGCTCACATGCAAGTTGAGGCTGAAACTGAGAAAAATAGAAGTCCACTAGAGCCCAAATACAGCGTCGGGTATATCCGTGCAGCCTGACTTTAGAGGCTGTCCCAGGAGTGGATGTGAAGCAGTGGACACTGATGACTGAGGACCAGACGAGCTACGGAGTGGCATCCAGGCCATCATCCCTGCAGGAAGCCAGCGGTCACTGAAAAGACAGGAAAGACCAGATGGATGTCAAAAGAGACTCTGAAACTTGCTCTAGGAACTGAACCAAAGGAAAGAATTGATGAAGTAGAAACACTGAATAGAAGATTTCAAAGGGCGACTCAAGAAAACGGTTTTACGACGACGTGTGCAAAGAGCTGAAGGTGGAAAAGCGGAGAAGACCACCCTCAGCGCCTCTCGTGCTGGAGCAACTGGAGAAGAAATTCAAGCCTTGGGTTGTAACAGGGAAGAATTCTACAGGGAAGATATTAAGTGACTCAAGAAGCATCAAAAGAAGGTAGAAGGAATACACAGAGTCGTTGTGCCATTTGAGGAGGCAGTGTATGATCAGGAACTGGTGGTACTGAAGGAAGAATTCCAGGCTGCACTGAAGGCCCTGGCGAAACCCAGGGCTCCTGGAATTGATGGACTGTCAGTGGAGATGTTTCAGTAGATGGGTGCAGCACCGGAAGTGCTCCCTCGTCTGTGCCAACAAATTGGGAAGACAGCTACCTGGCCATCTGACTGAAAGAGATTTATATTTATGCCTATTCCCAAGAAAGGTGATCCAACTGAATGTGGAGATTATTGAACAATATCATTAATGTCACATGCAAATAAAATTTTGCTCAAGATTATTCAGAAAGCAGCTGCAGCAGTGTATTCACAGGGAGCTGCCGAAATTGAAACCAGACTCAGAAGAGGACCTGGAACCAGGGGTATCGTTGCTGAGGTCAGATGGGTCTCAGCTGAAGGCAGAGAACGCCAGAAAGATGTTTCTGTGCTTCATTCACTGTGAAAGGCATTTGACTGTGTGGGTCATAACAAATTATAGGTAATATTGAACAGAAAGGGAATTGGAGAACGCTGAATTGTGCTCTTAAGGAATCTGTACGTGGATCAAGACGCAGTTGTGCACAGAGCAAGGGGACACTGCATGGTTTAAAGTCAGCAAAGGTATGGGTCAGGGTTGTGTCCTGTCATCACACCTTTTCAATCTGTGTGCTGAGCAGATAATCCCAGAAATGATTATATGAAGAGCGAGGCATCAGGATTGGAGGACGACTCACAAACAGCCTGCGTTCCACAGACACCACCACCTTACTTGCTGGAAGTGAAGAAGATTTGAGACACTGACTGATGAAGATCAAGGACCACAGCCTTCAGTATGGACCGCACCTCAGCATCAAGAAAACAGAAATCCTCAGAACCGGACCAGTAAGCAACATTGTCATACGTGGCAAAAGGATTGAGGTGGCCAAGAATTTCGTTTTACTCGAGTCCCACAGTCAGTGCCCATGGAAACAGCAGTCAAGAAATAAAACGACGTTGCACTGGGAAAATCTTCTGGAAAGGATCTTTTTAAAGTATTGAGAAGTAAAGATGTCACCTTGAAGACTAAGATGTGCCTGACCCAAACAATGGTATTTTCAGTCATGTCATATGCAGATGAAAGCTGGACAGAGAACCTGGAAGACAGAAGAAGAATTGATGCCTTTGAATTGTGGTGTTGGAGAACAGTGTTGAATGTACTGTGGACTGACCAAAGAATCAACAGATGTCTCTTGAAAGAAGTGCAGGCAGAGTGCCCCTGAGAAGCAGGGAAGACAGTCCTGGGCCTCACATCCTCTGGACACGTTCTCAGGAGGAATCAGACCCTGGAGAAGGACATCGTGCTGGGTAAGGTGGAGAGGGGGCCAAAAGGAGAAAGACCCCGGTGAGGTGGACTGACGCGCGGCTGCGGTGGGGGCTGGAGCGTGACAGCGACTGCGGCCATGCCCCCGGACCGGGCGGCTTCCTGCTGTGGTACATGGAGTTGCTATGAGTTGGAACTTCACAACAAAACCAAAAGGACAGTTGACTCCTCCATTGACGTCCCCAAAGGGCCTGCGTTTCTCTACACAGACAGTTCACATGGACCCCCAATGTAGCAGCCTGTCCTCAACCGCATCTTCAGATGTCCAGAGACTTCACGCAGATGCACGTTTTGTATGAAGGACCTTTTCGGTGGCTGAGGGAATGACCTCGGCGTTGAGCTAAGTAACTGCGTGTGGCTGAGTAACCAGAGCCCGGTACTGGGTTCCTGCCGTCGTCATTTTGTGTCCTACGTACCTGCCTGTGGGCTGTCCTTACACCTCTCTGTGCCCGACACTGCCCACTGCCCGGTCCTCAAGAGCGGCTGGTGCTGCCTTAGCGCTCCAGCTGTTGGCAGCGGCATGCTAGGATTCCCCATGTTTTATTTATACCTTCCTGAATGGTATTTTTCACCTCTACTTTATGTAATATTTATTTATATGCCTGTCTAGTCTCCCTGAAACCTGATTCATCTTTACACATAATGTATTATATGCAGCTGTACTCATTAAATCTCTGTAGAGAGAACAAACGAACACACTTCATCAGTGAATTTTTTGAAGTCTAATGACTCGCATGTGCTATTAATGAGCACTGTTAAGCTTTGCTTTCTTTCAGTCTGGAATTATCACAGCTAATTGAAGGCTACTGGCAGCATTCATCTGTCTTTCCCGTGCCACTGAGTCCATGTACAGAAATCATCTCCAGATGAGAGCTTAGGCTTCAAATCTCAGGGTGAGCCACCGACCTTTGAGGCTTCTGTAGGTCTCAGGGCACTGTCGTCAGGGCACGCTGAGCCAGGGTCAGGTTCTGGGGGCCCCCGTACCTGCCGCCTTCCTGTGGAGGCCTGCAGCTGTCTGTCCGTGTGGAGAACTGCGTGTGTGATCTCTGACCCGGGCCCGTCGGGGCTGCGCCGTTCTCCACGAGGAAGCTCATGAGTCTCAGGTCCCTGACTTCCAGGAAGGTAGCAGTTTCGCACTGCCTTTACTGACTCTACAGTTTGGGAATTTGGGAGTCGTTTTTGGTGCCCTCCGATAGAACTGTTTCCTTCCTTAGTATTCGTGTTATTTCTGTATAGTTGGATTTGTGTCCACCAGTCTGCTTTCATTTCCCATGTCTCAGGTCTTTTCCTGTTCCTCTCTTCCTCCCTTGTGGAAAGCCTGGTGGCACAGTGGTTAACTGCTACGGCTGCTGGCCAGGGTGGGGGCAGTTCAGATTTGCCATGCACTCCTTGGCCATGCTGTGGGCAGTTCTCCTCTGTCTTTAGGGTCACCAGGAGGCAGAATCGACTTACCGGCGGTGGGCTTGGCTTTGATATCCCGCTTTAACTGCTTTCTTTTTCGTTAAGTGAATATTTTCAAGTACAGTGTTAATTCCTGTAGTGTTTTTTTTATCATATATACATATTTTTTCCTTGTTGTGAGTGGATGCCTAGGGCTCATCACTTACATCTCACAGAACAGAACTGCCCCCACGGCATTTCCAGGGAGTGGTTGCTGGGCTTGAACTGTCTGATCTTGCATTGGAGCCTGGGCACCTGGCTGCAGTGCACAGCCCGGGTTCTCTCCGTCAGACTGAGTGCTGCTCACTGTGAAGTAGAAACACTGCTGCTGTCTGGGTCGGGTCTTCTACCCACTTTCTTCGGACTATGTGTGCTGCATCTGTTAGGAAAACTCCACAGTGCCTTGTAATCACTGTCTTGTGTCCTTTTCTCTCTTGAAGAGGGGAGGAGAGTCAGGACTGTACTGTTACGCAAATGATGCGACCTTTGACCTTTTGGTTTGCTTACCACACCCAGCCCACACCAGGCATCTTTCCAAGCACTGCTGTGCTGGGTTTTTGTCTGTTTTTGTTTCGTTTGGGGTTTTTAAAATATATATATGTGTGTATATGTATGTTGTTATTAAACATATATATATAGCACATTTACAGAAATGCCTGAGATTCAGGGGAAGGGCATGATTAGCAAACAGATGTAGAAGGGGCAGACCTTACGTGCATAAACACACACGGTATATTTACAGTGTCTGTTATGCTCACCTTATTCTCCTATTTCTGGTTTATTTGTTCCTGCATGTGAGTTACTCTCTGGTGTCACTACCTGAGTCCATTTCAGCTTTGGTCCCTCGCGATTCTTTTGTACTGTTACTGGCAGATACTATGTTTCTGTGTATTGTTGTTGCTATTGGGTGCCGTCAAGTCGGTTCCAACTGCTAGCAAACCTGTGCGCAGCAGAACCAAGAGCCGCCGAGTGTGGACCGCGCCCATGGTCATTTTGCTCAGGCCTGTTGTTGCGGACACTATGTCAGTCTGTCTTGTCGAGGGTCTTCCTCTTTTTTGCTGACCCTCCACTCTACAAAGCCTGAGGTCCTTCTCCAGGGACTGATCCCTCCTGAAACGCATCCAAAGTATGTAAGACACAGTCTTGCCGCCTTGGCTACCGAGGAACAACACTCTGGTTGTATTTCTTCCAGAACTGGTCTGTTGGTTCTTTCGGCGGTCCATGGAACATTCAGCGTTCTTCTCCAGCTCCACAGTTCAAAGGCATCAACTCTTCTTTTGTCATCCCTGTTCATGATCAAGCTTTCGCGTGCTCGTGATGCTATGGAAAATACTGAGGCTTGGGTCAGGCGCACCTTAGTCTTCAAGGTGACCTCTTGACTTTTCAATACTTGAAAGAGGTCCATGGCAGCAGATTTTCCCATTGCAGTGTGTCTTTTGATTTGTTGACTCCTGCAGTATATTACTATATTACAGATTATATGTATTATAATATGAAAAATACAGTTGTATGCATACTAATACTATTGCTTTCTAAATCATTTAAGAAAAGGCAAAGGAGTACACATTTATGCTGTCTTCTATAAATACACTATTGCTTTTACAGAGCAGTGTTTTTTCATGGAGACTTCAGTAACTGTACGAGGTCACCTGCTTTCAGCTGGCAGAACTTTTCTCTGGTGTTTCTTTTAAAGTGGGTCGCTCGCCATGAATTTCTCAGCTTTGGTTCACCTGGAAATGTCTTTATTATGCCTTCAGTTTTGAAAATTAGTTTTGCTGAATATAGAATTTTTGGTTGGCTGTTTTCTTTCCACTTCTTGAATATATCGATTATTTTTCAATAAATTTGAGTTTCTGCATTGTTTACTGAAATTTCTTTTCCTGCACCTTTCTGTCTGTTTTCCTTCGGGAACTTCTGTGGCATGTGTATCAGGGCGCTTCAGAGTGTCCCGCAGTCCTCTGAGGCCCTCGTTCTTTTCCATTTTATTTTTCTCTCTGTTCTTCAGCTGATGTAATCTCTGTTGATCTCCATTCATACTCAGTGAGTCTTCCTTCTACCAGTTCAAATTGACTGTTTCGCCCCTTTGATGAATGTTTAATTTCAGTATCTGTACTCTTCAACTCAGTTCATTGATAGTCTGTGTGATGGAAACCATGGTGACACAGTGGTTAAGAGCTGTGGCTGGTCTCCAGGGGACTGGCAGCCCCCACCCACCAGGGGCTCCTGGGGACTCTGGGTCAGTTCTTCTCTGTCCCATCGGGTGCTGTTGCTGTCTGTCAGAGCTCAATGGCAGTGAGTGTGTTGGGGTTTTTGTGTGTTTGTTTGTTTGTTTGTTTGGGGTCATTCGATTAGATGTTGTCATCAGAGTTCTCTAAGCGTGATTTCTTCTAGTTCTCGGAACGCGTTTGTGATGGCTGTTTGGGAGATTCTGTTTGTTCAATCTGACATCTGGTCCTTTCCCGTTAGTTTGTGTTGCCTTTCCTGCCCCTTCTGTTTGATTATTTTTCTTTTCATTTGTATGCTTTCTGATTATTGTTGAAATTTGGGACGCTAGGTAATTGTAGCCACCCTGCAGGAACAAGAAATCCCCACCGTCCAGCCCCCAGTGGAAAGAACTTTTGGTTTGGATGTCAAGACTGATGCTCATACACGCAGCAGGGGGTGTGAAAAGATTTGTTCCTCACAAAGTAAGGCTTTCTGGATGAGGGTCAGTGCAGGCAGAGGACTGCGTGGCTTGATCCTCCTGCTGTTTACAGTAACCCCTAAACAATAAAACACTTCACAATAAATCTAACCAGGGATGCAAAAGACCCTACACAAAGTACAAAACACTACCGCAAGAAACGACAGGAGAACACACAACACGGAAATACGTGCCATGCTCGTGGACGGGGAGACTCAGTATTGTGAGAATGTGCTCGCAGTGGGTCTCCCGCAGGACAGAGAGAGCGGTAAAGCCTAAGGGCTGCCGGCAGCCGGGCATCAGTAGATGGATTCGTGACTTCAGTGATACGTCGTAGCCACTCTGGATACTGCCTGTCTCAGCTGGTTACAGCTTTGGCCTGTTTGCTTAGTGACCCTGGTGGCGTGCTGCTGAAGGGCTGCAGCTGTTAAGCAGAGGCTGGCCGTTCCCAGCCACCAGGCGCGCCGTGGACACTGTGTGGAGCCACCAGGCGCACCGTGGACACTGTGTGGAGCAGTGCCACTCTGCTCTGACAGAGTCTCTGTGAGTCAGAATCGACTCCACGGCTGTGGGTTTTGCTTTTCAGTTTATTTCTCCCACAGCGTGAAGCCTTTGAAGTTCCTCAGAGGCTGCAGCCTTGGGCTTGAGCAGAGTTGCTGGTGGTGGCTGTGGGTTTTCTTTGTCTTGTTTCCTGATCACACCCAGCTGTTGGGCTCCACCGATTATGACCTGATTGCTGTGTTGTTTCTGACGGGAACTTAGGGCATAAACTGCTTCTTAATCTGGCTGGATTCAAGAAGGCCCTTTGCTGCAGTAGTCGGTGTTTGAGATTTGTTCAGAGCCCAGGAAGCCTTCGCTCTTTCCGTAGTCCTCTCTGGTGAACCAGCTGCATCTCTCTGGAAGCTCACAGCCTCCCCAAGGTTGCTTCGTAGCAAACACTGTTGGTTGTGGTGCGTTCCCAGGCTGAGACGCCGCATTCTGTGTCAAGTGAAGCCGGTGTCTGAGGAGGGCGTCCCTCTCTGTTGTAAAGCTTGGCCCCTCCTGCACGGCTCCAGAGCTGGGAACAGAGACCACGACAGGCCTCTCTCTGAGCGACACCCCAGCTGGCCTCTCCCAGCGTGGGACTCTGCCTGTTGCAGGAAAAACAGCAGTTTACAAATAACTGTCTGACAAAGCTCCGGGGAGCGAGCATCACGCTGAACACCAGTTATGGTCAGAGGAAGAGGCTTTAATTGCTTGCAGAGCGCAGTGGGCTGGGTCCCAAAACGGCCGAGTTCCCATCCCACTCAATCCCAGGGTTTATATGCGCATCACAGAAAATGCAAACAGAAATTTTCCTACCGTGTTCTTACTGGTATTAGCAGTTTTACACATGATCACCCTGCCTTCTGACTGGAGCTCACGTGTTTACAGAGATAAAGATAAGCCAATTCTTAAGTAGTGAAGACGGGGCTCTCCTTTCTCTGGGGGTCACACTGCTCACAAGAAACACGTGCATGGGGGTCTCTTGTGCCCGGCTTCCAGGTGCCTGGTTCTTTGACCAAGGCTGTAATTCTTCAGGCTTTCCTCTCTCGTACCCTGTGTGCAAGCTGGGTAAGGGAGTTAAAATCCTGGTATACTCAGCTCACCACACCAAGTGGAGCCTCCACCATGGGAGTAGGGTCTGCAGAGAAGACAGACCCGTCTCTTGGCTGCACTGGCGTGGAATTCAGCCTCTGCAGCACCCAGCTCAGGATGAGAAGGGAGGCTATCTGACCTCCCAGGCAGGGACGATTGCACCCTCAGAATTTTCCTATATGGGTTTAAAAGGCATTTGTTTCTTATTCTTGGTTCAATTTTTCTTTATTTACATAAAATAAATAAGCCTGAACACGTTTTCAGCTTTAAATGCTGAAACTCTAATTCTTGTATAAGATCCTCTGACTTAGAAAAGTCAAGTGAGCCCACTTCAGATGACGTGTAAACGGCGTTCTATTCTCACAGCAGAGAAGACTGAGGAAGGATAAAGTGAACTAGCATCTGTCAGTCACCGCAGTGTGTACACTAGGGACCCTGATGGCACCATACTTGAGCTCATGACAGATAGACAAAAGGTTGGCGATTGGAACCTGCCAGCCATTCAGCGCCAGAAACGTGGTGGTCTCGTCCACTCCCGTACAGCGTGGTAGAAAACCCCAGCTGCTGCTGCGGAGTTGGTTCTGACTCCTAGCAGACCTAGAGAAGAGACGAGAACTGCCCCCGGGCTTTCAAGGGCTGTGACCACTCTGGAGAAGCAGACTGCCACATCTTCTCTTAGGGAGCTGCTGAGGGGTCCACACTTCTGCCCTTGGGGTTCACGGCTGAGCACTTTAACCACTCTGCCACCGGGGCTCCTCAGTACACCCTGTGGGGGAGTCCCGTCCCATAGGGTCACTGTGAGTCAGAATCGCAGCGACAGCGTGAGGTGCCCTCTGTGCGTCTGGGTGAGAGATGTCGTCTGTAGTGTCAGCTCCAGTGGTGACTTGCTGAGGAGGGGGTTTCAGAAGTCCCACCGGCCAGCTTTATAAGGCTCCTGTTCCGCTCCAGCACTTCGGTCATCCGCTGCTTCTCCTCCCCTCAGTACTCTCCCTCCCGTCTTTGTGTTCCGTAATTCACTGCAGCGTTGCACAGAACTCGTGAACCAGTTCTCAAGGAAATGGCTCATACATATAAGTGGGCAAGTCCCAAATCTGTGAATCAGGCTTCTCACAACCTCTGTGGCTGAAGAGCTGAGGAACCCAAACTGGCGGATCAGACGACGTGCTGCTGACATGTGGCTGCAGAGGCCAGCTTACCGGATCAGGTGACCGGCGGGTCAGACAGCAGGTGGCTAGCTCTGATGCCAAGAACCAGGGCCAGGTGATCCCCAACCAGGTGGGAGATCCCGAGGGAAAGAGGGGGAGATTCCCCCAGCATTGTGTCCCCCTACTTGAGAAGGCGGTGGGTTGACTCACACCCTCTAGTAAACGTGTGACTCAGCATGCACCTCAAGTCCTGCCTCATCAACGTAGTCACAGGCAGCAACCAAAAAAAAAAAAATCAAACCCATTGCCATCAAGTCCGTCCTGACTCAGCAACTATGCAGAACTGCTCCACAGCGTTTCCAGGGAGAGCCTGGTGGACTTCAGCTGCTGACCTTTCAGTAAGCTGATGGAGCACTTCACCACTATGACACCGGGGTTGCCATTACAAACATTTAAAAAATAAAAAACCCAAACGCACTGCCATAGAGTCAATTCTGACTCATATCACAAGTACGGGGAGTCACGGCCTAGCCGAGTGGACCTATAGCTGCAGCCGCGACAGGTTCATACGCCTTATTTAAATAGTCCCACACGGTTATTGTGCAGTGACTGTGTACACAGAAGACGAAAGAAAAGACCAAACTGATGTCAGGAGAGACTCTGAAACTTGCTCTTGAGGGCTTAGTAGCTACAGCAAAAGGAAGGAACTGGGAAGTAAAAGAACTGAACAGAAAATTTCACGGGACGGCTCAAGGAGACAAAGTCTGGTAATGACAAGTGCAAGGGGAGAACATGCTCTGCGTGTCTCAAGCTGAAGGAACTGAAGAAAAAAGTCAAGCTTTGAGTTGTAATAATGGATTCTGTAGGGAGGCATCAGAAAAAGAAGGAAGGAATACAGAGTCGTCACACTGGGAACAACTGGCCATGTCCAGCTGTTTGAAGAGGCAGCAGATGGTCGGGAACCGATGGGGCCAAAGGGGGTGCAAGCTGCATGGAAGGCGCTGTGTAAAACAGGGCTCTGGGAGTAGGTGGACTGGCAGGTGAGATGTTTCAGCAGACAGGTGCAGCTCTGGAGGTTGTCACTCATCTCTGTGAAGAAACGTGGAGGACAGCCACCTGGCCAGCTGGGAGAGATCCACATTCATGCTCATTCCAAAGAAGGGTGATCCAACCAAATCCAGAAATTACTGAACAGTGTCATTAATATCACACGCAAGTTGAAATTTTGCTGAAGACCTTTCAGAAGTGACTGCAGCAGAATATTAGGAGAGAGCTGCCAGATTCACAAGAGGATGTGGAACCAGGGGTACCATTGCTGATCTCAAATGGATCTTGGCTAAAAGCAGAGAATACCAGAAAGATGTTCACCTTTTTTATCGACTGTGCAGAGGTATTGAGCTGTGTGGATCGTAACGAGTGATCGACAGCATTGCAGAGACTGGGGATTCTAGAACACTCCGTTGTGCTCATGTGAAATGTAACCTGGACCAGGAGGCGGCCCTGCAAAGGGAACAAGGGGACCCTGGGTGGCGTAACGTCAGGGAAGGTGGGCTTCAGGGTGCTAACCTTTCACCATACCTTTCAATTGGTGTGCTGAGCAAGTAATCTGAGAAGCTGGACTCTGTGAAGAAGAACCAGGCATCAGGGTTGAAGGCAGACTCAATGACACCCTGTGTTACGCAGACAACACGGCCGTGCTTGCTGGAAGTGAAGAGGATTGTAAACACTTACTGATGACGGTCCCAGCTTTCACTGCTGGTTGCACCTCAGCATCAAGAAAACAAAAATCTCCCAACTGGACCGGTAAGCAGCATCATGATAAATGGAGAAAGCATGGAAGTTGTAAAGGATTTCATTTGACTTGGATCCACAGTCAGCGCCCATGGAAAACTACAGTCAAGAAATCAAGACACAGTGCACTGGAAAAATCTGCTGCAAAGGACCTCATCTTCAAAGTGTTGAAAAGTAAAGATGTCACCTTGAAGAGTAAGGTGTGCCTGACCCAAACCATGATACTTTCTATCTCATAATATGCCTGTGAAAGCTGGTCAGTGAATAAGAAAGACAAAAGAAGAATTGCTGCCTTTAAATTGTGATGTTGGAGAAGAATATTGAGTGTACCATGGACTGCCAAAAGAACAAGCAGATCTGCTCTGGAAGAAGTACAACCAGAGTGCTCCTTGGAAGCAACATGGCAAGACTGCATCTTACGTATTTTGGTTTTCAGGAGACATCAGTCTCTGGAGAAGGACACCATGCTTGGTAGGAAGACGCAGTGGCCGCACTGGTGGGCTTAAGTGTAGAAACGAGTGTGGGTGCAGTGCAGAGCCGGGCAGGGCGGCTGTGGGTGGGAGCTGACTGGCCAGCCGTGACGCAGCAGCAACACGGCAGCCGTTTGTGAGTCACAGAGACTGTAGCTGAAAGGGCTGTTCTCAGTGTTTCCTTGTAGCACAGCTCTCTACTTTCCCTGCTGTGAAAGATGCACCTCTGGAGCTCACTGATTTCTAAAATTATTTCCTGTAGGTATATGAAAGGAAACATTAGTACATTTCATGTACACTTCGTTTTCATATTTAATCACTATTTTACTTGTTTGGGGGCCCTGGTGGCACCGTAATTAAGAGCTCAGCTGCTGACTGGAAGGTTGGCGGTTCAGATCCCCCCGCAGCTCCTTGCAAACCCTGTGGAACAGTTCCACTCTGTCCGGAGGGTCAGGATGAGTCGGACCTACTCGGTGACAGCACATTCAGTGTGGCTTACTTGCTTCTGCTTTCAGAGAAGAGGTTGATGATTCTACATGTGAAGTTTAGAGCCTACTTTAATCAGATGCTGTAACGCTGAGGAAGTTGTGGGCTTCTCCGAATGAGCGTTAACTTGGTTATTGGCGCTTCATTAGGTACCATGTGAGCAATGTTTTGTGACTGTCAGATGTGTGCTTAGTGTCTGTGGTCTGATTGGTCTGACTTCATTCACGTATAAAAGACTTCGTGGGGTGTAAAGTGTCTTGTGTTGGTGGGGTCCACACTCGGCCGATGTGGGTGTCGCCGCCCCGAGTCTCTGACAGCTCAAATGTCTCCCCCTTGGGGAGGCATCCTGGAAGTCACCCATGTGATGGCATGTACCTGTGATGTCTGTGTCCCCGTGGTGCAGGCTGCTCATTCTAGGAAGGCCCCTATTGTGTGGCATTTGTCTGTTTCTACCTCTGTGTCCTCCCAGGACAAAAGGTCCTTAAAAGCAAGGAGCACGCCTCTCTTGTGTTTCTCTCTGTGGTAGCCGGTTGGGCGCTGACCACGCGCGAGGTGCCTGAGACGTGCAGGATGAGCGGGTGGGTACAGTGTGCGGAAACCTGGAAGGTCATTCATTACAACCTCGCCATTTAGGGGCAGGGAGGTGCAGCCCAGAAAAGTTCGTGCCCGGCTTCACGTTGCGCTCGAGGGGCTTTATCTCTTCACTCCTTGCATTCAGCACAAGTAGCCCTCTTCAGTATGTTTTAGAAATGATGCGTAGAAATCGTGTCTTCATCTCATGAAAACCACTGGTTTCCTAGTCCAGAGAGAGTTCCTCCCTGGGGCACGTGGGGGAACCGAGATCAGACAAGAAGACAATACACAGGTCGGGGAGCTCAAGACGGGCTGGAACATAACTGGCTGCTGGAGACGTTTGCTCTTGAGCGATGGGGGCTTTTGATTGTTTTAAACAACTCACTTGGTGCTCTAGCCATCCTCCCTCAGATGCGGAAACCCTGGTAGCTCAGTGGTTAAGGCTGGCCGTTCGGATCTGCCCGGCACTCCGGGGGAACTCCATGGGGCAGTTCTGCTCCAACCTCTAGGGTCTCTGCGAGTGGGAATGGGCCCAGCGGCAGTGGCTTTGGCTGGACTGAGTCACAGGAGAGCCCACTGGCGGTCTGCTGATCCTCTGTGTCGTCTTCTGCCCTTCAATCTGACACAGTGGTCGTCAGAGACTTCCTGCTTATGAATGTTAGATGATTCATCACCTTGATTGAATTGTGTCACTTAAATTACTTTCAGATTCAATTTGATTTTAAATATGTGGCTGCTGTGTGAGTTTTCTCCTTCTGACCTAAGCAAACCCCAGGAGTATGAGCCAATCATATAATACAAACCTTAAATTCTTTTAAAAATAAAATATGTCTGGAGCCAGAACTGCATCAAAAGGATATTTTTTGGTAACCACCAGCTTCAGCGTAGACGGATGTGCAGTCCTCCCATCTCAAAGAAGTAAGGACCCCGAAAGCAGGCCGCCAGAGGAACTGTTTTTGATGATCGTGCTTAGTCAGTGGTTGCACAGTTAGCAAACTTCATGTTATTAGAAGTTTCAAAACTGAGACCTCGTTGCACATGATACAAAGGGGGCGAGATTTGGAAGTGGAAGCGAGTCATGGAAGCAGGTGACTGCGGTCTGTGTTGTTGGCCTTGTGCCCCTGCAGCCCACCTGCCACAGTGGGATGACCCTGAGGACCAGAAGTGGACGCCCTCGGGTCTGGAGGCCAAAGGTGCAGGCCAGCATCCCCACCATGTCATTGCCCTCTGTGACCCCCTCTCCTCTTCTCTGCTGCTTGCTGGCATCCTGGGTGTTCCTTTAGTAAATGGTCCTCACAAGTCATCTGTCTTCCCCGGGTGTGTACACGTGTCTCTGTGTCCATTCAGCTCTTCGGTAACTCAGAAGTGCTCGGGTTTAGGATCCTGATTGGTTCTGTTTACACTGGATTGGCTTGTGGGTGATCCTTGCACAGCCTTAGACCCTAAAGCGTCACATTCAGCTTTGTGCAGGGCTGTCGCTCCCTCAGTCCCACTGGAGTACCCTTGACAGCAGCTTCCACTGGGATGTACGTGCCACACTGAGACTTCAAGCGTTACTAAGTTTTCATTAACTTACCACTGAAGTTCACTATACAGTTATGAAAAATAAATCCCATGTCATAAAGATAGAATAATTAGTACCCGCCCGTTCCCCATTCGTTAGCGATCCTTATCCAATGGGAATCTTACCTCCCTGAGCCTTTGATTCCAGAGCCAGGAGCTGGGCTCCTGCAGTTATTGCCTGCCGGCTGCCTGCTGCCTGGGCTTAGCTGTTCGCAGGTGCTTCCTCGGTGTGGCGCAGTGGTTGAGAGCTGACTGCTCACCGAAGGCTCTGCAGTTTCAGCCCGCCAGGCGCTCCTTGGAAACTATGGCGCAGTCCTACTCAGTCCTGTAGGGTCGCTGTGGGTCGGAATCGACTCAGTGGTGACGGGTTGGGTTTGGTTTTGGACTCTGAGAGAAACCTCCCCTTATTTTTCTTAGAGCAGAAGTCCTCTGATCAGGACTTGACTGATGGGGGCAGGAAGGGCCAGTGGGGCTATCATTGGCCCCACGTGTGGTTGGACCAAGTGCTGATACAGAAGACAGCTAGAGCTGCAGACCTTCCCCTCCTCCTCCAGGGCCGCGGTCAGTCTCTGTGTGTCTGCGTGGTGTAGGCCCTCCTGAGCGAGGCTTAGAGCTGCCTGCGGGAGTGGGCAGTCCGCCTACTGCCCTGCACGTCAGGGAGAGGACGTCAGAGACAGGGTTGTGAACTTAAGAAACAAGCATGTTTAATGATTTCAGCAAATTCAGACTTCTTCCTGACAGCAGTGCCTAGTGGGTGGTGACCCTGCACACCGTCCCCTCCTGCTTGAATGGGTGCAGCTGTTCGGATTCTGATCTAGAAGAATGACTGGATACAGGGAAATGCAGGGTGGAGAGTTATGCTCTGCAGACACAGAAACGACTAGGCAGTGGTCTCCGGGAACTTAAAAACAAGCCCCTAAGGGCCGCTTTCAGTCTGGGGGCTTGTTCATACTTTTTTTTGGCAGGGAGAGGGTAGGGACAGGGGGTGATCCATACTGTGTTCAAAATAGCATGAATTCAATTTGAGTGTTTTTAATATATAAAAATTATATTGTCACAATAACAGTTGTCTGGAGCTGTGCTCTTTGGACAGGGGTGTTTTTCTGGTTCATCCAAGTCCCTTGCTTCCTGCTGTCTCTGCTGTCCTGTGACCCTTAGTGACTTTCTGCCCTGTGCCATTTGACTGTTGTGCCGTCACAGCTGTGCTGTGTAGGACCTCATGACCCTGCGGCGTTTGAACTAATGACCTCTGAGTTATGGAATGTAATGAAACATCTGCTCCACGGAGACAAGTTGTTGGCAGGAGCCACTGTGTCTTTCCCGTTGGGTGAGTTCAGTGGTTCCATGGCTGAATATAACTGCCACTGATACTAATATAGCTGCCTCGAATCCCATCTCATTAACATGGTAAAGACAGGATTTACAACACATAGGAAAACTGCATCAGGTGACAGAACGGTGGGCAGTCACACAGTGCTTAAGAATCATGGCTAGCCAGATTGATTCATGTGTCTTTGGAGGACACAGTTCAGTCCCTGCCAGGACTGTGAGACAGGTAACAAGGAAGAGCTTGGCATGTCCTGACTCAGCATGGCGACAGTGTGGATGGTGACGCTCTTGTGAGCCGTTCTTTGTGGAAATGTGTGAAGCTTCTAGAAAATACTGCAAATGTTGCAATAGCTGTGTTTTCTAAAATTCACTATCGTTCTTCTTCTTTGGGAATGTGGTGACTGGTGTTGTTATCCGAGGAGGGCGTCTTTGTGCAGAATCTTGAAATGGCATCTGGTTTACGCTGGAGCACTCTTCTCAAAGCAGCAAGACGTCACCGTGAAAGGATCAGCTGCCAGAAATCACCATGGTTAACCACGTCCTTCCCACTGCAGTCTCTCTAAAGGGTGTTGGGCGCTGATTATTAATCTTTTACCTGTGTGTTTTAATTTTTCTTAACATGGTTCACTTTGCATAGTTAAATGTCCAATTTAAATTTCTAAAACGCCTCAGGCTCCCTTTTGATGCCAGTCCTAACCAAAGGGCTCTTCGTTTGAAGGGAAGTCTGTGCTGCTCTTGGCAACGCTTAAACTGCAGTAGCCTAATCCTTTCAGGCTATGAATGGAGATAATTGAAGCATAAACCATTTAATGTTTTTGTGCACTCTTGACTGTGTCTGCTTTCTGGAGAAGAAACTGCATATGCATGGAATATTTTTGCTGTTTCACTTGTTAGAAGAGTCTCATGAAAAAGGACTGAACTGATTTTTTAGTTTAGTGCTGAATTTTCTCCGATTCATGGTGTGATCTTTTGTTAAGGATTATTTCTCCAAGGAAATACAAGTGATGTCAACTGTCATCGTGCTGTTCCCATTAGCACTTTGCAAAATCGTTTTCAAGGCAGGAAAGGCAAGCCTGTACCCTGTGTCTGTGCCTGTTCATGTCATGATGAATTGCTGCCTGCTTCCAAGTGGAAGTGGTCCAGTATAATCAACTTGCCACCATCTCTTGATTCTCTCTCATCCCCCACTCTGATCAAGCACTCTGGTTCTGGCCAGTGCCTGTTAGCTTGGTCCTAGATTTCCGTAAGTGAGAGTCCCTTCCTTCCCACATGATCTCTGTCCTAGCCAGGGTGCCTTGTAACTTAACCCCACTTCTTAGCCTCACACAGCCAGAAGAGAATGGGGGAGCTGACCCTGCAGAATGGGGAGGGAGTGTAACAAAGAGGGGCTCTGAAAGTTCAGTGAATCAGGGAATTCAAGATTTACGGGTTCATCATCCCAAATGCTACCTCGCTGGCATGGTAGACCTGCCAAGGCTGAGAGTGTGACCTCGCTGGCATGGTAGACCTGCCGAGGTTGAGAGCGTGACCTCGCTGGCACTTGTCATCTTACTGTGAAGTCCCTGTCACTGTACTCAGCTTTCTCTGTCCTCCTCTTGCAGATCAGTCTGTTTTTGCGACACAGGAAGCCCTCTGACTTTCACACATAAGTTTTAATTTCTGATCAAGCACTTTTAACCTTTTTCTTCTTCCAAGATTTCTTCGAGTTTAGCAGTAGCCGTCTAATTCCATTATCCTCCATGTTAATGCCTACCTCATATTTCTCCAAGGCCCAACGCACCCCTGAGGGCACTCTGTTCCACAGAAATCCTGTCCCAGGACCACACCAGTGGCAGCACTGTCAGCGGCAGGGCCACCTCTGCTCCCCTTACGTCCACGACGGAACCCTCAGCACTGTCCCTTGTTAAGGTGATCTGAGTGCAACTCCCATCTCAGTGTCAGCTTTCTCTCGTCACTGTGGGTGGGTGTGGGTGGGTGTGGGTGTGGGTGTGTGGGGGGGGGGTGTGGGTGTGGGTGTGGGTGTGTGTGTGTGTGTGTGTGTGTCCTTTAGGTGAAAGTCTGCAACCCAAATTAGTTTCTCCTTTAGAACTTTGTACACGGGTTGTTTTGTGGCCTGGGGTGCTGTCCCTTCAGTGGGTCAGAACTCGTCCTTCCTCTGTCTCTTCACACCCAGGTTACCATATCCATCTGTCCAGTTTTTGTGTCCTTTCCTGCATTCTCAGCTTGACTTTTGGGCAACTGCTGCCGTTTTGGCCTGACACACTTGACTGAACTGGGAGACGCCTTCGCCACGTGTGTTGTGTTTTGTTGGTAGGTCTGTGTAGCCTTGGGCTGCAAGTTGGGCTTTGGGAGTAGCTTCATTTATAGTTAGCAAGGTGTCTGAGAACCACAGTCTTGGGGGGCCCCTCCAGTCTCTGTCAGACTGTCACACCAGTAAATGCGATCTTTTTGTGTGAATATGAGCTTTGCTCTACCTTCTTCCTCCGCTCTGTCTCAGGACCTCTGTTATGAGCCCGGTCAGAGGAGTTGTTGGTTGTTGGTTGCTGGGCATCATCCGGTTCTTCTGTGCTCAGGCCGGTGGAGGCTGGGGCTCGTGTGGTCCCTTAGTTGTTTTGACGACTGTTTTCCGTGTGTCTCTGGTTTTCTTTATTCTCCTTTGCTGACAATGGGATGAGACCAACAGATGTATTTTTGATGGCCACACTCAAGCTTTTAAGACCATAGACACTGTTCACCAAAGCAGGGTGTAGAACATTTTCTTTATAAGCATGTTGTACCAATTTGCCTGAGACCGTGGTCCTTAGCCCAGGTAACTCTGTCCGAGCTGTTTGGATGTGTCGAGGAAGCTTCTTCGGCTTTGTCGTGGTCAAGCTGTGCTACCTTCCCCGCGGCACTGTGTGTGATCTCACCCTTCATCAGTCTCGGGTCACTTTTGGTTACCGACTCTTCTGATCTTGTTCCCAAGGTGAGAGATGCGGTGTCAGGTGAAGAGCAGTGTGCAGAGGCTGTTTTAGGGGACACTCCTGTCCTAAGCATCCTCAGCACCTCAGAAAAGAAGGAGTCCCAGTTGAGCTGTAGTGTAGTGTCAGCAAAAGCCTTGCTGCTGGTCCTAGGAAGCCCTAAAACTGGACTGTCTCCACCGAGGTGGCGTGTGTCATGCGGGTCTTTGGCCTTTATGCCTCTGAAATGTCCAGTTACTGAACGCCAGCCCGCCTGTGTAGAAAGGGACAAGATCTTTGGCAGGTAGCTCCTTGCTGCCCAAGCTGTCCTTGAGAGGGCTGATCAGTGAGAGCGTTGGCCACACTGTTTCCAGCAGCTGATGGAGAAAGTCCTTTGTTACGAAGGAGACGTCTGGGTGACATCTGAGTGACGTCTGGCAGCCTCCGTTGCAGTTGATGGGACACACTGGCTTTCCTTTCACTGCAAGAATTACTTCTAGCCATGTGGGAGGGTGAGAACGTCACTGCATTGTTGGCTAAAATTTATTCCCAGCAATTATTTCGTTCTTATTTCATTCAGTCTAAGGCATGATTCTTCATAATGGGGTTGTCTTTTCATTCTTGGTAAAATTAATCATTTATTTTTCTGTAACCTCATTACATAATTGAATAGTGAGCATGAGGCTTTTAAAATCTCACCTACCTTTACTATTTTTCAAAGTCTCTTTAATAAGTAGCCAATGGTCAAAATGAAAAGAAACAGTGTTACAGTTCTTAACTTCTCTGTATCTGCATAAAGCAATAGGAAGTCCGTTACCGAGTTTCATGCAGATACATGAAGCAAGGCAGAGACCAATGGAAAAGGGCTGTTCCGGAGTGGGGATGGGCTGTCAGTACCCGTCGTCTCTGCGACTGTCCCTGCATTAGCATGTGCGGGAACAGCATGATTCTTCCAGGCCCCTGAAGCTAACTGGGAAAGCTGAGCCTTTGCCTCCCCATTTATATGTTCCAGTGAGTTTCAGTTTCAATAGTTCAGTGTTTTCATTTATAAAAAAAAAAAAAATCACCTTGTCATGTCATGTGCTCACATGGTTGCCCCTGGGGAGTTTGCTTCTTCCAAGGAGCTCAGAGCTCCCGCTGGCCTGCCTCTCCTAGTGACTCTGAGAGGTCCCTGAGGTTGCTGTTCCCTCGTCACAGTCTTACACTGACTGCGAACATCTGCAGATATCAGAAATGGAACACTTTTATGCCTTCTTACCGCAGTGGTCACTGGACTGTCATACTTAACTTCTGATGAAATTTTACTTAAAGCACATAAGTTTTTCATTAACGCTAACTAAGAGTTTCTTCATCTAAGACTTTCCGTGTAGAGATGCAGTCGAGTACCTTTAGACAGTCCGAACAAATTTGTGACAATCGCAATATGCATAGGGAGGCTGCCAGTTAAGTTCGCGAACTCATCCTAAAAAAAGTGCAGCACGCCTCATTTCTGTCACTACGATCACCTCTGAAGTCCCCTCCTTGGGAAGCTACGTATCAACATCAGCGCCTAGTCCACCCTTTGAAGCAACTTGGGTTTCTGAAGTGGCCGTCAGAGCTGTCGTCAGATTACCCTTGATGTCCTGAATGTCTTCAAGATGTCTTCCTTTCAATATTTATCTTCAAGTAAAGACAAAAGCCATTTGGGGCCAGATCAGGTGAATAAGGAGGATGCCCCCAAACAGTTACTTGTTTACTGGCTAAAAACTCCCTCACAGACTTGCCACCTTGCCACCTTGCAGTGGCCATTTCAGGAAGAGTTCCAGAATGGCTCTGAAGGGCGGACTAGGCCCCAGCACGGGTGCATAGCTCCCCGGGGGGTGCGCCTCGGAGGCGACCGCAGTGAAGGTCGGCAGGGAGTCAGCAGGGCGTTCTCCAGGTGAGGTCGTGGGCTAACTGACAGCCTTGGCCTGCGTGTTGCGGTCCCTCCAGATAAGGTGTGGAGCCCTTAGAACAGTGAAGCTGGCGGACTCGATTGTCAGACCTTGTATGGCACGTGCCGTTTAGCTTTTTGGCTGTCATGTAAGCACATGCTATTTCCCAGCCCATGGAATCACGGGACATAAAAATCAGGCATTTAACTCCTGCTCTCAAAAATCTCGAGAAGGACTGGTGTGAGACCAGAAGATCAGGGTAGCTTGTAGCCGCTGAGACAGAGGCAGCCCCATGGAGTCACCGTGGAGGGAGACCTGGGCCGGGGGCCCGGCGGCTTCCTGCTCAGACTCGGCCAGCAGGCACCTGTGAGGGAGCAGGCAGGCGCAGAGGCGGGTAGACCGGAGCAGGTGGTGAGGTCGGAGTGGCCCGGGTGGCGGCGCTGTCCGCGGGAGCACTGGGCAGCAGGGCCGGGCGGCAGTAGGGGGTCCTCACTGACCCACCCGTAGCCGAGGAGCGGTGAGGTCACAGGTGGATGCACGGGGGGCAGGGGTGTCGTCACACAGACCTCAGGCTGGTTTGGGAGCCTTCGTGGAGGATGGTATCTGTGACAGGCTGCGACCTAAGTGTGTGTCCGTAAGCAGAGTGCCATCCCTGCCAGGAGGACAAATGCAGAGAGACCATTGCCCTACTGAAATTGAGAAGGGCTCGCCTTCTGGGAGTCAGAGATTTTCGTGATCAAAGTGAACAAAGGGATTGGCTCTCTGGGAGTCTGTGAAAACCTGTTATAGTTACGGCATGAGTTAGCCTTGTCAAGTCATGTGAGCCGTTTGTATAAGACGCATTAAAATATGAATGGTGGTGTCCTAGATGTGGATAACGGGGGAGCGAGGAAGCCTTTGAACTAGTTATGAATAATTTCCATTTTTAAAGCATAAGAGATTGATGGCATTCTGATGTTACCAAGTCAGCCCTTCGTTTTAAGGTTGATGTGTCACTAAACAAGTCACCGTTTTGCAAACGCTGTAGTAAGTGCCCCCACGAGAGAGGACCGTGGTCCAGCGGCCTCTGCGTCTCTAAGGACTTTGGATTTAACTCTCACCTGGTGTTTCTCAAAGAAACTTAATCAGAATTCTTGGATTTCCCAGTGAGACTTTCTTTAGTTGGAATTTATTGTAAAGACAGTTCTGTTGTTCACATTTTGGAATGTAATTTCTTGTTCATTTAACATGAATGCTAAAGATGTGGAGTACTGTGTGTGATTTACAGTGACTGTGAACCCTCCCTCTGCCGTACAAACAAGGGTTACATTTAGGGTTCGAAAGCAGAATGTAAGTGTGAGCAGAGTCTCCTTGTAAAAGTGTGTTCCGCTTTAGACACTGGAATGATAGTGCACACGATAAAAACATGGAACATGCAATTGCTGTTGAAAATTATTGTTCTGAAAGATGACTACCAAGGACCCCGTAAGCACAGCCCCCGATTGTGCGGACACAGGCTCCTCAGCTGTCTTTTCTTCCCTGGATAAAACCTGTTAAAACACAGTTTAAAGTATATGAAGTGGAATTGTGTTAATAATTTTGTGTTGCATCTCTTGCTGTTTTTAAATGTACATACCAGAATGACCACAAAACTTAAAATTCTTTTCTTTTCGTTCTAGACTTATTCCTGACAACATTATCAGACCAGGGCGCCTCCCAGTTTGAAATATGGGAAAATTTGGTAAGAAATCTAATCTGTGAAGCATTTTTAAGGGATGGCTTAGTGAAAGCGCGCCATTTCAGAAAATAAAATCAAAGGCACCCCTGGCTCTGCTGGTTCCAGCGCCACGGGGAGCGGCGCAAGGTGGCTCAGCAGGTGTTCAGGCATGGCTGCCACTTAGACCCGTCATCCTGCCCCAGTGCCCGTGTTAGCAGGTCCCCTGCCACGCTGTCCGCTGTTGAGAGAGGTTGCTGTCACTTAATCTGTCAGCATGATCGTTGATGAAGAAAGTGTTTTGAAAGACGAATTCTTCCTCCTTGCCTTCAGGCCTGTAGGAGGAAGGAAGAGTGACAGACTTGCTGCCGAGCTGACCAAGATTCAGGAGTCTTCCTCAGTGGAGTCTTTTTTTTTTGGAGTTGAAGATTCCCTAGTTGATAACCATGGTTTTAATTTGTTTTACATAGATTCCAATGAGAGTAATTAATGAAGAATCTGAAACCTGCATTGCAGGCCACAGAGCAGGCTGCACCTGAGGCCACCCCGCTCAGCAGACGTTGTCCACATGTCTGTCATGTGTGCGGCCTCACCGTCCTCACCTGGAAGGAGCTTGGTGGGGCAGTGGTTACCACAGCCAGCTGCTAACCAGAGGTTGGCAGTTCAGCAGCACCAGCAGCTCCATAGCAGAAAGACACGGCCATCTGCTTCTGAGAAGACGTGCCGCCTCGGAAACCCTCTGGGGTCACTAGGAGTCAGAATCCACTCCAGGACAGTAGATGGGGTCCTTGTCTGGAAAATGGGTGTGAGAATGTGCTCTGTGCCATGCGTTTGAAGATCAGGGGAAACACAGCTTAGCAGGTTTTAACGAAGACCTCTTCTGATGTCCCATCCACATGTCCTTGATTGCCATTTATTCAGTCCAAGTGAAAAGTAGGCTGAAGGCGTAAAAGATGGAAAGTGCCAGCCCGCTCGGGGAGACTCATGATCAGAGATCTCCTGTAGTGTAGCTGCTGAGGAACAGTAACTTGGGTTTTGTGCCGCTGGTGACCAGAAGCATATGATTTGGGGCAGGAAAACTAAAATTTGTTATAGATAAGAAACCTGAGGAAAGTGGTGAGAAATGCAGGCCTGGTGTTCAAGGCAGACTGGGGGTTCTGTGTCGTGAAGCCACCCATCTTCAGAATGTCACGGCCGCCCTGTGGGCTGCACCCCCACCCTCCTGCCGGGGGCGTTTCTCAGCCTTGGCACTGCCGAATGTACTTGGGGCCGAGGGAGTCGTTGTTGTGGGGGCTGCTCCGGGCCTCAGAGGGTCTTGAGCAGCATTTGGGTGCCTTCGGCCCAAGAGATGTTAGTAGTGCCTCTGTCCCCAGCAGCTGTGACAGTAAAAGTGTCTTCAGACATTGCCAGAGGTGCCGGGGAGGTGACAGCAGGTGCAGTCACTGCTGTATGTGGGTAAAGCTAGGGTTGCACAGGAAGCCTCCTGTATTGCCAACTACTTTTTCAAACATTATTATAGATCGTGGTTTTTAACATAAAATATTAAAATATGCGTACCAAAGCATAGACAGTCACCCATAAAAGATATTATTGTTAGGTGCCATCGAGTTGTTTTCGACTCACGGTGACCTGTGAACAACAGAACGAAACCGGCCTGGTCCTGCGCCACGCCTACAGCCGTGTGTATGGTTAAAACCGTGACTGCAGCCACGGTGTCCGTCCGTCTTGTTGGGAGTCTGCCTTTTCTTCACTGACCCTCCACTCCGCTGAGTATGGTGCCCTTCTGCAGACTCTGATCCCTCCTGACAACATGTCCAAAGCGTGTAAGATACGATCTGGCCATCTTTGCTTCCAAGGAGCACTCTGGTTGTCCTTCTTCCAGAACAGACCTGTCTGTTCTTTTGGCGGTCCGTGGGACACTCAGCGTTCTTCTGCAGCACCACAGTTGAAAGGCGTCAGTTCTTCTTCTGTCTTCCTTGTTCATTGTCCAGCTTTTGCATGCATAAGATGCCGTTGGGAACAGCATGGCTTGGGTTGGGTGCTCCTTAGTCTTCAAGGGGATATCTTGGCTTTTCAACCCTTTGAAGAGGTCCTTGAGAGGAAACCGCGGTGGCCGAGGGGTCAGCGTGCTCCATCGGCTCACAGGAGGTCGGCAGTTCAGATCCATCAGGTGCCCCTTGGACTCTGCGGGGCAGCTCAGCTCTGTCCTGCAGGGTGGCGTGCAGGGCGGCGTGGAGCCGGCACCAGCCCACCGGCCGCGGGCCAGGTTTGCGCTTGGTGTGCTACAGATCGCACCTGTGGCTGCAAACCCCGTGGAAAGCAGTGACCAGTCCCTGCCGCGGGAGCCCTGGAGCTGCTGTGGCAGAGGCAGCAGCAGAGCCGGTGGCGGCAACCTTGTGCTCCTGCTGCTGGCAGCCGCTGTTCACTGGGCGTGCGCTGTACTGTGGGCTCTGCACTAATCAACATTTTATTTGGATTTTTAATCCCGACAAAAATTTTGTGAAAAGACAGTTTTTTCATCTGGAGGTGAAATGGCCAGTAAACTGGTGCTTAAAATAAAACCAGTTAATTCAGGGCCTCAGGCTAGCGAAGACTGAAGCTGGGAACGGAAGTCGGCAGTCTCCCTAAAGCTTCAGCCCTGAGTCGCAGCACAGGAACTGGAGACACTACCCAGACGACAGTGGGAGGACAGTGTTGTAAGACTGTCCTGCGTTAGCCCACCTGGGGTTGCAGGGAAGCTGGAGGCCTGTCTGAAGGGTGCAGCGAGAGGCCAGGCAGCGGCGCGGAGCCGTCCCCAGGGGCACCGCACAGAAGCAGTCCCTGCCGCCCTCCAGCGCCGGTCAGCTGTTGGGAAAACGCCTCCTGGCTGTCCGCTTCTTCACGCTTCGCAGGCCACTTTCACTTGTGTCCCTGCGTGTGTCCCTCTCAAGGACCCTCTCACTAGGCAGGAAGGTGATCTCTTCCTAACTGGAGAGACAAGGACCCAGGGCAGGATGTATCCACCTCAGAGTGACTCAGCTCTTCAACGGAGCAGGACCAAACCCACGTCCTCTGACCCTAAGTCTGGTGCCCGTCAGTGACTGCTCGCTCTCTCACTGTGTGTTCGCCGTGAAACAGTATTCATGACACGTTTGTCTGTCCTACCTTAAATGGCTACATGCATCTTCATGTTTGAAACACAGGTGTAGTTAAGACCCTTTTGAAAATACGTTACCTATGAGAACAGCAGCGTGATGGTGCAGTTTACCAGATACTGTATGAATCGCAGCAGGACCTGGGGAGATGAAGGTCCCGGTGTAGGTCTGTGCTCCCTGCTGAACTGAGGACCAGAGGCTGTGGGGGGGAGTTCCGTTTGTGTGAACACGGTAGCCTCTTGTCCCCCGTCAGTCACACAGGTGACGTGCCCTTCTCAACGATGAGAAGAGTGAAATGCTGCCAGTCTGGCCACACTCACTGTGACAGTGAAGCCTGGGACACGTGAGCCTGCGTCACCTGACGGGGTGCAGTGTGAGGGTGTATCTAGAGACGTTTCTGGACAAGTTTCCTGTCAGGAGACCTTACTGATCTCGCTGACCTTCAGGGAGTAATTCACTCAGCAGAGTCAGTGTAATGGATCGATCCTCAGGTTTCTCTGGCAGGAGGCTGACAGGCTAAGAGGTTTTTCCCATTCATTCAGGAAACATTATGTCCTCTCTGTGTGCAGTGCTGTGATCTGTGTAAAATCCCCAAGCACTGCAGACAGTGTGTCTAATGTAATTTTAGGAACTAGGTGAGACCAATGGGGACCCCTGAGGTTGAAGACACTTCTGTGAATAAGAATTATCTAGAAAAATCAGGGAAAAGTACCTCAAGTGCTTTTGTAATGGTAGGGGAAACGCATTCCCACATGTGGAAAGGGGAGTGTTAAAATGGGTGGAAAATTGCCTGTCAGAAGCCAAGCTGGATTCACTTCCTCACAGCCCACAGGCACTCGGCATTGGTGCTCTGCTTGTACCAGGGCCTTCCTCTGTAAAGGTCAGAAGGGATTTCTCCACAAACTGGCTTTCTCATCTGTTATAACCTGAGAGGAACAAAGAAGTAAGGAAAAAAAATCATTGAAAAGTAGTCGAACTGTAGGAATAAAGAGGAGCATATCAAACAGTGAATACGGCTGTTAGTGATAAGAAGAGAGCTCTGTCAAACTGGAGCTCAAAATCCTGAATTTGGTGTTTTATTTTGTGTGTGTAATAATCTCAAATGATGAAAAGATGGTAATTGAAAGTGATGTGTGTTGTGGTCAGCTACTGCTGCTCTAACAGAAGTGGCACGAGTGGATGGCTCAAAAAGGAGCAACTTTACTTGGTCACAGTCCACTAAGCTGCGAGTCCAAATTCAGTATGAGAAGGTGTCACAGTCCAGTGGGCTAAAGGTCCAAGTTCAGTGAGAGTGTCCTGGTGCAGGAGCCTCAGGGGCGCAGGATGCGCTCCGCTCGCGGTGCTGCTTCCTTGGTGGTTTGAGGTTCCCCAGTCTCAGCTTGCCTCCCCTTCTTGTGTATCCCCAGAGGCCACCCCAAGCCACAGTACAATCCCACACATAAAAAGCCCTGTCTGACCGACTCAGCTGCAGCCCATCACCGTTGTTAACACCACAGAGGCAGGGTTCTCAGCAGGAAGGGCATCACACGGTACCAGGGAGCGTGGCCTGGCTAAATTGCCACACAGATTTTTCAGGGGAGCACAGTTTAATCCATGACATCCCACCTTTTGTTCTCTAAAAAAATCACATCTTTGCAACATGCAAAACATATGCATCCCACCCTAGCGAAAACCTTAAAGTCCAAGTCCAAACTCTAGAACAGTGAAATCTGTTACACAAGTTGATCTGCTTTCAAGCATCGTGTTAGAACAGGGCCAACTTAGACGCTCCCACAACAAACGGGAGAAAGAAGGCCAAACAGGCAACAAGCACGCCAGCAGAACATATTACATTAGCCCTCAAAGCTTTGAAAATGATCTTCCGTTCTCTGAGACGTTTTACAAGATGACCCTGCCCTCCAGACTCTAGGTATCGGCCACACTTTCCAGAGTCCGAGTGAAAGCCCCCCAGCTCTCTGCTACAGCTCTGCCTTCTAGGCCTACTGGGAGAGTGACTTTGCCCCCTCAGCTTTAGGGGCACCCTAAGACCAACTGAGTGGCAATTCCAGCCGTACAAACACAGGGAGCCATGGCTGCACACTTTCAAACCCCTGAAGTCATGGCCATACATCTTGAGACTGTGGCAGCTCAGCCTTTTATGCTCTTTGTCCCTTCAGCTTCTGCTTCCTATGGCCTTCTGGCTCAGGTCTCAGGCCCGCATCTGCCCTGCTAGGGGAAGCATTCCATAGCCCTGTAGCTCTACCAGTTCAAGTGCCCACAGGCACCCCGCTTTGCCAGGAGGCCTCCTGCACACAGGTACTCAGCTTTCTCGGTCCATGAGTCAGCAAGCCTATCTCCACCAATTCAGATGCCCAGAGGCACCTCACTGTGCCAGGAAGCCTCGGCACAGGCACCAGCTCTCTTCCAGCATGCACGGGTTGGCTCCAGTGCTGTCTCGTGCTGGTCTGGCTTCGTTGGTGTCACTGCTGCTGCTCCTCTGTTGTTGTTTCTCATCATCTGTACCTTCTTCAGTGTTAACAGTTTGCCTCGGTTGTTTCTGAGTCTTCTGTCCGTTCAGTTTCAAAACCACTTTCACATTTTTGGTATTTGTTAAAGCAGCACCCCACTCCTGGTACCAAATTCTGTTTTAGTCAGGTATGCTGCTCTAACAGAAATACCACAGGTGGATGGCTTTAAAAAGATTAATTTTATTTTGTCACAGCCAACAAGCTACAAATTCAAATTCAGTATGAGAAATTACCACAGTCTGGTAGGCTAAGAGTCTGAATTCAATATGAGAGCATCCTGGCGTGGGCATCTCAGGTCCACAGGATGTGCTGTGCTCTCAGTGCTGCTTTCATGATGTATGGGGTTCCCAGATCTCAGCCTGCCTCCCTTTCGTATCGCAGAGGCTGCCCCAAGCCACAGTACAATCCCAAACATTAAGCGCTGCCTCATCACCCCAACCGCAGCCCATCCATCCTCATTAACATCATGGAATCAGGGTTCACAACGGGAAGGACATCACATAATACCAGGGATCATGGCCTGGCTAAATTGCGACACACGTTTTCGGGGGAACATAGTTCAGTCCATGACACATGTTAGTTTTGGAAGTCAGACGTCTCCTGCTCCATTTCAGAAAGCCGAACTAAAACAGAATTAGTAGTGGGCTCTCTGTTTCTGTCCAGCCTAGCTGCATACACTTGGGGCAGCTGTTGTCATCCTTTGCTCCTCTTCTCATGGATACATAAACTTGAGTTGAAAACAGGTTAGTCTTCAAGAATCAGTAGAATTCTTACTTTGTTGTGACACCTTGGTTGTCCCCAACACAGAAACTTCTTTCCTTCAGATTCATAAAACGCAGTGCTTTTGCTGGGTGCTTATACCACTTACATGTTCCCTTCAGAAATTCTGCTTTCTTCGCTTACCTGCGATCTCCAAGATAAACACTAAGCTCTTTGGAGGTAGGAAATGTATTTCCTACCTTTTTGCATCCCCAGAACCCACCGCAGCCCCCAGAGCCACTCCTCAATCTGGAGTAACAGTGACTATTCGGTGAAGAGTATCCAGCATCAACAGCAAGGAAAGTACTCGGAAGGATCGCCATTGTTGCAGCAGTTTCTTTTATTTTATGATGAGTGTAGAATACTGAATGGAATAATTGTGTGCCATTCACCGAAACTTTCAGTCGTTTCCCTCCTTCAGTTGAAATTCTTTTGTCTTCATCATCTGGTGCTGCTCTAACAGAAACACCACAAGTGGATGGCTTTAACAAAGAGAAGTTTGTTTCCTCAAGTTAGACGGGCTACCAGCTCAAATTCAGGGCGTCACCTCCAGGGAAGGTCTTTGTTGGCTTTGTAGGGAGGTTCTTGTTGGCAGTATGCCTTCAGACTGGGAACTTCTGAGACACGCAGACCCCAGGCCTTCCCCGCTGACGTGCTCTGTTCCAGCCCTGCCTCTGGGTGGTGTACGCTCACCGACTCTCTGCTCACTTCCCCTTCCTTTCTAGCCCAAGAGATTGCGTCAAGGCACAGCACAGTCTTACAGGTTGAGTCCTGCCTCACCAGTACAACTGCCACCCATCCCCCTCACTAAACTTACGGAAGCAGGATTTACAACATACTGAACGTTGTGTAGTGCCAGGAGAATCTTGGCCTAGCCAAGTTGCTACGTAAATTTTTTTTGGAAGACACCATTCAATCCGTGTAGCTTTGCTCCGCATGTGACAAATGAGTCGTTTATGATGGTCTAATCGAAAATTTTTGCCTTTAACAGGATGGAAATTTCTCTGTGAGTACCGTACTTGAAGGCCCTCAGAATATGGTGGTGGTTGGACAATCAGCATTTGCAGACTTTGGTAAGATTATTTTCACCTTTCATATTCTGCATGTCTCAGTGACCTGGTCACGCATTTCAGAAAATACCTTCAGCATTTTCTGAACTGTTACAGGTTTTAAAGACACTTATACCAGTATAATACATGGCATGTGGTCAGTTCCCCAATACAATGAGGTGTAGTTTATGGCATGCAAAGTAGGGAACACTATCGAGGATTTTCTAGAGATTACCAGGAAGTAATTATTGTTAATTCTCTGTATATATCCAGAATATGGAAACATACAAAATTGGAGGAGTTAATCCAATCTCTTAAAACCTGAATATTAAAAGCCGTTTTTTGTTTGCGTTCTAATTCCAGAGATGAATAACGTCCATTAGGAACCTTGCCCAAGAGGGCATGTGTGAACTTTTGTTTTCTAGAAGACTCTGCTCAGTAAATCCAGTTCACTTTTGTTAGGAACTTATTTCATCATTAGTCAGGGTCACTGTTGAGAAAATTTTGTATTAGGTGGGACAGTGGTCTGGTCCATGCCTTCAAAGGTGCCGAGAGCTCACTCAGCGTGCTGTCCTTCCTCTGCCAGCAGACAGCTCAGCCTGCTTGTCACAGTGGGGACGAGGCATCGCTGTGTACAGAGGCCCGTCCCTCGTTCATCAGACGGCAGCTGTGGAGCAAGCAGGGTCAGGCTCGTAGTGAGAACACAGGAGTGTGTGTGTGGCCTGAGTCCTTCCACTGGACTCCCCTGGTTCTTCATTGCTGATGTTCTTGAGGTGACCGGTGGCACAGTGGTTAAGTGCTACAGCTGCAAACCAGAGGGTCGGCAGTTCACGTCTGCCAGACACTCCTTGCAGGCTCTCCGGGGCACTACCACACTGCCTTCTAGGGTCGCTGTGAGTCATAGTCGACTCGACAGCAGTGGTTTGAAATCAGCCCACTGGGTCAGTACCCTGGAGCTGTACCCTGGGCGGCAGAAACAGGGCTGGTGTTCAATGGGCGTTGCAACAGAAGCTGTTGTGTTGTCCTGTACACCACAGGATTAGGTTGGACATCATTTTAGTTCTAGGGAAATTTTTGGTGACTGGTTTACACTTTCTGATTCAAGAAGTGATGGAATAAGTGATTTGATGGTTTTTGTTTTTTTGAAATTTGCTAATTGGAGTAATGACTTATTTTGAAACAATGATTCTCAATCTTTTGAAGATGGCAAAGCCATTAGCAAGTCTGCCTCAGGGGAAAGGGTGTAATACACGCTCTTTCAGTCTCCAGGGCAGTACACTTGTCTCCGACCCTCCATCAGCCCCTAGACCCCAAACCAAGCCCACTGCCATTAAGTCGGTTCATTCCGTAGACACGGTAGAACTGCCTCCTAGAGTTTCCACGGAGCACCTGGTGGACTTGAACTGTCGGCCTTCTGGTTAGCAGACGTAGCACTTAACCACTGTGCCACCAGGGTTTCCATCAGCCCCCAGGAGCCTCCCGATGAGCCCTGCTGACAAATTTTGTAGAACTGTGCTGACCGCAGATGTAAGTGTGAGCATGTCAGTGTCTTAAAAACCTGCCTGCCACCGGGTGTCGTCAGAGGAGGGGCAAGTTGCTCCTGTCTCATCACTTCGGGTGGTGCGTCAGTAAGTCTTTTATCGTGTTGCAGTAACATTTTAATAAATATCCCACAGGGCCTTTTTTAAAGTTCATGTATTTTTAGTTGGATATTGTCAAAATGTAAGAATCCCAACGTGTTAAAAAAAAAAAAAAAAAAAAAACTGGCACTGCATGAAGTCATGAGCATTAACTGATCTAAAATAGGCCTTTTCCCATGGAAAGGGCTTGTCCAAGGGTGTCCACGAGATTTATCCTGCTCTCCTCTCGACCCATGACCGGCGCTGTGCCTGAGAACCAGGAGAGGCCGCGTGATCTCAGACCCGCACTACTTGGTGGGTAGAGAAGGCAGACGAGTGAACAAGTGGTGGGGTGAGCAGGGATAACCTGCTCCAGACAGGCGCTGGAATTACCCCTACCCTGCGAGTGGTCCATCTGAGAATGTTGTAACAGTCAGCAAGGCTTACAGCTGCTAATGGGAAATACATTTTCCAAGGTAAGAAGTCTACTCGAAACATGAGCTCTTCCAGCGCAGCCAAAGAGGAGGGTGAGGGTGGCTCAGAATCAAATCGAGACCCTTGACCCAGGGAAGAAAGGAAGTGGTTGTTCAAACTAAGCATAATATTAGTGATTTTCATTAGTCTGAGAAAGAAGAACCTTTCCAGCCATCAAATAACTGCAACTCCATGGAATGCTGTGCGGCCAGCGAAAGTGATGGTTACAAAGGTTCTCTTAGGAAGAGGAGATGCTCGTGAAATTAGGTGCATGGTGTAGTGACATTGGGGGGGGCGGAGAAGGAAAAAGGAGGGGTAGTAATAGTTGTGTTGAAGTAGGGTAGTATTTTCTTCCATGTTTTCCGGATTTTCTTTTCTGTAGGTGTATTAATTTAATAATGAAAAAGCAAACTACAGAAGGTAGTAGGCGATCATGGCGGGAAAGAAGCCGGAGTAGGACTTACCCACCGGTGAATTTTTGTTAAGTGTCATTAGTATTTTCTTGCAACACTTCTGAGTTCTGTGTAGTTGTTCCGTTTTCTGAATTCCATGACCGGGTACTTTCAGAGGCCCTTTAACTCCAAAAACAGGGCCAATATTAGACCTCTGTTACACGTTAAATACTGTACTGGATACCATGTGAGGAAGTAGGAATTTTTAAGGTCAAGTCCTTGCCTTGAAGAAATGGAGAGGGAGCCAGAAGATAAATATGTGAAAGGTAAACTCCAGAACAAAGGGACAGGTGACTGCCTCAGGGATCCCCAGTGGGGCAGCAGCTGACAGCTTGGCCCGAACCTGCGGTCGCTTCTGTCCTCTAGGGTCTCATCTCTGTGAGCCCAAGTCAGCGCGACATCCACAGATTTGGTTTGGTTTTGTGTAATGGCAATGGTGTTCGAGAAGGAAACCCTGGGGTCAAGTGCTACCTCTGCTCACCAAAAGGTCAGCAGTTCAGATCCATCAGATGCTCCTTGGAAACTCTATGGAGCAGTTCTGCTCTGACAAGTGTGGCCTAAGTGTTGTAGCACTGTAGGCCATGGGAAAGCCTCAAGGAAAAGGGTAGGGTTTTGCTCAGGACTTTGAAGCAATTAGGGTGACAGTGCATGGAGATGAGGAAACCTGGAGTTGAAGTCTGGCTTCAGGCTGAAGATCCACGTGTGAGTTTTCTGACCTCACCACAGGCAGCTGTGCAGGTTTTGTGGGACTGACTTCCGGGGACAAGGCTGCCCTGCCATCCAGACCTGGGGCACAGACCCATGTTACCAGGGCCTCAGCCCCCAGATGATGATTAGAGTGACATCCGTCAGAGTCATGGGTTGTGCCACTGGTAGGTAGCTCACTGTTGACAGTGGTTGGTGGCCATTCCAAACTGTTAGTCATTTTGTTTCTCTGTCTGCTGGGGTCCCAGGAGGAGTCAGGAGAGAGACTGTGCAGAGAGACAGTCTGCACACAGCCTGCCATCTTCCCTGTGACCCCAGATGAAACCCTGGGCTTGGAGCCAGGTGTGTGAGCCTGGCTTCTTAGAATGAATGTGGGCTGGCTCTCCTCCAGGGCATTTTGACCTGAACACATCCTGTAACAACTAGTAGCCTCTCAGCACATCCATCCCTCTCATCTGGAGCGCACTCATGTTCCCAGGAACGGTGTGGCTCGGTGTGTGTATCATATGCTGGCCAACCTCCTGTCTGTCTCTGTTCTTGGTGGGGAGGGAGTAGATGCCCTCTTCTGCAGCACAGTAGGGTCCCTGTGTGGGCTGCTGTAGGTTGTGACCCATGGGCCATCAGGAATGACACCCAGGGTGGCAGCTGATCCTGCTCCACGTGAGAAAAGCATTGTTCCACCCAGTGCCTGTGTGGGAGTCGTTTCTTTTTTGGTGACTTTGGACCTTGACATAACACCTGGCCTACTTAAGAGGCCAGTGACACTGCTTTGAATAGAGAATGTCTATAAAAGTGTAGAAATACGTGCAAGTAGACCATGAGTGTGTTTGATTACTGCCTGAAGGAGAGATGCGCAGACTGGCTCTGCCCTGTGTGAGCGGTAGGGGGCTGTACAGTATGAGAGCTGCTCAGACGTGGACTTGGCCCCGCGTGAGCGGTAGGGGGCGGTACGGCACGAGAGACGCGCGGACGCGGGCTCTGCCCTGTGTGAGCGGTAGTGGGTGGTAACAACAGTTCTGAGCTGCTCTTTTATTCACTTGAGAAAGTCAAGAGAACAAAGTCTGGTCTGGTGGGGTGCACGGAAGGTGATGGTCTTGGCTGTGGGATGTTGAAACCTCTGAGGTGCCTGACAGTTATATATATATCAAAAGAGAGGCTGATGTAAGCCGTACATTTTAGTAGACTTTTTTTTTTTTTTTTTTGGTACTTTAAAGCCTAGAGAAGAGTCGTGCAGAAAGTACAAAGTAGCTCACGTGTGTACCTCAGCCCCCCGGCCCCCCGGCCCCGCGGCCCCCCGGCCCCGCGGCCCCGCATACGGTTTCCCCTGTGTTGGTGTGGCCTAGGGTGCAGCTGATGCACTGACGCAGACACGTTCTTACTGGCTGTACTCCGCAGTTAACCTCGGGGTTCACTCCTCCTGCCGTGCATTCTCTGGGTTCTGACAGATGGGTGATGTCATGTGTCCTCTATTATACCAGTGTGCAGAATCGTTTCACTGCCCCTGTAGGCCCTCGTGCTCCCCAGGTCCACCGCCCCCACCTGGACCTCTGACGACCCCTGGTCTTGTTACTGTCTCAGTCGTTTGGCCTTTTGCAGAATGTCACAGCGTTGAGATCACACAGCACGTGGCCTTTTCATATTGGCTCATCTCACTTAGAAATGTGCGTTTAACCTTTCTCCAGGCCTCTGTGAGGCTTGTCAGCTCACTTCTTTGTAGCCATCGAATACTAGTCCGTTGTACGGATGTGCTGGTGTGTGTTTATCTCGTCACCTGTGTGAGGATGTGCCGGCTGCTTGCTGTTTAAGAATAAAGCTGCTGAGAACATTGCTGTGTAGGGTTCTGGGAGACAGAACTTGTTTCATTTGGGTAAATACCAGCTTGTGCAGTGGCTGAAGCAGATGTGAAACCTGTGCTGAGTCTTGTCATAAACTACCAGACTGTGCCCCGAAGTAGCATTTCCAGCAGTACAGGAGGGGCTTCTGGCGCTGCGGGCCCTGCCTGCCTCCGGTGTCATCAGTGTTCGGGGTCTCAGCCACTCCCCCAGTGCACAGGGGCGTCTCCTGGCTGTTTCGGCCTGCAGTTTCCCGAGGACACGTGGTAGAGGGCATCCTTCCGTAGGCTTATTTGCCATCAGTCTGTCTGTTTTCAGTACGGTGTCTGTTCAGACTTCTGCCCACTTTTAGTGGGGTGGTTCATTTTCTTATAGTGGAGTTGCAGAGCTCTGTGTGCACTTTTTTAGCACCAGTCTGGGTCACATGTGGGTCTCGCAGCTGTCTCCTCCCATTTGAGGGCTTCCTTTCCGTTCTCTTGACAGTGCCCTTTGCAGAGGAAAAGATTCTCATTGTGCTGCAGTCTGGCTCATGAGTTTTTGTGTCTAAAATGTTATAGCCAAACCAAGGTCGCTTAGATGTCTCCCTGGGTCGCCCTCCAGAGGTGGTCGAGTTTTGCGTTTAACATTTAGGGCAATGATCCATTTTAATTTCTATGAAAGGTGACCCTTCTGTGTCTAGACTGATTCTGTGGCAAGCTGATGTCCAGGAGTTGCAGCACCCTTTGTTGAAAGGACAGTCCTTTCTCCATCGGGTTGCCTTGCTCCTGTGTCAGGAGTAAGTGGCTGTCTCCGTGTGGGCTGGTGTCTGGGCGCCCGAGTCCTGCGTGCCGGTCCGTCCATCTGTCTCCGTGCGGGCTGGTGTTTGGGCGCCCAAGTCCTGCGTGCCGGTCCGTCCGTCTGTCTCCGTGTGGGCTGGTGTCTGGGCGCCCGAGTCCTGCGTGCCGGTCCGTCCGTCTGTCTCCGTGTGGGCTGGTGTCTGGGCGCCCGAGTCCTGCGTGCCGGTCCGTCCATCTGTCTCCGTGTGGGCTGGTGTCTGGGCGCCCGAGTCCTGCGTGCCGGTCCGTCCGTCTGTCTCCGTGTGGGCTGGTGTCTGGGCGCCCGAGTCCTGCGTGCCGGTCTGTCCGTCTGTCTCCGTGTGGGCTGGTGTCTGGGTGCCCGAGTCCTGCGTGCCGGTCCGTCCGTCTGTCTCCGTGTGGGCTGGTGTCTGGGCGCCCGAGTCCTGGGTGCTGGTCCGTCCATCCGTGTGTCCCTTCTCGTACCAGCACCACACTGCACCTTCCTTGTGAGTCTTGAAGTCCTCCAGCTTGATTTTCATCAGTATTAATGTTAGCTATTCTGGGTCTTTTGCCATTCCGTATAAACTTTAAGAATCAGCTTGTTACTATCCAGAAAATAATTTACTAGGATTTTCACTGGGATTGTGTTGAATCTGTAGATCCAGTTGGGAAGAATTTACATCATAATAATACTGAATTTTTCTATCCATAAACATGCAATATTTATCCATTTATTGAGAGCTTGGATTTCTTTCAGCAGAATTTTAGTTTTCCTTATACAGTTCTGAATACTTGGGGGGTCAGTTCTGCCCTGGCCCCTAGGGTCGCCATGAGTCGGATCCAACTCAGCGGCACTTGGCTTATACAGTTCTGGTGCATAGTTTGTTAGATTCGTTCCTATGTATTTATGTTTCTTATACATATTAATGAAAATGGTGTTGTGCTTTTCATTTCAAAACCTGGTCATTCACTGCTGGTGTAAAGGGAACAGTGGCCTTTCTTGTACTGTCCTCCGTCCCCCTCCTTTGTTACTATCCTTCATTAGTTCCAGGAGCTTTTTGGTCACCCTGAGATTTTCTCTTTGGACAGTGTTATCATCTGTGGACAGTTTCATTTCCTTCTTCCAAATCTGAATGCTTTTCGTTTACTTTTCTTTACCCATCCCATTTGCTGAGAGTCCAGTGCACTGTGGAAGAGCAGTGGTTAGAGAGGACATCCTTGCTGTGCTTCTGAGCTCACGGCTACAGCACCGAGGTTCCCGTCATTCACATTAGCCGTGGGCCTACTGGGGGTGTTCCGTACTAAGCTGAGGACGTTCCCTCGGTTCTTCGTTTTAGAAGAGTTCTCATCTTACATGCATGTTCGATTTTGTCTAATGCCCTCTCTGTACATACTGATGTGATTGTATGAGTATTTTCTTTAGCCTGCTGCTGTGATGAGTTACATTCACTGATTTTTGAGTGCTGAACCCACCTGGCATACCTGGGATAAATCCCACGTGGTCCTAGGGTGTCATCTTTTTTATTAGCCAGAGTTTAAAATATTGGGTGTTGTGTGGAAACCAGTCAGGGGACAGGTCAGGGCATTAGGTGGAGAGAGCCTGAGCTGTAGCTGCACAGCTCCAGGTGGGGCAGACTGTCAGGGAAAGGCCGGCTGAGCTTGACACCAGGGAGGTCTCACGAAGGAGGACCAGCAGAACGGTGATGCAGGCCAGGTGGCGGCTAAATCGAGAGAAAGCTTGTTTGAGTAACGAAGACACCTTTGGCTCATCACGTTAATTTTACTGGTGAGACACCCAGCTGGCAAGATTAACAAACCCAAGTTCAGTGATAAAGCAGATCTGAGATTCCTCCACCAAGCGAGGAGCTCAAGTCCCAGATGAACCCTCCAAGGAGGAAAGTGTGAATGGAGAGATGACAGACAGATGAGGGGGAGTCAAGGACCACCAAACGGTTCTCAGAGCTGCCAGCAGACACAAGTGGGATCCAAGGGATGGCCTTTGAATCTGAGTTCAGCAGGGCACCGTTGGTCCTGAAGGCACCCTTCACATGGTCTTGTAGCAGTCCCAGAAACCTGGAGCTCACCCAGTAGGTGGTGGCCCTGCGCTGGTGAGAGTCTGCTGTAGTCCTAGGCCCTCAGCTCGTGCTCTGCCCAGCACCTCCAGTCACTAGGGGTGACACTGCTGTTAGTACCGAAGGTGTCGAGAGAGAAAGCTCGTTCTGACCTTCAGCTTCGGTGTGTATGTTTTAGGAGACACGTCTTGTGTCTTGTCTTGCTCTGTCACCTGTTAGCTGAGTCTGCTTCTGGGTAAACTCAGGAGAGCAAGCAAATTCTAGAATTTCCACAAATGGAGGAGGTATCTCTTTATTAAATTACATAGGACCAGAAAAAAAAAGCCAATAAAAAATAAGGTACAACAACTTTTCTATCAAAAAAACAGATTACATAGGGCCAGTCTTGAGAAAACTTCTATTAATTTTGCGTGTAATAGCAGATGTAGTGGAAATCAATAAAAATCTACAGAGTAGAAGGGAAAACAGAACTCCTAGGGGATGTCAGCATTTTCTATAGATGAAATCGTGTTAAATCTTGTGACACCTTCCATGTGTACCCAGTCTGAAGCTGGGTGTTGTCTGTCAGACTGTCATAAGGACAATGGCAATGACAGAATGTTAGCTTGCATGGCGGAGAAGCCTAGGAATTGTCCTTCAGGCCTCCTGGGCAACCCTGCAGTAAATAAAGGACCTAATAGGAAGGGGAAACACTGTCATCCATGAAAGTTATCAACATCCTGGAACACACAGCAGCTTACAGCCAGCACCGTGGGTGACTGAGAGGGAAAGCTGCTCAGCTGGGCGTGCCTGTCCATTCGCAGGGCATGGTCAGCGATGTTTATTAGGGTGAAAGAGAAAGGAAGAGACAACCCACAATCAAGTTATTCTGTGGAGCCTTCATGATGCTGGGTAGAAACTGAGGTACAAACTCCAGGCTGACTGTGGCAGCACCGAGGTGCTCAGTCTGGAAGGACAGTCCCGGCCATTACTCAGCCGTTCTCTTCCCTTGGCTGGACAGTTAGGTACTTGATAACAGTCTGAGAAACCAAACTTGTTTCTTCTCATTGCTCAATCTACAGACAGCTCAGGTGAGCTCTGCATGTTTTTCAGGCTGAGCATAAACGCCAACTGGTGACTGTCTTAGTTACTCAGTGCTGCTGTGACACGAATGCCAGCAGTGCGTGGCTTTAACCAACAGAGTCCTCGTCTCACAGTTCAGTTGGCTAGAAGCCAGGATTCAAGGCAGCAGCTCTAGGGGAAGGCTGTGTTTGGGTCGCCACTGGGTGGAGGTCCTTGTTTCTTTTCAGTGTCTCTTCCTAGGTTCCTTGGCAGTTACGTGGCCTCTATGTTCCCCACCTCTGCGTGTTTGCTTCCTTGTTTAATCTGCTCTTTTACATCTCAGAAGACAGTGTAAGACACGCCCTCCTCAGTAGAAGGAGCTTGGTAATGCTGCCTCCTGAACACAGCCAAGTCCATCCCGAGTGGACTGTAGCCACAGATGTAACAGGAAAAAGGAAAAACTAAACCCCTTGCCACCTAGTGATTTCTGACTCATGGTGACCCTGCAGGACAGAGGAGAATTGCACCATACAGCTTCCACGGAGCACCTGGAACTGCCAGCCTTTTGGTTCACAGCCGTGGCACTGAACGCGGCCGCACTGTACAGACAACTCAGCGAGGGTTCCTCGCCTTGGTGCGTCAGTGCCTCAAAGCCGCATTCGTGTCAACGTGCGGTGGTGCCTTGCTGAGTGGCATTCATTGTTGTTGTTGCATATTTTTGTGTGCCGTTGCGGGAATGTCGGAGCTTGAATTGGGACAATGAGCAGACGTTAAATTTCCTATTAAACTTGGTGAGAGTGGAAGAAAAACGAGGGACGTGTTCGTCCAAGTTTCGGGGGATAATGCCGTGAGGAAAAGGACAGTATACAAACGGATTAAACTTTTTTCTGAGGGTAGGGAAAGCGTCACTGGCGAAGAGAGGTCAGGGTGGCCCGTAGTGAGCAGGACGGATGAAAACGCTGCAGAAATTTGTACCGACTGGACAGTTAACCAAGTTTACTATCTGGGAGTGCTGAAGTGGCTGCGTGAAAAAGTTAGAAGACAGCCACCGGAACGTCTCACCAACATCTCGTGGCTCTGGAATCACGACGGTGCACCAGCCCACACGGCACTGTCTGTGAGGTGGTTTCTAGCCAGTAAACAAAGAGCTATGTTGAACACCCTCCCTCATCTGATCTCAAGCCTCACTCACTCTTTTGTTTACATGAAGATAAAGGAAATCTTGAAAGGCAGACATTTGGATGACATTCAGGACATCAAGGGTAATACGATGATGGCTCTGATGGCCATTCCAGAAAGAGTTCCAAAATGGCTTTGAAGGGTGGACCAGAGGCTGCCGACAGTGCAGAGCTTCCCAGGGGAGCACTTGGGAGCTGACACAGTGCAGGGTGTAGCACTTTGTCTAGGATCAGTTCACGAACCTGGATGTCAGCCCTCGCACGTGCCTGTTGATCGGACAGCTTGGTCTCTCTTCTTAAGGCTCAGGTGGACTCAGCTGTTCAGAAGGCGCCTGTCTGAGTGTCTGTCGTGTGACTAGCTACTCGCGAGGGGCTGGATGTGTCACCGTGAATGAAACCCACAGGAACCCCGCCTCTGTGGGGTTTGAGTTCTGCTGAGGAAGGACACATAGCAAACATGCAAATTAGGAAGGCATTTCTAGAAAGTGGTAAGAGCTTTAGGAAAATAAAACAAGGTGCTGCACTCAGGGACAAGAGGGGCTGTCACAGGGGCCGAGTGGGGGTCATGTGTGACCTGAAACCTAAATGAAGCCTTGGAAATGTCCCCACACAGAGGGGACAGAGTGAAGGTTTAAGGCAAAAAGGTGCCTGATGTTTGTTCAGTGAACAAGAAGAAGACCTCTGACTGCAGTGAGGGGATTGGATTTTGTACATGTAACTGGAAGTTATGTGAAGATTCCAGGTAGAAGAGGGAAGGCTTCTGTGTAAGGCATTTCAGGGAGATGAGTTAAGGGCACCCAGTTAAATGGACACCCAGTTAAATGTGATGACTGGCTCCATCAGAAGCCAACAGGATGGACTGGCAACAGTTGGCGGGACTTGTTGAAGGGGAAAGGGAAAGAGGAAACCAGACTGAGGTGGGGGGCGGTTATTAACTTGAACAACTTTCTGGATGGTGGCGCCGTGTGCTGAGGTGGGGAGGAAGAGCCAGCGGTCATTCGTAGTCTGTTTTGGACGCGTTACATTTGAAATGCTCATTAGATGGCAAGTAGAAGAGGAAGTTGAGAAGAGAGCACGTGCCCTCCCGAGGTTTTCAAACGCAGGGGGCGGGCCCCAGGCCCTCGATCCAGAGATCCCTGTGGCTGGCTCCCACCCCATCTCCTGGTCTTATTAAAAGATCACCCACTCTGGGGGACCTCCCCGACCACCAACCACCATGTTTAAAATTGTGGCCCCTTTCCCCGAGTCCTCCTGGCCAAGTTTGCGCTTTCTTTTTCCCCAAAGCCCCTAGCACTTTCTGGCACCTTGCAGGTGGCTCGTGTGCCTGCTCTGGAATCTTCGCTGTGGTCTGCTCTGTCCACCGCTGTCTCTCTTGAGCCTGAAACAATGCCAGGCACATTGCAAATACTTCATGAATAATTTTGAGGACTGAAATGAAAAAATAATACATTGTAATTGAATAACTGGTTTTTAAGAATTGAGCCCAAACTTAACATATGTCGTAAGTTCCTTTAACCACAACCCTAAAACGGGTCTGGATGTGACTCACCTTCTGAGGACTGACGTAGCCGCGCCAGGACTTATTCTGGGTCAAGTTAAATTATTGGACGAAAGATCGTCCTGTGTCTCTAAAACAGGTCTGGATTCCAGGCGAAGACGTCACCCTCAGTGCTGAGAGACTGTGGTGTTAGTTCTCATATCACTGTTTTTCTGATTCTGGAATCTAATCAGTGGGTGACAGCATGTGTTATCAACACTATTTATTATTAAAGATGAGCTAGACGGTTAGGGTTGCAGTGCTTTTTAATGTCCTTTACTGTCTTTTTAATGCCAGTTTTCTACCGAACATAAACAGCTCTCTGTCACACACAGGACCTTTGTCACCCTCAGCTGCCTGGCCCCCAGCCCACCAAAGATAGTACCGTTATCAATTTTTTTTAAACCTGAACTATTGTGTGTGCGCGCAGTTTGCCGTGTGGCACAGGAGTGACAAGATATCCTCAGAGTCTGGTCCCAGTGTCTGCAGTGCTCTTGTCGTCCAGGCTCCTTCAGTCACTTACTGTCTCCTTCCCATCCCATCTTGTGGCCATTTGAGCACGGTGGTTGCCATAGCGAAAGTAAGGAGCCCCTGAGTTTAGACGTTTCAGCAAAGACTTCTGTTAGGCCCCTGTCTTGGTGAGTCACGGATGCCAGATGTGATTCCAATAAATATTTTGAATGCTTTTTGATTGGAAATGGAAATTTATATAGAAAATTATAAAATTGCTACTTCTGAGTCTAATTTTTATACAGAACCAGCATGTAAAGGAGCGGGCTGCATGTTTCTTTGAGGGTTTGCAAACATGAAGAAAAACAGGAACTCAGATCTCTGAATCCTTTGTGCATTGGTTTGCATATGATAGATCCCTGCCTCCCTAGTTATGAATTTGGTTGGATAAAGCTGTACCTGACATACTTTCTTCTCAGAACTGCACTGTACTTTTAATTTTTTTTGTAGATGTATTTTTATGGTAAGAATTTTATGCAAAATAATTAGCCCACAGAATATTAGATGTTTAAAGATTGCTGTCGGACAGTGTATTTCACAGTGTACATTACTGTTTTGTAATTCAGTGGATAGTATATCTTTAGTATTTTATAATGTAGCCCACAACTTCAGAGACTCTTCATTTTGAGCCAGCAGTAATTAACAGAATGGATCTGTGCTGCCTTCACCCTGTAAAGCTGCCCTGTGAACCTCACCATGTATTCCCATCTTTTTTATTGGATCACTGCAGTTTTCTGATAGTGATTGCAATAGACAGTTGCACTATTTTTAGACTTTACAGATACTTACAGCATGGGTGAGGTTTGTTCCTGTCTGACACAGTACACCTGAGGGAAATTCCCTGCTGCCCATCAGAACAGTGCCGAAGCCTGAGAATAAACGCTGACCACCCCAGTGCCACAGTGTCCCAAATGCCCTGCCCCATTTTGCAACAGCTCAGGCTTCTATTGTCGCCCATCTGCATTTTTATTCAGTATAGATACTTATCCACTGTAACACAGAAATACAGTTGTGCCTCGTGGATGTAGATAGATACACAGCTCCTCTGTGGTTAACTTTCACTCACTGAAGAGTTGAGTGATGGGATGGATGGGTGAGTGGGTGGGTTGATGGATGGATGGATTAGATAGGTGAATAAGATGGATGGGTGGATGAATGGGTGGATGGATGGATGGATGGATGGATGTTTGCATGGATGGGATGAATTGGATGGATTAGATAGGTGAATAAGATGGATTGATGAATAGGGTAGAACAGATGGATAGATACGATGAGGGAATGGAATGGATGGGCAGATGGATGAGTGGATGGGTGGACAGGTGGACGGATGAAGGGATAGGGTAGACAGATGGATGGTTGTGCACTTTGCTACTATCACCTTGTCTGGACAATCTGTTCCCTTAGTGACTTGCACATAGAAGTCACATTTCCTGTTCTGTTCCACCAGAACCCAAACCAAACCCACTGCAATCAGGTGGACTCCACCTCATAGCACCCCTGTAGGACAGAGTAGGACTGCCCTGTAGGGTTCCCAAGGCTGTGGTCGTTACAGAAGCAGGCTGCCACATCTCATCCAGTGATCGACTGGTGGGCTCCAACTACCAGCCTTTCAGTTAGCAGCTGAGTGCTGTAACCACCGTACCACCAGGGCCCCTGTTCCACTGTGGTGGTAGTGTTGTTGTTGGATGCTGTGGAGTCAGTCCCGCCAGCTGCTCCTTGGAAGGTCTGGGGCAGTTCTACTCTGTCCTATGGGGTCACTGTAAGTCGAATCAACAGCAATAGTTTATTCGGGGAGGGCGGTGGCTGATGGAAAGATTTCTGGTTTGAGTCTTCCCACAGGGGCTCCAGAGGAAAGCCCTGGGGATCTGCTTCTGACAAATGAGCTGCAAACAGTGCCGTGCCGCCATTTCACCCTGAGGAGCACACGGTCATCACGGGCCAGATCATCTCTTGGAGAATCGGTTTTGGTTTGGGTCTTGCTGTGGTAGGACAGCTGGAGTCCTGCTGGTGTCCTGGTTAGAGGCTCAGCTGTTCATCAGAAGGGCATTGGGTCAAACGCCCGCTCTACTCGTTGGAGATCCATCTTTGCCACCCAATAAGCAGAGTCTTCCACTCCGAGAGTCCACCTGGGTCAAATCATTAGAGTATTAGAGACAGCTGGTGACCAACAATTCCCTCAGATCCAATACCAGAGAAATCCAGCAGTGTGTAGATGGCATGCAGACAACAGACCATAGTTAACCATTTAAAGAAGCAGCCTTCAAGTGCTCCAGAAAATTCTCAAAATAAAGATTCAAAAAATTTCACACATGAAGAAGCCTTTCTGAATCTATCAGAGGATGAGTACAAAAGATTTATATATAGACCCCTCTTAGAGATTAAACAGAATGCAGTAGAACAAAATGAAAACTTTAATAAGCTATCTGAACTGATGGAATATCAATGACCTGAAATGTATCAGATCAATAACAAAATTACAGCATTAGATAATTCAATTCAAAGCCAAAAGAGTAGGATTGAATGGATAGAAGTTAGACTCAGAGACCCTGAAGACAGAGCAACTGACACTAGCATTTATGAGGTGACATCAGAGAAAAGAAATAAGAAAAATGAAGAAGCATTCAGAAACATGTGGGACTCCATTAAGAGGAATAATTTAAGTTTAATTGGCGTTTCTGAATGGGGGGGGTGTTTTAGTCAGCTAGGCTGCTCTAACAGAAATACCACAGAGTGGATGGCTGTAACAGAGAAAGATTTATTCTTACACAGTCCGGTAGGTTGCAAGTCCATATTCAGGGTGTCCGCTCCAGGGAAAGACTTTCCCCTTGTCGGCTCTGGAGGAAAGTCCGGTATTGCATCAGTCTTTGTCCAGGGAGCGTCCTCACGCAAGAACCTCTGGTCGGAAGGACGCACTCTGCTCCCGGTGCTGCTTGCTTGATGGTAGCGAGGTTCTCAAATTGTCCTTTGTTTCTTTTTCCTTTTATTCCTTGCAAGCTAAAAGCTTTAAGGGTGGGGCAAGCCATACTCTAGGGAAACTTCTCCCACAGCAGGAATTCACAGCCCCACCCTAATCCTTTAACATACAGGTTAGCAAAACCACACAATGGAGGACAGTCCCAAGATACTGGGAACCATATCCCAGCCACGTGGCTGCACACATTTTTGGGGGGACACAATTCCAACCATGACAGGGGGTGTAATGACAATATAGACAGTATTGCTGTAGAGATACTGACAGAAAACTTCCCTGAGATTATGAGCAGAGAGAACATAGGTATCCAAGATGTTTATCGAACACTGCAAGAGGCAAGAGCTAGACCCAAAAAGAAAGCCTAGGGGGCAGTTCTGCTCTGTCCTGCAGGGTCTCTGTGAGTTGGAATCAACATGTCAGCAGTGGGCTTGGGTAGGGTTTGGTTTATCCTTATGAAAACAAGAGTTACACCCATTTTCCTGCCTTTTTAGCTTAAGTGTGAATTTTCGAGTTTAAGTACATTACTCTTTTGGTGTTAAGCCTGTAATTCTTTTGCAGGATTGTATAGGTAGTGAAACTAGCTGCTGCCTTTTCCTACTCTCTGAGTCATGTATGAATGAATGTAGAAACCAAAAAATATGATTTGGTTTCAGTTTGTTTTTATTTTTAGAATTCATATAGTAGGTCATACTAGGTAACTTTGTTAAAAGGATTAGAGTCCATCAAAAGGAAAAAAAACAACATTAATCTCTTTCATTTAGAAGAGCTAGTCTTAAAATGATCTCTCACACAGAATGTCCTGTTACTTTGAAAGCACTCAGGATAAACAGATAGCTCTTTAAATATCACTCTTCTTGGGGGAAGTGGGAAAGATGTTTAAAGGAAGCTAATCTGTCATGCAAGTCAGACCTGACTCGATGGCAATGGGTTTTTTTTTTTTAATCTGTTGTGCAAAATGTAAAATATACTTAAGTCTTTTTTTCCTATTTTGTCAAGCTGGTGAGAATATGTAGGATATTTGACAAGTATCGTTTTCTTCTCAACTGTCAGGTTTACTCAAAAATATGAATAATATATGATTTAATTTTTAAGACACATTGAAAAATCATAAAACTATTAATATATTTCTTATTTTGGATGATATGTAAACATTGAAAAATTATAGTGTATCTCAGAATTGTTAACTAAACATATAGTGTTTTGATAAGGAAAGCCAAAAGAGTAATCTTCCCGCACATTTGATAGTTAACGTAAAGTATTAACCATAGATTTCATCCTGAGAATTTAGATTCAATCCAAAGAACTGTAAGGATAACTGGGGCAGCCGTCCTTCCTGTCCTCACCTTCTTCCCAACATCAGAAAGTGAAGTCAACAAGCTAGGTAGCCCAGTGCGTTACATGCGTGTTGGCAGCTGGGATTGAACTCTCTGCAGTCCAACCCATTACGTTCCCAGAATGTGGAGACGTTTCCAGCGTCATCTACCTGCTGGTGGCTGGGCTGCTGTCTGCAGTCCACTCCATTACCTTGCCAGAATGTGGAGGAGACGTTTCCAGTGTCACCTGCCTGCTACTGGCTGGGCTGGAGCTATCTGCAGTTCACCCTGTTACCGTCCCTGATCACCAAGATAGTTAGCGTTTGCCTCTATTTATAGAGTGAAGAGAGCAAGGGAAACTCAGGGCAGGAAGCAAGAGTGAGTCACTGTTAAAACTCTGAGTTACGAAAAATTGTCAAGGTGCAGCCATCAGAGAATCAGTATAGTTAACAAAACAAAAAAGCATCATCAGTTAAGTATCCAGGGGATATTATTTGTGCCTGATTGGTAGTTAGGGATTGAAATAACAGGGAAAAATATTATTTCAATCAAGAGAATAGACAAAATGGTTTATCCCAGTCCTTGACAAGAGAAAAAAAAAGTCCTCATGGAAGTTCCTCTCTGTGACCAGCTGCTCTCAAAGCCTAAGCTTATTTGTATGCAGAAGCAAATCTCGTTACCCTCCTGTGTCCGTGGCCCCTCCCATTGTTCAGCACCACCACTTTTGGGAACAGCCAGCCGCATCTTCAGGAAGTAGGGTTCTCTGTCCCCAGCCTGGTCACGTTCCTTGACAGTGTTTCTCATCATTTGAGTTTCATTAAGGCTTGAGTCTTGCAGGCCACCCGCCCCCTTTCTTTCCAACTAATATAGCATTAGCCTCTCATTCTCAGAGTTTGGTGTACAAGTACTAAAGAAAGAAATCCAACTATTTTCATGCATGCCATCTTCCTTATACTGGTCATGATCTATTTTAAAATCCTCAGGCTTTTTCTTTTAATTATTATATTTCTGATCTAGTTACTACGTTGTGTGAGTTTTGTACCCTTTGTTTTTCTGGGCCAGTAACTTACTTTATGCTGATAGTGTGCTCTTCTAAGTAATGCAGAGTGATGTTCTTTGTGTACTGCCAGCCAGCCAAACCGCCACAGCCCTTGAGTCTGTGCCAACTCGTGGCGACCCTGTAGGTCAGAGTCGAATTGCCCCCGTGGAGTTTCCAAGGAGCGTCTGGCAGATTGGAACTGCCAGCCTTTTTGGTTTGTAGATGTGGCACTTATTCTCTGTGCCACCAGGATTTTGTCATATACTGAAGTGGAAGTTAAAGTCAAAAAGAAATAGATTTTGGTGAAATTTTTTTTTACACTAATAATGAGTCACAGAAAAGGCACTTTGTATGTGCATACATCAGCTGTCGTATGCCTCACATGTCTCTCAAAAATCTGATGGGAAAGCTGTTACATCTGCCTGTTTCCTGGGTCTATTTTAGTAGGAAACTCAGTATAGAAATCTTCCAGCCTTGGGTCCCACACGTTGTGAATTAAAGAAAACCCTGAGTTCTGTTTAGAACCTCCCACCATTAGCTGTGTGACTCGTACTGCCTGTAGCTTACGTGTGCCCAGCTGCCCTGGACGGACTCTCCCTGAGGGCGGCAGGAGGCCTGCAGGCTGGGGCCCAGCTCGCACTGTCGGCTGCGTGGTACTCCATAGTTCAGAAAAACTCAGAGGTCTGGGTTACAGATCAAAATATTTAGCCATTCATTTTTTCCCCTCCTCTGCAGAACGTTTGACAAGTCCTAAATGATTGCTTTCATTTGTCATGACCCAGTAACTCAGCGTTGGCTACTGAACGCTCCACAATGGGTCCTGGATGTGAGGACTCGGCAGGAGGGGCGTTGTGCGTCTTTCCGGGAGTCAGGCAGTGTTTGGGTTTCTAAGTCCGTTGCTAGCTGGTAAGCATAGTAAACAGTCATTCTGGGTACAAACCCTGTGCCGCGTCCTGGAGGAGACACATGAACATAGTACACTCCTTTGTTTTCTTCCTGCATTATGATTTTTACAAAGGCCTGTCTCCCACATTTAATCACTAGAGTGATGCTGTGTAGCAGCTAAGCTGTGTGTCCTTGTCACCATTTTATAGATAAAGATACATCAGGTTAGAGAGGTTGAGTTTCTTTCTGGAAACTGTGGGACAATTGACTGTCTACCTGTAATGGTGTAGAGGAGGGTCAGAACTGGCATCTTACAGCGCTCCCCCAAAGCCAGTGAGCCTAAGGCTGAAAATAAAAAATAACACCCTAAAAGGACTAGAAGAAATGGGGCTAGGAGTTATAAACATGGAGTGGAAAGACTTCTTTTTTAGTATAAGCAAGAGCTAGAAGCCATGAAAGAAAGTATTAATAAATCACAGAACAATAATTTTCTTCATGTAGAGAGAGCGCCTGCAGATAGGTGAGGAAAACGCCAGTGGCATCATGCGCAGGAAAATTCCACCACGGGACGTCGTTTTCATGCATCAGACTGTCAAAAATCAGCACGTGGGACGGTTGGGTTACTGGGCAGCCTCTCTGGCAGTGATCCTGACAGTGTGGTCCTCAGCCCCGGGGACTCCTGAGACTCTGCCAAGGGTGCCACAGAAGTAAAGCCACCGTCATGGTAACACCAAAGTGCTCCCTGCCTTTGCTGGTTCCGGTGCTGACGTGTGCGCTGTCCAGAACCGCAGGCAGCAGACACCACGAGCAGGTCATCGTCTCCTCGCCTGGCTGCACTCCAAGTGCCGAATGAAGAAGGCAAAGGAAAGAACAGTTGAAAAACAAAGATGGTCCAGACTTGAGTCGTCTCAAAAACGACCAGAGTAAGGCCGTCACTCCAAGGAAACAACAAACCACATGTGTCGCTGCTGCACTGGACATGCAGCGTATCTGTGGAGGTTGACAACCAGCGAGTTTTATCACGGCAGAGCAAGCCTTCTGCAAAACAGGGAGACGTGGGGCCAGGAGAAACTCTGCAGTGTGTCTGGGGGTCTGGAGTCATTCACACAAAGACTTAGAAAGAAAACTGCAGGCTGGAGGTGAGAGCGAGAACAGTGTTGGCTGGGGAGCGTGCACACGGCTGCCGTCGGTGACACCTGGCGCTGGCCGTCCTAATGGGTACTGGCGTCTTTTACAAGGATGGCCTCAGGTGATGCAGGACTTGGCTGACCGGTGATACCACGTGTTTTCTGGCCTCTGGACAACAGCCACAACACAGGCATCTGTAGTCTGTGCCATGCTCCATTCCTTTAGCTTTAAGGTGGAAGACCCCGCTGAAATATGAAGCAAAAAGGTACAGGGAGGACGGTATCAAAGACTTAAAGAGGAAAAAAGATTTTTGATACAGAAAGGCTGTAACTGTAACATTAGTTCATGGTAATTTTCAGTTTTCAGGAGGATTTGGACCCCTGAGGTTTAGGCTGGACAGGGTTGTTAAAAAATTTACAAGGCCAGGCACAGTGGACAACATTTTTCGAGGGAGCGCGAGAGCCAGCATGGTAGCCCCCGAGTTCCATGCCTGTCCGTAACAGCACACAGGCCTGGACTGACGTCACACTGCAGTGTCTGGCCGCAGAGTCACATCCAGGTAGTTCAGGGTCGAGCAGACCCCACATCGAACCAAACCGTGGCCACCCAGTCAATTCCAACTCAGATTACCCTGTGTGTCAGAGTAGAACTTCTCCATAGAGTTTGCAGAAGCCCCTGGTGGATTTGAACTGCTGACCTTTGGGTTAGCAGACATAGCACTTAAAAGAATCCTGCACCAGAGTAAACAGAAAGGCAGCTTTTAAAAGACAAGTATTCCAAATGAGAACAAACAGAAGGTGACTAACCATATGCAGCTCCTGCCCCAGGACTGGGTCCTTGACTGAAGGCAAGATGATTTCAGGGACATTCCATGCATCCTCTGATGTCTGGGACGCCATTGTGTCCCCCCAGAAGTGCATGTATTGATTTGACGTGGCTAGGAGTCCCAGTATGGTGCGATTCCTCCCCTGTGTTGTGAATCCTGCCTCCGTGATATTGATGAGGGAGAGTGGGCAGCAGTTGTGGGTGAGGCGGGGCGTAGGTCACCCGCTGTGGGACATGAGGGAGCCGAGGGAGTCAGGAACCTCACACTGCCAAAGGCGGCACCAAGAGCAGAGGCCATCCTCTGGACCCGAGGTGCGTGTGCCAAGATGCTCTCAGTGGACTTGGACACAGCCTGCGGGACTGTGATAATTTCTTATTGAGTGGACTTGTAACTTACCAGACTGTGACGGTCCAGTTTGTCTTCATGAAACCATGCACTCTCAGTATTTTCTCTTAGAGCCGTACCAGGTGACGGAAACCACTGACAGAAGTGGCTCTGGATGTCTGTTAGTGAAGGCTCGTCAGTGTGAACTGGAGTTCATAACTGCTGCAGTCATGTGAGAGGCCGTCCCTGTTCGTAGAAGACACACACTGAACTGTTTAGGGGCAAAGGCCAAATGGTATCTGTGAAATGCAAGCTTCAGAGAAAAAGTTGATTTTTGAGAGGAACACGGGGTGGTCCAGCACGGGGGCTGAACGTTAACAGTGAGCCCCCCTGGGAAAGGCAGTCAGCTGTTGCTTGCTGCATTTATTACTGTACCGTATTTATCTTTGAAACTATTTCCAAATGAAAAGTTTAAAAAATACATAAGATGGATCACTATGCAATGATAAAGAACAATGATGATTTTAGGAAATAATCTCGTAATCTGTTTTCAATTGGAGGACATTATGTTGAGTGAAAGTAGTCAGCGACAAACGGACAAACATTGTATGAGACCCCTACGATAAGAACATAAAATCAGACTCGTGCATAAAAGGAAAGATTGATGGGGAAAGGAAGGAGGGCGGTCGGGGGAGGATTTACATTAGATAGTTGATAGAGATTTGGTTGGGTGAAATCGGTGGCAGTGCACATGAGAAAGAAGATCAGTATTAACTGGACTTCAGCATAATGCTTAACCCAGTACTGCAAGGACAGAGCAGCTGGGGTCGGGGGCCGGGGGCCGTGCTCTCAGGGGAAACCAAGGCCCATTGGCACAGCTAGCATTTTGCTAATGAGGGCTCTCTGCTCCCCACATTGATTAGTGGCGTCTGGGGTCTTAAAAGCTGCCAAGCTGCCATCTGAGGGTACAGCAGATGGTTCCAACTCAGCAGGAACGGATGGTCCCCAAGGACCAAGACGACATGGGGAAAAGAGAGTCCAGAAGACAGAGAGACCCACGTGAGTGGGTGAATGCATCGACCCGTGACTGGAAGAACCGGATGGTGCCCGGCTGCCAGCAGTGATAGCCATCAGTCTCACTGGCAACACAAGAATAAAAAGGGGTGCACCCTGAGATCTCCACTGAAAGACTGCAATCGATGGTCCACAGGCCTCAGAGTTCCCCTGGGAACACGGCCCCAGGCCCTGATGCTGCCACTGTCCATAAATCATAATGGAGGTCAACTATCGGACAGGAACGGATTGGACTTGATGACACAGAGTGGCCATATCATGTGTGCAATTTATGGTTCTGTGCATCTATGGGATGTCATCTTGCTGACCTCTTACTGGAGGCAGGGGAGTGAGTGGAGAGGAGTGGATAGGAGATTGTTTGGGAGGATAAAACATGTGTGGAGCAGAGAGGAAGAGTGTGCTGTCACTGGGCAGGGCAGTGGGAGCTGCACATAGGTGGGCATGCAAATTTATATGGGAATGTACATTTTTGTTCAATCATAATAAAAAAAAAACAAAACGAAATTGAAATTGGTAAAATAGAAAATTTTGTTTTCTGTAAAAGAAAGCAAATTTCCTCTGGGCTTGAAGTTGGACTCAAAGTTTCAGGCTGGATATTGGACCCTTTGAAAGCTTAGCTATCCCGTTCCCTAAAGTCAAAAGCCAGCACTTTGAGTCAGCACTGGGAGCACATTGCCGTCTCCAATAGAGTTCTAGATCTCTGTGAACACCGTCCACAAAATACAGCTGACGATTCATAACTAAAACACGTCCTTACCATGTTATAATGTTTATTTTACTCTGGTTGTTTACAAGACATTTTCATAAAAAGATCACTTAAGTCATAGTTGAAATACTGTTTAGGAAATATGAAGCTAGTCAGATGGGAGAGAAGCCGCGGGGAAGAGTGAATCGTGTTCTAATCTGAGTGTTGCCATCAGGACAGACGTGACGGAGGCTGTTAGTCGTGGTCCCGCCCGACTCTCCGTCATCTACGGGAGGCTGCTCTGGCCCCGAAGGAGGTCTCCGATGCTGAAGGAGACACGTTTATAGTCATACCTTTTTATTTGGTTCTTTCTTATGTGGCTAGCCTTTTTTCAAAAACTGGTAAGTGTTTGTTTGCCCTTTTTGGTAGGAGAGCCTCCGCTTCCGTCTTTCTGCCTGTGGTTCTGTCCTCTCTGAAATGTCCACTTCTCAGCATTCCACATCCGTTTGCTGTCGGATCCGGACGTGGCCGGTCTACTTGCCATCATTCATTAGGTGTTGGGTTGGATAACATTCTTCTGCAAGTGAGGGTTCATTACCACAAGTGGTGTTAATGATGAGAATTGCAAGTAATGAAAGGAAATAAGTTGATTTCTTACTGTGGCTGTGGCTTCTGCTTTTCTTTGCTGAGGTCATCTTCCTCTGGCTAGATTTTCCTCCCTCTCAGCCTAAAAGTCTCCCTCCCACCTTTGAATAAGTCATTAGAGTTTGATAGGCTTATTATAATTATACATCTCTCTTAATAGGTAAATCTATACAGGCAAAAATAATTCTTTGTATCGATCTTCATGTCTCCTTTGGAGTGTAGGCAGTTCCCCGGCCATAAGATAAAGATGCAAGTTACACTATAGCAAAGGAATCGAAGATTAGTGTAACACAGGCCCCGCTGTGAGACCTAGGCAAGTGTTCCGTTGTGAGTAACCCTTAAAGCAACTTAGCGCTAGGCCATCAAAATCTGTAAACCCCATTCGATGGGGGCAGGGTGGGAAGCCGCCGCGGAGGCAGTGCCCGAGCAGCAGTGACTCGGTCCCTCAGCGAGCCGCCCAGAGAGGTGCGGGTGGCGGGTGCGCAGCCCCGTCAGAGGCGGTCGGCTGAAAAGGACGCCTGGATTCCCTCCCCTTGCGTTTGTGTCTGTAACTGTTTGTTGATGGTGTTCAGAGACCAAGGTGCTTACAAAGGTCACTCTGTGTGAAAGACACTTAGCCAAAGTGTGTGTAAAGGTCAATGTTTCACGTTTCACATGAACTGTGTGACAGTGCTGTGCGAGGATAATTATGTAAAGAAATCAAAAGGGACATTTCTTAAGATTTATTGTTTTAATATTAAAGCCCCAGAAGGGACTCTTTTTCCCCATTTTGGATAAACATTCAGCCATAGGAAACTGTAATTTAAAAGACTCAAAGGGGAGCAGAGGGGTCTGCAGACAGGCGGGCATGGTAATTTGAGTTGTCACCTTTCACTCAATCTCGATAATAAAGGGAAGACATAGCCCGGATAAGAAGCAGCAAGAGTCACTTCTTAAAATTGAGCCCCATTCGTTACGAAGTCCCGAGTCAGCTCCTTCAGCCTTGTCCAGGTCGGCCCAGCAGGAGCGCCAGGTTTCCTGACTGTCGCTGACCTGGGGGCGTCTCTCGTGTCAGATGGAGACGGCCGCGCGGACCACCTTCTGCCTGGCTGCGAGGACGCGGACTGCCTGCGGAGCGCCGTCTACCTGGCCAGGTCGGGAGCCAAGCAGGTGGGTCAGGCGTGGCATTCCCTCCCCTGGTCAGTCGTGACACCCCCCGATGTGTCTGGCGGTGGTTTTGATCCATACCAAACAGTTTATGCTCTGAAAGCTATTTTTTCATGCTTGAAATTGCAAAATACAGAATTGGCTTGTCTCCTGACTTTTAAAGATGGGCGTTATGTCCTGTTTGGGGTAGAAAAATGAGGAATCACCTTCATGAGTTTTAGGCGGCCCTCTGAGGAAGGTCCCCGTGGTTACCTGGACTTGAGCTTTGTGAGGCAGCTCGTCCAGCAAAATCCCTTCTGATTCGATGAGTCTCTGATTGGCTTTGTCGCACCAACTCCTCTAAAATAAAAATCACGTCGTTGGCAGAGCAAAGATACTGAAGGCATACAAACAAAAACAAAAGAACTGTTTTTCTAAAATACAAAGTACTGAGTCTTATTGAAGCTGCCTGATGATCAAGAAACATTGTGTTTGTAGCTAGGAAAACTAGATTTAGAGACAAAATTGTGGTATCATAGGGTGTATGCTAAGAGATATTTTCTGAAATTCATCCCTGATAAGAAGCTTTTTTTTTCGTCCCAGTTTTTTTGGTTCTTATTTTTGTGTGGTCATTTACCTCTTTCTAATGGAAGTAGAACAGTGGAGACCATTCTGTCAGATTTGTATTTCGCATTCTGATGTATTCATAGATAAAAGTCAACATAAACCAGATCCCCAGAAGGCAGCTGCTTCGCGCAGCTCACGTCCTTGTATTTCAGTTCTCTGGCATCAGCTGCCTGTGCAGCCGGTCAGAGCTGAGTCAGGTCTTACAAGTGACAAGGATGCCATCCTTCAGAGTGCCAGGCAGGCAGGCAGGCACGCCGGGCGCAAGCTTGGCAATCCGCAGGAAACCCTTCTTTCTGACCTGCCGGCAACAGACTCAGGATTTTCCTACCCCATGAGGATGCCAGCTGCAGGCGTAGGGCTCCCTGGCTCCCTGACGTCCTACTGCTGTCTCCCGCTTCTCCTCTGGGTTTGATCGTTTGCTGGAATGACTCAAATCACTGAAAGTCCTTCACTTACAGTTGCCAATTTATGATGGCAGAAGGCTGTAAGTCAGGGTTGGCGTACAGGACAGACCCATGGCATGAGGCCCGGGGGTCACAACACAGAACTTTCATGTCCCCAGAAAGTCACACAGCCCTCCCACGTGCATTGATAGCTTTCACAAACCAGGAACCTCCTGGAGTTTCCATGTCCTGAATCCTATAGGCCTCACTAACCAGTCAGGATTTAGACCTCGCTGCGCAGAGTGACTGAGCCCTGCACCCCCTCCTCCCTGCCGTCGGCTGGTACCAGGCTGCCAGTCGTCCTGCCAGCCTAGGCAGCACCCCACTCATTGCCAGGTAGGCTCTTCAGGTTTAGATATCAAACAGCTCCTCAAACATTCAAGAAATGCCAGAGATACGCTCTCAGGAACCAAGGACAAGGACCAGATTGCTCTTTGTAAGGTGATGCCTGACCTCACAGTATGTGGTGTACATTACAAATCTTACGTTCCCTGAGCTGTTGTAACTTGGTAGAAGTGAGGAGGCCGAAAGCCCCATCTGCGTTAGTTATGCTGGAGGCTAGGCACTCCTGAATTTCTGCATAGTCCTGCCCATCATCGGGGGGGGGGGGGGCGTGCTTGCCTGGCTGCCTGATCTTTAGAAGTAAGCCTGGTAATTACGGCTGTCTCTAAATGACAGGCTGTGGTCGGAATAGTCTTCATGGACGGTCCTCACTCTCCGGGAAGATAAATGTCACAGCTCTCTGGTAGTCGTTGCAGATGTCACATTAAGTGCAGAATCTCTTTAGTCCTTCATACGCTTCCCGTAACAGGAATGCCATATCTCAGTGTGGTTTATCCTCATTAATGAATTGTGAGCCTCTTCATAAATCTGGGATTACTTGGCATTTTGTGAAATTTCCTGTCTTCTTCCAAAATAGAACCAGCAGTTTTTTGTCAGAGCCAAATGAAACATTAAAACATTGTGCTGGTGCATATAATATTGTCTTTCTGCTTTATAAAAGACTGAAAAATTGATTAAAGAAGTAGATGAATTTTTAAAACAATTCAGTTCCTGTAAGTATGTCTTTGTCACTGGATTATTTTTCCATAGCAGACTATGCTTTCTTTGGGTAGCCTGGACAGTGCTGGGGGGCCCCTCTGTGCAGGATCCCTTTCTGGCATCTGGTTTTAGTACCATTGGGCTGGGAGCCTCGTAAAGGAGTCACCTGCCCACGAGACAGAACATCTGGAGGCATTTCTGGCCTTCTGCCGTTTCAGGTCAGCTGTGCCTGCTACTGTTGGGACATTTCTGGGTTACGTGCCAACATTCATATTCTTGGCTAATTATAGGCACAGCTGTAATTTTAGTGGCATGATGATGTCTGCTCTTCAAGTGTTTAGTTCTGCATTATGTTATTTTTAAAAATGAAGATTTAGGCCATTACAAGAAAGAGGATATTCCCAAAGCTCCTTTCAAAATCACCTAGTCTCTGTTCTTTTCCTTATAATCAATTTGGAGATAACATTTACTGTTGACTTAGCTTCCTGCTATGTGGTGACAAAACTGTCTTCCTGGGTGAGGAGCTTGCCAGGCTACTGCTGTTGGCGTGCCTCCAGGGGCAACACCTCAAGTTGTCTTGCTGTGTGAGAGGCACAGACAAAGGAGGGAGACTTTGTCATGTTCTAATTTTCTTCCTAAATGGGTCCACCTGAGAGGACATCAGAATTAGATATTACAGTTTGGTTTAGTGTTTTAAAATGTTCATTTGATGTTTTATTTCCATCCAACACAAATTTTAAATTGACCAATTCACCTAGATGGTGATTAACATCAGTTCAACCCTAAGATTTTGTGATTCCGTGAAAAACCTTTTAAAGCTCTATGTGCCAGTTCGAGCAAAAATGACTAATGATAAGTGACAAAGCCGACTCCCTTTTTATCCAGAGGATCAGTCAGCTGTTCTCCAAAGAAATTATAACAGATACCCACAGCATCATAGCAATAGAGATGTGAAATAAAAATGATGCTGTCTCGGGGACTTTTATCTGTGTAAAAAGAAATTAGCATTGAGAGCAGCCTTTCTAATGGAACATGTCATTTGTCTTGCAAGTGGTGTTTTGCTTTGCTTTTCCTAAATAACTCTGAAGTTGGATCTTTTTCTCTGTAAACCATAGTGGGTTCCCGTGCTGCAGAATTTCAGCAATAAAGGCACCCTCTGGGGCTTTGTGCCATTCACCCAAGAACAAGGGTCGACAGAAATACCAATTCCACTCACTTTGCATATTGGGGACTACAACATGGACGGCTACCCGGATGCTCTGGCCATACTGCGGAATACGTCTGGAAGGTATGGCGGTGAAGTCAAGTGTCTGCACTCGGTACCCTGGGAGTGTTCTCGTTCAGTGCCCTGGGGGTGTTCACACTCGGTTCCCTGAGGATGTTTACACTCAATTCCCTGGATGTGTGTGTGCTCAGTGCCTTGGGGATGTTCCCACTCAGTGTCCTCAGGGTGTGCACACTCGGTTCCCTTATGCACTCTGTGCCCAGGGAGTGTTCACGCTTTGTTTCCTAGGGTGTGCACGCTCAGTGCCCTGAGGGTTCTCGCAATGTGTTCCCTGGGGGTGTTCACATTCAGGGGGTGCACACACTCGGTTCCCTTATGCACTCTGTGCCCTGGGGGTGTTCACAGTCGGGTTCCCCGGGAGTGTGGGTGGTTACACGCTGGACTGCCAGACAGAACTTTGCCAGTCAGGACCGCCCAGAGGTTCTTGTGCTGGAGCAGCACCTGAATGGTTCCAGGTCCTTAGTTAGGGTGCAGTATGATCTCAGTGTGTTTCTCTGCAAGGCTCTTGAACTTGACCCAACGACTTAGAACACCTACTCTTTTTCACACACTCGTTTCCTGTAGAACACAAATGAAGATCTAAAGTAAAAAGAGGACTTTTCATTGATTGAAACGGGGCCTTTAAAAGGTCAGTTTGTTTAACAGATGACGTATGGTCCAGTTATGTTGGTCCAATTATGTTTGCAGTTAAGATGGTCTAGTCATGTTTGCAAACTGAAGACGGTGGTGGGTAAGGCCTTGGGTCTTTGGGATCAGACAGCCTAGGCGCCAGTCCTGGTCCGCTCACATGCCACCTGTGTGACCTTGGGCGGACAACCTGAACTCCTGCGGTGCCTTGTCATGGAGAGGTCGTGAAGGTTAACTTGAGTGAATGTGGTAAAAGCCAGTGAGACAGTGAGATGCTCGGCACACACTTGTTTGGGAATTCCAACGTGACTGCCTACCATAAGGGTATTATTACATGAAGTGTGACTGTCTTTCTCTCTGCTACCACTGATTTTGAATGCTGCAGCTGCCTTTTATTCTTCTTTTTTTTTTAAGTAGAGGTACCATTAGCTAAATCAGTATACTTATACTCAAAATTCGGCATGACTCTTAGCAAATTCCTTAAAATGACTCTTCCTATGTCCTAATAGCTTTTTCTTTTGTTCATTTTAGGCTTAGATATCTTCTTGGCTTTTATTCAGGCTTTTCTCCTGCATTCTTTTTCTGTCATGAGTTGGTCTTCTGAACATTAGTTTGTTTGTTGACTCTGCAGTTAGCAATGAGCCAGCTCCACATTCACTACCACCCTCACGATGAAACTCCAGGGCAAAACCTAACCTTCTCTGGAAAACAAAATGTCAGAACTTTTGTTGCTTTTAACACCAAACAGCAGTGACCTGGAAATCACATTTTTAGAAGAAGATATATCGTGAGTGTGCTTTCCTGAACAATTTCTAGAATGTGATTGGGAGTATGTGCTTCACCTTTTCCAAAACCCTTGATTTGAAATCGTGACAGCTGTGAGTTGTGGTTACAGAATTTTCCAGGGACATTGTCATTATGCTATACAATGCTGAGTTTATGTACACGTGTGACCTGTATGTGTGGATCAAATGTGACGTAACCAAACTTTGGAAAGTGATTAGCATGCCTCTTAAAGGTGTCATGGTATAGAAAAGCCCAGCAGTGTAAACTTTCTTTGTTCTGGACATGAAATGCATTTCTGTCGAGTGGACTCTGTGAGCCCGTGGACTCCCAGTGAGCCCGTAGGGAAGAGCAGAGCTGCCCTCCAGGGTGTCCCGGGCTGTAAATCTCCGTGGAGGCAGACTGCCCCTCGTACCTGCAGAGCAGCTGGTGGCTGGGAACTGCCTGCCACTCCATCAGCAGCTCAGCACTGAACTTCCCTGCTCCAGAGAATGTGAAATGTCGTCGCAGATTCACTGAAACGTGGATTGCTCATCCTGAAAAGAACATCCAAACGGTTGGTCATTTAAGGGCTTTATCAAACTTTTCCTTAAAACTTGCAAATACGCGAATGTTTTTCCCTTTTCAGTAAAAATGCTAGTATTGTTAATCAATGCAGTGGGTTCATCACTTGTGCTCTTGTTGAGAGTGAGTGTGGAGTACATGCAAAGCAAGACACAGCTGATTCCTTGCAGGGGGTCGTGGAGACAAGGCGCCGGCTGTCCAGCCACTGGCTCCCAGAACAGAGGAAGGGGAGATGGTTTACAGTGGGGCGAGGAGGGGCGTTATGTATACTCGTAGAAGGGATTTGGGTGTTTTTGTTTACAGGCCTAGCGGTTTTTATTCTGCGTAAGTTCAGGTGTTAGGGTCTTAAAATTCGGGTGTCCGGGGAAGGGCTGTAGAGTATTGGTTCTGCTGGTCCCGACGGGATTGCACGTGTGCCTTGGCACAGGGTCCTTTGTTTGTCATTGTCACTGTGATCCGTTCCAAGCGTGTGCAGTATCGGACTTCTGCCAGATTGTCTGGGAAATCGCTGCCAACTGAGGAATTAGAGGGAAGGTGAGCAGGAGCCTCACTCGTCTCCACCACAGTGTGTTATTTTGATGGTCACCTGGAACCTTTGTAGCTGACACAGTTTGTTGCCCGAGGTCTGTCTTGTCCCTGGCTGGTCACAGCGCGGCGAGTAGGGAACGCTGGAGCTCTGCGGAGAACCGAAGGGATGGAAGGTGGTCGTGGGCAATTGATGCTTTCCTACCAGTGACTGTCTGAAACCAAGGTTTCTGTATTGTCCTTTTATGAAAGATGAGGCTTGAAAGGTAGGTTTCAGTAAAACAGTTGTGCATTAAATCACTAGATAGAATCCCGTACTCAAAGAGGAGCTATTTGTGTAGGAGAATTCAATATATTAGTTTTTTGAGAAACTAGAAGACATAGCATGCGTTAATGTTCTTCCTTACGTGAGTTCACTCTTGTTGAAAATGCAGTGTACAATCCTGAGCTGATTTCAAGGCTGCTATAGTTTTGAGAACCGGTTCGGGGTTAGTATTTCTAGTTTGAAGGGTTTCTCTCTGGAGAATTCTGTTGCCTTTTTCCCACAGGTCTTGAAAGTCAGGGAGGGATTATCTATGCAAATTAAATTAAAATCTAATTTACACCATGTGTTTCATGAGAAGAAATTCTCAAACCGTGCGGGAGTGGTGTGCTGCTTGTGGGCTCTCCGGGTTTCTTTGTCTTTTCACACTGACATCCCGATGTGTTGTGCGTTAGCCTTTAAAATCAAGTCACAAGAAAGAAGTCTCTGCTAGTGACATTTTTAGATGCAGCGAATGACTCATAGTAACGTGCCCGGAGATCAGCAGTTCTCCATCCACTGATAGAGACGGAAAGTGGTGGCGAACCTTGAGCCCTCCCTGCCTGGTGTTGCCGTGGGGTCCTGGGTGTCACAGCCTTGTTGCTCTGGATGTTCATTCTGTGACAAAGTCAGTGTCCAACAGAGGAAGGCAAGCCAAAATGGAGATTGTTCCAATAGTGCACTCTTAAAGCCAATCGTAAATATAATTCTAGTTTTAGAAGTGGATTTTTAAATTTTATTCTTCAATAAAACTGAAAATGTATTTTATGTCCCAGATCTTTATAGAGCTGAAACATGTTTGAAAGAAACTGAAGGATAAAATTGTAGCAAAGATTATTTCGTTACCACTTATCTAATTAAACTCTTAGATTTATTAATTTGCCATCATAGTGTTTTTGTTTGTGATTTTTAATTAATAAGAGTTACTAGAGAAACTAATGCAAAAAAAATAAAGGCTTGAATTTAAGTTAAATTTGGAAAGTTTTATTTTATGCATACATTAGGAAGAATTTTCATCTCAAGTTTCCCTAAATGCCCTCATTAAATTAAACCCAATTAAATCTGGGTTGTGATTTAGAGCTGCTGTGAGGGTTCTGTGAGTCCCCTGAGTCGCACAAGTAGTTTGTGAACAGCCATTAAGCAAACTGGCGGTTCAGACTCATGGAGAGGTGCCCCTGAAGAAAGGCCTGGTGGTCGGCTTCCGAAAGCCATGTCAACCCGTGGAGCGTTCTGCTGGCTGGGTGACCCCAGGACACCTGGTTGGCTTTTTTTGTTTTTAATTAAAATCCTATAGGAAGATTTGATAAACCATATTTAAATAAGTAGTCTGGACCTTGATACGTCTTTTTTGTTTTTAACTGAAAGACAAAGTACGTTGTGATTTTCCTGGAATCCACATGTGTTGGTTGAGCACTGCTGGTGTCTGGACAGTATCCTACTGGTGATGGGTCCCCCACCCGGCACCTCGGCCCCGGTCCCCCACGGCACAGCCGTGTTACCCAGCAGCTGCATGCATGACTGCGAGTCCCAGCCTCGGTCGTCCGAAGCTGGCTGTGGCTGTGGCCGCTGCAGTGACTGTCAGAACTGCAGAGCGCTGGTGTCACTGAGAGGGTCGGGCCACGCTGCTCTGCGCAGCACAGAGTCAGAACGGATTTGGGGTCTCAGGGCAGCACCGCTGGTTCTGGATCAGATGACCTCGTGTGAGCCACACTGCATCTCTGAGCTTTAGCTCTGAGGTCGATAATACAGAGATAGCAGTTGGGTCAAGTATCGCCTGCTTCCAAGGGTCCAGTTTTGAATAAACTTATTCACTTAACAAACACTCATTCTGTGAAAGAAAGGTGATGATCGTAGGAAAAACCTGGATTTGGGGAGTTGACTGCGTACTCAACGTGGGACGTCTGGATGGTAACATGGCCCTCACAGCAGGGCAGGACTTAGGTGCATACGGCCAGTCAGCCCCTGGCTTACTGGGCATCAGCAGTTAGTGGATGCTGGGCCACGCTGCCCGTGTCTCCCAAAGGACTCTGGGCACAACTGCTGGGAGTGTTGCTGTCTAGGACATGACACGGTGCTCGGTGTCACTAGGTCTACCGGTCCAGCAGGTACCAGTGCCCAGCCCACTTTGGAATTACTCTCTGCTGGAGGAATCCCCCTCATCCAGTGACACATGCCCGTCCCTGGGGCAGCATGCTGTGACTGGGGACAGACTGAGCTTCCTTAGGCCAAGGGAGGACAGCTCAGGACGACAGCCACCTGTGCCGGCCCTGCATCACAGCCAGAACTCGTCCCCTGCACACCGTTTCTGTCTTGTCCCCATGGGTGCTGACTCTTAGGATGTGTCCCCGTAAACTGTCTGTGCTCGAAGCTCCACATCAGAGTCGGAGCCCCGGGCACCCACAGGCAGCCGCCGGTAAACGTTAGTGCCACTCTCCCTGTGCCAGACACTGTCTCCGACGTAGAGGACACGTCAGAGAAGTGACGTCGTCTCTGCCCTCGTGTGGCCTTGAAGGAGGGGCTGGAGCAGGAAAGACTCGAGAGAACCCGCTCTGTGGTCTGAGTCTCAGAGGAACCAGCCGCAGCGTTGCTGTAGGTTAGGTCTGGAAGTGCGTTCTGACTCGTTCACTGTACTGATCGGCTGCCGCTGCTTCCTGTGGCTTTTTTGGTCATCTCTAACTGTAATTATATTCCTCATGGATGGAAGAGTTCCAGATTTCATCCTGTGTACATTTAGAGATGCCACATTCATTTTAGAGAAATATATGTGTGATTCAAAAAAATCTTCCTGTCTTTGGTGTTCGTCTAGATTTCTACTGAAAACAGTCTTTATTGAAGAGAAAATAGATCACCTCTGTAACTTCAGAAATCGTTGTTCTCATGGATTCTGCTGTGCACAGGAAGTTTTTCAAAGATATGTGTCTAAAAGTAGCACATGGATTTATTCTCCTTCCGCCTTGCAAGCCGCCGACAGAACGACCCTACTGAGGGCCCCTTCGGGGAAAGTGGATGGTGCTGACTCTCCCCTATAAACTGATCTGACAAGTGGGGGGACAAGTAAAGAAGTATTTGGAGGTGGGTTTTGTTTTAAGGAAAAAGATTATTGTATATTGTAGCCGAAAAAGGCGTCTGAGAAATTCAAACTGATTTTCATCTCTGAGCATTCAAACACTGGTTACGTGAAGAAAGAACCCTGTATGGACGTGGGGTGTGCTCCCGTTGGTGGCACACTCCTGCCGCTAAGAAAAATGCCGTACATCATACGGAGCACTGTGTTTCACTAGGACTTTGAAATATTTTTGTTCTATTCATCATTATTTTTAAAAAACATATAATTGTTTAATAACTTTGTAAAACTGTAATACACATGCTATAAAATTCACCCATTAAAATGTACAGCGCAGTGTGCACTTTACATTGAAGTATATGGCCTCACGTCAGTGACTTCTGGCATACGCAGAGCTGGGGGTCACCACAGTCACTTCTGGAACGTTTTCATGACCCCCGACAGAAATGTCAGTGTAAGCCATCACCGTCAAACACCCCCTCATCCTCGTCCAAGCCCTAGACAACCACCGGTCTGCTGCCTGTTCCTGTAGATTTGTCTGTGTGGACGTGCCACACAGTCTCTCTCTGTCTCTCTCCCCCTCCCTCCCCCCACCGCCCCCTCTCTGTAATAACTCAGTGGTTATCTTTGAGTGGCTATTCTTCACCTGATCATAAGGTACACTCTGGCTTTCAGAGATGCATATTCATCTCAGATGCAAAATGCACTCACCGCTTCTTGGCATCCTCCATGTCCAATGCCATATCAACTCAAGTATTAAATTTCATCTCTGTGTCATCAGCTTCAAAGTTGTAAATCTCGTGACCTGAGTTATATAAATGGTGAGTTACCAAAAATGAGGCTCTGCACGCAATCCATTCTGGAGCAAACTTTCGGTCCATCTGTAGACCTGTGAAATTAGAACATGGGTTATCTACTCTCAAAATACAGCCATGAGACCAAGTATAGATTAACAGTGATTGAATTTCACTTCAAGACAGGGAGACAATGAAAGGCCAGGGGAAGTTTGGGGTCCGTAGCAGTTTCAAAATCCAACCAGGAATGTTTCATGAGGATTCAAGCTGTGGAAATAACCCTCCCTGGTTCTCATTCAACCCACTGGCTCCACAGGCTTACTCCTGAAATCATCCTCCTTGTTCATGAGAAGTAGCACGTTCTTCCTGCCTGCCTGGTGAATTCTGAGAACATCACGGCCTTTTTCCCTTCCATTCTCTCTGTTCCTTTGGAGCGTAAGCTTCCAGTGTTTCTGCTGATACGGCATTCTCACAAACCCCGTGGATTTTCCATGTATGTCTCAGAGATTCACTGCACTAGACTGGAAGCTCCTGCATAGATCTTTCCAGCATAATCCCATCTGTCTCTTGACTTGTGCTGAAATTGCTAAGGGGATCTGTGAAGCTCACACCTAATGTCTTCAGAGACCCCTCTGTGTGACTTTTTGATTCTTTCTTGGCAAGAGATTCTCCAGCCACATGCTTAAGTTTTTCTCTAGGTCACGTTTCCCTGATGTTAGTCTCTAGTTTTTAGCATGTTTTCAACCTAGGTAGGTTGGGAATTTCTCAAAGCATATAATTCCAGTTCCTTTTTTCCTTAGAAGGACCTCGCTTGGTCTACCTGTGTCCCCTCACATTTGCTGTGAGTGGTGAGAAGAAACCGTGTCACAGCTCTCACTCTTTGGGGCTCTCCACAGCTAAGTATCTGCTTTCAGGGCTGACAAGTCTGCTGTCCATGAAACTGTGGAATGCAGTGCCACTTCGGTTTCTGCCCCTGTGCGAGGGTCCCCTGGTTTCTGACTTCCCGTGGCTTACTTTTCCGTTTTTGGAACCCTTGCCCGCAGTGCTGTGAACCATCGCAGTCCTGTTAGCCGCCTGTTGGTGAGGATTCAGGAGCTCTCTGAGCTGTGAGGCTCTTCCGTGTCGTTCCTCGTCTACCTCTGAGCCCTCGCCACCAGTCTTGAACACCCATGTTTTTACTAATAGTCTCGGCTTTTTCCATCACACCTCTCAAAAGTAGTCCAGCCTCCACCCAGTCCCAAAGCCATGCCTGCGTGTGTGACTACTTGTTACTACCGCAGCGCCCCACTTCTGGTACCCAAACACGTTTTCTTTTGCCACCATATCAACCCACATTTATTCTCTGACAGCTCTGGAGTTCTTCAGAAGTTTGGTAGGGGTCTCATAGGGTCCCCAAAGCCTCACAGAGTTGTAAAATCAGTTTGTCAGCAGGACTGGTTCCTTGTGGAGGTCCGGGAGGAATTTGTTCGTTCCCCCTTTGAAATTCTAAAGATTGTCCTTATTTTGGGGGGTCATGGGCCCACGTGGCCTCAATTTTGCTCCCTCTGCTCTTCTCAGGGCATTGCTGTCTGACTCTGACCTCTTTTAAGGACTCTTGTGATGAAATTGGGTGCACCCAGACAATCCAAAATTACCTCCCTGTCTCCAGATTCTTAATTTGACCGCAGAATCCTTTTCACCACAAAAGCCGACATTCCCTGGGTGCTGGGGTTCCGCCGTGAGCCTCTTCGGCTGGCCGTTACTCTCTGCTACAATTTATACACGGGCACGTTTTTCCTGAGATAATTGCTAATATTTACTGAGCACTCATGATGTTCCCAGGTGCTTTGCTGAGAGTTTTCCGTGTGGCCTTTCACTGAACTCTGTCTGCTCTCCCCGGGCCGGGGGGACAGTGGCAGAAGTCTCTGCTTCCGTGCAGACTCCATTCTCCGAGAGCTGGCCTCCTGTGGAGCCGCCACCCATTTGTCACCGGAGTTGTGTGTGTTACCATAACAGTGGCAGAGCTCCAGCCCGAGACAGCCTGGGAGGGAAAGCCTTGCCGCCTGCTTCCGAAACTCAGCCGCTGAAAACGGGCAGTCGGGCGGTCAGCTCCTCAGCAGGCCACAGAGGAGGCAGAGAACCAGCAGCGTTTGATTCCCTGTGTGTGAGTTTCTGGGAGCCCGGGGCTGGCCTGATGGCAGCTGGCAGCCGCTCCCTCCGTCACGGAGGCGGTGCCGGTGCCGATGGCGGTTCCAGCTCCGCGTGGCCCTGTGCGCGGCGAAGCAGAGCGCTACCCGGCCCTGGCCGCCCGCACAGCTGTCATGGCCCACGTGAGCCCAGTGTTGCAGCCGTGGGGTCTGCCTGTCCCACTGAGGGTCTCCCCCTTTCCACAGCCCTTTCCCTGTCCCTGGTATGGTGTCCTTCTCCGGACAGCGTGACCGAAGGACGGGAGACCAAATCTCACCATCCTTGCTTCTAGGGAGCGCTCTAATTGTACTCCTTCCGAGACAGGTTGGTTCCTTCTTCAGGAGTTCAGGGTACACTCAGTGTTCTTCTCCAGCCCCGCAATTCAGAGGCCTCAGTTTCCTTCTGTCTTCCTCATTCCTTGCCCAGTCTTCATATGCATATTGTGCGGTTGAAGATGTGGTGCCCGGCACAGTGTGCCGTGATTCCCGGACCGCAGCTTCCGTGGATGTGGGTTGTGAATCCGAGTAAAATGCAGTGCGTGGCAGCTTCCGTCTTTGGTCTGTTTGTCATGCTTTCACTTGCTGGTCCAGCTGTGAGGGTCTCTGTTTTCTTCCTGCTGAGGTGTAATCCACACTGAGGGCTGTCGCCTTTGATCTTTAGTAAGCGATTTGAGTCCTCTTCATGTGCCGTCTTCATCTGCGGCCAGCAGGTTTGTGTCTTCTGCATAACACAGGTTGTTAATGAGTTGTCCTCCAATCCCGATGCCTGTTCCTCTTCGTACAGTTCATCTTCTTGGATTATTTTGCCTGGCATATGGGGTGAAAAGGTACAGTAAAAGGATACAGCCCTGACACGCACCTTCCCTATCTTGAAACCACCCAGTATCCCTTTGTCCTCCTCAAGTGCCTACCTCTTGATCCATGTACAGCCTCATGAGGACAGTTCAGGGAGAGACTTGCAGTTTTCAAATTCCAGGAGAATATATTATTCTAAGCCTTTCCAGTAACTGGACAATTAGTGTCCTCTAAACTAAGCAGAATAACCAATGGAAACATTCTCAGGTGTAAGTGGAAAACTTAGCAGAAGACTTATAAATATGAATCAAAAGAAGGAAACCTATTAAAATAACAAATTTGATATATAAAATTCACTAGAAGAAGCCTTAATTGTATCAGTGAAGCTTTTAAAGTGCCACTGATCACAGGTGTCCTGTGCAGAAGTATAACAGCATCCCTGATTCTTGTCTGAGGAATTCCCCCTCCTCCCTCCAAGTCAGTGAGCGTGAGAAACCAGGTAGAGTCCCAGAGTGAAGGTGTTCATAAGTTGTCGCTTTCCTTTACTGTGGACTTTGAAATAGTGTTCTTAGTGTGCAGGAGTCCTGACTGCCTGAATTCAGACTCCAGGTGCAAGAGGGTTGCTGTGAGTCGGAATCTACTCAGTGGCCGAGGGCTGGGGTTTGCGTTATAGCTAGAGTTTTTTAGTTGGCTTGTTTTTTAATTTTATTTTATTATGATTAAGTGAACGTTTACAATCCAAGTCAGTTTGCCATAGAAAACCCTGAACACTGCCCACCTCCCCCTGCGACAGCACGTTCTTCCTCGACCCTGCACTCCGGTGTCCACACAGCCAGCACTCAGGCCCTCTCCACCCTCGCCTCTCGGCTCTAGAGAGGCACCAGTTAGACAACCCTGCCTGTGTGTGTACGTCTGTGTCTGTGTCTAAAATCACAAAGCACACATACCGCATCACTGTCCCACAGCCCACCGGCTTCAGCGGCGGTTTCCAGCTGGGCTTTTGAATAGACCTACTGAGATGTTTTTCCGCGGAACATAAATTAAACTTACAGTGTCTCCTGCTGTCGTGTCGGCACTTCCTGACTGGTTCGTCAGCACGAATATCCTGACGTGAGGGTCACAGAGAGTTAGTAACGGGCTCAGATCCTGACTCAACGACACTGGGCCGGGCCTGGCTTCTGTAAGGTGTCACTGTAATAGGTGTGCCGTCCCTGGGTGGCCACAAAGCCATGGGCATCCCAGAGAGAGAACTGTATCTCACCTTTGAGGGACGTAAAAAGAAATTTAGCATGCTAAGCCTAAATTTTAAGTTAGGTCATTTCGATATCACTCAAAGCCAAGAGCTTGACAAAGAAAACCTTTTCGGTTTTATAGACACATTAATTGTATTCCATCTGCTTTCTTCTTCAAACCAAGTTTTAGTTAATTATCTGAATGTTCTCTTCTCCACTTAATAATTTAATAGGTGATTATGTATGCATTCTGGGTTTAATCCTGTTTTAATGCATTTGCCTTGATGGGGTATTGTCCTTTTTTAAGCTACACAATTACCTTTACTCAGCATGGTGTCGAACTTTCCCAAGAAGACAAAATCCATCCTAAACGCGGTCAGCCCGCATGTCTCACAGGTACCGCGGTAACGGATTCCCAGCTTTCAGAGGTTTGACTTAACACACCACCGACAATTTTATGTGCCAGTACATACTATTTTTATTGTATCGCTCAGTCATTTCGTCGCCTTGTGTTGATTTAACCCGTCCTCGGTGACTGGATGTTTACAGACTCTCTGATGGCATCATTCTTTAATAAATCCCTGGAAGAATGTCCTCTTTCGCCAAAGCTGTTGGACCATACTGCTCTTTTCTGGTGTTGAATGCCAGGAGTCTCTCTCCATGGCTGGGAGGTGAGTATTTCTTGAGCTTCTAACCTGGTTGTGGCCATCTGTCTGCCCCCGTGGACATTCCACAGGGTGGCTTCTCCAGGCTTTGGCCTCCCGCTCCCCGACCCCATCTCCTCCGCCAGCTCTTGCTCGAGTCTAACACTGGAAGCCACCTGCTTAGGGAACCCAGTGCCGTCGAGTCGATTCTGACTCATGGCGACCCTGTAGGCAGGGTAGAACTGCTCCCCGGATGTTTTCCTCAAACCTTCCGGCGGGATGGCTGTTCTGCTCTCCCCTCAAGCCTGCTTTGTAACCAGATCCCCTGCTGGCTGCCCTCTTCGCACCCAGCTCCTCGTCACCCTGTGGCTGGCGTACCTCACAGCTGTCCCCTGGCTCCAGATGTTTGAGCCTGAAATGTTCACTGTGTTTGACTCTCCTCTGCCAAGTGGGGTCAGCTCTCTTCTGTAAAGCAATTTTCAGGCATCTTTTCTTTTCCCTTTTCACTGCCCCTTCCTAATCCCTGTCACTTTCTTCTCTCCAGCAACGTCCTCAGTGATTTGTCTCTCTCTGCATTTGAAATGGCTCCTGGCTGGTGTGTCTTCAGAGTCCTTTATTCCGTCTCTGTCTTCCGCTCTTCTGCTCTTTCCCCCAGTCCTCCTGTAAGCACGAGCACTCCTCCTCCTCCTCCAGCGTAAAACACAGAACAGACAGAAAACCGTGTTTTGTGACTGGATCACTCTGGACTTCGTCACCTCGGCGTCACCCTTAACCCACTCCAGTCGGCTCTCGGTCAGTCCCCGAAAGGCCTCATCCAGTCCCCATGACTTTGGTTGGACACATCCAGCGGACAGTTGACTGTCTTTCTGTTTCTAGATTCTTGTTTGTATCTGGCTCTTGATGACTTTCTCCTGAAACCACAGGTTTTCTCTGTGTCCTCTGTGACTATTCTTGTCCTGTCTCAGGTAAGGGCTCCTCCTCCTGTGTGCCACATGGAATGAAGAACAGCGCATTTCGCGTGGCCTTCGTTTACCTCGGCCACTTGAATTACCACCAAGGGGCCAGGACTTTGAGATCTCTGTGTCCGGGCCTTGCCCTCACCTGTACAGCCGCCTGGTAGACACTTCCCCCGATGTTCCACCCCCAGTGCCCCAAACCCGAAAGGGTCCCCTGTCCTATAAGCCTGTTCTTTTCGTACTTTCTGTATTTTGGTACCATTGGTAACGCAGTCTAGTGGTCCCGTGACTCAGCCGGTCCCTCAGAGCAGAAGATGCAGGCGTCGCCCTTCTCCCTTGTCTCTCATCACTTCTGTCCCCTCGTCCTCCTCAGCACCACGCCCCATGGTGCTACCGACCAGATAGGGACTAGCGCAACTATGTTACGGTCTTTATCCTGTCTGGATATGTAGGTACCTCGTGGGTTGTGGTGTGGCTGTCAGATTTCGACTCTTAGAATCTGAACATCCTGTTGCTTTAAAAAACAAAAGACACAAACGTTATAATTCCTGTAAGACTGCGGCCTTCAGTGGGGACTGTACCCCAACACCAAGAAAACAGAACCCCCACGGCTGGGTCGGTAAGCAGCATCGTGATAGACTGCAGCCTTCAGTGGGGACTGTACCCTAACACCAAGAAGACAAAAGCCCCCACGGCTGGATCTGTAGCAGCAGCATGATAGACAGGAAAAATAGGAAAATGGATAGGAAATCAAAGGATGGGCTGCACTGGGCGAGTCCACTACCAAAGAGCTCTTCAAAGTGTTGGAAAGGAAGGCCAGCGTTTGGAAGACTGAGGTGAACCCCACCCAGCCATGGTGTTTGGAGTCACTGCATCTGTGTGTAAAAAGTGGACAGTGAATAAGGAAGAGTGAGGAAACAAAGATGCCTTTGAATTGTGGCGTTGGCAAACAGTCTTGCCTGCCTCGTGGACGGCCAGAGGAACAAACAGGTCTGCCGTGAAAGGGCTCCGGCGGAGTGCGCCTCGGAAGCAGCGGTGGCAGGACTTCACCACAGGGACCTTGGACTGTTCTCGGGGGAGCAGCCCCTGTAAAAGGACCCCGTGCTCGGTCAGCTAGAGAGGGTCGGCAAGGAGGAGGACCCCCAGGGAGGCAGATCAACGCGGTGGCTGACGGGGTGTGACTGCGAGGGTGGCGCAGGACTGGGCGTCGTGCCGGTCTGCTCAAGAGGACTGCTGTGCACCTGACCCCGTGATGACACAGGGACATTTCAGGGTGGCCAGGCTGACCGCTATAGGGGCACCTGGGGATAAACCTAAAACAGGACAAATACTTTCTGACCATTTATTTAATAGAAACCTTCGGCACTCAGTCTTGCATCCATTAAATTTTCCCTGGCAGTCAGCCCAGCTCCGTGGGAGATGCTTGCTCCCCACTTTGTTTCAAGAACTGTTTGCCATCGGCCTGTGAATCTCCTGTCCCAGCCCTTCTCTGAGGAAAAAACAGATTTCTTCTTCCCAGAGCGCACGTGAGCTTTACTTTTCCTGTCAAGCTTATTACCTTATACAGACATTTAGAATGGTCACAGTTCTGTATTACAGAGACAGTTGAGTAATGTTTAGTATTTCACAGTTGGGACTTTTGTGACATTAGCTTGACTGAGGATTCTGCTTGTGCCAAGAGCTGGCAGTAGATTGGACTTCAAAGTAGCAATTCAAAAAGAAAAAACTTAGTTTGATTTTCAGGTGATTCCTAGTGGCTTTACTTGTGTTTCTTTTTATTTGTTTTTGTTGTTTGGAGCAGTCTTTCTTAGATTTTATGCAGACAGGTAGTCACATCCCCAGGCTGAGGCTCTGCCCTTCCGCCGCAGGCTGGTAAAGACAGTGGGAAGGTAGGGGTGGCGGGGAGGACAGCCTAGAGGAGCAGAGCTCACAGGAGGCAGCGCGTCGCCGGTGGACACACGCATGGGGCAGCCAGGGAGCAAATCAAAGTTGCAGTGCAGTGGGCCATCAGCTTCCTTTCTTAATGAGAAATAGGACACGGCACATGGCACATCAGCAGCCTACAATCACCAGGCTCCGTCAGGTCAGTAGTCGATTAGGAAACAGCAGGTTTTAGGGCCTGTAAGAGAAACTGAAGCAAGCCTCAGAAGGCTACACTCTGACATGAACTAGTGGACAGTCCTCAGCAGTGGCATCAGACCTGCGTGTCTACCTGTTATGCCTTTTGAAGGTAAACATTTCTCATGTTTTGGCTGTAAACTGGTTAGGATTTCTTTTTTTTTTTTAATTAAGAGGTTTTCAGAGGTATAATTGACATGCCATACAAGTCATGAGTTGGATCTGACTCAACAGCACTTGGCTTTATACAAGTCACACATTGCCACAATCAACTTTGGACCAATTTGATTATCCTAAGCAGTGGAGTGGCTCTCCTCAGCCGTCACTCCCACGCCTCCTGTCCAGTCCGCCGCACCCCCAGCCTCCTGATGAGCAGCCGAGCTGTTAACCCCTGCGCACTAGCTCTCCAGTCACTGTACACCACGTTGTATCTGTCACATCAGTCCGTGGGCACTGGAATCATTGCCGCCTTTTCACTGTGATAAATTCAACGGGAACGTTAGAATACAAGCTTGTGCAAGTGTATGTTTGGGTTTCTGTTCCTGCGTGCCCAGGGTTGGAACTGCAGGATCAGGTGGGGACTCTCAGTGTTCAGTCTTCTGCGGCGTCACCAGGTGGCCGTCCCACACAGTGGCACCATTGCACGTGGCCATCAGCCATGTAGGAGGACCCCTGCTTCCCCATGTGCTGCCCGACACTGGTCCCGACCCACCGTTTGGACCACAGCCATTCTGAGGGGTGCAAGGTGGTCTCATCTGTGTTTCCCGAGGGACTGAATGTGTTGAGAGTGTCTTTTCACGGGTTTGCTGCTCATTTGTGTATCTTCTTTGAGATGCTCAGCTAATGTTTTAACTGAGTTACGGGGGGGGAGGGGCACTTGTTGTCACGGACCCGGCTGGTAATTAAACGCTGGTGGCCTAGCTTCCAGCATCTCAGCAACATACAAGCTCCCACAGTACAATAAACAGACAGACTTTGGTGGACAGGCTTCGGCTGAGCTCCCAGACTGGGACAGACTAGGAAAAAGGACCTAGCAGTCTACTTCTGAAAAGAATCAGCCAGCGAAAACCTTATGAATAGCAGCAGACACTGTGAGACATGGTGCTGGGAAAGAGCTGCCTCCTCAAAGTCAGCTCAACCTTAATGATGTGGCTGGAGTTAAGCTTCCTGGACCTTCATCTGCTGATGTGGTGTGACTCAAAATGAGAAGAAACAGCGGAAAACATCCATTACTAATCGGAATGTGGAGTATACAAAGTATGAATACAGGAAAATTGAAAGTTGTCAGAAACGAAAAGCAACGTATAACAGTGGCGTCCCGAGAGTCGGTACACTGAAGTGGACCGGCACTGGCCCTTCTGAATTGGACAGTCGTGTGCTGGGAATGGTAACTGAGGAGGAGTGGCTTTTCATTCATTGTCAGAAAGAACATTTCAAGACGTGTCCTGAAGCTCGGTGCTGTCAGTGTTAGGATGATACCGTGTGCCTCCAAAGACCAGTTAATGCAGCTGTTGTGCAAACTGACAGGCAAGTGAAGGGATGCGTCGTCCTACCGTGCCGTGGCCTCCCACCACGTACCAGACCCTCTGTCTCTCCAGCACTCAGTGTCTGAGTACTGTTCACCTCACATCCTGATGTTATTCCCTAAATAATAGAATACAACTTATTTATATCATGTTTACAGTGTGCTGGGCACTCTGAGGGATCTAGCGATGATTTAAAGGTGTGCGTGAGGTGTGGTGAGAATCCTACTCGTTGTTTATATCGGGGACTTGAGCACTCATGGCTTTGGGGTGTTCGGTGTCCAGGAACCAGCCCCTATGGGTACCAGTGAGCAACTCTATATAAAAAGAAATCCATATTAATAGTTTTATTTAAAAAGTTAGCGAAAAATTGAACAGTAGTAAAATTTAAGACCTAAATAAAATCTATTGTATTCTGTGTGCGTAGACGGAATGAATATGTATCGGAAGATACCTATACCTGGGGAGCCATAATGCAAAATCACTTCATTTACCAAAGTTACTTCTATATCTAAAGGAAATCTTGTCCTGTGGCTGGGTTTGCGCTGGACCGAGACGGGTGACAGCAGCCTCACGTCTCCTGAGCCAGGCGCCCAGGGGTCATCTGAGGTGTTTCCGTACAGTATTTTGTTTCATCTTCACAGCAGTTCTGTGGTGTAAACACTCCTATTTCCCAGATAGCAAATGAGGTTCTGGGTCTTTATGAGAGGCCAAAGGACCTGCATGAGCTCACACAGCTGCTGAAGGACAGAGCCCGGATCAAACCTCGGCAGTCCAGCTCCGTGAGTTGGAACTGACCCGACCACCACTGCCCTGTTTCTCTTTCCTTGTAATCAGTCCCCAGAGTTGACGCTCGTAGCCACCTTCACCTGTAGAGTAGGGTTCAGAGGGAAGACTCCCTGATAGGAGCGCTGCGGCTCTCTGTCGTCTGAGGCACACAGAGAGGACAGCTGACTTCTGACACTACCCATTCGCTGCTTTGGGTTTATGTGACTTGGGGAATCAGTCGTCTTCAGTTAATACGCAAACACTCATCTGAGGAGTGGTACCCGCGGAAGGAACAATGACAGCGTCTAGGCTTTCAGGGACCGGGGTCAGTGCTGGGGAGCGGCAGCTAGGGAGAAGGGGTGGACGCGGAGACTTCCCTCGGGGGCAGCCGTCTGCAAGCACAGGTCTCTGTAAAGGCAGCTGACGGGATAGCCAGCAGTTTCAGGTTGCTGAGACGTAGCACGTGGAGTCCCCTGGTGGTGCGAAGGGCTGAGGCGCTCACCCACTAGCCGCGTGGCTGGGGGCTCGGCGCCACCCGGGGGCACCTTGGCAGACAGGCCTGGTAGTCCGCTGCTGTATGCTCACGGCCTCCAGAACCCTTGGAACCCAGTTCCACCGTGAGGTGCGTGGGTCTCTGTGAGTCAGAATCGGCTTGCAGGACTGATGACAGTCTGACGTTGTACAACAATCAGTAGTGCGTGGAGATCGCTTCGCATGACCCCCCGCGCACCGTGACCACATCCCCCAGTCCAGACAGTCCAGCTCAGCGACGCTGTGGCACCCATGCCTGCCAGCCCTGATCCGCGGCTGTGTCTTCCCTTGCAGCAACCAGCAGGCCTTCCTCCTGGAGAATGTGCCCTGTAACAACGCCAGCTGCGAGGCGGCGCACCGGATGTTTAAAGTCGTCTGGGACCTGTCAACCCTGAACCAGATCCGGGACGCCGTGGTGGCCACCTTCTTTGACATCTATGAGGATGTGAGTGCGGAGCTTGAATTTGGAGTCTTTGGGGTTTGGTTCCCACCCGCCTTGCCTCACTTTCCCTGTCACCCTGTTTGACGAGAAAGTGTACCTGAGATGATGAAAGCAAATGGCTTAACAAAAGGAAACCTTTTGTAACACTCAAGTTACGGGGATTGGCACAGTTGATCACATTGGCTGATCAATAGAGTGAAATAGGAAAATGCCCTTGTCTTATTCTGCACTTATTTAGGGTAAACCAGGCGGTGAGATGAAATCTATGTGATCAGCAGTAGAACAAAACACAGCCAGCGGGTGGCAGCCCCGTGGGCCCGCACGGCCAGCGGGTGGCAGGCCCAGTCCTGCACCGTCATCATGACAGCTGGCACAGAGTCCCTTATGGTGGTCCTGTGGACTTGGAGTGTCTCCCAACCCTGAGAGCTCATCTTCCATCCACACCGACTGGCAGTGTGCATCCTAGTCCAGGCAGAGTTCACTGATTCCTTGGGTTCTCACTGGTAATTTTCAGAAGCAGATTGCCAGGCCCTTCTTCCTAGTCTGAAAGCTTCCCTGAAATGTGCCCTCCCTGGGTGACCCGACTGCTATTGGAAACACCAGTGGCATAACTTCTCACATCACAGCAAGGCGCAGGACGCCGCGGTACGACACCCTGACAGATGCGGCATGGTACTTGCTGCCCAGTTCCTGTGCCAGGCCGCCTTGTGAGAGGCTCCCAGGGCCTTGTGTCCCACCTTCTAAAGTGGAGCCAGTTTGCCATGCAGACTGTTGGGAATGGGAATATAACCTCTGAAAAAAATGTTAAATTTAAGACTCAATAGGTAACCATATACTCTGGCAAAATAAGAATGATTTAAAAAATTTAGGTGCCCATGTGGATTTATGTTGCTTTTTTAAGGGACTGGTTCTTGGTCACGTGAGTCATCCAGGTTCTCATTTTTCTGTTTCTCCTCTGCCAAGCCACTTATCATGTCACTTGACACCCCATTCCAGGGTAAAAGTCATGGACCAACAATCAGTAGCCATAGAAGGAAAATAATCACAGCATTGACCATAGATCAGTTGTTAACACCTATACATCAACAGTATCATAAATAAAATTGAAAACTTTTTCATTATTCTTAATATATAGAAGCTTATATCAACTGATTTAAGTTGCTTAAAGACCTCTACAAAAAAAGAAAGTCATCAACTTAGAGGAAAAACAGATGGCTAACATGTAACAAAACTGGTAATCAGCCTCTTTATGGAGGCAAAGGAAGGGAATTGTAAGTAAGCCTGTCTTTTTCTTGGGGACAGGGCAATCAGAACTTTCATTTATTTTAGAGAAACACCTGTGCTAAGCAATCGTGGCAGGCAGAGGTGAGCAGGTCTCTCCCTGGTGATCGGAAATGACAGGGCAGTGTGTGTCACGGCCTTTGACGAACAGGAAACATACTGAATGCAAATAGCCGTCTCCAGAGGTGCAGATACTGATGGGCTCTGTGTTTGTATTGTATTACTCAAGTTGTGTAACTTTTTTGTTTTAACTACGAGTTAAAATCAACTGAATGGCAGGAGGTTTGGCTTTGGGGTTAATCGTTTTTTTCAACATTGGGTTGAATAACCCGAGTTTGCGTTTCCCTGATAAATGCGCTATCCATTTTAGGAGCCCGTTTTCAGGCCCTCTAGCAGGCTGCTCTGTACTGTGTTCATTTTTTCCCCAGGGCATCTTGGACATCGCAGTCCTGAGTAAAGGCCATGCAGAGGGTGACTTTGCCATCCACGCTCTGAAAAATAACTTTGAAGCAGATGCATATTTTGTTAAAGTCATTGGTGAGTATATGTTTCAAATATGTATGTCGAGTTCGGATTAATGATTCTCCTTCAGAGTCAAGTTTTCTCCAGTCTAACAAGGCCGCTGGAGGGTTTGTGTCCTAGATCAGAGCCTTGCCAGGCTACTTGACAAAACTGGTTTCGTAAGTATCAGGCCTTGAAAGAAACACGGATTGATTACTGAGTCTGTAAGAACCTTCATGTGAGTGGGCACATCTGTGTGGATGGCGGGGAGGGGAGGCGCAAGGGGAGCAGTCCTGGCGGGCGGGCGGGCGGGACAAGCTGCCTGCTCGTGCCTCCACAGGCGCTGTTGTTCGACTCTCCAGAGCACTTTTACACTAAAAAATCCTAAGTGGTGTGCTCTTAAGGAAAGAATGTGATTGGCTTTTCTGTAATGGTCACAGATTTGCCAGTGGGTGCAAAGGCGTATGATGCCGTGCCTTTCATGTCTGAGTCGAGAGGCTCTTAGTCGGACGCTGTCAGCCGCGGGAAGGAGAAATCAGAATGGAGGGTTTTCCCAACAGCCGTACAGGACTCAGAACAAAGTGTGTTATTTCCGCTTGAAATTATAATAAAGTGATCGAGAGAGAAGGCAGTTGTCCACATGAATTCTTTGTTATCTGTTATTGATCAGGATTGGTCACCGGCCGTGTCAGAAAATGCATGTGTGTATTTAGGGTCGTCCGTCGCTCACAGGGCCGCTGCAGGCTGGAACCAACTCAGCAGCACCTGGCAGCGACCCCTCCCTCGTGTCAGTTTATTCATTTACAAGTTCTAAAGTTACAGAAAGAGAAAAAAAAGAAAGCCATCCAAGCGGTAGGAAAGGCCTCCGAAGGCATCTTGCCCAGATCACAGGCCTGTGGCCCCTCAGCCGCCTGCCCTGGGGCAGTGCAGGCTTCTTGATGGGTTAGCTTGTCGGTTAGGAAGCTGGCTCTCCAGCCAAGCCAGGTGAGCGTGTTCAGTCACACCTGGGTGTCGGTGCAGGGGCGTGGGGTGCAGGGGCGCGGGGGTGCGGTGGCCGAGAGCGCAGCTGCTCCGCCAGGGTTGGCAGGCCCGATGCGCTGGCCACTCCTCGGGAACCCATGGGACCGCTCTACTCTGTGCTGTGGGGTCGTGTGAGTCACAATTGACATGACAGTCATTGGAGCCCTTGGGTGGTGCAAGCAGTGAATGTGCTTGACTGCTACCCAAAAGGTCCGGAGTGTGAGTCCGCGTAGAGGCACCTGGGAAGAAAGGCCTGACTGTCGCCTTCTGAGAGACAAACCCTGAGCACCCTGGGGAGCACAGGTCCTGCTCGGATGCACACGTGAGGTCCCCGAAAGTCAGGGTCAGCTCCAGGTCAGCTGCTGTGCATTGACAGTGAATAAAAAACAATTTGTCTCATAAGATTATTATATCTGTAAATTATAACTACTGTGATAGAATGAACATCAGTGTCATGTTCCCCCTCAGAGAAAAGTAGACCTGTGCTGTATGTGAAATAGTGAAATAAAGGACTTGAGGATGAGATGACATGTCTGAGGTTTTTCTTTAATCCTGGATAGTGAGAGAGAGAAGACAGCTGAGGCATGTCCTGTGTTGTTGATGAGTGCTGTGAAGTGCACAAGGAGTTCACTGTTGTTCCTTCTGATGGCGGGTGCATCTGAAGATTTCTGTAGTAAAAAGTCAAAAACCCGTTCCCACTGAGTCAGTTTGAACTCATAATGACCGAATAGACAGGTCAGAGGAGATGTGCCCCAGGGGTTCTGCGGGAGCACCTGCTGGATTCAAACTGCCAGCCTCCCGGTGAGCAGCCAGACTGTCGGCCACCGCGCCAGCAGAGCGCCACAGACGTAAAACCAAAACCCTTTAAGAGTCGCTTTAGAGCCTCCACCTCGGAGAGATGGAGACTGGGAACTGTGGCCTCATAACCTGTGTTAGGTGGCTCCGCCGGTCTGCGTAGCCCTGCTTCCTGGGAAAAGCATCTCCAGGCATGGATTGCTGAGACCTGGAGCTAGGAGATTTGGTGCAGGAGGTTTTGGACTTTAGAAAGCAGAATAACTTTGCATTAAAAATATTAACATAAATATTAATAATGTGCTGTACAGAAAGGTCATGGGAAATAAGCTACCAATTTAAAGCAATCACTTGGGAGGAAAATAACCCTCCAGTCATGCTGAGATGTCCTTCCTCTCTCTGCTTTGATGATTAGTTACGTGTCTTCTGAGTCTGTGATTACCTTTCAAAGGCAGCTACAATGTCCACAGTTGATTTTGCTCTAAAATTATTCCATTGCTCTGACCCTCTAACCAGCCGATCCCGCACACCACTGCTGTCATTTAAGGACTGTGGGTGCTTGGCATAACTAGCCTATTGCTAGGAGAGTCTTCTCCACCCTATATTGGTGAGTGGCATCCAGGGTTTTAAAAGCTAGCAAGCTGCCATCTGGGGTACACCAAATGGTCCCAACTCAGTGGAGACAGATGATCACCAAGGACCAAAACGACCTGGGGGAAAGAAAACCCAGCAGACACAAAGACCCACGTGAATGGGTGACTGCATCAACATGTGACCAGAAGAATCAGATGGTGCCCAGCCACCACCACTGACAGCCGTGATGGGGCTCACAAAATTGAGTCCCAGTGACAATACTAGAACAAAAAGGCTTGCACCCTGAGAACTCCACTAAAGGACAGCAACTGACCGTCCAAAGGCCTCAGGGTTGCCCTGGGAGCATGACCCCTAGACCTGATGCTGCCCCATTCATAAATCATTACCAGAGTCAACTCCTGAGACAGGAAGGGATTGGACTTGGGGACACAGAGTGACATACTGTGTGTGCACTTTATGGTTCTGTGCATCTATAGGGTGTCATCCTACTGGCCTCTTAGTAGAGGGGTGTGGAGAGGGTGGAGAAGAGGGGACAGGAGATTGTTAAGAGGATATGATGTGTATAGAACAGAAAGGAGGAGTGTGCTGTCCCGGGCAAGGAGAGGAGGAGGAGCTGCACGGCAGGCGTGTGAGTTTAAACTGGATTGTACACTTTCAATCACAATAAGTAAATAAAATATAAAAAAGAAATGTATTTTCTTAATATGTAATGCATACAAGAGTTAAAAGTATGTACTTGTATATGTATGCATTTTTAAAATAAACATTATTAAATGAACACACAGAAGTGCAGACATCTATAAATTTTCACCAGCCCGTGGTGTCTTCAGTCACCTCATATGCATGTGAAAACCCAACAGCGAATCAGCGAATGAGGAAGCGGAGAGCAGAGGAGAGCGGATCCATTGAGTCCCCGTGGCGGTGAAAGACACTGGGTGTGCCAGGCGTGTCGGGAGAAGGGCAGCCAGGGTGCTCTAGATGCAGGGGGAGAGACGGCCTCACGAACTTTGGACGTGTTGTCAGGAGGGATGAGTCCCTAGAGAAGGACATCCCGCTTGGAACGGCAGAAGGACAGTGAAAAGACGAGCCTTAAGAAGACAGACTGCCACAGGGGCCGCCACAGTGGACCCAGGCACGGCCACAGCCGTGAGGGGGCACAGGCCCGGGCAGGGTGTCCTGCTGTCCACAGGGTCACCGTGAGCTGGGACTCACTTGATGGCGCTGGACCATGTAGCAACTAATTTTCCATTGATCGTTTCTTAGAATATATGTTAGTTAAAATGCATTTGTACCTATCTGTGAGATTCTGAGTCATCCGTGACATTGAGCTAGCCCATGGTAGATATGGTGTGTGATAGAGCCCTAATTACCTCGCCTGTATATTTTATGAAACTGTAGCATCTTGACAGCTTAATACAGACTCTTGAAATACTAGGATAAAGTAAGCAACAGAGATTTAATTTGCTTAGATTTAAAGAAATTAGTCCAGTTTCTGCCTGTGATCGTGAATCAGTAGAGCGTATTAATGGACTGGGGGGAATGTGAGCTCAGTGCAAAGAGAGACTTACGGCATCCGGCTGACCATGGCCTGTTCTTGCTCTTCCCACAGTGCTCAGTGGTCTCTGCTCCAATGACTGCCCTCGTAAGATAACGGTAAGTGAACGTAGCTCTCCGTTGTAAATATTCCTGTCAGCGTTCTCTGTACCCTGAGCAGTTACACACAGAGTAGCCGTTACATTACAGGGCACAATCAAATTGTTGTTTCTCACTGGAAGCGATTAAAGGATCATTTACTGCTCAAGAAATCATGGCTATAAATAAACTACTTCTACACAGTTTCTGTCCGCAAAGGTCACCTCCCTTGTGGAAGCTTTCCTCTGCTGTTGGGAGGACCACTGGCCCCACTACCACTATCCTGACGTGCTTAGTAACGGGCCGTGCTTGTCGGCTGACGTGAGACGCCACCCGTGCGAGCTCTGGCTCCTTGTGGGGAGGAAACACGTCACCTCCATACACGTGGCCCCTCAAAGCGGCCTGGCCTCTGTGCTTCTGCTCCGATCGGACACGGCATGCCCCAGTCCCCAGGAACAGATCAGGATGGGCCAGGTGAGGCAGCGGACGCCTTCGGCCAAGAGCAATTTCCCGGGACCCGGCTGTGACCTTGGGGCAGCCCTGGGAGGAAGTGCCCCCATGTTGACGGAGGATCTGGCCCCTGTCACGATGTCCCCAACAACAGGCACATGACTGCCCGTTCTGACCCATGTCCTTTCATGTCAGAGGCCAAGGAGTTGGGTCCCTCGGGTGTCCTCTGCCCAATTCGTGAAGTGTTGATGCCCCTTGTTGTTCTTTCACGTCAGAGGCCAGGGGGCTGGGTCCCTTGGGGGTCCTGTGCCCGGTCCGTGAGGTGTCGAGGCCTGTGCTGTCACACTCGTCTCTCGTTGGCCCACTGGGGCCACCGTCAGGACACAGTGAAGGAGGGATTTTAAAAAGGTGAAGTGGCGCCCCACCCCTCACCCTTAGGTCAGGGAGGGAGGTCTGACAGGAGAGGCCCAGGGCCGAGGCAGCCTCTGCTCTCCAGGTCAGCAGCAGCCCTCCCAACCGTGACACAGAAGCCCTTGCTGTCGTAGGGGGAGGTGTCATTTAGACAGGCACATTAGGCTGCAGGCCGAGGGCCTTCTCGTGGCCGACTCGGACGCTGCCACCCCCGGGAGCTCCGTAGCTGTGACGTGCCCTCCCGCTCCTCCGGTCCCAGCCTTTCAGGACTCCCATCCTGCTGGACTGCCGTCCGCAGACACCGTCTTCCTCCCCGCTGGTAGCAGAGCTCCCTCTTCTCTGGGGCAAGTGCACTAACTGCCTCAGTCCCGTGAGTCACACATGTGCCCACTGGTAGAAACGTGGACTTCTTGAGAAAATGGCACTACTCCGTGTGGCCTGGACATCACAGCCATCCGTCACAGTAGGACACATCATCCTAGTAGGCGCGGCCAGGTGTGGGGCTCTGGGAGGACAGCCCTGACGTCATGTCCCCTGCACCTGCTGTTCGCGTTCAGGGCCAGCTGAATCTTCCTGCTCGCCGTGTGCTCCCGCCTGGTGCGGTGAGCCGCTCAGACTCGGGAGATGGGAGAAGTCTCCAGCTCAGGTCCCTCCTGGGTGGCTCTCAGACAGGGTCCTCGTTGATACGGGGTCGGGGGTGCTGTCTGTTCACCCTTCGCTCATGACGCGTGACTCAAGCCGCTGTGGTGTCTGTGCTGAGTCCTGGACAAGGCAACACCGTGTCCTTCTTGTCACTCTGCCCTCGCTCTCCAGCACCGAGCCTGACATAGTCACCTGGTCAACTACTGATGCATGGATAAGTGAGCTGTCCCTACAACGTGAGTTTTTTAAAAACAGGTCTTCATTGATAAATTGTACCGTCATGTTTCTCATTAAGCCTGAACACTGACAAAATAAGTTACAAACTGCCCACAAGAGAAGTACTTTCTGCAAAGTCCTGATATAAAGAAAAACCGTGCCTCATTTATGTTCCCACACATAGGTTGCAATGAGAAAACAAAATGGTCCAACTTAGCCAGACACAGGATGTTAGTGCTTGCAGTAAAACAGGTGCCGTTGACCCTTTTTTTTCCTTCAAATCTTTTCCAGCAGAGAAAGTTCTCAGACCTTCCCCTGTTCCATTTAAGAACTTGCAGACCCACGTATAAACCAAGTAACTGTTTTCATCTTTATTTTGGTTACATGAAGGACTCAGCACTGTTTTCCTTCCCTGTGCTTTAAAAAATGCCCAACTTCACTTCCACAGATTTTAGTGTCAAAAATGGATGTATTTATGTGACCCTTTGTTGCGGGGCCATTGGACCCTTAGTTCCGTGTCTGGAGCTTCTCGTGTCCTAGCTGATAGTGGTGACATCCTGCATCCTTCCTAGGCCACCAACAGAAGAGAGCCCGAAGTGGTGTCTGCACCTGACAATGCAGTTTACAGTCCTTGACTTACTTTGGTCAAAGGGAAAACATCTTCCAGTTTAATAGGAAAATAACCAAAATGAAGGGAAGTGATTTATTACATTTAATGTCCTGAAGACACAGTATAAAAATTCAGCACTGAAATGAATTGGCCAATGCAGCTAACACTATTGATGATATGGAAAAGTTGCAGTGAGTGTTTACTAACCGAAATAAAAAAATGCCAAACCAGATAGTACCTTTGAGAACAATACAGTCTACAGACAGTTAACTACTGTCCTAATGCTTCAGAGTCACAAATTTATGTTGCATAATTAACCCTGATGTTGATTAAACACAGTGTGCTGTGTCTTACGTGTTCTTCAAGGTGTGTTTTGTGATCTGAGGTCAGTCATGTAGAGCAGGTCCGGCTCCCATTGCATTTAGCCCCAGGATCTTGAGACAAGTCTGTATGTTACCAGGTAATTGACACAGACATAAAAACCACCAGGATTTGGCCAGGCTTCTGAAAAGGCCCCAGAAGATACGGAGGTGTTTGACCCTGAATTCATCCCATTTAACAGGCATGTGGAGGGCAGTTACTGAAAAAGAATATAGTTATTAGGCCAGACAAATAAATAAAAGGTATCCAGATGGAGAAGAAATAAAGCTCTTCCCTTTCACAGATGAAATGATGCTGTACACAGAAAAATCCCGAGAAATCTACAAGAAAGCTGCTAGAACCAATACGCGCATTCAGCCAAGTGGGGGCATGCCAAGGGCACTCAGTCTGGTTTTTATACAGTAGCAATGAACGTTATGAAAAGGAAGTAATTCCATTTACAGTGGCATCAAAAAGAGTAAAAATACCTAGGAACAAAATCAGCAAGGTTGGTGAAAGGCTCGTACACTGAAAACTGGGAGACACTGAAGGAAAGTGAAGACGCCCTGGACACACGGAAGGACTGTGCCCGCGGGGTAGAGGGCTGGGCACTGTCTCCCAGCACAGGCTGCGCTCAGTCACGTTTGGTCGCTTCCGTCGGCACTTTCTATAGAGTCGGTGCAAAGCCCAGAACGCAGATTCACATAAAAAGACCACAGTTGATGGTTGGACTGAGACGAGAGGGACCCCAAAGACATGACTCCCTGAGTCTGTTGACCCAGAACTGAAGCCACTTAGAAGACTCTTCATAGGTTCCACAAGACCATGAGGCATAAAGCACTCTGCGTGAAGAGGGGGCTTCTCCGCTCAGGTGGACACAGACTGAGGGCAGCTCCTGTCCAGAGGCAGGACAGGAGATCAGGAAGGGGTGGAGCTGGCTGAACGGGCGGGGAGGCGTGGGGTGGGAAGGGGGGCTGTGCCATCCCGTGACAGGGACCGCAGCTCTGGCGATCCAACAGTGTGTGCATCAATCTTTGTATGAGAAATTACTGTGAGCTAGAAATGTCCACCCAAAGCACAATTTAAAAACAAAAAGATGTGCAGCCTTGGCAAGCCTGCCGGGCGTTCTCCTCTGCTCCACAGTGTCATTCCGTGTTGGCACCAACTCCAGTGGGTTTGTACATGTCTGACAGGGAGCTGTGGGGAGACAGCGCCCCAGCGCTTAGCTGCTAACCGAAAGGCCGACCGTTCCAAGCCACCAGCCACTCGGGGGGAGAACACCGGGCGCTGCGCTCCGGGAGATGACAGCCCAGGAAACCCTCCAGGCTCCTTCTGTTGGGGTCGACCTGATGGCAGACCACCGCAGCAGATGCCTGCTGAGGGTTTAACGTCCAGAAGGTATGACAACGACGACTTAGAGAGACAAACAGCCCAGTCCGAAAGTGGGCAAAGGGCTTGAACAGACAGATGACACACCAGTGACCAACATTGTCAGCCACTGAGGAAACAAAACGGTGACATGCCGCTCACTGTCACCAGGATTCTGTGATCAGAGAAACGGAAAACAATGAATGCTGGCAGGGACACAGAGAAACTGGAGCCCTCGCCCTCTGCTTGTGGGAGTCTAAAGTGGTAGAGCTGCTCCGGAAAAGCTTGGGGGTTCCTCCCGTTACCCTGTGACCCAGTGGCAGTTCTGTTCCTAAGTGTGTGCCCAGAGAGCTGAAAGGAGGGACACTAGTCACCAGCTGCACACCAGTGTTCCATGCCGCAGAGTCCCAGTACGCAGGAGGTGGGACCAGCCTGCACGTCCACCAACACACACACACACACACACACACACACACAGACACAGACACACACACACACACACACAACTCAACCAGAAGGAGAAACGACATCCTGAAATAGGCAGCTACGTGGATGAAACTTGAAAACGTTAAGTGGAATCAGTCACAAAATAACCACCTATGATCCTGCTTCCATGAAATGTCTGTTCTAAGACAATGCTACCGAGACCCACACTGTTAGTGCGTGCTGGGGGAGGGGGACGCAGAGTCTCTCTAGGAGGCGCTACTGCGTGTCTGTCTGTTAAGAGTGATGAGCGCTTCGAAAATGGCAGTGGTTGCCTAACACGTTGGAAGTACAACCAGAATGTTCCCTGGAAGGAAGGATGGCAAGACGGCCTCTCCAGTGTTGTTAGGAGGAAGTCTAGGACAGGACATAACGGGTGGATTTGAACTGGTGACCTTCTTGGTTAGCAGCCTGAGCACTCAACCACCGTGCCACCAGGCTTTCCATTACATCAAACCTGCTAAAATAAGAAAAAAGAACTAATGATGGTACTTTTTTACTTATATTGTGGAAAATTTGAGAGATTTTAGTTGCATTTTTAAATTTCACATCTCTGCATCCACTCAAACAGCCATCAGCTGTGACGCTTAAAACGAGAGGGTGAGGCAGCCTGCGAGAGCCTGGGACCGAGATCTGCACCGGGAGTCAGCTCGCACACTGTGGTGCAGTCCTCGGCACCCTGTTGGAACAGCTGATGTCTTCATCTTTTCTTCTCAGAATTTATTAACTCTGCTTACTGAATGTTTTCCAGGAAAGTCTATTTCGGGTATATAAAAGATGTTTTCAGACAGAAAGCAGTTCATTTTATCGCGACTCTAGTGTGCATTTGTTTCACTGAGCCAGAGCTGCCTTCAGTGAGATAACACAGCCATCCAGAGATTGCAGCCCTGGGTGTCCGAGTCGCCCTTGTCCACCCTCTTACCATCTGAACATAACCCACCCGCGTGAACTGGAGCGGCGGACACTGTCTGCCTGCTGCCTGAGGTTCTTGGGGAAGTTTCTGGGTGTTCTTTCGGTGCTGTGTATGAAGCACTCACCAAAGCCTCGGAGCACACACCCTGAGGTTCAGGACACATGTGGGTGTCACCCAGTGGCAGGAGCCCTGCTGACCTGACGATTCCAGCACCATTCTACTGACCCATCCCTGCCAGTGTGTCACCATCTCAGCTTGTCCACCTGGAGTCCATGGGTTGTACAGACAGCTGACATGCTCATCTGCCAGGCAGGGGTTGGAGGTCAGAGATCACCCAGAGGCACCTGGGAAGAAAGCCCTGGGGTCTGCTTCCAACACATCAGCCACTGAACAGCCGGCCCTCAGCTGTACCCTGGGGTGTCGTTAGTGTACTGCAGCTGATGTTTTGGGTTTTGGTGAGTCAGCAGTGTCATCGCAGGCTGCCAGTTTTAATTTTACCCTGGAATTTAGAGCATTACTCTTTAGAGTTTAATTGAACAGACGCTTACACTTCCTAAGTCAATTCCGTGCTTCTTGTCGCTCCGAGAAGGTGCTATGTTCTCACGGCCGTTGTTCCCAGTGCTCCTGGGTGAATTTGCCTCTAGTCGCAGCAGGTCTGGACTGCAGCCCTGGCTGTGCGGCTGCTGCTGTTCTGAGCGTGGTCCGGGTGGGCTCGCAGGATGCCTGCCCTGGCTCCCGGGAGGCCGGTCACGGGTGACCGCCGTGGGCCATGCGTCACCCGTGCCCTGGCTCCCGGGAGGCCGAGCGTGTGTCTCAGCCGTGGGCTGTGAGCATGCAGCCAGTGCTTGTTTCTGTTCATTGGTTCTTGTAAGTCATGGTGCGGATAGGTGAGGACAAGCAGGGTACTGGGGCTACAGAAGCCTTCTCATGGCATTTCAAGAGAACACTTGGCCCAAAGAACGGATGACCAGGACAGGGGAGGAAACACAGTGTTGCTCTTGTGTGTACTCAGGTCAGCGGTGGCTCACGGCCAGCCTGCAGGACAAGGGAGCCTGCTCCGTGGGGTTTCCTAGGGTACAGCCTCCACAGGAGAAGACTGGTGGGTCTCTTCTGCTCTGGACTGGCAGTAATCTTATAAAGTAGATTTGAGAAAAAAGGTTACAAAAATGTGTTTGTACTGTCATGTATCTTTACCAAGCAAACCCTGGTGGCGCAGTGGTTAGTGCTACAGCTGCTCACCCAGGAGTCGGCAGTTCAGATCCTCCCGGCACTCTGAAAACTCCAGGGGGTAGTTCTGCTCAGTCCTACAGGGTCACCATAGGAAGCTGTCTGCAGCAGATGTGTTTTGTTTTCGTCACGTAGTTAAACCTTCCCCAGTGTGTTGTATCTGTGCATGGGGATTCAGCCTGAAACACTGGGAGACTCCTTTCAATATTTCTTGTGGGTCAGCTCTTTTAGTGATGAATTGTCTGTTTTTGTTCATCTGAGAATGTCTTACTTTCCCCTTCATTTTTGAAAGACGCTTACTTGCTTTGCTTTCTCTTTCGGTACCTTAAATGTGTCATCCTGTTTCCTCCTGGTACCCGTGGTTTCTGATGAGAGACGGACTCTTCATCTCACCGAGGATCCCTAGTGTGTGTGGAGTCGGGTCTCCCCCGCAGCCTGAGGATTCTCTCTTTCTCGTTGGCTGTGGACAGTTGTAAACCCTAGTGACACAGGGCTGAGGTGCCACCACTGCCAACCAAGAGGTCAGCAGTTGAGGTCCACCCGGGGCTCCTTAGGGACTCTAGGGGGCTGTCCCACTCCGTCTGTGGGTTGCTGTGAGTCAGAATCAACTGGACGGTAGTGGGTGTGAATTACTGACGGTTGGCCTGTGAAGTGTGTTGTTGCTAGTTATGGTCTCAGTGCTGGTCCCATGCGGAGTTCGTGGAGCTTTCTGGATCTGTAGGTGAAGGTTTTGACACACTTAGAAAGTGGCAGCCGTTGTTTCCTCTGATGACCTGTCTGTCCTCATCTCTCCGTCAGTGTTGGTGTCGGCCGCACGGGCCCGGGGAGCGCCGCTCGTCGCCCTTGCTTCTGTCTGGCCCTCCCTCTGGGTCTTCAGGCTCGGAGCCTTGGAGGCGCTCTGATGAAGCCCTTGGCTGCCGACGTCAAGGCCGGAGCTCCGCTCTGCCAGCCACCCCTTGAAGCCCTGTGGGCAGGGCTGCGCTGTGCGGTAGGCTTGCTCCGACCCAAAGGCAGCAGGTCGGGCTTGGGGCTTATCTTCACGTTTGCTCATTTTTCTTCTGCCTGTTGAAACCCACTGCTGAGTCTCATCGTGAGCTTTTCACTTCAGTTGTGCGTTTCCACCCCAGAATGTGTGTCTGTCTGTCTTGGTGGTCCCTGTACTGATGGTGTCTTCTGGTTAGATGTTGTTCTCATGTATTTCTTTTAACTGTTCAGATGTGATTTCTCTTAGTTCTTTGAACATGTTTGTAATTGATGACTTCAAACCTGGACTTCCTCAGGGACACTTTCTGGTGATGGCTTCCCTCCACAACTCGTGTATGAGTCATGCTTTCCCATTTCTTTGATGTCTTGGAAATTCTTGTTGGAAACTGGAGATTCTAAGTAGTGTGGTGTGGCAGCTCTGGAAGTCAGATTTCTCCCCATTCCACAGTTCGCAGCTGGTATTCAGTCGGTGACTCTCTTGAATCAACACGCTGCCAAAAACAAAGGCTCTGTGCCTTGTGAGGTGTGGTACCTGTCCCAGGAGCTGTGTTCCATAACGACTGGCCAGGTACTACCGTAAAGGCCTTGAAGTCTCAAGTACCCGAGTCTTTGCTGACGAGCTGTATGTGATGTTGGGACACACCTTCAACAGCGTGGCAGATGCTTTACAGGACACGTTTAGCGTTCACTTCCTGCACGTGCCATGAGGTCAGCCGGAGGTGATGTGGACACGGGTTTTCTCTGGGCATGCAGGAAGCCTGGAGGTGCACATCGCCTTCTGGATTCCCAGGAACACATCAGAACTTTTCACACTCCCCATCAACACCCATTCCTCAGTGTTTCCTTCAAGATTTTGGCCATCCTCCTGTCATCCGTAACAGGGATCACTGGCTCAGTTTTAAATAAATGTCGATGATTGCTTTTAACAAACAACCCACTGATAGGGCTGTTCCCACGGAAAGAACCCTCAGGCAGGTCATCTGAAGACAAACCCTGAGAATGGAGCTTGACAGATCAGACAGTGGTAGTCTCTGGGGACGGGACCTTCGGGGATCTCCATACCTGCCTTTCAGCCTCCGGTGATGGCCAGGCTGGTCACTTGCATGGCTGCTGCAGGTGCCACCTGAATTACGGGAGGTTCCACTCCGAGAGCTCCATCGTAGGTTGGTCCTGATGTAAGTGGACCGTGTCTTGTGTCTGTCTTTATTTCCATTGTTACTGCCCTTTCTTAGCAGAACCTTACAAACCAGTCGTCACTGTTTGCAGACACCTGCAAGTGAATGTCTGAGAATGAGCCGGAGAAACAAACGCACTGCCATCGAGTCGATTCCAACTTGTAGAAACCTTACAGGACAAAGTGGAACCATCCCACAGGGTTTCCAGGATTACAGATCTTTTCTGTGGCGTAGAGTGCCCCATCTCTTTCCCCTGAAGACGCTGGGGCGTTCAGACCACTGACCTTCGGTTTGCAGCCCCTTCTGAGAATGACAGCATCAGCAAGTCAGTCCTGCAGCATTTTCTGTCATGTGTATTAGTAGTGATGAGATGTGCAGAGAAACAAAAAGACAGTCCTAAGTGCGGTGCACAGTGACTGGACTGGGTCGTAAGTCAGGGCGGTGAGTGAGAACTCCACAGGGGTTGTTGTTCTTAGCAAGAGTCAGTTGTTTTTCTTGAATACATGCTCCTGAAGTTTTTATGAACCTTCAGTTACATTCCAGAGTTCTCCAAAAGTGGATTTTTGACCACTTTTTGCCTGTATTCTCATTGCTCTTGAGAGGTGGCAGACTTTCCAAGACCCTTGCTACACTATCTTGGAATTGCCTTGTGCTGTTCTATAAAAAATTCGTCAGTCTGCCTGGACTTGGAAGGAATCTTTTACCCGCACGTGGTTTTGCAACGTTCCGCATTAATTATTTGGACGGCATTGACTTACTAAGTTATGAAGACCTTCCTGACATTAACATGTTTCATTATACCATCCTTTCAAAATATGTTGGTTACTATCACTATTGACCTCATTTAGAAAAAAAAATTCCACTACTGGAAAGCCATCACCTTGGCAGATACAAAGGTTCCAAAATTCCAGTTTTCACCTAGAAGTTAAATTTTAATAATAAACACAAATGTTGTTAGCTGTTTTCCTTGAAGAGATAGGCTTACTTTGTCTCTTTTCAAAAAGAAAGAAAGGAAAAAAAACAGCTAAGTACCTAAATCTTAACTGGGACAATTCGGTCATCTAGTGCTGCTCTAATAGAAACAGCACAAGTGGATGGCTTTAATAAAGGAGAGTTTATTCTTACACAGTCTGGTGGCCACAAGTGCAAATCCAGGGTGTCTGCTCAAGGGGAAGGCCTTCACTCGGTCGGCTCTGGAGGAAAGGCCTCGTGTGGCATCAGTCTTGGGTTGGGGAGCATCCTGGTGCAGGACCCTCAGGTCTGATGGACACGCTGTGCTCCCAGTGCTGCCTGCTCGCTTCCCTTTTATCTTTTGTAGGATAAGGTCAGGGTGTTACAGTCCCACCCTGACCCTCTTCTAATCTAACCCTGTCTATTGCCCACAGGTAAAGATTAGGATTTAAAGCCTAGGAAAGCCACACAGCAGTCACACAGCACTGCTTCTCACGGCTCAGCTAAACTTCTGTGCAGTGTTTTCTGGGGGGGACACAGTTCAATCCTTGACACCCTTGACTTTGCACCATTAGCACCAATATTAACACAGTGTACTAAGCAGATATTATCTTGATAACAGTTTCTACCTTTGCAAACTTCTATGAAAATAGTTTGCCCTTCCTTCCCTCCACCCCCCACCAGCCCGGACCCACAATTTGAGGGTCAGTGTATACAGGAATTACATACAGATTGGTGACTCTTGCCTTCAGGTGTCAGAACAATTGGCTTGCGGTGAGAGGTGAAGATTCACTGACCTGATTTTTAAAATGAATATAAGTGGGAGAGACAAATCCACAGAGTAAAATACTATGGGTAGCAGCATAAAATACACTCCAGTGTAAGTTAGATAAAGTGTTCAAGAATATAATTGGGAAGGCTTGCTGCAAACAAGGTTTTACATGTGGGTTACACCCACACAGGGAAGAGAGAGGATTAACTGAGGGAAGACACAATTCCAGATACTAGCAGGTCTTCAGCTGTCAGCAGTTGGCTGGAAAATTGTGGGTATCTGAGGAGCAGTGCCTTCACTTTCCTGTCTGTAAAGCTGGAATGTAGATACTGAATGGTGGTAATTCTGTCACAGAAGTTGTATGTTGTATAAGTATGTCACGTTTTTCTTTCTGCATAAAAATACTTGAAAGCCGAGATGGGAACCTTCCACTACATAGGCTGTGGATGATAAACTAATGTGGAGGTTGTATCTTAGCAACAAATAGGTCCTAAGGACTACGATGTCTGAGTCTCACTCACACGGGCCACATTTAGAGTTTGAAAGGGCATACCCCCTCGGGAAGACGCAGACCCGGGGAGGGTTCGTGGCAGACAAGCTGCTCCCCGTTAGCAGCGGTCCTTGCTAAGCGTGCAGGGCAGCAGGCTGTCACCCACACAGCGTAGTGGGCATGACCGTGGTCCTAACAGGACAGGAAGGGAGGTGGCGCAGCCTGGGTGCGGGTCCAGATGCCTGTGTCCTTTGACTTAGCAGTAAGAGAAACGTTTACAGTTTCCTAGTCACAGGTTCTCTCCTAAAGTGTTCTCTCAGCAGTAACCGTCAAATAGGGAAAAGTCACACATAAGGCTTTTTTACGTGGTCTGTAGCAGATTTGCTTGGCGTGACCCCCCACCTCTGTCTTGCAGCCCTTTGGAGTCAACCAGCCGGGGCCGTACGTCATGTACACGACGGTGGATGCCAACGGCTACCTGAAAAACGGCTCAGGTAGGATGGGGGCGCCCCGAGGGCACCGACCCCGGTCAGCGGGCTGCTGGGGAGGTGGGCTTGGTGACGGGCCTCGCTGTCGTGTTTTCACATCACTGGCATTTGTGACCTGAGAATTTCAGGAGACTGACACTGGCTAGGTACACAAGGTCCCTGTGACAGGCGGTGGTAACGTCACCATGACAGAGCCGAGTCGTCATCTTCTCTTCCAGCTGAGTTTTTAGCAGAAAGGCTCTGGGTGGAAGTTACTCGAGTCACTTTGGGTAAAGAGTGAGGTCGTGAATTAGCTGATAATTCGAGAAGTCAGTCTGGAAGGAAAAAAGGGAATTCAATGAATAGTGTAGTCTGGACCAATCCTGGGGTCTTCAGTGTGGTGTGGGAGTTAGACTCTCATTGTTTTTTTTAAAATTCTAGTTGTGTATTTAAATAAACAGTAAAGGAACATGCAACTAAGACAAAAATGAAATAAAACTAACCAAGGATGCCTGATTTTCACAAATAACTGACTGTGATGAGACTCAAATCACAGTAAATACAGTGGTGACAATTTCAGGTAACAAAATAGGAAACACAGCCTAACGTGTTGGTGTGACCGCTGAGACGTGTCATGTCCTGACCATGAAGGAGTGTGGACAGAGGTGCTGTTGCTGCCTTGTGGTTTTGGACATTAAAAAAAGGAATAATTCATCGCACGACCATTCTCGTGTTACGTTATGGCCTCACACATGTTACGTGGGCCGCAGTGGCCGTTCTCTGAGTGATCTGTACTGATGAAGATGTTTGGTCACACTGCTGCCTCCGCACAGAGCACACTCCACAGCACAAGGCTGCTTAAAAACCTCATGGAGAAACTGGGAAGCACAGTCATGCTCAGAGGCTCCCGTGTCCATCAGGGAAGTGTGAGACACCTGTGTGTGTGGATGGTTTGGAGAAACCATACGTGAGTCTCCGTTCAGGAGCGTGTTCAGCTCCGCAGTGCACAAGACGAGTTCCAGAGCCAGCTGGCGTTCTCAGTTCATTCTGTGGACTCTTAGGGCACACACAGGTTCTGTGCTTGGTGAGATGTTTCAGGACCCAGGGAAGAAGGCGAATGTCATAGTCAGCTATTGCTGCTCTGACAGAAATACCACAGAGTGGACGGCTTAAACCAAAGAAAGTTTATTCTTACACAGTCCAGTAGGCTGTAAGTCCAAATTCAGGATGTCTGTTCCAGGGGAAGGCTTTCCCCCTTGTGGGCTCTGGAAGAAAGTCCTTGTGTTGCATCAGTCTTTGTCCAGGGAGCATCTTGGTACAGAAACCTTGGATCTGAAGGACGCGCTCTTCTCCCAGTGCTGCTTTTTTGATGGTGTGGGGTTCCCAGTTTTCTGCTTGCTTCTCTTTCCTTTTACCTCTTGTGGAATGCAAGGATTAAGGGCGGGCCAAGCCACACTCCAGGGAAACTCGCTTTACAGTGGGGCAGGGAGGTGATCTTCTGAAGGGATTAATGGTCCCACCCTAATCCTTCAACATACAGCACAGTAAAATCACAAAATGCAGGACAATCATAGAATACAGAGAATTGTGGTCACATGGCTATACCTATTTTTTGGGGACAAAATTCAATCCATGACAACAAAGTTGGTTAATTCATTTCCTGACATGAAGCAAATAAACTGAGACGAAGTCAGCATGTACAAAACCAGAAACTGAGCTCTCTGGTGAATTATCAGTAAAAAACTCTATCTAAAATGCTAACAGTTTACATTCCTCTATATTTTGAAAGAATGGCATCAGTCAGGTAATTACCTATGACATACAGTGATGATTCAAAATGCAGTATAAATATTGTGAAGTTTTCCTAACACAGTCCGAAGAAGGTAAAAAAGCCAAGCCAAGCGCCGTTGAGTCAGATCCGTAATAGACTCGATTTAAAAGATCTTCTGACTATTTCTGGTATTCTTCATTGAAGACCAAAGAAGTTACCTTTTGAAGTTAGTCTGTAATTAACTTCAGCCATTTTAATCAAAGAATTTGATGGCATTTAGAACTAAAATGGTTCTGTTTTATTAAACTTCCATTTTGAGCAAGTACGCTTTAATATCTTGAAGCCTTTTGCGCAGGCGGACGACAACTCCTTTTGAAAGTCCTTAGTAATGCGCGGCCCTGCCGGGTTTTATGTCGGACCAGGTTGTCACTGACCAACACCCACAAACGACACCTCAGCAGAGCTCTCGGAACCGGTGCAGCCCCTTCCTGCCAGACCTGTGTAGGAGGCTAATGTTAGTTTCTGTTGAAATAGGTAACCGGCAGCACTCCTTCTTTAATCAGTAAATGTTAGAGTGTCCTTAGTGGTGTCTGAGGAACTGAAGTAGCTGCAGTGGGGTGGGTGTTCATTCCTGACAGGTGAATCACCTCCTTCACCTAAGAAGACACCGCTTCATACACACAGGATGTTTCTGGAAGGAGGTACCAGTACTCTGAAGGCCTTCTACCATTAAAATACAAAACAGTATGCTAGGAGAAATAAACCAGACACAAAAGGACAGATAGTGTACGATCCAGCGTATGTGACATAAGCTCGAACAGGTAAAGGCAGAGAGACAGAAGGTTACTGTGGTTCGTGGTGCAGTGGTGAAAGCCGTCGGCTGCTGACCAGAAGGTCAAACCCAGCAGCCATTCCGCAGGAGGAAGGTGTGACAGCCTGTGTCCGCAGAGATCTCCAGCCTTGGACCTGTCCCTTAGAGTCAGAATCTCCTGGACAGCAGTGAGTGGTGGGTGCCGGGGCTGGGGACAGGGAGCACGTGAGCGTCATCAGTGAACGGACACTGTGTTTTCATTTGTGGTGGGGAAAAGGTTTGACAGATAGATGACAGTGGTGGTGCCATGCTGTGAGTGTGGTGTCACTGAAGTGTACACTGGAGATTGATTAAAGTGGCAGATTTTATGTTTTTCCAGTATGCACTTAAAATCTGTCAGTCACAAAAGGATAAATGTTGTATGAGCTCACATCAAAAGATGTGAAACACTGAATGCCTGGAGACTGAAGTTTATTAATAGTTGTCAGTTTATTAGTGGGGTACTAGGTTCTGGTTTATGGTGATGATGAAACCCCATTAATTCAGGGCAGGGTAGCCCAGCCGGGCCCCAGAGGTGCTGTCAGTAGGTTGTACACCTGGAAAAGTAGAGTCAGTCAAGTTACAGGTCAGGTACGTGCACCACAGCAACAGCAGGCGAAAGGGAGGCCGCCGTGGACCCGCGGAACCTCACAGCGTCTGGCTCCCTGGTGTGGAGGCCGAGGGCCACGGTTTCCTAGGGGATCCCAGGGCGTTGGCCCAGGAATGTGCTGGTGCTGCTGCTCTACCTCTCACTCCACTGCATAGGGCGTGGGGTCTTCACAAGCTTGGATCAGCTGTCCCAGGTGCAGAAACCAGTCTCTGTTCCCCCAGAGGAGGAACAGAGGAAGAAAGAGAGTCAGGAACAAACAACAAAAAAAGCCAAACCTATTTCCACAGAGTCAATTCCGGCTCATACTGACCCTCCAGGACAGAGCAGAGCCGTGCCCTAGGGTTTCCAAGGAGCAGCTGGTAGACTGAGACGCCGACCTCCTGCATAACAGGTGGACTTCTCACCCCGGCAGCACAGAGCTTCCACAGGACTCACAGCCCTCTGCCGCGGGGGTGGTTCCGACCGATAGCAGCCCTGTAAGACTCAAAGGAGGGAGCGTAACGTGCGGCCGATGGCCTCCGGGAACAGCCGCCTCCTTTGCGGGAGACCAGGGCTGACCGGGGCAGTTTGGCCAAAGGTTGTGTAGAAGAATCTTGATCAGAAGCAGGAAATGTCCAACAGGATTTTAGATGCCCTTGAACCCCAGACTTTCTGGAGCTCTGGAGGCTGGATCAACCTCTGAAACTCCTGCCCTGGTTTAAACCTTAAAACAAAAATATCCCCTAAAGTCTTCTTGAAATGAGACAGGGGTTTAGCTTAGCTAGTAAGATAGTGTTTTCTGTGAGCATTAAGCTCTTTGAAGAGCGATATAGGATCAAGTGGACAGCAGAAACTCAACAGGTTAGACAGGAACCTTCGGGAGCAGTGAATTTTTTTAATGGGGGATGATTCAGAAAAGGGGGTGAGGATGGTATACAACTCCAAGAATGTCAACAGTGTCACTGAGCTAGACATGGAGTAACAGCTGAATTTGTGTATGTGCCACTGTGTGTGCACTCCACGACAACAGAAATACCATCACGAATTTTAGAATGGGAGGGGTGTGCATCCCGTGTGCACTGATGGTTTCATAAGAGACCGAAGGAGAGCACATAACTCCACAACGTCAGCAAACAGAGCTTAGTTTTCAGATCAGAGAGCTACATATTAGGGATGATGAGCATACGGACCAAGTTCTAAAGCCGTCTTGTCATTTTCCGTTGTCTGTGGTCGGATCAACATTGTTGAGTGACGTCTAGCGTTCTTTCTTTCCTCATTCATCCCTGGCCGTGAGTGGTCTTTGAAAGGCTGCTGTGACACTCATGGAAGCCCTGGTGATTAAGAGCTGCAGCTGGTGACCAGAAGGTCAGCAGTGTAAATCTACCAGGTCCTCTTTGGAAGCTCTGTGGGGCAGTTCTATAGGGTCACCATGAGTTGGAATTGACTGATGGCGGTGTGTTTGTTTTAGGACACCTGCAGAGCCCCACTGACACGATAGTTAAGCATTCAGCAGGCAGCCTGAATTCACCATCTGCTCCTTGGGAGCCCTATGGGACAGATACATAGAGATGGTTCCAGAAGAACCCTCTGGGATCCCATATGAAAAAACATAATTTTGTTCAACACGCATTACTTGGGTTTTTCTTCCTGGTAAAACTATATTGGAACTTATTACAGCCCACCTATTGTAGGTAAATCTTTTCAGCCACACCTGTACCTTTTTGCCCTGATGAACCAACTGCCATCACAAAGCCTCTGAACAACATTCTCTGGTCCCCAAGATGGAAAGCTTCTGTGTCCCCTTGCCAGCCAGCCAAGTCGCCATGAGTCTGTGTCCCCTTAGGCATGCCAGTAAATTCTGTAAAGCTTTGTGACTTCACAGCTGCAAGTTGTCATCTTTCTGCCGAGAAGTCCTTCTGCAGATATCCAGAAAATTCTGTGATTGTGTCTATTGATAGCTTCTAGATTTGGGAACATTTCTCTAGACTCTATTATGGCTCTTTGATTATTTCCTTTGTTGGGCAAGGGAGGTCGGCACACACACGTCACGTGCCAAGTGGCATGAAAGTAAAATAAGGTTTTTTGAGAACTTACAGAGAAGCGGCAGAAGGCAGAGGCCCCGTCCTCTCCCTGTCCCGCAGAAAGGCACTCCAGTCAACCTTAACACACACATCACGAGACTCAAGTGGAAGCTGACCTCCATGACCCTGACCTCCGTGACCCGGCACACTTTGTTCCGACACTGGCAGTTGAGAGAGCTTGATCTGGCTGAGGACATGCCCCTGCCGAGAGGGAGCAATACAAAGCTTCATTACCGGCCTGTTGTCCTGTTGATCTGGCACAAACTTGCGGAGCCCACTCTGTCCTGAGCTGTCAGAGGAGAGAAGAAAAAGAGCCTGGGACCCTCTGGGTTTGCCTCTCCCGGGAAATGGAAACTCTGCAACTTACAGATCTTCTCCTGAGTCATCTTCCTGCTGGCAGCGCCATCCCCTGCCTGGCAGATACTGTCACCGTCGAGATGAGGGAGGTAAAGGAGGAAGAGAGAGCCACGTACCCACAGAAGGTTGGAGTCGTCAGTGAGTGTTCATGAGCCTTACAGTCTGCATCAGGAAATCCTCACTCATTTTTGACATTTGGGGCCAGGCCATTGCTTGTGGTAGGAATTGTTCTGGTTGCTGTAGGGTGCTCAGCAGCATCCCTGGCTCCTACCCACCGGATGCCAGGGGCACCCCCTCCCAACCCCACAGTCGTGACAGTCCATGAGTCAGCGCTGTCAGCTGGCTGTATGGGTCTGAACCGTCCCCGGTGGACAGCCACTGTGCTGGAGGTGACTCTTAGTGACTCAAATGCAAAGCCTTGCTGCACTCGGTGGAGTTAAAGTGCAAGTCCATGGCTTGTGAATTCAGGACAAGGAGGGTAAATTTGGATGGAAGCTCATACTCTTGGTCATCGTGGGGGGAGGGTTTTTTCCTTGTGGAGAATGCGTGCTGTTTGATTTTGCTTACTCTAATAAAGCTGTTTGTTTCCAACTTTCTGAAGAAAGCTTCAGTAGAAAAGGTTATCAGACCCAGAAATCAGAATTTTGGGATGGGGCAGCCAGCGAGAGCTTGACGCTTGGACAGTGTCATCCTAGGGCACACAGGCACAGAGTCAAAACTCCAGCCAGCGTCCAAGTTACTTTAGTCCATCAGAGCCATCGCTTGTGACTGGCCCCAACCGGCAGACACACTTGGTGATAATCACTAACATGCACGTCGGAAGTGCCGGCTTCACCTCCCTGCCTGTCCCCGCCTGTCCTGCCCACCCTGCGCCTGGTCTTTCAGCTTCCTTTCAGGACAAGTCGTCAGCTGCCACCTGTTACTGAACCCAGAACCCCTAGGATTCACCCCTTCTTCCTCAGTAAGCTGAAGCTGGCATACCTGGAATTCTCCCTTTTCACATGTACACCATGTGTCCGCCTCAGTGGATTCGGTGTGTTTGCAGACTCGCACAGCCGTCACCAGCATCTGATTCCATAGAGAGACCCGGTCCCCCACACAGGCATTCCCTATCACCCCATTCACTGGCCCCTGCTGACCTCGCCGAGCTTCCTGTCTCCGGATCGGCCTCCGCCAGACATCCCATCTGAAGGATCACACGTGCAGCCCCTCGTGCCTGCCTTCTTTCACTTAGCGTGATGTTTTCAAGGTTCGTCCTCAGAGGCACCCTTCGGTCCCTTTTCCTTCACCCTCTCCTTACTAAGCTGTGAGGAAAGTCCACTTGATTCTGTCTCCACGGCATTGATGATTAGCTTTAGTGTCCTCTTGGCTGGGCTGTGGTTCCCTGTGGTTGGGCACATACTAGGCTCATTGCTGTTCTAAAGTCGTGCGGTGTGACTCCATCAGCCGGTGGGGATGGGGGCTGTGGGGATATGAGTGTGCTCAGGGTGACAGCCTAATAGCTCGGTGTGACTCCATCAGCTGGCGGGGATGGGGGCTGCAGGGATGGGGGTGTGCTCAGGGTGAGAGCCTAGATCACCGTGACAAGATTGCGGCTAGAATTAGGGGCCGTAAAGGTGATTCTCATGAGGGCTCAGAAGGGGTAAGAGCTTTGGGAGCAGATTCTGTCACCATGAACAGGATGTGTCTGGGAATGGGGGCGTCAGTTACATGGGGAGATACAGCACTTGGTATTAGACCCTGGAGGAAGAGTGTGCCTCATTACAAAGTGGCAAAGAATGTGCCAAAATTAACTTTAAATGTTCTATGGCAGGTAAACTTGCAAGGGATGAGTTTGGGTATTTGGCGTAGGAGATCTCTAAGCAGGATCTTAAAGGGGTGGCATGGTTTCTGGCTGCCACTTGAGGTAAAAATGTCAAAGGAAAAATGGATTTAGAGTTGAACCATCCAAATAGAAACCAGAAAATGTTACTGTAGAAACAAGCACCTACCCTAGAGGGGATACCAGGGGTGAGGCTGTGCAGTCCCGCTAACCAGCTGAGACAAGCGGACAGAGACTGGGTCACAGAAAGGACAGCTGCACCCCCACTCCCCTGGTGCCCCCCCCCCCCCCAGAATTCTGGAGCCTGAAAAAGGACTGGTCAACCTGCTTGGTTGCCAGCGTCTGTGGTTTCCCAAGAAAAGGAGAGCCCCAGGCGCAGCTCCAGGTCAGCCCGGTGCCACACGGAGCCCGGAGGGCAGGCTGCCGCTCCCTCCACTTAGAGGGTGAAGCCGCCCCCCTCCGGCCTCAGAGGCTGTCGCCACTGCCCCTAGGTTTCAGTTCTGGAGGGTAAGGAGACCCTTCCTGTGGGCCAAGAGAGTGGGGCTACCACCCAAAGGTGAGGGCGCAAGGCAGCCGCACCTGGGCTGGAAGCTGGAGCCGCGGGCCAGAATGCGCGGGCAGGGGTGGCGTGCTGGGAGCCCACCCCAGCGGCGCTGGCCCAGCTAGAGGGCTGTGCTGCCGTCACCGCTGGGCTGGAGGGCACGGTCACTGCCATTACCAGATGGATGTGGTAAACAGGATTGTTCTCTAGCCTCAAGAGCTGATGAGATTTGAGCTGCTGTCTTTTGAGCTGACTGGTAGCTGTGACTCCTCCTTTCCTTTGAGTTTCTCACGTTTGGAATGGAGATGTCCACGTTAGTTGTGAGTCTTCACAGTCCTTTGGAGGCAGAAAACTCAGCAGGTCTCACAGGTCCACAAATGGGAAGGACTTCAGCCCCCAGTGGAGCCCACCCAGAGTCTGACCCAGACCTGCTGTGGATGACTCCGGAGGGAGTGTGATGGGACGCACTCATGGTGCACTCAGAAAGGACCAGCGCGCAGTCACGCTTGGGAGAGGAATCTCGTCATTTATGTCGGGTTGTTGACTTTGAAAAGCAGAGTTATTTTTTCAGTCCGGAGCGTTAACAGCTGAATTGCGAGGGACCTCGGAGGACGTGACCTCCCTAATGCAGCCCTCAGGCAGCGCTTCCAGACAGAAAGCCCAGAGAAAACACAACTCGAAGGACAGCTTTTACTTGAATGAGCACTGAAGACTAGATGGCCGCATGGGTGGCCGCAGGAATCAGGCCACTGAAACTTCCATCCCCATGTGACATCCCCCAACATGGACTGTGCTGGAGCCGAGGGACCTCGGCAGATACAACCCCTGCAGACCTGGAGGTGCCCCGACACAGTGGCACTTGCCCTCTTGGAAAGCAGAAGCCTAGTCTGATTTTCAGAATGTCACCGAGAGGAGAGGCCACTGTCCTACCAACCCACAGCTCAGTGCCTCCACATGATGGAGCCCCAGGGAGGCCCTCGGGAACTGCCAAGCCGCCGACAGAGCCGCAGGAGACCCAGCAAGCACCAGCTGCACGCCGCCGGCCTACAGTGGGGCACACAGCAGTCGGTGACTGCCAGAAACCATGTGTTCTGCTTGTCGTGGGAGCCAACATGAAAGAGTTTACGAAGACAGAGTGTCAACACAGGTAAAGTGTGTTTGGGCAGTGCAGGAAGTGTGTGGGATAGAGACAGTAGGTAACAACTTCCGGAGATGAAAAATGTGTACAGCAGTCCCAACGTTCCTCATGCCTCCACAGAGGTACGCGGGAAGGAAGTGACTTTTCTAAAGTAGAATTAGAAGTGTTTTTGTCTCTAGTGTGCATTGCTGGCCAAGCAGACGCCCCGGTACCCCAGGTAACACTGACGGCTGCCTGGTCTGATGAAGACTTATTTCAGAAACCACATGTTTCAGTAAAAATGCCCGACCCTGCATTTAGGGGTTAGAAACGTCCTCTCACCCTTGGTTGGTAAGTTCAGTGTGTCTTTTGTCCCCACATCACAACTGGGCCATTTTACTCCCTTCTGCTTTTTGTTGTCCTTGAAAAAGGCAGCTCAAGACAAAGTGCTGTGGTGGGTTGGTGTCCCCCTCACAGAGGGACAGAGCCCCAGTGTGGACACTCAAGCAGAAGCCCAGCTTTCCCCTGGAGCTCACGTGTGCCCCGCTGTCCACTCTGGAAACCAGAGCTTGTGTCTTTAATCCAGAGCGTGACCACCTCCGCCGCGACGTCAGAACTGCGCAGGCCGAGACCCCAGGGCGCTGTGGTTGTAGGGGGTCTGGGGTGTCTCTTCCCGTTTCTGCCCTGGTTCAGCTGCTCACTGGCAATGGCTTTTCATCATCCCCTCATCAGACACATGTGTGTGTCGAGCTGCACAGAAGCAGCTCTCAGAATCAATCACTTTCTCAAAAAGGGAAGCATGATGCTGCCGCCCGGGTCAGTAATTTCACTCATAGGTTGTGTCTCCTCGAGACTTGAAAATGTGTCTCAGCACAAAAACACGCACAGGAACATTCACAGCAATAGGATTCCTGACAGCCCGAACGGGGAACCAGCCCCCCTGCCCGCCGGCTGACGCGGTCAAGAGAAGATAGCATGTCCACAGCGGGGCCCCAACCTGTCATGGTCAGGTCCGTTCTGATGCACAGCGACCCGCAGGGTGGGACAGATGTGCCCCGTCGGTCTCCGGGGCTGTCCTCTCAGTGGCAGCAGTGTCCTGGGTCCTCTCTCCCGTGGGGCAGCCCGGGAGCCAGCCGGCCCAACTTCCAGTTAACTGCCAAGCGCTCCACCCTTGTGCCACCAGCACGTCTGTGCCACCAGCAGCTGTGTGTTTGGTGAAGCTGCTGGGCCGCTTCGCTTCCTTCTGACTAAGTGGGCGGTCTGGGCAGAGGTTCCCGCATTTTGTGTTCTGCGGTGACTGTCCTATGTGTTGTGAATTGTGCCTTTATGATGTTAGTGAGGCAGTTGTGTTGCTAAGACAGGGCTCCGTAAGATTCGGTTACACTTGAAGTCAGTCTCGAGGGCAGTTCTGTGCTGGCCTCTAGGGTCGCCATGAGTCGGATCCGACTCGGCAGCACTGGGCTGGGGCTTTTGAGATAGAAAAGAAGTGAGCAGAGCGAGCAGGAGACCCCGTAGCACCAAGGAACCCGAGCTAGGAGAAGAGCCCCTCCCTCGACCCCGGGTTCCTGGGCTGGAAGCTCCTGGCTGCGGGAGATGGACGACAGTGACGCCCCAGGGCCTCACAGACCGAGGGAGGGCCTCTCTGTTAAAGCCGTCCGTCCATGGTGTTTCTCACAGTGGCACAAGACACCTAAGACAGATGTTCACTGTGACTCCTGCGTTAGCCACCGACAGAATAAAAATACACCCAAGTGAAGAAGTCATCAGAATGGTCCTCAAGGAAACCTGCTGACGCGTGAGAGGGGCAGCGTTGGGGGGATCCATTTTACACCTGTAGAAACATTATAGGTGTCCAGATAACAACGAGCAGAAGAACAGAGGTAATTCTTGATTAACAGAAATCACTTTAAATATCAATGGGTTAAATTCACCTGTTAAAAGAGGCACATTGGTAGAAGAGATTTAAAAACGTGATCCAGTATATCCTGCTAGTACATTCTTTCTATACCCCAACACAAGTGGACTGGAAGTAAATGGGTGGAAAGAGGTAGTGCAGATAGACAGGAAAAGACAGCAGGGTAGGTACATTAGTACTAGATAAAGTAATATATTTAAAATCAAAAACTAAAAATTAGATTTTATATTAATAGATGGATCAATTCATGATGTTGATTATAATTAAAATTAATATAGTGATATCTAAAGTTACAAACATACACACACCAAAGAATAGGCTTGACGATACATGGCGTACCTGTTGACAGAACTGAAGAAGCTGACACTTTGGCTGTGATAATTGGAGGCTTCAGGGCTACGTGTCCAGCAGTGGACAGAACCCTGGGACAGAAGAGCAGTAAGGAGCTAGAGATGCTGAACCGCTATAAACCAACTAGACCTGACAGACAGCACTCTCCAGCCAGGAGCAGCAGGGTATCTATTTTCTCAAATGCACACAGAACATTCTCCAGGAGAGACCATATACTGGGCCATAAAAACAAGTCTCAGGAAATTGAAAAGGACTGAAACCATATAAAGTGTCCTCTCACCACAGTGGAATGAAATTGGAAATCAACAGAGAAGGAAATTTGGGGAACTCACAAATACGGAGGAATTATACAAACCCAATAAACCAAACTCCCTGCTGTCAAGTCGATTCTGACTCATAGCGACCCTGTAGGTCTGAGGAGAACTGCCCCTTGGAGTTTCCAAGGAGCACCTGGCTGATTGGAACTGCCAGCCTTCTGGTCAGCAGACAGCACTTCATCACTGTGTCACCAGGGTTCCATAGAAAGCTCTCTTAAATTAAATAACCACTGAGTGGGCCCAGAAGAAATCACTAGGGAATTAGAGAATACATTTGAGATGAATGAATATGAATACAGCATATCTGAGCATACAGGATGCAGTTGAAACAGCTGAGAGGGAAAGTAAGAGCTGCAGAAATGGCCCAGTTAGCATGTCGGCCGTCACTGCTCCTCCTAGGTGTGTACCGACGATATGAAATCATAGGTCAGCAGGCAGCTGCACACAGATACGCAGAGCAGCATTCATGACCAAGGCCAGGAAGTGGGAGCGGCTTGAATTTCCAGAAACTTTGAATGATGGAAACCCTGGGGGCCCAGTGGTTAAGTGCTATGTCTGCAGACCAGAAAGTTGGCAGTTCCCATCCACCAGGTGCTCCTTGGACACTATGGGGCAGTTCTCCTCTGACCTATAGGGTCGCTATGAGTCGGAATCGACTCGACAGCCATGGCTTTTTGGCTTTGGTGAAATAGATAAGCAGATATGTTTTGTGCAGACACCAGGTCCTATTTGGCAGTTTAAAGGAAGGAAATACTGAAATGTGCCACTGAACCATCACAGAGTCCAAGAGGCCCGTCCTAGAAGGACATCCACTGTCTGACTACACACACAGGCGAGCTCTCCTGAGGCTCATCTGTGGCGTCAGACAGCAGATCTGTAGCTCCCTGCAGCCCTGAGGGTAGGAGCAGAATGGGAAGGGACAGCCGCCGGAGCGGGCTTGCTTTCTGGGGTGACGTGAGCATTCTTAGATTGCAGTGAGCACGCTCCCAAACACTCCCCTCTACACTTACAGTGTTTACTGGTGTGTAACGTGTGTCTCAGTAAAGCTATTTTAATGGGTCATTAATATTTATGAACTGGGGGTTCATTTTAGTTCTTTATCTTTGAAGAATCAGTTCCAGTTCTTAAATCTGTAATGTGATAAAAAAGCAGTGTCTCCAAGCTGCCTTTGTGTCCTCTGAACCCCAGCCGGCCAGCTGAGCCAGTCAGCCCACCTTGCTCTGCAGCTGCCCTACAGTGTCCTGGGCCTGGGGCGCAGCGCCAACTTCCTGGACCATCTGTACGTTGGGATTCCCCGCCCATCTGGAGAGAAGGTGGGTAGAAGTCTGTTTTCTTTACCATGAATTTGGTCTTGTATATTTTTTTTTTTTTTTTAGGGAATAAAGTAAGTTTATCGGTAGTGACTGACTAACGTGACCATACACTGACCACACCGTGATTCGAAAATGCAGTCTCGCTTTCTGCCCCCTCCGCCTTCAAGGTCACAGATACTGATCTTCCTCCTCAGTTCTGACCTCACCGGTTCCCACCTCCTGACAGGCTCTGTGGGAGTCCCTGGGCAGCATGTGGTCACATACTCAGCTAGCAGCAGACAGGCTGGCCGTTCAGAACCACCCAGAGGCAGCTCAGAAAACAGGGCTGGCCGTCTGCTTCCAGAAGGTCACAGCCATGATGGCCCTGCAGGGCAGTTCTGCTCTGCGCACGTGGGGCCCCACATGTTGTGATTAGCTTGCGGGCAGCTGACAATGACAATGTGCTGTTGTGTTTATGGTCAGAGTCCCCCCAGCTGAAGGCTGTTTCCAGACAGCGTTTTCCTGTGGGACTTGGAACAGGGCCTGCTACAGAAGAGCAGTAAGTCACACATGCCCAAGGAAGGAAGGAATCCATAAGACACCAGTGTAATTCTTCTCACGAAAGGGAAAATTTTTACCAACTGATGACACAGGAGCCCTGTTTGGATTTAATGTGGTTATGTAAATTTACTTTACTCTATACCTAGGATTTCAGTTTCTCAAAGAATACTTAGAGCTTCTTCCTGTATTTAATTTGAACCATGTTTTTAAATTCTTCCAGATGATACGAAAACAAGAGTGGACTGCAATCATTCCAAATTCCCAGCTGATTGTCATTCCCTACCCTCACAGCGTTCCTCGAAGGTAATGTCCTTCCCAGAGCCCAGTCTGGTGAGGAGTGACGAGCCTGAGGGGGAGCTGCAGGCCCACCTGTGACAGCCCCCGTGACCCGCTGGCTTCCCTCAGGCTGTCACCGCAGCAGCCCTGAGTGAGCCCACCTGCACAGAGGCTCCCTGACATTGGCAGTAAAGAGCGAAGTCAATCCTATTAGAGAAACAGCAGGGTATCTAATTGGGGATTTGTACGTATTCTGGTTAAGTAAGCCGGTTTTCATTTAAAAATCCTGTTTTAAGTTCAGGCCACTAAACACCCAGACAAGCGCTGATCTTTCCTGTGAAATCTGTGTGGAGAGCTAGCTACCCCGCAGTGGTTGGGGTCCGACAGACCTGGCTGGAGACTCGGTTCTGTCGCTGTTGCCACTGACAGCTTGGCTGATCGCTTCTTGTCCTGCCTGCACCTGGGGCTCTGTCATGGGGCTGTTGTGAGGGACAGGGACAAAAAAACGCAGGGCCTGGCTTGTTGTGAACTTCAGTCAACAGTAGCTGTTGTGAGCCTTTTCAGCAGAATGGTTCCTTTCATGGTGGAGCACTCACCTCTAACTCCCTACCTTATCTTTGTTCTTTCTCCTTTAACTTACCAACTGACTGTGGTCTTATCAAAGCTGTGAGGGGGATAATCACAAACACTTAAATTTCAAAACCATGACTCGGTCTCAGGCTCATCTGATACCAGTATGCGAAGATGACCACAAAGAAATGGTGCGATGTCTGGACGACGGTCTCATCAGCGGGCCCTGCCTGTTTCTATTAAAACCTTGGGTGGATGCATCCAGAGGCGTGCTGGCGCCAGCTCACAGGCCAGTCCAGTGCATCCCTTCCCAGCTCAGTTCCTGACACTGCATTGGCATCTTAAAGTCAGCCACAGACGTCCGTGTGACAACTGGCAGATGCTGCAAAACCCAGGGCCGTGCCCACCCCGGCCGAGCGCCGCACGGGCTCCCGGAGGATGCAGGTTAGGGCCAAACTGCTTCAGAAAACAGGGCTGTACTGCGGCAGTGAGCCGAGAGCACGTCAGCAGAAGAGGTGCAGGCCGGGCAGAGAGTTTTTGAACCAAACCTGTAATATGTGTTTGGGTTGGTTTAAGTACATGTCACTCAGAGAAAGTGGACCCCAAGTCAGAAGTGATGTCACCGATGTGACTTGTGGGGCTGCCTGTCTGTGTGTGCAGAAGCAATACACACATGTGCACTTCCACTGTAAGAACACACAGCAGACCGGCAGAGACAGGTCGCTGGCCTCTGGTCCCCGGGGCCTCTGCCAGCGAGTCGAGCGGGTTCTGAGAGCGGGCGGCAGGAGCCACCGGTGCTGGGCTTTCAAGAGGCGTCCTGACTCTCAGGCGCTTCTGCAAAACGCAGTTACAGCCTCCTCCATAATGTTAACATTGTTCATGTTTCCCTTGCTCCCTCTGGAAAAAGAAGTGTTTCAAATTTATGTAGATTATAAAACAAATTGATTTTAGTTTGGGCATACTTTCAAACTACTGACTAGAGGCTAACTTGTGGATCGATAAATGTTAATTATCATCCCCAAATAAGGCCATAGCTACTTGCTATTCATAAGAATGTTATTTAAGATGTTGAAGTTATTAACTTGTGAAATGGCAAGGTGTCCAGTACTTTCCAGAAGGAACACAGAGGTCTGTGTGTCCAACCCCGTGCCGTGGCGGTCGACGCTCAGGGGCAGCTCCTCGGGGCTTGGGTGTTCCGTGCCGTGTGAGCTGGTACACGGGGGGGGCTGGTTTTACTGAGGGTGGCCCGGCCCTGACGCTGGCACGGATCTTGGCCCCCCAGTCACAGCCGCGGTGACGACGGCCACCCAGCTGCGCTCACCTGGCTGCGCCTCTGTTTCCATGGTCACTCCACACGTGTGGACAAGGCTCAGGAAAAAGGATGCCGCCACAGAAAGTGCGGGGCCACTCGGCCGTGCGGTTCAGGATCGTGAGCTCAGTGCAGCAGTCACGGCATCAGAGAGATGTCCCAAACTGCGGAGCTTCCTCAAGGATAATCCTCACAGGACTGAACTTACCAAAAGAAAAATATCAAGGATTTCATGAAAAAGTCTTTTCTCTTCCAGTTCTCCGCGTCCGGCCTGGGCTCCGCAGGCCCGGCGGCATCAGCGCTGCGTCAGCACCCCCGCCGTCGGCGCCCAGCGGAGGGGAGGCGGGTGGAGGAGGTCGTGAGCTCGGCCGCAGCGCGGGCTCAGCGGAAGTCTGTCCTTTTTCAGTGAAACTGTGTGACTGCCGTTCTTCTCTTTCTGTCTACAGCTGGAGTGCCAAGCTGTACCTGACGCCGAGTAACATCGTCCTCCTCACGGCGGTCGCTCTCACCGGCGTCTGTGTCTTCATCCTGGCGATCATAGGCGTTTTACATTGGCAGGAAAAGGTCTGTGCGAGTAAATCAAACATTCGCTTTAATTTAGTCTGTAGAGCTCTTGAAAAAACTATATATATTTTAAACTTTGTTCACATGACTAGGATTTCTTGAATGTCATTTTATTGATGATAATGGCTTTTATCCCATGATATTCCTGCTGTCTCTTAAGAAATTCAGATACATCACAGGCACATAGTATTTTACAAGCCTGATGCTGCCTGGTGCTGCAAAGCAGTCACCCACAAGCTCAGCAGCTAACCAGACACAGCAGTCCAGGCCACCAGCAGCACCCTGGGAGTGAGGCCTGGCCACCTACTTCCATAAAAGGAGCCGTTGAAAACGCTAGGAGTGCAGTACCCCCCTGGCCGGCGCGGGGAGACCCGCAGCTAGAATCGACGTGACAGCTGCTGGCTTGTGCTCGGCTACCCTGAAACACTTAAGCAGCAGTCTCTTCATCGCCTGAGTAAGAACTGGTTTTTAAAACGAGCCTGTGTTTGTATCTACAGATAGGGCCACAGACATCCTTTTCCCAAGAACAACAGCTAGCTCATTTTACAGATAGATAAATTACAGCACAGAGTGCGGCGATTTCCTGAGCGCTCGGGGGGTACACCTGCAGTGACACATCCTTCCGTCCATCAGGTGCTCTCTGCATCAGTTAACTGATTTCCATGCTTTAGTGGGATGTCTTAAAGAATACCTGAAAACCAAACCCCAAAAATTATGGACGTTTAGGATTTTTGTTGTTGTTGTTATTATGATTGAATGAAAATGTGCATTCCCACGTAAATTCGCATGCTCACCTATATGCAGCTCCCACTGCTCTCCCTGCCCAGTGACAGCACACCCCTCCTCTCTGCTCTATACATGTCCTATCCTTTCAACAGTCTCCTGTCCCCTCCTCCACACCCATTCCTCTTCCTCCACCAAGAGGTCAGCAGGATGACATCCTATAGATGCACAGAACCATAAAACTCTCACACGATAGATACCGTCACCCTGCGTCACCAAGTTGAATCCACTACTGTCCGAAAAGTTGACCATCATTATGATTTATATACAGGGGCATCATCGGGGCCAGGAGATCTCAGGGTGCACCCCCATTTAGTCTCTTGTTGCCAGTGAGACTCCACTTTGTGAGCTCCATCGTGGCTATCACTGGTGGTGGCCGGGCACTGTCCGGTTCTTATGGTCACAAGTCGATGTAGAGACCCACTCACATGGGTCTCTCTGTCTTCTGGGTTCTCTTTTCCCCATGTTGTTCTTGTCCTTGCTGATCATCCGTTCCTGTTGAGTTGGGACCATTTGCTGTACCCTCAGATGGCAGCTTTTAAGACCCCAGACACCACTCACCGATGTGGGGTGCAGAGAGTCCTCATTAACAAAACACTAGCTGTGCCAACTGGCCTTGATTTCACCTGAGAGCATGGTCACCAGCTCCCCACCCCAGCTACTCTGTCCTTGCGATATCGGATTAAGATGGGAGGAGTACTCAAATTGTGTTGAAGTCCAGTTATTATTGATCTTCTTTCTAATGTGTGCTGTCACCAATTTCACCCAACCAAATTTCTATTAACTATCTAATCTAAACCCCCCCTTCCTCCCTCCCCACCCTTGCAGCCGTCAAAGAGTCTTTTCTTCTATGCGTGAGTCTGTTTCTAAGTCCTCATCGTAGGGGTCTCATACAATATTTGCCCTTTTGTTGCTGACTACTTTCACTCAGCATAATGTCCTCCAGTTGAAACCAGGTTAAGAGATGTTTCTTACTATCATCGTTGTTCTTTATTACTGCACAGTGTTCCATTGAGCATATATACCATAGTTCACCTATCCATTCCTCTGTTGTTGGGCATCTGGGTTGATTCCATCTTTTTGCTATTGTGGGCTGTGCAGCGATGAACATTCATGTGCATGTTATCAGTTGGTGTGACTGGCCTTGATTCTGTAGGCTGTATTCCAAGTAGTGGAATTACTGGGTCAAATGGTATATCTATATCCATTTTTTAAGGGAGCACTAGATTGCTTTCCAAAGAGGTTGTACCATTTTACAATCCCACCAGTAGTGAAGGAGAGTTCCTGTCTCCCCACAGCCTCTCCAGCATTTATTGTTTTGCATTTTTTGGATAATGGCCAATCTTGTTGGGGTGAGATGGTATCTCATTGTCGTTTTGATTTGAGTTTCTTTAATAGCTAATAATCATGCGCAAGTCCACATGTGTTTTTTGGCTGCCTGGATCTCCTCTTTAGAGAAATGTCTGTCCATTTCCTTTGCCCATCACTTAATTGGATGATTTATCTTCTTCTTCTTGGTATTTTGTAGTACCTTATAGATTATGGAGATCAGGTGTTGGTCTGACATATAGTTGCCAAGTATTTTTTCCCATTCTGTAGGTGGTCTTTTAATTCTATTAAGTCTTTGGATGAGCAAAAGTGTTTGATTCTTAATAGTCCCCATTTATCTTCTGATAATTGTGGTTTCTTTGACAGATTTTGAAGTCTGTCAACGTTGTGTATTAAACCTTCCATTGTTCCTACTTTTTCTCGGATGAGCTTTATCGTTTTAGATTTAATATTTAGGTCTTTTCCTAGGGCCGCCATGAGTTGGCTCCGACTCAGTGGCACTTGGCTATCCAGTTTGAGTTAGTTTTTGTATAAGGTGTAAGATATGGGTCTTATTTTAACTTAGTGCAGATCCAATGTTGCCGTTTGTTGAAGAGACTGTTTTTACCCCAGTTTAATGTCTTAGGGCCTTTGTTGGATATCAACTGTTCATAGGCAGATGATATCATCTCTGAGGTCTCGATTCTGTTCCATTGATCTATCTGTCTGTTTTTTTTACCAGTACCAGGCTGTTTTGACTACTGTGGCAGTGTAATAGGTTCTAAGGTCAGGTAATGAGAGGCCTCCAGTGTGTTCTTCTTCTTTAGTAATGCTTTATTTACCTGGGGCTTGTTCCCTTTCCAGACAAATGTGGTAATTTGTGTAAGATTTTTTAATACAGTGTTTATGTGAAGAAGAAAATAAGGTAGCCCCATAAATTTCTTGGCAGCTTAGATAGAAATTGGAAAGCCCAATGTCTGTGTGCTGAGTGCACAGCTAGTCGGTTCCCACACTGCCTCTGAGATGAGCTGCTCTGGGTCACAGAACAGAGGGGTCTCCCTCTTTTTTGCCTGTCCTCTGGATTGTTGGTCCCATCATCATCATGGTTTGTGAACTGTAACCTTACTGTATTTTACCTTAGCTCACCTCTAAAACCAAGAACATGTTAAATGCCGTGTCTATAGCTTTGTCTCAAACGTGAATCGCTTTTAAATATCAGAAATGAGAACATACAGTTACCATATTGGAAGATTGCAACCTGAGAGGCGAATTCCCAAGGGACCCGACATAGCTTTGTCCGGAAACACCAGGGCACGCTCTCAGACGCTCCGCGGCTGGAGGCCTGGGAAGGCCAGGACCTGGCCCTCCCCGTCTGTCCCTGTCTGTCCCCATCTGTCCCCGTCTGTCCCCGTCTGTCCCCATCTGTCCGGGGCCTGGCTCCGGCACCGACGCTGGGGACGCCAGCGCCACGGGAGCAGCGCCACCGCGGGCTGCCCCTCCCCGATGCGGACCGCCCACCGGGACTGTCCCCGTGACGCCTCCAGCCGCCCTCGGGGCCCCTCGCCGTCCCCATCCCGCCGCGCATCCCGCAGCCATCGCACCCCCAGCGCCCTCTGGGTTCCTGACGGGCTGCGCCTCCCCGGAAGGCGCGGCCGTCGACGTCAGTGTGGCGTCACTTCCGCCCTGCGACGTCACTTCCTGACGCCCGCCGTCCGCGTGCCACCTCGCTGCCGGGTGGCTCGGCACCACCGAGTGACCGCAGTGAGGTCGCGCCCTTCCCCGCAGAGGCTGTCCTGTCCTCTCCGCAGCCTGGGGATGGCTTCTCTCTCAGAATATTAACGTTTCTATCTTGTTATCCACAAGTACAGCTACTTAATGTATTTTTTCTTCCTGTAAGTTCCTTGGCAACAGTATAAAACTGAATATTATTTTTAGTCACTCAAAATGCCAAGCGTAATACCTAGCTACAAGTAGAAGGTTAATAAATACTTATCAAATCAAAAAGTCACCCCAGAATAATAAATGTTATTTAACATACTTAGTTGAGCTTCACTTATCACTGGCATTTAGAAAAGAAACAATATTTGATTCTGTTCTTAAAGAATTTAGCGTTTACTTGACTTTTAAATAAGTAATAAATGATAAACTAAATGAGGATTTTTTTTGTTGGTTGATTTTTAAATTCAGTTAGTGGATCATTAGTTATAAAATAGCATACATAAACTGTAAATGTAGATCATGTGATCTCCGTTGTTAAAAAGTCACATCTATTACCTACTAATTGCTAAAGGCTTTTTTTGTTTTTTTAATGTAACCTCTCAGTATTTCAGAAATTAGTATTTTCTTGACATTTTTTAACATACATAAATTCTTTTTCAGAAAGCAGATGATAGAGAAAAACGACAGGAAGCCCATCGGTTCCATTTTGATGCCATGTGACTTGCCTTTTTTGTGTGACAGAATGGCACCTCTGTTCATCTGGATGACGGAAATACTAAATTCTGGCTTACAGAAGAAATTGCTTATAATTTCTTCTTACAATTATAGAAGAATGTTACTTATAAATGATGCATCTTTTGGTAATTATTGGAGAGTATTCAAATAAATATGACCTGTATGTGCCATAGGCCTTTTTTTTTTTTTTTAAAGCACTTTGTATAAAATAATTTGGGTTCTTTCTTCAATGGTGGTGTAAATTTTTGTCCCTTTGTGGAATGTATTCCATGTACCCAGGTGTTTATGTATTTATAATCTTATTAGAATAATGATGATGGAAAAGGATGTGTGTAAATAAAAATACTAAAATGAGTGAGTTTTTTGCGTTCCGCTTGAATTAGTCTTGCCTCTGCCCCTGACAATGTAAACTATACTTTTGTGGGTGTATCACAGATAGCATCATTAAACAGTCACCTCTGCCAGCGACTTTGACGGTGTTGCAGTACAGCAGCCGAGTCACATACTGTGTCTGGAATCACAGTCGGACAGTCTTGCCTTAAACTCCTGCTGCAACTACTTACTAGCTGTTTGAACTTGGCAAATTGTTTAGCCACCATAAGCCTCAGTTGTCTCGTTCATACAGTGAGACTAATGATACCCACAGACTGCTTGTAAAAATTAAGTTACACAACGTGTATAACGTGCTTAGTGTGGTGCCTGACACACACTAAGTGCTCTGTAAGTGGTCGCTGTCATCGTTAGTATTTTTAGATTATTTTCCCTACAGCCTTTTACAACTAATATAAAAATACATAGACTCAATAGAAGTTTGTTTTCAGGCACAAGGAAATCGCATTCTTTGAAAAAGCTAAATTCTTGGTACTTGCCACCTTACATAAAGATACGTTAGTTGCTCATGTTAGTAGTGTCCTATAAAAATTAATATGCCCTAAAATTTTTCATTTGAGTACTGATCCTTATTGTATGTTAATACAAAGGTGAAGGAGTCCTTAATTTACATTCAGACCTCAATGCAAATATTGTACTGTGGACTCCATCTCTCCAAAAAGGTGCCGAAGCTGAGAATGGTGGAAAAAATTGTATGTCACTGCTAATAAGTATGCAGCTGGAAACACAATGGCTATAAAACATTCTCTGAGAACCATTTTTGCATTCATGTTTCTTTTTCCGTTATGGTTCACTGAGAGTAGGCATATGTTTAGTTAATTTTGTATCTAAGCATGCTAGTATGTCTTCCTGAATAATAAATATCCTTTATTGAAAAAAACATGTTTTGGTGAGTTCTTACACAGTTATTTTGGAGGATGACGAGACCTGAGGTTATGAAGTGTAAATCACTTGTGTGGTCCCAGAGACAAGCAAGGAGATGCACTTGGTGCCTCCTAGTGCAGCGGGCAAGACGTGGCTCTCCTGACGTCATTACCTGGTTAAATTCACTGGCCAGTTATCAGCCTCCAGCAGTGACCTGTAGTAGTCCACACTATCTCAAGACAGATTTACTGGCCACACACAGCAATATAAGCAGAAGCATTAAACACACTGGGAGTTGGGCTCCACAAGGAGCAGTGTTCCGGGCAAATAAAATGCTAGTCATCGTTATCACAGCAATGGGCCATACTCCGAACAGGGGAGCAGGAACTGATCGAAGATACTGACCTTCCCATGCAAGCACCAGTGAGGCAACTGGAAATCTGTCTGCTCAACTCCATGCAAACACAGAAAAGCAGAGAAGTGCAGAACCAAATGGTCCGCTCACCAAAACAAGAAAACCAGAGGACAGGCACACAGCTCCCTACAATCCCTGCTCCCTCATCCCCTCGCCATCGATGAAACAAGGTGCTCCCGTTCACACAGTGGGCCTCCCAGCCTTGGCTCTGGATTCCACAGGGAAGACTGCCCTGGCAGAATGTCCAGAATATCTGCTGTGTCCTGAAAGATGCCTGGAAGACCAAACCTTTGGTCTGAATCAGCTCTTACGAGGTTGGGGAGGGAACAATAAACAAAAACTGACGGCTTCCAGAAATCAGCTCCTTTCAAAGCCCCCGTACACGGGGAATGGAGAAAGCTGGCCCATGTTTAGAATGTTTCAGCTTTAGAAAGCCATTGGGCATACACAGAAACTTGAAATGATGGGCAGTTAGAAAAGTGACACCAGGGAGAGGAGGCATCTCTATGGAAGCTAAGATAACACATAGACCAGAAGAGGATAAAACCACAGCATTAACATGCTCAGAGAACTAAAGAAAAACATGGACAAGAATTAAGGAAATCAGAAAAACAACTCCTGAACAAAATGCGAATATTAATAAACACACTTAAAATGCAATCAAATAATTCTTTAATCCAAACAGTAGTATAGCTTAACTGGTATTAAAAAAAAAAGTCTACCTTGAGCCCCATACTCTTTCAAGTCCATGTAGGATCAAAATGACAACAGTAATGTAAAAGACAGGATCCTTTGGGGACAGTTACGTTAATGTGGGAGAAACAGTTCCGAAAAGAAGGAGAATGGTTGCACAATTTGAAGAATGTGGTCACTGTCACTGAGCTGTACATACAGAAACCTGACTTAGTGTCTGTTTGGCTGTGTATATTCTCAACATTTTTTAAAGGAACGAAACAAATGCAGAAGGTGAAAAATGCAATAACTGAAATCAGAAGAAAAAAATTCGGTGGACAGATTTTCAACTGAGACAGGCAAAGCGGTGCACCTGGTGCCTCCTAGTGCGCTGGGCGAGACGTGGCTCTTCTGACTTCACTACCCAGTTAAATTCACAGACCAGTCGTCAGCCTCCAACAGGGACCTGCAGTAGTCCACACTGTCTCTAGTGTGGGCTAGATACTGTCTCCATTGTGGACTATCCAGCATGCTTAGATACAAAATTAACTAAACATAGGCCTGCTCTCAGCAGATTTCAACTGGCACAAGAATCAGCAAATTAGAGGAGAAAGCAATTGAGTCTGAAAAGCAAAAGAAGAATCAAGAACTCTGAGCAAAGTCTAACAGAACTGGAAGACGCCACCAAGCTAATTCATACACCACAGACCAGAAGGAGAAGAGAGAAACAGGAAATGTGAAGAAACGGGGGCAGAACATACCCCAAATCTGATGAGGGACAGGACTCTACCCATACTACAAGCTCCATAAACTCCAACTAGGATGAATCCAAAGACAGCCACACTAAGACACATCATCAGACTCGCAAACCAACGAGCCTCCTGAAAGCAGCAAGAGGGAAGGAAAATGTGACGTGCACGGGACTCTTTTTAAGACTGAGTCCCAATTTCTTAGGAACTCTGGAGTCCAGGAGACAGCAGATGACATATTTAAAATGCTGACAGAAAAGAACTGTCAGCCAAAAGTTCTGTATTCTACAAAACTGTACTTCAAGATTGATGGTGAAGTTGAGACCGTCTCAGATAAACAAAAGATGAGAGAGTTGATGTCTAAAGCTGCACTATAAGAAATGCTAAAGAGAGTTTTTCAGATAGAACTGACAGTACAATAGATAATAACTCAAAAATAAATATGGGGGAAAAGTCTCCAAGGTACTCTCATGGAAGAGCACAAGGGCCGGTTTACGGTATAGGGTATTGCAGCTTCATAGCCTACGTACTTCCAAGATGCTGGCAGGTGCCATCAGGCTGGTTCTGACTCACAGTGACCCCAAAGCACAACTGAACAGGACACAGCCCAGTCCAGTGCCACCATCACAGTTGTTGCTCCACCCCCTGGTTGTGGCCAGCGTGTCATTCCACCTTGCTGAGGGCCTTCCTCCCGTTCACTGACCCTCTAGTTTACCCAGCCTGATGTTCTTCTCCAGGGACTAATGCATCCCGATAACCTGTCCAAAGTTTGGGAAACATGCTTGTAGGAAGCATCCTGGTGGTTCTTCATCTGAGACAGATTAGGCTGTTCTTCATTATTTAAAGAAAGAATAGCAGAAATATATTCAATATTATATTCAATACACATTCAGTATTCATTTTCAAAAGAGAAATACGTAAAATATAAAATTGCCCTATTTGACACATAATGTGTAGAGATATAACTTACGATAACACCTATATAAAATAGGACAGGAGCAGAAGATGAATAGAATTTTTGTATGTTACTGAAGTTAATATCAATTTAAATTTTGTGGTCTCTGTTCTTGTTGTAGTGGTTCGATACCACTGAGTCAGCTCAGACTCATGGCACTGTCCTATGTAACAAAATAAAATGTCATCTGGTCCCATGCCATCTTCATGATCTGAGGCCTGAGCACACCGTTGTGGCTCCTGTATCAGTCCATCTCACAGAAAGCTTCCTTCATTTGTGCCAGCCTCTGTTTCACCAAACAAGCTGTCCTTTTCTAGTGGTTGGTATTTCCCAAAGAAATGTCCAAAGCAGTGAGCCGAGTCTTGCCATTCCTGGCCCGTAAGGAGCCAGTGGTTGTATTAAGATTTTAAATGTAATCCTCCACGGTAGCCACAAGGAAAGTATCAAAAAAATACACACGAGGAAAGGAAGAGGGGACCCCAGTGGTTCACTAATGACTCGCCAGCACATATAAATGATGGCAGTACTGGAGGGGAGGAGGGTCTGAGAGGGCAGACGGCACCCATGCAGCGGGAGGGCAGAAGTAGCTGGTCCCCTAGCAGCACTCCCTTAAATGGAGACCATCAAGACTCCCCACAAGAGGCAGAGAGCGGCAAAATAGCTTACAAAGACAAAACAATTCACCTGTAAGCTGTCTGTTGGAGACACAGCTTCGGCCCTGATAGACAAATACATTGAAAGTGCAAGAACGGGGGAAAATATTCCATGGAAATAGTACCCCAAAGGGAGCTGGCGTGGTGATATTGATACCAGACAAATAGACTTTGGGTCAAAATCTGTTATGAGTGGGAAAAAATGCACCTACCAACCCACTGACTCACAGATCCTGTAGGGCAGAGTAGAACTGCCCCATAGGGTTCCCAAGGCTGTAAATCTTGAGAGACACAGAGTGCCACCTCCTTCTTCCATAGAGCAGCTAATGGAATCAGAACACTGACCTTCAGGGCACCAGTGCACCACTGGCCTCCTTTTGCTTAACTCCAAAATACATAAAACAAACACTGACAGAAGTGAAAAGAAAAACAGGCAGTTCTACAGTAATAGTTAGACGCTTCAATACACCACTTTCAGTAATGGACAGAACATCTAGAAAAAAGATCAATAAGGAATTAGAAGACTTGAACACTATCAACCAACTACGCCCAACAGACACTTAGCAAATACATTCCCTACAACACAAATCCCACTCCAGTCCCCGTGACGCGCTCGCTGTTCAGGACAGATCATTGGCTACACCACTAGAAGAAGAAAAGTCAGTGCATTTTAGAAGACTCATACAAAATAGCTTGTCCAACCATAATGGAACAAAACTAGAAATTAGTAACAGAAGGAAAACTACACAAATACGTGGGAATTAAAAAGCACACAATTAAATAACCAAAAATGAAGGAAGAAATCAAAAGAGAAGCTGGAAAATACTTCGAGCTGACCAAAAATGGAAGGACAATACACCGAAACTGACAACATGCCAGTGTGTCGATCCCAAAAAACAAATTAACTGTTAATACATACATCAACACGGAAGGATCATAAAACAATCTTTGTGATTTTTTTCAAGCAGGAAAAAAAAACACAGGGTAATTCTATTCACATAAAAGTCTAGAAAATGGAAATGAATCTACAGTAACAGAAAGCAGCTCAGTGGTTGCCTGGGGTGGAAGGTTCACAGGCACTAGAAAGAGGTGCCAAGGGTGGATGATCAAAGAGCATGAGGAAACTCAGGACAAGTCAGTATGATCATCATCCTAATGAAGGTGATGGCTTCCTGGAGACACACATTAACACAGTGTGGTACCGCTAAAAAGACAGACAGCCCAGCAGAGTGTATTAGATTCCAGAGGAAGACCAGGGACATTTGATCGAAGAAACAGGGAATACTGTACAACAGCAGAGTAAGAGCCTTTCAGCCCATAAATGGGCCTGGCACTATTCATATGAAAACTGGAATTTGGTGGACCCCTATCACAGAGAAAAATCAGTTCCAAAAGGATTAAAGATCTAAATGTTATTAATACAAACTTATAAGTTTGGGGTAGTTAATGTAGGTAAATAACTTGCATAAACCTGGAGTAAACATAGGTTTGTTGAGACCCCAAAAAGCACTGATATATAAAGGAAATTTCTGATATATCAGAGTACATTAAAATTAATAATGTCAGCTGAAGCCCACTCTTCAGAAAAAGATTAGAGTGGACTATAAAACTTAGAAGAACACTTATAGAGAGTATGCTGCTTAGTTCAAGCAATAACATGAAAGGCAAGATGAGAAAGCAGGAAGGGGCAGCAACTGGCTGAATGGACACAACAAACCCAGGGTGGAAAGTGACAGTGTGCTGTCACACCATAGGGACTGCAAACTAATGTCAAATGGTATCATGTATATCAATTTCTGTATGAGAAGTAAACTTGAGCTGTAAACTCTCATCTAAAGCACATTTTTTCACTAAAAAAAATTATTGTGATAAAGTGAAAGTTTACAATCCAAGTAATTTTCCATATAAAACCCCAAGTACCCACCTCTCCACAACTCTACCTGCTCTCCTCACTCTGTGACCACACACTCTTCTTTCTCACTTTTTACTTTGAGTATCCACTCAACCAACTTGTCCCCTTCTCCCCACCCTCTCCTCTTCCCTCTAAAAAGAAAGCAGTAGGACAGCCTTATATATAAATTAAACCCTAAAGTACACACATCACATGCATCACTCTGTATCCCCAAGTCCAGTCTATCCTTTGTCTTGAAGTGTTGGCTATAGCACTGGTTTCAGCTCTGGGATAGCTGCAAGTCTAGGGGCCGTGCTCTTAGGGGACCCTCCAAGTTGTCAGATCATCAGTTCTGGTCTTTAAGTAGAGTTCTTGATCCGCACACCTCTTTCCCTCATGCTACATCAAGGACTCTATATTGTGTCTGCTGTCAGGGCTGTCTTTGGTGGTAGCCAGGCACCATCTAGTTCTTCTGGTCTCATGCTGATGGGTCTCCCAGTCACATGTGTCCTCCTATCTCCCAGGTTCATTCTTCCTTGTGTCTTTGACGTTCTTGGTTTCCAACTGTTCCAGGTGGGTTGGGACCAATTGATGTTCCTCAGACGGCAGCTTGCTGGTTTTTAAGACCCCAGACACCACTCACCAATATGGGGTGCAGAAGACCCTCTTAGCAAAGGACTAGTTACGCCAACTGACCTTGATGTCCCCTGAAAGCATGGTCCCCAGACCCCTGTCCCTGCTACTCTGTCCATTGAAATGTTGGGTTGTATTCAGAAAACCTTTTAGTTTTTGGTGTAGTTCAGTTACGCTGATCCGTCTTCTACTGCGTGCTGTCACTCCCTTCACCTAACTGAATTCCGATCAACTATCTAATCTACGAATAACTCTCTCTTTTCCTCTCCACCCTTGTAGCCATCAGAGTATTTTCTTCTGTAAAGTACAATTTTAAAAATGAAATGTATAAAAAAGTAACTTAAAAAATTGGTAATTTCTATTCATCCACAGACATCCTGAAAAGAATGAAGAGACAAGCTATGAGATGAAAGGAAATATTTCTAACACATATAAGTATCCATATGCAGAATTTATACAAATTGATCTTTGGGGGGAAAAAAAAGTCCAGTAAAAAACTGGGCAAAAAATTAGAATAGGTCCTTCAAAAAAAAGGTCATCTAAATGGCTATGCCCTACTCTGCCCCAGTGGACAGAGCACCTGCACACCCACACCCCCTCCCACCTGTGCTAAGCTTCCCCTGCCAGGGAAAGCACTTGGAGGAGCAAATCCCTCTGCCCCGCCTCCACCTGAGACCATCCTTAGAAGAAACATTCCAGGGAGTCCTTCTCCCTGGAATGCAGGGAGTAACAATAGCAGACAGTAACCTGACAGCCAGCCATGCAGTGCCATCACTGAGATGCCAAGCCAGATAGAGAAATCTCAAGGGTAAAATAAAGCTACAAAACTAAAACCTAGGAACCAGAGATTTCAGTCTGAAACGGAAAACAATTTCAACACCAAAAGAGGAAAGGATGGTATAGTTATAGAACTTCCACATGGAGAGGAAGTTAAGGTGATATCTAAAAATAACAGACTGTTTTAAACATAGGATAATGAAGATAAACTTCACAGGAACCACAAAAAAAAATTAATCAAGAAACTACCATGAAGACTAACGTGCACCTGACCCAAACAGTGATATTTTCAAATTACCTCATATGCAAAAGCCGGACAATGAATAAGGAGGACCGAAGAAGAGTGGATGCCTTTGAATTGTGGTGCTGGCAAAGAATACTGATTATATACTGTGGACTGCCAAAACAAAGACCAAATCTGTTTTGAAAGAAGTACAACCAGAATGCTTCTTAGAAGCAAAGAAGGTGAGACTATGTCTCCTACTTGGGACATATTATCAGAAGGGATCAGTCCCTGGAGAAGGACATCACACTTGGCAAAGTAGAGAGTTGGCAGAAAAGGGGAAGACTCCCAACAAGATTGACTAACACAGTGGCTGCCACAACGAGCTCAAGCATGGCAATGACTATCAGGGCTGTGCAAGATCAGATAGAGTCTCACTATGTTGCCTGGATACATGTCTGCTTATAACCTGTGGGGTCGCTATGGCTCAGAACCAACTTGACAGCCTTCAGCAACAAGCACCACCAAAACAAGAAGAAAATAAGAAAGATTCAGTAGACACAAATCAACAAAAACAAAGAAAAGAAAAAGACAATCCATAAACAAAAAGAACTCAGCCCAGAAAGTTAAGTGGAACACAGAAACTGTCAACACCACATACACGCACAAAAAAGTGTAACAAGATGACAGCAACAAATTCATATCTATCAATAATCACACTAAATGTAAATGGGTTAAGTGTACTGGTCAAAAACACAGAAAGTGACAAGATAGATAAAAAATAATGACCTATCAGTATGTTGCCTACAAGAAATGTACTTCAGACATAAACACATAAAGAGGTTAACAGGAAAACAATGGAAAAAATATGTATCAAGCAAACAGTAACCAAAATAGAGCAAGAGTAGCAATATTAACCTTGTTATTAACCTCTGATAAAACAGACTTTAAGTCAAACTCCATTATAAAAGACAAGGAAGGGATCAATACCCCAAGAGGACATAAGCATAGTCAATATACCTGTGCACTCAATGATGGAGCTCCAAAGTACATAAAGGAAACCCTAGCAAAAAAGAGAAATAGACAGTTCTACAATAATAGCAGATTTTAACATACCACTTTCCACAATGGACAAAACAAACAGAAAAAAATGCAACAAAAATACAGAAGCTCTACACCAAACAATCAACCAACTGAACCTCACAGACACACACAAAACACTCCATCCAACAGCAACACAGTACATATTCTTCTTTAGCACACAGGGGTCCTTCTTTAGAATAGATCTATCCTAGGTCACTAAACAAGCCTCAGTAAATCCAAAAATAGCAAAATCATACAAGCATCTTCTCAAACCATGATGCCATAAAAATGGAAACAAAAGCAGGAGGAACAAGGAAAAAAGTCAAATGCTTGGAAACTGAACAATGCAATGCTTAAACCACTAGGCAATAGAAAAAAAAATGAACTTAAAAAATTCCTAGTATCTAATGAGATATAAAAATAAAATATAACAAAACCTTTGGAACATAGCAAAAGCAGTGTTCAAAGTCCAAATTATAGCAATCACACATCAAAAATCAGTAATTAACCCTACACCTCAAACAGAAAAAAAGCAGCTTAAGAAGCCCATAGCCACCAGAAGACAGGAAATAATACAGATTAAAGCAGAATGGTGAAACACAAAGACAACTGAAACAATCAAGACTAGAAACCAGTTCTTTGAAAGGATCAGTAAATCATCAAACTACTGGCCAAACTGATGAAAGAAAAAAAGGAAAAGATACAAACAAGAAATGAGATGGATGACATAAGAACACAACAAAATGAAATAAAAAGCATCACAGCACAACACACAGAAACTTATGCACCAACCAATTTGAAAACCTAGAAGAAATGGCCGAATTCCTAGAAACATACCATCTGCCTTAATTAATACAAACTCAGATAGAAAATCTAAACAGATACATAACAGAAGGAATTGAAGCATGTATTGGGAAAAAAAATAATAAGCCCCAGCTCAGATGGTTTCACTGGGAAGTTTTACCAAACAGTTACAAAAATATTACTCAAAATATTACAGAACACAGAAAAGGAAGGAATACTTTGAAATATATTCTATGAGTCTAGCATGACTCTAATGCTAAAGCCTGGCAAAGACACCACTGTAAGAGAAAATTATAGGCCAAAATCTCTCATGAACATTGACACAAAGATTATCAACAAAAGTCTAGCCAATAGAATTAAACAGCATGCAAGGATGGTTAGACAACAGCCAACATTGCTCTCAATGGAGGGAGGCTGAAAGCATTCCTCCTGAGAATGAAAACCAGACAAGGGTGCCCTTTATCACCACTCTTACTCAGCCCTGTACTGGAAGGCCTAGCTAGAGCAACCACAGAACAAAAGCAAAGAACACTGAAATTAGTAAGGAGGGAATAAAAATGTCCCTACTCACAGACAACACACTCTGCACACAGAGAACCCGAGCATTCACAGGAACCCTAACAGAAGGACTCAGCAAAGCAGCAGGGCATAACATCAACATAAAAAAGTCAGCGGGATTCCTGTACACCAAAAAAGAGAATGCTGACAAGAAAATCAGGAAAACAATACCACTTACAATAGCCCCCAAAGATAAAATATTTACAAGTAATCATGACTAGGGACATAAAAGACATACAAAGGAAACTACAAAACACTACTGCCAAAAACCGAATGAGATCTTCAGAAATGCAAAAACACATCATGCTCATGGATAGGAAGACTTGACATTGTGAAAACATCAATTCTAACCAAGGTGATCTATAGGTATCATGCAATCCTGGTCCAAATTTCAACAACATTCTTTAATGAGATGAAAAAACTAATCACCACCATGTATGTGAAGGAAAGAGCTCTTGGATATGTAAAATATTACTGAAAAAAGAAGAACAAAGCAGTAGACCTCATCCTACCCAATCTCAGAATCTTCCACAGAGCTGCAGTAACAAAAACAGCCCGACACTAGTACAACGACAGACACACAGACCAGTGGAACAGAGCTGAGAATGCAGAAATAAATCCACACAGCTACGGACACCTGACACTCAACAAAGTGTCAGAGTCCATTAAATGAGGAAGACATGGTCTCATCAACAAGTGGTGCTGGTAAAACTCAATATCCATTTACAGAAAAGTGAAACAGAATCCATACTTTACCCTATTCTTAAGAACTAACTGAAAGTGGATCAAAGACCTAAATGTAAAACCTAAAACTACAAAGTTCACAAATGAAAACAGAGACAATGCTAGGGGCCCTAATTTATCATATAAATAGGATATAAGCACAACTAAAAATACACACAAACTCCGGAAGATAAACAGGATAACCGAAAACTAAAAATTCAGTATTTATGCTCTCCAAAAGATTTTTCTAAAAGGGTAAAAAAAAAAGAAAGAGAGAAAGAAAGAAAGAAAAGAACCCACTGACTGGGAAAAAAGTCTTCGGCCATGACCTATCTAATAAAGGTTTAATCTCTAAAATATACAGAAAATTTCAACAATTCAACAACAAAAGACAAGCAACCTAATAAAAAATGGGCAAAAATTACATGAAGAGGATTTCTCCAAAGAGGATACCCAGGTGGCCAACAAATACCTGAAAAGATGCTCACGATCCTTAGCCATTAGAGAGCTGCTGATCCCAACTGTGGTGACACACCATCTCACAGCTGCAATCCTCACAGTCATCAAAAACTCAGAAAGCAATACATGCCGAAATGCTGGCGAAGTTATGGGGAGACTGGAAGGCTCAGTCACTGACGGTGCGGGTGTAAAATGGTACAACCACCACGGAAAACCACCATGGCATTTTCTGACAAAGCTAGAAATAGAAATACCATATGATCCAGTAATTCCACCGCTAAGAATAACCTTGAGAAATAAGAGCTGTCACATGATCAGACATCAGCACACTGTTTCAGTCACTAGTGCTGCTCTAACAGAAATACCACAAGCAGATGGCTTTAACAAAGGAAGGTTTATTCTTACACAGTCCAGCAGGCTACAAGTCCACGTGTCTGCTCCACGGGACGGCTTTCCCTCTGCAGCTCTGGAGGAAAAGTCCTTGTGTCACATCCGTGTTTGGTCAGGGAGCATCCTGGCACAGGAACCTCAAGTCTGAAGGACATGCTGTACTCCCAGCGCTGCTTTCTTGGTGGCATGAGGTTCCCAACTCTCTGCTTGTTTTCTTTTCCTTTTATCCTTTGTAGGATAAAAAGATAAAAGGTGGTGGCATAAGCCACACTCCAGGGAAATTTCCTTTATAATGGAACACAGAGGTGACCTTAGGAAGGGATTTGCAGTCCCACCCTAATCCCTGTAACAACCAGTATAAGAAAATCACAAAAGGGAGGCAATCACACAATACTGGTAGTGACAACCTGGCCAAATTTCTATACATATTGAGGGGGGGTGACACAAATTCAATCCATGACGCACTCTTGAGCTCACTGCAGCATTATTCCCAATAGCAAAGAGCTGGAAACAACCCAAGTGCCCGTCAACAGACGAACGAATAAAGAAAATGCTGGAAACACACACGGGAATACGAGGTCTGATAATTAAGTTAGTGAACTTGCCACTGTGTGTTTACCTTGGCAGCAGTGTACACACAACTTGGTAAGTTTTCATAATCTTGGTATATCGGCGTCTCACAGTTGTGTTCATGTCAACATTGGCAGTGTCTTTCCGAGTGGCACTGATTATTGTTGTTGCATGTTTTTGTGTGCCGTCACAAGAATGGTGGATTTTGAATCCGAGCAATGAACAAACACTAAATTTCTTGTTAAACGTGGCAAGAGTGGAAGTGAAATCAGGGACGTGTCAGTCCAAGTCTGTGGGGATGACGCCCTGAGGGAGATGACAGTGCACAAACGGATTAAACGTTTTTCTGAGGGGAGAGAAAGCATCACAGATGAAGAGGGGTCCAGGGTGCCAGCAAGGACCAGAACGGACTAAAACATTGCAAAATTTTCCCAAATTGTGGGTCAAAATCATTGGCTGAATGAAAGGCATAGCAGACCAACACTGATCAAGTCAGGAAAATCTTACTGAAAATCTTAGCATGAGAAAGATGTGTGCAGAAATGGTGCCAAAGGAGCCCACTGATGAACAAAAGCAAAGGAGATTCAAAGTTTGCCAAGACCTTTTGGAAAGGCAAGATGATGTTTGGGGGCATGTTATCACTGGGGATGAAACACGGGTGTACCAGCATGACCCTGAAATAAAGCATCAGAGTGTACCATGGAAGCCAGCCAGCTCTCCACAACTAAAAAAGCCCCATCAGTCCATATCAAGAATCAAAGTGATACTGCTAATCTTTGTTGGTATTAGAGGATTGTTCATTACAAATTTGTACCAACTGGACAGCTAACCAGGTTTCCTACTTGGAAGCGGTAAAAAGGCTGCAGGAAAAAGTTAGACCCAAACAACCTGAACTTTTTGCCAACAACTCATGGCTTTTGCATCACAGCAGCGTACCAGCTCACACGGCACTGTCCGTGAGGGAGTTTTTAGCCAGTAAACAGAGTTGTACGGAAACATCCCCCCTGCTTGCCTAATCCGGCCCCCAGTGACTTTTCTTTACCTGAAGGAAACACTGAAAGGAAGGCATTTTGATGACAGTCAGGACATCAAGAGTAAAACAACAACGACTCTGATGGCTATTCCAGAAAGAGTTCCAAAATTGCCCTGCAGGATGGACTAGCACTGGTGTTGGTGCACAGCTCCCCAGAGACAGGACTTCCCAGGCAACAGCAGTGATCTTCAGCAGTGAGGTGTGCAGCACTTAGAACAACGAAGTTCATGGACTTCACTGCCAGACCCGGTACAGCCACTGGGTTTGCACTGTAGGCTACAGACACTTCAGTCACACCGTCTGCTGAAGAGTGCCTGCAGGGCTCAGACCAACGACAGGGCACAGACCAACGACAGGGCACAGACCAATGACGGCGGAGGCTACGGCCCAGGGGAGGCCGGAACGATCAAAACACAAGTTGTTTACAGCTTACCCCACAAGTGACAACCAACCAACTCGCACAAACGTCACAAATCCTCTTGGATAAAAGACTAGTTCAAAGATAACACCTTAGGGTTTAGGGAGAAAAATCTCTCAAGGTGTTTTCCCAAAGAACCAAGGTTAAAGGTCTCCTAAAGGACTATATTTCACCACAATAGTTATAAAAACATTTATAGCTTCAATGTTCACAGTGGCCAAATGCTATGAACCACTGTCTATACAGATTGCAATACAAGGGAATCCTGTGCAGCGCTGACAGACACTTAACAGACCACAGCTGTACACAACAGGCATTAACCTCAGAAGGCCAAGCAAAAAAGGCAGATGCAAAAGACTATGTGCAATATAATTTTATTCATATACAGTTCAGAACTAAGAAAAACTGAAATGTATTATTTTAAGGTGCATTTATAGCAGAAAACTATAAACAAAAGGAAGGAAATGCTAAAAGTCAGAATACTTATTCTCTCTAGGGAACTGGGGGGAGACCTACAACCAAGCAGAGGCATACTAGTGTGTACTCTCAGTCCAGGTAATGCTCTGTTTCTTGATGTGAGTGGTGTGGACCTGACTGTCAGCTTTATAATTTGCTGTTGAACTTAATATACATTGTCTACTTAAGGAACTTTTCTAAACATGTGTTATATTTCACAATTTTAAAAAGATTTTATAAAATTTTCCCCCAAATCTCTGTCTAGATCACATCTCCAGGAACTGACACAATGCCATTTGAGATGCCTCAGCAAATGGAGGCAACCCCGAAGACCTCACTTGTTTACACCAAGAAACTTGGAGGCAGCTACCCAGCCACCCAAGTGGAGGAGATCCACCCCACGGCACCTGACACGCAGATCACAACTCGGGAGACATGAATTTTATTATAAGCCTTAGATTCCATGTTTCACAGAGGAGAAAAAATTAGTTTGACATGTTACTTATAGCTGTAACAATTTACATATTCCTTCCTTACAAATACATTATGAGAATTAAGTAACTCTGGTACAGAGTTGAATATATGCTCCCCATCCACACTAGTATAAACTAGCATAGTCACACCAAGCAGCACAGACATATATAGTCCATCAAGCCCTTCGGTCGAACTCAGAGGAAATCCATTATTGAGCAAACACTGCAAACAGCTGTAGTAAGAATTTCATAGTATAACATTATGGTTTTACATTACACTAAATAAACAGCATTGGCTTAAGCAGGCAGCAAACAGGTTCACCTTCAAAAAGAGATTTTGCGTTTTATGAAAAAGATACCATAGATGCCAGCAACTTTGTTACACGAAATACAGTTAGACCCTTTCTTAATTTTGCACAATCAAATGAAAATAACTGGATGATCAAAATTTTCCTGAAAATTTAAGTCAAAATACTTTCGCACTGGAAGAGGCGACGTTTCTTAAAAGTTTTCTAGATATGCAAAAACACAGATGACAGATGTGGAAACAAGCTGACAGGGTCACCTCAAGAAATTTTCATCCCCTGGAGACAGTGCTTCATCAACATCACTAACAGTACTCATTCTGGCTCATGCATTAGAAACAAAACCGTTTTTCTCTTCTCCTCTCCTAAGAAAGCTCTACAGTTGTACAGTAAACAATGCACTCCTCAGTGAGACCCTCAGCAGTTCTGTTTTCCCCTGAACTCACCGTTGCCGCGGCCGTATCTGCCCACGGCAGGAAGTCATCAAAGCAGTCTGAGACCCCATCTGACTTTTCTATGAATGAGTTTTCTGTACATCAAAGTTTCATTTTGTGGAAAATGCTCTGTCTCCTTTGGTTATATTTCTAAACCCAATAACCTGCCTTCTCAGGCTGTCCGCTAATAAAACACAAAAGCTCTCAAACAGCACAGGAAGAGAGACAACACAAATCTGTGAGTACGTAAACAGAGAGACAAAATGCTGTCTCCGTGTATTTTTAGTCCGTTCTAATAAGTTAATGCCAAAGAATGCCATTCATACGGTGCATGGGACTTGGTCAGAGAAAAATGCCAAGTGAGGGAGCTGAAGCGGCCAGAGCAAGGCCAGGAGGGGCCAGCAGGGGCCAGGGGGCTGAGACCCCAGCCCCCACCACCTGGGAACTGGCAAGGAATGGGGGAGCAGGCTGGGCACCACGGGGGGTTTTCCGGGGAAGCAATAGCTCAAACACAGAACTCGCCAGGCACAGACATGCCCACGGCTTTCCCTCTGATTCAGCTGACATACGGCCACACCACAGGCCCAGCTATGATCTCAGCATCACCACCTTCCTCAAAACTCAACTCCAAATAGCTACACCAGCAGAGCTAAGACAGGTGTCCCTGAAGGGAGTCCCAAAAGAAACCTTCCCAGTTGGAATCTACTCCCCAACCAACCTACCCGAGGAGAAGACTGTGCAGGCTTCATCAGAATAACACTTGGAGAGCTGTGAAGCTGAACCCAGTTGGTCACCGCATTTCTGCGGCCTGAGTGCCTGCGGTTGCAGAAATCTCTTCCATTTCGTTCCCGCCTCCACTCAGCCGCCTTCCCCTAGTGCCGTCGCTCCCTGTCACCAACTTGCTGCTCTGGTCTCTGGAATCAAGTACAAACGGCTCTGCCCAGCACTCGAGCAGGGATTTCCTTAGCCCAGGTCTACCATCTCCGCCTTGGCGCTTGCCCCAAAACCCACGCTCGCCCCTGCTCCGTCGTCCTCCTCCTCTCTCCCCGACGTGCCTTCCACACCCGGTCTACTCTCTGCGTCACCTTCTTCTCTGGTGACATCACACATGTTGATTTCTGTCACTGTGCACTGAGAGCCAGTTCCATTCCAGAAGCTGGAGGAGCCTCGTCCTGGCCATCCTTCTTCCTGCCACGGCCTCTGGTGGAGACTTCCTGCTCCCACCACTTGCCTTCCCAATCTCCCCACGTGTGACTTCACTGCATTTCTGTAGGTGGTCTTAAATGCAATGCTTCTTGGATTTATTTAAGAGGTACAGCTGCCACTCAAAAGGTCAGCAGCCTGAGCTCACCAGGTGCTTCTTGGAGACCATATGGGGCAGTTCCTCCAGGGTCCCTGTGGACAGGGCTGCTAGAGCTGGAATCGAGTCGACAGCCGTGACCTTCTTTGGGGAGTTGCTTCCTGTGTACAACCCCAGTTTCACTGCAGGTGATGTGTCCTGGAGAACCCAAACCTACGCAGCATTTGCTCCCCCTCTGCCACAGCACATGGCAAAGGGCTGAACACCTGACAACGAATTAGTGTCCTACTTGGTTTCCAGTTGTAAGCCCTGTGAATGAGTTACACTTCCGTGCTTTTCTGGAGGGACGGAATGAACGAGAAAAGAGCGCACCAGTCCGGAAAGGTTATTTCCAGTTGCTGGACACTGTCCTTGCCTATGGCTGCAATCTGCTCGATAAATGTTTCTGCAATATTTCTACAGTGCGTCAAGGTACAAGCAGAAGCATTCTGTTTACAGGCCTTAATCGCAGCGGTTTCTCCAGCATCTGTGTTCTCTGAGCATGGCTCGTGTTGTCAGGTGTCCCCGAGTCACTTCCGACGTGTGGCGACCCTCTGTACACCAGGAACTTGAAACATGGCCAGTCCCGGGCCATCGTTGCAATCGCTGCCATTTTTGAGCCCAACTGCACAGTCAACGCCCGGTAAGTGTGTGACGATAAACGTAGCCTTCCCGCTCTCAAGGGGTCACCCTTAAATGGAGCGGGCCTTTGGGACACAGAGGTGAGCGGGTTAGTAAAGGAACAGGGGAACTCCATGAGGTAAGCGTTGGGGGCAAATCAAAGCCAACCAAACCCACTGCCCTGCAGTCAAGTCTGACTCATAACAACCCCACAGCATCGAGCACCACTGCCCCATACGGTGTCCTAGGCTCCATTACGGACGCAGACAGCCACGTCTTTCTCCCGCGGAGCCACTGGGGGGTTGGAATCGTCAGTGGGGACAGTAAAGCAGGATAATCAACATCACACACCAAGCGGTAGTGTGGTGGCACACTGGCTCCGAAGAAGTCCGCTGCTAACCGGAAGGAATCCATCGGCCGCTCCTTGGAGACTCTAGGGGGCAGTTTTCCCCGTCCCATGGGGTCGCTGGGGGTCACAAAGGACTTCAGAGCAATGAGTGAAGCAGCGGTCTGCAGGTTTGAGGCTCCCATTCGTGGGGTTCAGGGGACGAGAGGGCGGTGTCCGGAGCCAGAGCCGCCTCCAAGCCCGCCCCGCCGCTCGGCCGGCTCCCGACCTCTGCAGCCCCGGCGTCAGTTCCCTAGCAGCACCCATTCCGGGCGGTGGGGTCCAGCCCGAGGCACCGGGCCCGCACCTGGGCAGCGCCAGGCGGAAGCCGGGCGTCCTGATCGGCGGGCAGGTGAACTCACCTGGCGCCAGGGCAGGTGACAGCCTCGGGCCCCCGCCCCGGAGCCCGCGCCCCAGATGCGGCGGGCGAGTCGGGCGGAGCCTGGCAAAGTTCTGACCTTGAGTTCAGATCCGCGAGGCCGGGGGTCGGCGCCCCGGCCCCGTTCGCGGGGGCGCAGACGGGCCGGGGGCGCGGGGCGAGGGCGAGCGGCGGGCCCCGGGCCCCTCCCCGCCGAGGCCTCGAGGCGCCCCCGCCCCCGCCCGGCGCTCCCCCGCCCCGCGCGCCCCCGGCGCCCCCCTCCAGCCGGGCCCCGCCCCCGCCCCCCGCCCCGCGACCGGCCGCCGGGGGGCGCGGGGCCTCGGGAGCGCACGGGAGGCGATTGGTGGGCGGGCGCCGGGGCACGCGGGCGGGGGCGGGGCCAGGCCCGCACATGCGCACGGCCGGCGGCCGGCACGCGGCGCTCGCGCTCGCCGCTTAAATGAGCCGGGGCTCCCCGCGCCCGCCACTTCCGCGGAGCCCGCGCCGCCTCGGCCGCCGCCGCCGCCGCCGGCTCCGGAGCCGCGCCCTCGCGCCCGCGCTCCTCGGCTCCGGGACGGTCGATGGGACGGAGCGCCCGGGGGCAGGAGGCGGCGCCCGTCGGGGGGCGCGGGCAGCGCGGGAGCCCGCCGGGGGGCTCGGCGATGGCGGCGGGCCGCGGGACCTGAGCCCTGCCCGGCGGGGACGGAGCCTGGCGGCCGGCGATGGGGCCGGAGCGGGCCTCGCGCCGCGCCGGGCCGTGAGCGCGCGTCGCCTCCCCGCCGCCTCAGCCCCCCGCGGAGCGCCGCGCCGGCCGGCACCATGGCCCTGGAGCAGCTGGGGCCGGTCCTCAAAGGTGAGCGCCGGGCCGCGGACGGCGCCCCCTGCGGGCTCGGCCGCGCTCCCCGCCGGCGCCGCTCCCGCCCGGCCCTTTGTCTGAGGGCTCGCGGCCGGCGTCTGGGCTCCGGGGGCTGCGGGGGTCCGCCCGGGCCTCGCTCCCTGGCCGCTGCGCGCGGCGCCGGGCAAAGTTGGGGGGTCTGTGCACACGGAGCCGAGGCCAGTCTCTTCTCGAGGTTTCGTCAGTCACAAAAAGTGATTCCGCATCAACAGCGAAAGACCCTCCGGAGGCGACCGGAGAGCCGCGGACGGGCGGCGGCGGGCGCGGCGGGCCGGGACCCTCGGGGCGGGTGGGCGGGCGCGGGCCGGTCCCACCTGCTGCGGCCGCCCGGCTGCGGCACCACTGCGGGCTCCGGGGGCGGCCCGGCGGGCCGGGGTGACGCTCCTCGCGCTGGCTCCGGAGCCCGCCGGGCATCGCGTGTGTCGTGCGGCCAGTCCGGTGCGGGACGCTCCGAAACCTGCCGTAGCTGCTTTGCATGGCCAGGTGGTATTTCTTTAGATCGAAATTTATGTGCGTGCGTAAAATTGTGATACAAAGTTGGTTGAGCTGGCACGACGCTGAATGAATTTTTGTTTTCGGTCCTCAGAGGAAAACAGCACTAAATAAACGGCTTCCCTTTTTTCTCTTACTGATTTGCTTTGAGAACTGAATGTCTGTAATTTGTAATGTCGTTAAAAAAATTTTATATTTAGGGGAAGGAGTTTTAACGTTTCATGTGTACATTATTTTATCTCGATATTTACAGTGGCAACTTTTGGTGTTTTTCCTCATTAACACTTGTTTTCAAACATTCTATTAGAAAATTCAGTGTAATTTTGCTATAAGTCTTAGTGGAACAAATTATCCACTCTAAACATTCCAGAACTCGTAGTTGAGATGTTAGCAAATTAAAATATTCTAACTGCCCACCTCGTATATACTGAAATAACCTCGAATTTCGTAGCTGGTGAATATTTCACAGTCATCCCTTACTTTTTAAATGGCTCTTTGGTATATTAAAGCCAAAACCAGCTTTGAGATTAATCCGCTGGTTTTTCATGTCTGTGACTCCTAATTGATACAGTCATTCCTTGATAGTTGAGATTTTGCCTGCCTCTTGATAGTAAACCGTTTATGTGCGTGGTCGGCTTTCTGGTGGCGCTGCTTCTCTGACCGTTCTCCCCCTGTTCTGATTGCGGCACTCACTGTGCTCACCGCCCTGATGACGTCCGTCCCGGAGCAGCCCCCTGGGAAGACGTCGTGGCCGATGTTACCCAGCTTGACTGCAGAACTTGAGGGGACGCGGCCGGACAGGCCGGGGTCTGCGTAGACCCTGTGGAGTGGTGAGCCGCTTTGCAGACTGCCGCCTCTGCTCCGATGGTGGGTGCACACTGCCCCCTTGGGCCACCGCGGGGTAGCACGGAGTTGCTGCGCCTTGCAAGGACAGGCTCGGTGACGATGGCACGGCTACACTGCCAGCTCTGGGCTATCTGGCATTTCTCTTGGACATCAGCAGCTTACACTATTTTTACATGCTGGAGTATCTGTCAGAGCTGAGGCTGAATTTTTGATGCGCTGCACGGCCTGCTTCAGAGAAAGCAAGCTGTTTTTAAGTCGGCTGAAGTTCTTGATGCTTGTAAGGGTGAGAGATTGGTCTGGAAGGATTTGGGGAATGGTTAACAGTCATTGATTCTGAGGAGAAAATCTGGGGGACTGAGGGACAGGAGAAAAGGGAAGACTTAACCTTGCACTGTGTGTTAGCTTGTGTCCCTTGATTTTTCTCTTTTAAACCAAACATCTATGCTGCCTGCAAGATGTGGCCGTCTGCTTCTGTGTAAGGGTTACATCGTGGGACACCCTGTGGGGCAGATCTGCTCTGTCTGTAGGGTCTCTGGGTCCCTACGATCTCTCTGAATTGGAATTCATTCGACGGCAGTGGGTTTTTTGGTCTTGGTGTCTTACGTGTTACCTCTGCAAACAATAATATTTTTAGCTTTTAAAAGATTCTCTTTTTTTAAATGTAGTCCTTTTCTTCTGGTACTAGTCGTTGTGTGCATCGAAGCATGAAAAAGGATCCCTTAAGCCTCCTGTAAAGTGAATTACGTCAGCACCGAGGATTCTTGTCTGAAGCAGTTATCTGACATTTTCCTAATTATAGGTATTAACCTACCAAAAGCCTTGTTTGGATTAGTATGGTCAGTTTCTACTGAAACAAATCAGCCATAATGAGGGTTTGAAATTTTAAGGAGAAGGTAGTTGGAGTTCTTTAAGATGCCATTAGTCCTCTTGCTTACCTTTGCAGCAGCAGGGATACAGGGACGCAGGAGGCCCAGCCAGGCCCTGGGAGCCTTGTTGTTGCAATGGAGTCGTTCCCTGTTAGCTGTTGAGCACTACTCCAGGCCTTATGAAATTTGGAGACCCTGGTGGTGCAGTGGTTAAGTGCTAAGTCTGCTCACAAAAAAGTTGGCAGTTGAGACCCGCCAGGCGCTCCTTGAAACTCCGTGCAGCGGGTCTGCTCCGTCCTGTAGGGTCACTAGGAGTCACAGTCGACTTCACAGCAGTGGGTGTGTTTTATCTTGTCTTTTGTCGTGTGACCACCAGAGCCACATGAGGTGCTGCGTGAGGGTTGTAAGCCCAAGATGTTGTTATTCCTGCTGCACACTTGCTCTGGGAAACAGCTATTCAACTTCCCTGGATTTAAAGCTATGTGAGCTGGTTCAGTGTACGATGGAACAGCACAGACGCCCCTGACACCATACAGGAAAAATCTTGCCTGAGACCTTGACAGCTTTTAACTGCTGTGTTGGTTCTCTGACCTCCTGCAGAAAGTTGTGGTGTAACTGCTCGGAAGTATGAGACTGGAAAGCAAGACTTAATAATAATACAACTTGGTTAAAAATTAACTTTTAGTTTTGCCCCAAGGGTCGGAGAGCCTGTATTAAGCCTGCCCACTGGAAACTGACGGTTTTATCGTAGTAACCCTTCCAACCAGAACCCAGATCTGTGTGTGTTTTCCTTTTAGGAAAAACGTGGTTCTTGACACACAGTGTTTTATGTAGCGAGTTCAAATCATAACCACAGCCAGTCCTTTTTGGAGTGACAGACTAAGTAGAACTTGTGTCTAGAATTTAAAAAGTGATAATCCAAAGTCTGCCCTTCAGTTACTACCCGTTCAGCACAGCCTGTCATTTTTCTGTTTCTGCTTCTGGAAGGTAATTGTTATTTATCATAGCCTATTTATCATTATTTATTAACATATGGCCCAATTCACTTTGAGGTCCCAGTTGTATTGGCTGTGAGGGGGAAAGGGGAAATTCTAAGTGCTGACCTAATCCAGCAGTTTCCAGACTTTCTAGAACCCTCCCTGTCTTCAGGATAAAAATAACAAGGAGAGATAGGAGCAGGTCTCCTCTAATGTGGGAGGCAGGGGCTTGCCCTCTCGATCACTGCAGAAAACTAGAGTGGCCCCCAAATAAGAGATAACTTCTCAGTGTGTTTGTTTGTAACATCAGCGTACAAAATTAGACTGTATACTGATCTGAAAGTTCAGTTCTTCCTGATGAAAATGACATGAAGGCGTGTTGGCCTACATATGCCTAGAATAATATATGGGAAGTTACTCGGAGGTGAGAAGATAGCAAGTGCTTTTGGAACTGTGGCCTGCTCACGTTAAAATTGATGGAGGTTGCTGTGGGCGTGGGTGTGTTTCCAGTGGAGCACACAAAGCTGCCACCTTGGGAGCACCGTGGGTGATGCGGGGGCTGTCACACTGTGCAGGGGGGAGAGCACTTCTCGGCCAGGTTACTTGCTTACAGAAGTGACGGCAGGGTGATGAGCGCACGTGGGCTGCACTGATCCCGGATTGCACCAGGAGCTGTCATCTTGCCTAACTCCGAAAAGTAAAAGTGAGTTTGGTTTTTTTCCCCCAATACTTTGGAGTATAGTTCATCAAAACCCAATTATTAACAACGTCAGGATAGTATGCAGACTCTGACTGAACTGCGTTTTGTTCTTATTATAGAAAGTAGTAACGAGCAGGGGGACTCATCGCTATGTAGTGCCATTTAACCTCGCATTTGCTGCCTAGGTGGTCACAACAGGCAGGCTCAAACAGAGGCGTGTTTAATTACTAGTGAACTGAGCCAGCCAGAAGAAGAGAGTAGTCACTGGACACAGGAAGAAGAAACATACTAATCTCTTTCCTGCTGCTGATTCCTGGCCACATAGAAAGAAGCTGGGTCAGATGTGTGGCTGCTCGCTGAGGGGTGTGTGTGTGTCAGTTCATTAGGGAAGGACTCCGTGTTGTGTGTCCCGCTATCACGGCTGCTGTCAGGACCGTGCTTGGTCACTTGATTCATTCTTCAGACCTTTGCTGCACGCTGCTGTAGGCCCGACACTGCAGCAGAGTCAGTGGGTTGGACGAGGCCCTGCCTCTTCCTGCTAGTAAGAGAGAAACAGTCAAGAAGCAGAGAAATAACCAGGTAACAGTGCAAGTAGAACAGGCTGGAGAGAAAACGCAGGGAGGGCTGTCTCCAGAGTGAAGGCCTTGTGAGACCTGGACTGAAAGAATGCGCCCAACCAGGAGATCCCAAGCAGAAGGAATAGCTGGCGCTTCCCTGAAAACAAAATGAAACCCGCTTCTGTCTAGTCGGTAGTGACCCTGTAAGACCGTAAAAGTGCCCCCTACAGTTTCTCAGGGAGCTGGTGGAGTCGGTGGATTCGAATCGCTGACTCTCTTAGCAGCCAAGCTCTGTCCCCTGTACCGTCAGGGTACACAGGACCCCCCTGGGTGGAGCAACCTGCTAACCCGTTAGAGCTGCGCATGATGAAGAACTGATGGGCCTGAAAGAAGAAATCCAAGCGGCACTGAAGATGCTGGTGAGAAGGAGGCCGCAGGAACTGACAGGATACCACTCGAGGGGTTTCAACAAACAGATGCAAGGCAAGAAGCACTCAGCTCTGCCAGGAAGTTTAAAAGACAGCTACCTGGCCAACCGACTGGAAGAGAGCTGTACTTACGCCGATTCCAAAGAAAAGTGATCTAATACGATACGGAAGTGTTTGAACAGTGTCCTTACTGTTACGTGCAAGTAAAACTAGTGCTGAAGGTAATTGAGAACTGGTCCAGCAGCACGTCAGGAGACTACTGGAAATCCAAGCTGGACTCAGAGGAGCACGTGGAAACAGGGATGTCATTGTTGATGTCAGATGGGTTCTGGCTCAAAGCAGAGAATACCAGAAAAGATGATTACCTGTGCTGACTTGACTGTGCAAAGGCACTCACATGTGGCAGCTGTAACAGATACGGAAAAGGCAGTTGTTCAAATAAGTGGGGACAATGGGGAGTGTGTCACAGTTGTATCCTTTCATCATATTCGTCTATGCTGAGCAGATAACCCTAGAAGCTGGACCGCATGAAGAAGGACACTGCATCAGGATCTGAGGAAGACTCATTAACTTGTGCTTTGTGGATAGCACAGCCTTGTTCCTGAAGGTGAAAAGGGCTTGAAACACTTACTGATGAAGATCAGAAACTATACAGCCGTCGGCGTGGATTACACCTTAACATGAAGTCAATAAAGATCCTCACATCTAAACCTGTCAGCAGCATCACAATAAACAGAGTATTGAAGTTGTCCAGGATTTCGTTTTACTTGGATCCACACTTGACACCCATGGAAACAGCCGCCCAGACATCAGTGATGCATTGCGTTGGGCACGTATGGTCCAGAAGCCTTTTTTGAAGTGTTGAGAGGTGTCACCTTGAGGACTAACATACCCTTCATGCAAATCATGGTCTTTTCACTCAACTCATATGTATATGAAAGCTGGACAATGAATAAGGAAGAACTGATGCCTTTGAATTATGGTGTTGAGGAAGAATATCAAGTATTCCAGTGACTGCCAGAAGAACAAACAAATCTGTCTTGGAAGAAGTACAAGCAGAATGCTTCTTAGAAGCAAGTAAGGCAACACTTTGTCTCCCCTGCTACTTGGGACATGTTATCAGGAGGGACCAGTCCCTGAGAAGGACATCACGCTTGGTAAAGTGGAGGGTTGGGTGGAAAGAGGAAGACCCGCAGTGAGGTGGACTGACAGAAGTGCCCTCAGCAGTGGGCTCCAGCGTGCCAGCTGTGAGGATGGCGCAGGAGCAGGCGGGGTTTCCTGCTGCTGTGCGTAGGGTCACTGTGAGTCCACAACACCTCATGACAACGTGGGTCTGCTGACTGCAGGTTTGGAGTTTCAAGTCCACCCAAAAGCAGTTCTCAAGAAAGCCCTGGTGCTCTACTCCCAAAAAGTGAGCCTTGAAAACCCTACGGTGCACGGTTCTCTTAACATTTGTGAGGTTGCTATGAGTTGGGGCTGACCTGATGATAACCAGTGTGGATTACTGAAGCGACAGGACAAAGACCTGTGTGGCCAGAGATCACAGTCAGAAAGATGGACAGTCTAAGAAGACAGTCATACAGGACTTCTGAAGCCAGAATGAGCATGGACGTTGTGGTGGTCGAGACTGTGTCTTGGCAACTCCATGTTTGGCTGCTGTATCGAGTGGCAGAGGCGGGGCCTGTGGTGGCTTCCCTCCCAGCAGCTCTCATCTCTGCGCCTTCCACCACCTGCTTCCTGTCTGCTCACGTTGCTGGAAGCTCCCTTTACTGTCTGTTTCTGGGACCTGAGCTGGCAGCTGTTGGATTTATCAGCCCTTACAACTGGTGAGTGAGTCCTGTCCCCTGACCTGCCTGTCCTGGGTTCACCGGCCCCTGCAGCTCCGTGAGTCAGCAGAGGCCTCACCGTCTCGACACCAGCATGGGACCTGCCGGCCTACACAGCCAGTGATCTAGAATTCAGGTCTCTAACCTGCTAACCTCGGGTTCACCAGCTCCCGTGGCCATATGAAGGGTTCTAATAATTCTGAAGGGGACTGGGTGGAAGCAGAGGAGGTCCCTGGCAAGTGCAAATGCTGACAAGCAAGCAGCCTAGTTAGGGATGTTAAAAGACTAAGTTACAGAGCATTCGCCTCAGGCTCACAACTTGCCAACCTGGTGAACCCATCAGCTCCTTGCCACCGCCCACCCTCCTCCCTGTAGACCAGGCTCCCCCTGACCACCGCCCGCCCTCCTCCCTGTAGACCAGGCTCCCCCTGACCACCGGCCACCCTCCTCCCTGTAGACCAGGCTCCCCCTGACCACCGCCCACCCTCCTCCCTGTAGACCAGGCTCCCCCTGACCACCGCCCACCCTCCACCCTGTAGACCAGGCTCCCCCTGACCACCGCCCGCCCTCCTCCCTGTAGACCAGGCTCCCCCTGACCACCGCCCGCCCTCCTCCCTGTAGACCAGGCTCCCCCTGACCACCGCCCGCCCTCCTCCCTGTAGACCAGGCTCCCCCTGACCACCGCCCGCCCTCCTCCCTGTAGACCAGGCTCCCCCTGACCACCGCCCGCCCTCCTCCCTGTAGACCAGGCTCCCCCTGACCACCGCCCGCCCTCCTCCCTGTAGACCAGGCTCCCCCTGACCACCGCCCGCCCTCCTCCCTGTAGACCAGGCTCCCCCTGACCACCGCCCGCCCTCCTCCCTGTAGACCAGGCTCCCCCTGACCACCGCCCGCCCTCCTCCCTGTAGACCAGGCTCCCCCTGACCACCGCCCGCCCTCCACCCTGTAGACCAGGCTCCCCCTGACCACCGCCCGCCCTCCACCCTGTAGACCAGGCTCCCCCTGACCACCGCCCGCCCTCCACCCTGTAGACCAGGCTCCCCCTGACCACCGCCCGCCCTTCACCCTGTAGACCAGGCTCCCCCTGACCACCGCCCGCCCTCCACCCTGTAGACCACGCTCCCCCTGACCACCGCCCGCCCTCCTCCCTGTAGACCAGGCTCCCCCTGACCACCGCCCACCCCTCCACCCTGTAGACCAGGCTCCCCCTGACCACCGCCCGCCCTCCTCCCTGTAGACCAGGCTCCCCCCATCACTGGCCATCCCCTCCTCCCTGTAGACCAGGCTCCCCTTGACCACCGCCCACCCTCCTCCCTGTAGACCAGGCTCCCCCTGACCACCACCCACCCTCCACCCTGTAGACCAGGCTCCCCCTGACCACCGCCCACCCTCCTCCCTGTAGACCAGGCTCCCCCTGACCACCGCCCACCCTCCTCCCTGTAGACCAGGCTCCCCCTGACCACCGCCCACCCTCCTCCCTGTAGACCAGGCTCCCCCTGACCACCGCCCACCCTCCACCCTGTAGACCAGGCTCCCCCTGACCACCGCCCGCCCTCCTCCCTGTAGACCAGGCTCCCCCTGACCACCGCCCGCCCTCCTCCCTGTAGACCAGGCTCCCCCTGACCACCGCCCGCCCTCCTCCCTGTAGACCAGGCTCCCCCTGACCACCGCCCGCCCTCCTCCCTGTAGACCAGGCTCCCCCTGACCACCGCCCGCCCTCCTCCCTGTAGACCAGGCTCCCCCTGACCACCGCCCGCCCTCCTCCCTGTAGACCAGGCTCCCCCTGACCACCGCCCGCCCTCCTCCCTGTAGACCAGGCTCCCCCTGACCACCGCCCGCCCTCCTCCCTGTAGACCAGGCTCCCCCTGACCACCGCCCGCCCTCCTCCCTGTAGACCAGGCTCCCCCTGACCACCGCCCGCCCTCCACCCTGTAGACCAGGCTCCCCCTGACCACCGCCCGCCCTCCACCCTGTAGACCAGGCTCCCCCTGACCACCGCCCGCCCTCCACCCTGTAGACCAGGCTCCCCCTGACCACCGCCCGCCCTCCTCCCTGTAGACCAGGCTCCCCCTGACCACCGCCCACCCCTCCACCCTGTAGACCAGGCTCCCCCTGACCACCGCCCGCCCTCCTCCCTGTAGACCAGGCTCCCCCCATCACTGGCCATCCCCTCCTCCCTGTAGACCAGGCTCCCCTTGACCACCGCCCACCCTCCTCCCTGTAGACCAGGCTCCCCCTGACCACCACCCACCCTCCACCCTGTAGACCAGGCTCCCCCTGACCACCGCCCACCCTCCTCCCTGTAGACCAGGCTCCCCCTGACCACCGCCCACCCCTCCTCCCTGTAGACCAGGCTCCCCCTGACCACCGCCCGCCCTCCTCCCTGTAGACCAGGCTCCCCCTGACCACCGCCCACCCCTCCTCCCTGTAGACCAGGCTCCCCCTGACCACCGCCCGCCCTCCTCCCTGTAGACCAGGCTCCCCCCATCACTGGCCATCCCCTCCTCCCTGTAGACCAGGCTCCCCCTGACCACCGCCCACCCTCCTCCCTGTAGACCAGGCTCCCCCTGACCACCACCCACCCTCCACCCTGTAGACCAGGCTCCCCCTGACCACCGCCCACCCTCCTCCCTGTAGACCAGGCTCCCCCTGACCACCGCCCACCCTCCTACCTATAGACCGAGTTCCCCGTGTCCACCACCAAAGAAGAGAAAAGGCCATTTCCTCCATTTCGTTTAACATAACCACCCAGTTGCCATCAAACTGCCTCTAACTCCTGGGGACCCTGTGTGTGGCAGAGTAGAGCTGCGCTCCCCAGGGTGTGCACTGGCTGGCTTCAGAGGTGGCTCACCAGACCTGTCCTCGGGGGCACCCCTGGGCAGACATGAACCTCCACACTGTTGGCTGAGTGTGTTAACTGTGTGCACCACCTAGGAACCCTTTTCCCCTGATAGCTGGCAATCTGTAGTCTGAGCCTGGATGGCTGTGGTCCAGCTGAACGCAGCCGCCATCCAGCGGCTTCAGTGTCCCAGTGAGCTCACTAAAACGAGCGTTACTGGGCCCTGCCCCAGTCCTGCGGGGCCCCCTTCCTCCAGCTGCCCCAACCTCAGATCTGCTGTCACACCCTTCTGCCACCTGCTCTTTGACAACTACTGCCTTCTTTTCTCTTAGTAGATGAAGTGGTTTTTCTAAGTAATTTCTTGACATTTCTAAGTTTTTAATAACATAGTCTCTTTTCCAGTATTTGTTGCATTGGTCATAGTGGTCTCTGTTAGTAGTGAAAAGAATAAAGGTGACCTTTGTGTTCACAGTGGAAAGATGCCCCTGGGCAGCCTGGGGATGAGATTCTGCTTCGAGTTAAAAGGGCAGTGTTTCCAGGTAAAAGGGGTGGCCCTGAGGATTTGTGTCCCACTAGAACGGCACCTGTGAGCTGGTTTGAGTTGTGTGATACACGGCATATTACAAGATGCAGAACAAATTCCAGAGCCAGAAGTAAGGGCACAAATGGTAGGCACTCCCTTTTCAAGCACCAACCCCAACAGTTGCCTGAATAACTGAACTCTAAAGAGAGGGAGTTAGAGGACTATTTCTGTGTGAACTTCCACCTTAAAAAAATGAGTGCCTTACTTTGAGTTCAAAGTGGAGGCATTTTTGGGTCTGAGAAATGACTGATCCTTTTGGTAAGAGGAAGAAGGGGACAGGAACCCACAGGGACTGAGGACCGAGTGGTGCACCCTAGAACTGCTCTGTGCCTGACATAACCCCGACGTTGGGCAGTAGCAGACGCCCACACCATGGCTTGATGGTGATGCAGCAATTTACACAGATTCTTTCTCTTATACATCTTAGGGAAACTATGCTTTATCATGATGCAGAATTAACAGTGATTAGTAATCAGAACTATAACATCAGAAAATACAGCACTGAAGATTCATATCCCTAGTTGCTTTGCAGATTTGCTGTATTCTATACAAGTCATTTTCATATTCGTTGGCACAGTTCATTTGGTTGATTTGGTTATGCCAAAGCCAAGTGCCGTCGAGTCGGATCCGACTTGTGGCAACCCTAGATTTGGTTATAAATAGTTATTAATTATTTGGGAGAGCCAAATTGTGAGCAGCCCTCTAAAACAGTAGAAAAGAGTGTAATAGGTTTATTTGGCCTCTGAACTTGATTTTTAACTTCATCTGTGTGTGCATCACTGGCCATATCCGATTACTAAGGAGTTCCTTTCATAAATTGGTCAGTAAAGTTGAATGTGTACGTAAGTCACGAGCATTAGATGACAGCTTGTATCTAACGATCATTTAGTCAGATGTCTGTCTTAGTATGGCGTGCCTTTCTCTGCATAGAAAACAGTAAAAAAAAAAAAAAAAAAAACCCTTCCAGAAACACTAAAACATCTTTAGTGTAATCAGTAATAATAACATGTTTTGAGGTGCATTGCAGAGTAGTGCCTGTTTGCCACTGCAGACCATTATCTGAATTGTTAATGTAATAGGTAGGCACTGGGGGTTGGGTCACGGCTACAGTTGTAGGTAAGTGTGATGTTAGTAACCAGGGACTGCCTGTCTGTGCAGATTTCGTCAGTGTTTTACACCGTTTTTATGGGTTGTGACTTAGTAGACTTCCTTACACAGTGGATCGTGTTGCAGTTTTATTGTTGTTTTCCTGGTTTCACTTTGTTATTTCTTACTTGTTTGGTCTGCCTGGCTTGGTAGTTACTGGCTCAAACACTGTGAAATACGAATGTGAGGCTGGTGATTCTGAAGCGAGGGGTGATGAGCAGGAACTTTTGCCCAGTGGGGTGTCATCTGGATGGTGTGCCCTGAGAAGCCAGGGGTGTCATCTGAATGGTGTGCCCTGAGAAGCCAGGGGTGTCATCTGGATGGTGTGCCCTGAGAAGCCAGGGGTGTCATCTGAATGGTGTGCCCTGAGAAGCCATGTCCTTAGCAAGGTGAACTGATCCAGGGGGATATCCTGTGGCTGACCTGTCAAAGCCAAGCATTACCATGAGTTTTCTATTTGATCATAAATCAGTTGTTTAAAAAAAGTTCCAAGGCCGTATTCCTCTAACTCACACCCAGTGTAGAGATGTGGCGTGTTTAGGGGAAAGATTGTTCCCTCTTGACATGAGACCTTCAGTACCAGCGTGACCAAAGGCAAGAAAGGGGAAATTAAGGTGGTTGGCAAACAGAGGTCAGCGCGGACAGAAGAAACCACAGATGAAGAGGTCAGCGAGTCGGTGTGTGAGACACGAGCCGTGTCTTTGTCCGTAGATGACTCTACACAGCAGGTGGTGCCTGCCGCTGAGACGGGGTGGACAACCTTCTCTGGTTGTCAGTGTTTAGAGTCCATACAACTTTGAGAACTAGTGGTCTGGAAAAAGCAAAAAACATCACTGGTTTGAAACACCAAGGCAGTAATGTCACTCTTTAGTTTAAAAACCTGTAATGGCTTTTTGTTCAAAAGTCCAAACGTGATCCTGGAATTCCAGGCTTTTTACAGTCTGATCTCGTCCTGCTCTTCCTCAGTGGACGTTCCACTGTTCCTGCCGCCTGCTCACTGCACATCGGCACTTGGTGCCCCACAGCCGGCCATATGTCACTGCTTCTGCATCTGTGTCCCCGTGTAAGGTGTTTGTTTCCTGTCCCCGGCCTGCAGGCCTGTGAGACCCAGCCAGAGCAGGCTGCTTTCCGACGTTTTTCCTCCTGCGGCTCCTCCTACCCCAGCCAAGGGCAGGCTTCCGTCTCTGCGTTCTCCGCACTCCTGCCAGCCTCCTCCTCACCGTGCATTGTGGGTCGCCTCTGACGCTGCAGTGCTATCTGTCCTGGTGTCTGTCCCTGCCCATAAAAGCCCTGCACGGAGCGTCCGCTCTCCCGCAGCGGTGGGAGGCAGCGGTGGGAGGCCAGCCCCGTGGGCCCGACCAGTTAGTGCCGCGTCCGCCTCGGGAGGAGACGGTGAGCAGGAGGCTGCACGACAGTCACTCCGAGCTCGGACTCCTGAAGGCCATACTTGAACCGTGAGCTCTCTTGCTGAATAATGCTGGTTACCCAGATCATGCGTGCTATGTGGAAGGTGTTCCAAGCTGACACAGAAATTAGGGACAGTCGGGCAGTGTGGTGACGTGGAAAGGGCTGGTGAGAGCTGCCAGTGTGCCTCTCCTAAAAATGAGCTGTTGAAAGGGATCTTTAAAAGGCGTGCACACGAAACAACACGTTGTTGATTGGATCCCAGAAGTGTTCACTGGTAACAGCATGGGGGAAAGCTTTGCTTTCTAAGTAGGGCCAGCTTTTGTCAGGCAGGGCCCGGCCTGGTGCTGCCTGACTGGGATCGCCCCACAGGATTCCCGGGCACTGCCCCTGCATCTGTCTGTATCAGGAGCGTCCTCAGAAGTCACGGGCCCTTAAGTGGACTTGCACAGGGTGACACCTGGTGAGCCAGCCCTAAGGCACACCGCCTCTGTGAGGGAGTGCATAAACACTGGGACCGTGGGGGCCAGCAGAGTTTGTTCCCAAAGGGAATGTGTCTTACAGGGTCTATCGTAATTGGTAATTGGAGAACACCGTGATTGTCAGGCATCATTAGTCCTCGCCTAACTGAGGACACAGTCAGTGTGCTTTCTAGAGTTGCCCTAAGCCCGCGGTACCACTTATAAATGGCTAGAGTGGATGTTTTTAAGAAATAGACTCCCAGCTTTTGTTTCATCTGATTTCTCTTACAAGTTATGAAAGAAAGAAAGAAACCACAGTCGTCGGGTCAGTTGCAATTCATGGCGACAGAGTAGAACAGAGTAGAACTGCCCCTTAGGGTTTCTAAGGGAGACCTGGTGGGTTCGAACTGCTGACCTTCTGGTGAGCGGCCAGCAGCCGTCCCTCTTACCCATACTGTGCCACCAAGGTTTCCCAGCCCTCACATAGGTTCTGTTTTTTTTAACTTCTGTTTTCTGTCATTTCTCCAGTGCTGTTAGTGACAGTCTTGGTGGTGGAAGGGATCGCTGTGGCCCAGAAGGCTCCAGGTGAGTGCTTCCTGCGGAGGAGGGCGGGGCTCAGTGGGAGAACTGGGATTTCCAGAGAGTGCTGTTTCCATAATCCCTCTAGGGTGCTCCAGTGACCCAATTCCTTCTGTCAATACATCAACCTCAATTTAGCTGGGTTCAGCTGCAGTCAACAGAAAGTCTTGTCCTGATAAATTTTTAAAAATTGGCACTGCTGGTAGCTCTTAGTGTGTTGTGGATTGTATCCAAAAATTAAATGAGATTCATGCTTTAGCACTAAGCAACCCTTCTAATCTCCCTGGTTTATTCGAGATTAGCTAGTATGATTTTTGAGCCAGATTCTGTGTCCACGTAGGACATTTTGACAGGCATCAATTATGCACAGAAATGACACAAGTCAAATAGTTTTCAAAAGTTAGTTGGGAAAAGTCAGTCATCCAGGCCACCCTACCCTGTTTCTCTCTGTAGAGATAAGCAGTCATTTAGCTGATCCTTGTGGTCTTTCCCTCCTGTCTCTGAATAACACACCCTGTGGGTACTGCTTGGTAGCTTCCATCTGGGGCACTGGATGGTGACGTCATGCTGTGGAAGGTGAGAACTCAGCTCAGAACGCAGCTCTTCCCGCCTCTTAGCACCCACCACGGGCGAGTGCTTTTCCTTCCCACCTGTCTCACCCTCCTTCTCAACAGATATATTTGAAAAAGAAAGAAAAGCACTTGCAGTTGAGTCTACTTCAAATTCTAGTGAAGCCATTATTTAGGACTCAAGAACTGAAGAAAAAATTTAATTCTCCATTTGTAATAGTGAAGGATTCTACAGGAAAAATACAAAATGTCTCAGGAAGCATCAAAAGAAGGTGGAAGGAATACACAGAATCATTCTGCCATAAAGAACTGATCGGTATTCACCCGTCTGAAGAGGTAGCGTATGATCAGGAACCGATGGTACTGAAGGAAGAAGTCAAAGCTTGACCGAAGGCTTTGGCGTAAAACAAAAGCCAAACCCAGTGCCATCAAGTCAATTCTGACTCATAGCAACCCTGTAGAACAGAGTACGACTGCCCCATACAGTTTCCAAGGAACACCTGGCTGATTTAAACTGCAGAGCTTTTGGTTAGTAGCCGTAGCACTTAACCACGATGCTACCAGAGTTTCTGGTGAAAAACAAGACTCAAAGAATTGATGGACTGTCGGTTGAGATGTTTCAGCAAACAGATGCAGCACTGGAACAGCTCGCTTGTCTACGTCGGGAAATTTGGAGGACAGCTGCCTGGCCAACCAACTGGAAGAGATCCATATTTATGCTTGTTACCAAGCAAAGTGATCGAACCAAATGTGGAAATTAGCAAACAATATGCTTAATATCATATGCAAATAAAAGCTTGGTCAAGATCATTCAAAAGCCACGGCAACAGTATATTGACAGCAAACTGCCAGAAATTCAAGCTGGATTCAGAAGAGGACGTGAAACAGGAGATACCATTGCTGATGTCAGATGGATCTTTGCTGAAAGCAGAGAACACCTGAAAGATGTTTGCCTGTGTTTTATTGACTGTCCAAAGGCATTCGACCACGAGGATCATAACAAATTATGGATGACACTCAGGAGAATGGGAATTCCAGAACACTTAATTGTGCTCATGAGGAATCTATATATGGATCAAGAGGCAGTTATATGCAGACAGAACAAGGGGACACTGCACTGTTTCAAGTCTGGATGTTTTCAGTTGCCGATCAAACAATCCAAGAAGCTGGACTATGTGAAGAAGAACAAGGCATCAGGATTGGAGAAAAGGCTCAGTAACAACCTGCGTTATGCAGAAAACAGCCCTGCTTGCTGGATGGGGAGAGGATTTGAAACACTGATGAAGATCAAAGACCACAGACAGTCTTCAGTGTGGATTACACCTCAACATCAAGTGAACAGAAGACCTCACAGCTGGACCACTAAGCAACATCATCATCAATGGAGAAAAGATTCAGGCTGTCAAGGATTTCATTTCACTTGGGTCAAGCAGCAGTCAAGAAATCAAAAGATGCGTTGCATTGGGAAAATATGCTGCAATGGACTTCTTTGAAATATTGTAAAGATGTCACCTTGAAGACATGTGCGTATGTGTGTGGAAGCTGGAGAATGAACAAAGGAGACAGAAGAATTGATGCCTTTGAATTGTGGTGTTGGAGAAGAATACAGAATGTACCCCGGACCGCCAAACGAACAAACAGATGTGCTCTGGAAGAAGTCCACCCAGAGTGCTCCTTGGAAGCGAAGATGGCAAGACTGGGTCTTTCATACTTTGGACACGTTGTTAGGAAGGATCAGTCCCTGGAAAAGGACATCATGCTCGGTAGACGGTCAGCGAAAAAAGAAGACAACCCTCAACGAGATGGACTGGCACAGTGGCTAGGACAGTGGACTTGAGTGTAAAAACGGCCGCGGGCGGGGGGCCGGGGGGCAGGGGGCCGGGGGGCGGGGTGGGGCCGGGGGCGGGGCGGGGCCGGTGGGGGCGGGGTCGCGGTGAGTCGGAACCGACTGGGCGGCGCCCGACAACAACGCATTAAGTCTGGATTGTTTGAAATGGAAGCTTTGCCTTGGCTTAGGAAAATTTCTTTTCCTTAAAATTTTCTTGAATCTATTTTTCTTGTTGTGTCTTTCAGGGGTTCCTACTGTTTGGTTACTGACACCACTGCCCCCCACCTCTACCCCACCCCCCACTTTTAATCTCCTTTTTGCTCTCCTTGTGCAGGGTGGCTCAGTTTTAGCCAGGAACTGACCACTTTTCTTTAACCATCCAGGTAGTGAGTGTGGCAGGCTTTGTAGGGCAGACAGTCTCAGGCAGCTGTTGAGCTTGGCCGCTGTGGTGTGAGGGCAGCCCCGTGTGGGGCAAATGAGCAGGCGTGGCAGGGCTCCCGGGCGAGCTCGGTCACGGGGGCAGCAGCCAGAGTGGGGCCGTGGCTGTCCTTCGCCAGCCTCCGGGTTTTTAGTACATTTCTCATTCCTAAAAAGAGGAGCTTGCTTTTGTTTCCTGAGTGATCTGTTTTTTAATGTACCTGTTCTTATTTTGTGGGATATACTGGACTCTTTTTTTGTCTCTGAGGAGATGAAACAAGTCGTTTTGTGTTGTTGACTGTTGTTTGGTTTTAAAAATTTTTTTACTTTGACTTTGTTTCCTGGAGTTGAGTTGTTGTTTCTTTTTTTTTTATTTTGATCTCTGGTTTTTGTATCAGATGCTTTCCTCAAATGCCCGGTGGTCTTCAGATGTCTGCTCATTGATGAGAGAGGTGTTGAGACCTGATTGTGGGGTCTCTGGAGGTGCAGGTGGGGCTCGTCGACTGTGGCGCTCACTGTCGACACTGGAGAAACTTTCCGTCTGTGTCCTGGAGTCGTTTCTTTGGGCTGATCACATTCCCCAGACCAGAGTCTTTCCATGTCCTCCTTAGAGACCCTGCATCTGACTGCCACCCTTTAGAGGGCCCCGTGGGCAGAGATGCCTGGAGTCGTCATCGTGTTGATGTTCCCCAGATTTCCCGGTTTTCAGGTGGATGTTTTCACCCTCCGCTGTGCCTGCTGTCCCCTGTTGAAAACCCTTGTGTCTTACCTCCCCCACAGAAAGAAGCCTGGTTGTCTGCTGTGGTGGCAGGGCAGCAGCTTCCTAGACTGTGGGGCAGAAGAGAGGGCTGGAGAGGGGTGGTATGGCAGGTCTTCTTCTGATCGTCTTCGTGCCCAGAGAGCCTGCTGCCCCGTCGCTGCTGTGTTTCCCTGCTTGGGTCCCAGTGTTCGTGCCTCCACTTAAAAAAAAATCCCTGTAGCATCGTTTAAGTGACGTGTCAAGAGGGAGGGAGCCTGGCTAAATGTATGTATCCACTCTCTACTCTTTAATTCAGATCCTTCTGTAACTTTTAATCTTACTCAACATTTCTGTTAAACAAAGCATAGGGAGAGGGGTACCATTATTGAGAATAAACTCCTGAGATTCTTTCATTTATTTTTTAAAACGGTTTTAAGTTTTGTGTTGTTGAGAATATCCACGGACGACCGACACTAGTCCAGCCGTTGCTGCGGGTCATGGACACTGGTGACGCTCTTCATGCGGCGTGCCGCCCGCAGCCCCCCGAGCCGCCCCTTCCCCGTCAGTAGACCCGCGCTCTGGCCTCCGCGGTCCCGTCCCGCCTCTCCAGTCGCCCTTGTCGCTTGTGTCCCATGTTTGTAGCTCTTAAAAGAGCACGGTCCTCAAGGTCAGTGTTGTCTGCTAGTTCAGCCAAACTGCTGTTTGGTTTTAAGAAGACTTCAGGGGACATTTTTGGTTAAAGTTTTAAAAATGATTGTGGAGCAGTAATTTCAGAGGCTCATCCATCACCTTGGCACCAGAAAGTCTGGATTCCATGAGAATTTGATGTTTTGTTCTGCATTTCCTGTCTTTTGGGCAGGGTTTCTCTAGAAAATCTTTGATCAAAATGGTTAAAGTCATCGCTGAGCACCATCCAATCCTTCTGGTCTTGTGACAAACGAGTTGGTTGTGCCTGGAGGGATTCTTGTCACGCCCAGTGAATTTTACTGGCTGACTCCATCTCCCCATGGTTTTGCTCTCATAAACCTGAGTCTCTCATTTCCCTGTTCTTTCCCACGGTGAGTTTGTCTCTGGCTGTGGGTTCTCCAGGCCAGCCCAGCGTACCTCTCACCTTTCTCTCGCTTCTGCTGAGTAGTGTGTGTTGTGCTGAGTGAGGCAGAGTTTCCCCTGAAATCCCTCTGTGGAGTGGACGATTGTTTGGGGAAGAAGCTGAGGAAAGAGAAGGCTGTTATTAATGTTCTGAATGATGTTTTTTTCTCTCCAGATGGACAGAACATTGGAATGAAGCACATCCCTACAACACAGTGTGGTATTTGGGTCCGAACCAGCAATGGGGGTCACTTTGCTTCCCCGAATTACCCCGACTCGTACCCACCGAATAAGGAGTGTGTCTACGTTTTGGAAGGTATTGGACAAATTTCTATCTTTTCTTGAGTGCATGTTTACTTTATTGTGAAGTAGTCACCAGGTACTGCTCTAACGGAAAATACCACAAGTGGAAGGTTTCATGAGGAGAAGCTTTGATTGTCACAGTCCGGTAAGCCACTAATCCATTAACAAGATACAAGTCCATTCAGAGTAAGTAAGGATCACAGTCTGGTAGGCTGAGTCCACATCTGGTGAGAGCATCTCGGCACAGGAACCTTGGGTCCAAAGGACGGGCTCTGCTCTCAGGGCTTCTCTCTCGATGGCGTGAGGTTCCCGACTTCCTCAGCTCACTCCTCTCCCTTACATTCCACAAGCTTCAGTCCTGCCTCACTAACACAACTGCAGACCATTCTCCACCATCATCACAGAGGCAGGATCCACAGCACATGGGAGGAAGGGCACCATATTGGAACTCCTAACCAAGTCAAATCAACACAGACATTTTGGGGGGACACAATTCAATGCATGACAAGTATGTTGGCTAAATGTTGTGCTCAAGCTAGTCTGAATCAAATAGAAATATGCATGTGAATTAGTGCAGTAAGGGTAATTATTTCTGAACATTGAACATAATAACAGTAATAGCTGAAATTTTATAGGAATTTTTACTCTCCTATGAATTTAATCCAGCTGGGCATATCAGTGTATGTGGGAAGCTCGTTGAAGAAGACACTTTCTTAACCTTACAGAAAGCCCTTACGGGGAGTAACGGATGCTGAAAGGAGAGATGACCATGGTTGCCTGTGGGATAGCACTACTGTTGACGTGCAGCCTAACGTTTGTGCGGGTTTGTGTGTGTGACAAGGCCGACGGTGCTTCGAATCCCTGCGGCAGCGGTCCCTGACCAGCATCCTTGGCTGTTCTCGCTCGCCTCAGCCCTCTGATGGTCTCTCCTGTCTGTGTGTCCTGACCGGCCCGCTCTCTCTTCCAGCCGCTCCACGGCAGAGGATTGAGCTGAGCTTTGATGAGCGCTACTACATAGAACCGTCGTTCGAGTGTCGCTTTGACCACCTGGAAGTCCGAGACGGGCCCTTCGGTTTCTCTCCGCTTATTGATCGATTCTGTGGGGTGAGAAGCCCCCCGTTAATCAGATCGACAGGGAGATTCATGTGGATTAAGTTCAGTTCTGATGAAGAATTAGAAGGACTGGGATTTCGAGCAAAATACTCATTTATTCCAGGTAAAAAATATGTTATCTTTTCAGTTGGTCAAGTATTCACACGCTGATTTTAGAATCATAAAGTTAGAGAAGAGAATTTGGTCCAGTTACTCATGTCAGGCTGTGAAGAAGTCAGCAGGGTTGAGAGAGCAGTCCATGAGCAAGCAGAGAGCTGGACCCAAACTGGAAATAGACTGTAACACTAGAACTCGGAAACATGTCATAGATGGTGCATTTTTAACTTAGATTTCTTTATTTTAAGGCACGTACACAAGGTCAAAAATGTCAAAAGGACGTTTCGCTGATTTTCCTCTTTGGACTGGTTCAGTGGCTCCTCCGTTGAGTAAGTCTTTTTCTGGAGAGCGTTAAGCAGTGTAAAGACCAGAGGTGCAATAGAAAGACTAGTGATCCGCCCTTAGAAAGTCTGGTGTTTGAATCCTCTCTCTGCATCCTGAAGACTGACACGTGGAACACCCGCCACATTGTCTACTGAGGCTGCAGCAGCCGGTGACCCCACACTGAGGGCCTTTAGACAGCAGACCGTACTCTCAGAGCTTTGGAGGCCGCATGTCCCATTGGTCAGGAACATACCCCCTCCAGAGCTCTGGAGGACAGTCGGCTTCTCTCTCCCAGCTTCTGGCAGCTTCCCCACGTTCCCAGGCCTGTGGTTGTATCCCTGCTGTTCTGCCTTCCTGGCCACATCACCTCGTCTCAGGTTCTTCACTGACCCTGTCTTTTACCATGTAAAATAACATGCACCCTACCGTGTGCAGTAATATTCTGCCATATAAAGTAATAATTCACTGTACCACATAGCGTAATAGTGTCTCTGCCGTGTAAAGTAATGTTCACTTGACCATGAAAAATACTGTTCACTCTACCATGTAGAAGAATGTACATTCCACTATGTACAGTAATCCTCACTCTACCATGTAAAATAGTAGTTCACTCTACCACACAAGGTAACATTCTCTCTACCATGTAAAGTAATATTCCACCATGTCAGGTGATATCCACTCCTCCATGTAAAACTCTGTGCACTCTACCGTGTAGAATAATATACTGCACCATGTAAGGTGATATTTTGTCTATTATAAAGTAATATCTTACCATGTAATGTTTACTCTACATGTAAAATATTCACTGTGCCACATAAGGTAATACTCACTCTACCATGTAAAGTAATACTCTGCCATGTAAAATAACATTCACTCTGCCATTCAGCATAATAGATACTCTACCAGTTCTCTGCCATGTAAAGTAGTAATTCACCCTGCCGTGTAGGGTAGTATCCCCTCTGCCAAGGTGGGTAGTCGTCCCTCCACTACGTAAAATCGTGGTCCCACTGCCACCTTGGGTACTGGTCCTTCTGCCATGCAGGGGAGTATTCGCTGGTTGTAGGATTAGGACGTGGACATGTCTCTTGGAGGCCACCATTTAGCCTCTTTGGCCTGTGTTGCTTCCCTTGGAGTATAGAGAAGTGCTCTGAACCTGTGCAGCCCTGTCCTGTGTAAGAACAGGTACAAAGCCCTAAAGGAGGAGCACAGAGACACAGGAGTTATTTGTCCTGTCCCTAAAGAGCCTACAAAAGGAAATATATGTGTAAAGTCAGTGTTCACAGTTTGGTGCTGATCTCCTCAGGTGTTTTTCTCTGTTTATTAGTTTACAAAACTGGGATCACTGTACGTACAGCCTTATTAACCTACTTGTAATGCCATAAAAAGAAACAACACATATCAGTAAACATATTATGGGAATTTCTAAACATTGTTTCAGTAGCAAAAAGAGATTTTTAAAAGATGAAATTTGACTTCTAAATGTTAGCTTAATTTAAAATAAACATCAGAGACTCCTTTTTTAACTTAATGAGGTCAACTGACGTTTGTAAGAGGGGACACCCGGTAGATAGTTTCGCTCTTTTGGGAAGAAGCATCAAAGAGCAGTTTCACTCTTAAGCCTCATTAGGTGACAGTCAGGGCCTCCTCATCTCCTGGGTGAGACCTCAGGGTGTGACCGGTCAGTGGCAACTACCTGCCGTCACCACCGTCAGGTTCCTGTAGTGAGAGCCCAGCTGCTGCCAGGAGTCTCAGCTGTGACAGACACATCACCAGCGGCCGAGAGAATGCACGGAAACGCCGATTTCTCACCAGTGGTAGCAGGTTTCTTCTGGATTTACCAGCACCGAGACAGAGCTGACTACACACACGTGACTCTCAGGTAGAGCGTAGCCATGTTTCAGTGTAGACAAATTACACGTTGCATAGTTCTCTTCACGTGGATTTGTTTTTAGTCACCACGGTCCAGTTTGGGAATCCAGGCCCGTAAAAAGGTGACACGGCAGAGCAGAAAAGCTCCGTGACACACGTGTCTGCAGAGAGAAGGGGTCTGTCGGTGACGGGCCACTGTCTGACGGAAGAAAACCACTGAGCGTCCCTCTGACTCATCTCATCTGTAAAATGGAGTAGTACATATTCCACTCAACATTACTTGAGGATCAAAAAGTTTCCTGAGGATGCTTTTTTCATATTTAAAAGCATTATGGACATAACTAAGAGCATTCTTTTAGAAATCTGGGTTTTCTTTCGAGTAGTTTAATCTTATTTTCAAAGATCTGATTCACACATAAGAGTTTGTCTTTATGGTATACCAAAATAATCAGTTATTTTAGTTAATTGATTCATAAATAAACATCACATGCCTGGCATCAGTTTAATCAAATCAGTTATTTTTATACAAACTGTTGGCTGTCAACTTCCGCGAATCGTCTCTCAAGGCAAAATGCCCTGTGAATCACCTGGTCGTCTTCCATTTCCTTGACATTTTCAAAAAAAACTGTTCATGGGAATAGAGCAGCTGCTGCTGCTGCGTCTGACAGTTGATGTGCGTTTTCAAGTAGCATAAAAAGAAAATTAGTGACAGATCAAAAGTATAGGCATTACCATTATGTAAACATCCAACCAACAAGTAGCCTGAATACGCTCGTTAATAACCACTTGCTGCTTCTGTCGGTGAAGATGCAGTTTCTTGCCTTTCTGGTGAAGGGAACATTCGGTGTGACTTAAGACTCTGTGCCATGAAGTAACACTGAGGTTCTCAGAGCTGATGATTTTCTTCTTTTTTCTCTTGCAGATCCAGACTTTACTTACCTAGGAGGCATTTTAAATCCTATCCCAGGTTTAGTATATCTCCTGTTTTTTTTCTCACAGCATTTTGGGTTGCTCTTCTTTTCCTTTGAACATCCTTCCTTCGTTCTCTCTAGATTGCCAGTTTGAGCTCTCCGGAGCCGACGGAATAGTGCGCTCCAGTCAGGTGGAGCAGGAGGAGAAAACAAAACCCGGCCAGGCCGTTGACTGCATATGGACGATTAAAGCCACCCCGAAAGCCAAGGTACTGTCACGTGTTGAGTAGTCGCAGAGAAGTGCCTGAGAAGGCGTGCTTTATAAGTGTGTTACTGTAGTTCCTGCACATGTCTGGGGGTGATATTGGAACTCATACTTTAAGTGTATTAAGCACTTGCTGAAGTTCCAGCATGGTTAAACAGCATACTATATAAGTTTCAGGAATATCACACTTGCATTAAGGTTTTTTTTCCTTAAATATGTAGATAGCCATGAGTCGGATCCGACTCAATGGCACTTGGCATGTAGATTCCTAATTTGTGAGTACAGTTACTGGTCAGTAGGATCACAGGGTCATAGAACTTCTTGATGGGGAAGAAAAGCGCCCCAGGAGGTGCGGATTTCTGGCTAAAGCTCCGGAGCCTGAAACTTTGTCAGAACGAAATGCAGACAAGGTGGAGTCTTGGTCCTGGGTTCTCAGCCTGTTTTCTGCTAATTATGTGGGGGGGTTACGAGGAAATATTACAGGGGGGAGTGTTTTTTCAGTTACTGTGTCCAATTGCAAATAATCACTAACTCCTTTTCACTTTTGTGTGGATAGAGAGGCAAGGGAGCAGAAAGGCGGGGTCCGTGCCTGTCACAGACGTCCGGGTTAGGGTTGCGGTGAGGGGCGTGTGGTGATTAGACCATGCCAGCTGTTGCTTCGGCCTTGTGGCTGGCTCCCATGTGGCGGTGTGTCTCAGGGTTCCTGAGGTCTGCAAGCAGCCGATCTGGGGACGTACATCACCAGGCCTTTCTTGTATGGCTCCTCCAGGTAGACGCGAACCCCCAATCTTCCAGTGAGCAGCCAAGCAAACCCCTGGAAACATTAGATAAAATATGAGAACTAGCCTTTTAAAGGCACAAGGTCATTCTTAGAGACTAGAAAGGAACAGAAACCATTTTAAATCAGAGGGTGAAAAAAATGGAATATGCTTTATGAAAACCAATGCAGCCCATGGCTGCCACGCTCGTGCCAGCTCATGCCAGCCCTGCCAGACAGAGAGGGCTCCCTCCAGGTCCTGCAGGACTGCCTGATGGGTTTGAACTGCCCACCTTTGGGTTAGTAGGCAGTTAACCACTGGGACACTAGGTCTCATTAATATCATGTGTGTGTGTGTATAATCTACCAAAATGAAATAAAAGAATGGAAAACCTGAATAAGCCTCTACTCAGTTCAAGACATTGATTTTGTAGTTAAAATATGGTAACAGGAAAACTGGCCAGAATAGATTTTACCAAATACCTAAAGAACATGTTACATAAACTGTTTGAGAAAACTGAAGAGGAGAGACATTCCCCGCCTGTTCCAGCAAAACCGAATAAAGAGCGGATGAGAAAAAGGCAGTTGTGAGCCAGTAGTGTTTATGACTCGGGGAGACCCTGCTGCTGTCAGAACCCTCTGGAGCCCTCTGTGCTTTGACACAGTTGGGTCTGTGAGTCAGAAGGGAAGAAGGGACTTGATAAGGGCTGTGGTGTGCTCAGTGCTTATCAAATGCAAAGGTGAAAGCTAGGTAATAACAAACTAGGCCTTAAATGCTTTTTAGAATGAAGACACACATGAATTATGTTTCAGAAATTTTTGGCAGTAGTTAATATTAGAAAATCTCGTACTGTAGTTTATCAGATTAAAGGAGAAAGTCCACATGTCTCAATGTATGCAGAAAAAAATATTCCACAAAACTTAAAACCTGTTTTAAAAAAACAAAAACCTCACTGACTGAGGACACCTTTTCAGCGTGAGGAGGAGCATCTGTGAGAACCCCGTCCTTGGCCCCAGATGAGCAGCGGGGCCATAGGACCCATCCCTGTACACTCAGCAATGCTGCGGTGACGGCTGCTGTCAAGATTTTACTCATTGCTGCTTAGAAATCCTGGTCAGTGCAACAAGATGAGAGAAGAAAGAGACGTTAATCAATTGTAAAAATCAGTTTCTTTTCTTGACTCCAACAAGAAGCATTTAGAAAGCATATCATTTACAATAAGGACAAGTCATCAAGTACCTGGGAATAAATGTAAAAGGCTGTATAGAACATTTAGAGAACAAATTATAAAATCACTCTGGAAGACACAAAAGCAATGCAGAGGCATCCTTTTCGTGTACAAAAAGATTGAGCATGACAGAAGACATTGTTTCCAAATTAATCCATCTATGGAAGTAGTTTTAATCCAAAATCCTAGTAAGGCTTTTTGTGGAACTTGACAGCTAGCCTAGAATTCACATGGAGAACAGGAGTCTGAAAGAACTGTGGCAAGTTTCAGTCAACACAAAGTAGAGGAGCGTAATCAATCTTTGGGACGAGGTTGTGGTGATTGGATGGTGGGACGCTGTCGTCGAGCTGTGCAAGCAGGTAAACCTGAGCAAGGTACCCCAGGAGGAACCCGACATGTCTGGAAGCCAGGGGCTCGACAGACGTTGTGCTCTGGGTCAGGAGGAGAGGGTGTCGCGGTCGGCTGTGTGGAGACACTGTCCGTGTTAGATCTCCCTCCGACCTTGCAGAATGCCAGGTCTTGATGTGAAAGCCAAACCACAACTTGCAGAATAAAATAGAGGGTAAGAGCTAACCTGACATGTGGACTAAAAGTGAACAGAAAATGCAAAGTGCAAAATCCATAGAGGTACAGTTCATCAGTGTTGGTGCATTAAAATAAATTTCTTGACTTCCAGAACCAGTCAAGGTGGAGTAAGCCTGTGGTAGACTGTGTTTCCTACACATGACGCTTGAAACATCTCGACACAATGCTCAGAGCAGGCACATGAGGGTTCTGAAAAGTGACTGCTAGCCTGGTGGTCCGGGAGAGCCGGGCGGAGCTGGAGAGCCAGGTGAATTGGGCAGGGAAGTCAGAAAGTGAATCATGACCCACCCGATGGGCAGGGTTTGGTTCTCCCCCGACACCTTGGTCTCCTATCTCTGAACCCAGGGGGACTGACTGACAGAGCTGCACCACAGGCAGGGACAGTCCACACTGGGAGCAAAGGCTGTTGGGAAGAGCAGCCCTTGAGACTGAAGAGTGGGTGGCCCCGTTTTTCTGTGTCTTTTTCCCCCTCTGTCCCGGCTCTGCCTCGGCCCGGCGCCAGCTGTGGAGCTGTATTACAGCAGCTGTGGTCATGACTAAAGCCCCGCGAAGCTGCGCTTCCGAGCCCGAGAAACGGGACAGGAGATGATGTTGTCTGGGAATCCTGTTGGGTTTTTTCCTCCTCTTTCTCAGCACGCCAGATGTTATGCAGAACTTGCAAGAGCATAGGCAGTTATAACTTTGGAGAAGGCTTTTTTTTGAAGAGGGCACTGTGTTGGTAGAAGAAGTGAGGGCATCTAGAGAGGAGAGCTGAAGACGGGATGAACTCACCGCCTCAGCGGCCTGTGAGCGGGGCACACACCCCCGAACAGGACAGAGGTGTCGGGAACCAGGTGATAGTTACAGTGACCACCCAGTACCTGGGTGACCCATGCCTGGGGCAGACCTAAACAGGCCGAGAGCTCAGGAGAGAGCCACCACCACCCAGCATGAGACCAAATCACAACCAGGGTATATCATCATGGATTGAATTGTGTCCCCGCCAAAAGGGGTGTAGCGGTTTGTCTGGGCCCTGATTCCCAGTACTGTGTGACTGGCCTCCAGCCTGTGATTTTAGCATGCTCTAAATCCTACTCTGTGCCTGTGGCTGAGAGACTAAATTGTGTTAAAGGAGGTCAGGGTGGGATCACAACACTCTTACTCACCAGGGGGTTTCCCTGGAGTGTGGCATGCACCACCTTTTATCCAACAAAAGATGAAGCAACCCGAGTTCATCAAGAAACCAACACCAAGAGCTGAGTGCGTCCTGAGGTTCCCGCGCTGAGACGCCCTTAGAGCACAAAGGCGGCTGTGACACACGGCCCTTCCTCCCGAGCCGACAGAGAGGGCGTCCCCAGAGCCAGCGTGCTGCCTTTGGGCTTCCAGCCACTAGACAGGGTGAGAATAAACTTAGTGAAAGCGATCGCCTGTGGTCTTGCCTGTTAGAGCAGTATTAGATGACATACATGTTAAAACAGAACAAAAACAGCGTTCACTAGTGTTTTTTAACAGCATCTAGAGCAATTATATCCATAATGTCCAGGATGATTAAAAGTTAGGCTCATACAATCAGGAAAATCTAATTACTTCTGAAAGGCAGGTGCCACAGATGCCAGCCTTGTCGGGACCAGATGCTGGAATATCAGAGACATCAAAGCGACGCTTCTAACCTTGCTCCAAGTTGGTGCTGGGTGCTGCTGAGTCTGCTCGAGCTGCCCGGCACCTCCATGTGCGGGGGGCGCCAGCCCTGCCCGCCCCCTGGCATCCTCCTGGCCACTGCCGTGTTGGAGCGTGTCGTTGCAGCCACTGCGTGAGTCCCGTCTCTGAGGGTCTTCCTCTTTTTCACTGACCTTCTGCTAAGCACGATAATGTGACGGTTAAGGTTTCCCTTGGCTAGACCGGGATTCCTCAGTGGGTCGGCAGGTATGTCATGAGTGCAGTCACCTCCGTGATGGGATCTGCCATGAGCAACGGGCCATTGGAAAGGTGGTTCCGGAGGGTATGGTCTGCATCCAGTGCATGTGGACCATGTGGCAAAGCTCGCTGGCTTTTGCGCTCTCTGGAACCTGCATCTAGCTCATCACCATTGCACCTCCCATGCTTGGCGATTGATCCAGCAGCCTGCTGTCTGGACCTGCCAGTCTTGGTTTTGTCCACCTCTTCATCTACATACATCAGGAGAAGGCTGATGCCTGATGCATGGATTTGGTACTTTCCATGCTGTGTAACTGCATAAGCAATTTGCTTATTAGAAGTCTCCCTGTATCTCTGTCCCTTGCTCTCTACAAACACACACACACACGCACACATGCACACACGTACACTGGTTTTGCTTCTCTGGAGAACCTGGTGTAAGACAGTGTCTTCCTCCAGAGACTCACCCCTCCCGATAACACATACAAAGTATCTGAGACGATGTTTCGCCATCCTTGCTTCTAAGGAATGCTCTGGCTGTGTGCCTTCGGAGAAGAGATTGGTGGATTCTTCTGGCAGTCCATGGTCCATTCAGTGCCTTCTCAGCACCGTAGCTCAGAGGTGTCAGTCAGTCTTCCTTATTTGCTGTCTGTCTGTGCGTGTGTGTGATGGCACTAAAAATGCCATGCTGTGGGTCAGGCACACCTTCTTTCCCAAAGTGATGTCTTAGCTGTGAACACTTGAAAGAGGTTTTTGGGAGTGTATTTATTCAGCGCACTAGGTCATTTGAATTCTTCCCTGCTGCTTCCATGAGTGTTGGTGGTGGGTCTAAGTAAAACGAAACCCTTGGCAACTTCAGCTTTTCTCCATTCGTCATGAGATTGCTTTCTGGTCCAGTTGTGAGGATTTTTAAATTCTTTATGTTAAAGTGTAATCCATACTGAGAGCTATAATCTTTTGATCTTCAAGATGAATCAGTAGACAATATATAATCTCAAATACAAAGAGAAACAAGGTTGAGGACAAATTAACAGAGCCTCAGACCTGTGGAAATATTTTAGAATGCCTCCTCTTTGTGTCATTAAAGTTCCAGAAGGAGAGGAAAAAGAAGGTGGTACAAGAAAAATATTTGAAGAAATAAATGACCCTAACACCCGAGAACTGTTCAAAGATAAACATAGAGTTTGAAGAAGCTCAGTGAACACCGAACAGGATGAACAAAAAGAAACCAGCCCTGGACACAGAAATCAAGCTGCTTTGAAACCACAGATAAAAAAAAATTCTTGACAAGCTAGAGAAAAAAATGATACATTTTTAATAAAAACAGTGATTGAGAAGACTGGATTTGTCATTGAAGGCCAAAAGATAGTAGATCAAGATACTTAAAATTGTGGAGGGGAAGGGGTTGAACCCAGGGTTCTGTGTCTAGCAAAACCAGATTTTTTAGAGCACTATAAAGAAACTCCACTGAACTGAGATAATTTTTCACCTCCAAAGCTGCCATAAAAGAAGTGATAGAAGTTCTTTCGATAAAAGAGAAATGAAGCCCAAGAAGATAAAATACCTAGGAATAAATCTAACCAGAGATGCAGGAGAGTTCTACAAATAAAATTATTAAGACTCTACTGCAAGAAACCAAAAGAGACTTATGTAAGTGGAGAAATCTACCTTGCTCATGGATTGGAAGACTTAACATTGTGAAAATGTCTATTCTGCCCAAAGCAATCTGTATATACCGTGCACTCCCACTACAAATCCCAGTGTCATGTTTTAATGAGATGGAGAAACAAATCACCAACTTCGTTTGGAAAGGGCAGAAACCCCAAATAAGTAAAGCACTACAGAAGAGGAACACAGTGGGAGGCATCACACTACCCAACCTTATAGAACCTATTATACTGCCACAGTAGCCAGAACAGCATAGCACTTGTACACAAACAGATACATAGACCAATGGAACAGAATAGAGAATCCAGAAATAACACTATCCACCTATGAACAGCTGGTATTTGACAAAGGCCCAAAGGCCATGAACTGGGGTAAAAAAACAGTCTCTTTAGCAAATGGTGTTGGCACAATTGGATATCCATCTGCAAAAAGCTGAAACAAGACCTGTATGTTACATCTTAACACAAAAACTATCTCAAAATGTCTCAAAGACTTTAAAACAGTACAGATTGTGGAAGAAAAAATCGAGACAACACTGGAAACTCTAAAACACAATTTAATCAGACTACAAAAGGTTACTAACAATGTACAAACAGCCAAAGAAAAAATAGATAAATGGGAACCACTAAAAATCAGATATGCTCATCCAAAGACTTTATCAATAAAGAATGCCTACAGACTGGGAAAATGTATTTGGCAGCCACTTATCTGATTGACATCTAATTTCCATGTTCTGCAAGGTACTGCAGAATATCAACAAGAAAAAGATAATCCAGTTAATCAGTGGGCAAAGAATGTGGACAGACACTTCTCCAAAGAAGACATCCAGGCAGCCAAAAGACAGATGAGGAAATGCTCACAATCATAAGCCATTAGAGAAATCCAAATCAAAACTACAATGAAATAACCATCTCACCCCAGCAAGGTTGGCAGTAATCCAAAAAACAAAACAACAAATGTTGGAGAGGCTATGGAGAGATTGGAACTTCTCTACAATGCTGGTGGGAATGTAAAAGGATACAGCCTCTTTGGAAAGCAATTAGATGCTTTCATAAAAAGTTAGAAATACTGTATGATCCAGCAACCCCACTGCTTGGAATGTATTCTGCAAACGTAAGGGCAGTCGCACAGACACATGCACATGAGTGTTCACTGCAGTGCTGTCCACAGTAGCAGAAAGATGGAACCAACCTACGTGCCCATCAGCAGATGAATGGATAAACAAACTGGTACATATGCACAGTGGAACACCATACACTGATAAAGAACAGTGATTTTATGAAAGATTTTGTAACCTGGAGTTAACTGGAAGACATTATTCTGAGTGAAATCAGTCAGCTGCAAAAGGACAAACACTGAATGAGACCATTGCTGTAAGGATGTAGGAGCAGGTGTATGCACAAAAAAAAATTGTTTGATGGCTGCAAGGGGATGGAGGAGCTAGTGGATTATTCACATGAGGTCTGGTAATCAAGTTCATGAATTCATCCTAGAAAAAATACTACACACCAGACTGCTGAGTATCACTATCGTCACCTTCCAGGTACTCCCCTTGGAAAGCTATGCACTGATGGCAGCACCTAGTCCACCTTTCAAAGCAGTTTTGGAACTTTTCCTGGAATGTCTGTCAGAGCTGTTGTCACATTACCCTTGATGTCCTGAAAGTCGTCACATGTCATTTCAGTATTTCCTTTATCTTTGTGGGCCACATCAAGTGAGTAGGGAGGATGTTCCAATACAGTGATTTGTTTACTGTCTAAAAACTCCCTCACAGACAGTGCTGTGTGAGCTGATGCATTGTCTGGTGCATTGTTGCGATGAAAAAGTCATGAGTTGTAAGTGAAAAGTTCAGGTTGTTTTCATGTGATTTTTCCATGATGCCTTTCCAGCACTTCCAAATATTAAACTTGAGTAACTGTTTGCCCAGTTAGTACAAATTCACAATGAACAATCCCTCTGATAGCAAAAAAGATTAGCAACATCCTTATGACTCTTGATTTGGACTGGTGGAACTTTCTTTGTTGTGGAGAATAGGCTGACTTCAGTTGTGCGCTCTGACGCTTTGTTTCCAGGTCATATTGGTACACCCCCATGTTTCCTCACCAGTGACAATACGGCTGAGAGCATCATCTGGACTCTCCAAAGGTCTGGGCAAATTTGGACTCTCCTCTGTTTTTTTGATCATCAGTGAGCTCCTTCGGGACCATTTTTGCACACATTTTTCTCTTGCCAAGATTTTCATTCAGATTTTCCTGTGTCTCCGTCGATGTCTGCTTGGTCTGCTATGCTTCTCACTGTCAGCCTATGATTTTGACATACAACTTGATGAATTTTTGCAATGTTTTCATCAGTCCTGCTCATTACTGGCTACCCTGACCTCCCTTCATCAGTGACGCTTTCTTTCCCTCAAAAAAATACTTAATCCATTTGTCCACTGCTGTTTTCATGGCATTATCCCCATAAACTTCCACTAACGTGTCCCTGATTTCACTTCCATACTTGCCAAGTTTAACAAGAAGTTTAATGCTTGTTTGTTGCTGTGATTTGAGCTTCAATATTCTTGCAATGGCACAGAAAAGCTCTCAACAACGTTAATGAAAGCCACTCAGCAAGACACCACCACACATCAACATGAACACAGCTGTGACAATGATACACCAAGGCGGTGAAATCTTACCGAGTTATCTGTACATGGCTGCCAACACAAGTTCATGAACTTGTCAGACCTTGTAGATCGGACAGTAAGAGTTCAGTTAGGTGAAGGTGCTGGCACTGCGTAGTAGAAGGCAGGTCAGCATAACTGTTCATAAGCTAGAAGGTTTTCTAACTGCAACCCAGCATATCAGAGGACAGAGTAGCAGGGATAAGGATCTGGGGACCATGTTTTCAAGGGACGTTGAGGTCAATTGCCAGTAGTCTTTCTGAGAGGTTGTTCTGCACCCCATATTGATGAGTGGTGCCTGGGTTGTTAAAAGCCAGCAAGCTGCCATCTAAGGAATCAGTTGGGCCCAACCCATCTGGAAAAAATGAAAACTGAGAACATCGAAGACATGAGGAAGAATAAGCATGAGACAGAAGGACCCGTAATGGGAGACTACCTCACCATGAGACCAGAAGAGCGAGATGGGGCCTGGCCACCACCTAAGACAGCCCTGACAGGGACACAATGTCAGTTCCCTGATGTGGCGTGTGAGAAAGGAGTGTGCAGATCGAGAACGCTATTAAAAGACCAGACTTGATGGTCCAGCATCCTGGAGGGTCCCCTGAGAACACGGACCCTAGACTTGCTGATAGCCCGGAGCTGCAACCAGTACTGAGGCCAGCACTTCAGACAAAGACTGGATTGGACTTGGGGGCACAGAGGGATGCCAGCGATGTGTGCACCTTATGGTGTGATGTCTGTGAGGCCAGCCTACTGGTTTGTTTTTAGAGACGAGAGGAGACAGTGAAGAGCGGGGGGAACAAGTGCTGGCTGAGTGAACACTGGAAGTAAAATGTGAAAACGAAGAGTGTGTGTGTCACCAGGTCAGGAGAGCAGAGAGGGAGGCAGAGGGGCGGGTGCTCGGGATCTTATGTGGAAAACTGGGGTGGTAAACTTTCACTTGAAAAAAATGACAGAAACAAGAGAAACGAAACTGGGAACCTTATGAATGAAGGGAAGTAAATGGTAAATACCTGGATAAATACACTAAGCCATCTTAATAGTACAAAAACAAAAAAAAACAAAAAAACCCCAAACTCTTTGCCGTCAAGTCAGTTCTGGAACATAGCAACCCTGTAAGACAGAGTAGAACTGCTCTGAGGGGTTTCCAAGTAGCTGGTTGTGGATTCAGACCACTGACCTTTTGGCTGGCAGCTGAACTCTTGACCACCGTGCCACCAAGGGCCCTTTTCTGACCACTCTCTAGGGTCGCCATGAGTCATCTCTGACTCGACGGCACTTGGCTTGGCAGCAGGAGTGAAACAAGGTATCAGTGTAGACCCTAAATGGAATTGTCTTAGTTCTCTAGTGCTGTTGTAACAGAAACACCACAACTGGATGGCTTTAACAAAGAGAAATTTCTTATGTCACAGTCCACTAGTCTACAAGTCCAAATTCAGAGCTCCAGCTCTAGAACTTTCTCAGTTGGCTCTGGAGGATGGTCCTTGTCATCAGTCTTCCCCAGGTTGAGAGCTTCTGAAGCTGAGGGACCCTGGGTCCTTTCCAAAGGAAGCACTCTGCTCCCAGCAGTGCTGTTTGGTGGCACGAGGTCCCCAAGTCTCTGCTTGCTTCCCTTTCCTTTATCTGAAATGATTGCCTCAAGACACAATCTTACACACTGAGCCCTGCCCCACCAACACAACTGCTGCCCACCCACCCTCATTAAAATCATAGAGGCAGGATTTACAACATGGAGAAAGATGTCACAGTACCAGGAATCATGGCCTAGCCAAATTGCTACACAATTCAGGTCATGATGAACGTTAAAAAGAATAAAGAGAAAATACAGAAAAAGGTACACCCCAAACTGGACTGTTTAGGTGAAATGGACAAATTCCTTAAAAGGCACAAAATTAATTCATCCAAGAAGAAATACATAACCTGAATGGTCTCACAGTTATCAGAGAAATTGAATTCATATTTAAAAACCTAACAAAGCCAAGGCTTAGGCATCAGCACTGGCTAACTGTACCGGTGACTTAAGGAAGATAAGTCAGTTTCTCACAGTCTGTCACAGAAAGTAGAATCCTTTCCCATTTCATTCTGAGATGAGCATTATCTTGATACCACCAGACAAAAGGTGTAACAAGGAAATTAATGATCAGTATTCCTCAAGAAAATAAATGCAAAATGTTAGCAAGTCTAATCCCATGATACATAAGAAGAGTTCTGCATCACAACCAAGTGTTACCCCAGGAGTATAAGGCCAGTGTAGCACTGACAAAGTGTGAGCTGTGGTAGACCAAACAATAAAAAAACGTGGACGTCTCAGTGTGCTTCAATCCAATGCTGTTCGTGGTAAAAATTCAGAAAAAATAGACCTGAGAGGAAATTTTTGGTAACCTGGTAAAATAATACTGTCATATGTACATACACACACACACAGATAGCTAACACTCTTTTTCAGTGGTTAAACGCTGAATGCCCTCTCTGGTTGAGATCTGTAACCAGGCAGCCCGCTGAGCGATAACCGGGAGGTGTAACCCCTGATGAACGACATAGGCGGATCTAAAAAGGAGCGTTCTTTTTGCAGATAGCAGGGTTGTGTATGTAAAAAAATTAAAAGGCCCAGAAAGGATTACTTCAGTTTAACAATTGTTTGGGGACAGAAGACCAATATACAGGGATCGCTTCTGTTTTATATGCTGGCAATAAAATTTTAATTTCATTGTTCAAAAATTATTTTTACAATTGCACCCCCAAAATTAGGCATATGTGCAGTATCTATGGACTGAAACTTAAATAATTCTGATGAAAAATGCGAAGAAGTCATAAGTAAGTGGAGAGAGGAAATATGCATGTATTAGTGTACTCTAGGTTGTATTTTTGTATATGTAGTGTGCTACACATGTAGTGCACAGAAAGAATGAAATAGGTTCTGGCATAGCACACCTGTGCATGTACCATCCGTGTCTGATGACATTTCCAGATGTCAGTTTTGGCCTCATCTGTCCTTCCATGTGGTAGGTGAATCACATCATTCTCTTGATTTTCTTTCGTTTCCTGCTTATAAAAGTAGTCCTGTTTATAAAAGTAGTCCAAAAACGTAACTTTTGGTCATCAGGCTATAGAGAATAAAGCCATGGTAGTCTGACAGTAAGCCGTTCCAACTGTGAGTTTGTTTCTGTGAAGTTAATAATTATAGTGCATTACCTTAGCAGTTGAATGTGGCAACCATATCACTTGGTCTTAAGTGCAAGTATTAGGTTACAGTGGGTCTGCTTATTTCGTGGTTTAATTATGCCTTCGTAGTGTCAGTTGAAGTTAGCGACTTGTATGCAAAGAAAAAGCCATAATGTGTTTACAGAAATGATGGGGAACTGTGTGGTTGGCACAAAAACATGTAATGGGCATTATTTGCAAAAAAAAAAAGATGCTGTTAAAATGTCGGTCCTCCTGAGATTGATTTATATAGACTGAACACATCCCAATCAAAACCCCAGCTATATTTATGTAAATATCAACAAACTGATTTCTAGTAATTAATGGAAGTACAGAGGAATTAAAATAGAATTTTTAAAAAGATGAAACGCTACCTCATTTCAAGACTTACGGCAAGTCACAGGAAATGAAGACATGGTATTGATGAAAGGACAGATATATAGATTAACAGAACAGAATGAAGAGCCCACAAATAGATTCATACAAGTATGGATAACTAATTTTTGACAACAGCAGTTCAAATGAAAAAATAAAAGGTCTTCCAACAAGGATGTCCTATTTTTGACAGCTCACAGTGGCCATATTTATCACATTTTGTATTGGTCTTGACAAATAACCATGAAAAGTTACACGATTCTACAACACATATCAATTATTGAAGTTTATCATCAAAATGAGTGTTCTGTTCACCAAATGTGAGTTACATAAAATTTACAATGCACATAATCTTCACACCAAGAGAACAATTTGACATTTAATCAAAAACTTTGAAACATCTGGGTCTGTTGTCAATCAGACACTGCCTGTGCATCAGCAAACTGCATGTTTCAGTGAAAACATTGCCGCCACTTGTCAGTGTGCATGAGAATCCACCTCAATCAGTTTCTTGCCAACACCCAGAACTGAGCCTTTGATCAACCACAATTTGGCTGATTTTGCATCTGAACCTGAAGCTTCCCCTTACCAAATTGTTTTAACTCAAGAACTGAAGTCCAACAACCATAGATTGTGCCACACATTTGCTGACTGGGCTCTGGAGCAATTGAAAGTTGACTCTGGTTTTGGCTGAAAAACCACCTTCAGCAGCGAGGCCCTTTTTTGGATGAATGGCTTTATTAACAAAACTGTTGCATTTGGAGCAATGAGAGTCCAACGGACATTCCAGAATGTCCACTTCATCCCCCCAAAGTAACCGTTTGGTGTGGATTTGGGTCCGGTGGAATCACTGGCTTTTTTTTCCAAGATGAATGAGGAGAGGCTGTGACTGTCAATGGTGAAGGATACCGGGCTGTGACAACTGATTATTTTGGGCCCCACTTGGCAGGTGCTGCAGCAGCCATTTACCCAAAGTTCTTCTCCACATGCAATGCCATCAGACATATTCAAAAGAAGAAAACAAAACTGTATCATCTACACAGCTTGTTTCATTCAAGTTCAAAGATAGGACACTGTTGTTGGAAGACCCTTTAACAGTCTTTTCAACAAGTGGCATAACAATTGAGCATCCATATGCTTCCGTGCGCCTCCTCAGAACAGAACCTTGACCTGTGTCTAATAACATTAGTAAAAATTAATGCAAAATGGATCATAAAAAAACAAAAAGCAAACCCACTGCTGTCAAGTCAGCCCTGACTCACAGTGACCCTGCAGGATGGAGCAGGACTGCCCTACAGGATTTCTAAGGGGCTCCTGGTGGATTCCAACCGCTGACCCTGTGGTTGGCAGACGTGGTACTGAACCACTGTGTCACCAAGGTTTCCAAAATAGATCATAGACATAACCATAAAATTTTATATTATAAACTTCTAGGAGAAAATCTTTATGATCTTGAGGTAGGCAGAGGTTTTTCAAATAGGATAATGCACAAAAGGAAAATTTATAAGTTGGATTCAATAAAATATTTTTCCCTGTACAGGTCACTGTCAAATGAAAAGTCGCAGACTGTGAGAAAATATGTGTGTGACAGTTGTCTCACAGAATTCTTTCTCCAGAATTGAAAACTCAACAGTAAGGGACAGTGAACCATCTCAGTGGACAGTGGGTGCTCCATGTCATCAGTGTGACGTTCAGGGGGCAGTGAGACCGAATCACTGGAGGTGGAACAACTGGGACAGAAGTGAGGACGCTGATGACTGCAGAAGGTCACAGTGCCACGAGACACCTGGAGAATTTGTTGAATAGGAACTTGTTCTGCTGTGCGTTCTTCCACCAAGAATGCTGTTTAAAAGAAAAATGTACATGGAGTATGATTATGTATACAGTCCAAGGTTCAAGCTAGCTGAGCCCAAAGTGTGCAAAGGCTGTGTATGTGACATTTAAGACTAGAATACTCAGCAGAGACACTTCTCTGAATACAATAGCAGTGTTTTTAGCTGATTCTGGTAGGCACAATTCTGAGATGACTCACACCTTTCTGTAAGTCCCTCCCTTTGGAAGATACATGGTGCAGGTAGCTTAAGAAAGAGTGAGTGTTGTCAGGGAGCGTGACCTAATGAGGCTAAGTGAGGAGGCTCAAAAGGGACAAGCCCCTGCCAGGCAAACGCGCGGACAGACTCCGTGTGAGACGCGCTCTGCGCAGAAGAGATCGTCTGTTGCTGACTTTGAAGATGGAGGGGGCCACGCGGTGAGAAATGGGGGCGACCTCTAGGAGGTGAGAGCAGGGCTTTCCTGACAGCAAGTAAGGTAAGGTAATGAGAACCTCGGTCCTACGACACCAACTTCTCCGCAGAGCCTCCTAAGAGGAAAGCAGCCTGGCCAACACCCGAGCTGGTAGGAGGAAAGGCCTGCCATGGTCCAGTCCCACTGTGTGTGGGGTCACCATGGGCCGGGGTCAGTTTGATACCACTTAATGAAAGCCCAAACAGAGAACCCAGCCACACGAGCGGTGGGTCTCCCCTACCAGATGGTGAGCTAATAAATGGATGTTGTTGGAAATAAAACAACCTAGTTTAAAATTGGTGGGAAGTTTGGGCAGGAACTTTCCTGAAGGCCCTTCAGTCATGACATACCTGCAGATTACAGCCACTATGGGCAACACCACCCATGGTTCACTGGGGTCGCTGTCGGTCAGTTCCAACTCAGGGCCACCTGTGTCCAGCACAACGGGGTGGTGGTTGGTGTGCTGGGTGCATTACTGGGGCGCATCTGTAGCTGAATCGGATGGTTGTCTACTGACATCCTTGGGTTTTCACTGAATGTCATTAAAATGACTAATCCGAAACGATGACAGCTCCAAGCGCTGGTGGTGATCGAGAGCAGTGGGAACGGTCACGTTTTCCTGACGGCAGAGTGGAAAAGTGTGACCACTCTCAGGAGAGTTACTGTGAGGCTCAGCAGTCTCCTGGGCCTTTACCCAGGCGAGGTGACAACTTGTTGACACCAATACCTGTGGGTCATGTTGTGGCAGCTTTACCCATCATCCTCTCAAACTGGCCTACTCCAAACCTTCACCAGGGAGACAACTGGAGTGTGGGATGTCCACATAATGGGACCTGTCAAGCCATGAAAAGCAGCCAGTGAGAAAAGCCCCAAGTGCAGCTGCTGGGTGAAGAATTTCAGCCCGAGAGACTGTAGGTGCTGTGCGGGAGAACGTCTGTGACGTTGCGGAAGAGGTTAATCTATGCAGGGAAGAGAAGAGCAGTTGTCGGGTTGGGATGGGGCGAGTTTAGACTGCAGTCAGCATCACAGGAGAATTGGGGGAGGGGTGGTGGGACTGCTGTGTATTTGTGTTACTCACACGGTTCTGCATTTGTCAAAGAGTCCACTGTGTGAGTTTAAATAATGAAACTTGTACAGCTAAAACGCCATTTAAAAAAGTCGGAAAGACAGAGCACAGAATGTAACTGGCAAAGAATAGAATCCAAACTAGAGAGTTAGACCCAAGGATGGGGGGGAGAAAAGGACACCTATCGTAACAGGATTCTATGTAATTTGCACATGAGGAAGCCTAGTTGGCCAGTATGCACATTAAAAAAAAAATGCATGCCTCATTGGTATTCATGTTAAGACAAGTTAAAATTCAACTTCATCTTACGTTCTTCAAACGGATAAATTTTGCATAACTGAGTGTCAGCAAGCATTGAGTGATGGAAACACCCCTTTTTGTTGAAAATATCAGTTCAACAATTTCTGCCTGTGCAGTAGTGACAGTAATGACAGTATTTAGACTGTGTGGCCAGCCTCACTCTCGTCTTCTGATTGGCTCCTCTTCTGTTCCTTAACCTCACTCTTCCCTTCTGATTGGCTCCTCTTCTGTTTCTTGGCCTCACTCTCCTTCTGATTGGCTCCTCCTGTGTCTCGGCTTCACTTTCCTTCTGATTGGCTCCTCTCCTGTGCCTCACCTCACTCTCCTCTTCTGATTGGCTCCTCCGTGTTTTCTCACCTGTTGCCAGGGGCTTACTCCGCTTCAGTACACGTGCCAGGGCATCGGTACATCACAGCCTTCTGATAGAAATGAAGCGTTCTGGTTGAGAAACAAGCGCATCTTGCCCATGTGAATGTTCAGTTGCCGCTGGCTGTCCGAGTGCTGTTCACCAACTGCGCTTAGATGCAGGGCAGGCTCTGTAACCGTAGGTGAGCGCGGCAGGTCGTGCTTGGTGCTCAGTCAATGCAGTTAGGTGCACACACTGTTACAGGACGGCGTCTGCATCTGTCTTAAAGCAAAGATAGCATCCTGCCAGGCACAGTACAGAGCCCTGGTGCAGTGACGAGGCACACGGCTGCTAACCCACCCAGCAGCTCTGCAGGAGGACACAGCAGATGTGCTTCTGTCAAGGTCACAGTCAGGAAGACCCTATGGAACAGTCCCACTCAAACACGTGGAGCTGTCATGAGTTGGAATCTGCCCATTGGCAGCTAGCAGCAGGTACCATACTGTCCATCATTTAAAAATATATATATATGTATATATATACACACACACACACCATGGATAGCCCTTGTTGTCCACAGACATTAAAGTTACCTGAGGCTCTTGGTCAGTATTTCAGTATATCCCATAGCTAACTGAACTCTTATCCTTTCACTATACCTTTTTAATCTTTACACCGAGCAAATAATCCTAGAAGCTGGATTATGCGAAGAAGAATGAGGCATCAGGATTGGAGGACGATTCATTAACAACCTGCATCATGCAGACGACACCGCCTTACTTGCTGGAAATGAAGACGATCTGAGACACCTACTGATAAAGATCAAGGACCAGAGCCTTCAGTGTGGATTACACCCCAACATCAGGAAAACAAAAGTCCTCGCAACTGGACTGGTAAACAACACTGTCATAAATGGAGAAAAGATTGAGGTTGTCAAAGATTTCATTTTACTTGGGTCCACAGTCAATGCCCTTGGAAGCAGCAGTTAAGGAATCAAAAGATGTATTGCCCTGGGAAATCTGCTGCAAAGGACCTCTTCAGAGTACTCAACAGTAAGGATGTCACCGTCAAGACTGAAATGCACCTGACCCAAGCCATAGTATTTTCAGTCACATCATATGCCTGCAAAAGCTGGACTGTGAACAAAGAAGACAGAAGAATTGATGGCTTTGAATTGTGGTGTTGGAGAAGAACGTTGAATGTGTGATGGACCGCCAAAAGAACCAACAAATCTATTCTGGAAGAAGTACAACCAGAGTGCTCCTTGGAAGCCAAGATGGCGAGACTGTGTCTTGCATACTTTGGACATGTTGTCAGGAAAGATCAGTCCTGGAGAAGGACATCATGCTTGGTAGAGTGGAGGATCAGCGACAAAGAGGCAGACCCTTGATGAGATGGATCAACACAGTGGCCGTAACAATGAGCTTAAGCATAAAAACAATTGTGGACATGGTGCAAGTGTTTCTTTCTGTTGTTCATCGGGTCACTGTGAGTCGGAACCAACTCAGTGGCACCTAACAACAACAGCAACTGAACTCTCAGTTACCCTTTTGGTTAGATCTTCAGGTTGGTTGTGTGTGTGTAGCTGGGGTTGGGGAGGGTCACTACCAACAGCAGGGGACACTTTTGGCTATCTGTCTCTGCTGAATTGGGAGAATAAAACATCAGGATAAATTCTTGGAAGTAGGATCAGATCAAAGTCAACACATTTCCCATGTTACTTGTTGTCCAGTGACCTTCCGGAGCAGGTCAGCCACTTGCTCTTGCAACTGCAGGTGTGAGAGGGCTGCTGCCCCCCACACCCCGTATTCTTGCTAGTGCTGAATGTGATCAGCCCTTAGATGCTGCCAGGCTGAAGATCCTCCCCTACTGACAGAAATGGATATTTATCATGAATATCATCCACTAACTAGCAATTTGTGCTTCTAAAGCATGTTAAGGGAGAAATGCTTTGGAAGTATAAATTACTAGTTAATGAATGATGTTCAAGATAAATATCCATTTATAAATGTACAAAAAAGCTGTGGGGTGTTGAAGAGGCAGATATAGTGTTTTAGTTCATTTTGATCAGCAGCCTTCCACTAGTAGTTTTCTGGGGAATTGTCATTTCATTTTGGGGGGATCTTCAAAGGGTCCACTAAAGAAAGACCCAGCTTGGAGAGCCACTTGGTGTGCTGGGCATCTCTCTCCGAGCCAGCATGTTTCATTCCAGAGCATACCCAAGTGCAGTTCTCAGACGTGGGCATGGGAGGGTGTGGAAAGTTTATAGCAGGGTTTTGGGTTTTTTTGGGGGGGGTGAATATATGTAGTGTAACATTTGCTGTTTTGTCTGTTTTTAATTGTTCAGTTCAGTGACATGGTCACAAAGTTATTCTTCCTCACTCTCAACAGGAACTCAGTCCTTCTAAAGTGGTAACTTCTCACCGTCACCCCCCATCCAGGCCCTGATGACCACTAATACATTTTTGCTCCTGTGCAGTTGCCTTTTAGATATTTCAGCTGTGAGGCATCATGCAAGCATCTGGCCTTCGGTGTATTACTTATTTAACTCCACGTGATGTTTCACGTGTGTGACTGTCAACTGTTTGTCCTCTGATGTGATTTTCGTAGACTTAGTAAATCCAGTCTCTGTGATGTTAATGAGGTGGGATTAGCCACGATTATGTTAATGAGGCAGGACTCAATCCTGAAGATTGGATTGTGTCTTAAACCAGTCTCTCTTGAGATATAAAAAAATGAGCAGAGAGACAGCAGGACCTCATACCACTAAAAAACACATCACATTAGAGCACAGTCTTTGGACTCAGGGTCCCTGCATCTGACAAGCTCCTTGCCTGGGGAAGGCTGGTGACAGGGCCCTTCCCCTAGAGCTGGCACCCCGGATTTGGACTGGTAGCCACCTAGACTGAGAGAATCAATTTTTGTTTGTGAAAGCCATCCACTTGTGGTATTAATGCAACACTCAGATGATAGCTGATGGAGAGTTGATGATAAGTTTAAGACGTGTGGCTTCTGTGTTAAAAATTACACTATAAGATTTTATGAAGTGGACATTTTATCACTAGTTTTCCACCATTCTCATGGAAGTGACACACTGACCTTTTGAGATAAACCAACCTTGCTTGGTCAAAATTTAACTCTTTGTGCCATTTTTTGTTTGCCTTTTATGCTGCCAAGGCACTTTATAGGAATAGAAATATCCTGTGTCCTGTAATGTTTGTGCTTTATTAAGCAAGCCCTGTAAGCTAAGGGACAGAGGAAGTGTCACACTGCTGTCTCAGAGACAGCAACGAGGGAGAATGACTAGTGAAGCAAGGAGACACGCACCTAGTTCAGGTCAGCTCCAGCCCCTCGCTCTGAGTTCTCACAGAACTCGAACACCCTCACAGCAGGCTGTATGTCAGTGTTTCAAACAGCGAAGCGTGAGATGTCCTTGGTGCAAATTCAGCGGGCATATTTTAAATTTTATTGTGCTTTATGGGAAAGTCTATCATGCGAATTCGTTCCCCACTGAAAAATTTATGCACAAATTGTCTTCTGACACTGGTTGGAATTCTGGCAATATGTCAGCCTTCTCCCCTTGGCACCCAGCCTGGGCTTCCTGTATTTGTCTGGTTTTACTGTCCTTGACTTCTCATCTTTGCTTTGTGCCCATCTGATGTCATGTGCTTGACTGGACATCCCTCACATGGGTTAGGATTCACTTCACAGGCTTGTCAGATACTTTGGCCAAAAGGTAGACTTCAGGAGTGACTTCACGTCTGAGTTAGCAAGTGTCCAGGGACCATTATCTTGGGCACTCCTCCCATCTCTGTCACACTGGTAAGCTTGGTCTGTTCTTGTGAATTAGAATTTTGTGCTACCTCCCTCTCCCACTCTGTCCAGGACCCTCTGCTGGGATCGCTGTGAGAGCCATCAGGTGTGGGTAACTGGGCACCTGCCAGTGGTGGGCTCAGGCTGGTGGAAGCTGTGTTCTTGTTGCCCACTAGTTGTTTAGACTAATATCTGCCTTCTGCCTCTGGTGGTTTTATTGTCCCATCCTCCAAACACGACAGGACCAATAGCTGTGTCTTAGGTGGCCATTCACAGTCTTTTAAGACCCCAGAAGCCACTAACCCAAGCAACATGGAACATTTTCTTTATGAACTACACTTAGATGTCCCCTCAGAGTGCGACCCTCAGCCCCAGTAACTGTGATCCTCAGGGTGTTTAGATGTGTTGAGAAATCATCTCTGACCATGCCCCCTTTGTTCTGTGTTTTAAATATGAATGTACACACTGTACACACAGATACAAAGTGAGGATGTCCGCAGGCCAGCCAGGAGGTGCACCTGAGCGTGCCAGCCTCCTTGCCAGCTCAGCGTGCAGATCGACCTGGGCATCCGCTTCTTGGTTACTGTGTTTTTACTGTCATTGTGGGGTTGTGTATGCGGGAGCACTTGCTGTTGTTGTGGGGTTGTGTATGGCTGGAGTGTCTACTGTGGTTGTAGGGTTGTGTGTGCTGGAGTGTTTTTACTGTTGTAGGGTTGTGTATGTGGCGTGTTTGCTGTGCGTGCCTCTTTCCGTCTTGTGTCTCTGTAGCAAGCCCTGGAGGTGTAGTGGTAAGTGCTACAGCTGCTCACCCAAAGGTTGGCAGTTCGAATCCACCAGGCACTTCTTGGAAACTCTGTGGGACAGTTCTGCTCTGTTCTGTGTGGTCGCTATGCATCAGAATCAACTTGACAGCAATGGTTGGTTGTTTTTGGTGTCCCTGTGTCTCCTTTGCCTTGGTCCACTTGGGCTGACTTCCTCTGTTGTGTGTTGTCTTTCACTTCACCAGAGTTAACTCTTGTCCGCTATCTAGTGATTTCCCCTCTCCAACACTTCCCTTCTTCATCGCCATCAAAAATTGTTTCTTTCTGTATGTAAGCCTTTTCTTGGGTGTTTATAATAATGGTCGGATACGATATTTGCCTATGTGTAACTGACTTACTTCACTCAGCGTGATGCCGTCCAGATTCATCCGTGTTGTGAGACATTCCACAGAATCATCTTGGTTCTTTATCATTGCATAGTATTCTGTTGTGTATGAGTGCTGTAACTTGCTTATTTGTTCATTTTTTGACAGGCACTTGGGATGTGTCCACCTGTTTGCTGTTGAGGAATGATGCTGAGGCAAACACGACTGTGTATGTCTTTTTGTTGTCGGTATTTTTTCTGGTATGCTCTGTACCACTTTAGGTTTTGTATTTAGATCTTCCATCTATTTTGAGTTAGTGTTGTGTATAGTGTGAGGTATGGGTCCTGTTGCATTTTTTTTTAAATAAACATTTGTTAGAAAGACTGGCTTTTCCACAAACCCGAACTAAAGCCACTGCCACTGAGTTGGTTCTGATACAGCAGCGACTATAGGACAGAGCAGAACTGCACCATGGAATTTCCAAGATACACCTGGTGGATTTGAAATGACAATGTTTTGGTTAGCAGCTGTGGCACTTAGCTGCTTTGCTACCAGGGTTTCCCAGCCCATTTAGTGGATTTTGGTCCTTTGTGAGAGATCAGTTGACTGTGGGGGGAGGGGTTCCTATCTGGATTCTTGATTCTGTTCTTTGGTTTGTGTGGCTGCTGTACGACCGCCAGAGAGTCTCATCTGGTGTCCTGTGTGTCTAGTAGGGCCGGACATTGGGTGGTATGAGGCCTCGTCCTTTGATCTTGGTCTTCATAATGCTTGGCTGACCTGGGGTCTCCTTCCTCCTCTATAAAGCTGGTGTTCAGTGTTTCTGTCTTGTTAGAGAATGCTGCTGGTATTGGGATCAGGATTCCATCACATCTGTAGGTTGCTCTAGGTAGAATCCACATTTTCACAGTGTTGAGCCTTCCTATCCATGAGTGGCATGATTCTCCATTCATGTAAATCTCTTTTAGTTTCCTGCAGTAGTGCTTGATCGTTTTCCTTGTGTGGGTCTTTTACGACCCTGGTCAGATTCATTCCCAAGCATTTTGTCTTTTTAGGGGCTGTTATCAGTGGTATTGTTTTAAAAGGAAGTCTTTATTCTTCATGCACTAGAATTGCATTTCCACTGTTGAGTCACAGGTGAGCGATTAGGCCCCACCGTGAAGTGGGGGCAGGCAGGAAGAGCCTGAGGAGCAGGCAGACCACGAGTGGAATCAGCCCAGCCTGGATCCCGTGCTGGACCCGGGCGTATTCAGTGATCTCGCTGAGCAATCCCGGTGCTCTCAGGCGCCTGCCACTGATGACTCGCAGTGACCCTGTGGACAGAAGAGTAGTGCTGCCCCGTCAGGTTCTCCAGACCCTGATCTTCTAGAAGCAGGTCACCAGGTCTGTCCCTGTGGCACCAGTGGCGAATTTGACCCGCTAGCCTTTCACGTAGCAGCTGAGCACTTAACTGCTGCACCACCAGCCTCCCTAGATGTACGGAAGAGCAGTGCTTCCTTCGCTGGGTTCTTGTAGATTTGTGCTCACAGACTTCCCAAAAAAGCCCACAATCTAGAGAAAACAAGTAGGAGGTCTTCCAACAAGGACAGGCCCACGTATTTTAAGAAATAGCTTTGTTTGTGCCGGCTAGCAGGCTGCCTTTCAAATCCGAAGAAAGAATGCAAAACGCAAGTAGGGTGCTGAGGGTGCTTACTGCCGTACAGCAGGTCAGTCTTCCTGCAAGTGCTGAAGTCCTCAGCTGGAGGGCGCTGCAGGAGGAGAGCAGCCGGTAAGGGACATCGCGTGGCCGAGTGGTCATGACAAGTGTGCAAGGTGAAGACACTCTCAATGAGTTACAGAAAAGCAAAACGTATGCTTTCTTTTGTATTTTAAGATTAAACTTAGGTTTCCAAAAAAAGTAGAAAACCTGAAACTTACCAGGTAGTCTCAATGACTGTTAAAATACGATACGGTTCTATTGTTTTCCCGTTTGTCAGTACCATGCAATTGCGTGAGCAGTGAGGAGTGTGTTTAAAACAGGGAGCCAGCAGGAACAAAACGGTCTGTGAAGACAACCGGAGAAACAGCCCTTCATCTTAGGCCTGCAGTGCCTGGCCTTTACCTGTTACGGCTACCTGCCACCTACCACACTGAGTGGGTAAGAAAAGTGGAAAAATTCTTATTTTAAAAACCTTCTCATTTTCTGTGGCAGATCTATTTGAGGTTCCTGGATTATCAAATGGAACACTCCAATGAATGCAAAAGAAACTTTGTTGCCGTCTATGATGGAAGCAGTTCAATTGAAAATCTGAAAGCCAAGTTCTGCAGCACAGTGGCCAATGACGTGATGCTCAAGACCGGAGTCGGAGTGATCCGGATGTGGGCAGATGAAGGCAGTCGGCTCAGCAGGTTTAGAATGCTCTTTACGTCCTTCGTGGAACGTAAGTAAATCGTCCGTGTAGCACTGAGGTGTCTTTCACAAACTGCATTCGCTCAGCACACGCGTACTGAGCACTTAGTTTGGCCAAAGACAGTGGTCATCGCAGAGGGTGAAGCAGTAACACAGCCTGCGTCCCTGTTTGCAAGGAGCTGACCTTCCTGGGTGCAGAAAGCAAGTTCACATGTCCATTGCAGCCCTGACCTGTTAGAAAGCTGTGGAGCACTTGATGTTGAAATAATTTCAGAAGTATGGAAATTTGTAAAATTGTACAGAGTTCCCTGAGGGTGTTCTGTTGATAGGAGACTGTTAACTAATCTCTAGGCCTGTTTTCATTTAACCAGTTTTCTCCACAGAAGTCTTCCTGCTGCTCCCGGATCCATTGAGGGTTGCCCTTTCCTCATTCGTGTATCCTCAGGGTAGATTCCTACAAGAGGGGTTCCTGGGTGAGAAGGTTCAGTATCGCCGACAGCCTTCCAGCAGGGTGTGTGTGATGACTTGGCTGGTTGGTTTTGTCCTTTCTTAGACCATCTCCTGTATTTGGTGAGCGCATGGGGACTTCCTCACAGTAGGGCTGCCGGGGCTCCTGTGCAGGCGCTGACGCAGCTTCAGAGTACAGAAACTTGAGGGGCACGTTGCAGGGTTCTTCCCTTTGACTCCCACAGGGAGAACTTGGTTCTGCTACCTGTCTTTTGCTTGGCTTGCCTTTCTTTCCCCTAAAAGCCCAGATGAATTCTCAGTCCAGCTTAGGTTTGCCCTATCTCTTGTGCTTATTGGGGAACACAGCTCCTGTTAGCTTTGTCAAGAAATGGCTTTCGGCAATTACTGCTGCTCAGCTTGACTTTCCAGGGCCTTTGACTTCAGTCTTTGTCTCTACCGGACTGATGAACATCCCCAGCAGGCCTGTCTCTCAGATGTGTCTCCTCTGTGAAGGAAATGCCTGCCTGGCTCTAGCAGGGTGTGTGAGTCCTCAGAGCACACCGACTGTAACACTAGTGGCCTGTCTTACCCGTTGTCACGAGAGAAACAAGCGTTCTAGTTTTCAGGCCAGACTGGTGAAGTTGGTGTTATGGCACGCTGTGTTTTGTGCAAGTTTGAAGTCTGTGTATCAAAGGTATCAGATATTTTTCTTGCGAGATTTGAGGATTAATCATTTTTCCATCACTGATAATTTCAAGACAGTGTATTATTAGTCTGTGAGTTATATATTGCAATGGAAACCCTGCTGCTGTAGCAGTCACGAGCAGAAGGCCAGCAGCTCACACCCAGCGGGTGCCCCTTGGAAACTCTGTGGGGTACTTCTGCCGAGCTGGGATTGACTTGATGTCAGTGGGGTTTTTTATATGTTGAACTTCAGGACTCCCTGACCACACTCATGCAGGCTGTCTCACAGCACAACTCTCCAGCTTGCACTTGAACAAGGCCCAGCCAGCAGCCTCCCTTCCAGGCATTTAGTTAGCTCTGCCTGCCCTGTGCTGTGTCTGAGGCATCCTTGCCCTAAGGTCACCTACATTAGGTGACAGATATGCAAATGACACCCTGAGAGGACTGACCCTAGTAAAGACCATTTGAGACTTAAAGTGCTGTCCTGCTAAAGAGCTCATGGACTTCTGGCAGACGGTGTCACGTAGGAAGCAGTGCCCCCGAGGGTGGGCCCTTGAGCGGGTCCCTGACGGGAGGCAGGTTGAGAAGATAGATGTGCTCGGTGAGACCGCCGATGCAGACAGAAGTGGTGGTGCCAAGGAAGGACTAGAGCTACGGCCCGCTGGGGCCGCCGGTCCTGGAAGAGGGGCCCACGGGGGATGGGCCCAGAGAGGGAGGGCACAGCCGGAGCATGCAGGGCCGTGTTGGTAGACTCGGGTGAGCTGTGACAGGTTTTGTCCTGCAGAATGGCATCCTGAGAGCTGTGCTTTAGCTGAGACAGAGAGGCTGGTTAGGCTGCTTCCTCACATGAGCCAGTTTGGATCCGAGTACTGCTGGTGAGAGTCAGGGAGGACAGGGCACGGTAGGGAGGCATGAGTCCGGGAGCCTGGGCCTCGGGTCCCTGACCAGCTTGTACAGTGAGAGTTACTCGGTGTGCCGGGGCAGCTAGTGAGGGCCTCGGGCAAATGGGAGTGCCAGATGCTCAGCAGTGACCTTGGCCATGAGCAAAGTGCACTTCTGCTTCTTGCCAACCGGAGTTTGTGTCTAACGCTTTTCTTTTTTAATTTGAGAACTTTTCCAGATTGAAAAGTAAAAATCATCTACATAAAGGCCGTTTCCCTATTTCCAGTAACTCCAGTCGGTGTTTCACATGAGACACAGTCAGTGAGAAAGCCATCTCAGGTCCTTAGTTTTCCCTCATTCCCTGCTGTCTCTGTCTGTGGCATCCCTAAGCCACATGTGGCTCCTGAGCTCTTCAAGTGTGGCCAGCCCAAATGGAAACGTGTTATAAACATAAAAATGCATCCCAGGTTTTAAGGACTTTATACGAAATAAAAACGTGAAGAATCTCATCAGTAACGTTTCCTGTTGATTATATGTTGGGTGAGAATATCTGGATGTTATTTCAAGGCTCCCGCCACCATGTACGTTAGGGGATTCGTTACAGCAAAAGGGTACCAAGTGGGTCCATCGAGGGCCAGGGCCGGGCCCAGCTTCCTTACCAAGCCTCCCTCCCAGGAGGGGCACCCCAGCCTGACAGTCCCCAAGCAATGAAGCCTGCGGTCGTGTCTGCAGGCTTCTGCACAGAAAAGCCCTGAAGGGAATGGCCACAGGGACTCTGCCTGGCACCCTCCGAAACGCTCAGGTGCCCAGCAGGAAGGTCAGTGTTGATGACAGCAACACTGACACAGACAGTCTGGGCACAGCGTAGCGTCTTGTCGGTCAGGGAACAGAGGAAAACCAAGTTCCCAGGTGCTAGCCAGAGGCCCAGTTTGTAAGCAGGACCTTCTGAAGGTGGCCGCCGCGTGGACCTACTAGGTTACGTGAAATATGTTAGTGACATTAATTCCTCCTGTTTCTTTTGACCTTTTGGGTCGTGGCCAGGCTCTTCAACAGTGCACCTCCAGGCCTCCGCGGTGGCTGCCAGCTGGTATTTTAGGCCCACACTGTATTTATTTCGGAACTCTGGGGAGATCTTACTCAAGAAATTCCCTGATGTGTATTTGTGAAGTGTTTTCTCTGTAGAGTCAGGATTTCTCTGTTAGTATAACTCGAATAATTAGATAGGTCAAGTCTCTGTCAAACGCTGCTGTTATACTGAATGTGAGACATGAGGCTGGGAGGGACTTCTCTCCGTCTCCCACTCCTCTGTGTTACCATCTTTAAAAAAAAATACAGTGTGTGGGCAAGAAAAAGGGACTTGCTTAATTGACTTTTATAAAAACGAGTCCAATTTTAAAATCTGCCTGTAGCACATGCACCTTTCAGAACTCAAAACCAGTAAATGTTTACATGTTCGTCCTTAATTCAAACTATTGTAATGTTTGTTTTATTCTTCTTAAATTGTTAAAGAATGCCTCACTGAAATTCAGATGCGGTTTCTGTAAATGGGCTGATGTGGCCTGAGAGAGTCGCTTTCCGCCTCCTCAGTGTGAGTTGCAGGTGTAACGGACAGTGTGTGACTCGACGTAAAGGCCAGCCGAGAAGAGCACTCAGGCTGGCCTTGACCTCTTCTCAGGCACTCAATATCGTCTTTACCTGGCTGCTTAAGAAAGGACAGTGCTGTAGGAAAATAATTTCGAGGACTAGAACCGTGAAAGCAGAAGAGATTTTTGTTAGAACAAGTGCATAATTTGACTTTGAGTGACATATTGCCAGAAGGCCTCCTAGGCTTAGTTGGAAGGCAGAACCATCTTTCAGCATCCCAGACACATCTCTAGAAGTGAAGAGGAGCTTCCTCTTTCGTGTGCAGTGACCAGCAGTGGGCACACGCGGGAGGGAGAGTCCTCACGACCCCTTCCTTTGCGTGCAGTGACCTGTGGTGAGTACACGGGGGAGGCAGAGTCCTCGAGCTAGCAGTAGAGAGCAGCTTACAACTGGCCCTTACTTTTGCTCTTTGGAGTTTTTTTAACTGAGATTTATGGTTTAGCCATTTTCTTACAATTTTTAATTGAAGCGTCTCCCTAGCATCCCACGTTAGTAACTGGCACCTTGGCTGTTGTGAAAGCACCCATTTTTGTCCAGTGGGTTGGGGTTTGGTTCTGGATTGTATATTCATTCAATACAGGTAATATTTGAAGGCACAGGGACCCAATCAAGCCTGTCTTGAGCGGGCTGAGATTGCTTATCTCAGTCCGGCAAAATGTTAGACGTTTTTCTTGTTTTGAAAAGATACTTTAGAAAGAAAATATTAAAAAGTCATTGAAGTTCTTTCTGTTTGATGTAGAGTAATACTCAAAGGTATATTTTCTGAAAATTAAAATGTGTAGATTTTAGGGCAGAAAATACATTTTGCTTGATTATAATTTTAAAGTTGAAATGATTAGCTTTTTAAGGTTTCTGTCAGACCTCTACAGTCTTGTTTAGGTGGAGAGAGAAGTAAGCTGTCCTGCTTCTTAACTGGCAGATTTGGGGGTATCTTTATACTGAAAATTGTGAAGTTACACTCCTCTGCTTCTCTCTCTGGCCCAGAACTCGGTTTCCTACCAGAAGCACATACAGTGAACCGTAATCCATGTAACAGATATCTATAGGTACTGTGGGAAGCCCCAGGAGTCCATAGTGGGGGAGAGGCTCCCTGCAAGGAATTGAGGAGTGTGCACGGAGACCAGCATTCAAGCTGCTCTTGAAGGGTGAACAGATGACCCCCAGGAGGAGAACGATACTCTAGGCTGCCAGGACAGCTTATATAGAACATCAAGGGCCATGACGCAATAGTCTTTGTGCCAGGCCACAAGCTAGCTCCATAGGAACCATGGGAGATACTTTGGTAAGGTCACTACATAAAGGTGGCCTTGTCGCGTCCAGTGCAAGCAGAGCAGTATGTGGGTCCAAGCTGGAAACTGCTGGCCTTTCTCCTGCAGTCTGTGTGGTGCGTAGCATGTTCACATGCTGCGAGGGCGTCCTCATGGGCCTGTCCTCTCGTTGTCCCCCAGCTCCCTGCACCGGCGGCACATTCTTCTGCCACAGCAACATGTGTATCAACAGCTCCTTGGTCTGCAACGGAGTTCAGAACTGCGCCTACCCGTGGGATGAGAACCACTGCCGGGGTGAGTGCGGCCCCCCGGGGAGGGTGGCTCCTCGCCACGGCCCTGTCTCCGCATTCTGCACGACTGTTCCGGCAGAGGGGGGGACACCGTCCAGATGTTCTCTCAGGTGGGCACAGACCTCTGGGCGCTCGGAGAGAGAGATTCGTTCTCCACAAAAGCGATTTTGCTTTCTTCTCCTCAGTTGTTCCGAAGTGCATCATGCTATCTCTCCCCGTTTTATTGGGGTTCAGGCTAGTCACTGGGATTGCAGAGACAGCGGATTTTGCTTTCAAAATAATACTGAAAACAGCCCAGAGCATTTTTCTGTTTTCAGTTGTATGCCAAGCCAAGTGCCATCGAGTCGGATTCGACTCATGGTGATACTGTTTAATTTACATAAAAATTTACTAAAAATCAGCCATTGGGTTCAACCTTCTGACGGAAGGGCAGACGGACTCCTATGAGAAAGGCTTATTTTTGTTTCAGACGATTCACTGTGCTGTGCTTCTAGTGTGTGACTTTCTGAGAGAAAAAGAGGGCTTCTGATGGTAGTCAGATGTCAGTAAAAGCTAGCTGTCAGGTCACTGGCTTGGAACTAGAGTTGGTCTGCCTTGATTCCCCTAAAAATTCGAAAGGTAACAGTCTACTAGAGTTACCCTGAGCACTTGATGTGATGTATTGTTGGATATTCATTGAAAAACAGTCAGTCATGATAACATACTGGAGTGGATTGGGTTAGGCTTATTTTATGGGCAGAGAAGATGTGCTGTGGCTGTGCTTCAGAGGGACAGTGGCCCAACCTACCCTAGATCAGAAAACTAGGCTTGACAGCAGGAGAACTTTTATGTTGGCATTTTCTGTATCTGTGTATTTGATTGGAGTCCAGGTTATATGCTGTCACGTTCCTTTCAGTCAAGGCACTGAGTCCTTGACCTTTGGGTGCTCTGCCTGCCTGGATCATGGTTTAGAAACCCTGGTGGCATAGTGGATTAGGCGCTATGTCTGCTCACCAAAAGGTTGGCAGTTCAAATCCACCAGGCGCTCCTTGCAATCTTATGGGGCAGTTCTCCTCTGACCTCTGGGGTCACTAGGCAGTGGGTTTGGTTTGGGTTTATTTGTTTGAGAACGCAAATTTAAATTGCATCACATGTGATGTGTTTGATCTGAGTGTTCCGCTTTACCTTAAAATACCTCACAGTCTGTGGCAGGACTGGTACTAATGAACCTTGAAAACCTCAAAGACCCTCCCTCTCTTTCTGCAGAGAAGAAGAAAGCGGGACTATTTGAACAAATCACTAAAACCCACGGGACAATTATTGGCGTCACGTCAGGGATTGTCCTGGTCCTCCTCATCATTTCTGTGTTCGTACAAGTGAAACAGCCTCGTAAAAAGGTCATGGCCTGCAAGACGGCTTTTAAGAAAACCGGCTTCCAGGAGGTGTTTGACCCGCCGCACTACGAGCTCTTCTCGCTGCGGGACAAGGAGATGTCCGCAGACCTGGCCGACCTGGCCGAAGAGCTGGACGGCTACCGGAAGCTGCGCCGCGCCTCCACCGCCTCGCGCTGCGTCCACGAGCACCACTGCGGCTCGCAGGCCTCCGGCGCCAAGCAGAGCAGGACCGACCTCGGCTCCGTGGAGCTGCCCTTCCGGAACGACTTCGCGCAGCCTCAGCCGATGCAAACCTTCAACAGCACCTTCAAAAAGAGCAGCTACGCCCTGAAGCCGGCCCACGAGTGCGCGGAGCCGGCCGCCGAGGACCGGGTGATGGAGGAGATCGCCTGCGAGATCTACGTCCGCGGCCGGGAGGACCCGGCGCCGGCCTCCCTGGCCATCGACTTCTAGCCCGCGCCGCGCCGCTGGCCCTCGCCCTCCCCCGGGCCGCGGCGGGGGTCCCGCGCTGGCCACCGGCCGACGGCCGCCCGCGGTGGTCGGAGCTCAGGCCGTCGCCGCAGGGGTTACAGCGGCCGGGGCGCTGACCGCCGGGGTGAGGGCAGGGGCCGCCCGGGGCCACCCAGGGCCACCCGGGGCGCGGATGCCCAGCGCCGCTCGCTGGCCGGGAGGGCCCTGCCACGGTGGCCGCGGGCTGCCCGTGGTCCCCTGGCGGCTGGGCTCTGTCGGGGACCCGCAGCGCGCTTCCTGTCACTGTCCCTTTGCCTAGATCTGTTCTCCACGCTGGTGATTGTACGTTTCAGTTTCTCGCATAAACACAGGTGGTCGAGGCGCCACGTGGACTTGAAGACGCGCCTCGGTTCTCGCCCTTGTGGGCTTCTCGCTGGCGCTCCAGACCGTGGCCGTCGGGGCCCGCCGTCGGGGCCCACCCCCCGTGTGACCTCGCCGCGTCGCGTGCTGCCGCCTGTCGTGTCCTCGGGCTTCCTTTTCTGTGCCAGGTAAAGTGACGCCACTGAGGACCCTCTCACCGCGTTTGGTCTTGGTCACTCTGAGACCCCTCCTCACCGTGGGATGTGGGTCACCCCCGTCATCAGCAGGGGCTTGAGGAGAGAAACCCCGCAACAGTCTCGGGAGTTTCCCACCTGTGCTCACACCCGGGTCCCCATCCCCGTGAGCGATAGCAGCTCTGTGCGGAAGAGCGGCTGCCCCCGGTCCCGGGCTGTCAGCTTTGTGGACGCCGTCGGCCACACCTGTCCCCTCCGGGCAGCCGACGGGTCTGAGCCACCATCTGTCAGCAGCCGCCGGCTTCCAGGCATCGCCAGGGCCCTCTCGCCTCCCCGGGAGACAGGCCTGCAGCTCTGGCCCTCTGCAGTTTGGCACCTTAGCATCCCTGTTGCCGTTCAGTTTAGTAAGATGAGAGCACTGAGCCCCCTTTGTGTTGGCTTGTCTCATGGCCTGAGGTCACCAGGGCTAGTGTGAGGGTTAAAGGGAAATTAGTAGGAAACGCTGTCAGCCTTTAGATTGCTTCTGGCTTGAGATGGACATTTTTCTAGCTCTTCTCAAGAATAACAACTTTCACTTTTTTTTAAATGGCACTTTTGACCTTTTTTTTTATGGTATCTATCTAAAACAATAATTTATAAACATGATATGAAAGCTCATTGTGTTTTTTTAGACTTTTGATATTATTTCATACTGTACAAACTATTAAATCAGGATTACAGACCTGTGTGACAGCTCTCTGTCACTGTTGACACAAGCAGCTTTGGACACAAACATGCTGTGGTGGAGCTATGTGCTGTAACCTACTGTCGGGGCCTTGGTAATGTGTCCATCAGCTCTGTTCCTTTTCCTGTGGTTTTTAGTTTGTGATGACTTTTTCTCTGTGTGATATTTATTGCTCTAAATCACAATACAAGACCTGTATTAAAATGCTCACTGTCACCTGATCGTCAGTCATGTTATTTACGGCACTGAGATGTGAGATCTCAGGCACATATGGCAAAGAATCTGTGTTTCAAATTATAACTGATATAGACATGCCATTTAAAAGAGGACAATTATTGTTTTATGTATATTTTATAGTAAATTTTCAATGAGTTTCACTGGATTGTATTAATTCTTTTAAAGCTATGTAGATACATTCTCAGATTAGTGCAAATTGTGACAAATGTAAAATACTCCCTCAAAATGTGTTTCTTAGATCACTGTTTGTTTATGTCTTTGATTTAAAGTCTGTAGTACCAGGAGATATAAAAACCTACAATAGTACACCCATGGCTTAATTAAAAAAAAAATCATTTCCAGTTTTAAAAATAAACTTTGAAGGGTGACAAAAGACTTAATGTAGTATTCAGTGAACTGACATTGGACCCGGTTTAGATAGGCCAGTTCTCCTGTGTCTGTGTTGAACGGGCCCTCAAGGAGGTGACGTCTCCGGCCAACATTTCACTGGTGTAGCAAACACTCAGTGCATGAATAATAACTGTGAGCTGATCCACCATGATTCCCAAAGGCAAGTTAGCCTATTTTCTATGTAGAATTATATACGCTATAAAAATGGCTGTTAAGTTCATCTTTAACCTCTTCTATTTTATAGTAGAAAATATATAGTATGCTTAACTACATTTTTCTAGAGTTACTTAAAGCTTGGGATTTATGTCCTGTCTTCTTTTTAAAGGGCTTGAAGAGGCTTACAGTGTTACGGAGCCTTTAATGAAAACATTACAGTTAAAAGAGCACAGAAGGACCTGGTTTCATACCACTCCGGTTAACAAGTAAAGTTTGGACAACAAGTTCGATGCCTCAGTTTTCTGTCTGCTCAAACAACTGTAACAGCTTTTGCTTTTTTACAGTAGAAAACTGACTGGTCTGCAGAGGTTCCTTTGTTCTGGAACTAAAGCAAGCAAGCGTCTGTAGGTGGGGTGACACTTCCTCAGGACTTGAGATACGAAACAACAGAAAGATCACAGTGGTAGATCAGAGTGTCAGGAGGGCCCGGCCTGACATCCAGCAGCGCTGGTTTCTGATCAGTTTGCCTGCAGGGATAGACCCAGAAAACTCCGTAGACAGTAGCTAACCTGCCCTGGGCTGTCACGTAGGCCTTCACCGAACTGTTGATAGGTGTTGACCAGCTGTCACAGAGATGAGCCAGTCAGGGGCCATTTGTTGCATAGTCGTGTCTAAAAAAGTCGTGAACTACTTGCCGTTAAGTCAGCTCAGACTTGCGGTGACCCCGCACATGGCAGAGTAGAACAAGGCTCCTTGGAGTTTCTAGTGGCAGATCGCTCACGAGCAGGTCACCAGGCCTTCCTTCCAAAGCAGCCTGGTAGACTCTGACTTGCAGCCTCCCGCGTAGTAGCCAAGCACATTAACCACCTGCATAATGACACATGCAAAGACCCGGTGGTAGAGAACCAAAAGGGAGAAACACACTTGGCATTTCTAAGGCCGAGAGAACTGAAGAAAGGATTCAAACCTCGAGTCACAATAGTGAAAGATTCTGTGGGGAAAGTGGTAAATGACACAGGAAGCATTGAAAGAAGATGGAAGAAATACATATAGCCGGTATATCAAAAAGAACTGGTCACCATTCGACCACTTCAGGGGGTAGCATGTGAGCAGGCGCTGACGGCACTGAGGGAAGAAGTCCAAACTGCAGCAAAAAGCGAGGCTCCAGGAACTGTTGGACTGTCAACTGAGCTGTTCCTACAAACAGATGGGGCCCTGAAAGTGCTCACTCATCTAAGTCCAGAAATTTATAAGACAGCTACCTGGCCAACCGACTGGAAAAGATCCTTATTTATGCCTATTGCCAAGAAAGATGAGCCAACCAAGTGCGGAAATGATGAGACAGTATTATTAATATCACATGTACATAAAATTATGCTGAAGGCCACTCATAAGTGGCTGCAGCAGCATATCAACAGAGAACTGCCAGAACTTCAAGCCAGATTCAAAAGACCTGGAACCAGAGGTACTGTAGCTGATGTCAGGTGAACCCCGGCCAAAGGCAGGGACCACCAGGAAGGCGTTAGCCTGTGTTTCATTAGCCACGCAAACGCATTCAACTGTTTGGATCGCAACAAATTTGGGGTGACATAGTAAAGCGTGGAAGTAACAGAACAAGAGAACACCATTTTGGTTTAGTGTCTGGAAAGGTGTGCGTCAGGGCTGCATCCCTTCACTACTGTGACTCAGTTTGTGTGCTGAACAAATGACCGGAGAGGCTGGACCCGATGAAGGGAGAATGGGCGTCGGGGCTGGAAGAAGACTCGTTAATATGTGACGAGCAGGCTACAGAGCCACGCTTGCTGGAGGAGGAGAGGACTTGAAGTGCTGGCTGATGTCGGCCACGGCTTGAGGTGTGCGGATTCTATGTCATCACAAAATCAGAATCCTCAGAACGGGACCAATATGCAACATCGTGACAAACGGAGGAAAGACTAAAGTTGTCAGAGACTTTGTTTTCCTTGGATCCACAATCTACACCCACAGAACCAGCAGGCACGAAATCAAAAGAATTGCACTGAGCAGATCTGCTGCAAAAGACCTCTTCAAAGTGTTGAAAAGCAAAGATGTCACCTTGTAGGCTAAGGTGTGCCTGAAGTCATGGTGTTCTCAAAGTCACCTCACAGCATGCAAAAGCTGGACAATGAATAAAGAAGCCTGGAAAACAACTGACACCTTGGAGTTGTGGGGTTGGTGAGGGGTGGTGAGTGTACCACAGCCTGGGAAAAGAACAAGTGGGTCTGGGAAGACGTACAACCAGAAGCAGGGATGACAAGTCCTTATTGGACCTACCTTGGACGTGTCAGGAGGGATCAATCCCTGGAAAAGGACATCATGCTTGGTAAAGTAGAGGGTCAGGGAAAGAGAGGAAGACCCTTGGAATGGACTGACACAGCGGCTGCACCCGTGGGCTCGGCGTAACAGCAGTTGTGAGGGGCCCTGGGGGGTCCCTTCAGTTCTACGTCAGTTGGTACGAGTCGCAGCCAACTCGACACCTCACAGCAACAACAAAGTTCAAACGAGCATTAAATTCACGTCTTCGTGAGACATTTTACCAGTCCACTGCAGGAAGAACAGGGAATAAATTAATAAGTTTCCGGCATTTTTACGAGCTCATTGCTAACTGGCACACACATATAAGCCCTGGGGGTGTATGGGAAGCGTTCAGCTGGTAATCCACGGACAGTGATTTGATCCAATCTGCTGCTCCATAGAAGGTTGTGCCGGTCTGCTTCTGTAAGGATTTCTGTAACAAACTAAACTATTGGGGACACTGTGGAGTCATTAAGAGTAGGAATCGACTCGACAGCAGCGGGTTTTTTATAGTCTTTAATCTTTGAAGACAGTGGGAAAATGTAACCATCTGTTCAGTACAGTGAAATCCATAATTTTAGCAAGAAAATGTGAAATTTGGCCATTTGTGGAAGTTACTGCACCTGTATGGAAAACACAGCACCCCGGTGTTGAATCTCTGTCCTGACAGAGATATAGGTCCAGAAGAGGAGTGTCCTAACTCAGGAGCTGCTCTGCAGCGTAGTCACTCTTCCATCTGTGACAGCTGGTCACAGGTCTCACAGATGAGGCCAACCCTGGACGCCCATCGCACAGGACAGGGACTCATCTGAGCACCTGAAGGTGTAAGCGATCAAGTACAAGATTCCGTTTCCCAGAGGAAAAGGAGGATTTAGCCAAAAGCAAAGGGTTTTCCCACTTCACACCACAGCAGCGATTTCAAAGGCTTCTTTCCCATTCACGTGTCAGCATCTCCAGTGTCGGTGTCTTTGTTTAATAGACTAATCGGACACTAGAAGACCCTCCTTCGGGTGGCCATCTGAGGCTGCTTCTGCTCTGGCTGCTCTCTAATGGAAGGATGCCCCCTGGTGTGAGAGCTGTGTCAGCTGACCAGGCGGGGTGGGAAAAGCCCGGGTGGGGTTTCAGGAACAATTCTCACCCCGAGGAGGCTGTTCTCTCCTTACAGAAGTGTCTCCTTCGTTGCTGATGTGACTGTATTTCAAATGCTAAGAACAGCATGCCCTGGATCCCACTGCTGAGACACGAAGGAGGCCCAGTCTCCGCCCTCCCGCCCTGCCGTGTTCTCCGCTGGCTTTGGCAGGCTGGACATCTTCAGAGCCCACGGCCTCCGCAGCAGCCCAGGTGTTCCTTGTCAACCCTCAACCAGTCTGATGTAAAGTGGCGGCCCCTTCCCAGCATTCTCTCTTAGCACCTGTGAGCTCTACAAACAATTACTGTGAATTTTTAATAAACACTGTTAACAGTTTGTAGCTGGGGTTTGTTGTGTGCTTTTGTGATCTGTGTCGAGGCCAGTGGGGTTGTTGTACGCTGGAAGTTACACATCCGCGTGCCACACGTCCGTCTGGGAGGATTTGGAGTCCCTCGACATCTTGGTTCACACTGTGGTCACAGCCCGTGGTTTATCTGTTGGTGGCGGTGGTCAGTACCATGGAGTCGATTTTGACTCAGTGGCTGCAAGTGTCAGAGCAGAACTGCCGTGCAGGGTACCCTAAGCCGTTGCCCCTACGGGTGCAGACTGCTGGGCCTGTCCCCCAAGGGGCAGCGGGCTGAGGTCCAGCCTCCTCCCTTCGGCTGAGTGCTCCATCACTGCACCCCCAGGGCTGCCCTGCGCTGCATATCTCTCTGCTGATGACCAAAGGGGCCCCGGGTCCACGGAGGGTCAGGGGTCCACATCAGCAGCCGCTGCACCTGAAAGGATGTGGCTGTCGGCTTCCGTAGGAAGAGCAGCTTTGGAAACTTGGCTGGGCCGTTCTGCGCGGCCCAGTGGGGTTGCTGTGAGTCACGGTGAGCGCGCTTGTCAAGCTCCGGGTCCTGAATCCGCTTTCCTTTAGGTAGGTGGTTTTCTGTTTTTCTCCCTCATATTTTCTATGATTCGTATTCTGACTATGAAAACCCCGATGCCCACCCTGTTTTTAGAATTATGTCGTACTCAGGGCAAATGGTTTTTAAGCAACGGATTTGTGTTAGACAGACTTCCAGAATGCATGAGAATTGCCAAGGGCTCTGCCCTGCCTTTGGCCTTCACAGCAAGAAATGTGGAGCCTTTAGCGCTCTCATTTACTGGAAAAATAAAACTTGCGTTTTGTTTCCGTGTTTGAATTTTCAAAGTCTCTCTGGAAGTGCAAATAACTGAGTTCACGACTGACAGCAGCATCTTTCTCCGCCGCGGGCTGGTCCCCTGGCCCGACCGCCAGCCAGTCCGTGGGCTTCCCCACGTACAAATGACCCTGCTTGGTCAGGGTACAGAATGACCGCCTCCTCAGGCTGTGACCAGAACAGCTGTTGTGCACTCAGACTGAAGTTGGAGGGAAGGAAAACTTGAACAGAAGAAGGTGCCTTCTGTCCCAGCTTCTCTGAGGCTGCCTGCAGCACCGAGTCGGCTGGTCTGCTCACTGAAGTGCAGTGAGGTCTTCACACGATGCCCCTAAGAGCCACACGTCCAGAACGCAATGTCACAGCTACAGCTGAGTGAAAACAGAGGACCAGCCTTCAGGAACTGTACGTGCTGGGTGGGCCCCAAGGAAGGTGAGAGCACCCCTGAGTGTAGGACCCTCTGGAGGCCGACCACGGGGCAGAGGAGGGGAAAGACAGGCAGTTCCCACGGGTCTGTCTCCACCGCCAGAACCAGTTCACTTGTTATTTACGACAAAGGGAACGGTTTTAGCTGAAAGTGTTCTGAGCTGTCGCAGGCGTACCAGCACCTGGTGCTGTCCGGCCACTGAGCTGGTACGTCACTGAAACGTTCTGAGTAGGTGCTCATTGCCAGGAAGGATTTCTGTCAGAAATCTAGACACTGAAGCATGCTTCTCACATCCTGTTTTTCTTCTCACATTGATAACTTTGTCCTGTCTGTGTAAAGTGAAGTTTGAGAGAAGCAGTCACTGATATTGAACCAAAAAATAGACAGGCATGTGAACGGTAAAGGGATTTGTTGCTTCAGTGTGTTATAGGAAATCCACCAGCACCCAAGTAGAGAAGCAGCAGCCGTTTATTGAAGTAACGCTAGCAGGCCAGCGGGGCTCCCAGACCTCTGACTCCGGGCTCCGATGGGGAAGCGGAGCAGGCTCTTACAGAGGCGGTGTGCAAGGCAGGGGGTCGTGGGCAGAACGGGCCGGATAAAGGGGGGGGGGTTGTGAGCAGAACAGGGCAGGGTGAGATAAGGGGGTTTCTTTCAGGGTTCTTTTCCTTCACATTCCCCCCTTCAGCGCCCCCCTCTTTAATGACGTGGGGGAGGGGTATCACACAAGCTCTTCCGAGTATAGTGCCGGCATCCCTGGAGTGCTAGGATCTGGGAGGTGGTCTGGTCAACTAGGGTTTGCTCCAGGGTCTGGGATAGAAACCAGAAGATGCAGGGTATCACATACATTACATAAAACAGCAAATAGTCTAGAAACAATTACTAGTTTGTATAGTCAGCCTAGCTTGGGAGTCTTGAAAATATTCCTCTAAATTCTGTCCCAAAGAAACCTTCCTGCTGTTAGAGGAACTGTCATGTTCTCTTGACACTGCAGTTTTTCAGGTCCCTGGGCAAGGTGGGTGGATGTTATCTGACTCAGTCATCTAGGCAGGATCTAAAAAAACTACTTGAGTCTCCAGGTTACTTTCAGCATGGGAGAGCAGGTAAGGATTTTTAATCAAAATTCTACAATTATCAGCCCTTTCATTTCCTATAGAAGTAATTGTCCTGGTCATTAGCATGTTTTTACTCTAACCCTCGAGAGATTTCATACTCAAATTTTTTTTACCTTTTTTTTATTATGACTGAGTGAAAATGTACATTCCCGTATAAATTTACATGCCCACCTATATGCACCTTCCACTGCTCTCCCTGCCCGGTGACAGCACACTATTCCTCTCTGCTCCATACCTGTCTCATCCTCCCAACAGTCTCCTTTCCCTCCTCTCCACCCACTCTCCTTCCTCCAGCCAGAGGTCAGCAGGATGATATCCTATACATGTATAGAACCATAAAGTGCATCCAATATATGGTCACTCTGCATTGCCAAGTTCAATCCATTCGTGTCCGAAGAGTGGACCTTCGTTATGATTTATGGGCAAGGGCAGCATCAGGGCCAGGGGCCATGCTCCCAGGGGAACCCCGAAACTGCTGGACCATCACTTGAGGTCTTTCAGTGGAGATCTCAGGTTGCACTGCTTTTTATTCTTGTGTTGCCAGTGAGACTCAACTTGGTGAGCTCTGTTGCGGCTATCACTAGTGGTGGCCAGGCACCATCCGGTTCTTCCAGTCCCAAGTCGACGTAGGCACCCACTCATGTGGGTCTCTCTGGGTTGTCTTTCCCCCATGTCATTTTGGTCCTCGGTGAGCATCCGTTCCTGCTGAGTTGGGACCATTTGCTGTGCCCTCGGATGGCAGCGTGGCAGCTTTTAAGACCCCAGATGCCACTCACCAATGTGGGGTGCAGAGAGCCCTCTTAGCAAAATGCTAGTTGTGCTAATTGGCCTCGATTTCACCTAAGAGCATGGTCTCCTGCCCCCTACCCCAGCTACTCTATCCTTGCAATATTGGGTTAAGATGGAAGGAGTACTCAAGTTATGCTGAAGTCCACTTAATATTGTTCTTGTTTCGAATGTGTGCTATCACTGATTTCACTCAACCAATCTTCTAACAACTATCTAATCTAAACCCTCCCCCCCTCGCCCTCCCTCCCTTCCCTCCCTTGCAGCCGTCAAAGAGTCTTTTCTTCTATACATAAGTCTGTTTTTCAGATCTTATTGTAGGGGTCTCATACAATAGTTGTCCTTTTGTCACTGACTACTTTCACTCAACATAATGTCTTCCAGTTGAAACCAGGTTATGAGATGTTCCCTGCTATCATCATTATTCTTTATCATTGCATAGTGCTCCATTGAGTATATATATCATAGTTTACCTACCCACTCCTCTGTTGTTGGGCATCTGGGTTGATTCCATCCTTTTGCTATCGTGGACTGTGCTGCCATAAACATTCTTGTGCATGTCTCCGTTGGTGTGAAAGGCCTTGATTCTGTAGGATATATTCCAAGTAGTAAAATTACTGGGTCAAATGGTATATCTATATTCATTTTTTTTAGGAAGCGCCAGATTGCCTTCCAAAGAGGCTGAGCCATTTTGCAACCCCACCAACAGTGTAGGAGGGTTCCACTTTCTCCACAGCTTCTGCAGCATTTGTTGTTTTGTGTTTTTTGGATCATGACCAATCTTGTTGGGGTGATTTGGTGTTTCATTGTAGTCTTGATTTGAATTTCTTTAATAACTAAAGATCGTGAACATGTCCACATGTGTTTTTTGGCTGTCTGGATCTCCTCTTTAGAGAAGTGTCTGTCCATCTCCCTTGCCCATCGCTTAATTGGATGATTTATCCTCTTCTTATTGATATTTTGTAGTCATACTCAAATTTTTTATGGAAAATAGGTGGAAGTCTCTTCTTCTGTATCTTCTTCATGCTGAGTAAGGGCGTAGGCCTGCCTGTCTGAGTAGAAATCTCTACTCAACAGTGTCAATCATTATAATGGCCAGGATAACAATTACTGAATATCAGTCAGGGCCTATGAACCTTATTTTATTTGGAATTGTTGTAGTCTGAGAGATATAAGTTGTCCTGGAAACCCAGTCTGGAGTTACCTAGTTTTGTATCTTTCTCTCTTTCTTTACCTTCACTTCCCTTTCTTAGCCTTTCTTCCTTTTTCTCTGCTTTCTTTCACTTTCTTACATGGCAGTGTCTCAACAACCGTGATCCCATCAGACACAAAGGCAACTTTTTATTTCAGATTTTCAGTCTAATTCAGTAATTACACAGTCCCTCTTGAAGAGTAGAGCCATTGGGTAAATAAACGTAGGTAAAGAAGGTGGCTATTGTGTAAGACAAATTTAATTTTCTTACCTTTCACATCAAGTGTAACTCTTAATTCTCTGATGTGGCCAGTTTTTCAGACTTCTCTTCTGAGCAAGTCCAGGAGGGTCTGTCTGTCTGGGCCTTACAGATGTCTATGAACATCCTGCTGTAGAATGTTCAGGACACTCTGCCTTAAAGTAGCCTCATTTTTGACAGTACCTGTAATGACCAGGGTCCATATTCACTGGTCATTGAGGTAGTTTAAGTCCTGAACACCAACTGGGTTACCTGAGGTGGCAGCCAATAATAGCCTTTATTTCTTTTTCTTTTTACTGCCACTAAATCTCTGATTAAACACCTTAAGGGGCTCTTCTACCAATGAGATAGTGAGCTCTCAGATTTTCTCTCAAGCTTTGTAATCTTTGTTTTATGTCTGATGTGGACCAGGATACAAATATATGGCCATAATGGCCTCTTATCACATTTAAAACTGGCACCAGCATTTTTTTAAAAGTCTTGGTGAGTCTGTCAGGGTAAACCTCAGAGTAGAACCACTGCCTCTTTTTTTCCCATGTCCCCAAGGCCTCTCCCTTGGGTATCTCAAGTCACAGTCCTTCTCATAAGTCTAAACTCTTTGTTAAAATATTCTGGTCAAATGTTTTCAGAGAAATCAAGTGAAAACTGCAGATGACGAAACTTATCAAGATTTAGATTAATAAAAATAAGTAGAACATAAGGGTCAAAATTTAACCCATCAGAAAACTTTAGATAATAATTTTAAATATAATTATTATCCATACCATACCATACCAGGGTCAGTTCTACCCTGGCCCCTAGGGTCGCCATGAGTCAGATCCGACTCAACGGCACTTGGCCTGGACCATTAAGAACTTCAGATACCATATATAATAATCTTGAGGCATAATACCACACAGTCAGGACATATTAAGATTATTAACTCTCTAAATATTCATCTGGGTGTCAGTTCTACCCTGGCCCCTAGGATCGCCATGAGTTGGATCTGACTCGATGGCACTTGGTTTGGCTAAGTATTCATATAGTATAAAATAGATTTATAAGTAAACATCAGAATTCTGCAGTCAAAGCATTAGCTTTGACGATGTTGAATAAATTTATAATCAAGTTAGCAATTCAAACCAAACCAAGTGTTATGAAGTTAATCTTGAATCACAGCAAATCTATCAGGCAGAACAGAACTGTTTTACAGAGTTCCAACTGTTGACCTGTGGATATTAGACACAGCACTTAACCAGGGTTTTTCCAGATAGTAATTAAAAAATTAATAAAATTATGACTTAATATTATGTATTTGTTAGACAATATTAGGCAAAAAAAAAAAAAAAAAACCACAAGAGGAAATAACCAACATAAATTTTAACCCAGTGAGAACTGGGCACTTGATTTTAACTCATGTCATATAATACATCAAATAAGACTCCTTTTATCTTCTTCCCTCAGAAAAGGACACTCATGGCTTTTCATGAAGTTTCAGGGCTATCAGGAGTTTTTTACAGGTCAACAAGAAACAATATTGTTTAAGTATTTAAAGGTAAGAAAGCTTTAGCTTCTCTCTATTAAGTCTTGGGGCATGATTTTCTGACTCAGGAAATCTTATTTTAATAAGAGATCAAATCTTTGCCTTTAGGAGAGATTATACAAGGAACAAGTTAACTGTTTACTCGGAAATCAGAGAAAATTGTTATTTAGCAGTGAACAAGTCAATTTCTTCTAATACTAATGTTCTCAAAGAATCTTTTTTTTTCCCAAAGAATCTTATAAGTTAAATCATTAAACTCGTCAGGCAAACAAAACTTTAGCCATATTAAATATTTGTTAACAGACCTCTAGAAATCCCTTAACCAACCCCTGTTGTGTTGTTTCTTATAAACCTCTATAATTCCTTAAACAGCAAAGAATTCAGTAAGACTTATTTTGTGTGTTGCCTGAAAAGTAAACAGTATATAAATTTACATTATATCAGATATTTGTTAAGTTCAATTAATCATAAAGTCCAGGGCTTAGATAAAGTTTATTTAAACATTTCAGGTCACTAACTAACTCCTAAGGTTTTATTAGCTGGCTTTTATAAGTTATTGTTTAACTGGCTTGGAAATCTCTTTCACACCTCTCAGATAAGCCTCAGAAGTCCTAATTTAAGACAATCAAAGTATAGCAGTAATCTTTACCTGGTGTTTTCTTTTTTTTTTTTTTTTGTCTCTCTCAAAAGTTTCCCTGCAGCCATGATTTGGGGGCAATTTCCGCTTCCCTTTGACTCTTTTGGAATTGTTACTGTCTCTTTAAGACAAAACCATCTCTACTTGGGGGCTGTGAAGTTACGTTTTCTCTAGTCCAGCCAACATGTCAGGATTTATTTGGAATTCGGCTCTCGATCAACCTTAATTTGGTTCAAGTAAGACTCTTAAAATCAGGTACATTGGCAAAGACAAAAGAGACTTTTTCAGCAAGAACATAAACAGCTTGTACGATGACAAAAATATTTTCAAAACCCCTCAAACACACCAGAAACACATTTCTTATCAAACACACACACAGGAGGCCTCACACTTCATCACACACACACATCCAGCTGCGCCAGTAGTGCACAGGCTGCTTCTCTAACTGAAAATGAGCTCCTGAGCACTTTAAGATAACCTTACAAATCCACCTAGTTGTTCCAGTACCTTGCCTGGGCCATATTATTATGAGTGGGTGCCCACACTGCCAATAAACACTTGAACAGACACGGTACCGAGATTTACAGTTTCCAGGGGTTTTTATCGAAGGGGAGGAAGTCTGTCACAGCACCTTTGTCAGGCCCTTGCACCCACCTTCATTATTTTAACCCAGCGTGAACCAGGCAGCCTTCTGATCAGCTTTCCTGCAGACTCTTCCAGTTAGCCCGAGTTATTTCTCTGGCCATGTCGGTCCTTGTGGGAAATGCTCCTGCCCGTGCAGAGTAGGTGCGAACAATTACTAGCAAATACCGGTATCCCCCGGGGGAGAGGTCCAGTTCTCTTCAGGGGCCTTCCGGTTAAAGGGTGTCCGCATCGGGCAGCACTCTCACAGTCTTTCTTCATCCCCTGGGCTGGTGGGTGGTTCCCATGAGCTCAGTGGTGGCCTGGGGCCTCTCTGAGTAGGAAGGCGTGTAGCGTTTCCAATTCAGCAAATCTACAGTTACCAAGAGTTGGTGACAATTATGTGGGCCAGACTCGGGTCTCTCTAAGGGGCATTTGTAATACCGCCCGAGAACTTCTGGTCTGAGGTCGGTGGGATGTTTCTGTCTTGGGCGGCCCTTGTTCTGACTCCAGGGGCATGGGGAGACTGAAGGCAAAGGGGTTTCAGGTACAGTGGGCCCTGCAGGTTCTGGGGCTACGGGTTGGTGAGAGATATGGAGGGGGCTCTTCTTCTGGGGCTCCTTGAAACTCTGGTGGGCGCTGATCTTGCTTCTCTGTGGCTGTTCAGCAGGATTCTGCTTTTTCCTACCTTACTGGTGCAGAACCGCACCCAAGGGGGAAGGGTCTGGGCTAGTTCTAAGCACCAGTCAATGTATGAAAACCGGTCTGGGTGCCCAGGGGTACCAGTGGCTACCTTCCACACAGCCTTGACCTTGGTCACGTCTAGGGTGCCCTTGGGGGGGCCAGTCTAACTCCATAATTGCCACTGTACCCCTTCTTGAAAATTTTCTCCATGCAGTCTAATACAGAGGGCTTAGATTCTGACCCTCCCATTGTAATCTACAAGCTTGTAACTTGAGACCTGCCTCACTAACACAACTGTTGCCCATTCTCCATCATCAGGATCACAGAGGCAGGATTCACAACACATGAGAGGAATAATGGCACCATATTGGGACTCACAGCCAAGTCACACACAATTCAATCCCTGAAATCCCACCATTTGGCACCCCCAAAATAACATAGCAACAGTTTTCACACACAAACAAAAGACTTTGTCACTCAGACACTCGGCTGGTTGCCCTTCTCGTGAAGGTTTAAGGTGCTGTTTGGCTGAAGGTGTCCCCGTATAAACTCCGGGGCAGAAGGGCCAGAGTGCCCACACCGTTATGCCTTTCCACAGCACCATGGAACTGCCGTTGTGAGCCCACTGAAGCTCTGCAGCTATTACCTTGGAGTATCACAGAGACACACAGAGACGTCACAGAAACACACACAGACATAAGGAACAGTGGCCTTATTTCCCACATTACAGAGTATCAATCAGACAGAATTCACCCCAGTGGGCTCTCTTCTTAAATGGGACACACGTTCCTCTTACCAGACAGATGGTACCAAGACAGACAGCAGCTCCAACCTGGTGAGAACTTGAGTTCTCTGCATGCAAACAGAACCTCACAACAGACTTCCTTCCAAGCAGGATATCCTTATTCTGAGATCCAACTGGATCTAGGAGGTGATCAGTTTCCTATCTGCTGGGGTGGGCCAGACTGGGGTCCCGGGACCTTACCTGACACTGTTTTTGGGTTTTTGGTCTGGTTCGTTTCTCCTGCTGGGTTCCATCGTTCCCACGCTTGGGAGCATCTGGGTCGGACAGGGAGAAGGACCCCGTCAAAAGGGAATGTGTGGCATCCTCCTGTCGGCCCGACCAGGCCCGGACGCAACCAAGCGGGGGAGGGCAGATGGCTTAAGGGGCCAGTACGGTTGGTTTCCCCGTCAGGGAACCAGATGTTACAGGAAATCAACTGACACCCAAGGAGAGAAGAAGCAGCCGTTTATTGAAGTAACGCTAGCAGGCCAGCGGGGGCTGACAGGCCTGCAACAACTGGCCCTGATGGGGAAGTGGAGCAGGCTTTTATAGAGACGGTGTGCAAAGCAGGGAGTTGTGGGCAGAACGGGCCGGATAAGATAAGGGGAGGTTTCTTTCGGGGGTTTCCCTTCACAAGTGTTCAAATGCAAGACTTTCATAGCCTTCAGTTACCCTCCTGCCACGTGTCTACCCTGAGCTCTGAAAAGACCCACAAGTAACCATGAACTTGCTGCAACTGGTCCAGACAACATGAGGCTCTGCCTTTCAAATCCACAGAAAGAACGCAGTCTTATTTCCTCAGTTATTACCTTTTAATGTTACAAAACAAAACAGGAGGCAGCTTAGCTTGGAAGATGGCTGCCAGCAGCCCTTCCTCCAAGTGACCGTGCTCTGGGGTGGGACTCTTGCCTTGAGGGCGGGCTGGACCTGGTGACCTCCCTCTATCGAGCAAAGTGCTGCCGGCGGAATAACGGTCACTTGTAACAGTTGGTAAGAAGACGCCAGCCTCTCTCTCCCCGGCCCCCTCTCCTGGCTCTCTTGCTCTGATGGATCAAGCCACCACATTGTGAGATGACCTGTGGAGCGGCCCACTGGGCTGGAAACGGCCAGCATCACACAGAGGTCTTCAGCCTGAAACCCTGCAGCAAGCGGAATCCTGCCCCGAGCCCCAGGGGCCTCGAACTCACAGCATGCCTGGCAGCCCTGGAGGGTGCTGTCTTATCAGGGGCCTGGAAGGCAAAGGACTCGCTAAGCCTCACCCCAGTCCCTGACTTACAGAAACACATGAGAAATGTCAGCTGTTCTTAAGCAGTGAAATTTGGAGATAATTTGTTACACAGCCACAGACAGTACAACAGAAGACAGTGGCATGTCCCAACTCCACTCCTGATTCGATGTTTTCTGCTTACCGAGAAGCCGTCACTAACAGGCAGTGAATGCCTGCGGGGCAAGTGGGCTTCCTCTTGCAGGCCTCTCCATCCGGACGGAAACACTCAGTGGAGTCCATGCTCTCCAGGACAGCAGAAGAGACCGGAATCTGGTTATTCTTCACTGGAAGTATAAATCGGATTACGGTTCAGTCCTAACTGCAACAGTGTCCCTTTGAAGTTATATATCAGTTCTCCTTTGAGTAAGATGAAGTCAACTAAAAGTTAATGAAGGATAAAATTCTACTCAGATTCTGGGTGGGATCTCCATAATTCAGCCAGCATCTCTCATACTTCCCATCACACTGACGCGGGGTTTCTTAAAGAGTTAATTAGAACTCAAACATTATGCGAAGAGACAGACAGTAGATTCAGAAAGTGTGGCACCCACTTACAGAAAGAATCCTGCGGTGGAGAGGGCTGCCTGGGTCCCTGAGGAACAACACAGCAGCTTTCGTGTCCAGATCTGTCCCAATCCCCAAATGCAGAAGTGTAGCCAAACCTTGCTGAACCTGGGTTTTTCTGTTGGGATAAAGCACGTTTCCCAGAGGAGAACACTTTCTCCTTGGCTTTGCCCTGACCACAATGATCAGAAGGCCAGCTCAGCAGGTTTCCTTCCTGAAATAGTTTTGGGTGGCTGACTGACAGCCACAGCCACCTGCTATGAAGATGAAATGGTATCTCCGATTGCGTGTGTGTGTCAAACTGTCCCTTGACCAGGAAGCTGCTCTTGCAGGCACTGTTTGATCTGTGGGAATAATTGTGTCCCGGCTCCTTTCCTGGTCCTCCTTGGAAGCCCCGAGGGGCCATTCTGCCCTGTCCAATAGTTGGGATGGACCACCATGGGTTACTGGGTTCCGGGTCCTTCTTTGATACGGACCACCGGCCCGGAGCCTGTTGCTAGGGTAGGTCCACCTGGGCGCCTGACCTCAGCAGGGTATGGTGACCGCGAGCCCCTGTTGGTCCCCAGCGTGCTGCCGCCTGTGACTGCTTGATGCCCGTCGTCCTGCGCACGCCCCCCGGGGGTCAGGGCTGTGCTGCTGCGAGGCCTGCGCTGAGCCCCTCCTTCTCCTCCGCAGGGTGAGAAGTGCCCGCGTCCCACTCCGAGTCTGCCGCTACCCTCTCAACTGTTGTGAAGTAAACGTACCCACGTTTACTTTGCAAAAACCTTCCTGCCCTAGATCGCAGCCCCTTTCTCAAGGAGTTGAGCCTTTTTTTTCACCACAAGTGCTGGTAGATCTTTTTCTTAAAAAAAGGAAACACTACCAAACCAGGCCAGATTCCCTTTAAGGAATTCCCAAGACGGTCAATTACAACGAGGCCGTTTCTCTGAAAGGTCTGGGCCACCAGCATAGTAACCGTAGTGTAGAAAGGCTCCTGTGGGGACAGCGGGAGTGAGCGGATATTGCGGGGGAACGCTGCTATTTTAGCTGGAATTCTCACCTCGGCCCTGGAAAAGCAGCTTGCCTCTCTCGCTCTCGTCAATAGGTGAGGAAGTGGCTGCAGGCAGTTTTTAACTGCAGGGTGAGACAAACCCACAGTTCCATGAACTGGCCTTCAGGCACAGGCCCCTCTGTGAAGTCAGCGTTCAGTGGGGACGTTTCAGTGGCAGCTGCAGAACTGAGTCCAGGGCCACCGTCGAATACTAACCTGTCGCCAGCCAGAAGCGGGAGAAGAAGCCGCTCATTTCTCTGCTCACGTTTCTGTCCACTTCTTGAAGATGGAGAAACTGGGACACAGCGAGCCGCCTGTGGAGACCCCGTCCGGGACAGAAGACCCAGGAGGCCGCGGCCCGTGGCTGTCACTGCGGCTGGTCTCAGTCAGTCAGGCAAAAGTAAATTGATTTTTCAGAGCCTTAAAATAATAATTACACTGCCCGTTTATGGAGATGTTTTTTTTTTCCTGAAGACTATCAAGCGTTTTCACTTTCTGGAAATAATTGTGTACATGAGAAGTATTGTAAACTAAGTCATCAAGAGGGAAAATCGTTTCTGCCTCTCGTAATTTACAAAGTAAACCTTAAAAAAAAATTCTCCTCCTGTAAAAGAGGGTTTCTTGAGTACGGCACTACTGACTCAGCAACTCTGACATGGGGGTCATCCCATGCACTATAGGACGTTTAAAACACCCCTGACCCTCACCCACTAGATGCCAGTCACGGGAACTAAAAGCATCTCCAGACATGGGGAGCCGCCCCTGGAGGGCAAAACATCTCCTGGTGGACAAACACTGCTGTAGAACAATTAAAAGATTACAAAGTTAGAAACTGAAAATGTTCTATTTTAAAGAAACGTTGCTGACTTGTGGAAAGACCTAAAGAATTGTGAGCAGCCACCTCCCTGGTTTTCTTCTCCCTCCCTCCAGTTCCCTAAAAACCACAGAGCCACACCGGCTGCTGCCAAATGAGACTCAGCGACCTGCCCCCTCGAGGTCCTAAGTCCGCGTTTCTCATTCCCACATGCGTCTTGCTTGACCGTTGTGTATTTGTTATACGTTTGTGGCTGTCATTTGTATTTTCTCATGAAGACATGAAGACTTTAAAAGTAACACTAGTGCTGTCTCCTGAACAGCCCAAGAATCACAGAAAGCCTTCGCTCGTATTAATTTTGTTCAGTATTTTAGTTCTAACTAGTTTTTAACATGTCCAAAATAATCAATAATTTGTTGTTTGTAGGGAATACCTAGGTGTTTCTATGTGCTCGTCAGTTGATTCCCACTTCCTGCCTTGTTGCGTCTGGGCTGTTGCGTCGGGGGCCACTTTCCTTCTCCCTGCCTTCGTTACTGTTGTCAGGTGCCGGCTGGTGACATCCTCCGTCCCTGCCGGGTTCCAGCCCACCGTTGCAGCCACTGTGTCAGTCACTCTCGTTGAAGGACTGCCTTCACCCTGACCGTCTGCTTTGCCAAGCATGTTCTCCTTCTCTGGTGACTGGTCCCTTCTGATGACATGTCCAGAGTATGTGAGACAAAGCCTTCCTTTAGAAGTTACTGATTGAGTGCAATCCCAATGCAAATTCCAGTGACATCTTTTAATGAGATGGAGAAACAAGTCACCAACTTTGTTTGGAAAGGGAAGGAACCCCAGATAAGCAAAGCACTATTGAAAAAGAGGAACACAGTGCTAGGCCTCACACTACCCAACCTTAGAACCTATTACAGTGCCACAATAGTCAAAACAGCCTGGTGCTGGTAGAAAAAAAGAGACATATAGACCCATGGGACAGAGTTGAGATCCCAGAGATACCACCATCGTATTATGAACAGTTCATATTCAACAAAGGCCCTAAGATTGTAAACTGAGGTAAAAACAGTCTCTTTAACAAATGGTGCTGACAAAATTGGATATCCGTCTGCAAAAAATTGAAACAAGACCCATATCTCATACCTTACACAAAAACGATCTCAAATTGGGTGAAAGACCTGCATATAAAATCTGAAACAATGAAGATCATAGGGTTAACAATGGGAGCTTGAATACACAGCTTAGAAAGACTTCAAAATCTGACAAAACATGATCAACAGACAATAAATAAATGGAAACTACTAAGAATCAAACATTTTTGCTCATCCAAAGACTTTATCAAAAGAATTAAAAGACCATCTACAGAATGGGAAAAAATATTTGGCAGCTGCATATCTGACTGACATCTGACCTCCGTAATCTACAAGGCACTGCAAAATAGCAACAAGAGAAAGGTTAATGGCCCAAGTAAGTGATGGGCAAAGAGATGGATAGATGCTTCATCAAAGAGGATATCGAGGAGAGCTGAAAGACACGTGAGGAAATATTCACTATCATTAGCTATTAGAGAAATCCAAATCAAAACTACAGTGAGATATCATCTAACCCCAGCAAGGTTGGCCGTGATCCAAAAAACAAAACAAATGCTGGAGAGGCTGAGAAATGATTGGAACTCTCCTACACTGCTGATAGGATTGCAAAATGGTACAACCACTTTGGAAAGCAATCTGACACTTCCTTAAAAAACTGGAAATAGATATACTATTTGATCCAGTAATTCCACTGCATGGAATATATCCTACAGAATCAAGGGCAGTCACATGAGCAGATACATGCACTCGAACGTTTCTTGCAGCACAGTCAACAATAGCTAAAAGATGGAGTCAACCCAGGTGCCCAATAACAGAAGAACGGAAAAACAAACCTTGGTACCTGTATACAATGGAACACCGTGCAATGACAAAGAACAATGATGACTTTAGGAAGCACGTTAGGTTGAGTGAAATTAGTCAGCAGCACAAGGACAAACATTGTATGAGACTGCTACTGTAAGGACTTAAAAATAGACTAATGTGCAGAAGAAAAGTCTCTTTGATGGCTGCAAGGGTGAGGAGGGAGGGAGAGGTTTGGTCCTACATTAAATAGTTGATAGAAATTGGCTTAAGTGAAAGCAGTGACAGCATACAGTAGAAAGCAAATCAACTTAGCTGGACTTCAATATAAACAGAAAAGTCTTCTAATCTTAACCCAACATTGCAAGGCAACGATACAGTAGCAGGAGCAGGGGTCTGGGGACCATGCTCGCAAGGAACATCAAGGCCAATTGTCATAACTAGCCTACTGCTAATAGCGTCTTCTGTACCCCATATTGGTGAGTGGCGTCTGGGGTCTTAAAAGCTAGCAAGCTGCCATCTGAAGTACACCAAATGGTCCCAACTTAGTGGGAACAGACGATCACCAAGAATTACAAAGACAAGAGGGCAAAAGAGCCCAGAAGACAGAAGGACTCATGTGAATGGGTGACTGTATGAACATGTGACCAGAAGAACCAGATGGTGCCTGGTCACCACCGAAGACAGCCATGATGGGGCAGGCAATGTCGAGTCTCAGTGGCAACACGAGAAAAAGAAGAATGCACCTCAAGAACTGCACTACAAGACCACAGTTGATGGTCCGGCAGCCTGGAGGTTCCCCTGAGAGTGTGGCCCCTCAACCTGCTGCTGCCCATGAACAGAAAATATTACTAAGGTCAACTCTTTGGACAGGAATGGACTGGACTCAGGCGCACAGTGTGACCATATGGTGTGTGTACTTCATGGTCCTGTGCATCTATGGGATGCTGTCCTACTGCCCTCTTACTAGAAGGGAGAGGAGATGGTGGAGAAGAGGGGACAGGAAATTGTTAAGAGGATGTGACATGTTCGGAACTAAAAGGAGAAGTGTGCTGTCACTGGGTAGGGAGAGCAGAAGCAGCTGCAGACAGGAGTGCAGCAAATTTAATGTGGATTGTGCACCCAATCACAATTAAAAAAAGGAGTTACTGATTGATGCTCTGCCTGGCAGTCTGCTCAGTTTTTGTTCTTTTGAAAATCTCCGTATTCCCTCTTTCTCCATCACTGCATGACAGTTACTTCCTCTCGATCCTGTGTTTCATAATCATCTGGCTGCTTCCATGTCTCAGTAGCTTTTATGTCAACTGATTTTTTGTGCTGTTCTCTACTCATATTTCACTATAGTATGGGAGATTGTTTTTATATTATTATCCAATATGCTTCTCGAATGCAATGATTCACGTCTTTCTTCTGTTCTGGAAAGTTTTCAGCCCTTGTATCTCTGATTGTTGCCTATCTTCCGTAATCTCTGTCTGAGAGAGGAAAGCCTGGAGAACTGTAGCCTTTCCTAGAATACCAGAGGCCTGAGGGCTTCAAACCTGAAGAGTTTTTGCCTTGTTGAAAGCACCCGGAGCCTGGGAGCCTGGTACAAGAGAAACCCCCCCACAAAGTGCTTCCTGTGAGCAGTTAGACCCCCCCAAAAGGAGAACCCCACCTCTCAACTTAAGAATTTGCGTATCTTTATCTTTGTAACCGTGTTAACACCAGTTAGAAGGTAAAATGATTTGTAAAACTGTTATGCCAATGAAATTACAGTAAGAAAATCTGTAAACCTGTAGTTGCCAATTGGAAGAGTGTATGAAAATTCCTTTGTATGCATTTTTGAGAAAACGTATAAGTAGGTGTGTCGGATACCGGAATGGGGTGCGCGGCTATTTTTCAGACTTGAGTCTGACCACGGCACCACCAGCAGCAAGTCCTCTTCCTCTTACGGACAAAGTGGGTGTTGAAGGTGTTTTCTGCTCTGCGGGTCGAACTTGTCTCTCTCCTGCAACATGTCCTTCCCGTCTGGATCTTCAACTCCAGACAAGTTTGACCTCTCTGTCTTCAGCATCTCTTAAAATTTCCATCTCTTCACACTTTTCAGTGTACTACGTATTTTCTGTAGCCATATCTAATTTTCTACTTAACTGTCCAATGAGTACTTACTTTGACTGATTATTTTATTTCCAGAAATTGTATTTAGTTATTTTTCCTGATCTGCATACTCTTTTTAGTGCTATTTTCTGGTTTTTTATTCTCTTTTTATATCAATTTTTCAATATATTTTACATTATGCATTTCTTTATTTCTTCACCTACGTTTCTTGAGCGTTGAACTTGGTTACTGTATCTGTTGGGGTCCCTTGTTTGTGGTGGCATGTTTTCTTGGATGTTCGTTCGTTTTCTTTTTACTGTGAGCTCATTTTCTAAGAGACTTGATGGGAACCCAGCCAAGTCTGTTGTTTTTCCTTCAAAGACTATTTGCGTTTGCTTCTGTGAGGTTCCCCCAAGGCACTGTCAACACACCATCACTTTAGATTAATTTCTCAGACTGAGATTTTCTAAAGCCCACAGATATTATAAAATCCTTTTTGAGGTGTAACGTACAGACAATAAAACACACAATTTAAAGGTTCAGCTGGTGAGTTTTGAGAAATGTAGCCAGCATCATAATCAAACAACCGAACATTTTCATAACCACAGAAGATTCCCTCGAGTTTTCCACCAGCCTCTAACGGCGGCTGGTTCGCTTTCTGTTTCCATGTGTTAGATTTGTCTTTTTTAGAGTTTCATATAAATGAATCAATTTTTTGTTCCGCCGTCTTTCACCCCAAACATAATGTTTTTCGTATTCATCTGTTTGTCTTGTGTGGATTGTTTCCAGTTTGAGGTTACTATTAAGAAAGTTAGTGGATACGTTTATGTACAACTCTTTATGAGAATATATGTATTTATATCAGAGTATAATTGCTGAGTCATATGTTAAGTAAATGTTCAATGTTTTAAGATATTGCTAAACGTTTCCAAAAGTCATTGTACCTTCTTATCATCTCACCGGCAGTGTGAGAGTTCTGTCAGCTCTGAGTTCACACAAATACTGGAATGTAGAGTCTGTTTAATTTTAACCATTTAAATGAATGTGATACATTTTACTGATGGGCAGTGATGTAGTACGTCTTTACGCACGCTTATTCGACATCCATATACTTCTTTGTTCATACTTTTGGAAAACTTGCCAAATTTTTTTGAGTTTTTTTGTTTTTGAGTTGTAGAAGTTCTTTATATTATCTGAATACAAGTTAGATGTCACATATACACGTGTGAGTTTTCTCTGGTTTTTATTTTCTTTTGTCTTTTTTTAAACTTATTTCATATTCTGTATTCCATAACCGGAATTCCATTATTTAAATTTCATGAGAATCTAATTCTGTTAACTCTGTTGGTCTATTTCTGTTGACCTTTGCCCGTGGGAGCTTGTTTTTGTGGGCATGGCTTGCCTTTTTCTCTCCTTTCCTGTCCCTTGCAAATAGCAGATGAAGTCCTCTTTGCAGGTTTTCTGGTTTATGGTGGTGCGCTTACTTTTGAGGTCCTGTCTCAGAAATCTGTACCCACCCCAAAAGTGCAAAGACTTTCTCCTATATCTTCATTTAAATTTATAACTTTAGCTTTTATATTTAAGTCTGTAATCCATTTCAGGTCAGTTTTTGCATATAGTGTGAAGTATTGAGTTTTTAAGCAAATAACGTGCACCTTTTTTTTTTGTGAGCCACGTCCTCTGCTATGAGATGTTTTTGTAAGGGTGCTGTATGTATTTTTTTACAGTAACATAAAAAAATTAGCATAGTGCACTTATGAAAACACCTCACAGGGCACGTGGTTGGCATAAAAAATATACATTATTTGCATAAAAGTACAACATGTATCAAGGATTTATTTTTTTCCATATGTGTATCCGTATGTTCCACTACATTTTGTTGAGAAGACCATTTGTTCACTCATTGACTTTCTTGGGCACTTTTGTCCCAAATCAGTTGTCCTACATATATGTGCATCTATCGCGGAGTTACACTACCACAGAGTTTTACTATGTCTTCACATCAGGTCACGTAAGGCCTCCAAATTTGTTCTTTTCCAAAAGTATTTAGAAGTTGATGGTATTTGTATTGTCATATAAATTTTAGAATCTGTCAATTTCTACTAAGGAGATTACTGGAATTTTGTTTGGAATTGTGTTAAATCTACAGATCAGTCTGGGGACAAATTACATCTTAATGGCAGTTATTTTCTGATTAGTGAGCGTGGTATATCTCTTCATCTATTTAAATTACTAGTTTCTCCCATAATGTTTTTTAAGTTTTCACGGTACAGACCTCAAACATATTTTGTTACATTTACTCCTATATATTTTGTATTTTTATGCTTTTGTAAATACTATTTAAGTGCTTTTTTATTTCAATTTCTAGTTGTCTGTTGCTGATATGTAAAAGCATAGTTGATTTAGTATACCAACTTTGCATGTAAGCTTGCTAAACACATTTGTTGGTTCTGGTAGCTTTCTTTATCGATTCTTTTGTATTTCCTATGTATCCAGTCATGATATCTGTGACTAAAGGCAGTCTTACATTATGTATGTGGGTTGTTTTTTTTTCCCCTTCATTATACTAGATAGAACCCTCAGCATAATGTTGAATAGAAGTAGTAAGAGATGACATCACTTTATCATTTCTGATACCAGGGGAAAAGCATTCAACCTTTTACCATTTAATTGGATGTTAGATACGGGCTATCAGGTTGAGGAAGCTTCCCTGTTCCTAGCTTGTTGACTTTATTACATACAGGTGTTGTGAATTTTATCAACTTTGTTTTCTGCATCTATTGAGATGATCATGTTCCTTTCCACTTTTAAGTAGAAAAATACAGTGATTTTCAAATGTTAAGCCAACCTTCTATTCCTGGGATAAACTCACTTGGTCATGGTATATGATATTCTCTATAAACTGCTACATTTGATTTCTACTATATTGTCAAAAGCTCTTCTTTTCTTTTCCTTTTTTGGCACCTGTGTTCACGAGGAACATTATTTGTAAGCTTTGTGTACGTGTGTCAGGTCTTCATCTGATTTTGATGTAAGGGTAATGCAAACCTCATAAAATGAGCTGGAAGGTATTTCACCTCCAACTTTTCTGATTTGGTATAGGATCAGTGTTGTTTCATCCTAAAATATTTGATAGAATTTACCACTGAAGCTATCTTACTTGTGTAAAGATTTTTAATGAAAAATTCATTTAAAAAATGTATACAGGTCTATTCAGCTTGTCTGTTTCTTCTTGAGAGTCCATTTTAGTAATATATATCTTTTAAGGAATTCATGCATTTCATTTAGGTCATTGATTTTATTGACATAAAATTGGTCGTAATAGTTCTTTTTTTAAAATTATGTGGATCCGACTCGACGGCACTTGGCTTGGCTTGGCCTCTTTATTTTGGTGAAGACAATGCAAAGCACACCAATTCAACAACTTTGACATATATAATTCAGAGACATGGGTTGCATTCTTGAAGTTTGTGGTCATTCTTGCTGTCCTTCGCCAAATTATTCCACCACCATTAACATAAACTCAATGACCCTCTAAACTTCTCTTCTAAACTTCTGAGTTGCTGTTGTCAGTTTAATAACATTTAGATAATTCTTTAAAGACCATGATACTCAAAACACAGTTTCTTTACTAATTAAGTTACACTGTAGTTTAAAGATGACTTCAGGGATGGTTTCAGCCTTACTGTTTCAGTATCTGTGGAATCTGTAGTGATGGCTCTTCTTTCAGTCTTCATACTGAAGTTTGTAGCTTCTCTCCTTTTTGCTTATCAGTCTAGCTAAAGGCTTTCAATTTTATTGATCTTTACCAAAAGCCAGCATTTGATTTAATAGATTTTCCTCTGTTATTTGTCCATTTTCTATTTTATTCATCTCTTACTCTTAATTTTTGTTTTCTTCCTATTTGATCTGGATTTAACTTGTTCTGTCAGGTAACTGGCTTTAGGTGTTTTTTTTTCCCCCTGTTTTTTGTAATTTCACTATTATTGATCACTAATTTAAATCATTTTGTGGTTAGAAAACACACTCTGTATGACTTCTATCCTTTTAAGTTTCTCAAACTTATTTTATGACCAAGCCATATACCCTGTCTTGGTAAATATTTTTTGTCAAGTTGAAAATAATGTGTGTTTCTACAGTTGTAGGTTATGCTGTTCTGTGACTATCAATTAGATCCAGTTGGTTTATAATGTTTATTGTGTTGTTTGAGTCTTCTGCATACCTATTATGTTTCAGTGAATTATTAAGAGAAGTGTCCTGAAATCTCAAGTTTTTCTTTCATTTCTGTCAGCTTTCACTTCCTATATTTTTAAGCTTTGTCATATGTGTATTCATTTATGATTGCCATGCCTTCTTGTTGAAGTGACCCCTTCATCATTATAAAATGATACACTTTATCCCTACAATGTTCTTTGCTCTGAAATTTACTTTGATATTAATAGTCACTAGAGCCTTTTTATGTTAGTGTTTTCTTGGTATACAATTCCATCTTCTTACTTTGTCCAACCTTTGTCCTTTTGGTATACTTGAAGAAATGTTTAGTCCCTTTAATCCATTTGAGTATTGAATTGAACACTCTTTATGTTACTTTATTTAATTTTATTTTGAAATAATTATAGATTCACAAGGAATTTCAAAAATAATATGGAAAGAATACAGCAAACAGTACTTTGTCAACTGGATCTCCACATACAGAAGACCAGAGTTGAATCCCTACCTCACACCATACACAAAAATTAAAATGAATCAGTGACCTGGATACAAGAACTAAAACCATAAAGCTTTTCAAAGAAAACAGGGATAAAGATTCAAGATTTTGTTTTTGGTAATAGAGTGTTAAATAAAACACCAAAAAACACAGGCAACAAAAGTGAAAGTAAATCCACTGGACATCATCAAAATTAAAAACTTTTGTGTACAAAGGACTTCATTAGGAAAGTGAAGAGATAATTTACCAGGCAACGGAAAATATTTTCTAACCATGTAACTGAGAAGGGTTTAGTATTTAGAGTATATAAAAACTACAGGCCAAGCACTCAACAAAAAGAAAAACAACCCAATTTAGAAATGGGCAAAACACTTGTATAGACATTTCTCCCAAAATATGTATGTAGGTGACCAATAAATAAATAAGACAATGCTGAATGCAAATGCAAAATATAAACCAAGGCCACAGTGATGCCACCACACACCCTCTGGGATGGCTGTTATCAGAAAATAGCAAGCGGTGGCCAGCAGGTGGAAATTCTAGGACTCTTCTGCTTTGCTGGTGGAAAGGAAAATGGTGTAGCCCCTATGGAAAGTTAATGGTTCCTGAGAAAGTTAACAGAATTACTGGACGACCCATCAGTTGCACTCCTAGGTATATAACCAAAAGACTTGAAAGCAGAGACTCAAATGGGTATCATTACATGAATTTTCATTGTAGTGTTGTTTACAATAGCCAAGATGTGGAGAAAAAAACCTAAGTGTAATTGTTCTCTAACAGATGAGTGGATAAACCAAATGTGGTAGATACCAACAACGGAACGTTATCCAGCCACAAAGAGAAATTAAGTTTTGATACATGCTACAACACAGATGAACCTTGAAAACATACTAATGGAAATAAATCGCACCCAAAAGAACAAACATTGTGTGATCTCACTTAACATGGGTATCTAGAATAAGCAAATGCAGAGACAGGTGTCTTAGTGGTTACCAGAGGCTGAGGTGGGGGTAGAGGTGGGGAGTTATTTGGGGTAATGGAAAATTTTTTAAAATACTGTTGATATTTGCACAGCATGTACATGTGATTAATGTTGCAGAACCCTACTCTTAGGACTGATTGGAACAGCAAACTTTGAGTGATAGGATTTATCACAGTTTTTCAAAAAATAGTTATGATGCATTTTGATCAAAGATTTCATAGAAGAATCCTGATCAAAAGGGAAGAAATGCAGGGCGGATTTCCAAATTTTAGTAGAATATAGACTTCCTGGAGCCACAGAGGGTGGATAAACCCCTGAAACATTGCTTTAAACCTTAAACTAAAAATATCCCCTGAAGTTGTCTTAAAACTGAACAACAGTTTAGCTTAACTAGCAGAAAGGTCAGCCTCGAGCATTATGCTCTTTGAGGCACTGTTTGTATGGGAGCCAACTGACAACAGCAACTCAGACAATCAGCAGAGAACGTCAGGGAGCAATGAGCTCGGACAAGGAGGCTGAGGGCCCCCCACAAGAGATAAAAGCGGAGAGCTGGGACCCTCATACCACCAAGAAAGTGGCACCGGTTGAAGAATGAAGCCTTCAGACCTGAGGTTCCAGTGCCAAGATGCTCCCTGACCAAAGGCTGATGCAACACAAAGGACTTTCCTCCAGAGCGGACAGAGGGAGAAAGCCTTCCCCTGGGGCAGACCCCCTGAGTTTGAACTTGTAGCCTACCAGACCGTGTAGGAATACACTTCCCTTTGTTAAAGCCATCCACTCTGTGGTATTTCTGTTAAAGCAGCACCGGATGACTAAAACACCATGGAATTCCTGGTGGCATAGTGGCTAAGGGCTATGGCTGGTAACCAAAAGGTTGGTGGTTCAAATCTGCCAGGCACTGCTTGGAAACTCTATGCAGCAGTTCTACTCTATCGCATGGGTTCGCTATGAATCAGAACTCACTGGACAGCACTGAGTTTGGTTGGTAGGTTTTACCGTGATCTATTTTTTTAAGTCCCGTGGACTCTTCAACCAGCTTTCCCCACAAGAAAAAAATCAAGTTCACATCAGTACTACTACTTTCTACTTTACAGATCTCATTCACACTTTGCCGGCTGTCTCCCTTCCAACAAATGAAACTCGCCGAGACACATTGCCTTTACCTGTCATGTTTTTTTAATATCCTTTCATCTGAGTCTGCTCTTCACCCTTAAAATATTTTTAAATGGGCCGACGGGCTGATGAGTCTCCAGTGAGCTCACCTCAGGAGAACCGGGTTTGCCAACAAGACAAGCCATCAGGTGTGTGGTTGCTTGCACCTGTATGTGTGCTCATGCGGATGTTCAGAACAACGCTGTATTATGAATTCTGCAGACGTGACAAACCAGGCAGGCCACCGCTCCATCTGTCAGCCTTTTTGTGCTAGGAAGGACAAACCACAGAATGCATGCCTTTCCATTTCTGCTTCCTCACGGCGACGGCACCAAACCAGACGTGCTCCTGCAGCGATCACTGCGTCTGCGCGGCCCTGACCCCAGCCCCTCGTCGCCAGCTCTTTGCATGATGTTCTTAGGGGATCTCAGGACCTACTGTGCCTGCCTCAAGTAACTGACAGTCCACCGAGGAACCTGAGCTCGAGGACACAGAAGCGCAGCTGTGAGAGACCCACGAGTTGGGCTGGCACCGGGGGGATCGACCTGAGGGTTCCTTAGGGGCTCCGAGCACTTTTCCGAAGGGAGCGAGGGACACTTGTTGAGATGGTGGACAGACGTCCTGAGAAGTGGGGTGACACTGGCAACAAACAGGGAGCCTCTCAGGTCTCTGATGGCCTTAGTCACCTGGTGCTACTGTAACAGAAACACCACCAAAGGAGACTGGATACAGAGAAATCTCTTTTCTCACAGAAAAGTAGGGGAAAGTCCAAATTCAGGGCATCGGCTCCAGGCGAAGGCTTTCTCTGCTGGCTCTGGAGGAAGGTCCTTGTTGTCCGTCTCCCCTGGACCGAGAGCTGCTGAGGCCCAGGACCTGGGTCCTTTCCAGAGGACACACTCCACTCTCGATGCGGCTTTTCTCGGTGTGAGATCCCAACTCCGTGCTTGCTTCCATTTCCTTTATCTCCCAAGAGCCTGTCTAAAGGCACAGTACAACCTAACACCTCGACTCCTGTCCCATCAACCAACCAGCACCCATCCTCCTCGTTAATGTTATAGTGGCAGGATTTACACCCTACAGGAACGTTACACAATACCAGGAATTGTGACCTAGCCAGATGGCTGCACACGCTCTTGGGGCAACACATTCAATCTATGACAATCTATGTCCTCCGTGGTCAGCTGTGGACAGGTCAGGCCTGATGCTGAAGTTGTCTGTGCATCCTGCTGGCTCTGGCCCCAGCTCGGGGTGGGCTGTGGCCGGGAGGGAAGGAGCAGACCCCGTGTGGTGACAGCTTCTCCTGAAATGCGCGTGAACCACACCCCTCTGCCCAGACCATGGGCATGGTCCAGCCACTTCCTCAATGCTAACCCTCAGGAGCACAGCGCCCCACTGCTGAGACTGCCTCTTGTCTGTGGTTCCCAAAGAAAACCCAGGCTGCGGCTTCTTCCGGGTCTGCAGGTCCCCGGCGCAGGGAGGCTGGCTGGGAAGACAACCCTCTGTCTTCTGCTTCCTCCTGGGAGGGGACCCAGTCAGAGCAGCCACTGACTTCGCTGCGTGACCTTGGGCAAATCTCTTTCCCTCTTCTCCTCAGTTTCCCCATTTTCACTAACCAGCGTGGGCTGAATTCACTGAGCTACTTGCAATGTGACTTTGAGTCCTACTGCCCGTCCTGTGAGGAGGCTGCTACTGGGAGCAAGTTTTGATCATGACCTTAGAATCTGGGGCTTGCTGGGTCAAACACCACACTTGAAGGTCACTGAGCCAGCGCTCTGTAGCACTGCCGAGACAGCCCTGTGTGGGCACAAGGTGGGGGCTGGCGTTCAGCCAAGCCCTTCACTGGGCTCCGTGCAGGGCGGGGGCCAATGGGACACTGGGGGTTAGCGGCCTGTGGGCTGTGCCCTGGGCCCTCCCAGACCTGCCTGCCGAGTTGAGGAAGGAGGCCCCGTGGCCTGCATGGTGCAATGAAGAGCGTAGGGGACTCCAGCTCCCGCCCTCTGTATGCTTCATCTTTGTTGCTGGCCATCAGGTCGATTCTGACTCACAGTGACACCTGCAGGACAGGGAAAACTGCTCCACAGGGCTTGCAAGGCTATGATGGTCACAGAAGCAGACCACAGTACCAGTCACCCACTGGGCAGCCTGGAGGGCTTGAACCAGGACCCTTGGTGGGCAGCTGAGCATGTGGCCACCAGGCCCCTGACACACTTCCCACCTGTTACACCAGCTCCCTGCTCGTTGATTCTGAGCTACAGAGACCCCACAGGACAGCATGGAACTGCCCCACGGCGTCTCCAAGGAACGTTTGGATCCTTTACGGTTAAGAGCCCAGAGCTTAACCACTGTCCCACGAGGTCCCTACACACTTCCTTGGGAACCTCAGACAAGATGTTAGCTTGGGACTCTTTTTTCATGAGATGGGCCTGAATCTAAACAGTTCAAGAAAAAAAGATTTATGGGGAGGATACGCGCGTTTTTCACCAGCCAGGCACCTCGGGGGCAACAGGAATGAAGAACCCAGACACAGAGGGCACGCCACCCTCGTCACAGCCACTGTCCCTCCAGGCACACGGGCATGCCACCCTTGTCACAGCCCCTGTCCCCTGCTGCAGGCTGGCTGCCCCTACCAGGGACAGACACCAGAGGGGGATTGCCACAAGTGCCTTGGTTCTACTCCGACGTGTCCCTGAGACTCTGGTGGCCCAGCCTGGGGCCGTGGCCCCCTCCCGGCGTAGTGTGTGACAGTAGCCCACTCCTGGCCCCGTTTGGGCTGGGGGCGCAGGGAGGATGGCAGAAACACATGGTAAAGGCAGGGCTCCTGGGACTCACTTTTGTATGCCCACGTCATTCCCAGATAAGGGACTGATGGGACCCAGGAGCCCAGGCAGCCGGCACCTGGGACACCTCTCTGACGTTTCTTCATCTGTCAGTCGGGATGGGAAGCCGTTAATGACATGACGCAAACAGAAAGAGAGCTGCCGCTTGGGAAACCCAAATCAAAGCAAACCCGTCGCTGTGGGGTGACTTCTGGCTCACAGCGATCCTACGGGACAGAGTGGGACTGCCCCAGGGGGTTTCTAAGGCACAGCTTGTGGAGTCCAACTGCTGACCTCTTAGTGAGCAGCCGAGTTCTTAATCCCTGGGCCACCAGGGAAAGTACTGCACAAATATTATTTTATATTTTAATTGGAAACGCTGGTGGCCCAGTGTTTGGCTGCAGATCAAGAGGTTGGCAGTTCAGAGCCATCAGGGACTCCCTGGAACCTAGGGAGGGGGCAGGCCTACTCTGTCCCAGCAGGGCCACTGCAAGCCGGGATCAATGGCAGCGGTTTTTATTGTTGTTGTCAGGATTGGCTCTGGCTCAGCGTCATGTTGAAAGCCAACTGCTTCCTCTGCGGACAGGAACCCCAGGGGTACAGCGAGTTAGAGCTCAGCCACTGACCAAGAGGCTGCCTGTGGGAATCCACCAGCGGCTCCTCGGAAGCACCGTGGAGCACTTCGGCTCTGGGAGTCAAAATGGAATGGACAGCAGCGAGTTTGGCTTGGGGTGCATCTGCTGAGGAACCATGTTAATCCCCCTGGAATCCAGATTTCTGGGGTCCATGAAGTTGGGGTGACCCACTCAGAGCATTTCTCTGAGATCCGCCTTGGAATGTTGCGCCTTGAGAAAACTGGTTCCTGAGGTCACCTCTGATCAAACAACGACTTAGCAGGTAGCTTGGAGGAGCCTGCTTTTCTGTGGGCATCAGGCTCGTTTGAAGAATCGTCTGTGTGCAGTCTGTCTCTGAAGCCAGAGCGGCACAGCAGTTCAGAGCTCGGCTTCTGACTGAGGCCCCAGAAATTGATGGAATACCAACTGAGACGTTTCAAAAATGGATGCAGAGCTGGAAGTGCTCACCCACCTATGCTAAGAAATTTTGAGGCCAACTACCTGGCCAACGGACTGGAAGAGATCCGTGTTTGTGCCCGTTCCCAAGAAGGGTGATCGAACCAAAGGCAGAAATTATGGAATAATATCATCGATGTCACACACACGTAATTCTGCTGAAAAATCATTCAAAAGCGGCCTGAGCTATACGTGAACAGGGAACTGCCAGGAATTCAAGCTGGATTCAGAAGAGCAGGTAGAACCAGAGATGTCATTGCTGACGTCAGGAGCCTGGCTGAAAGCGGGGAACACCAGGACGATGTTTAGGTGTGTTTCATCAGCTGTGAAAAGGCGCTGGACCGTGCAGATCGTAACACGGTATGGCCCACGTCTGAAAGAGTGGAAATTGGTAAATTCACATGACAGCTCCCTCTAAACAGGATCCTGTTTGGTAACTGGGGTTTCCTTGTGTTGTGTTACTGAGGTCCTGCTGTGGTGGAATGAGAGCTAAACGTCGTTAGCTTTGAGTTATAGAAAGCTCCGAGCAGACACCGGCACGCACGGCAGCAAGGGGACAGGCACAGATGCCCACTTCTACAGGCCCAGAAAAGCCCAGGGCTGCAGACGGCTGCCCCAAACCAAAACACCACTGCTTTCCAGTTGATTCCGACTCACAGTGACCTCCTAGCGACCTTCTGGTGACAGGCAGCTACCAGAAACTGACGTACCCAAGGGAGCATCTTCCCCTGGAGCTGTGCCCTGAATCTGGGGTTTTGAAAACTGAATCTCTGTTCTTAAAAGGCCGCACTTGTGGGGTTTCTGTTACAGCAGCACAAGGAGACTTGGACATCAAGCGACGAGGAGGTTGCCACTGCGACCCCGGAAGGCCCCAGGAAGAGCTGGCCTCACCACGGTTCCGCCCGAGTCCTGGTTTTCACCAGGCACCCGTGGCTGCTCTCTGAGCCCAGCAGCCCCCTCCCTAGCTGTGTAGGCCTCCCCAGGTCTCAGTTTCATTGCCCATCAAATGGGAGAATAATCCCAACATGCCCTGCTCTCCCCATTGTCAGGAACAAGCCAGGAAAGGTGAGCAGCGGAGGAGACTGTGGACCTTTATTAGAGGTTTATTATCATTGCCGTGAATTGTCGTCTTGGAAAATCACAGGGGTGAAGAGCCTGTGTTTTCCTCCATTTTCTCCGATGGCCGTTGGCAACAAGGCAAGCCAAGCAGACTTAATTTGCTAATAGCAACTACTAAATTATGCAAAACCAGATCGGCGGCTGGGAGCTTTGTGGGCATCTTTGCAGCAGAGGGAGGAAGGGGCTGGGGGTCCGCTGTGGCTTCTCCAGGCCCGGCAGCCACCCCCTGCGTGTCCCCTGGCCAGGGGGCCGTGAGGTGTGAATTCCCAGCCCCAGAAGCCTCACAGGGGCTGAACAGGATCTTAGGTAATTCAAGGCAGATTTATTTTTTTCAGGTTCAATAGAATCAAACAGCTTGCCTCAGAAGGAAGAAAAAGGCCCCCACTGAATCAAATGTGAGCCCTTCAGTGACTTCTCTCTCTCTGCTCTATTTCTGGGGTCTATTTATAGATCAAAGTCCCGTCATCACCGATGAGGGACGTTTTCCTTTTTATCGTCTTCCATTTCTCCTGCCCCAGCTCCGTGAAGACCACGGCCATTCCAGGACATGCATGAGCAGATCCGGGCACTAGGCAGCCCAGCGGGCTGGTCAGTGTCCAGCTTGGTCCCCCCACTCCCTCCACAGCCTGACCCACTGTGTGCACTGTGCACACACCCAGGAGACAGAGACAGACGGTCCGCGCGGCCAGGCCAGGCCAGGCCGAGCACAGGGCAGGCCTCGTATCAGTCATTTGGCTGGGATTCTGCAGTGAGGGCTAAGAAACCATCTCTGGCTAACTCAGGCCAAGGAAGATAATTTAACAGACAGATAGGGCAGCTTACAGATGAAAGGAAGGGGCTAACCAGCCCAGCCTCGGAAGGGACAGGAGCTCAGACAGCCTGGGGACCCCCGGGGACCTACAGGTATACTTACAGGGGGCTGTGGCAACCTCGTTGTGGCTTGATGTCCAAGTCTCCTTGTGCTACTGTAACAGAAACCCCACAAGCGGGGCCTTTTAAGAACAGAGGTGAGTATGTGGCCCCCTGCGCAGCATCACAGTGCTCTGTGACCTTGGACAGTTGTCTCGACATCTCTGGGCTTAGCTTCTGCTGCGAACTGCAGCTCTCGCAGCCCTTCCTGCCCGTCTCCTCCTCCCGGGTTGTGGGCTAACGCGGGATGTTGTTCTTCGAAAGGTGCATTTACTTGTGTTCCGAGAAAACATTTTAAAGGTGGGAAGAGGTGGGAAGGGGTGGATTTCATTCCAGATAATGGGACTGAGTTCCTCTGGCACCTGAAGAGAGTTCAGTAAACTCGCTGGGACCCCGGGTCCCTCCGCCACTGGGAAATCCAGCGTCAGCCCCAAGCCTTTGGAGTCCCTCGGGTGGTTGCCAGGGAGGCCTTCTGCCCAGATGGTTCTGTGTCTCTGCTCAGTGGCTCAGTGCCCACCCAGAGGGGTGGCACAGCATCCTGCCTGGTCTCCTGAGAGCACTTCGCGAGGCGTTTGTGTGTGAGGGATCGTTACCGGAGAGACGCTGCAGAGCATGGACCACTTTACGTGGCACGTGTTAGACTCTGTTCTCATATGTCTAATATTAGAAACTCAGGGAGGCAGTGTTGCCGAATGGTTAGCAGCACACACGCTGACAGCCCATTGGCTACCCAAACCCCAGCTCTACCGCTAGCTAGACGTGTTCCCTGGAACAAACTCGTTCCTGTCACTGTCCTGCAGAACGGGGGGTTAGATGCCTTCTGCAGGCGTGTGTGGGTCCACACCAGACAGAACTCAGGCCAGGAGGGAGCAAGAGGGTGCCCACACTGGTCGCCGCTGCGTTAACCCTGAACCAGGTGGGTTGGAGCAGGGCTGTGCATCCCGTGGCTTTCAGTGCTGCTTCATCAAAAGCAGATCACCAGGGCTTTCTTCTGAGGCACCTCTGGGTGGATTCCAACCTCCAACCTTTCGGCTAGTCGCCGGGCACCCCACCTGCCTGGCCGGTCACTGAGCACTCAGCCCTCAGCGCCACCAGGGTCCCCTGCCGTGGGTCTCGTCCTGCTGTTGTCTGTTAGGTGCCGTTGACGCGGCTCGGACCCCTAGCGACCCTGTAAGACTCACAGCGACCCTGGAGGACAGAGCAGAGCTGACCCAGAGGGTTTCCAGGGAGCGGCTGGTGGACTGGAAGTGCCGACCTTCTGGCGAGGGGCTGAGCTCCTAACCACTGCACCGTGGGGCTCCCTCAGTGCGCGTGAGGGCCGCTTATCCTTAGTAAGCAGTCATCTCTGCCCCTGCCCCGGCTGGCCTGCCCCATGTCCTCCCTGCTGTGTCCCGTCTGCCCTGCCTCCACCGCGATCTCCTGTTTCCTGGGCGAAGCAGTGACCCTCTCTGCGGTTCACTGTCTGTCACCTTCCGAGCCACGATTCGACCCCAGCTTGTTTTATCACAGGCAAGGTATCAGCATGACAGTCACGCTTTCCCTGTATTCCTGTGCGAAGATCAGGCAGGTGTGGGCAGTCTGGGAGTCAGCCAGGCAGCCAGCGTGGGACTGTCGGGCCGTCTGTCCCCACGGCACAGTGCGGACAAAGCTTCCACGCACGCACAGAAGTTCCTTCTAGCTTGCATCGTGAGCACCTGTCTCCAGGAGTTCTGGAGTTTTCTTCCTTTTGTCAACAGTAAAGGAGCCTGTGGATCTGGTGAACTAACTCTCCTCAGGTGCGAAAGGGATGCAATCCCGTTATCCGGGATTAAATCCACCCTCTCCCACCCCTTCCCACCTTTACAATGTTTGCTCGCAACACAGTTTGCATGCAGAAAGACACTGATTTTACCATCTGCTTAAACAGGACGCAACCAGTGCCAGGGGCTGCCCCCTGCCCCTTCCAGCCTGTCCCCAGCGGGCTGTCCCCCGTGTAGAGGACACCAGTGCCTCCTGTGTCTCATGGATGAGATGGTGCTGTGCGCGCTCCTCTTTGGCTGCCTTAGCCTCACCCCATGTCGGGGAGAACGGCGGGTGCCTTTGTTCTGTCTCCTCTTTGACTTGGTTTCGGGAGAGAAGAAGGAACCCCTGTCCCCTGAATCTCAGCCCACGACCTCGGGTGTGGAGAGGAATCATTTCGCGAGCGAGCCCGCCCTCTGGTGGCTGCAGCTCTCTCTTTCCAGTCACAAAAACCCGAGCCCACCGTCCCGCAGGGATTCCTGCTCACAGGACCCTGGAGGGCAGACGGAGCTGCCCCTCAGGGTTTCCGAGGCTGCGATCTTTATGGGGTCACCTGTCACTGCTTTCCTCTGCGAGCTTAGCATCATTGGCCTTCTGGTTAGCAGCCCACAGTGCTTGGCCACTGTGCCACCAGGGCCCTGGGCCCAGTCACAAACTGAGGAAGCCCCTTCTCTCCCAGCCAGGACAGGGGCACACGCTCAGGAGGCATTTCCAGGTCTCCGGCTGAAGGAGCTATGATCCTGCTCCCTCTGGCCGCCTTGGACAGTGGCCCCCATGGCCCCTCCAAGACCACCCGCCTGGAAGCGTCTGTCCTGGGCGATGTGTCCACTCTCTCTGAGACCCTGCAGCTCATCTTCCCCCACCACCGTGGTGGCTACTCAGCCATTTCTGAGAAAAAAAATGAATGAATTTTAGAAACATAGAGACTCTGTCACCAGCCTGGGCCTGTGGCCTGGGGAAGAAGGGCTGGGGGTCTCCCAGAGGCCTGGGTAAGTATCAGTTTGCCATCGAGAATGCAGGACCACCAGTTAAAACTGAATCTTAGATAAACGACAAATAGTTTTGAGTATGTGTCCCAAGAGAAGCCCCGGGGGCACGGTGGTTAAACACTTGGCTGCCAGCTGAACGGTCAGCAGGGCAACCCCGCCAGCCGCTCCACGGAATGAAGACGTGACCATTTGCTTCCATGAAGACTCACGGCCCCCCAAACCTGGGGGTTATTGTACCCCCTGGCAGGGCCCCGAGGGTCCCTGGGAGCTCACACCAACTCGACAGTGATGCATGTGCTACAGAGATTGCTTGGGACAGACTTACACTAAACGAGTTGTTGATGTTTATCTGGAAGCCTTGGTTTAACAGGTGGTCCTGAATTTTTACTTGCTAGGAGGACCCCAAGCTGGGTGTGGAGATGGCCGTAAGAGGCCCGTCTGTGTAAGGTCAGGAACAAGGTCAAGGTGAGTGGACAGCCCCCAGAGAGGCTGGGCACACATGGGAGCTGGGTACACATGGGAGCTGGGTTTAATTTCAGAGAGGTGACGGCACTAACGTAAGCTTCCCTTTTTTGTGTGGAACTGGCGGCCACGTCACCTGGGGGATTGGGAGCCTCACCTATTCCTCAAGCCTCTGTCCCCCCACCCCACTCCCACCCACCTTCCCTGACTCCTCCAGCTGCAAGGGCCCTCCCTCCAGCATCTTGAGACTCGGTGCAGGATACATCCAGCACCTGGGATGGTCTTCTCCAAGTATGGACATCTGCAAGGCCGCCTGTGGTCGTCAACCGAATCACAGCCCCTGGAAAGTCTCCATGGTTCGTGTGAAATGAACAGATTTAAAGAGAAAAGTCGTAGCCTGACAGTTCCTGCCCATCCACTGGCCAGCTGCGTGACTTTGGGCCACATTACACTTGTCAGTGTCCTTGTCTGTCACGTTGGGGCTGACAACAAAGCAGCACTGAGGCCACACACGTCCAGGGCTCAGAGCCGTGTGAGCCACACCGGGGGTGCTCAGCAGAGAGTGTAGGAAAACCGAGCCAAACCCAGGGCCGTCGAGTCGACTGTGATGGGGGCTGCATTTAAACCTGCTCCCGGGTACCCCGCTGAAGCCCCTCCCAGAGCGCTGCTTCACTCAGGTTCTTCTCCCCACCAGACGGCACCCCTAACAACCCGAGATATTTGGGGAGACCCCTCCCTTCCTGAGCAAAGCTGCAGGCTGCTCAGGAGAGCGCTGTGACAGCTGGCTGCGCAAGGAGGCCGTCCCTTAGCCCCAGCCCATGACTGTGGTCGTGCCGCTGTGTTCCTAGCAATTCTAGAACCCATTTATAATGGTCTGTGGTACTCACACTGGACAAGAGCTTGATGGCTATTAGGCCTCTTTCTTTGGCTGAAAACCATCTGAAGCTTGACCTGCATGAGGCGCTGAGTGTCAGCACCGTCATGAAACATCCTTGTGTTTGGAACCAATCTGAAGTGTCATTTTTGATATCACAGATGATTCGTCTTGAGATTCCAAGTCACACGTATCTGTGCTCTCACCCCCAGTGTGAGAGGACAGCCAGCAGCGGTCAGCATCACCCGAGGCCAGCAGCCTCGCAAGGGTCGCTCACACTCAGCATGTTCACCAGTGTCACTCCCCCAGCTCACAGAGACCCGGGGAAAGATGGAAATGCCCTTAAAAGCCCTGCCAGCACACCCCTCCCCTCACCGGCTGGGAGAGCCCCGCGATGGCCAAGACCACCACCAGCCCGCACGCCCAGCACCAGCCCGCACGCCCAGCACCAGCCCGCACTCCCACCACCAGCCTGCACTCCCAGCACCAGCCCGCACTCCCACCACCAGCCCGCACTCCCAGCACCAGCCCGCACGCCCAGCACCAGCCCGCACTCCCAGCACCAGCCCGCACTCCCACCACCAGCCCGCACTCCCAGCACAACGCACTCCCAGTGTGACGCGTGGGCCGCTCGGGCCTGACCGCCGTTACACCAACCTGCGCCGGGCCAGACGTCATGTCACTGTTTGAAAGCCACCCCTGAGTAAAACAGCCGTGAAAGCATGAGCAGGAAGGGTCTCTCCCACTGTGTCCTTGCCAGAACAACTGGAATAAAATGTGGAAAATTAAAGAAGGGGCCAGACACTTCGTTTTCCATAGTGACATGGGGAACACATTTCTCTGTAATTTTTCCACTTTCCATCTAAATCTTTAGAGTTACACGGACGTGCAAGTCAGCTCCTTTTTGGATGACTTCGACCTAGGCAGTAGTCTCTATGTGCACCTCCTTTTCAACCAGACGACAGCCAGAGATGTTGGCCCAGGAGCGTCTAAAGCAAGACCACCAAGTGCAGGCTTGACCCATGGTCCTGCGTGGGCTCCTGGGGCCCGTGTTGCCTCCAGGGCCACCCCTCGGGCCCCAAAGCAGCAGGTTTCTCTCTCTGAAAGTGGGCCCAGTGGGAGCCCCTGGGGTACTGTTAACCTGTTTTAAGGAGGAAGTACAGTAGGGAAGTAATCGCCTGGCCAGAGGCGAGTCTGCTCTTTGTCAGGCAGCTCAGACTGAGCTTGACGGTGGGAGATGAGGGGGCTTCCAGGAGCCTCTCAGCCCTGAGGGGGCTCGGCCCTCTGTGTTTAAGCAGACATCCACGTGGACGTGTGCAGGACACTAAGTTCAGGACACCTTAACTGTTCTTGGTAATCAGACTCCGTAAACCTGTAGCCATTGTGCTGTCTCCATTTGGGGGAAAATATGCCGTTTTGGTATCCATTGGTGACACGTTTTTATTTGCACAGAGAAAACCTCTGAAACAGAAGCTGCGGTGAGGTGGAGACAGCAATTTCCGCGTCTGCACAAGTGGCTGTAGAACCTCCCGCCAGTACTCTGGCAGGTACGGGGACGGCAGGAGGACGGCCCGACGCCTGTGGCTTGAAATCAGCTGCTCTCTGCTCCACCGAGGCCAGGGCAGAGCAGGGGTGGCCCTGGCTCAGGAGGCTGTTGGCAGCCCCAGGCCGGCCATGGGGGTCCGGGTGGTGATGGCCCAATCCTCGAGGGCCGTTTAGAGGCCACGTGCCCACCTGGCGAGTGTCTGGAGTCCAGGGCCTGAGGAGCAGAGGCTTCTGGGGCTGCTTTCCTCTCAGTTAACTGGGCACCCGCAGAGGGGCCCCCCTCTGGGCGCAGGGTCCTGGCCCTGTCCGGAGGACCTTGAGCCAATCGTTCCTGCCCTCTGGGCCTGTCTGCCACCACCCTACACCTTGCCCCAGTGTTGCACACCCAGGATTTTCTCTCTTCTACACAAGTGCATCACAGATTGAGTTGTGTCTCCCTGCAGTGTGTGTCAGCCTGGCTAGGCCGCATTCCCAGGTTGTCCTCTGGCCTGTGACCTGATGGAGTTTTCCTATGGGTGCTAAGCCCTAGCCTCTATGACATTAAGGCAGCCCTGGTGGCACGGTGGTTAAGAGCTCGCTGCTGGATGGTGTGCAGCTCAAACCCACCAGCTGCTCCTTGTAAACACCCTGGGGCTGTCCTCCTCTGCCTTATACGGTCACTGTGAGAGGGCATTGACTCACTAGCAGTGAATTTATGATGCTGATGAGGCAGGACACCTTCTACAGGATTAGGTTATCCCCAGAGTTAGTGTCTTTAGGGGTGTAAGAGGGAGAAGTGACCAGAGAAGGACCTCACTACCACCACGTAAGAAGGGCCAAGACTGGGGCGCGTCCTTTGGACTTGGGGTCCCTGCTCTGAGAAGCTCCCAGAGCCCAAGAGAGGTTGAGGGCAGGACTTTCCCCCAGAGCCAAAGAGAGTAGCCACCCCGGAGCTGACGCTGGGCATTCGCACCTCTGGCCCCCCAGGCTGGGGGGGGGGGGTAAGGCCTTGTTTGTTAAAGCCATCTGCGTGGGGTGCTTCTCTTAGAGCAGCACTAGGTGACTACGTCCTGGTTTTCTAACAGAAATCTGATCGTGTCACTTTGGCTGCTAAAACATTACAAAGACTAACTAAGGAAGGTGAGTCGTGGCTTGTAGAACCTGTTATGGTCTTCTTTCTACTTTTGATGTGTACCCAAAACCAACCCCACTGCCGTAAACTCAATTCAAACTCATAGTAACACTATAGAACTGAGCAGAACTGCCCCGCACAGTTTCCAAGGAGCACTGGGTGGATTTGAATTGCCAGCCTTATGTTTAGCAGACATATAGCTTAACCACTACACCACCAGGGTTTCCTTTGTGTATGTCATACTTTTTTAATTCCAAAACAAAAGGTGAATTTACTAAAACTCCCCAACGCTTTCCGTGGCTCTTCTGATGACAGGCAAAATCAAGCTGGCCCCCGAGGCCCTACCCATCTGAGGCCTGTGCTGTCTGGCTGTCCTTCCTCTTCCACAAAGTCCCGTCTCCTCCTGCCCCCAGGCCTGTAGCATTCCTCCCCGCAATCCGCAATCCTCCAGTCACGATCACTCACTTGCTTCCAACGGGTGGTTTTTTCGTATCTGCGTCACCAAGGTTACGATAACACCTGTCTCCCAGGGCTTCCCTGTGGCACAGGACAGTCTACATCCTGAAAAGCGCCAGCCCAAGGCAAGCGCCAATGAGTCCTAGAGCCCTGGTGTCCCAGTTGTTAAGAGCTATGGCTGCTAACCGAAAGGTCAGCAGTTCGAATCCACCAGCTGCTCCTTGGAATGCGAATGAGGCAGCTCTCCTCGGACCTGTGGTGTGGCTGTGAGTCAGAAGTGACTTGATGCAGTGAGTTTTGGTTTAGGGTTAGTGTCTACACCCCTCCGTCAGGCAGTCGTGCCGTGTGGCCCGTGTGTTGCTGTGAAGCCAAAATCTATGCCACCTGTGTTTCAGACACCAGCATGGGCCCTGTGGCGGAGAGGTTCTCCTGGAGACTCTAAACTGAGACAGACGAGAGAGAGAGAGGCCTGGCAGTCTTCTTCCGAAAATCAGCCAGGGACACCCACTAGGTCACAATGGAATACTGGCAGCAGTCTGCTGGGAGACGGGCCCCTTGGGAGGCCACTCAGAGCACAGCGGTGGTGACAGTGAGCTCACCAGACCCAGGACTCTGAAGGGACACACCTTCCTTTTGTTGTACATTGGGTTGCTGTGAGTTGGGGTCCCCGTTAGTCGGGGTCGCTGTGAATTGGGGTTACTATGAGTTGGGGTCACTGTGAGTTGGGGCCCCCATGAGTTGGGGTCCCTGTGAGTTGGGTTTGCTCTGAGTTGGGACCCCCGAGAGTTGGGGTCCTTTGCTAGTTGGAAGCGACAGCGTCCCTGTAGGAACAAGGCCACGGCCTCCAGTCTTGGAACCCAGTAACAGTCAGGGAGACGACCGTGTTTACCCTGCGCCTCCGCTGCCCTCAGTTTCTGCCCCGTCGGGATGGACTAGCGCTGACTTAGCTCTGCCCTCAGGCCAGCCAGTGTGCTCTGGGGGCAGCACCTACGGGCAAGCCCCCACCCAAGTGCAGTGAGAACCACGAACCTCGGGGCTTTGAGAGCTTGCATCCAGGAGGTGTGATGACCACAGGCCTGCGGGACCCAGGGCAGGGGTGTCCGTCAGTGAATCAGAAGCTCAAAGCCTGCACCAACCTGCTCAACTGGTTCCATCCACCTGCACCTGGTTTTCAGTGAGACGGGCATTTCATCAGGGTCAGCCTGAGGTTATCGGAAATGACCAGGGCACAAAACTCCCCTCTGTGACTCAGCCAGCTCGCTGACCTGGGTGACAACATGACGATGGCTTGACTGGGTACAGTCACGGCCACAGAAACCCCAGAGCAGGTGGTTTCAGGCGCATCGTGGGCTGGCGTGAGGAAGGGGAGGGCAGCCCGTTAGTGTCGGCCCCCTGGCGCGTGTGGTCTCATTGACGGTTCCCCGGGCCACTCTTCCTGTGATGTTGGAGCCTCAGAGAGCGAAGAATTTGGGCCTACCCGCAGGTCTCTGAGTCACAGTATGAGGACGGGATCCAGGAATCCGAGTTCGGGAACCGTGGGTGCTGGAGAAAGTTCAGTCTGCGAGTCGGGCTGCTCTGGTTCTGAGTCTTGGCCATATGGCCTTGAGCAAGTTTCTTCAGCCTGTGATGCACCTGAAACCACCCGCTCTGGGAGCCACTGTGAGTCAGTATCCACTCTGCGGTCGGGGGCCACTTGGTCGGAACCTCTCTGAGCACCTCGGGCTGGTCACCCAGTTCACTCGGGAAGCTGGGGCCCCTTCCGGTTATCCCAGGGCTGGGTAACACCAACTGTCACGTCATTCTTCTTCTTTTTTTGGCTCAGAAAAATTCGCAAGCATTTATTTAAAACATGAAAAACTGTCACAGAGCAAACCACCTTTTGTGTGAACATTGCCTCCTGGAGCCCCTGGACTGTGTGCCTGCGCTGCGGTGACAACTGTTGTCTACTACAGAAAGGCCTCAACATGACAAAAGGCCCCTCACCAGGAGTGACGGCTAGGGCAGCAACAAGCCAAGCCCACTGCCGTCGAGTCGATTCCAGCTCACAGAGCAGGGCAGAGCGGAACTGCCCCACGGTTTCCAAGGAGCACCTGGTGGACCTGCTGCCCTTCTGGTTAGCAACTGTGGCTCTCATGCACCACGTCACCAAGACTGAAGGCTGAAGGGCACCCCACCAGGAGAAAGCCATGGCAGTCTGCACCCATCTGTGAAGATTAGAGCCTTGGCAACCTTAGCGGGCAGTTCTGCTCTGGGCTGTAGGGCGGCGGGAGTTGGAATGGACTTGATAGCCACGGGTTTGGGTGTTTTGGTGCACAGAGTCCCTGGGTGGCACAGACGTTAAGTGTTTGGCTGCTACCCAAAGGTTGGAGCATCCAGTCTCCCCAAAGGGGCCTTGAGAAAAGGCCAGGCCACTGACAACCATGTGGAGCGTGGTCCTTCTCTGACACACAGGGTCCCCAGGAGCGGAAACTGACTCAGTGGCAGAAGCCTCAGTGGCAGCCTGCTTGACGGCACCTGTGGAGCTGTGGTTCTTGCAAGGAGTTGATTTGCCTCGCCTGGTGCGTTGGTGCTGTTGGCAAGTCCCCACACACGTGGCGCTGGGTGGACAGGGTGTGGGTGCAGCAGTGTTATCTGTCCGGCTCCTGTCCATCGGCCTTCCCTGAGTCTGGAGACCAGCTGGCTCACTGGCCGAGGATGAAACCGTGGAAGCCTTTTGTTGGGGGCCACTCCGCCTGGCATGGAGCGCACAGAGGGGTCTCACCAGGTCTGAAAGGAGAACAGGGAGGACACCAAGTGGCAGGTCATCGTGTCCCCCAGGGACCAATGAACCAGCCCCCTTCATCGTGGGCTGCATAGTCTGGCCAGTGTTGAGTCTCCTCTCCTGACAGGGCACCTGTGACTGGCAAGAGATTCCCCTGGAGTGCTTCTGGAACATTCCACCTCTCAGTGTCAGCAGCTGCCTTTGTGGGCCTCGTGGACAGGTCTGTGCAGGCCCCTGGCTGCGGTGGGAGGGCACTTCCCTCCCCTCTTGGGAGGCCCATCCCTTGGTGGTCTCCCGTGTGACCCCGCGGCCGCTGTCAGCTCAGACCTGTCACCTGGCCGAGGTCCTTTCCAGCACCGTCAGTCTTCCCCTCCACTGTCAGCCCTCCAGCCATTTCGTTCCAGAGCTCCAGGTCACTGAGTCAGAGTGAGAAGATGACCGGCAGGCTCCTCCCTGCCCAGTATGTTCCCGTGGCCTGCGCATCCAGGCTTCTGGGAAGGGTTGGCCCTTCTTGAGGCTGCCCGGATGTGTCCCCAGATCCTCCTAATGGTGGCTGTCTTGGCATGGCGGGTCTCACTTTAAGAATCCTTCAAGAAAACTTGAACAGACACAGCAAAGGCCTCTGGGACATGGCCGGTTTCCTCCTTCTGCTGGGACTCAAGGGGCGTCCTCCTCTGGGGCCGGGTGTTTCATTGCCCTGGACTTGCCCTTTCTCACGGGCTCATTTCCCAGGCTGCTCTGTCACCTCAGGCTCTCGGGGGCGCTAGAGATTTCAGTGTGGCATTGGCCGGTGCTGTCTGATGGTGAGCAATGTCCACATCAGCACATCCTTCCTGTGCTTGTGTGTGAGGGCACAGGCGCATGTACACGTGTGTGCAGTGTGAGCACTGACAAATGTGGGTGTATGCATAACTGCATGCGCGTGGGGGTGTGCAGTGTGAGTGTGTGAAGGAGCAGACATGCGTGTATGGGTGTGCAGCATGGGCATGTGCCAGCGTCGCGTGCGTGAGCACATGCGTGAGTGCATGTGTGTGTGGATGTGTGTGTGAGTGTGTGCATCTGCAAGGCTGCATTGTGAAGCGTGTACATGTGCGGTTGTGTGTGTATGGTGGGTGTGCATGTGTGTGCATGTGTGAGCGTGTCCGCAGGTGCACAGGCAAGCACTCGCATGGGCACGTCCTGTGCACACTGGCTTGTGGAAATGGTCCCACAGGGCAGGTCTGAGTTTGCCTCCGCCAAGGACTCGGGACTTCACCTGTCTGTGATCAGCTTTTAAGTAGTGTATTAACTCTGTATTCCCGCAGTGAACAGGAAGTGTGTGTTTAAGTTCCACACCCATGTGTGGTGCAAATTTGTGAATTCACTTTCTCCTGGGAGGCTCTTCCTCCCACTCGGAGCCCCAGCAGGACAAACTCCACGCTGCTGTCTTAGTCAGGCAGGCGATGGTGTTTGATCGGTAGGACAGACAGGTGCAGCTGCTAGGGATCTGAGTTACTCAGGGATTCTACCCTGCTGTGGATTGAATTGTGTCCCCCCAAAACGTATGTGTTGATCTGACTCGGCTGGGAGTCCCAGTATGGTGCCCCTCCTCCCATGTGTTGTGATCCTGCCTCGGCGATGCTGATGAGGGAGAATGGGCAGCAGCTGGGTTGGCAAGGCGGGACTCAGATCACCAGCTGCCTGAGAGAAAGGAGAGAAGGGAGCCGAGGAAGCTGGGAACCTCACACCACCAGGAAAGCAGCCCTGAGCTCAGAGTCCGTCCTCTGGCCCCGAGGTTCCTGTGCCGAGACACTGTCCTTCAATTCGGACCCAGCTCACCAGATGGTGGTAATGTCTCTTGTGGAACAGACTTGTAATTTGCAAATAGATTTGTGCATTACTGGACTGGGACAACAGTTTCTCTTCATGAAGCCTTCCGCTCCTGGTATTTTCTGTTAGAACAGTACCAGGCAACTGAGACAAACCCAATACCCACTGCTCGTGGACTGCGGGCCACAGTCTCCTTTCTCCCTGTGGTCAGTAAGGTGTCGGGGCCTCGATGGAAGTTCACTGTCTCCCTGGGCTGTTATTGCTTGCTTGGGCACCACTGTGGCGTGAGCTCCTGTCATGGTTGGCAACTGGGAAATTCTGTGTCTGCATTTTGCACTTGGCCCCAGATTTGACTTGATGCGTGAAAACTAGTCGCTGTCAGGTCGGTCCAGCTGCGACAGCTCCACGTGATGCTCGATGGGGTTTTCTTTTTATGTTAAGCAGTGTGAGTTTTTAAAATACATGTATATCTTAATCACCTGTTGCCGCTCTAATGGAAATACCACCAATGGATGGCTTTAAAGAGAGAGATTTTATTCTATCATAGTGCAATAGGCTACAAGTCCAAATTCAGGGTGTCAGCTCCAGGGGAGGGATTTCTCTGCTGGCACTGGAGGAAGGTCCTTGTCATCAGTCTTCTCCTGGTCTGGGGAGCTTCTGAGGAGCAGGGACCCTGAGTCTTTTCCAATGGATGTGCTCTGCTCCTGGCACTGCTTTGGTGGTATGAGGTCCCCAAATCGGTCTGCTAGTTTCTTTCTTTTACTGTTGTGGTCACTTTTGAATGATCGTTAGCAAAATTTTACTTGCATATGATATCAATGAGGTCATTCAATAATTTCCACATTCAGTTGGATCACCTTTCTTGGGAATGGGCTTAAATATGGATCTTTTCCGGTTGGTTGGCCAGGTAGCTGTCCCCCAAGTTTCCTGGCATAGACAAGTGAGCACTCCTGGCACTGCCTCTGTTTGTTGAAACATCTCAATTGATATTCCATCAATTCCTGGAGACTTGTTTTTGCCAGTGCTTTCAGTGCGCCTTTGACTTCTTCCTTCAGTACCATCAGTTCCTAATGATGGCACAGAGTTACAGTGTCCTGTAACTACACAGTTCGGTCACAGCGCAGTGGCCTCTGACACCAGGCTGCTCTGGCACTTACTATGTAACTCTTAGCAGAGTTACATAGTAACTTGGCAGAGTTACTGCCCTCTAGTCGTGTCTGACTCATAGTGACCCTACAGGACAGAGAAGAACTGTCCTGTGAAGTTTCCAAGGATAGATACAGCATTAATAATAGATATGTGGGTATACATGGGTTTGTATACATGCATCTATTTCCTATTTCAGCTGGTTGAGAAGGCCTATAAGCAGTGAGACCCCAGTACCAATGAGCACATCCAGCACCCAGATTTTGGTATCTAAACACCATGCTTAACAAAAGGAACCAAAGCTCCTTGGAGAAATGGCTGATTGTACAGCAAGAGCAGGAAAAATACAAAATAAGCCAGGAAGATCTTAAAATGGTAGAAAGTAAAGTGCTCAAAAAAAAGAAGAATGAGAGTGTGGCAAAGGGACACAGGAGTCAACCAGAAAGTGCTCTTGGAAATAACAATCCTGCTGGATTACATTAAAACATATGTAATGAGCACATATGAGTACAAAGTGATATTAACAAGTGATTGACTAGATAAATAATGGAAGAGAAAATGCAGGTCCTTTTTTACAGAAGAATTTATATAAATACTCCTTCCCAGAGACAGAGCTTAACCACCTCCCACCTCCCACCTCCAGGGTGGGCTACATCTAGAAACTTGCTTCCAAAGAATAGAACAGGAGGGGGAGTAACATTATGGTGGAGACACCTGCCAAACACAGCGGATCAGGAAATCAAAGTTAAAATTGCTGATGATAAGTCATGTTGACAGCTCATACCCTGACGAGATGGGATGGAAAGGGTATTTCACTTCTGAAAGACATATGACTCCAATCTCTCCACGAGAAAGCTGCAAGACCGATCCAAATGAAAGGACATGCTATAAAATAACTGACCAGTACTTCCCCAGACTAACAAAACCCCCAAAACCAGAGCCAGTGTCGCTGAGTTGATCCTGACTCACAGCAACCCTACAGCATGAAAAACAAAAAAGACAGCTGTTGTAGACCAAAAGAGGCTGAAGGTCACATGACAATGAAATGTGATGTGGCGTTTGGGTGGGATTCTAGAAGGGAAAAACGATATGAAGAAATTATGAAACAATATTATTAATATCACATACAAGTAAAATTTCACTGAAAATCATTTGAAAGTGGCTGCAACAGTATATTGACAGGGAACTGCCAGAGGACCTGGAACCAGGGGTGTCATTTTTGATGTCAGATGATCTTGGTTGAAAGCAGAGAAGATCAGAAAGATGTTTCTGTGTGTTTTATTGACTATACAAAGGCATTTGACTATGTGGATCATAACAAATTATGGATAACATTGCGAAGAATGGGAATTTTAGACACAGTTGTGCTCATGACGAATACGTACATAGATCAAGAGGCAGTCATGCAAACAGAACGAGGGGACACTGCATGGTTTAGACCCAGGAATGGCGTGTGTCAGGACTGGAAACTTTCACCACACTTTTTCCATCTGTATGCCAAGCAAATAATCTGAGAAGCTGGACTCTATAAAGAAGAACGAGGCGTCAGGATTGGAGGAAGATTCATTAACAACCTGAGTTATGTAGATTACACAACCCTGCTTGCTGGAAGTGAAGAGGATTTAAAACACTTACTGATGGAGATCAAAGACCACACAGCCTTCAGTGCGGATTATACGTCAAGAAAACAAAAATCCTTGCAAGTGGACCAACAAGCAACATCACAGTAAGAGAGAAAATGATACTGTCAAGCATTTCATTTTCTTTAGATTCATAATCAACACTCATGGAAGCAGCATCGAAGAAATCAAATGACAGAGCATTAGGAAAATCAGCTTCAGAAAAAGAAAAGCTCTTCAAAGTATAAAAAACAAAGGCATCACTTTGAGGACTAAAGTACACCTGACCCAGGCCAGTGGAGTTTTCAGTCACCTCATATGCGTATGAAAGCTGGACAATGAATGAGAAAGACAAAAGAAGACTCCATACCTTGAATTGCATTGTTAGCAAGAATACTGACTATGCGGTTTGCCAGAAGGTAGAACAAACTTGTAAGAAGTACAGACAGAGTGCTCCTTGGAAGGAAAGATGGCAAGGCTGTGTCGTACAGACTTTGGACATGTTGTCAGGAGGGATCAGCCCTGGGAGAAGGACGTCATGCTTGGTAAAGTCCAGGGCCAGTGAAAAGGAGGAAGGCCCTCCAGGGACAGACAGACACAGCAGCCACCTCAGTGAGCTCCCGCCTGGTGGCAGATGTGAGGACACCGCAGGACGGGGCAGATTTCGCTGTGGTGCGTGGAGTTAGCATGAGCTGGACCCAGTTGGACAGCACCTAACAGCAACAAGGTTCGTTTCTTAGTTATAACGACGCACCACGATTATGTAGGACATTAAGGGGCCATAGGGGTATGACAGGTTCAGTGCTCTGCTGCTTATCTCGGGCACACAAGGGTCTGACACCGAAGTCTATGAACTTAATTGGTCTGAGTGCCACACCCGTTACTGCTGGCTAACACCACGGTCACCTTCCAAGTCCTCCCCTCAGGAAGCTGTGCACCAACGCTAGCATCTAGGTCACCCTTCAAAGCAATTTTGGACCTCTTTCTGGAATGGCACTGTGGTAAGGTGGCAAGTTTGCAAACTTAATTGTCTAGTTGTCTGTGAGGGAGTTTTTAGCCAATAAACAATAACTGTATTAGAACACCCTCCCTGCTCACCTTATCTGGCCCCCAGTGACTTTTTCTTTACGTGAAGATAAAGGAAATATCGAAAGAAAGACATTTGATGACATTCAGGACATCAAGGATAATATGACAACAGCTCTGATGGCCATTCCAGAAAAAGAGTTCCAAGATTGCTTTGAAGGGCCAACTAGGGGCTGGCATCTGTGTACAGCTTCCCGAGGACAGGACTTCAAAGGTGACCACAGTGATACTCAGCAGTGAGGTCGGGAGCACTTAGAACAACTGAGTTGGCGGACATACTCGTCAGATGGCCTTCCAGGTCTCCGAGTCATTACTCAGAAATTGTCCTAAGGTAATAATCATGTGTGTGCACAGATATTTAAATACAATGATATGTATAATAACAATCAGTGTACAATCATTATAGCAGAACAGACATGAACGTAATAGAACATCAGTCAGATACGTCTTTGGATTGTCTGTATAGCGAAACATAACCCAATGGTAAAAAACGATGAGGAAATAGCCTATGTTCAGATACGGGAAGAGCTCCAAAATGAATTAAGTCAAAAAAGGAAAGTATAAAACATTGTGTATAATATTTACCTTCTGTGTAAAAAAAAAAAAGCAGCCGGGAAACCACAATCTGTCCCCACATGTGCTGGCGTCCCCAGGAAGCCGCTCAGAGGAGCGCACTGGGTTGGAAGTGGCTGGGCGACGCCTCGCTGGGCAGGACCTTTCCAAGGATTTCACGTTGTCAGCCCTGTAAATGTGCCACCTATTCAAAATCATTGTCACACGGTGCCATCAAGCTGGTTCTGACTCAGGGCAGCCTGAGCACGACAGGAGGAAACGCTGCCGGGCCTGTGTCGCCCCACGACTGCTGCTCTTCACAATAGTGGACGTGTGTTTGTGGGCGCAGGGAAAGCTGTTGGTGCGTTAAGCAAAAATTTAGGTTATGAAGCGAGCACAAAATTGTGTGATGATGTAGTTTATTTTCTTTGAGCTTGTTTGTAGTTCCTGATTTTTCTGCAATGACTGTGATTCACATAAGACAGCAATGTGTGTGTCTGTGTGTCTGTGTGTGTCTGTGCACCCACCAGCCACCTGTCCATTTGTCCCCTGTGGTGGCCCGCATGTTCTGCGATGCTGGCAGCTGTGCAGGCAACGTTTCAGAAATCAGCAGGGTCCCTCAGGGGGACAGGTTTCAGGAGAGCTTCCAGATGGAGGCGGACTTGGAAGAAACCCAATTCTGAAAATTAGCTGATGAAACCTTACGGATGGCAACTGAAAATCGCCCCCCTCAGAGCTAGGAGAGGAGCCTCCTGGGGTCAGGGTGCCCAGAATGCCTGTGGCCCAGCGGCAGGCCAGAGCACCGCAGTGACCACGAAGGTGGCGCGGCACCGCGGAGCCTCTCGTCCTTTTGTCCCCGGTCTCGTCCTAAACCAGAGCCACCTCTGCGGCGGTCAGTGGAAGCTGCTGACTCACTTACCCACCCAGTGACCTATCCACCTGCCTACCACAGGAGTTCTCACACACAGACTTCTCAGGAGCTGTTCTTACCACCCTCAGAGAAAATCCAAAGTCCTGGTCTGGAGGTGCAGTGGTTAAGTGCTCTGCCAGCTTACCAAAAGTCGGCAGTTTGAGCCCACCAACCGCTCCTCAGAAACTCCATGGGGCATTTCCACTCTGTTGGAATCCACGGCAACGGGTTTGGGTTTTCTTGTTTGTTTTGATTTTGTGAAAACCAGCCTTGTCTCACAGGGCAGAAGAGGAAACTGGGGAGGAAGCAGCTAAGAGATTGGCTGCAGGTGACAAATGGCTTAGGTGACCTTCCTTCTCCTTGCAGGAGACCTCACTGTCAGAAGAAGGGGCTCTTGGAAGTGTGCTCTCTTTAAAGAAGGCAGAATGAGGGTGGCAGAGGGTGGCAGAGTGACGCCAGCAGAGCAGCAGTATCTGCAGGGTTGATGTCGCCTCCGATTCATGGCTTCATCCCCATGGGTCTCCTCCCGTAGCGGGTCATACAGAATTCTCGGTAATGTTTATTATCAGTTTTAAGGATAGAACAGTATGCAATCAACACAGTTGACAAATACATCAATGTAATATTTCTTAGATTATATGAATACTAATAAAAAATTGTTTTGTAAGCTGAATTACACTTTCATTGAATTATACTTTCTCTTCTCTGACTATCTGGAAACACTGTTGGCTTAGTGACTGAGTCCTACAGCTGGTAACAATACATTCAGCAGTTCAAAATCTACCAGAGGACAGTTCTACTCTGTCCTCTAGGGTCACTATGAGTCAGAACCAACTCAGTGCCGGGGGTTTGGTTTCGGTTTTACTGACTATCTTGTTTTCAGACATTTTGTATTTACTATAAGAGTAAAAAATCTGCTATCTGACTATTTACACGTTAACATCTGTCTGGCAGTGAGGTACGCTGAGTGGCCAGGCCCGAGGAACGAAGCTTCTGTGTCCCCTCAGCCGGGTCGTGATTCTGAGCGGCCTGGCAGTCACGTGATGATGTGATTTGGCAGTTACACGACAGAGTACCCTCCGTGCTGTGATCGGCCGTGGCTCACCTCTGTTTTCATGGGACACAAGTCTAGCGTAATGACCTGGTCTTTGGAGTCTACCCACAGTGAGAGCCGAGGAGACCGCACGCAACGTTCTTGGTTCTGACATTTTTAGTAATTGAGTGGAAGCCTCCTTTTCAGTATGACTTCATTCTCAAAAAAGTTATGGTATGCGCTCGCAAGTACTAGTAACCACAATATTGTAGCAAAAACATCAGAAAACTTGACAGAATCAGCAACCCTGATGGCACAGGTGGAGTAAAACCCAGCATCGCCGTGGCGTGCGCAGACGGGGCCCCCGGCCCTAAGGGCCCCCGGTGTGTGGCCGGTGAGGACAGCTCTGACCAACACCCAGGAGAAGGCTCGCAGAGGAAACCAGCGGAGATTTTAGCCTTGGGGGTATATCGATACGCGTAAACTAGGCTTAGGAAAAAGGATTTGTTACTATAACTAGTTACAGGGATTTTTTTTAAAATACAGATGAGTAGATTTCTGCAGAAACACTGCACAGAAGTTTTCTGTCCAGTCATTTTGCTGTCACCTCCTCTGACAGTGTCCCCTGCCGTGATCTGTCCCCTGAGCGCCCACCCGAATGACACCACTGAGGTGGCGGCATGAGTGAGACCTGTCATCACCGGCAACTTGCCCAGAGCTCTTTCTCCATGTTGCTGAAAAAACCAAACCCACTGCCAGTGAATCAGCTCCAACTCACAGCGACCCTGTAGGCTGGAGTGAAACGGCCGCATCACGTCTCCAAGGAGTGCCTGGTGGGTTTCCACCTTTTGGCTGGCAGAGCGTTTAATCACTATGCCACCAGGGTTTCCTGCCGCAGGGGCAGACAACTCTGGAAGCACAAGGTGTCCCTACAAAGCAGACACGTTTTCTGTGAACACGCAAGAACTCCAACCCGTCAGCGATTCTCCTCGTCTCTGCAGTCATCACAGTACTCGCTTTAGGACGTTCACCTACCCAACAGTGCTCTCCCTGTGCAGAACAATCCGGAAATGCCTCGAGAGCCTGCAGCTTTATTTACTTATGTACCTTTAAAGTCTGTCGTGGGTTGAATTGTGTCCCCCAGAATCTGTGTCCCCCAGAATCTGTGTAGTAATTTGGCTGGGTTAGGACTCCCCGTATTCTGTGACTGCCTCCATTGTATGATTCTCTCCCGCTGTAAATCCTGCCCTCTGCCTGTGGTTGACAGTGGATCATGTTAGAGAGGCTTAGGGTGGGACCGGGAATCCCTTCCCAAGGTCGCCACCCTGCCTCCACGGGAAGGGAGTTTCCCTGGGGTGTGGCTCGCACCACCTTTTATCCTATAAGAAACAGAAGGAGAGGGAAACAAGCAGAGAGTTGGGAACCTCACACCATGGAGCCAGCAGCACTGGGAGCAGAGCGCGTCCTTCAGACCTGAGGTTCCTGCACCCAGATGCTCCCTGGGCAAACACTGATGCAACACAAGGACTTTCCTCCAGAGCCAACAGCGGGGAAAGCCTCCACCTGGAGTGGACATCCGAAACATGGACTTGTAGCCTACCAGGCTGTGTAAGAATAAACTTTCCTTCATTAAAACCACCCACTCTGGTATTTCTGTTAGAGCAGCACTAGCTGACTAAAACACGGTCTAATTGGGTTGATCAGGACAAAACTGAGTCTAAATTCTGGTTTTCATGAGTAACCATCTCTTCAGGAAAGTTCGAAAGAGCAAACAAAGATGCTTTTACTTAAAAACAGCAACCCACCACTGAAACCAATGCCGGGCCCTCCCAGAGCCAGGAAGCCGGCACCACCTGCCGACTACGCTCTAGTGTGCCTACTGACAACATTTGCTTTATTACTTTATATACAGTGTGGATGTGTCTTAAGATTTAGATTTTGACAAAATTTCAGGAAGCTATTGTTAAAAACATGGTTTTCAGTGTCTCTGGATGGCCTGTGTTAGTGCATTAATTCAGTTTCAGACCTGCAGCCGACGTCCAGAGTCACGAGACTGTGGGAAGATTGCGTCCTGGGGCTCAGAGAACCCGGAGGATTCCGTGCCAACAGCAGGCACCACAGCTGTCTCCTGAGCTGCTGACGACCCCCCAGGTGTCCCTTCAGGGATGCCAAGGGGTGGAGCGTGCACGTGACATCTGGAATCAGGACGGAGCCTGTGTGTTTGTGTGTGTGTGAGCGTTCTTGGTGCACCGAGAGAGGTCTGAAGGACACACAGGAACTGTTCACAGCAGTGACCTCTGGGAATTAGTCACCGTCTGGTAAGAATGTGGAGGCTGTCGTGGACTGAGTTATATCCCCCTAAATAACGTGGAGCAATCTGGCTGGGCCGTGATTCCCCAGGCTATGTGGTTGTCCTCTATTTTGTGACTGTAATTGTCGTACGCGCTGTAAACCCTCCTCTCTGCTTGCGGTTAATGGGGCAGGATTGGGTTATGTTCAGGAGGTTTAGGGTGGTACTGTGACGCCCTAACTAAAGCACGTCTCTGAGCCAGTGTAAAGGGAGTTTCCCTGGGACGTGGCCTTGAAAATGGAAGCCAGCAGAGCATCAGGAACCTCACGCCACTGGGAAGGCAGCACCAGGAACAGAGTGCATCTTTGGGCCCTGAGGTTCCTGTGCAGAGAAGCTGCTAGTCCAGGGGAAGAGTGACAGAGAGAGAGAAAGCCTCCCCAGGACCCAGTGCCCTGAATTCAGACTTCCAGCTTCCTGGACTATGGAGAGAATAAACTTCTCTTTGTCAAAGTCGTCCACGTGTGGTGTTGGTGTGACAGCAGCACTAGGTGACCAAGACATTCACGTGCAGTATTTCCGTGACAGCAGCACCTAGGTGGCTAATAGAGTTGGAGGCCAAGAGGGGAAAGGGAGAAAGAGACTTTAAAATTTTGTGCTCCTTTCAAAATATTTACAACAAGCCTGTATTTATATATTATTTGTTTAAAAGGTTGGTTTTTTTTTAAGTAAAGCATATGTATTTTTTTTATAATCCTTTTAATTAAATTTTTTTATTCTCCTCTAAGTTCCTCCTTTTGAAGCCCACCTGTTTCTGCCCAGCAGTCCCGGAATGGAAGCCAGGGCCCCATGCAGTGACAACCTAAAGTCGCCACTTGCTTTGTCGCTTAGACTCCGGTTTCTGCCGTTTGACCACTGACACCTTTGTAGCGCCACTTCTCCCTGCTCCCACTTCGTCCTAGGTCGGAACAAGCCAAGGAGAAAACCGGGTGGCCCCTTCCTCCAGCCCTGGCAGGAGACCCACGCTCCCAGGGGGCCCTCGAGCCAGCTGCCCTCCAGCCGTGAAGACCCCAGGCCCGTCTCCTGTCTCCTCTCTGAAGCCTCTCTGGGCCTGGCAGTGAAGGGCTGCCCTGCTGTCCCCAGAATGACTCATTATGTGAGTGACGGGGCCGTCTTGCCTTCTCAGAGCCTGTGTCCCCGTGCTGTCCTCACTGCTGGCTTTGGCTTTCTTTTTAATTATACTTTAGATGAAGGTTTATAGTTAGTCGTGACTTCTGGACCAGACTTGGGGTCTGTCTGACTCTGCAGCACAGCCTCAGCATACTTCAAGGCTAGTTTCTATTTTTTAACTTTTTATTGTGCTGAAGCAAAAGTGTACAGTGCAAGTCAGTTTTCCATCTCCCCTTCCGCCCAGCTCTGTCTGTGGCCCTCACCCTGTGACAACACACTCGCCGTGTCCACTCTTCACTTCCGGTACCCACTCAGCCAGCACTTGTCCCCTCCTCCCACCCTTCTCCTCTCTCTGGAAAGAAACCAGTAGGACAGCCTCACATACATGTTAACCCACAAAGCTCACGTACCACCTGCATCCCGGTCCGGTCTGTTCTCTGCAGAGTTGGCTTCTGTCCTGGTCTCAGCTCAGGGCCAGCAGCAAGCCCAGGGCTCGTGCTCTCAGGGGATCCTGGAGGTTGCTGGACCGTCAGTCCGGGTCTTTTAATAGAGTTCCTGATCTGCACACCTTTTTCTTGTGCAATGTCAGGGACTCTACATTGTGTGCCCTGTCAGGGCAGTCTTTGGTGGTGGCCGGTCACCATCTAGTTCTTCTGGTCTCATGCAGATGTAGTCTTCTGATCATGTGGACCTCAAGGCTGATTTTGAAAAGTTTAAATGTAGTACAATTTCCTTTTTTTAAATTTTTTTTTGGTGTAAAGTTCTCTGACTTTGAAAACAAGCACACGTTCCTGCAAACACCGCCACAATGAGGATATAGAACAGGCACATCACACATAACAATTCCCTCACGTTTTGTACCCAAACTTTTCCTATCCCACAGCCTCTGGTAATTTCTCATCCGTCCTCTGACCATATAGTTCTGTCTTCCAGCATGACAGAAAGTGGGCTCATGTAATATATAACCCTTGGCAACGGCAGCAAAAAAAACAAAAAGAGTGCTTTTACTCCCAGGACGTAGTTCAGATTCTTTCCTGTTGTGTGTGTCTGTCATTTGTGCTTTCTCACCGCTCAGCAGAATTCCCTCGCACAGCTGCATGACAGCTGTTTTGTACACAGACCCATGCAAAGATGTTGGGGGGGTTTCCAGCCTGGGGTGATTGTGACTGAAGCTGCTGTGAACAGTCGTGTGCAGCTTTGGTGTCAGCCTCAGTGCTCACCTGTCTCAGGTGAGCACCCACAAGTGGAGCCACTGCGGTGTGCCGGGTCACTCTGAGTCAGGATCAACTCCATGGCCATGTGCTGTTTTGCTTTTTTTTAATAGAAAGTGTAGTTTAACTTTATGAAGCACTAGCAGACTGCCTTCCAGGAGGATTGTACCATCTCACGCTGTCTCCAGCGTCCTGGTCCGTGTGTGTGGCATTGCTGCTGGAGGGAGAGGTTCTGTGTCTGCTGGTGGCCGGTGGTTCAGGAGTGTCCTGGCATCCCATGGGATTTTATTCTCATTTTCTGATGACTGACGATGTTGAGCATCTTTCTCTATGTTTAGCTGGCCCCATGTGTTCTCCGTGCTCTGTCTGTGACGCCGGCCTACGTGTTCTCCCTGCTTCAGTCTGTGACGCTGACCCGCAGGTTCTCCCTGCTTCAGTCTGTGACGCTGACCCGCAGGTTCTCCCTGCTTCATTCTGTGACGCTGACCCGCAGGTTCTCCCTGCTTCAGTCTGTGACGCTGACCCGCAGGTTCTCCCTGCTTCAGTCTGTGACGCTGACCCGCAGGTTCTCCCTGCTTCATTCTGTGACGCTGACCCGCAGGTTCTCCCTGCTTCAGTCTGTGACGCTGACCCGCATGTTCTCCCTGCTGCATCTGTGACACTGACCCACGTGTTCTCCCTGCTTCAGTCTGTGACGCTGGCCCACGTGTTCTCCCTGCTGCATCTGTGACGCTGACCCACGTGTTCTCCCTGCTTCAGCGTCTGTTTAAATCCTTTGCCCATTTTTTTTTAAACCGAGTTCTTTGTCTTCTTCTTCTTTGTTAACTTTTGAGAGTCCTTTACATGTGTGGATACAAGTCCTCCAGTGGAAATATTTTCCTCTGGGAATAGGAAGAAACTTGATGTTAAGAGATCCAAGAAGGAGGTCCTCGCCCTGGTAAGTGTTTACTGCTTCTGCTTCACCTCCGAGTTGGTTGCACAGTGACTGGGGCCCTAGCACGGCCATCCACGGCACAACTGCTGGTCTCTACTCACGTGGAGGAAGAAGGGAAGTCAGGAACAGATGGGGAAAGCGCCGTGTGTGGCTGATTGCCTGCACAACCAACTGCCTCCTTTGCCTTCAGACTAGAACAAGACGGTGGTTGGCTACCACCACTGAATGTGTTGATGAAAGATTCCATAGAAGAATCCTGATCAAAAGGAGGAAAACGTGGAATAGAACTTCAAATTCTAATGGAATCCACACTTTCTAGAGCCATTGAAGCTTGATGAACCTCCAAAGCTATTGTCCCAAGATACTCTTTAAACCTTAAACCAAAAATATTCCCTGAATTCTTTAGACCAAATGGTAGTTCAGCTTCACTAGTGAAGAATGTCTGTTGCGCTCTTTTAAAAATGTCTAAATTGAATCAAATGGACAACAGGAGCTTGAAAGCTTCGAGTGAAAGCTCTTGGGGTGGTGAGTTTATGCTAATGTGAGAGGAATAACCCAGAAACGGAGGGTGAGAGAGGTTGTACAACTTGGAGAATATCATCAGTGAATGGCGTAGGCAGAGACTGAGGAATTGGTGTATGTTGTCCTGGGTGTATTTTCAACAAAAAACCAAATAAAATATTAAAAAGAGAGATGTGGGAAGGGGATGGCAGATTCAAAGAAATCTGCATTATCTTCTGAGAGAGAAAAAAAAAATGCTGGCTCCCTGTACTGACAGTTCAGAGAGATTACACCTGAACGGGAAGCTTCCAACACGACCCTGAAGGCAGGTGCCGTCCAACCTGCAGACGGTAAATCCACGCTAGCCTTCCCACAGCGGTGCACTTGACCGATCTCGTGCTATTTTAACACGTGTGCCCGTGAATCAAACGGGCAGGCTACACTAAGAAAAAATATACAGGTATCAAAGGAATATAAATGCACACGGGTAGGACTGGCAAGTAAAAACGAACTCAACAAGGAGAACAATACTGTCCACTTTGTTTCTCAGTGCAGTGAAGAAGGTTTTAGGACAACATGGCACAAAAGTGAGCCACACCGAAGGTCAGTTCTAAAAAGAAATTCAATAAGGGGATATAGCCTGGCCAGCGCTGCCCGTTTGGCTGTGCTCACCGCACATGTACACGCGGTGCGCACACGTGCACACACACAGACACACACACACAGCTGGCCTGGGCATCTTACACACGCACACACACTCCCCACACACACAGGACCGGGGAGTCTTTGAATGTCGACAGGTGATAATCGCCACACAGCACTTCTGAGGACTCCTGACCCTTTGGTGAGGCTTTTGCCTGTGATGAATAGCCTCTGTGTTAAACGAGAGTTTGCTCTTGAATGGCCTCTGTGTTAAACGAGTGTTTGCTCTTGAATAGCCTCTGTATTAAATGAGGGTTTGCTCTTATCTCAGTGATCTTTCACCTTCTCAAAGGTAACAGAAGGTAGAACATGAAGGTAACCGTGGAAAATGACCTTCCGAAATATCAAATGCTTTGTTTCCGGGAGGCTGTCTGCTGCTTTCTTGGGAGAAGGGGATTATGCAAAGCACACAAAACACATTCCTGCCCCAGGCCCTTTGCACAGCCCTCGGGCTGATGCTGCCCTCACCTTCTTGTGGCCAGTTGTGCTCTTACTCGTGAGACCTCCCCTGCCCAGCCTCTGGCTGGTCACTGTGATTAAGAGCTCAGCGGCTAACCAAGAAGTTGCAAGGCCGAACACATCAGCTGCTCCTCGGGAAACTCTAGTGGGCCGTTCTAGTTTGTCCTGTGGGGTCACTATGAGTTACAATGACTATAAGTAGGAATCAACTCGACGACAATGGGTTTGGTTTTGGTTTGTCCCCAGTCAGCCCCGTGACAGCTGTTTCTCCTGTTCTCAGTCCTATGTGTCCGATGCTCCCTGGTGCTCTTTCCTGTTTATCTTTTTTCTGTAGATCAAACGCTCTTTATATTTGCCTTCTCTGTACTCCTCCCATCCTAGATTAGAATGGAAGCTCCCTGAGAGCAGGGTGTTTGCTGTTAGATGCACGGCAATAGTTTTATTCCTTAGTCACCATCCCAGCACCTGGCACATAGTAAGCACTCAACAGAGGTGCACAGACTTCCAATCGGTTCCTTCTGGTTCGAACCCCTGCTGAGAACTGGTATTTGTAACAAGTTGCTAATGCTCCTGGTTAGGGACCAACTCTGAGGACCACTGAGAGAGTCACACCCCAAACGAAGCCCAGTGCGGGTGAGTTGGTCCCAACTCACAGGGACCCCATACGACAGAGGAGAACGGCCCCGCAGAGTTTCCAAGGAGCACCTGGTGGGTTTGCCAACCTCCTGGTGAGCAGCCACAGCCCTTCACCACCCCGGTTGCCCTCAGTGCCTCAGTGGTTCTCAGAGTCTGCTATGCCCGAGGATCCCCTGGGGCCCTTGTTACGCTGCCCAGTCTGAGTCAGTGTGTCTGCAGCAAGAATGCCAGTTCCCAGCAGTGGATCACATGGGGGCGAACCTGTGCAGAGCCCTGGCAGGGTGACTGGATGAGGTCATAGCGACTGAGCTGTGACAGAGGAGTGCAGGAAAGGGTGGGACGTTTTTCAGGCGGGCTCCCTACTGTGCATCCGAGGTGCATCCGAGGTGCACCCTGCCGCTGCTATCTACAGCTGACACTTCCGGAGATGAGTCGGGTGGCTGCGGGCTCTTCTATAGCTGACCCTTCCGGAGGACACTCGGGTGGCTGTGTGCTAGTCTGCAGACGGTGCCCCATAGGCAAGCCAGGTGGCCGTGTATTAGAAGTTACACCGTGTGTGGAGAGCACAGGTTCCACGCTTCTATTCCGTGGTGTCTGCACCTTCAGCCAGCCCGGCAGTACTCGGCCACAAGGGCTCTCTGTTCTTGGCCCAGGTGTTTGGTGGTTGTTTTTTAATACTTTGTTGTGCTGTGAGTGACAGTTTACAACCCCAGTCAATTTGTCACACAAACAGCTACACACGCTGCCATGTAACTCGAACTGTCCTCTCCTCCCTGTGACAGCACGTGTCTGTTTAAACAGCTCCTGTCCCCTCCATCCTCTCCTCTCCCTCTGGACAGAAGCTGCCCAGCTGGCCTCACGTACCTGCTTACGCTCAGACACGCACCCTCGGCCGGTATCAGTTTACACAGGCCGAGTCCGAGCCCTCCTGGGAGGAGTGCCTCCGGGCCTGTTCATGATTTAGGCTTTAGAGCTAGAGGGGGTTCGCATTCGTCACAGCACAGCTGATGTCACCAAGGTTCAGATGATGTGTGGAGAATTCTATGAACCTGTCTGCTGGGACTGACCTGTTTTGGGGGGTCCCTGGTGGGACAGTGTTCAGTGCTGCGTCTGCTCACCAAAGGCGAGCAGTTCAAACCTGCCAGGCGCTCCTTAGAAACTCTATCAGGCAGTTCCACTCTGTCCTGTACGGTGGCTGTGCGTCACAATTGACCCAACAGCCCTGGTCTTCTTGTTTTGGGGTCCTTTTCGGTGGTACACTAGTTAAAGCCATTGACCGCTCCCTGAAAAGGAGGGGCAAGATGTGGCCGTCTGCTTCCATAGAGATTGACAGCCTTGGAAACCCTATGGAGTTGCCGAGAGTCAGAATTGATCCAGCGACTCTGGGGCTGGTTTGCGGTTGCTGGTGGTTGCTGTGGCTTGGTGGCCCTGTGGTCTGCTGACCTACCAGACGTCTCTGCAGGAGAAGGTGTGACCATCCGCTTCCCTCAAGATCGCAGCCTCGGAAACGCAGGGTAGTGGGGCAGTGCTACCCCGTCCTATAGGGGTGCTGTAAGTCAAAAGCAACCCACTACCACGGTTTGGTTTCTTTTCATTTCTTTTAATGTAAGCTTTCATAAACCTGCCTGCTCCAAGCGACCTATTTTAGCAGTTCTCTGAACAGCACCCAGAACCCCTGGGTGGCTGCTGCATGAAAGACTGGAGCTCAGAGTCCACCCAGAGGTGCCTTGGGAGAAAATCCTGGCCATCTGCATCCCCAAACCTGGCCTTTGAAAACTCTGCGGAGCACAGTTGTGCTCTGACTTGTGGGGTGGCCATGAGTCAGGGTCTACATGAGTGGAAGAGAACTGAATGGCAGTTGGTCTTGGTCTTACCAGTTCACTAGGGTGACAAATGGCTCCACCGGGCACGTTGTTGCCCTCTCCTGTCACTGGTGTTCTGTGCTGCCTCTCTACCTGGCATCTCACTTGGCCCTTTTTGTCCTTTGTGATCTCATCTGGAAAATGGGTGCAATGATTCCCTCTCTGAAATGAAGTCTTTTCACACCGGAATCCGCCACCAGAATGCGCTCTTTTAGAAGTCCTGTCTCTGTCTTCTCTGGGTCCCTCAGAACCTTTTACAGGAGGCACCCAGGAATCCAGCTGGGTCCGAGCAGGACAGGACTGTGCCAGCCAGACAGGCTGTGAGGAGGGAGAAGGCGAGCTGGAGAGTGGATGCAGAAGGAGATGGCCTTTCCGAGAGGTGAGAGGAGGGGACCCACAGGGGCTGGCCACCCCACCAGGCACCCGTTTTCTGCAGCTGCTGTCACTAATCACCATAAACATGGTGGCGCGTAAGACGACAGACGCGTATTCTGTCCCAGTTCCGAAAGCCAAAAGTCCAAAATCAAAGAGATGGCCAGGCCACCCTCCCTCCCAGCCCCCCTGGGGGAAAGTCCTCCCTCAGCTCCTCCAGCTCTGGATGTTCCTCAGCCTGCGGTCACAGGACTCGAAGCTCTTCCTCCGTCTTTCCTCTTCAAAGGGCTCTTGTTATTGGCCTTAGGGCCAAATGAATAGTCCGTGAGGATGACTTCTGAAGACCCTGAGTTACATGGTCAGAGACCGTTTTACCCAGCAGGGCCAGCTTCACAGGTTCCAGCACTGAGATATGGCCAGATCCTTGGGGGGAACACTGTTCAAATCCTACATTGGTGAAAGGTGTTTAGAGGTTACCTGTATGTGTCTCAGTGTCGGCCACACTGAGTTTGGGGGTCTGGGAGGTAACTATAGGGCTGTAAGGTTGTCATTGTTGCTAGGTGCCATCAAGTCAGTTGTGACTCTCAGTGATGCTGTGTCCAGTGGAAGGACACACTGCCCAGCGCTGGGCCAGCCCCACAGCCCCTACGCTTCAGCCCCTTGTTGAGGATCTCCCTCTTTTCAGAGCCAAAGCCAAGTGACGCTGAACTCCTCATCAGAAAGAGGTTCCGTGTTCAGTCTCCCTGGACCCTTCTGATGAAGCGTAACGCAGTGGTCATACTCCTGGGGCCAGATGGCCTGGGTCTGAATTCCCTCTCAGTGATTCACTAGCTCCGCGTCCGCAGGTGACTGACCAGCCTCTCTGAGCCTCAGGTTTTCCACCAGTCAAATGAGGGTCACAGGGGGCCCTACCTGTTGCAATGTTGTGAAGATCAGTTTAGTTTACTGAAAGCGCTCACAACAGCATCGTTGTAGCTGTTGGGGGCGCGGGGTTGGTTCCGACCCAGCTAGGCCGTGGGGTGGGGTAGAGCCACGCCAAGGTCTCCGAGGAGCAGCGAGTGGGTTTGAACTGCTGGTCTCCTGGCAGCAGCCAAGCTCGTAACCCCTCTGCCACCAGGGCTCTGTAACAGGGCTGGGTATCACCGAATCCAGAAGCGTGTTCCCGCCGGCTGTCCCTGTGCCTCGGTGCCCCCTGCCCACCTGTTCATCTTCGTCTTTTCATACCATCAGCTCATAACCTTCAGCAGGCAACCGTGTCTGCTAGGAATGGAATCTTCTTCCTTCACTTATCCAGTATTTGTCTTTTTTCTTTTTCTTTTTAACAGCTACCTTCAATTTATGGCAGATAGTATTGGGTTTCCATTTTGGGTGGTGATACGAAGTTTCCTTTTAAAACAAATTATATTCTAAGTAGAAACCAAACCCAAACCCAAGGGTGTCAATGCTGACTCATAGCAGCCCTAGGGGCAGAGTGGAGCTGCCCCATGCCGACCCACAGCAGCCCTAGGGGCGGAGTGGAACTGCCCCATAGAGGTCCCAAGGAGCACCTGTCAGAACCTTTGATTAGCAGCTGCAGCACTTAACCACCAAGCCAGGGTTTCCATCTTAAGTTGTAGTAAATTTACGGAAAAGTGTGTAATAAATAGTAACCCAGATGGTTAGGGATGTGGCGAGGGTTCTGGAGGTGGACAAATTATGTTTGGGACAGTCCTACAGAGCTGTGAGTGGCACCACCTGTGCTCTAGGCAGCCTGGTGGTGCAGTGGTTAGGAGCTTAGGCTGCTAACCTACCAACTGGTAGTTCAAATCCATCTGCCACTCCTGAGAAACCCTATAGGGCCATTCTCTGTGCTATAGGGTCACAGTGGGGTTGGCCTCCATCCCATGGGTCACTGTGGGGCTGTAGGGTTACAGTGGGGCTGTTCTCTGTCTTACAGGGTCACAGTGGGGCCATTCTCTGTCCTATAGGGTCACAGTGGGGCCGTTCTCTGTTCTATAGGGTCACTGTGAGGCCATTCTCTGTCCTATAGGGTTGCAGTGAGTTGGAATTGACTCGACAGCAAAAGGTTCAATTTTGGTTTGGAGGTGACAGAAATGGGTAAGCACTTGAGTACTAACTGGAAGTCCTAACTCATCCCACTTTGGGTTTTACTGACTCATTCTGTTTACCAACTAGAACAGAAGTTTCATGGGGGGGGAATCAAACCTGGGTGTGTCTTCTCATGATTTTTTTTTCCCAAGTGCCTGGAACCAGAGCAAAAAATAAATGTCTGTGGAAGGAGCGAACGAGCCAACGACTGGGCAAACACACGATGTTTCACACAAGGAATTTGTCCCTTTAGTCCAGACATTTACTGGCCACTTACTGCGTACAGCAGGGAGTCCTGGCAGAGCAGCAGGTGAGCACTTGGCTGCGAACTGAGAAGTGGGCACGTCGAACCTACCCAGTGGCCCCGGGGGAGACAGACCCAGTGGTCTTCCTCTCTAAAGATCACAGGCTAGGCGGCTCTGTGGTGCCACTCGGTCACCTGCAGGCGGCCTCAGCAGGAGCTGGCCTTCCGGCACCCAACGACTGCGCACAGGGTGCTCTGTCCATGGAGACAGGACAGCAAGGCAGACGGAGAGTTCCTTCTCCCGAGAACCGCACAGAGGAGCAGGAATGAATCCTTGGAGTATTTCTGCACTCAGAAAACTTACCACTCAGCGGGACCCGAGACCCAGGGTTCTATCCACGTTCACAAACAGGTGGCGTTTCCTCTTCCCTTGTAAAACACCCAGAACCTAACCATTGTGGTACCATTTCTTCCACATCTCCAAGAGCAGCAGACTCCTTCCTCCTGGCGGTTAGCCACACTGGCTTCCTGTGTCCCTCCATGTCTGGAACACCAGGGCTGGACAATGGGGCTTAAAGCTGTCTTCATGGCACATGGGCCTTGAGGAAAGCAGCCACGTCCATTCTGTCTCACACTGAAGGGGTATTTAGTAAACGTTAGCCGTCAGTGCCGCTGGTACAGAAAGCCACCTCAACGAACTGGCCTTTAGAGAAAGTTGGACACAGGTGACAGTATGTTTGCAAACCAAGGCTTAGCCCTTCACCGGAGCCCATTGACGCTGCTGAGACACGGGATAAAAGAACTCCATGAATCACGGCAGGAGTTGAGGAGGGTGCTTCGGGGAGGCCACCACTGAAAGACACCTTTTTAGATTGGTGACGAGGGTAGTGATTCACACCGACCCCCTCTCAGCCCGCCTGTCCACTCACCGGCTGGAAAGGAGCCGCGCACTGAAACAGCCTGTCTTTGGTATGTTGGCAGAAACTTGAATAAGGAAGCGTCGTTCCAAGGAGAGACAAGACCTAAACTAGGGTCCTTTCAGTATGTTGTGTCCCTCCAGTTGTGGCTGTTGTCAGGCGACACTGAGTCGGTCCCTCACAGAGCTCTCCCTAAAGAGGATTTAACACGGATTCTCACAGGGGAGAGGGCTTCACCCAGGGCCGCGGGCTTTCCTCTGGCTGTTTTCCCAGCAGGACCTGCCCAGTTCCTTTCGCAGACAGGATCTCCCAGCCAAGCTCACCGCGGAAGGACTGTCTCCATGACTTTGACCTGGAAACTAATTCAAAGCTACTTTCCTTATGATTTCAAGATATCTTTGTCCCCATCATAGGGAAGCTGATAACCTCCGGCTCTAATGGCAACTCCTGGTGCCGACAGCTGCTGGCTTCAGATGGACTCCTGGAGCTATTTAATTGCAAGGTATTTTAAAGTCAATTCCTTCTGTTCTAAAGAAATGGTGTGACTTTTTTTTTTATTAGAGCAACTTCCTTTAAAAATGAAAATATCAAAAATGAATTAAAACACTTGATTCAGACTTGTAGAAATGCCTTCAAACAATTTGGTGCTATTTTCCAAAAGTTGGGAGATAATTTCTAAGGCATAGGTGCTTTAGGTACCAGCCAATAAGCCAGGTGTCCATCATTGAACAAAAAAACTAGTTATATTGTATAGCTATCAAAAAAATAAAAGGAAAATCTGTCCTTACTGCCAGGAAGAGATTCCCAGAATTTATTGAGTAAGCAGAGGAGAAGTAGTCAGTGGACACAGAGGGCTACCCTCAGCAAAAAGGGGGAAAAGATATAAAGCTGTATTAGTTTGAGCTTAGACAAGAAGCAGTGGAAGAATGAGTGACTACAGAGGGTGGGGTGAGCTAATTCAGGCTTGTAAATAGAGGGGTGTGTCTGATGGCTGACCTCCCCAACTTCAAAGGCAGACGGAGAGCCAAGGTCAACTGCCCAGGGCTGATTCCTAGGAGGCAGAGGGAGGTCAGACAGGATTCCTCGGACATTCCTCCTCTCTCTCCAGCCTTTTCACCAATTCAGACCATCCCTCCCACGATACTTTATACTTCTCTGCTGCGTTCCTTAATAATTCATTCCAGTGGCCACGCAGAACTCACAGACCGCACTCACAGAGGATTTATGATGATTTATATGATTACAGTTCAGCATCTCGAATGGCTGAGGACGGCTTCTCAGCTGTGCCTTCAGGCAGGCCTGTTTCTGGCACCCCCTACCTTTCAGCCCTTGGCCCCTCGGTGGGCCAGCCTGGCCTCTGTGCTCTCAGGCAAGTGTTAAAAGCTCTTTAGCTCTACAGCAAGTGCCAGGCCCACACTCTGCCCGTAAGCCTGTGCCTGAAGGTGCCCAGCTGCACCCTGTGCCTGAAGGCACCTGACTCTCACAGGAAGCCTCCTCCCCAAAGGTACTCAGCTCTGCCCCTCCAGAGGCTAGCACGCCACCCTGCTCGGTGCTCAGTGGGCCACCATGCCTGCAGAAAGCCCACTGTTCTATCCCTCCCCGGCACCTCGGGTCTGCTGCACCATTTGTGTGCTTCTTGCCTTCTTGTGCCGTCTCTGATGTCACAGGTCTGTCTCTGTGTCCTGGGTCTAGGACATTAACAGTACAGAGACCCTGGGTCCCAAGGACACACTCCATTTCCATCTCTCCTTGGTGGCAGTGAGGTTTCACCTTTCCACCTCTGGGATGGCTCATTTTTAAGTCTAGAAACACAGCAAAAATGATCAATCCCCTCACTAGGGTTCCGTATACCTTATTTGCATGGTCCCACCCCAGCAAGAGTTCCACGCACCTTATTGGTATTATTAGCTAGCTGTCCAATCCCCTTGGCGGGTCACAAGTACCTTATTTGCATACTAGACAGACCACACAGTAATGATCCATTGCACTGCAGGTGGAGAGGAGCAGGACAGGATGGGAGCAAGACTTCTCTTCATATAACTTTTATGTAAGCTATTTTTTTAATCCAGCACTCGCCTGATGCCCATGTAAGGCAGTGAGGTTTTTAACTGAGGTGAAATTCTCATAACCTAAATGAACCATCCTGAAGTGTGCAGTTTGATGGCATCTGGGACTTCCACAGTGTGGTGCAGCCACCCCCGGTCTAGTCACCAGCTGAAGGGAAACCCCTTACCGGTACCCGTTAAGCTGTCAGTCTCCTTCCCACCCACCCCCAGCAACCCCCAGCTACCACTAATCTGCTTTTTGCTTTTATGAATGTACCAGTTTCAGATATTTTATATGAATGGAATCACACACTATGCGGCCTCTTGGGTCTGGCTTCTTTCAAGTCAGCGCCAACTCACAGCAACCCTGTGCACAACAGAGCGGAAAACTGCCCAGTCCTGTGCCACGCACACAGTGTTCCCGCGGTTCATCCACATCAGAGGGTGCACCAGTACTTCATTCCTTTTTACGTCTGAATATCCCATCGCATGGGTGTGCCACATTTTATCTGTTCATCCCTTGGGTCGCCATGAGTTGGATCTGACTCGACGGCACTTGGCTGGCTTGGCATTAATAGACATTTGGGTTGTTTCCACTTTTTAGCTATTTTGAAAAGTGCTGCTGTGCACATTCCCATACACATATTTGTTTGAATTCTTGTTTTAAATTGTTTTGGATATATATGTAGGAGTGGAGGTCTAGTTTAGGCCTTTAGATAATGTAAATGTAGTAATACAGACTTGGTCTAGGAATTCAAACTGGGGTGGTAAAATTATGAAAAAAGACATTTAGGTAAGTGATATATAACATTTTAAGCAACAATCAAAATATGTGTGTTTATAAAGCTAAGTGGCCAAATAACTGGTCATCTCAGGGATTAGTTTTCTTGAAGTGTTGAGGTCACAGTCTCGTGAAAGAACTCAGCCAGTTGGCAAAGTATCATTCATAAAGTCTGTGCTCTATACCCTACTCCAGCAAGCAGAGTCTACACTCTCAAAAGCATACAAGTGTCTGTCTGTGATACAACTATTGGTCTCTATTCACCTGGAGTAAGAGAGAGAGGGACACCTGAGACTCAAGAAGGAATAGGCCTACACGACTGTCTCTGTGAACCATGGGCCCCTTGACCCTGAGACCAGAACTAGACGATGCCCAGCTGCCACTGCTGAGTGTTCCAACTGGGGCCACAACAGACAGATCCTGATGTCTGTCACTGCGTACCATCAAGTCTGTCTCGTGCAGAGTGACTCTGTGTCAGAATGAAGCACTGCCTGGGCCTGGGCCGGGCCACAGTCACTGTCATACTTGTGCCCGCTGCTGTGGCCACCGGGCCAGGCCATCTTGTCAAGGGTCTTCCTCTTTTTCACTGACCTTCTCCTTCAGCAAGCACAATGTCCTTCTCGAGGGACTGGTTCCTTCTGATGATGTGTCCAAAGAGTGTGAGACAAAATCTCACCATCCTAACTTCTAAGGAACATTCTGGCTGTACTTCTTCCAAGACAAATCTGCTTGTTCTTTTGGCAGGCCACAGTATAGTCCATGTTCTTCTCCAGCACTGCAATTCAAAGGCATCAATTCTTCCGTCTTCCTGAGTCATTTCCAGTTTTCACACAGTATGGGGCAACTGAAAACACCCTGGCTTAGGCGCTGATAGAAAGGGAGAAAAATGTGGAACAGAACTTCGGATTTTCAAAAACTTTACACTTACCCTGTGAGACCAACAGTCCCTGAGACTGCCACTCTGAGATGTCCTCTAAGTCTTGAAGCCAAACTATCCTTTCAAGTCACCGTTCCACTATGCAGCTGGTTGGCTGATAAAGTAATAAGTATCAGACTTTACAAGTCTGTTTGAAACCAAACAGCAAATACTCCAAAGTACAGATGAGAAAGTTGGTGGGCTAGGAGCCTAGGTCAATGAGAATGGAAAAATGGAGATTGTTGGGACAATGTGAAGAATGCAATCATATCACTGTCAAAGTCATTGAATAAGAACCTGGTTTACTGCGTATACTTCCACCAAAACTACAACAAAATGCTATGTTAAAAAAAATCGACGTAGAGTCCCTAATACATCACAAGAAAAAGGGGTGTAGCAGATGTGCAGATCTAGAACTCTACCAAAAGACCAGACTTGAGGGTCCACCTGCCTGGAGGGTCCCCTGGAAGCATGGCCCCTGCACTTGCTGCTGGCCCAGAGCTGAGACAAGTACTGAAGCCACCACTACAGACAAAGATTAGACTGGACTTGGGGACAGAGAATGGTGCAGGTGATGTGTGCACTTTATAGTTTAACATACATATGAGGCTGTCCTACTGGTTTCTTTTTAGAGGGGAGAGGAGGGGGTGGAGAGAAGGGAACAAGTGTTGGTTGAGTGGGTACTGGGAATACAGGGAGGAAAGGAAGAGTGTGCTGTCACAGGGTGAGGAGAGCAGAGTTGCAGAGAGGTGGGTGCTTGGGGTTTTATACGGCAAATTGACTGGGACTGTAAACTTTCATTTAATCACAATAAAAGAAAAAATTAACTACCCCATAGCCCTACCTCAGATCCCTGGTGGGAGCACTGTGGTTAAGAGCTTGGCAGCTAATCCAAGGGTATCAGGTGCTCCTTGGAAACCCCATAAGGCAGTCCTGATGAGTCAAAACTAAGTGAGGGCAATGACTTTGGGATTTTTTTTTTTCAGCTATAAAAAATAAAATAGAACCCACTGCCTTTGAGTAGATTCTGACTCATAGCAACCCTACAGAGCCGAGTAGTACTGCCCCAGAGCTCCCAAGGCGCCCCGGGCAGATTTAACGGCCGACCTCCGGGTCAGCAGGTGCGGCGTGCAGCCACCGTGCCCCCAGGGTTTCCAGAAAGCCAGGGAGCATCTCTGCCGGAACCCAGGCAGCGCCGGCGGCCCGCTAGTTAGCGGTCCGAAGGCACCTACCGCCCTGGGGCGGGAAGGTGTCAGCCTGCGTCTAGAGCGCTCACCGCCTCGGAGACCCTGTGAGGCAGCTGTGCTCCATCCCCTACGGTCACTGGGAGTCGGAATCAGCTCCACGGCAGCGCCTTTGGCTCTGGTGTGGCCTCAGACATCGTGTCACTGGCACGGCTCGCTCAGGACCTCGGAAACCAGCCAGACGAGCGGCAGAGGGCTGGCCTCCCCGACCTCCTGGTTGGGCACCGCGGAGCCCCCGAGGAGCGGCCCGCAGGGTCTGCCCCCCGCAGGGTCTGCCCCCCCCCCCGCAGGGTCTGCCCCCCGCAGGGTCTGCCCCCCGCAGGGTCTGCCCCCCGCAGGGTCTGCCCCCCGCCGGCTGCGGCGCCCCCGGCCGGCCCCCGACGGCGCGCCCCTCACCTGCCCGCCTCCGCGTCCCCACCGCTGCCCGCGCAGGTGCACGCCAGCACCCCGAGGCACACGGCGACCGCGCTGGCACCGCGACAGAAGCCGGGCCGGGCCTGGTGCCGTTTGCCAGGCGAGCGCAGCCTCGGGTGCCCCGTGACTCAGCGCTTTCCCCTGCCGGGGAGACGGGAAATGAGACCGAGATCTTGTTCCCTTCGCGGCCTTAGCAAAATCTGGAGCTAACAGAAACGAGCTTCCTCCGAACCTCGGTGGGGGCTCCAGTCCCCTGGGCCCCCCGAGGCTGACTGCGCTGCAGGAGGGGGCGCGTCCAGGCACACAAGGCCGCGCAGAGGCGGCTGGTTCATCTGTCAAGTGAACCAACAAAACGGAAAACCAGAACCAGGATGACTGATTTGGGGTCAGGCGACGCAGTGCAGCTTAGAGCCCGGGAGGGCGTTTGCCCAGGCACTCCTCAGGGGAGCAGGCCTGGTGGCCTAGTGGGTAAGTGCTGGCTGCTAAGCGAAAGGTGGGCGGTGAGACAAAGATGAGGCAGGGCTCCCCTGTGCTGTGAGGTTGCTGTGAGTCAGAATCCACAGCAACAGGTCTGGGGTTCTTTGGGGTCCTCTGGCTAGAACATCAGTAGCTAGAACCCAACCCGGTGAGGGCTCTGCTCCCCTGCTGAGAGCGCTGGGTGGAAGTGAAAGGGACTCAAAAAGCTGGCCCTTCTCACCGCCCCAGGGCACGGAGAAGGTGGAGTTGTCGGCTGCAGTCCAGACAGTTTTCAGTCCTGCTCTTCCGTGAAGCAGGAGAATGCAGGGAGAGAAAAGAATCCTGGGTGCCACGCAGGGGGATGCGGGGAGGGAAGACGGTGAAATGTGAGCAAGGCCACTCCAGGAGGCAGTGAGGAAGTGCGGGGAGGACCGACCTCAGGTGAAACGTGGGGAAGGAATACACACGTAGAGGCTGTCTGGAGATGAATGGGAAGAAAAAAAAAAAAGCTAATACTGACTTGGTTTTAGCCTCGGTTTTAAGTACCCTACTTGAATCACCTCTAAGTGCTCAAAACAAGCTGATGATACCATGATACCATTAACAAAGCCCATTTTACAGAGGATACCAAGGCTCAGAAACACACCTTGCCCAGAGTTACATGGGTGATGAAGTGGCCGAACCAGGCTGCTAAGCCACAGTCTACTCCACCACCACTCTAAGCTGCCTCATAAAAAAACTAAGTCACCACTCAATCAATTCGGACCCATAGTGACCTTACAGGACAGAGTACAACTGCCCCGTATGGTGTCCAAGGAGCACTGCCTCTGATGGACATCCCCCAGTGTGAAAAGGGCAGAAATGGTACATCACAGCATTTCAAGAGGGAAGAGAGATGCTGATCAGCGCTGTCACGGTACTGGTTTATTGTATTGACTGACTCGACGGCACTTGGCTTGGCTTGGCATGGAGGCCTTTGCTAGGTTCAGTTAAGAGTCCCACTGCTCACCAAAAGGTCCCCAGTTTGAATCTACCAGCTGCTCCTTGGAAACCCACGGGGTTACTATGGGTCATGATCAACTCAACGGCAGCTGGTTTGGTTTCCTGCCTTCAGAGCCCAACCTTGTGGGGCGAACAAGAATTAGCCTCTTACAAGGAACCTACAGCCTGTTAATGGGGTTCAGACTCCAGGTCCTGAAGTATCACACAAGTCACCTATCACACCAGTCCACAGAAGGCACAGATGGAGGGCAGAGGACCTTCACGTCAGACAGCAGTCCTCAGCAGGTGCTGGGATGAAGACAGAGACTGCAGAGAGCAGCCTTTCAGAGGTGGGTTTGCAGAACAGGGAGAGTTTGGTGGGAAACATCCTGACTTACCGATGACTCACCAGGGTTTCCAAGATAAATCTCTAACTCTCTGGCATAATGGAAACCCTGGAGGCACAGTGGTTGTGTGCTACGGCTGCTAACCAGAGTCTGCAGTTCAAACCCACCAGGCTTCCTTGGAAACTCCATGGAGTTACTACTCTGTCCTATAGGGTTGTTATGACCTTGGGAGTGGGGTGTGCGGGGGCCATTGGCATGGTACTCCAGGCCCTCCACAACTAGGTCTGGGGTAAGAAAGATGACCCTGAATGAGACACTTATGGAGTCTGCCACCAGTGCAGGTCCCAAGGATCAGGACACCTTGTTGTCCTGTCTCCGTGAGCTGTGATCTCCCTGAAGGCAGCCTCTGTGGTGGATTCTTCTTTCACTTTCTTCTCCCCCAGATCAGCTTCCTGGGCCTGCAAGCACGTGTTTTCTGAGGGAAACTGAATAATGAAAGTCAGCCAGTGGTCACCAATCACCACGTGACTGTGCCCTGCCAGCCTTGTCATCTCAAGCCCCTTGTGTGACTGATCCTAAAGCTATCAAAAGACTTAATATGAGGTCCACAAGCAACATGTTGAACTTAGTTTGGATCTGGACACCACAGTCCATTTACCAAAGGTCATGAGGCAACCGGGAAAATCTGGACCTGGGCTGGGAACTGGATGAAGGAATGGTGACGTTAAATGTGACTAGGCCTTAATAAGGCCTTTGTGAAGACATTTACAGTATTTACAAGTAAGATGGTTTCCCTTAAAACACTGGAATGGGGGACTACGGGGGTGTGGAATGGACAGAACCAAAGCTGTAAAATACAGCTAAAGCGTAGGTGGGGTTTAGGATCTCTGGTGGATGTCTGCGAATTCCCATCTTACACGTAGTCTGGTGCATGTCTGACAATTTCCATTTCCGACACACACGTCTGGTGGACGTCTGCAATTCCCATCACTTACACACACACACAGGTGGATGTCTGACAATTCCCATTTCTGACACGTCTGGTGGATGTCTACGATTCCCATTACACACACACACACACAAACACGCATCCACGTCTGGTGAGTGTCTGCAAATTCCCATCACACATCTCGTGGACATCTGAAAACTCCCATCTGTCACACACACGTCTGGTGGACGTCTGAAAGTCCCCGTCACCCCCCCCCCCACAGGCACACGTCTGGTGGACGCCTAAAAACTGCCATCACCCACAGACACACACGTTAGGGGAACGTCCGCCTGAAAATCCTTCTCTCTCTCTCTGTCTCTTCCACACACACGCACGCACGCACACACACACAGACGCGCGCACACACACAGACAGACAGACAGACACAGGCGCGTCGTTCCCCCTCTGAGTCCCAGGGAGCCCGACCCGGAGCTCCGCCGCGTCCCGCCGCTCCCGGGGGCCCCCGCAGCCTCCGCGGGCGCCGCCCGGACTCGCTCCCGCCGGACTCCACGTTGACCCGCACGACGCCCCCGGCCGCCGACCCCCGGGCCGGCCCGATTCCCGGAAGGCGCCACGCCCGGCCCTTCCCGGCAGGCCCGCCGAAGGCCCCGCCGCCCGCACCCCGCTCGCCGGCGCGCACCCCGAGACGCCGCCCCCGCCGCTTCGCCCAACGGCCTCGGCCCGGGACGGGGCGGGCCGCGCGGCGACGTCACGGCGCGCCGCGCGTCGGGTCAAAGTTCGGCCCCGCCCCGTTCCCCTCGCTGTCTCCCTCGGCCTGCGCCGCCGCTGCTGCTACCGCCGCCGCTGCCGCCGCCGCCGCCGCTCTGGGCCCGGCTGCGCTCCGTCCGCTCCGCCGCCCTCCGTGCTGCGCGCTGCCCGGCCGGCTGCCATGGCGAACGTGGCCGACACGAAGCTGTACGACATCCTGGGCGTTCCGCCCGGGGCCAGCGAGAACGAGCTCAAAAAGGTAGCGGGGAGCGGAGCGGACGGGGGCGCGGGGCCTGCGCGGCGGGCGGGCGGCCGGGCGGCCGGGCCGCGCCGGGCCCGCCCACGAGCCGGCCCCGGGCGCCGAGACTGCCTCGCCAGGCCGGCGCTCCGGCCTCAGCTGACCTTGGGCCGGCGCCCCGGCCGCCCGCGGATGCGGCGCATGAAACCTCCCGTGCGCAGACGCGCCTCCAGCCCTTCCTGCTCCCGGGCCGCCGCACCCGCGTCCCCCGCGCCCAGGTCGCACCCCGGTCGGACAGGTTGACCGAGGCGGCAGCGCACCCTGCCCCGGACGCCGGGCCGCGCCGCCCCCGCCGCGTCGCGCCGCCTCCGCCGGGCCTCCGGCAGTTCGGGATGCTTCCTGGGCCGCGGGGGCGCCGCCTGCGCCTCGCCCGCCGACCCGCAGGGCGCGTGGCTCCGCGTTGGGTGCACGGGGGCGCGGACAGGTGCTCTGTGGTGGGCACCGGCTCCCCGGAGGCGCCGCGGGTCCGGGCCAGCCCCCTGAGTGTGCACCGCAGGAGGTGGCGAGGTGGCCTTCTTAAGGCCCCTGACGGCACCGCGCGACGAGCCACCCTAGGGTGACGAAGCTCCACGGCATCCTCCCGGGGCTTCGGGTGTCCGGGTCTGTAAGCCGAGAGGAGGCGAATGCTGCCCCGGCGGCGGCGGTGGGACAGGGGAGAGCGACATGGACTTCCTGTTACCTTACCGGAAGTGCGAGTGTGCATTATGTAACCGGCGGGTCGGCGAGCTGCGGGGCGGCGGGTCCCAGTCCCCTGCCCAGCGCGGAGACGGCAGTCCCCCGGGACGAGGGCTGTGCAGCGACAGGCGAGAAGGGCTGCCCGGGGCTCTTCAGGGTCGCCCGGGGGTGTAGGACAAGGCAGGAGCCATCTTGGGCAAGGACCCTCCTCCTGGTTGACAGGGGCAGTGCTTGGCCATCCGCAGAGCTTAGCATTGGTTCCTGTGGTTTATCGGGGTCTCCGGGGTCTGGTTACTGGCCATCGGAGACCTTTGGCAGTAATGGAAATAGGATATGATGCTTCCACTCTCTGTTTTTGTCTGTAGCGTTGTTTCAGTGCTGGTGCCTGACTTTCACATCTGTATCAGCTCTTTCCAAGGGTGGCTGTCCGTTTATTTGGGATGCTATGTTAGAGGGTAAACAGGGTGAGGGGGACAGAAACCAGCAGTAACTCCAGTGAGTAGAAGATTCATTAGAAGTTTGTAAGTTCGGGAAATTTCTGGTAATGGAATTGTCACTTCTCAGAAAAGAGGATGTTTGAGTTAGTAAATTGCAAATCCCTAAACTGGCCATTGTAGATAACTTTCTTTTCTCCTTTCTTGAAGGCATACAGGAAGTTAGCCAAGGAGTACCATCCTGATAAGAATCCAAATGCTGGGGACAAAGTAAGTTATGAGAGTTGGGAATTTTTTCCTGGGTCTTTAATTTTAAATTTCCCCAAGGAAGAAAAGAAAGAACCTTTGTAGGATAAGCCCACCACCCCCATACCTGGAGCCAGCGTCTTCCTGTCAGGAGTGTTGTGGTTTTGTAATGGGAATGCTAGCACTCTGAGCAGGAGTGGTGTGAAGGAGGCCAGCATTAAACCAGAGGGGGCTGGGAGGTTTCATTAGGATTAAAGGTGGCTTTGGGGAATTGACGGTTGGGTTCCTGTAACCTTTTCCCCATCTTATGGCCATATGTTCTCATCTTTACTTTTGCGTTATAGTTCAAAGAGATAAGTTTTGCCTATGAAGTCCTCTCCAACCCGGAGAAGCGCGAGCTGTACGACAGATACGGGGAGCAGGGGCTTCGGGAAGGCAGCGGCGGTGGCGGCGGCATGGATGACATTTTCTCGCACATTTTTGGTGGGGGACTGTTCGGCTTCATGGGCAACCAGAGCCGAAGTCGAAATGGCAGAAAAAGAGGCGAGGACATGATGCACCCCCTCAAGTGAGTGTCTTCTTCTTGAAAGTTAAATGCCATTGTGCTTCCACCTCCTGGGGCATCGCAGCATCTCATTCACCGACGAAACTGAATCTGATTTGTGTTTGGTACAGATCTGAAAGACTATTTGGTTTTCTTTACTGAGTAGAAACGGGGTTCTGTTACATATTTCTGAGGTTGCTTGTTATTATATGACTTAAAAGCCTAAGAATGAATGTTGTTGGTTTTTTTTTTTTTGGTATGTGTAAATCTTCATAAAACTTTTTGGTTAGAAACTTGCCGAGTGGCCGGCTGGCTGGTGTGTTGACGTGCTGTGGTCACTCACCACCGGTCCTCAGTGTGACTCCTCAGCTGGTCTCCGTGAGGCTGGCTGGCTTCCAGCCTGACAGGAACCTGCCGGCTGTGCCGTGTCCGACCTTGATGTTGGGTTCAGCCCGCGGCCTGTGTGGCTTGATAACAGCGAAATCACTGCGGCGCGCACGTGCGAGGCCTTTCTGTGAGCCAGGCATGGCTTTACTGGAAAGGCCAGATCTGGAAGGTGAAGGGTTTGTTGAAAAGATTCACATCATCTAGTTGACACATTGGAGTAAATTTAGAGGAAGTCCTGCATGTAGCTTGTTACCTTGTGCAAGGTTCATCCTGAAAGTTGTTTGCCTTCTGAAGGAATTTTAGTCTTAGAAATCTGGAGAACATCCTGAGAGGCACACTCCTGCAGGGTGGGCCCTCCCACATTTCTGTTTGGTCAGAGAAGGGTCTAGAAAGCAAAGAGGATGGAGAGAGCGCGGGCTGCACACTGCGATTCCTCATGTCCTTTTAAAAGGTTTTCTTTACTATCCTGTAAATGTTTCGTGCTGTTATATTGCATCAGTTTTTCTGGTTATTACAAACATTTCATGGATGTGATTTTGGGTGGCTTCATGTTTATACCACAGTTTATTTAGTTGTTTACTTTTAACAAAGGGAGTTGCCAGGGTTTGCTGTAAGAACTCTTGCTGCTATGAGTGTCTTTATCTGCAGCTTTGTCCTTGGCACGGATTCCTGGGCCGGCATCAGGGTTTTGAGGCCGAGAACTGTCCCTGAGCTGCCTTGTTGCGGGACTGCACTGGCTCGGGCCTGCTGGAGCCGCCGTCGCTGGCTTTGCCAGAGCCTCCCCCGCCTTCTTCCTCTCTTGGTCATGTTTGCTAGGATGAGGATTCTCCTGGCCACTGAGGTGGTGGCTTCACCTCCTAATTACAGTGCTGTCTGTAGTAAAAACAGGCTTACCTATTTGTTTTCCTTTAAATGATTTGATTGAAGGTTATTATAAAAGATACTTGAAGCCAAGTGCGTTTTGTCCAAGGCTGAGCTCTGGGTGTGCCATCATTGGGAAGTGTGTGAGCGATGTTTTGTCCATAACTGTTACTCTGACACTGCCCAAAATGTAGAGCAATTTTGAGGATGTCTGAGTACTTCAAATTAGTGCCCAAGAAACCCACGGAACCCGCTGCTGTCGAGTCAGTGCCGACTCCTGCCAGCCTGTAGGAGAGAGTAGAAGCGCCTCGTCCAGGAGCGCCTGGTGCTTTCAGACTGGCAGCCGTCACCAGGGTTCTCGTAGGTGCCACTCAGGGAGATGGGGCACCCAGATTATCACGTGCATTGCTGTGAAACCCTGAGTGAATTGGGGTTTTTGAGACTTTTGCCGTCCATAGAGATGGTTGTGAAGTCAGTGGAAAGGAAGGGGCTTGTGTAGACGGAGGTGAGTGTGGGGTCTTCGGGGTGTGGGTGTTCACCAGGCTTTTCCTCAAGTCTGTGGGCTGCAGAGCTTTTGCTCCAGGTTTTTTCCACAGTTCTGTGGGACCTGGAGTTACTGAGCTGCCTTGTCGCAGTCATAGAGCTTTTTCTTCATTTGGTAAAAGTCACTCAAACGGGCAGTTTTCCTTTAGATTAAGTGGATTCTTCCGAATCTCTGAAACTACTGGACGCTTTCTGCTGAAAACCTTCTCTTTTCGGGCCCACTGTAGATTGAGGCTATCTTTTTTGTGACAAGCTATCTAACTGCCTTCTTTAAGCTGTAATACAACTTTGTAGCCACTCTGATTTGTCCCTGGAGGGCACGTAGCCATGCAGTCGGTGAGATCTTGGGCAGGTGAAGTAAGATGCTTGCAAGATGCGGGAGTAATGACCCCTCAACACCTCCCTCTGCCCGCCGTGACTCGGTCTGGGTTGGTGGTGTCGTCTGTCTGTCAGAAAACAGGACACAGCCAGTTGTTGATCAGATGCTGCGGGTGCCAGCTTTCGGCTTTGGGTACGCTCCCCGTGGTCCTCAAAGCATGCCCAGATGGAGTCACTGTTTTAAGATAAAGCCTGCTGCTGACTTGGTAAAATGCGAGGTGTTCTGAATTCCACTTTAAAAGGTGGTGGTGAGCTTGGTTGCGTCACCTGTTGCTGTTTCTTGCACTGAAGAGAACTTGGCAAAGTGGGATTGACCTGGTGGTTTTCTCCCCAGAGTGTCTTTAGAGGACTTGTATAACGGCAAGACCACCAAACTACAGCTTAGCAAGAATGTCCTCTGCAGCGCGTGCAACGGGTGAGTGCGTGCCCTGGGTCTGAGGTACACCCCTCTGCTCTCTCCGGGTTCAGGGACAGTGGGCCGGGGGGCAGCTGTGGGCGTTAGGACAGACACCCAGCGTGGGACGTTCTCTCTGCCTCTGAACGTCCGTTCAGGTTACTGACCGTGTTAGTGAGGGCGAGCTGGAGGTGAGGGGCCCGGCTCTGGCTCTCCGCCGTGCGCGGCGTCTCACACGTGCCCTGTCTGCAGCCAAGGCGGGAAGGCTGGTGCGGTGCAGAAGTGCGGTGCCTGCAGGGGCCGCGGCGTGCGCATCATGATCCGGCAGCTGGCCCCAGGGATGGTGCAGCAGATGCAGTCAGTGTGCTCAGACTGCGGCGGCGAAGGTAGGCCGGGCGCGGGTCGGGGGCCGTGCTGGCCCTCATTGCGGGGAAGGGGTGCGTGTCTTCTTCTAGACAAGGCACAGAGGCCTGGCGGTGACAGGGTGTGTGTTGAGTGTCCACTTAGCACAGGCCCAGTGACCACGGCTAAAGGGGAAACTTGCACATTGAGTGGTCTTTTTTAATTTCAGAAAGATGAGCAAGGTCCCCTTTCTGTATTTTAAGGAGTTTTATTTAAGTAAAGAGTGAGACAGCAAAAATTGTTTGCGTTTTGTTGCGTGGAGGATTTGACGGTGAGCTTGGTGGCTATAGAGGTGAATGCCGGGACTGGGTGTCTCCTTCCTGACCGGGTTGCAGCACCAGCCACCGTCCCGGGAGAACATGTAGAAGAGGGACTGTGTTCTCAGCTGAGATGTCAGGCTGAGCACAGCCGTCTCTCATTACCTGGGGGTTTGTTTTTTGTTTTCAGTTTTTTTAATTGTGATTCAGTGCAAGTTTACAGTCCAAGCCAATTTACCATATAAAAGCCCAGACACCCACCTCTCAGCAGCTCTGTCTGCTCTCCTCCGCCTGTGACGGTGCGCACTTTTTCACTCTTTGCTTCCAGTATCTGCCCAGCCAACACTTGTCCCCTCCTCTCCACCCTCTCATCTCCTCTCTAAAGAGGGCAGACTCATGTGTGTCTGAAAACCCTAAAGTATATTCACCACGTGCCTCACCCTGTGTCCCCAGGTCCAGTCCATTCTTTGTCTCAAGTGTCAGCTTCAGTACTGGTCTCAGCTCTGGACCAGCAGCAGGTCTGGGGGCCATGCTCTCACGGCTCTCTTATCTGGTGCCCATGTGTCAGGGCTGTCAGCGGTGGTGGCCAGGCACTGTCTCGTTCTTCTGGTCTCAGGCTAATGTCTCAGTCGTGGCCCCTTCGGTCTCCTAGACGCGGTTTCCGTCGTGTCTTTGATGTGGGTTTTCATCTGCTCCAGGGGAGCTGGCGCCAGTTGATGTTCCTTAGGTGGCAGCTGGCTGGCTTTCAAGACCCAGGCACTGCTGACCAATACAGGTGCAGAAAGACCCTTAGAAAAAGACAAGTTGTATCAGTGGACCTTGATGTCCCTGGAAACATGGTCCCCAGACTCCAGTTCCTGCTGCTCTGTCCTTGGAATTTAGAAAACCTTTTAGCTCATGGTTCGGTCCAGTTGTGCTGACCTGCTTTCTACTGCGTGCTTTCACTTGACTTGGGGACTTGTTTTTAATTGTGATTGAGTGAAAATGTACAATACAGTTCAAGTTTGCATTTCTGCCTTTCTGCAGCTCCCTCTGCTCTCCTTGCCCAGAGATAGCACACTCCTCCTTTCCGTTCCATACGTGTCATATCTTCTTAACAGTCTCCTGTCCCCTCCTCTCCACTCTCCTCTAGTAAGAGGCCAGTAGGATGACATCCTATAGATGCATAGAACCGTAAAGTGTCCACATACTGCGGTCACTCTGCATCGACTTGGGGACTTCCTAATGGTACTGTCCTGGAATAAAAGGAAGATCCATAGTACGGTCCATAACCACCTGAGCAGAGTTTCGTTTGTGATACAGATAGGATCATTATCAACTGGGATTTAATCACAGTAGTCGTGAAGAACATTAGTTTTTTATTCGGATTATCTCTATCCATTATTAAATCTGTGTAAAACTAGGATTGGGGAGGAAAAAAAAAACTGAGAAAGCATTTATAGAAGTTTCAGCATCGGCCCCCTGTTTTATTTTATTAATCCTTAGGTTTCTTTTAAATTAGGAAGTAGAATCAGAGGTAAGAAAGTATTACTTAGGGTGTGATAGATGCAGTGCTGTCTGAAAAATAGTAGACATGAAAATAATGAATTTGAGCAGAAAACTTAGGCGGATGATTTAAAGAGTTGAGCAGGTTGGTTCAGTGGATGGGGACATCACCCAGCGTGATCGAAAAGGACAGCCCCGGGCTCTGGCTGACAGTGTGGGTGGCCTTTCTTTCCAGGGGAGGTAATTAATGAGAAGGACCGCTGTAAAAAGTGCGAAGGGAAGAAGGTGATCAAGGAAGTCAAGATTCTGGAAGTCCACGTGGACAAGGGCATGAAACATGGGCAGAAAATAACGTTCACTGGGGAGGCCGACCAGGCCCCCGGCGTGGAGCCCGGGGACATCGTGCTCGTGCTGCAGGAGAAGGAACACGAGGTAACCCCCTTCTTGGGTGCAGTCCCGCGGGCGCCTTCCATGGGACGGGGCTCCCCGGGCACCTGGGGACACTGAGCGTAGCTTGGGGACGAGCTCCCAACTGCCTTGCGCAGCAGACCCAGGAGGCGGGTGTCATCGGGCACCATGGGGGGCGTGGGCTCTGGTGTGGGCTCAGCCGTCGACAAGCACTGAGGTAACCCGAAGTGACCCCGTTGGCTCTAGTCTGGCCCTTTAGGGGCAGGGCTGCACTCGTCTCTTAGGTTTGCTGAGACACAGACCACAACAGAGGGCAGAGTGTACCGACACATCTATTTCCTCGTAGCTCTGAGGCTAGGCGTCTACCTCGGCGGGTCACCTGGGCTGTCTGCCCTTGGAAGCCTCTTCAAAGGGCTGACCTTCCTTATGTGTCCCTTTGGGTCTCTGGTGTTTACCAGGACACCCGTCTGATAACTTATGAACCCCCCTCCTCCAAATGCCTTCGTGTTAACTGATGATGTCTTCGGAGACCCTGTTTCCGGATGGGGTCTGGGGCTGTGTGGACCCAGCTGAGCCTGTCACAAGAGTGTAAAATCAGATGAGCGAGCAGCCCTAGTTACACCGCGGGCCTCGCCGCCTGGAGGTTTGTACACGTGCAGGGCCTTGGTCCCCAGGCCTCCCTGGCCTCTCTCCGTTTGTCAGACGCTGTGGGTGTTCAGGTGAATACACGCTGAAGGGAGAGAATTGGCGTGTTGTGTCTGTTCCACAGGAGGCAAGTGGGCTAGTCCCAGTGTGTCGCAGAGGTCATCCCGTGGGACTGGGGTTTCTCAGTGGGTGTGGACCTGACGCATGAGAGTCTGTCTGGGACTGTTGGTGGCGCATCCGCACAGTGGTCCCCCACACTGTGGGATACAGACATGCTCGAGAGGCACCTGGCTGGGTAGCTAAGTATGTTCACTGGAGTTGCCCCAGAGACGTTTTCCTTTTACACTGAAATGTTCTCCCGTTCGAGGGCAGGTTCTGCAAGTACATTGTAAACACCACCCAGGCGTCCGGTGGAGAGGTGAGCTGTGTGTTGTGGTGTGTGATTGCCTACACCCCACCCCACTCTGAGTAGGTACCCTGGGCTGGCCTTTCAGGGTACACTGGTCAGAGTGTACATCTCAGCCGAGCTGTGTGTTACTGCCTAGCATGGCCTGTCACAGATGTCTCAGATCTACAATTGCTAAAAAACAGGGTGGTTACTAGAATTTTGCCCTAAGAGTCTTGTAGGTTAAAGTATTAGTGACTTTTTTCAAACAGGATTCCCAGTGTCCTGGCATTTGAGTTCTTCGTTTTCTCCATCTGGCCACTGTTCCCCACACCACAGGAGACAGCCAGCCAGGTGACAGTCTGCTTTGAGGTGTCCCTTAAGTTGTAAGGGGTACAAGCCCCGTGAGGGTCTCTGCAGCACTGCTGGGGGCTGCGGTGGGCAGTTGCCAGGTGACGTCTGATGGTGAGGAGATCAGGAGGTTACACTTATTTGGAGGAGAATACAGACGTGTGGGTTTGCGGCACGTCAGGCTGATAGTAGAGCTGTTCTTACCCCTGAGGTTACCTTTTAATGTTGTTGTGTAGTGGGTGTTTTTAAAGGGGCGCAAGCCATGGATTTGGGACACTGGTTCTGACTTGGTTTACCAGCTGCAGTCTCCCGGGTTTTGGCTGGATTATCAGAAACAGTCCTCCCTCTGAAGAAGAGTCTAGAAGCCAACGCAGTGATGAATAAGCTGGGGGGAGGGGTCTGCACACAGCTCACCGCTTCAGGTGTTGGCCGCCGGAATTTTGTGAATTCCCAACAGAAAGCAGATGTGACTGGCTGTAAATGTGGAGGGTAAAGGTGGTGGCGATTAGCCTTGCATGGCGGTTCCATTGGATGGGAAGGCAGGCCACCTGGCCAGAGGTCAGAGGTGGTTCTGTCTGGATTTTCTCCTGTGGCCAGGCTGCTCGCCGTGAGCCCGGGGTGAGAGTCAGGCGGCTGTTTCCTCTCTCCCACTGAAAGCGTTCTGCGTTTTCTGAAGAAAATGAAGCTAGTTTGGATTAAAACACCGGTTAGCCATCTATTTGTGACAAAAACGTGTCAGCTTTGGTGTTCCCTCACCCCGGCACTGGTGCTGACGGGACCGAGAGGCCTCGGCAAGGCGAGACGGCCCGGTGTGGGCCGCGGCCGAGCGGGAGGTGCGGGCGTTCTCACCGACGTGGGCCTCCTCGGGTCGGCCGGCCTGGCCTCTGCGCCAGTCTTAGGGTCTCTCCGGAGTCCACGGTGTGGATCGTCCGACCTCGTAGGAGCGTTGAGTCCTGAGAGTCCCTGCTGTCTGCGTGTCTCTTGGCCGCGGGGCGTGACCACGCGCCGATCTGGACGTTCCTGGGGCGTTTGTACAGCGCGGAACACAGTGGCTCGTGGGGTAGGTTCTCCCTCGACACTCAGGGTTCTTATTTCTTGGAATCACGGCTTTCCCGATGTGTATAAAGGTGTGAGACATCTCGCTCTGCTGCCGGTAGACTCTCCTCAGGAACCTTGTCTTTCAGAAGTTGCGTGCCCATTAGGTGCTCTTGCTGTTTGTTGGTTTGAACTTCAGTATCAAGTCTTCAGGGCCCCTTCCTGCTTGGAAAAAACCCAACATCCTCTCCTCCTCCTCTTACTGGAGTCACTGGAGATTGGCCATTTGTCCTGCTCCCCACTGGAAAGGAAGCCCCCACCCAAGGCCGCTCTGAGTGAGGTTTCCTGGAGCTCTGATACCCTGAGACATGCGACCTCAAAGACACCGACGGTGTGTGTGTGGCTTTCTGCAGTCTTACCTGAGTGTCAGTGCTGCCGGAGAGAGCCCTCCCTGAAGGCGTGCTCCCTCCTCGGGAGAGACGCCGGGATGTGGCGCGCTGACCTTCGTTCTTTGCTGCTACCCCTGGATGTGACGGGACCACCTCGGGAGCCCTGGTTGGCACAGTGCGTCCTGGGTCCGGGGGGGCATGCCCCAGGTGTGCTGTGGGCCCAAGAGTGGGCCATCCCAACTCCCCGTTTCTTGGGGCTCCTGAGGCTGCTGGGCCCAGACCACGTGCTGGGAACTTTTCTTTAATGAGTAAATTCAGGAGGCTGAACTTGTGAAAGGTGCCAGCCTTTCGGATTTCGTCCTCCTCTAAATGAGCTGGTCTGGTGTGTGAAAAGTGGGTCCAGGTAGCCTTTCATCACAGCTGGGTTTTCTTTTAAGATCAAGTTGGGTATGTGTGAAATTGTGTTCTGCACTTTGAAAGCTGAGAAACAGTCCTGGCTTCTTCAGTGATTGTATTACCTAGTCCAGAGGGCTACAGGGTATTGTTGAATGTCCTGTGTATTGTTTAGCATGTCCTGTGTATAATTGATACTCGTGGAAGCAGCTGCGGTGGTGTGGTGGTGAAGCGCTGCCGCCGTTCGCCACAAGGTCACTTCCACCGGCTGCTCCTTGGGAACTCTGGAAAGTTCTACTTTGTCTGTAGGGTCTCAATGACTTGGAATCGACTCGACAGCAGTGGGTTTGGTTTCAGCAAGTGTTGAGTTTTAAATGAGAACAGGCGTTTGTGTTTTTCCCGTTTGAGCCCAAACATGAACCCTTGACTTCATGGCTGAGCATTACGGGTTGAGCTTTTTATGCTAAACTCAGGCCCTCCCACTGGGGAGCACTCCCCCGGGAGCCTGTTGCCCAGAAGCCTCTGGGTGTTGTGCACCATTTTGCCCTGAGGCAGGATCAGAAGTGGTCCGTGATCCACAGGGTCTTCTGGTGCCACCTTTGGGGTGTGAGTGCTGTCCCTCCTTTCCCAGCTCAGTACGTTCCTTCTGGAAGCTTCTAGAACATGGGCACAGCCAACGTGTGGGTGTAAATGGAGGGACTAGGGATGGCGGCAGTTTGGCTTTTGGAGTCAATAATAGAATTAAGGGCTTGAAATTGATTCATGATACACAGCACAGCCGGCTCTGGCTCTGTAATTTGAAAAGGAAAAACATGTGCTTTGTGTTCTTCATCTGCAGGTATTCCAGAGGGACGGGAATGACCTGCATATGACATACAAGATAGGACTCGTGGAAGCTCTGTGTGGATTTCAGTTCACATTTAAGCACCTTGATGCCCGTCAGATTGTGGTGAAGTATCCCCCTGGCAAAGTCATCGAGCCAGGTGAGGCCTGATTGAAGAACTTAATTGCCTCTAATCCAGGTTCCCTTGTATTCTCTCATAGGTGGCAGTTTTTCTTTTTTTTTAATTTTTTTATTTAATATGACTGAGTGAAAGTGTACATTCCCGTGTAAATTTACATGCCCACCTATATGCAGCTTCCACTGCTCTCCCTGCCCGGTGACAGCACACTGTTCCTCTCTGCTCCATACATGTCTCATGTTCCCAACAGTCTCCTTTCCCCTCCTCTCCACCCACTCTCCTTCCTCCAGCCAGAGGTCAGCAGGATGACATCCTATAGATGTATAATGCATCCAATATATGGTCACTCTGCATCACCAAGTCCAATCCATTCCTGTCCGAAGAGTGGACCTTCGTTATGATTTATGGGCAACAGCAGCATCATGGCCAGGGGCCATGCTCCCAGGGGAACCCTGAAACCACTGGACCATCAACTGGGGTCTTTTAGTGGAGATCTCAGGTTGCACCCCTTTTTATTCTTGTGTTGCCAGTGAGACTCAACCTGGTGAGCTCCGTCGTGGCTATCACTGGTGGTGGCCAGGCACCGTCCGGTTCTTCCGGTCCCAAGTCTACGTAGGCACCCACTCATGTGGGTCTCTCTGGGTTGTCTTTCCCCCATGTCATTTTGGTCCTCGGTGAGCATCTGTTCCTGCTGAGTTGGGACCATTTGCTGTGCCCTTGCGGGGCAGCTTGACAGCTTTTAAGACCCTAGACGCCACTCACCAATGTGGGGTGCAGAGAGCCCTCTTAGCGAAATGCTAGTTGTGCCACTTGGCCTTGATTTCACCTAAGAGCATGGTCCCCTGCCCCCTGCCCCCCGCCCCCTGCTCCCTGCTCCCTGCTCCCTGCTCCCTGCTCCCTGCTCCCTGCTCCCGCTACTCTGTCCTTGCAATATTGGGTTAAGATGGAAGGAGTATTCAAGTTACGCTGAAGTCCACTTAATGTTATTCTTGTTTCTAATGTGTGCTATCACCGATTTCTTCCAACCAGATTTCTAGCAACTATCTAATCTAGACCCTCCCCCTCCGCCCTCTCTCCCTCCCCTCCCTTGCAGCTGTCAAAGAGTCTTTTCTTCTGTACATAAGTCTGTTTTTGAGATATTATCATAGATCTCTCATACAATATTTGGGCAGTTTTTCTAATAGTGTTTGACTCTCAAGAGAATAGTACTGAACGTCTTTGCTCTTAGGTAGCATTCCTAACGACTTCCTCTCACGTAACAGGCTGTGTCCGTGTCGTCCGAGGGGAAGGCATGCCGCAGTACCGCAATCCCTTTGAGAAAGGTGATCTCTACATAAAGTTTGATGTACAGTTCCCTGAAAACAACTGGATCAACCCAGACAAGCTTTCTGTAGGTGTTCTCTACGCGTACGCGAGCAATGACTGTGTAATGGATGTGTTTCTCAATCACCCTGAAGTTGGTTTTGGTGCCAAGATCCCATGACACGGGTTAAAATGTTACTTTTAAAACAGTTGAGTGAGTGCTGGGTTCTGGTTATGAGTGTGGGGTGGCTGGGGAGCAGACAGGGAGAACAGGCAGGCGTCCTGGGTGTGCCAGGTTGGGGGCAGGGGGTCTCAGCTCCCGGAAGCTAGCCCCTCCTTGAAAAGGACAGCTCCCTACCTGCTGTCAGCCAGGCTTCAGAGCTGAAGTCAGGAAGGCTGGACTGCTGTGCTGTCATTTCTGGAATCTCCCAGTGTTAAGTGTTGACAGCTAATTCATTTTGTTTTAATTTTAATTATGGTAAAAGATTTGCCATTTCAGCCATTTTTATATGTACAATCTGTGGATGCTAGTTACACTAACTGTGTGCATGACCATCACCACCGTCTGTTTCCGGAATTTTCATCTTGAGCAGAAATTCCCTTCCCCTTCAGTACTGTGTTTCATCCTGCCACCTGTCCCTTGTAATCACTCACAGACCCAGAGGTTCCATCTCAGTGGGATCCACCCATCCCCTGGTAAATCTTTCACAGACTGAGAGACTGTAAGTGGGATCCAGCTGCCCGTGGTAATCACTCACAGACCCAGAGGCTCCATCTCAGTGGGATCCACCCATCCCCTGGTAAATCATTCACAGACTGAGAGACTCTAAGTGGGATCCAGCTGCCCGTGGTAATCAGTCACAGACGAGAGACTCGTCTCCGTGGGATCCACCCACCCAGGGTAATCACTCCCAAACCAAGAGACTCCGTCTCAGTGGGCTTCCTACAAACAGTGGCAGGTTCCTTGGTGTCGCAGAAGGCCTGGGACTTTTTTTCTCGTGGTGGTTGAGTGGTGGTCTGTTTATCCGTTGAGCTGGTAGTGGACGGTAGGCGTTCTCTCCCTTTTTGGACCGTTGTGCACAGTGTTGCCGTGCACACTGGTGCACAGCTGTCAGATGAGTCTGCGTGTGCAGCTTTTGTGGGGTGGGTGTAGACGTGAGAATGAAATGGCCAGGTCACTTGTTAGTTAACTTGTTGAGCACGTACCTGCAGTGGCTGCACGGTTTTACAGTCCAGCTGGTAATGGATGAAAGTTCCAGTTTCTCTGCTTCCTCACCAACACTTGTTATTTTTTTTCTGATAATAACCATCATTCTGAGGGTTAAACAGTAGCTCGTGGTTTCAGTTTGATTTTCCTAATGACTTTTCCTGTGTTTATGGGGCATTTGTATTTCTTCTTTGGTAGGAAATTGCTGCTTGAGTCTTCTGTCCATTTTTAAATTGGATTTTTCTTTCTGTTACTGAATTATAGGAGTTCTTTGTGTATTTTGAATATTCAATCCGTATCAGGTATTTGGGTTCCAGATGTTTTCTCCACATCTGTAGATGGTCTCTTCACTCTGTTGATGAAGCCCAGTGGTCAGTTTTCTCTTTCCTTGCCTGTGTTCACACGTTGGCTTCATAAGAGGTTAGATGGTCGACACGAACAAAGTCTGTGGATTTGGACCGAGCGTTGTCAGCTGGGGACTGGGACCCAAGTGCACGTACTGGTCGGCTTGCTGTCTGGACCCCAGGAGGCAGACCCCTGGTAGTGTGAGAGGGAAGCTGATGCTCATCTCTGACAGCTAATCGGGTATCTTTGTTCTACTGCAGGAGCTAGAAGACCTTCTGCCGTCTAGACCGGAAGTCCCGAATGTCATCGGAGACACAGAGGAGGTGGAGCTCCAGGAATTTGACAGTACCCGGGGCTCAGGAGGCGGCCAGAGGCGTGAGGCCTACAATGACAGCTCCGACGAGGAGAGCAGCAGCCACCACGGGCCTGGAGTGCAGTGCGCCCATCAGTAACCCGCCGGCAGACGTGTGCCGGAGCTGCCCTCCGCGTGGGCCCGTTGGCTGGCAGTGCTCCAGCTAGGGGGCTGATCAACCCAGATGAACTGATGGACAGCTTTGGTCTATGTGTAACTTTTAAACTTGGTATAGTATCTACAGAGTGTATAATTTAAACTAACCACAAAGCTTTACATCTTCATTTCGACTGTTCTGTAGCAGAATAAAGCACTTGAACGTAAACAAGACTCCCTTTCACAGCTGGGTTACAAGTTTCGATCCTGATCTCTGTGCTTGATTTTTATCGGTTTCGTGTAGAATTTATGTTTCATATTTTGAAGTCCAATTCCACATTGTCGAGTTTGTACAGTTTGTCCTGAAGCTTTGTGTTTTGGCTGCACCTGCATAAGCTGCTACAAATAGAATAAAGAATTTCGTCGCCCGGCTCTGTCACTTAGATGCATGGAGGACGGGCCTTGCACACCGTGGGTCTGGCGCCGAGTGGGGACAATGGAAAGAAATTAGCTGTGGTTGTCAAGTTTTGTTTTGTTTTTTTTTTTTAAAAAAAAAGAAAACCATCTTGTGAAAGGTTTCTGGAACTCGATAATAAAAAGCAGTTGGTGTAAATTATTTTTTGTGTCACATTTTTAGGAGAAAGAACAGATTTTGAACTGTCAAGTGGATCCTTAAAAGCCAGAGAAAGTATCCTGAGTTCTGGTTTTTGAACAGCCTGTAAAAACCCACTGGCCTGCGGCTCGTGTCTCAGGCAGTCGCCCATCTTCCCGTCGTAAAGGGAACTTCGCTATGTTTGTAGAAACAGGTTTCAGTGGCTTCATCGGATGCTGAGTTCTGCACCTCCTAAATGCTCTGAGCTTTGGGGCCAGGCTAAGCCACACCTCTTCCCCTACTCCGTTTATGACAGTGAAGTAACAGCAAATCAGTAGTAGAACCGTGTCTGCATAAAACCTGCTGGAAATGCTCTGTGTTCATTAAATGTTGAGTTAAAGATTCTCGGTCTCCGTTAAGTTGAATATTTCAAATTGGGGGAAGCAGTGACATTCGTAGTTTAGAAGAGGAAGACAGGCTGGTGTGAGAAATGCCAGGTGAAACCAGCATGGAAAGTAGGCTGGGTTTGCCTTCCGATTCACCACTGTGTCCCCCGAGGAAACGGCTACGTGGTAAAGGGTAATTGAGCCCTTTCCCTCCGTTTAGTGCTATCTATCACTGAAAGGGGAACGTGGTGGTGCGGTGGTTAAGCGCGGTGTCTGAGAACCAAGAGGTCGGCCGTTCAGATTGGCCAGGGGCTCCGTGGGAGCTTCGCAGCAGTTCTGTGTCCTGTAGGGTTGCTGTGAGCCAGAACTGACTCGATGGCGCTGGATTTGGGTGTTTCATTCCCAGAGAAGGAATTTTAAGAACACTGTCTCAAGGGAAAAGAGAAGGCAGTGGCATGGAGTGTGTTTCTAAAGGGACAAATGGGGAAACGTAAAAGCTGAATTTTAAGTTGTATTATGCCATCTCAGCCTAGATATAGGACATTTTGGAATCACAGTTTTCAGAAAGTGTTGATGTGAATAAAGGCCTGTGAAATTTAAATTATTGCCCTATACTCTACCTCGATTGTATGAAAGCAATCGGAGACAGCCTGGGCCAGACTGAGCAGCGCGGTCGCTTTGTACCCACGGTTATTTCCCCGCAGCCACAGTAAACAGGAGACACAGTGGCACTATGGAGTTTGTAGCCTTTCCAATAAAGGTTTCTGAAACAGCTGTCTGGTGTGGTCGGTCCTTCAGTTCTTCCAGCTGGCGTCTTGACTCACGAGGAACCACTGAAGGAGGAGGAGAAACTGTCAAGGCCTGGCTTCTGTGTGCGGCGTGCCTCGCTGCTTCTCCACCAGCATGAAGTTGCTAACAGCTTCTGGAGGTACAGTGCACATGCTAGGGAATGTGCCCTTTCAAGTGCCCAGAGGTTTCTAGCACATTCTCTGCTGTGGAGCTCACCGCTGATTTCTGAGCGGTTGATCTCCGTGGAGAAGCCCAGAGCCGGCATGCCCATAAGGTGGCCCGTGCGCAACTGCTGTTGCGTTTTGGAAGGCTTTGCCTCCGGGAACATGTACGAATGGGATCCAGCAGGGGCCTTTCATGACTTCTGATCTGGCCTAACGTTTTCAAGCGTTGAGCCTGTGTCTCATTTCACTTTGGTTGCAAAGTGATACTCCATGTGTGGCTAGAACACATCTTGTTGGCCCGCTGATACACTGATCAAGCATTTGGGAGTTTTCCTATTTGGAGGCTATTACTAAAAAGGCCGCTGTGGGCATTCATGCCCAGTTTCTGTGTGGCTGACATGTTTTCATTTCTTGCATATCCAGCCAGAAGTGAAATTGCCTGGCCTTAGAGTAACTGTAATCTTCTGAGGAACTGCCAAACTTCCGCAGTGGCTAAACATGCCCCAGCCCTACAACAGTGTGTGGGGTGGCCTTGGGTGGTGCAGTGGGTACGTATTCGGCTCCTAACCAAAAGGCCTGCAGTTCAAATCCACCAGTCACTCCATGAAAACCAATGGGGCTGTCCCACTCTGAAAAGAGTCGCTGTGAGATGGGGTGGACTCAAGACACCGGGTTCACAGCAGTGTCTGACGGTTCCTGTCGCTCGTTACTGCCCCTCTGCTCATAGCCACCCTGTTGGCTGTGCAGTATTTTGATTTTGATTTGCAGTTCCCTAGTGACCATTGATGCTATACGAGGTCGAACAGTTAAGTCAGCGGATTTAATTGTTGTAGAAAGAGTTCCAAAATTGCTTTGAAGGGTGGACTTGGTACTGGCGTCAGTGCGTAGTTTCCCAAGGGAAGTACTTGGAAGGTGACCGTAGGGCCAGTCAGCAAGGAGATGCGGAGCACTGTTTCTAGGATGAGCACGCAAGCTTCTTTGTCAGACCTCGTGTTGGCGTATCTTCAAAGAAATGTCTGTTCCAGTGCTTTGACCAGTCTTCAGTTGGGTCTGTCTCCGTCGCTGAGTTGTGAGAGTTCTTCGTGTTCATTACATTTATTTATTCTCTTACTATTTGCTCACCTAAGTTCATACTTCATTCCAATTTTCCCAGTTTTTACCGCATTTTTTTTCCTGACCCAGAATCCCAGCCAGGATTCCACAGTCCACAGAATCACTCTATCTTTCCAGGCTTGTCTTGGCTGGAACGTTCTCAAACCTCCTAGGTTTTGATGACCTTGACAATTGTGAGGCTTATAGGTCTAGAATTTGGCAGAAAGTCCCTCAGTTGGGATTTGCCTGATGTTTTACAGGGCAGGAGGTTTGTCCTTTGGGGCATTGAAGGCCACAGGTGTGAAGGGCCACCTTCACCGCCACATCAAGGGTCCTTGTGGCCCATGTCACTTGTTATGGGTGTTGACTCACCTGCTTGCCTGGAGGGGGTGGTGCTCCTCAGCTTCTCCACCGCGCAGTCCCACATCTCCCCTGTCCACAGTGACCTACTCGGCAGGGAGTCACTATCCGCAGCCCGCGTTGCTGGAGTGGGACGTTCCTTCCACCTTCTGGAGAATGGAGCATCTGCAGAAGTCATTGGAAAGTCTACACAGGAGCTGTTTCTCTTCTCCCTCGTTTCTTTGTTTAGGATGGACTCTAGGATATTTGCATTTCACCTTCCTAAGAGAATTTTCTCTTCAGCCTAATCCACTCTCTCCCCTCCAATCCCTGGGAACCACGACTGTTTTGCTTTATCTAGATTTTCATGTAATTGAAGTCATCTTATACATAGCCTTCCCAAACTGGCTTCTGGTTGTGTGCTGTCGAGTCAATTCCGACTCATGGCGACCCTATAGGCCACCACAGCAGGACTGCCTCGTAGGGTCCCCAAGGCACGGCTGTTGAACTGCCAGCCTCTTAGCAGCCAGGCACTGAACTGCTGTGCTACGGGGCTCCTCCTCGCACTTGGCAAGGCGTAGTTAAGGTTTGTCTGTGTTTTTCTGGGCCTTGACGGTTTCCTGCTGTCTATCACTCCCTCACTGTAGGCAAGTAAATATACTTGGTTTGCAAATGTTCTTTCCCATTGGGTGGCTCGTCTCTTCACGTCCTTGAGTAGTGTACGGGAAGCCCACAAGTTTTCATTTTGCTGAAGTCCTTGTTTTGTCACACTTGTGCTACAAAGCATTTTAACACAAATTTCCAGCCCTAGGGTGAGATGACCGTCTGTCCCTTGGGGTCGGGTGGCTGCACACTCAGCCACCTGTCTCAGGAGTGGGCAGGCCCTGGGGCTCCCATCTGGGGAGCCCTGATTTACTTAAGAAACCCTGTGAAATTGCTGCTCAACTGTGGCCTCAATTAGGTCCCCCTGTGTTTTGGCCCCAAGAGGCCCTGACTGTACCCCCTTTGTTTTCCTGCCTCTCCCTGCTGCAGAGTAGGTTGGGTTCAGAACCCTCGACTTCCTTTTCTGGCCCACCCAACAATATGGGTTACTGGCATCTTGCACTTCATTACGATGCAGTTTTAAAGCCTGTGCTTCATGTGGTATCTCACAGCACCTGTTGGGTTCCAGGGACCTACTTGAGTCGCTGGTGTAGGTGGTCCTCACACCTGGCTGCTGGCAGACATGCTGCAGGGGGGAGTCCACCCAGAGAGACCTCAGCATAAAGGCCTGGCCATCTTCTTCCAAACAACCAGCCCCTGGGAATCCCATGGAGCACAATTCTGCTCAGACACATGCACAGTCACATGAGCTGAAAGGGACTCAACAGTACCTGATGACTTAGAGGGTCAGTCAAGGACAGTGCCTGTGTCGGACTGTTCCCTGAGACACCGCAGGAACTCTCCAGTGACATGCCGATTAAAGGCGGCCCGGTACCCAGCCTTAGGTGCTAACCCTGCTGTCACCAGGCACCAGGCTTCCCCTGTGGTCAGCGGATGGCAGCTGGAATGAGTCTCCAAGGTGCTCTGAACACAGATTCCGCAGAGGTCACACAGGGCTTGGCTGCTGGGGAGGCAAAGTTGCTCCCTTGTCCCCAGTCCTCTGGACTCCCAGGCTCTCCAGCCTTGTACTGGTTCAGCAGTGGCATGACAAGACAACAAGCTGACATGCCTGTCCCCTTCTTTTACCTTCTTGGTCTTAGAGCTGAAGCTCCCAAGCTTCTAGGTTCTCTCCGGTGTGATCCTGTCTATCACTCGGTAGCTGGACACCCAAAACCACCATCCCATGAAAGAGACCTGCAGGACTCAGTCAGCCTCGTGTCGGAGAACGTACGCTTCTGATGCTTCATTTCTTGCTGAGGAGGAGAGGCTACGCAGCCACGGCCGGGCCTTGCCATGCGACGCTGCAGAGGTGGCCAAGTCCCGCCTTCGAGAACAGAGCCACCTAGCTCTCCTGGACAGCTCTGCCACCCTGACGGAGACTCCGTTTGCTCAACCCAAGAGTCTTGAAACGGTTGAATACTTGGCCGGTGTGACGGCTTTAGAGTGCCTATGATTTACAGCTGCGTCTGACAGCGACCTTCTGAAGCAGGTCTCCTGCTCACACTGCTCTGAGCCCCCCACCTCGAAGATGTGATTCCGGTTCCTAAAAACACCAATCACAACAAGCAGTGAGGCACAGCTGGAGGACGAGTTGTCCCGGTACATGGTGAAAGTCCAAGAGGCTTGATCTCTAGATGGCCATGGACTGAAGCTGGCTCCTTTACCACAGACTGAAGTCAGGGCGAGCGGGAAGAAAGCAGCAGCGTAAGAATACACAAGCTCCCAGCACGCTGGGCACCCTCCCTTAAGATCCTGGGTGTGACGCTGTGTGCTGAGAGACCCACAAAGAGAAAGAGCCTCTCGTTGATCCTTCCAGTACAGGGGATCCCAGCCCAGTCGGTGACCTTGTCCCCCTCTGTTCTCTTAAGTAGGAGGACAGAGAAGACCAACTACGCCGGGAGACTTCGGGGCTTACAATGGGCTTTTTCTTTTCTCTTGCTCACCTTCATATGATCCCTTTCTTGAGGTTGTTAAACGCTGGTTTTCCTCTAGAATGAGGGGTCAGCCAACAACAGCCAGTGGTCTAAAAGAAGCCTAAACCCCCAAGTCCAAATCCAGTCACTTCTGACTCCTGGCAACTCTACGTGGGAGGGCAGAGCTGCCCACGGGGTTTTCGAGGAGCAGCTGGCAGACCTGAGCTGCTGGGCTCTGATGGGTAGCCGAGCTCTTAACTCCCCGCTCCCCCTCTGCTTCAAGTCCAGCCCGCCAACTGTTTCTGCAAATAAAGACTTACTGAAACATGGGAAAGATGTGGCAGTCCGCTACCATCGAGGTTACAGCCTTGGAAGCCCTATGAGACAGTTCTGCTCTGTGCAATAGTGTCACTGTGAGTCAGAAACCTTAGTGGCCTTGGGTTTGGGCTTTTGTAGGAAACATATGGCTTACCTCTGTGGTAAGCCTTCCTGGCCTCAGTCCTTGTGAATCAGAACGACCCTTGTAGCTCACTGGCTAGGGAACTCCTCTGGCTTTCTACCATCTGCAGCCAGCTCAGTTCTACCTTTCTCCTGAAAAGGCTTAACACCGACGCCTGGAACCTGGCTTGGCCCCCTCAGCCTGCAAGGACAGGGAATGTTTTCCTCTGACTAGAAACTGCTGCTTTCCCACCAGCAGGGCAGAATGTTGGACAGCAGTTCCTGGAAAACCACAGGTATATATGTGGTCTCCTTCTGGTGATTGTATATATGTGTGTGTATATGTACATATATGTGTGTGTACAGAAGGGTACATATGTACATACATATAAGGAAACCCCAGTGGCATAATGGATTAAATGCTATGTCTGCTAACCCAAAGGTCGGCAGTTCAAATCCACCAAGGTGCTCCTTGGAAATTCCATGGAGCAGTTCTACTGCAACCTCTAGGGTTGTTATGAGTCAGACCCGATTCGACGACAGTGGGTTTTTTGGAGGGTGTATACACACACACACACACACACACACACACACACACATGCAGATATGTGCATGTGTTAGGTGCCATCACATTGGTTCCAATTCACAGCACCCGTATGCGCAGCACAGTGAAACACGGCCTGCGCCGTCCTCACAGTGGTCACTGTGTCTGAGCTCACTGTCACAGTCACCGAGTCACTCTGTGTTGTCAAGGGTCTTCCTTTTTGTCGCTAACCTACCAAACATGATGTCCTTCTCCAGGAACTGATCCTCCTGATAATAATACACGCTGAAACAGATGAAGGCCTGCCATCCTTCCTTCCGAGGAGCATGCTGGCTGTACTTCCTCCACAGCTCATCTGTCTGTCCTTCTGGCCGTCCACAGTAGAGTCAGTATCTTTACCAACACTGTAATTCAAAAGCTTCCGTGTTTCTTTGGTCTTCCTGATCCATCATCCAGCACTTGCACGCATATGAGATGATAAAAAATGCCATGGCTTGAGCTGGGGCACCTTAGTCCTCAAGATGACACTTCCACTTTCTTAACGCCTTAAAGAGATCTCCGGCAGTGTCTACCTAGGTATGTTAAATGTATAGCTACATGTACATTGCCACACACACCTGGGTCAGGGAACAATGGGGCAGTGGAACAACAGGCCTAACAGGATAAAACCAGCTTCTACCTCCACCTCTCAGGGTGTGCCGGTGTCCACAGCCAGCCAGCACCATGGAATGGGTTACACCCACCAGGCTGAAAACTTAGGGTTTTAAATGTCTTATGTCATGCAAACCCCACAACAACCTCTTAAGACAGAATTATTGTCCTAGCTTACAGATAAGGAAGTCAAATCTCAGAGATGTTAAGGAGGTTGAGAAAGACCACACAGCTGTGAGCGGATGAAGAGGGGATTCCAGTTCAAGTTCAAAATCCAAAACCCATGCCGTTAAACACAGGGCCTAGACAGCCAAGTGGGTAACCCCAGGAGAAGCAAGCCCTTCTGTTCACAGTTGGAGCCCAAGTCTCGGTGGAGTTCTCACTGGCCTGGAGCGGGTCACGTGCCACTCTTGGACCAGTTCTTGATGTCAGGGTGCCTATGGGTCATCGACTGGCTGGGCTTCTGTCACGTGCCCAACCCAACCCTGAGAGTGGGGCCATCTTAGCCATAGCACCTGGGCAGTGGCTTGAAGGTGACAGCCCTTCCTGCATGTTTGAGAAACATCAATTGTCCGCTTAAAGAACTGGTGGGGGTGTGAGGGGGTGGGGCCGCTGGTATCTGGGGCCTCAATCCGTAATGATGACCTCTGAGCCAAGCTATGTTAGCATCTGGCTTCCCCCTCTGCCTCCTGTGAGAAGAGTCTGATCAGGCTCCCAAGGCCGGTCACTGGGGCGGGGTGACCGGCAGGCTGTGTACAGAGTGACCTGGCCCCAGAAAGAACCATCTGCTGAGTAAAGCCTGCCCGGTGAGCAGAGGAGGAGGAAACGAGCGCTCCGCGGGTGAGTCACGGGCCAGCACGCCCTCTCCACCCGGCAGCTGCCCTGAGCTCTCCTCGCACAGAGCTTCTAAACGGACGCAGTGATTCACGTCCATTGGGGGACGCCCCCAGTGCGCATGTGACCGTCCTCAGAAACAGGGGTCCCGGGCTAGCGCTCCCCGCAACCCTCGCTGCGGGGCCCTGTCCGGGGGACGCTGCCCAGGGGCTCTGCGCCTGCACCTTGCCGGGCCGGAGGGTGCCACCCCAGGTCTGCCTTCCCGGAGCGCCGCCTGGCCGCGGTGGCGGGGAGGGTCCGCCTCGGGAGCAAGACGGACCCGCGCGGCCCCCGGGGTCCCGCGGGCGACCAGCGCCCCCTGGTGCCCGAACGCCCGTCAGCCGGATCGGGGAGCGGGGACCCCAGCGGGGCTGCCACGCGACCGCGTTTGTAACGGTGAGAAATCGGTCTTCCCGGAACATCTCGCATTATATTCTCCTACATCCATTCACATTTAGTTATTAAAACATCGTGTTGTAACGACTGCGTTGTCATGTTCATCACAGCACAATTAGAAGTGTGTTCACGGCAGGGCTGGTTTTTAAGTAGCTGCGTGCGTGATTGTCCCGATTAGATGTCCATAAAGATGAAAATAACGATTTTTCTTGGGCTTCGAGGATTATAAGTGTCTCAAGTGTTTTTGTTATGAATATTTTCAAACTTGCACGAAAACCGACCGGTATAACCAGCTGCTATCCACCCACCGCTGTCCCTGCTCATGGTCATCAGGAATTTTCCCTTTCTTCACCTGTTCTTTTTTTGACGTCTCTTTCTCCTCCCCCACAGTATTTTAAAACAAGTCTCAGACCTCCTTGTGCTTCACGCCCAGCGACGTCAGCATGGATTTTTTTCAACAGATGCCCTTCCCTTACGTGTCAGTAACAGTGACCTCGGCGTGTTCACGCCACCACCACGCCTAACAAAGTCAGCAAGAAGCCCCCTGTTCCGCACTGACCAGAGTGCGGTCATTTCTCCAGCCGTAGCTTTCTCCTCCTTTTTCTTATCTGCAACTTCTAATTGTTTTTACTATACTAAGTATTACATCCATTTTTAAGAAACAACTATTTAAAGAAATTAAAGTTCTTTGACTTACCCATTTCCCCGAAGAACGCACTGATTACATTAAGCCATTAGCTAACACAGTGAAAGGGTTCAGTGACAGGCTGAGAACAGGGCATACAAGGTTGAGCACCTTAAAGACCCCTAAGCTGTCTTCAGAAGGATTTGCAGCTCAGGGGTCTCAGGGCAGAACATCAGCACCGCTGGGGGACTTCCCTTGTCAAAGAGAGAACAGAGACTGATTTCCATAATCAAACAGTTGAGTGTTACCTCAAGGTCACCTGACAGCCCTTGCCATCCCTGCAGTGTGACCGCATTCTCCCCCTTTCCAGTTTTGCAGTGGTGGTCTCATGCAATGTTTGTCCTTTTGTATAAGACTATGTAATCAGACTAGACTATATGTATAGTCTCTGGATCGTTTGGCCTCTTCTGTCTCCTGGGCTCACATTTTCCTCCTGTCTTTGATGTCCTTCATTCTCCTTTGTTCCAGTTGGATTGGGACCAATTGATGTTCCCTAGGTGGCAGTCTGTTAGCATTTCAGACCCCAGACACCACTCACCAAATTGGGATGCAGACCATTTTCTTAAAAAAAAAAGGTTAGTTATGCCCATTGACTTAAATGTCCCCTCATTTCACTCAGCATGCTGCTCTACAGATTGATCCATGCTGTGAGACATTCTGAGGATTCGTCCTTGTTCTTTGTCACTGTGTACTCCCCCATGGTGTGTATGTACTGTAATTTGTGTGTCCACTCAGCAGCTGTTGATGACACCTAGGTTGTTTATCACTTAAGGTTTTATATTTAAGCCTTTGATCCATTTTGAGGGGGTCTTTGTGTATGGTGTGAAGTGTGGGGACTGTTGCATTTTTTTTTAAATAGACACCCAGCTATTCCATCGTCATTTGTTAAAATCAGATCTATGTTCTGAAAACCTTTCCTCCCTGTCTGTGGCTTTTCATTTGCTTAATGGTGTCTTTTAAGAAGCAGAAGTTCTTTTGATGAATTTTTGTAATTGTACTTTGAGTGGAAGTTCACAGTTCAAGTTAGTTTCTTAGACAAAAACTTACACACTCATTTTTAGGTGACCCCAGTTTCTGTCTCTATAACGTGGTAGCACATACCTCCTTCCCACCTCAAATTTCCCATGTCCATTCAACCAGCTCCCTTCCTGCCTTCTCATCCTGCCTCCAGATGGAAAATGCCCTTTTGGTTTCGTGTATCTGCTTAAACTAAGAAGCACACTCTTCACAAGTATCATTTTATGTCATAGAGTCTGATCCAGTCGTTTAGGAATTGGCTTTGGGAACGGGTTCAGTTCTGGATCACAGAGAGTCGGGGGGCCTTGTCTTTCAAGGCTCCTCCAGTCTTGATCAGCACTGAGTTAATTCCAACTCATAGCAACCCTACAGAACAGAGTAGAACTGCCCCACAGTTTCCAAGGAGCGCCTGGTGGATTTGAACTGCTGACCTTTTGGTTAGCAGGCATAGCACTTAACAACCATGCCACTGGGGTTTCCAACCAGACTACTAGGTGTGGTCGTTTTACTGGAATTGGAGTTCTGCGCCCCACTTTTCTCTTCCTCCGTCAAGGACTCTCATGTTTCCTAGTGGCAGGCTGGTGGAGTCTCTGTGGGGCCCCTCTTGTCCCTAGGAACCCCTGGTGGAGCAGTGGTTAAGTGCTACATGGGCTAATCAAAAGGCTGGCACTTCAAATCTGCCTAGTGCTCCTTGCAAACTCTGAGGAACAGATCTACTTCGTCCTATAGGGTCACTATGAATGTGAATAGACTCGATGGATGGCAGTATTTTTGCGTGTGTGTGTGTGTGTGTCTTGGAATAATATTTTCCTTCAGTCTTTGGTGTTTTTAATTTCCCTTTGCTCCAGGTGGGCTGGGACCACCAACTGGTACATCTTAGATGGCCTCTCCATAGTTTTTAAGACCCCAGACACTGCTCACCAAAATGGGATACAGACTATTTTCTTAATAAACTTTTTTCAGCTAACTGACCTAAATGTCTCTTGAAACCACAGTCCCAGCTTTCCCCTGCCCCCGTCCCTGCTGTTCTTCTCTGTCCTGCTCTGCCGGTCAAAGTGTTCAGTTACATTGAAGAAAGTTCTCAGTTTCGGGGTTGGTCCGGTGGTGCTGACTTCCGCTGTCCTAACTGCTGTCCCCTCACCTGAGATAATCCTTCTCTCCTCTCTGGTTAGGGAATACTCCTCTCCCGCCCCATGCTCATAACCATCCAAGAATGTTTTCTTCTGCTTAAATTTTTCCTCGAGTTGTTGTAATAGTGGTTGTGATGGTTAACATAGTGTGTCAGCCTGGCTGGGCCGTGACTGTCAGTGTTTGGGCGGTTGTGTAATGTTGTGGTCAACCCCAGGAGGGAACAATCAGGGGAGTGGTACCGGCGTGGGCGGGGCCCGGGCGGCTTGGGCGGGGCCCGGACGGGGCGGGGCTTGGAAGGCGGGGCGGGGTGTGGACTCGGGGCGGGGCCCGGGCGTCGGGGGCGGGGTCTGGTCTCGGGGGCGGGACCCGGTCTTCGGGGGCGGGGTCTGGACGGCGCCCCGCCCCCTCCACCTGCAGCGTTCCGCAGTCCGCCGCCCGCTCCCTTGCTGCTCACCTTGCCGAGGCTGCGGGCTTGTTGGGGATCCCGCAGCTGTCCCTTGTCCGACCTCCGGTTCTTGGGACTTGAGCCGGCAGCTGACCTGGACATCTTGGGGTGTGTCCATCTTCACACCCTGTGAAGATTCTCGGACAAGGGAGCCTGGAAGTGGGAGCCGTGGCCTCCGACCTGCCGACCTGGGGTTCATCAGCTGCTGCAGCTGCGAGAATTGGGAGAGGCCTGTGTCCCGATCCAGCCCTTGGGATGTTCTAGCCTCTGCTGTCAGGTGAGCTGTGTCCTTGACACAAGTCTCTCTCTCCGTTTATACATTTTGCTGGTTTTGCTTCTCTAGGGGACCCAGCGTAGAAGAGTGGGCCTCATGCAACGTTTGTTCTTTTGCGAGCAGCAGGTTTCGCTCTGCATAATGCCCTCCAGATTCAGCCGTGTTGAGATGTATTGCAGATTTATCGTTATTTTTGTCGTTGCATAGTGTCCCACTGTGTGAGTACACCACGGTTTGTTTATCCATTGGTCCGTTGATGGGCAGACAAGTTGTTTCCACCTTTTTGCGGTTGTGGACAGCGCTGAGATGAACTCGGGTGTGCATATATCTGTGTGACAGCTCAGTTCTCTAGTGCATATTTCAAGAAGTGGGGTTGCTGGATTTATTTCTAGCATTTTAATGACGTGTCCATCTATTTCCAAAGTGGTTGTACCATTTTACATTCCACCAGCAGTGCGTTAAGTGTTCTAGTCTCTCTGCAACCTCTCCAGTGTTTATTGCTTTGTGTTTTCTGGATTAATGCCAGCCTTTTTGGGGTGAGACAGGATCTCATTGTAACTTTCATTTGTATTCTCTGATGGCTAGTGATCAACAATGTTTTCTCATGTGTCTATCAGCTGCCTGAATGTCTTCTTGTGAAGCACCTGTTGATATACTTTGCCCATTAAAAAAATAAATTATTGACTTTAGATAAAGGTTTACAGAATAAACTAGTTTCTCATTAAGCAGTTAATGCATATATTGTTTGAGGACATTAATTAACAATTTTTGGACCTTGGGTTCCCTCTGACCAGCTTTCCTGTCCCCCCCCACCCCCCGCCTTCTAGTCCTTGCCCCTGGGCTGGCGTGTCCCTTTAGTCTCATTTTGCACTATAGGCCTGTCCCATCTTTGCTGAACGGTGAACCTCAGGAGAGACATCATGACTGAGCTGAGAGCGTGCCTGGGGGCCACACTCTTGGGGTTCCTCCAGCTGCTGTCAGTACGTCTGATCCCTTTTTGAGTTAGAATTTTGTTCTACATTTTTCTCCAGCTCTGTTCAGAACCATCTACTGTGGTCCCTGGTGATGTAGTGGTTAAGAGCTACAGCTGCTAACCAGAAGATTGACAGTTCAAATCTACCAGGTGCGCCTTGGAAACCCTGTGGAGCAGTTCTACTCTGTCCTATGCGTTGAAATTAACTTGATGGCCCTGAGTTTGGATTTTGGTTTTCTGTTGCAGTCCTCGTCAGAGCAGTCAGTTGCTGTAGAGGAGTGCTATCTCTGTGCGGCCTGAGCCTGATGGAGGCCGCGGGAGCCGTGGTCCGTTACTTCTTTGGACCCGTCTTTCCCTGTGTCTTTAGCGTTCTTTACCCTCGACCAGTGGAGTGTCCAAAACGGCTGCTCACACGCTTCTAAGACTCCAGACACTACTCACCAGGGTAGAACACAGAACACTTTCTTTGCAAACCATGTCATGCTAATCGAGCTGGATGTTCCTCAAGACTGTGGTCCCGACAGCCCTCAGCCCTGTGGCTCGGTCCCTCAGGGCGTTTGAACGTGTCTCTGGAGTCTCCATGACCTTGCCCCTGCCGTCTGTGCGGCCTTCCTCAGGAGTGCATGTGGTCTTACCCTTCAAAGTTACCACTTAACTATTTATATAGTGTTTTTCTGTCCCAACCTGCCTCCCTGTAGCCATCAAAGATGATTTCTTTTTGTGTGTAAACAAACCCCTTGACCCATTTTTAAATTGGATTGCCTTTCTGTTATCGAAGTTCTACTGTATCTCGTAGGTTTTTGAGATTAGGCTGTGGCTGGACTTGTTGTAGCCAGAACTTATTTCCGGTCTGTCGGTTGTCTTTTTACTCTGTTGGTGAAATCTTCTGATGACAGTGTTTGATTTTTCAGGAGCTCCCAATTACCTAGTGTCTCTTCTGGGGTTTGTGCACAGTTAGTGACGTTTTGTATCTGTTTATGCCGTGTTTGAGCTCCTGGTGTTGTCCCCGTTTTTCATTCCATGGTATTTATCACTTTAGCTTTTATATTTCGGTCTTTGCTCCATCAGTGATTCTTTGGTCCTCCTGGTTCATTGTTTAGCACTCACATGCACGTGATTGAGCATACCCTGGCTTGGGCTGAGTGTGCCTCAGCCTTCCAAAGTGATAGATTTGGTTTTTAACACTTTGAGGAGGCCTTTCACAGCAGATTTACCCAGTGACATGTGTCATTTGACTTTCTGACCGCCACTGCCATGGGTGTTGATTGTGGATCCAGATAAAATGAAATCTTTACAGCGTCAATCTTTTCTCCATGTATCCGGCATACCTAGAGGATACTCTTCCCTTGAATTTCAATGTTTGAACACTTATCATATCCTATTGCTTCTCTAAATGGGAGATAATAGCAAAAGTATTCAACAAGTGTAACTACTTGTTAGGAAATCTGCTAAGTTACACACACACACACACACACATACATTTTTTTTGCCCCATTATATCCTTATGATTATCCTGTCACCCTGTGAGTGGGTATTATCAGCCCCATTTTACAGATGAGAACACTGGGGCTCAGTGAGGCCGAGTAACTCACCCAGAGCCCAGAGCTGCAGGGGCCAGGGCCAAAGCACACACAGGGCTGTCTCCACCCTGGTGTCCTGTCCCAACGATCTTCACATGGACAGCTTTGTGACATGACGGTCATCAGACTTCAACCATCAGGGTTGTCTGTTCCCAGATTTTCTGGCATCTGATGGCCATTAGGGCCTGGCTGCCTAAGACAAGTCTGTAGGCTTCCTGAGGGCAGTGGCCATGTCTTACCAGCTTTTGAAGCCCCATTCCCTAAAAGTCTCTGGCTCACATTGGGTGTTTATTGAACATTTGCTCATTGCTTTCTTGCTATGATTACAGCAAACTCTATGCTGGAAATAATTTCTCATAATAGCCATTTTTTCCAATCTTTATTTCATAGCAGTATCTGTTTCATATGCTTATCTATTTAGTATTATAAGCTACCCCAAGCGTACTCTACAGGTTGAGGAGGTCTATAGTGGCTGTGTGTTGTGTTGTTGTGTTGTGTGTACAGCAAAGGGAGAAGTCTGCTTGTTTACCAACCAGCAAAGCCCCTCACCAGCTCACATGCACTGCCACCTCCACCTGTCCCTAAAATACCGCAGACGAGTCCCCTCCGTGTGGCATCACCTCCAAGCCCCTCTGCTCTGGGACCAGCCCCTCCTCCTCTCCAGTTATGGCTCAGATGAGCTAGTGCTCTGAAGGCATCCTGCTCTCATGAGCCACAGGGATTGGTTCAGTGAAGGACACATGGGCCACAGCACCCAGAGTCCTGCCTTGGGATGTTTCACTGTAGAGCTGGACCAGATAGGCCTTTCTAAGAGCAAATGTGAGGACCACAGCTGGCTTCCCTCTAGGACCTCCCAGTTACACGAGGGAATAATTCCTTTCTGCTTAAGACACTTAGAGTGAGTTTCTGTCTCTTCCACCTGTAAGAGTTGTTTTTTTTCTTTTTCTATTTTCTAAATTTTCTTCCACAAAGACATGGAATTTTAGTTTGGAAAAAACAGATTCTGAATTACAAAACCACACATTAAAATTGAGCAACACAGAGTGAAATACAGGGAAGTCTAGGAAAAAACCAGTCCCGTCCCTGGCACAGGTGACCTCTCCTTCCCCCACCTGCCGCACTGCACTTCTCCACTGTCCCCCACACCCCACTCGCATCCCACCTGCTGTGCTGTCGCCGTGGGCTGTCCTGCCTTCTACCAGTAGTGAGAGGGGAGCTGCCCCAAGGGGTTTCTTGGTGGTGATCTTTCCGGAAGCAGAGGGCCGCCCGACGGGTTCCAGCCATCCAGGCTTTGGGCAGCAGTGAGCGCTAACCATTGGGAAAGCCACCCACTCCTACACAGAAGCCCAGAGCTCGCTGCTGTTGAGTTGGTTGGTTCTGCCTCACGGTGCAGAGCGGGACTGCCCTGCAGGGTTTCCCTGGCTGTAACCCATACACAAGCAGACCACCCGAGGTTTCTCCTGTGACTCTCCTGGGCAGGTCAGAAACACCTTTTAGGTTTGTCTGAAAAAAGAAATCCAAACCTGTTGCCTTCAATTCCAACTCATAGCAACCCTAAAAGTTAGAGTAGATGAGACCCATAGGGTTTCCAAGGAACAGGGGGATTCAAACTGCTGACCTTCTGGTGAGCAGCCAGACCCTAAGCCAGCACACCACTGGGCCCATAGGGTGGTAGCTGGGTACAGACCACCGGTGCTGCCTGCGAGTCAGCTCTGACCCCAGCAACCCCAGCCCAGCAAGGGAGTGGCCCCCAGGGTCCCCAAAGCTGTAACCCCTGTGACACAGACAGCCGTGCCTGTCTTGAGAGCTGCTGGCAGGTCCACACCACGGGCCTTTCCCTCAGCAGCTGAGTGTTTAACCACTGAACCACTGGGGCTCCCTTCTAGGGATCCTAAATCAGCTGGGACTTCTGACGTTATTCCTGCCAGAAAGCCGAGGTCTGCACTCATTCTAGCATCTCATTTGAAAGGATCTGTGACTGTCCCCACCTCAAGTGACAAAAAGCAGCTCAAGGTTCTTGGGGCGGCAGCTGATGAAAACCACAGCTGAGCCGCTGTGATCGGTGCTGGCAGAACTTGGAAGAAGGCTCCTTATGGTGGCACGTGGCTGCTCAGTGATCAGAGGTTCGAGTCCACTCAGGTGCCTCAGAAGACAGGCCTGGCAATGTCCCTCGGGGAAGCCAGCCACTGGGACCCCAGGGAGAAGTTCTACTCTGACACTCACATGGGGTCCCTGAGTCAGAACTGACTTGAGGACAACTGGTTTCTGGAGGTGTGCTGAGAACAAACCTGACACAGACTAAGGAACAGTGCTACCCACCATGCCTGCTAAGTCTAAACTGCCAAGAAAGACACAGCAGCCACCACTTGGGACATGTACTTTATTGTTTAGAAATTTCCTGTAGTGCCTTCATTTGGGAACTTCATCAGGAGACGCCCGTGAGACTCCAGCCTGGAAGACAGGCACGGGCACGCCTCTGTCTGCTCTTCCCGCAAGCGTCACACAGCCTTGAAACAGAGCCACCCAGCCCACCGTGAGGGGCGAGAGAGTGACACGCAAGGTACAGGACAGCACGGCGCTTCCCGGCACCGACCCAGACCTGGGAGAGCCACAGAAAACCTCACAGGTGGAGATTCAAAGCGTGGCCAAGAGTGACGGCTGACCGTCTGGTGGTGCCCCACGCAGGTCAGGCACCCGAATAGAATCTGCACGTGGAAAACCAAGTCTGTTGAGATCGACATTCTGACTTGAAGCCAACCACCTGGGCGAGCCGACCTCTCCTTTATTTTAAAGCGAATCAAGTGTACCCAGCATCTTTTTAAAAATCATGTAAACATTGCAAAAATTTCTAGGGATTTATAATCTGAAGAGATTTATAAAAAACTATTGGACTTGTTAAGACTACAAATGCTACTCCCTCTGCTCCCCATGAAAAAGCAATTGTTACAAAAATATAAAAATATACTAGCCTCTACCGTTGAACTCTCCCAGAGCTGGAGCAGACCGAGGAACTGCCACCCTCCTCAGCAAGGAGCCAGAAACCCCGTGACTCTGGAGGGCATCGGGCTTTCTGTACCACGAGCAAATTTTCCAGTTTTTGAAGGAACTGAAGTCCCCGAACACTCCCTTTTGTTGGCTGAGACGGAGGCTGCTTCCTCCACAGAGAAGGCGGCACCAGAGGGCGGCACAGCAGCTCTACCGTCGGGGCTGTTCCCAAGCCCCGTGCCTGTAACTGCTGCCGACTTCTCTCGCCAGTTCAGTTCCACCTGGGGACCGGCTGGGTCCCCAGGCCCTGAGCTGACTGGGCTGCCCCAGCAGCTCCCGTGGAAGGCAGCTGGTGAGGCGAGTGGGAGGGATTTCTGAGAAGGGGAGAAGGTGCTGTGCCTGCTGCCGGCTCTGCCACTTTCTGGAGTCAGGGCTGGACTCCCGCCCGGCTGTGCTGAGGCCGGGGAAGCTGCTGGCTGCGGCGGGGACTGCTGCTAGGTGACATGCTCCCAGCTGCGGAGGGACCAGCAGAGTGGTGCAGCCATACCTCCCGGTAGCCGAAGTCTTCTGTAAATCAGCGCCTAGACAGCCACACTGCCTGGTGCTCTGACCAATTAAACCCACCGCCCTCAGCGACTCATTGCAACCTTACACAGGGTTTCCAAGGAGCAGCTAGTGGATTCAAACTGCTGGCCTTTGGGGTGTTGGCTGAGCTCTAACCACTGCCCCACCAGGGCTCCTCTGATCAACCAGGAGCTGAGAAAGGGCCGAACTTTCAGTCTTTTGCTGTCCCTGCTGCCACCAGCAGGGGGCCATGTGCATAAAGGCTCAAAGAAGGCCAAGGAGAGACCTGTCCCCAGGCCCAATCCCTCCACATAACTGGGCTATTTGGGGCTTGCACTCTGAACCCTGCGACCAGAAAGACCTCTCAGATGCAAGCCCGGCCTAACCACGTCCACTGGACTCTGTACCCCAAACCTGCTGCACAGCTCCAATAGGGGACGTGGTTCTAGCTGGAGCCTGGCTGCTACCCACCACCCCCGCCAGACCTCTGACCGTGGCCGTGGCCCCCAGAGCCTGCTGCAGGCCAGGAGGGCACCTGTCCCACCCCCCACACAGCTGCCGTCACCAGTCTCCTCTGACATAGCTGCCTGCCTCGAGCCCAGCCTGGCCGACCCTGAGCCTCCAAAGCCTCCCGGGCTCCATGGCCCCAGGATGAGACGGACACCACTGATGGCTTTATTTCCCAATGATGCTGGCGAGTCTGGGATTCCCAGTGCTCACTGTGGTTACGTCCTAGGTTACACTTCCCACCCCCTGCCGGCTTCTCCAAGTCTGAAGCACCTACCGGATACATCTGGCTGCTGACACCCCCAGTGGACTTCCAGAAAGCAGCAGACACCCAGCACCCAGCCACAGCTACCAAGTGAGTCCCCCCTTGCCTTGGCTGTGGTGAGACGGGGCCGCCGAGATGTGGCAAGTTAGTTCACGTCTGCTTAGAAGACAAATGTCCCAACCACAAGGCACAAAGAAGTCTCTTGGGGCGATGAGCGATCAGTGGCCTCCAAGAGGCCCCAGGCAGAGCTGCTGGGGGAGCAGGCCCAGCCTGGCCAGGCAGCCCCAGAAGGCAGGCCTGCGGGCGAGTGGGGCCGCCTCCCGGGGTCCGGGGAGCCCCTCAGGCATACTTCTCCAGGAACTTGATGTGGAAGCCCTTCACCTTCTCCAACACCGTCTTCAGCTTCTCCACTGGCGGCAGGATGGTCATTCTGTCATGAGAGACGGCAGCATCAGCCTGGACCCAGCAGGTTCCGTGGTTTGCAGACTGAGATGGGGTGCTGGGGCTTCGGGAGGAGGGACGGAGCGTGTTGCCCAGAGAGCTCTGGCCCCTAGGCAGCACCTGGGGCCTGTCAAACCACTTTTTGAAGGGGCTGAGGTGAGACTGACTTCGGGTGACCAGGTCACCCAACCACAGCCATCCGTCAACCTGTGGGACACTGCCCACGACTTTGGACTCCCAGTGCTGGCCAGGCTTAGGACGCTGCTTTTCTGCTATCTGTTGCCAGAGACACCTGCCTGAGACATGTGGCAGAAGGTACTGTTCTGAAGAGAAATGGCCACTGGGGGAGCTGCCCAGGTCTGGGGGTCACCATTCCCACCTGTGTTGGGGACTCAGCTGGGACAAGGAGCCCCTGGAGGGTGTCACAGGAGTGGCGTATACCCCACTGTGTCACAAACAACAGGTCTGCAGGCTCGGGGCCTCGCCAGGCAGCACTGAGCCCAGTTCAGGAACCACCGAGTGTTATCCATTGAATTCTGTCCCCCCAAAAATGTGTGTGGCCATTTGGCTAGGCAACAACTCCCAGTATTGTGAGGTGTTCCGTAGGCTGTACACCCCACCTCTAGGATGGTGATGACGGACGACGGGTGGCTGTGGTGTGCGTGGGACAGAACTCAGTGTGACAGTGTGCTGTGCCCTGAGCCACTGGTGGAAATTTTAAAGAAAGCAGCCAGCAGAGGTGAGGGACCTCACCCCACTGAGAAAGCCGTGCTGGGGGCTCAGTGAGGCCTCCGGAAAGGCTGGGGTCCCAGTCCAGGGCAGACCGACGACAAGGACCCTCCTTCCTCCAGCGTCACGGGAGAGAGGCCTTGCCTGGAGCGGACAGCCCACTGGACGGCCGCTAAGTAAGACCGTCTTTTTAAAGCCAGCCTCTGGTGGCATTTCCATCACAGCGGTGCCCGTGACTCAGACAGGGCGCCCGCCGTGTCCAGGCCAGCTCTCAGCACCCGCAGGCTGGGTGTGCTCCTGTGGGGTCCCAGAGGGGTGGGGAAGCAGAGACCATGCCACTGAGGGAGTGCCACACAGTCAGGCGACGCGCAGGGCAGGGCGGGGAGAGGCCGAGCGGTGAGAAGGGGTCCGTCCTTAGATTTTCTCCCGCTCTGGGCTCAGCCTCTGGGCTCAGCTCAGGAGAGGGGCGTGGTGGGGGCCCTGTCCCCCACCTCTGTCTCCAAAGCTGGCCTGCTGTTCAGTGTCAGGAAGGCCGAGTTTCCCAGGAAAAGAGGAGGACCGCGCCCCCATCCCAGTCCCTGTCCCCATCCCTGTCCCGGTCCAGCCCGGGGCGAGGACGCCGTACCTGAAGTGGTAGGTGCCCTCTCTCTGCCCGAAACCACTGCCAGGCACCACGCAGATGCCCGTCTCCTCCAGCAGCTTCATGCAGTAGAACATGTCTGGGGCCATGGCGTGGGCCTGCGGGGCAGGGCACAACTCAGGGTCCATTCGCCCCAGGTGCCAACGCACTGTTACCACCTCCAGGCCACACGCGATCTGTAGGGTAGGCTGGCGACTCCCCAGGGCCCCTGCCCACCGCTTCCCGGAAGGACCGAGAAGCCACAGGGATGGCTGGTGCTGCGGATGCTGTGCAGGAACCAGGTCCGTGACAGCTGCCTGGGCTGCGGCCTCTGCTGACCATCGGATCCGCCCGGCGGCCTCCCGAGCCCCACCCCACAGGCCTGAGGTCTGCGCCGCAGGGGGCCTCTCAAACAGCCCAACTCCTCCAGGGTCGCTGTAGACAGCGCTCCCGCCAAGGGCAGCCCCAAGGTCGGGGGTTCGTGGCCACCCAGTGGCCCCTCAGAAGACAGGCCAGGTGGTCCGCTTTCAACAACCCACCACTGGAAACCTCAGGGCCCCAGTTCTCTGACCCCGCCACCATGTGACAGAGCTGTTTCCACGGCACACGGTTGGGGCACGGGGCCGGCTGCACACTGAGGCCGCACTACCAGGGGTCCGACCAGGAGGCCAGGCTGGGGCCCAGGGTCTGAAGTAGCACAAGGCACCCAGAGGCCCCAGGGACGGGGTCAGGATGACAGCCCACAGCCCCAGCTCCGACCCTGGGTCCTCCAAGGCCGTGGGGTCGGTGACACCACAATGACCCCTGGAAGACAGGCATCTCAGGTCCCTGCAGGCACACTCAACAAATCCCCGCGGGAGTGGCTGTGTGAGGCTGCGGGGTCTACGCAGCTCAGGGGCTCTACTCCTCTGCACCCTGAGGCAGAAGCACCCCCCACCCCAGTATCCCAGGCGAGCCAAGCGGGCAGGCCCGACCTGAGCTGCGTGCACGGCCTTGGCCGGGATGAAGACGCGCGGGAAGGCGTACATGGCCCCTTGCAGGGGGTTGCAGTGGATCCCCGGCACCTGGTTGAACAGGTCCTCCGTCAGCTTCGCTTTCTTGGCCAGGTTACCCAGGACGGACTCCTTCTCCTGAGACAGACAGAGAGACAGAGAAAGCGTGGGAGCTAGCACCTCTGAACCCAAAGACTACCGCTGGACACCACCCCTCTAACACTGAGGGCAGCTGCTGAGTGGGGGAGAGTGCACGTGTGCGTGTGTGTGTACACACGCATGTGAGCACAGGCAGCAGGGAGGTGTGCTAAGACGTGTGTCCCGAGGAACCTCCTCTGCAGACACGCAGCCCAGGCTGCCCGGTGAGTGGGGCACTTGAGGCCATGAGGCGCTCCAGGCCACGGGAGAGGTCTTGGGAGGCCTGTGTCATGGCTCTGCTCCCTTACCATGATGTGATTCCTGAAAACGGACGAACCAGCCACCTGCCAGTCAAGTCTGAATGGACTTGGGTCTGGGTTTTCTACCGTGGGTGCACAGGCTCTTCATTGAAGGTTCCAGAACATGCTCAGACCAACCCCCCACTTCTGGTGACAGCTTCTACCTCTTCCTGTCAACTGGCGTCCAGTCTGTGGGGGATGCGTGGGGCCCATGTAGGGGCCCGCCCCTCACCCTCATGGGGTGTCATAAGGCATGACCCAGGTGAGATCAAATGGTCAGAGATGGTTTTGAGCTGGACGCGTGTCAAGCTGGGGCACTCAGTCCAGGCCACGAACAGGGGCCGCTGCTGCAAGGTGTGGACCTCGACAGTGGAGTTGTCATCTTGGTCCTGTGACCCGCCAATTATTTTTTTGTTACTGTTGTCCAGCTAGTCAGACTTCTGTTTTTGTCACTGGTGTTCGCCAAGGTCCTGAGTGGACTGCGTCCAGCTGTGAGGACTCCAGCTCTGGCCCAACGCAGGACTGTGGCCCATAGCGCAGGCTGTGCCCACCCTTCCCTCCCTGTCACCCTTTCAGTTCTGCAGCAAGACTGCCCAACCCTGCAGGTGCTAACTCCCCGCCGGGCCCTCCTGGGGAGGGAAGTGGGCCTCCCACCTCAGAACACAGCCCAGCGGCAGCCTGGGACTTCTCCTTCGGTTGATTCGGGTACCAGGAGTGCCCAGGAGGCCACACACCTAGGCAGCAAGCGCCTGGCCAGCGGGGTCACTGACCTCTGGTCTTGCAGAGTCCACCTAGAGGCCTACTAAGTAGGCAGCAGCCACTCACCCGGCTGAACTGCTCGAAGGACTCCTCCCCTCGCACCGGGGGGTTCACGACAATGTCCATGGCGGCCTGCCCGGACACCGGGGGGCACAGGCGCACCGACAGCAGCTTCACCAGCTGGCCCTTGATCTCAGGGTGCAGGTTGATCACCTCCATGTACCCTCCTCTGTAGCCACACCTGGGGGGACAGCAGAGAGTACACCAGACCTCAGCTCCCCGTCCCCCGGCCGGCTATCTGCACCCCCACTCCAGGGATACCCACAAGTTCCCCACCGCTTCCTCACCAGGAAGCAGAATGCTCTTGCCCTCTGTTTTCCCCTCCCTCACTCCTGACAGACAGACACGGACAGCGCCAGAGACAGACATCATTGAGACGCAGCCCGTCCTAGCGTGACCTCGTGGGGAGACTGCTCTGGCTCACCCTCCTCTTTCGATGGCCACACCAGAGAGGGCACACTTGAACCTTGTGTGAGCCTCTTTGTTACAACGCTAACCTTGCACCCTAACTACCACCCTTGCTCCTGCTCCCAAGGTAGACCCACGGGCTGGGCCTGGCCTGGCCTGCACAGGCTTCGGGGCTGGGCGCGTGCTTCGCCAGCTCCAGCGATGGTCAGCCCAAAGGAGAGTGGGGTGGAGACAGCACGCTGGGGTGGGGTCCCGGTGAGGGCGGGTAGCCCTGGACTAGGCCCGCCCCCGGAGTTTCTTCAAAATGCCCCTCCACCACAAGGCAGTTCAAGTCGAGTTTGTGACTTAGTAGACAAAGCAGCAGTGGTGCCGTGGTTAGGAGCTGCAGAGGGCTACAGCTGCCACCCGAAAGGTCGACTGTTGAAATCTACCGGCCGCTCTTGGGAACACGAAGAGGTGCTCTACTCTGTCCCACGGGGCCACTGCGGGTAATGACTGACGGCACAGTAACGGGTAGAGCCTAAAGAATCCTGATCAACACACAGTCAATTCATGTGGAAATACGCAGAGGTCAGGCAGGGAATTAGTCACACAGCAAATCAGGTCCCCAGCCCCTCGGCCTGGCTGTGTCTCCTCCCGACTATGACTGCTGGACAGAGCCCGTGGAGACAGGTCCCGTTTGCCCCTCGGCCGGCCTTTCTGGGTGGGAAGATACGCTGTGGCACCTCAGGGGGCTTCCCCTAACAAAGGTTAAAGGCAGCGTTGTGTGCGTCCCTCCGCCGGGGAGCAGAAAATCAGGCTGGACAACACAGCCTGATCCCAGGTCACCAGGGACAGGTGACAACCACGGTGACTGAGGACACCAGCCTCCGGAGGGCTGGCCGTCAAAAAGAATGAGTGACAGGGTGCAGAGGTGGCTACACAGGTGTGCGATGAACACCCCTGTGTCTAAGAAAGGAGCTCAGTGAGGATACACCTGTTTAGGAAAAGGAGCAGGGGGCCCATGGAAGTCCAACACAGAGCTAGTGCCACCACCAGGGAGACCAGAGGGACCAGTACGAGTCAGCCCAGCTCCCATCAAGCAATCCAGGAAAGGCTGGGTAGCCAGGCCAAGGGGACAGGTCCCTCAGCTTGGCCAGAGTCTCTCTCTTAGTTTCTCAGTCACAGTAGCCTCCAGCTGAGCAAACGAGAACCTCCCTGTCTGATGCCCAGTGCAGAGATGTTACAGGTGTCATGACTTGCTGTCTCTTGTGTGAACACCTGGCTTCTCACAGGACTACTGACACTCCAAGGAACAAACGCCTCAGCTGGTGACCCCTCGAGCCTCTGCGGCTTCCTTCTTACCTCCCTCCAACTCTGAGCAGTGCCTCCATCTCCATCCACACTCACCATCCACGTGACAGGTGCTAACCACTAACCTGAATGCTGACATCTCCCAAATCCCAAACATCCAGCCAATGCCAGCCCGGACCTACAGAGATGCACACGTCCAGCTCTCTGGGCAATGAAGCGGCATCTGTAAGCTGATGTGTCCAAAACCAACCTCCTGGCTGCTCCCCCAACCTGCTTCACCCACAGCCCTTCCCACCTCAGATGACAGTGACTCCATCCTGCCAGCTGTTGCGATCCATGTTGACTTGTCTCCCTCACCCCCCACAGCCCTCTACCAGCAACCCTGTCAGCTCCACTTTTAGGTACAGGTAGGACCCAGCAACTCACCACCTGACCCAGGTCCACGATGTCATCACCTCACCCTAATCTATTACACAACAATCACAGTGACTCATTAAAACAGTCAGAGGAGGCAGCACCTTCTCCGCTCACAATCCTCCACTGTCTCCCATCTGACCCTGAGCAAAAGTGAAAAATAACCCAAGGGGCCCAGGTGCTCTGGCCTCCTGTTACGTCTTTGGTCTCAACTTCTGCTACTTTCCTCCTCCCTCACCCTTGTCCAATCAGAGGCCCCAACATGTAAAGATGCTTCTGCCACAGGACCCTTGCACATGCTGTTCCCGGTGCCTGGAATGCTCTTTTCCCAGATTACATCCTCCATCTGATACGTGACTTCACCAATATGTTACTTCCCTCTCCCCACAGAACATAAACCCCACGAAGCCAGGGACTGCATAGTCTCATTCACTGCTGTATCCTCAGAGCTAAAATCAGAACTCAGGCTGGATGAATGAGCATTAAGACTGAGCATAATCCTCCGTCACCCAGGGCTAAGGTGGCCTTGTACAGAGCTTGGCCCACTGGTCTGATGTCACTTGTGGTGGAAGTGGCTGTGGGGTCCTGCTTCCTTTTCATCCTTTGCCGTAGTCTGGTTTCTTTTGCACATGGCCTTATTTCACTGGGGCCCAGACATGGGCTGTTCTCACACCACCGGGCTCCCCTCTTGGGGAGGTGTGGCCTGTCCTGGGTCAGCAGAGGCAACAGGGAAGGGTGGCCTTCTCCCCCACCAACAAAAGTGGGCGGGGCAGGCTGTGAGGGGCCGCAGCATGGGGACAGGCCTGGCCTGAGGGCTCAGGGAGGGTGCAGGAGGGACACAGGTGACCAACATACTCGCCCATGTAGCCCTTGGAGGTGGAGTGGAACGAGGCCAGCTCCACGTTGCTGGAGTACTCGGGCCCCATCTCATACAGCACCTTCTTGAAGGAGTGGAACCTGCAGTCTGGGGAGTACACATTGTCCTGGTACACCTGCACAGAAGACACGCCAGTCACCCCCAGTGCTTCCTGAGGGGCTGCTGCGGGGGTGTGGTCAAGGCGCCAGCTGCTCTGGCCCCAGTGGACGGGGGACAGTGCTCTCAGAGGGCCTCACATACCAGCCAGGCCCAGCCTCTGATGCACGTCCAGGAATGAGCCAGAATGTGCCTGGAGGAATCTTCCAGAACAAACGAGGAAGGCAGGCTCAAGGTAGCCCTCAGAGCCCTCTTGGGTTTTTCTGTGCAACTTCCCTTCTAGCTGGCCAGACTGGGTGTTATGACAGGCTCCCGTCTTCCCCAGCAGGCTCTCTCCCAGAGGGCAGTGCTTCCTTCCTCTAATGGCATCGTAACTCATAGTGACCACGTCTGTCCCCCGACTGGCCTGTCTGGACAGCCCACCCTGAGTTCTCTCCACCCTGTGCTTCCTTCACAGCACCTGCTGGCTGGGGATGCCTGTGCTTTCCTGGGGACACTCTGCTGTGGCCTCCCCAGGAACGCCTGTCCTTTCCTGGGGACACTCTGCTGTGGCCTCCCCAGGAACGCCTGTCCTTTCCTGGGGACACTCTGCTGTGGCCTCCCCAGGAACGCTTGTCCTTTCCTGGGGACAATCTGCTGTGGCCTCCGCAGGAATGACTGTGCTTCTCTGCAGACACCCCACTGTGGTCACCCCAGGAGACTCACCCACAGAGCAGCACTCCCGCTGGCCCTCCCCCGGCCCCCGGGGCTCCCACTCACAGCAGGCTATGCCCTGACATGAACTTCCCGACCCCATTTTGCAGAGCCGGGACCCTGAGGTTCCTGGGGTGCTGTGGGTCAGTGCGGGCATCCTCCTCCTCTTCTTCCTCCTTCTCCCCTCAGCCCCAGAGAGGAGGGGCTTGGGAACCCCTGGGTTCCCTGCGGCCCCTTCTCGCCTTTACAAATGAAAACTCCGGCCCCATCTGTTACCGACTACAGCAACTCTATGGCAGAGCCTGCAAGGAGCGGTGGCATCGTGGCCGGCGGGCCGAGGAGGAGAGACAGCAGCGGGCATGCCATGGCCAGCCAGGCATCAAGCAGAAAGGAAGACGGGTGGGAAGGGGGCTTGACAGGGCCTCAGTTTCGCCTTTGTGAAGGGAAAAAGTGGGCAGGCCTCGGCCCAGGCCTGGAGCTCGCTCTCACTGGTGACAGGGCCTCAGCATCCCCTCCCCACAGACCCGGGTGAGAACTAAGTGGCAGTGGGCACGGAAACTCCCGATGGCCAGAACTGCAGCCGGTCTGCAGGGTTATCAGCCCCTCTGCCCACCCAGCGCCCGTCTCCCTTCTTGCGGAAGAGCCTCCAGATTTGCTCTCAGAGAAAGCCTGTCCCTTGTCCTCCATCTGAAAGTCTGGCAGGACAGATCATGGGCCCCCTTCCTCTGGGCCGGCTGATCTGCAAGGCGCCTTCCACCAGTGGCAGTGGTTGGCTCAGCAGTGGGCATGTGACCCACGTTGCACCAGTGAGGCTCAACTCTGGGACTTTGGCTGCAACCACCAGGAAGTGACATCTTCTTTCCTGGCTGGGCTGCGAGCAGCCTGTCGAGGGTGCCCCGATCCAGTCCCTCTTCTGATCTCTGTCTATTCTGAGTCTTGTTTTCACACTTAAAGTGGTTTAGGTGAAGTTTCTGAAGTTTATAACCAAGATGCTAAACCAAAACAGGGATGATGTAGCCGAGATCTCACAAGTCCTAACCCTAAATAGCCTGGCCTTCAGCCCGTCTCTGCCAACAACTACAAAGTTCTTTCTGGCTGCTGAACGAAGTTCAGACTGGAGCCCCCCACCCTTGGAAGGCTGTCCCCACCCCTTTCTGGGGGGCGAGCTGGGGCTGCTGTTACCTCATCCGCCAGGAGGAAGAGCTTCTCTTCCCAAGCAAAGTGAATGACGTCTTCTATGCACTTCCGGCTTTGCACCTGACCTAAAATATCCCCAACAAAACCAACAACATTTAGGCTGTGACCCCACTTAAATTGTCCCCAGGTCAGAATGTCACTCAGAATCACTCAGACCCCTGTGTTTTCTCACGACCCCAAGAGATCGTCTACCCTGGTCACTGGACACCACGGTGTTCTGCCTCCAGGCCCCCGGCCCCATTGCTCTGTCTCATCTGTTCACTGGAGCCAAGTATGTGGAGGGCACAGGCTTTTCACCACCAAGCTTCTTGTTACTCTTACCAGTGTGTGTCTGTGTGTCTGTGCTGGGGGACACGAACGCATGGACGTTATCACGAAGAGCAGGAAACCAACCCAAAGGGGTGAATTGCTCAGCTTGGCTACCTTCCTGCTCCCAACAGCAAATGATGAGAGACTCAGGCTGTGGGACAGCTTCTGGGTGAAAATGGCCTGACGTGACTCCTCTGGGGAAACCCTGGTGGTGCGGTGGTTAAGCACTACAGCTGCTAACCAAAAGGTCAGCAGTTCAAATCCACCAAGTGCTCCTTGGAAGCTCGATGGCACAGTTCTACCCTGTCCTATCAGGTCATCTGGAGTTGGAATCGACTGGAGGGCAACAGGTTCTGGTCACTCCTCAGGAGATGGGGGACGCTCCCAGAGGCAGGAATGAGACTCACACCGGCTCGTCGTCCCGCCCCTAAGTTGGCACGTGGTCACTGCTCAACCAGTATTTGCAGAAGACATGTAAAGGGAAGGGTGGGCGCAGAGCTGGCCAGGGGCCCCTCGTGGCTGCAGACACAGGGACGCCCTGCGGCCTTCACGCCCTCCTCACACGCTCCAATGCCTCCCGGACTTGAGCCCACACGCGGGGGAGATGTCCAATGCCCACTTGCAAACAGGGAGCCCTCAGGTCAGGGGTTTGCAGGTCCTGCTGCAGGTACAGGCGGGGAAGGAACAACTGGAACAGGGAGAAATGGGATTTTGCTGCTATCTCCTGAACGCCGCTATGGGTGTGTCCCTGGGAAGGTGTGAGGTGTGCGGCGTGAGGTGCAACGTGTGAGGGGCTCATGATGTACCCCGGGAAAGCAACACAGCCCCAGGCTTGCTGACTTCAGAAAAAGGTGACGCTTCTTTTCCGTGTCCATGTGCATGCATGAGTTAGCACATATCCTCACTCACATGTCCAAGTGTGTGTGCGTATGTGCAATTACCTACCTACACCTATTTGTGCATATACATGTAAACTTGTGTATCGTATATATACTAACGACAATGGACTCAGACACACTAGGGGTCAAGAAGGTAGCCTGGGACCTGGCCGTGTCCTGTTCTGCTCTCCGTGAGGTCACCGTGAGCTAGAGGGGACTCCATGGCCGCTAACACACACATGGTCTCTACACACACACACACACACACACACGTATGTATATGGACTTTTTTTCCCCCCACTGCTGTCCAACTGATTCCAACTCATTGTGACCCTACAGACAGACCAGAACTGCCCCATACAGTTTCCAAGGCGTGTCTGGTGGATCTTAACTGCCAACCTTCTGGTAGCATCTAACCACTACACTACCAGGATTTCCATGTTGTTGTTAGGTACCACTGGGTTGGTTCCAACTCACAGTGACCCTGTGAACAACAGAACAAAACACTGCCTGGTCTTGTGCCATGTCCACAGTCGTTTTTATGCTTAAGCCCATTGTTGCGGCCACTGTGTCAACCCATCTCGTTGAGGGGCTTTCTTTTTGCTGACCCCCCAACTCTACCAAGCATGATGTCCTTCTCCAGGGACTAATATTTCCTGACAACAGGTCCAAAGTATGTACGACACAGTCTTGCCGTCTTTGCTTCCAAGGAGCACTCTGGTTGTACTTCTTCCAGAACAGATCTGTTGGTTCTCTTTGCGGTTCATTGTACATTCACCATTCTTCTCCAGCACCACAATTCAAAGGCATCGATTCTTCTTCTGTCTTCTTTGTTTATGGTCCAGCTTTTGAATGCATATGATGTGACTGAAAATACCATGGCTTGGGTCAGGCGCACGTTAGTCTTCAAGGTGACACCCTTATTTTTTGACTTCCATGTATACTGTATGTGTATGTACACATACACACATACACACACACATATAACCAAAAAACCCCAAGGCTGTGGAGCTGATTCTGACTTGTCGTGACCCCGCGGGACAGGGAACCCCTGGGTCTCCAGGCTGTGACCCTGGGAAGCAGACCCCCAGGCTCCTGTCCTCAGCAGAGTGCCAGGTAGCTGTGAACCGTTGCCCTTCCTGTCAGCAACCAAGCACTGACCACTCTGCCACCAGGGCTTGTGCGCACGCTTGCTGTCTCTTGGATACAGAGCAGTATATGCAGAGTATGCTACCTTTTTATTAAAAATAAAAGTCCCCATGTTCTCTGTGCAGAAACCCTGCTGGTGCAGAAGGTACCTGCTATGTCTGCTCACCAAAAGGTCGGCAGTTCAGACCTGCCAGGGGCTCTTTGGAACCACTACAGGGCAGTTCTACGCTGACCTCTCAGGCCGCTATGAGTCGGAACTGACTCTGCGGCAGTGCGTGTATTCTATGTGCAAGCACATCTCTGGGAAACAGCTGACGTGCCTGTAAGAGCAGGTGTGACTCAGCCAGGAGGTGGCCGCAAACTAAGCAACCAGCAGTTCATTTCCTAAGGGGACCGACCTCCTGCCTCCAAGCAAGCACCAAAGGGCTCCACGCACAGCAATCTCTGGGTCCCAGGATCCCAGGATCCCAGGGGTGTAACACAGCCTGCGTTTCTGACAAGCACCAGCCACTGTTCTCAGACTGACTTGGGCCGGGGGCCCAGGCACAGAGTCTGCCTACAGGCCTTCCCGTTCTCCCCCAACACCATCACCCAACAGACTGTGTCCTGCCAGAATTCACACTGAGATCTGAGGCACGCCTGGTGCGGGACCACGTGCACTAAGTGCTGAGAAGGGAGCAGGGAGCAGGCCTCAAAGACCCCGCAGCCTCATACAAGAAAGGAGACTCCAGCGCACGCCGACAGTTCACAGGGCACAGACTTGAGGACCGAGATAGAGCTGTTTCTCTACAGTGTCCATGACACCACGGTCACGCGGCAGTAGCTGAGTAGAGGGGATGGACAAGCACGTCAATGGTGCAGCAGGACAGAGAAAGGTGGCATGTGGCTTCTGAGGGGCTGTGCCCAGCAGGGAAGACACAGAAGGCCCCACAGGAGTGGCGGCTTTGTAACAGGGCCTGAGAGCTGGAGGTGACCTCCCGAATGCCTCTCACAAATGGCCCAAAGTGACAGCTCACAGATGGATGGGACTGTCCACCAGGCCTGCCCAGCAACGTCCTTTCTCTGAGCAACAGGCCCTGACTGTGCTGTGGGAAGCGTCCTCTCTTTGCACTCCAGCAGGAGGCCCAGGACACAGACCTGGCCCATCAGAGCCCGGGCCAATCAAGTCTGGCCTGGATGCAAAGGCTGGAGCAGCTAAAGACCACATCCTCCCCAAAAGGAACCCAGCCCAGGGGGGTAGAGCTGAGAAATGGACAGAGGCTCTTGGTGACGGTGACACTGGTGAGATACGTCACTGGACTCCAACCCAACAAGCTTCAAATTGGCTTTCTGTCTCGCTCAATACCTCAGTCCATCCTGATACCTTTTAGCCAATGTGGTGCCCGTGTAGAGCCCAGACAAGATGCATGGCCACCACAGGCAGGGTGCTCTTGTCCACCTGCAGTCTCCCAAAAGCAGACAAATTTCCTTAAGGCCCAAAGAGCACGACCATCTAAACCCTTATCCTAACAGACACTCGCACAACCCGTGTCCCTACAACAGCAAAACCTCAGAAGCAGTTACTCCTCCCGCACAGGGCGAGGTCCATGTAAACACCTGGCCGAGAGAGCCACGACTGCAGTGCCAACAAGTCACATGGTCCCCTTCCTAGGGTTTCGTATGGCCTGCTGTTCCAGTGCAGCCCTGGGACCAGTGTCCAGAGCATCACCTACTTGTTAACTGGTCCAGGCTCTCAGATTCTCATGCCTGGCCCCAGACCAATGGCACTGGAGTATGTGGGAGTGGGCCCAGTAGGCCGCCTGGAGACAGACTCAAGTTCAGGAATCATGGCTCCAAGACAGTAGTTCTTGAGCTCAGCTGCACAGACCAGTGACATCTGGGTCCCAGCCCTGGAGAGATATGGGTCTGTGGCCTGGGGTGGAGGACTCTCCACAGCTGCCTGGGTGACTGGACGATGCAGCCCGACTTAGAATCCAGCAGTATGCTGTTTCCCTGTTACGACGTGGTCAGACGCCCAATTCTTCCCCTGAGGAGCGGGGGAAAACACACCAGCGGAACGCCAGCTGCTCTCATTCTCTGGGCTCGGGAATTCAAGTGGTGCTTTCAGCTGACGGAGCATCACTGATGTTCCCAGGAAGCAGACTCCACGAGCAACTCCAACGCGTCTGGCCCCGATCCAATTTATCTCAGCCAAAGAGGAGAGAGAAGGCCTTGTTCTCTGCCTCCAACCAGCACTGGGGCATGGGAAGCCAGCGGCCTGGAAAGATCCAAACAGGCAGGACTCTGCGTTTTGTTTCTTGTTTTGAAAGAAAAATACGCTACACAAGATTGGGAGTGCTTCTCAACTTCCTGACAATTGTGTGTGTGTGTGTTTAAATGCGGCATTTCTTTCTCAGGCCTCAAGGGACACAGTCATCCTGTGTCAAACAAAAACAAAAACACACACCAGCAATCTGAAAATGCCTCCAAACCAAGAAGGAGCGAAGGAAAAAGGAGGGTATAATTGAGGGATGATTGGTTTGTGCTGAAATAACCTTGGGGAAAAAGAAAACCCACTGTCACAGAGTCAGTTCTGACTGACAGTGACCCTGGAGGACAGGGTAGAGTGGCCCTGTAGGGTCTCCAAGGAGCAGCTGTGGGATTCCAGCTGCTGGCCTCTTCTCAGCAACTGAGCTCTTAATCACTGCACCACCAGGGCAGATAACTTTAAGGCAGGGGGTTTTACCCAAATCCAAGGAGAACAGGTCCCAAACTGTTCCTAATAACACCGTCGTGCCCAAGAAAATACCTGAGCCTGCCCATCTCTTGGCAAGGCCTGCAGCAAAGCTCCTGGCTTCACATTAGCAAATCTGGAATTGGACCTGGAGCCCGAGAACAGAGACAGCCGTGCACTAGCTCCCAACCAGACGTGCCCCACAGTCTGGACACCAGCCACCCTCCCACCTCCCAGAAGCTGACCACGAAGTTGAGTGCCGACCTGTCGGGTTCCCGGGGTTGATGATGCACAGCACCTTGGGGTCGCAGTGGTCCTTGGCCTCCCGCAAGGCCCGACGGAGCTCATTCACATCCAGGGCCCAGCAGTTGTCTTCGTCCAGGTAATAGTTCACCTGGACAGCGCCCAGCTCAGAGATGACCGCCGAGTAGAGGGGGTACTGGGGGATGGGGATCATCACACCCGTCCTCGACTTGCCACCGCCGGAGACCAGAATCTTCAGGATCGTCTGCAACAGAGAAGTCACACTTAGAGGGCCACTGCCACTGCCTGCCGTCTGGGTGCTCATGCGCTGACTAGCCAGTGGACCCCAACACCGGCTTTCACAAGAGGCCCCTCTGCTTCCAGGGCAGCGTTGCACAAGGGGCTGTACTCTTCCAGGCTTCAGTCTCCTCATCTGTACAATGGGTTCTGCTGAGACCCTGGGTGGTGCAAACAGCTACCATGACTGGCCACTCAAAGGGAGGTTGGAGGTTCCAATCTAGCCAAAGGAGCCTCAGCAAAAAGGCCTGGTGATCAACTCCTGAAAAATAGCTGTTGACAACCCTGGAGCACAGTTCTACTCTGGTACACAGGAGTCCACCGGAGTCAGAGCTGACTCAGGAGCAACTGGTGTGGGATAAACATGTCCACGTTCTCAGCACAGTGTATGGCATGCAGTTAAGTACTGTTGGTACTTTTAGGTCCCCCAACTGGCCACCTTGGAATTATCCTGAAGCCCCAGGCACGACCTCTGGGTTGGGCCCAGGAATCCTATTTGTCAATCACTGGCCTGAACAAGGACTGCTGAAATGGGATGAAAACTGAGCAGTACCACTTACCGCCACCAGGTGGCGAGTCGCCCTGTCTCCAAAGTTGAGCGCCCCACGCGTTTTTAGGGTTCCTGAGAAACCAGGTTAGGAGGCTGGGGGGTGTCGGTGCACGTGGTGATGACGCCCAGAATCAACAAGCTGAGGCTCTGCAGGGCAGCCCTGCCTCACACAAGGGGTTAGAGCCTTTCCCAGGCCCAGTTCCTTGGGGTGAGGAGGCCACCAGAATAAAAAGCGCAAGGGTTCGCTTCTTTTCATGGACGCTGGCCAACACCTCCCTTCCTTGGGGCCTGTGCCCCCACCCCAACTTCTCTGGGCACCGAGAGGAGTCTCCCCAGTGGGTCACGGTGGAAGAGGCTGTGGCCAAGGGCCAGAGGCCCCAACAATAGAATCCCACGTGTCAGAAGAGGTTGAGAGAAAGCAGGCCGAGCTCTTAACCTCTATGGGCCTCGGGTTCCCCAGCAGCTCCAGCAAGAGTTTATGCATTTGAAAGTCTTTGGAAGAGGAATAAAGCACTCAACAAACAGCAGAAGCAAAAGCAGTGACAGCCCTTGGAGGCCAGACTACGCACACCGATCTGAGGCCAAAGGGGTCAGACAGCACCTGGGTGGGCAAGTAACAGGGGCACTGGCACCCAGCACCCGCCAGGCAGGCGAGCTGTGCTGGACAGGGACTGAGGGACCGGGTCCGACTCAAGCCCAGGACTTCAGTCCCCTCTTGCCAAGTAACCTCTGATGTCAACCCTGCTCCCTCCCGGGTGGTGCACAGGATTAATGTGCTCAGCTGCCGACGGAGAGCCTGGAGGTGTACAGCCACCAGGGGAGCCTCAAGACAGGCCTGGTGATCAACTTCTGAAAACCTCAGAGCACAGCTCTACGCCGGCACGCACGGGGCGCCATGGGCTGGAAATGACTCGCGGCCACCGGCTTGGTGGATGCCGTTAGAGGCTAACATCTAGCCCAAGCCACCCTCTCACTTCCTAGACGGTCCCCCACACCCCGTACCTCTCCTCCCACTCCGAGGTCAACTTTCAGACCCTTAACTGCACCTTCCTTCAAGGCTCCCAGTTGCTCTCAAGACTCAAACCCTCCCTGCGGCCTCCCTGGCCCTGCAAGGCCTGTCCCCATCTGTCTCCCAGCTCTGCTTCTGCAACTCTGTCCTCTGTGTGAGCAGTAACCCAGCCCTCCTCCAGCTCAAGGCCTTTGCACGTGTTTACCTTCTGCCCGGAACACGCTCCCTCCCCGGCTCCTGCAGTCCGGCTCTCCGCTCAGCCTTCAGACAGGCCCCCTTCACAACAGAGCTCCCCCAGCTCTGCCCAGACCACGCTCCCTCCCCGGCTCCCAACTCCCACCTCGAGGCACCACCCTTCCTCTTCAAGGCAGAAGAGGCACTGAAGGCCCTTGATGAGACCCGTGCTCACATGATGTTAATGCTGTCTGCTGCGTGACAGAGGAGGGACACAGGCCTGGGGACACTGGAGGGCTCCATGGCCCCTCCCCAGCAGGACCTGCTGGTGAGCACTCGGGGGGAAATCAAGGCTGCAGGGCTACTCAAGGATGGCAGGCTGCCAGGGCAGGTGGGCCAGAGGGCAGCCCCCTTCCGCAGGCCTGCCTCCCAGCAGGACCCAGCCGCAGCCTGGACACACAGGGCTGTTCCCCACGTAGGTGACTTCCGGACCCACACGTACTGAAATGCCGTCACTGGCTCCAGTGGTCAGGTAAATGTTGTCAGGGTCTGCGGGCACCCCGCCATCTCTCCGGGTGATGTAGGCGGCCACGTCCTCCCGGATGCAGTTGACGCCCTGGCTGGCGCTGTAAGACCCTGTCAGACAGCAAGCAAGGCGGTGACAAGGCGGGACGTCCGGCTCTGCAGACGGTGGGCGTCTAGCTGATTAACTGGGGGTCTCAGATGGGGCCCCACTCCACTGCTCCAGGCTCTGTGACAGTGACAGCTGTCTAACCTCCCACCCACCCATCCATCTGGGCTCCACCTACCCACCCAATCCACCTACCTACCCACCTGCCCACCTACCCAATCTACCCACCACCCACCCACCCATCCATCTATTCATTTAAAAAACAAAAAATCCTACGGCTGTCAACTCAATTCCTATTCATAGGAACCCTATAGGGAGAGGAAAGCTGTCCACAGGGTTTCCAAGGCGCGCCTCGTGGATTTTACCCGTGGACCTCTCGGTCAGCAGCCGAGCTCTTACCACCCTGCACCCTCGGGGCTCTCCCTCACCGGTGTAGCCCCCAGCACTCAGCGGGGCGGTGCTAACTGAAAGGTTCCGGTCTGAACGCACAAGCTGCTCCTTGGAAACCTGCATGGCAGTTCTACTCTGTCCCTCAGGGTCACTATGAGTTGGACCTGACCCGAGGACAACAGGTTGGGTTTCACCAGGTTTGTACTATACGTCAAGCACAGTTCTAAGCCCTGGCTTCTAACCAGTACTCATCTTGACCACTCTCCTGGGGAAGTACCTGTGTTCCGAGACAGTGCAAGCCATGACAGCTGAGACTCACTGCCTGCCCCGGTGTCACCGAGCTTGAGGAATGAGTCTGTCATTCGTGTTAACCCTTGCTGCTCTGAAACAGCCCTGCCTGCTGCAGGGTTGGCCTCAGAGCTCAGGGTCTGGACCATCAACAGCCACAGTCTGCTGGGGCTGCCGGGCACACCTCGTGTGTCAATAATATCCTCAGGCAGCCACCAGGGGGAAAACTCAAAACTCGGGCACTGTATATATGAAGTTCAAAACCAGGAGGACCTTATCTCTGGTGTAGACATCACAACAGTGGCTGGGGGTAAAAGTTCCCACTAGAAGTGGCAGAAAGGTGCCTCCGGGGGGCTGAGATGTCTAATATGTTGACCTGGGTGGTGGTTACACAGCTGTGCGCATAGGTAAAAATTTTTCAAGCCCTTCATTACTATTTTACATTTTAGTGTGTTATACCTCAGTAAGAAGTTTTTAAAAATGTGAATCCATCATTTACATTTTTAAAAGGAATTAGAAAGTGCTTGTAAATGCATGAAGTTTCTCAAGGGGGATTTTAGGGAAGTGAGTAGGAGATTGGGAGTCAGAAATGGAAGTGTTTTCACTGTATATGCCTTTATACCTTCTGAATTTTGTACTAGCCTTTATACCTTTTGGATCTTGTACTATATCTACAAAAAAAGTCTACTCCTCAGGCAAGACCATTAGCAGTAGGAGGGTGGGGCTCCTGAAAGCCCTGGATTGTTCTCTGTGGCCACAACACAGATCGTTCCACCACCTGGCAATCAGGAGTACTCAGTTAAATGCAGTGAACTGAAAGAGCACGAGCCTGGCTATGCCTCAGCCTCTCTGTGTGGCATTGGGTACACCCGACTAGATGTAGACCAATCTGCAAAGGTGCCAAGTAGTGAACATTAACATGTTAGATCTAGACGGTCAGTACAAAGGCCTCTGTTACATTATTTGGGGTATCTGAATACATCTGAAATAGTCTGTAAATTTAAAAGTGGGAGCAGAGACAAATGCACTTAGTCCTCAGACCTCAGGACCTTTGCACATGCTATTCCCTGTGCCTGGCAGGCATTCACAGGCCTTGTCTTACTCATCCTTCAGATCTGAGTTTGAAGGCCACTTTCTCCATAAGCACTCTACATTAGACTCCCCTGTAAGAACCCCACACGTCTCTGACCCTTCCCCAAGCACTCATCAAAACTGGGGAATCCATATCTGTGTGAATTATTCTTAATGTCTTCCCCAAATCTGCAAGTGAGTTCTATGAGTACAGAAACTCCACCTGCCTGGTTCCCAGCCAGCACCCCCTGATGCCCAGATCAGTGCCCGGTATGTGCTTTGCTCAGTGAGGGGCTGGCCAGGTACACACCTCCTGCCTCCCCCAGAGAGACGCTATGTTTTACCTCAGTCTTCTTTAAGGCCTGAGAGAAGCAGACACCCACCAAACTAAACATAAGCAAAATGCCGTACGGAGTCACCTTCAAGGTTGTGACAGAAACAGGCCTTGTGCAACTTGACAGCAGTGGGTCCGGGGATGCACACACTGAAACCCCCTCTTCCCGGGCCAAGGTGGCCCAGAAGACACAGACAGTCGCTTACCTGTCCTGGTTCTGAGAACAGGTACCCAGACTGCTGTGGCTCAGCCAACAGAGCGCCACCTCTGTGTCCTCATCAGGTGAGGGAACCACAGTGCCCCTCTCTGTGATGGAGGGTGGGCAGTGACCCAAGGGCACGGCTTCTCCACCCAACAAGGAGTTTCAGCACATGCCACCCCCTGCCCCCAGCAAGCACCGGAGGTGGGTGCAAAGTACTTCCTTGGTTGTGAACGAGGGCAGGCTGAGAGCACTCAGCTTCCCATTGTGTTCCAGTGCTCATGGGACAAAACTGGGCATGAGTCACAAAAGTCCCAAAGGCTACAACACTCCCAAGAAGGGACTCACACAGACACAGCCCCTACGTTCACTTCCCCAGCCCTGGGCGTGCAACTGCAAAGGCCTGACGACTCATGCTCAGCGGGGACGAATGAAGCCACCTACCCCTCCCACTCACTTCAGATGCACAGAAGGCCGACTCCTCCACCCCTGCTCTCAGAGGCAGGGGCTTCTGGGGGGATCTTAGCCCATGGCTACCAGGCCTTGGAGAAGCACCTCTCCCCTTAGGCTGTGTGCAGGTTCTGAGCCCCAAGACTGCTCTGCCTCTGTCTGCCAGCCTGTGGGTTAGGCTTTTGCACGTGAGGCCACTGGCCCACATACTACCCAGGCTGGCCCCTTCCTGAGAATGACGCCACTGAGGACGTGCCCAAACTCAGAGGCCTGGCGAGGTGACCACAGTCAGGAAGTGGGCACAGGGCTCTCGACACTGGGCACAGCAGAGAGACGGGGGAGCGGGAGAGGCTGGGAGGTGAAAGAGGCCAGTCTCCTGCTGTGCAAGCCACAGGCATCCCTGCCTCACTCCCCGAGCCTTGTCCAGAACACATCCTGGAAAAGCTTTCCAGAATCCAAGGGAGCTGGGTTCCACATGTTGGCGCCAGGAATGGGGCAGAAAGGGACAGATGAAGGAACGGGGAGGCAAGCAGAGGGCCGGCAGCCGGGAGGCTGGAAGCCCGCCTCGGCAGGGGAGAGCCTTATGTTCACCGTGGCCGGGCCCAGCTTGTGGGCCCTACAGTGAGCCCTCCTGTGCCCGGAGTGCTGGGTGGGGAGGTGGCCAGCTGGGCAGGGGCCCTGACGGAGTGTAATGGGTGACTCGGGGTACAGTCAAAGCAGAGGATGCCTTAAAAAGGGAGCCAGGGTGCCGCTTACATGAAATCTGTGTCTAGACCAGACAAGCTTAGGGAGCCCAGGGCTTCTTAATGGGTACTGGTGAGGAGGTGGGAAGAGGGGGAGAGGACTCAGTGCTCGGAGGCACGGGGTAGCTGTGCGGGGTGGGGGTGTCACTGGGGAAGGCGTGTGGGTGATGGCTGAATGACATGATGAATGGGATCAGTGTCACTGAACGGTACAGGGGCAGAGCAGCTGAGGTTTGGTTACGTACATATTTGCCACAATTAAGAAAAAAACTCTTCACCTTTCATTCCTAATGAAATTCTAAAATAAGCAAACAGGGAGGGGATGGAGGGCCAGAGGGAACTCAGAGCTCGCCCTCCCAGAGAGCTGGCCACGCCCCACAGAGCCTGGTGGGTGCTGGGGGCCACAGAGGGGCAAACGCGGGACAGAGCTACACACTCTGCTTCCACTGGGCCTCCCGCTGCCGAGGCCATTCCTGTGGTTAAGCATCCCGCTCTGGTGGAGAGCTCCTCTGTTGACGCTGGCTCCCAGGCCTTGACCCAAATCCAGCAACGCACAGGCGCCCTGGAGCCGGCACGGCCCTGTCTGTGCAGGGCGGCCTGTGCGTCCGCGTGGTAAACCAGAGGCCCGGCTCAGAGCACGGCTCTGCGTCCTCCGCACACAGCTGGCCCGTGCACCCGGCCCCTGCATGCGCACATGTGCACGCATCATGCTCCATCCCTCTGGCCCCACACACACCCACACACCCACACACCCACACACCCACACCCACACCCACACCCACACCCACACCCACACCCACACCCACACATACACACACACACGTGTATCCTCCGTCCAGCTGGCCCCTGCAGCACACACCGTGTGTCACCCTCCATCCATGCAGCCAGTGCCCACATGCATGCCCACACACGTGTGTGCACCAATCACACTCCACTGCAGCCAGCCCGGGCCCACACTGGGACACTCGCTCCTTCACGCCATCTGCGGCCGTGTAAGTAAGGGCCTCACCCAGGCTGTTCCCGCCACAAGCCTGTAGGATCCTCCGGGCCCGCTTCTTAGCATCTTCTGGGAAGCTGGGGCTGTCCAGCAGGTTAGGGTAGGTGCACAGTGCCATCACCTGAGGGGACAAACAGAGGCTGGGCTGTAGCACCCCCACCCCTGACGGCCAGGAGGGACACAGCCCACACGGGGCAGGGCACATGGGAAGACGAGACTCTGAGGGCCAGCAAACCCCTCACCCAGTGCTCAGGCCCCTCGGGGCCGGGGACCCACAGAGCTGGGAGAAGCAGAGGACACTGGGCTCTCTGTAGCCACTGGGGAGATGCCGAGAGCTGGGAGAGACTGTGACGCCCCAGGCCTGGGCTTGGGGCCAGGGCGGGCCGCCAGAAGCAGCGCCTCAGGACAGAGGAAGGCTGTGAACTGGCCCCCGGCCGTGCAGGACAGCAGGCTCGCCCCCCCAGACCCCAAGACCCAGGGATCTTCCAAGCAGGGCCAGGCCCGAGGGCGCGGGGGCCTGAGACGGCAGGAGCGGGACCCCAGCCCCTGCTGACTCGCAGCCTGAGCTCTGCCCTCCCAGTCCCCTTTTCTGGACTTCTCCTCAGCACCCCCTTCCCGGCCAGCAGCCTCTGTTAACAGAGAAAATCATCTTCACCCACAAATGCAGAGGATTAGGAAATGCGGGCGAAGGGGCAGGCAGCCCGGCGCAGGGCAGTGGGACCCAGCACGGCGGAGGGGCCGGGCCAGGAGCACCGGGGCAGGCAGGGCAAGCGTGGCCCCGCTTCGGCCGGGCTGCACTGGGTCCCCAGCACGAGGCGCAGCGGCCCGCCGGGCCTCCCGGGCTCCGCACAGATGCAGCACCAGGCGGGAGGGGCCAGGCCTGCCACGGCCAGGGCGGGGCGGACTTGGCAATGGCCTGTAGCCAGAAGAGGCAGAGGCAGCAGGGGGCTGTTCACGCCCTGTGGCTGGGGGGGCAGTGGGGGCCTCATCTCGCCTCCACGTCCCTGGCAGAATCCTTCTGCCAGGCTCCTGCTTTTCCCCGTGTGGTCCCATCTGTTTCGTCATCCTGGGCCTAGCCTGGGGACTGCACTTCCATGGTAGCTGGTGTGCTCTTGCGGGCTGGTGGCAGCGTCCACAGGTAGACTGGCAGGAAGCACAGCAGTCACTCCTCAGGCCAGCGCCTGCCTCAGCTCTGCCCCACTGCCCTGTGGGTACAGAGAGCCCCCGCACCTGCCCCCCATCGGCAGAGGGGATGCTCCTGCCCCGGACAGCAGGGCAGGACCCTGTCGTCTTTGCACCTGTCGCAGCAGAGCTGGCAGCGACCCTTGCCCAGTGCCACAGGGCTGGTGGGCTATACTCAGGCCCGGTCAGCCTAACTCAGGCAGCCTTCCCGTGGCACCCCTCAGCCCACCGGGTCTCATCCCCTCCACCAGTGCCCTCTCTGAACAGCTCCTGACTCTGTGTTCAGAGCCGTGAACCGTGGAGGGTATCTCTGGGAACCTGGCACATCACACCAGCCCCCACTGGGTTTAGGGGTTTTAGACAACCTCAGAAGAAGGAGCAGGTGAAGGGAGAGCCCCTGGGGGAGCAGGCACTGGGTTGAGGGGGACAGGACACTGCTCCTCAGACAGCGTCCCCCTATGACATTCAGGTACCTCTGGTGCCCCTAGAGTGCTTGGTGGCAGGGTGGCAGAGGTGAGGAGCTGGCCAGCCCCACAGCCCCTCCCAGCCTCTAGTTGCCAGCTCCCCCAGCAGCCTTGGCGCTGAGGGCGAGCTCACCTGTCGGAGGAAGGTGATTGGCTGCTGGCCCATGGCCTGGGCATCCCCGATGTTGGCTCGGATGACCTCTGTGAACGGTTTTTTGATGCCCTGGACAGACAGAGAAAGAAGGTGGCAGGTGGTTACTTGCAGACATGCAGACCCTGCGTTCCAGAGGCCTGGCGCGCTCCCTGGGGAGTTTATTAATAAACACCACTATTTTGAGCCTGACCAAGGCCAGGCACTGTGCTGCGCCCTTGACCTGTCTATCCCATGCCATTTTCATAACCACGCTAGCAAGAAGGACTATTACTATTCCCATTTTACAGATGAGGAAGTTGAGACTCAAGGGTCACATAATGGATCAGGATGTGGAAGTGAGCCTCCCAAGTTCACTCTGGGTCACTATATTCCATTGCTTCCCACTTCCCAGAAAGGCCAGAAGAGCTTCCAGGGTGGCCAGCACATCAGAGGCCGCTTCAGGTACATGGCCAGCCTGTCACCTCACAGATGTCTAAAAGAAAGCTTCTGGGAAAACGCAGCAGGAAGGAGGCAGGGGTTGGCAGCAAGGCACACTGAAACATCAAGAGAATCCCACCAGCCCCTCCAAACCCTGCCTCAGCAGAGCACCACTCCAAAGCCCAAGCCAATGTCCAGGGACCTGAGGATGTCCTCACCCCACGACACACCCATCAGCTGGCAGCAAACCCTTGAGGTCACCCCGAGACTTGGGCTTTGCAGGAAGAAGGGCGCAGGCCGAGTTACCTGGTTTTTAAAAGCTCCAGAAACAAAAGACCTGATGGTAGAACCAGACTGAGGTGGTGGCTTGAACGTAAGCTCAGCTTAGGGAGGGATCACAGTGGAGCAGGCAGCGGGAACCCCGCCAAAGGATGCCCGGCCCCACACAGGGGGAGATGGGGTCTGCCATGGCAGACTGGTGGGACCTGGGTGTGGGTGTTCCTCACGGCTCCCTGGTAAAGCCAAACGAGATTAGCCAGTGTTTAGCAATAGCTTCAGTGACCTCCCAGGGTGACGAAGGGATTATCTGAGACAAACAGTGTGAAACTGCTTGGCAGGGTACAAACATCATCATCTTACAAATCCAGAGCGGGAACAAGGTTGTGAAGGTCACCGTGGAGAAAGCAGGGGACAGAACACCAGCTGACAGAGCCGGGGGCTCATTTCCGGCTGCCCTGTCCCCAAAGACACCCCAAGTACAAATTCAGAAAACACAGTTGTGTCTCCTCCACAATGGGGTCTGTGTGAATAAAACCAACTTGAGCAAACTTGGCCTTTTTAAAAAGGTCAGTCACACACAGCTTAAAGCAAGAACTCATGGGCTTGAGAGACAAGAACAACTGTCAAGTGAGTTGCCTGGCCCGGGGTCCCCATAGGAAAATCAGGGGCTGCCAAGCCCTAAGCTCCTTCCACAAAGAACTCTTTCGTGACTTCTGGAGCGAGGAGGCATGAGAGGCTGAAAAAGTACCCCAAGAGGGCCAGGGGACAGTAAGTCTGGAAAAGTTGCCTTTCTGAGGGAAAAAGACTATCTTAACTTTGGGGTGGCACAGTAGCTAAAGCTTGGCTGCTCACCAAAAGACCAGCAGCTTGAATCTACCAGGCACTCCTTGGAAACCCTATGGGGCAGCTCTCCTCTGTCCTGTAGGGTCACTATGAGTTGGAATCAACGTGACACTAACAGTTTTGGGATTTTGTAACAAGTCTTAGGGTTGGTCAACACGAAACATGGAGACTCCCAGGGGCGCTGGAAGTGAGGAAGCGGCGTCCAGACAGCCGGGGTGAGGGGCACAGCACTGCCCCCTGTACCCAGGCTTTGCTAGGGATGGAGTCGGTCCCCTGGAGAGCCATGGGCCGCAGGCACGCGACCCCGATGCTCACTCCATAGGAGGGAGCCAAGAAGTCAGGGGTGGGCTGGGGTGGGGGTAGGGGTGGCTGCCCTGGCCACCGTGTGCAAAGGGGCGGGCCAGACCCACCCCCTGGCACCGCTGGGGCTCCAGGCACTGGGCCCTCTGTCAACAGGACTGGCTCAATGCAGCCCCCAGGCCTGGCTAGCTGAAGGCCAGTGGTTTCCATAGCATGGACACAGACCCTGCTTCACAGGGACTAAATCTGTCACAGACTCCAGCGCCAGGAGCCAACACGCAGCTGCAGGCGCTCAGCCAGCCCATTACAGGGTGAGAACACAGCCCGAGACAGAGCCCTGGAGGTCCCTCCCCAGGTCCGCTCCTGCGCCATTCTCCGGATTCGGGGCCTGTCACAAAGGAGCCTGGGAAAAGCAAGCATCTCTTTTCCTGGTCTTGGCACCTGCAGACACTCCGCTATGATGGATGAGCTGAGGGCAGGAAACTGGCTTCCTCAGTGGAAAGGGGGTGAGGGGACAGGCTGCCAGCCGAGGGCCAGCACAGTGAGACCATTCTAGGCACACTCCTGCACCTGCTCACTCAAGGGCCACAATGTGCGGGGAAATGCCAAGGGCTCAGGGCAGACCCCTGCCCACGGTGACTTGCCCAGGCCCATCTGGCTCCCAGTGGTGGCCTCACCTCTGCCGTGTCCCTGGGGCCCTGCCCACTCAGAGGGACGAGTGAGCATGGAGACCCCGGGCTTCCTCTCATAGCGCCCCAGAGCCTACCTCTCTAAGCACCCAGCACTGCTTCCCCCGGGTGCTGCTGAGCTAGGGAAGGCCCCATGGCGAAGGTGCCCCTCTCAGCACCACGGGCTCAGGCTGGGCACAGGGGAGACGGTTCGCGCTTCCCAGGGTCTTGTTGTTGTTACACTTGTTAGCGGCCACCGACCCACGGTGGCCCCAGGGCAGCAGAAGGAAACGCTGTCTAGTTGTACCATCCCTGTGATCCGCTGCCGAGGGCCCCATAGTCCCCAGGGTCCTCAGCAGCTGCACACAGGACGTGGAGATCCACAGGGTCCTCAGTGGCTGCAGACAAGACACGGTGACCCATAGGTCCTTGGTGGCTGCAGACAGGACACAGCGATCCACAGTGTTCCCGGTGGCTGACTTTCTGAAATGGATCCCAGGCCTCACTGCCTGGTCTGTCTCAGCCTGGAGGCCCCACTGAGACCCAGTCAGCTTCCCGGCCACATGCCTGCCTCCACGGACAGGCAGCTGTGAGCGGTGCACGCACGGCGCTGGCTGGGGCTGCACCCACATCCTCCACCTGTGCCCTCCACCTGGATGGCGGGCATTCTGCCCTGCACCCCCAGTGCCCCCTTTGGAGGAAAGGAAACACCTTGACTGTCCTTCCCAGCTCACAGCTCCAGCAACACCAGGTGAGGGTTCGGAACAGGCAGATGATCCTAAAGGCAAACAGGATGAGCCCCTGTGCCCGCCTCACAACTGGCATTACGCTTGAGCCCAGTACTGCGGCCACTGTGCCAGCCTATCTTGTCGAGGGCCTTCCTCTTTCTTGCTGACCCTCTACTTTACCAAGCCTGATGTCTTTCTCCAGAGATTGACCCTTCCTGAGCACACAGAGGCTCTGAAATCGGAGGTCAGCTGAATAAGCCAGGGTTTGGGAGGTGGCAGCAGGGATGGAATGTGAAGGCTCTCCAAACAGGACAAGTCAGGACTGAAAGGACAAGACCGAGAAGGACAGAGCCAGCCCTCAGACCATGTTCCCAGACCCCTAGAGACTCCTACGGAGCAAGACAGAGCCTCAGCTTATCAGGTCTCATATCAGCCTGAGAACAAAGATTCTTCAGAGTCCTCACTTGCTTCTAGCTGTTCAAAGGCTGGTCACTAATGTAGAAGCCAGTCTTGAAGCCAATTTGCCCCGACGCTCAGAGTGAACCGCTGCCCAGGTGTGTGACCGACTTGCTTGAGGCCTCTGCACAGCCAGGTGGAGTCCAGGAGGCATGGCTGGCGGCCTGGGCAGAGGTCTTCCCACTAGACGCCTTCCAAACAGATTTGTTTGCTTTCAAGTGGCAAGTAAACTCTACAGAAAGTGGCCAGTGGGATGTCCCCACCTGTGTCGGGCACCCCCATTCTCAATCGTCATTCTCAGTCAACTACAGCCGGTGGGTGCCCTGCCACCCTGCCTGCATCCTGACCTGTGTGGATGGGACGGTGGCCACTGAGTACAGTGCTCGGCGGCGTCCCCTTCTCTGAATCCCATTTCTGCATGTTTTTCCCCATGTTTACTCTGGAGGCCAGGTAGTGCACTGGTTAAGAATTCAGTTGCTAACCAAGAGGTCGGCAGTCTGAACCCCCCCATCAGCCGCTCCCTAGAAGCCCTTGGGGCAATTCTAGTCCGTCCTGTAGGGTCGCTATGAGTTGGAATGGACTCAACAGCAATGGGTTTCGTGTTTCCTTTCTAACTGGAGAAGGTTCAGTCATTTTTCCGTCCCCACTTGTGCCTACGCCGGTCCGCTCCCCTGCAGAGCAAAAGCAGCAGCAGACTGAGGAAGAGCTCACTGATCTTTTCAAAACTCCTACTAACTGCAGCTGATTTTAAGTGTTGCTCCCAAGAAACAGCCGAGAAGCACAGCATGTGAAGAGCGAAGCCGAGGTGTCCTTGGAGCTGCTGTCAGGGGGGCCAGGGCTCCCCCGAGAACACCCGGAGGCTGGGGGCAGTGGGAGCAGAAGGACCGCCTTCCTCACGCCCACAGAGCCCCCCTCTCCTCCCCGCTCAGACTCTCCTCGAAAGAGGCAAGGCCAAGGCTTGGCTGGCCAGCAGCCCCAGAGTCAAACACCGGACCCCAAGCCCAACAACCATCCTGTTGCCTATAAACCTTAGGCCATTCCATCTCCAGTAAGACTGAAGCCCTCAGACTATCAGTCCAGGCCGATCACAGCCCCTCAAAACAGGCTGGGAAATGGACACCGTGCCAAGCCAAAGACATCCCCTGCCCCCAAAAGAAAAGACTGGGATGATACGGCGTTTTGAGGACAGGACGGTTTAACCTAGCCAAGTGGCAAGGGCCGTCTCCCCGGGAAGGGAAGTCTGAAGGCACCGAGTTAACGAGCTCAGCTGCTGACTGAGGTTAGAGGTTCACGTCCAAGGGGCCCCTCAGCAGAGAGGCCCAGGAATCTCCCCCCAAAGCAGCCAGCAAACACCTCGTGGGGCGCACCTCTCCCTGACACCCACGGAGCACCCCGAGTCAGAATCGCCTCAGCCCCCAGTGACCAGCAGGTCAGCCTGGCTGCAGCAGTATGTTCGCACGCGGACTGGAGCAATGGAGCCTCCACAAAGCAAGAAAAGGGACAAGCTGAGAACGAGCATGCCCAAGAAGGAGGTGGGCAGAGCTCCTGCCTGTGTGGGACCCGGGGACGTCTCAGCACCACAGGGCACTGCTGGCTTCAATGACCAAGAAACTGGCCTACCTGTATCAGCCCACCACACTCTGCAGAAAACCTGTCCTGGGCCCCCGCTCCCCCCAGAACATGTCACCCACTCCTGAGCCTGGCATGCAGACGTGGCCACTCTTCCATCTCCCGTATCCCACCCCTTCCCCAAATGCCCAGGACTTGCCCAGCCTCCCCGCTGCTCACAGCACTCTTCCCATCTGGAATGAGCCCACATTTTCTCTGCCTGCTAACAAATTCCACCCGTCATTACAGAACCAGAGCAGAGAACGAGGGGCAGGCTCAGGCCCGGACGACAACACGGCAGCCAGCGCCCCCAAGTCTGGGGCAGCGCCACACACAAGTTGTCAGTGAGTGAGAGGTCGGACAAACCCAGGAACGTGCCAGCTCAGGAATGGGAGAACTCATCGTGACGGCTTCCCAGGGAGACTTGGCCTCAAGGAGGGCCAGCCCCAGCCTGCCAGGCCAACACAGGCGGCACCAGGAACCGTGCTGCCTGCTCCCGGCCCACTGCTAGCCAGGGAGCTGGGGAAACGGAACCGGCCTTCCCCAGAGCCAGCTTTCAACTCAGCCCTGCAGGGAGAAGGCACACTCAGACTTGTCCAGACATTTGAGTCAGCAGAACTCTGTGTCCCAAAAAGGTATCAGCAGGTCATGAGCTCATCACACCCCTAATGTCCTAATGGGAGTGGGGGACAAGTGTTGACTGTGCCTTCTGCCCAAGGCTTCAAGGGACACTGAGAGACCACCGTGACGCTGAAACACTGGGGTCTGCTGCCTCTGAGAGTGATGCCAAGGAGCAGCTGCCCCCCCTTATTATCTGGGTCAGAATTATTTTGAGCAGGTAGCTAGGCAACTATTTCATCAGCTTCTTACAAACCTTAGGGGTGTTTACTTTTTAGATAACCCCTGTTGACTCTGCAGAAATGCAGGTGGCACAGTAGCTACGGGCTACAGCTGCTAATCAAAAGGTCGGCAGTTCAAATCCACCAGGCACTCCTTGGAAACCTGACGGGGCAGTTCTGCTTGGGGCTTTTGGGTCACTGTGAGTCAGACTCGCTGGACGGCTATGGGGTTGTTTTGTTTGCCTGACTGCTTCCTAAATTCCACCCAGACGACAACTCTGGTACCCCACAGGGGGTGCCTCTCACACCACGCCGACCACAGCTGGCCTGGTTGACAGGTGGCAGGAATCCCTGCTGGGTGTATGGCCACTTTACGCAGAGCTGTGCACTCAAGCCCAGATCCCAGCCAGTCCACAAAGCAGATGCGGCAAGTCCAGGGCCCCGTGCTCCAGACTGAGAAAGTCCAAGCCGGCTGACTGCGTTCTCAAGGACAGAAAGCAGGGGGTGGCTGGGCAGCCGGGCAGTCAGGGTGCTCCGAGGGGCCCTAAGGGATTGAGGGGCTCTTCTCCACACCCCTCCCCAGCCTGCCCACTCCTGTCAGGAGAGCACTGCTGGCAAAAGACCTCAGACAGAGAAACAGTGTGGGGAACAGACTTGGTTCTCAGAGCCTCAGCCTTCCCCCTGCCCACCTTCCCCCTCTGATTCAATTTCTTGGAAGCAGGAATTCATTGCCTGCCACTCCTGCCTTTTGTCCTATACTGATTACTTTTTCCCTCTCCCCTCTGGATCCGGATTCCACATGGGCAGGGCAGACACGTAGCGCTCTGGACCTGGCACCGTGGGCTGCTCGATTATAAAGGACGGATTCATTTCAACAAGTGAACTGTATCTGAAGGCCTTACTCGGTGCCAGGTGCCGGGCACCCGTGGGTGCAGGGCTACCATGGGTGCAGGGCTCCCGTGGGTGCGGGGAGGAGGAGGACCCTCCCGTTTCAGTCAAGCTTGGCAGAATGGAAGAGCTGGTGACGGTACGGGAAGGCCAAGGGGAGAACCCGCCGCCACTCCTGCCTCCCCGGGCTGCTCCCCGCTCACCCGCTGCAGCTCCAGCTCAATCTCGCCGGCCTTGAGCACGATGGGTCCCCGCACCGCGTACTCCACCGCCTTCACCTGCGGGTTCATGGACTCGAGCGTGAGGATGCGCTCGCGCGGGCTCCGCTCGGGCCGCACCTTGAGCACCGCCGAGGCCTCGGCGGCCGCGCTGCTCTGTCTTCGGCTCCAGGAGCCCGGAGTCCGGGGGCGGCAGCCCCGCGGAACCAGCAACGCCGCCCGCTGCATCGCGCGCCGCCCAGGGACACCCTGGTACAAAAAGAGAAAGAGCGAACACGTCGCGCACGGCCCAGACGGGCGCTCGTCCCTCCAGCCCAGCCGAGGGGCCTCGCGCGCCGAGCTGTGCCCGCGTCCCGGCCCCCGGGACCCCCGCAGCGCCGTCCAGCCCGGCTGTGCCGAGGCGCGCCCGACCCTGCCCGCAACGTGCCTGCGGCCGCTCGGCAACCTCGCCGCTCCAACTAGCGCGCGCGCCCGGAGCCGCTCCCCGGCCCCACTGGCCGCAGCCGCATCCCGGCACCCGCACCTCGGCCCCGTGCGCTCGCACACCCACCGCCGCCGGCCCGGCCCGCCCCGGCCCGCGCGCTGGCCCCTGGGCCTTGTAGTTCTCTCTTCCGGCCTCGGCGCCTGCGGGAGACTTGGAGAACTACAATTCCCAGACTGCTCCGCGAAGCCCGGAGGGGGGTCTGGTGGGGCGGGGTCGGGGCGGAGATGGGGGCGGGGCAGGGGCCGGGCGGGAGGGGGCGCGGTGCGACCAGCCTTGCGGATGGCTGAGCGTTCTCTTTGTCCGCGGGGACCGAAGGCCAGAGTGGGCTGGGCAGAGGCCATCGTCGCAGCCTGCGCGTGTTGGCACTGTTTGCAGTCCCTCCCGGAGGCGCAGCCCCTCCCCCCAACACCTGCAGGGGCGCGGCCTGCCTGGCTGGTGCAGTGGTCGCCCAGAGTTTCATCATCCAGGGCCACGCGTCGGGACTCACGCTGTGACGCTGGCCACTTTGGAACGTCACTTTTCTTATGGGCAAATCGGGGTGTGCTCGCAGCCTCCAAGAGTTGCTGATACTGGATGAAAGCCTACCTCCACCAGCCAAGCCCACTGCGGTCCAGCCAATTCCTGGTTACAGAAACCCTACAGGACGAGCCGAACTCCGTGGGGTTCCAAGGCTGCCACCCACCACAGTGCAGCTGGTGGGTTCTAGCTGAGCTTTTGGTTAGCAGCCAGGTGCTCTTACCAGCTCTGGCACCCTGTTCCATTTCCTTTGCAGCGTCCGGAGTGATCTTGTCTAGGTCCTTTACAACGGCCTACCGTCCCCACTACGATGCAAATTCCAGAAAGCGGGGATGGACGGTATCTGGCCTATTCTTCCCATTCCCTGCTCCTGGTAACGCCGGGCCAGCAGTACACGGTCCCAGGAAGTCTTGTTGAAGGACGAATACTCATAACAGGTTTTTGGCAAAGATCTATCCAGGCGAAAGGCTTCTTGGATCTCCTAGAAGGGGAAGGCCCGCAGAGCCCGACTGGGGGCTGCTGCGGTTGTGGGCTCCAAACCCTAACCTCCCTCCGAGGAGGGAAACGTCGACATCCTCGACAGCCTTGCTCGATAGGTCTGGTACTGCAGCCACTGTCGGGCCATCCCACTGAGGGTCTTCCTCTTTGTCATGGACCCTCCTGTGAAGGGCGATAGTGTGTGGTGGTCCCGAGAAGGGCATCAGGAAAGCTGGGCTCTCACAGAGACACCAAAACTGACAGGCAGGACATTGGTGGAGTCACTTGCCCAGTCTGGCTGCAGACTGATTCTTCACCTGCAAAATAAAGTGTGTTAACTGACCTGTAAGCTTCTCCCCAGGCTTGGTGATTCTGCGAGTCTGGATATTTTCAAGCAGTAAAACAGCCCAGGTACCATCACAAAACACACACGCACACACACAGATGTGTGCACGTATACACGCATGTATACACATGTACACATACACACACATACACACAATTTCTGAAAGCTGGGGCAAGAGGCATATATAACAAACAGCAGTGTAGGGAAGAGGGCATCTGGAAATCTGGGTTTGAGTATAGTTTGTAGGCAGTTACTGCTTGTTTGGCTCCAAATCTGTTACTTGGGCTTTGCAAGTCTTAGTTCCCCCATCTGTAAAATGGGACTAACAACACCAAACTCATGGGGTCATAGAGAAAGTTTAATGAGGTCGCTTTGCGAAAGCACATTTGGAACCTGCTGCTCTCGTTCATCCTTGTCAAGAGAGTGCCATACATTTTGATTCAAGAAACTGATTACCAATAAAGGGGAAGGGAGGTGGGGAGGACAGCAGAAACCAGACAGTGGGTGGTCTTCTGCCAACCGGCTGACTTGACCACAGAGTTGCACGGGCTTCTTCTGTCCTGGCTCCAACCCGGTGCCTGTGTCGCCACTGTCATTGCCCAACTTCCGTGTCAGGGCCACGTATTCGGTCTGCAGTCCACACAGTGTGCTGAGCTGTCCCAGCGAGGACACACAGACCTCCACCTCTGAAGCACACTTAACCTTGCCCTACAAATGATGTAAGCGGCGTCTCACTGTCCACCCCTGGCTTAGTGCTCTCTTGCTGTCTTTATGCCTGATCGCAGGGACACAGAGCTGGGAGAGAAGTTGTAGAGAAGTGAGTGCAAATCCCGTTGCACAACTTAGAAGCTAACAACACCCAGCAAACAGCCTCCATACTTGGGCTCCTATGGTGTCCCCAGGCAAACCAAGTAGAGTCCCAGCTATGCCCTCTGCCAAGCTGTCCATCTTGGATGGCATATTGAGACACCTCCCTTACTTATGAGCCACTCTACAGTTTGCAAAGCACTTCCTTGCCTCCAGTTCCACTGGACGCTGGCAGTGAGTAGAAAGGGCAGACACAGGCGGCCCCACTGGGCAGGCGAGGCTCAGGGAGTCGGGCAACGGGCTCAGGGGCCAGAGGCGAGGGCAGGAGCTGGGAGCCCCAGCTCAGTGCTGCCGCCCGCTAGGGTGGCCCTCCAGCCGCCCATTGCAAAACGTCATGAGCCCATAAAGGCTTCTGGATGGCAGCCAAGGTGACAGTGGGGGGGGGTGACAATGTCAGTGCCTGGGGCTGCAGTAATAAAGTATCCCAAGGCAGGGTCTTTAAACAACAGAAATTTATTTGTTGTTTCTCTTTGGAAGTTCTGTGATTTATTCCAAGGGATTAGAAAAACACTTGAATAATCACTAAATCACAGAAAACATCCTGATTCATAGAAATGATATTTACTATACTAAAGATTCAAAAACTCTGCTTATGAGGACTGTCATTTAAGGTTGTGAACTCATCCTAGAAAAAGTGTTACAGATTTCACTGCTGAATGTCACTATGGTGAGCTTCAAAGTCCTCCCATTGGGAAGCTATGCACCCACGCCAGCGCCTAGTCCACCTTTCAAAGCAATTTGGGACATCTTTCTGGAACGGCCCATCAGAGCTGTCGTCATATTACCATTGATGCCCTGAGTGTCATCAAGATGTCTTTCTTTCAATATCTCCTTTATCTTCAGATAAAGGAAAAAGTCATGGGGGGTCAGACCAGGTGAGTTAGTAGGGTATTCTAGCACAGTTACTTGTTTACTGGGTAAAAACTTCCTCACAGACAACTAGACAATTAAGTTCACAAACTTGCCACTGTGCCACTGTGCTCAATGGCCATTCCAAAAAGAATTCCAAAATCACTCTGAAGGGCGGACTAGGCACTGGTGTCGGTGCATAGCTTCTCAAGGGGAGTATTTCGAAGCTTACCATAGTAGTATTCAGCAATGAGATACACAGCACTTAATTAAGTTCGCAGACTGGATTGGCAGACCCTGTATCTCAAAATCACCTAGGGCACTTTCTAAAAATATTGACTTCCCAGAATCTACCTGTTGCGGTTGGTTGCTGTCTGGCTCACAGGGGCCCTATAGGTCGGAGTAGAACTGCCCTAGAGTCTCCAAGGAGTGTCTGGTGGATTTGAGCTGGTGACATTTGGGTTAATAGCCAAGCTCTTCACCGCTACACCACAACGGCCCTGGAGATCAACATTTCACCGAATTCGTCAGATGACCGCATGCATTCATTGTCAGAGTCAGGGAGCTTTGAGCTGCAGTTTGAAAATCAACTCCCACCCCTTAAAAAAAAAAGAGTCTGCAGAAACAGAAGCAAACAAACTTATCACTTACACACACAGAGACGGGACTCCGGAACCAGAAAAATGTGTTACTCTGTTGCAGGTGCTGCACCCACCAGTCAGAGGCTGTGGCGCTCGCTTATGGGTGTATTTATTCTCTAAAGGCTGTTAGAACAGTGGATGGAATAAAATCAGCGTTCTGGTTCCCTTTCTCTAGTTCCTATCATATACTGATCTATATTCTTGATTGTAAAACATATGATAAATTCAACAACAGTTTTTGACAAGGTGTAATAAAGACTATTAATACACACATTTTTGTTTTTATAAAATGACCATGCTGTACATTTATGCAGACTCTTAGATAAATGTCCGCAATCAACTTTGGAGTAGAAGCGTTTGCTATCAGAATGTGAACCTTGGAAACCCTGTGCAGTTGCTGTGAGGTGGAACTGCCTCAACAGCAATCGTTTAGACATTAAACCCTGCTCCAAAAACTCAGCTGAAGTGTTTGAAGGTGAGAGGGTTGGCACATAGTGACAGCTCTTCGTGGCACATGATTTGGTCACTCCAATTCTCTCTGAGAGTTCTGAGGTTTCTTCTGAGAGATTTGGCCTGATGTGTAGCCGTGTGACCAACAATAACTCGCTGACAACTCTCTTATTTATCTACCGCTGCTATAACAGAAATACCACTAGTAGCTTTGACAAAAATGATCTTTTTTCTCAAGTTTAGGAGGCTAAAGGTCCAAATTTAGGATGCTTGTTTTAGGGGAAGGCTTTCTCTTTCTGCTGGCTCTGAGCATCTATTCCTCAGCTCCTTGGTGACAGTCCAGTGGAATGAGGGCTGTCTTCTTTGCTTGCCAGGTTGGGTTTAATGTCTTTTATATTGCCAATGAGATTGACTCAAGATGCACCTTATTCTAATCCTGCTCATCCACTTAACAAAGGCAGCCCATTCCAAAAAGAATTCTAGCTGCAGGCACAGAGGCTAGGGTTTACAAAACACATTTTAGGGGAATACAGTTCAATTCAACACAACAGCCTATTTCTTTCTTTTTTTTCTATATATGTTTTATTTATTTATTGTGATTGAATGAAAGTGTACAACCCGGTTAAATTCACATGCCTGCCTATGTGCAGCTCCTACTGCTCTCCTTGCCTGGTGAGAGCACACTCCTCCTTTCTGTTCTGTACAAGTCGTATCCTCTTAACAATCTCTTGTCCTCTCTTCTCCACCCTCTCGACTCCCTTCTAGTAAGAGGCCAGTAAGATGACATCCTATAGATGCATAGAACCATAAAGTGCACACACAATATAGGCACTCTGTGTTGTCGAGTCCAGTTCATTCCTGTCCAAGGAGTTGACCTCAGTTATGATTTATGAACAGGGGCAGCATCAGGTCTAGGGGCCATGCTCCCAGGGAAACCCTGAGGTCTTTGGACAATCAATTGCCATCTTTTAGTGGAATTCTCAGGGTGCACCCCTTTTTATTGTCGTATTGCCACTGGGAACAACACCCTATTTCTATTTCTGATAGCCACATCCTGTTTTCAGAAAAAATGGAAATGACTAAGTATGAAAACTGGAGACATATAAAATACTTTCGTGGTGAACAGCCTGCTCATTGCTTCTTCGATTTTTTTCGTCCTTATTTCTTTAAAAAATGTGTGTGGTTGAGAATACACACAGCAAGATGTAGACCAATTCAGCGCTCTCCACCTGTGTGATTCAGTGACAGTGACTGTCCCTTCCTTATTAACACAACTCCCTGCCCCCTGAGGTCCCTGTCTAATTATGTTGGGTGCTATGGTCACTGAGATCCCATCTAGATAATTCTTAAAAGAGATAGCTTGATGCAGGCATTCTTTGCTAGTTTAAACTACTATTCAGTTTTAAGAAAACTTCAAGGGATATTTTCAGTTTTAAGTCTTAAAGATGACCGTAGGGCAATAGTTTCAGGGGTTCATTCACCCCACATGGCTCCAGAAAGTCTAAAGTCTGAACATTTGAAATTTTGTTTTGCCTTTTTCCCTTTTGATCAAGATTCTTCTGTAGAATATATAGTTTTTAATTGTACTTTAAATGAAGTTTTATAGAACAAACTAGCTTCTTATTAAACAGTTAATGCACATGTTGTTTTATGACATTGGTCAACAACCCTGCAATAAGTCAGCACTTCCCCTTCTCCACCTTGGGTTCCCTCTGACCAGCTTTCCTGACCCCTTGCCCTCTAGTCCTTGCCCCTGGGCTGCGTGCCCCTTTAGTCTCGTTTTGTTACATGGGCCAGTGTAAACTTTGGCCAAAGGGTGAACTTTTAGAGGGACTTCATTACTGAGCTGAAAGGGTGTCCAGGGCCCAGGCTCTCAGAGTTTCTCCAGTGTCTGTCAGGCCAGCAAATCTGGTCTTTTTTTTCTTTAAGTTAGAATTTTGTTCTGCATTTTCCTCCAGCTCTGTCTGGGAACTTTTGATATGATTCCTGTAAGAACAGTCAGTGGCGGTAGCTGGGTACCATTGAGTTGTATGGGACTCAGTCCCATGGAGGCCATTGTAGAGATGGTCTGTTCGTTCACTGGACTAGTCCTTCCTGTGTATCTTTAGTTTTCCTCATTCTCCCTTGCTTCTGAAGGGATGAGACCAATGAGGTGTCCTCGAGGGCTGCTCATAGGCATTTAAGAACCCAGACACTACCCACCAAAGGAGAACACTTTCTTTATAGGTTATAGATTTACACCAGTTGGCCTAGACATTCCCCAAGACCACGGTCCCCATGTCCCTCAGCCCAGCAGTTTGGCCCCTCAGGGAGTTTGGATGTGTCTATGGAGCTTCCAGGACCTTTCCTTCTACAAGTCGTGCTGGCTTCCCCAAGTATCAGGTACGATCTTACCCTTCATCAAAGTTACCACTTGTTTCCCATCCCCACGCCTTCCCTGCCTCTCTACCGTCGAACATGATTTCTTTTTGTGTATAAACCTTTGTATGAGTTATTACAGTGGTGGTCTCATGCAGTATCTGTCTTTTTATGATCAGCTTATTTCACTCAGTATAATTCTCCCCCGTTTCCTCCATGTCCTGAGATGTTTCAGAGATGCATCATTTTATTTTTGTTTTTTTTTTTACTGTTGCTCCATGTTTTGGATTTTGTTGAGGGCTGTTCTGTGGGCTAAGATGCAGTCTATTCTGAAGAACGTTCCATGTGCTTTGGAAAAGAATGTGTGCTTAGCAGTTGCTGGGTGGAGTGTTCTGTATATGCTTGTGATGTCAAGTTGGCTTATTTTCCACTTTATTTCTTCTGTACCTTTGTGGAGTTTTTTCCTAGATTTTCTGTTCTACATGCTAAGAGTGGTATGTTAAAGTCTCCTACTGTTATTGTGGAACTGTCAGTTTCTCTTTTCAGTGCTGTTAGAGCTTGTTTCATGTACTTTGGGACCCTGTCATTGGGTATGTAGATGTTTATTATGGTTAAGTTTTCATGATGGATCATCTGTCAAATCATTATATAGTACGTTTCTTTGTCTTTTATGATGGATTTTGTTTTAAAGTCATTTTATCTGAGATTAGTATTGCCACTGCTGGGTTTTGGCAGCTATTTGCATAATATATTTCCTCCATATTTTTATTTTTAATAAATTTACGTCTGTTTCTAAGGTGTGTCTCTTGTAGGCAACATATTGATTTTTTTTTTTAATTCATTGTGTCACTCTCTGTCTCTTTACTGGTATATTTAGGCCATTTACACTCAGTGTAGTTATTGATAGGTGTCAGTTTATTGCTATCATTTGTAGTTTTTTTTCTTTTGTGGTGCTGACATTTTCTTTGTTCCTTTTACATTCCTGTGCTGAACCCCCTTTTTTTTGTGGATTTCTTTCTTTCTTTCTTTGTAGATTTTCTTTTTGTTGACATTTTATGTTTTTCTTATTAATTTTGATCAGTAGGTTCACTAAGTTTCTTTGTAGTTTCCTTAACATATGCCCTTACCTTCTGTTTTAGTCATCTGGTGCTGCTCTAACAGAAGTACCACAAATAGATGACTCCAACAAAGGGAAATCTATTCTTACGCAGTCCAGTAGGCTGCAAGCCTGAATTCAGGAGTTCCCTCCAGGGGAAGGCTTTCCCTCTCTGTCGGCTCTGGAGGAAAGTCCTTGTGTTGCATCAGTCTTTGTTCAAGGAGCATCTTGGAGCAGGAACCTTGAGTGTGAAGGATGCACCCTTCTCCCAGTGCTGCTTGCTTGATGGTATGAGGCTCCCAATTCTCTGCTTGCTTCCCTTAGCTTTTATCTCTCGTAGGATGAAAGGATAAAGGGTGGTGCAAGCCACACTCAAGGGAAACACCCTTTACAATGGCGTTACAGTCCCACCCTAATTCTCTTTTAATATAGTCATCCTGTCTGTTAGCCACAGGATTTACAGCATTAGGAAATCACAAAATGGAGGGCAATCGCAGAATATAGGGAATCCTGGCCCAGCCAAGTTACTACACATTTTTGGGAGACGCAATTCAATCCATGATACCTTCCTAGGTTTGAACCAGACTATTATTACTTGATACTTGCCTTCTGCTCCATCAGAAATTTCTATACCTACACCCTCTTTTATTGTCTTGTTGTTTATTCTCTCTTTTATTGTTTTGATGATGTTGTCATTTACAGATGAATCTTTCTGTTTCTGTGTTGTCATTCTGTCAGTTTTGAATAGTCCTTGAAAGTTCTTTTCCTAGGCTGATATCTGACTGGTATGATCTTGAACCGTAGATTTGGATTATGGTCTGATGTTGTTTGTTCTCAGACTGAAGGACTCCCTCTGAGAATTCTTATAAGTTTGATTTGGTCTTTATATATTCTCTTGATTTCTGCTTGTCTGGAAGTGTCCTACACTTGACGAGAGTTTTGGAGGATATATTATTCTTGGTTGGCAATTTTTTTCTTTCAGAGTTCTGTATATGTCATCCTGTTGCTTTCTTGACTGCATGGTTTCTGCCAAACAATCTTATTGTTTCTCCTCTGTGTGTGCCTTTTTTGTTTCTCTTGAGCATAACACTCTCAAAATCTTCCATTATCTTTGTCTTTGGTTTTAGTGACTGTGGTCATCATACACTTTGGTGATTTTCTTGTAGAGTTTCTCCTATGTGGGGTTCTTTGAGCTTCTTGGATAATCAGCTTTTTGTCTTTCACAGTATTCGGGAAGTTTTCTGTCAGCAATTCTTCAACAATCCTCTGTGTTATCTGTTTCCTCCCTGTGTTCTGGAAGTCTGATCACTTGAAAATTTTTTATTTTGATTGCATCCCACATAATTCTCAGGGTTTCTTCATTTTTCTTCATTGTTTTTGAGATTTTTCCTCAGAGTTTTTGTCTTCAATTTTGCCAATCCTTTCTTCCATCGTTTCAAACCTGTCCCTCAGCCCTCCTATGACACTGTACATTTCTGAAATCTTGTTGCTTATCTGTTGGGTTTCTAATTATTGTCCTTGTATGATGTCCACTTGTGAATTTATTTAGACACTTTGTTACTGTATATTTTCCTGAATTCTTCCATGAATTTGTCTATTTATTTATTTATTATCCAGTTTTTTATTTTATTTTAGTTTAGTTTTACTTTTGCTTCAACTCTTGGATAACGCTGAACATTAGAGATTTGAGTTCTCCAAGTTTTGATATAGTCTGCTGTCTTCAGGGCATTCAGTAGTTATTTTCTTTGTTTACCATAAAGCTGTTTGTTCTGTCTTGCTTTTTTTATTTGGTTAAGTCAGAGCCAGCGGGCTGTGCATTCTTTGTTATTTCCTCATCCGTGGTCAGAATACTTTTCAACTCCTTGTCCAATGGGCAGGGCCAGCCACTCAGCTGTGATGCAGCAGGGCCAGCCTGGCTGAAAAGGAGGAGCTGGGCTGGATTGTTTATGGCATGCACCAGGGCCAACAGGGTGGGCAGGTTCTAGCAGGCTTTGCTGGGGCTGCTGGGTGTTGTGATGTTCCATTCACATTGTAGGCAGGAAGGTGGGAAGAGGTTGTGACGGATGGAGATGAGACAGGTGTGGGAGAGAGACGAGAGAAACAGGAGTCACAGAAACAAAGAAAAAAAGAGTGCTAACAAAGCTTGCCAGTGGAATAGAAACATGAGAAACCAAGAATAGAGAAAAACAAAAAGGAAAAATAAACAAAAAAAGAAGAAAATAAAAAGGTAAAAAGTGACTAGATTAAAAACTTGGAAAAGAAAAGAAAGACCCCCGGGGTCCCACCAGTGCACCTGGAAAGATCAGGAAAGGTCTCTCAGACTGTGCAGGATGGCCTGTCACATGGCACCAGGAGACAGGAAAAGAAGGTATGCATAGAAAGATGAGAACTGAGAAATGAAGAAAGATAAAAAGCAAAAAAGAAAGGAAAAGAAGAGAATTAAATACAGAATGACCCCAGGAATTGGGGAAGTAGGTCCTAAATTGTGCAGTGCAGCCTGGCTAGAAGGAGTTCCAAAGCCCTGGAGAGAAAAAGAAAAACAAACAGATGAAACAAAGCACAATAAATCTAACCAAAACAAAATAAAGCAAAAATACAGGAAAAATAAAAAGGCCCTTAGGGTTGAGTCTCACTGGCAACACAAGAATAAAAAGGGGTGCACCCTGAGATCTCCACTAAAAGACTGCAATTGATCTTCCAGCGGCTTCAGGGTTCCCTGGGAGCATGGCCCCTGACCCTGATGCTGCCCTTGCCCATAAATCATAATCAAGGTCCACTCTTCGGACACGAATGGATTGGACTTGGCGATGCATAGTGACCATATATTGGATGCATTTTATGGTTCTATGCATCTATAGGATATCATCCTGCTGACCTCTGGCTGGAGGAAGGAGAGTGGGTGGAGAGAAGGGGAAAGGAGACTGTTGGGAGGATGAGACAGGTATGGAACAGAGAGGAATAGTGTGCTGTCACTGGACAAGGAGAGCAGTGGAAGCTGCATCTACATAGGCATGTAAATTTATATGGGAATGTACATTTTCACTAAGTCATTAAAAAAAAAAAAGGCCCTTAGGATCCCACCAACATAGTGTTACCGGCCAAGGAAGTGAATTTCCAGTTCAGCAGCAGTTTGCAGCCTTTTAAGAATAGCCAGACAGCACATGGAGCTAGGTGTTTGAGAGACGGAAGGGTGAGGTGGTGGGACGCATGGAAGAAACCAAAAGAAATGGGACGAAAAACACCAGCTACAGACAAATGGCACTCAGGTAGCTGGCTGGTGTGGGGCAGCTGAATTCAAGTGGCCAGGGTCAACGGTGTTTCTTCCCGGCCTAGAGACTGCAGCCAGTGGGAAGCAGAGGAAGCTGGGTGGAGGGGAGGAGGACTGGGGGAAAGGCAAGGGTTAGGGAAGCATGTATTGCTGGTTACTGGGTGCTCTGTGCCCTGCCGGGAGCTTCCTGAAACTGCTTTCAGCCACTCTCTGTCTGTCAATCTACAGTGTGGGCAAGGGGGATCTAGGCAGCACTGACAATGCCCTTCCTGGCTGGCTGAGCCACTAAGCTGGTCAGGAAGCCTGGGAGGTAGACCACTGGGGAGAGAACAGGGAGTGCAAAAGCATGACTCACTGGTTACTGGGTGCTTTGTCTGCTGCTGGGATTTCTGTGAACCTGCCTTCCCTAGATTCCTGTCTGTGGCTCTCCTGCAGGAGGCTAAGATGGCAAATCCTTGTATTAACTGAAAGGAGTAGGAGGCTTCCCATCAGTTGTATTTCTTCACACTCTGTGTTCTCTGTCAGTTTCTTATTCTATTCAGTGCTTGGCTGAGTTCTTTATCTTTTCATTTGACACTTTAAATTTCAGGACTGATGTGTGTCTCTGTTTTACTTAGTTTTTTGGGGGGTCTTTGTGGTGGACGGACAGCATGGTGCGTCTCTCTGTGGTGCCAGATTGGGTGTAAATCCATCTCTTCTGTAGAATCCTTAATCAAAATGTTGAGCAATGGAATCAAACACTTATACTTATCAAAAAACTTCCTCAAAAAGTCAAAAGACAACCTACAGACTGGGGAAAAAAATTAGCTGTGACGTATCCAATCAAGGTCTAGTCTCTAAAATCTACAAGATACTGCAAAGCTTTAACAACAAAAAGACAAGCCAATTAAAAAGTGGGCAAAGGACATGAACTGACATTTCACCAAAGAAGATATTCAGGCAGCTAACAGACACATGAGGAAATGCTCATGATCACTAGCCAGTAGAGAAATGTAAATAAAACTATAATGAAATACCATCTCATCCCAGCAAGGCTGGCACGAATCCAAAAAATGCAAAATAACACGTGCTGGAGGTGCTGTGGAGAGACTGGAACACACCTACACTGCTGGTGGAAGGTAAATGGTACAACCACTTTGGAAAACCATTTGGTGCTTCCTTAAAAAGCTAGAAATGGAAGCACCATGTGATCCAACGGTCCTAAGCCAAGGGATGTATCCCACAGAAATAAGAGCTGTCAGAGAACCAGGCATCTGCACATCCACGTTCATTGCAACATTATTCATGACAGCAAAAAGATGGAAACAACCTAGGTGTCCATCAGCGGACAGATAAATGGATAAACCAACCACGTTACACACTGACAACAGACTGCTGTGCACTCATGAAGAATCCACGAAGTGTCTCACAGCATAATTGAGTCTGGAGGGTATGATGAGTGGAATTAGTCAATCATAAAAGGACAAATATTGTATGAGGCCACTATTAGAGGAACTCAAGAACAGGTTTAAACCCTGCAAAAGGCATTGTTTGATGGTTATGAGTTTAGGAAGGGCCAAGGAGAGGAGTTCACTAACCACATGGCCCACAGGGGTCAACTTTGGTGAAGGGAGGGACAGGGTGCATCACAGATGAAGTCAGCACAACCAGACCAAAGCAAAAGCTGAGAAGGTTCCTGGATGCAGCCAAGCACTTTGAGGGTCAGAGCAGCTGGGACAGGGGCCTCGGCACTGTAGTTTGGGGGACATCTAGGTCAATTAGCATAACAGAGTTTATTGAGAAAACATTCTACATTCCACCTTGTTAAGTAGTGTCTGAAATCTTAAAGCCTGTGAGTGGCCATCTAAGATGTACCAATTGGTTCCAATCCACTTGGAACAAAGGAGAATGAAGAAAACCAAAGATACAGGGAAAAGATGAGCCAGAGAGAAGAAAGGACCATGCAAACTACAGACTTCTCCAGTTTGAGACTGGAAGAACTCGATTGTGGCCAGCTCCCAGAAAGGACCATCTTGACAGGGAACCCAACAGAGTCCCGGGAGGAGGGAGGAAAAGTGAAGAGCAAAACTGGAATTCACATAAAAAGGCCAGGCGCAGGGATCCGAAAGGACGGAACAAGCCCTGAAACCACGGCCCTCGGACGCTCTGTTAGCCCAGAACTGATACCACCCCCAAACCCACTCTTCTTGAGACTAGGGTCAGACAACACTGTGAAACAAAGACGACGCCTGCCAGGAGCAGGCTGAGTTCAGTCACACACGCCGGACCAGGCGGGCAGCTGTCCCGAGGCAGGACGTGAAGACAGCAAGTGCCATGGCTTGAATTGTGTCCCCCCCAAAATATGTGTTGTCACGTGGCTGGGCTGTGATTCCCAGTATCTTGTGACTGTCCTCCACTTGGTGGTTTTCCAAAATGGATTAGGGTGGGACTGTATATCCCTTTATAAGATCACCTCCCTGCTCCACTGCAAAGGGAGTTTCCCTGGAGTATGGCTTGCCCCACCCTTAGTCCTTTCAGCCTGCAAGAGATAAAAGGAAGGAGAAGCAAGCGGAGAATTGGGAACCTTGTTACCATCAAGAAAGCAGCACCGGGAGAAGAGCGCGTCCTTCAGACCTGAGGTTCCTGCACCAAGATGCTTCCTGGACAGAGACTGATGCCATAGTGGACTTTCCTCCAGAGCCGACAAGGGGGAAAGCTTTCCCCTGGAGTGGACACCCTGAACATGGACTTGCAGCCTACCGGACTGTGTGATAATAAAGCTTCCTTTGTTAAAGACGTCCACTCTGTGGTATTTCTGTTAGAGCAGCACTGGCTGGCTAAAACAGCAACGGACAAGAGCTGGCTGAACGGACACACAGAACCTGGGGTGTGAAGGGGAAGCGTGTGGCTGTATTGTGGGGGTTGCCACAATGTCCCAGAACAGTCTGTGGATAAATTTTTACCTAGGAAATTAGCTTAAACTGTTAATTTTCACCAAAAGAGTGCAAACACACACACACGCATGCATGCACACACATGCACACATGCACACACACAATCAGTACTGGCGGTGGGGCAGCATCTAGCTCTTCTGTTCCCATGGCAAAAGAGACAGTTGTTGGCAGAGGCAATTAGTCAAACAGCAGAAATGCGTTATCTCACATTTCTGAAGCTGGAAGCCGTGCTGTCTCCAAAGTCCCTTGGAGAAAACCGTTTCTGCCGCTGAGCCCATGGGGTCACCGTAAGAGAGAGCCGACTTGATGGCAGTCATTTTGGCTTTGGGAGTTTCTGGCAGCTGCAGGTGTTCAATGGCTTATGGATGCATTTTTCTGAGACGATCCTTTCCCTGGTCAGAATTAACTTGACGGCAGCAGGTTTGGTGGGGTTTGTTAGTCCTGTCCCTATACATCACCGTGTCTTCTCTTTCACAGGAATGCCGCTCGGATTGGGTTAAGACCCAGCCTACTCCAGCATGACCTCAGGTTAATCGATAACATTTGGAAAGACTTTATATCCAAACAAGGTCAAATTCACAGGTACAGGAGTTAAGATTTCAGTGTGTCGTTTTCAAGGCCACCATTCAGTCCATGAGAGGTGCTAACGGTGTGAACTTGGCCTTTATTTTGCCTTCAGATAAGGTGGGGCAGGGTAGAGTTGATGCATCCTTCTAACTATTAAAAATGAAGCGCGATAGTCATGGTCACGAACACCCTCCCTGTGAGCTGAATGAGAACTTCAGATACACAGCAAGCTCCCGTGCACCCACAGAGTTGGGGAAGCGATCTGTTTGCCCAACATGGTGTTGGTCTTCCTTCTGTTTAAGTAATGTGAAGCGCATCACAGAAACAGATGGAAGTTTACTGAGCACTGTTTCAGTCATCTGGTGCTGCTCTAACAGAAATACCACAAGAGGATGGCTTTAGCAAATAAAAGTTTATTCTTACACAGTCTGGTAGGCTGCAAGTCCAAATTCAGGGTGTGCACTCCAGGTGAAGGCTTTCCCTCTGTCAGCTCTGGAGGAAGGTCCGTGTGTGGCATCATCCTTGGTCCAGGAGCATCTTGGAGCAGGAACCTCAGGTCTGAAGGACATGCTCTTCTGGGACTGCTTTCTGACGGAGTGAGGTTCCCAACTCTCTGCTTACTCTTGTAGGACGAAAGGATAAAAGGTGGTGCAAGCCACACTCCATGGCAACTCCCTATACAGTGAAGGTGGGAGGTGATCTTAGGAAACGATTGACAGTCCCACCCTAATCCTCTTTAACATACAGCATAGACAGCATAGGAAAATCACAAAATGGAAGGCAATCACAGAGTACTGGTAATCACAACCCAGGAAAATTTCTATCCATGTTTTGGGGGGACGCAATTTAATCCATGACAAATACGTGTTTGGCAAGTTAGATAACAGTAGGGCTGGAATGCTGAGAATGCTCCAGAGAAGAAAGATTTGTGCAGATTTCCATACCCTCATTTACCTGAGTTTGTGGCTGGTGATTATACTTTACCATGGAAATAGGGCTATAGAAATTTATAACATTAAAAACACAAGGTAAATGATCCGTAGTTGGTCTTAAAGAACAGCTTCTCAGCTACCCGGCTGCTCTTGTCAGTTTGACCCCATGGAGATAATTCTTTAAAAGAATACGATGCTCAAGGCATTCTATCACAAAAAAAGAAAAAACCAAAAACCTTGCTGTTGAGAGTCGGTTCCAGCCCACAGCAACCCTAGAGGCCAGAGTAGAACTGCCCCATAGAGTTCCCAAGGAACACTTGACTCTGTCACCGAGTAAGCTACAGGTGCGTGGTTTCTCAGGCTATGTCGGCAGCAGTGAGGTCTCCAAGTGTCTTAGTGCTACTGCAAGAGAGACACTAAGTGGGGGAGGCTTCAACCAACACGGTTTGGGTATAAAAGATATAATTCAAGATTGAATTTGGGGAGGGATGAATACCAAAAATTGTTAGGTGTTTTAACATTAAGGTACATAGGATCATAGGTCACAGAGAAAAAACAGTGCCTGGATAGATATTTAACCAGAGTGACAGTCAAAAGAGTTAGAAAGTTAACACAGAAGGTGATTTAACTGTGAAAACCTTAGCTTTTCAAAACCAACACAGTTTGGTTCATTCAGTTCTCTTCGATGGTCAAGGTCATGGTGAAGTCAGCCAAAACCAGGGAGCTTCCTCTGATGAAACAAAGCACTCCCCTTCCAGGGGAAGAGAAGAGAAACACCAGCTTTAGTTCTGCATGCTACCGGATACTAAAACATTACAAATAAGCCTGTTAAATCTTAGTTCATTTTGACCACAAGAAGTAATACTCCCGACAGTACAACTGTTCAAGAAACCAAAACCCAAACCCACTGCCATCGAGTCCATCCCGACTGCAACCCATGCGACAGAATAGAACTGCCCCTTAGGGGCTCCGGGGAGTGCCTGGTGGATTGGAACTGTTGACCTTTTGGTTAGCAGAGGTAGCACTTAATCACTACACCACCAGGGTTCCCTCAACTCTTCAGAGGCGTGAAAAATCGGGGGAGGGGGAGATATGTTCCTTTATGAGATCCAGATCTACAGATAGCCTTTTTGTGGCATAGAAAATAAAAAAAGAATACAGAAACTTAATCAGAATGAAAGGCCATCAATTACCTCAGCTTAGTAGTATTTGTCCAAGATTTCATGTAATCTAAGATCTTGGAAATTCTCTTTAAGCCAGCCACAAAACATAATTACTACTGAAGTAAGTTGTGTCAGAA